>LR990076.1:804712-5604712 GCA_905147235.1 Erynnis tages
TTATATACCAATAAACGCTTTATACGTATCGATATAAACGATTACAAAAGAACAATCTTAAAAAAATATTTATTTATTTATTTAATCTCTTTATTGTACATACATAGAAGAAACAGGCAGTATCAATAACAAAATATGACATTGCACAAATGGCGGTCTTATCGCTAAGAGCGATATCTTCAAAACAACTAAGTGGGTAGGAGATGAAGAAAAGAGAGAGAAGTGAGACAGTATTGTTGTAAGTTGAGATTGTATTATTAGGAAGGATTAGTCAGTACCCTGGCCTCATTAGTCAAAAAACAAAAGACGGAGGTGCTTGACGAGGGTGTGGGATTACCTAAATTAGACGAACGTAAACCAAATAACCCTTGTGTAAGCCTTCCTTTTCTTAAGCCTTTATTTTTAGCCCTTATTATATCATTATTTGTACCAGGATAAACAATGATGAAAATGCGCGGAACGTTAATTAAAATTTTAAGATTGGCTATTTTCCTTGCTAAATACCGTGATTATTTCTGTAATATTAAATTTTAATTATTGTTTACCTGTGTAATACAGAGTAACTTAGGCTACTTTTGTTTTAGAATTACACATTATTGTAGTTCGATAGTCAAATTCCACGCGCACGAAGCCAAGGGCACAGCTTGTCGAAAATACGGAAACGGAAAATGTTGTCTGCTACGGAGTAACAAGAGCCAATTCTTTTTGTTTTGTCCTTTTTATTCTTTCAGGCTTGCGGGTTATTGCTGGAGAGTCCTTCAGAGAAAATTTACTGCTGTATAAACAGAAAATAAGTACTTTCGTGCAGATTTAGGGCAACAAACTCCTTTATTCTTCCATTTTGAAGTCAGATTTGTTACTGTTTGAAAATAAACAAGAAAATCCGTTCTTATAAAACATTTCCATGAGTTTAGATTTTGTATAGACTTTATAAAGTATTACGTATTGTCAAAATAATGATTTAAGTACCCACTAAACTTGGAATAAATATTTGGTGTCAGCAAAAAATAAAATATTCTGCGGGTGGATTATCAAGCGACTGGGGGTAGATGGAGACAAAAGGGAGATCGGTGATGACATTACGAAATTTGGTTTGGCAATTACGTGGTGTTAATTATTAGCATAAATTGAGTGATCTATGGAAATTATCATCGTCATTTTGTCCATTGTTATACGATTAAAGTTGTTTAAAATTTATCCGTTCCGGTGGGCGCAAAAGGGGTAAGTTATAATGTATCATAATGTTGATAGTCGTACATGGAATTTAAAACGTTGCATAGACGAATGTTTACGAGATTAGTGTACAAAATATATGTATGATTTTGTTGTAGCTTATCGAGATGCCCTTTTGAATGACGCCTATTGCAAATTTGTTGTCAGAAGTAAGAGAAGTAAATAAATCATATGGAAATGATATAACTATCCCTGACGGCTGTGGCTGTGGCATGGTTTTGGCAGAGTTCCGTTATTATTGAAAACCCCTTGTTGTCAATATAAGAAGAAAAACTCTCCTGGCGCCCTTATTTCGTTGTAGTTAGCGTAATCAAGCACATTGAACCGGTTGAACAACCGTCTTGTTGTTAAGTTAGAAGTTAGGTTAGGAAATAAGTTGCATAAAATACAGTCTTAACATTACACCTGAAATAGTTTTTTTTTATATAGTACCCAAACCCGTAACAAAAGAGATAAAGTTTAAAATCCTGTTATTTCCTGAAAAACTCACAAAACATTCTAGAAGGAAAGTATAAAGCTTAATTATGTCGACCTACATTTGCGGACTTTTCTTTTCGTGACATGTGTATTAATAGCTGTAGTTACAGAGTCAGTCTGTGAACTTTGTGCGTTAGGTCTTTTATTTTTAGGTCCTGTGGTAGACGGTTTTTTATGAGTATTTAATACCCTATTTTACCCTAATTAAGGGTATTAGCTGTCCCTTTCATGAAACATTCGTTGTTAAAAACTACTTAGCAGATTAACAGCTTTCACCCATATAATATAATTGTATCAGGCGTTACTTTGCGGAAATCCATTGTTATTTAAGTTGTATTTATATTTCTTTGCAACAATCCGCACAAAAAAAAAAAGTGTGCGGATTGTTGCAAAGAAATATAAATACCTACAACTTAAATAGCTTTCACCCAGTTCATAGTATCTTTTACAGAAACTTGAATTTTAATTGTCAGTTAGATGTTAGGAAATTCATTTTAATAAGAGTCCGATACTTTTTCTGACATTTTTTTATTCTTTTCTTTTATAATGGCCTCTCATACAAATCTGCTTAGTCCGAAAATTGTCACTTTATAAGGTACAAGTTGTACCTTATACGTTGTACCGTACAACGTACTATTTTACTCCAAACAAATGTTGATTTTAATGAAAATTTGAAAATTTTCATCAACGTAGGTCATAGTTTGTAATAAAGTTCCATTTCAGACCTCGTAAAGTTTAAAATTCATGGGAAAAGTAGATAATTTCAGTGACAACACTCATGAGTCTAACTACGAAAGAGTGTTGATGCAATTTACGAATTTATAACAAGTAAAAGTACTAACATACTATAGTTACTTTTAAACTACTTTTAGTATATTTTTTGGTGAGTACTTATTTTTGTACATTATCCATTGCGCTACTCCAGTCATCAATTATTTTACTACACTTCTGATACACCTCAGATACCTCCGTTTATATTACAACATTGTATAATTATTATGTAAATTCGTCTCTGTATTGGAAAATTATATAGGTATGTTATAAGCCGATCGATTAATTTATATGCATAGGCAATTTCCTTACAAGGTAGAGAATTTATGTGACACAAACTTTGTCTTATTAAATCGAAGAATTAAACTCGTTCCTTTTTAGCTTAAAGCAAAAACATGTCATACAAACTTAAGTGTCTTACACGTTTTTTTCTTACCCGATGTTAATGTTTTGAATGAAACCTGCGTCCTGCATTTCATCTTTTGAGACTTGGTCATTTTATTTATCTTGTAAGTAAGATAACTCATTAAGATATCCCTTTTTTAAGATACCTTAATCATCATAAATGGATAATATATAAAGTTTCAAATAAACGTAATTAATTCAATCAAAAATGTGAGTTCAGTAACAACCTCAAACCGAGTCAGTGGCAAGATTTAACGAAGTAAAATCAATTACCGACCAAAAGTCAGCTTACATTACGCAAGTGGAATCCGTTAACTTTCCTCCACTTACAACAACGTGATCCTGATAATTAAATTTTGGAGCAAAGTTCCCGAAATTCCTATTAATTATTACAACGCTATTGAAAGTTATTCCATAGCTACCGCAGGAATACCATCTAGGGGTAGAGAGTTCATGTGTGTGTGCAGTGACATAGCACACATTAACGAAAAGAAATATTTTTTTTAATATAAAATTAAAAGAACTCCTTTGAGCCCCATAAAAATAATTTTATTAAAATGAACGTGACAACGCGCGTCTAAATAAATAAAGTAGAACTAAAACTGTGCTGAGAGTTTTTTCCTCCGGCTTTTTCTCTCTTTACCCAGCGGTGGGTGGCACATAGGCAACCGATGAGTTCGATTAGGTAAAATCATAAGTAAATAAAATGAAAATAATTAATATACTTGGCTAAGTTGACAAATTAATTGTGCAAAACATGTCAAATAAATTGTGTATTAGTAATAAGTTTTAATATTTTATAAATTAATTTGTATTACTAACATTAGTTTTATTTTTTATTTTTTTATTCGCATACCTGAAAAGGTGAATATGGATTGATCAAAATGCCCTGTAAAACCAATAACTAACCCATATTCGTGCAAATAAATGATTTTGATTTTGATTACATAAGTACGTAGGTGTCTACAGCTTAGACCACTGCGAAAAGGTCGAAAGAAGCATTTATACTTTTAGTACAACTAATCAACTAATTGCCCCTCTTGCGGTGTCATACACGATACCTATACTGTTTTAATGGAATGTGTGCAGAACAACAGTTTGGGAGAAAAGATTGATTTTGGCAGGAGAGATGATATAGGCTAATTGTAACAGCATTTTGGCGTCCTCTTTCGGAACCTGCCAAAATGCTATACAAATTACTAAGTCGAAGGGTGTGGCTTAATACCTAATTTGTGATTGGTGTGTGTAGGATGTAACTGTAGCCGTAATCAGAGCGGTTTGTTCGGTAACGACAAAGCCCTTATTTTTAAGAAAAAAAAGAAAATAAAGCATTACACGTTTAAATGCATAGTTTAGTTTATTTTATGACATTGTTTCGTACTATGTTTACGTAAAAATGCTCTCTAATATTTATTAATAATTCGTCCAAAATAATTAATATTGTTAATTAATATTTAATAATATTAATTATTTTGGACGTATTGGACTTTTTGATTAAGGTGATTTAGAAATGGTTTACTTTGATTAAAGGATTTCATTAGGCGTGGTTTTATTATAATAAATATTTTCTCATATAGGTACTTATACTTACTTTATTTTTTATAAATTACCTATATGTATATGAGAAAATATGTATACTCTACATACATAATATATTAGTCGATATGTGCACTTGCAAGCGTAGATGCAAGGTAGCAATGCAATTCAATCGGCTTCATTTCAAAATCGATTCTCAGTAACCTCAGTAACAAGCTAGGATTCCGGCGGTAATTTAATAAAATACATTCCAAAGCTCATTTATTTACTTGTCAAAGTACTTGAAGATTCGTTAACATTGTAACTAGCAGACACAACTTTTCTTAATTACAAGGCAACGAGCTCTAAACAAAGGTATTTGGGGAGCTCTGAACACTCCCTTCGAATTTCGACAATGGATTAACAAACTGATTTACACGCTTACGAAATGTCGGAATAAGTTCTGTAATTCAGTTAAATAGTTCAAGTGTCTACTAGAAGATTTCAGGGACAGTTTTGAAGGAAACAAATTTGTTATAAATAGGAGTTTACTACAGCACAGCTAAAGGTAGAGTCTTACAAATGTTCTTGTAACGTACTTATAAGTGTAAATGTTACATGAAGTAAGAATCGTTACGTTACGTAAAGAAACGTACGAAGGTACAGTAACAATGTTCGTTCGGGACAGTTCTTTCTGCGAATTAGTACGAATAGCATAATTATAAATTATAATAAACCTTTTTAACCCTCGACGCAAAAGAAGGGGTGTTATAAGTACGTGTCTGTCTGTTTGTCTGTCTGTCTGTCTGTGATTCGGAGCACCGTAGCTCGCGAGCGGATGAAGCGATTTCAATTTGGTTTTTTTTTATGAAATGTGTGTTACGGGCGAGTGTTCTTAGACTTGTTTGATGAAAATCGCCATTTTGCTACTTAATTATTACGTATATTAGTAAATGTTACTACCCAATTTTCCATACGATTTTAGGCTATCATATATAGGGACCCATATAATTATTATGTATGGGGTGTGTTTTGTCGGTGAAATTTGGTCTATTTTATGCCCTTATATTATATAGTATAAATTAAATATTTTATTCTATTTACGAGTATTTATTTACGTGTGTTATTAAAATGTCTTATACATCTTATATTCTGAACTTAAAATATCTCACTTTAATAGCTTCATAGCAGCACCGCACTTTCAAAGTGAGCCACTTCAAGGTATTTATGACACGCTCACACTTTAAACGGATAGAAAAATGGAAAGAAAACTACTTTGTGAAGGTGACGGAACTCTTCAGGCTTCTCAAGCTATTTTAATATAACATATATGGCAGACTGGACTGTGCCCGCGGCTTCGCCCGCGTGGATTTTAGAACTTGGTGTAGAGAACGATAAAAAGTACCCTATATGTTAATCCAGGTTACCAAATTTCATCTAAATCTGTTCAGCCGTTTTTGCGTGAAAGAGTAACAAACATCCATCCGTACTCACAAACATTCGCATTTATAATAGTAGGTATAAGTAATAATTATTATAGTAGGATTATAATATAATATGTAAATGCTCTTTTAGAATACCTACTGATCTAAATTTATCCACTCTTATGAGTATGTGACGTCCTGCATATGTGTCGTAGCATAACGTCGGTCGATCGGTCGGAGAGGTCGAACTCTATTGGTTACGTAAAAACTTTTGCTAAGATACTTCTTTTTTCGAAATTTCGAATTCAAAATTCTAACATTTAGGTTAACATAAAGATGTTCGAGTAAAAAACATTATAAAACGGTAAAATATAATATGAGGAAATGTATGTACGAGTATTTATATCCTTCCTTCCCTCCTTTCAGCCCTTAGTAGTCCACTGCTGGACATGGGGCTCCCCTAATCGACGCCACTTCGCCCGGTCCTGGGCCCTCTGAATCTAACGGTTTCCCGCTGTCTTCCTCAGGTCATCAGGCCACCTGGTCGGAGGACGGCCTGTGCTCCTTTTGCCTAAACCTAAAGTATTTATATATTACACATGAATTATTATTATTACTTATTATTTATTTGCTTTTAGCATTGAGCGTTGGTACGATTTTGAACGGTCCAATAAAGAATTAAGTAATAAAAAATAAAAAAATATATATTCTACCGACAGACCGCTTGCAATTTTATGATTGTGTATGTTATATAATGGTCTCTCTTATGAATTTGTTTATCTAATGGTTCCAGCTGAACATGTGAGAAATGTGAACAATTAACACATGTGTAAACCTCCATAGAGCAAAATAATCTATTTTTCAAAAAAGTGTCCTTTTTTGAAGTTCTCGGAAAATCTTCAATATTATAGAAAGAAAATATAAGACCTCGATTAAGAAAAATAATGTCAACAAGGGCGTCCGAACATCTCATATTTTTCCCTTTTCCTGAAAAAACCCGAAAAATCCTTACATCTGTCGTCCAAACGACGGCCACGAGTATCCCTCGATATTCGTTTTTTGTCGTCCATTCCCAAATGCATCGAAGTATGACTACCAACTAGTGATGCTATAAGTATCCGGATCCATATCCGCAGATATCCGAGGGAGAAGAAGGGTCCGTATCCGTATCTGTTACTTTAGTCACGGATCTTTTACCTTAATCTATTTCAGTTGATGGGATGAAATGCTTTATATAGGTGATTGGTAGAATTCAAATAACAATTAAATACCATTCAGAGTATCTTTTATTTCTTAAAATCAAATATTTGGCACGATAGATGTTTGTAATATAAAGTATTACAAACATCTATCGTAGTAAACTACCATACCAATAGTACATGTAGTTACGGCGGGCGTGACGTCAACTTTTAATGTCTCACACGCTGACACCAATTAAGTAAGAAAATAAAGATCCGTATCCGCGGATCTTGACACCAAATATCAATGGATATACATTTCTAACGATCCGGCACATCACTACTACAAACTTCCGTCATACGTCACTATCATTCGGGTCAATGGTTTGAAACATGCCTTTGCTTTCATGTTAAACTAGTGATTTGATCGCGGCATTGCTCGCTTTAAAGATGAGTTATAGGTATGGAGTAGTGACATCCCATTTTCCATAAAATAACACCGAACCTTTGAATTTCTTTACAAATTAAATTGCTTAATATTAATTTCATAAAAGTTTCATCCCATTTTTCATCACCTGAACTTTTATTTCTCATCTATAAATATAAGAACACATCTGGTAGAACACGTCGTGTCAACAAACAACTCATTTTTTCGCATACGCTTACATTCCTACGGTTCTCTAATGAAACATCCACTCAGAAGGGAATCAAGAATTTTATTCATAGAGGCTTTGTTCCAAGAGGTTGTTCGCAAAACAATTCCAGTGAAATTACATTCAAATGGAATTCGTATAAGGGGCATCGTGCGTTTTATTTGGATCTTGGGATAACACACACGAAGGAATTCACGGCTACATTGTCTGTTACCCATTAGTGACCCACTGCAGGGTCGGGTCTCCTCTCACAATGAGAAGTATATAGGCCTTAGCCCACCACACTAGTCTATTAATTTTGATATCATTGCATTCATGAAAATTAAATTTTGAAAAATAACATCAGTAAATACTCCTTTATAACTATGAAGACGTATTTACTGATGTTATTTTTGGCAGACTTGCCATATACAGGTGAATTTTTCAAGTGTGCGTGGATCGGGAAATCCGAAACTATGAGGAATAGTGAATACTGAAAGGAGTCTATGGACCGGAGACTGGGATATTTTTGGACTATTCAGTGGCAATATTTATCGAAAATTTCTTCTTCTATCATTACTGCCTCTTTTCATAGGTATAAACAACAACAAAATATACCTATAGGTAGATTCATATTAAGTAATATGTGGATATAACTTTGCCTTACTAAACACACTGGTAACAAATCTGAATAAGCTTTATGTGGATTTATTTTGATACGTGTGTGTTAATCCTTCCCAGTAATATCAGTTAGGTACCAATCCACAAGTATGTCTCGAGAAAATAATATCAAATTGGTTTTTATATAACATTTCAGAAATAAAAAATTATTTATAATTTACAAAAGTCGCAAATACGACTTTTATTTTCCTTAAAAAAAGCAAAATTGAAAACGTTGAACCGCCATCTTGATTTTTAAATTAATTCTTTTTTGTAATCAACATCCCAAAATATGTCGACATTCAGATCAAAAATTCAAATATAAGCGTGACGTCTAAAACCTCACTTCAAAAATACAAAATAAACTACCAATACCACAAATACGAGATGTTATACTGATCGCAATCACGACCTATGATAGATTGGAACACAACAAATACACGATACGAACGTTGTTTATTTATGTAATTCCAATACACTCGATCCAAAGCTTTCCAATATCTAGAAATGGAGGAGGACAATTCATGTTGTTGTACTTAAATATTGCGCATTCTTCAAACAAAATCAGAAACGGGAATAGTTATCCTCGATTTTAATACAAAACTCACTAAGAAGCACCTCAAGGTTACTAAAATTGGAAATGTAAATAAAAAGAAAATTAAAAATTCTGTAAAACCCCGCAACCAACGAATTAATTACCACGATAGTTAAAATATAATTGAAAAAGGATTAAAAATATAAAAACCCCCGACTTAAGGATTTTATGTAACTGGAGATAATAAAAGTTAAAAGCTATTATACCGACGACCTTCAGGGTTCTGGGTTCGATTCCCAGCAGAGCGGAGATTTGAATGATGAATTTGAATTTCTGTGTCTGGTCTGGGTGTGTTGTGTTGTTGTCTTGTGTGTGTCCATGGGACCCACGGCACAGGGAATCCTAGTGTGGTGGCTATGAGTGTGAAGTGTTATTTATTTATTTATACGTAGATTTGATCTACTTATAAAACCAAGGACTTGAACCCAACAAAAACCAACCATTAAAGCGCTTCCCTCACAAGCCTAGGGACTATACCTACTCCTTTCTAACCCTTGGTGACCTTGGCGAGAAAAGAATAGACTTCAAGTTTATTAGTGGACATAAGTACATTTAGTTAGGTTAAAGACTTTTATGGCTAAAAAATAACGATCAGTTTGTCTGCTTACTTTATTTCCCACTCTGACTTTATAACGTCATTAAGAAAAAAAAACTATAAAAAGGTCTAGTCTATTACATTCGATCGTTGAACCCAACACAGAGTAAACGGGTGGAAATTTTAATATTCTGCTCAACAGCATTAGTAAAGTTCATGTTGGGGACATATCGTCTACGTAAATGCAGAATAAGTTAGTGCAGTCATTCGGTTAAATTCAAACAAGACGAGCGATACACCCTCATGCATGTATTATGACAAATTTCTTTTCTATTTGAGGTCGGGCGTGAGTGGCCGTTTTCTACTCAATTTCTATTTGAAAATATCTGTAATACTGAAAAAGCGTTACCAATATTGTAGCGGTGAAATGTTACCGATATTTTGGCTGATAGCGGTGATAGCCCAGTGGCTTAGAATTCGACCTCGAATCGAGGGATCCGGGTTCGAATCCCAGTGGCACGCACCAATGAATTTGTAAAAAAAAGTTATGTGCGCTTTATAAAATTAAATATCAACTGCTGTTACGGTGAAGGAAAACATCGTGACGAAACCTACATGCCTGAGAGTTAAAAAAAATGTTCTCAAAGGTATGTGAAGTCCACCAACCCACAGTAGGCCAGCGTGGCGGACTACATCCCTATCATTGTGAGAGGAGACCCGACCCTCTAGTGGGTCATTAATGGGTTACTGACATGGAAGAATGTTCAACCATAAGTTCGTAAGATGCTTCGTTTGGACCTTAGAATTTCGAGCAAAGAGGCATAAGAAATATCCTTAATCTTAAATAATCAGAAAAATCTTATCCAAATCCGTTCTAAGAGAAAGTAAGAAGTATCCAACAACAAACTTTCGCATTTATAATAGGTATTGGTAAGAAGTAAAGAGCGTTCTTTAAACTTTTTTCTCCCAACTTATTCAATTTCATAAGCCCTTCTTCGATCATGATAATAGCACCAAACTCAAACATAATCGAAAATTTAAAAGATAAATAAATTCCGACTGCATTTTTGAGGAAATTTTATTATTCTGTCATCATAAATTCTAGTCGTAAAATTTTACTATATCTATCATTCATTCGTACTATTAAAATACACACAATAAACGGTAGTGATGGCTCTATTCCAAGAAATACGAGTATGTTTATAAATACGAGAAATTATACGAGCATTACGAGATGAATGGAGTCACGTTTTGTGTTTCGGTTGGGAAGCGCTATGACCTCGTCATAGGACCCTTTCCATGGACTGAAGAGAATATATTAAAAAAAATATGACTCAGGACCCTAAGTAAAAAAAACGTAGGCCAGTGTGGTGGACTAAGGTCTCATTCAAAGAGAAAATCCGACCCTGGTGGATTGACCCGAACGGATTCTATTTACCGAAACATAAGAGTGCACTAAATCCATAACAATATCAATAGCAAAAACGAAAATAGCATTTCGCACCGAAAATGCAGTTTCTAATTTCTATTTTACTTCTCTTCTACTAAAACTGAAACTGCATTAAGTGAATAGAACTCCCAAATTCCACTAAAACAGAGTGTGTTTAAACTAAAATTATTATATCCCAAGCACTCCGCCAAAGTGGTGAATTTAAGTTCATTTTATCTTACACGAAAATCCTTTTACTTAAATCTGTCGCATTTGAGATCGCACCACCGCATTACCAATTTCAAGCACAATGCACATGCTATGTTCGAGCCCTTACCCTAAAAGGTTCACGGTGCATTCTTTGTACGATGAAGGAAAACATCGCGAGGAAACCTGCATGCATGCATAATTTGAACGCTTATTTTAATCGATCATTAAATTTAAAAAATTCAGTAAAACTTTGATAAGTATTTTTGCAAAAAAGAGAGTGTTTAAAGTTTGTTAAACGAGTTAAACGAGTGCCAGACAGAACCCTCATGGCAAGTAAACCGAACACATAGATACATTTTTGTCGAACTTTAAAGCGTCTGACAAAAGTTTTGGTCCATGGAAATTGTCTGACACTTATGATACTATTCTAGAATAATATTCTACAAAACATAATATATAAAAATCAGCCATGTTGTTGTCAGTACCCATTAATGACCCACTGGCGGGTCGGGTCTCCTCTCACAATGAGAGGGATGTAGGCCGCCGTCCACCACGCTGGCCTACTGCGGGTTGGTGGACTTAACATGCCTTTGAGAACAATTTTTTTTTTATGAACTCTCAGGCATGCAGGTTTCCTCACGTTGTTTTCCTTCACCGTAACAGCAGTTGACATTTAATTTTCTATCAGCCATGTAAATTTAAGTAAAGTAGCTATTATTTTTAGTGACCTTTCTTACCTGGTACCTGCCCAGGTGTCACAGGGCGAGCTCCACAAACGCGAAGAATAATCAGAGAACATGAGACGCTATCGAGAATGTCAAACGCTGTTGAGTTATGTCAGATCGCTCTGGGATCTTGGACTTATTATTTTTTACTTAATTCCGCACCCATAAAATCCATTAGTTACTTATTTTTGAATGGATCTATTGTAAAATTAGGTTTGTAGTGAATCGGTTTATGTAATTTTTGTTTCTTTAGCGTGTGTTTATTTTTCAAAGGTTATGTATTTCCCCAGATAATACCCGAGTCTCTAAATTCTATCCCGACTTTATTCTCCAATATTTAGTTTCCAACCTAAAGTTCATGTTTGCGATGTTTCGGCTTCTATTTTAAGACGTTCGCTCATATCCGCTTCGGTTCCAATAAAAATGCCAATTGTATTTCAATGGTCGATATTTATTGCTACTACAGCCTCGTTACTCGTTATTAATGGAGAAATGTCAGCTATTTATATCTGAATTATTTTCAGTTATAGTGCAAACTACGATTAAAAAATTATTCATAGTCATCATTTGTTCTTTTTGAGAACTGTCTACATAGAGAAGAAAAGATAGGAAATTTAATTACTGAAAAATTTGAACTTATTTAGTGCTCAAATGGTATTATTGTATGTTTGTTGCTACCAACTCCTGCATCTTGCTCTAACAAGGACCTTGAAAGATTCCGATATACGAATAAGTATAGGTATACATACATATACAGCGTGTATCAAAATCTCTAAATTTTATCGTCCTTGGCCGAATGGTTTAAAAGATATAATAGTATAATAAATTGCAGATATTTTAAAAATAAAGTTCAACAATTCCATTATACAATTTTTTTGCATAAGCTTCTTCCAATCATCATATTGTAGTTAAATTCATACTTTTAAGTAATGTTTAAACTATTGTGTCTTTTAAACCAATAGGCCTAGGACGATAAAATTTAGTGATTTTGATAGAAAATGGTCCCCCCGGACCAGTTTTCCATTGGTCCACTGATTACGGGACACCCTGTATTTACAATATCGGTCTAACGGTTATAAGGGCGTTTATAATTATAAGGCTAATCGCTTATTAATACTTTATCCACGACGCAACTTAAAAATTAAAATATATGTTCGACATAAAAATCTTTAGCGATAAATAGTCGAGAAAAATACCACTGTTCATTACGTATTCCTCTCAAACGTTTTATAATGTGATGCCGTCGCGTCGTTTCCCCAACGCCCTTTCCTGGTTCACTGAAATATAAAGTGAAAGATGGAAATCTAAAGTGAAAGACAGGAATATAAAGCCTTGCTTGCTTCTTGTTCTGCGAGTAATGGAAAAATAACTTTGTAACTTTTAATCTAATGCTTTCTTTACAACCTTTTCTTTCCAATTATTAGTTAGTTTTTTATTAAATATGTGGAGTTTACTGCCATAACACGACAATTTTATTATTATTAGAAAAAATGAATAAAGAGAAAGTTTTAACCAAAGTTTAAAGGCGGTTCAAAGTTACCTAAAAACGTTCAATTAAGTTGCTCGAGTAAGCTGTAAACGTTTCTTTTTTTTTAAAAAAGAACAGTTGGACCGATTTAAAATTTTTGTTTAATTTTCTGTGGTGTGATTCAGTAATTGTTCAAATAAATGACAACCAGTTTTTTTCGTCATAACCATAGAAATGGGAAATAGATAGAACGGCTATCTTAGGGGGCAGGCATATACTCAGATTCAGCTAAACTGAGCGCATATTGGCTGATTCTGTCACTCTCATCAAGACTGTGAGTGACAGTGATGTCATGAGTTTGAAGCGTGAATGTTGTTAACTGAGCCAGTTGCAGTGGATTCAGTGCCGTGAGCAACTATCGACCATTAATTTACGTACAGTAAATGTCAGTCATTAGTATGTCATAATGTCAGTCTGTCTTGACATCTTCCGATATTAGAGGCATGCATTGGAGGTACGAGTAAGTAGGTATATCTAGCTATTCATAGGTACATGTAAATTTAAGTTTGTCCTATGTATAATAATTATCGGTAGTGATTTTCTTGTTAATAAATATGTAAATATGTAAAAATATAATATGTCAAGCGATGCTAGACACCAGAGGCCAGCGTAAAGGTAGTCTCTGCCTGCCTTTTCGACTATGGTATGCACGCGCTTGACCGATACTAATGGCAGATCGATACGATTTTTATACGAAACTGCGTTAAAATGTATTCCTATTTAGAAAGACGGTCCCAATCGAGACATAAAATTTTCACATAAAATCATGTGGGTGGTAAAAGATATTTCCATAAATGAATATCAACTATTCTTCGTCTCTCATAATGGAATAAATAAATGTTTAATATAAACTGTACGGGTCCTGGGTCCTCAAATACAGGCGGAGTCCAGACGGCTATACAATTTCAGGTGATCCACAGAACTTTCTACACAGCACGTTTACTTTGCATTTCTCATTTATTTTATATTTGCCTTGCAGTATATAATAATATATATTCACTAAATGCTAATCAAAACTTTAAATCCACTAATAGTAAAATCCTACCACAAGGTAAATAATTATGTACCTACGTATTTGTACCTAAATATGTTTGTTCGTTTTCATTTTTTCAACTTAGGGAATGGGAAAAATTTCATTAAAATCAGTTCAGTAGTTTCCGTAATATGGACTTGGAAAATTACAAAACAAAAAAATTAAAAAATTAAACCGACCTCAAAAAAGTATGGAATAAAATATGTTGCATACTTTTGGCTTACTATTTTTGAGGTTGGTGACAAAATTTAACTTAAATACAAAAAAAAATATACAAAAACACTGTTTTTTTATCTTCCTACGAACCCTGGCAACATTAAGTGAGTGTTCGTACTAATACTGGTGACCTCGTGTTGAGGAAATCTTTAGCTTTACGAAGCCGTCAGTACAATTGTTGTAGGTACCTACACACGAATTTATTTTTATGATACTCGGTAAAACTGGACCTTACAGCAATAACACTTTTGTTGAATTGAAAACTTTATTGTTGTTGGAGGTTATTTCAGATTACTTTCTAACAACGGACTATGTACAATATTGCGTTATTCTTTTTATTTACTCGAAATTTGCTTTTTTATTTTATATTATTTCTCATTAGGTAAGTATGGTTCCGATACGTTGACTAACTTGAACTCTGAAGGATTTTAGACATCATGTTAGGTAAGCAGCGGTGATAGCCCAGTGGCTTAGAATTCGACCTCGAATCGAGGGATCCGGGTTCGAATCCCAGTGGCACGCACCAATGACTTTGTAATAAAAGTTATGTGCGATTTATGAAATTAAATATCACCTGCTGTTACGGTGAAGGAAAACATCGTGAGGAAACCTGCATGCCTGAGAGTTCACAAAAAAAAATGTTCTCAAAGGCATGCGAAGTCCACCAACCCGCAGTAGTGGTGCGTGATGGACGGTGGCCTACATCCTTCTCATTGTGAGAGGAGACCCGACCCTGTAGTGGGTCATTAATGGGTACTGACATGACATTAGGTAAGCAGAACTAAGCAGTGTCATGGGTATCCCTGCCTAACAATGGGAAATAAAAGGGTTGCAAATCGCTGTTGCAGTCCCTTAAATTAAAAAAATAGTACCAATCAGTAATAAATGAAGAAGTAAT
Organism: Erynnis tages; assembly: GCA_905147235.1. Classification (NCBI taxonomy): domain Eukaryota; kingdom Metazoa; phylum Arthropoda; class Insecta; order Lepidoptera; family Hesperiidae; genus Erynnis; species Erynnis tages. The sequence goes on from LR990076.1 coordinate 820,177, forward strand.
TAATAATTTGGCAAAAAGTTCACAGACCGCCTTCCTACCAGGTGGACTGATGACCTGAAGAAGGCAGCGGTAAACCGTTGGATTCAGAGGGCCCAGGACCTGGCGGAGTGGCGTCGATTAGGGGAGGCCCATGTCCAGCAGTGGACTACCAAGGGCTGGAAGGAAGGAAGGAAGGAATGAATAATTTCCACAATGAAACGAAAAGTTTGTGAATTAATAACGTTATATGGAAAATATAACGGTCAGAGAGAGAATTCATTTTCTTTGATAAAAACGCAGCAGGTTCCCCTTCTGTCATTTCAGTTACCCTCTGCGAAGCCAAAAGTAAATTAAGCCGAGCTTCATAGAGATAACGAGATGGTAAAAAAAGGCAAAATGTCATCGTAGCTAAGTTGGTATAGCGTGAATCATCATAAGAATAAAAAATGTTATAGATTGAATCATTTATGATATTTTTTTATAAAACTGAATCAAATCAGGTGAGTAGATACAAATTGAATCAAATTAATTTTAATTTAATCAATGAAACGAATTTAATAAAATGGAATTGAATTTGGTTTAATTTAATTTTAAAAAACGGTAACAATTCTCAACAAGAAAACGTTTAAATCGAAATACAACAATTAAATTCAATGAAATCAAACATTATTGACAACTTCGCTATTCTGTAAGTCACGTGTGATACAAAGCCATTGTTTAACTATTGTCTATTATGTCTTTCAACCAACGAGATACCTCTCGGATTCACTAAGAATAATTATGGAGCTTACGACATAGATCTCCTAAACCCCTACAATTATTCCAATTATTCTAGCAGACCTCGTTAGTTATACCTACAAAGCCGTACTCTACAGAATATTCTCTTCCCTTTGAGTCAAGCCATCTGCCCGACCACTGTGTAATCACAGAACTTTCAGCAGCTTCAACCCTTCAGCGGTATACAAAGGCAATGCTTCTTAGCTATAAATCCCCTATTCTTAACTATAAATCTGCCTTCGTGTTATTTTCATTCGTAGGACCTCTTCTGGAATAATGTCTGGCCCAGTGAATTCAAAACAGTGACCTAATGAATTCAATAGAAACGAACAAATATGCATTTCGTTTCGAATCGAATATTGGTACCCTGAATTTGATTTCGCTGGATTTGTATGAATTTAATTTAATTGAATCCAGTCCAATTGATTTGACGCGAATCAAATCGATAGGAGCTCACTTAAGTTAAAATGACGTCATGAATATTATTGTATAGTAGTAATCTTTTTGAGAACAGTTTGAGACTCAAATAAGGTAATATTGTAACTTTCCCACCTCAATCACGTACCTACTTGACATGCTGCGAAAATATACACGAAATTCCCTTCACAAATTCTCTGTGTTGTCAAAAATAAAATCCTGTTGGGTTTCATTACGGGCAATGCAATTCCGTCCCTACGCTATAGGTCTCTTGTATACTTTATTTCGTACAAACTTTATGTAAAAGAATGTGGAACTATGACAGCACAAGAGTAGGATTTAAAAATGATGTGTGCGTTCTCCGAAGATCCCTGGGCGCTGGTAAGCCACTGAGGGGGTTTTAGTAGGTAATAATCCTACATACCTCTCTGTCTCCCTCAAGACAAACGTAGGGTAGGTATCTTTAGAAGATTTCCCCCCGACACCAAAAAAAAGGTACGAATAACCAACAAACTACTAATTTATTTAGCGATTGCAATCTATTAACTGTATTTTCGTAATGGTTCGTCCATTATGGTAAGGTAAAAGCAGCGGTGATAACCCAGTGGCTTAGACCGACCGAATTCGACCTCGAATCGAGGGGTCCGGGTTCGAATCCCAGAGGCCAATGACTTTGTAATAAAAGTTATGTGCGATTTATAAAAAAAAATATCCTGCTGTTACGGTGAAGGAAAACATCGTGAGGAAACCAGCATGCCTGAGAGTTCACAAAAAATTTTTTTCTCATAGGCATGTGAACTCCACCAACCTGCAGTAGGCCAGTGTGGTGAAACCTACATCCCTCTCATTGTGAGAGGAGACCCGACCCTGTAGTGGGTCATTAATGGGTACTGACATGACACAAAGGCAGTACATATAATAGCCTTATACTATAAAAGCCTAATATTGGTACGTATTGGCCATTAGAATTCGAACCTATTATAATATTAGAACTCGAACTAACTTATATAACAAGTGTTTGTTATATCAGTTATATCAATCTGAATTTCAATGTAATGTCGACAATTGAAACCTTTGAAACAGAGTGGTCGCGGTTGTTTACATAATATCGTCGTAGCCAAACTGTATGTACCACGTATGTACGAATAAACAGGCTTCCAGTGCTGCGCTAGGAAAATAAAGTTAAAAATAAAAATGCAACATAACTTTTTACACTTGTCACGCGTCCCGGCTAGATTTTTAGGGTTCATAAATATTTATGGAACAGCCTGTGTGTGTCGTGGGCATGATTGGATTTTGTTGAAAAAAATGCGTAAAATACTTATATGTAGAAAAATATTGAATTTGCCCGAAAATGTATTGTTTTAATAAATTTATTACGATGAAACTTCAAACTTTTGGTAATTTAGTCTTTATCATATAAATAAACTCTTCACAGTCGTAACGCCCCACACTCAAACTCTCTATGTTATAGAAGGGAATATTTAACTAAAGGTACGTAGTTAAATATTCGAACCAATATGTTAATTTATAGGTCTCGACAAAGCGACTTAATGTAAGTGAATAACAACTAAGTTCCAATTAACTTGCTCAAACCTTAAACAACCAAAGGGCGAAGAGTTTAATGACCCTTTGGGGACCTTTACTACAGCCAGGCCTGGCCCACTCTCCGTGTAGGTATCAAAAATATACTACGCTACAGCGGCACTTTCGAGGGGGCTAGTCAGTGGGGCCTCACGCGAGCTGTGAGTGACGTAGGTACGCGTAACGTTTGTTCCGTTTTTCCTTTGATTATACAGGTACATCATTTGTTCGCTGCATTGTTTAAAACATGGAGAAAAAGATACTGTGCAGTGTTTAATTGTCTAACAAAGATAGCGATTTAGATTCATTTCTTTTTTAAAAGAACACAACCCCGTTTTTCGTCAGAAAAGTAACATTTACGCGCTAGAAAGAGATGCAAGATGTAGTATAGATCTATCAGCGTAGGTGATAAGCGCTGCGCGATCTGAATTGAACGTACTCGTAGCTAGAGTCTATATTTCTGTCAATGACTTTTCGAAGTGGGCCTTCTGTACTTGTACTATTATGTATTCTGTGGTACAGCCTCATAAGATATTCACCTGTTACTAAAACTAAGCCCTTACACGTAACACTCGTAGGTACTACTTTATTAGAACCTTAATGGAACTTTGTTATAGTTATTGAGTAGTAAAAAGGCACGCAGGCTGCCTGATGTTAAGTGCTCACTGCAGCCCATGGACGCCTATATTCAACGGCAAATAGAGAAAAATATCCATTCAAGATCTTCAACAAACACTAGACAAATAAATACAAAAACGATATTTTTTCAAAGTTTCCAAAAGTCTCCAAAACCTTATTTGCTTTCATTCAGCGCCACCTCGGTGACAGCTGTCACTAAAGTTGTTTGGTGTTTCCCGAACACACTTCATATTGGCGACGACGTCACCACAAAAGTTGATTGAACTTCTGTCTAGAATTACTTTTAGAGTTATTGCCAAACGAAGAGGATTGGAAATGTTGGGATTTTGTTCTTACAACGAGCGTGCCAGTTCTTTTAAATTTATGAAGAGGCAGGGATTGAATTTCGATTGGAATTTTATTATAAATTCTAACTGACATTCCCATAAATGACTGGCTTTTTTATGAAGCCGACATCTTGGAAATATCAGCTTGTGGACATTCCTGGTTACAATACAATTAGATTTATGTAAGTCCTTAAACGTTCTGAATTTGTTCTTATTTTTATAAACATGCATAATATTTTCATAAATATATTGCGAAGCAAGAGTAAGTATATTTATTTCTTTAAATTTTTCTCTAAGAGATTCTCTATTCCCTATTTTATATATTGCGCGAATAGCCTTCTTCTGCAGTACAAAGACAGTTTGTATATTTGCTGCATTCCCCCACAGTAAAATGCCGTAAGACATAACACTATGGAAGTAACTGAAATAAACTAATCTAGCAGTATCTACGTCGGTAAGAGACCGTATTTTCCTAACTGCAAAGACCGCAGAACTAAGTCTACTCGCCAACTTACAGATATGGGGTCCCCATTGTAATTTAGAATCAACAGTGATTCCAAGAAAACAAGCTGTGTCAACAAAATTCAGTTCCTTACCATTAAGTATTGGTTTAGTATCGACTTGTTTAACATTAGGTAGCGAAAATTTAATACAATTCGTCTTTTTACTATTCAGTAATAAATTATTTACATTAAACCAATGAACGACAGTAGAGAGAGCATTGTTCACATCGTCATAACTATTTTTAGATCTTGGAACTTTAAAAACTAAAGAAGTGTCATCTGCAAACAGTACTATCTCATGTTTTTTCTCTACCAGGTGAGGTAGATCGTTAATATAGATTAAAAAAAGGAATGGGCCGGGAATCGAGCCCTGAGGGACACCCATTTTGACAATTGACCCAGACGACCGTTTACCATTTACCTCAACCCTCTGAGTCCTATCATTTAGATACGAAATCAGAAGACTGAGTGCGGTATCATGAATGCCATAGTGATTAAGTTTCCTGATTAAGGTTTCGTGTTGGACACAATCAAATGCTTTGGATAGGTCACAAAACACACCTAAAGCGTCGTGCGAATCCTCCCAAGCATTAATGATATTCCTAAAAAGCTCTACTCCCGCATCAGTCGTAGAGCGACCCCGTGTAAATCCAAATTGTTTATTATGTAAAAGCTCATTATTAGTGAAATGTCGTAGGAGTTGATTTAAAATGATTTTCTCAAATATTTTGCTACACGTTGGCAGTACTGATATTGGTCTAAAGTTAGTGGGGTCAGTAGTGCTGCCAGATTTAAATAGAGGTATAACCTTACTATGTTTCATAAGATCAGGAAACCTACCACTCTCAATACAATTATTAAATATTAAAGCTAGATGGAACAGAAATTCAATCCCTGCCTTTTCACAAATTTAAATAAACTATCAAATCAGTCCTGTGCCGAAAAGCCTATTATGAAACTAAGGACTATTTAGAAGATAAGAAAGCGTGGGATTGAATAACTTCACTATAGGCTATTTCTATACACTATGTAACAATATTTATTTGTGAGCGGATGGCAATGGGGCGATATTGACACACACGATAGCTGTCACGTGTGTTGGACCTAGTCATACTGCACTATAGACTAAGTTTTATTTACCTACTTTTAAAAGAGTGCTGGGAGTTTTTTTCTGCCCGCTTTTTTCTAGTCTACGTTTTGTCTGAGGGCCTGTATGACGTTCATTAAGTGTGCACAAATTGTACCTAATAATGAATTTGAGTGCTTTTGAGTTTGAGTTTGAGTCGTTAAACCTTGTCGGAGGCCCTATGGGCGGTTTGAAAACATGTTTTTCCGACAATCCGCATTGGAGCAGCGTGGTGGAGTATGCTCCAGACCTCCCCTGCTATGGGGAGAGACCCGTGCCCACCAGTGGGACATAAAAGCGTTGCAGCCATTCAATTTCTGAAGGCTAGCCCTGGCCTAAAAACGAGGGTGGTACAATCCGACCTTGCTCCAGGGCCGATTGTTTTTTCTCCCATAAAACATCCATTTTATAGGCCTCAACTAAACGTCTCAGTACAACGTTCACTCAAGATTTTATTGCGGCTGGTTTATATGTGTTTTTTATGTTTTCATTCACGCACCACACGCACCTCTAACAGTGATTTAAAGCCCTTGAAATTAAAATTTGGAGGTGAACAAAATCACTTACGCTCGAAACTAATAACCGATCTCAGATTATGGACTAAGATTATAGATACTGTTTGGTTGCCTAGATACTCAAAATACTCCAAATGAAGCGGTGATAGCCCAGCGGCTTAGAATTCTACCTCGAATCGAGGGGTCCGGGTTCGAATACTGGTGGCACACACCAATGACTTTATAAAAAAAGTTATGTGCGCTTTCTCAAATAAAATAACACCTGCTGTTACGGTGAAGGAAAACACCGAGAATGCCTGAGTTCACAAAAAAAAATTAAAGTTTTTGCGTGAAAGAGTAACAAACGTCCATCCATACTCACAAACATTCATATTTGTTAGTAGTAGGATCCCTTAACAATTTACGTCTTCCAGCGTATAAATAACTTATTCTAGCTGCCTCTTCTAATCCTGGACGATATGCGACAGCTAGACACATCCCGTTATTTATCCAGTGTAACTCTGAGTCTAGGTCACTTTAGCCATTTTACATTCGTCGCAAAAACTCCACTAGGGGACAATTTGCATGAAAATGTGATTCATCTGCTTTCAGTGGTATCCGCGCACGTGACTGTGGTAACTGGAAGATGGAAGGTACCCTTGACTGGAATAAGGTCCATACTAATGGTACATTACAATGGTACATTAGTATGGACAGGCGAGTTCGCGCAGGTTACCTGCGTAGCCGTTCAGTAATTCATCAAGACGACAGTAAGCTTGTAAAATTGTACAGTCCGTTTTAAGGTTCCGTACCCATTGCCGCACTGCTGGGCACGGGTCTCTCCTCACAACAGGGACGCCTGGAACAAACTCCACCACGCCGCTCCAATGCGGATTGGTGAAGAAACAGGCTAGCGGTTAACCCGTGTTGGATATTTTCAAACTACCCATAGGACGACAAGGTTTAACGACTGCTATCATTTCGATAACAACCGGGACCGACGGCTAACGTACCCTCCGAAGCACGGAAGCGAGGATTTAATGCGCCACTAGCGGTCACCCATCCAGGTACTGACCGCGCCCGACGTTGCTTAACTTTTTCGACCGCTTGCGATCTGCTCTACCAGGAGCTATACGCTCTTCCTACTCAGTGCGTTTGCTACTAAAGAATATACCTGCACGGTTAATTCTTGAGGAAAAAAGCCATATTTACCGCATATCCACACAAATTACGTATTTCATTCGGTACGTACGAGTATCACGCACAGTAACAAAGCCAATAAGTCCGGCTGATATATTAGGGCCACAATTATCTGATAATATTGTTTGTACGCGCCTATCTATCAGGTACAGTATCATCTGTATTTATGAGTGATTGGCATTGGTTTTCACCAGCTCTCGATTGTAGTGGACTTATATGTATGTAGACATTATGTGTAGTGAAGCGTTATGTATTGAGTCAAATTTATAATAACACATCGTATCACAGATAGCAGCGGTGATAGCCTAGTGGCTTAGAATTCGACCTCGAATCGAGGGGTCCGGGTTCGAATCCCAGTGGCACGCACCAATGACTTTGTAATAAAAGTTATCTGCGATTTATAAAATTAAATATCACCTGCTGTTACGGTGAAGGAAAACATCGTGAGGAAACCTGCATGCCTGAGAGTTCCTGATGCCAGCGTGGTGGACGGCTGCCTACATCCCTCTCATTGTGAGAGGAGACCCGACCCTGTAGTGGGTCATTAATGGGTACTGACTGTATCACAGATATTGGCTTTTTTATGTCCTTATTACAGGCACAGGTTCTCCCCACCACAGGGGGACACCTGGAGCGTACTCCACCACGCTGCTACTGATTGGTGGAGAAACGGGTTATAGAAAATACATATCGGATGTTTTAGAACCACCCAGTACCTCTAATAAGGTTTAATGACTGTTATATTTAACCCCCGACGCTAAAGAAGGGGTGTTATAAGTTTGACGTGTCTGTCTGTCTGTCTGTTTGTCTGTTTGTCTGTCGTAGCACCGTAGTTCACGAACGGATGAAGCGATTACAATTTAGTTTTTTTGTATGAAATGTGAGTTACGGGCGAGTGTTCTTAGACATGTTTGATGCAAATCGGTTGAGTCGTTCAAAAGTTGTGGGGGGTGAAAGTGGGGAAGAATAACCGAATGTCTGCAAATATAACCGAGTGGGGTCTCAAATAAAAGCGTGCACATTACAAACTAATATGTTCATTGAAAATTGTCGTTATTTTGTCGGTTTTTTTTTTTCAATTTATATGTTATTTTGACAACAACTGGAACGATGACGAGATGAACTCAGAGAGAACTCTGACGGGGTGAACTGAGAACTGACGACGTGACATGCCCTCCGAAGCACAGGTGTTACAGTGTAATAATCCAGTAGAGAATTATTCCATTCCATTATATTCCATTCCATTCCACTCCATTCCGTTCCATTTCATTACATTTCCTTCAATTCCATACCGTTCCAATCCATTCCATTCTATTCCATTCTAAATATTACGATTGACTCTGACAACAATTTTTCGTTCACCAAATCGTCTGATAGGTTTGTATAGTAACAGAGGAAAATGTTGTGTGAGGATTATGAATCTTACTTAGTAGAAGTCACTTATGATAGATATATCTGGCACATAAAACCAGTGTGGCCATTACCGAAATATATAAGACGCGTGTTTTATCTATAGAGACGTCGTTTCGAAATTAACAGCAACGATATAAAAGTAATAGCCTCGTTACACCATATTCAAAGCTAGAATGTTATGGCCTATTATTTTGGCACGCATTCTCTTTGCTAAAGCTAGAAATCAATTATTTATCTAAAAATCATTCTTATCATAATTTATTAGAATCACCTTAACGTCTAATTTGATGCAGATACCAGAATAAACCTGATCAAATGGACTTCTGTGCTTTGGCGATTTACAATAATATGGACTTATCTGCTACATTGTCAGTCAGTAACCCATCAATGACCCACTACAGGGTCGGGTCTCCTCTCACAATGAGAGGGATGTAGGCCTTAGTCCACCACGCACCACTACTGCGGGTTGGTGGACCTCACCATACTTCTGAGAACATTTTTTTGTGAACTCTGGCATGCAGGTTTCCTCACAAATCTCATGATGTTTTCTTTCACTGTAACAGCAGATGATATTTAGTTTTATAAAACGCACATAACTTTTTTTACAAAGTCATTGGTGTTTCTATCCCCAAGAAAATTCTTTACAAGTTTTTACACGGTTAAAACTTAAGTTTCTAATTAAAATTCGAACAATCGCAAAAACTCTACCACAATTATACCTAAATGGTTGCTAATGTCAGCTTCACCAATTGTAGAAATTTGTTTAATGTGTTAAATGTAATTGAATAGAAATCGAATCGAATGGAAAGGAATGGGTTTCTAGCTTTATTTCGGCCGTAAATTAAGGCAGATGTCGAATTCCAGTCATTATTCTTCGCAGAGGCACAAAAGCACCAGAAATTAACGTTCAATGTCTTAGAATAATCAATTGTTAAGGCTGTAATTGAAAGGTATTTTGCTATTTAGAAAATGGTATAAGACTATAGAGAGTTGTACCAAAAGTAACAAGACGAATGGGTGAATTGGATCCTCCGGATGGTTTGATGCTGATCTTTTTAATAAAACATATGCAAAAGATTTTTAATCAGTTACGTAACTTCTTCATGATACTTTACATGATACCGACACATTTCGTTCTGCCAAACATACGACTTATACGAATATTTCGAAACTAAAATGAGCCCAATCGGTCTAGCCGCATCACGCAGCGTAGCGCGGGAATGCATAATCTAGCGTTCTATATAAGCATTTCCATTTGTATAGAAAACAAGTCACAGAAAATGCATCCGCATGAACGCGCGTGGATGCGTTTCTATACAAAATAATTTTAATCTTGAGGATGGATCCACATTAGCTTGTTGACACTCCACTACACGGTAAAAACGACATTATAAAACCCTTATAAAAATGACATATTAAAACTCTGTTATTTGGAACGTTAACGCTGTTCACATTAGTGTTTAACGTGTAGCTTAAAGCGTTAGGCGGTTAATGTGGACGCGCCCTTGTTGGCTTTATGGTTGTTTATAACAGCCTTTCCTGAGCCAAATTGATTCCATTCACCTGTTTCCTTTAGTTTACAACACGTTTAAGTATAAATCCAAATGCTGTAACGTTAGAGGTGAATGGGAACTCTCGTAATAGGCTCCTATCAGTAACCCTCCTACGCATATTGCGAACATTCCACAAAATTAAATGTTCGAATTTGAAACACAAAGCCGCGGTAATAAATCTTTCATTTGGTACTTAAGTTGGTGAAAATAATAATATGCAAATTAAATCAGTGAAATGTTTTATCTTCGGGTTTCTGAATACAATTGTTTAATAAATTGTTATCGCATGAATACTTACATATTCAATCGGGTAACATACTTACATACATGAAAACCCTACTAATACAGAACTTACTACTTTTTGGACTTGGATAAATATAGCGTATAAAAGCGACAGTCTGGCAACAAACAATCGCATTAATTAGAATCTCCTCGGAATATACATTTGAAGCTTGGAAAGTTGAAAAACAAATAGCATTTACAGCGCTGTAAACTCGATTACGAACACAACGGAATAATTCAAATGCCATTAAAAACTGCTTTAAACTTGGAAATGTTAGCGCTTGCTTTTGCCGCGTAAACTATAGGACATAAATAAATGAATCTTTACTATAGGTATATGTCTAAAAGGAGTACCGCCTGCCCTCCGACTAGGTGCACTGATGACCTGAAGAAGACAGCGCGCTAGATTCAAAGGGCCCAGGACACAGTGGCGTCGATAAGGGAAGGGCCATGTCCAGCAGTGGACTACGAAATGATGATATCCAGATAATTAAATATCTGTAAAGTGTATCTGTGAAATTTCATAAACAACGGTTAAAAACGGCGTTTTTGCTTGATTAAGCCTCCATATTCGTATTTTAGTAAGATTCTATGAAGCTTTCGCAACTCATGTGGATTAGATGCAAGTGTCATTTATTTCAAAAACATTCCTTCATTAATCAAAACAAAAAGACTGCAGCTAGTACGAGTAACAAACAATCACATCTACTTAGAACCTCGTCGGCATAAACAGCTTGCAACGAAGTTGAAAAACAAAGCGTTTACGGCGCTGTTAACTCTATTATGAACACAACGGAATAATTCAAATGTCATTAAAAACTGCTTTAGACTTGGAACTATGACGTTTATCGTTGGTGCTTTTTGTTATTTCTATCATTTTATGTTCATCCACGTTGGAATCGATTCAAATATTTGTCATTTAAGAGTATCCGATAATGTATTTTAAGCTCTATAATAGCAACGACAATCCACAAAAATTAAGCAATCGATGACCTGAATTATATTTGAATGAACCCGGACCCCTCGATTTGAGGTCGAATTGAGCCACTGGGCTATCACCGCTCAAAAAAATAAACCTCTACAACCGTCTAATTCCAAAACAAACACAGCCATAACTCAAATAAAAAATGTTAGGTACAGCGACGGTTTACCGCGAACGAACTGTGTAAAATCATCCCACTGATGACATTTTAATGTTCCTTGATGTGAAATATTTAATACTTAACGTACATTTTATTAGCTCACTGTCTTCTTGAGGGTTATTAAGGATGATTAATACAGGATAATTTCTTATTTAATTTAAATGATTTATTAGCTACTTGTGAGATGAAAAGAACTTTTTATTGAATGGAAATTGTGTGGGGAGTTGTGGACAGATAAATGTTTGTAAATGAACGGATTTCGATTGACAAATATATTATAACTCAACTAAACATATCTGTATACTTATTACCATAACAAAATCACCGACTATATTATTATGTATAATATAATCTGCCAAATGATAAAATAATGGACCTAATTAGTGTTAAAGTTAAATGAAACTAAGTCGCATCTGTATCGCAAAGTATTTTACGAAAATATTATCCAACCTCAAACAGGACGTTTAGGCAATTCCATTTCCATTCCAATCCCATGAAGGTTTATTTTTTACAAAAAATTCATGCTCCAATTTCACCAAAAAGCTAGCATTTCGGCCAAAATACGGCTAAAAAGGGCCTAATTATAGACAGATTTACTAAAACTTTATATCTGTATAGGTCTTTGAGGACAGTGATAGAATATTATTACGAAAGAGAATATATTTCCGTGGCTACTCACATTGTTCGCATGTTATCATCTTCAATATTAATTTATTTATTACGTTGGATGAGTACCGCACGAGAAGCCAGGTCCACTAATATAAGACGAGTGAACGTGAGTCCAGTACTTATAAGAGTAAGGATGGTACCCAGTAAAGTTGTTTGAACGATTCAGTCGCAAAATCGCAAAAAGCAGTCGCAAATGTTATGCACTGTTATCGTCATATAGAAACTGCTGAAAGAAAAACGAAAGAAAAGAAAAGGAAACGTTTTTAGACTGTTTTATAAAATATGTTGTCTGAACTAAAGTATCTTGAGATTACACAAAATATCACGAAATACACAAGATGTACATTGTCATATAAACCACTAAAGTATTTTTTCTGTGAAATTAAGATTTTGCAATTATGTTCTGCAGAGATAATTTAGAATTATAAACGAACAGAAAAATTTGTTGTGATGAGAAAATTTCGGGATCCATATGTGTTGTAGGTCTGTATTTATGACATTTAATGATATATAGAAAACATACGTCTAGAAGTCGTCGTAAGGGAAGTCCCTAGAGGTGTTCGTTCAGTGATCAGAATAACGAGGAAATTGCTCCGTATTGATTGCGTGGCCAAATGTGACCAAAATATAGGAAACTAACTACTTTTATATATGTCACACGTCAACATAATGGGACCTATAAATAAAAACAAATTGTTGCAAATTGAGTACTTTACAGAGAAAATAACATAGAAAGTCAAAGTAACAATCAAAAATGACTCAAATCAGGGACAAAAACAAAAAGATAAACCCATTTTTAATATTTATGCTCCATTGCGAAGTGAGGTCTACACTACGAAAATCTTTGTGAGTATTAATGCTGGTAGCACACCTCCGCCGCGAAATCGCGAAATGCATGCGAAATCGCGAAATGCATGCGAAATCGCGAAATGCATGCGAAATCGCGAAATGCATGCGAAATCGCGAAATGCTTGAATGTATCGCCCGTATTACAACGGACGAACGTTGGCAAAACTCGGCGGTATCGCATTTCGCGATTTCGCGGCGGAGGTGTCGAGTGCTAACGCGGTAAGTCGTGTAGACCGACCAAAAAACTTTTAAAGCTCACGAATCCGACTGGAATATAAAATTAAATGTTTTATTTCGCCTCTCGCTTTACTTAACGTTAATTAGGTAGATTCTGCGCGCTGGTGAGTAAGCAGAAGGTAATGTTATAAACTTTTGCTTTAAGTGCCTTTTAATTTACCAAGCAACCTTAATTTAACTTTGAGTTTTGTTTAATTATAAATAATCTTTACTTATTATTTATCTTTAGTTCTGTTTATAATGACTAGTATTTAGTACTAATAATTAATTAGTGTTCAATGAAAACGGATATTATTATGGTATTCTTTAATTTTAATACGCAAAAATATAATTCTTATCAATAATTACGAATAACGAATTAAGAATTCCGAGTTTTTTCCGCCCGCTTTTTCTCCTGGTCTACGATAGCCTGAGGGGCACCGAAAGCGGATGTATTATAAGATATATTTTATAATAATCTATCATGTATGACGTTCATTAATTGTACACAACTTGTACCTGTCAATTAGTAAAAGACTTTGATTTTTTGATTTTTGATTTTAACAAAATTGTCAATGGCACTATGTAATTATCATCATTTAGCTGTGATGCAGTAAGAATTTCAAAGTTGTAAAAGTAAAATATGTCGCAGTTAGGTTATTGATTGATAATAGATTTTAAACTGATACGATATATCGAAACGTATCGTATGAAATATCGATGAAAAATCGCAAAATATTTGAGCCACGTAGCAACGTGAGAGCTCTCAAAGACGCGAGTTCTCTTTGGAACTCCAAAGGTTACATTTTGAGAATTAATTAATTAAATAAATAATTTTAGAAATGCTAATTTGAAGAAATTTAAATTTCTTAATTTGAGAAGCGCTGGCTAGACTCAACAAAACAGAAAACGATCCTCAACAAGATCATCATTCTTTCCCTCTATTCATCGCCTTTTTTACATTCATCCTCATACTCAACTTAAAACGAAGATGGATTTCACCGGACTGTGATGGAATATTATTTCGAAGTACGAATAAATTATGGAGGATTATTATTACAATCATATTGTTTCGCAAAGAGGCCCCTTTGTACGAAGTTCGAGGGTAATCTATCTCTACGCCATCTGAGGTTTTCTTTCGAGATTTGGCGGTAAATAAAAATTTTTCACTCTTAGTTACCGACCGAGTTTGGGTTGTCTCGTCACTATAACACAAGTAACATTTAATAGTAATAAATTATGGTTTATTTAGATGTTTTATAACAAGTTTCAGTGCTTCGTATGGAGATTAGATTTTAAACAATAGACTAGTGTCACTAATAATGTCAACAAATTAGCATTTAATCAGAAGTAGTTTCACTAAATTACGAACTATTTAAAAAGTTACCCAAACGTAGACTCCGAAAATACCATAAAATTGATTTTTTTTGTAATAAATTGATGTCATTTTTGTATAAAATACCTACTTGTCTTTTGGCTTATACATACGGAGCTTAAATATTACCATTAAAACTGCGCCTGCTGCGTTAATGAGGGTGTTTAACTTTCTGACTGACTTAGCGGTCCGTAACTTTTTAGCGCCAAGTATGTTTGCCATTAATTAAATTGCGTCCAAATCCGTTTAATTGACGACCCAATTTGAGAATTAGGCGCGTAACAAATAAACATAGTACTTTACGTATAACAAAGGTTTGCTGGACAGTGTGAAGATCGAATGTTCTTGAAGGTTTTGTTCCCTTCAATGAATTTTAAATGATTAACCAAACTAAATGGTGAAATCACTATATGGTGAAAAGATACTGTATGGGTTTTTCACCCTTACAGGATTTAAACAGTTGTTACTGATATAATAACATTGAAATAATTTTTAAACTGCGTTGGAATCCCGTTAAACCAAGTAAAATCTAACTAGGTATATAAATAAATAAAATTGAAGTGTGAATAAAGTTGTCGTTGTTGTTGCTAAATAAAGTTGCGAGCGCCCAAGTCTTACCTAGGCGAGAAAAATATGAAATCAAATTCTGTAACACACGGCAGCGAACAAGGCCAGTTAGTTTAATGGGCAATCCAACCCCCTTAAGCGTCGCCGCCTCGCTGCCTCGCAGATTGCCCCTTAGGGGCACGGTTCAACATTTTTATTCAAACTACATTTTTTCTCACGACGTGGTAAATAGGTATCGAATATACAGGACGGTGGGTAATTCGTCGCATTATCGTTAAGGACGGACAGATAAGGTCTAAAGTAATCATTTACCCCAGGGGAAGCTCTGATACAAACTTAACGGTTTGCGAAAAATTGTGATCATTGAATCAAAAGTCACTTTTGGCATGCAATGGGAATAGCGATTACATTTAACCTTATCTACATGACCTTAATAGGAATACAGCACTTTATCACCTGTATGTTTTTTTTATTATTTTTTAGTGTGTTAAGTGATCACGGCAGCCCATAGACAACCATATCCAGCGCCGAATAGGATAGAAATCCCTGAGATCGTACGGGATGTTGCTACTTATGAGTACTAAGATGTTCGCCTCAAATAGAGTATCTACATCTACAAATGCAACCGCAAATCAAATTTCGTAACACACGGCAGCGAACAAGGTCAGTTAGTTTAATGGGCAATCCAACCCACCTCGAGCGTCGCCGCCTCGCTGCCTCGTAGATTGCCCCTTAGGGACATCGTTCAACATTTTTATTCAAACTACATTTTCTAACGTCAGGAAATGTAGTTCGAATAAAAATGTGCATAAATATGTATCAAATACAGGGTGATGAGAGTTGTAGGTAACCAATGCTATTTAGTTTCCTACTTAATAAAACAAATTAATACACGTTAATCCTTTACACACATTATATTCGTTAGTCTGCGTAATAGAGTAAGAGCCAGTGGCTCCCAGACCTTCGTTATATTATAAAAGCTGAAAATTGTTCTATGTATCACAATATAGATATTCAATGAACGGACCCTGAATATGGAACTTGGGTCGCGGTGGCTTCGGCAGTTAACAGGTGGTAAAGGTGAGTAAAATTGTGCCTTAAATTCGTTATAGTATAAAGGTCAGTTTTTATACATTTTATTTGTAATAATGTTAAAAACTGCCTCGTTCATTGCCAGACACCTAGGACGGTGGAAACCCCTTCCCAGACACCTTAAAGTATACTGAATTATAATAAGCATGATGACAGTAATCAAGTATCGCCAAAATATGTATCTGATCTAATGAAATAGGATTCAAAGATTTTGAAACATGTATTTATTCTCTTATTAATGTCGAGATTAATAATTTATTTGTTAAAATAAATCTACAAAATACAACAATCCGCCATGATGGCTTAAACACCCATCAGCGAATAGGCATGATGACTAATTTTCAAAAACTCTTCTATGATATTCAGAAGTTTCTATTATGTCTAAAATATATCATATTTTTGTAGAAAATTAAGGTTTTTGTGTAATAAAAGTACGTTTAAATTTTAAGTTTCAAATTCGGTCCAAAACGCGCGCCCGTGTAATGACGTCTGTCATTGCGCCACGGCTCAGTAAAAAATGACAGATCGCGTATAATATGCTTACGAAAAAAATGACGTTAACTAAGGCGTGACGTAATTTGACGTAATTCGATCTGATGGGTGTTTTAGCTATCATGGCGGATTGTTGTATTTTGTAGATTTATTTTAACAAATAAATTATTAATCTCGACATTAATAAGAGAATAAATACATGTTTCAAAATCTTTGAAACCTATTTCATTCGATCAGATAAATATTTTGGCGATACTTGATTACTGTCATCATGCCTATTACGTCAATTTACGTCACGTCTTAGTAAACGTCATTTTTTTCGTAAGCATATACGCGATCTGGCATTTTTTTACTGAGTCGTGGCGCAATGACAGACGCCGTGACACGGGCGAGCGTTTTGGAATGAATTTGAAACTTAAAATTTCAATGTACTTTTATTGCACAAAAAACTTAATTTTCTACAAAAATATGATATATTTTAGACATAATAGAAACTTCTGAATATCATAGAAGAGTTTTTGAAAATTAGTCATCATGCCTATTATACTTTCGTCATAGTAAGTCGATTTCGTTGAAATAAACGAAAACAATACGTCAAATACACGTAATGCATTTTTCTGTTTTAAAGCTAATATGCTGCAGAATAATTATATTTCTTCGCTTCATTCTTCAGATATAATATAACCAGGTAGTCCCCCTAACCTACAAGATAGCATTCGCACGTATTTAAGAGATTTTTTGAATATCGATTTCGAATTCAACTAATCGATTTTTTCCCAACTAACTCCCTCTTGACCATTATGTCAGTCTAGGTCGTCATTCCTTTTTCGTGCGAGGTAGCAACTACACGTAACCTATTAAAGTTAAGTTAATCGTCGAAAATGCCGAATAAACGTATAAGTGAAACAACTGATGAGATTATCAAGCGATATAAACGAAAAATAAAACATCTGGAAGAAAATCAAAAGCGGAGACGTATTTGGATCGAATCTTCAAGCGATTCCGGTATGTATTCAAAAATACCCTCAGTAAAGACGATAAAATTTATCACTTCGCAATTTATTCTTTCTTAGTGATTTGAAATAAGCCTAGCGGTTAACCGTGCGTTAACACGATGGCATTAGATAATTATTATATCTAAACGATCTTTATTATGAGGCAAGTTCATGCGTATCTACCGGGCGGTTGACCGCGAGTTAACACGAAGGTAAACTACATACATCGTTCCCTGATTTCCTTTATTATTAGACAATTTTGTATACCGGGCGGTTGACCGAGAGTTAACACGAAGGTTAATTACATAACTATGTCGTTCCCTTATTTCAGAGGAAACTTCTTCGCAAACAGAATTTAAGGGCCCAGACGACATAGTCAATACCCAAGCGGTTACCCAGAACCAAGAACCCACAACTTCAGTGGCTTGTAATAATGAAGAGGCAAATTCAACCGGTCTGGACCTCGATCCGGAACTCTTGGTGGCACTTGGCGAAGAAGGTAGTAGTGTTCCTAAATTTGGTGAAAAAATACACCAGAGCCTTGCTAGGCGATGGGAGCCAATTTTAAAAGGGGGTCTGGACAAAGATGTCAAAGAAAAATTGTTGAAGGATCATCTTGTCCCGGAAAACTGCACTTTGTTGCAAGCGCCAGCACTTAACAAAGAAGTGGCCGCTGCTATATCAGAGGCATCGCGCCACCGGGACAAGAGGAAAGAGACAGACCAGCAGCAATTAGGCGTAGGAATATCCGTTATTAGTAAGGCATTAAGTCTCTTACTTACGGGAGATAATAAAATCGAAGTTATAAAAATTATTACTGATGGTTGTAGAATTTTGAACGATCTACATTATGAACAAACCCAAGCGCGGATTAACGTAATCAACTACGCTTTGTCTAAACCGTTTTTGAACGTGATTCAAGACGGTGAAAGGGACGACACATTGTACGGAAACAACTTGGCCGAAAAAATAAAAGCAACCAAGGCCATCGAAAAACAAGGGTTGTCTATTAAGAAAGTTAACAAAACTCAAAAAACAACCTCGGCCGAACAACAGGTGCCGTCTACAACAAGGCTCAATTACCAGTATGGACAATCAGGCCCGCACCAGGGAAACTGGTCGGGGCCTCCGCGCTACACTCCACAAAACAGGGGGGGGCGACGGGGGCTGAGGAGACCCAATGTCCCGGGCCGCCATCTGCCGCCCCATCCGTCATCAGGAGCGAACAAACGAAGGGGTGCAGCGTCGCGCCACTAACCGAGGTACATGCAGGCAGGATAGCTAACTTTTATGAGTGTTGGCGTAAAATTACCTCTAACCCAGTTGTTTTAGATTGGATTCATAACGGTATCTCTATACCATTTGAAACTATAGTAACCCAATCGGTAAAACCTCAAGAGATATCAATGTTAGAATCCGAAAAATCGGAATTGACTGTCGCAATCCAAAAGCTGTTAGACTTAGGTGCAGTTAGTCCATGTATTCCCTCGGATGAACAATTTGTTTCAAAAACATTTCTAGCCCTAAAACCAAACGGCGATAAAAGGTTTATTTTAAATTTAAAAAACTTAAATAAATTTATTTGTAAATTGCACTTTAAAATGGAGGACTATCGAACGGCCTGCAGGCTATTACCCTGTAACGGGTATATGGCTACGATAGACTTAAAGGAAGCGTATTTTCTCGTCCCTGTTCGTAAATCCGACCGTAAATTTTTAAGGTTTCAGTTTGAAGACGATAACCTAGGCGTACTTACATACGAATTTAACGCTATGCCATACGGCCTATCGATAGCTCCCAGAGTCTTCACTAAAATAATGAAAGAGGTCGTATCCCACTTACGCTATCAGGGCTTCAAAAATGTATCCTACTTAGATGATATCCTATGTATTGGTGACGATTTTGATGAGTGCCTCAGAAATGTTAAAAGTAGTTTAAATCTTCTAGAATGCCTTGGTTTTATAATAAATTATGAGAAAAGTTCTCTCGAACCCAAACAGTCATGCAAGTTTCTCGGATTCGTATACAATTCCATAAGTCAAACCATTTCCTTGCCCGCAGAAAAATGTCTTAAAATTCTTAATTTAATAGAATTATTTCTAAATAGACCAAATTGTTCCATTAGAGATTTCGCTCAATTAATTGGAGTTTTAGTAGCAGCATGCCCTGCAGTAAAATATGGTTGGCTTTATACAAAAATTTTAGAAAGACAAAAATTTCTTGCATTACAGAAAAATCCGAATTTTGAGTCATACTTTAAGCCTCATCCCATGATTTTAGACGATTTAAATTGGTGGAAAAATAAAATAAAAAATTCCAGTAATAGCATTAGGTCAATCAACTTCGATTTAGAAATTTTTACAGACGCTTCACGTACAGGTTGGGGTGCAATATGCAACAACGATCGAGCGCGTGGCGCTTGGAAAGTTTGTGAAATGCAATCGCACATAAATCATTTAGAATTACTAGCTGTGTTTTTAGCGTTGAAATACTTTGCATCAGAAAAATCTAATTGTTCTATCTTACTGCGTATAGACAATACAACTGCCATCAGCTACGTCAACCGCATGGGGGGAATTCAGTTTCCTCATTTAAATGATCTTTCTAGGAAAATATGGCAGTGGTCCGAACAAAGAAACATTTGGTTGTTTGCATCATATATTAATACAAAAGAAAACTATGATGCAGACGCAGAGTCTCGAAAATTAAATCCTGACACAGAATGCGAGTTATCAGAGTTAGCTTTCAAAAGAATTTCAAAACATTTCGGTAAGCCGGAAATTGATCTTTTCGCCTCACGCAGTAACGCTAAATGTCAACTATACGTATCATGGAAAAAAGACCCTGACTCTTCAGCCATTGATGCTTTCACAATAAATTGGAACAAAAAGTTCTTTTATGCTTTTCCCCCCTTTCCACTAATCATTAAATGCTTACATAAAATAATAGCGGATGAGGCTACTGGTATCTTTGTCTTTCCTTTATGGCCATCACAAGCCTGGTATCCACAATTAATAAAATTAGCTATTTCTGATATAATCTGGATACACCCTAATGAGCATCGTGTACAAACATGTTACAGAAACCGACTTACCCTGGGTGCCGCACTGCTCTCCGGCAAGCCTTCTCATCCCGTGGAGTTCCCGATAAAGCTCTCGACTTAATGATAGCATCCTTATCTAATAGCACAATGCAACAATACAATGTGTCAATTAAGCTTTGGTGGCAGTATTGCAACGACAAAAACCTCAATATCTTTGAAGGTACGATTCCCATTGTTCTTGATTTTTTGTATGAGCAGTACAGTAAGGGATCATCATACGGATCTTTAAATAGTCATAGGTCTGCCCTGTCGCTCTTTTTAGGCCACAGCATAGGTTCAGACGAAAACGTAAAGCGACTCCTGAAAGGTGTCTTTAGATTAAAACCTAGTTTTCCGAAATACACTCATACATGGGACCCGCAAATAGTACTCAATTTTATAACAAATTGGTACCCTAATAAAGAACTCGGTAGAGAAAAAATTACTAAAAAACTAGTAATCTTACTAGCTTTATGTACCGCTCAACGTGTTCAAACGTTATCTCTAATTAAATTAAATAATATTACCGTAAAATCAAACGGAATCATCATATCTATAAAGGATATCATAAAAACGTCTACGGCAGGTCGGGACCAACCACAGTTGTTCTTGCCATACTTCAGCGAAGATCCACGCATCTGTCCAGCCACAACTCTCTAAGATTACCTTCACATCACTCGCGACGACAGGCCGGTAAATGTGCCCAATCTCTTAATAACTGTGAAGCGCCCCCACAAAGGCGCGACAGCACAGTCAATAAGCAGATGGATAAAGCAGGTGTTATCAGAGAGCGGCGTAGACGTGGCGGCGTTCAGCGCGCACAGCACGCGGCACGCCGCCACGTCCGCAGCGGCCGCCGCGGGCGTCTCGGTCGACGCGATAAGGAAGGCCGCCGGATGGACACATGCTTCCCAAGTATTTGCCAAATTCTATCAACGTCCAATTATAGAACATAATTTCGCTCAATCTATATTACGTACCTTATAATATGGTAAATGATTAAAAGTACAAGATTAAAAAAGTGTTCAAGTTAGTGCTGTTAATTCGTCGATTAACATGTGAGAAATTTGTAAAAGATAATTAAATTTAATAAAAGATGAGTAATTACAGAAATCTATTATTTCTATAATTCCTAACACGAAGGCAAAACTTATCTCTGAACATCTACCTGGTTATATTATATCTGAAGAATGAAGCGAAGAAATATAATATGTGATCAAACGAACTTCCAAGTGAAGTTCGATCAATATTATATGAGTCGCTTCATTCGAAGATATAACAACCCTCCCAACCCAGTACCCAAAGCAAAGTTTTGCGTTCGTCCTATCCATCTCTTAAAAGAATGACGACCTAGACTGACATAATGGTCAAGAGGGAGTTAGTTGGGAAAAAATCGATTAGTTGAATTCGAAATCGATATTCAAAAAATCTCTTAAATACGTGCGAATGCTATCTTGTAGGTTAGGGGGACTACCTGGTTATATTATATCTTCGAATGAAGCGACTCATATAATATTGATCGAACTTCACTTGGAAGTTCGTTTGATCACATATAATAAGTCACATAATACATAGTCCCAGTTATACCGCGATAGTTTTGAACATTTTTGAAATTACTGAAAATTATTGCCAAAAAAATTCATTTTTATTGCAAACGTCAAAGTTTAGGCCATGATAGATGTTGTTTTGAGAGCTACGTGTTATTCTATCCTCACTGCCAAGTATTTGACGTATTGTTTTTTATTTCAACGAAATTGACCCTTTACTTTGAAAGAAATCGCTTTTCTTGTACATAGGGTCCACAATAAAAAATTAAAATCTTAAGTTATCAAAAAACATTTTTTTCTTTTTTAATTTTTTTTCTATTTTTTGTCGATAATTTTTGGTCTAGTTTCACCCTCTCTCGGGGTTGCACTTTATCCTTGAAACTACTGAATACGTTGAAACCTAAATTTTGGAGAAATTTCGCGAATTTCTCCGGATCTGTTACTCGGAGGGCGACACGCGAGGGCTCAATTTATGCATTTCGGCGGTTTCTACGCGAAACAGACATTCCCGAAAAGAAGGGGGGAAAATTTCCCCCCTTCTTTTCGTTCATAACTCGCGAACGGCTAGTTGGATTCGGAAAATTCAAAAGGCATTTGAATTTTCCGAATCCAACTAGCCGTAATCCAACAAGGTGTACTCCGCGGCGGCTTTCGAGAAATTTCCAAAAATGCTCGCGCCTAGGGTGATTTTTAAAGTGTGTGGAAAGTAGAGGAACCATCGAAACTGTCTGGCTAGAGAGGAAACATCATTTTATAGTTACCCAAATAACATAATATATAGATCAACCTTTATACTATGACGAAAGTATAATTATAATTCAGTATACTTTAGGGTATCTGGGAGGGGGTTTCCACCGTCCTAGTTGTCTGGCAATGAACGAGGCAGTTTTTAACGTTATTACAAATAAAATATATAAAAACTGACCTTTATACTATAACGAATTTAAGGCACAATTTTACTCACCTTTACCACCTGTTAACTGCCGAAGCCACCGCGACCCAAGTTCCATATTCAGGGTTCGTTAATTGAATATCTATATTGTGATACATAGAACAATTTTCAGCTTTTATAATATAACGAAGGTCTGGGAGCCACGGGCTCTTGGGCTATAACAAAGGCCTTAAAACAAATGACATTAAACTTTCATCAATTTCAATTTCATATCCCTCTGTTCATTATTTACATACACGAATGGAAGGCACGGATGAAATACGTTTCTGTAATTCTTATGTAATCACAAGAACAAAGGAAATGTACATAATTGTAATGTAGGTAATCTAAAGATAGGGTTCCGTATTTTAACGAGATTCCTATTTAAGATATCTATTTATGCCAAAGGCGAAGGTTGATCATGAAATTTATCTTGAATTTCTTATTCTTATAACATAAAGAAGAATAGGGTATTACGGCCTATGTCAAAAAGCTTTTTATATGAATTCGTAAGTCATAAAAAAACATAAAAAATTGAAAAAAAAATTTTTGCAAACAAATATTATGTAAAAAAATACTTTTCAATTTACATTTCAAAAATCCCCGCGAAAACATGGCCTCGGCAGTCTCGGCGCTGCCACCATGCTTGTGATGTCACTCGCAGTGTAAACAATACATCTCAGTAAAGGAAGAAAGTTATACTCCATTGTTTATTTACACTGCTAATGACGTCACGCCGATAGCTTTCATGGCGTATAGCGTTTTTGACATTTGAAAAACAGATTAACAAACCTGAATTTTAAAATTGAAATAATAAATGTATACTACATTTTTTAGAACAGAAACCACCATTTTTCACTTGCTTTTAACAAAATCTATCAATATTACATAATTTTGGATTTTTCCTTGCATGGTGCGAAATACCCTATTATAAGAAATATAAATATATAGTTCTCAAAGGCATGTGAAGTCCACCAACCCGCAGTAGGCCAGCGTGGTGGACTAAGGCCTACATCCTTCTCATTGTGAGAGGAGACCCGACCCTGTAGTGGGTCATTAATGGGTACTGACAAATGTATAATCGGGTGGGGTTGTGTCGGTGCAGGTGCAAACAACCGTTGGTTTATCGTGTAACGTCCATCGTCGTCGTTTACCGCCGCCGCCCGGCCTCGATGCAAACTCAAGGTCTAAGCAGCGCGCTGACTATACATAGGTATTATTATAATCCCACCAAAAACATAAATGTAAAAAGGAGAGCCAAGTTCAATACAAAAATTATGCTTGGCCGTTTGTTGGCTTCGCCGCAAAAAGAATGGACATCTATATGAGTGCCAAGTTCTATGCTAATCCAAATATGTTTTTATAGGAACAAAATAACATTATGAACAAGAATTAAACTCAATTTCTTTGCTTTATTGGATACCTATAACAATTGCTGTTTTTTTTTTAAATATGAGATCTTAAAGTAGGTTAGATTTGACGTGCTCTCAAAACAGAATAATTATGTACTGTCTATCCAAATACTCATCTTGTATTCTCCTTCATAGATTTAATGGATATTGTAGACATAACAATAACACTATCGTTTAACGTAACAACGTTACTACGAAGGTTAAGTATAGGAGTTTGTCTCGAAAGACAATTTACGAAATTATCTCGACTAGAAGAACACATAATAATAATATGTCAGATAAAAATTTTCAGCAGAAAAGTCTGAGTTTAGAACACAGCACTATAGGGCTAATAATATAGAATGGTAATTTAAAAAAACCTAATGTTACAAAAAGTTACAAAAACTAATGGTTGTTTTGACCAATTTACACAAAAATAAAAATAATTGTGTAGGAGCTGTTTTAAAACTATTTTTCTTACATGTATACCGAGCAAAATACGAGTAGGTATCTACACTTCGACTTGGCCATTAATCCACAAATAAGTCTAAACATTTGTAATAATACAACTTTATCTGATACGATACAGAATACCTACGCTTCAACCTAGTCGCATTGTTAGGACAGCCTTCCATCTAGAATTCCTCATTTCTATGTTAACACTTATAAACTCTCTTGTTCTAGTCAGTGTATCGATCACGGTAGATACAGTTATGAGATTTAGTGACTTACGACAAGGTGTCTAAAAATAAAATGCTCCTTTGCACACAAAAACAAATATCGACTCGTTTTTTCGAGATTATAAAGGAAAGCTGAACAAAGCTCCCTCTCTCAGGGACTTACGGCGTTCAAGAGGGGCTCAGATTATTTCTATACGTTCATTACACGCGTATATGTATCTATCAGCTGTTCTTGTGCGATAAAACTTCAATCAATCAATCTTTTGCTTGGGATTATCGAGAAAATGTATTGTTTTACGCTATCTCATAATGTTTTTTGTTGTTTGATCATTGTTTTAGGTTCTTCTTCTTATTTTCTTGAGGGTCTTAGGCGACTCAACCGAGAAAATCTTTTGAGTTCCGTTGATACTCATTATTTAGATAGATGTGTTCATAAAGCCTTGTACGGATTTTAAGATAATACTTAGCTTTGCAAACAAGATGCGTACAGATGAAACGGGTAAGTTAGTTACTAACCGTCTAAAAGTCTAAAATGTATAAAAAAATACATAGACGCGCACAGGATCGACCAGATTATCTTGAACACCTAAACAAAAAGCCACACATCCGTATCTATGTGTAACAACCAATTGGCGTGACGCGAAACTGTTGGTCCAATTCCGCAACAACGTTTGTGGACCAATATTTGTTCGGGCTTAAGTAGGCTCAGGTAAAGTAACTATCTTTATCTATCCTTATTATTATTCTCGTATGTTCCGAGCGTATTCGTAGATAGAAAAAAAGTATCGTAGAAAAATAAAAGTGTGCTATAGTGTGCAACTCTTTAACATCTCGTTGCCTTGGATACCTTGGTTGGATATCTGTATACAGGTATCCAAGGTAACCAAGGTATCCAAGGTGATGCAGTTGGAACAGGAACTGGGCAGAATTGGAATTGATAGAATGGTAAAATACCTGCATTGGAACACCAATCACGGTAGGAATTTAATCAAGCAGATTGCAGTAGGTACCAGTTATTTACGGACTGCGGACTATTAATTATTCTGTTAGATGAAATGCGTATAATGAAAAAGCAATATATCAATTCGCGTCCATTAAATTATCAGATCTTTTCATTTCTTTTCATAAAAACGTACAGAAAAAAAATATAATACCTAAATCTGCCAAACTATTGATCAGTTTTAATGGTTTCTTAGAAATTAATTATTCTGTAAGATGAAATGCGTATAGTGAAAAAGCACTAAATCAATTCGCGTCCATTAATTTATCAGGTTTTTCATTTATTTTTATCGAAAAATTTTATTAACCTTTGTCAAACTATCGACCAATTTTAAGATTCTTAGGAATTACAAATTTACTTAATTTTCTTTACGGACACATTGATATAGCTATACATATATATATATATATATATATATATATAGTAACCGTCATGAGTCGTGAGCACAGAAATTATCAGTGATAGGGATATTGTATACTTTCGGCCAATGTATAGCATCGGAAAAAGCGTGCTGGACCAATAGACGACGCACACTGACGACCTGACGACTGTCGAACCAATCGTATGCACCGCATCGCAGTCAGTGTCAAACCGACCAATGAAAGTTCTGCTCACCACTCGTGACGGCAACTATAAATAAATAAATAAATAATGAAACAGGAAGTGTTAATGAAATCTTCATAAGTAATTTTTCTGGACCTTGTTTGTACCTACTGGTATGATACCGTTTGCCTTTTAAGTCTCATTTTTTTTATAACTTGTCGCTTATTTTTTTTCTACGTAGCTGTACGATAATATTCCATGGAGTTATTACCTATAACACAAATTGCGGTATAAGCCTGTGAGGCTTAAAACTCAGGATATTTTTTCACCATATTATACTCGTAAGAGGCCATTTAATCAAGATTTTATTAAAGATACGAGTGCGGAAATGTTGACAATCTCTTTAGTAGTAGGTACCTTATATACTTTTTTTCCTTTTTGTGTCAGGACAAAAGGAAATATATGTTTGAAAACCCTTTGAAATCTTTCAGAGCTATAAACAACTATAATGCCAAAGTTCATCAACATTCGATCGATAGATTTCTCGTGATCTCATAATAAAGTATACAATTTCATAATTCGTATACGAGTAGAATAGGTGCATAATAATTTATATAGAACAGATTATTCCTCATGTTTTTAATGCGATAAACGGAACCGTCGGGTATTTTCTTAGAAAAATTAAATGTGTACTCCGTTTTATTCGTGTCTACAAAATGGAGCATCATTAATTTATTAGTTTTGTATCTAACTTTGTCGAGGGGATAAGAGGAACCGCAGGCAACATTGCTCTGTATTATAATTAAGATACCAAAATAATATGCATTTATAATATGCATTTATAATATAATAATTATAATAGTATTTTTTATAAATTTAATTCCGTAAAATATCGTCATCTCAGGAATACAAGCCGGAAACGTCAAGATGATGATAAAAGATAAAAAATTAAAGCAACTCGCAGTAAATTTCGTTTTAATTTTAACAAGCTTCTGAAACGCCAGTTTCTCCGCTTTTAATTACGATTTAATTTATAAATTAGAGGAAAATTAATAAGTTCAAAAAGTTTTTTGAAAGAACTCTTAGGGATGCAGGTTTCTTCACGATGTTTTCCTTCACCGTACCAGCAGGTGATATTTAATTTTATAAAGCGCACATAACTTTTTTTACAAAGTCATTGGTGCGTGCCACTGGGATTCGAACCCAGACCCCTCGATTCGAGGTCGAATTCTAAGCCACTGGGCTATCACCGCTAGTTACTATGGCTTTACCACCTTATAAACGATTGTGCTGAACATTGAGAATGTACACGATGCGGGCTTTATTCCCTTTTAAAGAACGATACTTTTAAAGTACCTACACAAAAATCCTTCAAAAGGAAATATCGTTGGCCAGTGACGTCGTACTTTACAATCATTCGCTTCGGCGGCGGATAATTGAATTACTTGCAAAAATGGAGAGTTTTATCGGCAATTTTGTGAATAAAAATTTCATTGTTCTATGAAAGAGGTTTTGGAACATCGTTTGAGCTATCAATCAACATTGACGTGTGTTGTCGTCGGCCTACGTACGTTACATGTTGTGACTACTTGTGACTGCCAAATATGTTTATTGATCCTCCGAAAAATTTATCGCTACAATGTCTACTACAAATATCACCGCAAAGATAATATAACGCTTCACACTCATAGCCCCCTGTGTCGTGGGCGCCATGGACACACACAAGACAAGAAAACACATCCCGACCAGAAATAAAAAATCATTTTCATCATTCAAATCTCTGCTCTGCTGGGAATCGAACCCAGGACCCTCCGCGCAGCGCACCGGTGTCTTAACCACTGCGCCACTCAGGTCGTCATCAACTATGAAATCCATAGACGAACCGGAGTAACCGAAATAGTTTTTGAAGCTATCAAACTGAACAGGCAATGGTCTGGCCACATCGTTCAAGAGACCAATAACCGATCAGGAATAATGTCCTCGAGTGCGACTTTGTCTTAGCAGAAGGAGAACAGGCCTTCAGATCAGGATTCAGAGGGCCCAGGACCGGGCGGAGTGGCGTCGATTAGGGGAGGCCCATGTCCAGCAGCGGACTGCCAAGGCCTGAAAGGAAGGAAGGAATAGGTATAGTTAAATAGTGAGCTGTAAATACTTTAAAAAAGTAACAATTATTCATACTAGCTAAATAAAAACCTGTCGTTATTTTGGGCACAGCTGGTATAGAGATAGCTCTTAAAATAATTTTGAATTTTTCTATATCAGGCCGTTAATCCAGCCAATGTGCTGAACATTGGCTGGATTAACGACCTGTTTACATTCGTCAGTTAATTAGTTTTCCAAGAATCTCGAATAAAACTGACGTTAACCTTTGCATTAGTTGATTACCTGAGGTAGGTTCTGTCAAGTTACCTACCTAAGTACGGACAAGTAACCTTATTAGTGGCTTTGTATGCAAAACTACTACTGGTCATGTCAAGGATCTGTTGTGGTCTAAAGACTTTTATATGACCAGACCGAGGGATACTATAGTCGAGAAAAGTAAAAGTGGTTTCAACCTAATGAACTTTTCAAAATTTAAAAATCTAGAAATTTTCTAAATTTAAAAATCTAAACACCAAAGACGACGATCGCTAGGAGAAGAAAAGACGATATTATGTACCTCAAACATGAACTTAACGCAATTTCGTATATTAATCGTATCGAGCAGCATTACCTAATATGGATTTTGTATAAGGTGGTATAGTTACAATTTTGAAATAATTATATTGTTTAGGTTTGTAATCTGACGAAAAATTTTTTTTTCAGAAATTTTCAACCTTTTGTAATGCAAAAGCCTCCACAGACTGGCCTATGAGCTAATAAAAGCCACTGAAAAAGGTACAATCCACATGTTCTTTGAAAAAGGCAATTTATATACATACTTCAACACACATTATGCGAGACACTTTACATAGGTACACGTGCCAATACAAATTTCAATACAAGACATCAAAAGATTCGTGTCGATCGCAAAACCTCCAATTGTTTGAGTGATACTTGGGACTGAAAGGGCCGAGGTCACATCAAAAGGGCCTTCAGTTCTGGACGCACTGTAGAAATGTGATTTATAAAGGTCGGTTAATATTTATAGGGCCGATAGCGAGTTAGCATAGCAATCGGTAAAAGGCAATCCAACCTCTTCTGTACAACCTCAGGGAGCATTTTTACTAGAGATGCGCCGAATATTCGTTTGGGATTCGGTATTCGGCGTATTCGGCATCTTTTACACTATTTGTATTCGGCCAAATTATTGTATGTACAAGTATGTAAGGCGGCGTAATTATTATAAATGCAGCATTGAATACAATTTCAATGTAAGACGCGGTTATCTGCCACCAACTCAAGGTATTGCAGCCGACAGGATATTATTCCGCGATTACATTACCATATTCCCTCTTTATCGCTTGTCTTCCCGTTTTTATACGGGATAAAAGGAATTTGCGTAAATATAAATTAACTACACTTCTAGCGTAAGCACATTGCTTTGGAGAAAACAAATATCAGGGATTGCAACTTCTGTAGATACATAGTAAAAACATATAATTATGTATGACATACCAAAAATATAAGGTCAAACCATTACATTTTGGGGAAATGAAGGCTTTATTAACAAATTAATAATAATTAAGAGGAATGGACGGTGATAGCCCAGTGGCTCAGAATTCGACCTAGAATCGAGGGGTCCGGGTTCGAATCCCAGTGGCACGCACCAATGACTTTGTGAAAAAGTTATGTGCGCTTTATAAAATTAAATATCACCTGCTGTTACGGTGAAGGAAAACATCGTGCATGCCTGAGAGTTCGCAAAAAAATGTTCTCAAAGGCATGTGAAGTCCACCAACCCGCAGTGGGCCAGCGTGGTGGACTACGGCCTACATCCCTCTCATTACGAGAAGGAGACCCGAACCTGTAGTGGGTCATTAATGTTTTACTGACAAGAAGAATGGACTAAGGCCTACATCTCTCTCATTGCGAGAGGAGACCCGGCCCTGTAATGGGTCATTAATGGGTTACTGACAGGAGAAGAATTAATAATTAACTACACACTCATGGTTGTATAAAAAGTATTAGTAAACGTTTTAATTGTATTGACTACCCTAAAAGTACTACAAATACTATTGGAAAAGCACTAGCTACCGGCTAAATAGTTTTAAAGAATTTCTTCTACATTATTTTCCAGTGTAGGTATACGTACAGCTTCTACAAAACAAATCAGCAAGTACCTACTTGTCGAATATATTTTATATTACATTTTTGAAATTATATAGCGTCACCTCATTTTAAAGTAGGTAAGGAGCTTTGCTTCAGTAGGTATTTGAAATTTTTCAAATAATTGAAATTGGATTTGATCACAACATTCCCTGCAATACCGACTGCATGAACTCCACATATTCTCGAGTTTATTTTATTCAGTTCATTTCTATGAAAGCTGACAAAACATGTTTGCGTTGCAATATAGCATTTTATTTGAATTTAAATTTTGAATTTAGATTTAGCGACTAATATAAATAAACATTGCGGTTCTCCGTCTGTGAATGTGTGGGAATTAGTGTCAATATTTAGTGTACAGGGTTACCCGTAAAACATGACCAGCCTCGCAGCACTAGGTAGCTGACACCACAAGCAACAACCTGTGTACTAGGACTTTTGGTAATTTGTTAATTTTTGATTTCATACAAAAATATTTATTAATTTAATTTTCCGTCTGAATGTACTACGCGCATCGCAAAGATTACGCGGGGGGAGGTGCAGCGCTACCGCCTTTGATAGAACTTGACCTATTCGCTCGCCAGTCGACCGTCGGTCATGCGATCATTCATGACTGAAACACATTTTTGTAGACTTACAAATGTCACAACAGTGCAACAAAATTTTTATGTATTAAGTTATGTTCAAACTAATAGAACAAAAGTTGTTGCTTATGGTGTTAGTTACCTAGTGCTGCGAGGTTGCTCATGTTTTACGGGTAACCCTGTATAGTAAGCTCGCTGCTAAGCCTTGAGTTGCATCAGGTCCGGGCGGGGCGGTGGTAAACGACGTCGATTAAGCGTTTCACGATAAAACCGCCGTCGTTGACTGACTTGGGTCGTAACTTCACCAGTGGCCTCCGTTATTCATGATGAATTTCAATAACCGATCTTCGGGTATAGGCAGATAGGTACCGTTTGATGGCCAAGATAGATGTCACCTGGTAACCAAACATCATTATACGGCTATACATATAGTTACGATGATTGATTACCTATAATGGAACCGGTCATAATTGAGTTACTTGAATTCAATTTTTTCCGTACTATCTGTAACCCCAGACCAGAGCGCGTGATAGCCCACAGGCTTAGAATTCGACCTCGAATCGAGGGGTCCGGGTTCGATTCCCAGTGGCACGCACAAATGACTTTGTAAAAAAAATTTATGTGCGGCTTATAAAATAAATATTACCTGCTGTTACGGTGAAGTGAAAGAAAACATCGTGACCTGCATGCCTGGGAGTTCACAAAAGGTATGTGAAGTCCACCATCCGCAGTAGGCCAGCGTGGTGGACTAAGGCCTAAATCACTCTCATTGTGAGTAGACCCGACTCTGCAGTGGGTCATTAATAGGTTACTGACATGACATCTGTAACCCATTAGTGGCCCATGGGTGGTGGGTGGCATGGGTGGGTCTCCTCTCATAATGAGAAGGATATAGGACTTCTTCACTAGCAAAGTGCGGGTCAGTGGACTTGATATGCCTTTGAGAACATTCTGTTGTTGGAAGCCAATTCACCGCAACCGAACCAAAACCGTAAAAAATAAAAGTATTTCAAACAACTCTTTTCATCTCATTCAATGACCTAGCAAACAGAAATACTAAAATCCCATTGGAAAAATAAACTACTTTGTTTTTATCTGGTTCCCATTGTTTATGTGCTGTTGAAATCGGTGGAAATATTTTTCATTGCAAATCTAACAATGAATGCATGAAAGTCCGCTTCAGACTCGTGGCAGTTATTAAACTACTATTTGTTTTTATAAAGCACTAACCAGACAAAAAACCACCAGGATTTTTCTTATCTGTATCTTCCAAAAGAAGATAAAGAAAAAGTACTAAATGGTCATTGCAGCCCATGCCATGGAGACGCACGTCAAAACTCAAAGACAAAAACAAAACGTTTATTCGCACAAATATATACCTATATACAAATTATTTAGATCAATTTATATAGGTATGCAAATATTAAGGAGATAAAACTAACAAACTAAATTCATGAATAACTTAATTACATTTAATTAAATACTTTAAATACGATCATTTCTTTTTTAACCCCTGATGCAAAAGGAGGGGCGTTATAAGTTTGACGTGTCTGTCTGTCTGTTTGTCTGTCTGTCTGTCTGCATCGTCTGTGGCGAACGGATGAAATACACTACTTGGCATGTAGTGTTTAGAATTTTATTCATTTATTTAGTTGTTTTAGTATTTATTGTTTTAGTTCAAATGTGATAGAAAGCCTACTTCTATTATAAATGTGAAAATGTGTGAAGAAAAATGGATGGATGTTTGTTACTCTTTCACGCAAAAACCGTTTATCCGATTTGCATGAAAGGTATTGTCCTGGGTTCGATTCCCAACAGAGTAGAGAGTAGATTTAAATGCCGCTGAATTTAAATTTCTGTTTCTGGTCTGGGTGTGTTGTGTTGTTGTCTTGTGTGTGTCTATGGCACCCACAACACAGGAAATCCTAGAGTGGAGCTCTGACTGTAAAGCATTATTTTTTTATTTTCTACTGCATTACCTTTGTTTCTGACTATTAAAGCTATTAATGTCTGTTTGATTGTAACTGAGATCTCCTCCCCCCATTAGCGCCAAGTAGGCTGTCGTCATGAAGAAAGATATTTATCGATGCCATTACCATTTGCTGGCGTTTTAATGGAAAAACTTTGGAAGAAATCGCTGAATTTACGATGCAGATTGAATTTAATGGCGGTAATTTATTATAAGAAGTGAAAAGATATTGAATTGGAAGTAGCCATCTCCGCGTTCACTTTCAATGTCATAAAAAATGACTTCCGTGAAAACACTGCAGAGTTTCAAACCTTGAAGGGAAACTTTACAATTTGTAAAACAGATTTACAAATTCAGATAAAAAACTAATTCTTAGAAGTAAAACTACCTTTTGAATACTACAAAATTGCTCCAAATAGTTTTCCGATACGCAAACATTTTATTTTCAACCTTAATAATAAATCATAATATATTTTTTTAATAAATTTTATTATTATCAAAACACACAAGTAATAAAACTTAATCGTCAAATAATAAATATTAAATACTCAATGAAAGTAAAATCAGCAAAACCACGTCAATTATAAGCTCGGGATAACTTCACGACCCAAAACCGCGAACGGTAAATGGAAATCGATGAAATCCGCTATTTGCTGATTCAGGGTGACTCGTTATTGAAACTCTTTTAATGACTTGTCTAACCGTCTACTTTATTCGATTACTACTATTCTTTATTTCAACTTAAAAATACTGAAACCCATGGACTTGGATACTCACGTCGATCTCAAATAGTTGACAAATCATATCTGAGGTCAAATGTGTGTCGCTACTCATGAGAACTAAATTCATCAAAAGATACCTTCTACTGTATCACGCATCCAATTCCAAACCTTTCCAATCGAAACACTTAACAGCATAAAGTATGTATCTCTTAGAACGGAGCAATACATATACATAATATATTACATTGTATATATTACAGTAATTCATACATTTTATTTATTAAAAAATGAATTAAAATAAGACAGGCTTAAGCAATATATATAACATGCCTACACCATACATACATTTAATTTTAATCGCTTCCCGTTTAACCACAAATAGTAAAGCAGAATATTAAGTAAGTAATGGCTTAATTTGCAGCAGTGACCGTCAATACACGAACAGTGTTCATAATCAACCGTGTGGGCATGGTTTAATTAGTACTAATTAACAGATAAATGTTATATCCTGTACACTGCATATCCTACTGTTTATTACTATTATAAATGCGAATATTTGTGAGTATGGATGGATGTTTGTTACTCTTTCACGCAAAAACGGCTGAACAGATTTGGATGAAATTTGGTACACAGATAGATCATAACCTGGATTAACATACCATAGGTTATTTTTTATCGTTCTTTGCGCCAGGTTCAAATTTTTTTGAGGTTGGTACCAAAATTTAACTACATAATAAACAAAATACTTACCTAAAGTATATGTAACAAATTTTATTTCATTCTTTTTTGATGTCGGTTTAATTTTTTTATTATTTTTTTATTTTTATTTTTACCCAAACTTATACCTACAAATGTAAACCCTAAACTGATTGCATTCATCAAAGAACTATGAAAGTTCAAATCAAAATTATTTAACCGTAACCGACATCCTGACGTCCTTGGAGCGGTAAACAATAAACAGGAAGTTAATTAATTAATAATATTGTTTACTGAATCTCCAAACGTGATGCTGTGATGGACCCGTGGACTTAAATCAACACAATAACCCGGCTCACGAAATTAATCCTTAGGATTGAATGGAATGTCGGACAGATTTTTAAAAAATTCGATATAGGTATCGTTTTCTCGATATTAAGGGAAATGGAATATTGAAAAGTAGATTACTTTTTAACTGCAAGATGGTGGATAAGTTTTTTAAATTTTTAACATAATTATCGTTTTTTTTTTTTTGGACTTTTGTCTTGGGTGTCGTTTTCGGGATATTGCGGGGTAAGGATTATGAAATACATTTTAGATTTCGCTCACTGTGTTCGGTCTATCGAAACTTTTTGGAAGGGTTTTAAGACAACATTTTTACTATATATGTATTTATCAGAGTAAACTTCGGTCACCCATTACTGGGTACCTACTGAATTATAAAACAAATACAGCTACGATAAAATACCTACAAGTTAAATCATTCCTGGCATTGTTATTCTGGAGAATAGAGAAACCTAATTTTAGAAACACCACCTTTCAACAGATAACGGTTTCCATTCTTAGAGTTTCCCGGCACGAAACTCATATATTTGGCGCAAAACGGTTTGTTCTTGGCTTTAATGGAATAACTTCACTCCTTTCCTTTCAAATGGTCCATAAGCAGCTACTATGTCTTCGGGAATGTCGAAATTTCAAAGGAAGCGTTCCATTTTACAGTTTAGACGATATTGCATGAACCTGTCAGTAACCCATTAATGACCCACTACAGGGTCGGCTCTCCTCTCACAATGAGAGGGATGTAGGCCGCCGTCCACCACGCTGGTCTACTGCGGGTTGGTGGACTTCACATGCCTTTGAGAACATTTTTTTTTTGGGAACTCTCAGGCACGCAGGTTGCCTCACGATGTTTTCCTTCACCGTAACAGCAGGTGATATTTAATTTTATAAATCGCACATAACTTTTATTGCAAAGTCATTGGTGCGTGCCACTGGGATTCGAACCCGGACCCCTCGATTCGAGGTCGAATTCTAAGCCACTGGGCTATCACCGCTCTTGCATGAACCTAATCACTTTTAATTTGGAAACTTTTTAAAATATCGCACAAGCAAGGACCGAAGCAAAGCTTATTTAATGAATTATTACCGATGGAAAACCATAATAAACCATCGAATAAGACAGAAGGAATATTCGAGTCGGCTTCAAGTACTCTCTAAAGCACGAAAGCGCTACTGACAGCGCACGACGTTATTTAACTTTTTCGATCGCTTAGGTTCTATTCACTTTCCGAATATCCAATAAGAAAGATGAAAAATACACAATGGTGGATAACCTTTCACGGGCCTATTTTTAGAAAACCTTTTATAGTTTCAAACCTTGCCACTTAAAGGGAATTTTCCGAGTTCCGATTAATTCTCGCCTCAATTTCACCTGGTCCTCATAATTTTTAATGAGAATCGTAAGGACTTATTACCTCTTTCTTAGAATTGATTTGAAACATTCACATTTAGAGGTAATTTTGGTGAATAGCTTTGTAGCTCGTATTCGGGAAATAATTAGCCAACATCGGGAGGGTACAAGAGGGGAGTAGAAATGTATAGTCCATTTTTATTCTCTTGTCATATTTAGTGAACAATCTTAGCATGTCTTTTTATTTTGATTTGCGATTAAAAAGGAGACACAAAATTATAAAAATTTAAAAACAAATAGTTATTTAATGCAGAAACAGATTTCTAGAAACTATAATTTATTTTTTAAAGCAATTTTAAACTTTTCAATAAAAAGTAGTGCCAAGATTGTTTACCGAATAAGACAAGAGAATAAAAATGAACTCTAACCATTAGTATTCCACTACAGGATCAAATCTCCTCTCACAATGAGAAGGGTTCAGAACTCTTAAAACATGCAAGTTTCTTCACGACTTTTTCTTCACCCTTAATTACAGCAAGTGATATTTAATTTTATAAAGTGCACTTAACATTTTGAACAAGTCATTTATGCGTGCAACTGGTATTCTAACCCGGCCGGCAAATTCTAGGCCACTGGGCTGTCACGGTTTGTAGAAATGTAGTACCTATATCACTTGATAGTGAAATAAGAACGAATGAAAAAAAAATCCAATTCCAAATACGACAAAACACTCACTTATACGGGTATTTGCTCCTACAAATTCCTTGGTCCGTACGTAACATCATTTTGTCCGTTATTGGGTCAACATAAGAGTGTCCCATGCCAAATACGCCAAGATAAATGCGGTAAGCACTTAAAGGGCAATGAGCTCGGCTCCCGTATCTTCCTCATATTTGTCATCGTTCATAATTGGCTTCGTTTTCGTACGTTCAAATTTTCTTTCATGGCTAGTTTACACGTTGCGAGCTAGCGCGCAAGTCTGTCTGCCGAGTAGCAGTGTAGTACAATTAATTAAAACTGTGAATGTTTCTTGCGTCCCAAATGAGCAGCAGATATTTCAACCCTACCACTACTCCTTTTAATAAATGGAAACATGTCTTCCATCAATTCTATTAAAGAATGTTAATGTAAAATTTGAAGTAGATTGGACCAAGTTATCACTTTGTCCCTTTGCCCAGATAAGCAGTGCTGCCTTCTGAGTAGATGAACTTTTATAACAGATGGCGTTGAGACTAAGATCCCATACAAACTTTGCCCCCGTTATTCAACCCCGTAATTACAGGCAGAAGAGCCGACCTACTGGCGTACGAGTAGCTGCCTACTGGCTAGGCAGCAGCTCGCACCGTGTGTACCTGTCATAAGTTCGGCAAACGCAAATAGTCTTAACAGTTCCGCGGAAACTTGAGGTTTCAATACCAGAGGTGAAATTATCGTAATATTGTTTGTAAGTCGTTGGAAACTTGATTGCTTTGCAAATTGAAGTGCGGTGGTGTATTATTGTATTAATATCTCCCCTGTGGAAATGAATGAGAATAGAACGCCAAAGGCATAATTTGAAAGCATAAATTATTTCAGTTAAATCTAGAGTCTAGTCACTGCTAATTGCAAACATTTAAAAAATTTAAAAACAGCTCAAACATTCTTAATTTTATTATGGTAGAGACTCATTAAAATTAAGTATCTATTCAGCCCCACAATATCTTCCTGATTGAATTATTAAATACCGCATACCTAATAGATATTAAATTGTAAAAAGAAATTCCCGATAACCTTAACATTCCTAAGTTTATTGAAAGAAAACAAACCGCACCATATTCAAAAAATATTTTGCATCGTAAAATAATTACGTCGAAATTAATAATAATTTATTATTAATTCAATACATCGGAGAATTTTCACGCTAACTTCATTATATTATTACTCTATACCCTCTCGCTGCTCTGCATTTAATGAGATTCCCATAACGCTATCTCGCTCAAAATTGATCAAAGCGAGCATAATACATCAGAATAAACTAATTCAGGCTCGCAAGACACATCTAATCAGCAAGATGCGATGAAAATAGGCTGTAATGAGAATTATACACACACGTTATACGGGTATGTCCCTTGTCTCAGCGGTAAGTGAATTAGTAAGCTGACGTCCGACAGCTGACGGTGTGCGAGAAGATATGAATGCCGTCAAAAACATAACATATCCAAGTCAATCTTTGGATACATAGGTACATGGATGGATCTCACAACTGTTCACGGTAGAAGAACTGAGTAGCGAGACTTGGGTTTTTTTACAAGTGATGTTTTAGATGGCATCTCATATGCGGTAAATAACTTTATGCAGTTGGTGTATCTAGAAAACTGGAATGAAATTGCATTTTTTTTTTAGTTTCTCCTCGACTATGACACGAAACACTAATTGTATTCTAAATCTGAAGCTTCTAATGTCTGCTAGAAGTGCCTTAGAATTTGTCATGTTGTAAATTTGGACTTACGCATCGAACTGATTGTCCCAGGAAAATGACAAATTTCTCTTGTGATTGATTATATTAGTAGGTACCCTCGGTGAACCGGCATTTCTGTTCTCGGTTTTGTAGTTTTTACTCCTTCACCGGAATGATTTACGTTTACTTAACGCGTCAGAGATTTTTGGCCAATTTCCGCCCGCTTTTTTCTCCTGGTCTACGATAGCCCGAGGGACACCCAAAACGTATGAACTTTGCTAGGTATATTATATTATGTATGGTCTATTTTAATCGCAAATATCTACAAAAATCTACAAAAGATTGGATGTATCATAACATATTCAATGTTTTGTAGATATTTAACCTTACAAACATATAATCCATAGCACTTGTAATATTACATAATGTGCGATTATACGATTATGGGTGGGATCACAAACAGTTCGGATGATTTATGCGTGACGTCAAACAAGGTTATGGGCGCGTAATCTGATAATATTAGCAGTATGTATTATGTTCCGTCAAACAAAGGAGATGGTGGTTAAAATAACCGACATAGTCCTGAAAATTAACAAGCTATACGTATCAATGATTTTGTTCGAAACACCCTAACCGCATACTTGGTCTACATACTGGAAGGCTGACTTGCGTTATCTATTAGGTCTATATCTGTGGTTCAAAATCAATACGACGATGACAACGACAAAGAAAGGCCCTCGATTGGTGACCACAAGGTAGGAGACACACTTAGGGTGATAGGGGAAAGGCGTCTAACAAAGCCTAAGTGGTAGGGCCATAGTAGCTTAACCGGGGTGGTACATTACCGCCAGCCTCTTAAACCGTCATCTACGAGTATCAGGATGTTCTTCATGTCTTGTTCGGTATGGTTGCCAGGGATATTATTTGTGGCGAACATCCCAGTCCTTATGAGTAGCAAAGTACCTACTTGCATACAATCTCAGATAGAATTTTTTTCTCTATGTGAGGTTGGGTGCGAGCGTCCATGTACTGCAATGACCAGTTAATCTGACATGCATGCCCTTTAGATACTCATTTTAAAAGAAAAATCATAATAATTAAGTCAAGCCGTGAACTTGAAAAGGCTGATAAGATGTTAGCTTACCGTCCTCCTCATAACCTGTGGTCAAGCAAGTACCTAACCCTTACGGTTAGAGTTGGCTGCAAAGAATGACCAACAAAACTTCAGACTACATTCGCTTGCTACTTCTACATCTAAAGTAGGTACTTGATAAAAGAAAAAGATGCAGCGTTGGTAGAACAAACAAAAAGGAAGAAAAAAGACCAATAAAACGAAGTTGACGAACAAGTAAGTAGTAAAGTAAGCTAATCAAGTCAAACATGAAGA
Organism: Erynnis tages; assembly: GCA_905147235.1. Taxonomy (NCBI): domain Eukaryota; kingdom Metazoa; phylum Arthropoda; class Insecta; order Lepidoptera; family Hesperiidae; genus Erynnis; species Erynnis tages. The sequence continues at coordinate 860,774 of LR990076.1, forward strand.
GAAACTTAGCTTGAATCATGGAATATTCATCGCATATTTTTAGGATCTAATGATTTATCAGTAACGTACCACCTACCTATTTTAATTTGGTTGATAGGGTGTTTAAGAAATTTTGCTTAATTTAAGATTGTTTTAGATCTTCGGTGTTACGATTTTGTGTGTGAAACGAATCATTTCGGATGTGAAACAATATCTCCTTCATTAAAAAAGTTGTATTAATTTTTTTTTGTGTGCAAACCACGAACGTGTTTGAGGATGAAAACCCACGATCTGTCATCATTACGTTTTGTGTTGCGTACTTTAATTAACACATTTACCTCCAGGAATAAATGTAGTCTGGAAAAACGTCGGTTTATGCTATGAAAAACGTTTATTGTAGACGGTATAGTTCCCAAGACATACGTCTCGCAATAATTGAGTGTCTTCAAACCTTTCCAATCCTAAGGGAAGCTCGTGTAAGCCGCATGAATATTTAAACCTATTGAAATGTTCATTGTTCGTGCTTATTTCCAATTCACAGCATTATATAGAATTCAGACCGTTTTCACTACTGGAGTTATTATGTTCAATTAGGGATTTCTAAAATTCTAGGTGTATTATTCTATTTATACACAGTGTCCTGCAGTCGGTCGACCAATGACACTGGTAATGGGGGATGAGAATCTATCGGAATTACTAAGCTTTATCGTCCTAGGCCTAGTAGGTTAAAAGATATAATAGTTTAACCATTATTCTAAAAATTCTCATAATGAATCGCTGTTTCTTAGTCTCGCAAAATTTTTTTCACCAAAAATATCGTTATTTTATCATTTTGGGCTCGGCTAAATTACCCGCCAGCGAAGTCCGCATTTTGTATGTCCGGAAATTGCAAATACGCTATATAATCTTAAGTTTTAGTATTTAATGTATAGATTATAATTTGTATAGTGCGACAACGATCTTTTCGTATTTAGTGTTACATCATAATAATATTATAATATAAAATATAAACTACATTCTCGTGGAAGTGACAAATATGTCTTTTTTAACAGTAAACTTCTTTAAACCTAAATTGTTTACGCTGTTTACGCAAACCGGGAAACAATTATAGGCTGCTGAGTTTTCTATCGGTGTTTGAGATTGATTTAATAAAAGCAATATATACGAAGAAAGAAGGCTGATTTGAGATTTCGTGAGTGTAGAGCATTCATTACCTATGCGCGCTTCGGCGTAATTCTGATATTATAATATCGGAAAGCAATGCGAGGGATTTTGTAATGAACTCAGTTCATTTTTTTACAATATTTCGGTGATAAAGCTCATTGTAGAATTATAGTAGCTCCTCCGGGGTACCTTACTGCCAGCCTCTTAACCCGTCGTAACGATTCAAGTTCAACGCAAGATCCTAGGTGTTAATATCCCCTAATCCGTATAATCCGATACGAGTTCCTGTGTCTCGTCCAGAATGTATTATACGATGTTAATTAAGTTCCAGATTACAGTGAAGCCGTCTCCCTTTTGATTGAAAGGGGGCATCATCGATCTTCAATAGATTAGATATAAGAGTAAATAGAGATATGAGAATACCTACCTGTCCTTAAAAGTAAAAGCGGTGATGGCCCAGTGGCTTAGAATTTGACCCCGAATCGAGGGGTAAGGGTTCGAACCCCAGTGACCAATGACTTTGTAAAAAAAGTTATGTGCGCTTCACAAAATTAAATGTCACCTGCTGTTACAGTGAAGGAAAACATCGCGAGGAAACCGGCATGCCTGAAAGTTCACAAAACGTTCTCAAAAGTAATGTGAAGTCCAACAACCCACAGTAGCCCACCGGGGACGGCGGCCTACATCCCTCTCATTGTGAGAGGAGACCCGACCCTGTAGTGGGTCATTAATGGGTACTGACAATAGCCCTTTTGGCACAGGACCCTAAAGATCAGAAAAACAAATTGGAAATTCATTTTAATTGCAGCTACTCAATCAATATGCCGATCCAATTTGCTCGGCAAATCTATTAATTTTTGATAACAAACTTTTTCACTCGCCTATTGTTAATTCCAATTAATTGAAGTTAAGGGTGCTTTTAATGAATTAGCCCCCGGGCGATCGCAAACAAAATTTGGGTTTCAACAGATTTGTAAATAATGAAACTAGGTATACTTTATACCAAATAACTCCTGAGGGGAGGTCCGCGTAGCCTTGGACAAAATTAGTAAAGTTTTAACTAAATTTATACAGGATGAATTTTTCAACTACCTAGTGGCCTTCGCGTGTCGAATATTTTCAAACCGCCCATAGGACCCCCGACAAGGTTTAACGACTGCTATCGTATCGATAACAACCGGGAACGACGGCTTAACGTGTACTCCGAAGCACGGCAGCGCGCATGTAATTGGCCACTAGCCCTTGTATGTAAGTACCGCGCCCAACGTTTCTGAAAATAACAAATTATAAACTATAAATGTCTTCTTATTTCTTTAATTTCAAGTCTCACCAACTTATAAGTCCTTCGACAACATCTGATAATCTTCCCATTGTGCGTAAGTATTGAACTATTTGCCAGTAACCCATTAATGACGCACTACAGGGTCGGGTCTCCTTCTCGTAATGAGAGGGTGTAGGCCTTAGTCCACCACGCTGGCCTACTGCGGGTTGGTGGACTTCACATACCTTTGAGAACATTTTTTTTGTGAACTCTCAGGCATGCAGGTTTCCTCACGATGTTTTCCTTCACCGTAACAGCAGGTGATAATTAATTTTATAAAGCGCATATAACTTTTTTACAAAGTCATTGGTGCGTGCGACTGGGATTCGAACCCGGATCCCTCGATTCGAGGTCGAATTCTAAGCCACTGGGTTATCACCGCTTGAACTATTTACTAAACCTAAAAAAATCTCGTGAATGGCCAGTCCATGTGAGTCTAAATTCCGAAAATGTATTCACAGTCACCTTCACCTACGACGGTTTTCTACTTTATATTTTATTAATAGACCCATTTCTTAAATTCTTTCCACTGTAAGCCCCTAAAAAGATTAGGTCACGTTTTGTGCGCAATTTGGCGAATTCGTCCTTTGTTGCTGGGGCTATGAATATTTCGCTAACATAACAAAACAGAAAGTCTAGCAAATTCGTGCTCGTCAAAGGAATAAGACGACTATTGTGGGACAATTGTATACATTTCTAAGCATGGCTTAGGTATTTCGCCTGATCGAATATCGCGGTTAGGTAGTTATAATCCTACCTTGATTGCCCAGATATTGGAGAGCACTCAACTGTTATTAGTGTATCATTTCAGGGTTAAAATGGCATTAAAATTGAGGAATTAACCCTTGTTTAGACGGCAGTAGACATCTACTGCCGTCTTGTATCGTAGACAATATATAAAATAAATAATAATAATAACGCTTCACACTCATAGCCCCACACTAGGATTCCCTGTGTCGTGTGTGCAATGGACACACACAACACACCCAGACCAGAAACAGAAATTCAAATTCATTATCTCTGCTCTGCTGGGAATCGAACCCAGGACCTTCCGCGCAGCGCACCGGTGTCTTAACCACTGCGCCAGATGGGTCGTCAATGCTTTATTTAATTGGATCCAACCTTGCCTTAGAGAACTGAATGGGGAACTGTCAAGCGTGCTGGTTTCCTTTTGATATCTTTCTTCCCTGATACAGCAGGTGATGTTTAATTTTGTAAAACGCACATAACTTAGAAAAGGGATTAGTGCAAGCGGGTCGGAAGCTTGGTGCAGCGTGGTGGAGGCCAGGCCAGGCCTCTCCCCGGTGTGGGCAGAGATCCAAGCCCAACAGTGAGATGTAAAAACGGTTGCGGCCATTCAGTCAATTTTTTTATCTTTAAATTTTACTCACAAGAATATTCTCCGATTTCGTGGTCTCCATTTATAAAATCCTGCGAATGTTTGTGCGAATGGATGGATGTTTGTTACTCTTTCACGCAAAAACGGCTGAACAAATTTGGGTGAAATTTGGTACACAGATAGATCATAACCTGGATTATCATATAGAATACTTTTTATGCCTCTCTGGACCAAGGTCTACAATCCACGGGACGAAGTCGCGGGCACAGTCTAGTGTCAGATATATCGGCTCCATGTTCGATAATGGCACGTGAAATCTAGTCCCAGTGGAGGAACGATCACGCAGCTGTCAGTTTAATTGGACACATGCTCTGAATTTTCCTTCCTTTGTTATCGGGATCGCAGTTTAATTGACATTTCTTCTGATTCCCAAATGTATTGAGACCACGTATCGAATTAACGTTCGTTCGTTTTCATTAAGGATTTATCGGGTATATAAAATTACACTGTGATGCTTTTGCTTTTCTTCTTACAATAATTTGTTTTCAAATTATATTTTTAACTGTTAAAGAAACGAACAAAAAATCTAATCTTTCCTCTTTTTAGTATCAAGCTCAGAAGTGTTGATAAAACACCCCATATCTTCTGAATCACACAATGAAATTGAAATATTATCTCAGCTACTATTCTACAACTTACCTCCTCATATACTGGAACTTGATCACGATGATAATCAGCAATGTATTCGCTGACAGCGAAGCCGTCAACACCGCCACATACAACACTATGATCACCACATCGGGACTGTAGAACACGTCCAATTCCAACGAGGGTATACTCAGGTCGCTATCATTCCACCCACTGTTCACACTCAACGGAGTCACCGACATTTTGGACTTTATCTACACAAACTTGTCTTTCAGTGCTTACTTTTAGTTTTCACTCACATCTTAGCTATAGTACGTGCACTAGGGTCGCGTGTAATCATTTCGTTAAACTTAGCTAATACTAGCTTAGCTGGGATAATGCCTTATCTAGTGTTTAGTCGTACAATACGTTTGTGGTGAATGTAACTACTTTACAGCTGAAAATAACATTTGAACTTGAATATGTTGAGATGTATTAATCGGTGATAGCCCAGTGGATCAGAATTCGACTTCGAATCGAGAGATCCGGGTTCGAATCCCAGTGGCACGCACCAATGACTATGTAAAAAAGTTATGTGCGGTTTAGAAAATTAATTATCACCTGCTGTTACGGTTATGAAACCTGCATGCCTGATTCCACGAAAAGAAAATGTTCTCAAAGGTAGCCTACATCCCTCTCATTAAGAGTAGAGACCCGACCCTGTAGTGGGTCATTAATGGGTTCATGACACGTTGAGTTGAGCAACCTACTTCTTTTCACATAAGTAAAATGAATAGCGAGGGTTGTGTAATAGTCATATATAGGGGATCACTACCTTAAGATAAGTGGTCATTAGACTGAATAATATGGCTACATGAGAAAAAATTTCATGACAGTATAATATCTAAATGTATCTATTTCTTTCCCTTTTCCGGTATTTCAATTATTGTTCTGTACATGTCTATGTTTTAAGTTTTAACACGAGAATTTTCTATTTATTTTATTATTATTGAGTAGGTAAAATAAAGAACACCTAATATCTAGGTATGTTGGTATATTTTGATCCCTTTTTTTCATGTATGACATACTTAAGACAAGAATAGGTCCTGGATGAGAAAGGACGTCAATATTCAATTTTTTATTTCTCTTACGCTACAAATAGGCAACTACGAGATTAATCCGAATTTTCCGAAGCGTTTTCATGAAATATTTGTATTTTTCCATTCAGTTTATATCGAAAAGGCCTTCGTAAGGGCTGAAGAATCAAAGCAATACACGTAAGTAACCACTTGATATGTAAAGATTGGATTTGGAAGTAAATCCGCTGAATATTTCACGAATTGAAAAAGGGCCTTTATAATAAAATGAAGTGACATTTTCTCATTAATTTAAATCTGTTCGGAGCTATATTACTGCTTGGTACTGCTATATACTGTGTTTAAAAACAATATCTGCCTGGTTACTAAAAAATCAGGCTCCTAGTTTTATCCACGATGGAGTTACAGGGGGTTGAAAATGGCCTGAATTGCTTCGAGAAAAGGATGGTACGGCCGTGTCGCTTTTTTTGCTCGACTTGGCAGGGGCACTGCTGTGCCCCCGGAAATGTATGAAATTGACCTACTGCCCATTGTTATAACTTTATTTAATACAAAAGTTTTAAACGAGCGTATCAGACATCTCACATTTCAGACTATTTACTTCAAACACAAAAACGTAGGACCTTGAGACCCTTATTTTAAAATTTAATATAAGCATTCCCTTCCAGCGAAATATCACTAAAACATTCCAATTTAAACGGCGCTCATTAATTGTTCCTGAGAATTGGAACTTATTTTCTTTTGTTTCTGTCACAGAATCACAGATTCGTGAATAAATACTCTTTGCTTCATCCGTTTCCAATTATACAGCTTAACGGTTTGGAAAATAATTCCTCTGCCTTTGTTTTATGTATTTCTAATACCTTTGTTAATCGTTCGGATTCGGGAGAGGTTTCTTTGCGCGTTTGTCGCTGATTTCGTTGAAATCTTTGACATCGATTCGCTGATTATAAAGTCGTGTGTAATGACGCGTAATCTTTGATGTCGAGTCTGTGTCAGGTAAAAGACGTTAAACGAGACACGATGGCCCAGTGGCTAAGAATTCGATCTCTTAATCGAAAGGTCTGAGTTCTACTTCCTGCGGTATACACGAATGACTTCTCTAACTTATTTATATGTGATTTTTAAAAGATAAATGTAAGTGATATTTAGCGGACAGCCGTTACGGTGAAGGTAAACATCGTGAGGAAATCTGCACGCTTGTGAGTTCTTCATGCTCTCAAAGACATGTGAAGTCCACCAACCTGCATGAGACCATCGTGGACTACGGTCCACATTTTTCTCATCGTTAGAGTCGACCCAATCCCTCGGTAGGCCACTAATGAGTTTTAGACATATTATTTCAGATGTCAGTCATTATCATCAGGTGACAATTTACAGTCATAGTAAATTGTCACCTGCTGTAATGACAACTTGCTGTAAAGGCCACCAACCCGCATTGGCACAACGTAGTGGACTAAACCTACATCCTTCTCATTGTGAGAGGAGGCACGGTCCTGCAATGGGCCTATGATAAGTTACAGGCTGAATAATTATAGCCCTACGAAAAAGGAATTCAAAACGAATCTTCCAAATGACTCGAGAAATGTTCGTATTTACAAAAAATACAACGGCGCAAGGAAGTGTGTCCTTTGAGGCAAAATGAAATCGCGAGCATAAAAATTTATTGGTTCCCATTAAATTCCTCGGAGGCTCTCGACTTCATCTCCAATATGAATATCATTAGATCTTTTCCAAATTTTTGTCCGGATTTTTGTAGATTTCACTTAAAGTGATCCTAAGTTCAATCGAATAATGATTCATTCACCGAGTCTTCAAAAAAGGTAGTTACTACAAATTTTAATGAACCATAATTTTCAAATTTTGCATTCTTGCGTATTTTTATGAATTCTGGATTTTTATGTTTTCCTTCACCGTAACAGCGGGTGATATTTAACTTTATAAAGGGCACATAACTTTTTTACATAGTCATTGATACGTACCACTGGGATTCGAACCCGGATCCCTCAATTCGAGGTCGAATTCTAAGCCATTGGGCTTCACATGACACGTACCGCTTCAAATCGTTCGCAATAATAAGAAAGTAAAAGGAATTAAGTTGAATTAACGTACTTAAATTAATTACAAGTTGTCTCGGTGTCGACTTCAAAGTGTAATTATTTACGTCGAGTTCGCTCTCAACTGCTTTCCTTTGATGGATTTAATTCGGATGTAGGTCGAGCGAATACGATATTTAACCTGAAGTAATGGAACGAAACGAGCATACACCTAAGTCAAGTGGTGCTAAAAGTTTATAAGAGATTTATTCGTCGTATTCCGTCAGTTTGTAATGATCCAAAGTACATAGGTAGGTGTAGCATTAATGTAGTGCAATTAATGTAGTTAAAATGAAATCGGTAACAAAGTATGTCATGTCAGTACCCATTAATGACCCACTACAGGGTCGGGTCTCCTCTCACAATGAGAAGGATGTAGGCCTAGTCCACCACGCTGGCCTACTGCGGGTTGGTGGACATCACATACCTTTGAGAACATTTTTTTTTGTGAACTCTCAGGCATGCAGGTTTCCTCACGATGTTTTCCTTCACCGTAACAGCAGGTGATATTTAATTTCATAAATCGCACATAACTTTTATTACAAAGTCATTGGTGCGTGCCACTGGGATTCGAACCCGGACCCCTCGATTCGAGGTCGAATTCTAAGCCACTGGGCTATCACCGCTGCGTACAAACAACAAAGTATACAAACCAATCAATTGGTGTACTGCAGTGTTAGGTTAGTCTGAACGTAGCCTAAAAGCGACGCATAATAGGTAACACCAATCAAATTCCACTATTCTCCGAACATCGGCGTAAAATAAAGCTGTTTAGTTTTACTGTTCATTATTACATCTGGTATTGAGATTGGAAACGCTCATTCGCTTTAATTATAATTATTTAAAAATTGAAATATGTGGATTTTGAAGTCAACGTTTGATTGCAGTGATAGACTACATGACATGAAAAAGGGCTGTAAATTCTTAAATAAAGCCTAAATTGCAATATTAGCCAGCCTAAACTGATTTTTTTAAACAATTGCAAGTAGATGAATAAATATTGTTATTTCCTGAGGGCCCGACCCACCTTTTCTCAAGACGTTACACTATTTATATAATTAGATCAACTTTAAAATTATTATCTATAATTTTATTAAGTAATGACAAGAAAATTTAAAAGACAAAAATAGTTCCGGTGAGTTAAAAACTTAAAATACGATTCATTTTAGGAACCACATACTTACATATTATCAAGCATCAAGATATCACACCAAGGTAATCCATGTAATTAAGTTAATTTCTATTACTATAGAACGTTGCTGTGACAATTTACTGTCTAATTAACTAGTGGCTGTAGATATCCTATTAATTAGTAATTAACGTAACATGTGTTCCGAATTAGTAAACAGTCATTTAATTTGAGGTTGCGAAGATACTTGTGCGCCAGTTTGGACGCAATTTCGTACGAATTTAACTCGTACGTATACGTACGTTCACGCACGAACAATACCGACCTAAGAAATACTATGGGACGTTCACACTGCGTGCGAGTCAGTACCTACATAGATACGTCCACTTAGTCGCACGTAGTGTGAGCGCTGCCATACAATAGGCATGATGACAGTAATCAAGTATCGCCAAAATATTTATCTGATCTAATGAAATAGGATTCAAAGATTTTGAAACATGTATTTATTCTCTTATTAATGTCGAGATTAATAATTTATTTTTTAAAATAAATCTACAAAATACAACAATCCGCCATGATAGCTTAAACACCCATCAGAGCGAATTACGTCAATTTACGTCACGTCTCAGTAAACGTCATTTTTTTCGTAAGCATATTATACGCGATCTCTGCATTTTTTACTGAGCCGTGACGTAATAACAGACGCCATGACACGGGCGAGCGTTTTGGAATGAATCTGAAACTTAAAATTTAAATGTACTTTTATTGCACAAAAATCTTAATTTTCTACAAAAATATGATATATTTTAGGCATAATAGAAACTTCTGAATATCATAGAAGAGATTTTGAAAATTAGTCATCATGCCTATTTCAAAGGCAGGGATTGTTCGTGCGTGTCGTACGTATACGCACGAGTTGAATTCGTACGAAATCGATCGCGGCCTTAATTTAAATTGTTAGATTCCTTACATAGAAACCTTATCTTTAACTTATTCTGATTTATATTAATTTGTTACTGTAATCAATTACTTGGATATTGAGTATCTTATAATAAAGTTTAGATTGCCAATTTCGGCATATTAAGCTTTGTAATGGAAACTTTGTAAATAAATTAGAGTGCTTGTCGTTTATTGTTTTGACGGCAATATTTGTACATAAATTATCTCGTCCTAAGAGTAATCAAAAGTTCAATAACATGAAACAAGTTTAGTGTTCTAGATCCTGTTATTATGTAAAACAAACTTCGATGATTGAACAAAAGCTCCATATATCCCAAAACATGACTTTTATAAATGATCGTTTTCCACATGAGCTCAACACATGATCAGAAATTCTACATGTGAACTACCTACATAGAGAGATATCCACATGTGCTCACATTAGCTCTAAGTATGTTCAGAATTTCATTTCTGTTCCAAATATGCTACAATATTTCACATATTGTACTCCACACATGATCGAAAATTCCACACGTGCCTACTATGATTGATAAATCCACATGTTGATAGGTGGCCACATATTATTATGTATGCTTCTGACATCCACATGTGCTCTACTTATTATAATCTAAAATTTCACATGTACTGAACATTATGTGCCCCAGATATGAAATCAAAAATTCCACCTACAACCGTCTAATGTACTGTACCTACTTCATTAGACGGATAATATACAGCTATAAATATACCTCATCAGCAGTGAAATGCCGCTTAATGGCTTTATATACGTCTCACAAACATAATATTTGCACACCACACACCCTAATTGGACAAATATTAGTGCGCCTCAAAATCTGCGTCACAATGACCTCAATGCCACCCCCAAAAGACTAATACTTCTTTGTAGTACAGGAACATTACAGTCATGTGAAACAGTATTCTAAAGCCTTGTAGTCGTGTACTGAGTAGGGTTAATGAGGAAGGAGTTATGAGGATGAGAAAGAGAAAGTATCAAGCACAAAGTAAGAGGATGAGGATGAGGATATATTCATGAGGAAGAGTAATGAAAAAGAGTAAAACCTATATAAATAAATAAATTGGCTGGCTAGGGAATCCTAGTGATTTCCTTTGACGTGTGAACCATGGAAACACAACATTCCTCATAAATTCCTCGTAATTTAAGAGGAAGCGGAAGCGGATGAGGAATTTTTCAACTTTCCCTGCGAGGAAGCGGAAGAGGATGTGAAAGTACCAAAAATGCGCAACTTCCTCATTAAGAGAAAGAGGAATCCTCACCGACACTACTGAGCTATCCTAAGTGAACATGACACTGACATGCAACAAAATGCAAAGCTTTGTCGTACGAGCAACATTTGCGTGCGACATAGATATACGGACACAGGGTAAGTCTTTTTTCGATTTTTTTTCCAAGTTACGGTCTTTCTGATAATAATCTGAGAGATCATTTATATTTTCTTTCAAAATTATAAAATGTGTTACACGTATTTCAAGTACATAGGTAGTACTTACTTAGTAAAAAGTCGGCAATAAAATAGGGAAATACCCGTACAGATTTGTTATCTTAAAAATTTGGATATTGTCACTCGCAATATTTTATTGTATAAAAGTAGCATCAATAAATTTATTGCGTGAATATAAAAGTCACATAAACTGTAAAAAATTTATGAATCCATCACAAACGGACATAAAGGACCTTCAACTATGGCTTTGGTTCCGCCGCATATACGTAACGAAAAGCTGTAGGGGCCATAAATCATGTAACACTTTATGACGGATAGCTCGGCTCGGAAATAAGTTATAAGTTAAAAACTTAAAAAAAAAGCTTTTTTTCGAGTTACTCTTAACAAACCCATTTCATTTGATATCCATATCGTAAAAATAACTATTCCGATATCTTGGATGGTCCGCCATATTGGATTTAGATATTATACAATACTCTTTATTTTGCACATACATACAAAAAGTGTTAAAACTAAAACCTGAAAGAGAAAAAACACAATTGGCGGCCTTGTCGCTACGAGCGATAATAATTTTAATTACACTATGAAATTTAATTATGACTGAAACAAATAGACATTGAGGACCTTAATACAATTTCTATATTATTATCATAATTATTTATTTAATAACATCTCCGGTCTAAATAAACTAAATTATATTTTAACCATTTAAATTATAAATTTTATAAAATATAATTTTTAACGTTTAATTAAATTTTACTAAAGCTCCTATCAATTTTCGGAATCAAATAGGTTCCTTATAAAAGAGATTGGTTCTTTATGTTTGAAATTTAAACGCTAAATGTCAGACTACAATCCATTAAACATTTGACGAGGGCAACTAATTAGTTTTTCGTTTAATTAAACGTGCGCAAAATTCTAAAATCCACTTGAACAGGTAAAAGGTTAATTGAAGGTAGTACCAATGCAGCCGTTGATTTTTAGTAAGTTTTTTGTAGAGCGGTGATAACCCAGTGGCTTAGAATTCGACCCCGAATCGAGGGGTCCGGATTCGAATCCCAGTGGCACGCACCAATTACTTTGTAGAAAAAGATATGTGCGCCTTATACAATTAAACATCACCTGCTGTTACGGTTTACGGTTTTAATAATGAAATAAAACATCATTGTTTTAGGATGGTTTTAAAGAGTTCATAGTAACCCTCCAGGTCCCTAACTAAAATCGGCTCATATAAGGGCTCATATAGGTTCTATTCTTACAAAATGCTGATCTACTGGTAATCCATCTATCAGCTTTTTCAATTTCATTACCGGACGTAGGCCTTTACTTGTAAATTGTTGCGAAGATTTTAATTGACGGAAACTCTATCGCTACCTATAAATTAATTGTTGCTAAGTTGAAGAAGATTTTAATCGACGGATTAGTATCCGACCTAGCTGACGGGAGCTCATGATTAAGGAGCTCGGACAAGATCGAAACTTGACTCAAATTATATAGGATTTTAGAACTTGGTGCAGAGAAGGTTAAAAAGTATTCTATATGTTAATCTAGGTTAATCTATCTATGTACCAAATTTCATCCAAATCTGTTATTTACTTTTATAAACCGCACATAACTTTTTAAGAGAGTTATCGGTGCGTGCTGGGATTTGAACCCGGACCCTATGTACGAAGTCGGATTTTTAGCCACTGGCCTGTCACCGCTTTTTTCAATGTCAATTATTCGAATAAGATTTCGGTTTTTATCAAAATTAAATAAACGCTAATGGAATCGGTTGAAAAAGGAAACGAACCATTGGAACCCATAACAATTAACTTTCTAACATGCCTACGCTTACACGAAACTAATAATAGTCGTTTAAACTTTCGGATTCAAATTCAAACTCATTGTACTAATTCAATTCAACTTCTGACAAATGTCAAGGCAATTCAAGACTTACTCATTTCGTAGTTGGAAAGTTATTTAAAGTGGCACCTGCCACTCTTACAAAACTTATTCTAAATGATGGAAACGGGCTTCTGAATGGTGTGCTAATTTAAACTGAAGAACTAATTAAAATGTTATGGGGACAGGGTTCCTCAACCTTTGGATAGCGACCAATATATTTCTTGTGGACGAAGCCTTCAATTTGCCTACGCAAGACAAATTCGATTGGTAACATAAGCTCATTTAAAAATGACTCCAAAAATATTAAATGCTAATTTAAACTGAAGAACTAGGTAATTAAAATGTTATGGGGACAGGGTTCCTCAACCTTTGGATGGCGGCCAACATATTTCTTGTGGACGAAGCCTTCAATTTGCCTACGCAAGACAAATTCTATTGGTAACATAAGCTAATTTAAAAATGACTCCAAAAATATTAGTTTGAATTGAAAAAAATACAGGAGCTATCATATTGTACAATCTTAATATTTTGGATTGATTTAAAAATTAATAAGTAAAGAGAGAATTGTATCTGATCATGCCTCTTGTTAAATCTGTACCTTAGAGGTTAGTGGAAGTAAGCGCCAAAACACAAATTTTGCAAGAAGAGGAAATATGCGCGGCATCCAACTCACCTTTCGCGAAACATTTATAAAACATTATACGTATATCAGTATTCGTAATAGGAGTAAATTCTTTATACTATGGTTTAATGCTGGTTCTGACAATTTCAATGGTATAAAAAACAATCGTGCTAAAAATGGACTTACTTCTGTATTATACCTATCTCTAAAATTGTTTCAACTTGTTGAGATGTCGCACACTCAAAAAGGTTGACAAACACTGGCCTATAAAAACTTAGGAAGTATTTTAATTTCATTTAGGAGATTTTCTTGTAATTAAAAAGTTTTGATTCTCGGATAAAAAAGGGATGGCAAATCTTCACAGTTTCCTGTATATTGTAGGTACTTAATAAATACTGGCGTCATCATAGACAATACCACCCCGTTACAATTGAATTGATGATTTTAGAAGTGTGCTTTTTACGCCTTTTACCCTTGTCACAGCCCATTGGAATTTCTGTAAAGTGAGCTCCAATCAATTCACCTTTATAAGACGAAATTTAATTTAATTTGGATTTCAGGGACCACCACAATTGTAGATCTCGAACATGTTGGATGACTCTGTAAACTAGACGGGTTATCTAACTTGTAGCTTGTCAAATACTACTAATCGCCCAATCGAATTAGGATTTCACATCGAAAATATTATTATAAGTAGCAATTTTCGTTCGGAAATTTCAGGGAGTCACTAGCAGTCAATTTAATTCGAAACAATTTTGTTAATGGTCATTTATTCGTGTAAGATTGAAAATAAACGAGTTATTCAACAAACAAAATAAAATTCACCCTTCAATTCAAGATAGCGGATGACGCAACAGGGTGAGAGTCCAAACCAAAACGTAGACTGCTCGTTAACCCCGTCTAATTCGACTGGCTTATAGCTAAGTATCAAGATACTTAATACGTGCAGTGTCTTATCCTAATTTCGTGGGCGCTTTGACGATGTCGCGGTATATCATTACTTATATGCTTATAGTTGCCGTCACGAGTGGTGAGCACAACTTTCATTGGTCGGTTTGACATTGACTGCGCTGCAGTTGGTTCGACAAACGTCAGTTCGTCAGTGTGCGTCGTTTATTGGTCCAGCGCGTTTTTTCGGCTACTCTACATTGGCCGAAAGTGTATCCCTACCACTGATAATCTGTGCTCAAGACTCATGACGGTTACTAAATATCATTACTTATGCTTCGGGCAAAGAATGTAACAAGAACCCGCTAAGCGTGTCGAAGGCACTAAAATAGTTATTTTTTGTGGTAGAGTAGAAAACCATTAGTATTGTAGATTGATTGATGTTAAGAGGCTACACCGATCGACAGTCCAGGAGAGACATTTTATTTGAGGTTATCTGTGGGAGCGGTTCTCCGGCATCATCGAGGGAGTTTCTCCGAAACCACACCTTCGGCCGACATACAATACAAAAATATCCCCAACAATAAACAAGATACTCGTATTGAAGTATCCGAAATCAAAATCGAAATATATCCAATTTTATAGAAAACACCCACAGTCCAATACATAAACACGCATCTGCACGTAGATACGCGCGTGGATGCGTTTCCTATACAAATGGAATCGCTTTAATGTCATGTAAACCGACTCCAAAAATGTACGAAATTAAATTTGTTACATACTTTAGGCTTACATTTTTTTTAGTAAACTTAAAAAAAATAGTAAACCTAAAGTATGTAACAAAATATTAAAACCTAAAGTACTTATGTAACAAATTTTATTTCGTACTTTTTTGAAGTCAGTTTATTTCCTTTTAATTATTATTAATTTAGACTTATACAGTAATATAAATTAAAAACCATAGCCACTGAAATTCCTACATAATTATATTTGAGTGTAAACTTGCTGAAGAGTGAAATAGACTCGGGTCTAATGCAAATAGATAAGTTTCTAACTTTGGGCTCAGTCCGAAAGCGAACCTCTGATTTTCATTTGCAATTCACTAAGTTTAAAATAGCCGTGGGCTATAACTGTACTCGTAGCTTAAAAATACGAACAAATTCTAAAAGTATTGTAAGGTTAATATTCAAGTTCAAATGTTTGAAATTTCTCAAAAGCTTACAGAAAAATAGGTACTTAGGTATTACCGTAAAATAATAAAGCTCACGATTTTCGGCAACAATCATAATGATTTCACTTTGATTAACGATGAATTAATTACTGTTGCAGAAACAGAAATCGTAATCACTTGCCTCCAAATTATTTTGTAATTAGCTACCTACTTACTTTCACATTATAGTAATAACTAACTTTTATAATTTTGTCCATTACATTTCCGTCGCTTTCATTTAACTAACTAACTAAACTAAATCCTAATTTATGCACTCATAAAGTTACATTCACA
This sequence comes from Erynnis tages, assembly GCA_905147235.1. Taxonomy (NCBI): domain Eukaryota; kingdom Metazoa; phylum Arthropoda; class Insecta; order Lepidoptera; family Hesperiidae; genus Erynnis; species Erynnis tages. Next base: position 876,847 of record LR990076.1, read on the forward strand.
ATATGACAGTTAATACAACACTTTTAGTTTAAAACAATTATTATTCCAATTAATTTAAATAACTTTCATATACGCGCTGAAAAAGTTCAGCAACAAACGCAATTTCATCGGAAAATTCAACACACTGTCACAAAATACACATAAATGTTACATATTTTTACGTAACGTATTTTCTTTATTTTTACGCAACGTTGTTTATTTTTACGCAATTACCGTTTACGTTTTACGCAAGTTTACGTTTGGCGTTTCGGCCCGACATCGGCGTCGTGGCGGGCGAGGCGTCGGTATTCGACTGAACCTGGAATTCTGTGTAGAATACTGAAAGTGACACGCCACAATGTATTCCAGCTATGTCTTTAGTGGTAATGGGACATAAATATGGGAACAAAGACAATACCGGAGCGATGTCTGAGTGGGAAGGCCGATGATTTGTGTTTTGTATTGACACTTGTTGGTGCGATAAGATTCCATTTTATTTTCTCTGTGTCAATTCTTTAGAAGTTATAGAGGAGCGTGTTGCCCAACTGGTATTGGGTGGTTCTTCAATTTATAGATAGCCACATACATTAATACAACCATTAAGATAGATATAACCATTAATTGTGATAATAATAAAATTTTGTCTGTTAGTACATTTTCACTCTTAGGTAAAACCACTGAACGGAGTTCGATGTATGTTAGTTAATAGACAGTCAGACCCTCAGGACCCTCAGTAGCGCTGATAGCCCTTCCTTCCTTTCAGCCCTTGGCAGTCCACTGCTGGGCATGGGCCTCCCCTAATCGACGCCACTCCGCCCGGTCCTGAGCCCTCTGAATCCAACGGTTTCCCGCTGTCTTCTTCAGGTCATCAGTCCACCTGGTCGGAGGGCGGCCTGTGCTCCTTTTGCTATTCCAGCTGATAGCCCAGTGGCTTAGAATTTCGGGTATTGCCACGTGCCAGGATGAGTCAAATCGCTGTAGCTAAACTAAAAGTGGTTAGCTATATTCAAATACAATGTGAGCACCCATTAATGACCCACTACAGGGTCGGGTCTTCTCTCACAATGAGAGGGATGTAGGCCGCCGTCCACCACGCTGGCCTACTGCGGGTTGATGGACTTCACATACCTTTGAGAACATTTTTGTTCTCTCTCTCAGTCATGCAGGTTTCCTCACGATGTTTTCCTTCAACAGCAGTTTTTACGAAGTCATTGGTGCGTGCCACTGGGATTCGAACCCAGACCCCTCGATTCGAGGTCGAATTCTAAGCCACTGGGCTATCACCGCTGCAAATACAATATTCAACTACAGATGCATATTTATTACGAGACTGCAGTTTCAATATATCGGTAGGTAAACGTTTCTCGCGTGAAACACTCAAGTTAAACGATAAAGTCGCCGCCGGCAACTCCTACCGTATTCATACGAGTATACGTATAACTCCAACGTGACTCCTAAACACTGTATCAGTTTTATCGTTGTTTGAGTTGTAAATAGCTATTTGTTTAAATATAGCAGTAGACTGCACTCCGTGGTTAATGGCTGGGGCCTGATTCTGTATGACCCAAAGGATTTCTTGCCGATATCGTGTCATCCAACCGTACGTCATTTCATGAACTCGGCATGACAAGGACCTTCTATAAGGCACACAATAGATTGTCACGATATTTAACATTTAAGCCTTTTTTACTTTCTATCACGGGTAAGACACGACATTGCCGCGATACGAGTGTGAATGGTCATACAGAATCAGGGCCCTGGCTGCAACTCTTTTATGGTCACAACACGGGCTGGCCTGTACCCTTATTCTGAATTTTATAATATCCACTCAAATTAAGACGGCAAGCTAGATTTCTTCTTAAAAAGCCCCAATATTCTGACCTTGCTATAAAAATACCATTCCTGAAAATATCCAAACAACTAACGAATCTCACTTGGAATAATTGTATTGTTATGACTTAGACAAGATACGAAAACGATAAAAATCGCCGTAAAATATGAGTATCTCGACGTAGGCGTGCGTAATACCAATGTAAGTGTTTTCTGTAGATACCATAAAATCGAGTTGGATTAGATACCCACAAGAAACTCATTATCACTAGCTTGGATGTGCCTTATCATAATAAAGTGAGCGTGACGATCGGTTCACGCCAAATTAAGTCTCTTAGATTATCTTAGCAATGAGATTCGTTTAGTATCAACATGTCACAAATAAGATGTTACGAAGAGTCATGATGAGTATTTCTTGAGTTACGCAGGCGATTCTTCATCCCCAGCGGTAGAATGATGATCTCACGATGTGGGTTCGAATGATGAGCTATTATGAAGTCGAAAGTGTTCGAGCAATGTATGTTGCCATTGTAGTTACCTATCAGTGGCGTAACTATAGGGTGGCAGGGCTGGCAAAATGCCACGGGCCCGGGGCTGAAGGGGCCCCGAGCTGAGAGTCCTCAGGCCCAGAAGTAGCCTTAAAACTTAAAACTAAAAGTACTGGGGCTCCATCCAATGCATTAGCCACGGGACCCGGATGGTTGTTACGCCATTGTCTGAACCTATGGAGCTAGAACGTGGTCCTTCACTGTATGCATCATACACAAGCTCAGAGTCTCTCAGCGGGAAATGGAGAGACATGCTTTTTTCTATGTACCAGAGTCAGAAATGATGAAATCCGTAGAAGAAAGTAACTGACACAGCTCTCAAAGTTTACAAATTGAAATGGCAATGTGCCAGCCACGTCGTTCACAGGATTGACGATGGGGAAGAAAGGTCTTCAATGCCTAGACATGGTCGATGTTTGCCTGAAATGTTATTTCAAAGACGTTTCAAGACGCCTTTGAAATAAACATTGATGCAGTTTATGAGTCCATCAGTGTTTGTTCATGATCATAGCTGTATGTACACTGAATCCATAATGTAAATATGAAGAGCATTTAAAGGTATTTGTGGGTTAGTGTGAGATTATGCTCTTCAGACAGGCTTTATTGATTGACATTCTTGTTGAAATCAGTGTTGGGAGTTTAAAAATAGATTGAAAAAAGCACGAAGCCTTCACCTATTTTTGGAAAAGACCTGTCCTTAGCTGTCGACATAACCAGTTGCATTCAGCCTCAATAAGGGTGTCAGAAGTGGGCAATATTAAAAATACCGTAGCTACTTGGTAAAATATTGCATTCTGGAACAAGAGGAAAATAGAAAGCAACCTAACATACCTGTGTTTATTTGCGAACTCTATTTTCCCAGGAAAATATTCACGATTTTTCTATCAAGTCCATGTTACGTAAGACTTTAATTTCCGGCAAGGTAAATTTATATCGCAAAAACTAGTTTTCCAGATTATCGACATGGAGAATTCAGAACTTGATTTTGTCAGTAATTGGATATTGTTGAAAATAAATCTGTCGTGTATGGTATCTGAATTGTTCTGAATCACTGCAAGATACAATGCTGTAAAGTAAACCCTTAGACGCAGAAAAGAAAGGGGATAGCTGGGTCATGCTATTAATAGTAATAGGAAGTAAACAGACGAGGTTGTTCTCCATAGAAATAGGAAATATGCAGTAGGGCAATAAAATAACACGTTTGTTACAAATATCAACTGTAGCTAGATCTTCTAAAGCATTAACGCCCCAAACTTATTCTATCACTCTCGCTTAGTCACGTAGAGAGTGATAGAATGAGCTTAATATGCGCTCAGTTCAGCTCATCTTCTTTCTATTTCTGGCCCCATGAATTTTTTCAACCCCTATCTCCACCAATCTGCATGGGATCAGCGTGGTGGAGTACGCTCAAAAACCTTTATCAAGAGAGATCCATGCTCAACAGCAAGCCATAAAAAGGGCTGTAGCTAACAGACTAGATTTTTCTTTTTAACCAAATGTATTCTGACCAGAGGGACTTGCTTCAAAAACCACTTTATTTGAGGTCGTAAAATGTCGACTTAAACCGTCTAGCTTCTTTCCATTTGAAATATTGGAGTTTAAAAGTTTTATCGAGCGATAAACAAATGGCGTCAGTTTAAGGCACTTAGGTGCTTTGACTAATAGGATGTCTAAACACTTTAAAAGTTTGTAATCATTTCCTGATACTTTTAAAGTAGCACTGGAAAGCACTTGCCTAACTACGTCCTTTTCCTTAATTTATATTTGAACTAATCGACCCCATAGGCATCGCATTAAATTTCTAAATTTTGGCTCCCTAGGAATTTTAAGAGTTTTGAACATTTTAAAATAAAATAACGGTTCAACTCAAGCGTATTTTTCGAAACAGTCCGACAAGTCAAACGTATCCTGTCATATCCCTAAAACCCTATACTATTCCTCCGAAACACAAATGTTATTCTTTAACATGATTTATTTCTAGTATTCATAATTTGCATAAAACCTGTAAAACCAAAAAGTAACCCCCATATATCCGTGCAAATAAATGATTTTCAAAGAAAAAATCTTGATTTTACCATCACTTTAACTTAAAAACATTTTCAAAATGAAAATAAAATCATCCTAAAACTTTTTTCTTTTTAAACGGCAGTCTTTCATTATTTCACGTTGGAATTTAATAAACCTTTTAAAAGTAAGTACCTCTGCATTAATGCATAACGGAAATCGTTCATTTTGCTTTCAGAAAGTGCCGTCTACTGTTCGGTCAGCGATATTCAAAGTGCGATTCGAATGCATAATGGAGGACCCTTCAACATTGAGATCTGGTTGGGAGCGGACAACTTAAGTGTAGGCTTGTGAGATTTAAATGGGGGACATTTCTTTATAGGAAGTAGTACAGCGTAGACCACCTGAGTTGTATCTCTACATAGTTGCATAAAATAACGGTTCAACGGAAGCGGTGATAGCCTCAATTTGACCTCGAATCGAGGGGTCCGGGTTCGAATCCCAGTGGCACGCACCAATCACTTCGTAAAAACCTGCTGTTGAAGGAAAACATCGTGAGGAAACCTGCATGCCTGCGAGAGAGAACATGTTCTCAAAGGTATGTGAAGTCCATCAACCCGCAGTAGGCCAGCGTGGTGGACTAAGGCCTACATCCCTCTCATTGTGAGAGGAGACCCGACAAGCAACCAAATTACGGCTAACCATCCTAACGTCTAACGCTATGCTATTGAGTCCTCAGGAGGAGCAATACACTTGAAGAGGTTTTTTTTTATAAATGGAGCAAGCAAACAGACAGACGGGCCACCTGATGGTAAGTGGTCACCGTCGCCCACTGACACGTGCAACACCAGGGGGGTCGCCAGTGCGTTGCCGGCTATGAAGGAGAGCTTTTTTTATGCCCTTCTTGAAGAACCCCATGTCATAGTCCTGCGGGAATACATCAGCCGGAAGACTGTTCCAAAGTTTGCATGTACGAGGCATAAACGTACGTGAAAAACGGACTGTGGAGGAACGCCACGAATCCAGATGATGAGGTATTAGTCTAGTGAATTTAATCTTATGAAAAAAAATCACATAAGACCGTTTCCATATCGTTATGTTACACGACCAAATCAAAAAGATACCTCCAAGGCTTACAATTTTGCTTTTAATTAGCGTGGATGTATCGCGATTCAGCATCGCAATCATCCGTATATTGTACAAGTATTCGCTGGCGTAATGAATGAACCTGCTTTTGAATGAAAATCTGGCGAATTGATTTTTAAGTTCTATTCGGAATAAAGATTACTAGAGACCGCCAAGTAGTCGAATTTCGACTGTGATACGTTGAAATCTGAATTTGACACGTAACGTGTGCATGTCAAAGCACTCAAACTTATGATAGTATGCATGGCGTCTTAATGAATTTTATTTAGGTAAAGATATTACAATTTTTGCATTGTTCTCCATATAAACAAACAGCTCCATTCGCGCAGTGAGCTGTTAATAATTTATTGTATCCAAAATGTTCGCTTCATGTACTAATATACAAGAAGATTCTAGAGGGATTGTGTATTTCAAAACAGGAAAAGGAAACGATAAAACAAAGTCCATGCCACAAAACGAGCTCCCAAAGAAAATTATCCGTGTGCACCCATTGGTTAACGCGCAACACCTTCATTAGCCACTGGCTCGCTTATTGGCCGCTTATTGTTTCAATTATCTGTAACCGCGCGCATGGGCCAATGAGCTGCGAGTATTTTTATTCTTTGGGAGTCGATTCGTGAAACAGAGTTTAATATAACACACTCTAGAACAAATGCATGTAGGTAATAATGCAAACACGTCTCGCTAACATACCAACAAATAAACGCACGTTTGATCAAAAGGTTTTTAGTAATTAAGTTTGGACGTGGCACTCATAGACCTCATAGTTGTTTCATGCTAGGTTTGCTTTTTTATGAATGGCCCAAGTTTCAAACTTATCAAACTTCGGTCTTTGCCGGTTTGTAAAGAAAACGCACCTTTTACATTTTTATTTAAAATCGCGAGTGCGATACAAGCCTTATATTCGGGTCAATTCACAAGTTTACCTTTTATAAAGTAGCTCTAAATATACCGAAGGTTTTCAATTGAAACTTGTTTTATTTAAGTAGGTACCTACTACACCATCGATAACTTAGCAAAAATAAAAAAAATTCAAAGAACGTTTTTAAACAGATTGAACAAAATATTAATATAATTCTACTGACCATTTCCGAAAAATGGTTCACCACGTAACTCCAAAGTGCAAGAAAAGTTTGCATCCAATTAATTAATGGAAAAATCTAAAGTGAAAATCCAAATAAACTCCACCGGATAAATTCGATATAAACACAGATGCGCAAAAGGTGCTCGTACTGTTTACATCCGAAGGCCTTCGTTTTTTATTCGCACAAATTCAATGCGGGTTATTTTGATAGGTAATTCAAACGATAGATTCCCAAAATATACTTTTAATTCGATTTAGTTTACGTGTAAACATTTATATAACAATCGTAAAGAGCTCGGGAGCCTGCACTACACACAACACACAAACATACACACTTCAATAAAAATTACACTAATTCTATAAACACATACGAATGTAAGTGGGGCCGCATATATTCGTTTTTCAAATAGAATTGGAGTAAGAACAGATGCGGACGGAAATATCAGAAACTTTAAAATTCTCATGAATTTCCCTTGCAGGTACATATTTCTAAGAGTGCTCCAAACAATTCCTGTGCTCTGAGCATGAACAGTACCCTTAGTCTGAGCTTTAGCGATACCGAAACGAAACATTTGTGCGTTTCGTTTCGGATAGATACGTAATTCATACACAGCTTACTACACAGGAGTCCACAGTGTAATAACAAATAGAGGTAAAAGATTTTTAGAGGAGTTAAAAAATTTAAAATCCAATTTTTAAAATCCAATACTTATCGTTAGACATTATAATACTTACAAATATTTAATACCTACGGGATACTATTAGTTCGAAATTTTACAGTGCATTACGGCCAATTCACGGTTATTATGTTTAATTAATATTATTAAACATTGAAAGGGTGTTAATTAAAAATAAAACATTTTTTGTGATGATTTATCTAATGCTTTATTAATGTTTCAACTCTTCTAAAAATCTTTTTCCTCTGTTGGTTATTACACTGTGCATTTTCGTCTGGTAAGCTGTGTTTGTGTGCGTTTCATTTCGGAACTACTAAAACTCAGACTAAGGGTACAGAACACTATAGTGTTCGTAGTATTCGTATTTGTATAGTTAACGTGTGTCATTAGTATGTTATCGCAATCTCTACACCATAAAAATAGCACACGCTAACTATGCCAATACTATACTGACGATAGAATTTATGCTGCCGGCACTGAAGTGCTCGGTCTCTTATTTTTAAAAAGTACTGTGTTTGTAAATATGTACTACAAAACAGCAATGTATTGATATACATAAATGGTCACACTGAAGACAAATAAAATCTTTAAAAACAGCAACAACTTAATTTCCTACTCCATTAAATGACGGTGAAAACAAATATATGCGACTGACTTATTGAAGTTAAATAAAAATAAGATTAATTAAATCGTCGATACATAATTCTGGAATCTAAACTAATATTATAAAGAGGAAACATTTGTATTTTTGTATGTTTGTAACGAATAAACTCAAAAACTACTGGGCCGATTTCAAAAATTCTTTCACTATTGGAAAGCTACATTCAGCCTGAGTAACATAGGCTATTAAATAAAAATATAAAAAAAAATAAAAAAATTCATTGGCAGAGCGAAGCCCGCTGAGTCAGCTAGTACATTATAAAATAATAAGATACGAAAAATAAAATTGAAATACATAAGTAGCAGAATTTTTGAAATAATGTTGAAATTATCAATAACATTATTAGATACATACATAATAATTTTATATTAACTTATATAACACATTTCATCGCATATAACACGTTTCACATATTATTCTGACAATACCCTATACCTATTGATATTATGAACACAAAACATAACACCAAAAATTTAAAATTAAAGCCTAATATTAAATTGAATAATTAAATCGGAAATCCGTCCCGTGAAAAGTTTGTTTCGAAAAACAACCATCTGTCAAAATTAATGCCCATATTAATGATGAAAACTTGAATGAAGCAAGACTTCAAGTTTTAGGAAATTAAGTAAACAAAATGTTTTAGCGTGAATTTAATGCGACATATTGGATAATACGTCAGCATTCAGGATAAGCCAATTTAGAAAGGCTTTAAGCTTTAATATACTCGTCTATGAACATAATTACGTAACTTCATAAAAGATACTATTATTAGTCTAGGTTATGGGCCAGCCTCGTTGGAATCATTGAATTTTCTGACCATTTAAGTCATAATTATGTACTGTACAGTCTACTGCCATGGATAGCACTCATTTTCTTCTGTTAAATTCCATTTCACAATTTTATTATTTATTGCATTTATACAGGGTTTCTCGTAATCAGTGGATTTGGTTAGATTTGTATTAAAACCCCAAACCAAAGATATGGTCTTTGGACGCAGACCATACACTCTAAAAGTAGGAAAAGAATACACGGAGCGAACGGAATGTAAAAATTCAAATAACATATACATTGTACTACGAAACTAATTTCGTTACTGATTTTTATATTGTTATGCCCCGTTCTCTAGAACATAGTTCCTCAAACTTAGATGCCTGCACGTGTTTACGAAACTAGTTTGGAACAAAATATGAGATTTAACGAGATATTAGTTGCAAGCGCGGTAACGCTAGGTATATTTTCTCCAAGAAATTAGAATGGTAACACTATATATATGTACATACATAAATACATCAAGAAGAATTTGTAAAACATAGTTTACAGATTTTTCGAAATAATGAAAGAACGTGTTACCATATTTTGCCAGAATTACCAGCCGTGTAACTCGAATATTTCAACCGCATCACTTCGACCTAATTTTATCGATTCAGTCTCTACGGGGTATCGCACGCTTATTTCGTACATATAAGTACGTATAAGTGGCCATAAGTGTGGCGCGGATACTTATTATTTAACAAAATCATATTTCCATCAATCTTCTAATATCTTATACACGATATTATTTCTCGTGTGTCTAATACGGGGTTCCCTAAAAGCGTAAAAAGATCTCTTTTTCTACATTTTAGTCGTAATGCCCGAGTTATGTAATGGTTAACACCGTGTGCTTTGATTGCCAATTGCCAGCGGTGTAGAGGTTTAAATGAAGAATTTGAATTTCTGTTTCTGATCTGCGTATGTCCTTGGCACCCATGACAGGGAATACTAGTGTGGTGCGAGTATCTGTATGAAGCGTATTTATTTATTGCTATTACGAGTACAAGCAACACACTTCGTTGTGAATTTAAAATATGTTTATTAGCTAAATACATCAATTTATAGTCTGTTTAGGTTTATTTCTCATTAATTGAAAACCAACCCGCATTAGGCCAGCGTGGTGGACTAAGGCCTACATCCCTCTCATTGTGAGAGGAGACCCGACCCTGTAGTGGGTCATTAATGGGTTACTGACTGACAATTGAAAACCATTTTGATTAATTAGTTACGAATTGTTGCGGCCAATTTACGGTAATTAATCTGAAACTGTAGAACTTTACTATTATATTGGATTTCACAAAATGTTTGAGAAGCACTGTCAAACTTTTTCCATGACGTGCCTAGTTCTGAAATTGTTTTCAATCACGAACATACTCGTACAGTCATATGAAGTGTACAATAAATCTATTCCGAGCCCACAACACATTCGTTGATGGAACACATCCGATTTACAATCTGTAAGATGAATGAGAGGTGATACGTGAAACACTGAATTATCTGACCATTCAGATAATAGCGTTGTGAAACAAGTGTAGACTAATACAATGAATTACGTAGCGTCTTTTTGGTCTACAATACTTCTAAATTTTATTTTACACTAGTATTGTCATTAATTTTTAAAAGCCTAACTACGGTCGTGATCTCGTGACGTATTAAGTCTCCCTATAGCCTTTACTATATTATTGTAAAGTCGATATGTATGTGCTGACTTCTGCTTAGTTTAGCAAAGAGCCATGTATCATTTCTTTCCTAACAAATCATCTAGCAAATCCTGATTGGACATATTGACATCACCCAGCAAGTCAGTTCTAGATTCAATACGCGAATTCCTTCTTCCTGAAACAGATCTCTTCCTGGCGATCGGTGCAACTTCTGTAACCACTTGATCGGTCAGTATTTTGAAATTATTATTCAGCTCATTCAAAGCCTCCACTGGTATATCGCCTTTTATATTGAGCAGTTCATTGAACTTGTCTACGGCTTGTAACTGCTGAACCAATTTGTCCCCTTCGTATTTGATGTGACTGAACTGTTTCATATGCACATCGATGACTTTACTGCTCTTCTCTATATCGACTATGATATCCTTGCAATACTTTTCTATAGGTTTCCCAGACAACTTTCTTTCTATAACAGTGTTTTCTCGTTTTAGTTTACTCTTTTCATTGTCATCACTTGTACTGTAACCATTAATCGGGCTCGACTCTTGAGTTGATGTATCGTCGTAGAACGAAACACTGGAATTTCGTCCCTTGCCTCTGGATTTTGGTCTTTCTAATTCAGTTGCTTCCTCTATCTGTTCTTCGATCGATTCCTCCGTTGATTGCCGTCTTAAAGCACTGGACTTTCGTGACCGTGGCTCTTCGTTATTTTTTATCTTGTTAAGCAAATCAGCTTTCAAAACTTCTATTTTCTTCTGAACCTCGTCGGGAGAGGAGTTTTTGAAATCTATTTCGTCATCAACAATCGCCAAGTCAGCCATTCCATCTTGGACGGTCTTCGCTAGTTCCATGATTTCGTCAGAACTTTTTGAGCTTTTTCGTGTAGGATTGGGCGTTGATCTGGTGCTCGTAGAGTTAGTACGGCTTCTGATGTATCGAGAGCGTGGTTCAGTCGAAGTACTGGTGTCTTCTTCATGTGACAATGCACTACTCAAATTGCGTGAATTCTCACAAAGCTTCGCTAACATAGTCTGGTCAATTTGATTATTCTGGAAAAAGGGGACTTACTTAATTTGAAGATTTTCTGAAATATTATTTAGTCTAAGCTACTGCAGTTTGTAATTTACAAGAAAATTTACCCGTTCTTCAGGTGGTCGCATAACCATGGGTTCCCTCCCAGCTTTGCTGATTGGGCGCATTAAATTTGTATTCGACATGGCTTTAGTAGGTGACTTCAAGTTTCGGCTTGCTGCTGTACTAAGCATCTTTTCTTTCATCTGAAATAAAAGATTTCTACTAAAAATAACTATTTCATATTCACATCTTCGCGGATACGTAACTACAGGCTATTATCATTTGAGATGAAGTATCCTACAACATAATCATGCGTAGATACTTTTATAAATGCGAAAATGTGAGGACGGCTAAATAGATGTAAGTGACATTTTCACGTAAAAATTGCTAAGTAGATTTAGATGAAATTTGGAATTGGCCAGCGTGGTGGACTAAGGCCTACATGCCTCTCATTGTGAGAGGAGATCCGACTCTGTGGTGGGTCATTAATGGGTTACAGACATAAACATACCTCGATAATGGTAGAAAGCTTATCCGCATTAGTGATAGCCAGGTCCAAGTCGTGTCTAGTGTCCTTATGCTTGTTCATCTCGGTCTGAAGCTGGTGCTTGAAGTTCTTCGCTTCGAGCGCAATGCGACGTTGCAGCATTGTGATAGTCTCATTTTGCTGCTGAACTCTCGCGGTGAGGTCGCCCACTTGTGTCTGAAGCTTTTCTCTTTCCAGGAGATTTCTAGCATTGGTTCAAGATTTAAAATTTGCATCAATTATTTTTATTCTAAATATTTATTATAAGACTTGATGAAAAGAGATCAAGAGAGGCCTCTTATAATTATGGCGCTTAAAATTGAAGAAAAGCCGGGTTTGTTAAGTAAGGTTTTAGGTTACAAGATCATTAAAGTCACGAACTTTCTTCTCAAGTAACTTTTAACAAGTTTCTGATACATTAAAAATATAATATAGCCCTAATAAACAGGCGCATAGAAAACCTGGTGAAAATCAGGGCACGTGGATGAAAAATAAATACCACTATCAATATATCGTATCGCGGAAACGTCGGTAATCGGTATGTAGCGACATTGCCGGGATTCGAGTGTGAATTGTCATACGGAATCAGGCCCCTGATTGGCGCAGTGGTTAGGACACCGGTGCGCTGCTTAGAAGGCCTGGTTCGATTCCCAGCAGGGCAGAGATTTGAATTATGAATGTAAATTTCTGTTTCTGGTCTTTGTGTGTTATGTTTTTGTCTCTGGTGTGCCCCCATCGCCCACGACACGGGGAGTCCTAGTGTTATCAGTGTGTAGCATTGAGAGGTACTTGCCTCTCTGAAGGAACTAAAATCATTCTGCCACCTATAATAACCACTTAAATACTAGCAAGACTTTACCTGTCATTTACACTTATGGTGGTTATAATTACAAGAGTAATGCTACTTTTAGGCAGCACATTAAGTGATCACAGCAGGGGTTGACATTTACGATCGGTTTTAATTGAGTCTGCGCCTGAATTTGGGTCAGTCATATTTGCGTTACTTACCCTGCGGATAAAGTATCCGTGTCTAATACGTTAATATGAGTGTGTCTCAAGATGTGTTTTTGAGATATACGAGTAAAGTGGTACAGTGGCCGTCTAGGGGTCGAAATCTAACCCTAATTCATTTGTACTTTGAATTTTAGTATTTTTTCAAATACTTTTAACTTTTTAACGTTCTTAATCTTATAGGTTTCTTAGTTTTGAATTTCTAGATATGTCATGGTGCGTTCTATTTTTTGATGACCTTTCATCATTTCTAATTAACCTACACTTACTTTTGACGATTTGTCATCATTTCCACGCTACCAACTTATGTTAATTTTTTGATGGTTTTTCATCAGTTTCACGCTACCAATTTAAGTACGTTATTTTTTTATGTTCTCTCATCATCCACGCTATCAATCTACGTAAATTTTTTGCCGCTCTTCCATCATATCCACACTAACAACTTACGCTAATTTTTGATAATCTTTCATCATTTCCACTTTTCCGACTTACGATTGCCATGTAACCAATCTTTGTTAATTTTTGATGATCTTTCCACTCTTCCACTCTTCCAATTTACGGATCCTTTTCACTCTTCCGACTTACGGCAATTCTTGCGAATCTTTCGTCACCAAGCTTCGAACTCACCTGTCTTTGCTCAAGTCCAACAGATGTTGGTGTTCGTCCTTCAACTGCTGGTACTGGTTGTCCCGTTCCTTTAGCTTCTGCGACACCTCCTTGAACTGCTGCTTGAGCTGTTTGTACTTTTGCTGTTGTACCCTCATCTCCTCGTTGTGGGAGTTCAGAACCGTTGGCAGTTCGGCGTTGGAGTTTTCATACCTGAAAAGAATACCATCGTCGGTTGTCTGTTCCTTTATGTCCAATTTCAATTAGATATTGTCGCATATGAGTGGACCTACTATATTTTGGGTACCAGGCATCAACTGCTTTCTAACAGTGGTACGAGATCACAAACAAACACCGTTTACATTTTTGGAAGAAGTCGCTGTCATGTAAACGATCACGTCACCTGAACTCGGCCTAATCATAATACGAGTATCAATGCCAATAAACTCAACACACGATGGTATACATACCGAAGCACACAAAAACTACATGCAATCATCCAAGATGCAATAGGATTAGACCAGGGGAAACACGGAAAACTTTCGAAACTCTCCGGTATACGAGTATATATTGCCTCCCCAGCAGAAACACAAGACATAAAGAACATTGTCATGCTTTAGGACGGGTTCAGAGAGTGGCGGTAAGGGATCTCCCCGGGGGAGCTATGGCTCTTCAACCTAAAATTTGAGTTTAAATGTTTGTTCCTGGCTGTTTATTTGCGAAATTGCCTCGTGGGTTCATGACACACACATGGCCACACCACAGGGAATCCTAGTGCTACGAGTGTGAAGCGTTATTTATTTATTTCCTGTTCTCGGAATCCACAAGCGTAAGTTACTCGAGTCTGGTAGATATCTTACCGTCTACAACATTTCATTGACGCGTACCATCAATGAGTGTGTATCTTATTTTTAAACCGAGATCTCTTCTTTCACTCACGCGATTTGTTATTACCAAGTGTCTACCTACGCGAAGCATAATGCCTTATATCGGGTGGCACCTCTCTTTTTATCTCATTCTTTTCACCGACAGATCATCTGAACAACAATTCTTAGATATTACTTTATGAATAACAGAACACACAATGGACGGATCTAAGAATAACCCTTTTGAAGTTTAAATGTAGATACGTATCAGGTGAGAACGGGAATAGTAGGATAAGGAAAATGAGAGATGAAAATATAATAAAAGTATACCAAAATTTTTTTTCTTAGGTACGTTATTATGTTTACACCCTCACACTCGACATGACGTGTATTTCAAGCGTAGGTATTTGCTAAATAGCTTATTATGAAAAATAATAACGTAAATAGAAAAAATTTAGTTCGTTTATATTTTGCATCCCTCATTTTCTCTCTGTTGAGATGTCCTTCCTGACAGACTTCTACCATCCTTGCGTGTTTAGGTTGCTTAAGTCTTATTCTCCTAAAATGTATCATATAACCTAATTTGTGCTCGTAACCACTGCAAATAGCTGCATCGTTTGTGGAACATTTCCAGTAGAACTTCCGTTACAAGTTAAACAGAGTTAAACTGAAGTCAAACTCTAGCTATTAGGTAGGTAGTGGTTTGATTGGTAACACCCGGAATACCCACTGCCGTACGTAACACCCGTCTTAGACTTATAACAATATATCAACGGACCTACAACGGAACTTGTTGAATAACATTCGAGAATATTCTTCTTATTCAACTTTCTTCAGCCAATATTTGTCTACTGCTGGACATAGGCTTCTCCCAATTTCGTCTTATTTTCAGCACTCAGAACATCCTCTCTTTCGCAGAATAGGCCCTAATTGATGCCCGGTTCTGGGTGACTGAATACAGCAGCTTTCCGTTTTCTTCCTCAGTCGTCAGTCTACTTTATAATATCTACTTGGAATCTTCTTCTTATTTTCAAATTATTATGTAGGTACGGATGAGTGACCGCTACACGCAGAGTTAGATAAGCTTTCTAAACTGAGGTGAAGTGTCGAGTCATCTAATGCATTTTAGATGACTATTAGGTATCCTGTAATTTACTGCAAGTCAAGAGTATTTTCAAGTTTATGGACCAGAGACCTGATAGGGAATCATATAGATAAGATGGATAAAAATATCCTATTCATATCTTAGTGCTGGTGACCAACCTAAGCATAATTAATACACTGATGGATTACCAAGCGATCCGAACATGACATTTTTACCTTTGTAAAGCAATTTCTTGCTTTTTCTGCAACGCGCGAAGTACTCGATTCTCATTGCTTAGTTCCTGAAACCAAATAACAATTGATTAATTTCAAGCTAACATAATCCTTCCTTCCTTTCAGCCCTTAGTAGTCCACTGCTGGACACGGGCCTCCACTAATCGACGCCACTCCGCCCGGTCCTGGGCCCTCTGAATCCAACGGTTTCCCGCTGTCTTCTTCAGGTCATCAGTCCACCTGGTCGGAGGGCGGCCTGTGCTCCTTTTGCCTAAACGTGGTCGCCATTCGAGGATCTTTTTTCCCCATCGGTTGTCAGTCCGGCGAACGATGTGGCCAGCCCATTACCACTTTAATTTGCAAACTTTGAGAGCTATGTCGGTCACCTTCGTTCTTCTACGGATTTCAACATTTCTGATTCTGTCTCGTAGAGAAATACCAAGCATACCTCTCTCCTTCTCTCTCGTCTATTTGAGCTAACATAATATTAATATACAATAGCCTAAGACCCTTCACTGGCAGGGCCCACTGGATACGTACGGCACCCGATCAGAAAAGCGAGTGAAAGCGAATGGACATGTCCAATATATTCTTGGCTAGAGAATAAGTAGTCTAGAGAGACTTTAGCTTAGCTCAGCTTACGTACTCAGAGGTACAAATGAATCATCAGTCATGATTTCGAACCCGACTGCAGACGGCAACAGTGAGTGACACTACTGATCCGCGGTCGGGCGACACTGGCGTCCGCCGCTCGACGACGCGTAGCTAGCTTCGTGTCGCTAACTAAGGAGGGCATTTCATAGAAATACATAGAAACATAGAATGTCGCTGGCGACATGTCGTCCGCTACCGCTTCATGTCGCCCGCTACCAACTTGCACCTTAAGAGCTAAAAGCAATGTCACAATTTACCTGCAAATGATAGTGAGCGTCCGCCAACTGATTTTGCAGCTGCTTAACCCTGTGCGTCTTCGCGGACAGCACCCGCTGGGTGACGTACCGGTCTCCGTTCCGGACCAGCGAGTGGTTGGACATGTCGGCAGCGAGGGGGTTGAGGCGTTTGCGCTTGTGCAGCAGATTGAGGCGAGAGTTGCTGCTGTAGACGCTCTCGAGCGAATTCCTGGGGATCGGTTCGGAGTTCCTTACGACGGTTAGTTGGGAAGAAAGAATTGTTTGTTTGCGAGGTGTAGGTACATATCCAAATCTATACTGGACAACAAATAAACCGAGCCACCGATTTTCTCAGGAAGTAGAAAACGTACACTCATCAACCTCATACCTACGTAAGCTTTCTGTTTGACTCTGGCTATTGTTGTCTATCGGCTACGGGGAACATTGAAAGTTTAATATAAAGACTGGTCTGCACGCTATTTTGCTAGCACCAACCACGTACAATGAATAATCTTTTGTTTAAGTTCGCACGAGTCCCATTTGTCAATACCTTCAATCAATCAGACGCTTTGCGAGCTGTTATTATAATAAATCCTTTTGTATTTATTTTCGTTCAACTCCCACATACCTACGAGACTTACCTTTGATCTTTTCGTTTATCTTCCGGTAAAAGACTCAG
This sequence comes from Erynnis tages, assembly GCA_905147235.1. NCBI lineage: Eukaryota > Metazoa > Arthropoda > Insecta > Lepidoptera > Hesperiidae > Erynnis > Erynnis tages. The sequence continues at coordinate 894,216 of LR990076.1, forward strand.
CACTGACATTCTTTTCACAAACAAAAATCCATATTTTATACAAAACTCAAGTAAATCGGACTCAAAAGCGAGTCGCTCTTGTTTTCGACAGCTGTTATGAATGCGTTGCTAGGCAACGTGATGACGTCATATAGGTTATATTTTTTCTTTTTTATGGCAATAGCCAAGTAGGTAGGTATCTATTGGAGTGATTTATTGTAAACATGTTTACATAAGTTTTATTACTGAAGCTTGCCACGTAAGGTCATCAAAATCTGGTTTATGTAACATTCAGGTTCTTTAAAGCCTCCTTAGAAATGAAATTTTTACCTTCGAACGAACCACTTTATAAATAGACCTTTCTTCGAAGGTCGATTAAATACAAACCATAGGTGCGCTAGGTATATCATCGCGCCTTATCAGAACATAAACGCGGGTCCAGATATGTATCATTTGCCCGATCCGATCACCGTATCCGTATCACCGACGCGTATCATGATCGCTAATGTGTACGGGTGATGATACGCGTATACGAGATCTCGATACGCCATTATGATACGGCCCGTTCCATGTCGTGTCGATTTTTGTCCGATCATCAAAGAACACAGTGAAGATACGGATACGGAGCAAATCGACGCGTTCACAACTTGATACGTGATACGCTGATACGGATCCGCCAAATGATCATATCTGGACCCGGCTTAAGAGTAACATGCAACTCCTTATTACGTAGAGGTAGAGAAGTACTGCTCCGGATAAATTCTATCTATCCAACTCCATTGTAATCTTGCTCAAGAAACAATTATAGAGGAAAATTCTATATTAAATATGTGGCAGGGTCGGATCTCCTCTCATTGAGAAGGTTATAGGCCTTAGTCTACCACGCTGGTCTAATGTAGGTTGGTGGGCTTCACATGCCTTTCAGATAACCTGGTTTCCTCATTGTATTACATCTTCATGGCAAGTGACATTTAGCGGGGAGGTTTTAAGAAAATATTTAAATGTCTGCCATTTTAATTTTTTATGTTAATGTTTAAAAATAAAACACGATATTAACAAAATACTTTACTTATTGAACAATAACATAATTATACCGTACTATAGTACAACATTATAGTATTTACATGAAACAAACAAATTTTACAATACTCGTATAACGTCATTATAATACCGCCTTTTATACCATTTCCCTCTTGTTTTGTGTAATGGAATTTTTATTTAAAAAAATTACTGTGTACACACGCTGTGCCCGAGATTCCGTTCACGTTCGAGCAATTTACTTAGAACAGTATTTTAAATGATTACAGATGACGTCATCAGTAATCACTACGTTTTTCAAGGCTGGTAACACTCAAATACCAAATTACATTAAAATTCATTCCGTAGACTTCTCGTAGCAGTAGTATTCTGTAGATTTCTCGGTTTTTTTTACATTTTTACAATTTTACTTTTACGTAAGTATACACATACTCCTTGTGCACAATACACAATAACCGTCTAAATTGTTTGCAGTAAATATGTCTACAAAATACACGTATGCCATATACAATATACGAGTACCATGTACAGTAAACGACACAAGTGGTGAACACATAAAATTAGTAGTAGGGATGTTTTACATTTTTTTTCCTAGGGTATAGCAGTCTAAGAACGCGCTAGACCAATAGACAGACTGACTGACAAAGTCAAAGTTGAAAGTTTTTATTAATTATTAGGTACAATTGAAGAAGACAGCGGGAAACCGTTGGATTCAGAGGGCCCAGGACCGGGTGGAGTGGCGTCGATTAGGGGAGGCCCATGTCCAGCAGTGGACTACTAAGGGCTGAAAGGAAGGAAGGAAGGTACAATTTGTGCACACTTAATGTACGTCATACATACATTTATAATTATACAAGCATTCGATTTGATCGCTCCTCAGGTAAAACGTAGAGTGGGAGAAAAAAGCGGGCGGAAAAAAACTCCCAGCACTCTTTTAAAAGTAAGTATAAATTATTCTGACACTGATTGACGAACCGATCGCGTGAACCAACAGCGCAGTCAACGTCAAACCGACCCATTAAGTTTTTTGGTCACCAATCGTGCCGACCACTACACAATATGCCTGTATCGCACGCAATAACATCAAATATGAGATGTTCCAACACAACGAACCTCAAACGTGACGTAATACAGCATGACAAACGTTCCTCACGAGTCATTTCCTAACTATTTTCACATCACAGTTTGGGCACGGGATCTTTGTTCTGTTTCTCCCATAGCCTGGAGTACAGCGATTTAGGGTTGCTGATCAGTTCACTGTGCTTCCCCCGTTCGGAAATGGAGCCGTTCTCCAGTACTAATATCTCGTCAGCGTCAGCGACCGTGGAGAGGCGGTGAGCTATGCATATCGACGTCCTTCCCAGTGTGGCGGCTTTGAGGGCCTGAAGGATCGCCTGGAATAGATTGAGAACAAAAAACAATAAAATAAAGTTGTCCATAAAAATTTTTAGTGGTAACTTCTTATGGGAGGGTAAACCGCTTCGTATTGTCACGCGTTACGGCGCCACTCTGTCTGGTGACTATGGAAGCTGTCAAAAGGAAAGATTCATAAATGATAAGTGTATTTTGTTATAGAAAATTAAATAAAGTATCTACGGCAACCATTGTGCCTGCGGAACGACTGTGCTGCGATTAAGTCATTCCAAAGTTGTATACTATATGCTAGCGATGTAAAAACATCGATAGTGGGATCCAGGCCATCCTTACCCTAAAATGTGTTTGTTTAAAACGTGTAACAAACATTTTAGGGAATTTAAATCCAACTCACGTGTTCAGTAAGGGAATCCAAGCTGGAGGTGGCCTCGTCGAACACGATGATGGGCGTGTCCTTGAGGATGGCGCGCGCGATCGCCACGCGTTGCTTCTCGCCACCGGACAACTTTAGACCTCGCTCCCCCACTTGGGTGTCGTAGCCCTGGGTCATGGAAATTACAGTGATTTTATCCCTGGACAATGACAACAAACATAATAACTTCACTTAAAAAGTCACGAACATAAACCAAATTGACAGTCAGATTGGTTGAATTCATATTATTATGTCTCATTGCTGGGTATAATGAACCGAAGAAGGCGCGAAGCATACTACACTACGTAGATGTATTGCAGATTGATTGAAATAGAAAGTACAGACGCTGTATCAAAATGAAAATATGTGTGAGAATATATATGAAAAATGTGCCTCTACGCTGCCTCCTTGAGTTAATTCTCCCGGTTTGGTTATACGAGACCGTGCCAGAGACTTCGTCCGCGTGGAATTCTAAAATAAAAGCAACCTAAGTTACTTCTTATTACATCAGCTATCTGCCAGTTAAAGGCCCGTCAAAATCGGTCCAGCCATTCCGGAGATTAGCCGGAACAAACAGACGGACAGACAAAAATTGTAAAAAACGTTATTTTGGTATATGTACCGTGTAAGTATACTCGTACATACATAATATTATGCCTTTAGTAATAAAATAACGCTTCACACTCACAGCCCCACACTAGGATTCCCTGTGTCGTGGGCGCCGTGGACACACACGAGACAACAACACAACACACCCACACCAGAAACAGAAATTCGAATTCATCATTCAAATTTCTGCTCTGCTGGGAATCGAACCCACCTTCTGCGCAGCGCACCGGTGTCTTAACCACTGTGCCACTTGGGTCGTCGGTTAAAAAGCGGTTATTACAAACAGACACTCCAATTTTATTTATTGGCATAGATAGATATAACTTGAAAGAGGCTAAAGAGTATAATCTCTTATGAATACCGGTTCTGTTTTGATTTTGGCCGTGTTCGTTGACAGACTGACTATCCGAAAAGCATATCGAACAGTGAGCTATAAAAAGGTTGCAGTTTGCAGACAGCCAGCCATATTAGAGACCGAATATGCCGATATTAAAGTAAATATTATTAAAATTAATAAAAAAAAAAGCGGTGATAGCCCAGTGGCTTAGAATTCGACCTCGAATCGAGGGGTCCGGGTTCGAATCCCAGTGGCACGAACCAATGACTTTGTAAAAAAAGTTATGTGCGCTTTATAAAATTAAATATCACCTGCTGTTACGGTGAAGGCAAACATCGTGAGGAAACCTGCATGCCTGAGAGTTCAAAAAAAATGTTGAAGTCCACCAACGGGCAGTAGTGGTGCGTGGTGGACGGCGGCCTACACCCCTCTCATCGTGAGAGGAGACCCGACCCGCCAGTGGGTCATTAATGGGTTACTGACAAAGTAGACATTACCTTAGGCCACGTAGCAACAGATTCGTGCAACTCGGCCAGCTTGCTCGCCTTGTATACGTCTTCCGCGGGTTTGTTCAGGTCCCCGTAGTGCAGGTTGTGGAATATCGTGTCGTGGAACAACACGCAATCCTGCAACAGACCGCGACTGTACTCACTACACTAAGCGAACGGAGCAGGAATAACACGGGTCAACATGAAATTTGACTTTGATTGCAAAGCATTAAATTTCGGTAGTTTAGGTTGTAATTAGACGGAAAAAAAATATATGGCATGAAAAAGTTTGCTTTTGTGCTTAGAAGACTGATTGAACGAAATTTTTAAAAATCTCGGATTTTAATTTTTGATTGAAAATAAAACTATTGAAATAAAAATGTTTATTATTTTTATTAAGTTTTACTATCAAATTAGCTTACAGAAAAGTGGAAAATAACTTAAAAGTGCACACTTTAACTTTTTCTTTTATGTTCATAGCTACTTTCTCTCAATAAACCCCAAATATAGTCGCCCATCATGTTTTCATTGTATTGGCCTTGATAGCGTTGTTCAAAATTCATGATGTCCTGATGGAAACGTACAGGACAGTCAAAATATGCTTCATAGGCTTCACAGAGAACGTGAGATGTCTTTAGTTCATATTTCACGTCTCGAACTTTAATAAATTGACCACATATAAAACAAAATGCATCAGCATCGTATTTGCACTTTCGTGACGACATTTTAAGTTATTCTGGGCTTGTAAATAACACCTGATGGTTGTTTATCACTCGGGTGCCATCTAGCGGCACAGTTTGTAGAGTCGTGTAATGCATCGTACAATATACAGTATACAAGCAACAGACCGCGACCGTACTCACTACACTAAGCGAACGGAGCAGGAGTAACGCAGTGTTACAATATACAGTGGATGCACTTCTGAATAGACAAAGAATGACGTGTCACTTCATGTCATGTGTTGGGGAGGTGTAGTACGTAATCTATACTAATATTATAAAGAGGAAACATTTGTATTTTTGTATGTTTGTAACGAATAAACTGAAAAACTACTGGGCCGATTTCAAAAATTCTTTCACCATTGGAAAGCTACATTCAGCCTGAGTAACATCGGCTATTAAATAAAAATAAAAAAAAAATCATTGGCAGAGCGAAGCCTGCTGGGTCAGCTAGTAGTATAGTAAAGACATTGAGGGGAGATAGGATTCTTACGGCGCCACGATCTGATCGGACTCGTATAGATTTCGACAAAACAAAACGAAATGAAAGAATAAAATTTTTCGATATCTCGCTTAGTTTGCGAGATATCGATACATGAAAGTCGAAAAGTGAAAAAAAAATTATGCAATCATTTTTACATACTTTTATAGATTTTTAAAAAATAAATCGAAAAGGTAGAATAAACATTTTTGATATTTTGAAAAGTCTATGAGATATCGACACAAGAAGATGAAAAAATACTTTTTTTTCTCGCGATGACGTGCGTTTGTGTTGACCTACTTTCGAGTTGCACACACATTCGAATCATGATAAAAGGGCGCAACATGATAATCCGCTATACAAATATTTATCAAAAAAGTGAATAAAAATTTTTTTCACTTTTCGATCGATTCAAGTATCGATATCTCGCAAACTAAGCGAGATATCCGAGTCACTGAGATCATACCTGCGGTACTATCGCGATGGCCTTCCTCAAGCTGACCAAGTCCAGTTCCTTTATGTTCTGGCCGGCGACCAGGATCTCCCCCGACTGCGGCTCGAAGAATCTGTACAGGAGTCGCACCATGGTGGATTTCCTGTAACCAAATAAGTCACGGCAAGTGTTCAATAGGGTATTTGGAAAAATCCAAAATTATGTAATATTAATAGATTTTGTTAAAAGCAAGTGAAAAATGGTGATTTCTGTTCTAAGAAATGTAGTATACATTTATTATTTCAATTTTAAAATTCAGGTTTGTTAACCTGTTTTCAAATGTCAAAAACGCTATACGCCATGAAAGCTATCGGCGTGACGTCACTAGCAGTGTAAATAAACAATGGAGTATAACTTACTTCCTTTACTGAGATGTATTGTTTACACTGCGAGTGACGTCACAAGCATGGCGGCAGCGCCGCGACGGCCGAGACCATGTGTTCGCGGGGATTTTTGAAATTTAAATTGAAAAGTCTTTTTTTACATAATATTTGTTTGCAAAATTTTTTTTTCAATTTTTTATGGGTTTTTATGACTTACGAATTCATATAAAAAGCTTTTTGACATAGGCCGTAATACCCTATTTTAATCATAACTATTATGTTAGTGGCAGGCTTCGATTAGGGATGCTGTAACTTGGAATTTTTGTTTTTACATTGTTTGGTCACCATATTCAATGCAAATAAATGAATTATTAAGCGGTGATAGCCCAGTGGCTTAGAAGTCGACCTCGAATCGAGGGGTCCGGGTTCGAATCCCAGTGGCACGCACCAATGACTTTGTGAAAAAGTTATGTGCGCTTTATAAAATTAAATATCACCTGCTGTTACGGTGAAGGAAAACATCGTGAGGAAACCTGCATGCCTGAGAGTTCACAAACAAAAAATGTTCTCAAAGGTATGTGAAGTCCACCAACCCGCAGTAGGCCAGCGTGGTGATGTGATGTGATGTCCGTGCCAGCTCAGTGGTGTAAGGTGATTTCTCATTAAACAGACGAGTTAACTTGTATTTAATATTATTAGGAACCAATCAATCAAATAGGTTAATTTATAACCTATACTAATATTCAGTTTACTCAGCGTCTATAGTATTCAATCCAGGTTTTAAAAAGTTCCAATTGCAATAAATGAACTTGTCAGTAACCCATTAATGACCCACTACAGGGTCGGGTCTCCTGTCACAATGAGAGGGACGTAGGCCGCCGTCCACCACGCACCACTACTGCGGGTTGGTGGACTTCATATGCCTTTGAGAACATTTTTTTTTTGAGCTCTCAGGCATGCATGTTTCCTCACGATGTTTTCCTTCACCGTAACAGCAGGTGATATTTAATTTTGTAAATCGCACATAACTTTTTTACAGTCATTGGTGCGTGCCACTGGGATTCGAACCCGGACCCCTCGATTCGAGGTCGAATTCTAAGCCACTGGGCTATCACCGCTTTTGAACTTAATCTACACTTCTATACTAATATTATAAAAAAGAAACATTTGTATTTTTGTATGTTTGTAACGAATAAACTCAAAAACTATTGAGCCGATTTCGAAAATTCTTTCACCATTGGAAAGCTACATTCAGCCTGAGTAACATAGGCTATTAAATTAAAATAAAAATAAAAATTCATTGGCAGAGCGAAGCCTGCTGGGTCAGCTAGTAATACATGTCACGTGTGTTCCTTTATTGGGCCTAGTCATACTGCACCATAGAAGAATTCATACTTATTTTTAAAAGAGTGCTGGGAGTTTTTTTCCGCCCGCTTTTTTCTCCTAGTCCACGTTTTGCCTGAGGGGCGATCAAAGCGGATGCTTGTATAATGTTAAATGTATGACGTTCATTAAGTGTGCATAAATTGTACCTGATAATGAATAAAAGCTTTTGAATTTGAATTTGAATGATTCAGTACAGTCCACTCACCCGCTGCCGGAGCCACCCACGATGCCCACCTTCTTGCCGGCCGGTATGCTGAAGCTCAGTTTGTTGAATATCGGCTTGCCGTTGATGTATTTGAAGCTGACGTCCCTGAACTCTATCGTGGCTGTTTTGGCGTCCACTTTTAGAGCGGTAGCTTGCTCCTTTTCCTAAAAGCGTAAGTGATGAAAATGAAAATTTCTCTCCCGCAGTCGCAGATATCTTATGTGTGGCCCACTAGTGACCCATGGCGGAAGATATTAGTCCACCACGCTGGCCTAATTCGGGTAATTGATAAATAAAATTACTCTGCTAACTTGGAATCTCTCGAGGTTATTTCTGAGGGCTGTGGGTGTGTTTTTACTCATGAGGACGAATGTCAGTAACCCATTAATGACCCACTACAGGGTCGGGTCTCCTCTCATAATGAGAGGGATGTAGGCTTTAGTCCACCACGCTGGCCTACTGCGGGTTGGTGGACTTCACATACCTTTGAGAACATTTTGTATTGTATTGTATTGTATTGTATTGTATTGTATTGTATTGTAGGGTGTATGATGACCGCGACTGACCCGTATCTGGGACTGCACCGCCATGAGCGTGAACATGGTCTGCATGTCGACGAGCGCCTGGCGCACCTCGCGGTACACGGAGCCCAGGAAGCCCAGCGGGATGGACAGCTGGAACAGCAGCCCGTTCACCATCACCAGGTCGCCCACCGTCATGTTGCCTGTGTATTGTATTGTATGTCAGTAAACCCATTAACGACCCACTACAGGGTCGGGTCTCCTCTCACAATGAGAGGGATGTAGGCCGCCGTCCACCACGCACCACTACTGCCCGTTGGTGGACGAACATGCCGCGTGAGAACATTTTTTTTTTTGGAACTCTCAGGCATGCAGGTTTCCTCACGATGTTTTCCTTCACCGTAACAGCAGGTGATATTTAATTTTATAAATCGCACATAACTTTTTTTTTACAAAGTCATTGGTGCGTGCCATTGGGATTCCAACCCGGACTCCTAGATTCGAGGTCGAATTCTAAGCTACTGGGCTATCACCGCTGTTATTGTATTGTATAGTCCATGTGTATTCTCTTGTCATATTTGGTAAACAATGTTAGCACGTCTTTTTATTTTAATTTGCGATTAAAAAATAATGCAGACTCAAAATTATAAAAATTCAAAACCAAATGATCGTTTAATACAGAAACAGATTTCTAGAAACTATAATTTTTTTAAAGCAATTTTAAAGTTTTTTTTTTCAATAAAAAGTCCTGCCAAGATTGTTTACCAAATAAGACAAGAGAATAAAAATGAACTGTAGGATGAAGGATGAACGCGATTGACCCGTATCTGGGACTGCACTGCGACGGGTAGGTATGTACCATGTAAAGCGAGCGTTACCGCAGGCGCCTCATTATGTGTGACCATTCACATTTAAGTTGTATTTATATTTCTTTGCAACAATCCGCACACGTGGAACTTGTTTTGGTATGGACCCACCACCCTCCCTTATCTCTCTGAGTAGGTATATACCATAACAACTTATTCCAATAGTACACGACACGTGTTTCGCCCCAAAACGGAGCATCATCAGGTGATGTGGACTCTACAACGGTTGGTTGCTCAGCAACAACAATATAAATACAACTTAAATAACAATGGATTTCCGCAAAGTAACGCCTGATACAATATATTATGACCATTCACAGTTCGCACTCGTATCGCGGCAATCTCGTGTCTTATACACTACAAGCCCGTGAACAGAGTTCACCTGTGAACTGAACCGACGTGGATAACGCTTAGAAGGCTGTCACTGTATCAGAAAATAACTCTGAGCACGATGCGGTCATTTCTGAGCGGTACATCTGGTACTATGATGTCAGATATAAGGGTTGCGACCCTTGGCTTTCGAGCCCGCCCTTGGAAATATGTACGGCGTTCATGGATAAAGTATCTCTATATGTATACAAAAGGAATTACACAAATGGCGTACAGTAATAAATGACCTATAGGACCTATATGGCATTAGGATCTATGAGAAATGACGGCATGATGCTCAGAGTTATTTTCTTACACAGTAACAGCCTTCTAAGCGTTATTCACGTTGGTTCATCTCACAGGTAAATTTTGTTCATTTGCTTGTAGTCTATTACCCGTGATAAAAAGTCTAAAAAGGCTCAAAAGTCAAGTCGAGAAAATCTATTGTATGCCTTAAGCTGCAGTACCGTGGGTAGCAGCCGACGCGAATGACGCGGGTGACGAAGCGGAAAACCGTTAGATTCAGAGGGCCCCGGACCGGGTGGAGTGGCGGCGATCCTTCCTTCCTTCCTTTCAGCCCTTGGTAGCCCACTGCTGGACTTGGGCCACTTCTAATCGCTGAGCCCTCTGAATCTAACGGTTTACTGTTTCACTGTGAACTACAACTTGCTTGCTGGCCACTAAAATTGGTTATAAATGATATATTTTACTTTGAACTGAATATTTCACATTGCAATACCGTTTATAATCACATTGAACCAAATATTTCACATTGCAATACTTTTTATAATCACATTGAACCAAATATTTCACATTGAACCAAATATTTCACATTGCAATACCGTTTATAATCACATTGAACCAAATATTTCACATTGCATTACCGTTTATAATCACATTGAACCCAATATTTCACATTGCAATACCGTTTATAATCACATTGAACCAAATATTTCACATTGCAATACCGTTTATAATCACATCGAACCAAATATTTCACATTGCAATACCTTTTATAATCTCATTGGCTGCCATTATCATGATAATGCTGAGTCCCCCGCTGAATATCGCGTGTTGGCCGAAGTTGAGCAACGCCAGACTGGACGCGGTCTTCAGAGAGGCGGCTTCGTACTTCTCGAGGCTGGCGTCATACTTCTGTAGCTCGTACTTTTCATTGTTGAAGTACTGTAATGACAAAAGGTGATAGCCGTATAAGGTATGGGCGGTGATAGCCCAGTGGCTTAGAATTCGACCTCGAATCGTGGGCTCCAGGTTCGAATCCCAGTGGCACGCACCAATGACTTTGTAAAAAAGTGATGTGCGCTTTATAAAATTAAATATCACCTGCTGTTACGGTGAAAGAAAACATCGTGAGGAAACTTACATGCCTGAGTTCACAGAAAAATATTCTCAAAGGTATGTGAAACCCGCAGTAGGCCAGCGTGGTGGACTAAGGCCTATATCCCTCTCATTGTGAGTGGAAACTCGACCCTTGTAGGTCTTAGTCCACCACGCTGACCTAGTGCGGGCTTGTGGACTTCACATTCCTTAGAGAACATTTTTTTGCGACCGGCATTCACATTTTTTCCCGATGTTTCCTTCACCATTACAGCAAGTGATATTTAATTTTATAAACCGCACATAGCTTTTTATAAGAAAGTCCTTGGTGCATGCCACTGAGATTCGAACTCGGACCCCTGGAGTAAGTGGCTACGTATGTTGGGAAAACTCATTAATTCCCACTCGAATGGGCATTAACCGAAGCAAACGCGAAGACACGCCGACAACTCCCGAGCGCGTGTGACGTCATAACGTTAGTTTTCACTCATTGCAGTCGATAGAAAAATGTTCCCCAAGATGACCAACTATGTAATGTCTAGTCACGTGTAATAGCCGTAAACTCTGTACTGTTATTAGATAGCTATAACATTATGACGTCACAACTATGGTGACCAATCATGGCGCGTTTATAGATCTGTATTGAAACTTCATCAATTTTTAATTGTTTATAATTAATTGAAAAAATTGTTTCTTTAAGTCTTTTCATTAACTATCAATATTATTATTAATAATAAAGTTTTAAAATACATTAAAAAAATCAATTTTTTTTTTGCAATACCCAATTGCCTAAATTTTTCGATCGTTTGCGATCTAGGGCCCGATTCTGTATGACCATTCACACTCGTATCGCGGCAATGTCGTGTCTTGCCCGTGATAAAAAGTAAAAAAAGGCTCAAAAGTCAAATATCGTGACAATCTATTGTGTGCCTTATAGAAAAGACATTAAGGTTCCTTGTCGTGCCGAGTTCATGAAATGACATACGGTTGGATGACACACGATATCGACACGAAATCTGAATGGTCATACAGAATAAGGCCCCTACTCAAGCAGTGGAGCTGTGCGCGCTTTCTTTCTATAAAACTAAACATACCTTCACAGTCTCATAGTTGATGAGCGAGTCCACGGCCTTGTTCCCCGCCTCGTTCTCCGCTTTGTTCATGTACACTCGGAACTTGGTTCGCCACTGAGTGACCGCCAGCGTGAACGCTGCGTAAACGCCCACGCAACTGAACGCTAGACCTGGAAAATAATTAAAAAATTCAACGTTGCACTTTTCTGATTGTTTTTTAAGTTAGTTATGAGGATGAGGAAGAGGAAGAGGAAGTATCAAGCACAAAGTAAGAAGATGAGGATGAGGATATATTCATGAGGATGAGGGAAGAGGATGAGGATATATTCATGAGGATGAGGGAAGAGGATGAGGATGAGGATATATTCATGAGGATGAGGATGAGGATATATTCATGAGGATGAGGGAAGAGGATGAGGATATATTCATGAAGATTAGGGAAGAGGATGAGGATATATTCATGAGGATGAGGGAAGAGGAAGAGGAATGGTTTGAGTAAGGGAAAAAGAGTATAAAAACTATATAAATGAATAAATAGGCTGGCTAGGGAATCCTTGTGATTCCCTTTGACGTGTGAACCATGGACACACAAAATTCCTCATAAATTCCTCGTAATTTAAGAGGAAGCGGATGAGGAATTTTTCAACTTTCCCTATGAGGAAGCGGATGAGGATTTGAAAGCACCAAAACATGGGTAACTTCCTCATTAAGAGGAAGAGAGAGGAGAAATCCTCATCAACGCCACTCCACATCCTCTCTACTCCACTAGTCCACACCACTAGCTAATAGTAGTCCAAAAGTTGTTCCAACTAACAACTAACCAGCAAACGCGAGTCCTCCTTTCAGACCCAGTATACTCGACACCAAGGCCAGCTCGAATATCGTCGGCACCACGTTGAACACCATCGCCGACAGCACGAAATTGATCGCTCGAGAACCACGGTCTATCGTCTGAAAGTGTACAGAAAATACTACATTTCTGTTGACCACCATTAAGATTCGGATGGAGAGATTGTTTATATGAAACCTGTGTAGAGTTTTTTCCTCCGGTGTTTTTCTCTCTACCCAGCGATGGGTGGCACATAGGCAGCCGATGAGTTTGATTAGGTAAAATTATAATTATAACTAAATAATATAAAAATAATGAATAATGAATATACTCGGTTAAATTGACATTAATAAATGGTACAATACGTATCAATCAAATTGTGTATTAGTAATAAGTTTATTATTTTAAAAGTGTTAATTTGTATTACTAACATTAGTTTTATTTGCTTATTTTTACTTTTAGAATTTGCATACCTGAAAAGGTGAATATGGATTGATCAAAATGCCCTGTGAAACAAATAACTAACCCATATTCGTGCAAATAAATGATTTTTATGTCATTTCATTTCATTTCATAATTATGTACTTTCATTTCAGATGAGACCATAAATAAATCATTGTCAAAGTGTATTCTTAATGAACCATTAGACTTCAATGTTGTGTGGGATTTTATTTATTTGTAGCTGTGGTAAACAGAAACACAGAATAGAATGAAAAATATCGATTTTTTTTTTAAGTTATTTACGTACTTTGGTACTATGTACCTGGAAAATATTTTTTTAAATTCCATATTTTGGGTCCTCAAGAGGCCTTCAATAAGAGGGTGGCCTGTGCTTCAGTTGTCATTTACCGCCAACTGTTGGTCTAATGGATTACATACAACAGCCTAATGGTTATGGGCTAAATGATAATTAAGATGTCATGTCATGTCAGTAACCCATTGATGACCCACTACAGGGTCGGGTCTCCTTCTCGTAATGAGAGGGATGTAGGCCGCCGTCCACCACGCTGGCCCACTGCGGGTTGGTGGACTTCACATACCTTTGAGAACATCTTTTTTTGTGAACTCTCAGGCATGCAGGTTTCCTCACGATGTTTTCCTTCGCCGTAACAGCAGGTGATATTTAATTTTATAAAGCGCACATAACTTTTTCAGTCATTGGTGCGTGCCACTGGGATTCGAACCCAGACCCCTCGATTCAAGGTCGAATTCTAAGCCACTGAGCTATCACCGCTCTTATCATTCAAGATACCTTGGACAAAGCACCGGTCTGCCTGCCCAGGTGGAAGCTCAGGTCCAGGTTATGGAGGTGGGTGAACACGTTGCAAGCCAGCTTCCTGATTGAATGCTGAGCCACTTTGGCGAAAACAGCATTCCGTAGCTCGTTGAAACCAGCTGCTGTCGCTCTGGCGATACCATCTGAAATTGATAAAAGCCTGGATTAATGTTTTCACATAATTATGTCTGTGTATAAAAATCACTGCTTTTTATTAAATGAATATGTATGTGTTCCCAGACTCCTTTCAACAATTTTCGCTTTTTTCATAGTTTCGGCTTTCCTCGTCCAAGCACACTTGTAAAACTCAACCTGCATACCAAAATAACATTTTTTACAATTTTATGTGTTCGTCTGTCTGTCTGCCAGTACCATAAGGTTCACTGTTAAATTTTAAACTGTGCCACTGAGATTCACACCTGGAATTCATGAGTAAGAGACCAAATTTTTAGTCAGCTTGATACAGGTTGGATATTTGATCAGCAATTACCGCATTTAGTTTGAAAATTATTTCATGAAAAGCTGTAATGTAAATTACCTACTTCCAGTTATTTATGTCAAGTAGCATTACAAGTAGCATAGTTATGAAATTAACAACACAAACTCGGAAGCACCAAAAGAAACGCACTTAATTAAGGGCAGAGCTACGAGCACCCCGTCCGTTAGTAGCACAATACTCACAGCCGACCAGCAGACTGAAGGCAGTGGTCCCCACGGCCTGCGGGACGGTGGCCACGCCCAACAGAGCTTCGCCGGTGGGCGTGGCCACGGCCTGGTTCACCTCGTCCACCGCATACTTGAACAGGAACGGCACGGTCACGTTCATCACCTTCGCACCGAACAGGAGTGACAGGGACAGCACCACCCGGTTCCTGATCATTTCATTGTCCTGCAATTTTGTGTAGGTGTTCGTTAGTTGTTGGCCGCTGTTATAGGTGAGGTGTATTTTATGGGAAGTGATGTAAGGTTTTGTATGTCAGTTTTTTAAAGAATACTCAAACAATACTGACCAACCCTGATAGCCCAGTGGCTAAGAATTCGACCTCGAATCGAGGTCCGGGTTCGTATCCCAGCGGCACGCGCCAATGACTTTGTAAAAAATTTACGTGCGCTTTATAAAATTAAATATCACCTGCTGTTACGGTGAAGGAAAAAATCGTTTGGACATGGATAAAGATTTTCTAGACGCTGTTTAGTTGCCAAGATACTTATTTTAATTACTTTAGAAAAACAAAATTTGAGACCCAAATATCACTACGGACATTAGACTGATTGATTATTGAAACTGGCCGTAAATCAAATGTATCACTCTTCACTACAACCCCTCTTTTTTAGGTAATTTGCAAATTAAGAACTTATTGCAAGTTTTAAACTTCACTGCTGAATAAAATTCAATTCTGACACACCTAAATGCCTACACTGTTTACCTTTGCCAGTCCACAGAAAAAATATAAATTAATAATAAAAAAAATTACCTTAGGCCATACATACTCGAGCATGCCCCTTATCATATCAGTCCCGGAGACAGGTTTCGCCTCGCCCAAGTTGATATCTTCACGGGACAGAACAGAGGCGCCTGGATGAAAGCAGTCTCGCTTTTGGATACCTAGGGAAGGGAGATCGTATGAGGAACCGTAGGAGTCGAGGTAAGAGCGACAATAAGAACGGGAAGGATGCAAGCTATGGAGGTGCCACATGTCTATCGCTACTGGTAAGTTATTGTACACTATACAATGAACGTGCAGTATACATGTAACAAATTATGAATTCAATGCAAGAATAAGATATACCACCAAAACAGTGGGCATATCGTGTTTGGCTATGTAATTTTTTTATTATACCTGTAAAACACTAGCAACCTCGCATCACTAGGTAAAATCCTACAGATTAAAACTATTAGATATCATATTGCACGCCTCAACAAGAAATGTGGTAGTGCTTTTGTTATGAATTGTAGACATGTTGCAAAAATGAAGTGTAGTTTTGTCAAAAAAGTGTTTATACAGTCAATGGCAACATTGTGGCAACTCCAGACAATATACAGAGGAAGAGTGCAGGGAAAGGAGAACTGCATGTCAACCAGGCATTAAACAAAAACAAAGAAAAACAAATAAACATTAGCACACTAGTGTAAACAAGCGTGTTTATGATTAATATTAGTAATGTGCCTACAGCTATATGACTACTTGAAACAAATGTTAGATTGGAGGCAGAAAAGGTTTCTTGATAAGATAATAAATAAATAAACACTTCACATTCATATAGGCCCTACATAGGATTCCCAGTGTTGTGGGTGCCATGGACACACACAAGACAAGAACACACGACCAAAAACAGAAATTAATCTCATCATTCAAATCTCTGCTTCGCTGGGTGTTAATAAGCAGATAATCTTTGCCTCCAATACAGCAAAATAAATAAAAAATCTGTGTCAATGTAAGAGGGGCCTTGCACACAATAAATTTAGGTCTTGCCTCGCTGGACAAAAGCTAACTTAGGTTTATTACTAAAAACAATGTGTTTTCTTGGTGCTGTTGATAGGCATAATCACATTATCTAAAATTAGATTCATAGCCAGTTTATTTAAAATGGCCAAGTGGTCAATACATTAATAAATATACAGGTGACCATTGCTTTTTTTTTTTTTATAAATGGAGCAAGCAAACAGACAGACGGGCCACCTGATGGTAAGTGGTCACCGTCGCCTACTGACACATGCAACACCAGGGGGGTCGCCAGTCGTTGCCGGCTATGAAGGAGAGCTTTTTTTATGCCCTTCTTGAAGAACTTGTTGACATCAATCCCCATAAAACTATCTCAGCACATAATCATTAGGCCCATACTAATGCATTGAGGACAGCTGCATTTCTATTGCAGTTTGAACTTGTAGATAAGATAGGAACTGATGACTCTTCTTCACTGAATTCTAAGAACACTTTACACAAGTAGTTATTACAAATCATGAGTATGACTAGAAAATGATGATAGTATTAATATCTTGCACAAAATGGAACATTTTGACCAATTCCATTCATAAAAATCATGAAAGGTCGGTTGTCCACCAACCCGCAGTAGTGGTGCGTGGTGGACGGCGGCCTACATCCCTCTCATTGTTAGAGGAGACCCGACCCTGTAGTGGGTCATTAATGGGTTTCTGACATGAAAGATAGTGGCTGGATGAGTGTTTACACACATCATCAGTTGAAATTTTTCCTTGGTTTGTAACTACAAGATTAACTATGAACTTTGTTGCAATGACTTCAGTCTTCAGATGTATGTTGTATTATATCCAATCCCACATATCCCAATTTTATCATATATATTTAATCAATGTACCAAAAAATAAACAGGGCCAACAAATAACATACTAATAAAACAAATAACACAGTATTTACAATGGACAGAAACTTAAGACTTGGACAGATAATAAAAGGATGCCCACCTCTAGGATACATTCCCATTTTTTATTGTTTTTAAAGATAATGGAAAAGGACAGGACACCTGATGTTAAGTGGTGACTGTCACCCATGTTCACCATCATCCAACCCCAGATAGGACAGACATCCTATGCAAAATCCTATGTGCTATGTGTGAGGGCTGAAATTGATTTCCTCAAAATCCTCAGTATCCCCAGCAACCACGCCTCAACTGAAATAGTTGAAAGGTGGTGGTAAGGTACCGGGTACCTTCCTAAGTGAGCTACTATGGCTTGACCACTTGTACTTTAGACCTTATCCATTTTGAGGAAATATGGTATTTGAAAGTTATATAGATACATGGCATTTTATATCCTCAAACCTATTAACATGAACATAGTAACAGATAACTAAAACAAACAGATTGTGGGTAAATAAATAGATGCATTGTCACTTCCCACTATGAACAAGGTCAAGAGTATATTACGCAACGGTAGTGTTTATACGCAAATATGCAACAATGTTTTACTGAAATATTTCATAGCGCGATTTTCTAAATATTTCAGATTTAACCAAACTAGGCTTACCGACGGGAATTTTGCCCGTTTTTGGTTTATTTGCCAAAACCGCTGCCAACACATTCTTCGCTGTGTCCTGGCCGCCTGCATTGCTCGGAGGCGATGTAGAATAAAACTATAATGAATATAATAAACAATTTTCGAATTTCAATGAGGAAAATGTGGAAAAAAATATACTTTAAAACTTAGAACAACATCACGAAACGGCCTGTTCTACGTACCCGAAAATGGCTTGCAGCGGCACAATGATTACATATTAGATTAAATTGTGGCTTATTTAGGATAACTGATTTACTGTTCGAGTATGCTTTCGTAAATTTTATATGATTTTTCAAAATTTTATCAAATCGCCTATTTGACAGCAACGCAGCCGCCATGGTTGCAAAAATGACACTGAGTCACTGACTGACTGAACTACTAAAGTGACAGGATTACAGGCATACAGGACTGACTTGACTGGCTTTTGCACAGACAATATACAATAATAATATGAGGATAGGTATTACAGATTTGACAGATAGATTAAAATGAGGGCCAATTTGTCTATGATTCTTCACATAGGCCAGAGAGTTCTCGGCATATCTCGTATGTTTTTATTTGAAACTTATTTTTGATAAATCACTAACGCTATTTCGTACATATTGTGATGCAGAGATATAAAAAAAATATTATTAAGTATTGTTCATAGTAATATTTCGTTAATTTATATCATACTGGGTTACTGGCAACACAAGTAATGTATATTCTCTCCTCAGCTTCCGCTTCCGTCTACATTGTTTCGATCCTAAATAAATGATTCCTACTATTTTACTGTTTTAATAAAAAATAATTATTAATAATTCAATTCTCGAAATCGAATCGAATCGAAATCAGATCTGGAAGATCACAGTGCGCCAGCAAATAAGCATTATTCAAACTCAAAACCTTTGAGTTACTGTGACACAAATGATGTCTGTTAATAAGTGATTGTTCCATTCTAATTAACTATAAATAAAAAGTAATTGTATGTAACCAATTAACCAGGGTTAAGAATACAAAGAAATAAAATAAAGAGTTAGTTCAGAGTTAAATAAAATCTAACATTTAATAAATTGCTCTAAAATATTAACATATTGTAGCATGAGTTCTTTACAATTATTTAAAATAACACAATCACTATTTACATTCTCTAGTTTGCTTGTGGCTTCTTTGACACTAGTAAGCTTATCTCTAACCATGGGCTTGATTAAATCTATTAAAATCCTATCGTTAGAACAAATTGCAGCAGAGTATATCAATCTACTAACATCCATATTTTGACTGTAAAAATATTTAACAACCATCAAAACTCCATAAAAGTTAAAACTCAGGCCTCTAAAATCAATATATAAATCTTTATCTAAACCATGACTAATGATAAATGCCAGTTGATCTTGAGAGAGCTTAATGCCATTTGAATTCAAAAAAGCTTGTATTTTCCCAAATTCAAACGTCACAAAATCCAAATCATTTGCTGGCAGGTAAAATCCATACTCTGTTATCAGTTTTAAATTATGACTATCTCCGTAACATATAAACACTTGTGTATATGGCTTAAAATTATTTTTAGTGTAAATAGAAAATCTCACTTCAGAAAATATGTCAAGTTTTAATTTTGATATTTTTATATTCTCGATGTTTCTGTTTATCAACAGTTTTGTCTCGTTCCTTGCATTTGGACTATGATTAATCATGTCTAGGTATGGACATAAAGATATTTTTGTGTTATCACTAATTAATTCTAATATTGAACTTTGTGTATTTTGTAAATCGACAATATTAGATAAATCCATATAAACACATCTAGTATTAACAGTGAAGTATGCCCACTCATAAACAGACACTGTAAAATATTTTTTAAAACTTTCTATGAAACTATTGCAACTGATATGACTGTTTAAAATATCTAAAAATATATTGAATGTATCTTCTATTATATCCTTTTGCTTTGAGATCACAGATAATATTTCATCGTCAATAAAATATTTAAATTCCATTGGCAGAAAGTAAGGAACTGTATATGTTTTCGGCAGGTTTTCTAAGTAAATATGCCATTTACAAGTTGGCCCTTGTGATTTAAGAAATACTAAATAGAAGGCCATTAATGACTGAAATGACACTGAATGTTTATATTCTAAAAGACAATTCTTATCATTTTCTACAAATATACTACAAAACACTTCATCCATCAACAAACTGGTTACGTTGATTGTTAAATTTAGCGGCAAATTGATTAACTCGTCTCCCGGCAAGATTTTCTTCTTCGTAAGAACCCCTCGTCCGGTATCATTGAAGACAGCAAGTACCAATTTATTACTGCGGCGTAGTCCTTGTTTGGAGAGCCAGGAGTTTAACATTATTAATTCCTCATCGTCATCGCAACTCCGAAATCCGCCCAACTTCTTATGTTTCCTCCTTCGCTGCGTTCTTCCCATCTTTAATATCCGCTTGTCATTTTGTACAGAATAATTTAAGAACAAAGTAATTGACAAACACTTAGGTACATTAAGACTTTATGAACTCATAAATATTTAACAGGTACGTTAAATTATAAATGAACATTTTAGAAAATTTAACGAGTATCGACCATTTATCCGACTCGTGTTGTTTTAAATTGTTTTGCTTTTGATTGATTGATGTTTTCATTGGACAAGTTTGACATTGACGATTTTGAAGTTGTCAATCAACTGTCATTTAAGGTCAGTGTTATAATTATTAAATTTTGCGTTTCGGAGATGGAAACTTTAAAACAAATTTATTAAAATACAACATAATTGACGGCATAAATCAACATTAGTTGTAATATTTGATTATTTGATATATTGGCAAAGTATAGTATGGGCAGAGATATGTGTGCGCAAGATAATGGGAGATCGTACCCACGACGTGTGTTTTTCAAATGGAACGTAACTTATAGTTTTATTTATCTGTTTACATTAAGCTCATCCCTACTTGATTTATACTCTGTACTCAGACAAAAAGTTAACGGATTTCAGAACGTCATTTTCTAAATTCAAAACTTATCTGCTTTCCGGCAAAACTTTATAAAGTTTAATTAATAGTTTAATACACTTTAATAATTTATTTTATCGATTTCCAAGTCAGATTCATTTTACTGATAAATTTAATTTGGGAAATGTCTCAACAACAGACCAAAAACTCTATCACATTGCGAGGATCTGCCCAAATCATTTGTGAATATTTAAGTAAGTTTGTAAGATATTTTTCTTTATCATGAACCATCATCCAATTATTTATTTTTCTTTATTAGGTATTTAACATTTAAGTATCTTTATTATCTACATTTACATTTATATTTCTCATTTATTATAATTAAATAAAATAGTAAATAAATAGATTAATATAATACTTAAATAGATACAATACGAATACACCTGGAGAGAAATGTAGTAAATTGGGGAAGCCAGCTGTTGATGACAATACCAAAGAATTAATATCAAACATTTTAAAACTGAATTATAACTGCTTTACATCATAATTAGTTCATCGTTTTGACCGTTAGTATTATGTTTCGTGTATATGTTTTGTAATGAATATCTTTTATATTAATTTCAACAAACTTTTTTTTCAGAATATGCAATAAATGCAGTGTTGTTTCAAAGAGGCTTATACCCACCCGAGACCTTCAAGGCACAGCCTCAATACGGTATCACTCTCCTCATTTCAGAGGACCCACAGATTAAGGATTTCTTAACAAACCTATTATCCCAAAGTGAAGGTAAATTTTGAGGTCACTTTAAAATACATTAAGTGCTTATATCAAAAGTATAGGATTTTTTTCTTTAGTAAATAAGTACAGCCCTTTTGCTGCAGGCCCTTACATTTGGATGACACCTACATCCGTCTCCCCTCAGTTCTTTTATGCACCAAAACAGGAGCAAATATGAACCTAATGTACTAAAGGCATTCTTACAATCAGAATATCCAATAAACAAACAAAAGGTCCTTGAATAGAAAAGATTTCTTGGCAAAAAGAGTGCAGGCTGCCCACTGGCTCAGTGTATTGGAACCTCAAGAGGACAGAGGGTAACCATCGGATTTAAAGGGCCCAGAACCAGATGGAGTGGTATCAATTAGGAAAAGCCTATGTCCAGTAGTCAATTTCCAAAGGCTGATAGATAAATAGATGGACTTTCATCCTGTTTGAGATTGAATCAATTTCCATAGATTGTAGAGTTTCTCTACTTTTTTTATAATTTATTCATGTCATATTTGTATGTAGGTAATTGTTCCTAGTAATAACATTTCAAATTGATGAATTTCAGAATGGATAGTCAACAAGAAAGTGAGCAAGCTCTCACTCGTCATCCTGAATGTGGCAAACAAAGAGGTCCTCGAATGCTGGGACTTCAACGTCCAGTACGAAGAAGGCGACATTGCTCTATCCAAGGAAAAGAACGAAACGCTCGGCAGCAAAGACCTCAAGAAGATCCAGCAAGAAATCCGGGATGTAATGCTTCAGGTAGCGGCTACGATATCCTACTTACCGTTCCTAGATTGCAGGTGTTCCTTCGATGTGCTAGTACATGCCAAAACTGACTGTGATATCCCCGAGAAATGGGCGGAGGCTGAACCCGTGTCGATTGCGAACGCTCAGAATGTCCAACTAAAATCGTTTTCAACAAGTCTTCATAAAATGGAAACTGTTGTTAGTTATAAGCTAACTGATTAGGTATGAGCTGCTTCTAAGTGTAGTAGTAAGATACTTATGTAAGGTAAGTAATGTAGCATTTGGTGTTGTATAGTCTATGTATATGTAGGTCTTGTATATGTCTTGAGACAATTGACTGTAGGTGCCTTTTTCAGTCAATACTTGGTGTGCAACCAATAGTGGGTTTGGGTTGCCTCTCACAATGTGTAGAGTGAATGTGGATAGCAATCCACCATGCCGTCCTAATGGAAGTTGGTGGACTTCACATCTCCTGGAGAACACTATGGAGAATTCTGATGCATAAAGGTTCCAACCAATGTTTCTCTTCACCATCACAGTGGGGACATTTAACACATCCCAGAACTGATATTTGACTGCTTTTACAAACAAAGTAATAACACAATTGGATTAAAAATCATAATGTAATATCAATGTTGAACATCTAAATTAGAACTGCATTCTCTGTCTTTACGAATGGCAGACATCTTATACACAAATCTTAAATGCTTGCAACTTTTTTAATATGTTCAAGACTGAAAAGTATTAAACATTACAAAGGTTGTCTCAAGATAAGTCTAAGGCTCTGTTTTTTGAGCTTTTATAATAATAAATAATCATCCCATCATGTGTTAATTTAGTTAAAACTGTGATAGTACAAAAGTTATGAAATATGAATCTGTCTTTTAAGTATTTTTCATGATGTGTGTTGTGAGTGTTTTGTAATGTTCATTTAAAGGTGACTCCTCATTGAGAGCATTTCCCTGTGATGTGAGGCTGTCCTAATTGGCTGACGGTGCTGACATAACTGACCAATCAACAACAAAATATAAACATAGGGTATGGAGTTGTCAGTTGTCAGTTTCCCCTACCACTAATGTAATGCTCATTACTAACATTACACGTTACACACTGTAATGCTTGTTTCTCCTCATTCACTGATGTAATGTTGAATTGTAATGTTACATTATGGGTGGTGAAAGCAGGTGAATGCTATTGTTGTAGGGCCACCTTTATATAATGTGGAGCAAGTTTTAGATTTTGCTTTTAAAATTTAGATCGATTTTCTTTTAGGAATATGACTCAGAGGGCAGTTAATTTTATTTTAATTTATTAAAATAAACGCAATGTAATGCAATTATAATAGAGCCATAGTACCTCAACCTGGTAGTTACCTCACTGCCAGCCTCAAATTGCAGCAGCATGTTCTTCATTACGTGTATTCCGACTGGGGGGGTGTGGTTGCCGGAGATACTTTAATAGAACATCTTAGTTCTCAGAGCTCCAGTTAAATGGGGACTGACGCCCATGTATCGCTATAGAGTACCTACTCCGTTGAGATAAATGGGCATCGGTTCCTATTTAACATTAGATGGCCCGCGTATCCATTTGTTACTCATACAGAAACAATAAAACACAATATTTTTGGATATTCATTCGTAACTGTCCGTTTTGTAAATAGCATGTGAGTTTTAAGTGTTTTAATATAATAAATTAAGTTAACTGCAATATGAACTTTATTATCATTTGAGCCTTGCTTACAAACAAGTTACAATTTCTATCTTTGATTCCTTACAGTATCCCTGATGATAATTTGAAAAAAGAGTGTTTCAATTGTCAGTAACCCATTAATAACCCACTACAGGGTCGGGTCTCCTCTCACAATGAGAGGGATGTAGGCCGCCGTCCACCACGCACCACTACTGCCCGTTGGTGGACTACACATACCTTTGAGAAAATTTTTTTGAACTCTCAGGCATGCTGGTTTCCTCACGATGTTTTCCTTCACCGTAACAGCAGGTGATATTTAATTTTATAAAGCGCACATAACTCTTTTTACTAAGTCATTGGTGCATGCCACTGGGATTCGAACCCGGACCCCTCGATTCGAGGTCGAATTCTAAGCCACTGGGCTATCACCGTGTTTCAATTAATTTCAATTAATTCAAATAAATAACAAGATAATGTTTTTCACAATTCATTTAATATAACAAAGCCCTTACAAAATAGCTAGTCTACAATAAATAATGTCTATTCAGCAAATAATACTGTACAAATCGTTAATACAACTTAACATTTCAATTCATGTGTTTGAGATTCTAATAAAATAACTAAAACATTTTAAATGGCAGTGAAAAGAATATTTGAGTTGAAATATTAAACATGGTCGGTGGTTTACAATTTTAAAAAAATAACTTAATAATAAGAAGTGAAAAGAACTTAATGTCTGAATATATTTATTTTAGTGAACAGGATATTTCACTTATTTTGAATATGGCAATTTAAAATATGCTATTCCTGTACATAATGTTTTACGGCCAACTAAAGCATGGCAACAATTTAACGAAAATTTGCTTTACACATAAATCAAAGTTAAAGGAATAAAAATTTATACATTCGCCAGAACAAATAAAAATAAAGCACCAATGCTTACAATAAATTATGGACTTAAATTATTCAGAGTAGTTCCTTAAGTATATTTTCTAAGTTTCAACGTGCGGTCAGTCTAAGCCATACATAGGCAAGTATTTATGGCTGTCATTTGTCAATAGTTGTAGTAAAATAAATAACTCGATATTTTGAGCTGAAGAAAATCATTAGGTTCTAAGGTAGGTTTAGCAATAAATACATAATGTGTGGGTATTTGAATAGTACTGTAAAGTCGTCAAGTACCCACATTTTTCTATAAATTATAAAAACAAAAATGTCTAAAAATATACTGTCTGCTCAGAAAAAACCTAACTGCGACACTAAAAGCAGTACCTACTGTTGATTATAATTTTGTATGTGACATTTAAAATATTTCTTTATTATAAATAGCCACAAATGTAATAATTGAATACAAGCGTAGGCCTGACCAGGAATATAATGTGTTTTACTGACAAATTGACCATGAATACATCATATTTGATCCATTAGTTTGTAGAAAATACAAGTGTTGCTATATGAGTGAGAAATAACTCAAAGGCCTTGTCCTAATTGGCTGACATAAGGGTCCTACCAACCAAGACGACAAAATTTAAACACACGGCTCTATATTTAAAGACATGTAACAAATAGTAGTACGAAATGACACGAGGTAAGAGAATTTTATTTTCCTGGTCAGGTTTACATAGAGACTGTCTGTAAGCGAGACGAAGATCTTGAAGTTTGTCTATGATTTAGAACGTGGGAATGTTTTCTTTTCCGTCTATACGATTTTCTGCTGTCGATTTACTTTTATTTACCACAGTCGTTCGCCCAGACCTGTGAAAGTAATGTTTTGTTTAATTTTTTTGTATTCGGTAATCTAATTTTAATTTATCCCAATAACGACTAACAAGATGGTGCCGAAACTTAGTGTACGAGTATTTTACATGACATAATATATATGTAGAAAAATTATAATTATTACTATAATTCACTTAATATTTACAACATAATCTAATCAATTAAACATTACTTAAAATTTTTAACTGTCAATTATTTTTCCTCTTTAAATATAACAGAATAAGAATTATAGCCCCAGTTTGGGCGCCATCTTTTCAACATAAATCTACGGCCATAGAAATAGGAAGTGAAGGCAGTGTACCCTACATTCTTCTAAACTGAGCACATAATCTCATTCTATCCCTTCGCGACTGTGAGTGAGAGTGATAGAATGAGTTTAAGTCGTAATGCTAGAAGCTGTGATAGCTCACTGGAATCGGAACAAATATGTTATTATTGCTGTTATATCAACTTCCTTTTGCTATGTCTACGACGGAGACATGCGTTGTTATCTGTTTGCGAAGGTATTGTTATCTCACAACAAATAATAAGAACATCTAGACATTTGTGATAGTACCTGATCATGCATCTTTTTCATTAGTAAAAAGCATTAGTAGACAACTAGTTACTACGAATGAAAAAATGTAACTTCATTAATGTATGCCTGTCATTTAGTTATTAGATTAGTTATCAGTTTTTTTGTAGAATCCTAAAGTTGAAATGGGTTTAGGTTACATTTTTTCATTTTAGAAAATGAGTGCGGAGTGTTATTTTGGTGCAACAAGAAAAATTTTCGAACAAATGATACATACCATCTTGAGCTCTTTCCACCATATTCGGTATAATTTGCGAAGGATTAAGGTAAAGAGTAAGTGAAAAAAACAAAAATAAATTATCGCCTCTGTTAATTCCAACACTCATTCTTTTATTGTGATTTTGGTATGTTTATTACATTATTACAAAATATGTTTTGCGCCTTAATATTTGTTGTGAGACTACAAAACTTGAGTAAAGCATAGTGACGTCATTCAGTTCTATGCAATTCAGAAAAAAGTAGGTAGTTATTTACAAATTTTGATTCAAATGTTGAAATCGCTCAGTCTAAAGTTAGTTGGACGTTAAAAGTATGTGACGTCACTGCGCCTTATAGTAATGCCCTAAATCCTCAAATTGCATTAAAATAAATAGTTCATTTTCTAGTTTAATTACATATAAATAGTGAACTTAAAAATAAAAAAGGACTTTATACAAATGAAAATTTAAATTATAAAAACACGATATAAGTATTGTATGACTTTGATCGAAATAAAACTTCGATAGAAAATTTAGTTTCGGTCCCACATAGCCAGATATATATTAATATTTAGAGATGGGTATTATTAGGTCGTTTAGAAACTTTGAAATAAATAA
Organism: Erynnis tages; assembly: GCA_905147235.1. Taxonomy (NCBI): domain Eukaryota; kingdom Metazoa; phylum Arthropoda; class Insecta; order Lepidoptera; family Hesperiidae; genus Erynnis; species Erynnis tages. Next base: position 921,672 of record LR990076.1, read on the forward strand.
GAAATCTCCCTTTATCCACAACCATTTCTCTAATTAGCAGCACACATACTATATCACCCGTCTACCCAAAAATACTGAAAAAGAAAATTTGATGAGGGAGGGTATACATACATTTTAAAATTTTGCCGCTACCTGCATTTAATGAAAATAAGTTAAATGAAAATAACCTACGGTTTTAAGACTGGGGGTTTTAAACTTTCATTGACAGTAAAACCAAACCAAACCAAAATTTTCTTATAAAAACCTTAAATGAATTTTTGACACCTAAATAGAAATATTTAGTTTTAAAGCAGGCGGGTGATATTTTTTATTTTAAAAGCTTACCTATTACTATGTAAGAATTAAGTGCTCATTGACTAGGTGGAATATGTGGGTTTGGCGGCAAATAAAATCAAAATTGAGATGAATGTGAGTAGTACCATAGCACAGTGAAGTAAAAAAAATGCGCTAAATACCCTAAATCTTGCCAAAATAAATTGAAAATAGATATTTAATTAATGTTGAAGTACGACAAAATCTAATACATTAATTATAAAATTCCAATGCTGAGCATCGATGAGGTTTGGGTATATGGACGTATTAACCATTTAATTAATAAAAATAATAAAACAAAAATAATGTTATACATAAGAAAATAATTAGGTAGATTTATGAAATAAAAACATATTTAAATTAAATAAATTTTAAAACTTGTGCGCAGAACCAGCCAGGTTTGTAAATTTGTGGTTATTTTATATAAAAATCCTTACCCTAATAGATATGTACATAACTTGTAAGTCTCTTCATCAGATTATTACATACTAAAACGAGTTATCAAACCTTAAGAGTTAATAACAATACAATAAATCGCAAAATTACAAATACCTAGGCGTAAAATATTTACAACTTTAAAAAATAGGACAAATATTTTTTTGTTTTTAAATGGACTATTCAACTATATCCAAAATTTTTGTGCATTTGCGGGTATTTTGACCTAAAAGCCAATCGAATATCGCCCCTTTTAACGGTAAGGTTGTAAGTTGTATTATTATTGTAAGTTTTTTCAATATCTCCCTTTTATAGTCGCAACGGGGAAATAAATACTTAAATTATAATCTCACTGGGCCAGCTATTTCATTTATATTAAAATCTATAATAATTTAAAGCTTGCATATAGTTAAAAATAATAAAAGCAGTGGGTAAATTTAGGCAGTTTGTGGGGAATTTCTGTTCTAAAACAGTACAGAAGAAACTTCGTGTGTTCTACCAAAATAGAGGGACACGAGTTACTGTCTGATACAAATTTTATTTATCAACGGTCGTCCAAACAGCTGGCCCGACACAACGGAGTTACCTTTTAAAATCAAAATTATAATTAAATCCATCGTCATTTCCTAAATCGAAACATCCAAACGACATTTCGGTATTGCCTACAATTATTGACACTATAAAATTTGCACTAAAAATGCCTGGGTCTGATCAACGGCTACTTTCACCAACCAGTCTCTGACAGGAATAAGGATAGCTAGATTTGCCGATAGTCCCATCGATTTTATTTTCAGGGGTTGTAAAAATTCGTATGTTTATTCAAGTAGGTATCTAATCATTTATGAACGACATCATATACCAATTTTATTTACATTTTCATTTCTTTCTAGATTTATTTGCATTCGATCATGCATTCTTTTACATCAGTGGCCTGCAACAATTCTGTCAATTCTGTCAGATTCTGTCAAAAATTATAAAACTACTAATTAACTGTTTCTATTTCGTAGATAACAATATACTACTATGTCAGATAATCAAATACTATTAAAATCTTTGCTGGATTGAGAGAAGATTGGTGAGACTAGCCGTAAATCATCGGTCAGTCATTCGAACGCTCGGAGTAAATCATTAGAACGGTGGGTCGTTTCGGCACCGCTTGCTAACAGTAGTAAGACGTCGAGAGGCCCAGTTTGCATGTGTAGGAATGATACATACTGCTCCTGTTTGACACATCCTTGTTCTCACAGCGCTGCCCGTTGAAGCCTTCTGGGCATCTGCAAAGTAAACAGGAATGTGAGCTCATTCATTTACTTGTACCAAATCATAGTGTACCTACAATATTGAAATACGTGTGGTACTTGACTTACAAGATACTTTTGTTTCGGTTAATAGTGCAATCTTCTGCTTATCATTGATAAGTATATAAAAATATAATTTGAGAAAATCTGCGTTTAATCTTAACCCCAACAAATATAAATAGGTAAAACAACAACAAGATAACCCATTAAATATGTAAAAGAAATACCTTCCTCAAGGGACCGTATTGGGACCTCTAGAAATTCCTGAATTATAACGTCTGAAATATCTTAACAATGAAATTAGCGATAAAAATATTAATTGAGAGACAAATTATTTCAAAAAACTAAAGAGTAAAAATTAATAAATGAAAGAAAAAAACAACACTCACTTGCAAGCTTGTTCTTGAACAAGCTCAAAGAATAAACAGGTGCCTCCATTGAGGCAGTAGGAAGCCGGGTCGGGCATCGGACATGGCGCTCCCAGTGACGCTGAAATCAATTGAATATAACAATGAATAAACAATTTTGAACCACTACTCAATTTATAACTACGAAACACACTGAAAATGTAACCAACTCCTCGACTTTATAAAGGCGGGGAAAATTTAAATCAAGCACAAAACAACTGGAACACGAACTGTATCGTGAAGGCATGATACGTTTCTGCTAAACCAATGTTTGGCAAAAAGCGTCACAACATGCCATTGATACGAGACCGCTAATTATTCGCGATAGGTAACTGATCATTCCATTGGCCTTCATACTCGCATTGTTTGCGGAGCGACTTCTAGGAACCAGCAGCAGTTTCCCGAACGCGAACGGTATTGAACATCGGTAAACAATACGAGCGTCGCTCCTTGAGAAAATTGGCTCGGTAATGGGGCAAACATATTCGTTAAAGTGGAAAATGATGGGACAATTGCGATTCTTACTGCCTAGCTGAAAAAAATGCTTCTGATCAAATTCACGCATCCCAGACATTACTAGAGGTTATTGCTAACTTATCTTGAGTAGGTATTATGCCATCCCGTCTTTACTTCTATCAATGCTCACTGGCAAACTTAAACTACATAGAACTTGTAAAACACGGCAGGCACTGTAAATATAAAATGCTTTTTTTAGGCAGCACCCAATTTTGTGGATTGTCCGCTAATATGAACCTACATTTCTTTTGGGAAAGAGACCTTCGCAGTGCCGAGTATTGGAGTTCCCGTAGTTCTAAAGGTCGGAAATACCACTTAATTGAGGCGATCATCGTAGTCCTCACGATTTGCTATTCATATTATGACGTGAATGTTCCATGGTTACCGCCGCTCATATTATAGGCCTTAAGCGGCGCGCGATGTTCCCGTGCGTGGAACGCCAGAACTTCAGCCCCATCTCAACATCTCTCTGGTCATCATTTAAGGAGATGAGATCCAGTATTGGGCCTGTGCTACGGCTAAGGAAAAATACGAAAGTGAACCTTAAAAAATGCTGTGCGGTGGGTGTGCTATGGAGAGCAATGATCACCAGAGATGAACACCAGAGGTCCGGTCTTGTTGGAGTGTGAATAAGAGTGAAGAGTTACCGGTATCTGGAGCCGCGGGCACGGGAGGTAGCACACTGACGTTGGCGGTAGCGACCGCCGGGGGGCCCACCGCGCCTTGCGCTCTGCACTCGTACGACGCGGAGTCCTCCCGCCGCGCGTGCCTTATCACTAAAACCGAGCGCCTCCTGGAATAACAGAAAAATTATGTTAGAACATCGCTAAAACACTTAGGACGTTAGGACATTAGCAGACCCCTCTTTCCTGGTGGGCACATTGGGCAAGTGCCCAGGGCCCCGCAATCGAAAGGGGCCCCCTCAGATCAAATACAACGTCCCGAGTTCCTGTCAGATCACCAAAAGATTACCAAAATTTATTACCGAAAAACTTATATAATTTTAAGAAATCGAACCTTTATTACTGACTACAATAGTGGTCCCATTATCCTAATATGCCCAGTATTGCCAGGGCCTCCAATAGGTTAAAGACGGCCCTGGACATTAGAACTTAGAGGTTAGGACTTGGAACATGAGGAGGACCTCAGGCGTGGCTTCAAATTGCGCTGTTCAGGCTATCACCGCTAGCGAGTAGTTAGGCCCCATACTCGAGGGGTTTGGGTTCGAATTCCAGTTCAAAGTGGCACGATCTAATGATTTTCTTATGTGCCCTTATTAAAATTAAGTATTGTGGGAAGAGATCCGATTCTGCAGAAGGGCGCACATAGCGGGCTAATTAACCACAGAAGCTATTGTGCTGCCAACTTGTCCTTGTGCAGTTATATTCGCCAGTTAAACAAGAAAATTTTAAAGACAAAAATTTGTACCTCAATTGTACCAATTTTTTTCGTACTACGGAACCTATTTTCCCCCACATTTGTACAAAATTAACTAACCCAGCCTAGGTAGGTATTTCAATCGTTTATTGAACCTAAAATTCATTATAAATCTTAGACTAATTAATTCTATTATTTGTTTTATCTAGTAGGTTTTATGATTCAGCATAATTATCTAGATGTGCAAATAAAATTATGATGGATCCAAGTAAATTATAAGAATTGGGTCTTACTATGTTTGCATAAACGTCTACGAATGATTTTGCTTAGTATGATGTTAATGTTCGTACTCATGGGAATTTTTTTGCAACACTCGTTGTTGTATTAATCAGTTTTAGGATTTTTATGTACCTACAACAGGAAAACGGGCGAAGTCTGTGTGTTTACAGCAAAACCTTTTCAGATCCTAAATTACACATAATTTCATCATCAACCAGATAGATTGCCCATCCATCTGTCTATTCGTAAAATAATTTCAGATCAAACTTAATAGATACCTTTTAAAAGTTTTATAGCAATACCATTGCGAGTGGGCAAGTCGATAGAATACATCGATACGATTTTTGCGTTTTAAAAATACTAATAGAATAGTTACATAATAAGTTCTATAGGTTGTTCTATAGGCGTGAGTCGTCAAATATAAGAAAGGCAGGCAGACACGTCTGCATCCTGCAAACTGTCCCCAACCAACGACCCGTGAAATTCCTGTGGCAATTCGTACAATTGCTTGAACCAATTGTCTCGCAACTCTGCGCATTTTCACCGTTTTCGCCTTGAAATAGAGACCATTGTTGGCTATCAAACGGAAGTTTTATGGAGGTACCTATACATCGGACAATGACGCCTTATGTCGTCTGGATTCGCGATCGCAGTGATGTTTTATGTTCAAAACGGTGGTATTATTTGATGCTAAATATCAAAAAGATAGCTATCAAAGTGGTCTATCGCGCTCCAAATAGACAACGAATCTCAAGATATACCTATTATATATTAGAAAAACCTACTACAATTCTTTAAGTAAAGGAAAAACTTTAAATCTAGACGGGTTAATGGCATGCTATGCTATAAAATGGTACCTATACGATACTCGTACCTGAAGTTAGCCAATTACAGCACAGCCAATTTAGCAACAGGCTACTTACGCCACACACACCTATCGTACTATTCCCTCTGAAAGGTCTGCGAATGCAATTACAGCTATATTCAATCAAGTATCAATTGAGCGTACGGGCGGTAAACACCAAAGCACCATGTGAATCTTATGTTTGGACATGATCCCCTGTATCAAGATCAGATCTTATTATAGACAAGTTAATTGGGTCATTACAGTGCGTGTGATGTAATGTGTACACTATACACAGTTGTTCTAGAAGTTTCTCTACAAATCGATGTCGTGGTGTAGGCTTATACGGAAGTCTGTAACCCTTTAATGACCCACTGCAGGGTCGGGTCGACTAATCCTTCTCACAATGAGAAGGATTAGTCATTAAGGAAATATTCAAATGAAAGAGAATTTCGCTTATGCCCTGCTAATGTTACGCGTCATTTAAGGTACCTATTCTCTAGTTTTCCTAATTCTAAACCTGAATTTACTTTCTTGCGATGGTCATGACTTTCTTACACCAATATTTGAGAATTTGATTTTGGTTGGGCACCCATATCCAACCTTAAAAAGAGAAGAAATGCTATCTGAAGTTGGAAGTATTCGGGTGCCTTGCTACTTATGAGGACTACCTACGTTGTTTGCCTCAAATAAAGTACCTCCGGCAACCACACCTCCCCAGCCGAAACACAAGACAGGAAGAACATGCTGCTTTACGACGGATAAGAGGCTCGTGTTTAGGTACCTCCCTGGACGAGCTTACTTTACCAGCGAAAGCTTAACTTTTCGATTAGATGATGTTGTAAGTAGAATCTGTAGGACAGACCCTTAAATTCTTCTGTTTCCTGACGGTTTAAGAGTTTCGTTGTCAGGTACCTACCTCCCTGGACGAGTTCGCATTACCTACCAACAAAAGCTTTTCGATTACTTGTGATGTGATAAGAATACTCATTTCCTAACTCACCTATAATTCTGCACCCGAAATCTCCTAAGGGCGATGTCGGCGACGGGTTTCCCGTCCTTGTACCAGGATATCCGGGGCGGAGGCCGCGCGCTCGCCCGGCACTCCAGCTTCACCCGGCTACCCCGGGTCGTCTTAACTGACTGCATCTCTTCGATCCGCGCTGGGCTACCTGCACGACAGAAACGCTTGTTATAATATGCTATAAGAATTCTACATGTCATGTGCAGCAACTATAATCGACATAATATTATTAGGTATGTACCGAAATTCCAAAAGCAAATGTATGATTCGCTATTATCCAAAATTACACGTCATGTATAGGAGAAGGGGCATGAAGGAGCCAGGTTTTGAAAGAGCCACTTGCATTATTTCGATAGTTTATACAGTACATAATATATTATCTTACTACTATTTTAATAATTCTTCCTACCTACTTAATTATACTTTTATGTTAGTTTATCTACTTAAGTACCACTTGACAGTCATATTTGAATGTGAAAACGCTTAAGTAAAAACCAAAATAGACTGAAATAAAATTGCAAAGTACCTACCACCAATATTTAGTGCTACACTAAATTGTTTACGAATTGGTCAAGAGAAACGGCATTTACGTTAAGCGATTAATTATCCACTAAATCAGAGGTACCGTCTGCCAAAAACGTGTGAATACTAAATCTTTAGAACAACAGCGTACTACAGGAGAAATCCCTCGTTTCACCTCAAACACTTAAAAACGAGTCTCATTCGAGAGTCCCGGACTAAAAATAAAACTTCTGTCATTAGGCCAATGGCCTTATTATTTCGTCTGACGAGTAACATATGTAAGATCAGAAATAGCTTGTATTATCTAAACGGGAGTCACTCTTGGACATGCCATCCATGGTGAGAGAAAAATTGGCCACGTTTCAGTTGTAAAACCGAAACCCTGTTATAATTCAATTACGATAACTGTTCTTGAAGTTGTCAGCTATTTTGTTTCGCTGAAATAAAACCCGTTTTCGCAGAGCTCTTATTTATTTTGGAGCTGATTTATTAAGCAAATGATTGGATAATTTGGTGTTGTGTTTGTGTTTATTTCTTGTTATAGTAAGGTAGACGCCAGAATTAAAACATCAAAGTCCCTACTATCCCTACTACCTATCTTTTGAGCGGTGTCACCCAGGCTTCAGAAACCGTCCGTCTTAAGAACTTAAGACAGATTCAAAAGGGTCACAGAAAACTCTTTTCCACGAGTATGATATCACCATATCTTAAATATTTCACGATATTTCGGCACGCTTTTCAAAATGTATTATTATTGGTCAGGTAATACCTTTACATTAACTACATCTCCAGGTTCATTGACATCATCAATGTGACGTCTTATCGTATTTTTTCGATAAGACGTCACAAGAAACAGTAATTAAAAGAAAACGTTTAATATAAGCGATTTCCGAGAAAATTGTATTTTCATGATAGCTTCATTCGTTATTCCTGATCCGGATTTATTATACAAACAAACGATCGCCTACGCACTTCTTAAGGCAAAAAGTGAGTAATTTTCTTTTTGGTATATTTTGTGTCATCTATATTTCGTGATTAGTTTTGAAATGAACTCAATAAATAGCTTTTATGTTAGCGAAATTATTTGAAAAGTAGTAAGCACTACGTAAGACTGTGCGAAATTTGTTTATCAGCGCAACTATCTATACTTAATATTATAAAGAGGAAAGATTTGTATTTTTGTGTGTATGTTTGTAATGAACAAACTCAAAAACTACTGTGCCGATTTCAAAAATTCTTTCCCCATTGGAAAGCTACATTCACCCTGAGTAACAAAGGCTATATTTATTGCTAGATTTAGTCAAATTAATTGGCAGAGCGAAGCCTGCCGGTTAGCTAGTAAGAAATACATTTAACAATTTTCTGGGTGATGAACATCTACATGTAAGTAAGTCTGTAAGTAGTTTTACTGTCTTTTAATTTTGTCTATTTTAAAAGATGGCATAAAAATATTAGGTACGAGTAGAACTAATATTTCTATAAGAATCTAAGATATTTATTGATTTCGTATAACAAGGTTACGAATATAGTCTTGAATCACTTAATTATTTTTGGACAGCTTCACTGGACCTAGACGTACCGCTTCGTGTGCTTTCATTAATCCAAGGTCCAAAACCAATCGAAAAACCATTCCAAAAACACACAAAACCGTTACATTCACAAAGCCCGTAGTGAACTGATTGTTAAGCCAATCATGAGTCATTCTAAAATCAAAATAGACCAATCACTCACGCCCTATTCGCGACTTTTTCGAACTTGATAAGTGTTGATGAAAAACTGAGCCAATTACTTCGTCCTAGACAGACTTGTCATCGGTCGTCACATTAAAAATAGTCGCGCCGCATCCTCCGGAAACCAAATTGGAACGTACAGGTGAGTCGCTGGCGATCCGCCAAGAGACGACACGACCACGACACGACTCGGAAAGCTTGTAGTCCGTTGCACTAACTAGCTAATGGAGATGTAACATGACTGTTTAATGTTTGATAGCGCGAATTGGTTAATGTATGTTAGGTTTTAGATAGATAGCTCGACAAGGGGGGTGGTCCACTATTCACAATTAATTTCAAAATGTAATTCTGCTAAAAAGCTGCATTCACGACTATCTGAAAATCTAGCCCACCTTCCGATACGTCCAAAAAATGAATTTTGCTCAGCGCGAAATCAATAAAAAATTAGTCAGTTGACTCGAAAAAACGTCGTCATTCCGTGCGTTTGCCGTACAAAACGTATGAAGAGGTAGTTTTACCCGGATCGTGTTCGTTCTTTTTTGTTTGCTTGCACTTTATTTAACTTAGGGAATGGTAAAAGTTTCATCAAAATCGGTTCAGTAGTTTCCGTGATATGAACTTAAAACTAAAAGTTACGAAAAAAAATTATAATTTAAAAAAATGAAACCGACATCAAAAAAGTATCAAATAAAATTTGTTACATACTTTAGGCCTACTATTTTTCATATCGGTACCAAAATTTAACAATAGAAACAAAATATGTAGGTACTTGACACTTAAGACACCAACCTCAAAACATAAGTAGTAGGCCTAAAGTAACCAATTTTAACTCATTTTAACCAATTTTATTTCATACTTTTTTGATGTCGGTTTAATTTTTTAAAATTATTTTTTCTTGGTATAGCGATGTATACTTCTACATACGAGTATAACTCGTCGATGTTATGATCGTAAAGTATCGACGTTTCAACGCGTGTGTTCCGACTTCCATCGAAACTCATAAACGATTTTACATCTTCATCCATCTGTGGAGTCAATTTATTGCTGTCCAGGTAATGTCGATACCGTATTACGTTTAAACACTTTTACGATGTTTACTGTATTCACTATTCACTATTGTATTTATCGGCTTACGAACGAGAGTCACTAAATATTAATTAAGATTGGTCAGCTTTGTTGATGTTATCATGGTGTAATTGCCACGTCGCTCGCAAATTTTTCTCGTCCGTTCGGCTATCATTCGTGCATCGCATATCAGCGTGTATTTCAATTAGGACCGCTGTAAAACATTGACAAAGAAATAATAAGTACCTAAGTAAGAAATGAACTGAATGGCACTGCATTCACGTGTTAATAATGAACTATAGTATTCGATATTTAAGTGGAATGTCAGTAACCCATTAATGACCCACTACAGGGTCGGGTCTCCTCTCACAATGAGAAGGATGCAGGCCGCCGTCCACCACGTTGGCCTAGTGCGGGTTGGTGGACTTCACATGCCTTTGAGAACTTTTTTTTTGTGAACTCTCAGGCATGCAGGTTTCCTCACGATTTTTTCCTTCATCGTAACAGCAGGTGATATTTAATTTTTATAAAGCGCACATACCTAACTTTTTTTACAAAGTCATTGGTGCCACTGGGATTCGAACCCGGACCCCTCGATTCGAGGTCGAATTCTAAGCCACTGGGCTATCACCGCTGTAATTTAAGTGGAATACTTACTAAATATCGAATACTATACAAAGAATATATCTCATATTATTATTGGCTGCTTGTAAGTAGGTACTCTATTATACCTATTGTAAAATGCATATATTATTATTCAAACTACAAAGAAGGTGTGGATGAATCAATGTTCATATTATACCCATTTCTTTGAGGGTGCACTAGAGAGAGACGTTACTGCAAATTTACTAGAATAGGTGAACTATTAATTTCAAACAACTGCCGCCTTTGGCGGTTTCCTAGACGTCTGCGGCTCCTTCAGGCATACCTATTAATAACTCCGATATTATTAATTTACAACACATTTTCATTGAACGTAAAAGTTCCAAAGTGGTCGTAAAGTATAACAACCTAATACCTACTGTAGCTGTTTATTATACAATTTCATTACATATTGTGGTAAGAGATGGGTAAACAACTTTAGATTTAGGAATGTTATTTTGTAATTATTATTTTACGTTATTTTGTAATGGCTTTCTGTAAGATACCTGAAGGCCTATTCCAATACTCGGTGGTCCAGGATAAGACGTAAAACTTTAAAGGAGAGAGCTGCACTGTAAATTACATATTTGCCTTTACTATTTAGCTAATTCGTTTGTTAATAAATATTATTGTAAGTACTGGTTTTACAAAAAAACAAATGCTCCACCTGATGATAACTGATCAGTTGAGTTGATCACTATTCCTTACTAGTAGCACAGAATACAAAATTGCTAGTGGCAAGTACTATGCCGGCTTCAGAAGAGTGCTTCCTTTTCAATTTTTTTGATAAACTACATAAACGCATATTATATCTTTCGCTAGACTTAATAAAAAGTACCTAGTTTATCGCTAGGTTGCTGTAAGATCGTAAGTAGGTAGGTACTCTGGCACATTACCTTTCTGAATTCTTACTTCTGATAGGTATGTTTTAAAAGCAATGAAGTAGAAATTACTCATCAACTTAGGAAATAAGTAGACAGTATACCAGGCAGATATTTAATCCTATCCTCTTCGAGAACTGACAGAGACGTATGCGTTTACGAGTGCCAATTAATAAAAACTCGCAAAAAAACGGAGAAAACCATTTTGGCAGGAACAATTGGGAGAAAACGTATTGCGATCAAGATTTCCCAGAATACGTGAGTCAGTGCGTACCAATTTTTTTGATCGCTTGTAAATGACGAACTCGTAAATCTATCTTTATTCCGTGTGCTGGGAAAATGTGTCGCGAATTATTTAATTTGCGGGAAATTTTGGAGATGCAACCTACATAGTCGTATGTTGATGTGATATCTTGCAGGACTGACAAACGATGGGAAAGGAAGTTTCTGGAATGGCGACTACATCTAGGCAAAAGGAGCACTAGCCACAATTCCACCAAGTGGACTGACGACTTGAAGAAGACAGCGGGAATCCGTTGAATTCAAAGGACACAGGACAGGGTGGTGTGACTTACATTAGGGGAGGACCATGTCCAGCAGTGGACTACAAAGAGCCGAAAGGAAGGAAGGATTTGCTATATGTTAATACCGAACAAAACTATTATAATAGATACGTATTGGAAGAAGACAGCGGGAAGCTGTTGGATTCAGAGGGCCTAGGAGCGGGCGGAGTGGCGTCGATTAGGGGAGGCCCGTTTCCAGCAGTGGACTACCAAGGACTGAAAGGAAGGAAGGAAGGATTGGAAATTGTAAGATGATCTCCTGAGGCTTATCATCCTGGTCCCTATCTACTGAGCCGATAGAAAACCTCTTCTACATTCACAGAACAGTAGTTCAAAAACTCTAAACCAGCGATTTAAATCATGTCATTTCTATTCAAAGCTTCAGACGTTGCTAGCAGCTAGCAGTACCTTCGCCGGCCGCAATAAAAATAAGAAAAGTCTGGATTTAGACATAACAGGGGATAAAAAAAAGCAAACAAATGGATACTTTTACTGTCTTCAGACGGAATGGGATATTGCGATTCGCTTATCGTAAGAGCGCGCCATGTGGGGATGAACAAAAGATCGTATTGATTTTGCCGACGACCGTGCGCGGGAAATGGGTGCGATCTTTTAAATATTTTTGGTATATTTACCGACATCAAAAGGAGGTTATCAATTCGACACGTAGGCTGTATGTGTGTAATATTTTCAGAACTGCACAATTTTTAATATTATGCTGGTTCCAAACAAGAATTCCAAATTTCATGGGTGTATGTATGTAGATAATGTTTGTCCTCGCATATCTTCGAAACTAATTGACGGATCTTGTTCTTTCTTTTTTGTTTGTTTGCATTTTGTTCAAATTAGGGAATGGTAAAAGTTTCATCAAAATCAGTCCCGTAATTTCCGTGATATGGACTCAAAACTAAAAATTACGAAAAAAAATTAAACCGTCATCAAAAAAGTATGAAATAAAATTTGTAACATACTTTAGGCCTAGGTTGGTGCCAAAATTTAACAAAAGAAACAAAATACTTGATCCTAAACACGCCAATCTCAAAACATAGTAGTCCTAAAGTACTTATGTAACAAATTTTATTTCATACTTTTTTTGATATCGGTTTAATTTTTAAAAATTATTTTTTAAGAAAGTTATTGGTGCGTGCCACTGTGACGGAACCCGGACCTCCCAAGTAAGAAGCGGCATTGATAGCCACTGGGCTATCAGCAACAAACCACGCATATAAACTTATTAGTCACAAACCGCGCACATTCAATCGCCATGCGCAGAGCAGCGAGTCCTACCGTCATTTAAAAACAATTCAGCGGCAAGTAACTGTGTATGGCGCAGGACCATACTGGGAGATGAGAAAAACTCGCGAGCGAAAGGCGACCGCAGCGCAAAAAGCTCCGTAGTGGAATTCCTGCGTACTACGTGCGTACGAGCGTAGTGGTGGGCCGAGTGTAGTGTAGTCTTAGGATGTGTATTATGTTCGTATATTATAAATAAGTATGCGCTTGTTTATAAGAACTTTGGTTTTGGGTGAGATCTTTGGTTTTTGTGAGTCGCGAAGTTCTATTTCTATGGTCACGATATGAAGGTCAAATATTTGGCTGCAACTTGGCCCCCTGTTGAGCATGGGTCTCCCCACAACAGGGGGAGGCCTGAAGCACACTCAGCCACGCTGCTCCAATGCGGATTGGTGGAGAAACGCGCTAGTAGCCAACCCGTCTGTTTTCAAATCGCCCATAGGGCCTCCGACAACGTTTAACGAGTGCTATCGTATCGATAACAACCGGGACCAGTTTAACGTACCCCCCGAATGGAAGCGCGCATTTAATTCGCTACTAGCGGTCACCCATCGGTCCGCACAGTCCAATAAAACCGTTGCAAATTTAATCTCACTTTAGCACCAACAGCAATCGACGTACGATCTACCCTAAAGTTTAATGACTCATAACAGGGTCGGGTCTCCTCTCACAAGAAGGATGGAGGCCTTAGTCCACCATGCTGGCCAAATAAACTTCACATGCATTTGAGATCATTTTTTGTGAACTCTCAGGCATGCAGGTTTCCTCACGATGTTTTCCGTCACGGTTACAGCAAGTGATGTTTAATTTTATAAACCGTTTAATTTATTAAGGACAAAAAGGACCGATCGTACTAAACTTGACAACTACGCCACATCCCTATAACAACGGAGCATCGTACGGTTTTTAATCATTCGTTGTGTCTTTATTCCTTCCTTTTTGAATTGGTAATTCGGCGTTGCCAGTTCGGGAAAGCCCATTAGAATTTTAGAGTCCCTTATTTGATTTGTGCTATGTATTTAAATGGAAAAAATACGTATTCTAAATACGTTGGCGGTTGATTATCTTCTGAGATCTGGGCCCGATTTTGGGTGAGGTATGCCCTATCTGTTTTAATTACTTATCAAGGGGATTTTTTTGTTTTGATCGTGTGGATTAAAAGTATCCAAGTCAGTAAAGCCATGAATATTTACTCATGCATTCTATATTTATATGTAGGTATATTGTATACTTTTTAACATCAGGTGCAAGCCGCATGTCCACTTGCTAGGAACTCATTTACTAAAAAAAATTGAATTTTTGTTCCAAAGTAAGAAGCCACATTCTTCGCATCATTAGATTTGCAAACACTACATAAAAACAAAATTGGCGGCTACCCTAAATCAATTAACTTTTACTCATACAAATTTTAATTTCGTGATCAAATATTCATAGCATACGAGTTAATGCGCATTCTTCACATCGCAACGATAAAGAGACAATTAGGGCCTATCAAATAAGTATGAGCTTACGTGTACCTAAGTTCAAGATAGTGATGTGACGAATACTAATACGAACGCGAACGTACCTACTCGCATTCGTGTTCGCGGAAATAAGCAGAAAATGAGACATTTGAGCCGATAAAAAGGCAAATTAAAGATTGATAAAATTTGTCTTTTTTATTTACTTAAATTTTTGTTATATTTATGTTAAAATAGGTACTTAATCTGACTTTCATCAAGTGTTAGTTTAAACTGTACCTTTATGATGAATAAAAATTGAGGGTTGCTCAAATAAATCTACAGCTCTTCGGAATTTCTATAAAATGTCACTAAAAAGAATTAAATACGTATTATGTTTTAAGTTTTTATCCTCATATTTTCGGATAAATTATTGGTTTCTTCATTCAACTTGGATCAGCTAGGGTCATCAAATATTCATCGCCAATTCATCCATTCATTAGCACTAGGCAGACATGAAAAATAAAATGGTTCAACATTTTACGTGTCTTTTATTTGAAGATAACGAATACGTGCGATACCTGAGCATTCGGAATTCGAAAAATCCACCACTCCACCCATCACTGGCTCAAACTACCGCTCAGGGCGTTTCTGTTGAACGCTCAAAGGGCGTGCGTGGTAGCGATTCTTGCGTTAATTCGAATAATTTTGCACTATTTAAATTTGAATCGCGTGTTCGACGGGACGTTAACCGATTTAGGAAATATTTTAGGGTTCGATGACTCGTGTTTAGAGGTCGTATCGGCCAGGATGAAAGTAATCAGACGACCACCAGTGCGGGAATGACGTGTGACTGACTCAGGTGCGCAACAGGTGTGTGTTCACCTGTTATTGAATACTATGTTGACAGCAAGAATTAAGTCCTTATCAATCATGGTGTTAACCTTTGGAGCGTATTTTTTGCGGTTCAGAACTAGTAAAAGTGCAGGTGACCTGATGGTAAACGGTCACTGCACTTGGCCGCCCACAGGCCCCACTATCCCATCTTTATGGATGGAGTTATATCGGCACTTTGCCTTTGATATGCCAGTTACCAAGAATTTAGGCCTTAGTTGTAGCTGGATTTTTCCAGCCTGGTGGAACATTTGAACTCTCTCTAGATTGAGGCTTTGGCACTGGGCTTCACCGCTTATTAGCTCGGCCTTTGGTTCGCTGAATATTTGAGTTCGCTGAATATATTTGAGTTCGCTGAATATATTTGAGTTCGCTGAATATATTTGAGTACGCTGAATTTTCAGTTCGCTAGGCGAGTTACCTTACGTCTAACCTTAGGCTGCGCTCAGTACCCTTAGTCTGAGTTTTAGCAATGCCGCTACTACACACACACATACACAGCTAATGTTTTATAATTTATTTAACTCTAAGAATCTTTTACCTCTATTTGGGTTATTACACTGTGCGACATCTGTGTAGTAAGCTGTGTATGATTTACATATCTATGTGTGTGTGTAGTAGCGACATTCTAAAACTCAGACTAAGGATAAAGTTTGGTCGCGTGAGAATGCACGTATACCTACGGACGAGTTGAATTCGTACGAAATCACTAACAAACTGTGCGCGGCAATAGTTCTACTGCCTAAAAAGATTCAGTGAAGAATTACTTTTTTTATTTACCTATAACCATGCTGTGGGTAAGGCAATAGGCGGTATTTCACCAGTAGACGTATTAGACGTAGATTCATGTAACAAACATGTGACCGCGACACAGTGACACAGTACCTACGAGTACTTCACGCACGTTCCAAGAACGCTGCGATGAGCGAGTGACACGACTGAATTGTAGCTACGAGTAAGTAGTCGATGGATTGTTGAACGTTTGTTGTGATGAAGCACGTAGAGTCAGCAGAGAGAGCAGGTAGAGTCGCCGAAGGCGTTCTCCTACAAAAAGATCTCCGCAAAAGACAAAAGGGAACCGCGAAAGGGATGGAAGCCATGCCGCTCGACGGCAGGTTACAGTTGGCGGTGTAATGGGCAGATCACTCGTAAGGGCTTTTAGAGACCAAGAAAATGTAACGCTGCAAAAACTTTAATTAAATTACTTCTGCGCCTTCTCTGGCTGCTGATATAAATAAAACACGTAAACATAGTCCAAAAAACTGAACAATATGCAATGCTGGCAGGAATTTAGTGCCAGTCTAACCCAGTAGACCTTTTCTCTTTGGTATGAGAAGAATTTAAAGTAGAATCTGCCACGCTTATCAACCGATTGGAAAAAATTTGAAACTTCAAGATTGCGATTTTTCCCCGGCTCGTTTTTCTTTTTCAATCGATTTTATTCATCAAAAAAACGTAAATGTAATTGTGAACACAATAAACAACGGAAACGATCTATATAACGCTCGCATTAATGTATGCAATAACAGTATCGTTAACAAAATTCACGGACGACACCTTGGCAAATCTGTCATCGGGTGATTGTATAGAAGGTCGGCATATAGATTTTTATACTCGCGTGTAGTGGTTAAAAATAGTGGGAACATGCTTTGTTGTAAAATTTACAATTATTTATTAAGGTTTATAATCTAAGATTCCTTGTCGTGCCGAGTTCATGAAATGACGTAGGTACGGTTTGATGTCACACGATATCGGCACGAAATCTTTTGGGACTTAGTGAATCAGGGCCCAGCACTGATCTCAATACCGCGACTACAATGTATCACAAATGTATGTATTAGTAAGACGATGACGGTACAGATCACTCAGATATCGGCTAATTAGGTCATTTCTCGTGATCGTAAACACACACAGACATAGGTACTGTTCGCAGAATCACCTGAGTAGGCGTGCTGTGTCACTATGCTGTCGTCTGTGTCACTTACAGATGTAAACAGTCGAACTGAACGGGACGTCTGACGATCTGTTTGTTTCTAGAACTTCTTTCGAAGGCTTACGTCAGTCTACATGACGTACGAGTAGGTCTCCCTTCTTCATTATGGTATAAGCTAAGCTAACTGCCGTTACCTAGATGGGACACTTGTATAGTCACCTATTCCAAAGTTTGTAGGATCGACGATAGACTTGACTAGCTTCAAATACGTAATGTATCAATTCAATCGTAGATGGTGACAGGTAGTTGTTTATATTTTTTAATCTTATCACCAATGACATTTTGTAAAGATACTATGCTTATAAATATCATCAGCAATCAATGATTGTATGAGCAATCAATTATTGATTACTAATCATGCTAAATATGTAATACTTGCTGGCAACTAAATAGTATTTTAGTCTTGAGATATCATATAATTGGCATGTACCGGTCTGGACGATTCGCCTATCAAAAATATCTAGATATACCTACCTAAAACTCTTGGAATTAAGTTCCTTACGAAACGAGAATAACGTTTGATTTAGATAGTCTTGATGTCAGTAGAGATAAATCGAAAGTTAAAATACCTATACCACCGTCTGGATGTCTAGCCAACTAAATATTTAAGTACGTTTTGCCAGAATTTTTGAAGTAAATCATAGTAATATTTGACAATGTAAATATTTTTAAACGATCATTTGCTGTGATTTACCCCACGTATGAAACGCGAGAAAACGAAAATTCGTTTACATTAGCCATAGACGATTTAAAATGTTTAAAGTTTGCTGAATTCAATATTGTGTTTAATATTGATCAGATTTTAAAAATACTTCATCATACCAAAAAAACTTTAGGTTTCAACGAAATGGATACTAAGAGTCAAGTAAATAAAAACGTTTCTAGAGTAGAAGAAGGTCTAGAACATCTTAAAGTCTGAAGATGAAAACTAATGATGAGCCTGCATGGTAACAAGTGTAAAAAATCTATTGAGAAAATTAATAAACCCCAGTCGTAACATAACACCATTCCGAATTAAAAGCAAACAGTTCGAAATAGAGTAATTCAAATAACGTGACACAGATCGAGGTGGCGTGAAAATCAAAGAAGCCGAAGCATGTCCTAAATCAACAGTGGCGATTGTTACCGAAACTGTTTCTATATGTCCAACGTCAGTATTTACATCTATTTGAACAGGCATTGATCCCGAAGCGAAAGCTACTGTATGTTTGTTTTCCGATAGCGGAATGGATTGGGCATATCACATAGAAAAGGACAAACGTACGGTCCCCGGCGAAGACAGAAAGGGACAAGTAGCAGAAACACTTGAGACCACAGCGGTCTGTGATGAAAGATGAGCGGAATACAAATTAAGAATAAGAGCAGCTACACACGATGCGATACGATGCCGGATTGAAAACACGTTCGGAAGCCTTACATTAATTCAATTAAAAGTTTATAGTAATTGAGTACATAGTAATCAAAATCAAATACGAAAAAAAATTGGTATTTGATTTGGTGGTGTTTTTCCAAGCTTTTTTTATTTAACTTGCAATGTTATATTATGTTTGTCAAGGTGGCATCTTGCAACTGTATTTTAAATCAGTTATCTTTAATCGATTGAGCTGAATTTGGTACAAACGCCTATTTCGGATGACAAAGCATGATTAGCTATGACGTCATTCTAATTCCAATATGGCGGATCCTCCAACACGGCGGACTGGTTATTTACGTTACAAGCAAACGTCAGAATTTTTCCAGCAATTTTTTTTTAATTCTCAATTCTCATCGTATCCGACGATCCGGTATCATGTCGGAATGTGGCAACGGTCCCACAACAATGCAATGGATTCCAGACCCAAGTGGGTTAAAAGGTGAGCCTGACAGGTATTACTGTAATTAGAGTCTGTTGGCATAGTGATGCAAATGCGAGATTTCGATTCCATTATGTCACTGGATGGAATTCTTTAATGGTGGCTTCAAGTATGCGTGGAATATTTTGACCCCTATTATTTACTCGTATGTCATGAGGAAATTTTTTGTAATTCGTTTTCAAAGTATTACAACGAAATTACTTAAGATAATTTTGAAGTGTGGGTTATTCTTCCGTTTCATTTGGATTTAATCGTTAAATCTCAAACCTTTAATAGGTGGTGGAACCATAGTTAGGGAATGTGCTTAGTGAGGTTACCTTTCTCCAATTTTGTTTTTAATAATCTATATTGATTACGCTAACAAAATACAGATCAAACATATTATTTGCAGTTATGATTTTGCGCAAGACTGGACAAATAACTGTTCAGAGTTGCGACGATGGTAGGCGCTCATGTCGAGCTGGGCTACGAAGGCCTGAAAGAAAGGAAGGAAGGGCAAATAATTAAGATCACTTCAAATAGGGAAGAAGGTACCCATTAAACAAGTAGTATCCATTATACAACTTCTATTCTACTACGAAAGCGAAACATGGAGTTGTGTAGTTGCTACTAACTATAGTAAGAAGATTTTGTAAATACGAAAGCTGGAGTCAAGGAAACAACACCTAACAATATCAAGTAAAGTTAGAAGATTTTGTGAGTAACAAAGTTGAAATCAAAGAAAGACTAACAAAAGACAGTACATACTCGTAGTTATATTCACTAGTGCCCAACGGCCCACACAAAACAGAACTAACCCAACACATACACTTAAAAGTCCGCATCAAACGCCCCAGCCTAAACCGAATGCGCTTCCAAAAAACAGACTCCCAGGCGGTCCGCCCGCGTCGGCATCTCGCGGCCTCAAATCGATCACAATCGCCTTAATTGAGGCCCGATTAAGGCCGATTATGGGCAATGGCAAAAAGCGACTCCTCAAACTGTTTAATTAGACTGCCCCGTTTGTTACCGTTCAAGAAGAACGATAATTACTGGTTGAAGTTTTAGCCCAAGAGGTAGCAGACGTTTTTCGAGAAATTGTTGAGGCATCGTAAGATAAATATGCAGCTATGGCTAGCAAGTAAAAAAATTTAGCCAAACAACAAAACGATTTTCTTTTGTGAAAAAAAGTATATTAAATTTAATGTTGTTAAACATTTCAAAACTCTTGAGGCGTTTTGATTAGAATTTCAAAAAATAAAAATAAAAAACAGTAATAGTACAATAATAAAGTAAGTACTAAATCTTCAGGCCATTTGCCAAAACTTCAAAACGCCTCAAACACTTTTAAGTGAGGCGAAATTCCATCACCCGCCAGCTAGGTCTGCATTTTTAATGTTCAGATATTACAAAAATTCAATTCAACATGATTTTATGATGCCTCAAACACTTCTCGAAAACTGTCTGCCAGCTCCTGGGCTATATGGACGATATCGGCTCGGGATTCCTTCCCTGAGTTTTGTTTGCGAAGTGATGGTGAAAATTTTGAACCACACACGAATTACTACTATACACAATTATGTATTTGCAAATTTGTGTTTAAATGTACCTATGTTTAGGGTTTCTTTACGTTGCAAGCGTTGCCACGAGATAGAAGGGGAAGTTTACTGTGGAGTACGCGAGTCTGCTGTAAGGTTTAGATTGTTTTCAGCTAACTCAAGTTATTTTATCGGAATTCGGAATTGATTTTTGAAGCCACCTCAGTCCTTAGAATAGAAAAGGTTTTTATTGTGTCACTAACGGCCGCACTCAGAGACGTCATTTAACGTAATGTTCATTAACAAACAAATAAAATCATCTTTATTCGTATTGACATAAGTGTCATCTCTATTGAATTAATGAACCATTAACGGTAATGAATGTCTCATGTCTTTACGGCGGTAAAGCATACAGTAGAAAAGATGGTTAAGAATAATTCCAATGTATGTTCACGGGTATATATATAAGTATACCTAAATATGAAAGACTTGTTATAATGAAGACTGGAAGTGACAGATATTGCTATGACTATACCATGGACAATCATATCCAAGCTCAAACCAGATCATTGTCTAAGGCTGTGTCCACGTACGTTGTTAAAGTTTGTAGTTTGTAGGAACTAATGGCCGGTTTCAATTATCAAAGGTCGGATAGGGATAGCTCTAATGATTATAAATTTTCTGGTAATATTTGAGTGCAATTAAAAAGAGTATCTAGGCATTACTTGGCAACCAAAGATATCTTGGTATCTATCTCTATCCATATCTGAGTTTTGCAACCACATCCACCCGAAACACGAAACCAAAAGATCACGATGATTTACGGCGGTTTATGAGAACGGTCTATCTTCTTTGTTTCTATATTGTAAATATTAAAGAAGTCAAGGACATAGCCGGATAGTCCGCTCCGCATCTAGGTGCTAACCTAGATACGTGAGAGTAGCATTTGAATGAGTTATATATAAACACATGTCACAACAATTCGGCTTCCCTCGTTCCGTTCTTTCACAATTATTATGTTTAATTTTATTTGTAGCTTTGAAGAAGCTTTTTCTTTTGGAGAGCTTTCTACCTGACTTCTGTCACGTTTGGACAAACAGTTAACAGTACTCTTACTAGCTTTTGATCCTATGCCATTTTCATTTACAACAGCTCCTATAGAGCAAAATTATTTGCCTGCGTCAGTGTTTCTCAATCAATATAGTTAACCAGAGTCTATTCAACTTAGCAAAATAATGCAAAAGCATTTTCTAGGTAGGACCTAAGCGTATTCCCCATTATGCCGTATTTTACATTTCATTAATCCAGATATTATCTGCCAAATACTAGACTTTTAGCACTCTTCAACAATTTTTAGTATTTGGCTTTTAGCACTAGTAAAAAATACGTAAAGTAAACTACGTCTGTTACCTACTAATTTTAATGAGCAAATTTTACATAAAATCACATCTAATCTAATACGAGATTTGCGTGTCCTCGACTTTTTGTTAAATTTATACGTTAAGTACTTACATAGAGAAAAAACTGAATTGCACCGAAACGAAATTGAATTTGCAAATAAACGCTTCTAAATAATAAATATCGAGATCGGCGATACATTATCTTAAACACGTCTTTATTGGCGAGCCCCTAAATCAAAGATTAGGATCTTTGCAGAGCAGACGGCACAAAACGTCAAAAAAGCGATATACAATGAAATTGAGATACTGTTAGGGCATTTTTTCACAATTTACGACACGATTTTTAGACGCAAACGAGAGAACACTTGATTTGTCGTCCGTTCTAGATTTTTAGGCAAGAACTAACGTTGCTCGTTGTCGAGAGGTTCATATAGACTGAAGAATTGAATAATACAGTAATAATAATATTATTCTTTTTTGGATATAATTGAGTGGCTGCAATTGAGACAAATTAAACACAGTAATCATAGTCATTGTCAACACACAATGAAAGGGGTATCTTAGCCGTCACCACATTGGTCATAGTAATTAAAAGTAGCAAACTAAGTACGCTCCTTCTAATTCACAACTAGTATACATTATATTCAAAACGTGATATGACTACTCACCTAGTTCTAGAATCTAGAATCGAAGAAAAATATCGCAGTATAATTTACAAATACCGCAGAAATAATACCAAACTTAAAATACTTACTATAAATAAATACATAGGTAGATAATATTAGAAAAATTAGGTCGTATCGTAAGTAATGGAGAGTCGGGCTTAGCGTAAAAAGAGTTAGAGCCCGTTAGTGCTGGCCGACGGCGCCTGGACTCCGAATCCAAAGGTAAAAGAATTAAAAACGTAAAATATTTCATACTTTCGCGAACGCAGCGAAAAACTCCTGCGTTTGAACATTCGCGGCCCGAATTATTTTGAATTTGGAATTTTGTGAACGTTCCGTTTATGGATTAGTATTATAATAATTATTATATTATAATTATTATTTTAAGCAGCCTCACTTCAAGTAGTGTTTTAAATAGTAGTAAAATATTATTTAATCATACTTTCGCGGACGCAGCAAAAACTCCCGCATTAGAACATTCGCGGTCCGAATCATGTTCAATTTGGAATTTGTGAACGTTCCATTTATGGATTAGTATTAATTACAGCCTTACTCGAAGTACTTTTTTAAACAGTAGTGTAATATTTAATACTTTCGCGGACGCAACGAAAAACTCCCGGGTTTTCGAATATATTGAATTTAGAATTTGTGAACGTTCCATTTATTGATTAGTATTATATTTTTATAAGTAATAAATATATATTTAAAACAGCCTTACTCTCTTTTCCATCATTATGATAATCACTAAGGCATATAAAGAGATCGTCAGGCATCCTAAAATGGAAACAGACATCTATGCTACGATTTTTCCGACATCGTCCTCTAAATGTCTAT
This sequence comes from Erynnis tages, assembly GCA_905147235.1. Taxonomy (NCBI): domain Eukaryota; kingdom Metazoa; phylum Arthropoda; class Insecta; order Lepidoptera; family Hesperiidae; genus Erynnis; species Erynnis tages. The sequence goes on from LR990076.1 coordinate 945,455, forward strand.
TTGGCCATGGTTAGAACTTAGTGATTCAAAACATTTATTAACTTCATTTACTCAAAATATTTATTAACTTCATAAGCTTCATTTACTTATTGATTATAGTAGTAATGATGGTAGTAGTATTAGCATAGTAGTAGTAGTATAGTATTACAGTAGAGAACTGTCGTCAATATGCTGTACCTACAACAGATTATACTGTTCTAAGTAAATGAAAAATTTATGTAATTATGTTTTTAAATAATTTAATTACATTGAGCGTTATGTACCCACGAGTACTGGCCACAATGAGGTCAGTCGCGCGGGAACTCGCATGCAAAAGCGTCTCAACCCGAAAAATGAAAGTTTCGTTTTTCGGCCGCTCATTGTTTTTGCGGGGCAAAGAATTTTCTGCATTCTGCCATTTACATAAATGCCGTAAATGCCGTAGTGGAGCTTTGTGCAGCCGCGGCGGCGCCGATCGCTTCGTATGGTGCGTACGCTCTTCGGGTTTTGTAGGAATTTCGCTATATTCGGTTATAAGGAACACGACAATGTTTACGTATGGAGTGCGCGGACGTCTGGCTTGCGAATGCGTACTTTGGAGGCTGGAAAAGAAGTTTAATGTTCAATAAACGTTATCTTAGAGCGTTTTTATGATTTTTTTATCGTATCTTAGTAATTTTTGATGAATTGACGTAAAGCAACCTTTTATAGGTAACGTTTCATCTTTGAATTAATATAGTAATATTTTACCTAATTAATTCTTTCTATTTCTGAAGTGTAGGGTATCTAATGTGACACGGCGGACTCCAAATCCTTTTAAATAAAATGATAGAATTTTTGTATGATTTTTTTTTCGATACACAATTCAGTGAAGGTGAGTCAATCCTAGAGGACTCAACTCAACTCTTCTGTCAAAACAAAGGAATTTAATCACGACGGATTGTAAGGGTGGAGGTGGCGGAATTTTAAATAATATGCTGTTTATATATCTATATGAAACATCTAATTGGACTGCCTTTCAATTTCGGAATAAGCGATACTGATCTCAGAATGGCCAGTGATCATTAATCTTGGTCTGGCGCCGATTTTGACTCGCACTAACACCCCGTTCGCATATAAGAAACAGATTTGTATGTATGTTTGTCCTGTTTTAACAATTTTTAATATTATTATCTAAAAGGCTTTGTTACTTACGAAGGAATTTTAAAAAGCGATGGGCGAATGAGAAATAAACATGCTAATATACATAAACAATAAGATTTTAGACAAAAAAGAAAAAACTTGGAGAAAAAGAGTTTCTTCCTTATATTAATTAATGAAATGCACAATTTTAAATGAAAAAAAGTACCTACTCATCATCATGTTGCATATTGCATGCACACATCACATTACTTAAGAGATATAGGTATTTTTATTATTCTATAAACCTTAAAGTATAATTAAGTACCTACCTATTATAATTCTTGTAAGTAATCTATCAGACTAATTGTATCTAGGTAGTGCATATATACAGAATATTACATTTAAGTTACGTATCTCTGCTAAAATGTTGCACAGTGTCATACCGCCAAAGTTCTAAATAGCTTAGATGCCTTAAAAACTGAACCTAATTTTGAAACTGTAGTCAAAACAAAAAGTATACGAAATGCCTAATGAATTTTATAAAGAACGGTACCTTTAGCGAATGCCGTGAAGCGTAAACTAGTTTGTTAAAGAATAAAAATAAAAAAACCTCTCACTAACCGATGCTACTATAAAGAATGGAGCGCAAAAACCCGAGCGAAAATATTCGGCGCAAACCCTTCCATTGTAGACTTTGTGGTTAAAAAAATAAGGGTTAAGTTAAACGCGAGACCGGGTCGCGATTTTGGTAATTAGATTCTGACAGTTTGAAATCGGCAAAGGGACCGACTGTCAAAAAGTCGGCGCCAGGGAACGTGTTGTAAATAAAACATTATAACGAAATAGCAATAAAAACGAAAAATGGACTTAGCGCGTTTCGGCTGCGCGTACGGGCTTTGTTGGGAGGCGTTTAGATGAATGTTTATGTAATTTCTTATATATATAATTCTCGTGTCACAATGTTAGTTACTATACTCCTCCGAAACGGCTTGACCGATTTTTATGAAATTTTATATGCATAGGTATTCAGTCTGAGAATCGGCTACTGTCTAATTTTTCATACCCCTAACTGATAAGGGTTGTCCACCGTTAACATTTATGTATATTTTATTTTTGAACAAATTTTTTTATTTTTATTTTTAACCCTACATCAACCTCTCTATCAACAACATCTATTTTTTAATAGTCATTTTAGTGTCTAATTTATAATTTTTCATCCCGCTCGATAACTTAAAATCAAAACGACGTTTGCGAGGTCAGCTAGTTATAATTTAAAATAGGTATCTTAAACCATTATCCTGCGTCTGAATGCGTGATAAGTCATAGATAAAGAAAAAAAGAAAATAGAGAAGCGACTGGAAGCAAGTAAAACCTATTTCCGTTGTTATGACTAGCAACACAGTGTAAATCCGCAAAAAGGCGATAGCCATAAAACAAGCGGATTATAAAAAAGTACATAAATCCCAACATAAAGACTCCGACGTCAATATCCCAATATCTGTGTTTCATAACAGATTGAGGCTCTTAAAAATCACTGCCGACTACAAAGGCGGAAACACATAGTTTCCGATATTTATGTCCGCTATAAGAGTTTACTGTGCCCATAAATGTTGGATAATAATTTTTCCAGAGGATTTTCATTCAGCTATTAGCTAGTTATTTTTGTGTAACACTGTGATCGTTAAGTGCAGACCGACGTTTATTATTATTAAAAGGAGGTTATCAATTCAAGACGTATTGTTTGAAATATTGACGGAACTGCACAGTATTTACATAATGTGTTGGTCTATTACGGCTTCCAAACAAGTACTTATAACAAATTTTATAGGTGTTTGTATGTATGTATCTTTGGGGTATCCAAACAATTCAGAGTTAACTCACACGCAGCTTGTGGTGCGTGTGAGTGATGTAAAGATTTTTTGGGTAATCCGTTCCGTGAGCTCACAGCAATCGGCGGAGTTCAAAATTAAAGATTCAATTAAAATTTCAAAAATATTGACATTTGACATCTGTAGATAAAAAATAGAGCAGATCGTAGAATCGGTAAGGGTTCTTTTCAAATAAGGGGTTCTGCCTGCGTGAGACAGTGTTCCGAGGTGGTATATAACGTTATTTACGTACTGAAGCGGTGGTAGCCCAGTGGCTGAGAATTCGACCTCTTAATCGAGGGGCCCGGGTTCGAATCCCAGTGGCACGCACTAATGACTTTGTAAAAAAGTTTGCGCTTTATTAAATTAAATATCACCTGTTGTTACGGTGAAGGAAAACATCGTGAGGAAACCTGCATGCCTGAGAGTTCACAAAAAAAAATGTTCTCAAAGGCATGTGAAGTCCACCAACCCGCAGTGGGCCAGCGTGGTGGACGGCGGCCTACATCCCTCACATCGTGAGAGGAGACCCGACCCTGTAGTGGGTCATTAATGGGTTACTGACTAGACGTACTGAAAGATGGAGTTTGGAGCTCGTAAGCGGTTGCTGCAGATGGCTGAAGCTGCAGCCTTCACGGTCAATTCCAGAGCCTGGGGCCCGATTCTGTATGACCATTCACACTCGTATCGCGGCAATGTCGTGTCTTGCCCGTGATAAAACGTCAAAAAAGGCTTAAAAGTCAAATATCGTGACAATCTATTGTGTGCCTTATAGAATAGACATTAAGGTTCCTTGTCGTGCCGAGTTCATGAAATGACATACGGTTGGATGACACACGATATCGGCACGAAATCTGAATGGTCATACAGAATCAGCCCCCAGGACTGGTCTCGCAGACGAAGAAAAAGAAGAACACGGATATTGAAAATGAGAACTGTCATTATTGTAATGAACGTAATATGGAAAATATTCATAAGTTGTAGGTATAATTTCGTTTTATTTAGTAAGTATTTCAGATTTCCCTAAAAGTACGTTGAACTTATCGTCAAAAGTATTTGTTTGTTTATAGTCCAAGGTCGATTCTTTGTATTTTTGTTTAACGTGCATTTCGGGTAATGAATAAGAGCACTAAAGGTGAGATCTCAATGTTTTTTATTGTGCGTTTATTTAAGACGCGGTTTTTTAAAAGCCGAAGTGATTCAATTTATTTGTCTTAAATTACGAGTAGGTAGCTTTGTTGCAATTGTTTTGGATTTCGTCAAAGTAATAAATTACCTTCTTTAATAGTTTGTTTGTGAATGTTTCGGGTGGACATAAAGTACATGATTGATAATATCTAATTAGTAAGCGAGGGTTCACCAACCCGCAGCAGTGGTGCGTGGTGGACGGCGGCCTACATCCCTCTCATTGTGAGAGGAGACCCGAACCTGTAGTGGGTCATTAATGGGTTAAAACAACAACAAACGAGGGTTTGTTAGTCAGAAATCGTTGGATTGAAAGGGTCCAGGACCGCGTGGAGTGGTGTTGTGTGGGGAGGCCCAAGTCCAACAGTGGGCTAGGAAGGCGAAGGGCCGAATAGAGTTTCACTGCGGTTGACATACAGTTATTTTCAATATCCACCAGGGAGTTCTATCTCCATTAATGTAAGGTGTTTGCTCGCTGGCAAACTATGTAGCTCCATTTACTTATTCTTTTTTCTATGCTCCATATCATACAGAAGTTGGGAAATAAGCAAAAATACTAAAAGTACCATGTTTTGTCTCTGCATTGCATAAATTTATTTCCCGAAAAGTGACATATTATGTACGTTTTATATTAAAAAATCACTGAAAATAATTTTATTGTATTATTAACCCTGGGCTGAAAAAATTGGTTCAGCTGAAATTCGAGTAAATATTCGAAATGGTGTTAAAAGCTCACGATTTGTCAAAGTTAGTGCAAGGACTTGTCTGACTGATGAGCTGTAAGAGATGGCTATACTATACATGCATAATCGGAAGCAAACAGATTTAAAGCATTAAATGTTGTTTAATAATCGCAATGTCGAATCCAAAATCACAATAATTATAATATTTAGCTTTTCCTTTAACAAAATACACTTATTATTTATGAATATTTCCTTTTGACAGTTTCCATAGTTGCATCTAACTAGACGCATTTTGTTTATGAATGTTTCCTTTTGACAGATTCCATAGTTACTTTGACTTTCTATATGCTTGTATAGCTGCGTCTCGTAACGGTGTCGCGAGTCCAGAGATTTTATCTCATCTTAAAATATGTATAGGTACCTACCGCGCTAAAAGTTTTCATTTCAAAAATTATCGTTTCCAAGCAGTGTGGCAGGTGCATAACCGTGACACATTTAGCTCTTACGTGATCCCCAATGTACTAGTGACCCGAAATTTGGTGCGATTCCCAGAAATATAAGTGCACTGAATCCTTTTGGGAATCAAGTTGACACAGTCGTAAATTAACCTGATAATCGCAAAAATACTCCTAATACAAAAATAAACGGGAATGGATATATCTTCTTCAGGAGTAGGTAGGTGTACGGGTATCCCTAAATACGCAGGTTTACTTAGTAGGTACAAGCATGCCTGGAACGTTTTTAATGTGGGATCAACATTTGGGGTATAACACTAAAAAAGAAACAGATTTTGGCACCTTTGAGAACCTTTAAGCAACAAGATGAGATGATCTTTTCATCAGAGTACAATACTAAGCACATTTCAAAATTGTATTACACCACTTTTTGTAGGGTAAAATGTCTTTTTTCTTCCCAATGGACTTTATGTACAGGAGTCGCCTAATGTCTGCAGAAGTGAGAGAGAGTCTATGAAACGAAATGCCAATGACTCAAAACAGCCATGCGTTGCGTAGGCAGTAATCGTATTAGATGTCGCATAACGTCTAGACAAAATAATCACGACATAACTACAAAATAGTAGTAGATATCCGTGTAAGAAAATTACCAATCTGTAGGAGAAAAAACAAACTAAGTATTAAATTTTTGATAGGTATACTTGACGATGAAAGACGACGCAGTGTGAGCGCCCACTCAATAGAATTTCTAAGGTCGGGATTATCCTTGCGTAAACGTTGAGAGAACGCACGAATTGAATTATATCATAACTAGCTGACCCAGCAGGCTTCGCTCTGCCAATGATTTTTTTTTTAATTTATTTTTTTATTTTTATTTAATAGCCTATGTTACTCAGGCTGAATGTAGCTTTCCAATGGTGAAGGAATTTTTGAAATCGGCCCAGTAGTTTTTGAGTTTATTCGTTACAAACATACAAAAATACAAATGTTTCCTCTTTATAATAATAGTGTAGATAGTGTAGATGTAGATGTAGATGATATTCGTGTATCGTAAGGTGGCATCCCACTGGTCTGCGATGTCTCAGCAAAAGAAATTGTAAATATTTGCGTAACTTTCAGAAGATACTCCTAAAATATGTCAATAACCGCTTCAGACGACGTCGCCAACCGTCTAGACACATAACATAGCCATGTATGTTACATAAAAAACACAATAATCAATCAAATGATACTACGAGTATATTTTGGTGAAACGTAAGACGACACCCACTCGTCTGCAATCGTACGAAAGCAGGAATGTCCCAATCCGTAGCAGAGAAAGAAAGGAAAGGTAGCGTTAGCAGCATAGTCTAATAAAATATATTTATCAGTTAAGGTTGCGAGTGGTCAATTCAGCTGCAAATTCAGATTAATTGGTAGAAGTTATGGGGCTTGTCTGTCGAAATTTCGTATTTATTACGTGACGTGAAACTTATGACGTGACGTGATGTTCGCTGGAACACGTCACACCGTGAAATAAATAATATCATCCCCATACAACTTTGAGCAATGTTGTAGATCAACTTGAGGCTGGATACATAGGCTGCAATTTAATGCGTATTAAATTGATATTATATATATAAACGTAATAAGTGCACTCTATAAGGAAAAAAATACAATTATTTCAATCCTTGACTTGTGACACTACTGTGATAAGTGACACTATAATAGTCTAACACCATCATCTTAGATCATCTTTCTATTCATTCATCAGCTCTTTTACGTCCAATATAGAATCCATGAGACTATAATACGCTCGCTACTACGTTTTGAATCGAACGAACCACCTAAGAAAGCCCAATTCATCGTTTCAAAAAATATCTTTTTCCCGAAAAAAATGAAAGAAAATGGTGATATGGTTGCGTAAGACCGAACACACTGAGATTTAATTAAGTGTTTCCGTGCGAAGAGATATACGGGTGCGTAGATAAAAATAACATTGCTATGGGAAATATTTATTATGTTCGAACACGAACGAGATAAAATACGGAGTATTGGCCAAGTTATGAGGGTTTAAAGTTTATGTTATGTGCTGATAGGCGCCTACGCATATGACTAGTGATATAACAATATATGTTTTCTTAACTAATTGATATTTACTTTCAAAAGCACTGTTTGGAGCTTTTTCCGTCAGCTTTTTTCTCCCAGTCTTCATTTTGCTTGAGGGACGATCAAAGCGCATGAATGTATGATTAATTTATATAGCAATATGTACTCGTATGACGTTTATTAAATTTGCACAAATTGTACCTGAAAGTGAATAAAAGCGTTTCTATTTGAATTTGGTTGTAAGTCGGAAACTACTAAAATTGGTCTTCAACTGATTGTCTTGGACTTTTGTAATTAATGAAGCATATCAAAATGATTATTTAACACTTTTATTTTTCAACTTTTCATCTTTTTCGTAAGTACCTACGTAGTCTCCGACGTATGAAATCACAAGAGTCACTAAAATTCGACATAAACACTACAGTCAACAAAAAAGTATCACATAACTTTCTAAAAACGAAAACTTTATGCTAATTTAAAAAAGGAATCGTGCTCACATAATAATCTGCACATCGGTTGTTGACAGGTGTGTCACCGGCTTTTGCATAATTTCTATCCGCGCCTATCCAGCCATGTTTGTTGACTCTTGGGGCCATTATTAACACTGTTAAATAATAAGCTAATAGGACTCAATTATAAATTATTATTGTAATTTCAAACTTAATAAACTCTATGCTAATTTAAATCACCGAAAAATTGCGCTCACATACTCGTAATTCAGCACGGGTTGCTGACGCTACGTGCCGCGCCGTCTCGTGCGCTATTTCTATCCGCGCCCGCCCAGCCAAGTTTATTGACACTTGTGGCCATTATTGACACAATTAAAAATTATTATTATTATTTCAACGCTAATAAACTGTACGTTAATTTAAATCACCGAAAAATCAGCACCATTTCGCGCACATGCTCGTAATTCAGCACGGGTTGCTGACGCTACGTGCCGCGCCGTCTCGTGCGCTATTTCTATCCGCGCCCGCCCAGCCAAGTTTATTGACTCGGCCGCACTATTCCGCCCGTAACTAACACTCTAACACTCCGCATTTTCAGCATCACCTCAGACTTCAGGATACTTAACGTGATTACATACTTACTTGGAAAATCCATTTGCTTTGGGTGGTGAAATATTTGTTTTAATTCAATTGTATTCGTAACTTTATTTAGTGTTTGTCAGAGAATCACCGTCAGTTCGGACTTTGACCATTTTAACGACGTTCTGGATAAGTATCCATTTTTAGATATATTTCATTCGACGCCTGCTGCTGTATTTCGCAAAACAATTGTCAATTATTTGCAAAATTTTAACACTATGTAAATGCATTCGATTGTAAAATCTGTAATATTTATACAGTAAATGGAAATAAATAAACAAATAAAATAAATTATTTCCAGCCCTCTTTCGATCTGATTAAAACTTTGTGTATATTTCGCTTTCGATGTACTCAACCAGTATTAGTAGGTACAACCCTATGCTATATATAGTAAGTAAAATTACTAAAGTAAAGTAACTTTTTCTATCGTTCAAAGTATTCGTTCGTTGATTCTAACGGCACTATTATCTCTTTATCTGTCAGCAAAGATCTAACAAAAGGCTACTAAATGTATATTTTGTACCATATCATAAAAAGTTCTAAAATAGACATGCGTTGCGATACTCTTAGAATTTAATGGTGTTTTGTCTGGATATGTGCCTATGTTTCGTGGAAACGCAGACATAGGCAATAATAGGCACAATGCCTGTTATTTTAGTGCCTCAGATTAAGGTTTATTGCATATGCATGAGGCGGAAAACGACCATATTTTCGCACGACGCCGTCTAAAGAAAATGTCGTGGAAGTTTTTACTTGGTTATAGTCTACGGGTCATATTGTAATTTGACGTAGCTGGATAATTATGAATTTGAGTCGAGTTACTAGTTAATGATTTATTGTTAAGTTAAATTTTGCGAACCTATTTTTTATTTTATTTTTTTAAACTGTGATGTAGAAGAACGAAGGTGACCGACATAGCTCTCAAAATTTGCAAATTAAAGTGGCAATGGGCTGGCCACATCGTTCGCAGGACTGACAACCGATGGGGAAAAAAGGTCCTCGAATGGCGACCACGTTTAGGCAAAAGGAGTACAGGCCGCCCTCCGACCAGGTGGACTGATGACCTGAAGAAGACAGCGGGAAACCGTTGGATTCAGAGCGCCCAGGACCGGGTGGAGTGGCGTCGATTATGGGAGGCCCATGTCCAGCAGTGGACTACTAAGGGCTGAAAGGAAGGAAGGAAGGAAGGAAACTGTGATACAGGGTAACTTGCCTGCCCTATAGCATCTCTGCCAGTCAACCCTGGGCGAATTTTCAAGTAGGTGTGATTTTAGTTATTGAGATTGCCATAAATTCAAAGTAAAAATCTAGAAATTGATACGATTTGATAGAAATGTAACATTAATTACACACATTTTTCAAGTCATTATGTTATTATGTCTTTTGAAATTGGATGTTCTATTTCTTCTATTCTTTTCTATCTTATGTCTTCATAGACTTCATCATAATAATATAGCCTACCGAATATCAACTTCGGACTTCAAAAGCAAGATGGTTGGATAGACTAGGTACTTATAATATAAATAAAATGTTAAATGTTAAATGGCCTTTAGATACCTAAGTTAATAATAATATTTTTGTTTTGAGCTGTAAGTTTTCCTAATAAAATAAAATAAAATAAAATAAATAAATAAGCTATCCATTGCAGTTAACGTAGTACTTAGACATGTTCGTTGCTTTTATAATGTGAAAAAGAGAATTTGTGAATAAAATAATAATTTGAGGCAATTGTTTTTAATGTAATTGACAGAAAATTTATAACAGTGCAATTCCTACAGGCATTAAAGAATTATAAAGAATGTTGATAGGTTTACATCCCTTATTTATACCTACATAAAGTTGACCTTTACGTTATAAGTATAAGGTTAACTGTAGTTAAAATTAACTTAAGCATTAATTAATTTACTTGGGCGATTTCGAAATATTTTCGTTTAAGGTCAGTCAGTGGTCATTAATAGCAAAGAGGTTTTGTTATTTAATTTAAGAATTATTATCAAAGTATAAGTAGAAAATAAAATTGTTTGTACACTCGTAATTATTTATTCGATCCAATAGACTGCGCACGAAATACAGTGCATTTCGTCGTACATATAAATCGATAGATAAAGTGCTGCGTCCACACTTGAGAAATATTCTAATAATTCAACCAAATATCAATAACTTAGTTAATAATACAAGCTAAGTAAATATACTTATTAAAACTTTTATACTCGCGGTATTCTCCGAAAATAATTACAATATTATTGTTTTTTCACATAAACACTGGGTGTCTTAATGTTGAGTACGATTAATAGTGCCGTAGTCTAAATAGGCTTTTATTTAACTATTCATCCACATCACATAAACTCCCATCCCGCCGAGCATGCGTCCGAGCATTCGCCCGTGCGCCGAACGTGCTCGTCGTCGTGTTCCACCGCGCATTTTCGCGCAACGGTCACGCGCCGAACAGCTGTGAGCGCATCTGTCTGAGATCCCGTTTTTTACCATTAATTCGTTTGTTTTGCCCTTGGGCTTGCAAGGTGCGTCTGATATCGCGTTTGCCACGACGCGTAGGTACTACAACTAATTAGTGTAACCAGTGAAAGCTAGTGGATACTACCTAAAGTAAGTTGTGTTTTATTGTAGTATTTTGTATATAAAAACAACTATTTATAAAAGCTCAATTCGTGTTAGGTAACTTCTGCAGCACAATCCTTATGTTTGGAAAGTTATCTGGCATACGTATAAGAAAGTGTCAAATATACATAGATTGATCTAAGTAATCTGTAACAAATCTATACTGATATTTGTGCAAATAAACGTTTTGTCTTTTTCACACCTAAAATACAATTTTTATTGCAGTTTTTTGTATAATAAGGAAACAGATAAATAAAGCGTCGATAGCCCAGTGACTAAAAATTCGTCCTTAGAGATCTTTGTAGTGTTCTCAAAGGCATAATAAGTTCACCAACGCCCAATGGGTTAACTTGATGGGTCTTGGCCTAGATCTTTCTGAGTGTAAGAGGAGACCCGACTCTGCAGTGGGTCACTAATGGGTCCCACACAATTTAACACCAGCTGGTTGACACGCGCGTTTGCTTCTAGAATAAAAAATCTAATCTACATCACGTCAAAACATACTCAGTTAAACTGGTAGTGCGATAATTAAAGTGTATAATTTAAATGGAGTAGTTTTAATAGTTACTCGTTTAGAAGCTTTGGTAGTCGATCGGAGCAGGTGCAACTGTTGAATCGAGAATAAAGAAGCCGACTGCAACACTCAGTACTTTTTGAGAAAATAGCATTATCTTTTTTTTTACAATATTAAATACACATTCTCTGCGACAGAATTTACAATGATGAAATCCGATATTGAATAAGAGTAACCGACATAACTCTCAAAGCTAGTAAACTGAAGTGGCAATGGGCTAGCCACGTTGGAAGGACCGATAACCGATTGGGAAGGTAGGTACCTAAACGTCTCGACTAGGTGAACTGATGACCTAAACAAGAAAGTGGGAAACCCGTGGATTCAAAGGGCCTAGGACCAGGCGGATTTGAGTCGATTAGAAGAGGTAAATAATATCCAGTACTACGAAGGGCTAATTTAAAGGGAATTTAAATTATACCTGCCGAATCAGCTAAGAGAAGTTTAAGAGATGCTTTTCTCTGCAATAAAAATCCAATGTAGGTACATAAATATTGGTGAAAGAATGTTTGAAACGCTGAGAATAAAGCGTTAACCAAATCCATTCGTGTCGAACTAACAATAAAATATAAAGTAAACAGATATTAAAGGGGTAATAAAATAATGAATTGTGTTTATAATCTCCAGTGCAGTTAATTCCTCTGGCGATCATGACTGAGTTAGGGCGAGGTCACAGGGCACTGCGGAGCGAACGAATCGGTTTAGGACCGGTAAGTTGGCAGTACAGTAATGGGTCTCGTCCGATTAAAATTTAAAGGACAACACGACTATTAAAAACAGAACGCACTAGTAGTGAAGCGCGTATAGCCCCCTGCTTGAGTAGATCGCAAGTGACCGAAAAAGTATAGCAAGGCCGGGCGCGGTCAGTGCCACGATGCTTGGCGAAACCAACCCGCAGTAGGTCAGCATGGTGGACTATCGCCTTCATCCCTCTCATTGTGAGAGGACACCGACCCTGTAGTGGGTCGTTAATGGGTTACTGTCTGGCTTACTCTTAAATACACCTACACTTTAGGGTTTTTTTGGCTGCAACGGCACGTGTCTGACACGCCAATGGATCTGAACGGAGCACTCAGCTTAGACTCGTGGCTACACGCATGTATTTCAGTCACTTCACAGCCACACCCGCACTCGCTCAGTACTACGACCGCAGTCCTACAAACTAAGTGAGTTAATTAGTGCTAACAACCGGTGCAAGCGGTTTTTGTCCACCATTGTTCCAATCGGTTCCCACACTCGGCGTAACACACATAAAATCTTTTTTAATGTTAATATAATTTTTTGTTTGTTGGATTTTTTTCATCGTCTGACGTAAAGTTGTAACGTAACTCGGTTTTGAATTTTGTTTGGGAAAGTTGGAAAATTTGTGTTTGTTTTCGGCTGAGCTCTGCGAGAAAGGTTTGCGTTTAGGTATCCATTGCTGCAATGCTAAACAAATAATATACTAAGATCCCGTGTTGTAGGATCTTTCAGTTCTTTGTAAAGTTCGGTCATAGAGTGGCTGCCAATACCGAAGCTAGGTCAAGGGCGGTGAGGGTTGCCAACTCGGCTGCAATGGCGTATTTCAGTTTTGTATTACAGAAAAACACGCGAAACGCGACAAACTTGAAAGATGTACACTGTTACGATGTTTTATGCTGATTGCTAATGCGATCGGGCAATTAGCTGAATTGTTTGGACGTTTAAGAGGGATTTGATTTGAAAAGAAAAAAGAAAAGAAAAGAATACGTTTCTTGTTGACTGTTACATGAGAACGATGTTACAAAAATTATAATAAGTTTAGAACAGTCTACCCTATGCGGGAATACAATAATTATGTCATATAACTAAAAACTCTATTAAATGCAATTTCTTTTTAATTTTTAATCTGTTACGTCAGCCGCGAGCGCTACTCAACTGTTACATTTAGAAACGTAAAAACTAAAAACTTAATTTTAAATTTTATGATTTTATTGCTAAATTATTAATTATTAATTTTGTTCAGCAGTCCAAATTATTTATTTATTTTAATATTTTACCTATTCGAACTCATCGGCTATGCAATGTGCCACCCATTACTGGGCATAGAGAGAAAAAGCCGGAGGAAAAAACTCTCGACACAGTTTTAATTTATTAATTTAGTCATATTTTATACGCGCGTAACTATTATTTAGTTAGTTAGTAGAATGCGAGTTTGTTTTGTTTCAACATAGTTGTGTAAGCAATGATGTTTAATGATTATTGTAGCCTGTGGACAGCTAGAATTTTTCAAGTTTGTCTGACTCTGAGTGTTAGGTTATCGCTGAGAACACAATTGAAGATACAGAAGTGAGTAGGTATTACAACTTCAAGGGTTCTAGATACTACTTAATGTTACTACTGTACTGTCCTGTTCTGTTCTGCATTTAACTACGCACCTTAATTGCAATTGTTGTTGTTTTAACCCATTAATGACCCTCTACAGGGTCGGGTCTCCTCTCACAATGAGAGGGATGTAGGCCTTAGTCCACCACGCTGGCCTGCTGCGGGTTGGTGGAGTTCACATGCCTTTGAGAACATTTTTTTTGTGAACTCTCAGGCGTGCAGGTTTCCTCACGATGTTTTCCTTCACCGTAACAGCAGGTGATATTTAATTTTATAAATCGCACATAACTTTTATTACAAAGTCATTGGTGCGTGCCACTGGGATTCGAACCCGGACCCCTCGATTCGAGGTCGAATTCTAAGCCACTGGGCTATCACCGGCCGGATGTTATTCAAACGGACTTCATATTATTGCCACGTTGTCTGGTAACATGACACCGGATTATATCTCAGGAACTGTCTGATAACAGTCGTAAACACGGTAAGGTATTCGCTGATATCAAATTCTTTACGTATGTCAACGGAACGTAAGTCTGCATGTTTGGTAGCTCAAATCAGAGTTTGCACACTATTGGTTGGAATCAATTGACTTAAGGCGTAGTTAATAAAAAAGGAGATATAAAAATGTCATCTGCTGCAAGCGTTTGTGAAGGAAAATGATATGTGACGTAATTTTCTCAAGACAATGTGAAGTCCACCATCCAAGTCCACTAGGTACTATAGAGGATGCTTAGTGTAAATAGATGAAAATCTGAATCATCTTAGTCAGACTTAGTCCTAAGTTAGTCCCTGAGATCTAATGATTCTAGTCGTAGGGGTAAGAGTTAGTCTTTAGTTCTTAAGGACTAAGATGGGACTGTCCCCCATCAACGAACCTTGGCTTGCTTTGAGGCAGGTTATTACTGAACGGCACTAGCTGAAGCAGTGACATCCCAGTGGCTTAGAATTCGACCTCGAATCGAGGGGTCCGGGTTCGAATCCTAATGGCACGCACCAATGACTTTGTAAAAAAGTTATGTGCGCTTTGTAAAATTAAATATCACCTGCTGTTATGGTGAAGGAACACATCGTGAGGAAACTTGCATGTCTGAGAGTTCACAAAAAAATGTTCTCAAAGGTATGTGAAGTCCACCAACCCGCAGTGGGCCAGTGAGGTAGACTAAGGCCTACATCCCTCTCATTGTGAGAGGAGACCCGACCCTGTAGTCATTAATGGGTTACAAACATGAGAACGGCGGTAGGTAACTCCTGAAAATGTTGCCAATTATAAAAAATAACGTTCAGAGAGCGACGGTGGTCTTACTTAGAGCGTTTTCAATAGCTTCAAAAGCAACATCTATAAAGCCTATACCTCCCATTCGGGTGTTCTATCAAAGTTCACCGACCGATCTTTAATGCCTATCATAAAGCGTTCTCTGCGAGACTGATTAAACGCGATCGTTAACGAGACGATATACCTATTTGTGTTTATTTTCCTTCATTCGTGTTTTGACGCCCTCATTGTAGCTTTGACGTTGTTAGTTTGCGGACGTTAGGCAAACGTTCGTACCCATAGATGTATTATATTAAGTAACGTTAGAGATTGGCAATGTGAAAGAGAAAAGACTAAGGATACAGTATGTTAGAACGAGATAGATATATGAATTCGTTTTTAAAACAAAGTCGCCCTATAACAGTTTGACGGTTGCATTGTCAAGAAAAAATCTCGCCGTATTTGACAAAATAATTAGTTTCAAGTAAGAAAAGCTGGACATGGGCCTCTCCTAATCGACGCCACTCCACCCGGTCCTGGGCCCTTTGAATCCATCGGTTTCCCGCTGTCTTCTTCAGGTCATCAGTCCACCTGGTAGAAGGGCACGACAAAATTTTAACATGACACTGACATGCAAATATGTTCTCAATGACACGGGGTTAGTCATTAAGAAACATAAGGTAGTAGTAGTAATTTACTGACTGATGACTGACTTAGCGATCAACGCCAAATCTCTAGGCCTATTTTTGTTATAGGGTGGAACCTCATACTAAGATACTCGAAATTGTCGGAGTGATATCGTGGGATTTCTACCGACTAAAATCCAATCGTGGCTTTCCTAAGCATTTATTGAGGACTCTGGTAGAACGCTCTTCGACATAGAAGTAAAAAAAATGGCAAAAATTATTCCAGAAGTGACGTAATTCAGTATTGTAAAGGAGAAAAGGGGGTTAACGTTTCTTTGGTAATCCTTCATTTTAGAGATGTGTCTATAAAACTTGTTTAACCATTTATGTTTTATGTATTGAGTTATGTTCGAACTCATAGAAAAAAATTTGTTGCTTGTGGTGTTAGCTACCTCGTGCTACGAGGTTGCTCGTGTTTTACAGGTAGCCCTGTATATAGTGGGACGCGAGTAAAACCGAGGGCAAGGCGAGCATATAATCATAAGTAAACCTATAAAAGTAATATACATTTGATTCCAAATTCATTGCAATCAGCGGGTCTATGAGTTCGTATCTAAAACGTTTAGCTACAGATGCTAAAGACCACTAATAAAACTCCCATTTTAACCAACACTTTACCCATAACTAGTTATACTTCGAAGAAACCCCTGATTATCTAATAATATTATATACGAGTAGTCGTCAGCTCATATCATAATCGTAGACATATTAAGATATTAAAAGACCAACCACAGATCAGTAATAAATCAAAGTATGCCTTTAATACGTAAGCGAGCAATAAAACTTCTTATTTAATATGATATGATTGATGGCCAATAAAACAGTAACAGTCAATCATTATATCTTTATCACCCTATTTTAGATCGGTAGCGTTAGAATACAAAAAAGTACGCTGAATGGATGAGATAACTCGCTGGATTTGCTGTCCGTAAGGTATGTCCACCAACCCGCAGTAGGCCAGCGTGGTGGACTAAGGCCTACATCCTTCTCATTGTGAGAGGAGACCCGACCCTGTAGTGGGTCCTCACGATGTTTTCCTTCACCGTAACAGCAGGTGATATTTAAGTTTTATAAAGCGCACATAACTTTTTTTATAAAATCATTGGTGCGTCCCACTGGGATTCGAACCCGGACCCCTCGAATCGAGGTCGAATTCTAAGCCACTGGGCTATTATTATTCTAAAAGTTGAGCCCTTTTTATAAAAATACTATATTATTTTTCTCCATTTTGTTACGGCGAAATTTAAATCCTAATTACATTGTGCATTGCTCGAAACTATCTATAGGTCAAATTTTAGCTCAATCGAACACGGAAATGGGTCATATATTTAGGTCGCAAGATTCTACCAACACGGCAATTGAAATAGAAACTTTTAATTATCATCCCTAATACGAGTAGGTAACGTGATTATTGTAACCCATACTCGTAAGAGCGTCTGTTTTTCACTCAATAGAGCTCACCCGATAAACTCGAGTGGACCAGCTCGATAAATCGATTGTTGACAGCGCCTCGAGATGATCTGCTGCTAACTTCTGACTAAGTGTTAATTGAGTGATTATGGAGAGTGGAGGAAAATTATAGGTTTTTAGATCTTTTACTAGACTTGATCAACAAGTCGACAGGGAAATGCTGACCAAAATGTTGTTTACAAATGTTTGTAGCGGTGATAGCCCAGGCTTAGAATTCGACCTCGAATCGAGGGGTCCGGGTTCGAATCCCAGTGGCACTCACCAATTACTTTGTAAAAAAGTTATGTGCGCTTTATAAAATTAAATATCACCTGCTGTTACGGTGAAGGAAAACATCGCGAGGAAACCTGCCTGCCTGAGATTTCACAAAAAATGTTCTCAAAGGCATGTGAAGTCGACCAACCCGCATTAGGCCAGCGTGGTGGACGGCGGCCTACATCCCTCTCATTGTGAGAGGAGACCCGACCCTGTAGTGGGTCATTAATGGGTTACTGACAAGCCAGTTACTCCAGCTGTTCCGAGAATCACCATACAAGCCCACGTTGAAACCGAAAACACTGACGTGAACCGACAATACATAATCTGCATTCAAGTGATATTGGACGGGTGCCAAGTGAGTTTTCCTGTTGCATTGAGTGTTATGAAATTAGATGGCTCTCTGACTCAGAACAAGACATTACGACACTGAAACACTTCATAATGTGGATATCAGCATATTCAGGCTCAGGTTCTTTGCTTGTACTAAGTAGTACGACTATAGAAAACAGAATGACGATTATTCGATTTACCATTGCTGGTGCTAGTGTACAGCGGTGATAGCTCAGTGGGTAAGGATTCGCCTTCGTACTCAAGAGGTCTGGATTCCAATCCCAGTTGGAGGCACTTTCTCAGGACTTCCTCAAATGTTTGATGAAATTTATATATTTTATGTCCTTAAATTATCGCTACTTCGAAGCAAAATACACTGCATAAAAATAAAAAAAATATTCACCTCTTTAGATAAAAGCTATTTCATTATAAACAAGTGCCATAACCCGCCAATACAACTAAGGCAACAAAGTTACGTTCCATTTAGCCGGCTTAAAAACCTAGTCACAAACGCAAATAAATCCATATAAATTAGACTTATAACACCTTTGCTGTAGCCTTCGAGACCTCTTGATAGATATTTACCGCGCGTATCTCATTACCATACGAAACATCTGATGGAGGCTTGACGTAAGGCCTTTGTCTTACCATCACCGTGTTAGAATCAAAGCGAGCAACGAATAAAAAGAACGATGCAAACATAGAAGACAGAGTATTATGTGTTCTATGGATGCAAAGTTTCGTAGTCACAGAAAATTCGCCATTGTCAACATGACATGAAATATATTACAAGCGAGAATTTGGTTATTTGTAAGCGAAAAATGGTATTGCACTTAATTTGGAAAGTCATGACTTGCTTTTACTTCACATCTTGGTGGTTAATACATTATTATTATTAATGGTGTATGGTGAATTCAAAAAGAATTGCTTGAAAAACAAACATTCTAAATTCTTTTAGTTTTTAATTTACGGCTACAATAATTTTAAGTTTCGCTTTAGTTCAATCGTTTATCGCTGCTTAATAGTGATGTGACCGGCGATAAAGCTCAAGTAGTAAGTATCGATAATTTTAAGTGGTTTAATTATAAAGTGTACATAAAGTTATCGATACATTGAAAAACCTGACAGCTCAGGCAGGTGGTGAATTAGCGACCGACTAACAGTTTGTTTAATAAGTAAACTTTATTATTATTACTGAAATATGTAGGTTATTATAGTGCATCGTATCCACATTAAGTTGAGTTAAGTAGTACTGAAATATTACTGGAGATATTTAAAAGCAGTTAAACCCTGTAGGTTCTTTATCCCATGGATACCCACTTAAAGTAGAATTTTCAATTCTATCCTAGAAGGCCTAACGGCTCTTGCTATTTGTTTGAAACCCATTAATGATTTAAGGATCTTGGCTTTAGTCCACCACGCTGGCCTAGTATGGGTTGGTGGACGGGTTTCTACGGGTTTCTTTGTACCCATTTTTGCTTTAATGCCCTTTGCTGCTTACTTTCTTACTTAAAAACTTCGTCTAACTCTGATATTACTTAGAATTTAACAGTACTTTGACACTATTTGACGATTTTATTTGACAATTGCTTACTAAACTATTGTCTATACTATCGCTGGCAACGTGAATGCTAACACGAAAAAGTTGAATTTCCAAAAATAAAACTATCAGTCACTTTAGCCACCTTAAGCTTCAGTTTTGGGCTTAAGCCCCACGACAAAGTAAGTCTGTATAAATAGAATTTTATTTTTACTTAACTATTAAAGGTTAGGTAGTACTGAAATATTACTATTAAAGGTTGTCACTAAGTGGCGCTAATTCACTTCGTTTCTGTATTTTGCATGTTGTTTGCTTAATGTGTTGATGGTTATTCAATTACTTGTAACTATTGTCTAACAGGATATGAAGGAGAATTTATTTACAAGATGATCTTTACGTGGCCGTCTCTTACGTATTATTTAAATTTAGAAAAAAAAACAATTCACGTAATACCGCGTGGGAATTTCATTACTTATTGGAGATTGCTCTGTTGTAGGGCGTAGTACAAAATTAATCAAAATTTGTCGATACCAATAGTAGATTCACTCAGTCTCACAGGTGATCGCATAATAAAAACAGTTTTTGACCTGATTGAATTGTCGTAGGTCTGAGCCATGTACATTTTCGTAACGTTTTAAAGAATAAAAAAATATAATTTGTAATAAAAAATCTATTTAGATATTTTTACGTGCCAACTAGCACTGGATTATAAGTTTTAGAGACTGAGATAAACGATCTCAAACAATTTATATTTCATTTATTTATGTAGTCACTAACTATAATTACAAAACCGATAAGCGCCTTACACTTACAACAATGTATTAAGCCTACCTCACACTCGCGCTTCGGAATTGAGCGTCTACACACGTTCCGTAATTTGCTAAACACCAAACGATGAGGTATTAAGGAAGGTCGGGATACGATACAGCAATATGCCTTTTAACTGATGCGGTGATCACGAACAGCTCCGTCTGAGCTCACGAACGACTTGTAGGGTGATTTACTAATTGAATTTAATAAGCTGTTAATAGAGAGAGTGAACTACAACACGTTATGGTGTTGTGAATGCAGCCAATTGGATAGAAATGGCGCCACGTGTATTCTGAGTTGTACGATTTTATTAGCAGCTTGATTAGTCTGTGGCATATATAAATTGCAACAATATATAAATCACGCTTTACATTCATAGCCCAACACTAGGATTTTCTGGGTCGTGGGTGCCATGGATGGAATAGATAATATCACGATGTTGTAGACTTTGCTAAAACTAATTGTTGACATCAAATTTGAACTTAAATTCTGACTTTGAGATGGCCTCAATGGAAAAATTTCGTCAAACGTACCTACAATTTTTTTACGATTCTACCGTTTCGCGCCAGTTTTTCGACAAACGGTAAAACTTCAAAATAGATTTACATTTAACAATGTCGACTAGAATCTATTTTTCATAGGTTCAGAGACCTAGGTCAGACTGTGTTTTTTCTGGGCAGTTTTTCGAAACGCAACGAGTATGAGAACGAAATCGATAGTCGATGCAACGGAGCGTGGCACATCACTTTTTGCATCAGTTTATCGAACTAGTGAGGTTCTGCGAATAATTCTGTTTGTATTTAAATAAAACTGGAACTAACGATAAGTGGAAGCGACTAAGTGATTGTTTTTAGCTTTTTAATTTTTGTGTCCTCAAAAAATTAAGTAGGTACCTATTAAAATTTCTTAATTTTCGATTATTGTAAATATTGCTTAGGTTAGAACGAAGGTTTTTTCATAAGCAGCATATGGGCAGGCCATACTTCAGACGTCGCTAAGCAAAAATAATTTTCTTTAAATAAGAAGCAAATTCTGAAGTCCAGTGTTCACTGCAGCCCATGGATACCCACGTCCATCGCCAAATAAAAGTCCTATCTGAGCTGGTACGAGTACGATAACGTACGTACGCAATGTGCGCCTCATATGGTTTAGAATTCGACCTCGAATCGAGGGGTCCGGGTTCGAGTCCCAGTGGCACGCACCAATGACTTTGTAAAAAAGGTATATATATGGGCGCTTTATAAAATTAAATATCACCTGCTGTTACGGTGAAGGAAAACATCGTGAGAAAACCTGCACGCCTGAGAGTTCAGAAAAAAAATATTCTCAAAGGCATGTGAAGTCCACCAACCCGCACTAGGCCAGCGTGGTGGACTAAGGCCTACATCCTTCTCATTGTGAGAGGAGACCAGACCCATTAGTGGGTCATTAATGGGTTACTGACAAACCTAAACGCAATGTTTAAAGGATTTGTGGCCTTACGACGAGTTAAAAGGGCGGCGGTAGGGTGCCTTCGCAGGCGAACTTTACGTCCTAATGCCGACCGCCAAATTCCCTTTATTCTGTCTGCAATTTTTTAATCCTACCGGTAAGATAAAACTATTTAAACCTATTGTAAACTTCATCAGTACTTACATGACATTGAGTGACTGTTTATAAACGCAGATAGGAGGTCAGTGTATATAAATATCGGGAGAAAATTGCCCTATTATTGTAGCCGAGGTGTAGAACTACATCAAAGCGACGTGGTAATACGGGGTTATTTGAGTGATGTATCGTATTGAGTCAAGGCTTCTTAAAGGCCGTTTGGAAACCGATAAGCTTATTCTGATGCAACTGCTATGAACTGTGTCTGTATGCAGGTTTCCTCACCGTAACAGCAGGTGATATACGCACAAAAAATTTTATGGCATTGGTGCGTGCCACTGGGATCAGGGCCGGATTAAGAGGTCTGTAGGCCTCGGGGCAACAAAGGAGTGGAGGCCCCTTGGCCCCAAATTATTTTCCAAATAAAATGCAAGTGCTTATCTGGGCCATTTGAGATTTTGACATTTTACTGATTGCCTGATTGGAGTGAACAAATATTATACATAGATGATTTCAGTTAATATGTAATGTAATCATGTTTGTACAAAGTACTGTAGATAAAGGTAAAACGCGAAAAAAATATGAAAGGAAAAGTTGTTTACAGTTTACAGTGTTTACTAGTCTGAATTTGAATTTTTTTCCGTAGACTCTATTGTGGGGGCCCCTCTTTTGTGGAGGCCCCGGGGCTGCAGCCCCGGTTGCCCTTCCCTAAATCCGGCCCTGACTGGGATTCGAACGCCTCGATTAAGAGGGCGAATTCTAAGCCACTTGCCTATCACCACTCCACTCAGTTTATGTAAAATCGATAATTTTGGAAAGGATTTCACGTTCCTCCATCGTCCGTCGAATGCACTTAACACGCGTTAACAATAGCTCAGTTAGTCAGACCGCGAATGAGTTGTTGGCCGCAATAATAGATCGGTGCGCTAGTGTATTTGTGTGGAGCGTATTTATAGCTGCTAGTTACTTTTGAAGTTATTGCCAGTGTACATGGTGATTCGTTATGTGACGTATTCCTGCTAAGAGCGTGTAGATAAGCTCAAAACAAATCGTTTAAGACATGTGAAGTCCTATCCAAAACTCAACGGTTTTTGAGATATTTGAGTTTGATTGATCTAGTAGGATCGTGTGTAAGTATTTCCATTTCACACACAGACAACGCATGTGCGTGAACGCGTGTGGATGCGTTTTCTGTACAAACGGACGCGCATCTTATATTATTGTAAAACTTTAAGATCTTCTGCGTATCGGGTTTAATAGGGTATTACGGCCTATGTCAAAAAGCTTTTTATGTGAATTCGTAAGTCATAAAAACCCATAAAAAATTGGAAAAAATTTTTTGCAAACAAATATTATGTAAAAAAAGACTTTTCAATTTAAATTTCAAAAATCCCCGCGATACCACTGTTTCGGCCGTTTCGGCGCTGCCGCCATGCTTGTGACGTCACTCGCAGTGTAAACAATACATGTCAGTAAAGGAAGAAAGTTATACTCCATTGTTTATTTACACTGCTAATGACGTCACGCCGATAGCTTGCATGGCGTATAGCGTTTTTGACATTTGAAAAACAGATTAAAAAACCTGAATTTTAAAATTGAAATAATAAAATGTATACTAAATTTTTTAGAACAGAAATCACCATTTTCACTTGCTTTTAACAAAATCTATCAGTATTACATAATTTTGGACTTTTCCTTGCATGGTGCGAAATAACCTATTGTATCACTTACACTAGAAAAGTCAACTACGAATATATTACGTAGCACAATTTGTTTTACAAATCTAGATAAGTACTTATTTATATTTATAAGTATTTATTTATTACTTTCTGTATATAGGCACTTGGATTGAGTATCAAATCGCCTGGTTGGCGCGACGTATGCCTATATTGTGCTTGATTTAAATATTAAAGTATACAGACATAAATTTTACATTTATCTGTATATAGGTAGATGTTATTTAAATCTGGTCGCGATTTTTTTGAAGCAGTGAAGGTTGAAATTAAATTATAACTTATTATTTTTTTCGATAGTAGGTACCATATAGCGGTTATCCAATTTTTCGGCAGTCAATTAGAATTCAAAAGTTAATTTTTTATAATTTTTTTAAATGTAAACTTATTTAAATTAACTTTAGAATTTAGATTTTAATTTAATTATTTGAACTGTTTGAAGCGCTGAACCTTTATAGAGTAGGAATCTTGTACAGTTCAATAATCAGATCAAATAAGCTAACGTGAAAGACTATATGTGTAAGACACAAGAATAGCCAGTAAGTAAGTTGACGTACTTGCCAGTACCCCATTAATGACCCACTACAGGGTCGGGTCTCCGTCTCGTAATGAGAGGGATGTAGGCCTTAGTCCACCACGCACCACTACTGCCCGTTGGTGGACTTCACATACCTTTGAGAACATTTTTTTTGTGAACTCTCAGGCATGCAGGTTTCCTCACGATGTTTTCCTTCACCGTAACAGCAGGTGATATTTAATTTTATAAAGCGCACATAACTTTTTTACAAAGTCATTGGTGCGTGCCACTGGGATTCGAACCCGGACCCCTCGATTCGAGGTCGAATTCTAAGCCACTAGGCTATCACCGCTATAACCGCTATGGGTTACTGGCAAGTTGACGTAGGCATCAACCGGTGCTCTCCCGCTCAAACTACAATGGCTATCTTAACACAAATAATTCAACAAGAAATACACATAGGTAACTATCTAATACTACATACCTACACATACTAATACTACATACATACACATTCTAAGAAGTGCGCGGCGAGCCGCAGCCGGCGCCACCGTTCCTGTAGTGAGCAAATAAACAAACCAACTGCGTAGAGAAACCGCCCATTAGCGAAGAAAATTCGCCATTTTCCACTCGTTTTTATTGGCGAAAGATTATCCTACTTCGATAATATGAATCCCATTCAAAGCTAAGTCTCAAGGTCACTCTTCTGAAATTTCACGCAGGAAAACAATATTTTCCTGAAGCCGTTATAACGCTGATCTGAAAGATTTTAGTTTACGGCGATGTGTTGCCTTATCGCTGAAAAAAGCTTATGAAGTTGTAAGATAGTGGTTCAACAGCGATGTTACCTAATACTTAAATTTTAAAATATATCCGTAACTGATTAATATAGGTCGACTAACTAGTTGTACGTGAATAAGATTCTTTTCAACCCTCAATGTAAGGTGGGTTGTAGATAACTCTTATGATCGGCTCCAATGATTCTTGCATTAGGTATTGTGCAAGCTATAAAAACAACATAATATAGATGGTACCTAGGAGGAACCTGTCTGCCACCTTCTTAAACCGCCGTAACGCTACATGTCTCTCATGACTTGTGTTCCGGTTACCCCAAAATGGTTGTAGGAAACACTATTTGAGGCGAACATCTTAGTCCTTACCCAAGGGACGTACGACTTCAGGACTTCTGTCCTGTTTGAGGTTGGACGTTGACATCACGACTGGTTACGTGAAGCTGCATGTTCTTTATATCTTGTATTTCGGTTGGGGAGGTATGGTTGTCGGAGATAGCCTATTGCAGGTGAAAAACTCAGATCTTACGAGTATGAAGTATGACCTCGGGGTTTCTGTCCTATTTGAGGTTGGATAGGGATGTCCATGGACTGCAGTGACCACTTACCATCGGGCAGTCTGCAAACCCGTTCGCTGCTCAATTCTAATAAAAAAATTACATTTCAGTTGAGTATGTTCGCGGAATCCGATGCTCACGATTCGTTGACCCAACTGTTTACATTGTACGTAGTCTGGCCGACATTAAAACTTATACATTTATACTACACTCCGCGTTTTCAGCAGCTAGATCCTGTTCGACGTGATGATACTCGTATAATAGCATTTTGTGGGTTCTACGACGATTTCGAAATTAAATTGATTTGTATGCGTAGTGACTATTGTATTTCTGTGTAATTTTTTTATGCAAATTTTTAATTAATTCACTTTTAAAAGCGTGTTGTGTGTATGTTGGTAATTATCTATTGGAGATGCCCGAGAGGATCCTAGCCCTAGCTCAGTAGCTAAGAAAGCAAATTGGCATCGAAGCGATTTTAATTTACAAAGCAGTCTCTACAAAGGTATAATACCTTTATTTTGTCCTCTAAGGATTAACCCAAAGCTTTTTAATCAACGTAGTTATTTAGAATTTACATTGATTCAAAATTCCTCTCTAAAAGGAGATAAGAACATATATTATTTTATTGGGAATTTGAGTAGAAACCAGTTATATAAAATTCATTAAATACTGTCTTTTAAAAAATAAACACTCCTATTGGACACTAAAGTTTGGTGACCTTAAGTCTAAAAATTCAAGTTCTCAGTAAGTGCGTACACATAATCCGCATGTTTACTAAAAACAGGAGCCATACCGGTGTTTAGTCTAGTCTAGACAGGAAGCGACTGAAATAGGATATCTGTGTTTGAAACTGTAGCGCCATTGTGACGCTTCCAGTCACGTTCAGGTGTCATAACTTGTTGACGAGACAGCTGGGATAAATAACAGCTGCAATAATAGCTTTTGATACACCGATGATAGAGACAGAAACGATGAAATCCGTAGAAAAACGAAGGTGACAGACATAGCTCTCAAAATTTGCAAATTACAATGGGCTGGCCACATCGTTCGCAGGACTGACAACGGATGGGAAAAAAAGGTCCTCGAATGGCGACCACGTTTAGGCAAAAGGAGCACAGGCCGCCCTCCTACCAGGTGGACTGATGACCTGAAGAAGACAGCGGGAAAGGAAGGAAGGAGTCTACGTTGATGGTGTTATCGATTGAGATTTATATCTGTGTCCGTGTCATATAAAAAGCCCATTCTCAAATTCAGACAACATGCTCCTGAAATATATCTCAACTATTGAAAGTGATACTGCAACTAAATGAACTTGACCACTTTATAACATTCGTCGTCATACATGAGGGAGGTCAACTTAAAGTGGATACTTATACCTACTGGTTTCTACAATACAACTACAACGGGTTAGTTGGCAAATTGTAAAAATTCTACCACATCAATCAAAGTGAGAAATTTCTTAGCGATCTGGAATGTTAATATCGTGCGTATATCTTAAACTAGCTGTGCCTATGACTTCACCCACGAATAAACATATTTATTGTAGATACACAAACATATTACAGATACATAGACAGCCCATCCAAGAGCGCTGATAGCCAAGTGGCAACGAATTCGCCTTCTTACTCAAGAAGACCGGGTTTGAACACGACTTTTCCAAGTTATATATGCGCGCTTTATGAAAATTGAATGCTACTCATTGAAACGGTGAAGGAAAACATCTTTAGGAGACCTGTGAGAGATCTATGTTCTCAAAGGCATGTGAAGTCCACCAACCCGCATTTGGTCAGCGTGGTGAAAACGCCAACATCCTTCACATTATTAGAGGAGACCCGACTATTTCAGTTCACTATTTCTTTGCAGACAGATGTAACCAATAGACCGTCTAATCTTTAGGAGTATCTCAGTTATAGTGAAAACCGCATCAAAATCCGTTAAATGTTTTTATATCATGTGGAGCTAGACAGTTTAATTTAATTATTAGTATTCACTCAGATATAGATATCGACGAGTATGTCAACATTGCCAACTGAGTTGTAGTTGTACGTCAGCCATGTTTGGGAATACGAGTAATTATGACGAATGTCTGGTGATGTCGAACCTAAATTATAATATTATCATTGCAACTAAGTTGTATCAAGTAGAAATTTATGTCTGTTTAAAGATGCAGATGATGAAGACAAAGAGATCGGTAGATAATAGATAAGCTCATAGGGGCTAGGAAAGTTTGGATTTAGATACTATCCTTTTTTGTTTTTCTCTGGGCACGTATCTCGCTTTTTGAAACCTGGAGTATAGGTACTCCAGCGTTATACTGTTTTATAGGCTAGTGGACAGCATAAACCGCTCAGAGGGTCTCCAAAGATATCTGAGTATGACGTAAGATATTTCAGTTACAGACGAACTAAGTTACAATTACAATTTACAAGTTTTTTAATTATTCTGAATCTATATATTTACTGTGGCTCTTCTTTTTTGGTTGTTGTATATTTATCATCTTTCTGAACTTTGGATCGTCCCTAACCGAAACAACTCCATTCGTTCTTGTGCTTTTAAAATTCAACGGAATCCTGCTGTTCCTTAAGTCATCGGTCCACCTACTTGTAGTTGTAAGGGGATCCATAGATCCTTGCTCCCTTGTGCAAGAGATGGAACGATGTGGCCGTCCTATTGCTAGTTCAGTCTACTGATTTTCAGAACTATATCAATTTGACAAACTGTCATAACTATAAATATAATTAAAGTACTGAACTAAACTTTAAACTGTTCTACCCTACGTAGTCATAAACAAAGGTATCGCCAATCGTCACATAAATCGCTCGACAATACATTACCTTGTTTCCTTCGCAGGGCATTGCATATTTTCCCAGTAACACATAAAGGCTTACTGGTATTCCAATAAACTCCTATTTAGACTATAAGTAATTACATTACAATTACTCATGAACTTTTTACATGATATGAATATGTCGATTTGCCTCCTATATAGGGTGGGTAATTGTTCTTCGATTCAGGTTGCGCGACAAAAATAAAATTGTAATAAATAATAATCTTTTGAATTGTTGTCTTCAGGAAACAAAACGATCATGGAAGTACTAAAAACGGCAGTGGACCTTTGTTTTGTGTGTGTGTGTTTGTTTTTCCTCTCAACTAGTGGGAAAAATACCTTCACATGTTCCATCATAGATTTAAATGAATTTGAGTTAAGTTCATTGTGTGAGTGAAACATCAGTGACCCACCGTAGGGTCTTGAAGGACTGTTGCGTTACACCATGCAATCCTAATGCGGGTTTGTGGCCACGCGGTCGAGAATATACATGAGTTATTGCTTTTAAACCTGACCTATCGTTTCAATCTTTAGTGGCTTTTCTACGACTTCCCATTCTTTCTTCCTTCCTTCAGCCCTACCTCGTCCTATGCTGGACATAGATCTCCCCATTGAAGCCATTCCGCCCGCTTCTGAGCCCTATAATTCGAACAGTTACCAGCTGTCTTCTTCAGGTCACAGTTCACCTAGTCGAAATCCTGCCACCCATAAGTATTATTATGCTTATACAGTATTGCATTGGGTTCGAATGCACATGTGTGATGTATGTTGCTGTTTTTGTCCAAGTAACTGTCGTCCGTGACCGCATATCGAGTGGACTACGTACGATAGCTCGTAGGTGTTTAGTGAATCTCGGATTTATTGTATTAATATCGCTAATTGCTTGTATGTAAAGAGCATCCTTATTTACGGTTTGTTTACTAAATACGGACATTATAAATAGCTCAAATTATAAATTCAAACTCAATTTTTGTTGACAGAAATTGACGGCAGGAATTGTTTTTGCCCTTTTTTCTTTCTTAACAGGAAGAGGCGTGAAGTATTCTTAAGCATTGGTTTCTACTTATTACAGGGAGGGGCTTCCACCAATCTGACTCAAGAAGGGTAGTTGGAAATACCGTCCGAATGTTACCGTCTCTAAGGAGTCTGATGACTTCAAGATAGTCGGCTTAACGTGCCCTCCGAAGCACGAAGCGCGCATGTAAATCGCCACTAGCATTCATCCATCCAGAAGTGACTGCGTCCAATGGTGACGAAATTTTATCGCCAGTTGCGATCTACAGTCGTAAGAATATTTCTTCGCGCATTCGCTTCACATTGTACAGTTGTCACCCTTTATAATCCGCCTTGAAGTAAGCTAATGTTGCCAGAAATTATGATAAAAATAAGAGCTGCTGGCAACAAGAGATGCTACCTTACCTTAATCCTTGGAAAAAGCGTTGCGAATGCAACCTGTCTTTGGTCAGGATTGAGGATACGGTTTTCCATGTATGGTATGTATGTATGTATGCTACGGTGGCCGTTATAGATTTATCTGCTCCTTTGCAACTTTCAAAATTATAAAAGTAAAACAAAATCCAATAGCACTATACTACGCTAGACCTAATTTAAATCCGCGAAGGCTATTTAGAATTCTCGACCCGGCACTGAACCAGGGACCTCGCTGTCCGCATACGGGCAGTTCATAATCGTTATAGCTAATATGGCTCCGACTTCTTTTTATTGTCGTGTCCTCCGCCATACATATTTGCTTCCCAGCCCGTTACAGACCTACAATGCTTATTTGCGGTTGAATCAAGGGATTCTGAACTGTAAGGGCAAGGGAATAACGGTCTTTTTACGGTATTGGTAAATAAGTTTTGGCAGATTACGAAGCATGCCTCTGACATTAAGTACTAGGGTCTATCTAAACGTGAGAGCATTAGACTTCAAAATTGACTTGTTTTCTCTCAATAACTTTATTAAGTACTCACGGTACAGTGGACAGGAATCGGTGTGTCTTTTGGCTCTCGGTGCTGGATTCGACTTTAGATAACGATTTTTTTTATCACCATACATGAACAAACCACGAGATTATGGTTGATGTTCAGAAAACGTCTTAGTATGGGCTTATACTGAGACTCACCCACAAGCTAAACGGCAAACAGTAACGGAGAAAACAACATTTAAGTGAAAGAGTCCAAAAAATGTTGACCAGGATATGGCTCCCAGAAGTGGCAGTGAGCTAGTCATGATTCAAAGAAACGATACGTGACGACCCGAGTGGCGCCGTGGTTAAGACACCGGTGCGCTATGCGGAGGGTATTGGGTTCGATTCCCAGCAGAGCAGAGGTTCGAATGATGAATTTGAATTTCTGTTTCTGGTCTGGGTGTGTTGTGTTCTTGTCGTGTGTGTGTCCATGGCACCCACGACACAGGGAATCCTAGTGTGGGGCTATGAGTGTGAAGCGTTATTTATTTATTTATTTATATGAAAGATTCTCAAATAATGACCTCGCCTTGATCCCAGGTATAGCTGTTGGTTAGATCCTTAGTCCAGCAGTGGACTTTAAAAGATCGTTGAATATTAAAATGATCGTGTAGGTTGTCTGGTGTTAGGGATCAGTTCAATCCAGGGTCAACCAGGTCTATACTTAAAGGGGACTAAAGGTCGGGGAGTCGTCCTCAACTCGAGGACTTTAGTATTAAGACTCCTGAGGACTAAGACGAAGGGTAGTCACGTTTTTATCATCACAGCTGTTGCGAACTGTTCGATACAATCATTTTAAAAAGTAGGATTAGAAGATCAAACCCAGAAACAATAATTAACACGACCGTGAATGCTTTGAAGTGAATTCTTTAGAGTAATCTTATAGATCCCTGGGTACTGATCGCATACCTTCCGTTACATAAATAAACTTACCTTTATATACGTATAGTAAGTGTCTGTCTGGCGATACGCCGTCTGGGTGTCTAATTTCAGACGCGTTCATTAGATTGTCTGAATTAAGACGTGAACTTGTAAATAAGTCACTTGCCCGTCAATTGGTTAAAAGCTAAATTGTGGGAAATGTCGGAGACCTGTTATGCTTTTTATTGCCTGAAACGGAGCCAGAATCCGTAAGTGTTTTTCGGTAAAATTATACGGAATTTACCTGTTATGTATGTCAATAGTGAAGTCGGAATAGGTTTTTTTTATAGTAATTGAGTAACAAAAGGCACCTAATGTCGTAGGAGTTCGTACCTTACCGTCGTCTTCTTAACCTGCCGTAAAGAAGGAAGCGCTTCATGTCTCTTGTTTCGTTTGGTGAAGGTATTCGGCTGCGGTATGCTACTCAATTACAAAATGGAGAAGAAAGGAAATTTGCCAAACTTCTACCGTAAGATAATGTAATACCATTATTTTAGAGATTCAAGATCTGCATAGTGCATCTCCGAACGATTACCCATTAAAGCAATGAGTAATACGTGACAGAATTAGAAAATGGTAAGGGATTATGTCACGGGCTATATCCAAGAACAAAGGGCGACAAAGGAACGGCAGTCACCAATAAACCGCACCATCGTAATAGTTTCATTATCAAGATTAACTACTGCATTCTTATATGATCAAGTTACGACTTGCACCGCTATGGTAAGATGGCATAGGTATAAACGTTTTAAATTAATAAATGCACCAATTATTATTATATCACACACTGCTATACTATACCTACACATGTATGGTCCCAACTAGATAGTGAGCCTATGCGTAATACGTATATTTATTAAATCTTGGCAAAAGGAGCCCGGCCGCCCTTCGACTATGTGGACTGATGCCATGAAGAAGATAGCGAGAAATCGATTGATTCAAACGGCCCAGGACCGGGCGGAGTGGCGTCGATTAGGGGAAACCCTTGTCTAGCAGTGGACTACAAAGCCTGAAAGGAAGAAGGAAGGTAAACTTTTTGGCTTCAGTTAATTTCAGATTACTTATTGTTCCATGTTAACTTGAATATGAAGATGATTTCAAAGTAATGGACTTCAAAATCATCAGCTTAACATATTCTTTATTTCTTAAGGATTCCTCTAAAAAATTAAATTCCACTGATTGAATCGTCTATTCTGGGGACTTCTTGCTGTATGATCCCAGGTATCAGAAGGAATCGCCATAATATGTGGATGTGGATTTAAAAAAAAAACTGTTGCATATCAATCGGATGTTTCCTCTCCATCATACAAATAACCCTTCTTTTTCTTTAATTAACTATCC
Source organism: Erynnis tages (assembly GCA_905147235.1). Classification (NCBI taxonomy): domain Eukaryota; kingdom Metazoa; phylum Arthropoda; class Insecta; order Lepidoptera; family Hesperiidae; genus Erynnis; species Erynnis tages. The sequence continues at coordinate 978,042 of LR990076.1, forward strand.
AAGCGGTGATAGCCCAGTGGCTTAGACTCGACATCGAATCGAGGGGTCCGGGTCGAATCCCAGTGGCACGCACCAATGACTTTGTGAAAAAGTTATGTGCGCTTTATAAAATTAAATATCACCTGCTGTTACGGTCAAGGAAAACATCGTGAGGAAACCAGCATGCCTGAGTTCACAAAAAAAAAAATGTTCGCAAAGGCATGTGAAGTCCACCAACCCGCAGTGGGCCAGCGTGGTGGATTAAGGCCTACATCCCTCTCATTACGAGAAGGAGACCCGACCCTGTAGTGGGTCCTTAATGGGTTACCGACAACTATCCAGGCAAAGCGATGCCGGATCAGCGAGTGGTTATTATAAACATCTTAACACCGAGTACCGCTGAGTGTTTAACTCCCAAGAAGGGTGTAATCACATTAATTTGGAATCAATAGAAAAACCACTGCGCCTAATAAGGCGTGGCGCCACAGCCGTCTATCTGCTACGTGCGTCGCGTGCAGTATGTTGGGATTTGGGCTTCGGTGCATTTAGCAAAAATGCCATTGCGACTTCTCGCTTCTTATTCATCGGGGTAAAACCCCGGGCACGCGCATAGCCCCGCTGCTTGAGTAGATCGCAAGCGATCGAAAAAGTTAAACGATGTCGGGCGCCGTCATCACCTGGATGTGTGATCGCTAGGCGAATTTAATGCGCGCTTCCGTGCTTCGGACGGCACATTAGGCCGTCGGTCCCGGTTGTTATCGATGCAATCGCAGTCTATAAACCTTGTCGGAGGCCCTATGGCGATTTGAAAACATCCGGCACGGGTTGGCAACCAGCCCGTCGTGGTGGAGTAGCTCAAGGCCTCCCCTTGTTGTGCAGAAAGTATATAGGTCTTTTACCATAACAAGGAGGACTTGGTTGAAGCATGTTTTACACTGCTCTAGAGATATCTACATGCTTGTGACTAGCCCTTTCAATTTCCAAGATGCCAAGATGGAAATCTCAAGGGTTAACAGATTATTTATCGAGCGAAAGCTCAGGATTAAGCGATTTTAAAGGCTTCACGACTTAGTTCTATAGTAGAATATCAACGTATCTACAAGGGAAAATCCCTACTTGAATTGGTTTTGAGTAGATCCTCTTTGGAATGCGGTTGTCCATGGTCCACAGTGACTTGACATCAGGTGTTCGACAAGATACAGACCTGTGCAAGATGAACGAGTAACCTTATCACGTGTAACCTCGGAGATCTGTGGGCAATAATTACATCACATAAAAGTCGTTATCACACTGTTTTCCGTCGAGGAGTTAACGACGGTGATAAGTGATGGCGTGTTGCGTAACGTTGCGCTTTCGGCGGACTTGCCGCGCAAATGTCGAGGGCAGCTCTGTGCAATGGAGGAGCGGCAGCGGTTATGTTACAGCAAGAATTAGGGAAACCCTTAAAAAGACAAATTTAAACCCGTTCTGAAGGAATATTCGGGGAAAACATTTTGTTTTTATGTAAGCATGTGTTCAATCAACATACAAGACTAACTGGACGAACATACAAGACATACGTACGACTGACTCCGCTCGTGTAACAGCTGATGGTAAGTCGGCATCGTTGAATATTGACAAGACTGTGTTTTCGGATATAAAAGAGAGATATTTTACACCCTTTTTGAAGAACCCCATGTCTATATGTATGTGGAATAATAAAATTCTGATACTTACTAAAGGGATACAAACATAAAATGGACCGAGAACATGATGTCAAATAACATTATCTTAAAAATTGAAATGCGGTATTTCATTTTACTCGTTAGATAAACATTGGAGTCTATTAAGTATCTGAAGAACTATAATGACTATCTGTCGCCAACAACCGTGAGAAAAAAAACGCATATCTATAGACAAATCTTAAGAGATGTGACCTATTCACTCCGCTCGTTCCTAAACTTCGCATTGCTTGTGAACTACACCGGATACGAAGTAATACCTTATTAATATTCCGATATTAATGTTAACGATCATAATTAAAGCCCGCTGCGCTTATAAACTTGAAGTGCACCAAAAACCCCGATTCGTATGACATTTAGATTTAATTGGTGGGCGAGGCATATAAGTGAAAATGTCTACAGAACATAATACCTCAAAGAAAGTGCCGCTTAATGATCAGAATTTTTCCAATCCCAATAGTGGGTCAGAGGTGCCCACCAAATACCAACTGCCTTATTATTACCAGATTAACCGTATTGAGTAATTAAGGTAGTTTTGTTTTTAAATATGTTTTCGACAATGATGAAGTGGTGTGTTAAAACGTGATTCAAGTGAAGTTTACTTGTTTCTTGCTTGTAGATGCCGACTCAATACGCAAATTTTATTAATTTTAATTCAAAGTAAACAAACGTACCTATGTGTATTTGAAAGTGTGATTTGAGTTATTTATATTGGGGGCCTAGGTGGATCCCTGGCAGTCCCAACACTAAATACTTATCTGATGTAAGTATTTGCCATGGAATTTGAATACTAGACTACGAATATGCTAATAATATCCATCTCCATTCAGAAACGTTGTTTTCTAATGACAATCAGCAAACCGAGCTGTACTTCATCAATGTATCATTTCATCTATAGCTCCGATCACAATCTAAATCTTAGAAATGGACTCAGAAAAGCACAAGTAAAGCTTTTAGACTTCGAAATATTTAATTTTCGTCTAAAAACCGAAACTTCTAACGTTTTGGTATAAAAATCTTCCGATAGTGCGCCGTCAGAACTTTTTTCTTTTATATTGTCTGAAAGGAAGCGTCTTGGCGAGTGATAGGCGACACGTGGCGACCCGGCAGCGAAGCGCCCTAACCACCGCCGTTGGGGACATCGCAAAACCAACTTTAGCACTACAGTAGCAAGGTCGATAGTGAATTGGCGCGATCAGCGGTCTGTGAACTCTTGAAAATAATATTTCAGTTCGGCTTGTTGCGTAACACACGTATAATTAGAACCCAGGACGCGGTTAAGGCGATACTAGGGAAATTTTAGTGGTGCTTCAGTCTCGGCTTTTTAGCTTTTAAAGAACTTTTATGTGGACATTTATACGTTAGATTTTATTTTTGGTGAAGCGCGTATCAGAGCGGTCGGTGTGGATCAATATTGGACGCGGGCTAGTTCCGAATTCGCTCAGTCTATTTCTTTAGAAGCACGTTAAGTTGCCAGTTACGGAATACAATTAGATGGAGATCTATCCGACAATCTAGCGGTGATAGCCCAGTGGCTTAGAATTCGACCTGGAATCGAAGGGTCCGGGTTCGGATCCCAGTGGCACGCACCAATGACTGTAATAAAAGTTATGTGCGCTTTATAAAATATAAAATTAAGCATCACCTGCTGTTACGGTGAAGGAAAACATCGTGAGGAAACCTGCATGCCTGACAGTTCACAAAAAAAAAGTTCTCAAAGGCATGTGAAGTCCACCAACCCGCACTAGGCCAGCGTGGTGGACTAAGGCCTACATCCTTCTCATTGTGAGAGGAGACCCGACCCTGTAGTGGGTCATTAATGGGTTACTGACTATCCGACAATCGCATTAAGTTATAGAATAAAACTTGATGGAGATCTTATCGGTATCTCTGGAAAAGCGTGGTGGAGTTTTCCAGTTCTCTTTGTTGTGACGAGACAGTGGAACGTACAAAGGCCGCAGCATTTTTGGTCAATGGTAACCAATTAATATGTTTTCCTATTAGAATGAGAAGGTCTTAGTTCACCATGCTGGCGTGTTGCGGGTTAGTGGACACCCAGATTTACTTGAAATCAAATAAACGACAACCAAACAACAACTAACCATTAATAAAAGTCCCTATCAAAGCTCTATCGATATTTACCAATCTCATTTGAGGACCACGATCCTCACCTCTATATTTTGACTTTATTTGATTAAAAAAAAAGAAACAAGGGAGAGGCTCAACGAATTAGAAAAATTTCACTCGACCAATGTATATTTAATTCATTCAAAAATGTCATAAATCTAGATTAAATGCAGTCAGACGTTGGATCCATATTAAGAAAGGAGGTCTCTATGTGAATACTGATACTTCCTTACATAGTTAAAACTAAATATGTACATACAATAAAATTGTAAAAAAAGTTTGTTCGACTGTTTGTTTGCAAATTTTTTTCGTTATATAGAAGTAAATAATAAGCGATAAGGTGAGCAGACTACCTGACATTAGAGAAGAAGAACATATTCTGAATCATTATCTTCTCTATCCACTTCAAGCGGTGATCTAGTACATCCCAGTGGCAGAGATTCGGCCTCTGAATCGAGGGGTCCGGGTTCGAATCCCAGTGACGGCAATTCCCGTAACGGCAAAGGAAAACATCATGACGAAACCCAATCTGAGAGGTGTCCATAATGTTTTCAATGGCATGTGAAGTCCACTAACCTGTATTAGGCCAGCTTCATTGTGAGAAGAGACCCGACCCGAATGTCTTACAAACATATAACCCACTTTAATAGGCATGATGACTAATTTTCAAAAACTCTTCTATGATATTCAGAAGTTTCTATTACGAGTATGTCTAAAATATATCATATTTTTGTAGAAAATTAAGGTTTTTGTGCAATAAAAGTACATTTAAATTTTAAGTTTCAAATTCATTCCAAAACGCTCGCCCGTGTCATGGCGTCTGTAATTACGTCACGGCTCAGTAAAAAATGCAGAGATCGCGTATAATATGCTTACGAAAAAAATGACGTTTACTGAGACGTGACGTAAATTGACGTAATTCCATCTGATGGGTGTTTAAGTTATCATAGCGGATTGTTGTATTTTGTAGATTTATTTTAACAAATAAATTATTAATCTCGACATTAATAAGATAATAAATACATGTTTCAAAATCTTTGAATCCTATTTCATTAGATCAGATAAATATTTTGGCGATATTTGATTACTGTCATCATGCCTATTCCACCTATTTTATCATAAATACCGATCGGTAAAAAATGCTTGTTTTACCCGAATAAAGCCACGTGTAACGATAGCAACAAGCCCGTCTCGTTTGCAAGGATTTGTAAGGCAACTTGCAAATACGCACAAACGTACATACATACTCGTAAACATAGCTACATGGTGCATAGTACTACATACTACGAAGATATAACGTACACCATTGGTTGGGAAGGAGTTGTATAGTAAGCGAGGGAAGAGTGAGAGATTAATTACATTAACTACGATTGTCGGTACGATGGTGGGAATGAATATTTTGATATCAGACAGGGCGTAAAACATTCAGTTATTTAAAAGAAAACAAGATTTCATGCAGAGGAAAGAACATTGTGTTGTAATTTGCATACCTGAAAAGGTGAATGTAGATTGATCGAAATGGCCTGTAACACCATGAAGTAACCCATATAGGGCAAATAAATGTTTTTCTTTCTTGTTTCCTTTCCATTGTTTGTGTAGTCTAAACAGGAAGCCTACTTAACTGTCAACGCACTTGGCTAATCTAATCAAATGTACCTAAAGTGGTAGGCTTGGATTTCGGTTGGTAAATGAATTTATTGGAGACAGGTCGTGTATATTTTGCAGTTATTGTCGTTGAGAAAAACTGTAAAAGTTAAGTATAAGTTAAGATGGCCCAAAAAACATTTTCCTCTCACAATGAGAAGGATGTAGGCCTTAGTCCACCACGCTGGCCTAGTGCGGGTTGGTGGACTTCACATGCCTTTGAGAACTTTTTTTTGTGAACTCTCAGGCATGCAGGTTTCCTCACGATGTTTTACACACAGGTAGTAAACGCATGTAATTTAGTTATTTTAAAACATGATTTTATAATTAACCACCCAACAAAACAATATTAAGCAAAACATCTTCATCGCTTATAGCATAACGCAGATTGTAGTGCCCGTAACCAAGTCTCGGACATGTAATCATTCGTAATGACTTTATCGACCAAAAGTCCTTTTGATTATACATCGCCCGGTTTGCATAAAAAGGTCCGTTCCCACCGGTAAAGAGGAAGCGATGTGAACGTAATTTTCTTATTAGAGATTGTACCGCTTGGTGAGATGCTGCGGTTGCTCAGACGGTGAGCGTTTTGTTGTAATGTATAAAGGTTTTATTTAAACAAAAATGTTGTTTATTTTAAAATAATTTTAAAAAATAATATAATTTTTTGTCATACATTTTGTATGAACGATGGTAATCGGAGGCGTCTAAGAAATAGTATTTCATATTCATATTATTATTTTATTCAATAGCATTTTAATGTGTGATTATGGGTTATTATTGTTTATTTTTCTTTAAAATATACTTGTATTACTGCTCAGATCCAATCTATTCATCCCACTTTGTTTTCAAGAACTCATTAATAATTCGTCCAGTGATCATAAATGACAAAGAATAAGGCGAAAAGCTGCAGGAGTTATGCGTTAGCTTGAGTTCTGTTTTTATGTTTACACGTTAGGCGCCCAGCGTGTGAACCGCCGTGAGTGTGAAGAGGCTTTACGCGCACTCGCGGGTGGCCGCTAATGTCTGCGCGGTGCTGCGATTATTGATTTATTTATATTGCGTAATTTACGCACTCTGTCTGGATCCATGTTCATATGTTTATCAGGCTTTGTACGTGCAGTATCTGTGTTTGTGACTTAGAAATAGCGGAGTAATTTGCAATTTTCAGACTAACGAAATGATAGAATCGTCAAAATTTATGAATGTTATAAATTTAGAATTCGTCAAAATTAAGAAACGTTAATTTAGAAACGTTTTTAAATAATTTTGCCACTATGAGTAAGTTTACTGGTAATTGTTAACGAAATGTTACCTAAATGAGAATAATGGGGATACTTTTTTATAATCGATCTTTCCTCGACTTAACACTAGTCGGCCTGCACTCCCGTTTGTTTCTCATATAAAAAAAAGTAGACGCATATAAAAATTCATAGTTTCATCTATGAAAAGATCAGACGTACATAACTTACGGATTTTATTTCTGTCCATCTTAACTGTCGGAACATTGCTACGCGATTGTCGACTGTGCTGCTATACAATAGGGGTTTGTTTAGTTAAACGCATAGTTCATTATTGGCACGGCTACTGGTCCGATTTTAAAGAATTTAACTGCATCTCGGAGACGATTCAAATGAGTTATTATTTATAGAGGCAGACAGACGGACAGTGTTATAATCTCAAATGTTTTTTATGTAAATACCGTGAATTTCAGACGTTTTTTTTATTACACGAACTTCTTATAGTTGTCACTTTTTAGGTAGGTACTATTGATTGGCACGGGTTCCCTGAATAGGGGAAAGTCGGGTAGCGTACTACATCATGCTATTTCAATGCCGATTTGTTAAGGTGTAGACTAGTGATAAGTCTTGGACTAGGGGTTGTTTGTTTGTTTTTAAAATCTCTAAAGGGCTTTATTTGTTCGGCAAAGCGGATGAATTTATTGCACAATTTATAATGCAAAATGTATGGGTAACGTTTATACCTGATACAGAATAAAAGCTTTCGATTTTGACTTGTACATATACGTACACACACATACATACATACGCCGGTCAAACACATAACCCTCCTTTTTGCTGTAGTCGGGTAAAAAATTTCGGACTGTCACTGGAACTGAACCCGAACCGTCACTCATCGATGACTGGCGTCAGACAATGGTTCGGAATACTGGAGCGTCCTTGATTAGTGCGTGTATCCGCGCTGGTCTCGACTCAATGCACTCGGATTTATACTTCCCATGGTTCCGTGGCATGGTAACCACTGGTCTTTGTGTCAGTGTGTGTTGACAATGTCAGCAAGCGCGGACCTGGGCCTTGATTCTGTATGACCATTCACACTCGTGTCGCGGCAATGTCGTGTCTTACCCGTGATATAAAGTCAAAAAGGCTTAAATGTCAAATATCGCGACAATCTATTGTGTGCCTTATAGGATAAACATTAAGGTTTCTTGTCGTGCCGAGTTCATGAAATTACGTATGTACGGTTTGATGTCACACGATATCGGTACGACATCTCTTGGGTCATACAGAATCAGACCACTGTGCCGTAGTTCACTATCGTCAAAGTATTCGTACGTCAGTCATGTCACAGAGACGAGTTAGTCATAGCAGAAACCCTGAAGGAACGCCTGGGACGACCCAAGGAGACACCAGGCCAAAATCGGATATAGAAGTTTTTCTGGAGCGAATTTGTTTTTAAATGTATAAGAAAATGCAGAGAATGCAATAAAAAGAACTTTGAGTCTGTGGAGAGCAATTGAAGATAGCAAAAAAAACATCAGTCGTTAGTACTCGTATGTCATATGTCAGTATATCTTAACATCTTCCCATACTAATAGCAGCTCTATACGATTAGTATCGAGCACCCGACTTCATATTGGCCCCTTATTGGTACGTGTGGTGTATTTTTGGTACGATTTCTGCTGTTGAGTACAGCGACTAAATGGAGACGAAACTTTAATGGATTCTGCATTTTTAGCTAAATTGATCTTTATTTAACTTCACTTTTTGCTAGTTTGATGTTTATTTAACTTCATTTTTAGCTAACTTGATCTTTATTTAACTTAATTTTTAGCTTCATTTAAACCTTAATTCCATCCAAATTCATTAGCTCACTCCACACTAAAATTAACACAGAAAACTTGCGTGAAACTGAAATTTACAACAACAAATACGAACGATTGTCTAGAATATAGAGAATAGATCTTAATAGAGTGAAGTCGGGTCGTGCAAGTTAAATATTATAATGCGGAGTACGTTAATATTTCTAATAGGACAGTAAACCCGGCAGAGCGGAACAGGCATAATGGAGAACCGCCGGCCCGTAACGGCTGCCAACACCGCCATTATGAAATAAAAGCTTTTTAATAAGACGCGGTGTGACTTCAGAGGACGCGCTGGTTACTGCACCTATGGTAATTAGTGAATAGATAACTTTTTAATCCGGACCTAGACGTTGCGTGTCTACCCTGAGGTAGACACGCAACGTAGCGTTGGTGTGCTCGATGACGGCTGTTTAGTTTTATAATTTAGGGGATTGGGTAGCCGTGGTAGTGAGTGGTAGGTTGGTAGTAGTCAGAAGATGAACTAGTTGTTTATATAATAACATATTTTAAGCAGACAGATAAGGAGACGCCTTGCTTGAAGATGTGATGATTTGCTTTAGATAACACTAATTAAGATAAATTCATAATTTAGTCATCAAAAATCAAAATATATTGAAGTTACAGAGCTGTTTCATTGCAAAGCCTTACTAATAAGCAAATTAATATAAGGAACCACTTAAGTTGTGGACAATACGGTAGATGAACTGATCATTTTGGTAAAAAATACTTCGTTCGTATGAGATTACTAATATTGTAAATGTATGAAATTGGAACACAAAACAGGCCAGAAATGGGAGGAATATTTATAGCTTCTGGTCAGAAGAGGCAACCTGCTGGTATACTAGGAGTAGATAAGCACGTAGATGTTTCCCCGAATTTCTATTTGCTATCTCAGTTGTTCTGCAAATAGCTGAAACACGATTCCTTGCTTTCATCTAAGCTTTTGCGAGTATAACCTAACATACTATACGAATCATGCGTAAATCAGTTTAAAATGATTTGGCGATTTGAAAATACTAGACTCAGGTGCAAATAATAATAAACTATCTGACAAGAGCAATGCCCTTTAACCAAATGTACTAACTCAAGTAAATTTCGCTAAGTACCTTTCTTATTAATACCGCGCTTTTCGTTGAAATGAAAAATTCGAAAGGAACCTTTAGAGGTATTAAAATGTTTATTCTGTGTCTCATGTTATTGTGATACGAATACTTTGATATTAATCAGACACACTTATAAGCACTCCAATCAGTGTGACCAGTGAACTTGATCTTGAATTCGAGAAGCGTTTTCAAATTATAAACTTTATGAGTCAACTGTCTTGACCACTTATCAACAATTTATTCCTGGCTGAAAGAATGCCACGAATTTAGATAGTATAAACACATCTACTATTGTTTACACCACGGAAACAAGCAAAGCTAGTGCTTTTACAATCGGAGTTCACGTTGGAATGCGTGCAGTTTTGACAACACATGACTAACGGTTCGTAGATCGACCCGAGACAGATTTACAATCGAATAATGAAAACGGAACATTAACAAAGGAAAAAACGACGGATAGCATCCAGAAAGATAAACATTTTGCTAACAGAGCGCCGAATGTAAACAGGAGGAGGTAAGCGCCACTCGTGAGTTCATATCCAAGCGAGCTTATGAGCTATTAAAGTTAAAAGGTTGCGACCCCGATCATGTAGTCTCGATACTAACGTCAGGACTTCTGTTAAATGATGTAAGGTAAATGCAATTGAATTTATTAACAATGTAAAAAAATATGATGGATATGGACAGGATTATTACTACATTTGTAAGTAACATGTGAGAGTATGGAATTTATCTTAATAATTAAATTTTCCAACGTCATCGTTGCTAAATAAATATTTAAGTTCTATTTATCAATCTAGAAAAGATATCACAATTACCGAATTCTTTGTTTCACATCAAAAATAAAACCATAACTTTTCCATTCTTAAGAGTAAACGCAACACCCTCTGATGCATATTTTTATTCCTGGCTTCAATAAATTAGTGATTTTAGCGTTCCGTCACACTTACTAAATTCATTATGTAATGTGGTACACTCATCCCATCTGATAGCATTTGGCAACTGTCGCGGGTACAATTATAATAGGCCTTGCAAGAGCACAAGTTCGCTTCCATCATAATAATAACATTGTAATGTCAATAATTTTTCTATTTTCACAGATCTATGTTAAGCGTTTGAAATAAAATTTTGAAGGAAATATGATTTAGTAAAGAGACCACTTTCTCGTATACTTCTCTACAAGATCTACTCTATAGAACGATATTCTTCATCACACGTTGATATCAACATAATGCGATGTTTAGTTTTAATAAAATAATACGTACAGTAGTGAAAATACATTTTACGACGCTAGTCACTTATGACAGGACACATCGAGTACTAAAAACAATTGTAATAAGAGATCTTTCAGGATTGATGGATCTTATGGCAAAATAAAGTGACGGAAAAGAGAATTTAAACAACAATTAATTTGATCACGAAATTAGTACTTTAAATTACTTAACAGCGATCCTAAATAATTAATCATTATAGTAAACAATAAAAATTACACATACGTAGAGAACAATACAGAACAATTCATTGAGGTACCATTTGAGTGGCGCCGGCGCATACAGCGATCAGGCATGAATGATACTAATCAATACTTTGATGGATTATCTAATCCAAGTGTGGAATACAAATCACTTAAAGAAGATACAGTTCAGTGTAATTTCGACTCTAATTTTAATCAAGGTTACTTACATATAAACTTTTTTTAATTTATTTGTCAATTTAATAAAATGTTACAAAAATCTTAATAATTAAGCACTAAGAAAACCATACAGGTTTTTATCTAATACTACTGAAAGTTAACACCGACTTATCATATTTACCTACTTTTTTAAAATTTAAAGTAGATATAAATATGAAGTTCAAAGTAAAGACAATTCTTATTTTGATACCCATAGGAACTTTTTATCGTGTAATGTAAAATTGTAAAAAGACGTTAAATGAGATTTTGGAAGAATCATCACAAAATTTTTATTCATTGTTATTTTAAAAGAAAAGTTTTATTAGTCATTAATTGTATCAAAATTTCTGAAATTATAAGTAAGCTCTTGGTGACTTTACCGAGGTTTTATCAATTTTGTTTCGTTTTCATTTAAGAACATAATATTTGGACTTTTTATGTTTACCTACCGCATTTTGTCTAGTTGCGGTTTTATTTTCCTTATCTTTAAATAATTGTAATTTAAAACATAATCTAAACTTTATTACGCAAACAGATAGCATGTTTTATAATTACTTTCCTTTTGATAGGAAAAATTAAATTAGGTAATTAACATTTTTGTCAAATCTGCAGTTTTATCTATGTCCTATTGATTTAATCTCTTCTAAGTAATTCGTATCTGATACCTTATCTTAATCATTCAAATTGAATTAGATGTACACTTTCTATTTTAGTAACATTGATTTAGAATGAATTTGAAAAAAGCTTAAATTTAAAACTTATTACAAATATTCTATCGCTACTTCGCTCTTCACTACTTTTTAAATATCTAAACATGTTTTTAATTCAATCAATCAATTCAAAAGATCAATACATCTCATGAATTTAAAAACAATGTGTTTAAATTGTACCTGTACTAATGGTATATTCATATACTAAAGATAATTTCAATTGCTAAATATGTTTATTGTCATTTTTTTTTGAGTCCAATAGAGGTAGCTTTCAGTTTCTATTATGATTCAAGGTATATTGTAAAAGTTCGATACAGATATCTACTATCAGTTGCAGAGGTGTCTGTGAGGTTGTGGGCGCCTCAATGGGTGACGTCACATCACGCTCCAGTTGCGACTTGTCTGCGCTAGTCCATCAAATGTACTGTTGAGGTGTGTTCATAGTGATATTGAAATACTGGTGCTGTGCCGAGTGTTTATAAGCTTAATTTAGTTCAATGAACAAACGATGATTTAAATTTACAATCTTTGCAAGAATAGTTGGCAATGTAGTTTTACATCATTTCAGATCTGGAATGTTGCTTCAACTTATAGGTTCAACAGAAAGACATTATAATAAAAGAAAGTTTTATTTTAGAATAAGTTAATTAACATAACATTTTTTATTTTAATTTTAATTCGCTTTTCGTTCCTTTTACCATATTGTATTCCGAAATATTGTCAATTCTATCATCATATACTTTTTATCATTTTTGTCTTGATGTAATTTCATAATGAAACAACAAGTCATTTAAAAACGGTAATCAAAGCCGATAGTACGAGTAACCTTATACCATGCTCAGACCTTTACGATATCTTACGCGGTCGGCTTCGAGTTTTTTGGCACTTGTTCCTTGTTCCGATATTTCCGCCGTCTGCGGGTCGCTGTGGACTTTCTCGTTACTCATCGCGGCTCCCATTATGCAATTTGCTTTTTTCTGCACATTTTATTTCGAGATTAATAGCCCCGATGACAATTTTATCAGCAATGTCCACGTAATATACGTCTGCGGTTTTAGACTCAGCAATGACTCCTACTGTATCGATAATTTTAAGGTCTTTTGATAAAAAAACAATCTTTTATCTTATTACTTTAATACGAAACATATTAACACTATAGTAAATCCTAGTCTAGTTTCAATATAATTGATTAGTTCGGAAGTTGGCTGAGTGCGCTAAAGTCTGCAATTAAATCAACCTGTCAAATTATCTCTATTTAATTGTTATCATCAATCGTCGTAGGATGTCTTAATATACTTGGAAGCGCCTAGAAACCCATCAGAATTCTAGCTTATCTCCAGACTGCTTTTTGCTCATCAATTTTCTCACGGGCAATTGTGGCTTAATTATTCTCGAATTTAACCGTCTTGCCACACTGGGAACGAGTAAGCGACGTGATAAGATAAAATCGTGGATGAGAAAAAAATAAATGACAAAGTTACCGCAATTGAAAAAACGGAATCGGCTTCTAGTATAATTTATGGAACGCTCTGTGCATTATTCGTGGATCTTTAGTATTGGAACGGGTTGGTAAACGAAAAATGTTCGAGATAACGTTGTATTTTTGTTCCCGAACGACCTGGCAGTTCACTTGCAGTGTTAACGGCGTTGATGTACATATTCCGTTTTCAGGAGTCCATAATTCTGTCGAGCTCAAAGCTTTGGCGCATCTGACTTACGACGTTCGTATTTTGGTAAACGCCTCGTCTTGTTGATCCAGTAACATAGATTGGTTTAGATTCAGATCTAGATTACAACAGACGATGTGCTTTTAAAATCTTAACCCGAATTTATTTTATCTCTATGCTGCTATCGTGTTTTACATGGAAGCTATGGATAGGTAGGTCAATTCGCTATCTGCTTCATCTGAATCGATGCATCGATTAAGCGTTATTATTCATGCCGATGTCGTAAACAATCATCCTTCAATGTCGTCTTTATTTTCTATACTGACTTACCTTAAAGTTGGTGTTAAATTTTTACCTTAAAAATCTTTATCTCTCATTATTTTTAGCCTAATATTTTCATAGTCACTTAAATCTTGATTAGATCAATAGAATAAAGATCACGTTTTATCTCATTCTCACAAAGGATACGATATGATTACAAAACCGTTTAGTGTTTGTGGCAACGTCATCAGTTACCATGTGGCAATAGTTTATGATATGTAAACTATTTATGGCAAACGAAGATACAGTCAAAAGGGAAGATAGATTAATAACGTCACTAATCTCTTTTATCTAAAACCCACACGCGTATAAAAATAACTTTTCACACGTGCTTCGTCGAAGAAACCCGAAGCGTACCGTCTACCAAAAGAGAGCAATAAAATGTGGAAAAAGAAAGATACTCGCATCTCGAGGAATAATTTAATTTTCAAGCCGACTCGTACTTTCCTTATCCAACTGAACCGTTTATATTATGAAGGGTGCATAAATGAGTATAGTGAGCACGTTTAGTGCGGGTATGTTTTGCTACAGTGGCCACGATGCTGCTTCGACCACTATTTACACGGCGCCTAAAATGGATTCATAATGGCTACTTGTTCGTACGATACACCTGCCACCGCATATTTGTTTGTTAGCAATAAAATTTATTGGATTTATGCTCCTCGTATTTATCGTGTGTTTGATATATCGTCGCCGTTTTTCTGGTGTAATTTTGCTAGTACCGTCAAACGCTTTTGATGTCGCAACAGTTACGTTCAAATTTCGTGATTCGTAACGTTTATGTGATGATGAAATTCATGCACATCTTCCGAATAGTGTAGAGATAATCTTACAAAATAAACATGCAAACCACATAGAAGTTGACATATCATCGACAGTAGTGCAGTCTTCGAGGAAAACTCTGAACATAAAGCAGATGTACCTTCAAGAAACGTCACTCGCGTATCGACGACACCTCAACTACCATGCGGATCACCTTACGATAACACAAAGCACTCACTGTAACCAGGCTTGTAGACCGCGCGGATCCTCTTAATTAACTTGCCGGTCCTGCGCAACGGAGGACCGAGGGCCACGGCGGCGTGGCCTCGCCTCTCGGCGAACACGATATAGTTCCTTCTATTCTTTAAAGGCACTTCGAATCGTCCGGAGCACTCGAGGGGATCCTGGGGGAGCTTCAAGCGTATGACGGCGTCCTCTTTCGGCCAGCGGCCCTGCCGGCGGAAGACGCGGCGGACCTGGACCGTGGCGGCGTCCCTCGCCAGCGACTGCACGCGCGCCTCGAAGGCGGCGGGGGCGCGGTAGGCCCGCCACGCGACGTCCGCCCTCTCGCAGTAGAGGCGGCGCGGCGCCGCCAGGCCGCCAGCGAGGCACAGCAGGGCCCAGCAAAACGCCGCGCGCCCGCTCGTCTTCATCGCGCCATCGCGCTCGCACACTCACTGCGGTGCAGCGACCCTCGCTTGTCGGCGGCCGGCGCGCGACTGGCCCCTCCGCTGAATCACGCCCCGCCTACACCGAAATAGTCTCGATACTGGCCACGCGCCGATTTATCTCGCCCGATGATTAATTTGCGAGTGGCGATCGTAATTAGCGGCGGTTAGCGCCTGCTCGGGGTGCGCTTGCCGCGGCCGCGAGCCCGCGCCCCGCCGCCTCCGGCCTACACTGATGGGGTGTCAGCTCTCTGTGAGTGTAGAGATAACGTCGCTACTCTATATGATCTACCATATAATATGTAGAGGGATGAGAGCTTCAAGTGCTTGTGTAAAAGTTAGAGCGAGACTAATCATCCGTCAAAAACACCACAATAAATGTACCTATTGAATACCTGGATTATTTTCAGTTTGTTTTTATAGGGAAATGAAGTTTTAAATATGTATTGGACATTTTAAATAAAAACATAAATTAAATGTTAATAGGTATATCTTAGATTATCGCAAAGGATTTGATAGACTCCTCAAAATAATTTAGCCGCCTAGCCGCGTAGCTTAGTTAGTTGAATAAGAGCAAAAGTAGAGTTCTGAGAGTGCTAATAATAGTACAATAAAGGGAGCATTGACGGTTGACCTCCTATCATAGAAAATTTAACCTTCTCAACGGTATTCAGTGTGAGTTAGAAAAATACTATATTTGTTTGATAATAATACAAGTAGAGCGAACTCTCAATAACACAAGTTTTCGCTAGCAGTCACTTACTAGTGACATACTTGTAACGCAATGTACTGAAGTTTATTGAGACAAAGGTATGTAATTAACAGGTATGTTGCGATTATCTATAAGTGGTAGGTGTATATTTGTGAAAGAAAACAGAAAAGATCAGCAAATAACATTGGAGGAACTTTGCAAAGTTTTTGCAGCTGCAGTGAGAAACCAATGCAATTAAGAAGACACAGAATATGTTCTAAATTATGTTTTAATACTATTTAAAATTATGTCAATATAATCTTAATTAATCTAAACTTAAAATAAACGAAACAATTTGATGACTCTACGTTGTAATCGTTGTAGAGTCAACCGATCAAAATTCGATTGAAAAAATCCGTAAAAAAATCCGTAGGTATAACTGAAAAAAATAATTAACATATTGAATTATATTCAAAACCACCACCTTACACGAAGGCTGCGTCTAACTACTTTCACCGCGTAGACCGTCTACGAGCGTGTAGCGCGTAGACCCATCGTAGCCTTACATTACTAATGTAATACTACTTTACTACATAGTTGATGCTTTTCTATGTGTAACAACTTGGTTGCAACCCTTTTATAGCCCATAGTTGGACACGGGTCTCTCTTCGGGAGATCTAGAGCATTCTTCAGCACGCTACTCCAATTGGAGGTGGAGTGTGTAACAACGCCGTTAAGGAAAAACGTAGACTGGGAGAAAAAAGCGGGCGGAAAATACTCCCAGCACTCTTTTAAAATTAAATATGAATTATCGTATGCAGTATGACTCAAACTCAAACTCAAAAGCTTTTATTCATTATTAGGTACAATTTGTGCACACTTAATGAAAGTCATACGGATAACTTATACATTCTACATTCATCCGCTTTGATCGCCCCTCAGGCAAAACGTAGACTGGGAGAAAAAAGCGGGCGGAAAAAAAATCCCAGCACTCTTTTAAAAGTAAATAAAACTTAGTCTATAGTGCAGTATGGCTAGGTCCAATAAAGGAACACACGTGACAGCTATCGTGTGTGTCAATATCGCCCTATTGCCATCCGCTAGGCCTCAGCCTTGACGTGTGGTCACACTACAGATCCCTAATACAATCCAAAGGCTCCAACCTAACGGTCGGCAATTTGCCTCACATCCGGCTCGGAAAAAAGACAAAAACGGAAACACCCTTATGCCGACACCCCTAAACAACTAACCTTACTTACCTGGAAGTTTCATTCATACAAAAATATGAATGACCGATTCGAAAAACGACAAAAAAAATCACGGTGCCACGGTTTACCTTTTATACTCTGAGCCTTGCAAGTTGTGACCAGTATAATAATATGACAAGGGAATTTCTACTTTATGTCTAAACCGTAGGATTCAATTTAGTATGACGTATTTTTTAAACTTTTTTAATTTTTTTGCCCACCGTACGATCTACGTACGTGCTTTGAGGTATTTAGGCTGGACCTTTGTCACACCGCACTGTAATACGTTTTGAATAATGACTCCCTGTTGAATGAATTTGACATCTTTTTGAGTCATCGGTACGATAAAAATACAAAATTTACTTTAAGAGTAGGCTAATTTTTTTGATTAAATTGTAATGTTAAGGGATTGATGTTTTTAAATATAAATATTGGTTAAATTGATGTCTTTTTTTTGTATATTCATAATTTTTGTACCAAAATTTATACTAGTTATATATACTCTTTTACTTTGGTGAGGGATTAGAGTTCAGCAAGAGGATATAAAAACGGCTCCAGACTGATTTTTTAATTAGAATTAAGTAGCGAATGGAAATGCGGCCGCCTGATGTTAAGTGGTGACTGAAGCTCATAGACACACACGTCCAAACTCAAATAGGATAGAAATCCAAAGAAATCCTTACACACATAATTGACATAAATGGCTCATTTTATATCATATGTGGCTGTGTTTCCACTCATGAGGCCTACACGCAAGAAAAAAATAATGGTTACATTCAGACTATTTCAGTCCACATGAACGAACAAAAACACATCATTTAAAAAAAAAGAAATCCTATCCTTGATTATTTGTATGTAAGTCAATACACAAGAAGAGTACTCATGATGAATTCAGCTTTTGTAGCAACCACGCAACCCAAATCGAAATACAAGGCATTAAAATATTGCCGCTTTTCAGCGAGTTAAGAGAGTGTTGGTAAGGAAGGTACCTCTGATCATAGAAATCTGAAAGTACGGTATAGGTATACATTTAGACCGCTCGGTAATGGATCCCAAAACAAATGGTTGAATGGAAACAACAAAAACAAAACGTCGTAACTAACGACACAGCCCAGCGCAGGTAAGCATTAAAACAATTGTAATTATTTTATCTACCAATTTACTCAAATGTTAACTCTACTAGAACAATAGTACTAGATAGACATTCATGTCAGGTCATTGTATCTTTTTGTTTTTGTTCAACACGTGCAAAGTATTAGCAAAGGTGTGAGAACTGATTTTTTTGTCAGTTTTTTGTCTTGAACAAAAACCTATCGGTGTAACAGATGGTCGGGGTAATTAAAATATTAGCATTCGTTTAATCTTCAAGTTTTGACCACATGTTAGAAGGTGGTCATTGTTTGAACACCTGTTGCTTTTAGGATAGATAACAGGCTCAATTTATAAAAACATAAGGTAAAAGTCCTTAATCATGAGCTCCCGTGAGCGAGGGCGCGGCGGAGACCTCTGATAGGTCTGAAACTAGTCGGGCTATCCCGAACCATATACATGAGGCGACCCGAAAGTTCATTAAGATATTTTGTTCTCTTTGATATTAAAAGTAGTGTTAAGACTGAGTAGTTCTGACCTGTCGTTCAATTTTGAGTTATTAACGATTTAGACTGGAGTGTTTAGGTAGACGTAGAAAAGGAGGCGTGCGACTTTATTAAGAAATAAGTATGATTCGTCTCTACGTAGCGGGTACAGAGTATACAGAACTCTATAATATGTAGAGGCATGTGGGTAGATCGGGTTTGGTTAATCTCTTTCGCGCCTGCAAGTAAATATAACTCGCGTACTGAAACGCTTTACTATTGGTTGAGCTCTATATTTGTTGTCGATTGAAACTCGAATGTAAAATACTTTTTTGATAAAAAAATCTTAACAAACTTTGTTCATTATGTTGGATTATGTTAATTGCAAAAAATCTATCAGCTTTACAGAGCTATCATTACTTTCTTAGTATTTTAGAGAATAAATGAATAATTAAAAAGGTGTTTAAATTTATTTCTTATTTAGTTTTGATTATACTACCAAAATGGTTTCTTTTGTAACCAGTTTAATAAATAGAACATTTAAAGAAAAACGATTGATCGATTGGCTCAAAATTAACTTGTGCGTATTGATTACTGTAAATATGTACAACATTTTTTAATGAATAAAAATGAATTTTTGTTATAATTATGTGACACTCTCAATCTCGATTTTTGATTAGTACTGTGAGCACGAACACTAGGTCGTCAAAATATTCGTACGATAAACGTCAGTCATTAGTATTATCGTATCGTAATGTCAGTCTGTCTTGACATATTCCATGATAATGACAGCACGATACGAAACTGCGTAACTTCATGTTCGAGTATAGTTAGCAAGCGAGAATGCCATGAGTTAAACAAACGGTAACGCCCTACGAGTGCTCTCACCTTTGTAGGTATCCCGTGACACTGACGCATTTTGGTTTCCACTCGATATTAGAATATTACTAGATTTAAAAATCTGTATTAGTATTGTCTTCAACACATTAATGACCGCCACTCACTAATCACTGCAGGGTCGAGTCTCTTAGCATTACGAGATGGATGTAGGCATGATAGGCGTTAGTCCACCACGCTGGCCTAATGCGGTTCGGTGGACATCACATACCTTTGAGAACATTATTCCCTGTTTCGTGAGTGCTATGGACACAAAAAAGATCAGAAACAGAAATTTAAACTCATCATTTAAATTTTTGCACCGCTGAGAATCGAACCCAGGACCCTCCGTGCAGCGCACCGGTGCCTTAACCACTGCGCCACTCAGATCATAAACCTTGAGGATTAAGAGTATGTTCTCAAATATAGAGTTAATATTATATATTTGAATAAATAAGAGGTTTGTTCTTTTTCTTCTCTTTAATTTAAGAACTGTCGCAGACGCATCTTGCGGCGACTTCATTAGTGTGATGAACAGGAAAGGAGTGGAGTCGACTGTTCTGTTAAAACTATATTTATTTAAATAAATAAGAAACTCTTTTCCCATTCAAAGTCATAGAATTGATTCAAGAATTGTATTAACTTTTGTAAGCACTTTTTTGAGTTTTTTTTTAAAGGGTGTTGTCATTTAGTACTTTTAAACACCTTTTGAACAGTTCTCATAGCCCATTCTGATATGTATCATCAAGGTCATGTAACATTGTATAATAATAATTGCTACTTATGTTTTCTGTTGATATTTTTTCTACATCTTCAACAAGAAAAACTCCTTTTGTCTATCAAAACTTTTATAAGTTCATTTTCTTTTATTCAGCTTATTTCTACAGCTTAACATTCTATTTTAAGTATACGTTTACTGTTAAATTAAAGTGCCTTTTTGTTGGATTTAATACGATATTGTATTGTTTATTTTCAGATTCTTTTTCCACTGTGTCATGCCAAATAACGTTTTCTATTCAATTGTAGCTTATCAGTTGTAATTTCAATTAGAGATTCAGTTAATAATATCGTTTCACCGTCTCCACCACACCTCTGTGCGGGGTCCCAGCACCTGTGCGGCGAACAGTGAATGATGACGGGGTCGGGTGAAATGTGGAATAATGTGGAATAATATGGAATACCTCAAGACATTATTTTCATAAATTCGGCGGGTGGCCCGCTGCCGCAGGCGAATGATAGCAGGTTTGATGACAGTGGCAACTGCGATATGTAATAGCGATACTAGGCTGATGGAAAAGGATTCTGTAGAATTAAAAAAAATGTGCGATGAACCAGGGATGCATGGATGGAGTTTTAACTCTGGCTTATCTATAAATCTAATGTATATATATTATAAATATACGAAAAATTTGCGTAGGTACCCACAAATCACAATTTAGAGCTCACTTTGCAAACGGAGGCACAATTAAAGTTATACGATATAAAGATATGGAGAAAATGCATTAATTCTAATATTTTTCAATAAACTACATAAGAAATACATAAATTCATAAAAAAAATCTAGTTTGAATACTTTGACATGCACACACAAACAACCATGACGTGTACGTACCTACGTGCATTCCGTGACGTGTCAAATTTAAATTTCAATAATTTATAGTTTCTAAAGGTTAAATAGTTAAAATTGGTCTACTTTTACAGTAGTTCATTGAAGTATTGGAAGTATTAACAGACAAGCGACACGCTAGTTATATCTTGGCTATATCTCCCAGTGTACACAAGGCTTATCTAAGGGGAGGTCATCAATACTCTCGCAGATTTTAATCGAGCATTTCGCCGATCGACTTCGAACGACATTTTACATTTTTAATACTGATTGCGGTCGCGCCTGGTCAGTGAGGCCCACGTTTGCTTTACCAGTTACAATCTTGCCAGTAACCCATTAATGACCCACTACAGGGTCGGGTCTCTTTCTCGTAATGAGAGGGATGTAGGCCTTAGTCCACCACGCTGGCCTACTGCGGGTTGGTGGACTTCACATACCTTTGAGAACATTTTTTCTTGTTGAATTCTCAGGCATGCAGGTTTCCTCACGATGTTTTCCTTCACCGTAACAGCAGGTGATATTTAATTTTATAAAGTGCACATAACTTTTTTACAAAGTCATTGGTGCGTGCCACTGGGATTCGAACCCGGACCCCTCGATTCGAGGTCGAATTCTAAGGCACTGGGCTATCACCGCCGTTTTGTTACAATCTTATCTCTCTAATATTATAAATACGAAGGAATAGATGGATGTTTGTTGCACTTGTCACTTATACTTGGCACCAAACGCCCATTCTTTATCACTGATAGATTTAACGTAAGTTAAATATAGATACATCCATTCTTGGACCAAAAACAACAAAATGAATTTGGATAACAGATACCAAAGTACATAAGTAGCTTACAATCAGGATTCACACTTGTAATTTCCTTTCTTTGGTGATTCAATAGTAAAGTTGCAGTGCTATTTATTAGATAAAATCATATTGGTATAATAATTATGTAGTTTTGTATAATTATTTGAGCTTAGAAAAATACAAGTCAAAATTTTAAAGATAAGTACCAATCAAATGTGAAGGCGGTATAACTTCTTAGTAAAAAACGTAAAAAACCCTTCCTGAGTAAATCATTCGCAAGTGTGGAGTTATTTACGGGCACTACGTAGCAAGCTACAAATTCCTTACCATCTAATGAACGCACACGTTATTAATTTTAGCCCTGATATAATTTAAAAAAATTAAACCGAGTCCAAAAAAGTAACAAATAAAATTTGTTACAAATACTATTAGCTTACAATTTTTCGAGGTTGGTGTCTCTATTAAATATTTTGTTACTATTGTTAAATTTTGGCATCAAAAAATCAAATATTTGCCAAAAAAATCATAAAAAATCAAAAAACAAAGAAGAACGACCATGATCTGTCAATTAGTTTCAGATATATGTGAGGACAAACATATCTACATACATACATACATACACTTATGAAATTTGGTATACTTGTTTGGAAGCCGTAATAGACCAACATAATAATAATTATGTAAATATAGTGCAGTTCCGTTAATATTACATAAATACGTGTCGAATTGATAACCTCTTTTTTTGAAGTCGGTAATAAGGGCAAGCGCCCACAGGCACACCATCAGATAACATCTCGACGCTATAAATTCAAATCACGCGCAATCGTTAAGCGAATATCGACAAGCCTTCCATTAAAATAAATAAATATTAAACCCCGAAACATAATGCAAATTGTGCGCGCGCTTTGATTGGTGGTTGTTGGGTGAAAGATGGAAAGAAGAAATTCACAAAAAGAACCTCGGAAATGGTTCGAAACTAGTCGGGCTAACCGGTATTTAGTACATATAAAACTTTGAGATTAATAATTCCGTTAATTATGAAGAAATTTATTCAAATTGGGAGTCAATCTGCCACCAACGATGCAAAAATAGAAGGCTACCGGCCGATACCTATAAATTGTGGGTAATTTATTGGAACGCCGAAGTCCAGTATTTTAATTGAAAGAGGTCGATATGTTCCTTCCAATTTAGTGTTCAAAGAAATAAGACTCAAAAATCAAATGCGTCATCGAAAAAGGTGTTTCTGGAATTGGATATGGATAACTAATACCGGATTCCGTTGAGGCGTTTAATACTTTGTGTGTTTATTTCATTCATCATTGTTCGGTTTGTTTAATTTTATTGATCCCTCTATTTATAGTCTATTTGACGGCTTATCTGATAGGATTAAAACAATATGGACATTGAAAGGATTAAAACAAATTAAAATTAAATAAATAGTATTTTTAGGGTTCAAAACATTTAGGTCTATCAGAAACGGTAACAGCAAAATGGCTTAGAATTGGCTTTTACTCGAGGTCCGGGTTCGAATCTCAGTGATTCAGTGCTGCGGCTGCTAAATATCGTAAGGAGTCCAGTATGCTTGGTTCTCTATAATGTTCTCATAAGCATAACCGACCCACATTAGGCCAATGGGATGGACTTAGGCACTCTGAGACCTTTGACTGTGAGAGGAGACCCAATCTTGCAGTAAGTCACGTAAGTAGGACGTTGCTTTCCGAACAAAAATCCCTACAGAACCTAACCTATATTCGTGCAAATAAAATAGCACATTAATTTAAAATAAATAAATTTATTACTAAAATCTACATAAAGATAAGGTTATCTATACGATCGCTACTAATAAATGCATTTAGGTAAACACCCGATCGCAGGAATGCGCGATTCTCACGCGTCGGTTGCGTTTGGCAATTTTTATTTATTTGCATCGATCGGCATTGTATTTGCCACTTTTGTTTTTTAAACCTTTATTCCTATAAGCCCTTCTAAGTCCACTGCTGAACTTGGCCCTAATCAACGCTACTCCGCCTGGTCTAGGGCCCTTTGAATCCAACAATTTCCCGCTGTCTTCTTCAGGTCGTCAGTCTCCGTGGTCGGTGGCCTGTGTTCCTTTTGCCTAGATGTGATCACCATTCGAGTACTTTTCGTCCCCATCGTTTATCACATCGTTTGCTACATTTAATTAATTTATTACTAATATTTAAAAAAATAAGGTAAATATAAACACTCGTTCCCAGGAACGCGCGATTCTCACGCGTGGGTTGCGATTGGCAATTTTTATTTATTTGCATCGATCGGCATTGTACTTGCCACTTTTATTGGCGGACCCTTTATTGTTAACGCGCGACAGAGCCTCAAATGACCCGGATTATTTCGGATTATTAACGTTGAAATACGTAGCTGTGGCTTTTGAAACATGTTATGCGAACGTAATTTTAGGCTGGAATAAGTGTACCCATAGGCCATTTTTATTCTCTTGTCATATTTGGTGAACAATCTTAGCATGTCTTTTTATTTTAATTTGCGATTAAAAAATAATGCAGACATAAAATTATAAATATTTAAAAACAAATTGTCACTTAATTATACAGAAACAGATTTCTAGAAAATAGAATACATTTTTTTAAAGCAATTTTAAACTTTTTTTCAATTAAAAGTAGTGCCAAGATTGTTTACCAAATAAGACAAGAGAATAAAAATGAACTGCATCGTTTCATTGAAATCTATCAATCTATATCATGTTTTTTTAATTTTATCGTTTAAATGTTTGTTTGAAAACCGGCCAGCATCTTTTGTCACCTAAAAATTGCGTTACCTACTCGTATACATAGAAGTGGATACATATTGGTATCCATTTCTCCATAGCTGTCTGAGACACATACATAATATGTAATCTTAATCTCTAAATTACCATCAACTTATAGTCTTATACCATCACGCTATTACCTTACCGTGACCATCTAATAACACTGTTATCTGTCTGTCTGCAAACTTCGCGAAATTAACACAATAATGGTCCTCGCAGACGATGTAAGTTCGCACGCAAGTTAAAAGAAAAGAAAAGAAAAGAATGCGTTTATTGTTGACTGTTACACGAAAAGATGTTACAAAAATTATAATAAGTTAAGAACAGTCTACCCTATGCGGGCATACAATAATTATATCTTAAAAAACTAAAACTAAATTTTATATTATAATTATGTTAAAATAAGTTGTGATCGTTAGGCAGTTAGTATAAATTTTAGGACTATTATCAGCAAATGAAATTTGAAAATATACCATCATACTTATGTTTATGGATATGGACTCGTATAAAATGTTTATGGACGCAAATATAGAATTTTAGATTTTTTTTATAGTAATTGAGTAGTAAAACGGCATGCGGTACACTTGATATTTAGTGATCACTCCAGCCCACAGACGAACGCATCCAACCACAAATAGAGAAAAAACATTCTATGTGAGGTTGTTTGCAGGTGCCTTAATTGCTACTCATGAGGACTAAGTTGTTTTCCTCAAATAAAGTATCCCCGGATACTCGGATGGACGGATATTTGTTACTCTTTCACCCAGAAATGGCTGAATTATGCTAAATTATATGTATAGAACCTGGACCAGTTTAGAACCTGGATTAACATAATATAGGATACTTTTTATACATCTCTATCTTACGCGAGCAAGTGTATGATAAATTCGCATGGAATTATTATAAATAGTAACCATGACGTGGTTACTATTTAAACTTTTATTTTACAAATTGATGATTTTATTTTGACAGCGAACATTTTGCGCTCCACTGTCCTCCGAACAAAGTCGCCTCATCTGCGCAGTGCTTAACTCTGCACATTCGCAAGGCATGGGAACGTCTGCCCCACGACGACGGTCGCAGACGCCATGGTCGGTGACCACGGAGGGTAGATCCGCCGCTCTGATACCACGCACGGCGATCCCATTCATAATTCACTTTTATTTGCAACTGAAGCAGTGGCTACTGACACAAGAATATAGAGACATGCTAAACCTCGTGGTTTTCGTTACGTTGCCCTGAGTTTTTCGGTCTGTTGTGTGACCCATTGCGATCGGATCTCCTCTCACAATGAGAGGGATGTAGGCCTTTGTCCACAACTGCGACAACTGTCGACAGTAAATTATTCAATGACATTATTGAGAACCTGAGAGTTCCAGGCACCATGGTTTCTATCGCAAAGAAGTGATACTTCTTCGTTGCACCAGTTGAAATTCAATTTTATTGCCATTGGGTTCGTACCCGGACCCCTCGATCGTGGTTAAAAACATGCGCGTATTCATACGTAGTTCGGAAGTCACGCTAAGCCGCCGGTTTATAGTATAGTAGATCGGCAAAACCTGTTGGAGGCTCAATATCCAACAAATGAGGTTTGTCAATATCCAGCAAATGTTGGCCACTAGTAGACCTAAACTACATTGGACAGTGTGACAAATTAAGTTTAAATATATGAAAATTCTCAGTGAAGCAGCCATGGTGTATGCACTCCAAGATGGTGATCGTCGGGCATTGTTGCGTGTATCAGACCATCGCCCCTCTCGGGAGCCCGACCGTGGCGTCTGATTGCTACGTTCCCTATCTTGTGTCTATCTCTGCTAAAAGTTGAGACTTCAAACTTTCTATGGCTACTTTCTTTCCTCCTTGTGGCTCTCACCCGTACCCATACCTCGTAATTTTGAAGTGGAAAAAGTCTCGACGTTATCAATTCACGGTTTGTACCCCTTTACCGCCGTTTGGCCGTGCCGTCCCCGGCTTTAGAATAGGTGGACCCAACTCTTCCGATGGGTGTCGTAAAAGGCGACTAAGGACCCGATGAGAGAGTGGGCAGCAGCGCTCTCTTCTCTTTCCAACTGTGGATTATATCACTGCGGTGTGGAAGGCAAGGGGAAACCAAACCACCACACTACTTTCCCATGAAATTCGTCATGAAGGTAAACCTTCAAAAGACGACCAAGAGTGTCAAGAGTGTAGCGACAGTAGTAGAGCCCTTTTGCGAAGTCCTGGTCCTTTGCTCAACACGCTTATTCTCCATCGGTTATCGGTCCTATTACCCGAAGGATGTAGCGAGTCTATTGCCGTTGCCACTTCAATTCGCATTCGTATGAAATCGCGTCAAAACTGAGTTAGTACATCAACGGATTTCATCATTTCAGACAGGACTTATCTTGAAAAATGTACACAGGTTGCTTTGATCACGTAACCGGTGAGATTGTATGATCTTTTGCTATAGTATTATTGAGTAGCGTAGCACCGGAGTTATGCTAGTATTATAGGCGCCAGGACCAGTCTGTGAGGGCAATTACAGGCGCCGTAATGGCTGCCGTTTTATTTACATTCTAATGATTACTACTGACTAAGGGTAGTAGTAAAGTGATTTGTCTCTTCGTGTAGGTTTCATTTTGGTCTATTTGTAATAAGTATTAAAACATTCAGTGCGCTGTTAAATTTCCTATTCGCTTTAGAGATACCACCTGTGATTACCTATCTTTTGGACACGCGAAGCGTGTCGGATATAGCGGTGATAGCCCAGTGGCTTAGAATTCGACCTCGAATCGAGGGGTCCGGCTTCGAATCCCAGTGGCACGCACCAATGACTTTGTAATAAAAGTCATGTGCGATTTATAAAATTAAATATCACCTGATGTTACGGTGAAGGAAACATCGTAAGGAAACCTGCATGCCTGAGAGTTCACAAAAAAAATGTTCTCAAAGGCATGTGAAGGCCACCAACCCGCAGTAGGCCAGCGTGGTGGACGGCGGCCTACATCAATCTCATTGTGAGAGGAGACCCGACCTGTAGTGGGTCATTAATGGGTGCTGACAATGCTTTTAAAACATAATTATTTTCTTCATGGCGGATCCCCCAATAGGAAAATATCGGTTGGGATAAATAGCGCGATCGGCGACGACCGCCCACTCGATAAAGTGCTTCTGTGTGTGTGCAATACCCCCCGTATAGCACACACACGCAAGGACTGCTCGGAGACCTAGGGGTATGATAGCGAAAACTCGCATGGTGAATAGATATAGAACACGTTTACTCATCACACTGTCGCTACTGTGGTAGTAGCAGAAAGATAGCATTTACTAAATGATTGTACATCAAAAATTGAACGAGAATTGCCTATCCTGCACTGTGGCTATTCAGCAGCTTATTGACACCAGCAACATCAGAATAGTCGCCAGTGCGTTGCCAGAATAAAAAAAAATCACTTACTTAAAAAACTTACAAATATTGTCATGTCAGGTCGGGTCTCCTCTCACAATGAGAAGGATGTAGGCCTTAGTCCACCACGCTGGCCTACTGCGGGTTGGTGGACTTCGCATGCCTTTGAGAACATTTTTTTTAGTGAACTCTCAGGCATGCAGGTTTCCTCGCGATGTTTTCCTTCACCGTAACAGCAGGTGATATTTAATTTCATAAATCGCACATAACTTTTATTACAAAGTCATTGGTGCGTGCCACTGGGATTCGAACCCGGATCCCTCGATTCGAGGTCGAATTCTAAGCCACTGGGCTATCACTGCTGCAAATATTACTTGCAGCGGTGTATATTACAAATATTACTTGCCTTAAAATGTTATGCGTACATAATCGTGTATGTTACACGTTTCGATGTGAATAGCACTTTTGTCGATAACGTGTCGACAATTCCTGTCGCCTCGCTAGCCGGTAGTCGCGCTAGTCCCGGGCTCACCGTGGGAACCGCGGCTCGCTCAATCCTAGTTTTGCATAGTTTATTTGCGTCGCACACTGTTTTGTTACTTCTGTAAACATTTCTTGTTGAAACTTGTTATTGCTTACCTTGTTTACGACGACGAGGTAATGGAGAAATTAATTTTCGTTTTATTGAATATTTAATATCATTAAATACTTAGATATTTTTACATCCAAAAAATGTAGGTACGTTAAAGGTTTAATATATTTATGTAGTTCTATGAATTTTTATCACATTTTTATTAACTTGACGTTAGACAAAATTAGATCCTTATAGAACCAGATATACCCAAGTAACTTAAAACAATAATTCCCAAAAAACTTATAATACTTAGTTAACTATCTTTTGGGAACTTCGGGATGAAAGTTATACACTGGGGTTAAATTAATTAATTGTTTTTCTTATATTAAGTTACTGTGATAAATGTTTCCTCTGGGGTTAAATATTCTAATATATAAAAGCAACGCCTTACAAATTTAATTTAAAGACCCGTATACTGTTCGAGTTTCGCTCATACAAACAGAAGTCGAATTTCCAAATTCCTTCACACCACAGGCCTAACCCTCGCCTCCCAAAAACGAGGATCAAAGCCTTAATTAGAATTTAATACGTGTCACTTCGAACCCGGGTCCCCGCCATAATTTATCGGTCTCCACCGAACAATCGGCGCACAATCCCTCACACTAACGTCGCTATTTAAAGTCGGCTTTACACCGTAGAAGTGAATATTGCGTTCCGAGCATACCTTGGGGCTTGGTACAAGTTATAAACGGCAAGAGGTTTGCGCGGGATATCTTTCTGAGCGAGTCACGCGACAGGCATCGATGAAATCAGCGCCATGGCTAGTATGTGGGTGCGTTACTACTCATAAGGACCCTAGATTTTTCACATCAAATAAAGTGTCTCTACCATTTTCCCAACCGAAAAAGAAGATATGAAAGACGCGCTGCTTCACGCCGGATTAACAGGGTACCTAATGTCCACCACATTAAGGCATCTTCGCGAGCGATCCACCACTTCGTGTCTGCCCGCATGGTTCTTAAGATTTATAAACCAGTTTGGTAAGTGTACCATAGCAACTGAGGCAATCATAATATTATACCTCTCACAATGTAAATCATTCTCTTATAAGCTCTGTCAGATCTGTTTGAAATTGTTGTGACGCGTTAAGTTTTTGAATATTCTTGGAGACAGAGGCTTGATACTACCACCCACATATTTACGTAAACTTACCGTCCATAGTTAGTTGTTTACTTTGCATACTGCGGCATACCTAAAAGGTTGCTGTAATTTGAAAAATATCGGCATGTATTTTGCCATCGTTTAGAAGAGAAGTTTGATTTTACATCAGACTAGAACGAAATCAAACATTTAAATAATCGCTTCTTTAATTTAATTTTTCCATCGTAGCTTGTGACTTAGCACGCATCAAGCCGACCGATGTGAGAATTTGCATCGAATGGACTTGGGAAGAGCACAACCTCTACTGGGACACATAATTATACCTATATTGCATGCAATATATATAATTTGTAAACGTACTCGTTATATAATCGATTTTGTTTATGAGAAGTTATTTATATCATCACATTATAGGTCTGTTATTTCTACATGTATCGTAGTGTTAGCCACCACCTCCCCAATCAAACTCTACTCTCTGTTCTATCTTCGATCGACTCTACATCTTACGATTATTTTTTTAGCAATCCAAGATACGAACACCACTTTTTTGCCATACCACAAAAACATATTTGCCACTTTCTCTCCCAGGTTCCCACAGGCGTACAATTCGTGACTTCCGACAAACGGAGACCAAAAAACCTGTCAAAGACATCGGACGTACAGACGTGTCTTTTAAGGATTTAAACACCTTTGTGAGGTACAATAGGTTTTATGGCTAGGGTTGGCACACGTCAGGATGTAGAAAGACATGTTTGTTTTTTTAATAAAGGTTTTAACCTATTTCATGCGTTTATCCCTTGAAAAGTAGGTTTATTAATTTCCACGTTAAATTAATAAAAAAAATTATAATGATTTCTGATCAAACACAACTAATTCTAATCAAATATTGGGCTGTTTAGCTTTCTGAGATATTAAAGTTTGTTGATTATATTTTTACAGCAACTACTTACAGTAGATAACTGCACAGATAAATATTAAATTGTTACTAGCAGCTGACTTTCCGCTTTATCACGATTTATAATGTTGAACCTTATTGAAACATTCTAAGTTCCAACCAAATCCTTTCATTTTCAAGACATTGCACCGCGCGAGTGGTTTTAGGTTCGATATCTAGCAAAGCATAATTTGAATAACCGTCTAGGTGTCATATGTTTTTTGTGACTTTCCATGGCAAAACAATATAGTGTGCGATAATGATTTAACCGATACTATAAGTGAAGTTTGCTTTTCAAAAAAACATTTGTCCCGTATTTTGATGTTACCATGGGATCCCTACTCCCCTTTACTAATCTGTTCCGTTCTTTTAAGATCACGTCTGCTAATGAAAAAACCAAGTTTAATATTTTGAAAATATCCCGCACCTTTGGCGGTGTCGGTCCAATTATAATTGAGTATTGACTCCCAATGGGAGGGTTGGTTTTGACAGTTGATAGATTACTTGTCGATTTTACGTGTTAGGCACTTTAGCGATATTGTGCGTTCCCAAAAGATTTGATACATATAAATCAGCCTCGACTAAAGATATTGAGAAGTTTGTCATAAATATACCTAATAAGCGGGCAATTTTTTTTATTCAGCTATATGTATATTAAGTAGAGTTCTAATAACTTACAAGTAAACTTGATACGTGACAACGTATCTTGCCAATTACAAGCTGTCTATAATAATTATATAACATTACACGAAACATTTAGACATTAGTCAAAATCTATTTCACGTAAGTATATCTAATTTATATTTTCTATAAAGATATCTGCGAAAACTAACCAAAATATTTTTCAGATAACCTTCTTCTTTTTTGAAGTCGGTTGATAAGAAAATATCGCACTTTTTTAATTAACATACCAACAGACGACCGAAGCTAATAAAGCGTGTTAAAAATATTTATCCTCATACTTTCGAGAACAAAGCAATACAGTTTTGCCAGCTATTTTGCTCCTTTATCCATCTCATTATTAATCAGTATTAACTGACTTCCTATACATCCTACGGGAGTCCGCTGTGGTCCGGCATGGCCGCGGCTGCGAATTAATCGCCGCGACTCGTTAGACCACCGACGACTCGCGCGCCTCGCCTCTTTGTTACTTGTTTACGCGTTTACATTATTGTGTAGAGCTCTTCAAATGCACATTTCTAATTAAAATGTACGTGCAAGCTATAATTAAGGCAATAAATTACTATAGAATTTCATTTTTTATGTAAATTAAAAATATTGGATGCCCTAGAACACTCCCTTGTGGTACACCAAGTGTAATTGTAGAAGTGGAAGGAGAAAAATTTTTTTGTTTCCCATTTATTCGGCTAATGCAAATATCATCAAGAAAGAAATTTAGATCTAAGTAATCATCAAGGAAAAAAACCGAAAAATAATGCGTTTTTTTTATTAATCTGAATTAAAATGATGCAGGTCCAAGAACACTTCCCAGTTGAACACCCAAGTGAAAATTTAGAACTGGAACGGGAAGTATTAAATTTAAGTACTTATATCATATTACGGCATCATATTATTTTTGAATATTATTACTTTAACTCTCCTCAGTAGAAAATCTTTTGTAAAACTAACAAAATGAAATACGCATTGCGTTCATTCAATGCTACTTCTTTCAAAATATTCAAAAGTTTTATGGCATGCCGTAAAGAAATTTCACGATCCTCCCTCACTGGTTCCTGAGAATTCCTTGCATTAAATTGTAAAGGAATAATAACTCAATTAACAGTGAAATTATATGAATTTGACGCAATATAGCAAATTAATCTGGCCTACTCGTTAAGCGAAGGACCACCGACGCGACAGGTCCAACTTACGGGGCCGTTGTTAGTGGAGCTGCTTGAGTAAATCGCAAACGATCGAAAAAGTTAAACAACGACGAACGCGGTTAGCAAGCACATGGATGGGTGACCGCTATTTGCGAATTATATGCGCGCTCCGTGCTCCGGAGTACACGTTGAACCGTTGATCCCGGTTGTTATCGATACGATAGCAGTCGTTAAAGCTTGCCGGAGTCTTTATGGATGGTTTGACAACATCTGACATAACATTATTTATCCTGGTATCTGTATCCATCTGGATTTTTCCAAATCGTTTTTTTTTTTACTGATTTATTGTGTAATTTGTCTGAGCTATGTTATGATTTGCGATTTTAAAACATTATAATATATAATAATTATTTTATCGACATATTACTTACACATATCTAAAACTACATATTATCTTTAATGAAGGCTGTTTATGGAATGCTCTTCTACCTACATATTTTTTTGTAAACCTGTTTGTGTTAGATAAATTAATAAAGCTATTGGCAATAAAGTTTATCTTTAGTGATGAGATGATCGTTATTCGTTTATTTCATTAATAAAACAATGGTTAAAATAAACTTCAGCGAAACAGATCAAAATAAACAATTTACCGTTCACCGCACAGCAATACAGGCGCTCGCATGTTTTTTTCCTCTTATTCCGCCGAGTTGTGCCTCCAAAATTGAGTTGTACGGGTCTCGCGTATTTTTTTATACTTTTTGCCCCTTTTTATCCTTTTTGCGACGCGCCGGCGGTCGCCGGTAATCACTTGCATGTTTATTTATTTACTAACCGACTTACGAGCAGGGAGGTTATTCGTAAGGCGTAATTAATGTTATTTGAATTGGATGACCGATTGCTTCGGATAATTGGGTATTATGTGACACACTTCTTGTGCTATCTATGCCTTTGTTTGTATGTTTGGATGAATTTTGAGTATCTTCTTAATGTGATAAGTGTTTATGATCGTCGCCTATTTTCTCTTTGACAAATATGGCTGACTAAATAACCTGGCATTTTAGTAGACGGACCTGTGCGGTAGACTCACAGACATCCAAGTGTTATACCGAACACTTGGGTATTAAATGGCAGAGCGAAGCCTGCCGGGTCGACTAGTTTATATTTTTGGACGAAATTTGCTCGGTACAGCCACGGGTAGAGCCTTAACTGACCAATTCCAAGCGCATAGCAACCTGCAATCAGGTTAATTGTTAAAGAAATCGTACCAATTAAACCTCGTTCAACCTTTAGCATTTCGGTGCAGGTGTGTGGTCCGTTGACAACTTTGTAACTCCTAACACCACCTTATCTGACCGCTGGTGATCCCCACTTTCCGCCCCCCAAAGGTAATAAATCACTGGGGTATTTAATTATTTTGATTAAAGTACCGCACGTTGCACTGAGGTTCGGCAGGTAGCGAATTATACGCGAACTATCAAAGAACAAGAAACACACTGCGAAAAGTATTTTAAACTGTGCCCGCGGCTTCCCCCGCCTGTATTTAAGACTTGGTGCAGATAAGGATAAAAAGTATCCTATATGTTAATCCAGGTTATGATCTATCTGTGCACCAAATTTCATCCAAATCTGTGGAGCCGTTTTTGCGTGAAAGAGTAACAAACGTCCATCCATACCCACAAACATTCGTATTTATAATAGTAAAATATATAGTAGTAGGATTTTGACTAATTTGTCTAGTTACCTACAGCATTTTAAGCTATATAAACCCATAGAGCCCCTTGATTTGCGTAAACTAAGCATCGTCAGGGATAAGTACCTATTGAACTTCTATCTAAGTGGAGTAGGTTCATGTTTTAGACCCTTAGAGATAAGTGACACGCGCACTTCCACGCTAATAATTCATTATTCGCTGAGCCGGTGGAGAAGTAATCTCCAGTACCCCGAGCTTAAACACTGCCGTGAAAGAACTCATGCGGGTAACGTAAGCCAATTGTATGAGAAGATGTTATTTGACGACATGACTGGCGTAGTGGTGAAGACACAGGTGCGCTGCGCGGTCCTGGGTTCGATTTCCAGCAGAGCAGAGATTTGAATGATGAATTTGAATTTCTTTTTCTGGTCTGGGTGTTTTGTGTTCTTGTCTTGTGTCCATGGCACTCACGACACAGGGAATCCTAGTGTGGGGCTATTAGTGTGTAACATTATTTATGTACAAAACCGTTTATTTTACGAATATGGGTTAATTCTTGTTCGCGACATAAATAGCGTCCGATAGTCTGCACCCACCTTTAGAGGGCCACATGCTTTGATACTTTAAGGCCACACTTTTGAAAGTTTAAAAATACATCCACCGTGAGTTTGTGGAAGCGGTCGTGTGACATTTACGAGTATGTTTGGACACCCCGGTATGTAATAACGCGGCGGGTTTTCAAAATGTCGGCAGCTACAATGTGTTCCAATGAAATTGTGAGATTAAAAAACGAATGTGTCGGTCGACCCAAAGACGCACCGATGAGTATTAACGCTGCATTGTCAATTTATTATGTTTTAATACGCGAAGCAAAAATTTTGGGTTAAATTTGCGGCTCAGGCTCACTTCACTACGCGAAAGCAGTTTGAAGTTTGGCACAATTAAAGTTTATATGGAGAAGAACGCATGGATTCTAATATGTTTTTTAAATAAATAAAGAAAAATGGTGACCTTGCAAAAATACATAGACAAAAAAGTTTGATTGAAGAGAAGCGTTTTAACTTCTTTAAGACGTTCCAGTCCAGTAACCCATTAATGACCCACTACAGGATCGGGTCTACTTCTCGTAATGAGAGGGATGTAGGCCTTAGTCCACCACGCTGGCCTACTGCGGGTTGGTGGACTTCACATGCTTTGAGAACATTTTTTTTGTGAACTGTCAGGCATGCAGGTTTCCTCACGATGTTTTCCTTCACCGTAACAGCAGGTGATATTTAATTTTATATAGCGCACATAACTTTTTACAGTCATTGGTGCGTGCCGCTGGGATTCGAACCCGGACTCCTCGATTCGAGGTCGAATTCTAAGCCACTGGGCTACCACCGCTTTAAGACGTTCAACCCATGAAATTACCTCAAATAGGTAATGCAGAATTTTATGTTAGGAGGTGCCCTACCGCCAGCCTCTAACTCGTCGTAAACCAGCATGTTCTTCATGTCTTGTCGCGCAATCTACTATGGGTCTACCATTAAATACTTATTATAGCAACATAATTGGAAAAATAGCTCTCAAAATTTGCAAATTAAAGTGGCAATGGGCTGGCCACATCGTTCGCAGGACTGACAACCGATGGGGGAAAAAGGTCCTCGAATGGCGACCACGTTTAGGCAAAAGGCGCACAGGCCGCCCTCCAGGTGGACTGATGACCAGAAGAAGACAGCGGGAAACCGTTGGATTCAGAGGGCCCAGGACCGGGCGGAGTGCCGTCGATTAAGGGAGGCCCGTGTCCAGCAGTGGACTACCAAGGGCTGAAAGGAAGGAAAGAAGGAATTGGAAAAAACGCAGTAGGTACAAGGTACAACGTCACTAGTGCCGGCACCAGGTGTTGCTCGCGCTATTTCCGTACGCTAAGTGTACCTACGAACTGGGGCAGCGTGGATGTTTACACCACACCTGGGAGTAATCGTGATTGTGCGGGAGTTTATGTAGGTTTTAGGCTTAGAATTCGACCTCGAATCGAGTGGTCAGGGTTCGAATTCCAGCGGCACGCACCAATACTTTGTAAAAAAGTTGTGTGCGCTTTATAAAATTAAATGTCGCCTGATTCTACGGTGAAGGAAAACATCGTGAGGAAACCTGCATGCCTGAGAGCTCACAAAAAAACTCAAAGGTATGTGAAGTCCACCAAGACGCAGTAGGCCAGCGTGGTGGACGGCGGCCTACGTTGCTCTCATTGTGAGAGGAGACCCGACCCTGTAGTGGGTCATTAATGGGTTACTGACATGTAGGTTTTGGGAAGAATATCGAACACGGTTACGTCGCGACCAGTTGTAGAAGGCCTATTACCATTGCCTGGTTGACTGCAAGCATTTATGGTCCACTGCTGGACTCGGGTCTTTCCCCACAACTGGGGGAGATCTGGGGCATACACAACCACGCTGCTCCAATGCGGATTGGTGGAGAAACAGCTTAACCAGTGTCGGATGTTTTCAAACCGACCACAAGGCTTCCGACAAGGTTCAACGACTGCTATCGTATCGTTAACAACCATGACTTTACCAATCTTAACCCAGTAACAGTCCCATGAGCCACATGTGACTCATACCCATTGTTTAACTATTGTGTCTATTCACTGGACTGTGAAAGGGTTAAATAGGATTGATGTACTCGTACCTACCAGGAATAGAGATTCGATCGAATTTTGTGTCTATTTGAAAGACCTTTTGATGGACGGGTGTTCTGAATCACGCTACCGAAGTTTTCTAAATCGCTGGCATATTTACAAAAGACGACGGCCGCTTTTCACACACATCAACAAGCCTGGTGGAAGATCTTCCGTTGCCAAAGGTATATCTTTACAGCATTAACGATTATACGTTACGGCAGCGGTGATAGCCCAGTGGCTTAGAATTCGACCTCGAATCGAGGGATCCGGGTTCGAATCCCAGTGGCACGCACCAATGACTTTGTAATAAAAGTTATGTGCGATTTATGAAATTAAATATCACCTGCTGTTACGGTGAAGGAAAACATCGTGAGGAAACCTGCATGCCTGAGAGTTCACAAAAAAAAAATGTTCTCAAAGGCATGCGAAGTCCGCCAACCCGCAGTAGGCCAGCGTGGTGGACTAAGGCCTACATCCTTCTCATTGTGAGAGGAGACCCGACCCTGTAGTGGGTCATTAATGGGTTCTGACATTAACGATTATGAGATTATGGTTCGTAAGCGAAACGCAACACCTTGAGAGAGATCGGGGAATTTAAGTATGTCTTGCCTTAAGTTGCGTAAGTACTATTCCACAATTTTTCCTTCCCCACCATCGTATTGGTCCCTGACCCCTCTCAGTTCGGAGATCTAGAGCGCGCGTCTAATTATAAACGATCAAACGACGTCGAACACGGAAGCGCAGCGTTTTATAGTGACATCGGGAATACAACACGCATTG
Organism: Erynnis tages; assembly: GCA_905147235.1. Classification (NCBI taxonomy): domain Eukaryota; kingdom Metazoa; phylum Arthropoda; class Insecta; order Lepidoptera; family Hesperiidae; genus Erynnis; species Erynnis tages. Next base: position 1,016,130 of record LR990076.1, read on the forward strand.
ACGGTTTGGTGTTTTTATAGTACTTTACCTAAGTATAGTAACCGTCATGAGTCGTGAGCACAGATTATCAGTAGTAGGGATATTGTATACCTACTTTCGGCCAATGTACAGCAGACGAAAAAACGCGCTGGACCAATAGACGACGCACATTAACGAACTGACATTTGTTGAACCAATCGTGTGCACCGCAGCGCAATCAATGTCAAACCGACCAATGAAAGTTCTGCTCACCACTCGTGACGGCAACTATAGCAAACGTAACATGAAATGAAATGTGACTCGCTGTGACGGTGAAGGAAATTGTCGTGAGGAAACCTGCATGCCTGTAAGTTCTATATTATTATTATAAAGTTCTTAAAGGCGTGTGAAGTCCATCAAGCTGCACTAGACCAGCGTGGTAGACTAAGGCTACATTGGATTCAATTCAATCTTTATGATAGAACATTTTAACGTTTTAACGCCATCTAGTGTTGTAATGTACAACTAATATGAACTTTACATGACAGCAAATAAGATTAGTTTTAGTACCATTCAAGAGATGGCGCTTAACAACTAAAATCATAGCACACTTTCTTCGCCATAGATGGCGCTATTTTTTATATATGAAAAGTTATTTATATGAACACTAGATGGCGCTCCGGACACGTATTGGTGTTGTAACACATTAATAATTATGCATTCAAAGTGGACGGGATAGAGGAACTTCATATTATTTATTCATTTTATTAACAAGGCAGGATCCACTTATGAATTACCAGCCCTTAAAGAATTACCATGAATCCAACAGCTTTGGGTTCAGAAAAATTCTTACTTTAGGAGTAGGTAACTAGGAGTACAGATTACTTACTTAATATTAGGAAGAGTCCACAGAATACGTCATAATAGTACAAGTGGAGGCATGCAATTTACAGGGACTTTCCCGCTTAAAACAATTTGTTGTTATGTAGATCTATACTACTATATTATTGAATGTTATTGGTGGCCAGCGTCAATAACATATTGTCGGGTATTAATTGTTTATGGTAGAACAGGTTTTGGTTACCAGATTACCTTGTTATTTCAAAGCAATTAATAAGGATAAATGGAAACCAAACTACCCCTACGTGAAGCTATGCTACTATTAATCAGTCAATCAATATAACTGCCACGACCTTTATTTCTATGTTCTCTATGAAATTACTCTTAGGGTAGTAAAGTAATAACCATCCCTCTCGCCTTAGCTCAGCCAAGATTGCCGACGAAGTGAACAAAACAAGAAAATATTTAAACTACAAAAGCGCAAACAGCAATAGAAGCGTAACAACTGTGCCACAAACGGGCGACAAATAATCGCAACGACTAGCGTTTTCGCCGAATAACTTGTCAAACAAAACACATTTTACGAGACAGGGTGCGGTTTGAGAACTAGCTTAGAGCTCTTTAGGGCATGCGACACGATAACGATATACGATCGTTACGATCTCCGTCGTCGACGATGTTTACAGTTTTATGGGGTAAACAACTTTCCAAGTTTAGGTTATAGGTCACATTATTTTTTACATATTTGATAGAAATTTTTTCACCAATTTCTATCAAAATAACAGGAACTGAAAGGAGACTTCTAATGGCAGTTAATAAAAAAACTACAAATTTTTTATGGAATTCTACTGTTTTCTACCATGTTTCTACAGTGTCAAAAATATTCCTTTGAAGCTTAAACAAGATATCCTAGGCTAGGATAGTGAAATCCTACCAAATGACTTCCATTCTTATAAGTCTATGTCAGGCATTTCCTTAACATCCGTAATGGATACAGCATTAAAAAAATCGTCGTATCGTAAACGCTAAAATATTTACAACTTTAGACGCTCTCCAGTGCAAAGTGTAAATAGTGATGTGCGATATTCAATATTTTTCTTTCATCGCATCTACATAATTCAACGATAAATCAAAACAAATATAAATAATATTGAATCTCTATTCTTGACTTTAAACTTAACAGTTTTAAGAAGTATATTTTTTTTACAGAAAAATTAGCAAAAAGTATTTACGAAGATAAAAATATTAAAAAGATCTTATAACTTTTTCTATTGAAGCGATTCTGCTGGCCTGTGGGTTCGCCATTATGTTCTCAAAGGCGTGTGAAGTCCACCAACCTGCACTAGGCCAACGTAGTGGCTAAGGCTTACATCCTCTCATCGATCTATTTAGTTTTTAATTTTTTTCGACAAATACTTTATTATTAGAATATAATTAATTTGATCCTTTTTACATTTTATTTTTATATTATTTTATCGACACTCAAATACCTCATCCCATCGACATGGCTATCCCATCCTTACCGTGAATCGGTTTACAGCCATCCCAATCAACCGGCGACGTAGCGACTAACCGCTTTCAAAGCCGCTGGGTTCAACCAATGTTTATACATGCATTGCTTTAACCAACGATTAACGATGCATAAAATCACTATCATGATTATAATTATTGTATGCATAAATAAATAACATAACAAGATTCCCTATGTCGTGGGAGCTATGGACAATATGGACAAGACATGATAATACAAACTAAAAGACTAAAAAACAGAAATTTAAACTTATCATTTCAATCTCTGCCTCATAGAGTATCGAACCCAGGACAGCGGCGCACCGGCATCTTAACTGCATCACTCAGGTCGTCAATAACAACATAACGGATTAACCCGTTGATTCCTTCCTTCCTTCCACCTTCTTTTCAGCCCTTAGTAGTCCACTGCTGGACATGGGACGAATCGACGCCACTCCGGTCCTGGGCCCTCTGAATCAAACGGTTTCCCGCTGCCTTGTTCAGGTCATCAGTCCACCTGGTCGGAGGGCGGCCTGTGCTCCTTTTGCCTGAACGTGGTTGCCATTCGAGGACCTTTTTTCCCCATCGGTTGTCAGTCCGTTGATTAAACCTTAACAATTGGTGTTGAAACCGGCTCCCTAAAATCTGCGTTCAATATTGGTTAATAAAGCAATAATCATCAAAAGTTGGCGTCGGCAACGCCATAGTGTCTGTGCTTCCGACCGCGGTCCCGCAGATTAACTGGGCCCCCTAAACACGACTCTGAGACCACTATGGGGCTTGGAGTTTAGTGTAGGTATAATATGCAAGCGACTATAGACTGATCAAACAGGATGTACCTTTTAATTGTAAGGAAAAAAATATTTTTTGAGAATAACGGTACCTACATAATTAAAATGTTAAACAAAAAATATAATAGGGTATTACGGCCTATGTCAAAAAGCTTTTTATATGAATTCCTAAGTAATATAAAAACCCATAAGAAATTGGAATAAAAATTTTTGCAAACAAATATTATGTAAGAAAACACTTTTCAATTTAAATTTCAAAAATTCCCGCGAAAACACGGTCTCGGCCGTCTCGGCGCTGCCGCCATGCCTGTGACGTCACTCGCAGTGTAAACAATACATCTCAGTAAAGGAAGAAAGTTATACTTTTATTTACACTACTAATGACGTCACGCCGATAGCTTACATGGCGTATAGCGTTTTTGACATTTGAAAAACAGATTAACAAACCTGAATTTTAAAATTGAAATAATAAATGTATACTACATTTTTTAGAACAGAAATCACCATTTTCACTTGCTTTTAACAAAATCTATCAATATTACATAATTTTGGATTTTTCCTTGCATGGTGCGAAATACCCTATTATTATAGACTTATTTCTTTCAGGGAAAGCCAATGCCGGTGCCGTGGTAAGCCACAGCTACTAATTTGCACCATACGACGACCAGGGGCGTAGTGGCAGTGGTTACCGTGGCAATTCTTTTGTGTGATTTAAAATTGTTTATCACATATTACGAGTACATTTCAAGGATTGGAAATCACAATTGGTTGGCAACATTTGAACTTATAAAACCCTCATTTTGTGTGAGGCACAAAAAATACACTACAGACGAAGCCGCGAGCGAAAACTAGTGTAGAATGTAATCGTCATAATCTTGTTTTGTTGTTCAGTTAATTTTTATTACAGTGAGAACAGTTTACATCTGACTTATTGCATGGTTGTATTAACTACTTTTGTTTCGTCTCGTTTTTGGTAAACCCTGTCTTGAGTTTAATTTTAGGGGCGGGATATTATTATATTGTTTGTTCTTCGGGGAACTGTTACAGTAAATTGTTATTGCAAAAACAACTCCAAACGGTTCATTGTAATGATTTTTCTTATTTTACAAACCTTTTTTAAAATGTTTAATGTGTAAAACATAATTTTTCACAGAAAAAGGTAAGTTAAGCTAAAAAAAGGTGTCGAAAAGCCGATGTTTGCCATATTTAGCTATTTATATACCTACATCTTTCTCATGTAACAGTCAACAATAAACGTATTCTTTTCTTTACTTTTACTTCTCTGTACATTATTCCAGTCTTTCAGAAAACAAAATATTTTTTGTAGCCAGCCGTCAGTGACAACCAGATGACATAGTGTGGTCCGTGAACCCGCAGCTATAATTCAAGGATTGTTTTCGTGGCATACTTAATAAGGCATAACGCGGCTTGCTTGGCGATTTCTGCGATTTACGGTATTTGGATGTGGATGGGATTGGATGGATTATGGATTGTTTGTTGGGTAAAGAAGTTTTGTAGGCAGATGCAAGAAAGTTTACCGTATGACGTCATTGAATCAAAAGTAAATGCTTTGTCAGACCAAATAGCAGGCTAGTAACGCTTCACACTCATAGCCCCGCACTAGGATTCCCTGTGTCGTGGCGATTTCTGCGATTTACGGTATTTGGATGTGGATTGGATTGGATGGATTATGGATTGTTTGTTGGGTAAAGAAGTTTTGTAGGCAGATGCAAGAAAGTTTACCGCATGACGTCATTGAATCAAAAGTAAATGCTTTGTCAGACCAAATAGCAGGCTAGTAACGCTTCACACTCATAGCCCCGCATTAGGATTCCCTGTGTCGTGGGTGCCATGGACACACACAAGACAAGAACACACACACCCATACCAGAAACAGAAATTTAAACTCATCATTCAAATCTCTGCACCGCTGGGAATCGAACCCAGGACCCTCCGCGCAGCGCACCGGCGTCTTAACCACTGCGCCACTCAGGTCGTCAGGTTCTAGTGAGTAGAAAGGCCATTTAGTTGAAAACTGCCACCTAAACACACGTGCAATACCTACTTCAAACTGACACATACAACTCTTCAACACTTCCCACTTCAGTGTCGGTAAATGAGAAAATAATGGAATGTTTGAGTTGCCTTAATCATTCTATACTAATATAATATATAAAATTAGAATGTCTGTTTGAAAAATAAAAAACACCGCATTTACACTGTATGTATATACACGAAAATAATTTTTTTTCACAATTTTTCACAATGTATCTGTTTTTTTACAATTTTTTTACAATTTTCTGTGTGTTTTTTCCGACTTATCTCTGAAACGGCTGGACCGGTTTTGACGGGACTTTCACTTGCAGATAGTCGATGTAATAAGGAGTAACTAAGGCTACTTTTATTTTAGAATTAGGACGAAGTCGCGGACACAGTAAGTTATTTATGAAATCCGCAGATTGAAGATCGTATTGATTCTTTTAGTTCTGTGGGGGGTCGTTTCTGAAGAGGCAACTGTTTTGACCTCAAAAGTAGATCTAAGAAAGTCTGCCCCAAAATTATATAACAAATCAACCCCAATTCTGCTCCAAAATAAATCTAACCTCAGACATTAAACACAAGATAAAAATCATAACTAAAAGAAGCTCCTACGTCAAAAAGCAATCAATCAAAATAAAATCACAGGCAAGCTATTCCCTTGGCGAGGCGGTGACTCCATAGATTTTATCCAGCAATAGAAAAAACACCATATACACTGATTGACCATATAAAAAAAGGTGATTTATCATTTTTATTGCGAGAAAAACATGTTTATGAGCATCTTAAGAGGGGGGCTTTAGATATTGAGGGGCTATTCTGGAATACCCATACGTGATATTTTCATCTTTGCCTTTGCAAAGTTTCGCACGAAAATTACTATGGATTTGTGATTACTGCCGTAATAATAATTATAATTTTAAACAACGTATCATAATAATTTCACGCGCAGTAGGTTTTTCACTACAAACATTGAATATACGTTCTCGTCGATATTAATGTCACTTCTGCTTAACTGTATATTTGTATTGTCATGTCATTTTGATCTCTCTTTATTTATTTTATTATTAGTTTTAGTAATATCCAGTGACATAATATTTCGCCATCGTTAACTCTACGTGAAGCACAAAAAGCGTGACGCTGATTCTAAACGCACGAAAAAGCTACCACATTCTCGATTAAATGCAATCCGAAACATTATCATTGACTCCTCATCAAAGGTAAATTCAGGTTTTATTCTTATTAAAACAAAATCGAAATATCAATTTTATAACATCAAATAACATCAATTTCGAAAATATAAAAATATAAAGACATTTCTCAGTGAAAGTCATGCGATATGATCTTTCGCACATCTGAGAATAGGCCCCCTTGAACGCAAAATAATCATTGGCCACTTATAATGTCCTCAGGGGGACTGTTTCCAACTATAAACGAGATACAGCGACGCCGCCCTAAAATAGATCGGAGTTCCATCGTTTTTTGTTTATTATTGCCCCTGCCTTAATCGGACGTTGCTTTAGTATAAGTAAATGAAAAGTTTATAAAAGACTAGACTGTGCCCGCGGCTTCGTCCGCGTGGATTGTAGACCTTGGTCCAGAGAGCGATAAAATGTATCCAATGGATTAACATGGATTAACATATCGAGGTTCTGATCTATCTGTGTACCAAATTTCATCGAAATCTGTACAGCCGTTTATGTTTGAAAGAGTAACAATCATCCATCCACACTCACAAACATTCGCATTTATAATATTATAATAAAGTAGGATTTATAAATCTGTGTTAAAAGTAAATAACGTATCCTTGAATACTTCAGAGACACATCGTCACTAAACACGTACAAACAAACACAACTCCGTCGATTAGAATGAATTAGAACAGCGATAGCGGGGCGGCGTCTCTGTTCCGCGCAATTAATTCATTTATATAAAACGATAAGGTTTAACAGCGAGGAATATGCGAGACGAGTGCCTTCGTACCACATCTTGATAGGCTAGGGTTGTTTAGCTTGGAAATAGGGGAGGAAACAAACAATTTATATAAAAAAAAATGATTTTAAAAAATTAAGCTGACATCAAAAGAAAATGAAATAAAATTTGTTACATACATTAAGCCCACTATTGTTTGAGGTTGGTGTCTTTAGTGTCAAGTATTTTGTTTCTATTATTAAATTTTGGCTCTTTTTTTGAAGTCGATAAAATCCGGGCGAGCTACTGTACTATTGTTGTAGCACCTTAAAACCAGTCCTTCAAATCCAGCTATTTTTTGTTCTTTTTGAAGTGTAAACGAGGCGCAGCTATAAAAGCATATAGAAAGTAACTATGGAAACTGTCAAAAGGAAACATTCATAAATACCTTATAAGTGTATTTTGTGATAGAAAAAGCTAAATATTATAATTATTGTGATTTTGGATTCGACATTGCGATTATTAAACGACATTTAATGCTTTAAATGTCGTTTCTTTTCTTACAGAGAAACTCAATTGTGTTTTAATTGATCTGCCGTCCAAACCAAGAAAACACATTTTATAAGTTTTCACTCCCGGAGTGCAATTAGTTTTTTTTTTTACAATAAACTTATCTTCAAAGCGACAACCCTATAGAACAATGTAACCGCGAATCTTGCGCTAATAAAATAAAACATCTATGTCTCGGCGACTAATGACTAGGAACACCTTCAGAATAACTAACTAACACGTAGCAGCGTAGCGCCGTAGCGGCGTAGAGATAACGTAGCCCGTAGCGCGCGCTGATTGGCTGAAGGCGGGGGGAACATAAGAAATTGTTATACTTTTAGTGTCTTGATAAAAGGCTTATGGGCTTCCTTAATTGGAGGTAAAGTTATATAGGCAACGTGCTGTTGGTAATCTTTATACTTGAAGTATATCGATATAAAAATGTTTTTGGATATTTTAATGCTTGTTATAACGATTGATATCTTTATTTTAAGTAAGAATTCCTGCAGTTTCATTTCCGGCAAAGAAACAAAAAAATTAAGAAAACTTAATAATATAAGTTACGTAAGTAATTATTCAATTTCAACTGTTGTCAGTGAATTAGGTTCATTTGAGCCTCGCATTTACAAAATGTTGAAGTAATTCTCGTCTGACGTGTTATCACGTGTCTATGACATGAGGTTACTAAAAAAAGGCGTAAAAAGAGCACTGGTGATCCTAATGTTACCAGTATCCATAGGCGAAGGCGACTACTTATACTAAAAGAACCATTGGTCGTATTGGTACGTTATGTCATTCAGGAGCAAAACTCTTACAAAAGCTAAACGTTCCGTAAAACCGATTACTTGTTTGTTGCTTTATTTCCAAATCCTGCTCGAGTTCGTATAAACAGAGGAACTTAAGTAAATCCGTATTTGGGAATGGACGATCCAGACACTTCAGTACGGAGAGTTTCCTTGAGCCGCTGCGAGACGTTTACACGATACGACTTTCTATCGTATCCGACGTCGTAGCTGTATTTCAATCATTCAAAGTTGGCAAATTCATAGATAGCAAAGTAAATATTACTCGCGTTTTCGATATACTGGGATGCTAGCTTAAGAATAGATTGCAGAATACTCAGTAATTCCGTACCAATCAAGCCCACCTGAGACTAGGTTAGTGCTAGAGGAGCCTGAACAGATAGGTTTGAAGTCTCCTGAACTGCTTTAGAATTAAATCTTCTCCATTAGAATCGATGCGACTACGCTGAGTCCCATTTTCTCATAATAATCTTGTTTATGTCTGTCTGATTCAAGTGATGATATTCATGGCATAAAGGTCATCTTTTTAACTTAATACTTCAAAAAAGGGGGAGGTTATTGTCTATAGCAGTACTTATTGCAAATGAAAGAAAATATAAAAAACTATTCCTTGCGCAGTATTGTAAGCATCTAGGTCAATAATTCGTCTATCATTTAAAGTCCGCTACCTGACGTAACTCACCCTCCCGCTAGTCGACGTCACTATCCGACTTGGGCAGTCGGAATACAACAGCTAATGTCGTAACATCTAAAGGTCCGCACATCGATAGTCCGGTCACGCGGCACAAACGAGTGCGCAGCGCACAATTGCTGGAATCTTGGAGAGTTAGTTGCGGGCGATAACCTGCTTACGGAGCTGCTGAGAGCGTTTAGCGGCGGCTTACAGGACAAAGGTTTAGGATAGGGGTACACCCATTGCTGTTACATTATAGCTGAGTAGCAAATGAAAATGAAAATGAAAATGAAAAATTTCTTTATTTTTCAAAAAGTACAAATAATAGTTTGTTAACACAGTGGAGGCATCCTTTTAAGTAAAATAATACCTGTGACAGGATGCCCCGCTCTTTCTAAGTTAAATAAATTTTTACATATAAAATAATTTTAACAGAACTACTTACATGTTTTATACAAATTTAAAGTGTGTGTGTGTGTGTGTGTGTGTGTGTGTGTGTGTGTGTGTGTGTGTGTGAGTGTGTATGTGTGTGAGTGTATCTGTGTGCCTACTATGTATATGTTTATATGAGTGAGTAACAACTATGTGTGCTTATTTATTGTATTTACGTCAATATAATAAAATAAAGATGCAGGACTTTGTCCATTGTAAACTTGTAGGTCGTCCTAATCCAATCCGATAAACCATTATTAGATGCCATTTCAGAGCATCATGCGGACATTTCTACGTTCGGTTCTTAGCAGACTGATAAGAGTGATGAGTGTATGTTCTCATTTAGGTGTGTATGTATAGGTTAATCCCATCCACGGGGACAACCCCTCAGGTAAATAATCGTCTCAGCAATAAGAGCAGTTCTTGTTTACTTATTTTACACTGCAAACGATTTTTCTAATGCTTCGCGAATACTAAACTGTACATGTTCAACAATAGGAGTTTAATAAATAAGAAAGATACATATTAAAAAATAACAGATTCACCCTAAAGTACTATTTATAAAATATTAATTAACGCAACAAAAAGATAAATCCGCCACAAGTGTTGAGACTCTCACCACACATCACTTTATATTTTTTGCGAGCGTCAAAACTATATCTGATTATCTGCGATCGAAAATAAAATAAATAAACGAAATTACTTCGCACATAAGCGGATTCTTTACGCCGTGACGGGTTTGTATGGGCGGTTTTTTATTAATTTTTATGATGCTTCGGTATCGACGCTCATATTTAATTTCGCTATTGTTGCGGTATCGGAGTGTTATTTTAATTAAAGGTTGATTTGATTTTGATTGCATTTTTATTATTGGCTTCGTACCTTTTATGTCCTACCAATCTATCGGTAAGTACGTTGCTGATAATTTCGAATTTTTAAGCCTTTTGAAGAATACCATATCATAGACCTGTGGAACCTTTACAAAAACTTAAATGGAAGATTGTTCCAGATTTTACAAGTGCTAAGTTTATTGTATTTTGCAAATGTGCGAATATAAACATGGAACGGTGAATATATGGTTAAGTGGATATTCAATGCAACCCATGGACACTCACACACGCAATTAGGTACACTACTCAACTGAAACACAAGACATAAAGATCACAGGAGTGATGTTAAGATAAGTAACTTACTTGTAGCCACGTTGGTATCACTTATCTGTCTTTTTGACAAAGATATTTTCCCAACCGTACCTTACATGAACATCTATCATCGTTTTGCAACCTTTCACCAACCACAACAAATCGAAAGCAGCCGAAAGACGAAAAAGTCTCAAGCAAGTATGAAGCAAAACAATAACATCAGAGATCGTATAGCTCCAACAGTAAGGAGCTCTCAGCTCGCTCTAATCCTCGCTGTCCTTTAACCAATACGCGGCCACTTGCGCTGTGGACCACGATGTGCGAAGTGGGCGTTGGATGCGGTAGTATCGTACGCAGATGACTGCCGATGGCGAGGAAAGACCACCGGCCAAGGAGCACAGGCCGCCCTCCGACCAGTTACACTGACGACCAGAACATAACAGCGGGATAGAGTTGGATTCATAGGACTCATCAGGTGGTGACTGTCTATTAAAGGAAGCCGATGTCCGGCAGTTGACTTCCATGAGCTGAAGGACGAAAGGAAGGAGTATTTCCGATCAAATAATCACATCGGACAAGTACACACAGCTGAGTCCTAAAAAGTTAACATGTGGCGATTTCTCTAGGAGGCGAGGAAGTGCGAGGTATGACAAAAGCGAATATCTTAGTTGAAAAAAGTAATTCAATCTTATACGTAATTGGAGTCTCGCTCGATTTTGATGAAAGTTAAAACTGCAACGGGAATTTGGGCCCCAGACTCCTTTCAGAATTTTCCGCTATTCTCCATAGTTTCGGATTTCCCCATCCACGCACATATGAAAAGTGACCCTGTATGGTGTATACCACATCCATCCGTACATTATTTCTATAATCCGTCCCCAGCAGGATTGCGCCGTGTCTCGCAATCGGCTCAGCGTGCACTGCGCCGTAAAATTGTATTCGCCGCTCGGACGGGGGCAAATTAACGCGGCTTAAGACATAATACCCGTGTTATGATGCCCGCCGCAATCGCTTTAAGTATGCCACCGGCTTTATTGTTTGCGGGATTTGACACGTGCTTTTCGAAATTCGAATGTGGTGTTTGCTTTTAATGGTCGGGGTTTTAATTGAATTTCGATGCAGACAGTATCTGTGCGTGCAAATGGGAATTGGACGAATTATGTTGATATATTAGGAAATTTAATTTTAAAACGAAAGATAGGTTAAAATAATACGAAACTTAAGTAACACCCTTGTTTATTTTTGTCCCCCTACGAGAACAAACGCATCATGCAGGTTTTCGTGTCATTTGTCCCACTTGAATTTTTTTAAAGAAATTTTTGGTACAAGTTTATTGATAATGTGAAAACTTCTTTTAGTACGGTACGCATATTTTTAGATGAGAAAAAACCTCTGGACTCGCGAGTTCGCGACAGCTATAGAAGCATAATTATAGAATGTCAAAGTAACTATGGAAACTCTCAAAAGGAAACATTCATAAACAAAATGCGTCTAATTAGATGGAACTATAGAAACTGTCAAAAGGAAACATTCATAAATAATAAGTGTATTTGTTATAGAAAAAGTTAAATATTATAATGATTGTGATTTTGGATTTTAAATTGCGATTAATAAACGACATTTAATGCTTAAAATGTCGTTTCCGTTCTCACAGAGAAACTCGATTGTGTTTTAATTGAACTGTCGTCCAAATCACCAAGAAAACACATCTTATAAGTTTTCACTTTCGCATTTTTTTTAAATCATTAGCATTTAGCGACAGTATCAAGTTTCATTAAAATCCGTGATGACGACGTGCTATGCCGGCACAGTCTGCGCGCGCCCCGCGGGACGGCGCCGTCGCTCTCAGCCGTCGAGCGAATCATATTCTGTTAAACTCGTTACGTCGCGCTGACCCAGCACTCCGTGAAGGATGAGGATGAGACATCTCAGAGCTTTTGTTCACTTTAAGTGCGAATTCAAGAGAACAATATTTTTCTATTTTTTACATAAACTACTTAAGAGTATCTCAAACCTGAAAATAACGAAAAAAATTCTAAACTTGAGGCTCATAATTTTTTTTCAGTTGCCCTAATTCTTCTCATTGAATTTTCTCATCATTCAGTTCCATTAAAATCAAGGACGATGACGTCATTTTTTCATCGTAAAAGTCCATAAAGTCCATAAGTGATGACGACGGGCTATTGACCGCTTACCCAGCACTCCGTGATCTACGAGGATGAGACTTTTGTATTTACCTTTTTTTATTCGTTTTTTCACATGTTTTATAACTCAGGGTATGTTTTCATCGAAATCGGTTCAGTTCTTTACGATCTGCACTAAAACGTGTAATAGTCGTATTTTTCGATATGAGCTTCGGGTTTGTGTGATGTCAAATGACATACCAAAACTATTCTGAGATAGTCCAATTTTAGTGCACATTCAAGAAAACAAACTTTTTTCTATTTTTTATCTAAACTATTTAAGAGTTTACTTATGGTAATTTCACCAACTTCTAAATATTAGAACATCATTGGGAGTTTGCACTAATAGGTAATCTAGTGCTAGGGAAAGGAGATGTCTACCTATTCTGATGAAAAACAAGGTATGTTTTTAGTGTGTTAAATTTTAGACTGAGTTGTAGTTAAAAATCTCAATTCAATTCAATTAAATTCTCTTTGTTTGCAAGAACCTCTTTATCTCCAATCATCAATTATTTTAAAGCATATCCACACGACTCTAGCACAGCTACTTCGCTGTGAAAGCAATACTGTATTGAGTTTTTAGCGGCCGCCGGACTCGGGTGTCAGCTAAGAAATATTGCCTCCGAACCTTTTACTGCTAAATGTAGGAGATTGACTTTTATAACCACTTGGCTCACATATTCTATTAAAGATGTGACGGATATATCGGGTCTTTTAAATGGAGTTACGGTATAGATCGGTAGGTGAAGTGTTTCATGTAACTTTCTGAACAATTTTTAATCGGAATTGAGTAGCTAACGGGCATGTAGGTAACTGTGTCGTGAGAATTAAAACGATCGTTAAAGTATTCGTATGGGAAACGTAAGTCATTAGTATGTCATATGACAGCCTGTGTGACATCTTTCCATACTTACGATAGGTATGGCTTGGAGTAGTAGAAAAGAGTATCTAGTTCTTTAAAGGCCCAAGCATGAACATTTATTACCGACTTCAAAAAAGGAGGTTACGGTTTCTAAACAAGTATACCAAATTTCATAGGTGTATGTATGTAGATATGTTTGTCCTCGCATATCTCCGAAACTAATTGGCGAATCGTGTTCGTTACATTTTTGTTTGTTTGCATTTTATTCAACTTAGGGAATGGTAAAAGTTTCATCAAATTCCGTTCAGTAGTTTCCGTGATATGGACTTAAAACTAAAAATCACTTAAAAAATGTTTTTAAATTAAACCGACATCAAAAAGTATGAAATAAAATTTGTTACATACTTTAGGCCTACTATTTTTTGAGGTTGGTACCAAAATATTACGACACAAACAAAATACTTGATACTAAAAACACCAACGCAACCTCAAAAAATAATAGGCCTAAATTGTAAGAAATTTTATTTCATACTTTTTTGATGTCGGTTTAATTTTTTTTTCAAAATTATGTTTATACATGTCTATTTTTGATGATTCCTTTTCAACTAAAAACTACACTACTATAAGTGACTACGTAACTTAAGTACGAGTACAATTTCGTTCATTCGCACCCTATCCTCTGGTGACCGTAATTGATTTACGGACCGTTTTTCAAATCGATACCGAAGCTGGTGACTGGGCCTGTTTGCAACGTTTTGTTGGATGCATTCAAAAATGACTTTTAAGATCTTTAAATGTCTTCTTAGATTCTCGCTTTTCACTCATAACACTAGGATTTCTAGTGTCGTGGATGCCGTGCAGAACACACACACCCAGACCTGAAACAGAAAAAACTCATCGCTACTTACTCGTATTAGCAACCCACGAAGTGAATTGATCTGATTCTAAAGACGGCATAACGAAAGTGGAATTCTGTATAACTAGTCGACAGACTTCTTACTACTTGACTAGTCAACAGAAATATTTGCTGGCTAAAATATCGCTAAAACATAAAAATAAAGTTATTTATAAGATTCCCTTTTTTCAAATTTTGGGTACAATCCCTTTTATGTCCCACTACTGGGCTCGGATTTCTCTTAACGACAGTGTAAGGCCTACTTTGCCGTAAACATGAATACTTGGTATTCGTACGGAAAACGTCAGTCATTAGTTCGTCATAAGTCAGTCAAAGCGGTGATAGCCTTAGGTGATAGGTGATAGGCTTAGAACTTAACCTCCAGGTCCGGGTTCGAATCTCAGTAGCACGCACCAATGCCTTTGTAAAGAAAGTTATATGCGCTTTATAAAATTAAATATCACCTGCTGTTACGGTGAAGGAAAACATCGTGAGGAAACCTGCATGCCTGACAGTTCACAAAAAAATGCTCTCAAAGGCATGCGAAGTCCACCAACCCGCAGTAGCGTGGCTCATTGCGAGAGGAGACCCGACCCTGTAGTGGGTCATTAACGGGTTACTGACAAGTCAGTCAGTGACATCTCTCGTACGAAACTGCCTAATTTTATGCTCGAAGCACTAATGTACGCGAGTCGAGTCAACGCAGATGTCACTGCACCTCAACAGAAGGCACTAGAAGAAATGAATAGAAGGAACCATTATAAACGACGTAAATGACCAAAAGGACTTTCTGCAAATATTTTTAAAAATCCAACAATATTAACCCTCACGATCCATATTCTCACAGGAAAACCTTACAACGCCGACCGGTCCACTCGACCGCAGCGGGGTGCCTAGGAATTGCGATCAAAACAATTGAATACTCCAGAAATCACCGATCCGATATCTATTAAAGTTTCTTTATTGTTTTGTCGGTTTAATACGTCAAGTGCCTATCGCGTTGCGGGCTCTAAAGACCGCAGAATCAACCCTTCACTCGGTAAACTGTAAATCGCCCTTACTCATACAGCTATAGAGTTTAATTTAATAGGGATCGTTGGTAAAGTAGTTTGTCTAAAGTATGGGAGTGGTTATCGAAACATAATTGATTTATAAAGAGCGTTGTAGCACACTAGAAATATTAAGAGGTTCTCCGTTGCAAAGACTATGGTTTTGAAATTAATATGGCCGTTGTTTTGTGGTGGACTCTAGTGATTTTTATTTGGGAAAAGTTTTTTTTTTCATTTTGTTCGAAATTGCATTTGGAGGGACAAAATAACCCCGATGGCACTGCTGTCAAAAGAAGATTTTAAAACGTTTTGACATGTAAGTAAATAACATCGAATATTTTTGAATTCGACGAAGTGTATTTTGGACAGTCACATTTAAAGTGTTTTGGTATAGGTAGAGACTTTGACTTGTAATAAAAGACAAGTGCAAACGATAAAATTAAACCAGTATTCCTTACCAGTCATTGCGTAAATTTGTCACATGTCAGTGTATATTGCCAGTTAGGACAGCTTCATTGAAAGATCTGGGTTTGAATCTTGTCGCGTTACGTTCTCGGTGTACGACAACCGATACAAGACCTTATATAATCTGTCGCATTTATCGGATATTTCCTTTCAGCCCTTGGTAGTCCACTGCTGGACATGGGCCTCCCCTAATCGACGCCACTCCACCCGGTCCTGGGCTCTCTGAATCCTGCGGTTTCCCGCTGTCTTCTTCAGGTCGTCAGTCCACCTGGTAGGGCGGTGTTTGTTTCTTTTACCGCAGTAGATAATAATTTGTATTTATATCGGATTTTTATCGGCTTTAAATTAATAACTATAAAATACTTTTACTTTTGACGTTAATAGAAACAATATTAAGATTTAAGCTTTAATTTCGCCTTGGATAATATTCGATATTATTCACATCCATACATACGCATACATTAAGCAACATAGACGGAGCGCCGTCAGGTGTGGCGCGACATGTGGCTCCCACCGTCTTAAAGGCTTACACTGGGAGCTGTACCCTGGACCATCCTACTGTACAATGTACAGGGTGCTCTTAAAATTTATAGTATACGCAATGAGACGCAAGTTTCATATGGTACAATTAAAGACAGTGAACACAACGATACTTAACTTTGAAAATGGATTTCTAAAAAAATATTTAAAAAACTGGAGCCAAGTCCAATGTTTAGAATGTGGGTTACTTCGTTAGTAGAAAAACTCACGTAAAAATGGTGCGAAATTCTGTAGACGGTCCGAAAATCTGCGCACTTTTAAGATACACTTTTTTATTGTATACGAGTAGCATATTATTATCAGCATTCAAGTTACTTGATACGTTAAATAGTCACTGCAACCAATGGACACACACATTCAACCTCAAATAGATAAAGAAATGTTATCTGAAGTAAAATGTCGGTGCTTTGACTGATGACTAAGATCAAGTATCTCCAGCAAAAAATATGCTTAAGATTTCAAGTAAAGGAAAATTTTGAACTTCGATTTATTTTAAGTATATTTATGACAAATTTGACGATAGCCCAGTGGCTAAGAATTCGACCTCGAATCGAGGGGTCCGGGTTCGAATCCCAGTGGCACGCACCAGTGACTGTAAAAAAGTTATGTGCGCTTTATAAAATTAAATATCACCTGCTGTTACGGTGAAGGAAAACATCGTGAGGAAACCTGCATGCCTGAGAGTTCACAAAAAAAATGTTCTCAAAGGTATGTGAAGTCAACCAACCCGCAGTAAGCCAGCGTGGTGGACTAAGGCCTACATCCCTCTCATTACGAGAAAGAGACCCGACCCTGTAGTGGGTCATTAATGGGTTACTGGCAATGACAAATTTTGAACCATTTTTAATCCTTTCTAATCCTTTTAATTAATATCAAATCTTCAATCATAAAACGTCACCCTGTATATCATCTCTACATGCATATGCGATAGAATTATGCGGGATCTCAGAGCGCAGAACTTAATTCAATCTGGGATTACCGACTGTGGGAATTCGGTATATCTCGATATCAGGTGTTAGTTGGAAGGGGCTTATTAACGGGAATTAATATTCGAGATTGATTTTAAACTCAAAGTTTTATTATTAAAACACTTTAGTTGTGGGGCAAATTAAATATTTATTATGACAAAAAAATAATTAATCATTTATTAATTTGTATATTGGTAGGTTTATAGATCGTACTAAACACATTACATCGTTTGGTACACCAGACTAACGGCCGCACTCAGAGACGTCATTTAACGTAATGTTCATTAACAAACAAATTCAATCCGTAAGACCGTATAATATAGCCTAATCTTCTAATAACTACAAGTAAAGGTTATTATTAAATATTCTATTAAGAAGATCAGGCAAACAGGCACAATGGCCACCTGTAAGTGGTCACCGTCGCCCACTGACATCCACCACTGAGCAACACCTAGGGAGTCGCCAGTGCGTTGCCGGCTTTGAAGGAGAGCTCTCTCTACGCCCTTTTTAAAAATCCCATGTCAAACCTCACCCGGGGCTTTTAAGGTTCAACTTCTTCAAATTTATTTTAAATCTATTTATTTTCCTTTCTTCTCCTTCCCCCTTCCTTTCAGCCCTTAGTAATCCACTGCTGGACATGGGCGCCTAACCGACGCCACTCCACCCTGCCCACGCCCGGTCCTGGGCGCTCTGAATCCAACGGTTTCCCGCTGTCTTCTTCAGGTCATCAGTCCACCTGGTGGGAGGGCGGCCTGTGCTCCTTTTGCCTAAATGTGGTCGCCATTCGAGGATGTATCTTCCACATCGGTTGTCAGTGCTGCGACTTCTGTTGATTCAGTAATTGGTGACCCATAGTTCTCGGGACATGAATTTTCCTTAAAAAGCATTTTCGCACACTTAAAGTCTCCGTTTCAGCGAAGCAGAGTTTTTCCCAAATACCCGGGTATCCATATATCCGGGCAGCGGCAGTAGCGGCACACATGATTTGTTTAATCCGCACTTTTGCCGTACTATCTGTCCGCCGCACGCCGCCATGCGCCGCCTTCCGCGCCTCGCTGCGAATACGTCCGCTTGAAGTAACGTGCGCAAAAAAACTATATATTATAGTTTTTACAAAATAAAAAATATTTTTTTCAAAATCAATCAGATGTATCAAAAAGATGCAAAAAAACTATATAATTTTTACAAAATAAAAAATAAATATAAAAAATAAATTCAGATTTATCAAAATTATGTATAAGTAGAAGATTGATAAATAATATACTGACCGAATCACCGTCCTCTGTTATTTTCACTTTTTGTGAAAATTTGTCTTCTTTTAATGGGGGGTGGTGTGTGTGTGAGCAAGCATTCAAAATAACCGTAACACTAATAAAACCCTGGGAGACCTACAAAGACTCTTCCACCATTTTAAGTCATCAATTCATGATGCAGTAGAAAAAGCAGTATAAGTACGAAGTAGTTTTAACTGCTGAAATGGTTGCTTTATCTATCATACCGTTTTACTTTTTTATACGGACGTCGGAAAGGATCACCTGTGTAAATCACATAACCATGTTATAAAAAACCTCTATATTATTAAATACTAAACTGTGCCCGCGGCTTCACACACGTGGATTTTAAAACTTGGTGCAGAGAAGGATAAAAAGTATGGGTTTGATCTATCTGCGTAACAAATTTCATCCAAATCTGTTCAGCCGCTTTTGCGTGAAAGAGTAACAAACATCCACCCATACTCACAACCATTCGCTTTATACTCGTATAATTAGTAGTGGGTTTCTTGGTTTGCTGACGCTCCCGGTCCGTCGCCACCGCTATTAATCACGGGTTATCGAGTGCTAATCCAGGTTTAAATAGATAACTAGTTGTGCGGCTATTGTCGCCAACAGGACCGCATAGGGTTGTCGCTTGGATTAATAATGGGGATTTAAATGAATTGAAATAATGCGGGTTTTAATTAAATTCAGGACGCTGAATAAAATTGAACGTAACAGATATTTATAATTTATAGTTAATTTAATTTAATTAAAAAAAATATTTTTGTTTATTCTTATTCTATTCCCTTTTTTTGTTCTAAGTTATGTAAATAGAGAAAACTTTCAAAACTACCTTTCTTATAGTTAATTTTATTTATAGTTAGTTTCAAATTTATACCTGATTGCGGTATGGTTTTGTTTCCGTAACTAGCTTGATTATTACAAGTTCATAATAACTTCAAAATA
Source organism: Erynnis tages (assembly GCA_905147235.1). NCBI lineage: Eukaryota > Metazoa > Arthropoda > Insecta > Lepidoptera > Hesperiidae > Erynnis > Erynnis tages. Next base: position 1,035,959 of record LR990076.1, read on the forward strand.
TATCACATTTCATGAATTATTATTGGATGTTCATTACTATTTAAATATATCTTTCTTTACATTATTTCGGTCCAAAAAAAAACGAGTTAATTTTGCTGTGACAACCCTACAATTTCGCTTCGGGCGGTTTCCATTGTAACTGTATTTAGGTTTTTGATGCATAAATCTCACTCATATTTGCACATGTATTGTACTGTGCCATTGTTTTGCTTCAATGAATATGTCAGCTTTCCAGAACAAATAACTTCAACACCAGCTTTTCACACAATGTTAATTCATTAGCAAAATTAAGAAAAGGTACCTATTCGGGAAGTGTGTCAGTAACTTATTAATGACCCACTACAGAGTCGGGTTTCCTCTCACAATGAGAGGGATGTAGGCCTTAGTCCACCACGCTGGCCTACTGTGGGTTGGTGTACGTCACACACCTTTGAGACTATTTTTCTTGTGAACACCTGCTCGGCCTGTGCTCATTTTGCCTTAACGTGGTCGCCGTTCGAGGAATATTCTTCCTCATCGGTTCTTACCTTCCTATTTACTATTTAGAAGTGACTTTTCTTCCCCATCAGTCCCTACCTATCTTGTCTACTCTTTAAAAGTGATTATGTGAGGACCCACGTTCATAATATGAGACGGTAGCAGCGGCCGCCATTTTTCCGCACCGGATTTGCGCTATCGCTCGCCACCGCGCTATGACCGACATATTCTTAGCACCACGATCTTTGCCCCGGCACAGAAGAACTATGGAGGGGTTTCGTTCATTCTTTTACTAAGAGTTAGTTCATTAGTTCTTTAAAATCAATTCATATTAACAGATAACAGTAGTGGTGGGCCCAATGTCTAGAATGTTTAATAAAGAAGAAAAAGAAGACGAAAAACTTAAATAACAAGACAAACATACTTAGATCTCTCTCTACAACAGCAACATGTTCTTCATTTCTTGTGTTTCGAAGGAGGTATCGTTATTACAGAGGAAATAAATTACAGCTTAGATCATGAATAAATGAAACCAAGAAACCACTCTACAGCATTGTTGTTCTAATAAAGGAATATATTTTTACGATTCTCACACCATCTCGCCCGATCCGATGAGTTAGTGTCTCGGAGCGCGGGCGACGTATGCTGTTCTATATTCAAATTGAACGGCCCTGGAACGACCGCCGCCATTTTGTCATCGTCAAAACGACAAAATGGCCGACGTTAAGAAGCTTACTAGAAATGTGGTTTGCGAGCGTTTTCTTAAAATATGTTGAGTGTACGTCTTCGAGTGAGATAACGTGAGTTAAATTGCAGTCATGGTCACGACGTGGTCGATTTATTTCAATTGTTTCAGCGCTTTGTAGGTTGTCATTTATCTTTAGTTCCTATGCCGTGAGCATTGAATTGCATTGACCACTATCGTCAAAGTATTCATACGGTAAGCGTCAGTCATTAGCATGTCATATGGCAGTCTGTGTGACGTCTTCCTATACTAATGGCTCACATTAACTATACGAATACTTTTACGACAATGTAAAAGTATTCGTATAGTTGCATGCTTTAGACATTTAGTTTAGTTCATCAACAACAAATTGTGATATTTTTGTAAAGTGGTAGACAGATACCGCATCTAGTGGCACGCACCAATGACTGTAAAAAGTTATGTGCGCTTTATAAAATTAATTACTACCTGCTGTTACGGTGAAGGAAAACATCGCGAGGAAACCTGCATGCCTGAGAGTTCAAGAAAAAAGTTCTTAAAGATATGTAAAGTCCACCAATCTGCAGTAGGTCAGCGTGGTGGACTAAGGCCTACATCCCTCTCATTGTGTGAGGGGACCCGACCCTGTAGTGGGTCATTGATTGGTTACTAACAAGACAGATTATAAGAGTTAATTTTTTTTTAAACTAAAATAAGAGGTAAGCTTTTGCGTCTAAATTCGATTAGAAACCGCATGAATATGATAGCGGTATAAAAATACCGCATTTCATACAAACGGCCCCGCATAACTGACTCCAAAGAACATTAAGCAACTTCATTCAAGCGGGCAAATGGTCCTCACTATACGGAATCGAATTAAAATAGCTATTGATTTCGTTTTATAGTTTGCCGATTGCTGGAACAAATGTCGGTTTTTGGAAGTTTGAAATCAATTCGATTATATATGATAAATAATATTATTTCAAATGACTGCTTCATTTGTAGGTACTTTAAATGGTTTTTTTTATGTTCTTACGATATGTTACGTTAAGAGTAGTAAGATAACGTACCTTTTAAAAATAATCGGTACAGGAAAATAATATAATTTTAAATGTCGTTTTAAAAGTTATATTTAAGTATGCTATCTCAAATTTGAAAATGATGAAAAAAGCAAAGTGAACTAAAAGCGAAAAAATAATATGATCCTATGGTGAAAATTTAATGTGATTTCATAAAAAAATTAAATGTTTAATTAAATCACATTGGTAACAGTAGATTTTGTAACGTAGCCAGGTAACGTAATCGAACAAACAACTTTTAAAAAAGAATTTTCTCTCTAAGCTGTACCGTCTTTTAAAAAGAGAAACTTAACCAATAATTAAAAAATCATCTTTAAAACAACAATCCATTTGTACGAAATCGAACCGCATCATCAAAACCCTTTGCTGAAATAAATCATATTTAAAAAAGAACTTCTATCGCTGGATTCAAAATGGCGCGCGCCGCTTAGCGATCGCATCTAACGAAACATAAATTTAAATTTATAATCCAACACCCTTTGCTGTTCGCCCCACAGATATAGCAAAAATCATTTCGCCATATTTTTTTCAATTGTACTTTTACCGAAATTTCAATTCTTCAAATTGAATAATAATAATAATAATCATTTATTTATTCAGACAGCCTACAGTCCACAATGTGTTAGTTACAGTTTATATTCTTAAAAATTATGTTAGTATTCAATTATTCTATAATTCTATTATCTATCTAATAAAAGTCTACAGGTTTAATTACAGTTGAATCATAATAGTTGGAGAATAAATCACACATACTAATCATATATACTAAGTGTACTGCAACAAACTAACTAACAACGACCAAACAACCTAAATTAAGTTAAAAATACTAATATTTTAGTTCATTATATTGATACTTTGCGTCTTATGAGGTGGTATTGTGGCTGTAGGATTGGCATACACACGTTCCCTAGTTCAATTGAAGACATCTACAATCTGCTTAACGGTGGATTATGAGGTAGAAAAATACCTCCGCTGGCGAGCTACATTAACTCTACCTCCTCAGAAGTTACGTACGCCTTTATTCACTATTTCAGATGGTATTGTTCCAATTTTTTGATTTTTGCCAGAAATTTCGAATCAATCAATTAAAACAGCCCAAAAGCTACGCAATTAGAATTATTTAGAAAGACCATATCTAGAGAGTCCAAGTTTAAGAAATAAAAATTTGGCCGACCATAATAATAAAAGAAATTACTTTTCCAGCCAGAATTATCTAACTTTCCTTATGGCCGTGCACTGAAAACGATTAAAGGACTAACAAAAAACCAGCACCTATCTTAATCTACGTCCATATACCAACTGTCAAGGCAAGAGAAAGGAAAAAATCGAGAGCTTATCAAAGATCTTTCCACTCCCGAAGAATGGGGTAGGATATTTAGCATAATAAGTGACGCCTAACCAACGTTTAGGGGGAGAGAGACGGGCTTATGGGGAAGTGTACAAGTTAGAGAGGGAAGGAGAATGATCCACAGAGAACAATATCACAATCTTGTTTCTAAGCCATTACCTTTAATTAGTGGTGGAGGACAGCAGGCCGTTTGTCTGGCGTTATGTTTGAGATAGTCAGTCAAATGTTGCGGCTCTGAAACGGGTTATTTAGCGTTTGTTTATGTCAGCTCTAAATGCTTTTACGTTTCGCAGCGGTTACGGGTTTCGGTTCTTAGTTTATGAGTGCTTTGGAAGATTGCCATTTTGATCGACTACTGGGCTATTGTCTCTTTCTGTAATACAGAAAAATCTGTAGCATATTCATTCTACGTTCACCTGACGTACTTCTGAGTTTTGATATTGACTGCTTTCTACAGACGCTTTAACGATTGCTGTCTATCGATCACATTCAGGAATGAAGAACGTACGTATAGTAAGTTCCTTATTCCTGGTAAGAAGAAGTCAGGTCCTCGAATGGCGACCACGCCTTGGTAAAAGGAGAACAGTTCGCCCTTCTGGAGGTGGATCGATGACCTGAAGAAGGCATGAATTCAGAAGCCTCATACGACTATGGTGTCAATTAGGGCAGGCCTTTGTCCAGTAGTGGACTTCACAAAGCTGATCGATGGAATAAAAGTTGCTGTGTGAAATTACCATTCATAATCTACATTTATATTCAAGAAACAGAGAATTTTCAGAGCTCGCTTCAGTTTGAATGTTTGAACCAGTAGGATAATTTAACGCGAAGTAGGTCAAATACAAAATCTGGATATTTCCCGACTAGAGTTCTTCTGGGAATAAACAAGGAGAGCGAGAAGGTATAAGTACAAACTACTAAGAACTGGGGTTATTTTGAAAAAATATGACTGTTGAAAATAATACAAATCACCAAAATAAAAGAGTACTGACCAATTTAAGAGACAATATAACTGGTATAAATCTTAGGAGATATCTCTGTCAACCTCGTAATCAGGGCCCTGATTCTGTATGATTCCAAAAGATTTCGTGCCGATATCGTGTGACATCAAACCGTACGTCATTTAATGAGCTCAGCACGACAAGGAACTTTAATGTCTAATCAATTAGGCACACGATAGATCGTCACGATATTTGACTTTTAAGCCTTTTGACTTTTTACCACGGATAAGAGACGACATTGCCGCGATACGAGTGTGAAGGGTCATACAGAGTACAGGTGCAAGGTGCTTTAGATACCTTATTCCTAGCCCCGACCTCTATCTGTCCGCATCTATCTACAAGTACAAGCTGCTCTTCTTAAGCGCGGCAAGGTCCCAGGCGAGTTTTGTGTTTACTGAATAGAATCATGACTGTGAAACCTTATCCATTGACTAACATAACCGACCGACCAACCAACAAAGCGACAAAAAACACAGGACTTTATATAGCGCTGTCCTAATTGAAATACTCACTGACATGAGACAAAATGTATTGAATGACGTTATCGTACGAGCAACTTATACGTGCGACAGGGCAATTAAAATCTCAGCCTTCAATAGTAAGTCTATAGTTTCAGATAAGGTTTTGTCGTATAAAAAAAATATTACAAATACCCATACCTTTTCCTTAAAGTATCTACTGTTTTCATAAAACCAGATTCGAGAGTAAGAAGTACCCGAATACAATACATTGTTAAGAATACAAAAAAGCTCCCTTACAAGCTCATTGAAACAATCGTCACCTTCCTCGGGTTAACTCGAACAACGGGATCTTTCCAACGTATTAACCCTACAAAGCGACTGGGGTAATAAAGACCGGGGCGACACGGCTTTGACATTAAATTGAGACATTTAACATTGAGTGCTTTGTACTAATGGTCCGAGCGACACCGTGGCTAAAGGTGGTTGGAAACGGAGCTTTGGACTTGTCATTGATTATTGTGGTTTTGTGACGAGTTAGTTTGAACATGATGCATCATTTTAGGGTTGTACGTGTCATGGGAACGGAAAAAAACTTGCCATAAATGAATAAAATTAAAAAATTGTACGATGAAAACTGAATATTCTCTTTCATAAACTACTATTTCCTATTAAGTTTTTCGATTTTTTACAGAAAAGACCGTGTAATAAACACCTTATGATAACTATCTTTTGTTTCTTTATTTAATTTCCCATAGCCCATTCCACTCAGTCTGATATGGCTCCCACGATCAAAGTTACCTACCTACAAAGGAAATATGGGATATATTAATATGTAAATGAAAAGTCGAAATGCATGCCAAAAAACAAATGAATTCACTGCTGTATCAATATGCTCTAGCATATAACGATCTTGGCAGATCCTCTCGCTAAGATTAACAAAAAACAGTCCATAAATCACCCGGTGCAGACGGACCGATGTTGAATATATAATGATTTGCCATTCATTTGAGGGTTACGACTGCTTTTTCGCTGTTTTGTATAAGTTTGCCAAAATATACTGTTTTCGGACGAAATATGGAAAGCTTATTGATGGTTATAGCTTTTGAGGGTCTGCTTAATGATAAGAAGCGATTTTTTGAGGTGATGGCAGATTGATGGGGTTAAGAGGCTGGCGGTATGGTACCTCCCTGGACGAGCTATTATGGCTCTACCACCTAAATGGTTTTTTTTATAGGTAGAGCAAGCAAACAGACAGACGGGCCACTGATGGTAAGCGGTCTCCGTCGCCTACTGATACGTGCAACACCAGAGTTAACCAGAGGAGTCGCCATTGCGTTGCCGGCTGTAATGGTAAATTAAAATGAAGAATTATTTTGAAAAAGAAATCAATAGCTTCTCACCCATCCAATGTTACTTTACTTTTTCAGTTGCTAGCAATGGAATATTAAGTTGTGAAACATTGCCGTAACGGCGTGACATTCGTGTGTGATGCTTTGCCGTCATGCCTTCTTACCGTATCGAGCTACTATTAGCATGAGAAGAGCAGTTGACATATGCCGTTCTAATGGATAACGTTTACTATACGAATAATTTGACGATACGATAGTTTTCATGCTCACTGTACTTAATCAGTTTCGGCCTTAGTGTATGTTTATTTTTTTATATTTTCATATCCTTTAATTTCAACAAATTCAAATTAAATTTTCCTAACAGTGAACCATAATTTTAAAGACCATTAAACATCTCTTTTAATCTCCCGTACAAAATAAGTATAATTTAAGCAACGGATGCGGAACCGAAGAAAACATCCCTATTCGGTACAAAGCCAGTACTTATTCACGCGACGTTTCCTGCCCTGTGTTCGACCATTGTTTTTTTTTTTTTCGAGAACTTTTCTCTTCATTTGTTTTGAGCTTTTTTCAGAGGACAGGATTTCTTGAACTCATATTTCACGCTCATATTGTCTGCGGAGGAAGCTGGTTGGTTGCTTTTCGGAATTTTTCTCTCGGCCTTTGGAAATTTGGGTGGAATTTCTTTTGATTTGTTGGAGCAATGTTGTGAAATTTGTGGTCCTATGTTTTATATACTTGCAAGATAATCTTTCTGTTTGAAATTTCAACCCTTATTATTAGATACTTAACTACCCGTCGAGTTTGGGGCACTTATGTAGGTTTTCGTAATAAAACACTATGTTGAGATCTCCAACATAAAATAAATTATGAATATAAGTTGTTATTAAACTTAATTTAATTTTAATTACTATGTTTTTAAATGGCAATTCTGTCATATAACTTATGGCATCAAACTTCTGTGTATTGTGAATATCTTACATTAATTAAAAATGACTCCATTGTTACTTAGATGTTCGCCAGAAACGTACCTAGCACCAACCAACCAGATATCTACAATCTACTACAATCAACCTTTGGGTCCACTTGTCTCACTTAAGGTCTGTCTGCAACCCTTTATTGACCCACTGCAGGGTTAGGTCTTCTCTCAAGATGAGCAAGATATTGACACACAAATCTTAGACATGCAAGCTACAGTGTTTCCTTTACCGTAACAGCAAATGACTTATAGTATAGTCTGCGCACAAATTATGCCATTCCTCAGACCTTCTACATTCGTCAAGCTGGGGCCCTCACATATGTGTAAGTGGGTTCGTAATTAAACAACCACTCGACTTGGGGTAACGTAATGCAATTACCACTGAATTTTTCGCGACATATGGCCGTCGGGGGGCGATGCGGTTAACGGCTTAAAAGTTTTTTGACGGGCCAAGTAAAATGTTTGACGCGCATTGCCCTGATTGAAGAAACATCTATGAACAAAATGTAAGCGCAAGAGCTTTTTTGACTATCTATAGGTAGGTGTGTTCACTTTTATGTCAGACACATATAGGTATTTAATAATTTTTACATCAAAAATGAAAATTAGGATAAGTATGATATCTAATTTTATCACATTTTCAAGCGGTTTGGTTTGGTCTATTCCATAGTTTCACAAGATCCTTTCATTGTGTATTTTTATTTTTGCCTGAACATTAAATCACTCTTATATTGATTTAATATAGCAAGTGATTTTTAGTAGCTAAATAAAATGTGTTTTGTTTGAAAAATTAAAACATGAAGGTAAAAATAATAAAAAATGACGCTAATTTTAATTTTTGGTTATAATTGCCATACAAGAAAGCTCAATTAAGACTGTTAATAAGTCGCCAAGGGAAACAATTTGTAACACAATTGGTACGCCGCAAAACAAGCACTGTCAAAACCCAAATATCAATCCTAAAACACATTTCAAACATTGACCAAGAAAAATGTAGTCTAATTAATCTGAAAACTAGAGAGACTAGTCGAGAACCCATGAGCGATTTACACATCAAAGTGGGTCTGATTACGAACAGATAATTGCCGTCTGTCGGTCTGTATTGACCATTATTGTTAGTGATCAGATGGCAGCACCGGCGCATATGTTGGTTGTTCCCGGTGGTGGTAGAATACTGTGAGTGGTCTTGGTACTTTTGTAAACTATTTAATGAATTATATAGGTGTATTTTTAACTCTTTTCTTCTCATATAAAGAAAACGTGCAATTGAGATACAAGTAAGCTACAGTATACTGCGCGTATAAAACTTATTCTTTAATATTTTAATATAAACACAAAAATTTCAAGACAGGTTAGGTTGATAAAACAAATGCATGCAAAAATTCCGTCCTCTACAGTATAAGCGATTTACACATCAAAGTGATTAGATGGCAGCACCGGCGCAAATGTTGGTTGATCGGTGGTTGATTTCTGAGAGTGATCTTGGTACTTAATAAAGTATATTTGAGTTTTTGAAATATATTTCTTTCTTGTATAGAGAACACGTGTACGGCACAGGATTAGGTTATTGAGATTGAGCTACGACCTTATTGTAAGTATAATTTATGTTATGTGTGTATATCATTTACTCTTAAATAAACATAGAAATTTCAAGAAAGATTCAACAAATAACACAAATATTCAACTTTATTTGAATTGAATTTATTAAGAGCATTAGAAAAATTCAAACATCAAGATCACTCAATCCACCAGCCCCCATTACAATACAATATGCATTATCGGGAAGCTTTTGTGCAAATGTTGTTTATTTGCGCGTGCGCTCGTCGACATTATGACCGTAGAATGTGCGCACAAGTATCCGTCGAGTTCGCAACTTGTGTCCCTGTAATAATAAGAGTTGGACAATGCCATCGCAGTTAGAGGGAATGAAGTGAGGAATATCAATGATGGCTCTGATTGCAATAGGGGTCTAGTTATAAATACCATCAGAAATGAAACAATGGGTAAAATATCCTATCAACTATGTATTACTATTATAGTGATATCCACCTCTTGTCAACAGAGCGACGTCTATCACACGATCCTGAATCACGCTAAGGAAGTTTTCTAACTGACAAGAAACTATGATTTTAAGTTTCAACTAGAAGCAGGAAAGTTAAAATAGGTTGCCTATTTGCCTACTTGAAATATAAGTGTTCTATCGTAAGATTATTTACAATATCAGTTTTTTGAAATATTAGTTTGATAAGACTTATTTAACATTGAGTAAATGAATCAGGAATGAAACAAATAGGTTTTCTTGAATTTGTGATCAGAGCCCGCTTATACTACTTTTCTGAGTTTTGCTATGACTTAAATTATATGAAGTTGTATAAACTGAATGATTAAATTATGTTAGACCTAGGCTTTAGTTACTACTAAACTTATAATTACTATCTTTTGTATATTTTGCTTAAGGTGATCATAAATTTTGAAATACCAATGAAAACATCATAACTCTGATGTTCTCTGCAATGTTTGCTCTTTAAATGAATAACAAAGACAACGATAGCACAGTTGACATTGGAAAAAACTTCTGCTTTTAACCACAGAGCCCCCAAAACTAGTTGCAACACAATTGAAGCAACCAGATGACTTTTAAGGGGTGCACGGCAATACGATGAACATTTATACGCCATATGTACCTTTGGGCTTATGGTCTCTCAAGGGACACTGCCCTTGCTAATGAAAACGACGAGTAAGGGCGTTTAAAACTGTCTACGATACGCTTTCGTTGGAAATATTTGACTACGCAGCATTAAATAGCGGTAGGAACACGAGAATTCGCAAAAACGTTCTTAATAATCCTATGATATCTGTTTTTGACATAAAAGAATATAAAAAAGAAGATACCAATGCAAAAGGTGCAGGTGAGGTAGGATAATGGTAATTATGTAGTGACTCTGTAATATATTTAATACCATTTTTGTGAGTTTGATTTTAAACGAGTGGATATAAATTAAGGTTTTAATGCAGCTAATGGATAATTAAAGAAAAACTCACATCAGAAATTTTATGAATTTCACAATTTGAAGAATTTGAAAGGGTTAAGAAAGAAAGTATTACCGAAAATACAAGAGAGCACAATAAGGCAAATTTATAGACACTTGTCAAATACAGAAGGACCAATACAATTCTCTTGAAAGCACGTTTAACGTGTCCCATATGGTAATGGGGCACCACCATGGGGGTGTATTGTCCTCAGCGGCTTTTACACCATATGGTACAAAAATTCATAAACAAGTGTGCACCAAATCCCACTTTAATGTTTTGCGATTATGCTTTCCAATTCACTTTGATAACCAACCACCATGAAAAGTAAACCTTACATATATCACAATAGAACTAAATACGCAATGAATCAACGCAGCCAATAAATTACTGATTTAGTCATTCAAATATGAACCGTATTACACACAGAATAAGAACTACAATAACGCTCAAAGATGGTAGTAGAAATGGAATAGCACACAGCACAAGTACAAGTTTTAAATGCAATGAAGCTACAGAATTTGACAATGAAGAGGTAACAACTAATAAATATAAACCTTAAAGTTATACGCTTACAGTTGATATTAAGGCAGCAACAGAAACGAACGAGATTCAAACGATTAATAGGGTGGTTGATCCTGGCGTATTATTGAAAAGGACTGATTATAGTCCAAGCTCAATGACACAGTGGGCGAATAAAATGCCTATTATGCAGGCAACATGATATGGAATAGTAGCAGTTAAGACAATAAAGAAAACGCTTATAATTGCCTGCACATATTTCTTCTATGTTCGAAACTTGCTGGTTTTTACAAACTATTGTTAGAGATGGTCATACCATATGGTAGATCAGTATTAACTGTTGCTATATTTAGGGGACCAGCTAAACATATTTTAATAACGCTTACAACGCAGGTGCCATTGTGATTTACCGGATTATTGGATATTATTGGTAACAGCACAGCAATAAGCCGATAATAAAATTTTGGTGATTTGTATTGAGGAAATATTAATTTATCATTAGACATATTAAAAATACCAATAAAAACAAAAAAGTGTTGATAAAACACTTATTTCTACTTTTAGAATCTTTGCAGAAAATAGTGATTGATATCTGCTGCATTAGATATGATTATAGCCCTATTTTGAGAGCCAATTATATCTCAGAATTAAGAAAATAATAATTAAATAAGAAAAAGCAAAGAACTACTAGCAAAACTTAGAACTGATCGAACTGAAAATAATCAAGAAAAGTCTCTAAGGAGTAAACAGAGCTACCAAAAGAGTATTGAGCTACATGGCAACTAATCTGTCTCCGACTACTGAAGATGGAGTTCTTGGAACACACAAGGGACTACAAACAATAGAACTACCAATCAAAGTTGCAGATGCGACCTCTGACCGACACTCATCAGTCAATCGAAGACCGATTGACGATTCTTGCACGGTGAAATAACAAAATAATAAATATAAGAAAATAATAAGAAAATAAGAAATAATGTTTCAAATACTAATCCCTTTATTTATTTGAAATAAAGAGATTAGTATTTGAAACGATACAAGTTGTGTCCAAATTGGTTAGACCTTCAACATATCCAAGCCCTAACGTGTACGTGTACGTGTACGTGTAGGTACTTCGATTACACGACTTAGGAAACCAATTTTCCGTTACTAATAAGATACCTAATACGAGAAGTAAATCGTACACTAATATCCGCTAGATTGGATTTTGAATTAACTGTTGTCTTATTTTAATAGTTTTTATGAACAAATTTTTGGTTTCAACACTGTTGATGTTCATAACGCGGCTCCTTTATTAGAGAGAAAATTCCGTTCCCAGAATCGAAAGTTTAAAATGTTGCGATTAGCTCCTTGTACCTACTTAGTTGTTCAATTAATGAAACCAATGTACTTCTCAGTAATCAATAGTCAGTATTTAACTTAAACTATTTCAAATTAAAATAATACAGATTCAATTAAACATTGTTTTTGTTTCCTACAGTCTCCACTCATTAGATAAGAGCCACAGCTTACGAAGTATGAGCCACAAACAACCCGAGCAACGATTCAACCCCCATTATCACCTCCCTTTACCCGAGTCACGTGTGGATACTTGGATAGGCCCCCACACGTGTCCTCAATTACTTATCAAGCTAAACATGTCCTGATAAAGGCTAAATCCAATTTATTGCAGATTTCTTCCGCTAATTCTTTTTTGGGATTGATTCAATTTAAATCAATTAAGATAAGATATTTTATGTTTATGGCTAGATTTTGTCAAAGTCCCACGAACTTCAAATTCGTGCTTCAAATTCGACTTTTGAACTTTCAAATTCTATTCATTTTTGTGTAGTTACTTAGAAAATTTTAGAAGACTTAAAATCTGTTGTGGTTGTAAAAAGAAGCTATGATGACTTTCATTTTATATTTGTTACTTAATTCAAAGATACACCTATTGACAAGTTAAATAATAAACTAAACTCTTATTAAATACTTGAAACTGTTTCAAAAACAAAATTTATATAAAGTATAAGCTGAAAAGTGGAAAATAAAGTACAAGAATCAGTTTTCTTCGCCGTGGCCGCCATTTGTCTTGTTGACGGCACGAAGAATCGCGACCGAGCGGCCCGTGAGCCGTGAACACAGCAGCAAGAAGATAAATTAATGTTTTATGGAGTTCTGTATTTACTTCAAGTATTAAAAACAGTTCTATTTTATGAATCAGTTTAATTATGCTTTTAATTGTTATTTTTAATTTTTATTTTTAATTATTTTTAATTGTTATTAAAGATTGTGTTTAAACAAAAACCATGTTTTCGTAGTTAGTTAGTCAATTTAATATTCTTATTCTCCTGTGCTTCGAGCATGAACTGACGCAATTTCGTATCGAGCTGACGTTAGTATGAGAAGATGTCAAGACAGACTGACATATGACATACTAATGATTGACGTTTACCGTATGAATACTTTGACGATAGTGTTTATGCTCAAGGCACTGATTCTATATTAACAATATTTTTACTTTTGAATAATGAGTTTAGCATAAGTTTCTGTTTCTGGTCTGGGTGTGTGTGTATCCTGTCTTGTGTGTGTTTAACATCGCACTTACAGCACAGGAAATTGTAAAATGGGGAGTTTGAAAAGTTATTTTTATTCACATTTAGCAATTTCATTCCAAAATAGATTAGCCGTAGATGTACTTAATATTTACACCTAAGTTTCTTTTATGCGTTATTTTACATCCCATTCTCACATTTAATTCCCACATTCTTTTCCCTACATCAGTTTCACGGCGTGAGCGTGATCTATCAATCCGGTCACATGTCTCGACGAATGTTCTTCGCATTTGTCGGTTCGCTAATAACATGTCACTGCTGACACGTCTGCTTCAATTGATGTTCTGGCTGAAGATGCGTTAAATAGAAACTGCTTTTAAAAATGTTTTATCTGTTGTTTTTCAATCGAAAGATTTTTTTAATTTAAGAGGGAATTAGGAATTGTATCCGAAAGTCTGAATTTTAATGAGCTAGGCCTTCAAGAGAGTAGGTATACAACTATACATACGAATAGTTTTAAAACAACAGACAACTAAGTTTACACCACTTAATAGTACCTATGATTCGGTTGTTTACGATGCCTCCATAGAAAGCAATAAAGCGTAAATATTTAAGAATATAACACGCATACTACAAGCCGAAGACAAGAATGAAAGAAGGCTAGAAGATTAAACTATAAAAGTATGAAAAATACTGGATGAGTTTTATTTAATTAAAACTCGTTTACTTGCCACCAGACAATGAAAGGTCGGCATCCTCTAAAACCTCATTAACGCCTCTCACGAAATAAATGGAACAGATTTTCAAAGAGCGAGAACGAATGGCCAAAAAAATGGCTAAAATCTGACAAATGGCTTTCCTTTAACGTCTGCGCCCATCTTATTATCGTTACCCACTACCGAATAGAACTCATTTGAGACTTCTTTTCAGTTGAACATCACGTATTTATCAAGCGAATTTCGACTTTCTTCGTTAGATATTATAGTTGAACTCACTTTTACTCTTGCGTCTGTATTAGCTTCAGCTATGTTCATTGCATTTACTGACCTATTATGTTTGTGTTAGGGATTATTTTCGTTTGCAGCTTCCTTGAGTAGGATATCAATTTGAGAAGAAGCGTCTGTGTTAATAGCATTATTCCCAATCTCATCCATACACTCGGGGGTAACGCCGTCTATGGGCAAGTATCATTTTTTATGCGACATATAAAACATATTTATTGCAATCATAATCGTTGGAGTTTTTCTAGTGCCATGTTTGGCGAGATAAACAGAGGATTATGAGCGAAGTAACTTCTCTAACTGACATAGTTATTTTTATTGTTTTGCTGCAGTAATATGAAACACAAGGTCTTATCGACTTTTTTATTGATGGTATAAATTTTCATGACCTAAGTTAATCTTTGATTAAATAAATTTCGTTTTATAAGTGACTCCGAAAATAATGCTTTCTATCACGCTGTGGTTTGTGTTCACGCATTGAGTTAAATTAAAAAAATAGAAAATATACCTTTCTAATTTTTTATAAATAAAATCTTCATATACGTTAACATCACTTCGCTTACGTTTAAAGGGTTAATCCTTAGATCTTCAATGTTACATTAATACGTAAATGGCAAAAAATATCCTTCAAACCTTTTTAAAAAACAAATCTACCTTACAATACTATAAAACATATCCCACCTACACGATAAACAGGGTGATTCTTCCAACCTTACTCTAAGTAGCAGTATAAAGTGTTCCCGATTCTCAGTATCATACTGTCTTTGTCGGGCTGACCCTACCACAACTCAATGCGTTCTCAATTCGCGACGGTTATTATTATCTTGACCCGTTGATTGAGTTCTGGTGCTCACTATCGCAGAGGTGCCATCTGATTGGCCCACAGCTTCCAATCACGCCTTCCGCTCGCTTCTCATTGGCTGTCCAGCCACGCCTCCCGACTTGAAAGGCTCCGCTAAGGGTAGTTCTACACCCCACTTATGTATTTTCCACCCTTACAACACGTTCACATTCGTAAAGTAAGAGTCGGGCTGTACGCACGCGTCCCCGCAACGTTCCTGCGATATAAGTGTGAAAAGTTTAAGTTCCGTGCGCGAAAAATTAAATGAGCAAACAATGACAATGGACGTTCAAAATAACTATCAAAATTATAAAGAACAGTCTCCTAACTCAAAGGAGGTGAATCTTAACATTGAAAGTGCCAGAACTTCGCAAATAACTAAGACCGAAATGCACTCTACGGTTGTGAATCAAACCAAGGCGTCGAAGCGTTCATTCGACGTGGCCTTCCTCATGATGCCAGATGACAAACTACAGCAGAAGCAGCCGGAACGTCAGCTGAGAGTTTCTAAACAACTGTTTCATACCGAAGAATGGGAACAACCACCGAAGAGACATGCGGACATTTATAAAGTCAGTGAGTACTCAAGCGACAACACGCTGGATTCTAAAGACCAAGATGAAGACAGACTTCGCGTCAACAATAATATTTCGCCCGGTTTTGGATCGGATATTAATATTGACGTCGGGACCGATGAATACCCCGGCAAGTCTATGTACTGCAGTGACTCCGAGGCCTCCGATCGTTCCAGGAGTCGTCCTAACTCCAACGAAAGTGCTGCACGGCAACCCAAAATACTTCCAGAGTATAAAAACAAGATTTTCGACGATCCCACTCTCATAACCATGCAAACGAGGGCCAGATACGAAAATAGATTTACCGAGAAGCCTGAAATGTCGCCCAAAAGTGCTTTTACGAAAGTTTCTAACTTTGGCATGCGATCACCAAATCCGTCAGTGAGCCCTGATAATCTCTTGTATCAGAACTCGGTCAGCCCACCGTTGTCTGCGTCAAGTCCGCCTAGTTCCTTTAACAAAGCTGCTGGTTTCAACAATCTTCTCACTCCAGCTCATCTGCTGAATGGCCATGCATTCTTCAAAGGTCAGAACATCCCTTCAACTTCGCCAAATTATCCCGAATCCAGTGTGCATCCTCGAGCCAGTGGGCCTTACAAAGCCATGGAGTATCAAGGCAAGCAAGATGCAAAGGCTCAAATGTCGCCCAACAAGATGAACTTCTTGCCGTTTAGACCAGAAATACCGTATTTACAAGCAGGTTCGTCGTATCCATTCGGGGTCCAAAACTTCCAGCAGCCCAGTTCCGACTTTATGAAGTTTTCTGCGCCACCACGGGATCCCGTAGCGCCACTGATCGCTAACTCCGCTGCGGCTATACTCAGCACCCTGCTACCTCCAACACTAGCAGCGTTCTCGCTGCCGGCGCAAAATGTATGCGCTAAATGCAGCATAAGTTTCCGGATGACCTCCGATCTGGTTTACCACATGCGAACTCACCACAAGAGTGAGTCGACGGCAGATCCGACTAGACGGAAGCGGGAGGAAAAACTCAAGTGTCCAGTTTGCAACGAGAGTTTCAGAGAGAGGCATCATCTGACACGGCACATGACGGCCCATCAAGACAAAGAGGGTGACATGGATGACGTGTCACCCTCGCAAAGCTTTAGCAAGAAGAGCAAACAATATTTCCCCCACAACAGCGGTTCGGTTCTCCACAAGTGAATCGCTTAGCAACTTTATTCGACAAGGTTTCAACTTAACCTTAAATCACTATACTTAGAAATTTTTTGTGACTTTGTCACTTTGATTCGATGCTGTTATATTGGCCGTTTGACCTTGTTGTTGTTATTTAGTTTTATTATCAACGTGCAATATTAGTTTTAAGTATTTATTTTGTAAATATTAGCCTTAGTAGATGCTCATTAAATAAGTTAAGATTCCGAATGACTTTTTTCTTCATCCTCAGTGAAAAATAGTTTTCATTCATTAACATTTTCATAAATTTAATTTTAACTTTAAATTTCAATGTCATTAAAAATCTAATTTTAAAGTTATTTTAATAAATACATTTATTTAAACTCTTTATTTAGATACAATTTTATGACAGTGCTTATAATTTTTGAATTTCATGACCAAATAAAATTACTTTTCATATAGAAATAACAAGTCTATCCCTATTATACCTATTAATTTTATTAAACAAATGAAATCAAAGGGTTTCTACTTTATACAATATTTTGATGTATCGAAAGTTAGTATAGGTTATTATACCTTCAATATCTACTTACTAATGTATTAACTTTAAATCTTTTACAACAGAAATGATTTTCAAAATTATTTTATCCTTATATTCCCATGAATATTATTCTTATCTCTAAATGGAATAGCTAATAGTTTTCATTCACTTCCTAACTAGGCGAGACGGAACGAATTACGGTAAGGGATGAAGCTATCAAATCTACCCCATACTAGGGTGGTGCCCTTGCCATACAGTTCTCATTTAATAAATTGATTTTATAATTTTATAAAATCATAGAATCTAGTAAGTTGTAAATATTTTTTGTTTCTTTGTATGATATATTATGGTTATTTTCATAGTCATATCAGATTTATATTTCAAATAATTCTTACCTTTTGATGTCTAAAGCTTTCTTTTGCATTCAATGTCAGATCACCTGCACGAATTTTGTTAAAAGCATTAGGTATACATTGTAACATACATTTAATACAATATAACATACAAACATATTATCAATGATAGGTATACTTACACATGTCAATGATAGGTATACCTACTTACAGTAGATATGTAATAAAATAACGAATTAAATTTCAAAAGAAAAAGACATTACATTAATGTCTATCGAAAATAAAAATAAAATGAATATTAAATTATAAAAATTATTAAAATAATATTAATAATTTTAAATTTTTAATGACAGAGTTACATAAATATGAACTTATTAAAATTAATTAATTAATTTTTGACTGCGTGATTATTCATAATATATAATTGCGAGTTTTTAACTTTGCGAGGTGTAGGTACTCGTATGAATTCAATTTATAAATTAATTAAAAATTAAAATGTCGTTAATCGGTTAAGGTCCAATTCGGATATCGGTTAAATTAAATTATTTTTACATTGTTAGGTCTGTACATATCTTATTTATTGACTACGTATTAAAAACTTTTTCAAAATTAAATTCTTCTATCTCTAGATTAATTATGAGAATCAACGAAAGTAATACCAAAATAATTTGTAACATGAAACTAAAAAGCCGAAGCATTTCTCCAACCAATCAATTTGCTAAACAGATCACAAATCAGCACACACCATCAGCTAACAATAGCGACAACGGCACACTTCTATCAAATCAGTGAAAGGTCGAAGCGTTCCGCAGCGTAGCGAAGCAGCCGTGACGAAAGCTAGCGAGCGACCAAGTTCCCATGTCCTGTTAATTCGATATGTAGGTTAGTGCAGCTCAGTAGCCCGGCAGCCGTGGTGAATCGCTCTGGGAAACTAAAGATGGTCGCCGTTTCCATTCAGCTTGAAGGGAATAAGATGGACTTCGGAAAACTTACTGATTTAATGACTTTTGTAGAAATTTTGGAATTCCTTGAAGATATCATACAACATTATTTGGAAGCGAAGAGGGAAGGAAGGGTAGTTGATGAAAAATATACATTTACTATTCACATCTACAGGGAATCAAATCACCTTAAATCTGAAAGCCATTCTTTTAATATGTAGATAGATTAGAAAACATACGTCTGACCACATAATTGTAAATGGTCACTGTCGCCAACTGACAGTAGCAACACTTCGAAGAAGAGCTCTCTTAACACCTTTTTTGTCTAGAAATCGAACAAAATTTTACTTCACGTAGGGCGTCGTAGGGGATCCCGGGCCACAATAGTACCCCCTGTAAACTATACCCTAAACTGATTTACTTCAGCACCAGCTCTAGATGTTCAGCAGAGCTGCGCAATATTCAAATGTAGCTCGCTTTACATTACGGGTCACATCCGTCATAAGGAGTTTCGTCTGCAAACACGCCGTTTGTGTGTACAGGGTGTTGTTGTTTATTGAACTTGAGTTAAATTACTTAATAAAAGTATTGAGCATATCTTTAGTCCCCTGTATCACAATGATTTTAATACCGACGCTGTTTATTTTTTGATTTTTAACATTCTTATCAAAATTCATTAAGTAAGTAGTAAATTAAATTACATTGTTATAATAATAAATACTAGAGTAGTAGGTATCCATCTCATCGCAAAAAATTGTCACCTAAGTCTCTTTAGGTCTATTATTCCCATTATCGTAACTTTTTAATGTTTATATTTAGGTATAATGATATTTGCTTATCGTAACCTCTAGTAAAAATATGGAGATTTTTTTTTAAATCATATAGTTTCATTATCACAATTTGGTCCTCATTGAATATACATATTATTATGTACATGAAAACAACAAAACAAAAACAATGACCAAAATACATTTCAGATAAAAATAAATTTCAACCGAGTAACATCACCCTGTACACCGCAATACTCACTGAGGGTCTCACTGTCCCCAATATGAATATTTTCTATTGAATTACTCACAGTTCGGCGAGCCAGCAAAAATATTGTTCTCCTCGCACTTACCCGAACACCCTGTGAAGTTTTCTCATACGACTGCGAACAACATGAACTGTTGTACGTATGTCTGTTGTTTTGTTGTTTCTACAGAGTTTCTATAGAAGTTTTGGAGGATTTATTTTGAATAATGAGATCTGTATGAGTTTGAAATCTCTTGAAGATATAAACAACATTATTGCGAAGTGAAGAGGGAATCAGATTTTGACAATAACAGCTGATCTTCTTGATACTAAAAATCTTCATTTATACATACCAACATTAACAACTATTCATCAACTTAATAAAATGTCACAGATGATAATGCAATATTTTTATTCAATAACTTAAAAGCCCAATACTAAAACATCAGACCGTTCAAAACACCCGATCTCATCCATAATCAATGAAAATCTCAATATTTTCCACTCAAATAGCTCTACATCGCACCGAAAAATAATAAATATGTATTTATGGACGCATTTACAAGATTACAATATTAGCGGACGCGTCCTCCTTCCGCCGCTGTGTCATTACAAATGATTAATAGTCGGCACACTTCGATAATCAAATTCAAATTTGGAATCTGCTACCCTCGTTTTATTTTTTCGGGCAAGGGTGCTCAGTCACACAGCCTGTTTTAGTATTGTGAGAAGATTGTGACTTTATTAGCCGTGCACTGAAGGTCTCTTTAAGCGATTCGTTACGGAAGACACGTGACTTGGGAGTGGAACCGATTGGAGCTCCGATTTGTATGTATTTGTATGTAAATGTCATCTGGGGTGGAAGATAACCAGGCGTGGTTGTTGATAGGATCGGTGCGATTGAATTAAGCGTGCCGGCGTTTAGCGGCGCGTCTTCCTGCTGATAAGATTGGATCGTGGAGCATTTAATGGGTTTATAGACGTCATAATATTTATAGGTGAACATTACATTTTCCTTCACGAATTGAATGTGAAGCGATTATCTTCGATACTTCGATAATAACACCTTTGAAAGGGCTCAAATTAAAGGTAAGAGAGCGATTGGTGTTCGCTCATAGACAGAGTTACCACCACTCTTATAACCGACTATGAAACAACATTCTTTTAACTTGTATCCTTGGTTCTGCGGGAATTCAATATCGACACAATTAAGCAAGTCACACCAAGATTATGTACCATTGACAATTTTCGCCATAATCGGGGATCTCTAAGTAAAAATGTTTAAGTACAAAAAAATTGCCAGACCTATGAAATTTGTCCGTTTCCAACGCT
This sequence comes from Erynnis tages, assembly GCA_905147235.1. Classification (NCBI taxonomy): domain Eukaryota; kingdom Metazoa; phylum Arthropoda; class Insecta; order Lepidoptera; family Hesperiidae; genus Erynnis; species Erynnis tages. Next base: position 1,057,174 of record LR990076.1, read on the forward strand.
TTCAGTGTGTGTCTACTGTCTACGCTTCCCGTCCTTATGCTCACAGGAACTATCCTCTGCTGCCTGCCTTTGTGACCGTTCACATTTGAGAAGCTGCGACAATAGCCTACTGTTGGCCCGTATGTTGTCCAGAATGTTATATGAATATTTTGGACATTAGTTTATGAGCCAAATCTTTTTTACTTTATCATTTTTCGAATTAACACCAATAATGTGTTCATAGAAGATGTCTGTCAAGTATGAACTCGCGTAGTTTCGTACAGTTCTCGTATCGAGCTGTCATTACAATGGGAAGATGTAAGACAGACTGACATAATTATGGCATACAAATGAATCATGTTTGTCTTACGTACGGGGTATGTGCGTTGCTTTTGAGAACAAACATCAAACAATCTTACAGGAAAGTAATTTCATATGCAGTATTAAACAAAAATCAGCAACGCCTACTTACACTTCCTGTACAGTAGGTATCGACACCGTGATTTTCGAATCGAAACGATGCACGTCATTTCTCCTTTTAATGTGTTCACATAAGAACCATTATTCCGTGTACAATTTAGTAAAGTGCTGACGATCTGCGGGGCGGACCGTACCGAGAGCAACGTAAGACACAATAATAATGTATTCAGTGAATATTGCTACGGAGGCCGCTTATTATTTTCGACTTACTTGGAAGTTTCTTCCACTTGGCACTGTCACAGCCAAGTTTGCTTTATCACACAAGTGGATCAGTTCACATGAAGTCTGAACTTATGAGCGTTCAGAGAATATAACAACTGTAGCCATACTTCATATTTCATCATTCAGCTACGTTATCGACGCGGCATCGGTCATTCATCGATCATTGTAAATATTGCATCGCATCGCATCGCATCAATGCCACAGTCATCCCCGTTTCTAGTAACGACCGCGAGCAGCGCGTCGCCTAGAGACGGATTAACAAGAGAGTCATTATTCAGAGATTTTTTCATACGGATAGCTATTTTTGTAATATTGTATATTTATTAATAACATGCGTTTATAGCGATTCTTCCTGTAAATACTTTTGTGTACATAATTACTGTGTAAATATACAAACTGTAAATAACATTTTTGCCCTCTTTCAATCTCTACTCCTTCTACAAAAACTAGTGCCATACCAGCGGCACTAAACAACTAAGGCGGCAATGATTTTTTAAACTATAGATTAGTTACGTTCATAGTAATTTACGTTTTAAACTGTTCCAAGCAATCCAAAAAATACGTCCATAGCACACATTGACAAGTTTTACTGATAAGCAAAACAAAAGATATGAAATAACAAGAAATTGAAAGAGATAGCTATAATTTTAATGGTTGCACTTCAAATGTTTCAGACGTCCCATTTGGGACGTATTTGAATCTTCACAGCGCGCGCGCTTATAACATATCTGCTTTTGTTTTCAACAATATCATCGTAAGGCGGTATCGCGCATAGCCTCGCTGCTTAGTAGATCACAAGCGATCGAAAAAGTTAAGCAACGTCGGCCGCGGTCAGCACCTGGATGGGTGACCGCTGGTGGCAAGTTTAATTCGCTTCGGAAGCTCATTGGCCGTCGGTCCCGGTTGTTACCAATATGATAGCTGTTGTGTAGGGACTTGGGAGTAGTGGGAGTACTTACCCTACACACCATACACGATGGGCTGACGGGAAGCGGGAATGAGGCGCGCCACGTGGTTCGGGTGTGGTCGCGCGGGTACGTCTTGAGCCGGCGAATCTGCTGTGTCGCACGTAACTCACGACTGTCACTGCACTCCACATACACAGGAAACGAGTCTAGAATGTTCTTAACACTAATAGGGATAACTAAGGGCCAAAGGTGTCCCCGCGAGGTACCGAATAGTCGCGAAACCATGTCAAAGGCCCTACGCGGCCTTAGGGCGGTTTGTTAACATCCGACCCGTGCCCAGCAGTGGGCTATGAAATGGTTGCAGCTCAGTGGTCCCAGTCCAATCTATAATATAAAAATGAATCGCTGAATGTGTTGCTAAGCGAAAATCTCGGGAACGGTTGGACCGATTTCGCTAATTTTTTTTTTGGATATTCCTTTAAGTACGAGGATGGTTCTTACGGAGAGAAAATTTGAAAACAATGCAAAGAAAATAATAAAAACAACAATTTCATTTTCCTATATAAACTGTTCTACCCATGTTCTACCTGTCAAACATCATTTCAGATTGAATACTTCATAAGGCAATGTCATGCATTTAGAAACGTCAAGGTTTTTCTTTTGGATGCCACTTCTATAATGCAAACTGCAATGATATAATATACATATTTTATAATGGCAAAACGAAGTGTGCCGGGTCAGCTAGTTATTAATAAATAAATAAATAAACTATTTTAAGTCAATGGTATGTGCAACTGGAATTGGAACTGGACCCCGGAGTAAGAGCTAAGCCACTGGAATTCTAAGGATTTGATTTTCGGACAGTAACGTGAAAAATGTGAAAACGGCCCCAATTAGAGCAAATCGGTTAATGCCTGGAGCGGGGCATATATCCATATTAATTTGGACCATATTTCACCGTCTTTAATTCATATGCTAAATAGATGCGAAGCTTTGTTTTGTGGCGCTGTTCGCTATAAATATGCCGCTTGCGATTTTTGTCGTTTGTCATAAATTTCGCCAGTCAACGGTATTGAAAATTCGTACGAAAATTTTGAAAATTTTGTATTCTTCATCTTTTAAAAAGTCTAAACCTCATAGTACTAAAAGAAAATATGAGTATGACCTGTAATGACATGCGATTCATGTGTTAGCATTTAATTTTGTATATGTGTATGACGCCACAACATTTATTTCGTGGTTCCAAAATAAAGTTTTAAAATATTTTAAGCGTGAATTTAAGTAGTTTGAATTTGTAAATTGATTCACTTTTTTATTAATTAAACGCCTTGTTAGATTATTTCGAATGCTGACGTCAAATACTATGAAGTAAATAATTATATTATTCATTATTACTTTTGAAATTGGTCTATAGATTCTACAAAAAATTTAAAACTAGTGAAAATAAACACATCGTTATAATTTTATTATCATGTTATATAAAAGGCACGAGGGTTCCCTTTAACTATTGTACAAACTAAAACTAACATCATAACAATACACCGTCAGGAAGAACCGAAATATTGGGCCTTTTGTACAAAGATACCCCGGAAGTAATAATGAATACATGCGCCTTATATATTATTATGATCTGAATAGTTTTCTCTTTACTAAGCTACATTTTTGCAGCAGTGATAGTCCAGTGGCTTAGAATTCGACCTCGAATCGAGGGGTCCGGGTTCGAATCCCAGTGGCACGCACCAATGACTTTGTAATAAAAGTTATGTGCGATTTATGAAATTAAATATCACCTGCTGTTACGGTGAAGGAAAACATCGTGAGGAAACCTGCATGCCTGAGAGTTCACAAAAAAATGCTCTCAAAGGCATGTGAAGTCCACCAATCCGCAGTAGGCCAGCATGGTGGACTAAGGCCTACATCCCTCTCATTGTGAGAGGAGACCCGACCCTGTAGTGGGTCATTAATGGGTACTGACATGACATGACAAGCTACATTTTGAAATTGATAAACTATGGTTTTTATAGCGAGACAACAAACAAGTGTGCAGGCCACTTGATGTAAAAGGGACCTGGACGCACGTCCAACTTCGAATAAAAACTACTCGTAACCTAGTTTATGAGGACTAAGTTGGTAGTCTTCTAGTTTAATCATTAGTGTTCTGACAACCACACCTCCATGACCAAAATACAAGGCATAATGATGCTGCTTTACGGTGAGCTTACGGTTTTAAATTCAGTTAGAATGGAAGGCAATTCTGCTTTCACTGAATTAGCAGATGGCGTCCTTATACAATTACGTTAAGAGAGATTTATTTGCCTTATTTGCATCTTCTCAATTTATTGTTGAGGAAACTCTAACATTTTATCACTAAGATTTCAGTAGAAAGAAAGTTATTATGAAAATCCTTTTTAACACAATATTTAAGATCTAAGTAACAGAAGGTGAGTAATTTATATTATGTATTGTTGTTAACGGTGAAATATTTCAACGTCATTTACAAAAGATATAAGAAAAGCAGAAAGATGATGTAATATGAAATGGCTTTATAGCTGACGAATATAGCCCAACAATGTTTGGGCTAGTTGCATTTATTTTATATGTGATCCATGTCAAGTCCCTTTTTATTTTCTGCGATTTTTTAAAATTGTTTAAGTGAACATGCAGGCCATTTTTACCGACTTCAAAAAAGGACTTCAAAACTTAACAATAGAAAAAAATTAACAATAGAAACAAAATAATTGATACTAAAGACACCAACCTCAAAAATTAGCAGGCCTAAAGTATGTAACAAATTTTATTTCATACTTTTTGATGTAGGTAGGTTTAATTTTTATAATTTCTTTTGTATTTTGTACATGAAAGCCATGAAACAAAGAGTTGCAAGCTTCCGTAAGCCATTACTCTCGTATTCTGAATCGAAATATTGTTCGACAGATATTATTCAAGAATGGCGACCATAAAACCGGTGGTGCGACGCTGATAGCACTGAAATATTGTACATCTACTGACGTGATATAGCATTGAACCAAAAACATAATTTAAAGCAATTAAATAATATCCTCGATAAATCAACAAAGTTTGAATGAAATCTGGCTGTTTAAAGTGAGTCAAAATAGCGTCCAAAGGAGTCGGTTACAAACACACAGGTGAAGCTAATAAAAGGCGTGTAATAACATATAGTATCGTAACTTATTTTAGGCGTATCTTCAAATTCGGTATTTTTGTACTTTAACGTCTAAAGTATAAATCAATTGTTCCATAAAGCTATTTCAACCACAAGCTGCTAATAAAATAAGTCCAAAAATCATAATAACCTTAATTACCATAATATTCATGATTACACAAATTTTATTCGTTCCAAGCTTCCGTAAGCAATAACTCACGCTGTTTTGATGCGAAATATTGTGGGACAGATATTCAAGAGCTCCATAAAACCAAACATTGTTGCTGATAGCAGTAAATATTGACAACCCTAGACGCTGCGAATGCAAAATGTTCACTTCGATGTCTTGCGATTTATGTAAATGTACTCGTATGATACACATATAACAATATGGCAAATTTTCAACCTTACCGCCGGTGAACCGGTCAACCTTTTTAATATATTAAATCTTCTTTAAATTAGTTTCAACATTTATTAATATTACTTTCACACATAAAATTGATGACAGAAATAGCGACGTGACGTACATAGTAGGTATCGTAGAGAGTAAAGTTATAAATGAATATGCTCGTATAAAGAAGATTTTATACAAAAGATGGGATGTATCTAGTATGGAAAAATACATCAGTTTCCAAAATTTTTCAGTAAAGTTTAATTAAGTAATCAAAGATCACAGTATAAGTACTCAAAAATCAAAAACACTATTTTCCTACTATAAACAAATATTTCCAAAAATCTTTTTAGCGGATGCTTATTGGACTCATGAAATTTTTGCAAAGATATTTCAAATTGCAGCCTTCAGCAGTTTAGATTGTGAGTCAGTGACAGACAATAGAAAATCGTACTTTAATCTACTTCTAAAACATTGTAACTGATCAAACTAAAAGTCCCAATCACTTATAATGATTTACTATTACGCTCGTTCTAAAAAGATAGTCGTCGTGCCAATACTTTCAAAGGACGCTATCATTTAACTTATTACCAAAAGCGGCAGTTTGTCACATAGACAATCACTTAAACGTGCTAAGATGTCGATAAATCAGACATCACAGGAATCAATCGAGTCAATCATATTTGTTTTAAGGGGAGGAAGACTCGCCTTGTAAACAATTATTAACTTTAAAAATTTGAGATTGAAAGAGAAAGAAAAGAGATTTGTTGGATGGGTGGATATTTGTTAATCCTTTTATAATTTGGATTAATATATAGTTATGTGCGCTTTAAAAAAATAAATATCACCTGCTGTTACGGTGAAGGAGAACATCGTGAGGAAACCTGCATGCCTGAGAGTTCACAAAGAAAATGTTCTCAAAGGTATGTGAAGTCCTGGTGGACTTGGGTTGGTACCCGCAGTAGGCCAGCGTGGTGGACGGCGGTCTACATCCCTCTCATTGCGGGAAGGAGACCCGACCCTGTAGTGGGTCATTAATGGGTTACTGGCATATAGAATACCTTTTATCCCTCTCTGGAGCAAGTTCTAAAATCAACGCGGCAAAGTCTATAAAGTAAAAATTTATATATTGTATCAGGCGTTACTTTGCGGAAATCCATTGTTATTTAAGTTGTATTTATATTTCTTTGCAACAATCCGCACACGTGGAACTTTTTTTGGTATGGACCCAAACACAAACTACTACTATTGTACTATTGGAATAAGTTGTGATGGTATATACCTACCCAGAGAGATAAGGGAGGGTGGTGGGTCCATACCAAAACAAGTTCCACGTGTGCGGATTTATATTTCTTTAGCAAAGAAATATAAATACAATTTAAGTAGTAAAAATTAACGCTTTAAATTGGCATTATGATCCAAGGTTTAAAGGATATTTAACTCATAGATGTTAATTGGGCTGGTATTTTAGAGGCGTAGGAGAACATATTTCTGACGAAGAAGCACCATCGCTGTCATGTACCTGTGTACACCTGGGTGTCTTTGTATGTCCGATGCACAGTTCATATAGCCACAGGAATTTAGCCAAATAAATTATGATACTCAAAATTGATTGTAAAATTCGATTCAAAAAGGAATTTAGCCAAATAAATTATGATACTCAAAATAAAATGTAAAATTCGATTCAAAAAGGAATTTAGCCAAATAAATTATGATAGGTACTCAAAATAAAATGTAAAATTCGATTCGAACGTTGTTTTATCAAAACCAATAACAATACAATAGTAATAACAAGCTAATATTAATATGATTCCGGAGAAAAAAATTCTTAAGTTACCTAAGCTAAAGTAACCAATCAATTTGATCCAGTTTGACAGTGACTACTAAATCTTCTGGCAGGTATCATGACAAAAGAAGATTAATATTTTTTTCAGTTACAAGCTATGTAAAATTTTATTTAAAAATTTTGTAACTCACAGGTGAAATAAGCCACTTAACCCGTTACAAGCGGGCGTTTCATGCATCAAGATAATAATAATTATGAAGCCGATTTACGAGCTCGCGTTAATGGAAACTGCTCCTTATCGATGACAGATTCTGATGTGTTTGTGGATTAAGTTCTTGTTAGCAAAGTGTACACTTTCAATGCAAGAAAGCATTATAAATGTCATATCAGTAACCCATTAATGACCCACTACAGGGTCAGGTCTCCTCTCACAATGAGAAGGATGTAGGCCTTAGTCCACCACGCTGGCCTAGTGCGGGTTGGTGGACTTCACATGCCTTTGAGAACTTTTTTTTTTCTGAACTCTCAGGCATGCAGGTTTCCTCACGATGTTTTCCTTCACCGTAACAGCAGGTGATATTTAATTTTTATAAAGCGCACATAACTTTTTTTTACAAAGCCATTGGTGCGTGCCACTGGGATTCGACCCCGGACCCCTCGATTCGGGGTCCGGGGTCGTAAGTCCGTAAGTCACGTGAAATGCGCGCATAGCCCCGCTGCTTGAGTAGAGCGCAAGCGATTGAGAAAGTTAAGCAACGTCGGGCGCGGTACCTAGATGGGTGACCGTTAGTAGCGAGTTCAACGCGCTTCCGTGCTTCGGAGGCCGACAGTCCCGGTTGTTATTGATACGATAGCAGTCGTTAGACCTTGTCGGGTTGCAGCCAAGTCCTGTCAAATTAGCTGCAATCTTGTTTAATGTTTCCGTTGGTAGGTCTTTTCCAAGGATATTAGGAGACCGAGAGCATATTCCATGTCGTCACTCTTTCGCTTAATAATGACTGGATGTTTATTTTACGTGGTAGGCCCATAGGAGCTCGCCCGGTACCTACCTCCGTTATAAATTGTATCCAAAATTATCGCTTCATTATTATGTATAAGATATCAACAGATACACAATACCTTCATACCTCTCCTTACAATCCATCGAATCGCAAATAATAGTAACATTATTGAAAGGATTTCCCACTCCACGCAGCCAGTCTTATCTTCATCCCCATTGCATAATATGTTGGTTTCGAACAAAAAAACAAACGAAATATTCCACCAATAACAACGGTCTACCATTAATCTCATACGAGAAGACAATAGCGAAAGCTTTTTTCACGCGCCGGATGTAAGCCGCCTGTATATAGCCTAGTGCCTCGGGATGTGTTCTGTCTCTCTCGGGCTTAGGCCTGTTACAGGTTGGGCGGTTAGCCCGCGTTATTTATTACGACTGTCTGTAGCCTATGGCCCACAGCAGGATCTGGTCTCCTCTTACAATGAGAAGGATGTAGGCCTTAGTCCACCACGCTGGTCTAAAGCGGATTGGCGGACCTCATATGCCTTTCGAGAATATCATGGAGGGAGGCATGCTCATAAACACGAAGTCGAGTAGTTATAAATGTATTTCGGTTTAGATACTTAATCTTGAGGACGTTTCCAACGCCATCTCATAAAATGAATGCTATTAGGGTTGCCGGAGAATGCATATCCATGAAGACAAATGAAAATGTATTAAATAATTTATGATTCTTGATAATACTTATTTGGCCGTTTATCCATTAAGGACTTTTCTATACTAAACATTTTGTGAAAAAGTTTCGGAACACGACATACTGGCTGCGCGAAGCCAATGGGCTGCTGTGGAACCCGCGCGTTGTAATTACGTAGTGTCGATGAGGATTCCTCTTAATGAGGAAGTTACGCAATTTTTGGTACTTTCACATCCTCTTCCGCTTCCTCATAGAGAAAGTTGAAATATTCCTCATCCTCTTTCACTTCCTCTTAAATTAAGAGGAATTTATGAGGAATTTTGTGAGTCCACGGTTCTCACGTCAAAGGATATCACTAGACCGTTTCTCTTCCTCATGAATATATCCTTATCGTCATCTCAATCCTCTTACTTTGTGCTTGATACTTCCTCTTCCGCTTTCTCATCCTCGTAACTCCTTCTTCGTCATCCCTAGTGGTAATGGCTGCTGTAGCCAGGAGTTTGGGGCTGTTTATGTTCGCGGAGGTCCCATACAACTTAATAATGTTTGTCTGGCTGCCGCAGTCAGGCTGCCTAGTGCGTAGGGACCCTTAGTGGCATGCACGATACTCTTTTAAGGCTCTAGCGTTTCAACCGCCCAGCGTGCAACCGCTGTTAGGCCGAGCGAGAGGGGCGAAGGGGTATTTTAAACATCTAGTGGCATACACGTTCGTTTCGTACGTATTTACTTCTTTACAGGTCTAGCGTTTCAACCGCCCAGCGTGCAACCGCTGTTAGGCCGAGCGAGAGGGGCGAAGGGGTATTTTAAACAGCTAGTGGCATACACGTTCGTTTCGTACGTATTTACTTCTTTACAGCTCAAGCGTTTCAACCGCCCAGCGTGCAACCGCTGTTAGGCCGAGCGAGAGGGGCGAAAGGGTATTTTAAACATCTAGTGGCATACACGTTCGTTTCGTACGTATTTACTTCTTTACAGGTCTAGCGTTTCAATCGCCCAACGTGTAACCGCAGTTAGGCCGAGCGAGAGGGGCGAAGGGGTATTATAAACATCTAGTGGCATACACGTTCGTTTCGTACGTATTTACTTCTTTACAGTTCTAGCGTTTCAACCGCCCAGCGTGTAACCGCAGTTAGGCCAAGCGAGAGTGGCGAAGGGGTATTTTAAACATCTAGTGGCATACACGTTCGTTTCGTACGTATTTACTTCTTTACAGGTCTAGCGTTTCAACCGCCCAACGTGCAACCGCAGTTAGGCCGAGAGAGAGGGACGGAGGGGTATTTTAAAGCGGATTTTGAGCGAACGATCGGCGGCCGTGGGTCCGCAGGAAACAATACTCGATGCCCTGAATTAATGACCGCGGACGTGGCCAGGGGTGGGTAACTGTTTGGTTTGAATTTTCAATTTGGTGTTATTTTTTGCGGCGGGAACTTCGGAAGTTTGTTTTTGGTTTAAAGTTTAGTGGTATGTCAAATTTTATTTCAACTTAAATGTTCATAACAAATTTGCAAATAAAAATTGTTTCCATTTTTGTGTGACGAAGATAATAATAATTAGGCGAACAGTTACATCTATGTAGTTTACATTTAATGAATAAGCAACCTATTGTGCTACTTTGTATATTTAGATCATTTTAAAACCTTGAACTTTGAACTTCTTCCAGGCTTTGTTATGAAATGAAAAAATTAACACTAGGTTTCAGGCGAAAATAATATAAAATAACGTTAAAATTAAATTATCTACCTACAAGTAACACAGGTTAACGTAACATCCTGAAATGCTTTATAAATTGATTTTACGTTTTCATTTTTTGAGTTGTTCAAATTAAGAGATAATCAGACAGAAAATGTTCACAACCCCTGGCTTTAGCAATATTTCAGGGAAACAATGGGAAGCCGTGTCCTGCGTTCGTTCGGATTTCACCTGCGGATATTAGCTCACGACCCCTATTGCCCAGTGGTTGAAATTGCAACCACCGGCGGTAGAGAGTTTGATTATGTGTCGTATCATTTTTAGCCTAATGTGTGGAGGTTATGACACCTTACATCCAAGATGGCGGCCACTCCTGAAGGTCCCAAATTCGAATTTTATATCAGAATACAAACCCAAACAACATATTTTAAAATTGCAACTACGCCACATTTTGGAAAGACCTTTTTCGCTCCTCAGACTAGACTATTTTTAAAACCATTAAAATTAAGTAACCATGGATCAATCAATATAATTTCTTTAAAATACCAAATGTTGCCTGGCAACCAAATATCATTTAGGCGATCCATAACCCAAAGATCGGTTATTAATTTCCGGCATTAGATCACACATTTGTGTGGCAACGTTACTTCGCAAGTGAAGCTACCGAATCCAAAATATCGGTGCACGTTTATTAGCCGGCACTTTATCCGTTGCTATTGAAATTAGAACGAACCCACGCACCTATCACCGCGTTCCGGTACCCACGACCCCATAAAACATCCCTTAACGAACACCTTTCAATCAAAATCAAACTCTAACATAAAGCAATAAAGTCGAAATTCAATGGGCAATTGATTTCAGGAAGCAACACTTGCGTCGACGCCCGTATTTTCGGGTCGTTAAGTCCTTGTTTAGTTTCCAATTAGATGATAATAGTGCCAATAGAATGTTCGGGTTAACTCTAAATTGCTTTATGGGTTTATATGACCTGTACCTGGGCACGTAGTATCAATTAATTTCAGGCCTAAGGATTATTGTGTGGTAAATAATTTGTGTGTTAATAAGATTTTCAATTCCTTATCGGTATTAAATAATATATTTTAAACTATGTTCGAGGACGCGGTATACAATACATACAACACAATTTTAAAATAGTGTGCTATAAGGAGAAACTACATTTTTAATAAATTTAAAAATTTTAAAGAACGGTTTTTATGTAACGTAAGTAAAAATAAAAACACATGATTGAAAACAAAAGACCTTAAACAAAAAACCTTAAGAACTCAAAAAGGTATGCTATCAAACAAAATTCTATTAATTATAATATTAAATTTAACATAGGGTATGTTTAATTTAATATTAACATTTATATAATATTGATATTTCTAAATTATCAATGTACTTTTCAATCCCCGGCTGAACAAAGCCCTTCCTATATTTAATGTAGTAAAAAATATATTATGCATTATCACAAGCAAAGATAACAAAAATAAATATTAATTACTAGATCCTAATTTTAACCACTCCGCACAGAATAAGTTACGACATTTCAACAGATAGCATTTGGAATCGGTTCAATAACTCTTTCGAGTGAGTGCGTTGATAAAGCATCCGTAGCGAATAGCACAAAACTTTTCCGTCGACGTCAACTGATTACTCATAAAACTCGTTAACGACTAACGATTTAAACCGAGCGAACAAATATGACCCCTTCCGCGAAGTGCCGTTTACAACCACCCCAGCGTTCAAAGGGTTACAATGAAAATTCGTTCGGAATATGTTATAAAAAGTTTTCCACAGTTCTGCTTTCGCGTAATGAAAACCAGAAAATATTTTGATAGTCACACCATTCATGTGGAATCGTTTTTGTATGTTGGACAACTCATAGGTTTCGGGTAGCCGAGTGGCCGAAATTCGACTATTTGATATTGACACGGGATTTAACGGGATGTCACGTCTCGTTTGTCTATGTTTGCGTACCTATGTTAAAGTATTCAAACTTATAGTAGTGTGCGTGGCGTGTTTTTAATGAATCTTTTATTTTAATCTAATATTTTTTTCTTTTAATTTTAATCTAATAATAATTTTAATCTAATAATTAATTTCTTCTCCATTTAAACTCTAATTTGTGATTCGTCACTATAAGCTTTCACTGCTCAAATCACCCGTGAATCCTACTGACGATCACTAGGCACTTAAACATACCTACTACGAGTTATCAGCCGAGAAGAAATGATTGACGAGATTTGCTCCTGGCTCAGGGACCATTACACATTACAATGCGAGAAACAAAACGGAAAAGCCGACATTAGTCGGATATCGGCATTAACGCATCGGCGCGCCACACTCGATGCTTGATGCCCATAAGCCATTAGCAGGTGAAACTGTTAAGGCGATGTTTATAGGTAGTAAGTGAGACGTGGTCCTTTACTATGGGCCTAAAGCAATGGAGGGAGCTATGCTCGGTATTTCTCTACGTGGCAGTGTCAGAAATGATGGAATCCGTAGAAGAACCCCACGAGCCTCACCGTCATCTTCTTATCTCGCTCTGTGAAGAATGCTTTTCATGTCCATCAAATTTTTCAAACGTTCACAAAACGTTTCATAAACATAGAACATAAAAAATAATGTTCAATTTATAATTATAAATTGTTGTCGCAAGTCTTATAATCCTTTTCAGATACCAAATTAACAGTAAAATCCTGTGTGTTTGATTGTCCACGTTTGATGTCTGCAGAAAATATTATATTTTCTTCAATTCTTCATCCTTCCCCAGAAAGCAAACCTACCCTTTAGCAGTTTTTAGGATCGCAATTGGAAACGTTGCGAGGCGAAACTTCGCGCGTCGTAACTCCGCGGCTCACTGATGCGTCCCCCGCGATAACATAATGCGCTCCTACCTCCACTACACTGCTTTAAAATGCTATATTTAGGATATTTTAAATAACTGAAGAAACAAAGAAAGAAATATCAATATTTATTTGTGTAAACAAAAAAATATATAATTGAAGAAAATAATGACAAAATGATCAACATTTATTTGCAAAACATAATTAAAATCAAGTCGCAAAAAGTGACCGATATATAATAGGCATTGCGCACGAACAATCCCGACCTCAAAAGTACTTCTAGGTCGGTATTGCGTGTACGTACGTAAATACACGAGTTAAAAAATCAAAATACCAAATTTAAACAAATGAATTCATATAATGCCTGCATATTTGTCAGAAGATGTCTCGATAAAAATATTCACACTGATATAATTTTCAATAAAATAAAACCATTTAGCAAACGCAGCCACCGTAGAGCTAGTTTTCTTGCTGTTCCTAAAGTCAGGACAAATTATGGAAGAAAAATGATCACCTATGAGGGAGCACAACTGTACAATAAAGTACCGAAATGTATAAAGAATTTGCACTCATTCAACGCTTTTAAAATTAAATTAGCTGAATATATTTATAAAGAAAATTCGCTACTGTGAAACTGAGTATGCTGAATGAGCTAAAGAGAAAGGCTTTTATCTTATTGTAAAGAGAAAGACTTTTATCTTATTTTTAAATGTACCTATATATAAATCTTTACAAAATTCACTTTTGTATAAGGCGCATGAATTTTATGTTAGCTATTATTTTTTAAGATAAGTATTGTTCTCATAGAAGTGACTTACTGTAGTACTTACTTATTCGTACTGTACTTATTCGTACGAAAACGCATCCAAACTGAGCGTGGCATAAATGTCTAAATGTGTGTGCGAGCAAGCAAGCAACAAGCAAAATGAATTATTGAAAAAACAAATCAAAATAGCCTGATCCTTTTAGGTGGCAATGCATGAAAGGAAGCAGTGATCTCTGAAACATCAAATTTGAAAACTTTGATCCCTCTAAATAGCAGAAAGAAATATCAATTAATCGCGCCAGATCAGATTTCTATCTCGCATTCGTTATTCAAATGTAAACCATTCAACCCACCGGACAATATTCACTTAAATAGATTCGCGTTCATACTTCCCCAGATTACTTACCATTTTTGCACCGCTTTAGGGCCGTTTAAACGAGATTGCCCTGTATTTAATATTTATGACTTCGCAAAATGTATCAGCCTGCGGTTTGTTTAATAACATTGTTTTTAAGCGACAATTTGTCGGGAGCGAAACCCTTTAGGCAAGAAGGGAAGCGTTAGGGTTGGCACATGTTAGTTTGAGAATTTCATATAGCTTAACTATAGTTTTAGATGCGGTGTTTTGATAACATCGTCGTCCCTTCAGCCTTTCGTTGTCCACTGCTGGACATGGGCCTCCCCTAATCGACGCCACTCCTCCCTTCTATCGATCGACGATCGACGATCTTGACTAAATCGCTCCCGGAGCACAGCTCATTGAAAATGTAGATAGTTATAAGTACTAACAATTTGATGTAACGGGTAGAGATCGGACCAAAAATTGGAGTTTAAAAAGCACTCAAACGGACTAAGGTTTTAAAAAACAGTCAAAGCTTTTATTTTCCTCGATATACACTAAAGATACGAGACGTTTTACTAAGAAGTCGAGTAGAGATCGCAAGACAGAGAAAAGATCCAAAGAGTGGGGTTTAAAGATATGAAATATTCAAATTTAAACAAAAAGAAATGATCGTATTCAAAGAGTTTAATTAAGTTGTTATGAGCTTTCATTTGTTAGTTTTATCTCTTTAATATTTGCATACCTAAAAATGCTAAATATAGATTGATCTAAACAATTTGTAACAACTCTATACCTATATTTGTGCAAATAAACTTTTTGTGTCTTAAAAAAGCAGTCAAAGCTTGTCTTTTCTTTAGAATACACTAAAGACACAACTAAGGTTCTTAACTGAGAAGTGCCAACCCTGTGTACAGCTTGTACCCGGTGGCTAAAAAGCAGCGTGGTAGCAAACTTCATTAGAGCGTCGTCTTCACGACGTTCTTCGTCAACTCGCTCCCGGAGTAGAGTCCGTGGACAATGTAGATAGTTACTAACAACTTGACGAGTAAGACTTGATGACTAAGTAAGAACTTAGCGCTGAGTATTAGCTCATAGATTTTATCTGCGTGCATTTAAGAATTTTATCCAAAAAGTGTTTATGGGTAGGTGCTATAAATTCCAACAGTTCATACAATGTCATACGAAAGTATTCAGCGGATTTTGTGTGAAAGGCAACAAACATTCATTCACCTACACAAATTCAATTCTCAATTCGCATGTTGCATACTTCTCAATTACAATGTTTGATAGATAGATTGATAGAAGTAAGGAGAAACAAAAACAAAAAATTACACCAAGCCTTAACAGTACCAAACAAAAAAAAATGACGCTTCACACTCATAGCCCCACACTCGGATTCCCTGTGTCGTGGGCGCCATGGACACACACAAGACAACAACAACACAACACACCCAGACCAGAAATAGAAATTCAAATTCATCATTTAAATTTCTGCTCTGCTGGGAATCGAACCCAGGACCTTCCGCGCAGCACACCGGTGTCTTAACCACTGTGCCACTTGGGTCGTGAAAATGATGTGACTACGTAGGTATTTAATGTAATAGAATTGTAAATGTGTACTTGTTTACTAAACGGCGTGTTATGAAGGCGGGGTATTCGTTTCTTTGCCACTACGATTCAATAAATTGACACAATAGTTAAACAAGATGTATGTATCACACGTGACTCATAGGACAGCGAAGTGGTTAATAATATTAAAATCAACATTTTATCAACAATTTATATCCATTCAAACGCACCTTTATTAGATAACCCTACATTTCTTGTCAACAGTCTATTTGCGTCAAATACTTGTGTAACAATAACATACCTTTTATCGAAAAACTGTATTGTGTGGTACCAGATTTGCATTCCAATCTCACGTCGCCCGAGGCCTCGCTTATTGCCACAGGATCGTGGCGAAATTCACTTTTAATAGGGAGAAACAAGGGACTACCACATTTCAGAAGTAAAGGTAGCAATGTTAAATTTTCTGAAGGAATATCTTGTATTGAAGGTAAACATTCTAGCAATGCAATAGTTTAAGTAGTCAGAGGTAACGGAAGAATATAAAAGAAATATCTTGGAATGAAGGCAAACATGCAAGAAATATAATATAGATGGTAGCGGTGACCCAGAATTCATTTCCTTGAAACGAAAATATCGATAGATTCATGAGAGCGGTGATAGCCCAGTGGCTTAGAATTCGACCTCGAATCGAGGGGTCCAGGTTCGAATCCCAGTGGCACGCACAAATGACTTTGTAGAAAAGTTATGTGCGCTTTATAAAATTTAATATCACCTGCTGTTACGGGGAAGGAAAACATCGTGAGTCCACCAACCGCATTAGGCCAGCGTGGTGGACTAAGGCCTACATCCCTCTCATTGTGAGAGGAGACCCGACCCTGTAGTGGGTCATTAATGGTTACTGACAAGATTCATGAACCCTTTCACAGCATTGCTATGACATTTCGTACGGCATAATTATCCATTTGTATAAGAATTCACTAAAACACAAAAACAAAACAAAAAGTACAAAATAGTCCAGATTTTCAGTTATTTAGAATAGATCAGCACCAAAAAATTAAAAATCCATTTAACAATACGAAACGTTGCACATCGCAAACACTGACCTAAACGTCTTTTCCGTTTCAGTGAAGCGCGCGCGATCATATTTCATAGCGTAATGAAATGCGTTTGGTTCCGTAATGTTTGGCACGCACTGGGTTGGATAAACGCGGCTTTTGAAACGTATTGAAACGTTCGAAAGTTTTGCAAGGAAAAACTTAGCGTATTTTTTTTTACAATGAGGTATTTATTCCTTGGCATTCACTTCCTACGTGTACAATATTACTCCAGTTTGGGGAAAAAATTATAAAGGTATAAAAAATGCATTTGCTGTTGTTTTAAAATAAAATCAAAAGTTTTATCCATACAGTAAAATAAAATCAAACGAATTAAACTGTTCAATGTAGGTATTGATATCTTAATGGGATTTAAACAGTAGTGTTTTATTGATGTTTTTTACAGTTTTAAAATAAATAAACACGTACTACAACTACAAGTATTGTGTTTTACATTCGCTCTTCTGAAAGTCTTTCTGCATACTCATCATCTTCTAAAGACAAATTAGACTTTTAGTTCACGTAATTTCACAGTTATTTTTTAAGCCACATCTAAACAACTACTGACTAAGTTTAAAAATAAACCGCGGCTTTCTTTTACCACAGTGCGTGAACGCCCAAACCATTAGCGGATGACGTTGGAACCGCATCAATCATAGGCCAGCCAATTCATTACCGCCACTCGGCGCAGATTGCGCGGAACCCTATTATCTACGTGGCTATGTTATATTTATCTGTTTTGTCCCGAAAAAGTATGTTATTACCGACTGCAAAAAAGGAGGTTATCAATTCGACACGTATGTATGTAATATTGTCAGAACTGCACAAGTTTTACATAATATGTTGGTCTACTACGTCTTCCAAACAAGAATACCAAATTTCCTGGGTTAGATATGTTTAGTAGGGGTTTAGAATTATTTTTGTGAAAATAAAAAAATATGAATCGTTCATTGACACCAATATTAGTCACCTTTTTACAAGGAAGCATTTAAAAAAGAAGAAAAAGGTAATCACCTGATCTGAGTGTCCATGGACCATCCATAGCACCCACTTCACAAGAAACAATAACCTAAGTATGCTCTATAAAACCCTATGTGACATATCTGGTGCAGTGAAGCAAACACAAGACTTGGCCAGCGCAAGCCGCGCCGACGCCGGACACCCGTCGGCATATGTGACAGCTCGCGACGTCACACGCAATCTAGCAAATTGTCCAGGGGAAGTACGAATTTTTGGATCGGATATAACTTACAAATTTATCTAAAACTAGCTGACCCGGCACACTTCGTTTTGCCATTATAAAATATGTATATTATATCATTGCAGTTTGCATAATAGAAGTGGCATCCAAAAAGAAAAATCTTGACGTTTCTAAATGCATGACATTGCCATATGAACTTATGAAGTATTCAATCTGAAATGATGTTTGACAGGTAGAACATGGGTAGAACAGTTTATATAGGAAAATGAAATTGTTGTTTTTATTATTTTCTTTACATTGTTTTCAAATTTTCTCTCCGTAAGAACCATCCGCGTACTTCAAGGAATATTTTATAAAAAAGAATTAGCGAAATCGGTCCAACCGTTCCCGAGATTTGCGCTTAGCAACACATTCAGCGACTCATTTTTATATTATAGATATTATTTTAGTAAATAGTCGATGAAATGGTGAAATATGAGTACCTAAATATAGTTTACTCAGAGACGTCGCCACCGCTGACCTAATAAACGCTGTCTTGTTTGATTGTTTTCAATTGTCAGTCAAAAATTGCCTGATTGTACTAGTAGACAGCGGTGATAGCCCAGTGGCTTAGAATTCGACCTCGAATCGAGGGGTCCGGGTTCGAATCCCAGTGCACGCAAGCACGCACCAATGACTTTGTAAAAAAGTTATGTGCGTTTTATAAAATTAAATATCACCTGCTGTTACGGTGAAGGAAAACATCGTGAGGAAACCTGCATGCCTGAGAGTTCACAAAAAAATAATGTTCTCAAAGGCATGTGAAGTCCACCAACCCGCAGTAGGCCAGCGTGGTGGTCTAAGGCCTACATCCCTCTCATTGTGATAGGAGACCCGACCCTTTAGTTGGTCATTAATGGGTTAAAACAACAATAGTAGACAGTAAAACGTAGAACGGTACAGAATGGTACGAATGGTACAAAGAAATAAGCTTTAAAATACGGAATAAGGAATGTCACATGGAATATGTTGTAACACGACATATTCCATGTGACATTTCTTATTGAACTGAATGATAAATGACCGAATGACATTGTCATAGGACCAACTTGTAGCGAGCGTCCGATTTTGTCGTTGAACAACTTGGCAATACTACTACTTTAGTAGTATCCAATTTTCTTACATCACTGACCCCGTCGCATACGCTGAGTCGTAGACGATGTCCCGTGTAATTCTTTGCGGCTAGAGTACTTAATCATATTAGTCCGTCTGTACTCAGAATTTTAGATATTTTGTGAGGTAGCATAATTATAATATATTTACCTGCTAGAAATATACCTACTAGTAACGTCAAAAACTATCATAGTTTAAAAACAGAAAGCTGCACTCGTTCCAATCTCCGTCTTATACTAATTCTATAAAAACACAAACCAATTTTCATAGACTTATCAGCATGAAGTATGGAAAAAATACGCTTACATCTTTGCCTAGAACAGTCTCCAACAGCACCTACTAACTTAATATTTCAATGATACACAACATAAAGGCATTTAATCATCAAAGTGGCTTATTGTAACAACGTTACGCCCTCTGTTTGCTATAAGCTGTAAATCTCAATCAAAATGATGGTAACTACCGGACGGATGGACCGTGTTATTCTGGAACGGAGCAGCGATATTAAAGCGATGGAAATATACGAGTACTCGTAATTCATGATAAGAGATATTATTCTTAAGACTAACAACATAAATAATACAAAATCAAAAATCAAAAATTCAAAAATCAAAATCAAAAATCATTTACGAATATGGGTTAGTTATTGGTTTTACAGGGCATTTTGATCAATCCATATTCACCATTTCAGGTATGCAAATTAAAAAATAAAAAATAAAACGAATGTTAGTAATACAAATTAACTTATAAAATATTAAAACTTATTACTGATACACAATTTGTTTGACATGTTTTGCACAATTTATTTGTCAATTTAGCCAAGTATATTAATTATTTTTGTTTTATTTAGCTATAATTTTTCCACATTCATTTTAATAAAATTATTTTTGTGGGGCTCAATGGATTTCACATAAAATTTTACATAAAAAAAAATTCTTTTCGTTAATGAATTTTGCAACCGAATGCAACCTACTAATAAATAACGCTTCACATTCATAGCCCCACATCAGGATTCCCTGTGTCGTGGGTGCCATGGACAAACACAAGACAAAAAAACTACCTACACACTCGGACCAGAAACAGAAATTCAAGTTCATCATTCAATTCTCTGCTCTGCTGGGAATCGAACCCAGGGCCCTCCGCGCAGCGCATGGTGTCTTAACCAGTATGCTCCAGGCCACCCCTTGTTGTAGGGTAAGGGTTGCAGACAATAGTGTAAAACTAAGAATAACTTAACATCGTTATTCCATTCCAGAATAGGTCAGCGCAAGGGCGGCGACGGGCGGATGAAATATGCGACGGGTGCAACACAGTATATACGACACGACACTTTAAAATATTACAATACGCGCATATTGTGTAGCGGATATCGTCAAGAGATAGTGTCCAGATCTCTGTACTTACTGTTTTAGTATTTATTTTGTCTGTAACCCATTAATGACCTAATGCGGGTTGGTCGACTTCCCAGGTCTTTGAGAATATTTTTTTGTGAACTCTCAGGCATGCAGGTTTTCTCACGATGTTTGAAGGAAAACATTTAAATGAAATATAATTTCCGAATTCTTAGGCACTGGGCTATCACTGCTTTATAACTCTTTTTTAGTGTCTCAAACAGTGGCTGGTCAAAAAAGGTTATTATACGGTTAAGGAATTATTTAACGATCAAATAAAATAACAAATTCAGGTCGGACAGAGGTTACATTTACAGTCCTGTTAAGCTGCCAACTACAAGTGATTCCTTGTGTTAAATTAATAAATAATTTAGACTGCTGATCAAAATTAATAATTTAGCAATAAAATCATAAAATGTAAAATTAAGTTTTTAGTTATGTAAGACATAGTAGACTGTTCTAAACTTATTATAATTTTTGTAACATCTTTTTCATGTAACAGTCAACAATAAACGTATTCTTTTCTTTTCTTTTCTTTTAGTTCTCGTATAGGAATTTGGAGACTTTTTTGAACGGTCTTCTGACTGATGAATTTTTGCGGGATCATGACATGGGGTTTAAAAAAGAGTAAAATGGGCTCTCCGTCAAAGGTACACAATACACTGGCGACTCCCCTGGTGCTCGTGCGACGACGGCGACCACTTATCATAGGTGGCCTGCATACCCGTTTGCTACTCAATAACAAAGAAAGAGAAAAGAGTAACACATAAAAATCGTATGGTAGAGTATCTATACACCCGTAGCAATCATGGTACATTTAATTGAAAATTTGCACACAACCACAGAAGAAGAACCCTTTTTTGGTTGCACCCAAACTTTCTGCGAAGTTTTTCCACACCACCGCGCACGTTTAGTTTGAGAGTACAGAAACAGACATAAATATTGAACCGTCGAAGTGCGTCGATATGAAACAGTTTTCAGTTGGCGATGAAACGCCCGGACAGCCGACAATAGCAAGATGTAGGAAGAATCGAATATGGTTTTTTGTATAGTACGAGTACCTACATTTCACACGTAGGTAAACCAATCTATCTCCAATGTTGCCATCCTCTGAGTAATGTCGTTCATGTATGGGACACACAGTTCTTATTTATTTATTCTTTGATTAAATGCTAACATTCTCTGCCGGTCTACCTTTGCGAAATGCATAAAAAAATATAGGTTCATCCAAGGTCTTCTATTTCCATTAAAGTTTTTGCTGTCCTTATGGGATATAAGTTAGTTTAAAGTCATATTATTCGTCGGGAATTACATAATTATCAAGACAGTATCGACGCAACCTCACACGACCTTAGTAAGGATTTCGATCCTATTTGAGATTGGATCTAGTCCTTTTAAATAAGTAGGTACTTACATGAATCGATGACAGCTCAGTGATTTAAAATTCGGTATCTTAATCAAGTGATTTCAAGTGGTTCAAATCATTATAACGTTTTACAAAATTAAATGTCGTTGACTATACCTAACGATGAAAAAAGCATAGTGAAAACCTACATGCCCAAAAGTTCTCCATGTAGTTTTCAGAGTCAATACATGTAAAGTTCTCCAGCGAGTACAACTCAGGCCTCCTTCTGAGTTACAAACAATATTCTTCATGATTCCAACACTCTACCGTCCAAAAAACGTCTTTTTCTTCATCTGTGGTCAAATCTTGGCGACAATATGCGTATTCAATCTCACGTAAAAGCCTGTCCGTATGCTGAAACGAAATAATATGGTAACACATTCTGAACATATCTCTTAAGTGATTACCTGTCATATTTGGATAAATGGAATGGATACTTGTGGGTATAAAAATTTAATATTAAGATAGTGTCTTAGGAATTCATTCTATTCGTGGTAGATTCTGTAGAAACGTAGCGTTATTTTTAGTCCAAAGTCATATATTATAGTACAATCATGCACATGTTATGACTGATTTTTCAATTCAAATATCTCCAGCCATCACAAGATATGAAGAATAATATTCTTATGTATTCTTAGATAGGTATAACTGGTAGAGGCTTAGTAGCTGGCCAGGGAGGCGCCAGCCTTACCGTAGGCCAACAGTGGAACATAAAAGGGCAAGCAAATGAACCTACAAAGTCGCGGTACAGGGAATGTACGCGCGTTCACAGGCCGGTACTTCCGTAGGGCGGCGCGGAGGGCGGCACCGGAAAAGGGATCGACAGTCGCGGGTAATAGGTTTCGTTAACGGGTTTAGGGCTGCTCCACGTGCTTTATGTGCTGGATTAGTGAATATTGTTTGAATATATTGTCTAATATTATATGGATAATATAGTTGTGAGAGCAGTGGCTAGAATCGAATCGAGGGGTTCGGGTTCGAATCCCAGTGGCACGCACCAATTGTAAAATTGTAAAATAAAATATCATCTGCTGTTACGAAGAAGGAAAACATCGTGAGGAAACTTGCATGCCTGAGTGCTTACAAAAAAATGTTTTCAAAGACAAGGGAAGTCCACCAACCTACAGTAAGCCAGCGTAGTGGACTGAGGCCTACGTCCCTCTCATTATGAGAGGAGACCCGACGGCTGTACATTTTGCACATGGAGGTATAAAAATTATACCTACATAGTAATATTAATACCGAAATTTATCACAGAATTCAATAAAACTTGAACCCTGATATCAGTAGGTTGTTATTGTTATTTTTTTTTCATTTTTTCCCGCAACACATAGTATAGCGTTGTGTTGGGTTTCGGCACCAATATGCGAGCAGCTCCGAGCTCCAATATGGATATTACATATTTTATCCGCGGCCCTTCATATTCC
This sequence comes from Erynnis tages, assembly GCA_905147235.1. NCBI lineage: Eukaryota > Metazoa > Arthropoda > Insecta > Lepidoptera > Hesperiidae > Erynnis > Erynnis tages. The sequence goes on from LR990076.1 coordinate 1,080,683, forward strand.
CATCCCGCCGTGAATGACGTCACGGATGTATAGACGCTGAATCTTTTTATTAACAAAAAGTATTTTAAAAATATGAAAGTATTTTCGTCTAAAATTCAATGCAATGTTGATTATTATCAATTACTAGGGCATATTGTTGATACCATTTCTTGTTATGTAAGGTAAAAAATTAAAATTGAAGAATAATACACGAAATAAATAGTATAGAAAAAGAAGAAATTGTTTTGTTAACCTTTAATTCTGTGTAATAGGTAATCTTTAAATATCAATCACTTTTAGATATCGGCTTTAATTTCTGGACTGACGACAGCATTATCACGTCAATGTTTCACTACTGCCGATTTCCTTCTAACTTCCCTTACTTTAGGTACCTATTCACACCCTTAATTACTATACTTATCAGAAAACGTAAATCCGTCTATGATATGTCAATCTTTAGACAATTTTCGCCTAATTAACAAAAATAAACTTCACATACTAGGTGTTTTACATTTTTTATTAGAAGAGCACCTGAACATGTATAGTTGGTAAATGGTAACCGTCTTCATGATAGGGTATTTCGCACCATGCAAGAAAAATTCAAAATTATGTAATATTGATAGATTTTGTTAAAAGCAAGTGAAAAATTGTGATTTCTGTTCTAAAAAATGTAGTATACATTTATTATTTCAATTTTAAAATTGAGGTTTGTTAATCTGTTTTTCAAATGTCAAAAACGCTATACGCCATGAAAGCTTTCGGCGTGACGTCATTAGCAGTGTAAATAAACAATGGAGTATAACTTTCTTCCTTTACTGAGATGTATTGTTTACACTGCGAGTGACGTCACAAGCATGGCGGCAGCGCCGAGACGGCCGAGACCGTGTTTTCGCGGGGATTTTTGAAATTTAAATTGAAAAGTCTTTTTTTACATAATATTTGTTAACAAAAATTTTTTTCCAATTTTTTATGGGTTTTTATGACTTACGAATTCATATAAAATTTTTTTTTATTAAAATATAGCCAACAATGTATCACCTATCTACTAATAATAAAAGTATCACTTCTAGTTACTCTACATCCAAACAAATCCGATGTTTTACGTAGCCCCGGGCGGCTAGGTAATAGGTGGGCGGAGCGCTGTTAAACTATACTATGGACATCTCATTTGCCCCGTGAATATGGTAATAGCATATTTCAGAGGGAGGAACAGCGATTCGACAGGTTCGTTCGTAAGCTTGATAACCTTTGGCTCATTTAGAAAAATAATGCGATATAGTAGTGAGGCTGGGTAGTCGGAAAACGAATACTAACTATGACTTAACGTACCTTCCGAAGTAAGTTATGTTATCATCCGTCCATCTCTAAATCCAATCCGGCTGGGTAGGTTTGATGTAGAGCCTAACAAACATCATTGAAGACGCCCAGATGTCAGTAACCTATTAATGTCCCACTACGGGGAGGCGTCTCCTCGCACAATGAGAGGGATGTAGGCCGCCGTCCTAATGGTTAGTCCCACGCTGCCCTAATGCGGGTTGGTGGACTACACATGCCTTTGAGAACATTTTTTTGAAACTCTCAGGCATGCTGGTTTCGTCACGATGTTTTCCTTCACCGTAACAGCAGGTGATATTTAATTTTATAAAGCGCACATAACTTTTTTACAAAGTCATTAGTGCGTGCCGCTGGGATTCGATCCCCTCGAATAAGAGGTTCAATTCTTAGCCACCGGGCTACCACATGGCTAAGACGCCCAGATATAGGTACGTACATATTTAAATACTAACCAACTAAAGTGATTCTACTGCCCATAAAGATTGAATGACCACTCGCAACATTTTCCACTTACTTATTTTTGTATCTCCACACATTGTCCACACAATTTGTTGATTTTTCAAACTCAATAATGCCGAGGGTAAGATTGTGCATAAATTGAATTCGCCACCGTTTCATATCAAATTGTTTTGCCGGCTTGCCTTAGGGTTGATTTTAAAAACATGTATGTATTTTTATATGACGACGACTATTAAGTAAACAAGTAATACAATCTGAACGTAATGTACTTTTGTAGTCAATGCGTATTAACTAGCATTGTCAGTAACCCATTAATGACCCACCAGGGCCGGGTCTCCTCTCACAATGAGAAGGATGTAGGCCACCACGCTGGCGGGTTGGTGGACTTCACATGCCTTTGAGAACTTTTTTTTCTGAACTCTCAGGCATGCAGATTTCCTCACGATGTTTTCCTTCACCGTAACAGCAGGTGATATTTAATTTTTATAAAGCGCACATAACTTTTTTTACAAAGTCATTGGTGCGTGCCACTGGGATTCGAACCCGGACCCCTCGATTCGAGGTCGAATTCTAAGCCACTGGGCTATCGCCGCTTTTTTTGCATTAACCAGCATATAGCCTAATTGTTCGTATAGTTAACGTGTGCCCTTACTATAGTATTAAAATGTCAAATAGACTGACATAATTATGACATAATGACTGACGTTTACTGTACGAATACTTTGATGATAATGTTCATGCTGACTGAACTGATGTGAAATGGTTAATTCGCCACCAGCGGTCACCCATCCAGGTGCTGACCGCGCCCGACATCGCTTAACTTTTTCGATCGCTTACATTACGTGACCTTTATCCGGTACAATTTGTTACCTTGTCGTACACGATATCTAAAATGGAACTAACGCTTTACGAAAGTTACTCTAATCAATGTTCTACATACGCAAATAATATCTAAGCGTTACATAAGTCAACCCAACATGTCGCTCGGCAGAACTAAACGCAATAACATGTATACGAGTTTCCGGCGTGTGTACACACAAACAAGCAGTTGGTCCCCGGTGGAAGAACTCTCTTATGTTCAAGCGGGCTTACTGTAAGACAGGAGCAGTGTTAAATGGATGCGGTATTCTTGAATAGCAGGTGGAAAAAAACTCCACACGTTTTAAGCCAGGCTACCGTGAACGTACGGTATCGCGCCACCACTAACGCTCACGATGCGGTTTGTACCCGCCCGTTAGCAGAACAGCCAATTTATTTCCAAACTCACGAGACCGGAGTTCTGGGCCCTGCGTCCTGATTCTGTATAACCAATTGACCATTCACACTCGTATCGCGGCAATGTCTTACTCGTGCTAAAAAGTCAAAAAAGGCTTTAAAGTCATTAGACTTTGACAATAGAAATTAAGGTTCCTTGTCGTGCCGAATTCATGAAATGACGTACGGTTTGATGTCACACGATATCGGCACGAAATCTTTTGGGACTAACATAATCAGGGCGCTGATACATGAACTCGGTTCACGACTGAACGACATGAACACGACTAGCGTTACCCATCGAGGTACTGAGCGCACTCGGTTGCTTAGCTCTTTCGATCTCTAATCCACTGATGCAGAGGCTATGCAAGCTTCGGAACACAGTTTGTTTGTTTGTTTTAACCCATTAATGACCCACTACAGGGTCGGGTCTCCTCTCACAATGAGAGGGATGTAGGCCTTAGTCCACCACGCTGGCCTACTGCGGGTTGGTGGACTTCACATGCCTTTGAGAACATTTTTTTTTTTGTAAACTCTCAGGCACGCAGGTTTCCTCACGATGTTTTCCTTCACCGTAACAGCAGGTGACATTTAAGTTTATAAATCGCACATAACTTTTTTTTTTACAGTCATTGGCGCGCGCCACTGGGATTCGAACCCGGACCCCTCGATTCGAGGTCGAATTCTAAGCCACTGGGCTATCACCGCTGCACGGAACACAGTACCACCTCCAGATTCCGACAATTCCCACATCGGCAACTTCCGCCATAACTCGACGTACATTCGGGAGTTATGCAGATTCCCCGCGTATTTATTGTCGAACTTCACCAGATAGCGGCGACGCAACGAATCTGATTCCGTTAGCGATATCGTAGCGATTTATTGCCGATGTATAACGTGACGTCAGCGCTCCTTACATAATATTGTCATGGTCTAGGTATTTGGAGGTTTATTTAAGTTGTATTTATTTATATATTTTACGGTTGATAATTCTCGACAACCAACCGTTGTAGTCCACATCACCTAATGATGCTCTGTTTTGGGGCGAAACACGTGTCGTGTACTATTGCAATAAGTTGTGATGGTATATACCTACCAGGAGATAAGGGAGGGTGGTGGCTCCATACCAAAACACGTTCCACGTGTGCGGATTGTTGCAAAGAAATATAAATACAACTTAAATAATTATGGATTTCCGCAAAGTAACGACTGATACAATAAATTATTTGAAGGTTTTGTGTGATTTTAACTTGGTTAAAGGTAGATACACTGAAGGTCTTGGATGTTACCCTTTAATGTACCACTGTTGGGCAATGGCATCCCACAACAGGGGGAGGCCGGGAGCATACTCCGCCACGCTGCTCTAAAGCGGATTGGTGGAGGTTGGATTGGTTACCTATTTATGAGGATGGATGGACGGATGATTGTAACTCATTCACGCTTAAACGATACGCCCACACAGGTGAAGTCACGTACTAAGCATTCTTGATAAACAATGAGGATGAATAAATATTTATTTCCTTGAAAAAACACCTATTTCTTGAAAAAAATATTCAAAGACGCACAATCAAGCTCTTAACATCCCCAACACAAAAAGAAATTTCTACATTTATGGAAAAATCACCCACCTTTCCAATTTCAATTGATTGTACAACCTTTAAGCCTCATTATACTTGAAAATCGGTAACGGAAAGGCGAGCGAACCCGCCAAATTTGAATTTCCGTACCTCAATCGCGAAAGGGACGGATATATTCCAATTCATGGCGTAGAAAGAGACGAAAAATGTTGTTTGGAATGTAAAAATGTGACTGACGATTCGGCTACTTACATATTTTGCTCCATCAAAAGAATTCGTTCGGTTTCGGAATAATTTTTGAATTGAGAATACGCTTTGCCGCACGCCTTTTGTGCAATCAATATTCAATGTTGCCAGTAGTGGCTGCCGATGAAGAATTTGAAATCAAGCGTTCGGAATTTGAAATTTTTTAGACGTTACGCAGAATATTTGGACGTTGTGAGAGTAGGTAGCAAGACGAGTAACAATCCCACGCAATCGATAGGCCAACAAAATTCAAACATAGCTTTTTGTACGGAGCTGTCCTAATACGCACGGGCGACAATGCAATGTCGTACTACCAACTTGTTGCATGCAAGCGACATGGCACATGGGGTAAGTGTTTGGCCTCCGAATTGGTTGCTCCGGCAATCAGATGGGGTTGGATATGTCTCCACATAAGGTAAAATCACAGAACACTATTACTCTAAAAAATAAGGTGTCTCTCCGAAACATAAAGACTGAAAGATGAATTCAATTAAAACATCAATGGCATCAATGCCTTTTAAAACATATCCATATACATATTGTATTTTAATTAAATAATAGATTTCTTCTCAGTTCTTCTTAGATCAAAATTTTGTATGCCCTGTACGCTTTTCCAAATCAAGATGATTTTTGCCGATACTGCTGCCATCTGTACTTTGTCATCATCTTTAACCTCAAAGTGACATCTATTAACGGATATTTGAACTACTTGCAAAGATTCCTACAGGACATGGGTACCCGGTACACTGGCATAGGACAAGAAATTACGGCTGTAGAAAAAATGATACATTAAACGCTAGATGGCGCTTTTAACCAGTTTGTTTCTTCGTAGATAGATGGCGCTGAGCTAGTAGTATAACTATACTACAGTTCGTTGCTTTAGAATATCACTAGATGGCGTTACGGTAGCATGCCATCTAGCGAGCAAATGTCAAACTAAAATGATATGTGTTTAGTTTGTAGTATTGTTTGCGGATTGTAGAGGGCGGTAGTTTCAGATAGTTATGCTTTGCTCGCAGTAGATGGCATGGTTCACTTCAAAGTTGATTTGATAAGGCTCAGTTTTGTGCTATTGCAATTTTGTTTTGTGCTATTGCAAAGTTGCTAAGTATTTAATAATACATTGTAAAATTCAAATATGAATGCAGATCAACGTACAGGTGTGCGTTTCATTTGTGAGTTATATGTAATTTCATAATTATTTTGTAACATTAGCTTACGCTTTCAATTTGAAACAAACGGCTCTTGGCATCAACGGCTTTTGAAATCATCTCTCAAAGTTTTAGTGATTTTTTTGCTTCTTACTTACGTAGAGCTTATTATGAAGAATTCAGGAAGAGAGAGAGAGAAAGTGATTGTTTTCAACCTAATATAGGTAGAACCTATAAATACTTACCTACCTACGTTTGTGTTGGTTGTAAACGGATTCAAAAATTGGTCGCCATGTTTACCTGTGTTAAAAGTTGTTACAATTTCCCATTAAAAAGTGCATTATTATATAAGGTATTTCTTTTAGCTATGTTTAGGGTGTAACACCCTCCGTACGACCGTTTACGTAACTTTATATGCGACTATCTGGGTTAGTCGTCCTACCTATTATTTAAGAGGATTAAGTGTTAATTGTTACCTTTCTACCTACCTTAAATTGTAATTATTACTAATTATAAATAGGTGATTTAAACTTCAAAGGCCTTTTTTTAACCGCGACGCATCCAAACAAAAAAATGTCCAAACTTCTTCCGATATTCGCAATCTTCAGCCATAACCTAACCGCAACCGCCATAAAAAGATGCACACATGGGACCCCATGATTTCATCAACTGACAACTCCGTGTAAACCGGCAGTCAGCCGCGGGCCACGGTAGAGAGAGGATGTACGCGTCATCCCAATAAATCTCTCCCGATACAGACACGTGTTTACGATAAAAATAACCGAAAAACAACTACTCAAGACTTGTACTCGAACAGTGTCGGTGTGATGGTTGCAAGTGTGACTTTGAAGTGATTTCTTTCGAATGCAGTGATGAGTTTGGATCGAAATGTGTTTAGTATCCTGTTGGTCTTAACGGCTGTTGGGGAAGTTCGGAATGGAAGTAAGTTATGTTTTTTCTTCATACATAAGGTAATAAACAAGCTGGGTTTGATGTTCAGTGGGTCAGCCCAAGGATATCTATGTATAATAATAAATATTTAATACCAATGATACCAGCCTTGTCTAAGGTGGTGCATGACCACTGCTACTGATAAGGTCTAAGATGATCGCCTTTTATCTCGAAACAAATGCCATCTTCATTGAAACAAATGCCGGAGAATACATGAGAAAGTTCAACATGGACTGGTTATGATGACTGTAGCGTGCCACCCTAGGTAAGCAAGCATGCTAAGTGTAAAGCTCTCAAGACGAAATCGTATCTCAATGTTAGTCTTTACTTTGCGTTTTAAATATGCAATAATTTATTTCTGTTTAGGAACAGGACGATTATAGGTCAGTATATGGAAATGGGAGAAATATAGATCATCAAATGGTTGTTTTGGTTTCTATTTAGAAGAGTTGATCGCCCTGTACTGCTCCCTGTACTGGTAGCAGAATGGCCATTTCGCTCATGCCATAGGACCTTGGGTTTTGATAGAGGAGATCTTAGATTAATTTGTGGTCCTCAAGGGTAGCCACTTTCCACTTAATTATAACAATGCTTCGGTCCAAGTTACCTAACTAGCTACTGTAGATTGAGTATCTTCAATATGTCAGGATTGATGTATAGCTGTACACCATGCGAAGTTCCAAATGACCGACGCTTTAGGCCAGCTTTTTCTCTAAATCACGCACTTAACCCTGAATGAAATGAAACCTGAATATTTTCTTACAAAAATAGAGACAAGAAGATAATGTCTACCTTATTTTTTTCCACCTAAGGGATATTACGTCCAAATGTAAACAGAAGTTCTGTAGAACACGAATGGCTTCTAAGAGATAGTAATGATCAAATTTGTTGATTATAACGCTCAAATCAGTAGACGAAATAAGATACTTACTAAATATTATGCCACTAAAAAAAATCACCTTAGAGGTCATTTACCTACTTAATATTATAATTAAATCCGCCCCTTACGCGGTGCTCGCTTCCGTAAGGGCTCGCGTTTCATAGAATCCTTTCTTACCGGTAAGCTACACCCTTTAAGGAGGTTAAACCTGCTTGAAACAAGGAAATTGAGGTTTTGTTTCCTCGTGCAACGTTACAAAGCATTTTGGCGGAAGGATGTCGTTTGACGTGTGTGTAAGGATGTAGAGCAGTCAAGACTAAGTGGATCTTAATTTATCATTATCATCTGAAGATTAGATCGCCGTTGGTCAAAAAGTTTTGGCGGCAAATAACATCCACCGATATCTGTCATCGGCTGTCATTAACACATTTTATATCAATATAGTCAGCAGTGGCTTCAGTGACAGGACCTACACTAGCGGAAACTAGAGCGGCGTCAGTATTTCTACCATCCCTCATATCAAAGATGTACCTACTATTTTTAAACCCATTTGATTGCAAGCACGCTGCTGAGCTGTTTGAATCATCTTACACTGTAGATTCTACAGGTCAAGATTAACCGACATCTTAGAACCTTTACACCGCCCACGGACGTAGCCCTATGTGTGTTCTAACATTCTTTGTGACTTTAGAGGAAGCACATAATTTGAGACTTACTCGTACGTCGCCATTTTTGCGTCGCACCTTCAAAGTGTAGTACGATCTTTTGTTCGGAGTGTTTCCAAGAGACGGTGAGTTAGGGTTCTTTAAAAGGGCGTAAAAAGAGCACTATAAGCCGGCAACTCCCCCTAGATGTTTCTTATGAGTTAATATACGCAATGGTGCTTATTTATCAGATGACCCGTACCTGATTTACTGATATAAAACATGAAAAAAATATGCATGACCAGACGGTGGCGATGAACTCGTTTAGGATTCACGGATGCAAAAATTTTAATATTGAATTTCAGACCGTTAGGGGTCTGAAAAACGGTGATAGTTCAGTAGCTAAGAATTAAGGCCTCTGATTCGAAGTGCCTGGGTTCGAATCCCAATGGCAGATAACTTTCTTAATAAAGTTATTGCGTTTTATAAACATATATATCACATGTGTTACAGTGTTGTGTTACGGTGAAGGAAAACATCGTGAGGAAACCTGCATGCCCGAGGAACTTTTAAGTTCCAGGAACCAAAATGTTCTCAAGAGCATGTGACGTCCACCAACCCGCAGTTCAGCATGGTGAACTTAAGCCTACATCCTTCTCATTCTGAGAGAAGTCGTCGGGTCCTCTTTGTTCACTGATGGATTACAGACAGCGGTTCGCACATAAAAAGATTGAGAAGCCCTGGTAAGGTCAGAACCCTTACTCTACCTTTCATTATGTGCCATGACCCTTTAATTTGCAATTCTAAACCTCCGGCGCCGAGGGTACTTTAATTACACCTGGTTGCATAATAAATGACCGCTGCCGTAAACATGTTATAATGCATTCAAATTGTACAACCCGTATTCGGCCAGTGTACGGTTGAATCGTTCCTTTTAGGGTTAACATCAAGGATAACCTGTTAGGGTTCCGTGTTGCAAAACGTTACTTTCTGCGACTTTTTTTCGATGGCTTTATTCAAGTGATAAAATTTTTAGGTTATTGCTTGTTTTAATTGGGAAAATTTACCAGGATTGCTACCGAGTTAGCTACGTACAAACGCTTCACACGCATTTCTTAAGAGGCACACTAGGATTCCCTGTGTCGTGGAACCATGGACACACAGGACTACACCACATAATTACATACATCCAAACGAGAAATATAAATTTAAACACGCCATTAAATTCCAGACTCGGCTGGGAATTTAATGATGCCCTGTAAAACCAATAACTAACCTATATTCGTGCAAATAAATGATTTTGACTCTTTGTCTCTTTAAGCGCGTAAGTCTTACCTATTCCACTTTCCTTTCCCCCACTGACTAGCCGTCTCGGACAGGCCGCTGTGCGTAGGTACATTTTTGATACGTACACGGGGAGTGGGCCAGGCCTGCTACTATGCAAAAAGATAACCGTGCTTAAAACTGCTAAAAATGCTTGAAATATATCTTAAATGTGGTTATCCATGGTTACTTCTACTTTTTATGGCCACCACATGGGATATCGAATAACCCGTCAACATACCACAAGGAGCCATGTCACCATGGACTGTTATGGTTTTGGTGGCGGTCCGACCTTCGATAGCGTGTTGGGTGTCGGTACCGATGAAGATATTAATACCCGTGTATTTTGTGACATGGGCATACACTAATAAGCGGTGATAGCCCAGTGGCTTAGAATTCGACCTCGAATCGAGGGGTCCGGGTTCGAATCCCAGTGGCACGCACCAATGACTTTGTAAAAAAGTTATGTGCGTTTTATCAAATTAAATATCACCTGCTGTTACGGTGAAGGAAAACATCGTGAGTAAACCAGCATGCCTGAGAGTTCACAAAAAAAAAATGTTCTCAAAGGTATGTGAAGTCCACCAACCCGCAGTAGCCCAGCGTGGACTAAGGCCTACATCCCTCTCATAACGAGAAGGAGACCCGACCCTGTAGTGGGTCATTAATGGGTTACTGGCAGGGCATACACTGACGCTAAGTGGTTAGAGCAACCGATCTTACCCCAAAAAGGAACAAAGTAATTTAGGTTGCATAAATACATTGAAACTTAAACTTAGAGGTAAATCCTCTTCGGCATTTGGTATTCCAGCGACCCATACCGAAACACAAGATAAACATGTTTCTATCGGGTTATGAAGCTTAATATCGGGTTATGAAGTGGAGTGTACCTCCCCGTTGGGCTGTAATGGTGCTTAATGTTTCAAGATATTTTTATCGGAATTTGTTATAACTTTGGGAATTCCGTCGTGGATACCCTATCCCAGTTCTGGCAGCGGATTATGCTGGACTCCTACCGGCTAAAACTCCACGATTCCTACTTACACGTACGCTTTCGCATTCGCAGCCCCGACAGCGTTTGTTACTAGTTACTGGATCCTACCCCGGGATGAGCCTGGAAGCCTATAAACACCTGTAGCGGCACGATACCTACAGTAATATGAGCGCGCGCCTCACATGAAATGCTGACCACGCATGACGACGCAAGCAGCGAATGTAGTAAACAAAAAAATACGTCACACGCGTCATACCGATCTGGCCAATCGGAAGACGTATCCTCAAACGCGCTATCAAAGTTCTTTAGAATCTCTGCATAGGTATATACAAATGGTCCGAAGTTAACATTCGGACCGCGGTCCCCATCGCCTGGCGGGGGATCTCCCCTTTTCCTCCACCCACGTCCGACCACAAAAACAATACAAATCCTAGTTAACAGGGTGACTGTAAGGTACCCGAGAAACTCCGATGACTCTACCACTTCGATCAACAATTGATCGAAGCTCTACCACCCAATATATTTAAAAATGTTTAAATATGAGTAAGACTGTACAAAATCAATCATTACTAAAGGCAAGTGTACACGTGCGACATTTTTTGCTACTTAAAAGACTTAATCTCACAAAAACTGAGCGAGTCTTAAGTTTTTTTGACAAAGGCTGAGTGGCAAAAAGTATCGGTTTTTACAAGGATTAAGAACCCCTTAAGTGAATAATGGAATCGTTAACACTTCGTTAAATTTGGATCTTTTAAAACATTGTATGATACGTTAATACCTCTACATTAAACAAAAAACTTAAAACCATAACTAGCTATTTTGTGAGAATGTTTGAATGGAGGGAAGAGTGGATGTTGTTTACCCTTTCACACAAAAACGACTGAACGGATTTAAATGAAATTTGGTACACAGGTAACTAGTTAGTTCTTAATCTTCTTTATTAATATGGTAGAGTATGTTATTTTTTTAAACAACTGTTATGTAGTTATATTATGATTTGGCCGTAATTCCTTCTATGTACATCCAAACTAAAAAATTAACCTCTTTACAATACACCTAAGTGTAGTTAGTGGTAGATATTTTATTTATCAACGTCCATCTTTTAAATAACTTAACTAGAAGTAAAATAATACTTCTCTAACAGTTAATTATTGTATATGCGATTATATTAGAAAGCTATTCAAAGCTATTGACAGACCTTAATTATTGTCTGCCTTTGAATTTACTAGCCTAGGCGAAGGTACCATTAAATTATAACGTAAAGGAAACCAACATCCGAGTTACGATGCCTAATAAAGCGGAATTAGCATAAATGAATAATCAGGATAGGCATATACCATATAGGTACAGCTGCTTATGTTTATCTATGAATCTTTAATTAATATGTGCATTTTAAGTATTTTTGAACTTCTGGTTACTTAAAAGGTGTTATTTAAATGTGTTACACTGTCAAGATTATTCCACACTATAAAACATAATTACCTATATTTTATATTTACATTACTTCGACGATATTTACATTTGCCGACAATGCACCGCACTGCGCCACGTGTCAAAAGAACTGTAGTTTTTACCACGAAAATAAAAAATACATATTAGGTATAAGGTATTCTTTATTTAATTTTATTGATATGTCAAGTAACGCAACCCGAGTACAAATTTGCATTCCATGTCGAGTCTTCTGGGTAAATTTCCATGGTGAAATCGTAATGTCGTTCCTACTTAAAAATCATGTAGCATTATCTAGGGATCGCTACACATTATCAAACTTCAAACATACACAGTATGCGACTTGGACCCACCACTTCGGCCCGCTTTCATATTGGCGCTTGTTTTCTGATCCAAATTAAAACCAATGATTAGAAAGTCCATCCTCGAACTTGTAATATTACATGTCAAGCTTCAACGAAACTGTTCGATAACGGCAATACTCGCCACGGCTGTCTGGTCGCCAGTCATTATGTGCGCTCGTTGAATTGCATTACCGCTACTGGTTCTTTCACGCATTAAGCCGTCCAGCTCGCAAGGCTGAGAAAATTGCGAGCTTCATCTACACTATACAGTGTTGAAGCAAATTTTGTGTTGGCTTCATCTGAGTTAGTACAAAAATCTGTCGATAGAATGTGTGATATCCAGATTTTTATTGTAATTAATTGAGTAGCAATTGCAGCGGTGATAGCCCAGTGGCTTAGAATTCGACCTCGAATCGAGGGATCCGGGTTCGAATCCCAGTGGCACGCACCAATGACTTTGTAATAAAAGTTATGTGCGATTTATGAAATTAAATATCACCTGCTGTTACGGTGAAGGAAAACATCGTGAGGAAACCTGCATGCCTGAGAGTTCACAAAAAAAAATGTTCTCAAAGGCATGCGAAGTCCACCAACCCGCAGTAGGCCAGCGTGGTGGACTAAGGCCTACATCCTTCTCATTGTGAGAGGAGACCCGACCCTGTAGTGGGTAATTAATGGGTACTGACAAAATTGAGTAGTAAAGGGGTATGCAGGTCTGACTGGTTAAGAAGGGTTAAGAGGCTGGTGGTAAGATATCTCCCCGGACGAGTTACTATACATGTACCACTTACACATAATGATTCCCTTACGTAAAAGCGAAAACTTAGCTTAAGACGCTGCCTTATTTTCCTCAGAATTGGATCATTCACTTTCTTATAAACTTCACGTGATTTTATGAAAAAAGAACTTTAAAGCATAATACCTTCAAGACTGGTGTACTTAAAACAAAGAATTCATCATGGAAACAAATCATGGAAAAACATGATATTATTGTTTATGTGCTTCAATTTCTACGTAATATTTCTAAAGTAACAGAAACTTCCCCTATTTCGTCTATTGATAGGTACATAAAAAGTTTACTGTCTTTTCTACAATACATTTCTGACTTAAAATAAACTTGACATTTACTTCTATTGTTTCAGGTCCAGAACACACCACGGAGAAGGAAACTCGACCAGAGTACATTCATCCAGACGGTCTTCTAAACTTCGACCCTTATCTATCAGACTTCAAGCCAGTAGTCGAAGAAGATGACTACATTCCTCTACCAGAGAACGACGAAACAATTGACGGTCTACCGATATTCCTCATCGAACCAAAGAATTCCTACGTACTTAGAACTAAACCAGCGACCTTGCTATGTAGAGCAGCGAATGCTCTGCAAGTATATTTTAAATGTAACGATGTAAGGGTAGAAAAGACCGTTCAGTTGGAACATGTAGACCCTCAGAACGGGGTAAGAGTGGTTGAAGCTGAACTAAATGTGACTAGAAATGAACTAGATGAGTATTTTGGAGGTAAATATAGCTGCGAGTGTTACGCGTGGAACAGCAAAGGCAAGATACGAAGTCAGGGTGTCTTTGTTGAATTTGCTTGTAAGTATTTCACTCATTTATGTAACTAACTTTACGCTATATAATCTGAATGTAACCTTATAACTACTGTAGTAGTAGTAAGAATCTCAATCTATATTTATTATCTGAGTAGTGTAAGGGTTATTATAATACGGTTTGTGGTGTTATTGTAGCTAAATTATTTAAACTTTTTACAATTTTCGTCATATCCAACCTGTAATAATTTACCGCCGTTATTTCTAGACTCAGAAGGAATAAAGTAAGGAAATTTGTTACACCATGCACGCAAATTTACTTTCTAAACCTTAATTAAACACTTATCATAAAGATTTTGGTTTGACTTACATTACAAACATTTTAATCTGTATGTATATTATTACATCAATTAACCACAACTTCCATGTTTTCCAACCATCAAAACTCGAACAATTCTATTAAAAGTTTCCTCTAGCTTCCAACTTCCTTCAACTTGAACTTTTATAAATGATTCCCTAGCGTTCCCTAACAAATAAAACTCCGGTGACAATTAAGAGTCAGCATTGTCCTCAAATAAACGCCCTATTTCAAAACTGGGAAGAAACAGCGCTCAGAAATTTTATGTCAACGCTAGTTTTGTGGGTTTGTTTTTATTCAGTTGCTTTTTATTTATAGTATTTCGACTGTATTCAGTTATAGCAGACCGCTATAGCTGAACATTAAGATTCAGGATTTAAGAAATACTATCATTTGTTCTACATTTTTTTATTATATTTTGTTTTGGAAATTGTTTTGGAATCCAAAATAATTTCTTCAGATTCCAACTATATTCAATTTGCTGTTATATTGCGTTTCATTCCTGTCCTCATCTTTTATGGAACTTCTTCATAGAAATAGAACTCTGTTGACAATTAAAAGTCAGCATTTTCTACAAATAAACGCCCCACGCAGTGGCAGCAAAAACAGCGCTAAGGAATGCAGTTGCTATTCCTGTTATAGCTTTGTCTTGTTTTTCAACAAATATTTCTTCTATTTCTACTGTATTATGCTCAGTAATTAATGCATTTAAACTGAAAGCTCACAGAGCCGTAATTTCTCTTAATTCTTTCACACTGTTTTTCTCACTTCTAGACTTGTATATTTTTGATCCTATTCATGCTTTTCATCATTAGAAATATCTATTGGGATTAAGTACTGCTTGACAATAGAACTAACTAGTTTTAAAATAAAGGTAGGTAAGTACCTAACCAAATAAAATCAGGTGCTTAATCAGCCTGGTAAATTTTGTTCCAAATACTTTTAGGAGAAGAGTCTTTTACCTATTACTCTACTAAATAAGGATTGTGAGCCGAAGAAACTTTCCTTTTGTCTAAGAAATCGTACTAAGATTAAAAGCAGCAGCAGCCTACGATCTTTGTCATCCATCCCAAAATATCTTTTATTAACGTCTCCAAAACAGATAATTCCCATTACTCGTTCTTCTTTTCACGTTTCACGCTCCACCCCCAAGGTTCTTGTTTAGGGGTGCATTTTTAGTCGTAATTTTTAACGAGCTCTCAGTATCTTCGTCTTGTAGGGCGGAACCATTAAATGGAGGAAACATTACTTCCGGCCGTTACGTCGAGCACTTTCTGATTTGATGAACGATCACTAGTTAGGGATTTGATAAAGTCGTCAAGTTATTTAAGTATCTGATATAACGGTGTGTATTAGATACTTCACATTTTATGAATAAGTGTCATGCTAGCATTGAGTATAGTCGTATCTTTTATCATTTTATGAGTAAGTGTTACACTAGCATTGATTATTTATAGTCGTATTTTTATTTTTATGAACAATTTTAAAAATATAGCTGCGCCAACACGTTCAGACACCGTAAAGTGGGTCCATTTAGGCAAATAACGTAAATATGGAGGATTATTGGAATTTTCACATAAAACTATACAAAATAGCTTTGGAGATATTTCGGATTGATGTAGACTTTGGAGACCCTACCTGTATCCAAAAATGTCAAAAAATTTGATTTAGAAGAAACACCAAAACAAAAGGAAACATTTTCGTCAATACATCAGTTATGTTGATACAAACTTCTAAAGAATACGTTGTTCGATTTCATGTACTAATTTATTTAAGTGTATCTTTAATAGCTTCAGTCAATAACTAACCCGAATTTTAATGACCTCAATGATTATACACAGGAAACATTATTTCCGGCCGTAAAATTGAGAACTTTCCAATTTGACAAATGACTATTAGGGTATTGTTTGGGGTGACAAGTAGAGAAGGCTGTAACATAAGCCATTATAAGTAAGCAACGTAACCTTTACAAGCCCTTATAATTTGCTATGAAACATGCTGCAAGGAGATACAAATCTTAGTCCTCAAGAATTTTAACTCAAGAGAAAAAACGTTTACAGTTGCCACATACCACTTCTGTTATAAATTGTACTTTCTGACGACTTGAAATTTAAATGGGTCTTCAATACAGACCACATCGGAATTAAACTGGTAGGCATACTTTTGAGTAGAGAAAAAACAGTTGTGACATTAAACAAAAAAGACACGAAGGCTTAAGCTAATAATATTATATAATAATTATGTTTTATTAAGTAGTGCATAAATATTGTGTATTTAGCGTAAAATCAAAAAGCGAAAGGCATCTACGCATATCTACCATTGGAAATCAAAACTGGAATGTGGAAAGTAGAGGAATGGTGAAAACTAAACAGCCTTTCTCTCCTTAGACATAAAGAAGCAATTCGCGCAGCAGCCGCAGTCAATGACGGTGGAAGCAGGAAGACCGGTGACCTTCCGTTGCTCCCCGCCGCCGGCTGCTCCACCAGCCACCATCAAATGGACCAGGAATGGGCAGAATATAGAGGCGACTGATGAAAACTTGGTGCTGCCGAGGGTGGGGTTGCAGGTATATTGGAAGAAGTGATAACTGTAGATGATATAGTTTTATAGTTGTATGTTACAGTACTTAGTAACAAGTAGAATCAGCTAGTTATTCTTGTCAGTAACCCGTCAATGACCCACTACAGGGTCGGGTCTCCTCTCATAATGAGAGGGATTCACACACATACCTTTGAGAATCTTTTTGTGAACTCTCAGGCATGCAGCTTTACTCACGATGTTTCCCTTCACCGTAACAGCAGGTGATATTTCATTTTATAAAGCGCAGCCGCACATAACTTTATAAAAGCATTGGTGCGTGCCACTGGGATTCGAACCCAGGCCCCTCGATTCAAGGTCGAATTCTAAGCCACTAAGCTACCGCTGTAGGTATTCTTATTGACGCCTAAATACGGAGTCTTGGTATAAAGGTTTCATATTGAATGTTCGAGCAACGTAATCATAATCGTTCAGCAATTTCTCTTCTGTTCTCAGAACTTGTTTATTATTTTGCTTGGATGTTCATCTGACGTTTCCTTGTTCAGGATATGGCAAACTACTCTTGCGTCGCTGAAAATATCGCCGGACGTCGGGAATCAGACATCGCTGTTTTATCAGTGTATGGTAAGTTAAGTACTATTCACTTACTACGAATGTAAGGCCCGGTTTCCACCAAAGCGAAGAGGAGAGGAGACATTAACCAGTCGGATTTCGTTATTCCCACTTTGGTGGAAATAACTCGCCAGCTTCGCAGCACATCTCCTCTTTTGGTGGAAACCGGGCCTTATTATCTTTTACTGTGTATGATGTACTTATATAGTGGTCGCAGGGATATCGATTAGTTTTGACGATTTTTGTCTATTGATATCTGGGATGGTCGTCTTACGTTGGTTGCTTGGCTGCCAACATACTGTATTAATTTCTTTAAAGTAACAATAATTGTTACCTGGCAACTAAACATCAAAAGATAGGTTCTCGAATAGCGACCACGTTTAGGTAAAAGAAGCACACCTCCTACCAGGTGGATTGACGACCAGACAGCGTGAAATTTTTGGATTCAGAGGGCCCAGGATCGTGTGGAGTGGCGTGGATTAGTGGAGGCCCATGTCCAGCAGTGGACTACAAAGAGCTGAAAAGAAGGAAGGAGGAAGTATAGGCAAAAACAGTCTTATCAATTTTTTCTTTTTGTATGTCCCATTCATTTCAAAGGTCTCTTAATAATATTAACCCACTCTTCTATGAAACGCTTTTTTCTAGAAAAACATTTTCCTCTTGACTTTAATTTGTGATGTTTTAAATGTCTCTCCCAGTAGTAATTTCATTTTATGAATAAAAACGTACTTGGAAATGAAATTATTGAGCTCACCTTATATTTAAATTGACTTTACTTGTTTGTGATGCTCGTTCCATCTTTGCATTAGATTTACTCTTTTCTTTTTTTGCGGAGATCGTGTGCCCTTTTAACTTTACTTGCAAAATTATTTTATGTTTTATTTAAGTGTCCTTTATAATTGCATCATGGTTCTTTCATATTTATTATACACAAATAATGTCTGCGGAACGATATTAACAAATCTTTCATACTTGTAATTACATAGTCCGCGTGGATGACTCAAGCAGCTACTATGTGCGTTTCTTCGTTACCATCTTACATCAGCTTGTTTTTTGTGGAAACTATGACATGCGCTGTCTATTTTGCGGTCGTAGACCTAACCTCATCACCTTACAACTATATCATCCTTTGGTAGTAAACGGTGGCTGGAGCGAGTGGTCGGCGTGGATGGCGTGTCGGTGCGGCGCGCAGGCGGGTGGGCGGAGGCGCGCGCGCACTTGCACGCAGCCCGCGCCGGCCAACGGCGGCGCGCCCTGCCGAGGGCCGCCCGCGCAGAGCGACGACGACTGCATCCGGTGTCAGAATGGTGAGTAAAGCGGTTCACTCAATGTATCTTGCAATCCGTCGCTAAAAGGCAGGTGGACAGATAACCATGACGAAAGGCCTATAAGAAAACGATGCTGAAAGTCGCACAGACGATGTGTCGTCGTGAGCTATAGGCAGTGTCAAGTGTTTTTCAGAGGCTAGTAATTTTTAGTTATTTAACAATGAAAAAGAAGTTTTGTATGAATAAAAAAGTGAAATCAAGCTGATTCGTCACTGTAAAATGAAACAACCGTGGAGTCGTGGTGGAGTCTATCGGAGTTCCCTTCTCTGGCCTGGTTGGTTCGCTAGATAAAACAAATGTGGAGATGATTCAGCACAGAACTTTGAGTCCAATTTGGACAAATAGTGTACAAATAGTATATATATAATCGGGAAAATTAGTGACGGACTAAACGGAAATAGATCTAAATTTGGGAACTTTACTTGATTCCCATTTTGGAAACGTTCAAACTCCACAAACAATCGCGTCCTAAGAACTGCCGACGCTGTACAATTCGAGCCAAAAGCAGATCTCAATGTCGCAGGCTTGGTGTCAACATCCAGACAGCATAATGCATTTATTATCCCCATTTATAACATAGATAGAAATGCTCCGCCATTAAGCGTCAGATTAGAACCATTCCTAGCTTCATATCCTGATATTAACATCCTGGGGACGTCGTAAAATTTACATATGCATTATATGAAGTTCTCCTATTTAATAGACAGCAATGTGGTGTAATAATACCTTCACAGTGCTATTGATGATACTGAAATATTCAATTTCCCGTCTAAGCTTAGTTAATGTAGTTCCAATAAATAAATTAGTGTTTCTGCTCTGGGTGAGTTTGGCAAAAGGGTTTTGTCCTAAAGATCGTTCATATTAAGACTCATATACAATCACGCTATTAAAGTTTTCTACATCGCTGGCAAATACACTAGCATATCACCTCGCCTGGTGACAGATCCCCCGTTACCAACGTATACTTTTGTTGAGTGTTCTATATTTCAGAAATTTAGAGTATTCATCAGATACCTGGAAGTATCTACTGGTGTTTCTAGTTTAGACCCATCCGAGGTGTAAACTCCTTATTTTCCTTTAAAAACCAAATCAAAGCTTACTTTCACAAACTCTAATACTCCTTCTGCCTCATATCTATCCTTTCTATTTATCCCTCTACAGTTTTCTCTCTTGATATTCACTGTCTCAATTCTCATTTCGTCATTTTGTACTATACACTATTCCTCCCCCGCACCCTACCTACTACTTGCTCTCTTCTTGCTTTAACTCCTCACCTAGATGGTTGTCTGGTAGAGATCGCTCGTAGCGATAAGACCGCCGATTGTGTTTTTCCTCATGTGTTATTGTGAAATGGGTTTGTATTTGTGTGTACAATAATGACTATGGTATTGTATTGTAGTTTTGGAAATGAATTAACTTATGTTCCTCTCACCCAGGTTCCTGGTCTCCCTGGTCCTCGTGGTCTACTTGCAGCGAGCAATGCGTGAGGGTGAGGCGAAGGCAGTGCGTTGGCTCATGCACCGGATCCACCCAGCAGCATGCAGCCTGCGTGGATGGACTATGCACTTCTGCGATCAGTAAGTCTTTTCCCCTTTCGGGGAATTCATAATTTTAAGTTCCGTTCAGTTGCCATTATAGATTATTTGGAGAAACATACGGATATTCCCGCTTTTCAGGACAATTAACGTTGCATCAAACTGAACCACCATACATTGCCTATATTGAACCAATGTACGTACTCGTACATGTATTCTGCCGGCAAGAGACAATAGAATAATGAACGTTAACTATGGCTACCGAGAAAAAACACAACATTGTTTAATTCGTCGAATGTTCGAGAATGATAACGTCGGGATTGGCAATTAAGGCTGAAGCGGACTGCTTCATACTTGTTTTTTCAATTGTTAGAAGTTATTGGGAAATTATGACCTACGAGTATTACCTACAAACTCAAATGAGTTTTCTGTATCAGTATTGAAACTGCGACAAGAAAGTGAATTAAATTAATAAAAAAAGTTTTTTATACTAAACGGTTTTATTTGCAATAAAAAAATGATAGAGGTTATGTACTAAAAGCTAAAAAATGATAGAGGTTATGTACTAAAAGCTAAAAAATAATTCGGTAAGTCCT
This sequence comes from Erynnis tages, assembly GCA_905147235.1. Lineage (NCBI taxonomy): Eukaryota > Metazoa > Arthropoda > Insecta > Lepidoptera > Hesperiidae > Erynnis > Erynnis tages. Next base: position 1,101,785 of record LR990076.1, read on the forward strand.
AGCTACCAGATCGCATCAATCTTCTCATCAATGAATTATTTATGTGCTTGTACAAGCCGTAAGTAGCACATAAAATTACTTCTTCTTTAACAATTACTTAACTATAAAGTCTTTTTAGTAAAGTCAAGAATGAATTTACACGTTAAGTATGAAAGTTCAGATGGCGGCCAAATTGACTGCCGTAATAATAAAGCGTCCACGCCATTTCTCATATAAACCCAGTGACGTATGAACACTTATCAAAACCAAATTTTTATGATTTTTCTGAGTCAATGATTCTATTTGACAGTTTCCATGGTTACCATCTTACGCATTTTTCCTGATAATCAGGGTCACGTGTCCTGTCGCGAGTTTAAACAATTTTTACCCATATCAAAAAGTGCTCAGCGCCGCTACAGAATTCACTTCAAATCTTCAAGCAAAATTATCATCTTCATAAAACAGGCCATAGAGGCGAACACAGCTGCTATTGAGGAGTACAACCTGGCTACTGCAATCAGCCACAGAGACTACCAAGTCATAGCAGAAACCCTAAAAGAATGCCCGGGACGAACCAAGGAGACACCGGGCCAAAATTGACAAAGAATTTTTCTGGAGCAATATATTATAGGAAATGCAGACAAATAACTTGATGCAAAAAAAGGCACGGACCTAGAGTCTGTGGACAACAAGTGAAGATAAAAAAAAAAAGCAAAATTATCGACTTATCTTTTTAACACACTGATATGCGTAACCCACGTCCCTATAAATACCCTAAAACAGATGTGAACTTTAAATAACGGAGCCCACGCCCTACCCCTAATCGATCAACTAAATGGGTTTTTGTAATACTTGTAATGGAGTTTGATGGTACACTTTTGATTTAATGACCGGACCGTATTATAATATATAATGCGAAGTATGTTGGCTTGTTTATTTACAAGAGTAGTTTTGATCGTTAGTTTGAAAATAGACCCATCCATTTAATAGTTGTCGCCGTATATATTTTAAAGCTGCCGGTCGGTATCTGTTATATCGATATTATTTTTTGTTCCTGCTTGTAACACAATCTAAGCTTTCACCTCATTTATTTCACTAGCTAATAGGTGTCTAAACAGATAGCGGAATCATGGAGATAGGAAGTAAGTAGATAGAACGGCTATGTAGACAGGGCACGCGTACCGAAGATTCTGTTCAACCAGCGCAAATTAGCTCATTCTGTCACTCTCATCGAGACAGAGCTGGCTACAGTGGATTCGGAATATCTTTTTATTGCCAAACAGACACCAGAATCATGGAGATAGGAAGTGGGTAGATAGATAGATGGGGCAGGCGTACCCTAGATTCTGCTCAACTAAGCGCAACGGTGATAGCGGTGATAGGGCCCAGTGGCTTAGAATTCGACCTCGAATCGAGGGATCCGGGTTCGAATCCCAGTGGCACGCACTTTGTAATAAAAGTTGTGTGCGATTTATGAAATTAAATATCACCTGCCGTTACGGTGAAGGAAAACATCGTGAGGAAACCTGCATGCCTGAGAGTTCACAAAAAAAAATGTTCTCAAAGGCGAAGTCCACCAACCCGCAGTAGGCCAGAGTGGTGGACTAAAGCCTACATCCTTCTCATTGTGAGAGGAGACCCGACCCTGTAGTGGGTCATTAATGGGTACTGACATGACAAGCGCAACTTGCTTATTCTGTCACTCATCGAGACAGACTGATTGTGAGCTTGTTACAGTGATTTCCGATCAAATGTATTTTTTGCCATTCTATTTCCTTCCGTTTTCCTATGATTTGTCCCTTTGTCAGACTCTTGTGATTTTCCGCCCATTCAAACACGAGGTCTGTTACAGGAGTCCAGAAGCCCAACCTCACCCTCTACGTGGGCGTGGGCATAACGGTCGCGATGTTGGCGGCGGGCGCGGCCATTCTCTACGTGTGGTGCAAGTACCGCGCGCAGCCTGGGTACACTGCTGCGAGGACAGGTGAGGCTTTAACAGAACGATTGATGGATGATTGTAGGATGGCGGTGATAGCCCAGTGGCTTAGAATTCGTCCCTCGAATTGAGGAGTCCGGGTTCGAATCTCGGTGGCCAATGTCTTTGTAAAAAAGTTATGTGCGCATTATAAAAATTAAATATTGAATCGTGACTGACGTAAATTTAACATCGCGCGAACCTGCATGCCTGAGAGTTCAGAAAAAAATATGTTCTCAAAGGCATGTGATTCGACCAACCCGCAGTAGGCCAGCGTGGTGGATTAAGGCCTATATCCCGCTCATTGTGAGAGGAGACCCGAACCTGAATGTCTTTGTAAAAAGTTATGTGCGCTTTATAAAATTAAATATCACCCAGCAGCAGATGAGAGTACGGGCTTAAAGTAAACAATAGAACACGACACACGCGTCGTACCGAACTGGCCAATCGGAAGACGTATCCTCAAACGCGCTATCAAAGTTCCATAGAATCTGTGCATATATACAAACGGTCCGCAGTTAACATTTGGACCGCGGTCCCCTGTGACATCGCCTGAGGAGATCTCCCCTTTCCCTCAAAAAGGAGCCATTAATATTTCGTAGTTCGCATCGCTTATGATAGAAATGAAACTAAATACGACTTGCCTATGTGTACATGGTAAGATCGGCTTGTTAGTACTTGAACTAGGTATTATGTATTCTGTGGTAGAAAGCAGCACTATATGTTTAGGCTACAACAAACTTAAAACACCGAGTAAGATGTCTATATATAGAAATAATTGTTGCGTTCCATTATTCATGTTTAATAACCAGTTCAGAATGCACCCTCGTTTAATGGCCTTTTTGTAGGACGGACGGCTTTTTATTGGACCGACGTGTTGATTGTGTATTGCAAAGATCTTAACAATGTGAGCGCTAATTAGACTGGTGTGCGGTGTTTTTAATTATGTTTCATAATGGATTTTTTGTTAATAGTTAGCTTGGTGAGGATTGGTTTAGAAATTGTCTAAGTTTCTTTTACTCTGATTGGGTGGGTTAGGTTTGATTACTTTGGGAAATTATTAGGAAATTTCAATGATTGGCATATGAAGACAGAAGAAGAATAAGATAATAATTATGAATATAACCATAAAATCATACAATAAAAATGAATCACTGTTCGTTAGTCTCCCTAAAACTTCAGAACGGCTTGACCGATTGGGTTAATTTTGGTTTTGAAATGCTCGTGTGAGTCCTAGGAAGGTTTACGTGAGATTACGTGAGGTTTCGTGAGGTTTCGTGAGGTTACGGTGAGAAAATTTGAAAAAAAAATGCGAGGAACCTAGAAAAACAACAATTTTATTTTTCCATAGTATTTGGCAGAACGAAGTGCGTCCGCACAGCTAGTCTTCTATCTTCTATCTCTATCTTCTTCTTTCTTCTTCTTCTTCTATCTTCTATATTATAAAGAGGAAACATTTGTATTTTTGTATGTTTGTAACGAATAAACTCAAAAACTACTGGGCCGATTTCAAAAATTCTTTCACCATTGGAAAGCTACATTCAGCCTGAGTAACATAGGCTATTAAATAAAAATAAAAAAAATAAAAAAAATTCATTGGCAGAGCGAAGCCTGCTGGGTCAGCTAGTAACAATTATAGTAATAATTTTCACACAGGTATACCGAAGACATACGCGAGTCGAGATAAGGGCAGCGCCGCACCTGACTTGACGCGCACCTGCAACGAGTATTGGATGCAACGCCCCGACAACCATTACGATATGCCGCAGTTGAGGGACAGGTGGGTACTTCATGAAAAAGTAGTAACTAGCAAAATTAATGTAACATCTAACCTCTACAGCAAAAACTAAGACAACCGAAGGAAAAAACACAAAGGGGAGAGATCTAAGGAGACAAGGATATTATTATCATTTTTTCCTCCGCTCTCTGTTATTGGATAAATAGTTACAGATAGAGAAACCTCGAAACGAAATTTAGTAGGTTAATGTGTGGTATACTATAGCAACAATTTTAAAAAAATTTGGTAGTCAGATTAATTTTTTTACTTTTAATTTTTCATTTAATTAAATATCTTTAATTTCACATAGACCGATGGCAACAAAAACGACATTTTTATGCTATTACAAGGTTGGCGGAACGTCGATTAATTTATATTGGAATTATTAAATCTTCGATTAGGATTGTGATGCATGTTTTATGGCCAGGTTCAATAACGATCCGTCGATTATGGATAGCTGGATATGGATATCTTTAACCAAACTGAAGAAGGGTTATCAATAAATAAATAAATAAATAACGGTTCACACTCATAGCCCCACACTAAGATTCCCTGTGTCGTGGGCGCCATGGACACACACACAAGACAACAACACACACCCAGACCAGAAACAGACATTCAAATTCATCATTCAAATCTGCTCTGCTGAGAACCGAACCCAGGACCCTCCGCGTAGCGCACTGGCGTCTTTACCAACTGAGCCACTCGGGTCGTCAACGACTGATGTCAATGATGGTCTGAACTCTGTCGTCATACAGGTAACACCTAGTTCGACAAACAAAGCCTGTGAATACATGTATTGTCTTTCTCTAGGTTAATCTAGATTTGATAAGACCCAATGTAAAAACTGAAGAAAGTTTATTCCATTTCATTTCTGATTATTGAAAGTACATAGTAACTTTAGTACAAAGGTAACCAATACATATAATTGTTTCCTTAGCTACGCTTCACCATTCGGCAACAGGAGTCGACAACAGTCGTCGGTAGGCAGCAACCACTACGAGATGAAGCCCTACAGCCCTTCCGGCGACTCCGCCTCTAGTTGTTATACTAATTGTGAGTATTATTATTATCATGAAATAAACTGTCAGTGTCCAAGTTAGTCGCGAAATCAAAGTCACGATATGTCCCATAGCTTTTTTTGAAATATGGCTGCAAACCTTTTTTATGTCCCACTGATGGGCACGGGTTTCGTCACTACAGCGGAGACTTGGAACACGAACCACGTTGCTCCATTTCGAATTTCAAATGTCCAATGCAGATTTTTGATAAATAATCTAATGGCCAGCCCGTGTTCTCATTTCAAATTTCAAATATCCAATGCTGATTTTTGATAAATATACTAATGGCCAGCCCGTGTTCTCATTTCAAATTTCAAATATTCAATGCTGATTTTTGATAAATAAACTAATGGCCAGCCCGTGTTCTCATTTCAAATTTCAAATATCCAATGCTGATTTTTGATAAATAAACTAATGGCCAGCCCGTGTTCTCATTTCAAATTTCAAATATCCAATGCTGATTCGAGAAAACGAATGGCCAGCCCGTGTTGGCAGTTCTCTAACCACTCATAAACCCTTATCGATAACAACCGGGACCGACGGCTTAACGTACCTCTAAAGCACGCATGTAATTCGCCACTAGCGTACCGACACGTACCGACCGCGCCCATAGTTGCTTAACTTTTTCGATCACCTGCGATTTACACACGCTTTAATAATGCAGCGGTGATAGCCCAGTGGCTTAGAATTCGACCTCGAATCGAAGGGTCCGGGTTCGAATCCCAGTGGCACGCACCAATGACTTTGTAATAAAAGTTATGTGCGATTTATAAAATTAAATATCACCTGCTGTTACGGTGAAGGAAAACATCGTGAGGAAACCTGCATGCCTGAGAGTTAAAAAAAAAATGTTCCAAAGGCATGAGAAGTCCACCAACGGGCAGTAGTGGTGCGTGGTGGACGGCGGCCTACATCCCTCTCATTGTGAGAGGAGACCCGACCCGCCATTATGGGTCATTAATGCGTACTGACAATAAAGTAACAGCAGTGTGAACCTTTAGAACAATAGATGTTAAGTGGTTACTACGGCCCATCACTGGTTATAATAATGTATTGCTACTTTTATGGACCACCTCAAAACTGTGTATGGTTTTGTATGAAAGAAGACATACAAATTTCGGTTCAAATATAACAATTTGGTTTGTTCACATAATGAAACTTCATTGGTTTCCTCTAAGTAGAAAAGTAGAGTTGGCAACTAAAAGTTATGTAGTCATAGTCCTGATTGAATTTCATAGGTTTCCTTGGGAAGTCGTATGACGGTATCAATGCTTACTTTATTTGGGTAGAAAATTAAGTAATGACTACATTTGTATTTTAAACTACGAGTATTTAGTAGAATCGTTGACGTTCGCTGGAAGATGTGTGTTTGCCAGTCTTCAAATACCAACGTCCATCCATACAATTCATACATCCATCCAAACTATTCATACATCTGAAAATGTGTATGGCCAGTTGATGTTAATTGTGGCTGTCAATGGGCTGCAATGACCATTTACCATCTTGCAGGCCATTTCATGTTAAGTGAGCATTGTAGTCCATCGTTCAAATATATAAAAAAATATTCAAATATAAATCAAGAAGTTTCAAATATAAAAAAGTTGTGGATAAAATTAGTACTACTTGAACACTATCGTCAAAGTATTGGTATAGTCAGTCATTAGTATGACATAATAATATGTCAGTCTGTCTGTCATCTTCCTATACTAATGACAACTCGTTATGTCTACTATACGAAGCTACTCAGACACTGAGATCATAATTGCAGTGTATGGTATTCTTTACTTAGTCATCCTGAAATAAACTTACGATATCCACAACTTTTGTATCACTCATAAAAATGGGATATTAACCAGCATTTTCTCCGCAGCACGAACGATGACGTCACGGTCCAGTGAGTGCTCGTCATCCCAACTCGCGGAGCTAGTGACGTCATCGCCCACCTCCCTCTCCAAAGTGGACGTAGCGGTCACCCTCCCGCCAGGGTCCTTGGACACCAGCTATAGAGATAAAATCTGTTTGACTATAGTGAAGTGAATTTCAATTCACTTTTTAAATTTCATTTTGGCGGCTTGTTGAATCAGTTTGGGTCGATCCATTCTGTGGTGGTCAGTTGAATGTTCTTTCGATTGGAGCACTCTATTTACATGACATGGATGCATTTTAAAAATGTCAAAAAAAAGTGTTTTTCAACCTAGTTTTTTATTTAAGTACACCTTTTCAACGTTTACATAATTATGCTTTCATTTGACTTCATTGGATTTAATAATTTAAGATACAAAAAAAAACCTTAAAAAAAAATTACTCATTACCCACCCATAGTTAAAATAACTCATTACATCAGCCTTTGAAAAGAATTTTAATAAAAAATTTTACTTATTTATTTATTCTGTTATAATTTATCGGACCACGAATGAACGAGCTGATTAGTAAGTACCTACTATAGTTTGAATCGGCCCTTATACCCACCTGGTCTTAATGTCAGTTTTAATTGAGTTTAATTTAACGTTTATTTTATCAAGTGACAGCTGTTTAAACACGCTTCAGGTGTGTAAATAATTTTATTATTTATTTTAATTTTTTACGATCAGTCAGTTGTGGCGGAACCTTAATAGTCAGTAATAGTCTTTGCTATTATTTTTTTTATTTTTTTTTTTCTTTAAGGACATAGATTTAGCGTTGCTATTAACTATATTCAGTATGGTTTTAAATGTTTGTAAATAATAAAGTCTATATATTATGCTCTATGCTATTCACTTTTGTTATAACTACAGAAATTCAACGAATTTAATCATAGATTACGAGTACCTACTCTTCTCTTTTGGGTCAGTTTATAGAGATGCCAAATTATCCGCTTTTATTCAATGAGTATGAATGAAGAAATTGTATTTTTTTAAACTATTTATGTCAAATGGTTAATTTCAAATAAATAATTTCTTATCGTTTCTTTGAAAACAATTGATAAGATGCAATTAACTAGAGTATCTAATATTAGAACGCGAGCAATCGGACAGTGGGTTTCAATAACATACATACGAGTACGGATAGTGTACTATGGTTTGATCATTAAGTCAACATCTGTAACTTAAAAGGTTTGGTTTAATACTCAAAGCTTAAAAGTAATCTATCCATAACCGGCACTGTCATTGCGCACGTTGCTCCATACAGAGCCCTTAGTTAAATTTTATCGTATAGATTCATCGGTCGGTTATGTCAGTAAACAATATCAAGATACCTAGATTCGTATTAAACCATTTATTTGCGTAAAACAGGATAAATTTGGCACCTCTATAATATTAAAAATACATATGTGAATTTACGTAACTGTTTCCTTATACGCCTAAACTAAACTTTCTACTAACAAAATAATATTATAAAAATTATGTATAAATAGAACTATAAAGTAATGTTATATTTCAGCAAAGACTGAATGTTTTTACGCTAAACGCATTTATTACTGCTAATGTAAGAGAACTTACATTTTGGAACGGAATGAACTTTTGTAAATATTGTAATGTAAAACTGTGATATTTTATAAATAAATAATAAATCATGTATGATATGAATGTGTTTTATTTGACTTACCACAATTTCTGTCTTACGAATATTATTAATTTATATAAAAAAGGCTTATATTGCACTCATTTGGAGCCAGCAAAGCGACTGTACGTTTTGCTGGTAGTTATTGATATCATTCATGGGCCCTGATTCTGTATGACCATTCACACTCGTGTCGCGGCAATGTCGTGTCTTACCCGTGATAAAACGTCAAAAAGGCTTAAAAGTCAAATATCGCGACAATCTATTGTGTGCCTTATAGAATAGATATTAAGGTTCCTTTTCGTGCCGAGTTCATGAAAAGGCGTACGGTTTGATGACACACGATAATCTTTTAGGACTTACAGAATCAGGGCCATGAATCGACCATTTAACGTGGCATCCGAAATTAATTATATTTTGCATGTTAATACTACCTTGTAGTGTGAGATAGAGTAGAAGTAGTGATAGCCCAGTGACTAAGAACTCGCCCTCTTACTCGAAGGGTCTGGATTCGAATCCCAGTGACACGCACCAATAACTTTATTGAAAAAAAGTTATGTGCACTTTATAACATTAAATATCACTTGATGTAGCGGTGAAGTGAGGAAACCTGCATGTTAAATATCACTTGATGTAATGAAGGAAAATATCGTGAGGAAACCTGCATGCCTTGAGAGTTCACAAATAAAAAAAAATCACAAAGTGGACTAACGCCTACATCCTTTTCATGATGAGATTAACAGATAACCGTATCCAACAGTCGACCAGACCATGAGACGATTGCAAACTTTTACAGATGCCGAGCTAAAGCAAGGAACAATTGAAAATCTCTCAAAATCTTCTTTATAAAGTTATTTAAATATAATAAATATCAAAGGGACCGGTATTGAAACCCTACACCTCTATCGAGACGTTGATCCTAAAAGAACCAGTTTCAAGAATACTGGTTGCCTGAGGTGTACTTAGGACAGAATAGTATCGAATTACAATAGGGGCTGATATTCGTACAAGATTATGAGTGGATAAGCTTGGTCATTGTTAAACAATCGATAGGGGTGAAGTTATAATAATAATGCTGGTTTAAGGACTTTTCTGGTTTTAGAGTACTTACAAGAAGCACCGCATAATATTTTATGCTTTAAAACCGATAGGTATCTTAGGGGAATCTGATATAATAAAACGAAATTATACAGTCTTAAGCGGTGATAGCTCAGTGGCTTAGAATTTGACCTCGAATCGAGGGGTCCGGGTTCGAATCCCAGTGGCACGCACCAATGACTTTGTAAAAAAGTTATGTGCGCTTTATAAAAATTAAATATCACCTGCTGTTACGGTGAAGGAAAACATCGTGAGGAAACCTGCATTCCTGAGAGTTCACAAAAAAAAATGTTCTCAAAGGCATGTGAAGTCCACCAACCCGCAGTAGTGGTGCGTGGTGGACTAAGGCCTACATCCCTCTCATTGTGAGAGGAGAGCCGACCCTGTAGTGGGTCATTAATGGGTTACTGACATACAGTCTTAGAACATTATTATTGAGAACTCGCAGACATGCAAGTTTCCTTACGATGTTTTCCTACACTGTTACAGCATGCGAAATTTAAGTTAAGTTTCATGAGTCATTGATGCGTGCCACCGGGATTGGAACCCAGAGGCCGTGTAAGTAAAAGACCTAATTCTAAGCCACTGGGCTGTAACCGTCTAGTCTCTACAGTAAATGTGAATGAAAGCAAAATTAAATCTAAATCTTGGTGAATGAATCATTCTTGGTGAATTTTAGAAGAATTTTAAATTTTTGGTTGTCATCCTCATACTCCAGTTATTCTTGAAAGTACCATAAAGCAATTAGCTACTATTACAGTTCACGTGACTAATAAATCTTAACATCACTAGAATATCCAGCAAGTGAGCTCATGGGCATTCTTAGCTAGAGATGGACCATGGTTAAATCATACCGAGTATCCGAGCAACCAATTGCGTTTAATTCGCCTTTTTTAATTTTAAAAATCGGCCAAGGTATCTGTACCCTTAGTCTGAGTAATATATTGTATCAGGCGTTACTTTTCGGAAATCCATTGTTATTTAAGTTGTATTTATATGTGGACTCTACAGTGGAGTCCACATCACCTGATGATGCTCCGTTTTGGGGCGAAACACGTGTCGTGTACTATTGGAATAAGTTGTTATGGTATATACCTACTCAGAGAGATAAGGGAGGGTGGTGGGTCCATACCAAAACAAGTTCCACGTGTGCAGATTGTTGCAAAGAAATATAAATACAACTTAAATAACCTTAGTCTGAGTTTTAGCAATACCGAAACGAAACGCACACATACAGAGCTACCCAGACGTAAATGCACAATTTAATAACCAACAGAGGTAAAAGATTTTTAGAAGAGTAACAAACATCCATCCGTCCACACAAACTTTCGCATTTATATCAAATAGCAGTCGGATATAAACATAATATGCATTGCTTATAATAAAATAAGTATGTATTATTATTTCTTTCATTAATCGTATTAGAATATTGGAACAACTCAGTAAAATAAGTACCTATGCTTCAAGCACTCATTACCTCGGTACTCGGTAACCAATGCTACTCAAGCCCATCACTAGTTGAAACCGTTTCGACATAATTAAATGTTACTTGTCATTGTTTGCTCTTGTTTGGAGATGAAACGAACGCCACTAATTAAGCGTTAGACTAATTGGCTAATGTGAAATGTCACTTGTAACATATTGAATTTCAAATTAATTGAGTAACTGTCTCGTACTGTTTAATTTGGGATTACCATTTGAACATCTATTCGGAAACAGGTAGGTTCTAAAAAATGCGGAGATAGCTAGGTACCTACTTTAAGACCGGGCGGAGCGGAATTATGTTAGACTAGCTGTGGACGGTAAAAAAAATAAAGGTAGCCTTAGTTAGTAGATAGTTACAGCTATCAGTCCACCCATTCTAGAGATTAAACACACTGAGAGAATAGTGGAAATTTTTATATTTTGCAGAACGAAGTGTGCTGGATCAGCTAGTTTATCTATTTTACATTTTATGTAGATTTGTATAGATTTTTAATATTTAATAATGCCTATTAGGACTTAACCGTGCCGTTATCAACAAGTGAACTGAATCAAACTTTAACCATATGCCTTTATAAGTATTCTAATAAAAGATATTGACTCTCAATAAAATCCCTTTCAATGTAAGTACCTACTTAAGATCAAAACTAGTTCACTTGAGAATTATTTCAGTTAATACTTACATACATACGATATCTAATGGGGTACTTTAAACTACAAACACTTCTACCAGTAGGTGTATTATCTTGGAACTAGTTAAACATTAATTTATGTTTCTGGATATAAATGTTTGATGCTCAGAAGGGTCGGGATTAGGCTGCACCCCTGTATAATCTTCTTTCTTCTTTCTTTTTACCCTTTTGTAGTCCACTGCTGGACATGGGCTTCTTCTAATAGACGCCACTCCTTCCGGTCCTTGGTTTCAAATGGAATCCAATCGTTACCCCCTGTCTTCTTCAGGTCATCAGTCCAGGAGGGTGGACTGTACTCCTTTTGCCTGGACGTACGTATGTATTTGTCTGGTGTGAAATAAAGAATACCTATAATACCTATATAAATAAATAATTCCTGAAAAAAATGACTAATATCCAGTTTGCCTGTATCGCTATTTTATAAAGTAAAATTTTATATAAGTAAACGAATTTTTGAATATTTTAGAACTCCATTTTAAAAAAGTTAACTACCTACCTAATTATCCGCCAAAACTCTACCTTATTGGGTACATATAGAAATCAGATCCAGTTTTATACCATACTTATTTCATGTTCTGTGTAGTGTTACATATTGTAAGTTCTCTATAAATAACAGCTTTATCAACCTACAATAAAAGTACATGCTCTTACATCCGATATCAGTACTCTATAAATATTAAAACCGTCATTAAAACATTCGACCACCCAATAACTAATCTCGGTAACCTTAAGCCAATATACTCAAGTGATTGTTACTTATATCCCACGATTTATCGTCACGACTCTTGTCACGATATCGATGCGGTAATAAATTTTAAGTCGCCGTTTGTTAATGAGCTAAATCGTAAAGCTTAGCCGCATGGAATATGATATATTGACATTAAATGCAATCCGTATTTATTTATAACGAGTCTTGTGTGGTTTATGGTACTGAGAATATGCCTCGCAGCCAGAGGTAGCTGCCTATATCGAAGAGTTTACATATATCGTATAGAGTAGAGGTTATCAGGGAGTTTTACATGATATTTTCAAACACATAATTAAGTCCACTAATTTTTTATTAGCTGTCGTGATGCACTAGGGCTTATAGGTATTCTTCGGGTTGTAAAAGGAGACCCGATCCTGTAACGGGTCACTAATACAGATTCAACTAAAGACGATGTCTGTTAGTACAAATAACAAGAGTTAGAAAAACAGAGCAATTTTAACTTTAATGAGATCTTACTTATAAGTTATTACATTATACTTATGGTATTAAATAAAGTCGCATCGAACACGTGTCGCGGCCTAAAATTGACTCCCATTTGAAGTAACAAATCAAATTGTTATTTTTGTAGATGCCATTAGTCAATTCTACAGAGCAATGTTTGTACAGAAGTGTTGTTACAAGGAGAAATTCAAAAGCACACTTGGCTTGGTATTGTAGGGATATTTAGTCATACTTACATTTAGCATAGCACAATAAAAACCCGAATAATTCATAATTCATCACTGTCCCATATTTCATCTCTTGCATGACTCCGGAATGGCATTCTTCGTTGACTTCCCATCACTTTTTAATTTGTGACTTAGAAACTGATATACCTATGCTGACCGATTCTTAAAGATGAAACATAATGAAATTTTAGGTGATCCCTCGGAGATGTTGATAAACCGAAAAATTGTTGTCATGATCTGTTTTATGACAGCCAACAAATCTTCTAGAAATCGAAGTTAGAATATTTATTACCCAAAATAGACTAAATTAATTACCCAAAAATCAATATTTCTGTAGGTAACTAGATTGTTCCAAAAAAAATGAAATATTGCTTTCCGGATAAGGTCATGTATTATATTTTATTCATTCAATTTTTCATAGCATACATGACCTGCGTACTCTGTTACCAAGCTACACTGTGGCAGTGTATCGCGTCATTATTCAAACTCGAAAAGTAAAACAAGAGTTCAAAGTTAACTTTTAACTGAATGCATCTGTCATTTGACTCTACTAATTGGGACAATTTTGAACCGAAACCGAATAAAAGTTTTTATTTGTTTTACATTTCGGATTTGTAAGTACTCGAAAAGTTTTATTAATGGCAAGTGTCACTTGACTACGACAGAGTAAATCGAACGGTTAATTGGATTTTTAACGGACTTTTTGATCGTAAAGTTAGGGAATTGATGTAAAGCGTGGAGATAAAAAAATACTATTTTTCTCAACATATGAATAGGCCCTTCAAATCTACGTCAGTGTTTTCTTTATATTATTATATATATTGTATAACGCTTTTATAACGTGTCACACTCATAGCCCCACACTAGGATTCCCTGTGTCGTGGGCGCCATGGACAAGACAAGAACACAACACACCCACACCAGAAACAGAAATTTAAACTCATCATTCAAATCTCTTCTCCGCTGGGAATCGAACCCAGGACCCTCCGCGTAGCGCACTGGCGTCTTTACCAACTGAGCCACTCGGGTCGGGATTATTAGTTAATCAGTTATCTATAGTACTTATTTTCTTTTTAATTTTTTTTATTTTTTTTTATTTTAACGCATCGTTGTTTCTTAATCATTTTAATATTCAGGACTAATATGCTTAAACTCAAGCGTTTACCTATCAGCAATGACATTTCTACTTTCACATTTCTTTATTATCACCTGCTGTTACGGTGAAGGAAAACATCGTGAGGAAACCTGCATGCCTGAGAGTTCACAAAAAAATGTTCAAAAGGTATGTTCGTCCACCAACGGGCAGTAGGCCAGCGTGGTGGACTAGCCTACATCCCTCTCATTGTGCGAGCATACCCGACCCTTGGTCATTAATGGGCTACTGACAAGCACCAGAAAATACAAAGGTCGCCTTAATGCACTAAGGGCTCTCTACCAGTCAAACACAGTGGTCCGAGACTCATTATCTGTCAACTATCAATATAAATCATCATAACCATACATACACAGATCGCAGTCTGCCTGCCCCTCTTAATAATTGGTTAATTGATTGATTAGTAGTCTCCAATGGAGGTGATTGTCCTCGGAACTCCATATATTGTACTATGTAGACATGTACATGGAGTCTGGGGGAGTCTGTTTGCTGTTAGCCGTTTATTTAATCAGGTAATAGCACTTCCGGTAATTATGTATAGCGTGATGGCCATTCAGTCAATATATGTACAAGTATTTACGAGTAGCCTGTGATCCTAAGTTCGATTTAGGACAATTTTGATTAGTGAAGTGTTAAATATTTGTCAGCTTAGTTAATTAAAGGTTAATTTACAGTCTTGGTCCACTCTGATTGTTTTAAAATTTCAATTTCAATCAATCAGTAGGTTTGGAAATGGTTTATAGTGTACCTACTTACTTAGTAATTGATATGTTTATCAAATTGGTATTTTTTTTGGAGTGAGGTTGTTTTCAACAGGTAATCGAATCCAGAGTCTCTTAAGCATCAATTAAAGAACGAACGGTTAAGATCATTGATTTGTTGTTAATATACCTATATAGTGTATAATTAACATCCGCATGCAAACTATAGGATCGTTTTTTAAGTAGAGATTGTAAGAAGACAATCTTTTATTCCGAAAAACTGTAAAAGGGCGACCGTTCGCCACAATAAGCGTTGTCTCTAGCTAGCTGTCTATCATAGCCTGCTTATAGGTTAACAAGCTGCGATGTCCTCGTGCGGTATGCGTAAGAGCGAAGCACAATCGCACGGAGACATTGCCGTCTGCATTCACGACGTCTCCACATCGGAAGCATCGGAACAGCGCTAAAATGCTGCATTGGAATCAGAATATTCATGTCTTTAGTTCTTTTTATATATTATAGGCAAAGTATAACATTAATTTTCCCAGTGTCCCTAGAGTATTTTCCACGTCATATTCATTTAATGTATGTGAATGGATGTGAAATGAAATAAAGTACTGCAAAATTCTGGTTGCCGTTTCCTGCACAATTTTTCGCGACTAAATTAAAAAAAAATGTTTCTCATGGCCTTACAATATCATCGTACAATTCTTGTATAGTGGTGGCATACATATAAGTAATAACACACACACACACACAAATAACGTCCAACCTCAAACATTATTGTAATCAAATTGGAGGTCGTGTGTGTTAAATACCTAAAAGATCATCAGATTGTGTAAAGCTCACCTGTCAGTTGACAGCTCAAATTAACCTCCTTATATATCACCACGCCAACGGGATATTATAAATAATGCACGTTAAACCTGTATTCAGATACAGAGCTCGGATACAGCTCCGTCTTAGCGGCCCAGCGTTACAGGCAACTGGCATGTCGGATGCTGCGGTCGCATCTCGACCCGTCCATACGTAACTGATATTGCCTGAGAATCCCAGATATTGTGGGACGGAAGACGTATTACAGATTGCAGATATGATCAGAATAGCTTGGGAAATTGAGATTCTAGGACACGTAATGTATTAGCAATCATACTAGAATTATAAGCGGGGAAACGATTCGTTAAATCTATGTAAATCCACTCTTGCTTGACCATCCCTCGTTCTTGCATCTTTTGGCAGGCCTAGAGGAAAGTTTATATCAATCAATATCGTATCAAAATGTACAAGCAAATTCTTGTGTTCTGATTTTGAAAGTGTCATTGATGGATGAGCTGATATTATACTCTTATTGGTATTTCTATAAGACCTCTACTTACCGGAAGGTCCACTACTCGACATAGTCTTTGGTTTTAAACCTACCAATTCGATGATCAAAATCAAACAAGCATCTCCATACCTGCATTTGATTGAGCATCTCAAATTAGACGTCTCAGTGGGGGATTATGATGTATTTTTTAATTCATCAATTTTAATCAATGAAAAAAAAAACAAGGAAATGTTGAAACTCTACTTTGAAATCCATAACATGGTTTTCCCTTATACTAAAACTCGTTCGTACATTCGTTACATTCGTTAATCAATCCTTTTGTATTTACCATTATACATATTTTTGCTATTCATAAAGATCATTTTGGCTTTAATCTACTTATTTCATGATCAAAATCAAACAAACCATCTAGGGAATTCTCTCCATACCTGCATTTGAGTGAACATCTAAAATTAGACGTCTCAGTCTGTTAGGATAATGGATCCAACTGGCAGGAACAATTAACTAAATGAATATGCGGGCAGTCGTGTAAACAGCCGTGTCTGAGTCTAGGAGCCGCTTTATCGAGAGATAAGCGCTAGCACTTGAGCGATTTCTGAAATCCTGAACTCGATTTTCTAATTTTACTCAAGAATGCGCTCTACCTACCATTACCGCCAGCAGTAAAACTACGCAGGAACATAAAATACGACGTTATAGACATGAAGGCTTTTAACCTTTTTTTGGTATTGCGGGGAAGACTCAAAAGGTATTTATTTATTTATTTCTGTACACAACACACAAATTAATTAAAAATACATACAAGAGACATCGGTACACAGGTTCTGCTTATTTCAATTTGAAATTTCTCCCAGCAGACCTGGGGTAGGAAAAATAATACTAAAGAAAGGCAAATCTAGTGTGTACAAGATTATTTTATACAATGCTAATACATATATACCTACATTATAATACACTAATACATACAAACTACATGACATATATGAATAGAAATATATAAACAGGCATAATAAATGCAAAAACGGATGAATAATAAAGGTGGGAACGTAAACAATGGTTTACTTCTCATAAGTATAATTTAAAAGTGAGAAATAATGCTCTTTGACTTTTAAGTGCTTTTTTTTGTAGCCGAAACCTTGGGAGAGGATACCGGGTTATGTGGGATTTGAAAATCTAACCTAACCTAACCTAACCATTAGAGGACTGTTGATAGTTTCACAGTGAAAAATATAATTTCAGACTTCAATATAGACCTACCATTATCGAATATAAAACACGACGTTATAGCCATTCCATTATTAAAACCGGAACAGCGTAGAGGCTTTTAGCGGTGAATATTCTTCATCAGTATTGTCCTTACCGATGGAGGCCATAAACGTTTTACGTGCGCTTTCATATTGGGGGCTTAAAAACGCTCTTATGTGAAATTGAGGTCGAACGGGGAAATAATATGTGAGTCGAATTCCCAACCATTTACGTAAAAAATGTATTTATAGTGAATGTTAGAGTTGCAGTTGACATTTTTTATGATTTTTTAGGTCACTATTGAGGATCGTATACCTATAATAATATTGTATACAAAATTATTGGAACGAAGTTCCTTATCGCGCGTTGTGAAAGGGGGCTAGACGGAAAAAATTCTTACGAAAAGTTGTCACGACACTTTTTGCTGTCATGACGTAAGTCATGACGTAAATGACAATGACTGAAGTTCATGACTACGACAGTTACGTCATGAACTTCAGTTACGTCATGACAGCAAAAAGTGTCGTAAATGACATTGTCATTTACGTCATGAACTTCGTTCCTTCCGGGTGTCCCTTGACAACTCTCAAGTTTTTATGTTATGAGATTCACCCCATCATGAAGCAATGACTGATTATTTTGCATAAATAATTACATGCATTCTTCTCTTATAGTTTCAGTTTTTAGTATTTTGATTAAAAAAATTATTTTTATAGAAAAACCAAGCAAACAGGAAGACAAGTTCACCAGGTAAATGGTCACTGTCGCCATTTGATACAAGCAGGGAAGCCTTTCTCGGAAATTCAGGATTTGACATTAAGCTTTTAAATCATTTATGTAAATCTTTATATTTTCATCTATTTATATTTTACACCATAATCCAAATCAAATCAAAATAAATGTACATCACAAATTTTGACATTACAATTTTGTAATAGTAGTGAGATCTGTTGAGTTCAGTTCTCTTGCACCAATTTCTATAGAACGCTAGTATAAAATAACTGTTAACGTCACATTGCGACCGCCATGTTTTATCGGAACGTGTAAATGCGAGCGTAAATTAACGTTTTTATGTGGCTTTTATGAAGTTATTTAGCGAACGATCTTAATCTCGGAGGATGCGTCTTGTTCGAGCGTGGAACGTTCACGGTTAATTATTTGCCGTGAGATGGTTAGTACCAAAGGCTTTTATATGACCACACGGAGTGATACTGTACAAGAGAAAAAGTAAAAGCTGTCTCAATTTTTAATAATTTTAAAAATAGAAAAGAAGCCAAATTAGGAAGAGATAATTTCATAATAAGAGAACAACTCCTAACACTTGAAGAAAATATGTAAGAAGAGGAAATGTATACCAAGTGACATTGTTATGCCTCTGTCTGTGTTGTTGTTTAAAGGTAAGGTTAAAGTAAAAGTTCTCTTATTTTAAGTGTCTATCTTGGAATATAGAAATCTATGATTGATACGAAATAATTCACCGAACAGCCATAAAGACGAGACGTGAAGTAGCTGATAAACAAAGAACAAAAATGGATGGAGTATGCTACCTTGCGGTACGCCGGTTCTAATTCCAGCTAACTCAAAACATTTTCTCGTATCATTATTTTTCATTGCGTGTAATTTACTAACCTACAACTTATTCGCAGACCACTCACCAAAATCAACTGCGTTTGTTCCATAAGTGGATAACTCCAAAGTTCCAAACTTCCCCACCGAGGCAAACTGATTCAATAGAATCGGAAGAAAATATCAAATTGCCACATTAAGTCCTTGAGCCAGCAATCAGGGTTGTATTCAAGCGAGGGTTCTATAAGAAGATAATTGCAGATTTCCTTGCAAGAACCGGGTTGTAATTACTGGGAGGGTGCATTACGTTCGTACGTAAAGGTTATGGTAATTGTAGAGCAGGATTTGAGATCAATTGGAATGAATGGCCCAATGAATTGGAAGTTTAAACATCAGTCGTACATATTGTCATCAGTCGTTAAGCACACCGTGTCTTGTTTATTCTAGAGCAAGTCGCAAATTGTTCGTATAGTTCAATTCAGTTTACAGTCAATAAAAATAAAATACGATGTATTGGTGTGACCCCAGAATTTTTAAGTAAATTAAGTTACATGTGTATCTACTAGTATCTATGAGACTGCTTCCTAATGATGGGAGTACCACTAAACTTAATGAGACGAATTGAGAAGAGAATAATTAATGAGAAGAAGGAATGGACTCAGTGGTGCGCCTTGAGGGAAACCTTTATCCAACGATCTGACGAGAGTTAGGATAATTTTATAAACTGACTGACCTAGGTAAATCTTATCAGAAATTTTGCTGGCTTGAAATTATGTCGTAGGCTTCAAATATCAACATCGCACTTGAGATGACAGCAAAGATAGAATCTCCAAGTCTTTTTCTATCAGAATTGCATCCGCAAGTAATTCAGCATTTCTAATTAGGGTGTTACAAGAAAGAGTTACAAAGTAAATTTATAAGGAAACGAGGATTTGTAGAGAATGTAGAGTTCTTTCTGAACAGTTTCCATTTATCATTTTAACGGCACCACCATCAAAACCCATAATTACAGTAAACGAAAAAGTTGGCAATTTCTGCAACAAATAAATCACATTAACTGGCGAAACTTTTTGTCCTACCCTCCGCAAACATCGGACAAGCGGTGGGACTGTGGGCTTCAATAAAACACTAATTCTTCCGGATGTGCCTGTGTTCCAGTACTAAGCAAAACTATCAATTATTTAGCTGAAACAAGTGACGTAGTCCGTAGACGTAGACGTAGCTATCAACAGCTACAGCCTACAGTTCCTAGGTAAAATAAACGTTATTAACCGGAGTCATATGTTTCATTTAAATGAAATAAAAATCCGATAGCGGTGATAGCCCAGTGGCTTAGAATTTGACCTCGAATCGAGGGGTCCGGGTTCGAATCCCAGTGGCACGCACCAATGACTTTGTAAAAAGTTATGTGCGCTTTATACAATTAAATATCACCTGCTGTTACGGTGAAGGAAAACATCGTGAGGAAACCTATATGCCTGAGAGTTCACAAAAAAAATGTTCTCAAAGGTATGTGAAGTCCACCAACCCGCAGTAGGCCAGCGTGGTGGACTAAGGCCTACATCCTTCTCATTACGAGAAGGAGACCCGACCCTGTAGTGGGTCATTAATGGGTTACTGGCAAAAAATCCGATAGATCAGATATAAAAATATTTTTTATATCTTTTGTCCCAAACTGCTTGTTAATGATGAAGCTTTGCACGCACATCGAGACTAAGGCCGCCCACAGCAAGACAAAATTAAGCAGATGCCGCAAAAATTCCAATTAATTCAGAGGGTATTTAGAATTGTAATATACTCCTCGAATATGCTATTTTGTATTTATAAAAAATGTTATAGCTTTAAACATTTTCGCTTGCGGTGTGAGAGTCAACCTTAATTGTCGTCAACTGGACGAAGCAGGAAATTAACTTTCCTTCTCTCGCGTGACAAGTTTATTAAGAATACTTTTTTTGTTATTTACTCTTTTTATTTGTTCTTGTTGTTGCTTCGTTGACGCCGGTTTGGAGGAAAATTTTAATTTGCTTTATTAAAGAATGGTTTTCGGCGTTTTCGTTCTCGACTTGCCCTTTCCTGTTTTTTGACATTGTTTTTTTGTCGGCAGCCTTACTAATGTTATAAATGAGAAAGTTTTTAAGGATGGAGTGATGGAGGGATGTTTATTACTCTTATTTGTTTGTGCTCATAAATAAGTCAAGATTTTTAATCGATGATTCAAAATCAGTTCTTTGTTTAGAAACTGCTTGTGACAAAACGTTTTCATAATTGTTTTCTTTATGCTGTAATCTTACGACTCTTAAAATAAAAGTATTGCCTTCAACGTTCCTTTTCAAAACCATATCGCTCAAAAGTAAGATTGTACCAACTTTTATGTCCACAAAGCCCAGTTGTTGGTCCTTTCGCAGACGCATAAAACTGATTTACTGTCTGCCACTTCACGGAACGACGTGTGCATCTAGTCCAGTCATTTTGAACATTAAAAATCGAAAATTTAACAATAATTCCAAAAGTTTTCAAACTTCGGTCAAGTGAATGGTACATTGGGACGACAATAAATCTCATTTTGCAACCTTGTTCGCAGTCCGGAACATTGCTAAAATTGCAATTAAATTAATTTTTGCTATATGGTCGTGAAAAAAATTCCAAAAGTTCTGCAAACTTGGAGTGGTGTTAAATATATTATTTTACATCACGTGTCAAATTTGCAACCAATTTAAGTGTACGGAACATTCTTTTTTATTAAAATTAATGTTTTTCTTTATTAAACTGAAGGAAAACGTTCCAAAAGTTCTGCAAATTTGACAGATGTATAGGAAAAATATACCGAACGATTGTATAAATTTGCAACCTTTTACGTTGACCGGAACATATTTATTTATAATTCTTTTTAATTCGTGGTCATTTTTTCGAGTAAGGTGGTCTCGGAATAATTACAAAAGTTTTGAAACTTGGTTGCAAACTTCGAAAACATTTATTCTGATGCATTTGCAAATTTGCAACCTCATACGCGATCCGGAACTTTATGCAATTTGCAAAAATGTAATAAGGTAATAAAATAAAAAAATTACATTTTTGCAAATTGCATAAAGTTCCGGATCGCGTATGAGGTTGCAAATTTGCAAATGCATCAGAATAGATGTTTTCGAAGTTTGCAACCAAGTTTCAAAACTTTTGTAATTATTCCGAGACCACCTTACTCGAAAAAATGACCACGAATTAAAAAGAATTATAAATAAATATGTTCCGGTCAACGTAAAAGGTTGCAAATTTATACAATCGTTCGGTATATTTTTCCTATACATCTGTCAAATTTGCAGAACTTTTGGAACGTTTTCCTTCAGTTTAATAAAGAAAAACATTAATTTTAATAAAAAAGAATGTTCCGTACACTTAAATTGGTTGCAAATTTGACACGTGATGTAAAATAATATATTTAACACCACTCCAAGTTTGCAGAACTTTTGGAATTTTTTTCACGACCATATAGCAAAAATTAATTTAATTGCAATTTTAGCAATGTTCCGGACTGCGGACAAGGTTGCAAAATGAGATTTATTGTCGTCCCAATGTACCATTCACTTGACCGAAGTTTGAAAACTTTTGGAATTATTGTGAATTAAATGTTCAAACTGACTGGACTAATCCGTGGGTCCAGTGTCTGAGTTCTGAGTAATGCATTCGATATACTGAAGTACGTATGGATGAAATTATAGATAGGCCGCATACCTACAATAGTACACATACCCACATATTACATCTACAAATCTTTATAAATGAAAAGATAACAATGAAAATCTTTTTTTTTTTCATACAAAGTTTTAGTCAAAACTCATTAAGATTCAATGTTTTCCACTGGGACATCTTAGACGTGGTAATCTTTTTTCCTTTTTCTATTACAAATTATGAAAGTATTTTGCAAAAGTCTGGTGAAGGAAGTACAAAAGCATTACCGCGGCATGTTTTATTGCAAATGAGTTTTATGTTCTTGTCAATTTTCGCTTCTTCATTTTATATTTCACGATCAACTTATCAACTAAAACGTGTTTCAAATTTCGTTTGGCTGCAATCCTTTGAGTCCCACTGTTGGGCACTGATTTCTCTTCACAAAACGAGTGGGCCTGGAGCATACTCCAACTACGTTTCTTTAATTCGGATTCGTGGAGATTCTGTATAAATTGTACCTTATTTCGCTTTAAAACTATAGGGGAAATAAGTGAACAAAAATGAATAATCATAATATTTGGAGATCATAATTGTTGTCGTATCGTTTATTCTAAATTGCTCAACACTACCGTGAACAATTTTCAGAAGCGGTCAATTACTTTGTTTCACTAACATTGTTGCTTTACGACCGCCAAAGCTGGTTGGGCCTATAACCCTTTTTATACCTTACTATGGGTCTCTAACGGAAGGGATAACTGGACCTATCTGCAGTTTTGATTGGTGAAGATATGGACTAGTGGTCAACCCATGTTATGGTCTTAAACTACCCAGAAATTCTCCGACAATCGCGACCAACAGTTTAACGTTCTATTACTCATGAGCACCCAGCGTTGTGAAGAACTGTGCCCAGAATTCATGAGCCCTCTAAATGTTACGGATTTTGCATACTTTCTTTTAAATGTTGTAAATGAATCGCTATCGTATCGTCTGTTCCAAATAGCCTCACACCGTGAACAATCTTCAGAAGCGGTCAATAACTGCTGACATTGTTGCTTTACGACGCAAAGTATAGTTCAGACAATGGCTATTCAGTCTTCAATGGAAGCGTTAGCTGTTATTACGTGTGTCTGTAAGTTGTTGATGTTATGATTTATGCTCAGAGGGAAGTAACCGGTGGTAACCGGGAGTCCGATTGTATGTATGGAATTAGTGAGGAACTGATCTTCGAATGCTCTGTATTGCAGTACCTTTTCCTATAGCTGTAATTACATTTGTAGATGGAACAACAAAAAGCGCAAGATTCCAATCTGAGGTATGAGATTGGGAGCGTATGAAAGAAATCCTAAGGTCGTCTACGCTACTCACCTCGTGTCCTAATATCCATGTTGCTCGTACGATAACGTCATTTCATACATTTGGTTGCATGTCAGTGTTGTGTTTAATTAGGACGGCTTCATACAGAGACTTATGTACAAATTTTGTTATTGTTTGAACATTAATAGGACAAGGTCTTAAATGATCGCCGCAAATAAAGTGCCAGGGTGCTATACGTAGATGTCAGTACCCATTAATGACCCACTACAGGGTCTGGTCTCCTCTCACAATGAGAAGGATGTAGGCCTTAGTCCACCACGCTGGCCTACTGCGGGTTGGTGGACTTCGCATGCCTTTGAGAACATTTTTTTTGTGAACTCTCAGGCATGCAGGTTACCTCACGATGTTTTCCTTCACCGTAACAGCAGGTGATATTTAATTTCATAAATCGCACATAACTTCGAAGGATTCGAACCCGGATCCCTCGATTCGAGGTCGAATTCTAAGCCACTGGGCTATCACCGCTGCCTATACCTATAGATATCTTCTTCAAACAATTGAAATTTCGTATTTCGATTGCCTGTATCAGGTAAAATATAACACGTTGCTATTCACTAAGAAAACACATGCTTTAGTTTAATCTACCTCAAAGTATAAACGAACAAAATGATCGCAACTGAAACAGTAATCTAAGAGTATAGATACAGAAGTATCAATTACTACACGTCTAACTAGCGAGTGTTTAGCACTTTCTAACAACAATAGCATAAAATTAACTGAAACAGTAATCTAAGAGGTACAGAAGTATCAATTTTTAAATTATATTTATATGTACTACACTACACTAGCGAGTGTTTAGCACTTTCTAACAACAATAGCATAAAATTCAGTGTTTTTAGTGTAGTTAACATAACGCGGTGTGATATCGTCTAACGAGCTCTCTTCACACGCGCTTAATTACGAAGCCACGATGCGAACTGGGTTGAATACTTAGTGCTGTTTAGAAATGAGTTAGGGAAATTCTGTTTTAAATTTATTTTAAGTTTTGTAACGACAAGATGAAGTGCGCACTGCACCTGAGATTGTTAGCGAGAAGAAGTTACCAACAATGCGTGGTCAGTTCTTAAATGGAGAAGAGAACATGGAGAACCTCCAGCTCTAATCCCTAATCGAGATTGGGTTCTTTTGAGGGCCAACGCTGCTGAGGTTGCGAATACTATAGCGCAATAATGGCATAACCCTTAATAGTATGTACCTACATACGAGTATATTGGGTGACATAGCCTTAGTAGCTCGCCTGGGGAGATAAACCCGTCGTAAAGTTGCATGTTCTTCAATCGTCATGTCTTGTGTTTTTGTTAGGGAGGCGTTGCTGACGAAGATACTTTATTTGGGGCGTAAGTACATCTTAGTCCTCATGAGTATTCACACACTCACATTCACTTACGACCTTAGGTAGTACATTATAATTTTAAAAAGTTTATCCATGATGCCGATTATTATTTATTATTTCTTGCGTTCTTCTTCTTAGTTTATTTATTCAACTGATTGCAACATAACAACTCATAGACTCAATATCAAAAAAGGTCCTTCGAGCCGGATAAAAGGGAAAATCAATAAGTAAAATAAAACCTCTTCATAATCCCAAAATTACTGCAGACATCAATTTTCCTTTGAAAACCGCAAGCTATAATTTCATGTCTACAAACGGGGGCGAATGGGGTAGGGATTCGTTATGGTGTTTTGTATACCCTATAATTTGGTACAAATAACACATGGTGTATTCATGTCATTATTATGGGGCGTTGTAAATGAAGTACGATATCAAGTTGCAATTTGAAGTTTGATTTGACATTTTTGATTATATAGGAAATTCGCTCCTGTGTTTGAAGGTATATGACGAAGATAAAAAAAGCTTTGAGGATTTCGAAGAGGAAATTTCAGTAATATTTGTCCCTTTCCACAAAAAGCGATATTTATTTAAAAGTTTGATTTTAAGGAAATTAAAAGTTGAGCTGAGTTTTCAGAACGACATTTTCATTAGGAATTGTGAGCTAGTATTATGGCAAAAGGAGATCTCGCACCAGGCTTGGTGATCGTGCCTGGGGAGCGGCTCTGATCCGATGACGTCACATCGGAGTTTTGTTTACATGTCAACGATGTAGAAAACTTTGATAGCGTGGTTCAGGAATACGTGTGGCGCTATCTCTGTACGAGTAGCGGAAGTCACTACACACCGTAAACTCGCTGCAAATAAACATTTCCTTGTGTTTCGATAAGAAAACTATGTTTGCTGAAGAATTTTTTTGAGTCAAACATCTCAATCTGAGAAGTAGCAACGTACCATACAACCTCAAATAGCATCCTATTTGAGATTGAACGTTCATCCATGAGTTACATTTAGGTATAAGGAACGTGGGTTATCCATGGGTTACACTTAGGTAATTTAGCACATAGTTAGCATGCCTGCGTTATTTACTACTGAATACAAGGGTCCCATTTTTAGACTTATGTTGTGTCACGAACGTAATATTTTCACCCCACAATAAATTATACTGTTATGACCGGTGTGTGGTCGGCTTAACAACTCTGAATGGCATTTCAGCTAATAGTCAAGCCGTGCGTTAAAGCCTCCTAGAATTAGTTATAATTGCAGTAACTACGACTACTGATGCAGAATGTACTGGAAAATATTCCTGTTAAAATATGGTACAATTGTTGTTTTTGCAAGTTGGGGTCGATGAACTTGACTAGGCTGCTTTTGGACTCGATGAGTTGGAGTTTTTGAAAAAATTTCATGCAAAAATGTTTTATGATCAAATTATGACACCGTCTGTCTTGAATAATTGTCGCATTCACCATTTTGTAAGAAAGAAAATGACTTCGCGAAAAACATCACATCTATTAAAAAAAAACCCACGCTAATCTATCTTACGAGTATTTCTTTTCCTTCAACGCGAGCCTATGCTCAGACTGGTGTCGGTACGGTAAAACGATAGGTATAGCTCGTAGCTCTAATCCGATACGCTACTCGTGTTCCGGGGTGGGTCTTATGTATTCTAAAATGCGAATAGAAAAGTGTTATAACTAACTATAACTTGTAAACACGTTGGTAGGTCTGTAATCGGGTACATCTAATGATGAGTGGAGCGTCTTGCCTATTTCCTCTAGTGGATTACCGGGCATTAACATATTCCGGTATGTGAGCCAAGGAGGCCACTGCACTGCTAATATAATTATTGCTTCTAGAAGTGTACCTACACTTATTAAGTTATAACATTATGAAGTGTTGTATATTTTTAAATGAGCTATCTTTTTGGAGGAATTGATAGAGAAACGGAGAAACTTTATTTGACCATTTTCGTCCACACGAATGCGCCTGTTCAATTCACTACATTATTATACAAATGTTCCTAAATTCGATTACTAAAAGAGCAGATTATTCTGTTCTTTTCTTAAGCGGTGATAGCCCCAGTGGTTTAGAATTCGACCTCGAATCGAGGGGTCCGGGTTCGAATCCCAGTGGCACGCACCAATGACTTTGTAAAAAAAGTTATGTGCGCTTTATAAAATTAAATATCACCTGCTGTTACGGTGAAGGAAAACATCGTGAGGAAACCTGCGTGCCTGAGAGTTCAAAAAAAAAATGTTCTCAAAGGCATGTGAAGTCCACCAACCCGCATTAGGCCAGCGTGGTGGACTAAGGCCTACATCCCTCTCATTGTGAGAGGAGACCCGACCCTGTAGTGGGTCATTAATGGGTTACTGACTGATTCTGTTCTTTTCAGGTTTTTCTATTCCGTTCTTGTCTTGGCACGAGTCGTGAGCACAATCGCTATTGGTCGGTTTGACCTTGACTGCGCTGTTAGCTCACGCGATTGGTTCGTCAGTTAGTGTACGTCGTATTTTGGCCTAGCGTAGCCTAGACTGCTATGCATGATGTAAGTGTACAATCTCCCTACCACTCCTTCACCTCCTCCTCGCGTCGTTTCCTCAATGCTGAGGGTCTTTGGACAGATCTTAAGTTGTCCTTCCATATCGTGCGATCTGTACCCTTAGTCTGAGTTTTAGCGATACCGAAACGAAACGCACACATCCATAGATACGTAAATCATACACAGCTTACTACACAGGAGTCCACAGTGTAATAACAAATAGAGGTAAAAGATTTTTAGAGGAGTTAAAAAATTTAAAATCAAATTTTTGTATGGAGTGAAAGATATGAATACTTATCGTTAGACAAATTATAATACTAAAAAATATTTAATACCTACGGGATAGTATTATTTCGAAATTTTACAGTGCATTACGGTTATTATGTTTCATTAATATTATTAAACATTGAAAGAGTGTTAATTAAAATAAAGCAATTTTGTGATGATTTATCTAATGATTTAATAATTTTTTAACTCTTCTATAAATCTTTTACCTCTGTTGGTTATTATACTGTGAATTTACGTCTGGTAAGTACTGTAGCGATGTGGAGAGCTTCGTGCATCTGGGTACCAAGTACCCTACCACTACCACTAATCGTTTGCATTAGGTACTCTAAGCATCAGCAACGTTATACGAGATAATAACATGAATCTAGACAAACATGATCGAGGAACAGGTGTTTTGTAATTACACATTACGAGTCCGATACCATCCGTGTGAACACTGAACGCTACATTTTAGAGCTCCGAGCTTGCAGCTTTAATTACATGTAATTTGCGTTTCTAAACAAATCGGTTTACTTTGCTATTAAAATGTCGCTTCGAGAACTTGATACACTAGGATCTTAATTAGGATAACTTATTTTAATAGGCACTTTTACGACTAATAACCGCATCCTATCAATGTCTATCGGCAAAGTAATAATAAAGTTACTGTTTATCTTTTTCTTATAACCCAGATTCCTATTCAAAAAAACTGTAAGAGGCATGTGAAGTCCACCAACTCGACTAGGCCAGCGTGGTGGACTAAGACTTATGTCCCTCTCATTGTGAGGGAAGACCCGACCCTGTAGTGGGTCATTAATGAGTCACTGACAATGGATGGTACCACAAATTCGTAATATTATATTTCAAGTAATCCCCATAACGGAAGACTGTTTGTCGTACGCAGAACAAAAATAAACAAAATGTTATTCAATCTACCCTCCAGTAAGCAATCAGTCTATAGAGCCGAGACGAGACGAGACGAGACAATAGCCGGTGGGGCCACAAAGTACGAGGTGCGGTCCAGCGGCTGTTTGGCAGTAACCCATTAATGACCCACTACAGGGTCCAGTCTCCTTCTCACAATGAGAGGCTGCCGTCCACCTCGCTGGCCTTCTGCGGGTTTGTGGACTTCACAAACCTTTGAGAACAAATTCTTCAGCCATTTATTAAATAAATTTAAAAAAAGTACAGGAACCCTCCATTTCAATTTTCAAAAGATAATCTAATGATACATTCAGCACTAATCAGTATAATATTTTTAGGAATGAATAACAACTTTATAAAAAGTATCATCAATAAATATCATCTTTTTAAATAAAAAGTTGTTTTATACAATTCGCCAGCATTTACCTTGAGATTTTTAAATTGTTTTTGTAAGTACATACATAATTACAAACAACAAAGTTTTAGATAAACTACAATATTATAAAATAAAAATATACACGTTTGTGTCATTAGAATAAAAATTATAAAACCATTTTTTCTCTTATTTCTGTCTTGGGATTTTATCCATATATCAGAATCTATTCACACAATGTTCTGCATTTTTTACATTATTTATGTGATTAAATAAGAAATAAATGACTCATTAAAATTTCGCCCGCTTGTTCCGTGGCCCCACTCTCCCCCGTGCCACGCCACGCGTCTTGACAGTTAACGCACAAGAGTGACATGTCCGAAATCGGCGCGACATCCACGGTAACGTCTTGGCAAGGGTGCGATAATCTGCACGCGATTCTCGCATCAATACCCTTGCAATAACGACTAATTTAGCATACATCAAACCGCAAAACTTGTTTTAGTTTTAGTCATAAATTGCAAGCGACTTTATGTCAACGCATTAAGGTCCATTTTGCTGTTTGCATTGTAATGTATAGTTCGCACGTTAAGTTTATTGCAAAATTTGTTTACTTCAAATTCTATTGCTGGCGTGCTATGGACGATTTTTCTTTGAGACGACTGAATAATTGTTTACGTTACAGCAAAATATAGGGGTGGAAATTTTCTATTTATAATGGAGTGATGGATTCCCTTTTAAATTGTTTATTGTTTGGGCGTTTATTTTTAAGACTTTGTGAAATACGCAGTATTTATAAATCAAGTTTGGTGTGGAATAAGTTGTTGGTAAAATCAGTTGGGAGGTATGGAACAGTATTAATAGTTGTATTAATAGTATTGCAGAACGATAATTATAGTCATATAGATGAATTCAATATATTACATTTTATTATATTTACAAAACAATATTTAGAGCTCACGTTATTTGTGTCATATTCGCAGAATTAATTTCTAAAATTATTTTTTTGCAGACACAGAATAAGCAATATAAACACGGTACAAATATAGATAAGTAGTTATATATTAGTATTATAACGTAGTAGATACATCGAACTTTATTTGTCAGTAACCCTTTAATGACCCACTACGATTTTACAAGATCATCACATCACTCCTGACTCTATCGAAAATATTACGTCACCCGAAGACCTAGACGCTCTGATAGAGAAATACACTGCCTGCATTCAATCGTCTTGCGAAAAAACGATCCCCAAGATAGAGCAGTGGCAGGGGAAAGCTAAACCTCCATGGTGGTCACACCAATTGAACCAGCTCAGAAAGGAGGTTTTGCGAAAAAAAAGGCGAATCAGGAACGCGGCCCCTACTCGGAAACAGGCAGTTATCGATGAATACTTAACAGCTAAAGCCGAGTACGCTCTCAAGGCAGAAATAGCTCAGACGGAGAGCTGGAAGAATTTCTGCTCAACACAGGACAGAGAGAGCATGTGGGACAAAATCTACAGAGTGATCAGGAAAACCGGTAGAAAGCATGAGGATGTGCTGCTACGTGACACAGAAGGTAAAACACTAAGCCCACAAGAATCAGCAGAGCTCCTCGCAAAGACGTTCTACCCCGATGACACGGAGACAACGGATCAGCAATATCACGTAGAACTCAGAAGATCGGTGAACGAGTATAAAGTGGAAAACTTGCCTGAGAACGACCCCGCTTTTACGGAAGCGGAGCTAGAAGAAGTTCTTCTCACCCTAAATCCTAAAAAGGCGCCAGGGTCGGACGGACTGACCGCGGATATATGCACACATGCCATAAACAGTGCAAGAAAGGAATTCATGGCCATTGCAAATAAATGCTTGACCTTGACTCACTTTCCTAAAATGTGGAAAACGGCACACATCATCATCCTGCGGAAACCAGGCAAGGAAGACTACACACACCCAAAATCATATAGACCGATAGGTCTTCTATCAGTACTCGGTAAAATTGTAGAAAAGCTGATGATAGTAAGACTCCAATGGCACATTCTCCCAACACTAAACGCAAACCAATATGGATTCACACCACAGCGTGGAACCGAAGATGCCCTCTACGCCCTGACAAGCCATCTAAGAAGAGAAATATCGAACAAAAACATGGTCCTAATGATATCGCTGGATATAGAAGGGGCATTCGACAACGCGTGGTGGCCTGCCTTAAAACAACGGTTAGTGGCCAAAAACTGTCCAAGAAACCTCTACAAAATGGTGAGCTCGTACCTAAAAGATCGGCACGTGAAGGTGAATTATGCAAGGGCATCCAGCGAGAAAGAAACTACGAAAGGTTGTGTTCAAGGTTCCATCGGAGGACCAACATTCTGGAACCTAATACTGGACCAACTTCTAGAGCAGCTAACAAAAAAAGGAACATACTGCCAAGCCTTCGCAGACGATGTAGTACTGGTATTCTCTGGGAAAACTACACAACAGCTCGAGCACACAGCAAACACCACACTAGAAGAGGTAATAAAATGGGGAAACAAGAATAAACTGAAATTCGCTGCACACAAAACCAATGCAATGCTAATTACAAAGAAGCTCATATACACCAACCCGACTATCAATATGGATGGAGTTGCACTTAACCTGGTCAAAGAGATAAAGTTACTAGGCCTCATAATTGATCACAAGCTGACCTTTAAATCACACGTGACTGCAATCTGCAAGAAATCGGCAGACATATACAAGCAACTAGCACGTGCCGCAAAAGTCACATGGGGCCTAAACTCAGAAGTAACCAGGACAATCTATGTTGCTGTAATTGAGCCTATCATGACGTACGCAGCAAGCGCTTGGGTACAGGCAACTAGACTTCAATTGGTGCAGAACCAGCTCAACACCATTCAGCGAAGCTTCGCACTAAAAATATGCAGAGCATACAGGACGGTGTCACTCACGTCATGCCTCACATTGGCTGGATTACTACCGCTAGACCTGCGAATCCAAGAAGCAGCGAGCCTCTTCAAGGTAAAAAAAGGCCTGTCGCAGGACTACATACCATCGAATGCGGAACTGGAGAATGACGTGAGACACACCGACCTACAACATCCAACTTCGTGGGCAGTAACAAACTACGATCTGATAGAAAATCCAAAAGACATACACAGTCTTCTGAGCACTGGACCTCACATATACACGGACGGCAGCAAAATAGACAACAAAGTCGGAGCTGCACTAACATGGTGGGAAAACGGGAAAGAGACAAACCAAGCCACATTCAGTCTACACCCCTCGTGCTCAGTATTCCAAGCGGAACTCTTCGCGTTAAGAGGTGCAGCACATATGGCTAAATCTAACAACGCAAATATATGTCACATATTAAGCGATTCTAGATCTTCTCTAGAACTTTTGAGACATCCAAAGCCGAGTCATCCACTAGCAATGGACATCAAAAATACAATAAAATTCATCAGAGCGCAAGGAAGGGAAGTTAAGCTGCACTGGGTTAAAGCTCACGTCGGTACAACAGGCAACGAAAGAGCCGACGAACTCGCAAAATCAGCGGCCCAGCGAGGTACACTATACAGCTACAACAAAATCCCCCTATCGCACGTCAAAAAGAAAATCCGCGAGGAATCGGTCCAAAAGTGGCAAGACCGATATCAAACATCAGTAACGGGCAAGGTAACGAAGGAACTCCTACCAGACGTCAAACTAGCCTACAAAGTCACCAGGAGCAAACCCTGGACACCTACACAAGTCCAATGTTTGACGGGTCACGGAGGACTCGCCGAGTACCTCCACAGGTTTCGAATCAAAAACAGTCCGGGATGCGAATGTGATCCGAATGTTTCAGAGACAATCTGGCACATTATATTGGACTGCCCACGCTTCGACTCCGCACGCCACCAAATAGAGTTTCAACTAGATCAGAAACTAACAAGACCAAAACTTCCGGAAATAATGGAGGACAGTAAACTAAGACCAGTTCTCCTGACCTTCATCGAACACATTTTCAAAATCGCAATAAAAAGGAACAGCACGATAACCCACACAGAACGTGCTGTAGAACCCAGAAGTGCCATACAAACAACAACAAGCGCGGCAGCGATAGAGACCACCACCACTCTCAACATACAAATTGATAATCTGATGAGGAGTGCAGAACAAGGGAAACCGGGGCTACGACTGAAACCGACCACTTTATTCATGGACAACAACCAGGAGAGATTCGGAATCAGTTTCAGCAATGCACAAGCCCCAAACAGAGTGGCAATATCACCAGGCCTAGCAGCGCTGCTAAACGGGAGCACAGAAAGATCCACAATAAAACGCAAAATGTATAACGCGATGCCAGCGATAAAAGTAGAAGAACAAAAATGTCGAGTAGTAAGGCACCAAAACAAAATTATCCTACTACTCGAATGGGACGAGGACACTCCATTCGCAAAGGCAAATCACATATTGCACAAACTTCGAGCGCCAAAAGACAACGTGGATAAATCATCCCGCACCATAAGCATAGATGCCATGGCGATAGAATATTGCAAAGGAGAACTGGCAGACCGCATTGGATGTCTAAATGCGTCAAAATATCATGAGGTAGTAGTGTATGAAAACAGAGGAGAAAATCTTGACTTCCTCAAGCCCCGAACCGTGCCACATCACCCTACTCAATCTGAAGCACATACATCTTCAATCACTTTAACCGGCTCTGAACAACTGCAGGCAAAACGAGCCGCGCAAGTCGATGAAGAGAAGGAAAGAGCAGAAAGAAGGCATGCAAAAGACACGGCAACACGTTCCACGGCGGAGAAAATACTTGGCACCATAAAAAAGGCAATGATATCAAGCCCAAGGACGGAACCCGAAAGCGCTGCCAGAAAAGGCGCGGCGGTAAAAATATTCCTAAAAGACACCAGTCCTCGCCCTAAAAGAGAGTCGATAAAGGAGAGGACAAGGGCAGATATGGGCCAAGTAAGCCCTCCAAACTTGATAGCCGCTTCCACACCACTCGAACACATGTACAATGCTCTTCAAGAGTTCCTCGCCATAACAAGGGCAACAGAACAGGTACATCTTGAGTTGTGTGGGAAAATAATGCAAGCCTTTAAAAATGACAATCGAGGACTGCTGAACGTATTACTGGAAGAAGCCGGTGCTGCCATATACAACAACGAGACAGGCCAAATACTTCATGGCACAATGGGCACCCACATGGCAGCATTCAGTAGTACTGGTGGATTCGTGGTCTTGAGGGACGAAAACAAATCAAAAGAGGAACCGCCGAAGTTTGATACCCCACCAAATGACCCCATAGTTGTCACCGCTAAATGCACTGAGATTATGCTAGGTAGTAAGATCCTAAAAATGGCCGAAGCAGTTGAAGGGCTAGAAGAGGACAGCAGATCTGGCAGACCATGGACAGTACCCGAAATAACGTGGGTAAATGGAGTACCTGGCTGCGGAAAGACAACGTGGATTATAAAAAACATCAAACCGGAGGAAGGCGACCTCATAGCGACCACCACATGCGAAGGAGCAAAAGATCTGAGGGAAAAATTTGAGAAACGAAAAGGAGTCGACTGTAAGAAGCAAATAAGAACCATGGCTTCGATACTGGTTAACGGGGTGAAGGAGCCAGCAATGCGACTGGTGGTTGATGAAGCCTTAATGAACCATTTTGGCGCCATCATCATGGCGGCTCGACTATCTGGAACCAATAAAATTACTCTTATAGGCGACATCAACCAGCTACCCTACATCGACCGAGAAAACCTCTTCGAGCTCAAATACAGACGTCCCCACCTCCTCGCGAAAATAAGTCAAGAACTCCTCTGCACGCACAGAAACCCCAAGGACGTGGCCTACGCCCTTAAAGGAGTTTACGATGGCATCTACTCCTCTAGCAAGAAAACCCGCTCCCTGGAAATGAAAAGATACACGGGCACGCAAATACCATCATCCGCGCAAGACACCCTGTTCCTGGTCCACACCCAAGCAGAGAAAACATCACTTCGAAACGCGGGCTGTGGATCCGGTGAGGGATCACGTATCCTCACCATACACGAAGCCCAGGGACTGACTTACGAAAATGTAGTAATTGTGAATACAAAGCCTCAAAAAGGAAAGGTGCATGATAGCGTCTCTCATGCAGTCGTCGCTATCACCAGACACACAGGCTCTTGTACTTACTACTCGGATGTCAGTGAGGACGCCATCGCAATCTTCATAAAACAGGCCATAGAGGCGAATACAGCTGCTATTGAAGAGTACAACCTGGCTACTGCTATCAGCCACAGAGACTACCAAGTCATAGCAGAAACTCTAAAAGGATGCCCGGGACGATCCAAGGAGACACCGGGCCAAAATTGACAAAGAATTTTTCTGGAGCAATATACTACAGGAAATGCAGATAAATAACTTAAAGCAAAAAAAAGGCACGGACCTAGAGTCTGTGGACAACAAACGAAGAGCATAGAAAAAAAAAAAAAAAAAAAAAAATGACCCACTACAGGGTAGGGTTTCCTCTCACAATAAAAGGGATTTAGGCCGTAGTCCACCACGCTAGCCTACTGCGGTTTGGTTACCTTATTTAATAGATACATACTTGACTCAACGAATTTACAACGGAATTCTAAATAAATTTCTAAAGCTTGTAACTCCTTGAGTAGTGAAGATCACTAACGTTTAAAATAAAACGATACCAGGCATGGTCACTGATCCAGATCCATCTTTTCGCAGACAGCTGAGACGATTGTTATGGTGATAGTAGTTACCTCACCAATCCAGCTTTGAACCCTTATTCATTTAATCATATTTTCGCTATAAAACTACACAATCGGGTCATATTATCTCGGCACTGCAATTCATCCATACAAAAAGCCACCAGGCCGTAAATGTTTCCAACTTCTTTCTCAACGTCAAAAAGCCACCAGGCCGTAACTTTCGAAAATGTTTCCAACTTCTTTCTCAACGTCACGGATGTCATTTTTTAATGAGAAATAACCCAAATACAGTTTTCATTGTAAAACAATGAATCCCTCAACAATAAGGCGACCTAGTTGAACAGTTTCAAGCATTGAATAAAAATGCTAGCCCCCGGCGGCCACCGGACGGTATGAAGGTCTCGGCGTATTGCTAGCGATTTAATTACGAGAGATAATACAGGATGAGCGTTTAGAATCCGTGAAGTAAATACAAGTAGTACAAGTAGTGCCCATAAGGACTACTTGTATTAGCTGTTACTACTAGTATAGATGTATGTATGTAACATACATGTGCACCGTGTTTTATTATAAAAAAAGAAAAGAAGAAAGAAAGAAAAAGATCAAAAAGAAATAAAAATTAAATTAGTCAAAATTTATAGCTGCGGAAATTTTCACTGAAATAAATCATACTTTATTTCGCTTATGAATCTATTTTTCATCTCAGGTGTAGTCATAGTTATTGGTAGGACAAGGGGTTATGTTTGCAAATTGGCAACTCCTGCCCAATTAACGTACACCGCTGCTTGTGTATGGCCATAAAGTCGGTGGCCATTGGTCAATTAAAAACACCTTAAAGATAATTTTCGTTTATCTAATCGACAAGAGATGGCGCCAATAAAAAGGCGGCTGTTACTATTAAGTTTTTCTAACGAATCTATTCGAGAGTTGAAAGATTTGTGGTCGCCTTCAATCAAGTTGCATATAGTTGCATGTACTTCAATATAGTTACAGACATTAAAATATTTCCAATCTTTTTATCCTCCAAACTGCACAGTATCAACTATGTGTATTCCGTGTTCTAATTGCCATGTCGCATGCATAATTTGCTCCTACGATAGTGTCATTGCATAAATTTCGTCGCATATCAGAGCGTATTTCAATTTGGAAAGTTACACAGGCGCGGTCCGAAGGGGGGGTCACAGCGGACATGACCCCCCCCCAAAACTTAAGGTCAAATTGAAAAATCTCAAAGATTTCCCAAATAATAAAAGGAAATTTCTAGCTATAACAGCGATAAATTTATAGTTTGCTGACATCTAGTGGTGTTTTTATGAACTACGTACGATCGCATAATAGCAAAAAATATAAATTAGTGTAGTGAGTGACCCCCTCCAAAATTTCAGGCTGCGACCGCGCCTGCAGTTACATACAGCGGCAGTGTAGAGCCCTGTGTTTAAATGGTACCGTTTTCGTTGGTCGGTTGATTTATTTTATTATGTCAGCCTAATAACGTAATCAGGCTAGTGTCAGTAACCCATTAATGCCCCACTACAGGGTCGGGTCTCCTCTCGCAATGAGCGGGATGTAGGCCGCCGTCCACCACGCTGGCCTACTGCGGGTTGGTGGACTTCAAATGCCTTTGAGAACATTTTTTTTTGAACTCTCAGGCATGCAGGTTTCCTCACGATGTTTTCATTTACCGTAACAGCAGGTGATATTTAATTTTATAAAGCGCACATAACTTTTTTACAAAGTCATTGGTGCGTGCCACTGGGATTCGAACCCGGACCCCTCGATTCAAGGTCGAATTCTAAGCCACTGGGCTATCACCGCTACGTAACAAGGCCTAATCCGCATTGGAACCCGTCTTCCCCGTGTGAAGAGACCAGGCCATGCCCAATCGGGAGTTACGGGTAAAGTTTTAGTTTTTAGAAAAGATACCGTTTTAAAGTTCGCCAAACATGTGTCTTATGAGACGTACCGTTTTCTCTCAAATATGTGAATAATTTTATTTAATCTTTTGATTACAGAGTAGGCGATTATCGATATCACTTGCTTCTCTCGCTGACAACGTTCCAATCGCTACTTTCACGGCTCAACATCGTCTCTTTAAAACTGTCAGTTGCTGTTGTCGGTTTGTGCATAACTTAGTGATGCGCGGCTGATTGCGTCACAAGTTGACAGGTCTACATGGGACTGGGCTGTTATTGTAAATACATAAGTATGCCCTGAAGGTCCAGGGTACCTACCTATAGGTAAATCGTGACGTGTTGGTAAATTAAATTTTTTTTTTGCTTTTAATATAGAAGTATAAAACAAGCATGCAGGCTTAGGCTTAGGCGGAAACTCATTATGTTAACAAACAGACACAACTGAATGAATTTTATAAGGTTTCGTATAGTAATTGTATCGAGCTTCCATTAGTATGGTACATTGTCAAGACAGACTGACCTGACATACTAACGACTGACCTATAAAAATATATGACTATAGTGTTCATGCTCACGGCACTAGTAGTACCTACGGTAGTATCCACTGATAGTCTCCAAGCTATGTTCAAAAATATGTGATTAGAATTTCTGTATGATTACAACTAAATGGTCGATTGTTTCAAAACTCTTCGTTTTAATATTCATTTTAACACTTCCGAAATTGTTTCTGGCTTTGAAACTGGTACATCACGTATGTTTAATTAAAGGAGTAACCTCCGTATTTTTTATGTATCATACTACTGTATGTGCTAAAATTGTCTTTGTTTTGTGAAACCTTGAATTATATTGCACGTTGGTAAGTATAATTAATAAGAACAACGCCCTTGCTTATCCATCAGTAGGTTCATTTTTGTAAAAAATAGTATAAAATAATTTGTCGTTGTCAGAATCTTAATTATTGTTTTAATATTTTCTGTGTTAATCCGTCAACTGCTAATTCTCTTTGCGCCTTTTTATCCAAGGGCCGGAGTGATCACATAACATCAGGTGGCTAGCTCGTTTACTACTTCTTAGGAAAAAACTACTAAAACCCCTGATGGATCGACTCTAAAAGCAATTTACAAAACTCTTATCATATTTCTCAAAATTCCCTTTAAAGTTATATTCAGAACGTTTCAGCACTAAAATAAACTATCTATAGTTAGAATATGCAAATAGACCACACATATATTTTATGGAAAAGGCCACAGGCCATAAAATATGTCCCCAGTCTCGGCACATACTCGTATTTTGCTGTTTCTTTCTATAGAATCCCATAAATTCGAAATTTTAAATACACCAGTGACAATCTTAGTCTACGCAGAGGGATGTCGCATCGTCGACTATTAACGATATGCGTTGAAACTATTAGTGTTGATATATAAAGTAAAAAAAATATCTACAAAAACAATTATCTATTGTTACAGATAATTATACATATTTTAAGACTATTATTTAAGAGGAAATTATCGTCAAATAAATTAAGATAAAAAAAAAATTGTTACATCTCCGTAAGTATAGGCTACAATGCTAAATATATTGTAGTGACCGTGAAACAATGTGTAATGAAATTCTTGATTGTAACACGAATCACACAATCACGGGTAACACGAATCATTCACATTGAAGAAAATTTAATAAATTCTAGATAAAGCAGGTATAGGTATTCTTTTATTCTATATTTATCGCTACTAGCTTATAGCTCGTGGTCTAGTAAGTCTCTATTCAGGCAGTGCCATACGTGTTGATTTAATACGTTATAACATCGCGAGTGCAAGCGAAGTAAAAATATAAATATTTTGCATCTCGAGCTTGAGATTTACAGCGCGCGGATAGATAACGGAAACAGAGATATCAAGAGTAACAAGAGTCAAGAGACAAAGGATTTTTGTAAAAGTAGATATTCTTGTTACATACCGAGGATTTAATAAGGATTTGACGCAAAGGAACAACATCTTCCCATATAATTAGTCGTTAATAATATTAAAGATGAAAGTAATAATTAGTCGTTAATAATATTAAAGATGAAAGTAATATGATAGGATAGGATGTATAGAATAGACCTCTTTTCTATTATTACTAAAATATAATTATTATTAGATAACTACCTAAATAGAACAGTAGCAAATAATACTACCTACTCAAGATAGGTACTGCCTAATTGTTTGTCCCTGACACGCTTCACGCACTTCCGAAATATTAGGTAAGTATATAGGTATAGTTATATAAATAACTGACTAATTACTTTACCTAAAAGGTGTAGTTAGGAATAATATTGATGAACGTCTATCAAACATGCAATAAAACTGAAACAAAGTAATTTTTTTCATGCAATCATAAGATACCGAATACCTACCTTGTACTAAAATGTAGACGGCTAATTTTATTATTACTTTGCGCTACATGTATAAATAATCATTATTATTTTGGGTTCGTTCTTCTTTCGACATTCCTTATCATTATCATAATCATATATTTTTATTATTTATGCATTTTCGTTATAATTTACATAGTTATATTAATTTTTAATTTGTTTCTCTTAAATAAAGAAGCATAGTAATAATTATGACAGGATCCCAAACAATTGTCTCCAAATTAATATACTTTGCCTCTTGTGTGAATGAAGTACGAATAAACGTCAGTGACCCATTAGTGACCCACTCAAACTCAAAAGCTTTTATTCATTATTAGGTACAATTTGTGCACACTTAATGAAAGTCATACAGATAAATTATACATTCTACATTCATCCACTGCAGGGTCGGGAGACCTGACACAATGAGAAGAATGTTGATTGGGAAGTCCACCACGAAGGCCTAGTAGACTTCACGTGCTCTTGAAAAAATTATGAACAAAATTCAGGCATGCATTACAACAGCTAATATAATTTGTAAGACTCATATAACTTAGAAAAGTTACTGGTGCATGCCACTGGGATTCGAAACCGGAACTCTCGCGTACGAGGCCTAGTCCTTAGCTATTTTAGCTTGCGTCAAAGATAAATTTATTATTATCTTTGACGCAAGCTAATTTCCAGCAAGCTAAATTGCAGCGGTGATAGCCCAGTGGCTTAGAATTCGACCTCGAATCGAGGGGTCCGGGTTCGAATCCCAGTGGCGCGCACCAATGACTGTAAAAAAGTTCTGTGCGATTTATAAACTTAAATATCACCTGCTGTTACGGTGAAGGAAAACATCGTGAGGAAACCTGCGTGACTAAGGCCTACATCCCTCTCATTGTGAGAGGAGACCCGACCCTGTAGTGGGTCATTAATGGGTTAAAACAAATTTCCATTATGTTATTGTTCCCTACAATAGATTTAAATGATTAAACTAGATTTAAAATATTTCTTTTATTAACAACTTCCGCAATTACTTGTTTACTCTACAGAATTTAGCAAGATCAGTTATGGTATTAGGTAGTTTAATTAATTAATTAGATTAATTTATTAATTAGTTTAATTAATTAATTAGTTTAATTAATTAAATTACCTAATACCGCAAATAAATATTTAATTAATTTTAATTATTTTATTAGTTTAGATTGTTCCAGGGTTCCTTATCCGGAACAGCACACAAAGATGAGTTTAGATAGCTGTGCTAGATAGAATGACAATAACAAAAATGTCCACTACTGATGCTCAGTAATCTCAAAAAATATACCAAAGAATATTTTTAGTGTTTCTACGTCAGTTACCTGCCAAATGCAAGGAGCTGCTGAATAAACAACGAAAACAATCAATATGTTCGTTCTAGCGTGAAAATGTTAAATGGTGCAATTATGTATGAATATATGAATGAAATATGAAAATTGAAAACTAAACGTATTTCAGTAATTTGATTTCAAAATGCTATCTATTTTGCAGCAGGCTGCCTGCAAAGGCGTTTTCTTTTCACAAGTGCAGTGACACTTGCGAAATGCGAGACACTTCTGAGTGTCAGTAATTATTAATGACCTACTACAGGGTCGGGTTTCCTCTCACAATGAGAGGGATGTAGGCCTTAGTCTGCCACGCTGGCCTACTGCGAATTGGTGGACTTCACGTACCTTTGAAAACATTTTTTTTGAACTCTCAGGCATGCAGGTTCCTCGCGATGTTTTCCTTCACCGTAGGTAGGTAACAGCAGTTAATATTTAATTTTATAATGCGCACATAACTTCTTTACAAAGTC
Source organism: Erynnis tages (assembly GCA_905147235.1). Classification (NCBI taxonomy): domain Eukaryota; kingdom Metazoa; phylum Arthropoda; class Insecta; order Lepidoptera; family Hesperiidae; genus Erynnis; species Erynnis tages. The sequence continues at coordinate 1,144,121 of LR990076.1, forward strand.
ATTGGTGCGCCACCGGGATTCGAACTTCGACTGTTCGGGATGACTACTAAGTATGTAGCATAAATTCTATTAGTATAGACTCTTTACTAACGCACTATCTACTTCCTCCTCCCAAGGGTTGTCTATAAGAGATCACTTTGTAGCGATAAGACCGTCCTTTGTTATTACATGCGTATTTCGAGAAAAGTGTATATCTATCAGAACAGAAAAAAATTTTATTTATTTGATTTAATTCTTTAACGCTTTTAAAATGCTAACAAAATTTCAAAACGGAAAGCAAACGTTAAGCTTCAAACAAAAAGGCAAAAACTTACGATTAACAATAAAATAAACTTGTTGTGAATTTTTTCTGTTAAACAATGTTCGTATTCGTAAATAACGAAGGTCTTAAAAGAGGATAATTTTATTTTAAAGCCTTGAAGGCGAAATCTTACTCTGATTCGTAATAAGGCGCGGCAACAAGTAGACGTTGCATATTCGGCCAATTAATATTTGAAATTTAAATAAAATTGTTAAAATAAATAAATAAAATTTAAAAAATAATTAAGTGAACTTTTAAAAATATTAAAAAGAAATGTCGATGTGACATTTGTATCAATTTGAGGTTGATTTTTTCAATTTTAGTGAACATGTTGTTTTTATTTTTATGTTTTTGTCTATTCCTTGGAATAAGTGCGCAGCAGAACCGCTCCGTCACCTACTATGACACTTACACTGGACAGTTTATAACCCTGGAGAGATATCGGGAACATATAAAAAATAATAATACATTGTGAGTGTAGTTTTCATATATTTTCATTTTTATAATAATATTATATTTTTTAATTCTGAAACGCTGATACTGTTTTATGTCCCACTATTTGGACACGTACTTATCTTTCTCGAGCTGGGGTTGGGTGCATTCTCCACCACGCTGTCGGGTGTATCCAAGTTAAGTGATTAAGAAATACATAATAATGAAATATTTACGTTTTTTTAAATAAATTAAAAGTAGTAATAATTACCGTTTTATTATTTAAAAAGAAAAAGAAAATAAAACATACCTACACTTATTAATCACTTAAAGTTATATATAATAGGTACCAATAAATTTACGTGATGATAATAAATTTAAGTGATTAGTTTTCATTACACGTAATAAAAAATATTTTTGCGTATTTCTAGTTATCTGGAGTAGGTATATGTGTTCTTTAAAAAACATTTCCTTTGAAGTGAACTGACGAAGCTCTCAAGGTTTGCAAATTAAAGTGGCAATGGGCTGGCCACATCGTTCGCAGGACTGACAACCGATGTTGAAAAACGGTCCTCGAATTGCGACCACGTTTAGGCAAAAGGAGCACAGGCCGCCGTCCTACCAGGTGGACTGATGACCTGAAGAAGACAGCCAGAAACCGTTGGATTCAGAGGGCCCAGGATAGGGTGGCGTGGCTTCGATTAGGGGAGGCCCGTGTCCAGCAGTGGACTGCCAAGGGCTGAAAGGAAATAAGGAAGGGCTACATTCTTCCCATTTTGACAGGAGACCCGATCCTGCTGTGGGTCATTAATGGGTTAAAGACAAGAAGAGAAGACTTTGACCCCACATTAATTTACCTTTCAGTTGGTGTACTGGGGAATTCAGGGCCCCCTGCGACCCTAACGAAGTGAGACGCGTAGATGGAACCTGCAACAATCTGAAGTACCCCACCAGGGGTTCCAGCCATACCCCTCCTTATAGACTTCTGCCACCAGTGTACGATAAAGGTAAAAGAGTTTACCTGTATTCTTTTGTAATATCTTATTATACTTTATCTTAAGTATTAGGTCGGAAAAAAGAGGGGTCACTTGAAAAGTTTTACAGGAGTTTTGAAAATTGGTACTCTTATAGATTTTGATATGCTCATTCCGAATTTGATTTTATAAAAAATCACGACCTCAGATAGTAGTATTTCTAAACTGTGTTATTTAATTCATTCCATGTAAGGCCCTATGAGGCCCTACAGCGGTGATAGCCCAGTGGCTTCGAATTCGACCTCGAATCGAGGGGTCCGGGTTCGAATCCCAGTGGCATGCACCGATGACTTTGTAAAAAAGTTATGTGCGCTTTATAAAATTAAATATCACCTGCTGTTACGGTGAAGGAAAACATCGTGAGGAAACCTGCATGCCTGAGAGTTCACAAAAAATGTTCTCAAAGGCATGTGAAGTCCACCAACCCGCAGTACTAAGTGGACTAAGGCATACATCCCTCTCACTGTGAGAGGAGACCCGACTCTGTAGTGGGTTATTAATGGGTTACTGGCAAGGCCCTATGCAATACTACTCATGGGGACAGCCGTAGATTTTGTTTGTTAAATCCAAGTACTAAAAACCGTAATTTTAACAGAAAAAGAGTTCAGAGATCTCTGATCTGGATTCATAAAACAGCTTTAATGGTACGTATAAAACTACTTCACGGTTCATAAATATACAAATAGTCTGAGATTATTTTATTCAGTCAACTTTTTTTGTCGAATTGACCGCGGGGAAATAGGTACGTGTTAAAATTATATTATTATACATCTAGAGCAATTATTTATTAAAGTAAAAATTATTCAATGTTACTTTAAAACTTTCTAACTTAGAAAAACAAAGATTAATGTTATATCGTTTCGTATGTGACCATCGTAATTCGAAGGTTTTCGAGTAATGTGTGTTGCCGGTGATGACCTATGGCGCCGAGACGTGGTCTTTCCCACGTGGAATTATAAAATAAAAGTAGTCTGAATTACTCCATTTTACATCAGCTCTGTGTCAAAATTGGTCCAGTCATTCCAGAGAGAGAAACAAACAGAAAGACAGACAGACAAAAATTGTAAAAAATGTTATTTTGGTATACATGTATGTACCGTGTGTACATACATAATATGCATTTAGTAAAAAGCGGTTATTTTTGTATTAGGTACAAACAGACAATTTCATTTATCTGTATGTAGGTATGTAATAAGGAAGAATTGTCTGGAAGTTATGTAATGAAACTACCAGGATTTCTATCACGAATTGATGAAATTGTATTTTTAAAAGCTTTTATTTAAATTGCAATGTATGTTCGTGTGGAATCTTTGAACTCAATTTTGAAGAAGATAATTATCATCAATCAATTTAGCTGAAATTTTGTATACACTTTTAATTTATATGACAATGCACGATATGGTTTATGACGTCATTCTAAATCCAATATGGCGGACCATCCAAGACATCGGAATAGTTATTTTTAATGCATTCCTACAATATGGGTATCAAATGAAAAGGTTTGGTAAGAGTAACTCGAAAAAATAAACGCTTTTTTAAAAAAAAATTTAACTTATAACTTATTTCCATGATTTTTATAATGAACAGTTCTAACTATACAACCCTTTGCATTCATACTTATTTTTAAAAGAGTGCTGGGAGATTTTTTCCGCCCGTTTTTTTTCTCCTAGTCTAAATTTTGCCTGAGGGGCGCTCAAAGCGGATGTTTGTATAATGTTAAATGTATTACTTTCATTAAGTGTACATGTCAGTAACCCATTAATGACCCACTACAGGGTCGGGTCTCCTCTCACAATGAGAGGGATGTAGGCCTTAGTCCACCACGCTGGCCTACTGCGGGTTGGTGGACTTCACATGCCTTTGCGAACATTTTTTTTTGTGAACTCTCAGGCATGCAGGTTTCCTCACGATGTTTTCCTTCACCGTAACAGCAGGTGATATTTAATTTTATAAATCGCACATAACTTTTTTACAAAGTCATTGGTGCGTGCCACTGGGATTCGAACCCGGACCCCTCGATTCGAGGTCGAATTCTAAGCCACTGGGCTATCACCGCTACTTAAGTGTACATAAATTGTATCTAATAATGAATAAGCTTTTGAATTTGCAGCTCCAGAATTCGACCCCCGTCCAGCGAAGGATGGGCAGTCGTTGCCACTGACGAGGCAGGTGCGCACCGCGCTGGTGCAGGAGGGCCGGGTGCCGGACCAGCACCTCACGCAGCTCTTATCCTACGCCCTGGTCGCGCTCACTGCTGACGTCATCGCTATTTTTGATACCGGTACTGTATCAATCGAACTTATTTTAAAGGTCTAGCAAAAATAAAAAAAAATAAAACTAAAAAACACGCTTTTGTAAAATCCAACAGATATCTTACAAAACAACCCACGAGTTTTTTTACATGCAATATTTTTTTTTATTAAACCAATTTCTGGATTTCTGGATTTAAATCATTTTTTAATTTTTTTAGTTTAGATTTAAAAAAAGCGAGTTATTTAATTTTTTAATTCATAAATAATAATTAAAATCAAAAAAACATGCTTAGATTGTTTGCCAAATATGACAAGAGAATAAAAATGGACTATACCTACCTACGGTAGAACCCTTCGGAGTTTATGTTTACACCTTTTATATAAGTTTGATTGTCTTTTTTATGAAAGTTAATAAATAATAATAAATAAAATTTGTTCCCAGTAAACTACGTCCTCTGGAAGCCCTACTGCTGCGCGCCTCGAGGCAGGACGGACCGGGAATGCGTCCCGAACGAGATCCCAGAAGACGACCCGGTCCACCAGTTCTCCGGAATCCGCTGCCAGAACATGACCCGGCCGAGGAGCTTCCAGTCCTCGGGATGTATCAAGAACGATACCGCACCAGTTAGGGTAAATATTTATTTTATTTTATATAAGCAGCAAGCCTGCTAAATGTAACTGCGTACCAGATGTTAAGGGCCACTGTAGAGGTATCCATGGGAGTACCGATACGTAGACTTCCTATCTGAAGTAGCACATAGATGCGTTTCCAATCATGAGGTCACACTCACGCTTCACACTCACAGCCCCACACTAGGATTCCCTGTGTCGTGGGCGCCATGGACACACACAAGATAAGAACACAACACACCCAGACCATAAACAGAAATTCAAATTCATCATCTCTGCTCTGCTGGGAATCGAACCCAGGACCTTCCGCGCAGCGCACCGGTGTCTTAACCACTGCGCCACTTGGGTCGTCAAATTAAGTGCGCTTTATAAAACTAACGGTGACGGTAACGGTGAGGGTGAATAGGAGATAGCCTGAATGCCTAGTGTTTTTTCATAATGTTCTTAAATGCAATTTTTTAAAGTTGATGAAGAACAAAGATATAATTATTGTCTTGTTAAAAAGTAGCTAACAGCCTTGCACATGCATGTGGTTATTACATAAAAAAGATAAGAGATAAATAAGCGCGTTATAACAAACAAAAAAAAATTTTTTTTTTCAATTTTTCAGCTTTATTATAGATACAGTCAAGTTGGGTATCTTTGAAACACTACGCTTATTTATATCACAGCAAAAATAATGGAATTAAACTTTTCTTAATAAAAGTGTGGGTCAAAGATAACTGTTGAGTCGAAAAAACAGTAAAAAGAAAAATTCGAAATTAACAACGTTTTACGGTGGTTTAACTCAAAAATATTTAAAGTTACAATAGTTAACCTTACTCGTATTAGTAGGTAAATATTATAGCATATTATTATGTTAAGATAGAGAGAACAACTAGGACTTTTGCATTCGAAAAAGAAACATTGAGGTGCTGCTACACAGTCATAACCCTTCACTATACATTAAACAGGTTAAATTATTTTTCTGACAGAAAATAACCGCTTATTGTGTAATTATCAACCGATTGTTTGTTCCTGAGGTTGTTACCCTTTACAGGAGGTAATTATATCGCGTTAAAGTGATTACAGTCATGTTGTTCACTGAGGCGTTCTCGCACATTATACTTTGTTTCCTGTTTAATCGTATAATTTAGTAAAATGTTTTTTTTTTTGTAGATTTTAATTTGAATATAAAATAAATAGCATTGCTGAGTTTTTAGGTTTACAGATTGCGTAATATTTTATCGATCTTGCATTTATCGGTTACATTTTATGGGTGGTAGATCCATTGTAGTTGCCCGGGGACCTTACCGCCACTCGCTTAACCCGTCGTGAAGCAGCATGATCAATGATCATGTTATATTGTGTTTCGATTGGGGAGGTATAGTTGCCGGAGATATTTTATTTGAGGCGAACATCGAATTCCTAATGAGTCTTACATACCAACATACTACCTCAGTCATCCAGGTTTCTGTCATATTTGAGGTCTTAATATAAGTGGTGCGTGTGCCCGCTTGCTACTCAATAAAAATAAAAAATAAAGTGGAAAGTCCCATTTATTAATTACCTGGAGAGACCCTGAGTTATGAAATACTTTTTTTTTGTAACACTGATTTAATTAGGCGTAGAAGATAATTGTTAGTGGAGCGGTTTTTTCTACTAATGTAATTATCATAGTGTGTGATAATTATTTACTAATTAGGTCGTCGTTTTTTATAACTCTTTACTTAAAGAAGATAATTTTTGCTTTAAATGTAAACTAAAAAATGGGTTCATCTCTATAGTGATAGAAAAAAACATTATCATGATTATTTTTTAATGAGCATTAAATTATTTAGCAACAAAATAAATAAGGTAAGAAATTACATGTTGAATAAAATAGCAACGTGAACATTAATTTATGATTTTATATTGAAGCTCTTAAATCCATTTTAAATATTATGACTTAGTCGTACTGAACAACGTATTATTATATTAGTAATACTTAGTATTATTCCCGAATGACTGACGTATCAACGCACAGCCTACACCGCTGATCGAAGAGACCTGAAACTTGGAGGGTGTGCTTATTGTGTGACGTAAGAAAGGATTTTCCGAAATGTTACCGCTAAAGGGGTGAAAAACGGGGTCAAATTGGTATGGAACAACGTGATTCCTTGGTCCAACTACTGATTAAATTAATTTAACGCAGACGACTTCGTGCTAGTTTGCGTCTGCCAGTAATTTTTTTTTTCTTCCATGCAGCTCATTTCATCAACACCAGCGTTCGACCTGTCCCAAGTCTACGGCAATTTACAAGTGAACCTGGACAGGAAGGGGCGACAATTCCAAGGAGGGCTGCTGAAGACTGAAGTGGAAAACGGCAAGACTTGGCCTCCCAGTTCAAAGGCACCGATCCACGTGTGCTACTTGAATCAAAGGCCACGGGAAACTAGGTGTCATGACGGGCGTAAGTTAAGAACCATGCAGAAACGACTTTTGTAAAGTGGCAAATTGTCGAAGTCTTTTATAAAAGTTACAATACCTTTGTAAAAGACTTTTAACAGACGAAAAGTCAATGTGGGCTCAAATTTTGTGTCTTTATTCAAAGAGGTTTAAGCATTTTAGACATAAATTGAGAAAAATATTAACGAAATAGTTACGGGAGAAATATCACGTCTATTAAGGTAATGCGAGCAAGTGAAACTGACTGCAGTTCCCGCCAAAATTAAGCGACCCAAAAATAAAAAGAGGTTAATTTTAACTATCTCATGCTATGATTTTCAGAGTTTATACACACCATGATAAATTCACTTAAGACGAGCGTGTTACTACCTGTTGGCGTCTTACTCGAATTTTTCACAAAATGCTTATTTTAAGGCAGAGTGTTATGGTCGTAAACTATCACCAGCTACATCCTTCCCTCCTTCCTTTCAGCCCTTGGTAGTCCACTGCTGGACATGGGCCTCCCCTAATCGACGCCACTCCGCTCGGTCCTGGGCCCTCTGAATCCAACGGTTTCCCGCTGTCTTCTTCAGGTCATCAGTCCACCTGGTCGGAGGGCGGCCTGTGCTCATTTTGCCCAAACGTCGTCGCCAATCGCCAGTCAGTCCTGCGAACGATGTGGCCAACTTTGCCACTTTAATTTGCAAACTTGGAGAGCTATGTCGGTCACCTTCGTTCTTCTACGGATTGCATCATTTCTGATTCTGCTCTAGCTACATAGACTATATAAAATCAGATGTCAGATCAATAAAAAAATCCAAACGAATTTGTTTTTTTTAGCGGAAGACGGTGGAAACGGCATTTTGGGCAGCAACCTGTTCCTCGTGTGGCTCTGGAGACACCACAACCTGATAGCCACTGAGCTGGGCAAGGTGAACCCTTGCTGGGACGACGAGACGTTGTTCCAGAAGGCGCGGGACATCAACATCGCATACATGATGCAAGTGTACTACTATGAAATGCTGCCGGCATTGATGGGTTAGTACAGATAATAAATTTAGGTTTAGGTCAGCGCCACACTTGACGGAAATTCCATTTATGGATTAGTTATAAATTAAGGTTTAGGCCGGCGCCACACTTGATGGAAATTCCATTAATGGGTTAGTTATAGATTAAGGTTTAGGCCGGCGCCACACTTGACGGAAATTACATTAATGGGTTAGTTATAAATTAAGGTTTAGGCCGGCGCCACGTTTGACGGAAATTCCGTCGCCGAACGTCCGCGGGAGTCAATCCGTTACCTATGCAGCCACACTTGCCCTCAGATAGGATATTTTTTCTGTTTGAGAATAGATACGGAAGTTTTGCCTATTTTTATACTTAATTTATTGTTGTTGTTGTTTTAACCCATTAATGACCCACTACAGGGTCGGGTCTCCTCTCACAATGAGAGGGATGTAGGCCTTAGTCCACCACGCTGGCCTACTGCGGGTTGGTGGAATTCACATGCCTTTGAGAACATTTTTTTTTTGTGAACTCTCAGGCATGCAGATTTCCTCATGATGTTTTCCTTCACCGTAACAGCAGGTGATATTTAATTTTATATATCGCACATAACTTTTTTACAAAGTCATTGGTGCGTGCCACTGGGATTCGAACCCGGACCCCTCTTAATTTATTAATTCTATGAAACTTTTGATAAAAGTTTGTCATTAATTCACAATTATGACCACACATACATACATATATTATATTTCTTGCCTATTTTCAGGTTACGAAAATCTCGTCAGTGATAATGTCATATCGGAAAGTAAAGGCTTCAGAGACTATTATAACTACGAATCGTATCCGCAAATATCTTTGGAGTATCCCTTCACTTTCCGCTGGACGCATTTGCTGCAAGAAGGCAAAGTCAAGTAAGCATCTTTAATTCAAAAAACTTTAAAACACGCTCGCTAGTTATCATCAAAATACATCTGCAACTGACAGTGAAGTTAACCCTTTTATCAGCGCAAAACATCCTTCATATATTTAGGTACTTTTAAGGGATACTGAAATCCTTCTCTCCTTCAGTCAACATTCATCTACTGCTGGTCATAGGCCTCTCCCAAGGCGCGCCACTAAGCCCGATCTTCAGCTCTTCTCATCCAGTTTCTTCCCGCCGTTCGGCGCAGATAGTCGCATCATTGAGCAGAAGGGCGTCCCCTGCGTTTGCCGAGCTGAAATAATACAAATAAATTATCAAACTTATTCTAAACTTAAACTATTGTACTATAAAAAAATTACAGTTCTTATTTCAAAGCAGAACACGAATTACTTTTGTTACTGCCTTGCCAGTTCTTGCTCTTACAGCCACGGCAGCCATCTGTAGCAGCCACTTTAGTCCTAAGTCTTTAAGTCCTAAACTTCGTCTAACAGTCTAAATCATTTATTTATTCTAATTATTTGTTTTGATTTCCAGAATGTACGACGCACAAGGCTTCTACCTGAAAGAAATAAAGATGGTGAATCTGACTTTAAGAACAGGTTACTTGGTGGACAATCTTGAATTTATAACCCAAGGAGCATTTAGACAGCCAGGTGGAAAGATTGACTATACGATAGATCCAGATGTAAGAAACGACTTCAATTCTCTAGATAATGATATATAATAATAATCTTAAACTTAATCACGAGCCTGAAAAAAAACCGTCAATGGTACAAGATTGAGCACTTAATGGAAGTTTTATTGTAATCTTAATTATGTATATCTTGTTAAAATTGATGATCCTTGCTTGATAATAATGGCTTCACAAGTAACAAAAACTTAGTAAAATCAGCACATTTAAAACAGTAAAATCTTGCCAAAGGTATGATGAGCCAAGTATTGGTTTTATCTTCTTATTTTAGATCGGAGAAAAAGCCCTCGGGCCTCATCAGAGAATTTTGGATGTGACTACGAATGATTTGGCCAAAAACCGCTATTTCGGATTCGCACCATACATCAAGTATAGGCAGTTGTGTTCCGGCAAACATTATAAATCGTTTGATGACTTGCTCGACGTAATTGATCCTGAGGTATGTATAATATTATGTACGTATATCTAAGAATAAAACCTTTCTGCCTTATTACGAAGAGTAATTTATTCTTAATAATAAGTCTTATTAGTGGTGTCCAACTAAATGCTGCGAGCGATTTTGTCCGCGTGGTTATTCATAAAACCTTTCCGTCCTGACTGATAATTACCATACAGCCAAATCAGAAAATTTGTCTGTCAAGATTTGTCCGTGGTCTTCTCAAGTCAAGGTTGCCTAAAAAACGTCAGCGATCTTTATTTCACTAGCGATAATGTCACCAATACATGTAATACATAAACTAATCAATATTTTAATCTTGCTAATAATGTTAGCGGTGATAGTCCAGTGGCTTAGAATTCGACCTCGAATCGAGGGGTCCGGGTTCGAATCCCAGCGGCACGCACCAATGACTTTGTAAAAAAGTTATGTGCGCTTTATAAAATTAAATATCACCTGCTGTTACGGTGAAGGAAAACATCGTGAGGAAACCTGCATGCCTGAGAGTTCACAAAAAAAAATGTTCTCAAAGGTATGTGAAGTCCACCAACCCGCACTAGGCCAGCGTAGTGGACGGAGGCCTACATCCCTCTCATTGCGAGAAGGAGACCCGACCCTGTAGTGGGTCATTAATGGGTTACTGACAATAATGTTATACTTATTTTGTAGCGAGTGGAACTACTACAGGAAGCGTACAGGCATCTAGAAGACATCGACTTGATGGCAGGCATGTGGGTAGAAAGACCCATGGACGGTGCTTTTGTTCCCCCTACCTTCTACTGTATCATTGTCGACCAGCTTCTGAGGACCATGGTATCAGACAGGCATTGGTACGAGAGACCGAATAGGCCGAATGCTTTTACTATTGGTAAGTTCATCTTGGACTCAGGACTGATCAGGATCAGGCCTGACAACCGATGGGGGGAAAAAAAGGTCATCGAATGGCGACCACGTTTAGGCAAAAGGAGCACAGGCCGCCCTCCGACCAGGTGGACTGATGTCCTGAAGAAGACAGCGGGAAACCGTTGGATTCAGAGGGCCCAGGACCGGGCGGAGTGGCGTCGATTAGGGGAGGCCCACGTCCAGCAGTGGACTACTAAGGGGTGAAAGGAAGGAAGGAAGGAAGGAAGTTCATCTTGAAATAGTGAAAATCTTTGGTGAAGGTGTTTGTTGTACTTCTCCATAACGGTTTGACCGATGATATGATTTTTTTGTGTAAGAGAATAGGTCGTAAAATATATATTTCTTACCACACGTCGATTATCGCGTCTCAGTCAAAAAAAATGTTTTGACGAATTTTTTTCGTTATTTTTATTTGTATCAAAAATACCCGTAGGTACGTTCAAATTTACAACCTCTGAAATCTTAATTTAATTTTTGAGATTGTTTTATTAGAAAAACTATACTGTAAATGTGAAATGTAAATAAAATGTGGTATCAAGCTTATTAATAATACAATTTCCTACAGACATTCAAAAGACTAAAATCTATGTCCACGAACAAAGTAGTCATAATGACAAAAAATTCTTTTCAGAGCAACTTTTGGAAGTACGAAAGGCCACTATAGCTGGTTTATTGTGTAATGTTGGAGACACCGTCACTGAAATTCAACCGAGAGCGTTCTTCAGAGCAGGACCAAAGTAAGTAAATTACTTAGTTAGGAGTTTTACCTAATTAACACATAGTAAATTATTATCTTCTTGTTAACTAGACTGTGCCCGCGGCTTCGTCCGCGTGGATTGTAGACCTTGGTCCAGAGAGGGATAAAAAGTATCCTATACATAATTAATATATTAATCCAGGTTCTGATCTATCTGCGTACCAAATTTCATCTAAATCTGTTCAGCCGTTTTTGCGTGAAAGAGTAACAAACATCCATCCATACTCACAAACAGTAGTAGAATGAGTAGCATACTGGTATGAAGTTAAATTTAAGTGAACCAATGTCCAATGATAAGGGAGAACCCTCAGGTCGTCTAAAGTACATTGCTACTAAGGACTAAGAGACAGACAAAGACAATTAATATTTAGATAAATAAGTTAGTAAGTAGGTACTTAAATAATAATTAAATAATGACATTTTCAGCAACCAAATGTGCAGTTGTGACGTCATCCCGAAGTTGGATTTCAGTGCGTGGAAGGATCCCGCTTGCGCTTCGAACAATTCGAACAAACCCGGGTACATGAACTATGTGCCTCTCTATAATGTAGTGTAGTCTTTAGTCAAGGGTTAGATCTATTTTAATGCAATTATTTTATATTGATATGGATGTGAATAAATTATTGTCTTTTTGAAATTCTATAATTATGTGTTTCATTTATTTTATCTTATAAAAGTAGCCAAGTATAATATTAGTAGTCATCAAACTAACCTCATTTTAAAGCTATTTAATTAAAAATCTAAAATGTAGTTTAATTTTTTTATTTATTTATTTCTTTGGTAAACTTAAAGCTAGTACATTTACAAATAAAGCATTAAAAAGTGAACCTTAACCAACTTATGACATTTTTTTATTTTTTTTAATGAAATTTAGTTTTAATTTTTTTAATGACATTAAGTTTTAATTTTGTTTAATGAAACTTAGTTATTTTTACCTCTGACTCTGTTAGTATACCTATCGATTTTCTCGAACAAGAAACAAATCGAGCCGGAAATTGGAAAATGTAAGGGCATTTTAAAAATTTATTTCATCAAATGCACCCCTTGTTTTTCGAAGGAAATTGCGATCATCCCCTTCCGATTCCGACGCATTAAGTAAACTTTCTTTTCTACTACTAAATAGAATTTGGTAATAAAGCTATGCATTATTAAATTCGAGGGTTTGCGCTGCTTTCTAAAAGTATGGGGAGAATGTTTCAAGTAGATAGAAGTCAATGAACCAAACGTTTTTTTCGAAATTTGAGATAACAGGCAAGCAAAAAGCTTGATATTAAAGCATCAATATAATTCCGTACTTGACGAAGGTACTTAAAAACTCGTAAATGTAAAACTTTAAACCGTTACACAATATCGGGTTATGTGTGATTTCTACCCATTTCTCACCCAATTCTCCTCGTGTGTGAATGGTGAAAACAGCGGTGATAGCCCAGTGGCTTAGAATTAGACCTCGAATCTAGGGGTCCGGGTTCGAATCCCAGTGGCACGCACCAATGACTTTGTAAAAAAAAAAAAGTTATGTGCGATTTATAAAATTAAATATCACCTGCTGTTACGGTGAAGGAGAACATCGTGAGGAAACCTGTTTGCCTGAGAGTTCACAAAAAAAAATGTTCTCAAAGGCATGTGAAGTCCACCAACCCGCAGTAGTGTAGCGTGGTGGACGGCGGCCTACATCCCTCTCATTGTAAGAGGAGACCCGACCCTGTAGTGGGTCATTAATGGGTACTGACTGACTTCCTCGTGGCTTTCCTCGGTACTTATTGAGGTCTGTGGACTGAAACCGGTGACTGACTACTGTCCGTTATAGAATACTTTCGTAGGTATAGCACGTACGCAGGTCGGAACTAACTTAAGTAACGAATTAAATAATGAAGTAAGCTTACTTCACTGTAGTCTTAAAGTCAGAAGTAATTAATTAAAGAAATATTATTATGAAAAAACACTACTTTATTTGTACTTTCTGTGTGAAAAAAAATTGTCGAATAAAGTTCCAGCTTCTGTACTGGTTTGTTTCTACAATAGCAGCGAAAGTGTTATATAGATACCGTTATATTAAACTCACGTGTTAATTCCATCTGACAAGCGAACACCCGTGAGCCTAAACATGCCAACCGTGACATTAGAAAAACTCAAACAAACAAGCCAAGTGCGAATCGTATTCAGATTATACTATGGGTTTCGTGGCCAAAAATTTAATTTTTGTTTGTCACAACAGTTTGTTCATTAGTTACAAGCTTTTATTTAACTTGTAGTGTATGTCAGTGTGGGTCCAATTGAGCTGAAATTTCGAAATATACTTTTAGTTCCAATGACAATGCAATCACATTCAATCGCTATTGTTGACAAATTAAAATTCATGATTTTTATGCTTTATGACTTGTTGATGTCCTGTAAAAAATCCTTTAATTTTTACGGTTGGGGAGGCCGGAGATACTCTCTTTGAGACGATCTCTGTCCTCATCAGAAGCAATACGTCCACAATCGATCTCAAATAACATTTCTATAATATCTGAGGTTGAACGTCACTTTCCATGGGCTGCAGTGATCATTCCAATAAAAAAGAGCACACGTACTCGTATGGACAGACCATGGAAATGGAACCTTAGCAACCCATTATAACCCTTTGAGCGTGGAACCTTAAAAACAAACTTCACTTACACATCCCATCTTGTGACCGTTAAGAAAACATTCTCATTTGCCGCTTATCAACACTTATGCCTTTCGCAATAGGGTTCATTATAGCATAGCAGTGGTTATAGTTGTATGTCAGAGATCTTAATGTCACTCTGTCATATTTGGGATTATGCAAAGCGTGATTTCTTTTCTATTACCATAATACTGTCAAGTGTTTACAGCTATATAAAGCCCCGTGAGAAATGCATTCGTCAGACGCAAATGTAAACTTTAATCGTTTATGATAAGTGTCGGAATTAATTGTTTTATTCGTAAAAATTTTGTAGTTATGACACCTCAAATGTTTTGATTTATTGCTATCTGTCATCACATCTGGTTATTCTCAAATTTCTGAGATATTGCATTTCTACACCAATGCACCTATCTAATTTTATTTTTTAATTTATTTTTGACCGCTCACTTGGCGTGTATCAATTACACGTTGAAAATTATGGCAAAGAAACATACTAAATGTAATTTGAAATCCTTTCAAATCTTCTTTGAATTTTGCAAGAATTTTACAATTCAATGAAACGTAATTTGAAATCCTTTCAAATTGTTTTTCAGTTTTTATTAATTAAAAGTTGTTTGTTGAACAGATGGATATAAATTATACTCGTATTTTTAGATCTAATAGAAACATAAACCGATTTATGCTGAGTTAATGTTCAGCATTAGGACGTATACTGTACATGGAGTATACATCAAGTAGTATCCTGTGGATATATAAAAAGACCCAGAACAGATTGAGGACTGCACAGAAAATAAGGCCTATCTATGTAAAAACGAAAAAACCCCTGCAAATAGTTTCGAATAGTAAACTCAGTTTCGATTTGCAAAATGGCAAATACTCGTAGCAATCACGGACCGCCCGTGCATTTAATCATTGAAAAGATTCGATTTTATTTATTTGCTTGTAAAATTGTGAATACATTGCTGAGCACTCGAGCTCGGTTGAATGTGCAGCCGTCATCATTTATATAAATCCCTTATTTTTCGAATTCATTTCGAGTCCATCGAATTCAGAATGCGCTGAGCTGAGTACTGTTTTAAAGGAATTTGTTTATGATCTTTTATACCGATTTGTAGTACTTTGTACCTGGTAGATTCATAGTAGGTACAGTCAGCGTCATATAGTTCATGATACACAGGGTACTCTAGTAAATAGACGCAACCGAAAAGTCGATAATAGGTATCGGTACAAACAAAGTTGTCTTATTGTTGTCAACAGTTTTGTCGCTGAAAAGGTCGACACACTTATATAATATGACATTCACATTATTATAAATCGGTTCAGTCAAACTGCCATAAATATGGTTCCAGTCATCCCGCCAATGGTATCCAAACATTCTAAGTGTTCAAAAATATGAACTATATGACGCTGACTGTACCTAGTTCGCTCGGAGAGGTACGGTAATTCTCTTGGCAGTTCCACCACCTTTTTGGTCCTATTATAGGACACGGGTCTGTCCCCACAAAAGGGCGATACCTGGAGCTTACCACCACGCTGCTCCGAAGTGGATTTGTGGAGAAACGGGTTAGTGGCCAACCCGTATAGGATGTTTTCAAACCGCCAATACCTCCGACAAGGTTTAACGACTGCTCTCGTATCGACAAGAACCTGGACCTACGATTTCAGGTACCCTCCGAAGCACGGAAGCGCGCATGTAATACGCCACTAGCGGTCACCCATCCAGGTACTGACCGCGCCCGACGTTGTTTCACTTTTCGATCGCATGCAATTTGCTCAAGCATCAGCAAGCAAGAAACGAAAAGTCCTATTTTATTCGTACTTATACATTTCGGTATAAAAATGTACATAAGTAGTCCCAAAACATGGTGTTCACGTATTGTTGAAAGTATTTTGAAAGTTGTATGACCTGAGTATGAGTAGGTCTCGGAAACTTCTCCTTTATACCCGATTCGTAAACTCTCGATATATCTGCGCAGGAGCGGTAACTGCCAATTAGGGAGGCGGTTGACAAATGCGAATGACACACTGTGTACACTGAGTAGCGTCATTTTGTGAAACGTTCTAGAATGGTGCATACTTTTGTGTTCAGATTTAAATTAAAATTATAAATGCTGTTAGCGTACAAATATCCATTTTAGATTCCTAACGTTTGATACATTTTTTTAGATAAGAGTTTTCGTGTGCTGAAGTACCTATTTTTTAAGAAGTTATTTTTTTACTGAGAAAATATAAAGTACCTACGTCAATTAAAAAGCTAATAGTGAGAAAAATGTTGATAAAATTGAATAAAAATTTTGATGACCCACAAAACCATCTCTTTCACATATTTTGATCTTCAGATATGAGTTGTGACGGACTATTGGCTTGCCGAGATACTCTTTATATTTTTTTAAAAATAACAGGTGTTGCCGGTTGACCAAACTTCATTAGGCTCATCATCCGAAGATTGGTTATTCATTTTCGTTATACAATAAAGATGACAAATTTTATTTACACTATGTAAGATCTACTGACTTTGATTATAGTTGAAGATTTGGATTTTTTTTTCAGTTTTCAAAGAATCATCAAAAAGTTTCTGTGCGAGTGTACACGATGCGCACGGGCATGCAACGTTTAGGTTGACTAATGGCCGGGCAGCCGTCTTATTACATACCTACACAAATTCAGACAGACAGACAGACGGATGACATTTATTTCTATCTGAGACGCTATTGGTAATAACAATATAGTTTGAAATTACTGAAAGTTATTGTTCGGTTTAGTTGCCATGAGGCTTTGGTCAGGCACTTGTTTATTTTTTATCTTATATATAAAATTCTCATGTAACAGTTTTAGTTACCATACTCCTCCAAAACGGCTTGACCGATTTTTATGAAATTTTATATGCATCTATTTTTCATACCCCTAAGTGATTATCCACACCTAACATTTTTATTTAATTTTTTGGACAATTTTTTTATTATTATTTTTCAATATGTGGCATTAAAAAAAATACCACCTAAAACGTTTGCGGTGTCAGCTAGTTTAATTTATAATTTCGTATTTGACGCGAAGATAATAATGTAGTAATATGAGGGTAGACTAAAAAACGTGCCGAGGCGAGCTATCGCTGCCATCTTGAGTTATTAAAACGTTTTTCCATTAACCAGGTTAGTTGGTTTTATAAATCTAAAACTGAATAGTACACTTTAAAGTAAGTAGTATAGCTTAAGTATTTAACCAATAAGTATATAGCAAAGGTCTCGTACAACCCACGTTTAATTACGGATCTAGGGGTGCGACAAAAAACGACAAAGATCGACAAAAAACGACGGAAACAGCATCACAGTGAAACAGAGTGACGAGACTTTAATTAAATTTAATTGTCCTAGAAAGCTTGCGGCACCGATTCTGTAATGCAAGTGCCTTTGTGATTAATTTGTACCTAAAATTGTACTGGTTTTCGTGTCACTAAGAGAATTAAAGTACTGTCTGATAAGTGTCCCATTAGTTACCCACTGCAGGGTCGGGTCCCCTCTAAAAATGAGAAGAATAGTTAGAATAATTTAACAGGGCGTAACGGCCAATTCACGGTTATTATATTGCATTAATATTGTAAAACATTAAAAGAGAATGTTAATCAAAAATAAAGCAATTTTTATGATGATCTATCTAATGCTTTATTAATTTTAACTCTTCTAAAAATCTTTTACCTCTATTTGGGTTATACACTGTGCGACTCTTTCTCTCTCTCTTTCTCTTTTAAAGTTATTTTCAATAAAAAGTAGTGCCATGATTGTTTACCAAATACCTAGGACAAGATGTAAAAAACGTTCCAGGGATGTTTGACTATAAGCCTAGACAGTCTCGAGACCAGTGCAAAGAATGAAAAATCGACATTCCATTGTTCGATTCTAGACGCCTAATAAGAATAACCCTTAAGTCCTTTATGAAATCGGAACAAACAATCCTATGGCATCGTCCATATAACTGACACTACACTTGCGGAAAAACAAGCGATTCTCAACCTTAAAACAAGGATATAAAGTTTAGTATAAAATACCCGCATTGGCGACCAGTTTTCCGTACGTGACGTAACCATGGAAACCCAAAGGCAGTTATTATTCTTATTTGTTTAAGGAATGTGGTTCTTATTCGAATGTAATAATAGCGTTTAACATTACAACTTTTCCGTGTAGGAAATTTGATCAAATTTGTTAGACGTTAGAGATTTGTGTTTGTTGTAAAAGTTTCAAGGATAACTCGAATTGTGTGTTCTTCCCAGCAAATATCAATAAAAGCTTTATAAAATAAAGGAATGATAATAATTCTGCGAAATATTATTGCCTATACGGAAAACATGGGGTTTAAATTTATTGCCAGAATATAAATAATTAGGCTTGACTTCCCGGTTAAATGCCTGGAAAAAGATACAATTTTTCTTTCCTCTAATTAAACGTATCAAAAGTATAACTATAAATAAATTAAGATGACTATACTCAACATATTTGCTCAAAACATTTTAGTTTTTTCAAGACTTAAAAGTGATCATCTAGAATCTAAATAGAATCTGAACATGTTACAAGTATTAACCTCTTACTATTTCGTGACTCAAATGTAATAAATGCATAATGTATTTAAATTAAATTAAATTAAAATACATAATTTAAACTCATCATTAAATGTATTTAACTAATTTAAAATCATCATAAAAAGCGGTGATAGCCCAGTGGCTTAGAATTCGACCTCGAATCGAGGGGTCCGGGTTCGAATCCCAGTGGCACGCACCAATGACTTTGTAAAAAAATTATTAGCGCTTTATGAAATTAAATATCACCTGCTGTTACGGTGAAGGAAAATATCGTGAGGAAACCTGTGTGAGAGTTCAAAAAAAAATGTTCTCAAAGGCATGTAAAGTCCACCAACCCACATTAGGCCAGCGTGGTGGACGGCGGCCTACATCCCTCTCATTGTGAGAGGAGACCCGACCCTGTAGTGGGTCATTAATGGGTTACTGATAAACTCATCAAATGGGAATCAAATCCTAGACGTCCCAGGCGTCCTAAACGACAAAACAAGTAGTCCAATAAATTTTACTTTTGAATCATAAAATAAAATTATTTTTATCACGTAGACCGCATTATCTTGATACAATGTCGACACTTGATTGATAAAATGCGAAGCATGTGATGTTCCTAGAATTCATGCCATTCACAAACAATGACCACCGGATGGTCAAAGTATCAATGAGTCGGTGGTGGTCAGTAAATACATCCGATAGCGAATTCCGCACTCGCGGGATTCGAAGATTCAGTGTAAATCAGATAAGGTGATGTCTTGCTTTCAAAGATGGAGTGCAGACGGGCGTGTTAAAAACGCTCGCTGTGTGCGTTTTTTGTCGGAAAACAATGAATAGTTATTTTTACATTTTACATACCAACCGCATGAACAATGATACATAGATTGAATGCAGACGAGTGTATTACAAACACCTGTTGTGTGAATTACTGTTTTGTGAATGTTTTGACATCTTAGGTCTTACAAAAAAGCGGTTCGTTCAATCCGAATTTTATCCTATATTTAAAATATATGGCACCCACGACACAGGGAATCCTAGTGTGGGGCTATGAGTGTAAAGCGTTATTTATTTATTTATTTATAATATATATAGCTCTTTAATTAGGAGCACACCACATTTTAAAAACAAAAGCTATAACCCATTGTAATATGTCCTTCTTAATAACTTAAGTTTTAGCGTCTGTCGAGTATAATGCTCGAGATAACAATTTTCCCCCAAAATGTGTATCGTGTTAGTGTTGTGTATTTTTGTATAGTATTTAGATTAATGGGCTGGCCACGTCGTTCGCAGGACTGTCAACCGATGGGGAAAAAAGGTCCTCGAATGGCGACCACGTTAAGGCAAAAGGAGCACAGGCCGCCCTCGGACCAGGTGGACTGACGACCTGAAGAAGACAGCGGGGAACCGTTAGATTCAGAGGGCCCAGGACCGGGCGGAGTGGCGTCGATTAGGGGAGGGCCATGACCAGCAGTGGACTACTAAGGGCTGAAAGGAAGGAAGGAGGAAGGATGTAGCATAATTATTTACAAAAACAGCAGGAGTAAATGCACCTTTCACCATTACGCTTTGGGACAGTGTGTTGGACTCGCCTATCCTTCTCATTGTGACTGTAGACCCGACCCTGCACTGGGTAGCCACTGGGTAATAGAAGCGCAGCTGTTCACCCGCTCGTATGCGCGTCCACATACGAATGCAGCATGTAAAGTGCGCACAGTCAGCGTACGTGGCGCTGAATTCCCAACGACTCCCGGGAACTTTGACTAAAACGCGGACTAGACCCACAAATCGCCTTTTGCACTGTTCTTATGTAAAATAAGTGTTTTTATAAAGACAAAAAGGCAGTAGGTATCTAAAATTTAAAAAAAATATTTAAGGTTTTTTTTATTGACAGAACAAACAAATTGACCAATTAAAACTGACCGATGCGATCTCTCCCGGGAACTTTGGCTAAGACGTGTGGGCTAGACCCACAAATCGCCTTTTTGCACTGTTCTTATGTAAAATAAGTGTTTTTATAAAGACAAAAAGGCAGTAGCTAAAATTTAAAAAAAAATTAAGGTTTTTTTTATTGACATAACAAACAAACTGACCAATTAAAACTGACCGATGCGATCAGCGAGAGTTAACTACACAACAATAGGCGTCTTTCACGCGAACGCAATTAAAACGATATAATAAGTACATAGGTATCGTGAACGATAGTAAGTTAATTGCTTGTTGACAAATTAATACGATGTGTAAATTAGACGAATTGACCGTAAAATTGCTTACTGGTTGATTTTTATGGCATTTTCACGTCTTGTATAGGTACATAGAAAATACAGCAACCGTATCAGAATTGAAAAGAACTTCCATTATTATTCAGATACTTTACCCAAATTAATGGAATTTATTTATATCAAAAGAGTTTTCGCTAAATAAATAATATTATGATACGAATGCGCATTCAATAAAGTCGTCCCTTTTAAAGTAAACGATACTGTTTCTCTACGTTTATTTATTTGATATAAACTCGAGTTTCCCTTTGAAAAGTAAAATATTGCATTTCTAAATAACCAAGGGCGGAAAACTGTTTACATGTGTGTTTATTCTTGAAACTATAGCACATTTGTGAGCAACGTTTCATTCTAAAATGGCTTTTATGTCGCATGAATTATAGTTCAATTTAGTGGTGTAGATGGTATTTGGTTGTTTTCATTAGATTTTTCAAGGTAGGGTAGGTTAGGTACGTTGCCATGACAACGGCACGAATGTGATGGAAACCAAAAAGCGATTCACTTAAGCATAAACGTTTTTGAGGGTTTGCTTTCTTTCACCATAATGTTATCGAATTTAAACTAAATATAAAGCTATCTTAGACCACAAGTCAGCATTTATTATTAAAACATCACTCGGTCTTTCAGTTCTAAATAGGGTTGTGACCTAAAAATCATTTGAGAACTGTCAAAAATACAAAATATTCATAGGTTTTGTATAAAGATCTTGGCTCTTGATATCATCAGTTTCTAAGTCAACAGAATTACGTTATTTCGTTCCCGCACGCAATTTAAAAAAAATATGGAGTTGAGCTAAGTTATCAGTTGCGTTTGTAAGCACCTTTTGATTTAAAATTTGAAATTAACTGTGTACAGTGTACAAACATTCACAAATGAGGTTGATAGATAATCTTGAACATTTTTATGTTACAGACAAATAAAACCGTCTCAGTACTTACCTAATAGCAAATAGCAAAGTGCAGGACATACAAAATTTAAATAAAACCATAATAAAAGTGGAATAAAAGCAGCACCTACAAAGGCAGCTTCTTAGAAACCAATTCCACGCGAATAATTCTGAAAATTTACCGAATATCGCTCAGGACCATACCACAGTATAAAGATTATACAGTAATGCCATCTATACATCTATACAAATAAACAAAATGGGACCGAGGACAATGCAGTAATATAAAAAAAATCGAACTAAAATGAAAAATAAATAACAATAAAAACATGTATTGTAGGTAGGTATACGCTTTCATAAAATCTAAACTAAAAATAAATTTAAATTAACAATTAACTGCTGGGGATACATGGTATCAATATATATCTAAAAAGTCACGCTTTTTTTTTACAATGCTATACATTTTTTTCTTATTTCAGTACTAAATTTTATTTCTTTTATAGTAAAAATTTTTACATGCGTGTTTTTTTAGTTTTTTTACACTATTATTTATTTTCAAGGACAGTACCTACCGAGTAACGTTACTGTGTAATCTTTATACTGTGATAATACCGTTTCCGCGTTGTTTCGAGTCGTACAAAAGATATTGTCCCGGGAGAAGTAATATCATGTAAACGACGTCTGCGTTATGAGACCTCTTTCAGAATATTTTTCATTATGTTTTCATGATGTAGTACTTTAGTCGGGAGACATTAGAGGGGGCCATTTGATGGATGTTACCGTATGAAAATAGCTAAAAGTGTGTGAGTTGAAGTCCACCACCCCGCAGTAGGCTAGCGTGGTGGACGGCGGCCTACATCCTTCTCATTGTGAGAGGAGACCCGACCTTGTAGTGGGTCATTAATGGGTTACTGACTGACTGCAAAGATGGCTGTATTTTTGCTGAATAAATAAATAAATAAATAAATTATAACTACACGATCATTCGTCAGCAGCTGCCAAACTCAGCTCCTCAGTCACAAGTGGTTACCCGCGCTGGGCACACGCCGCCACGCGGCTCTCATTAGAAACAGATGGCAACTGTACCAAAACGTATAAAGGTTCATACCGAAGGCGGTTAGCGATATGCGATGTTTTATAAAACGATAAATTTAAAGCGAAAGACGAGCTTACTACTGAAGGCGATTACCGATATGCGATATTATGATAATTATAACGCCTGAATTTAATAAATGTTGTCCGAATCATATCAGGTGCACTGAATCGAAGACTACAATTTACATTTTTATGACTCCAGCTTCCGTATTTTCCGTACTCCACGTTCCGTTTCCACGAAACTTAAAAAAAGATAGGTACATAATAACTTTTGTAAATGTACATGTTGAATTTACGAATGTTAGTGAAGTGATTGCAAACCATAATAAATCGAATGC
Source organism: Erynnis tages (assembly GCA_905147235.1). Classification (NCBI taxonomy): domain Eukaryota; kingdom Metazoa; phylum Arthropoda; class Insecta; order Lepidoptera; family Hesperiidae; genus Erynnis; species Erynnis tages. Next base: position 1,167,690 of record LR990076.1, read on the forward strand.
AAAATTAACTAAATTGAGAATGGCACTGCAATGAACTTATGCATTAATATTCAACTTTATATTATTATGTATGATGACGTTTATAATAAGTGTCGAGACATTTCGTGTTGTTTTGGAAGACGCTACCTCTTCGGTTCTATTCCATTCTACAGCTATCATTTACATTGCCATCCACAGTCTCTCTTTCATCTTTTCACCCTCTCGCTGTAAATATGACAAAGGGTTAACAAAGACTGGGTTCCATCCGGTCCACGCTGGTTAATGAGGAGTGACGTGTTGGTTTCGGTTAGGGGTTGCCGAAATGAATATTTATATCCGGTGGTGAGATGGGTGCGTGTGACAGCTACAGTCGCGGCAATGGTGAACGGTAAAAAAATCTATATGTTGGTAAAAATATACCCCACAGGATGACGTAAATAAATAAGAAATATACCTACAATATACAGCGAAAACATACGATGGGATAAACGAATGGGAAATATAATTACTATATAGAAACGGTGAAGATCTTAGGTGGTGAAATATATTTATAAAGAAAAGATGAAGCTAAATTTTTTTTCATATTCAAATTTTTTTATCACAAGACAAAATTACTATGAAAGAGGTGCGGCTTTTGTGTAAATATAAAAGTCAAAACACACAACACAGTCATATTTTTTTCATTCGTTAACCATAGGTACATAGTTTTGGGATTTACATTCATCCATAAGTAGGTAGGTACACAGAAGCCGATTTTGTACGAAAATAGATCGTTTCCATTCAATTTATTCATCAACCCAACCCCATACAATACCAGCTCCCGCGAGAAGTAACGAAGCCTCTCCGAAACAATACGAAAGCGTGGCATAATTGATTCCCGTCACCCTCCCATCAAACGTTTGTAATTAGGGTGTGCTATCCTGAAGTATGCTTTGCGTTTGGCCATCCATTTAATATTTGGTGCGTTTAATGTTCCTTTTCACCACCATTATAACCCGCCCTGAAACAGCAGAGATTTCTACTTGACAATCTTAAAGTAAGATAAAGAAGCTTTAGTGAAGAAACAAAAAGTTAGAAAAGGATAGGGTAGGGCAGGGTAGGTTGTACAAGCGCGTTTTATAAAATCACTGTGACGGAAAAGGAAGCGATCGTGAAAAAACCTGCATGCCTCAAAGTTCTCCATAATTGTTTCAAAGGCGTTGTAAAATAAGGTATTTATTTTTTTCATAATGAGAGAAGAATCAACCCTGCAGTAATTCAATTATAATGATACGAATTTTATGAAAATACATAAATTCTATGAAAATGTATTTGATTAACGTGAAACTGTGTGTCAATTTTTTGGAGTTTACTTACTTTTTTATAAATAAAGATACATTATCTTAAATTTATTCATCGTACCAATTCCATACTAACCATACAACCAACACCAACCCTCGCGAGAAGTAGCGAAGCCGCACAGAAACAATACGAAAGCGTCGATTGATTCGTCACCCTCCCATCAAACGCTTCTAATTAGGGCGTTCCACCATGAAGTAATTACTGAGCAAATAGTGCACGCCATTATAAACCGTATTGATTGTGGAGAGAGGTGATAGTGCTGTGAGTTGTTCAGATAGGGCATAATGATGTAAACGATCGAATGAATTTCACACTTTTAAGGTAGAGACCTAAAGCGGTTTATTAGTGGATTTATTTCTTAATTTTAATAAGAACACCGAGCGAACTGGCAAACGAATTAACTGTTTGGAATTTGTCACCACTTTTTAATGATTTGGATACGGGAAAGGACATTTGCGTCATCTATTTACCAAAATATATCTGTGGTCGTCATTGTCGGTTATTGAGACGAGTAACATCAAAAAAGTCACCAGTATGCTTCAGGAGGCATCATGCCATCATGCCATTATTCTTGTCAAAGGAGAGCTTGAAATAAAAAAAAAAATGTAGTAAGCATGTCGTTAGCAAATTTTAATAAAAAAAAGTTTCAAGTCTGTAGGTAGACTAGGTAGTATTCTAATTTTGTTCACAGTACCTTCATATATGACAATAGTTTTATTTTATAAACAAAAACAAATCGTGACTGCTAGTTAGTTAGTAATAAACGAAGCGATCATTCATATTAATTTTGTAATTTATATATTCTAACAAAATCATTAGTCTACCTACAGACTTGAAACTAACAGGTATTAAAATTTTATTCCTACTACATATTGAATTTGTCAGATACTTGTTAACATATTTAGAAACTTTGCAACCACTAGCTGTAAATCTCCTACGTCTTGTAACACACATAAGGGTCAAGGCACACTAGCTTGCAGTCACCGGTGTCGCTTGCAGCTTCAGTGGTGCCTAATTAATGCATGCGGTTGGCAGGTTCGATGTATGTTTGTGACTTTTTGTTGTAATTTTAAGTTCAATGTGCTACTGTCTTTAGTAGGTACCTACAGCTGTTGTTTCATAATAAATAACTTGCTTTAAATCGGTAATAGCCCAGTCGCTAAGTATTAGGCCTCTATCTCTAGAGTTCCGAGTTCGCATTCTAATGGCACGCACCAATAAGGTACTTAAAAGTTATGTGCGCTTAATAAAAATAAATACAATTAATATATCACTTGCTGTAACAGTGAAGAAAAACATCGCGGGGAACCTCAGTGTTCTCCATAGTGTTGTTGGGTTACTCAAGGGTGTGAAATAAAAAAATATATGTTATAAATTCTATCGATATTTACCTAAATGTCGCTTGCTAGTCAGCCGATAGTAAAACTTTATTTGCGGTGCCGACTCCACAAAGGTTACGTCAAGTAAGCGACTCTGTCCTAATGCTAATAGTTTGCTAACTGCTTTTCGGTGCGCGCTCAGCGACGTACCGACTTTCCCTAATCGACTGAGAATTTACTGTGGCTATGCTGTGGCTTATGGATTCAAATCTTCCTGCGTCCTTTCAGTCCTTCGTGTTCCACTCCTCGACTTGGGTCGTAATCGACGTCACTCCGCTCGGCCCTGTTCTTAGAAGCCAACGGTTTCCCGCTATTTTTTCAGGTCATCATGTACTTGGACTTGGTTTGAGGACGGTCTGTAGGTACTCTTTTTGCCAAGATGTGGTCGCCATTCTAGGACCTTTCTTTCCCATCAGTTAGTCGTCCTTTGAACTATGTAGCTTTACAAAATTGCCACTTTAATTTCATAACTTAGACAGTTTTATTTGTTTGATAAAACTGTTATTTTATTACAATACAAAGGACATCGGAACGTGCAAAATATTCGGACTTTCCGGCTGAAAGGGACCCCATATTATTATGTAAATGAAAACTCCTTGGGAGAAAGCGTTGAAAGACAACTGTCGTACTTTTAACGTTGTTAACAATTAAGAGCTCACAGACTCAAATTAAACTATTAGTTTTGCTTTCCACCCGTCCAAAATAACGTCCAAATTATCGAATGTCGCTCCAACAGCCACCGGGCGTTTCCTTCATAAATCACGAACAAAATCGATTAATGGGAAATTTGAATACATGGCTCTTGGAAACACCTGCTGCCATTTATGAAATTTAATTTCGTACGTGACGGTAATCGGCGTGTTTACCCTACGGAGCGCTTGACTGGAGTGTTTGGAGGTAAATGTTGGATTAAAAATTTTGTCACTGAAATTGGAATTTTCGTGCATATTTTAAGAAGCGCTTGACGGCATGTCTAAATTTAATAACCTACGTATATTATTATGCCTTAGCGATATGCACTAGGATAGACTTTAGTTTTGTTAAAAAGATTTTTCCTTTTTTTATGTTGTCACTAATACTTTTAGTGAAGGGTTAATTTTCATACGGGATCATCTTAGTTAAGTTTGCATGTTTCCGTGCGAATTACTTTATTGTATTTGTATGATATGAATTATGTAACTAGATTTGATTCAGTCCATAATGACAGCTTTATGTATTAAAGTCTTTTCTAAAATATGTAATTAAAATGATCGTCGCGATCTAAAATCATCTTGTTTGAAGTCTTATGTATGTCATTTATCATCTGATGAAACAGAACGAGCGTTGCATACGATGTGTTCGAAATTCGAACGCAGGAAATTAACAAATCCATATGAGGAGCTACATGGCGTGTGGTTCCTGTTCCATTCCATTTCCAAATTCAAATTTAAATGAATGTGCGTTGATTTGTTTTTTATTTCTTAGATAAGATTAGGTTGCCAGGAGTGTTTTATTAATTTGATTTAGTATTGACATGTTTGATTGGTTATAAATAATTACTAGGTACTTGTGAAATACTAGACTTTTCTCGCTATTTCGTCCCCGTGGGTTTTAGAACTTGGTCAAGAGAGTTATAAAAATTATATTGTATGTAAATCCAGATTATTAACTACGTGAATACTAAATTTCATTCAATTTCTTAAAGCCGTTTTTGTGTGAAAGAGAAACAAACATCCATCCTCACAAACTGTAACATTTATAATAGTATAGTAATAATAAATACATCGAAGTAAACAAAGGCAAATTCGCGAATATTATTTTCATCCTAATCGACTACTGGATCAGAATATTTAAGTAATCGTTCGTAATTAGCATAAAAATTTAATTGGCAGATAACGCCTACTTTGTATTCCTGAAGCTTCTAGAACAAATAGAACTCTTAAGAAATCTCTGGATTATTTAGTCTTTTAATGAGTTCCCGTTCAATTTTACACGTGAGCGAGCCAGTGACCTCGATCCAATTAATCCATCCCTCTCAATTATATCCCTCTTCCGGCCTATCTCATTTTATTGAGAAAATAAAAAGGAATTGCGAGAAAATGGGGATAAAGACGAAATTTTCGGTTTATGCTTGTTTTATCGGGATATTAACAGAGTCGATGGCTGAGTATTTTAGGCGTAAATTCTGATTGTTGGGTAGAATTTATTGGATACAATTTTTTATTGACTTAATAGGTAGATAATACAAGTAGGTATTTTTATTGACTTAATACAGTCATTTTTAAGCTGCCATGCCACTTTAAATATAGCTGTTATCGTATCCAAATACTTTGTTTGTAAACGTGGTCAGTATCCATGTACCTACTCGGAAGGTAAGTCTTACCCTTTCTATTTGTGACTTTGATCAATACAATGGATTTAAAATTTGATGACAAGAGAATATTTGATTTAAGAAAAAACGATCATATCTTTAAAGTTAGACTAAATTCACATAGTTTAGGACATTTCAGTAAAATCCCTGGAACAACGGCAAAATAAAATCGGTTAAGTACGAATAGTTTCGAAATAGTTTTTAACATTCATTTTTTTACGAAATGAATAACGGAATTGGAAGAGACTTTATTTACTTTTGTAAAAAATGACTGCAACAGCTTTATATTAAAACTGCATCTGCGGCTTCCAATAACTCGACTCGCTAGCTACCTACTATCAAATAATAAAAATAGTCCGATATTTATATTTCGTTGAGAGGATGTATGGCCGATACATTTTGGATCTGCTCCAAAACTACCACGAACCGCCTCCTACATGTTTATGGGAGTAATAAAAATGCATTCAATGTATTCACTGCTCATATTTTATTAAGCCACGCGAATATCGATATTAGGTAATATCGATTTTGTTGCGGGTTGAGCCATTGCAACTCGCAGGCAGCGAAGCAACATGTACCTACTTTAAGTTTGCGTTTATTAATTAGTTGATTGAAGGCGGCTGAAATTGATTAAGTTTTTCGATCGCTTGCGATCTACTTAAGTAGCGGGGCTATGCACATTTCGCGTCAGTCGAACGAAGTCAATACAAAGCTCAATGGAGTCGAAGCTCAAAGTCAGTACGATTAATTTTTATCTCAACCTTTTATAAGGGAACAGTATACATTAATATAGTTATACTCGTCACCAACGTATACCAAACGTAAGCCTATGTTGACATTGCATAATCCTCGCCCCAGCGCAATATATTTCTTTGAGGCGAGTTTAATATTTGGGCCCATCCGGGATTCGGTTCATAGCTGTGTTTGAGGACTTACGACAGATCTGCTGCTATTGGTTTCAGTGAATGAACCTGTTTTTCCTTTACGAATTGTGGTGGAATGTGGAATGACTAGAAGCCGGAATCGCAAAATGTGAAAAGGCTGGTGTAAAGAAAGTTCGTTGAAGACAGAGATAGATAAAGAAGAGCGACAGAGACGGAAAAAGTCAGCAGTGCTGGATTTACACTTTTGCCGCCAGTAGGCTACATTTATGCCGCCCCTGACGATTCTACGTATTCATTGCGATTGCAAAATGCACATGATTTTGAAAAATGATTCGTCTTATGATAAAAATATTCGAGACGAATACCAATTTGCCTTTTTACAACGCTGATAAGATAATTTTAATAATTTAATAATTTTAATAAATTAGAAAATATGTTAGAACCTTATATTTTAAAGTCGTTGTCTCCGTATGAAAATGTTTTTATTTTATTTCTGAAATAGAATAAAAATATTAGGTACCTATCTAAATAATTTTTTTTATTAAAAAAAGACTTTAAACCAGAAACTTAAGAAATAAATCACTGATTGCGGATGATATTTACAAATACCAGTAGTTGCTTAGAAGGCCCATAAAGAGCTTAAAAAATTTGACAAGCCCGTTGTTCCTGGGCTTTTCAATACTTTCTGTCTAAAAAGTTTGCAGCAAAATATTGTCAGTAAAAAGGGCTCAGATCCACAATTCTCATATTGAGTTGTTCTCCACGGAGAGAACACGGCTCGCCAGTACGTGAGAACGCTGCACAAACGTGTGGAAGCGGAACAAACGCGTGCGTTACTCAAACACGGATTTGTGGAGAAATACAAGGGTTTTTGTATTCATTCACGCATTTTCATCGTGAATAAAGTTTTTCGCTTTGCTTCTCAATATGGGACGTTGTCAGCGTGAATTTAGATGGGGGCATGTTTACGACCTCCTTGACCAACATTGGTTTAATTCTTTTTAAAAGAAAGAAATATTTATTTTAGATTTGATAGATGTCATTGGTGTAAAAAAAAGTGTTTTTTTTTCGCCTCTCTCACGATCGAATGTAAATTATAATATATTAATAAATTTGACCAACTTTGGTTTTAATTCTTTTTAAAAGAAAGAAATATTTATTTTAGATTTGATAGATGTCATTGGTGTAAAAAATAGTGTTTTTTTGGCCTCTCTCACGATCGCATTTAAATCATAATATTTTATTAAATTCATACCTATTCCTTCTACATATTTTTCATTAATCTGACCCCGTCAGTAACATATTGTTTTAGTTTTAAGCAATTTAAAATGTTTGTAGGAGTTCGAACTGTCAGCCTTCTAACCCGCCGTGAAACAAGTCGTTTTAGTTTAATGACGTAAATACCTTCCCACATAGCCCGGTCAAATTAGACTAAAAATAGGGGTAAGGTTACAAAAATTCCCACTTGGCTGAATATTGGTAGGATTGTTCAATACACTATTATAAAGGGAATTTTTGTAACCTTGGATGTCTAAATTGACCGGACTAACAGTTTTTGAGGCGATCATTTTTTTCTTTCGAAATACATATTAAGTAGTTCGTGAATAACTTCATGTAGGTAATATTTTAAACAACTGAAACTGCAACCTGAAATCTCACGAGATTTCGCAATTATTTGTACCTACATACATTGATACATATATAAAATGTTCTTAATGATTGCAAAATAAGATTTTTACAAGGCTTCACGTAACATCGTCAACTACATAGTTTTAGCTTTACCTGAACCTAACGATGCTTATGTTCCTAGTTAAAGTTCTACAGGCCACTCTAGCTGGTACAGCCACTTTATTTATGTTACGTCACGATCCTTTAAAAACTCTAAATGCATGTCGTTTTTGATAGCACCCCACCCTAAAACAGCAGGGTGCACTCCATGTAGTCGATACAATCTTTTATTGAGCTCATACATTCGCCGTCAAGGCAGCGACAGCGACACGCAAGATTGACGACGCTACCCCGACCTTCGAGAGACTTCAGTTTTTGTAGAAAAAAGCCTCAAGATCATTAGTAAGGAGCAAATTTTTTATTTTTATTTAATAGGTACAAATATTTTGACAAATAAATAATAATTACAGTATGAGAACATTACATGAACCATGGTCAGATTTATCTGAACAAATACCTATGATTGTAGAGAATTATTTTAATACACTTTGATATTAAATTTTGTTTACCTTTAAACGATAAATTAAACACTCTAGATATTATATTTTTTAATAAACAAACCAAATTAGGTATTTTATAAAATAAAAAATAAAGCATTTTAATACAAACAATAATTAAAGAACGTCAATAAAAACTGTTTATATTTTCAAGAGATAAAAATTATAAATGTAAATATATTTTATGTTTATTCTAAATTGTTGGTAACGACACGTTACCTTATAAACCTGTTTTCAGGTGAAAACTTGTGTTTTTATTGATTAAATTTGCTGACACAAATAAGTAAGGTATCTTTTTTTATCTTATTTATAAAAGTGACCGTACTGAGGCATATAATCACAAGCTCGGTCCTTCCAAGGACTAAGATCCAGCCTCTCTATTTCGTCGCAGCTGCACATTTCATTTCTGTAACAAAAATATACTTTTAACTTTTTGAAATTTTACTTTCGAAAATAACCAAAAATGATCAATACTAACAAGTTATTAGGTTGAGAACCAACAATGCAGTTGAGGTAATTTTTTGTTTATGAATTACATGTTTGTACAAATTTAACTCTTTTCGGTGACCTACAATTAGAAATGTATCTACATCTACGGCTTATAATTATGATTAAGCGCGCAAAGAAATCAATAAAGTTATACAATTGTTACTTAAATATTTACTTACCCAGGCCCAGTTCTTAAAAAGGCTTGTGGCTGAATACGAGTGACGGAGTCACCCACGTCACACATAAACCTTGCGATCGTCATTTTCCTTATTGACTGCAGTTGAGCTGCAACAATTACCGCATTGAAATTTTATTTCTATTTTATCTCCTCACACTCATAGAATATAGAATTTCCTGCATCGTGGGTTCCATGGAACACACACAAGATAACAATAAAAACATCAAGACCAAAAAGCAGAAAATTGAACTCATCGTTCAAATCTCTGTTCCGCTAGGAATCGAATACAGGGTCCTTCGCGCAACGCACCGGCGTCTTAACCATTAATGAATAAAAACTTACTAATATACCTAATAATGAATAAAAACTTTTGACTTTGACTACAACCTGTACACTTTCCTAACTTACCAAACGTGAATGCATTGGGCCTATCCTCTCTTTCATACCAGTGCCTATCAGACACCACGTTGCGTATCAACTGGTCAACGACCAGGCAGTAGAAGGTGAGAGGTACATGACCATTTTCAATGAATTTCTCCATCCACATCCCTGCAGGCAGATCGATGTCTCGCACGTGGCGGTACTTATGCTTCAGAAGCTCCAATCTCTAAGAAAGAAACAGAAATACATAAGAAGATATCTAATAAAGAGACAGCAAAAGGATCAATTAACTTAAAATTAATGTAAATACTTAAAGATAAAAGAGTTGAAATTGATGATTCTGGAAATAATATCTGGCTATATTTAGTTTTAGTTTTTTAAGATATAATTATTGTATGCCCGCATAGGGTAGACTGTTCTTAACTTATTATAATTTTTGTAACATCTTACTCGTGTAACAGTCAACAATAAACGCATTATTTTCTTTTCTTTTCTTTCTTTTCTATAGATGACAACGATACTAAAAGAGGTTTATATATGCTAGTCCAAAATCTATCTAATATATCTAATTGAAATAATCAAGCGATAACTGGTGATGAATAGTTAGAGTGATTAGTTTATATAATAAGTACAAATCATAGGAATTCCAAAGACAAACCAGTTAATTACTATGTTTTTAACGTTATCATTTAACGTCATTCCAAAAGATATTTTGGCGATAAAGTTATCAACGATACGACTGTTGACAAAATTTTATTGTAAAAAACAATCTATAACCAAAGGACAAAGATAAAGGACCTCAACAATACCTCAGGGTCGATGGAATCCAATAAATCATCGAAGGTCTCGTACGGTTTCCCGGCACAGAACTCCCTGTACGCAACATAAGGAGGCAAGCCAAGGTGACGGCTCTTGCAGACGTCATTGGACAAAGTGTCAGAGGCCCTTTGATGAGGTCCTAGATTTGCTTCAGCGACCTAAAAAGACGAAATAAAAGTTCTGTATAATTCAAATCAAAAACGAAAAGCATTAAATACGAGTAAGTGACTATTAATTAAAACGAAGGAGATTAAGACAATTGATAAGGAATTTCAAAACTATAGAAAAGGTTTTTGACCACAATAAACAATATAATAAAATGGTTTTACTCACATTCCAATCGACTACATAATCAATTTTCCCACAAGGCTGTCTGAAAGCACTTTGGGTGATGTAGTCAATATTTTCAACCAAATAACCCGTTCTTAGGGTTAGGTTGGTCATTTTTACGTCTTTGAGATGATTGCCTTCCGTGTCATACATTCTAGAAAGATTAGATTAGATTAGAAGATCATTCTATATTCCAATATGAGATGAAGAAAAGATTAGATTAGATTAGAAGATCATTCTACATTCAAATATGAGTTCTCGTATTACTTCGCGGTATTGTGTTTTGTAATATGAATAGGTACCTTATATTTGTATCCTGAATTGTATGAACCCAACGCAATGCCATAGCGAATTCGTAAGATAACGAAGGTTCTACATTGACGTTGTATAGATCTCTGAATCCTGGAGACGATGAGATGACGCCATCACGAATAAGATTCTCTCGACCTAGAAGAAATAGAAACAAAATATCAGCAAATGAATAAAATATCGAAATAAGACATGAAATAAACAAAATCTTAACCATTTTTAATAATTTAACTACACCTGATTAAAGTAGCAAAATGTAGAAACATAACATTAATTACTAGTCAGTGTTAAAGTAGTCTTCAAATCTTTTTCCACGTCACTTTGTGAAAACTAAAATTATGTTCAGTTATGTTTTTAATAAAATATTCAATCTGACTTATTTGAAAATGGTCTTTAAAAGTTTAGTCTAGTTTGTTTGATAATAAAATCTTTGGATAAAGCAAAACTTACCCATAAGAGCCGGCCACATTTCATAGTAGCTGATCTGAAGCATGACTGCAATGAGGATCTCTCTGGTCTCATAGAAGATCCTGTTGTCATCCCAGCAAGGGTTCATGCTATACAGTGCGGTGGCTACCTGGTTGTGGAATCTCCAGATCCAAATTGTGAAGAGGTTTATTCCTAGTACACTGTTTATGGAGTCTTCGGCTAAAATGAAGTATTTTTAGTATAAAAGTTATCTTTAAAGTTATGCTTACGACTTACCTTTATCTCTGGCTTTAGTAACTTGTACTGATGACTTAAGTAAGGCAGTGGGTATCCACCGAATTCAAAGGGATTGCATTAGTAACCTTCAAAAGACTGATAAGTAACTAATTTATTACTTTAATAATACATTTTTTATTCTATTTTTTTTTCATAATTTATTTTTGAAAAACCTATAATTGATTTCAAACTATTTTGCTACTTACGTGTATCATGACATCTCGTTTCATGAGGCTTTTGGTTCAAAAGGCACAAATTTACCTTGCCTTTCGTACTAGGAGGCCAAATTTTTCCATTTTCAATTTCATATTTCAACAAACCGCCGACAAACAATCTTCCCTTCTCATTCAACGCTTTCATTGTGTTTCCGTAAATTTGGGATAGATCAAACAGTGGTGAATTTGAAATTATCTAAAAGAACCAACAAAAGTTATTTTAATTAGGTTTTCTATGATTTACAGTTGTTTTTCTTTCTAACTATCTCAATTATTAGTGTTATAGGTACAACCTAGTTATTCTTATACTGACGGTGCTGACTATATAATAGTGGTGAAATCATTATAATATTTTTTCCTCACAAGTATTTGCTGCTGCTCTTACCTACAAAACGTTTGAAAGACAAATTAATAGGACTATCCATAGCGACAACCCAAGTGGTGTAGTGGTTAATACACCGGACTGCGCGGAGGGTCCTGGCTTCGATTTTCTGGATTCGATTTGGGTGTGTTGTGATCTTGTCTTGTACGTCCATGGCACCCACGATCCAAGGAATCCTAGTATGGGGTTAGGAGGGTGAAGCGTAATATTTTTTAACCCCCAATGTAAAAGAAGTCTCTGTCTATCTGTCTGTCTGTTTGTCTGTGGCACAGTAGCTCGCGAACGGTGATGACAATCGGTTGCGTCGTGGAGGGTGAAAGTGGGATAATCGAGTGGGGTCTCAAATGAAAGCGCATCATGTGCACATTTCAAAATAATATGTTCAATGAAAATCGGTGGAGCCCTGAAAAAACTGTGGGAGTAAAAGTGGGGAAAATACCCAATATCTGCAAATATATGCAAATATATGTAGGAGTTAATTCATACCCTTTCCGGAGTAGTATCTTTATTGATGCATCCAATAGATTGAAAAGTTTCCGGCTTGGTCATGTTCATGCAGCGGATATCGGAGAAGCGATGTACTGGGTCATCGTCGGGAACTTCAATAGGGGCACAGGCTGGGTCCAACTTGCCTTTTGGCTCACAGCAGTATGGTTTCCAGAGAATGTAATTTACTAAAAAATGATTTATAAAGAGATACTTCTAAACTATATAGTACAGTTGTTGTTGTTTTTAAAGTTACAGTATTGTAGTTCAGTTTAGGAGTATATTGAAAGGGTGAAGAATGAAATAAACGTAACTACTATAATATCAGTTAAAACTTATAGTTTTAAGCTTTGTGCTGTTTACTTTTCTATTATAATAAATTATTAAAAACAATTTAACAATGAATGTATGGTTGGATGGACGATTGTTACTGTTAATAGCAAAACGGTTAATCGGATGAATCTGAATTTATTTAATTTAAAATCATTCTTTTACTTTAAACACAGGTGTAAGAGAAAGTGTCAATACAATTACAAATAATGTACAGTACACAGTTAAAAGTACAGATAAAGATACACAGACGAATGGATATTTGGTGGCAAATATAAAACAAAACTAATAGTAAAGAAATTTATTTATTAATTACTTATATATTAATGATTAATTAAGAATATTTTGTCGCATTACCGGTATCATGAAAAGACAGGACATCAGCTGACACGGAGATCAAAGCATAGGTGAGTAGGTGGGTGAATTTCGTGTCCGGTAGATTGCCTTCTGGTAGTAAGTAAGTTCGGAGCGGTCGGCATAGCGGCAGCGGTTCACCGTCCTCTGCAGATCTTAGAGAAAAATCTAGAAACAATGGAAATCACTATCTACAAAAAATGGAAATCCAGTACAAATAATTAAGAAATATGAGCCAACTTTCCCTTGTTAGTTTTTTTCCTTAATATTGGCATACCTAAAAATGGTAATAAAGATTGATCTTAATCATTATTAACAACTCTATACCTATATTTGTACAAATAAACGTTTTGTTTTTATCATTGTCTTTTGAAACTTTAACTCAAGTATACCTTTTCCAAAATTAGCTGGAAGAACCCTGTAACCAGGAGTATGCGCTGCTCCTCTGGATGGGTTCTTCAGATTGTTACAGGACCCATCGATGCGTCTTCCTTCACGAGGGTCGCATGGTTCAATATCGTTAACGCACCAACTGCATTTAAAATTACAAAGTTAAAAATTAATTCTATCGGTACAATATATCTACATTTGTGTTGAATGAAACATCAGGAATATGGAAGTTTCTTCATTTCTCCTTTATTGTTATTTTAGTGAACTTTATCAATATATTATCTTAAAATTACAGATGTTATAGTAAAATAAACAGATCATTTCTTTTCGTCAAAATATTGATATCAGTTTTTAGTTAAGCAAATTTATCTCAGTTGGTATGTATTTTAATAATTAAGAATATTTAAGATCTCACGCAATTGAATAAATTTTAAGACAATTTTACAAATCATTGTTGAAAAATAAATGAGACCTTATGATAATGAACATTAAAATGTTAAGTACATTATGTACTTATATGTACCTATGTCCAAAGGTATGCTAAATACTTACAAAGTGGTATTGCGTTTTACATGTTGCTTTATTTCTGCTGTTGTTGCTGGATTTCCAGAAAAAGAATCATAAACCACAGAACCTGCCACAGAGGATAAATAGACACTTTTTATAATTAATGACAAAAGCGACATATTTGACTAAAATTTAAAAACTTAAGGCTACGTTAACCTGGGACTACTTATAAAGAATGGTTCAACAGCTGATAGTATTGATAGTTTTAAAGTTACTATAAAGGATATCCTTAATTGTGTTGATAACTTCACATATACTTAAAATCGTAAAAAAACAGGTTTTCGAATCGTTATCCTCACTCGATACTAAGTCGATTTGCTTAATGCAATAACAAACAAGAAAATAAACTAGAAATAGCCTACCTAAATTGTTCTGGGTTTGCATCTGAATTTTGCATTGAATTTAAGTGGTTTATAGAATGTTGTTATTAACTATGCACATGATAAGCAAACCCGACAACATCAACAATTTACATCTATCGACATCTACAATTAAGTAACACTTGAGTACAAGTCTCTTGAGTACAAATCTGAGCACTTTTGTGCTTTGGTAGCACAAGCTTCTAGAAGTAACTTTGAGGCTCTTCCCTACCTAATACTTAGGTGTCTAGCAGTGAAATATCAAAATTGTGAACGAAATTTCTTTAGACGCTACCCACTTACTTATCTATTCATTAGTGATTTCATTTTCACCATTAGTCCTATCATCAGTAGGTTGAAAAGCCACCTGTGTTCCTTTCACCTTTTCCTTTTAGGTATCATCTGATAATGAGTGCATTATCAGCACAAATCAAGATCAGTTCAATTGTTCAGTATACAGTGGGATGTTTGTCTTGATTGCCAATAACATGTGTATTAGTTCATCATTGACTGCGCTAACAAGCGTCGTATGCAAATTCGGTGCGTCGCATACGTGAGTGGCGCCGGGCGGCACAATTATATTAATTGCTGAATTAGTTATGTGGCCATATATAGTAAGTAGCTTAATCGTATGCGGTTAACTGGCAACGTTTACAAGTACGCTTATTGATGATATAATATTATTAATAATTTATCAGAGTTGATTGGCGGTTATGCTTAGTTTCTATAAAAGGTTTTACCGTTACCTTGTTGTGTAGACTTGAAAATTTAATTTACAAATAAATAAAATAGTTGTTTCTCAAGATATTAACAAAATAACTTTGCTACAACTTTTCTCAAAATCCAGCCTTTTTTTACAATTTTTGTCAAATAATAGTATAACTCCAATTTCTTCTATTGTAGGTATCGTAACAGGTTCAGCAACCTGCCCATACACCTACAGTAAAAAAAAATTACGAAACTAGACTCATCCATAGCTTCTGAACGCTGTACGATGTTGTAGTTATTTATAATTTTCTTTGCACTTTATCAGACGATACTTTTTAGTTACATCCTGCAGTACATAAAAACAAAACATCCACATTTGAAAATGCAAACTCTGTGGTTAAATCCGCTATATTGGTAATCAAACCTCAATACGATGGTTCCATATACCATTACAGGTCGTCAAAATATTTACGATTCTAAATCAGCGCAGTGCCGCAGCAGAGATAGTCATTAATACCAACAAAAACAGTCGACAGTGGCCGCATGGAATTTAGAAATATGCAAATTAACTGCAAATTCCCCTGGCCAACATTCAAATGGTTAGACGTGACTGAAATATTCATTAATTGATTTAATTAAAATTATGTTTGGGAATTTATATAATTTTGTTTTTATAAATCTTATCAGAAACTATGAACCTTATTGTAAGTTTTTTGAATATCGCTAAAAAATCTAATTTAATTGTTTGAAAAAAATCGGTAAATTTTTAAAGGATTTAAGGGTATATAGTATCAAGGAGTCTTAAAACATAACTAATACATACTTCCGAAATACCTAATTGGTTAAAATATAAAAGCTAACATTATTGAAAAACTAAGAATATACTCTATAATTTATGTATACACATTATACACATTACTATAGTAGGTATAAGCCTTTAGGTTTTAAATATAAGGTTGAATTTAACTGATCAAATAAAGAAATAATAATAATAATAAAGACGTTTATTTGTATTTAACGATTAAATTAGAAATTAACGATTAAATGTCTAAACGTTAATTTCTTTGAATTTATTTATCTAATTTATAAATTTATCTAAAAATTTATCTACCTCATTAGATAAATTTAAAAATTTATACATATATAGTATAAAAATGATCGAAACAAGTCCAGCAAAGAGCACAGAAATAAAGTTTTAAAAATTAAAAGTGTTCGTTGAATCGTAGCGATTTTCAAATTCGTTCCGTCTAATTTTAACAGTGTCTGCTAGATTTGAAACGTCATTTCCAGTATCGTCGCTTTTAATTAATATTTCCACGACGCTATCTGTATTCGCTGAATTTGAAATACAATATTCAGAGGCAAATGTATGCTAATGATGCGGCAGGGATGGCTTTGGAAATTTTACAAGTCATTTTCTTGGGAAATGTATATTTGCACGTGAATTGCTCGGCTGTATTATAAATGACTTTCAGGATTATAAGTTTTAAGTCTTGGAAATTTAAGTCAGTGGAAGAAAATATAATAATATTATAATCAATAAAAATTTCCATCTCATCATCATCATAAATATTACAAAGATTCTTTTCCATTCTTCATTTTAGAGCCTTCATTTCTTTTAAGGGTCTGTCAAGCTGTGCTATGTCAATTGTCTTGATATTCACATACATACATAGATCATGTATAACAATTCATACTGTTAACGCGTACCAATAATCAAGATACCTTACATTTCAATGGTATATAAATGAAACAACCGCAGAAAGGAAGCAATGAAGCGACAGGAAGTTTTATTTGCATCAATTTGCGTATTAAATAAGGAGTATAAGTAGGTACTGTTACAATATTAAAATGTCTACACGCTAATAGACGGTGCCAATGCGACCTGTTACAAAACTATTATTTACCAGTAGCGGTTCGTCTTTGATGTTGACAAGAAAACACTTAGTCAAGTATCACTGAAATATTCATGAGCATTTGCATTCTTCCGAGTGAGCAACCAACCGCAAATAGCTTGTAATGACAACGAAATGCCGCTCCTGCACTTTGGTTGCATTAAACGAATATTCTTCAACATTTCCTATGCGACCTCCAAAAACAGCATCCACACTTTTATTGGAATCTTACTAAATGTCATTATCGCTTGACAATTTAAAATTTAACCGCAAATCGATTTCGTTGCCACTACCTGCGTTACAAATAGTTGCGTTCAGTTACAGTTGGATCATCAACTTGAACCGTATTTCGATTGCAGTAAGAACTGTTTTCGTCTGATTCCAAATCGTCTGCCAGCAAGACGAAGCAGTTACCTTATGAATAGGCAATAAGTTGTCCAGAGGCGCTATGCACCAGTTAATGACAGCTGCATAGTCGAGTTATGCAGATTAATGCCAATTTAGTACACCTATAGTAATTAGAAGTTGCGGTGCCGGGCCTACTGTCTTGAAGGGTATGAATTGGATGTGTAGGAGCAGCGGCCAATTGGTCCTTAGTCCTTACTTAACTACTGGAGATGGAGACTGCATTCTATTTAAATAGGCTACATAAGGGCATTAAATGGCATGCCCGTGCCGTAAGATTCCATTTGAGATCCCTTCTCTAGTATTTGAGTATATTCTAAACCTACGTAGGTATTAGGACATTGATCGCATTAGGTTACAAGAACTGTACTATTAAGACCTCCAACACTAAAGAGATGTTATTTTCCAAATAATTCCAGTATTCAAAACAACTTACTAGCTTCATCGTCATCATCATCATTCCAGCCTTTCATAGTCCACTGCTGGACATGGACTGCGCTAATCGACGCCACTCCCAGTCCTGGGCCCTTTGAATCCAACGCTATACTATTATACTAACTTACATTACCGAAATAACTTCTTGGATTCTAAATAAACAATCGAGGTGTACACCAACACCATAATTATAGCTATAAAAACATTGATAACATTTCATTCAACCAGCCAAAGTAACGCTCTTTTTAATGTACGAAAAAATTCGGATAAAATTGACCTTTCCTTCACAAAATGGCGACAGTACTACTAACTTCCTACCCTTCCGATAACCCGAGTATTGTCACAAGACCATTACTTCGATAGAGGATTTCGCAGACATGAAGATATGAAAAGCCCGTGTGTTCACGGGTTAAACCCGTGGGAAGGGTTAGGGCGTGATCACACGCTGGTTTTAGTTATGGGAGCATAAAAATACGTCCTTAAATATTTTGTTTTAAAGACTAAATGTGTTCATTTAAGTTTCACACAAAATTGCCTATATAGCTTTCATTTCTTGAATTTCTGCTATCACCATACTGTTGTTTTATTTGTTTAAGATGAGAAACTCCACAAGAAAAAAAGGATACACAATTTTGGTCGTAAATCTCTTTGATCGTTGACGTTTCACGCTGTCTTCTTCGCAACATCAGATTATCAGATCAGATGCTGCTTTTCTTTGCCAAAATTGGTAGTGTTCAGCTTCTGACAGGATTTAGGTACTGATCTGAATGATGACTTGTGACTTTCTCGAATTAGATTATTGACTTTTCTTAAATTTCTT
This sequence comes from Erynnis tages, assembly GCA_905147235.1. Classification (NCBI taxonomy): domain Eukaryota; kingdom Metazoa; phylum Arthropoda; class Insecta; order Lepidoptera; family Hesperiidae; genus Erynnis; species Erynnis tages. The sequence goes on from LR990076.1 coordinate 1,186,405, forward strand.
AAATATCTGGTACCTGGGCATATGCCCTGATATCAAAAACCTTAGTATCTGATGTTCCCTCGTGGTTATTCTCTACGATCCTCCTGTCGGGTCAAAGTTTAACATACTCGTAGTCCGTCAATGATCCTTTTAAGTAGGTTTAGTTGGCACCACATCTTTTAGCCCAAGTTGCTTTACTCCGGTGACTTTGTATGACCTACAATATCCTGCGAAAACTATATCTTTCTAATCAAAACTTTTGTTCCCATGTGCACAGACTCTTAGAAGCCGTGGTCGGTCAGCCGGACGTGAAGACCCTACGCGCCATTTCGCCTCACACTACATTTCCTCCAAATGACGCGACAAACATTTCAATCGGCTTTCCGGAAACCGATGTTTATTTTATTTGGCCCATTCCAGCTAAATTTGCCAAAAAGAATCTGTCAACTTTAGATGTGGAAAATAATTAACAATTACTTCGCGCGTTGTTTGCTTTTGGAAGGAAGGTATGGGTGTAATTAATTTTAAGTTTTTCTCATTAGGTAATCCTGGATTTCGCTTCTTCGAATTTATTCAATCCACACACAGTTAGCGACCACATTTAACGATGAATCGCGACATCATACGACTAACCATCGATTAAGCAACGTCGGGTGCAGTCACAGATTGCAGTACGCGGATGAGTGAGTTTTAGTAACTGATTACACGCGGTTCGGATGATTTAAAGGGTCAGTATTAAACGTCGACTAACGTCCAATGGGCGGATCAAAAACATTTTATATAAGACTAGCTGACCCACCAGGCTTCGCTCTGTAAATGAATTTTTTTATTTTTTTATTTTAATTTAAGAGCCTATGTTACTCAGGCTGAATGAAGTTTTCCAATGGTGAAAGAGTTTTTGAAATCGGCCCAGTAGTTTTTGAGTTTATTCGTTACAAACATACAAAAATACAAATATTTCCTCTTTATAATATTAGTATAGATGGCGGCAACCTTTCATGTCAGACTGTTGGGTGTGGGTCTCTCTTCACAACAGGAGGAGGTAAGGAGATTACTCGACCACGGTGCTCCAATGCGGATTGGTGAAGAAACGAGCTAGTGGTCAACCCGTGTCGCATGTTCTCAAACCGCCCATAGGACTCCGACAAGGATTAACGACAGCTATTGTGTCGATAACAACCGGGACCGACGGCTTAACGTGCCCTTCAAAACACGGATGTAATTCGCCACTAGCGGTCACCTATCCAGGTACTGACCGCGCCCGACGTTGCTTAACTTTTTCCATTGCTTGCAATATACTCACGCAGCGGGGCTATGCGCGCTTCAGTAGTTTCCATTCACAAAATTCATATTAGAGTCGGTAGATTAGTACAGTAACCAGTAGAGAAATTCACTTTACTCTATATCATCCGCATCCTCCAAAGCCAAACCTCTTTCTTGTAGCGTAAACAACAGCAACATAAAACCATTTCATGATCGAATTAATATAATTAATTTTATTAAGCCTTCATCGCTTTTACGCTTCGATGAATGCATTGTCATTTATGGTTTCCCTGAATATATATTAATTTTCCCTTCAACATGAAAATTATGAGAGTTTTACAAAAAAACCTCCTGTCGCACTGCTAGGGAGTAGCTATAAGAGATTAGCCATTATTTTCTCAAATAACAGTTTTAACATTTTTTTGTCTGTGACTATTTTTTAATATTATACTGGCTTCGTAAGTAATCGGTAACTAAGATTTTATCAACGAGTTTGTACCAATTATCTTGTGGTTTGTTAAAAAACTTTTTAAATTGAAGCAGTAAGATTTATAATGATAACTTACGAGATGAGATTTTTTAAACAATAACCAAGGAAACACTAGGATTATGGAAGAAAAAAATAAGTTGTTTCTATGTTATGTCGCAAGCTATCTTAAAGCTATCCTAGAAAGATTAAATTCATAGGAATGGAGCAATGAAACTATCCATCGCTCGAAGTTTGATCGCCAACCGTGAGTTCCCAAGTAAGTTACGAGCGGGATTTCACCTTAATTTCAACAATACAGCGCTGGAACTTGGCAACGGTACAAATTACAATTTATAGCTTGTATTATCTTCATCTTTTTTGTCCGCTTCCGTCTGCAAGTTGTGAACAGCGCATTGAATATATTTTGAAATTTTCCGGAAACTGATTTTCATGTTGTTCCTGAAATAGTTGTTGTTCATGGTAATAGTTTTGGGTGGGCTTTTTGTCGATGTTTTTCATAATTGCCGGAGGAAACCCATAATGAGCACTACGGATTGTATCCGTAGTGCTCATTGAGAAATGAAACTCCGTACAATGAAATTCGGTCAAGGTTTTGTACAAGGATTTTTTCCGACTAATTTTCCAAAAACTGACAAAATAAGTCGGTATTCGAATTGGCTTTTGATCCTAAACAAAAAAAAATTGTTAATGTTAATATTTTGAGAAGACTCTGCCGATGCGTCATGATTGGTGGAGGAAATCCACCACGCAATAGAATTCAATTCGGTGAAGGATTTATAGGCAGAATTCTTTTTATTTATTTTCCAAAAAAAATCATAAAAAATGTCCTTGTTTCCGACTTGTCTTTTTAACCCAAACAAAAGAAAAACTTGTAAGAGATTAAGTTAGGGTTACCAGTAAAAATATAGCATAAAACGGAGTCTTCAGTGAATCCGACCTTTTCATCATGAAAATGTAATCTTCAATGAAATATACAAGAATACACGCGAGAATACGACGTCAGCTTTACTCTATAACTATATACCTAATCCAACTGACTGTAGGGTTACAAGTAACTTGTCACTTTCATGGGATATTAATTCATCCGCCAAATACCAACTTGAGTGGAAATCAAACTAGTACGCACCACTCATCCTGCCATTATGGTCTCTAGCTCTAAAGACATAAGAGATAGAATCGCGTGGCGGACTACAGGGAAAAAGGGCGATAAGTGGCGATCAAATTGAGAAACGTCGTGACACGTGCAAGTTATTGCTTCACGAGTGTTTGGACAAACTACGATATTGCTTATTCGGGCTGAAAATCTTTATTCGTTAGGAAATTATTGGATCGCAGACCGTTGTAGCAAGCGTTGGAGTGACTGGAAACATACGGGTTGGATCAATGTGCAGAAACGCTCTCTTATTTATTTATTTATTTATTGCACCAACAAAGTATACACTAATACATGTAGAATATCGAACATTCATGGATACAGGCTAAGTGTTACCTTAATTATAGGCGCAAATAACATTCTTGGAGATCGATACATACTTACATCATTATCACAAATTTAGAATTGCATTAAAACATTAATTGAAAATCGAAAAGTGATAGATTATTAAATTTATAGCATTATTTGAACAATATTGTATGGTTATTATTTGAACATTGCAAAATTACAAAAAGTTTAAATTAAGGTATAAATTATATTCCATTAAAATTTAAAATTAAAATAGTTATAATTATCAATAAACAATGTAAATAATTCAGTCTTAAAATTAGTCCAAAATCATCTGACTCTTTGACTAGTTAGTCTTATCAGCACTTGTGCACTGACACAAATTTCTAGAAATGTCTCGAAATGAAAAAAATCGGGTTACATACTTACGTTTTTATATAGCGGTGATGGCACAGTGGCTTAGAATTCAACCTCGAATCGAGGGGTCCGGGTTCGAATCCCAGTGGCACGCACCAATGACTTTGTAAAAAAAAGTTATGTGCGCTTTATAAAAATTAAATATTTAATCGTAACTATGACGTAACTTTAACATCGTTAGGAAACCGGCATGCCTGAGAGTTCAGAAAAAAATATGTTCTCAAAAGCATGTGAAGTCCACCAACGGGCAGTAGTGGTGCGTGGTGGACGGCGGCCTACATCCCTCTCATTGTGAGAGGAGACCCGACCCTGTAGTGGGTCATTAATGCGTTACTGACAAAATGATAAATAAACACACAAAAATGAATAGATTATTATTTAATTAGAGCCCGTAGTGTAAAAAAATCAGCCTACAACCAAATAAAAGGCGGGATATGACAATCTTTACACTCGTATCTTTATCAATTGCGAACGTTTCGACCTCTGTAAGTTTCTTTTTAGCGTTCCTTTCAGAGTCTGAGTTATTTACTACTGTACACTTATATGACTACACCCGCTGTTGCTTACGAATGCGCCTTTCTAACTTTCTATAATTTCTATTTTCGTTAAAATATTAAAATAAATAAATAATTGGACTGCTAAACGATTACAACTTATTTTAACATAATTATAATATAAAATTTGGTTTTAGTTATTTAAGATATAATTATTGTATGCCCGCATAGGGTAGACTGTTCTTAACTTATTATAATTTTTGTAACATCTTTCTCGTGTAACAGTCAACAATAAACGCATTCTTTTCTTTTCTTTCTTTTCTTTTCTTTTCGTTAACTCTATCAAAGGATTTTAAGTGACAGATGTTGTTTTTACAATTCAATGACCCTTTATCAACCACAAAATGCAAGGAAAATAAAGAAAATGTCCTTAACCCGTTAGTAGCCCAGTGCAGAGTCAGGTCTCCTCTCACAACGTGAAGGATGTAGGCCTTAGTCCACCTGCTTGGCTGAATGCGGGTTGGTGAACTTCACACGCATTTGATAGAGAACTCTCAGGCATGCAGGTTTCCTCACGATGTTTTCCTTCACCGTGATAGCAGCAAGTAATTGGTAAGTGCCACTGGGATTCGAACCCGGACCTCTCCAGCCGCATTCATAGTAATTGAGCTATCACTGTTAAAAATAAGATAGTGAAATAGTAAAAACAGTAATATATATGAAGTTGAGCTTAGTTCTTATGGGAATTTTCTTTCAAACAGCCTCTGTCTTTATGAAACTTAAAAAAAAGTAACTAATACCAAACTTAAAAACATACAAAAAACCACAAAACGGCGATGAAGATAAAGAGGATTACGCGATCAAGCATAAAAAACTTGAATCCATAAAACCGCTTTAAAACAGCTCAAAAGAAAATAACAACTTGTTACGACGGTCGACAACTTTTAACGACGTATAAGTGTCAATTTTTTCTCTTAAAGGGCCAAGTTTTGTACAAAAGAAACATTTTTTAAGCGCCGAACTTTCAGGGTTGTTCCATAAATGTAATAAGCCGTGAAAAATGGTTGCCGACGTTAGCAAGTCACCATAATATTGGCTTACCATTAATCAATATTGAGAACCCTCTCAAAGAATATTGACAGGGAATGACCGCATAGAACAAATTTATCTCATACTTGGCCCTAGGATACCGCCCTGTGTAACCCTATAGTGTAATTAATTTATGACGGTGAAACTGCTAATTGTGTTAAAATACTTGCAGTCTTGAATAGAGATAAAAATGGAATAATTCAGTGTTGTTTAATACCCAAAATAATTATATTGTTCATATTCAAACCACTCACCGTTAGAATATCAACCCGACGAGGTTTAACGACTGTATCTATCTACAAATATGTGGACAAAAACGGTAGCAAGCACACATTCTTACACAAAGAGCGCGTCAAAAATTGCAGAATCATCAGCCGACGAGGTTTGACGACTGTTATTTATCGACAAAAATGTGAACGAAGACGATGAACGATAACAACAGGCAACACTATCGGTCTCACCCAAACAGCACACTACTAGTAAAACTGATTAACATTCTCAATCATTATAGTGCCATGAGCTACATAAATGTATTTGTAGAGTCTGAATTAGTATAGTAGGTACACCCTATTGTAGAATAGTCGCCCCTGCACATATTTTCATGGTTTCAACGTATAGGAGGAAATGTACATTGTAATACTTTCACGCGCAATTGTGATGCGTTGCTTCTGGTTTGTATGGGACGACACGATTTCTCTGTTCTGCTTTTGTATCAATTGTGGACTAGTTGATCAACTGATCCAGCATTTTGAAAATGTTAAATTTTAACAATAACACAAAACCGAATGACCGATCAAGTCGATTGATTAGAGTGTGTTACTTCTAAAGTCTGGACCATAAAAGAGAGGCGTACATATTAAGATTAAACGGTCTACACCTACTTACAATTGCATACAAACAAAATTCCTTCCTCAAACAAAACGGGATGTCACAGGCCATTGCTGCCATTGAGCCACGCTCCGCCGCCATAAGTAACGAACTGCGAAATTGTTTGATGCAGATGAAAGTGGTTTGTTTAGAGGTGATTTAGTTCACAAATAACGTGGCGAATGTTTCCCTGAAAATAGTGTTTTTGTTGAGACGAAGCGTTCTAAGAAGGGTCGTTTGACTTCAATTGTGGAGAATGCCGGGTAAATTGAAAATATCCGAAAATATACTCGTGCTATAAGTAGTGCAGTGATATCTTTTGTGACTCACGAATACCAATATTAATGCATATTTTTAGGCCATTAATGACCCAATGATTATAAGCATGCCTGAGAGTTCATAAAAAAAAATGTTCTCAAAGGCATGTGAAGTCCACCAACCCGCAGTAGGCCAGCGTGGTGGACTAAGGCCTACATCCCTCTCATTGTGAGAGGAGACCCAACCCTGTAGTGGGTCATTAATGGGTTACTGGCAATGACCCAATGCAGGGTTGGGTCCCTTCTCAAAATGAAAAGGTTGAAGGCTTTAGTCCAACACGCTGGTTGTAGGTTTGTGGACTTCACATGAATATGAGAACCGTAACAGCAGGTGATATTTCATTTTATAAAGCGCACATGTATAACTCTTAAGAAAATCATTGTTGCGTGCTACTGCGATTCGAACCCGGACCCTTAGAGCAAGAGGCCAAATTCTTAGCCAATGAGTTATCATTGCTATAAAATAAAGCAATAAAATAAAGCGCTATATTATATTAAGATATTAAGCAAATAACGATATGAAATTGGTAATTACCATAGTTGACTGTCTGTGTTGTCGACCATAGGCGAGAAAAGATTTAGCGATTTTTTACTGAACACAAAGAACATAAAAGTAGCGGCCATGCGAGGAGGCTTAGGCAAACGTTCAGGTGGTCTTAAGTTTTTAGTGCACTCTATGTACGTGTGTCAGCTATGATACGATAGCAGTCGTTGAGCCTTGTCGGAGCCCCGACGGGCGGTTGGGCGGTTGGAAAGCGTCCAACACGGGTTGCCCACTAGCCCGTTTCTCCACCAATCCGCTTTAGAGCATGGTGGAGTACGCTGCATGCCTCCCCCTGTTGTGGGAAGAGACCCATGCCCAGCAGTGGGCCATAACGGGTTGCAGAGAAGGGCACTCTTATACCGCTTGTAGTCATGCTCTCGCTCACGGCGGTAGCTGATTATTGATTCTATTAAGTTCCTGCAATTGTCCGCTGAACTTAATTAAGTTATGAATGCGTCAGCTGATATTTAGTCAGACGTCAGCAAACAGCAGTTTTCATTTCAGTTTTTTGTTGCTCGCTTACCTTTTTGTATGTTTCGACTATTTTGTTTAATGTTCGCATCGCAATGTATTCTCGATGTGTTTTTATTTATTTATTTATTATTATTTATCTATCTATCTATCTATCATCATCTACTCACACTACTCAATCATGTTTTAATACGACCTCCCCGTACTTCTGAAGTAGCAAAGCACTTATTTCAACTTTAGGCAATTATTTGATTCGATTCAATTCCGGTGACCTGCAAAATGATTCATCATCTCTTTAACAAAATGCCCAATATCTCAAAACATCTTTTTCTATGAGGACGCTTTCCTGAACTTCGGTCCTATTATTCCTATTTTCCGGGAACTATCCCGCAGAATCGAGTTAGGCGACCGCTTACCGCTTTCGGCAAACAGCGCCCGAAACACGTAAGTACTTCGGTTTTCCGAAAGGACGAAAAACGGGGTTTCCTCTTGATTTACATTGGGCTACACATTTTCTGAGTGTCTCTAGTTTCTAGAGTACATAGTTTTATGCGGTGATAGCCCAGTGGCTTAGAATTCGACCTCGAATCGAGGGGTCCGGGTTCGAATCCCAACGGCACGCACCAATGACTTTGTAAAAAAAAAAGTTACGTGCGCTTTATAAAATTAAATATCACCTGCTGTTACGGGAAGGAAAACATCGTGAGGAAACTTGCATGCCTGAGAGTTCACAAAAAAAAATCTCAAAGTTATGTGAAGTCCGCCAACCCGCAGCAGGCCAGCGTGGTGGACGGCGGCCTACATCCCTCTCATTGTGAGAGGAGACCCGACCCTGTAGTGGGTCATTAATGGGTTACTGACATAGTTTTATGCCTCTTTTCTCCATAAAAATTGAGACAAGTTTGGTCCCAGTTACTAGCAACGAAGTTATGATTTGAGTTTAGTTCAGATTTCATTTTTGTAAGCAAAAGCGGTGATAGCCCAGGGGCTAGGAATTTAGCCTCTTATTCGAGGGGCCCGGGTTCAAATCCCAGAGGTACCAATATTTTTTTTAAAGTTATATGCGCTTAATAAAATCAAATATCACCTCCGCTGCAATCACTTGCTGATGTATGGATCGATGTTTGTACTCTTTCACGAAAAAGCGGCTAAACTGATTTTGATGAAATTTGGTATAGAGGTACTTAATGACTTCGACTAACATATAGGGTACTTCTTATCTCAACTTGTCCCAAATTCTTAAATCCACGCAGAGTAAGTTGCGTGCAAGAGCTAGTAACAAAAAGAAATAACCAAGAAACAGAAAAGATCAAGGCAAAACCACTCGAGGCTAAAATGTCCTTTTGTTCCCGGAAACGAGAGCACGTGACCCGGACAGTGTTTGCTGTTAGTGTTAAGCGATCGCCAATTCAATTCCAGGAAATAACATCTTTCCGTAGAAAGATGTTGAGATGTTGAGGGAAAATGTCTTTGTGTTTTGTTAAAAAAATCTTTAATACTTTATGGTTGGCTGATAGGTTAAACATTTGTTTTTTAGGTTTGATTTTAAGGAAACGTCTTGTCGCGTTTTATTCCTAAGAGGAGGTCGTTGATGGGCTTATTATTTGTTTTTGATGATAAAACTTGATAGTAACTTCAAAACCGTACATATCTATGTACCGACCAATCACCAAAATAGCTGGTTGATAGCAAAAATGGCTGGTAAATAGGTTGTAAATAGCAAGGGAAAGTCAATATTATTCTCCCAAATTGTTTTCGGTCACCGTTTAGACCATTCCTTGACCCAAAGCAGTTACGGCAGCTCTGAAGCATGGAAGCGCGCATTTGATTCGCCAGTAGCGGTAATCCATCAAGTTCCTGGTACACGCATCCAACGTTGGTTAACTTTCGATTACTTGCGATATACTCAGGCAACGGTTCTATGCGTGCTTCTGTTCTACAGAGTATGGCTAATAAATGGAATGGAATATAATCACTTGTGCCAATGGATTAAGAGGGCCCAAGTCGTACTTGAGCTAAGAGTCGTGCTAAGAGCGGTGATAGCCCAGTGGCTTAGAATTCGACCTCGAATCGAGGGGTCCGGGTTCGAATCCCAGTGGCACGCACCAATGACTTTATCAAAAAGTTATGTGCGCTTTATAAAATTAAATATCACCTGCTGTTACGGTGAAGGAAAACATCGTGAGGAAACCTGCATGCCTAAGAGTTCACGAAAAAAAAAAAATGTTCTCAAAGGCATGTGCAGTCCACCAACCCGCAGTGGGCCAGCGTGGTGGACTAAGGCCTACATCCCTCTCATTACGAGAAAGAGACCCGACCCTGTGGTGGGTCATTAATGGGTTACGGACAAGTCGTACTGTAAAACTCTAAGTACTTTAACACGAGAACTTGCTGCCTTCACAGCCGATTATGTAGAAGGTAGATGATCAGACTCCATAACTCTATTATAATCTTTTGCCATTGGAAAAACGCTCTTATTACAATCGGAATCAAACCATTAATGTTCCTCAAGACCCCCTGCCATATCAGCTTTTCCACGTCATTACCCTCTCAAAGATTACTTTGCAAAATTATGATTAATTTGCGTTACGTTCATTAGAACTCTATTAAGCAAAAAACTTGGTCCTATATCTAAAAGTTATCTTTGTTTTTTTTGGTCTATTTAACATGCCATATAAATACTCGTAGTTGCAACCATTTAAATATCCTTGTAGGTATAGTCTAAGTTTCTCTTGATTGCAAGGGAAGTTGACGCTCTAAGCATAATGGACCACTCTAGGCATACGGAACGACGTCTTTCTTATTGTAAGAGGAGATCCTATACTGCAATGGGTCAATTCGACTGATGTGGACTGAGGAAAGAGTATCTCTTTCCTCAGTCATACCACTTAACATTTAGTAACTTAATACATGTCAGTGAACTAATCCTTTATTTCTTTCCACCCTTCGTAGTCCACTGTTGGACATGGGCCTTCCCTAATCGACGCTCAGTCCTGGGCACCGTCTTCAGATCATCAGTTCATCTGATCGGAGGGCGGTCAGTCAGTACTCCTTATGCGGTCACCATTTTCAGTTTCCAGTGTGTTATTCAGTGTTAATGTAAATAGTAGTGTTGAATATTTTTTATTTTTTCAGACAATTATTTCGCATGCCGCTCCATATATCAAAGACTGGGTTTTAATTTTCAATCTGCGATCAGAGCCATTCATTCAGTCGGTACCTAGCGTTCTAAAAACGCATACTGGAAAAAATGCCGAGTAATTACACATTGTACGTACGAAACAAAACGTTCGTATGACAGTCAGGGCTGGCACACGTCCGGTATTTTGGCGTGCTCCGATATTTGCACAATGTTAGGTATTTATATAACATATTATTTAAATAACCGTTTCCGTCTTAGAATAGTTCCACTCCTGTCAACTAGGAGGACCGTGGAGGTCGTAAGAGGCGATTGGAGGGATGTCATTACCAGAGGATGGGCAGCAGCGTCTCCCTAAAAACTATAAAATCTACTGCGGTCACCAAACGACTTTAAATACGGTTAAGAGTACGGATATTCAGTGTAAGCCCATGGACCACTCACAGTTTGAACCTCACTAGGTTACTAGCTTCTATCTGTCGGTTCACATCAGTTGCAATTTAATGTGTTACTATTAATTATGTGATACTAATGATAATGATGATTACAAATTGGTATTTTCGGCAACAGGTTATTTTCACGCCAAGCATATTTTCCCTGTCACAACTCAGGACACGAAGAACGCCCACTGGATTTACAGAGCCACGAGGAGATCTTTGAGCGAACTTCAATTATGGTCTTTAAAGTAAATATATTAGTTTTTAGTCAAATAGGCTTTGATCGTTAAATCGGAGAACAATAATGATATTGTTTTCTTTTCGGAAAAGGCATAAAGGATGCCAATGTAGATAGGTATATTTACACAACAGAATTTCTTTATTTAGAGGTTGGGTCCTGAAATTCCTAAAGCTTTATTTCTTCAGAAGTACTGGTATCCGATTTATATCCGATATACGATAACGCAGGTGCCAGCCCTGTAGACAATGTGTGTAGGGTGAGCAGCGAACAAAGGTTTTTTGTTTTACTTTAATATTTCACTCCTGTCGTGGAGATGGTGTATGATTAAAATGTCCTTTTTGCGTATCTGCACTAGGGCTGCTTTGAGAGTGCCTTTTCTTGCTAAATGGTTTTTAGGGTCCGCCAAGAGGGATATAAAGCATGGTTTGGTTGCCGCAGGGTCCGCGATATTGTTTTCTTCTTGCGATATATATCAAAGGTGGGGTTGAACTATGTAAAGACGTGACGTTTATGTGAATATTATGGTGTAATATTTCATTTTGGGAGATTTTTGTTGATAGTAGAATTATTGTTTGTGATTCTTCAAAACTAATCAGCTTATTATGGATAAGATAGCAGTCGTTAACTTGCTTATTCACACATCAGTTACAATATCAGCGAAAAGTTTCGCGGCTAACCTATTTCAATATTCTATGATCTTGCAATCGACAAGAAGAACCGTTTCAGGCTTCACAATGTTATCTTTGCTGTCAATTCGCTTTTATTCCGTTGTGTTAAGGTTCATTTTAGCAAAATAGTGAATAGTGTCTTGTAGATACGTTTTAGATAGCGCCTTTGTTAGGAAGTTTAGAGACAAAGTGATGTCCCATTGAGTTCACAAAGACGCCCCTTGCGTCGGCCGTTTGGATTTCAAAGAAATTGTCAGCGATCGGAAAGAAAAATGGTCGAATTAATGCTTTGTTTTGTTGCTCACCTTTCAGGCATTATCATCAAATGAGCAGATATTGCGGAGGTGAATTATCGTCATCTATCTGATGATAAAGACTGATTTTCCAAAGTTTTCATAAATTGACCACAATGGTCAGAATTTTCTAGAATTTTAGAATTATTACATATCTTATTTCTTTCATGGTGTTCATCTGTATAGTATCTAGATTCTAGGTAAGTACATTTTTCATATTTTGGTTTTTGCCATATTATTATCAAATCTTAAAAGAAGTATGTGAAATTATGATTATGATGTAGATATACCTATGACTAGATCTACAGTGCCTACCTCCAATGCAAGCCCCTAGACCACTAGCTTGTTTCCTCTTGGAGTAGCGTGGTGGAGAATGCTATAAAATTCCCCCTTTTTAGTGGCAGCGTCCTTCAGTTGGGCATACAAATTGAGCAGGTTGTAGAAAATTCCCTCTCTTTCAATCTTCTTATGAGTTTCATCGAAATTGATGAATTTATTTAACTGCTTCCATTTGATAGCTCAGTATCTGTAACTATAACCTAAAACTGTTTGTAACCTAAAAATATTGGACCTACAGTGCAAATATACCAAAGAAATTGAAAAATACAAACCCACAGGGAAATCTAACACCCTAGCCGATCTGTGTTCGGTATCGAGTAAACTTTACCGTGAACAGTTGGCGTTGACAATATTTCTTGTAATTTACTCTTTTTGGGGCCGAATAAATTTGGAGGCAAATTTCTTCGAGTTCACACAACTGTCTGCAACAGATGTCCTGTTTGCTCAGAAATAAAACTTGTTTCAGAACAATCTTGCGACTTCCTAATGATGTGGGAAACCTTTATTCAAATTTGGGAGAAATGTGGGAAATTCCTTACCCCATTATGGTACATATATCGTATGTATATTTGCACATATATTTTGCCAGTAAGATTATTATCTTATTATCTCGATAAAATGAACTACGAGAAAAACTATTCTTACTATGAGAGAATATTTCCCACTTATTTTTTTAAATATTTTCAGGCTAGTCTTTCACCTATCTGGGACCCACTGCAAGGTCGGGTCTCCTCTCACAATGAGAAGGACGTAGGCCTTAGTCCACCGAGCTGGCCCAATATGGGTTGGTGGACTTAAAAGTTGTTACGTAAAAAAGGATGAAATTGAATTTCAACCAAAACGGTTTTATAAAACGTAATGAAGTAAGACATCTGTGAGTTCTGAATCCCAAAAGAATTTATAACTCAATTTGATGTTAGTTTTGTGTGTTACTTGATGAGATAAAATCAATGGAGTGAACACGTTTGTAGCTACTATCATTACAATTATATCCAATATGTATAGCAACTGTACTACGCCATTGAAAATCCACAACTGACCTCAAAAAATATCGATTCTATTTTAATGGAGATGCTCTGACATGCATTGAGCAACTATGACTGCGAAAATCCAACATAAATACTCCACAGCTTACTCTCCTTTTGTTTCTTGCTTGTAAACCTTGCTTTACTTTTAGAATTTTCTCCTTTGTCTAAAGTTACCTAATGAAACTAATAACTACAGCGTGTCTCAGTGCAACGTAACTAAGTGTAAGACGTTACTTTGCCGCTACGAAGGCGGTAAGCTCCTTTGAGCGTCTGGCGGCAAACGGCTCTATATCGTTCGATGTACACTCGATACACTTGTCAAAGAAAGTGTAAATACACTGGTAGAGTCGTGTTTCTAGACTCGACGATAATAGAAATAAGTATTGTTTAATAATAAATTGTAAAATCTTAAACACCACCCTAAATGATGATTTGTCATTTAATTTTGTCAGAAATAAAAAGCACATGTGAAAAGGTATAAGTACCTACCCAGGCAATCATTAATGAACATCTTTCTCACATCAGAAAACTACCGTTGAAAATGCATTAATTATGTTTGACAATAGTTTTAGTTTTATTTTTACGTAACGCATACGCATACACGCAACGCATATCTACGCAACTGCTATACAAAAATAGGATTGTATAGCAGAAAAGCAGTAATGCGTTAAACAAGTTTAGGAATAATAAATAAATAAATAACGACTGTCGCCATTAATGCAAGAATAGGTGTTTGGAGGAAAAGGGGAGATCTCCCGCCAGGCGATCTCACTGCCTGGAGACCGCGGTCCGAATGTTGACTTCGGACCATTTGTATATATGCAGAGATTCTAAAGGACTTTGATAGCGCGTTTGAGGATACGTCTTCCGATTGGCCAGTTCGGTATGAGGCGTGTGACGTGTTCTATTGTTTACTACATTCGATGCTTGCGTCGTCATGCGTGGTCAGCATTTCATGTGAGGCGCGCGCACATATTACTGTAGGTATCGCGCCGCTACAGGTGTATAATTGCTGACCATAATGACTCATTTACTAAACGTAGTTAGTAAAAGTAAACAGTTGGTTTTACCAAAATTCAACTGTAGGTACTTTTCAATGAGCTTTTTTCTAGAAAATGTAATTAAAGTAGTAACAAGACCATTTTCCGATGCGACTGAGCTGATCGCTCTTTGAACCGGTCTTTCTTGGCTGCAGTCTCACAAAGGAGGCATTCGAGGCATTCTCGCTACAGTCTCGAAGAAACTACATCTCAAAGGAGCGATCGACGTTTAGTAAATGTATTGAACACTTGAAAGACGGTCCTGTCTTGTATAGTATTTTTGTCATTCTATTAGTTTTAGAGGTAGAATTTTCAGCTGGAAAAGGTCTTTAACAGATTTTTTTTATGTTTATAATATATAGAACAAAATACATACCTACTTGTATTGAACCCATTAATGACCCACGCACGGTCGGGTCTCCTCTCACAATAAGAAGGATGCAGGCTTTAGTCCACTCTTACTAATCGCCTAATTTAATAACATAGATACAAATAAACAGTATTCGCGAAAATACTGGTAACTTTTATGTCATTAAAATAAACACCACTCAAGACAATAATGGTACATTATGGACTTATCAACTTACAAAGGCTTTCGACTTTTAACTACAATATCTTCTTGTTAAGTGAAGGTACAAGCATTCTAGAACTTTCATTGAGTCTAAACTACTAAGTTTACTACTACTTTCAACATTGTTTCGAAAATAACTCTATAAAAGCAATTTACGATAATCGTTCTAGATGCTTTTAACAATATAAGTTGTTTAAGTAACTTATTGTCGGTGATAAATATTGAATTCGACCGAATCGACTCGAATTGAGGGGTTCGAATCCCAGTGGCACGCACCGATGACTTTGTAAAAATTTTTGTTTGCGCGCTTTATAAAATTAAATATCACCTGCTATTACTGTGAAGGAAAACATCGTGAGGAAACCTGCATGCCTGAGAGTTCACAAAAAAATGTTCTCAAAGGAATGTGAGGTTTACCAAGCCGCAATAGGCTAGCGTGTGGGATTAAGGCCTACAAATCCCTCTAATACAACGAGAACCACAATTTTCTGGCTTCAACAGACTTTACCCTTTTAATAAACCTACGAAACATTATCCGTTTATTGTATAAAAGTTGATGAGTATATAAACATAGACAACAAACCAAACAACCTCATAAACAAAACCTCAGCGAACCAATAAACTATCCAGACTAAACTTTAATTAAATTTTGTATTGTCTTAAGTGTTACGGGACAAGGAACAAGAAAAGGCGGGTTTGAACCAAAATAATTATAACACATAATTTTTGGTTCACTTTAGTTTTGAAGTATAGTAAAAATGACAAAATGTTACGTTATCTTCGAGAAGTAGTACGTACTTCTACCGTTATAACTATACCGTTTTAAGCAAATATGTAAAAGAAACGTGAGGTGGGCTACTCAATAGATTTTATGTCATTCCTTTTTTCGTTACTTGCAGTCACTTTAGTTTGCAGTTCGAGGGTCCTCGAGGGGGTAAATATTGTAACCCCGAGAAAAATGCTTTAGTAATACAAAAAAGTAAATAAAATTCTTAATTTAATAAATATATATTGTTTGCTGACGAACAAACTTTTTAAGCAAACAAAGGTCATTAATGTGAAATTCGCTGTCGCTTTTACCTTAAACCGCACCCTAAGTTATCGCTATACTTTCAAAGTTTAAACAAACTCTTTGGCTTTCCTGACTTGAACCTGCCAGCTAAATGGTTTAAATTTTAAATTATCACTTGCATCTATTAAACCAGGACTTTGCATACAAAACTTGTGAAAATTATAAATTACGAAAGTTATTTTAATTTCAAATCTTCCGCGAAGAGTTAAGATAGTACACAGTACCGGGTCATAAATAACGGTGACTTTAATTAGATTTACAAGTAAGAGTGCTATTAAAATAAATAAATCTCAAGAGTTAAATAAATTGGTAGAGGATATTTTAATTTTTTTTGTAAAATCAATGAAAATAGAAATTAATATTAGCTTTGATATAAAGCTCATTTTAAAATCTAGTCAATTCTAGTGTTTATATTATTTATGTTTTCTATTACCAATCTAGAATTGATATGTTACTAGTAACATACCTATATTATTATCATCTATTTGCTATCCATATCTAGCTATCAATGTAGAATTGATATGATAATTGATATGTTACTAGTAACATACCTATATTATTAAGATCTATTTGCTATCCATATTCATTAAAATTTAAAAAGCCTATGTATTGTAGTGCAACTTATGGAAACTTCCGCCACTGACTAAGAGATGGCGCCACGCGTACATTGAATCACGCTATCAAATTTTTCTAACCATCTAACAAACATAACTCCGAGTTGACACAATATAAACACGGCTTCCGATGCAAATGCGCCCTTAAATCTAGATGACACCGAGCTGTGTTGGAGATCTCCTACTATACCTACATACTAAAGCCTTATTCCAGACATTCCAGTCCACAAGGCGTTGTTGGTGCTTTTGAGTACTAAATCCAAAAAAATATTCTTTAATTATACCACCCCAAGTTATTAAACAAAAAGACCGCTACTTTCTCACGAGCGACAAAATAAGAAGCCGAATTACGTCACATCCATCTTTCATACTGTTATCTAAGTACACAATAAAATAGGTTATATCGTTATTTACAACATGCACTTACTCGTAGATGCGATAAGGCAGTTTACAGCATGGGATTATCAAACAATAAAGCTGTAAAGTCAACAGTTTGTGTTTAATATGTTGCTTAATTTAAGTGGATAATAATGTGCTTTGGATAAACGTTTCAATGACACATTAACAACTGATGTATACACACACACAATGAAACGCTCATAGCCCCGCTGCTTGAGTAAATCACAAGCGATCGAAAAAGTTAAGCAACAACGGGCGCGTTCAGTACCGCTAGCAGTGAATTCGTTCAGTACCTGTACCCTTAGTCTGAGTTTTACCGATACAGAAACGAAACGTTTGTGCGATTCGTTTCGGATAGATCGTAATTCATACACAGCTTACTACACAGGCGTCAACAGTGTAATAACAAATAGAGGTAAAAGATTTTTAAGTGAGTTAAAAAATTTAAAATCAAATTTATGTATGGAGTGAAAGATATGAATACTTATCGTTAGACATTATAACACTAACAAATATTTAATACCTAGGGGATAATATTAGTTTGAAATTTTACACGGTTATTATGTTTCATTAATATTATTAAACATTGAAAGAGTGTTAATTAAAAATAAAGCAATTTTTGTGATGATTTATCTAATGCTTTATTAATTTTTTAACTCTTCTAAAAATCTTTTTCCTCTGTTGGTTATTACACTGTGCATTTACGTCTGGTAAGCTGTGTATGTGTGCGTTTCGTTTCGGAACTGCTAAAACTCAGACTAAGGGTGCTGGATGGGTGACCGCTAGCCTTGAATTAAATACGCACTTCCGTGCTTCGGAGGGCACGTTAAGCCGTCGGTCCCGGTTGTATCGATCAGATAGCATGCATAGCATAGTATTGTATGATTAGATAGGAGGCCCCAGGGGCGGCTTGAAAATATCTGACACGAGTTGGCCACTATCTCGTTTCTCCAGCAATCGGCATTGGACGTGATAATAATACTACCTACCTATAGGTAAGTACTCGTGGAGTCGTGGCTCTATCAAATCCTTAATTATGAATTTCACCAGAAAGTAAATGGCTGTAATAATTATTTTATTAACATTAGGACTCATTTCTGCTTGTTTGCTGCGTCTATAAATTAATAAAGTCTCTGTTAGTAATTAAGAATTCAAAAAGTCGTTGCTAATTACTTTTGCTGTTTAAATTGCTGGGATTTCCCGATCGTCAATAGCATCAAACAACTACCCTCTAATTACTACCTTCTCGACGTCACTTCATACTAGGTGGGCGGAGTCGGTAATAAGTAATAACAGTATGCCTGACAACCAAGGGGCTGGGCGAGGTTGATAAACCATTCTGAAAATATACTTCTGGGAATTTTTGCAACACTAGGCTCTGTCTGTGTGTTCCTCTTGTGTTAAGATTTAATATTATTAAACATTTCTGTGTCCAGGCTTTAATATAAATTTTAAACGCTACTTGCCATTGATTGCTATTACAAAGTTCTATTACAAAAAAAATGAAAAATTTCGATTCCAAAAAATATTTTTTATTTTTATTTTCGCATTTAAGTAGAATAAACTTCGACTTCCTTCAATCGCCAAGAGATGGCGCCACGAGTGTTCTAAAACACGCTATCAAAGTTTTCTACAGTTGATTCGTAGAATTAATAACGCAATCGGAACACGGTCGCGCCACCGCCATAATGACCTCGTTTTGTCGTATTCCCTTTTTCTAATATATTAGTTTTTTCTAATATATAAGTTTACTATAAATATTGCTTAGATAGGTAAGTAATTCCTACTCAGAAATTAAATTCTATATCATAAAATGTTTCCGTCTGCCACTCTATCCTTAAAATTTGTAAACGTAAATAAACTCTCCTGCTGAAACCATTATTTTTAATTCATTATTCAAATTAAAGACACTTTAAGAATTCAGAATACGTTTATGCCACTTTTAAATTAAAAGACGGTAAATTACAGATCCAGATCTAAGGACGTTTTCTTTAAACAAACTATTGGAAGTTAATGAGAGGGGACATGATATTATAATGATACATTTATTGGACTAAATGATAGGGCAGCGGTACCTATAGGTAATTGGACTGAATTGCCGGAATCTATGACACAGCGGTGGAAAACTACGTGGGAAATACCATGTATTTATCGACACTACTATCGTGGAGTTCCGAAGAAAAGCCACTGTCATTTCTACTCCCCGTTTTATTCACTGCCAATAATTAAAATTTTATAAGTGAAAAGACTAGGGAGACTTAGATATATTATAGAAGAAATTCTATTATAGCACACTTTGAATTTCTTAATTAATAACCTGAACCCCTACACCAGCTTGGCCATTACCCTCCAGGGTATTCCACTGGAATGCACTGATCTAGTGCATGCTGCATAATACAAATTGAGCCGGGGAGTGCACGCCGTGCGCTGAATACTGCATCACTTCACCAAATGCATGCGCTCCTATTCGTGGAGGTGCGATATAGGTAATGATATAGGTAAAGATAGATACCACCATCAGAAGGCCTGGAAACCACTCAAATTCAAATTCAAATTCAAAAGCTATTATTCATTATTAGTTACAATTTATGCACACTTAATGAACGTCATACATTTAACATTATACAAACATCCGCTTTGATCGGCATCCCTCAGGCAAAACGTAGACTAGGAGAAAAAAAGCGGGCGGAAACAAACTCCCGGCACTCTTTTAAAAATAAGTATGAATTATTCTATGGTGTAGTATGACTAGGCCCAATAAAGGAACACACGTGACAGCTATCGTGTGTGTCAATATCGCCCTATTGCCATCCACTCACAATTTTCACACAACACTTTTCATTCATTTTAACATTTTCTGGATTTCCGAAAAGAATCTTTTTTCTGAAAAGTAAGCCAAAAAACTTAAAAAAATGACAAAACAGAATTACAGAATTACAAATTTATGTCACTTCAAAGGACTGGAAAGTAGTAGTAGCATCGAGTATTAGTAGTAGAATAATTTAAAGCTTCTATGTTTTTTTAGTGAGAAAAATAATAATATTACTGAAATCCATTAAACCAGCGTCAAAAAGTGAAAAAACTGAATACAAAATATTCACGTTGAAACTGACAGCTAGTAGTCGATAGTCCGCTGTTAGTCAGGCTGATGATGCGTCATAAATAGTCATTATAACCACGGCTTTAAATTTTATGTTAGGTTTTAAAGTGACTTATTGACTAAACAAATGACGTACAAAATACGTGGAAAATGTAAATATTCCAGAATTTAATGTGGAGGAGAAATAAACTTAGAATTGAAGGTAGACTAAACCGTTTTTATGTCTAAAAGCTGTAAAACACAAGATATCATTTATTCAGAATAAATGAAACAATTGTAGGGTAGAATAACAATTCCGATCACGTGGTCGCAATGCCGTCGAATACGAATGCACTGGCCACGTCTCAATTTGTATTATGCATGGACGTTGCAACGATAGTATGCACCACTGAACAAATACAGAATAAGCCAACATTGAAAGTTTTATATGCATATGCAAATATTTTGTATAACTTAGGTGACGTGGACGATTGAAAATATTATTTAATTCAGTATTAACGCTATTTTTAATTTACTATTGTAAACCATTATTAAATACCTATTACAAAAGATTCGTGTTTAATTTATAAAAGCTTAAGGGTGAAGAATAAGGGTGAAGAATAAGAAAAACAAAGCAAATTTGTTAATAAAATTAGCTTCTTTTAAAAAGGAAACGATTGAAATATTAAAAATGCTTTAAAAACTTTGTATTAAATTTTCAACTTATCTAAAAGAAATGTCATCATCATGTAAAATGATCCAAAAAATAAGATGAAAAAGTCCACTGAAAAAGAACTAAAGTAACTTCAGGGACTTTGGGTTACCCGTTGAATACAAATATACTGGAAAAACAACCTGTATTCATGAACTTGAGTTTCTTAAATGACGGTCGAAAGTAAACAACCAAAGGTTGTTGTTGATCTATTGCTTTATTTTTTTTTTTGTATTTTCTTTAACGTGGATGGGAATTATAATAATCATATTTTTTAAATATCCATGATGCTCGTGCCATCGAGAATCCTTTTGGATGGTTATGAGTGTGAGGCGTTCAATATCCCAAAATAATTTAGCTAAAGTTCTAAGTGGTTGCGGATATAAGTGGTTGGTACCAATAACCTTTTGGTAATTTTAACCCAATCATTCATTCTTATACAAAATCATTGTAGGTCACAGAACACAGGAAAGAGGCTGGAAAAGAGCACTTCTTCAAAGCCGGTAACGCACTGGCGACTGCTCTAGTGGTCAGTGCGCTTTAAAAAATTAAATATCGCTTGCTGTAACGGTGAAGGAAAACATCGTCAGGAAACCTGCATGCCTAAGACTTCACAAATTAAAATGTTCTCCAAGGCATGTGAAGTCTACCAACCCGCATTAGGCCAGTGTGGTGGCCTAAGGTCTACATCCTTCTCATTGTGAAAAGAGACCCGATCCTGCTGTGGGTTACAGACAATGATATAATATTTACTATTTCATGTAAATTATCTAAAACTATATTTAAAAACAAGCGCACCATGCGCTCTACAAGCTGATCCATCCGTTCATTTGTATTCAGCTCGCGTTCCGAGCGCGCCGAAATGGCTTCATCTGCTTTCAGCGGACATTTTCCACCTTGTTTTAGGGCTGACCTCGCATAATGAGGATGTTTTCACGTTTTTTGTCCTTTGTGTGTCTTGTAAAGCCTAGTGGTCTGAAATTATGTGTATCATACGTCCCTCATCATAAAACCCCTTAAGATTATGTAGGATGAAAATATACCCACCACCTTATTAACCCGTCATGATGAAGCATAATATACTGAATATACTATAATTATTTGATGTGAAAATATTAGTTGCTATGAGTATCAAAGCACACACATAATTATGAACTTCGATACAATTTCTATCCGATTAAATAATTTGAGATTTGCCGTGACTGCGCCGGAGTTGTAATGTTGTAATTATGGTGGGTTGAATGCCCGTTTTCTCAATTATCATTTATCATAAAAAATCCAAATGGTTGCGTTTTAATTTAAAAAAAAATGGTAACTAGGATCAATTTATTAAATTCATCCTAGAGAAACAGTAAGCTGTGCAGCCAGCCAAACTAAGATAGATCAAAAAGGAAAATGCTATTCATAAGCCAACCAATATTAATAGTACAGATGAAATTGACAAATAACAAAGAGATAAGGCAATTTTCGTTGCTTCAGTAGTTGTGGATGCTGGACACGTTTCAGTTGTAATGAATACAATCGCATTACTTGATGTTGTTCTTATGACCGCTAGCGGGTTAAGATGGCCGTCAATGAATAATGGATGAAGAAATATTAGCTAAGGACGTTATTTCAGAATATAATATTTAAATTATAATAATGAAATCGTCAACAATATCAATTAAAACAATTCTATCTAAGAAATTAATGTGAATAGATCTATATTTCAGACTATAATATTTAAATTATAATAAACAGATATTAAAACAATATTAACTGAAACCATCCAATATTATTATTAAATGTGAATAGTTCTTTGTATCGTGTATTCCCCAAATACCATAAGGATATTTGTTGAATAGCGTATAAAAAAGTAAAAATAATCGTACCAAAACTGCTTATAAACGTATTTTATACATTGGACAAGTACATCGTAAAATCAGATTTAGAACTAGGTACATACTCTAAAAAAATTCGCAGTAGTCCACCAGACTTCCGTAGTCTTATTCTTATTTAGTTGCTTATTCCCGTAGTAGTATTTTAAAACAATTTTAATCAGTTAACTGTTACTCAGTTTAGATTATTGTTAAATGTATTAGAAATAGTAGTTCTATTTCTATAAAGTTCTATATAAGTTACAAGTGTTACGTATTTTTCTTTTCCTTTGAGCGTTTACTGTCCTTTTACTAGAATCATCTAAAGTACAAGTGTGCCTCAAGGGAGAAGGGTATGAACAAAAAATATCGAATAATACAAAGGAAAACTTGGTAAAAATCAACTTTTCTTAGAACGAGTAACCATGGGAAAACTAATTCAATCACGCTAGTGTTCTCCCTCTGGAGGCAGCTTTGGGGAGAAATTTCTTTATTTCTTCCTGGAGTTTCGTGATATCAATTGATACAAATCGCTGAGGGGTCGGGATGAGGTAACAAAATAATCTTTATGATTTATGGCCTACTTATCTAATGATGTGTTATGTTTTTCTCCTAATTCCCTGATGGTTATCTTTTATTCTGGAGCAGCCATTTTGATTTTTTCATGTCGGTTTTTCATCTTATTACTTGAACATGAGGACTATGCTTTAATACAACAAAGGTTGTGTCATATTCTTTATCGCCTTGACCGATCTTTTTTTTACTATTCAATGTCATTTTTATTGTGCTTCTAATCTATGTCGTTTCAGTTTTTATTTACATAGAACATTACATTGTTTGTTTCCAAATTTTTGTTTAGGTCAACGCCAATTGCATTAGAAATTGTCTCCATATCTATAGGGCTTACATCAGGTGGCTCACCCGTTTCTATTATGTTACGCCCGGCAATGTACCGGGATACGGGTCAACTGCTCCAGGACGCAGTGTAAATAAATTACCCAGTATCGGATATCCGCACTTCAACCCATCGGGACCCCTGACGTAGCTGGAAGAATGTTTGCTTCGAGAGGGTTCACATCCCATGTGTACTTACGGAAAATGAGGCTTACCTATGAAATCAAACGATTGAAAGGTGTATTGGCAGATGGGAGCTAGTCAGGCTGTTTATTGCAAATAAGATACGATACCTATTCTCTTTGTGAATTGAAAGTAAGATCAGCGAAATGTTATATTGAGACTTAATGAACGAATGAATTAATTCAGGGAGATTAAGGGAGAACAATTACCTTAAAGGTGTGTTCTGTATCGGTAGGTGGTTCTAAAAAAAAGACAAATTTTTAAAAGGACCAACAAGAACTTTAAATTTCACAAAATTTAAAAAATCATTTTTGGGCATGACATATTTCTTACAACACAAACCATTGAAAGGTTCCATTTTTATAAAAAACATCTTTTTCTTTTATAAAAGAGGGCGAGACAAACACTGTTTCCTATGTGAAGGGAACAGAAAGCAATCAAGCATTCATTTAATTAGCCAATGGATAGACGCCGAGATAGCGAAAATTGGATATGTGTTGGAAGAAAACTTAGATGGAAAAATCCTTGGATTGGATGCATTTGTTTAACATAACCAACCAACAATGACCATAAACCAGCTATAGATATGTACGAGTATATATTTAATTTTGATTGACTTATATTCAAAAGTTTTGAAACGCATGGTTTCAATGATGATTTTTAATGAAATTGCTTACTTATCAAAATAAAACGTACAAAAAAGAAGCAACGTTGAAAATATTCCGTCATTTAAGAAAGCTCTCGTTTGCAATTGAAATGAAAACATAACTGTTTACGAAACATTTCATAATGCAATCGACTGTAGGTAAATCACGTTTTTATCTTGAAACAATATTTTGTATTGGCTTAGCAGAAGCGCCCGCGAAATGAAAAAATATACATACTTCAGATCTTGTATCGAATTCCATCCGGAATTATAAGCGACATTTGCATAATGGAAAGGATTTTGGTCCTTCTGTTGATGCCTTTAAGACTCAAGTCGCTCGCAGCGTTCTATTTGTTCCAAATATTGGTACAAGATTTATTAGAAATGACGCAAACGAAACTGAACCTTCAGTCTCTGAAGATAAAGTTCACGCAGACAGCATTTATAGAGTTGTTTTCCAGATAGATGCCAGATACAAGTCTCCCAATGAATGGGAAATTAGATCGTGG
Organism: Erynnis tages; assembly: GCA_905147235.1. Lineage (NCBI taxonomy): Eukaryota > Metazoa > Arthropoda > Insecta > Lepidoptera > Hesperiidae > Erynnis > Erynnis tages. The sequence goes on from LR990076.1 coordinate 1,211,497, forward strand.
GACGCGAGTGGAAGCTGTATTATAATAGATAGGATTTTCTTACGAACACAGCGAAATATTTTTTTCTGTTGCCTCCAATCGCCTTTTGTGATACAAACGAGCGATCAGGAAACGATTGATCTTGCTACATTTACATTTTTTATTAAACACAATATTTTGCTGAGTTTAAACCCGTTTTCGTGGCGACTTATCTAGGACTAGAGCTCATGGATGATTAAAGATCTCGGACAGCTTAGAACTTGTCGGGCTATCCCACAGGCGCCAGGCGATGTCACTGCCTGGGGACCGCGGTCCGAATGTTAACTTCGGACCGTTTGTTTATATGCAGAGATTCTATGGAACTTTGATAGCGTGTTTGAGGATACGTCTTCCGATTGGCCAGTTCGGTATCGCGTGTGACGTGTTCTGTTGTTTACTACATTCGTGGTCGTCATTCGTGGTCAGCATTTCATGCGAGGCGCGCGCTCATATTACTGTAGGTGTGGCGCCGCTACAGGCCTACTTGAAGTGAGTCGTAAATTCATAAAAATGTTAAACAATACTTTAGAAAAATATCAATATAAAATAATTGGTTGAGAACTAAAAAAAGTCTTCGATTTTCATAACAGTAACGTATATGACCGTCGAGCATGAACACTATCGTAAATAGTAAAGTACTCGTATAGTTAACGTGTGCCATTAGTATGGGAAGTAGTATAATTATGTCGTATAGAAGTATATGTCAAACGGACTGGCTTATGACATACTAATGACTGACGTTTACCGTACGAATACTTTGACGATAGCGTTCATGCTCATGGAACTAAAGGTTTATCTACTTTGTCCAAAATTTTGAAATTACAATTAATAATACGCAAAATTCTTTGAAAGATATAATTATCATGCTGATCAAAAACCATTTCATTTTGTCATTCGAACTTTAAGTACCTGGAATAAGTATGAATATCTAGTTCATACACTCCGTCAACCTGAAGTTTCATGGTTCGAGAAAAAGAATATTTAATATTGGCGCTGGCCCACTGAACTGTAATTTCCCTGAACGAAATATATTTTTATCCGAAGTCAGCCAGTATTAGAAGATTAATATTCTGCTTCGAGATTACGGAATCCAATATTTAACTTTCAATTCCATTTAGTTTTGCGTTCGCGGAATTTGTTGTAATGAAAATTAAAGGAGCGCAAAGCGTGGTTTATAAAATTAAATACCACCTGCTGTTACGGTGAAGGAAAACATCGTGGGGAAACCAGCATGCCTGAGAGTTCATAAAAAATGTTCTCACAGGCATATGAAGTCCACCAACCCGCAGTAGGCCAGCGTGGTGGACGGCGGCCTACATCCCTCTCATTGTAAGAGGAGACCCGTCTGTGCAGTGGGTCATTAATGGGTTACACACAGACAATCTATGCCATTTAATCCGGGCTTTTGAAATCTTAAACGTTAAGCTATCTAGCCTAGATCTAGGGCTACTTGAGCTATCTATACCAAGACATGGTCGAATGCCATTCGTGGAATTTAATATTTTTTCAACAAGTTTTTTGATTGTTCAATTTGGAAATTAAGATCCTGCTCATTTTATTTGTGTTGTATGGTTTCACTGCAATAAATAGAAGCAGCCATATCAAATGCGTATGTTTTATTTAACACCCTCTTAAGACCGCAGTATGAAAGAAACTCAGATGGAATTTAAATGATGAAAATCTTGCGTCATTTCTATGTCTTCACACTTTTGACTTTAATTAATGCTTTGTCGTGGTCTCTTTGAGTGTTAGCTCTTTTTCCAGTTACCTATATTACAACTACATAGTTATATTACAATTACATTATATAAAAAATTTAACGCGACAAAATCTCCATGTAAGTATATTTTAAGAAGATGAAAATTCTCTTGTCTAGAAAATTTTCATGATTATTTAAGATTTTTCTAATACAAAGAACAAAAATATAACTTTGTTAATCATGGAAAATTTGCATATTCCTTATATTTATACTCTCCACATAACGCCACTTGATGGTAAGTGGTCAAAGTGGTCATCAACGCCTATGGACAATAGACATAGGTAATACCAGGAGGGACCAATCACCTACGTTATTTGCTTAGAAAGAGACCTCTTTATACGCGTTTCTCTAAGACCCCGAAAACGAAATAACCTATCTTGTATTTCTATAAAATTTATTCTAGTTTCTAAACTAATTAAGTAGTCGATATGTCGAGAACGATGCAAGCAAATGCAATTAGCGGGCGATTGGCTGAGTGACGAATTTAGTTGTAAGCTGGGATCAATTCATTAGACCTAGCGACGCGACATATTCGTATTCAGCCGATATATCATACCACTGTTCTGCTCAGCGGGTTTATTCTGGAGGTTATGGTTGAAAATATTAACGATTTGACAGGAAAAAATTATGATGGAAAATGATATCATACGAATTGTGTAGGCACTGCGTAATGTAGAGTCTACGTTGTAGACTGTAGAGAGCTAGCGTAGATAAAAAAATATTCGAATAAATTTATCTATACATAGAGTCTGGATGGTATGACCTATTTGTAGTATAGGTGTACTTTAGGAGATGTACTAATAGTATAGTAGCAAGAGTGCAAATGTTTTTGTGTGTGTGAAATTCAAGAGTAAATAAAATTTTGTTATCAAAAAAAAATTTGCCACATTTAACCTTTACACAATAGTTGAGAATTTACAGTAACTTAAATTTTTCTCTTTAAGTTTTACTATTGTTCACCTTTATCGTTTTAAAGAAATCTTAAATTCGCTTAGAAAATAGTCTATTAACCAGAATAAGATCGAACAGTCAATGCAGTGTGAAAAGCGGCAATTACCTCAAGAGCACCATCACACATCCTGTTAACTCCACATGAAGTAGGGATGGGTGCGCGGACACACCTTGATGTCGATAAAAAATATTATATTGACGGAAATATCGACATTCCTGAGGCAGGCGAAAATATCGCCAGACACAGTTGTCGATAAAAGATTTTATTGACCGAGATTACGGACTCAGTGATTTCAAATAAAATTATTGATACTGTCGTCATCATTCTTGGATGAATATGAATATGATAATAATTAAAATGAATACTATGAATATAATGTATGATATAAATAAGTATTAGAAATGTTTATTATGGCACTTACTGGTTACAGTATTTATAAGATAGTTTTATATTAAGTTTTACAGAACTTAATATTACATTACCCACGAAAAATCATGTAATCCATTGTTACAACTTTAAGAAGGAGTAGAATAACGAAAATATGGAATCCAGAATAACAAATTGTATAAATAAAAAAAAAGAATTCCAAAAACCTTATCGATATACCCCAAATACAATCAAAGCCCCTCACTATTTAAGAATTCCCGATATTTGCCGTTCACGTTAAATTACTTTTCACGCACAGTCGCCGTTTCACGCGTCAACGTTATTTCTAATTGCAATAAACTTCAACTAACACCATTATTTTGTCAAATTACCTTGAAAATAATAAATTTGAAATACACATTGAAAAGGTAATATTATACTACTAATACTAACAACATAACACTGTAAATTTTTAAAGTATAAGCTTCTTTAGCGGCGCTGAGCACTTTTTGATAAGTATGCATAAAAATTGTAAAATTCGCGACAAGATACGTGACCCTGATCGTAAGGAAAAATTCGTAAGATGGTAACTATGGAAACTGTTACCTAAAAGGAAACATTAATAAACGGAGTGCGTCTAATTAGATGGTAACCTTGAAATTTATCAAAAGGAATTAATAAATTAATAATAAGTGTATTATGTTTTAGAAAAAATCTAAATATTATAAATATTTATTGTGATTTTAAATTCGACATTGCGATTATTAGCATTAATTGACGTTTCTTTTCTTACAGAGAAACTCAATTGTGTATAATGGAAATGTCGTCCAAATCACCAAGAAAACACATCTTATAAGTTTTCGCTTCTGCCAGCACTCCCGGGGTGCAACCCATCATCAACGTAGATCACCACATAAATGAATGATTGTTGTAAATAGCAATACATTGACGCCGAAACCAAAATGGAGTGATTGTAGAAAGTTTTAAATAAAACATCGCTTTTCAGCAGCATTCATCCACCGGTTAATTTGTAAACAACGGCGCAGTGCCAATGCATTGTTAATGCGTTCCGCCGCAAACATTTCTGTAGTTTTCACTGTTAAAATGTCTTGGGTTTGTTTTAAATAAATGTATTTTTGAAAACTTGGCTGCTGTAACCCTTTTGTAGCCCACTGTTGGGTATGTGTTTATCCCCGCAGCAGGGGAAGGCCTGGAGCATCCTCCTCCACGCTACTGCAATGCGGATTGGTGGAGACACGGGTTTGTCGCCAACCCGTGTCAGATGTATGCGAACCTGTTATGGTTTTAAAACATCTGACCCTCTGACAAGGTTTAAAGGCTGTTTCGTATCGATAACACCTGGGACCGATTTTTTTCTGTTTTTCTTTCTGGTCATCACAGGCTACAACATTCATCGTCACTCTTTATGGGTTATGACGTCTCATTTTTAAAAGAGATCCGACTACAGAAGTCGCTAACGGTTGCTGAAAATATTTCACTGAGTTGTTCCAATGCAGTGTAGAATATCTTAGCAGAAGCTCGCCAAAATTCCTTGAATAACATAGTGACGTCAGAATCACATGCCCGCGTCGGTATTTCAAGTCTAAGTGCCAGAACTAGACTCACTGCACCGCAAATTATGTTCAAGAAACAAGCACTTACATAGAACGAGATAGAAGCACTTACAAGATAGGTAGAAATAGTAATAAACTAGCAAATGAGATAGGGAGAAATAGAGTTAATCCTATGTATGTAATTGTCGCTTAGGATAAGTCAATAAGATAACATAGTATGAGATAGGTGAAGTTAAAGAATACGATAAAGTCATAAAAGTAAGGAGTACAAACAAATTTTTATGAAAAATTTAAATGTGTAAAAGATAAAGACAAATTAGGAGAGATAACTTCATCAATTGGTTAAGAATAACTGCTTTGAAACTGGCTTACATGACTTGCATGGCATTGACCTCAACATACATACATACATACATACATACATACATACATACATACATACATACATACATACATACATACATACATACATACATACATACATACATACATACATACATACATTGAAAGCTTTGCTCTAATTCATTGGTGAAGAAACTGGGTAGGTAGCGGCCACACCGTGTCGGATGTTTTAAAACGGCCCATAGAGCCTAAGAATCCTAATATACTCATTTTAATGTTACTACTACTAAAAAAAACCTGTCCTACTTGAGGCTGGAGTTTAATCCAACTAGTTCATCACTACTGTTTGAATAATTTAATTCGTGTTAATCGTATAAATACCAACACGCGTGTTAAGCGGATTTACATCCTACATCGCAACGTACTGAAATTTTAACTGGTACCCACTTCCGTTCAGTGGCAGGTCTAATTGTCGTATTGCACGCGAACAACTAAAAAAGAAAAATTTTACGCGGAGTTTTCCTATATTATAATTATGAAGGTAAAGGTAACCGACATAGCTCTCAAAGTTTGCAAATTAAAGTGGCAATGGGCTGGCTTCATCGTCCGCAGGACAGACAACCGATGGGGACAAAAGGTCTACGAATGGCGACCACGTTTAGGCAAAAGGGGCACAGGCCGCCCTCCTACCAGGTGACTGAGCAGTGGACTACCAGCGCTGAAAGGAAGGAAGGTACTGGTAGTATTGACTTAGTGTGATGTCCAAGAACACCCAGATCCAGAAACAGAAATCAAAAGATCAATCCATGGATCAATCAGAAATAAAATAAAATAATCGATCACATTCAAAGTTTGGAGAAATGATTTTTTACTACAATTACCTAAAATTTAAATAAACAAATCAATTGCTTCTCACTGACGGGTTAGTCTTTATTCGTTTTTAACTAGTAGTGAAACTGATTCCTTACTTGCGGTTTTCCGTTGTATGGAAATAGGTAACCTCATGTTGGGTAACCGACATGTTGTGAATGAACCCTACGCTCGGCACTGACAAATTATTTAAGTGGTCGGTCTGACGTCACAGATTGCAGTTTCAATTTGTTTCATTTCCATCACGAAACTGGTGTTGGTGTTCTGCAGTCCGATGCAGCCTATTAGATTCCAAACATGTTTCTTTGCTTAGGACTGTAACGTAAGAGGAATTAGATCGATAGGAGGATGTCTAGGGTTATTGGTAATTCGATACATTTCTTTCGGGGGGGTGAAAGACCTTATTTGGGATTGACGAGCTCCATTGACATCGAACTTCTCAATGTGCTTATCTGAAAATGTGAATATTGATTGAATCAAAATGTCCTGTAAAAAAACTAATGAATATTCGTACAAATAAACATTTTTAATTTTTTGATTTTTCCATTGAGAATCCATCCATCCATTCATTCATCTATCCATCCATCCCTACATCCTTATAATTACATCCTTGTAAGGAAGATTGAAGTCATCTAGAAATTAGATAACTGCTGAAATTGGCTCTAAAAATAAACGGTAAATATACAAAAAAATAAACAAAATCAGGTAGGATATGAACGGAAACATACGTTCGTTTTTGTATATGATGGAAAATTCAAAATATGTTGACCCTTGACCTATATCTGCCGCCGAAACTATTTTATCAAATTTTCTTTAATTAGACTGAAATTATTTTTGACTTGGGTCGGGGTGACCCTTATCTTTCAAATTCAATTAACCATCAAGGATTTTTATTTTATATTTAACAGGATTATTTTTTACAATTTCAAGCTTTTACATTAGAATCCTAAAATAATGTTACGAATTATGGAGAGTGGTAAAATGGTCACGGTTGTTCCAGATTGCGTGTAAATCTTTGTATTCTTTGGTCATCTTTGCTTTTTACAGATTTTTCTTTTTTTTCTTTTTTCTCTAGATGATTTTAATCAGTTGAATACGGAAAAAAATGAATGTTTAAGTTTTCAATCTCAAGATAATTTTGTCTCATAGTTGTTTCTGTCATTTTATTTTTAAAATCTCAAACGTTTTCTTATTTTAGAGATGTTCCCTGTCGAAACAATGTCTCGGAATGTCAGCTCCGTCATTTAAATGTTCTTCAGTGGTTGTACCTTTTACTACAATTCGTCAAACGTCGTCGCTTGTACCGCGATCAGTTTGAAAATATTTCTGCTTATTCCTTTCATTCGAATTTATATTCAGATTCAGGAAATATCTAAAATGAAAGATTTGGGATTGTATTTGCAGCTTTGACAATAGTAAAATTCATTCCTTTTTGTTAACATTTTGGGAACATTGTTTTAAATTCAGTTTCAACTTCAATAGTGGCCAATTTACTTTTCTTTAAAAGTATCTAATGTTACATTGACTGAAAGCTTTCAAAATTCGTTCTATGTCAAATGTGTCCAGCCATTTCTTTAAAACCTATCTTTTCTGGGCTGACTAGCTCAAAACTTTGGATAGTATATATTTTTTCTTCAACTGATTCATGTAAATAGTGAAAATCCAACTGGTACTTAATTTATTCCATGCAAAGTCCAGCTCGTTATGCGAATGCACGCTGCTTGAATTTCTACGAAGTAATTTGAGCTAATTCGGTAGAGTAGCGTTCCCATACTTTCCATGTTTGGGGTAACTGTACTTAAAAAGAGTAGATCTATGAACACTATTATAAAACTAAAATTATATCCATCCTACTATTATTATAAACGTGGAAGTTTGTGAGGATGGATGGATAGATGTTTGTTACTCTTTCAAGCAAAATCGGCTGAACGGATTTGGATGAAATTTGGTATACGTTAGTTGTTGTGTATTCTCTGAACCAAGTTCTAATCCAAACGCACGAAGCCACGGGTAAAGTCTAGTTTTTACATAAATAAAGTTTGGGGCAATTATAAAATGACTTATTAAAATCGGATAATATCCTAATGTATAAAATTTCTGTCTCTTACTTAAAGGCATATAAAGTCCACCAAACCCATAAGTGGTTAGCGTGGTAGACTGAGGTCTTTATTCTAAGACACAGAGAGCAATAAAATGCATAAGTAAATATCGGTATCGTAGTTCAACTCACACTCGTTTTAGTATTACTTATGAGTTATGTGGTACCCATCGCGACGACGTAAAAGCCCCTTATAAAATAAAAATCATAACCAATTTCTAAACCAACAAATTCCGCTAAAACGGTAATAAAACACGCGTTTGCCACCGGCGGGCATAAATCATAATTAACACGGTTCACACGTGTACCCGATATATAATAATTAGTAATTCTACGGCACATATTTCTTTTATAATTAGGGACGCACCGGTGTTCCGATATTCCGACATGTGTACCCAATTACTCTGCGGTACTAATGACCGTGAGAGTCGTTACACATCGTTTTTTCCATATTAATTCCTTTAATGTGCGTTTCCTTTTTGATGAAAGATGGGTCCCGGATTTTCATCTGCCCTTTGGAGTTGGTCGTTCGTGACTGTGAGACTTATTTATGGGTGCTACCAAGCTTACTTATAGATGACTAGCGGTCCGCCCCGGCTTCGCCCATGGAACTCGTACGCTGCATAGCCTATAGCACTCATGGACATCTTAGCTATCCATTGGTGAAAGATTTTTTTTAATCGATCCAGTAGTTCCTGAACAAATAAACAAACAAACTCTTCAGCTTTATAATATTAAATAAAAAGTATAGGTAGATATAGATTTTAGTTATAAATACGTTTATGAATTAGTTCTTCAGTCCTATTTTTTTTACTACATTTACATCAGGTTACCTGCACGTTAGTATGAAGTAGGAAACTTCGATAATATGAAAAATTTTCAATGCAGGCAAATGGGTTAAATCGCGCATAACCCCGTTGCTTTAGTTGTTCGCAAGTGATCGAAAAACCTAAGCAACGTCGGGCGCGGTCAATACCTGGATGAAATATGAAATAATGGATGAAATATCGTCAGAAATATACCTAGTCAGAAAATGCATTACATAAACATTAAAAAAATTCACCAAACACACGTTACGCACACTACCATAAGTTTGAATACTTTAACATGCACACATAGACAAACATGACGTGTATGCACTCAATAAATTATAGTCGAATTTCGACTATTTGACGATCTCTAGTTCCTATAAATTTGAAATCTATAACATGGTGTTGGTTCGGGTGATCACGAACGAACAGCCACAAAGCAGCCAATTTCGGAAATGGAGACGTCATGTTTTTCCCTCTCCATAGGGGCGCGGGCGGCCCGTCAAAGGAACCAACTCAGCCAACGTGTTGCATCCAGACGACGAGTGTCTTTTGTTTATGTACTTTATATACGCATGTACTCGTCTGTTGGGATGTATAGACGGTGACGAGTCTGAAGCAATCTGACTTTGGAGATGTTTTGCTATAAACTCAAACTCAAACTCAAACTCAAAAGCTTTTATTCATTATTAGGTACAATTTGTGCACACTTAATGAAAGTCATACAGATAAATTATACATTCTACATTCATCCGCTTTGATCGCCCCTCAGGCAAAACGTAGACTGGGAGAAAAAAGCGGGCGAAAAAAAACTCCCAGCACTCTTTTAAAAGTAAATAAAACTTAGTCTATAATGCAGTATGGCTAGGTCCAATAAAGGAACACACGTGACAGCTATCGTGTGTGTCAATATCGCCCCATTGCCATCCGCTCACAAATAAATATTGTTACATAGTGTATAGAAATAGCCTATAGTGAAGTTATTCAATCCCACGCTTTCTTATCTTCTAAATAGTCCTTAGTTTCATAATAGGCCTTTCGGCACAGGACTGATTTGATAGTTTGTTTAAATTTGTGAAGAGGCAGGGATTGAATTTCTATTGGAATTTTATTATATATTCTCACGGACATTCCCATAAATGACCGGCTTTTTTTATGAAGCCGACATTTTGGAAATACAAGTTTGTGGACATTCCTGGTTACAATACAATTAGTTTTGTGTAAGTCCTTAAATGTTATAAACTTGCTCTTATTTTTATAAACATACATAATGTTTTCATAAATATATTGCGATGCAAGAGTAAGTATATTTATTTCTTTGAATTTGTCTCTAAGAGATTCTCTATTCCCAAGTCTATATATTGCGCGAATAGCCCTCTTCTGCAGTACAAAGACAGTTTGTATATTTGCTGCATTGCCCCACAGTAAGATGCCGTAAGACATAATACTGTGGAAGTAACTAAAGTAAACCAATCTAGCAGTGTTTACATCGGTAAGAGATCTTATTTTCCTAACTGCAAAGACCGCAGAGCTAAGTCTATTCGCCAACTTACAAATATGGGGTCCCCATTGTAATTTCGAATCAACAGTGATTCCAAGAAAACAAGCCGTGTCCACAAAATTCAGCTCTTGACCATTAAGTATTGGTTTAGTATCAACATGCTTTACATTAGGTGGCGAAAATTTAATACAATTAGTCTTTTTACTATTCAATAATAAGTTATTAGCATTAAACCAATGAACAACAGTAGAGAGAGCATTGTTCACATCGTCATAACTATTTTCTGATCTGGTAACTTTAAAAATTAAGGAAGTGTCATCTGCAAACAATACTATCTCATGTCTTTTCTCTACCAGGTGAGGTAGATCGTTAATATAGATTAAAAAAAGGAATGGGCCGAGAATCGAGCCCTGAGGAACACCCATTTTGACAATTGACCCAGACGAACGTTTACCCTTTACCTCAACCCTCTGAGTCCTATCATTTAGATACGAGATCAGAAGCCTGAGGGCGTTATCGTGAATGCCATAGTGACTAAGTTTCCTGATTAAGGTTTCGTGATGGACACAATCAAAAGCTTTGGATAGATCACAAAACACACCTAAAGCGTCGTGTGAATCCTCCCAAGCATCAATAATATTCTTGAAAAGCTCCACACCTGCATCAGTCGTAGAGCGACCCCGAGTAAATCCAAACTGTTTATTGTGTAAAAGCTTATTATTGTTGAAATATGTTAGGAGTTGATTTAAAATAATTTTCTCAAATATTTTGCTACAAGTTGGAAGCACTGATATTGGTCTAAAATTGGTGGGGTCAGTAGTGCTGCCAGACTTAAATAAAGGTATAACCTTACTTTGTTTCATTAGATCAGGAAACTCACCACTCTCAATACAATTATTAAATATTAAAGCTAGATGGGGTGCCATTACATCAATGATGGATTTAAATAATTTTACAGAAATTCCCCAAAGATCGGCAGTGTTCTTAACTTCTATTGTCTTAAATATTTTTACAATATCAATGTCGTCTATGGGTCGAAAAGTAAAAGTACTCTTGCATTCGCTTACATTTTGTTTCAGCAATGATTCGGCTACGTCGGGAGACGAGCAGAGCGACTTAGTAACGGAGACTGGAATGTTGCTGAAGTATTTTTCAAAGGCTGACGCAACATGTTCATCTGACTCCACAGAGACATCGTTAATAATAAGTTTGTATTCACAACTGTGGGTCTTAGCTCTTCCAGTCTCGTTATTGATGATATTCCATGTCGCTTTTATTTTGTTACTGCTCGAGTTAATTTTATTCCGAATATACAGAGACTTAGCTACTAAGCAAACTCTTTTAAATATTTTGGAATAATTTCTAACATGATTTAAGAAGGGCTTACTACGATTATACGACATCTCGTGATAAAGATCATATAGTTTAAGCCTACTTCTGTGTATTCCCGGTGTCGCCCAATCACTGAAAGATTTACAATGCTTCGGAGAGATAGTTTTTGGTGTGAAGACAGTGTTATAGGATTTATTAATATGATTACACAATGAGCCGTATTGAATGTTTACACTAGCGTTTGACAGTAACGGCATTTTATTGATAATGTTATTTCTAAATCTCTCCATGCGCTTTTCTGTAACTGGAATGACCACTTTATTCTTAAAAACCTGCTTTTCCATTTTATAATTGAAAATAGCCAACTGGCCACTGTGATCTGAGGTAAGATTATTAATAATTAAAGATCTCGTAGGTGTCGCATCGGTAAAAATGTTATCAATACAAGTAGATGTGGAATCTGTTATCCTAGTTGGCTCTAAGAACAGGTTAGTAAGATTATGACACTTAAATAGAGAAAGAAAATTTTTGCTCGTCGAATTATTGTCCAATAGATTAATATTAAAGTCACCGCACACTATAATGTCCTTGTTTGATTTACCACTTAATTTAATTAACAATTGTTCAAAAACTGACTCAAAAATATCATATATGGCATTTGGAGGCCTATAAATACTTACAATGATACATTTAGTGCACTCCACACAGGCTATTTCTATAGTTCGTTCAATGGATAGGCTCACTATGTCTTTACGTTCCTTAAATATAAGGTTCTTATCTACAATGATTAACGAGCCGCCACGCATTGCTGTCTTCCTACTGAACGAACTGGCAACTTGGTGCTTATCAAAGTTCATAGCCATCTGGCAATCTTTCAGCCAGTGCTCTGTTACGCAGATTACATTAATATTAAAATGCCTTAGAAATAAATCTAACTCAAGTTCTTTACCCGACAATCCTTGTATATAGGTACATAGTATTTACTTTTTTAAATTTATTTTTATACTTAGTAATTGAAAAACAAAAGGACATACATACGTCACTGTAGTTCATGGACCCACCCGCATCCGACCTCAAATAGAGAAAAATCCTATCTGAGGTCACATGCGGATGTTCACCTCAAATAAAGTATCCCCGGTGTCATTTTTCATCACAAGTACCTATACCTAATATAATTTTTTTTTGGAATGTTTTTTATATTTATTGTGTGTGTGTTTTTAGTTTCTTTTTGTGTAATTGTGACGAAGTAAACTTTTTCTTTTTCGTTTTCATTCGAACACGAATCCCTGAGCTAGGGCCCAGAATGCCCAGTCAGCTGACATATCCTTCCCGTGTCCAAAAGGACATAAAAAGGGTTGCATCAGACTACAAACCTATCTATAAAACTCTACGAAGCGCCCCCACCTACCAATCAACATAATTGTTTGAAAGCTTTCAAAGTCCGTCTGAACATGGAAAGTCGTTCAAATATATTCCGAAACGATGCGGTAACTTTTAAGCTCGCAATATTTTAAATCTATTCAATTGTAAGGTTCGCTAGAAACAAGTTTTTATTTTAAAATTTAAACGAGTCAGTATTATTATGAATAAGCTTTTGGTATTCAGTTGTTGTATGTCGACATTTTCTTATTTCAATAATTCATCAAAAACACGCCACGCGATAATAATCAAATATTACGTGTACTACGAACATCCCTTTAGGTGTCAAATTCAAATTCAAAAATTGTAGTCGAATTTCGAGTGTTTGGCGATCTCGTTATTATAAGCTTATCCCTAATCTATTCAATAATTGACGGGATATCTATAATCATTTTATTTGAAATTACAATATATTATTTTTTTCACAAAAATAACCTTCACCCGTTGTGCCGAGACGTGGTCGCCATAACCATTCGATTCCATTTCTTCTCCATCAGCTATCAGTCCTTCGTACGAAATGGCCAGTCCATTGCCACATAATGTGCTAGCTTTGACTACGTTTGGCACTGACTACCTATACTTATTAGCAACTATATAAAAAACAAAGAATATGCTACAAATAGAAGAGCAAAAAGAAAGTGTCCCAGCGATTGGCGACGGCGTCGATAAATCTTCCCGCCAATAAATGGTTCCTGCAGTTGAATTGTAAGGTGCTGCAATTAAATCCCTCGAGATTAAATGGACTCCATCCATTGGTTTTGCGCTTTATGTGGTGTGGTTTAAGAGGACAAACATGCTATTTATAAGAACTTAAGGAGTCGGAAAAAAAGAATTGGTATGGCAAGGTTGCAAATAAAATAAAAAACCCATTGTTGCATCTTTATTGAAACAACTTTAATTTGCCCAGGATGCCCTAAAGCTCCAGGGCCGTCTTTAACCTATTGGAGGCTCTGGCAATACTGGGCATATTAGGATAAAGGGGCCCCTATTGCAGTCAGTAATTAAGGTTCGATTTCTTCGAATTATATACGTTTTTTGGTCATAAATATTGGTTACCGTACGATGGTCCTACTAGAGAACTTTGATCCCTATCGATCGCGGGGCCCTGGGCACTTGCCCAGAGAGGGGTCTGCTGACGCCTGTAAATAAACGTAACAAGAAGAATTTTTAAAATCTATAGGTATCTTATACAGAACTACGATTGAAAGACTGAATAGAAGGGCAACCAGAAAACTGCGTTAGTGAACTGTGCCGTGAGCATGAACAGTATCGTCATCGTATTCGTATACTAAACGTCAGTCATTTATGTCATATGTCAGTAGATATGTCTTGGCATTTTCCCGTACGAGTGGCAGCTCGATACGATTACTATACAAAACTCCACAAGTTCTTACTAGGTATTAAGAAAATAATTGTAGATGGTTAGTTAGTAGGAGCTATTTACACAGAGGTACTGGGGAGACTATCTGGCAACCTTATATTCTTCCGTAAATTAGCGTGTTATTCAGAGTATAGTTGCTTATGGACCCTATTTTGGTCGTTGCCTACAGAACTTTGTCCTTATTTGAGGTTGAATGAGGTTCTTTATAGGCTGTAGTTTTCAATATTGGAGGTTCAAGACACATAGCAAATTTTATAGGATTTTTGAAATTCTTATACCAGAATAATAGATCTCTTACAACTTAAGCCACGTCTACAGCCGTTGTCTGAGCGAGTAATGAATGCCTCAGTGGCTTTCTCGCACTACGCCCGACGCAGAGCAGTCTCCAACCTGATTGCAAGCATCCTAATGACAACGATTTGTTTGAACATAACAGCCGATTATAGCTGATTTTAATCTCTTTGAAATTGCTATTCATTTGGCACTTGAAAAATCATGTAAAGATGATTTGTTCACACAAACATGCAGTTAATGCAAAACTTCATATAGGTAACCAAACTTTAATAACTAAACTGGGTTCTCTTGATAAGATGAAGAACAAGACAGAGGTGGATTTGTGGATGGATTTGTCAGTCAACCAATCAACCAGTCCAGAAGAAAACGGTGGGTAACCGTTGGATTCAAACGACCCAGGATCGGGCGAAGTGGCGTTAATTGGGGGAGGTCCATGTCTAGCGGTGGACTACCAAGGACTGAAAGGAACGAAAGAAGATGGTAGTCACGGATGAACTCTTATGACCGTTTTATCTATATTCGATATGCTATAGTGTAATGCTTATTTCAAGAGCAGTATGATGAATATTCAAATTTATTTACACGAGAAAATCTCGTGAAATCTAATGAATAATAATTCATTAGATTAAAAAGTATATCAAATGCACACAACACTTAAATTACCATAGATATAAAAGATAAGATAACAAACAAAAGCACTACTTAATAAGATGCTAAGATAACAGAATCTCCCGTCAAAATAGCCGAAACCACTTTCTTTAATTCAGTAAGTTAAAATAATTTAGGATAGCTATCTTACAACAAAGCGTTTCGACTGGTCAAGAACTCGATTGAGATAAGTGAAGCGAGCTAAGCATAGATATAGATCTAAATAGATAACGCAAGTTCGACCATCAGTATGGAGGTCAAGCTCGCCTTTTTTACTACATTCTAATACATCTAGAACGATTCAGTAATGGGAATCCTATATCAACGTTTCCCTACATTACGAATAATTTGAATTATTTGATTTCTTATTCATTATAATTCGATCGATTCGATTCGATTCGATTCGACCTCGTTATAATAATGACGAGGTTCATCACACAACGATATTTCAGATCGATTTTATTCAAACTATTGGATTGGGACCGTGATTAATCTGACGTAAATCTGACGTCCCATGTGAACAATGGTTTTATACTTGTATTTTGACTCGAATATGCAAGTAACATTTTTGTGATCTATTTAGATCCATATCTGTGGAGTTAGGTGATGACGAGATTGCATCTGCATCCGATGGGGAATTAGATAAGGTATCGCAAAGCGATACTCCATTAGATCGTGAGATTAGATGGGGCGATCCGTTTGATAACTTGGATTGACCTGGACCTTCAGTTGATTATTAGACAGTTATAAATACAAATGGATCTACTAAAGGTAATTTTAGTAGTAAAGAAGCAAATGAACCGATATCTGATTTTAAGTAAGTAGTCACTATAGCTAAAGGATGATTTCCGAAAATAAACGAACGAATCTTGAGGTAATTGATGCTATTTCTCAGGATTTAGTCCACTTAATTTTCCAAAACAGCATTTCAAAAGAGCCCAAGGTATGCTATTTCGAAGATAAAACGAGATTTACAATCAATCGATCTATCTCTATCAAACGGCACAAGAAAGAGTAATGATGAATTTATTTTAATTACAATAAATTTCTCGAAATTAAAAATTTGAAACCAAAACATAAGAAATAATGTAAAGTTAAACGTAATCTTCCTGACGGGTTAGTGTTAGCAAACTTTCAGAGATAATTTTACTATCTATAACAATATAAAACGCATGTCATTAAAATGGACAACATGTCCCAATATAACCACCACACAGTATTAAACAGTAACACCAGTGGAGGCTAATCAGTGGCATATGACGTCATACAGAAACCGCATCAAAGCACGGAACAGCCGCCGAACTGATTGCATTTCATCAAATGTGGGAAACAAAGGGAAATGGGGAAATTATGCTGTCAGTAGATAATGAAATTTTAATGAAGGTTACATTTAATGATAAAACTTGAACAGCATGGATACTTATTTTGCAGTCTTGTTTCACACCAATTTTTATAAAAAAACATCCAAGGGAATTAAACAAATAAATAAGAAATGTTAATCAAATTAAAAACGGGACAAACCGATACCCAACATCTTGATCTTGTTAATAGTATAATCTTAGTCTAAACGTATTCATAATAACAAAATTATGATTTGTATTGGTATAAAAGTAAATTAGACGATCAAATGATTTTTACCATAACACTTATTGAATCATTAAATTAATATCGTGGATGCACAAGCTTTTATACATCGACAAAACAAATCGTCAATATAAATGCAAATAAAAGGAATATTTATCATCCTTTTGTTTTATATTCAGATTCAAAGGGTTGAGAGAATCGAACATATTCAATAGGCACTGATCATCTGTCAATCAGTTTTTTACCACCGCCGGTAATTCGATACATGCTTCCAAGAGCCCTTATTATTTCCTATTTAATAAAAGGGACAAACAGTACAACAGCCCTCTTGAAATTCGAAACGCATCCTCGATATAGAAAATGCAAAATTAAAAAAAGTTACCGGCGCTGGGAACGAGAATAGTCAATAGTCACTTCATATTGTGTTTGTCGAGTAAACCACATGAGGTTCCGTGGTATCGGGTTACCCGTGTACCAAAAACTCAAAAAATAGATCAGAATAACGATAACATCGTCGACGAATCATTCAAAGCTGTTCTGTGTGGAGGTGGCAAATTAAAAGCTGGAACAAAAGGAGCAATGTATGTGACACAGTCGATGGTACAACAAAAGTTCTCGGAATATGAAGCTCTTGGTAGATAGCCAAGGGATTGTGTATCCCGCAGGAGCATGGCACAAAGTTGAGTGAACTACACTAACCTAAATTGCTTACAATGCCACCATTGTCTTCTAACGGCAAGAAATTTTCTTTGACGCTTTTTAACTCATATCTACCATTGTAAACAAAGATAAAGTGAGAGGCGATGAAATGTGAGAACGACTTGAACTAGAAATTGTTATCTGTGACTATTGTGCCGAGATAATGCGTTAAGTTGCGTTTGCGACGTTCAATACGAATATCTTAGTCAGCACTTAATACACCGTTACTCCGGTCAATGAGTTCTTCATAATCATTGAGTCTTTCTATGATTAGTTAATGGCATTTATCGGGTTATCATTTCACCGTTTTATAAATGCTTTGAATTTTAGATTTTTGTCTTTGATTGCAATAGAGGCAGTCAATGGGGAAAAAATGCGAACTGTGTATTCAATTAAGTCTCATTTAATTTATAGTGATATATGACAAACAACAGTTTAAGACGAATTAAAAACACATAGTTATAATATTCATAAACGAGTTCAAAGATCTAAGAAACCTAATATACATATAATAGAAACTATACAAACCTCGAAAATTAAGATCAAACTTAAAAAAAATGATATTATTTTATTTCACGACGTAATAAATATGGAAGAAATAACTTTCCTTTTTCCGAATTTTCGAGTCTAGCAGAAACAGTTTTGGAAAAATTTGAAAAACAAAAGCGTGTTTGGAGTCATGCCAGCGGAACGAGTGAATGTGACAACTGGCGGCCACCGCGCGCTGCGTCGTGCGCCCCTGGCTCTGACAACTTGCAAAAATAATCTCGGGAACTTGAGGAAAAGAATTGTAGATAGGTTCATTATTGTTTTGTATCATACAACAAATTGAAGCAGGCTGAATAATAATAAGTGATCACTGTTCAAAAATCTATTTTCTATGTTGTAAAACACTAACAAAGGTGTTGCAATCCGAAGAATATTGAAATATTCTGTAATGTTAAGAACAAAAATCTTATTAATAACTAAAAAGTAAGCTTTAAAATATAATAACAAAATGAAAAATTAAATTAAATAGAACGATATAGGTATTCTTTCAAATACTCCTATATTACTATTACTACCTCCTATATTATATTACTGTGGTAGAAACTGCAAAAGTGACAAAAATTAATTAAATTAACTTAAAAGCTAAATTATCGAAATACAGTACAGCTAAGGGAAGTTAAACTAAAAATGAGCAATAATTGTCAGCAGATGGTACTCGTCTTATTTAGACTAGAATCGGAAACACATGGTGATGTAAGTGTAGTCATCGGTATACGACAAAGAAAATGGAAAGAAACAGAACGGCAACAATAGCTAGTAGAACTAGCGGCATAAATGATCCACACCCCAAATTCATTCTAACATTCCCACTCATAGTTGCAATGAGAGTGTTGGTCTTAATTGTCCTTATTCTGTTGAGCAGAATCTGAGATACGCCTGCCCCTCTGCCACATAGCCGTTCTGTCTACTACCTATATCTATGGTAGTACTAATGAGACAAACGCGATGATAGCTTAACCGTTTTCACCGCTTTGGATTATAAGAATGTTAAAGAGAAAACGAATTTCGATTTATCTCATAGCCTGTTAAAAGGTATTTTTAATTTGAGAGTAAATAAAAAATAATTTAGGAGACGTTAAACGTTATTGGACTTTAATATTCTAAAAGAACTGAAGACAGTAGTGTAGACTTATAAAAAACCGAAATTTTTTTTAAAGAAAATAAAAAAAGGTAGGTATTTTTTTATAACTTTTATAACTTTTAGTTCAAGTCCATATCACGGAAACTATTAGATCGATTTTGATGAAGTTGAATGAAATGCAAACAAAAAAAAGAACGAACACAATCCGTCAATTACTTTCGGAGATATGCGTGGACAAACATATCTACATACATATATACATTCTTTACTCTTTCATGCAAAAACCGCTGAACAGATTTGGATGAAATTTGAAATGAATCCACCTTAGGACAAAATTCTAAAACATACGCAGACAAAGCAGCGAGAAATGCTTAATGTATCATAAAATAAAAATATTTAACACACAGACACGATTATCTTACAGTTTTATTAGTGTATAAAGAAAAGACGAACGCTGTCTAGTCTGGTCAGTGATTTGTTTGAATTAATTAAAACAAATTTATTAGAGCGTCCCCTAAATTTATCGCGTAACAGAATGCTTAGAGACGGGATTTTGGATATTTTTTTATCTGCTACCAAGTTAATTGGATTGAAATACGTGTTTCAATGCTTCCTATTCATTAATCTTTAACATAACGTTTATAGCACTTACGAAGTCACTATGCGCTATGTCACAAATTCATTATACCAATTCTGTGTTCCAATTACAAGATTTAAAAACCAATTTTATAAAAATATCTGTCTACCGATTTCCTGTTCCAATTTTAAGCTTTTAAAAAGTCGTCGTAATTGCATAAAATGTTCAGCAATTTTATGTTCCAATTTTACGCTTTTTTAAAGCCGACGTCTTTGGTCAATGCCTTTTCATGAGCAGATCTCGTTTTGTCATGATGAGGGGAACAGCTGTTATTTGCTTTGTATACTTATATCAGATTCGGGTACTGAGCGCGTTTGTCTTCGCGTAAGGCCTTTAACACGACACAATTTAAACACAGGACTCTGTATGGATCTGTCCTTATTGAAATATGCTCTGACATGCAACAAAATGTACGAAATGATGTACGAACTTCGATCAACAATACACTAGATTTCGGGTCGGCGCAAAAAATGCGTCTCGGTGAATAACAGCTCACTTGAAATGTGAGCTCTTATTTTATTTAGTTCGCTTGAAAAAGAGCCAATGTAAACACGTGTCCCAATGCCGCAATGTGCATTCAAAAGTTGCAAAAATAATGCCCGAAGGAACAATTTAACGGCCGGAGTGTCTTACTTTCGGTAAGTACATGTAGAATAAGTTGTATTTTATGCTTTAAACTAACAAATAATATCAAATTTAAATCAAAATTACCGATTCTATACCACCGCTACAAATGTTTGACCAACGTTGGCGCAAAATTGTGTGTAACAGAACAATAGATGCATGGAGTAGATTTGTATTGTAATAATTTATTTGTTACTAGATCTTTAAAATTGGTTAATACAAACTTTGTGTCTGTTTGTTGGACTCTCATAAGATACTTAGCTTTGATTCTGGTAAGCTACCGATATTTAATTATTATTTTGATCTAATTATTGCACTAAACTGTACATGTATTATGAAGATTGTAAACATGAATATAAAGATATTGTGGAATTTAGTGATATTTTTATTTGTGACAAAAAACTATTGTCGATTCGCACTTTTACCACCCTTTGTTGCCATTCATCTACATCTGCACAAAGTATGTCTAAACACGACCATACTTTCAATATTACGGTTTGTGATACCCTAAAACTCAGCAGAATCCCTTTGTTCACATTCATCCACATCTGTACACAGTACGAGTATGCCTAAATACGACTACAATACTGAGGTACCTACTAGCTACAACAGCGATAGACACCTTGCCAAAAACATATTATTATACATACACATAAATAAACATACACACAACAAAACGGTAACAAAATAAATAACATATATGTATGTATACTATCAAACATACTCGTAGATGCCCAAAATATAAATAATTTTAACTAAACTTTCCTGCATAAATAATAAATTATTTTAGT
Organism: Erynnis tages; assembly: GCA_905147235.1. Lineage (NCBI taxonomy): Eukaryota > Metazoa > Arthropoda > Insecta > Lepidoptera > Hesperiidae > Erynnis > Erynnis tages. Next base: position 1,232,825 of record LR990076.1, read on the forward strand.
GTTCAACGCGAGACTCCATACCTTCTGTAGTTAAATTTGAGGAAGCAAACTGAAACGAAACCAAAGGATGTAACTCGCAAGGTAATAACGGGAAAAAGTACTTTATTTATAGCTCAGTAAGGTTGATTTCACATAAAATGTTGTTTAACTTATGTCTTTTCATTTCTAAGTGACGGGAGTCATTTATTGCTTTGCTCGTTTTTCGTGACAAATGATTGTAAGAAAAAGAATATTTTGGAAATTTGCTACCTTATTGCTAGGCGTCATGGTTGTAATTAGGTTGAACTTACAACTGTTTTAAAACGTTTGTCTTATTTCGTTAGTAAACAAATAAAGATGTATAAATATGTATTCACGCGGACAGTATAAGTTTTGATTTTGTACGTGACCCGATATCTAGTGTATTGTTGATCGAAGTGTACGAACAACTAATTGTACATGCGACATCGCAACTAGCAGTCAAAGTTGAGAGTGATAGAAACTCATTCTGTCACTGTCACTTTAGTCGCGATAAGAGTGATAGAACGAGGTTATTAAGATGCGTTCAGTTGAACAGAATCTAGTGGTATGCCTGCCCTGCCCACTTAGTCTAGCTCTAGCTTACTCCCAATTGTCAGTAACCCATTAATGACCCACTACAGGGTCGGGTCTCCTCTCACAATGAGAGGTATTGGCCTTAGTCCACCAAGCTGGCCTACTGCGGGTTGGTGGACTTCACATGCCTTTGAGAACATTTTTTTTGTGAACTCTCAGGCCTGCACGTTTCCTCACGATGTTTTCCTTCACTGTAACAGCAGGTGATATTTAATTTTATAAATCGTACATAACTTTTTTACAAAGTCATTGGTGCGTGCCACTGGGATTCGAACCCGGACCCCTCGATTCGAGGTCGAATTCTAAGCCACTGGGCTATCACCGCTGTACTCCCAATTAGCCGCTCTTTTTGTTTCCTATTTCTTTGGCGTAACCTAACTCAAACTGTTCGGCAACCACACTGGCCCTCAGTCTCAGACCAATAAAGAAGTACTTCTTTATTGGTCTGAGGCCCAATCAAAGGCTAGATTCCTTGCTATCCAGATAATTATTAGGCTATGCCTGGAGTCCAAGAATAATCAGACTCAAATCAGTTCCATCATCATTTGTAAGCGATATTAGTTTGGCCGTATAGAAATAAAAGGTGTAGTGCCAACAAATGTGAATACTTTCTAATTTTATTGTTTGTTGTCTACGGTGCAGTTACTCTCACCGCACACAAACAGGTACGATATTTTCGAGCATCTCGTCAAGCGGTTCCATGGTGTAATGGTTAGCACTCTGGACTCTGAATCCAGCGATCCGAGTTCAAATCTCGGTGGAACCTGCATTTTTTACCATTTTTTTTCTTTTACCATTTATTTCAATTGTTTTTTTGCATTTGGGTCACCTAAATTATACGGGTTTATTAAAAATATTTTTTTTGTGTAATATTTTTATACCTTATTAAAATTGTACGTACCTATTGGGTGCAATGTATTGTTGCGATATTTTTAAATTTAATTATTAAAAGTTATAATATAATTTTTATATGACGCATAATATTATCACATTCAGGGTAGGTGGATATACAGACGCCGCAACAAAATCGCATATACATAGACTAAGTTCTGCCCGCAAAATTCTCCACGTTTCGAGTGTTTTTAAAATTTGAAGAAACGAGCTTGTTCTTTTAGCTCCGAAAGCTTGGAAACCTTACATAATTTATAACATTTAGGAACTAGTATTGTTCAGGGGAATTCGAAGGTATGTAGGTATAATCTAGAATCTCCACTAGAACTAGAAGATACATACTCGTACTTCGGTCTGGCACCCGCATTACAGTTTATAGACAGGGGAAGTTATGCGACGTCGGTATGACTATGGCATGAACGTTTATGTCATTCGACATATTGCCGAGTTCTTGTTCATATTACGAGATTAGTGTTTCAGTTTATAATAATAACTTAAAGCGTGATTTTTTATTAGCGATAGCGAAATTCGACAATCATCTATTGAAATTTGAATTTGACACGTAACGGAATGTATGTACACGTTATTGTCTATGTGCGCATGTCATAATTCAACTTATGGTAGAGTGCGAGGCGTGATTTTTGATGAATTTCATGTATTTCTGATTCAACTATTAGAACTCGTGCATGTTTCTCATCCATAAAAACTTGAATTGTAGCAAATTTCAAACTGCTCCATTCGCGTAGTGAGCTGTATATAAATTGTACTCAAAATTTTCGCTTCACTTCAATATAACAGATAATAATATATTTTATAGGTATCCTAATAGGAACCGTCCTAACATCAGCATTTGAATGCTTACTAATACCGATGCGAGTGTATCGCAAACAAGCGTTTAACTTAATCAACAGACTTAGTTTAACTATGGAGGTACCTACCGCCGACTGCATAACTCGCCGTGAAAAACATTTTTATCCTGTGTTTTGGATCGGTTAATGTGGTTGTCACAAGTGTAAATCTCATAGCAATTTACATAAGGTCCAGCATATTTGGCTATAATGTTGGTACTATAAACCAAACATCAGCATTTGATTCGCAAATATCGTCACAAGTGTATTGCAAACAAGCGACGGGAGTCGGTTAATTGAACGCTTAATGACTGCTTCTGAGCTTCGGCGCTTCGATAATGCTTGCGTTGGAAGCAAATATTGCGCTCGCTTAATTGAATTTCACATGAAGTACTGTAATTTTGTAAATCGTCCCTCATGAACTGAACGTAGATGTTATTTCTTTTATTAATGATTCACACTCAAAGTCCTATAGGTACTAGGATCCCCGTTGTCGTCATTTTTGCGATTCGTCGTGAACACACGAGTCCCACACACATATTTTCCGATCAGGAATAGAAGTATACAATTTGAGATGACCGTCGAAACCTATAAAAATACGTATACTTAAATATGGCATGGGTCTCTTGAATTGAAGTCCTGTTTACTGTCTACCATTTGAATGCTTGCACATGTCACTGCGAGTGCAGCGCAAACAAGCGACGCATGTTGCTTAATTGAATGCTTAATCTGCGCTTCGACGCTTCGATTACGCTCGCGGGAGCAAATATTGCGCTCGCATAATTGAATTTCGGTTTGATTTTATCGTCTAGTTAGTCATCAGTCATCAGTAACAGCGGTGATAGCCCAGTGGCTTAGAATTCGACCTCGAATCGGTCCGGGTCGGGTCCGGGTTCGAATCCCAGTGGCACGCACCAATGACTTTGTAAAAAAGTTATGTGCGATTTATAAAATTAAATATCACCTGCTGTTACGGTGAAGGAAAACATCGTGAGGAAACCTGCATGCCTGAGAGTTCACAAAAAAATGTTCTCAAAGGCATGTGAAGTCCACCAACCCGCAGTAGGCCAGCGTGGTGGACTAAGGCCTACATCCCTCTCATTATGAGAGGAGACCCGACCCTGTAGTGGGTCATTAATGGGTTAAAAACAAACAGTCATCAGTTATCAACATTGATTTACGTCGTCTTTATGTGCTTCAATCAAAGACTAACTGATAATTCTATGATAACTATGCCACGTTCGTTCATCTTTGTTATAGCTTAACAAGTATCTGTTACATAATTCTGTTAATCTCAAGCTTTTGTAAGCTCAGGATCAAAATACTTATGATGAAAATGTGTGACACTGTCGTAATAAGTATAACTGTTAGTTGAATAAGTTAAATTAGTTCATTAAGTTTTCTGCAATATGACTCTGAGCGGAACAATGCTAATTCTTTCGTCAGGCAATAAACTTAACATCAGATGGCCTATAAATAAAAAAGGTTCTTGGTTACTGTAGGTTTTTTTCACTACATTTTATCAATCTTTTTATTACCTACATCACTCAAATAGTCTTCCCACAATTTTTGTCACGCCGAAGGATATATTCGTATCTCACAATGAGAAAGCTTTTTAAATGATCGCTCACCATTTAAGACCACGATCCATCAGTTAAAGCACCAAGTTAATTTCTCTTCCGTTACATTGATGTATCTGTAGTACAGTTTAACAGGTAATTAAGAATGTTGTCCGTTATTTTTTCGACAAGGAATAATGGGTTTCTTAAGTTATATATGGATACATGTAAAGGCTGTAGGACATGCGTTTTGTCTACTTGGTACGGTAATGATTTAATGCGGCCCGTTCGTAAGTTTGAGCTATTGCAAGATACACTTGTATTTAACCACTTTGACATGTTACTGTATAATGATCGAGGTTTTCTTACTTACTGTGGTAAGATAAAAGAAAAGAAAAGAAAACAAAAGAATGCGTTTATTGTTGACTGTTACACGAGAAAGATGTTACAAAAATTATAATAAGTTAAGAACAGTCTACCCTATGCGGGCATACAATAATTATATCTTAAATAATTAAAACTAAATTTTATATTATAATTATGTTAAAATAAGTTATGATCGTTTAGCAGTCAATTTATTTATTTATTTTAATATTTTTCCTAATCGTAGATAGTAATGTTTATAGTAATGCTTATAAAAGGTGATCACTTTAAAAAGCAACGCATTCACTTACAACTAAAGACAGTATAATTAATAGAATTGTTTTACTGATACATTTGTATTGGTATATTGTATAACATGAACATATCAAACAAAAATTGTGAACTGAAACAGAAAAAGTTTTACTTTCTTGATAGTATACGATGCAACTTTCAAAATAATAAACGTAAAACTTACAGCGAGGTTTCAAAAGTTTGGTACTAGACCAACTGATGGCTTGTACTTCGATATGAAATGAGGGACGGTCTCCTTCAGGTACTGACATCGCTTTTGCTGCCAGAAAACTTTTTATGTCCTACAGATGGGTACAGTGCACAATATGAAGGTCCTGGAACACTCCACGAAGTTGTTTTAGTGTGGAATTTTATAGACATGGACTTCTCTTCACCTCATTTAAATTGAAAAAATGAAATGAAAAATAAATACCTTTATTTGTACAACAGATTACTAAGGCATGTTTATTATACATACCTATGTCAGTAATATGAGTCAAATCAAAATAGAGAACTATCTCATTTTCAATATTAAGAAAAGAAAGGAAAAGAAAAGAATGCGTTTATTGTTGACTGTTACACGAGAAAGATGTTACAAAAATTATAATAAGTTAAGAACAGTCTACCCTATGCGGGCATACAATAATTATTTATCTTAAATAACTAATACTTAATTTTATATTATAATTATGTTAAAATAAGTTATGATATTATTTTAGCAGTCCAATTATTTATTTATTTTAATATTTTTCCTAATCGAACTAAGAATCGAATTAAGATATTAAAAGCACACTTTCGTTAAATGAGTCTCATTTATGGGATTGATGGGATACATGTAAATTCATATTGTACGCAAATGCGCTGTGAGTAACGAAAGTTTATACAAAACACAACACCTACATTTAGTTGTATGTTCATACAGTCATATTGGTTTATGTCTGCGGGTCCAAATTGAATGGACGTCCGTTTTAGGTAATTGGAAAGGGGGGAGTATATTAGCAGATTAGTATTCGATGCAAATTTTATTTTTAGAAGACGGAAATTGAAGGCTTAAAAAAGTCGGCGAATTGAGATAATTGACTATTGAGACAGTTTATGAGGTTTGGGGTCAATTAGGAATAGGATGAGTAATATGAGTGTTGCTAAGTGATTGTGTTTAATTTAATGTACGTAAGGTAAAAAATGCGGTGAAAAGCAGTAATAGCTCAGTGACTTAGAATTCGACCTCGAATAGAGGGGTTCCGGGTTCAAATCCCAGTGGCATGCACCAATGACTTTGTGAAAGTTATGTGTGCGTTATAAAATTAAATATCACTTGCTGTTACGGTGAAGAAAAACATCGCGAGGAAACCTGCATGCTTTTTTACACATTCATTGGTAACTGGTGTTCGAACCCGGACCCCTCGATTCGAGGTCGAATTCTAAGCCACTGGGCTCTGTTCTAATGCTTATAAACAACTTTTGTGATTGTCTAGTCTACAAACAAGTTTTGTATTTTCTCCAGAATGTCTCGCAATTCGAATATAATAATATTTTCCTGCATCTCAAGATGCACCTGCATAAGGAGCACTTATTTGCAAATATTGAACGTCTCGAGCGCTGTACACACGCCATCGTCATTGTTTGAATCTAACGTGTTTGTCGAAGCAGTTGCTTCTGTGTTTGTTGTCGCTTTGTTTAAACTTTCTAGTTCAATACAGAGAGAAGCAGAGGTGGCTTAGAAATCATGGCTAACATGTTTTCCTGCATTTTTCCTAATAATGTCAGTTTTGAGGAATAAAGTAACAGCTAAATTTTCCATTATTATATCAGTACAAAGATTCTGATTACTATTTCGTTGTTGTTTCTTATAAAGTACCTGCTGTTTATTTTAACTTTTCCAAGTTTTAATTGACAGGTTTTTATTTAAATCTGTTAAATCATACATTCAGTTAAACAGCGTTGATAGTCCAGTGGCTAAGAATTTTGCCTCTAGAACTTCTCATTCTTAGAGAAGATTTGAGTAATGGGTTTTCGACAGTCTGCCAACATCACTTTTTTAAGAAATTGTTAATTATTTTATAACTTTTTAAACCTACAAAATTGAAAGTATAGATAAATGTTTCGTTCAAATTAATAGGTATTATTTACAAACAGATAATGGTAAAGCTGCCGAAATGAACACTAAAAAGTATTTAAAAGTTACCAAACACGAAAGGCAAGCAATTTTTCGGCTCGTCGAACCCAAAAATTTGGAGAAGTTAAACTGAAAAACAATAAGCAAGCAGATTCGACTCGAAAAATCCGGGACAATTTTGCCGTTAGCGATAAAGGACCTGTTTGATACTTATGTATTCATCTGGAGCTAAAACCTAGAAATAAATTTTTGATTCGCCTTAAGGAAGACAGTTGCAATTGCAAAGTCTATTTCTGTGGGCAGTCGTTTAATAAGATACGAGAGATACGACGGCTTTGTAAAATGACGTGAATTAATGGTATGAAGAGGGATGAAGATAGGCCTCACAAGCAGCCTTGCTGAAGTAATATGTAGTACAAAAGAATAAACCATAGTTTTAAGATCATAGTTTGAACATGTACTTACTTTTTTTTCCTTGAAAAATTTTCTTCCAATGGTGTTTTATCATAGTATACAGAAAAACATAAAGCAAGATACTACTAGTGACCTCAAATCAATTTTATGCTTATCCAATTTTTCCATCTGCATAAAAACGAAAAGTAGGCAATCTTTTAATACCTTATCTGGGACTTGAAAACATTCAAATGTTTTAAGAATTCTTTTAATGCCAAAACTTTAACTATTTATATAGATAATAAACGAATTGATATTGTTGTGGAAAATAAAAATCTCAATAAGACCCTAGCTCATCCGTGATCCGTCCGCGGTGCGACAAAGCCAAGTCGAATTCCGAAATTCCCTATAAATATTAACCCTTATAAATATTCCACCAGCGTTTCAATTCTGTCTTAATCTTCAAAAGGATTGTTTACAGCAAACATTGTGATTCGAAGTTAACTGGAAGGATCGCCTGGACTCACCGTTGGATCATTTACAATTCTAATTAATCCTCGTTGTGTAAGAGCATCCAGTTGGTTTAACAGAATTGAGCGGCCGACTTGTTCTTGATCGAGCTTTGCATCTTGATGGTGGAATTCTAATTTAATTAAGTCTGTGGTCAGAGGTTTTTGCTACGCATATCAATTATCTCGATTTGTACCTTGTTAATCCAACTGCAAAATCAACTTGAGGTGTTAGGCATGATTCAGGATAACAATGACGTCATCTTTTGATCAGTGATGAAAGTCGTCACAAGTGGAAGAATAAATTGTGGTTCAACAATTTTGTTAGTGTTTTGAAATATTAGCGGTCAATTTAAAAATTCCGTATAAATATTGTGTGTAATTTGAGATTTACGAGTGGATCCAAATGTAACACGCGTTTATCTGCAGCGATTGTTATCAGGCATTTACGTCACGATATTTATTACCAATTATGTAGTAATTCAGTACTTCTGAATACTATTCAGAAGAACTAGAAGAAACTATTCTTCCACCGACTTTTGCCAATAGTGAAGTGAAGTGCCAAAACATCTGCTAAACTACAAACTCAGAATAAGGTAATTCAATCACGCCCATAATAATAAAATTATTATCGCGGTAACATTTCACCCGTTAGCTATCACTGCTAATCAATATTCTAAACTAAGCCCAATCACCAGCATTAACACGCGACTGCTCAATTATGCATTATGCTTACTGGAGCCAATTGGTGCACTTGTTTGTCGAACTCCCAGTAATATTTTCAATACCATTCAATTCCATATGGGTGAACACAAATTGCATTAAATAATGAGGGAGAAGAGAATTGGTGTTTGTAATCCATTAGTAAGTTCACCACGCTGGCCAAGAAAGTTAAAGGGTCAAGAAAGTTAAGGTAAGAAAGTGACGAATCACAAATTTAATATACAATATGAGAAAATTTTATACCAAACATTAATCGGGGTGAAAGAAACACGGAACCACGCAAGTCATCTGATAAAATAACTTTAGCTGCAATTTGCAGCTGTTGCAGTTATTTTAGAATGTCTTCTTACAAAAAACTCTCAATACTTAGATCACATTCACATTTGACCATTACAATCGATAGCTATGCAAAACTTTCTCCAGACGCGTCCTCGTAAGCAGCTATTACGCTGAATAATGCCGCATATGCTCGCATTAACACTCGCTCTCGGGTGAAGGACCCGTTGTCTGACTTTCTTGGCCGCGGTCCTAAGTCGCTTTTTCTTGTACTTACTTGCTTTGAATTTACATGATGTGTAAGATTATGTGTAAAACACAACGTGTGCTTTCTAAAATGCGACTGTTTTATGCAGTAAGTTTTCGCAATCCTGCATTGAAAATTCACATTGGTTGATGCATATAATTATCCAGAAATCTCGCTAATGTTTTCGTGAGGTTTTAGTCAATTTGTGGGATTTTTTTAGGGCCCAAGGTGTATAAATTACACACTTTTGTATTTACAGCATTCTTTTTCATTGACGCTATTAATAAACTGACTTTATCCATGACATCTAAATTAAGGGTTTTTCAGTATAATTATCTTAAGGAATAATCTTATATAAAGTATATGGCTAGTTCTCATTATGAAGGAATAATAACGGAAGTTTTTAGTCCCATACCTTTATTTCTTAAATTTATTATGGAAAGTGGCCAGAGGTCAAGGTTTTTCCTTAAATAAGCTAAAGTTTTGTGGGCCAGACAAAATATGGGTAAATAATTAGTTTAAAGGCCTTTCAAAAAATTTTTAGGACAGACAAGTGATATATGGTACAGGAAAATGCAAATTAACTTTAATATGTATAAAAATGCATAATAAGTGATGTGTATATACTTGACAATATATATTTTATACATTGACTGAAAACCGTTATAAAATATTATGATGTGAATGTTATTTTAACGCCAGAATAATGAGAAATAACCAGGAAAGTGAGATTATTAAACAAAAATTCTCATATTTTGTATTTATTTATTTATTAAGAAACAATGAATGAGTATCACTTGGTCTTTGTAGCTTAATAATATAATAATTATCATAATGAGATCATATAATCAACAAACTATGAGTCCGTATACTTAAGTACAAAAATAAACAACAGCCTGTTTCGAGGTAGAAACGTTAAAGAATCTTAAGTAGGTAACTTAATTATTAGTATGGCATCTAAAATCACAATAAAACTTATACAATAATCAGTCGAAAACTCACTAAATAGGTTACTTTAAGCTTGCATTGCATAGTCTTTATCCGATAAACACTTAGGACAAGTGAACGATATAAGATCCGTTTTGATACAGTTAATTTGCGCCCATTGATGACATACGACGCATTGGATCCAATCTTGGCCTGTTGTGTCTTCTTTATATAATGATCCACAGATAATACAGTAGCAATCATCAGAATCACTTTCGTTTCTTTCTTTTTTATTTTTTCCTTTAGCACTTGTCTTTGGTTTCTTTTTTTGGGAATAGGTCTTTGCAGTCTTGGTTTTTTTTACCCCATCTCCTTGGTGTAACTGAAGTTTGTCATTTGTTTTTCTTTTCTTCTTCAGCCTTCTTTCATTTTCCGGGAACAGGTCTTTAGGTTCTATATGTAAAACAGGACCGCTAAGCAAACCATCAGGATCATCTATATTAAGTGTCAGGTCACTAGTACAGCTTAAAATGTCATCCATGTCTGGATGATTGAGTATGCTGTGGCTTCCGGCATCATTCTCTTCAGAATCTGACTGGTCGAAGATATCGTCAACGTTTGCGGTCGGCTTTGAATATACTAAAACACCCAACCGAAAGTGTTCGCACTCGTTATTGCAAAAACAACTGAGAGATTTCATCATAACCTTTCTCGGCAAATATACATTCCCTTGCACTTGGTGAACTTTTAAAGTGCCGTTGAAAGCAAGTAAATTTGGTTGCTCTTTTGAAATCAACATCTCCATTTTTTCAATTTCAGAGTCTGTTATCGTATACAGTGTAATATTTGGGCATCGATCCTGAATAGCACCGCAAAACTCTGTCAAGTTTGAAACATCATGTCCCAAGGCCACGACACTATCTGCTGCTCTTTTACAAGTAGCCCCAACACCATCTGGCGCACCCTTACCGTGGCCAGCTTCATGGTAATTCCAAGACCAGCTGATAAAATTGGGCCACATTTCAGATATTTTGCATGCCAGTACATAAAACATAAGCTTATTTCGATATTGAGTCACCGGACCGTCACTGAGGAAATGGATATTTTCGATGCTTGCTGGGAGTTCTTCTAAGACTGGTTGAAGGTGGGCCCAAATAGCGTGAACGTTGTGTGACAAATTGGTTGAAACCGTGCAATAGGACCTTGTAGAATTATGCAGGTAGACCACAACAGTATGAAGTGATATTTGTATCCGGGATCCCCCAAAGTGAAATGACTGAATCTCCTCGTTGTATTTTGTTGAATAATTCTCAGAAAAATCCATGTGCACGACTACGTCTTTTTCAGTAAGCGATTCCTTTAACCTTTTCATGGATTGATATTGGTGTACAATATTTTTTTCATGGTTGAAGAGAGTTTTGAGATTGTTTGTAAATTTTTGAAGAAGCTCACCCACGGATGTTTCAGATGTGATTTTCTTTTGTTTAACGATAATACGGTCTTTTTTGGTTTTAGGATCTGTTATTATTTCACGTTTTGCTACCCATTCTTGATATTTAACAGCCATTGTTTCGTCAAATTCTTCACCCATGGGAATAGATTTTTTGCAGCAACTATTACAAGTTCGCTCTAAGCAGCGTTCGTTATAACGATCGCAGCAAAGTGTAGCCAATAAATTTTGATAGGTGGTGGTTTGAAGAATTGCAACCTTATTTAGAGCAGTAACAAGAAGCTGGAAGTTGTTGTGCATGGTACACATGCATGTATCTCTGTCAGTAACTTTTGGAGCTACCACCCAAAATGGCGCGAGCCTCGCAAACGTCGAATAGCTGACTACATACCTTGTCTTCAAAAATTCTTTATGTAAGTTTCGGAGCGTATCTAGTCTATACCGCTTTTGTTTTCGTGTATTTTTCTTTTTAATGTACTCTTTTTTTCCAGCTCCTAATCGACTGTACCTATCATCTTCCATAAATTCTTCAATTGACTTACGTAGTCGTCCTCTTTTTGATATTATTTTTTGTTTCTCAGCATTCCATATCTTTTTATAAGTTATCACTTTGTTATTGGTTTTCCACACTTTTCTTTCTTTCACAATAGGGCCCAAAATCAACCTATTTGAAATTACTTTTTCTTGCCTTTTCTTAAGATTTTTAAAATTTTCTGTTATCTGTTTTTCCATAGTGTCGCCAAATAATGCTTTTTTAACAACTTCTTTCCGAGTTGCTGGGTCATCAGCCATTTGAGACATTTTAGAGTTTGGAGTTAGTAGTTTCTGAAGATTATTTTTTTTCTTACGCAATTTGCTGACTTTCTTCCGGTATTTGTTCAGTTCAGCTTGCAGTTTTTTAATTTTGTCATCTTTCTCTTTTATTTCTTTGTTTCTCTTACGTCTTTGTATAATTGACTTTTGTCTGGCCGCCCTTAACCTAGGCGACTGACAGGAAGATGGTTCTTGCAGTGGTGAAAGCAAAATCTGAGACGACGGTGATTGACAAATTAAATCTTCACTACATAAGCTTGATGGAGTGTTCTCTCTTATAAAATCTGTAGTACTCTTTTTAGCAGCACATTTTTTCTTATAGTATTTACTAGATCTTGCCCGCCACGACTTCCTGCAGTGCTTTTTTTCGCGATCGGTCATTTCAGATATTGTTTTTATTTTTCCTGTAGTTCTTGCCTTTAAATAATACTGTTTTTTCTTTTCTTTTAAAGTAGCTTACTTCTCTGGATCATTTTTCATACGTTCATAACGTTTTCTTTCATTTTCTCGCTTTTGCGCTAATACTTCTTCTCTGGTCTTTTTTTTCTTAGGTTGCGGCATTTTGGTTTCTGTGGAAAAAGGCCTCAACGGGTTAATACATACAATGTTAGTAGGAAATTAGGAATCTAAGTGATTGTTTATCACTTTCCTGTAATGTTATCACTTTCCTGTCTTAATGGATCCAGTCAAGTGATACACAGGAAAGTGATAATTTTGAGGTTATTCGTAAATAACACAAAAACGCTGTATTTGAATGACATGTTAATGCTTTATATTATATTTTCACTAGGTATATTAATCAAAACAATAAAAAAATATTTAAGAATTCCGAAAATTGTTTACGTAAATACGTACCATACAAGTGAGAGGTTGACTGTCCCGAACGCGTCTGCGGTCGACGAAATCTTCGTCGCGACTGTCTGATTGGCTGTTAGGCGAAACTTTAAGTGGCAGTGAGTCGATTATACTACGTACTTTGTGTCGGAAATCTGGCAACAGCGCTCATTATTCAATTTGTTGGTATTCTTGACATGTTTTTAGCTGACAGGAATGTGATACACAATTCGTGTCGCCCCTATTCTACGGTGAAAAATCGACTAAAAATAGGAAGATACGCAATTTCTTTTTAGATTTTAGCTAAGTTTTATTGATTGTTACTGTGATTAGATATTTACCTCTTTGATTTATGTACTTACTTTACGTATAATTGCGTAAGAAACTTGGATTTTGTAAAATCGCCCCACAGGCAAATGACAATTTTGCTAACGTTTAGGCATTTTTCCCCATAAAGATATTTTCGAATCTAGCTGAATTTCAGTGCCCATATAGAAGCTTATTAGTTCTTTATTCCAGATTTAAAATAAATTCGAAATATTTCAAAATGAAGGAGCTATGAGCTGAGCGCACCAAAATTCCTTCATTATAAGAACTACCCATATGTAGGTAGCCCAGATGCTTTTATGGATCTAAATTATCTGCAGGTTACATTTCATTATCTTTTTGCTTATCATTTTGCTGACTCTTCCACTTCAGTTACTGCATACTGCATTGAACAGTCAACCCTGAACATCTATCCAGAATTCTTTCCATCAGGTGCGGTTAGATGCCATTATGTTTGACGACATGAGTAGCGCAGTGTTTAGGATTCCGATAGATGGAGGATCTTGGGTTCAATTCCTAGTGTAAAGGAGATTTGCATGATGACTTTAAATCTTTCTAGTGTGTGTTATGTTGCCTTGTGTGTGTGTCTATAGCATCCGAAAATACGAGGTGTTAAGCTACGGGCAGAAGCTAGTATGTCCATAAATTGTCTAACAACAATTTATTTTACTCGTTATTATTGTTGTATTTGATAAAACAACAATGTATGTCTCCAGACAATGTAGGAACGCGCGCTCGAAGCGAATAGTGTAACATTTGCAGTGTTTATTCTGTGTGATTAGTTTGGTATATTTACATAACAAATGCTTTCTGTTGAGAACGTTCTCGTTTGAAGTACGTGCTGTTAACTATTTCAAGTAATCTGCAATCATATAGGTATTGTTTGTTATTTATTGTTGAACTGTTACTTCAGTAGTTTGCAAGCGGTCGGAAAACCCGCGATCTTCTTCAGGTTGTCAGTCCACCTGGTGGGGGGGGCGGCCTGTGCTCCTTTTACCTAAATATGGTCGTCCTTTGAGGACCTTTCTTTCCCATCGGTTGTCAGCCTTGCGATCGATGTGGCCAGCCCATTACCACTTTAATTCGTAAATTTTTAGCGCTATGTCAGTTACCTCCGTTCTTCTACGGATTCTCAGGTAACCACACTTCTCTAAATGAAATACAAGACATAAATACTATAATGTTTACTACATTACAGAACTACCGAAGAACCACAATATTTCCATCATTCAATTCAGTACATATTATTATATAAGGCTACCCAATCTTCCCTTGCGTGTTCTAATAATTTTACAACCAACCACCGTTAAAATCGCAACCGGACACGAGTAAGAGACACTGTTTTGCTTAACTCAGAGTTCATTGGACAAAGCCTTTGTTTACAAAGGGTTTTTGTTGAGCCTTTGTTCGTGTAACGAATGTTTGATTTATCACCACCAACCACGCGATGCCTAGATCGGCCTTGTTTTAATGCTAGCTTATGAAATTTTGTATCGAATTTCATAGAATAATACGGTATGGTGTTGAAAGTATAATTCATGAATATTAATGAACCAACCCTATAATTGGATGGTAAACGCTTTTAATTTAGGTCTGATATAACCCCAATTACTGTTAATTTATTGTTCAAATATTGAACTTAGATAAATAACGAATGTAATATTAAAACTTGAAAAAATAATTTCTTATTAGCGCAAGAAAACAGAACGGACGTTGTTTCAACAGTGAACTTAATTATTGGTTGTTAAGTTGTGATATTGAAATAAGAGCAAAAATACTATAGCACTAACACCTAAATGAAATACTTGATTCGTCATTAGAATATTTAGACTCGAGCTTCTTAGCTTGTCGTAATTCAATAAGAAATAAACATATTATAAGTTAATCACGTAACTAAATGATGCCAACATCCGCTTATGCAATTACATACTTTTGCAATAGATAATAATAACAGTAAGATAACAGATAACCCTATCTTAGATCAACAACGAATTTGACGACTATGCCGTAAGAATGCCATAAAAGCATATTACTTTACAAACAGCAGAGAACGTAAAGACGATAATAAAATAAATTGTAACTGAAATCAGACTAATATATTGTTATTTAGATCAAGGCGCAGATTGCATTACGGTGATAATAATTTAATCGTAGCAACAACTTTACCTGTTACCAGAACAATATCGACAGTTAGCGATTTGAATGCGAAATAATCTACGTTACACACTGTTTGAATTCTTGGTAAACCTAGTAAAACGAACAAACTTATTATGTGTAGATAGTAAGATATTATACAATTTACACCAGAAAATTTTGCCAAGTTTTATGTTGCTAAGAACATATACGTAGACCAGTAATGGAAATATCGTTGAAGATTTTCTTGTTAAGTGTAGAATATAGGTTCCAAACTCTTATAAATTTTTCTATCTGTTGGATGGAATTAGAAAGAAAGAAAAAGAAAAGATCATTTTAGTTTTTAAATTAAAGAAACTTTAAAGAAGGCTAGTTCAAAGTAATACCTATTATACCGTATTGGAATGCATAATAAACCTACATGTTCAAGTATAAAATTTTGTAAAATCCGAATTTTAATGATCTGTATTTGGGATACCTTCAGAGATATGCTATTTTCCTCATGCCGACATAATTTGAGGAGATCAGATCCGTACGTGCCATAATAATATGGCAGACATCCAGAATTAAGTTTAGCGTAAAAAAAATTCGCAAGGGTCGATTTTAGGTCCGCAATGAAACTCGAATTCTGTTAATGCAGATAAAAGTCATTCCCTGTGTAATGAATGCCATGTACAAACACAAGAACACAAATAAACTCAGACCAGAAATAGAATTTAAAGATATCCCTTTTAAAATCCCATTGAAATCAAACCTAGGTACAACGCACCGGCTTAACTTAAAACATAACTGATTATTAGAAAAAAGTATGTATGTAGATGATTTCATTACAAAAATATTTAACTAACATTAACACGGCCTTAAATAAAAAAATCATTTACAAGTATTTCAAATTTAACTACAAAATAGATGCAATGCAGAATAAGTCTAAAGAACAACGCACAGGAAATCCTCATTAAATTCCCTTTGACAGTCAACGCTATAAAATTCCCCGTGTCTGTTATAACAACGAAGGTGTAAAACACCGGTCTCTAAGTGCTCTAAATGCCTGTAAAGTTGGTTGTACTTGGTTAGCGTCTATTTCTTCTTTGTTCTTTAACAAATAGACGGCGTATGTCACCGCGGTTGTCTCATTAACGCGCCTACTGTAACTTGTAAACAAAATGCCTTTATTCAGAGGACAGCGCTGCGATTTTAATGCGACTCGTTATTGTAGGTA
Source organism: Erynnis tages (assembly GCA_905147235.1). Lineage (NCBI taxonomy): Eukaryota > Metazoa > Arthropoda > Insecta > Lepidoptera > Hesperiidae > Erynnis > Erynnis tages. Next base: position 1,249,338 of record LR990076.1, read on the forward strand.
TGTCATTGTGTTCTACGTTGAACACTTTTCAAGAGTGTAGAAATACTTTGTTACTTAGAACTGAAATTAAATAACTAATATGTCGTTGCGTTCCTGTAGCTACCTAATGGTTCTGACTAAATATTTATTGATTGCTTTTTCACAAAATCTTTTACATGAAACGCTCAAAGCTCATATTACATATAGGAACCTAGTATTTTTGAATTAATTTCATTCGACATTCAACAATTCATTCAAATTAAAAAAAAAATGGTGTGGTTTTAGGGAAGATGGCAAACCCTAACAAGTTAATATCTTCTACCAAAAGTAAGCTACTCGTATCATAAGCTTTAGGGTAAAGTTGCATAATTATCCTGTTAACATTACTAAGACATAACAATTAAGGATAAGAATGTGTCTTTTTCTTACATTTAGTCCTAAGATCTATCACTAAAAATAACAATTTCAGGTTAGAATGTTTCTTGTATCTTTCATTTCAGGCTGATAGTCGCAAGTCCGTATTTTCAACCTGTTTTACCCTATTTCCTCGGCAAGTCAGAAGTTTGCTGCAGCACGCGCTCGTTTATATGCCTTGTTCGTGAGACAGGTACATCTGATCTGCAATATCAATTTCGAGTTTTGCATTATTGTCTTTTATCTTTTAAGTCTTGTCTTATAAAATTTGTTTTGATGTCTTCAGTGATTTTTAACTTAATACTACTTTAAGTATTATATTTCAGCTATATCGGGCCGAATATCAATTTTGAGCTGAGAATATCAATTGTATTATAACGGTTATATAAAGTTTATAATTGTATTCAAGTTTCATCGTCAATGAGAATGTCATAAAAATCGTCATCGTCACATTATGAGAGTATGTTTTTACGTAAATTATACCTGCAATTTTGTTATTTCATTGTAGTTCTTAAGCAAATGAGATAATGTTTGCAGTAAAGCGCGCTCATTTATATGCCTTGTTCGCGAGACAGGTGTCTGATCAGCAATATCAAGTCGAATATCAATTGTGAGCCAAGAATTATTGCCTTGTAACATCTTGTAATGCGCATGGAAAGTATAAATGCTATCTGATTATCATATTAATTATTCATCATTTTATAAGCTCTTCAATTAGAATTATTTGTAAATAATATCCTTCGGATGTGAATGTAATAAAACATCAAATATTTTTTGCATATTTATTATATATTTTTGCATTTTTATTATATAAAATTTCGCTTAACTTATTAATCTGTAAGATACTTGCAGTGATATTATGAACCAACAAAATATTCTGTTTAATATACAATACTATACAGGTTGTAAAACTGCTTACTATAGGCTAGGATGTGTATTTAAAAACATCTGTTTAAATGTGTTTTTTAATTTCAATTTGACTTATCACCTAAATTAACTACTTATCTGTAACCCATTAATGACCTACAGTAGAGTCGGGTCTCTTCTCACAATGAGGCCTTAGTCCACCACGCTGGCCAAATACGGATCCGCTCATTAAAGCGGAAATATTTTATACTGTATTTGACCTCCATTTTCGATATATTCGTAATATTCATTGTATATTTTCTCCCAGAACTCCATCCGCTTGCTAAATATACTCGCAGAAAAGTTTTTGACTGCGACATTATCGCTAATTAATAGAAACGTTAGATTTTTGCCACAATCCGGCCATTTATAGGCACTGTCATCAGCTGTAGGTTTCCTGAAATTAAAGGAAATTTTAATGTCGTTAGCAACCAAAATACACCATCATTGATATGAACTGAGTATTGCTCAGAAGAGTATGCGTATTAAAATGTGTAAGTACCAATATGCTGCTAATGATGACGAAGATTGATCACATATGACTACTGAACACAATTTCATTTCAGATTTAACTTCAGTAACAAGTTCATTACGCACTGCAGTGACTTGTTGATATGTATTAGATGTTTGGAAACCCCCAGTTAAAGTGGCAATGGGCTGGCCACACCGTTCGCAGGACTGACTACCGATGGGGAAAAAGGTCCTCGAATGGTGACCACGTTTACGACCTGAAGAAGGCAGCGGGAAACCGTTGGATTCAGAGTGGAGTGGAGTGGCGTCGATTAGGGGAGACCCGTGTCCAGCAGTGGACTACCAAGGGTTGAAAGGAAGGAAGGGAGGAAGGAAACCCCCAAATAATATTTCCCAAATAATGTAAGAAAAGTGCAAAGCTTATACCCGTGATGGTTAAAGTTTTCCATTAGGCTCAACATGGTGTCCAGCATACGTAGACTTCTGGCATCAACTGAATCAATCTTGGGCCTGGTACAATTTGTTAAAAATATATAACCCATATCATCAGAGTGTGCTGTTCCAGGAATTCGTATGTTGTAATATGTTTTGCCCCAGTTTAATTCACCATCAAAGTCAAAATTGTAATAGTACAACGGTCCACTGTCAGGCAAGCTCTTATACTGTTTAATCCAGAAATATACACCATAAACGTATTGCATATCAGTTGCTAAGTTAAAAACTGCGTTTAATGTGAGATTTCGCATTCTTTCTCCGAAGTAAAATTCACCTATTTTGCGTCCTAATCGTTTGGCTCTCTTTGATCTTAACGGGTACTCAATATTAGACGGAATACAATTTTCAGGGTCTCTTCGTAAGTCTTCTAATTCAGATATTCTATACATTATCTGTGGTGCCAATGTAAGTCCTTCTTGTGCCACTGACCCAGCAATTATTGTGACATTCATTTGTAGTTTTTTCGTTTTTCTAAAGAATTCTACAGGATCTACTGTTACTATTGCATGGGGTGATTCAATTTCTTTAGTCGGTACGAATACAGACCATTGATGAAGGAAGGTTCCAATACCAATCCCTATATTATAACTTGCTTTTATTAATTCATGAACGTCTACTTTACGTAAATAATTTAAAATTTCATATACGTTATTTGTCTCGAGTCCGAGTTCTCGAGCGAGGAGTAGAGATACTGGTTTTGGATGTCTAGCAAATACTTTAGGATTTAAAGAACTACCACTCGCTAGTACAGCTTGATGGAAGAGTCCTTCAGATTTGTTTGACAACATTAAATAATGAGCTAATGTTGCACCAGAGCTATGTCCGTAAAGCGTCACATTGTTTGGGTTTCCCCCGAATTTCTGAATATTTTGTTTGATCCATTGTAGGGCAAGCATGATATCTTTCAAAGCAGCATTTCCAGATGCTTCTTCTATATCAAGAGATAGGAATCCAAGTGGACCTAATCTGAAATTTGTATCAAATTTAAGCCATGCTTAAATCCATAGTAAGCTTCATAAGTAAAATGACATCTCACTCACTCTCTCTCTCTCTCTCGCTTTCATGCGATTGTCAAATCAATCTATGGGTACTTACATGGATCTCACAACTTTTTACGGTGCAAGAACTGAGTTGCGAGACTTGGGTTTTTTTACCAGTTATGCTTTTGATGGCATCCATGGATTGACTTGACCATCGCATGAAAGCACAATGTATCTCACACCCAATACATAATTATTATATTAAATTAGATTGTTTACTGAAATTGCTAAGTTAATGTATGGATATGGAGACTTGGGTTTTTTTTACAAGGTATGTTTTTGATGGCATCTCATTTCTTTTTGTGTTGTCAATCTAACTACAAACGTAACTTTGTAATCCTATACATTTGTATGGGTTTACAAAGTTACGTTTTTTATGCAGTTGGTGTATCTAGAAAACTGTACCAAAATTGCATACAATTTTGAAGCTTCTATGTTTCCTAGAAGTGCCTTAGAATTTTGATGATCGGTGAGTGAGTGAGTTATAGGAGGTTGAAAATGGCCTGAATAGCTTCGAGAAAAGGATGGTACCTACGGCCGTGCCGCTCTTTTGCTCGACTTGGCGGGGGACTACAGTGCCCCCAGACACTCCTGTCCAGTCTCAAGGCTGCTTTAAGCAATTACTTTAGAAATAAGCAGTAGGTACCTTTTGACAGCCTACAACTTTAATAACTTTTAATGTTAACTCTCTGTGTGCAGAAAACCAATTAAATGAATAAATACCTGTAATTGAATCCGATCACAATAATGTCTCTTCCCAATAAAAACTCAGGACCATACAAGTAGTCCGACCTTCCTGACAGGGTAACTAGACCGCCGCCATGTAAGACCACTACGATTGGAAGAAGCTTATAATCTTTTTCAGGTACGAAGACATTGAGGTTTAGACAATCTTCACTCATCTGATGTCTTTTATGCCTCCCTTCTGGTTGAGGGCAGACTTTACCTTCTGTCGTGGCGTCTAGGACACCGCTCCAACGTTTTCTTGGTACTGGGGGCTGTGTAGTATAATCATGAGTTAATCAGTTATTAATCGTGACGTGAATTAACATTGACTTTGACTGACATGTCTTTGACATTGATTCATAAGAAAAGAATGCGTTTAGTGTTGATTGTTACATGAGAAAGCTGATTGTTATAAAAATAAATAAGTTTAGGACAGTCTACCCTATGCGGGCATACAATAATAACATTATGTCTAAACTTAATTTTACATTTTATGGCAATTGCTAAGTTCATAATTTTCTTCAGCAGTCCAATTGAATTGAAGGTAATTTTGAAAAGAAAGTTATCAAATCGGCGAAAAGTTTATTTATACTATAATTTTAATTAATGAAATATTGAAATGTTTATTTGACGAATAAGCATAGGGCAAAAAATATCTAAAAAGAATATAGAATAAAACAAAAAAAACAGAGAAAGAAAAATGTATAAACACAAGATTTAATTTTATATGAGATAAAATTAATAGAAATAGGTACTTATAATATTATTCCTTAGTAAACACTTATTCTAGACAACAATTTAGAAGTCAAATATTAGTTTCTGTTTCCTCTTTGAATTATACATTTGTTTTAATTATGTATTTATGTCTTTATAAAGAATTTTGCTCATCACTTTTTATTTTGATTTAGTTCTTTAATAATTACTTACCATAAATCTTAACGATCCAGTAGGGTTTTCGGCGAATGGTATCCCCATATATGAGTAGTATTCCATATTTTTATACTTATTAAGTTTTCCCCTAACGAGTCCACTAGTAGTTTTAATAACTAAAGGTCTTGATGCGGACACTGATATGATAAATAAACATATATAGCACAATGAAGTTGGCAACATTTTAAAAATTGTCTTTTTATTATTTTATGAAGTTAATCACTGATTAAGTGATTTAAAACATTTTACCGACTATTATACCACGGAACGTAATATATGTTTAATTTACGATTTAATTACATGTTTAAACACATTGAAATAAAATAAAATTTAAACAGAAAAGTAGGTGTTTTGGCACACAAATTGGAAAACTAAATTCAAATTAATTAGCTATGTAAATAATAAGATAAATTTTACATATCAGTTAGTTAATTTTATTAATTATACGTTAACAAGAAAATAATGTTTTAGAAGCGGTATCTAAGTAAATAGGGTTCCGTGGCAATAGAAGAAAAGTAAATAAAAGAATAGAACGCGTTTATTGTTGACTGCTACACGACAATTATGTCTTACATAAATAATACTTAATTTAATACTTAACATTTTATTGCAATTAATAGGTTATTAATTTTGTTCAGCAGTCCAATTATTTATTTATTTATGTTAATAATTTTATTTTTTTAATAAAATACTTAACGGTAGCCATTGCTAAGACACTAACCTACTGTAAATGTATACCGCATTGTCACCAAAATATGAAGTATAATAACTTAAGTGAATACCTTAAAGTAGCTAAAAGCAAGCTTCTTAATACGAGTATAAAATTAATATTTACTAATTTTTTATTTTCCTGATATGCATAACTATTTAAAAAGGTCCATACGGATTAGGCCAAATGAATATTTTTCATACCATTTCGTTTCATATAATTAGGTATTAGGTATGTTTTACATTTCTCTTCTTATTTTGGACTTCAAAAAACTTTCTATAATTTTTCTATTACCATTGACAATGTAGCAAAAAGTAAGTAAAGAAATACCTATTTTATGGTATAGGATGCTTATTGCATGGAACTCTTCATGAAAACTAGTTGTTGTTTATCAAAAGTGCATAAAATTAACAATAAAAATGATGACCTGGATGGGTCATGGATGCCTTTATCGGCAGCTACTAAAAATAGGTGGATGGAATGACGTGATGGTATGTTCATATTTTTTCAAGTAAACGATTGAAACGAAACACTTGATACAAAGACACTTAATTTTTTTTATTTTTTATATATTTTTTTATTATTTTTATTTCCTTATTTTTAATTTGAACTGCTGAACCGATTTTGATGAAACTTTTACCATTTCCTTGGTTGAAAATAATGCAAACAAACGGAAGTAGAGCGACCACGATCCGTCAATTAGTTTCGGAGATATGCGAGGACATACTTACATACATACATACACCCATCAAATTTGGTATTCTTGTTTGGAAGCTGTAATAAACCAACATATTGTGCAGTTTCGTTAATATTACATACATACGTGTCAAATTGATAACCCCCTTTTGTGAATTCGGTAAAAATAGGCGAGATTTAATTAAGATGCAAGTTAGAATTTATTAAATGCGTTATATCAAGCTGAACAAATTACAGCTATTAGTTGTACTAAACTCTTTAGCGCAAAATAAGTCGAAGTAATACTTTTATCTCCCAAATCTAAAGCCTACTAGTTCGCTGTATATGGAGCTAATCTGATCTCAATGAAGCGATCTAGATCAGACGACTCAATCGCACGAGCATTACTGGGTTCAAATGTACTTGGTCCAAAACATGATAAACAGCGAGTTAATAATTAATCAATTTACAAAAATAAAAATGTGTGAAAATAATAATTCAGTATCATTTAAATGTGTAATTTAAATGACGTATAGTAAAATGATCGAAATATTTTAATGAAAAAAACTACTAAATTGTTTTCTGAATAAAAAACCATTTATTTCAGAAAATAACAGTCAAAAGCACTTTGTGTAAGTGTAAGTTGTTTTGTGAATTTTTCTATGTAAAATCATTGTAAACGAGTAATTTGGTGGTAAATAAGTAACAGATTCTTTTATTGATTATTGTCCTTCCGTGTATTTACTTTTTCTTTAAAATATTAGGTACATAAAAAATAATTGAAGTGAACATCTTGATAGTCATGAGTAGCAGAACAGCCACATACAACCTCTGAGAGAATTTCGTCTCTATTTTGATATTGGATGCCCGTTGCCGATTTCCCATGGGCTACCCGTTTGCTACTCATCTTATTACCATAAACGTAAAAGTTTGTGACAGGTCTTTCACGCTCTTTAGCAAATTTGGACGAAATTTGGTTTGCACGTACCTAGTTTATAACCTGGAATAACGTATAGAATGTTGTTTATTCCGCTCTGAACCAAACAACCGCAGGTATAGTCTAGTATCCAATAAAACAAAAACTTACACCGCTAATAGCTTGTAACTTGCACCACATCCAACGAGTCGTTACCGCCGCCCACGAGAGATCAGGTAGGTGCAATGAAATGTCTTCTTCAACTCATTGTTTTGCATTGTTACAGATGAGTGGGCATCATCTGATATGGTGGTACAGTTTATACGAGTGAGTCGCATGATGTGTTTTGTTTGTATGACTTTATATGAACTGTGGGCAGTCTCTACGTATCAAGATCGAGTACAGCATTAAGCTTGTCCTAGAATGTATCTCCAACAATACAGCCTGGAGTGGAGTATATTTCAAGCCTTCCTCCTTTGTGGAGAACCATGCTCAGAAGATCATAAAAATAATCGCATTCAAGTTGGTTTAAATAGCATCTACGATAGAAGCTATATGATTATTTCATATATACATAATTATATCAGTGACACCCCGAGTGTTGTTAATGTTCAGGTAGAATGGTAACATTCTGTAATGTTTGGACTGAAAGGGGTACAATGGATTTTCTCATATATGTCAGTAACCCATTAATGACCCACTACAGGGTCGGGTTTCCTCTTGCAATGAGTGGGATGTAGGCCTTAGTCCAACACGCTGGCCTACTGCGGGTTGCCTTTGAGAACATTTTTTTTGTGAACTCTCAGGCATGCAGGTTTCCTCACGATGTTTTCCTTCACCGTAACAGCAGGTGATATTTAATTTTATAAAGCGCACATAACTTCCTTTACAAAGTCATTGGTGCGTGCCACTGGGATTCGAACCTGGACCCCTCGATTCGAGGTCGAATTCTAAGCCACTGGGCTATCACCGCCTCTATAGTTATACATATAGATGTATAATATTACAGAAAGTCCATTAAAAATAAACCTTTAAAGTTTTACAAAGTTGCCAATACATTTTCTTGGAACAGCAGTAAACAAGCATAAGGCGCTTAGCTCAGCTGAGCAGGTCTTTGTACGTTGCTATGGACTGCGGATTAACGCAGAACCACTCTGAGATGGAATTTGTAAGTCTTAAGTAAAGAGAACTGGAATTTTTAGACTTAAGTTAACAATGTTCTCTACACTATAAGAAAATGTTGTATGTATTTACTTTTCTAAGTTTTTAACTGGCTCTAAGTACCTACATGAGTTGATTGAAGGTAGGGAGGTAGGCACTGAGATCTAGCTAGTCATAGGTACATCTAAATTTTCGTTTGACATATAACAACGATTGGTAGTGATTTTTTTTGTCACATAACTAGTGCCAGTTGCCAGTGGCTAGGGTAAAGGACTGCACTGCCCTGGAAAGCAGTGCCTACGTTTTTGCCTATGATTAATTGAACGCACATAACGTATGATCAATTTAGACCTCCAAGATATTAGTCCTTCGCGGATGCGCTCTGACGATTAAAGGTAAGGGGTGTCCTGCCACCCTCATTGTTTTGAAAGATCTCCGTTTATCAAAGTTTGTTTGAATAATCCCCAGCAATTAATAAAATTTTAAGTTGTATTTATATTTCTTTGCAACAATCCGCACACGTGGAACTTGTTTTGGTATGGACCCACCACCCTCCCTTATCTCTCTGAGTAGGTGTATACCATAACAACTTATTCCAATAGTACACGACACGTGTTTCGCCCCAAAACGGAGCATCATCAAGTGATGTGGACTCTACAACGGTTGGTTGCTGAGCAACCAAAACGAAATATAAATACAACTTAAATAACAATGGATTTCCGCAAAGTAACGCCTGATACAATATATTATAATTAATAAAATATAGTACCTACTTACTAAATATACACTTACTACATATTCTTCTTAATCTCATCCATAATGGATGTGCATATTTAAAAGGCCACCTCAATTACATCTTGTTTGGTCAGATGACAAGTTTCTGACGACGCCACAGAAAAAATATAGTCGTAATTAACATTTAATTGCTCGCATCTAGTCGTCAAATTGATGCCCTTTTTAGTGCAAGACCAATGAATACTAAGCAGTTTACGTTGTAAATCATTTCTTAAGGAATTGAGTAAATTTTTTTATTTTACGACAGTAAAATGAAGCCGGCAAGTTGCCCATATATTTAGGTATTTTTGTGTTAAAAGGTTTTTTTGAGATTTTAAGACTAATTTAATTTTAACGTTTAACTAATTTAAGACCAACTTCATACCATCTAAATCCCTTCCAGACAAGGAATTTTTGTTACTCTAATTAATATGTTGGTTCCTTGCTTTCCTCCTTTCGAGCCTTCATAATCCTGTTACTCGGATACCTCTTTATAACTATAATGTATTACTTATACTGTATGTATTACTTTTTTTTATATACATTTATACATATATTTGAAGAAAAACGTGATAAATACCTCTGCAAATTGCGCAACTTGTACATTGAGCTTAAACTATTTTTGTCTGTATCCAAAAGGTATTCAAGTAAATTGTTTATACTATTGATTCAAGAAACATACTCGTATAAACATCTCGCTTTGCGATGAAAATGCAATATACGAGTACAAAGTAAACAGTATTCCAGTTCATAAAATACCAAATTTACAATATCCACTGACCGCTGATATTGTGTACTATTGAACGAAACTTACGGTCGAGATAAAGTAAACAGCGAACGTATTTTATCCACAATAACATTTAGGTGGCCGCATTCCGACTACCGATTGTAGTACGTAGTGTATAATCAATTTGCGAACACTGGTTGCCGACGTAGGCTTCAAATTATCTTTATGGTGTGTGCTGGCACAAGTTGAAAGCGATGGCGGGAATTAGAAACTTTTCCTAAAATATATTAGTAAGTTGCTTGTAACCGTTGATGATCGGGTCGACTCTCATAATTAAAACGATATAGTCCTTAGTCCTTTTTTTATTTTATTTTATAGTCCTCAGTCTACGCTGGTTAAAAAGTTTTGTGTCAACTACTTACGTACTTAACACCAGGTCTCCTGCTACAATGAGAAGAAAGGTTGATGGATACTCAGGAACTAAATAAACCTTGTACTCCTTACCATTAAATAGGTACATATACATAACTGACACCTTTTTATTTCCTTCATTTCAGCCAGGGAATCTGGACCATACTTTTTTGTTAACATAAGATTTTTGTTAAGAGAAATACATAATTATAAATATTGAAAAAAAATGTTTTGTTACAAAAACTACGAGTCTTTACGTTTAAGTTGATAAGTTAATCGAAAGAGTTTTAAAAGTTTGACTAATTTATGTGTTAATTTTTTGATATATTTATTTTACTTTTCCTCGTTCAAAGCAATGCTTATAAGCGTAAGCGGTTAGTTGACTCTTGTAACTTGCGCCAGCATTTCCCAAAGGTGATAATATTAGTCGTAGCACACCTAGATTCGACGAAGCATAACCGCCTTGAAAGGTAAAGTGTTGCAGTGTATTGCCTTTATAACGGCAGTTATTATCCAATTATCTGGCTGTTAGTTTGTTACTCGTTGGAATTTGACAAGTGGTGCTCGGTTACTCCGATAATTATTAATTTAGTAATACCTTTACCCAATAGGTTACAAATACATTGACGATGGATGATTTTATTGGTTGCGAAATCGTTGCGCAACGTGTGGTCAGGGTCAGGTCAGGTCAACTCAGGGTTACAACCTTTAGAAGTTCTAAAGTTTGGTTAGGAAAGTATTGAGATTGAGATTGAGAATGTTAGGCTTTTAAATATTCTATAAAATATTTTGTTTTTTTGAAATAACAATAAATGTTGCTTGGCAACCAAACGTCATTTGGCAATCCATGATCTGAAGATCGGTTTTTAATTTCCGGCATTAGCCATCAGGCCAAGCAAAGGCTCCACTTTCAAATTCTGATAGTGCTTACTTACTATTTAAACGAATTTTTATAGTGCATGAACGAGTATACGAACTTTTATACTTCTTTCATATATTCTTCAAAGTTTTAACGAATTAATTACCTACTTGATTTGATTTGGAAGGGTACAAGAATTATAATTTGGGGATTATAATATATAAATGGGCATAGGAAAAGAAAAGGCAGAAATAAAACCGCCACTTTAATAAAATCTGATAAAATATATGAGATCTTCCCACATTCAATAAAAGAAATATTTTATAAAGTTGTCAAAAGGGAATACTCTCTTCGCATTTATTTAGTACTTTTCTTGTATAAGAAAACAATTCCTTAACTTCACGACTTCAAGATCAAAGATAAAGCGGAACTCTCGGGAAAAAGATTCAAAATTTCCCTTCCAAAGGATATCAGATTTCAGCACGAATATAGAGATTACTCGATCATTGTAATTTGAACCTTATCACTTTATACACAGAGTTCAAATTCGTCTTCAAGCGGTCTCCATGAGTCAACCGGAAACATTTCAACACTACGCTGCGACAAATGGGACCTAAGTTATAACTAAATTATAAGTGGAGCGAGTCCTGTCTACAGTTTTAGGTTACAATGTATTTTTCTACAAGGAATTTTGAACCGTAATCCCAAGGCATAAAACCCAATTTTCCTTAACACTTTTAATAAATATTACTATCATCTTTAAAAAAGGAATTTTAAACCAAATTTCGTTGAAGTTAAGGTTGGTTTTAGCGTGAGAACTGGTCACGTTACCACGGTGGTCATTTAATTTTGTGTATTAATAAATTGTTTGGTCGAGGTTTAAATTAGTCGTAATATCAATGCTATGCCTATTAACTATTCTGTATTTTTTAGAATTATAACTCTTTCTTCTTCTTTTCAGCCCTCCGTATTCCACTGCTGGGAGGTTGGTTACTAGGGGAGATGGATCTCCCCCAGTAACGCCACTCCACCCAGCTTTGAATTGTCTATGGATTTCATCGTTACGAAGTGTGTCGCGAATTTATAACTAAACTAGACTTTGCTCGTGGCTTCGCCCGCGTTGATTTTAGAACTTAGTGCAGAGAAGGATAAGAAGTATCCTATATCCAGGTTAATTCAATTTATGATCTATCTGTGACCAAATTTCATCCAAATCTGTTCAGCCGTTTTTGCATGAAAGAGTAACAAACATCCACCCATACTCACAAACATTCGCATTTATAATAGAAGTAGGATATACTGAAAGAGTTTTATTTAAACAACAAAAAACGTCGTTGTACAAAAGTTTAAACGTTGGTTTAAAAGACGTAAAATTGACATAAAAACCAACCAGCAAGCAATTTTACGGTCAATTCGTCCAATTTACACATCGTATTAATTTGTCAACAAGCAATTAACTAATTATCGTCCACGATACCTACTTTTTGTATCGTTTTAATTGCGTTTGCGTGAAAGACGCCTATATTTGTGTGGTTAACCCTCACTGATCGCATCTGTCAGTTTTAATTGGTCAGTTTGTTTATTAGAATAGGCTTAAATGACTTGAAATCGATTCCGCATTGGTAGAAAACTTAAATATGTTCCAATTGCGAGATATACGTGTAAGAGCCATAGTAGCTTGTTCGGGAAGGTACCAACTTAGCCTTTTAACACGTCCATATCCTGTGTTTAGGCTGGTACGGTGGCCGGGGATACTTTTATTTGAAGCGAACATCTTAATCTCATAGGATTTATTTTTCTCTATTTGAAGTTGAATCCATTTGACATCAGGTGGCCTGCATGCCCTTTGCCACCAAGCCACTAATTGTAGGGAAAGACCTGTGGTCAGTAGAAATCGTAAAAAAAATTACTAACAAAATTTAACAAATTATAGAACATCTATCAAAAACTTTATTTTCAATCGCTTCACTAGCAGACGAATTTAAAATTTTATTATTAAAGCTTGATTATTTTGTACCTTTATAAATTGAAAGTGTTATTAATGAAAGTTTTCATAGCAGTAATAAAAATATATGAAGCGTTTTATGATATTTGGGGTAAATTTGTTGTGGACTAAAATGTTTACCACAAATATTTGTGAAATCATCGACCATTTCTCTCCGAGTCTCTATTACATTTATTTCATTTCTTCGACGGATTATGGAGACGGCGGCGGTCGAGAATTCCACCACCTTTATTTCATTGCCTATTCAGTGTGCTATAGCGCTCGCTATAACGACGTAATCGTTGCAATTAACGCCGCTAAATCACAACAATTATCTAGTTACAACGTTTACGGCAATTTGTAGTAGAAATGCCGGTATTAATTTAAATGGCGATATTGACCGCAATTTGACCAAGCTATCGGAATTGTTTTGAATTCATCTGTGAATTAATTAAAATAATTAAGTAAGTATTTTTATTAAAAATAGTTATGTATAGGACCTATTCTTAGATTGGCATTTAGGAACCTTATCTAAATAGTTTGTAATCATAATCATAATCTACGAGATATTACGAGATATATATCTAGATACCACGAGAAATGTGAAAGTTTGTAAGTATGAATGTTTGTTACTCTTTCACGCAAAAACAGCTGAATAGATTTGGATGAAATTTGGTATAGTCGTAGTTTATATCCTGGATTTATACATAGGTTGCTTTTTATCCCTCTCTGGAGAAAATTCTAAAACATTTGCGGAGCTGCTGCGGGCACAGTCTAGTAGCATATATATACTGCTTTGCATATACCTTTCAAAATAACTGTGTCGGTACATTTTGTTTGTTTCCATTTCCAATTAGGACATTTTACCGAAAAGGAAAGCGATTGGCTATTTTATTCTTGTCTTCCTTTTTTGGATTACCTTTGCAGATAAATGGATGCGGTCATAGTGCGCCATAATTCCTGCGGTCAATATTCAGGCGCAATAACGAGGAACAGGTAAGAGGCGGGTCGTCGGATTCAATTTGCGCGGCAGTACTGTGCGCCGCGCGTGACTTATGACCAAACACTACATGGAGTTTCTTCTTAGAGATATAGGTTGAAATTATTCCAAAATTACCTTTAAAATTCAATAGAATAGCTAATAAGCTAAAACACGATATCTAGCCTTCACTCATAACCTGCTTTAAAGAAAGTATTCAAGTCGTTTCTTTTGTTCGGTTTTGGGAAATTTGTTTACCTGAGCAATGCATAGTGCTACCTATACCGGTAGATTTAACTTGAGCTAACCTAATCTCCAGGAGAAATTTGGTCCCATTTATGGTAGGGTGTACCAGTTAATTACCATTTAACATAGGGTAGTCTGGTGTTAACTTTTTATATTATAATAGAGATATAAAGTAATGGATCCTAGTCTTTCAAAATAGTATTAAAGCAAGTAATATTTGAGTACTGCCGTCTGTCGGTTGTGTGAACTACAAAGGGCTGAAAAAACAAAAATAAAACTTTTTGTCTATCTTTTTTTGCAAATTATGTAGGAGAATTGAATTGATTCGGTCGCCATATTTCCTGCGTTCAATATTCAGGCGCAATAACGAGGAACAGGTAAGAGGCGGGTCGTCGGATTCAATTTGCGCGGCAGTGTGTGCCTTATGACCAAACACTGCATGGGGTTTCTTCTTAGCAAGATGTCTGTCTGTTATCCATTTATATTTCACAAGGTCACGCAGTGAAAAGAATGTAGGCCGGCATTTTTTAACGCCTCGAATAAGTCGAGACTGCATTTTTAGCCTCTGGGTTGGTAATGGAAATTGATAATGTAATGGGTAGTAAAACTAAGGATGACTAAACCCATGTATTTTTTACTACAATATATAATATATGATATAAAAAAACAAAAAAACGTAACAACAAGTAACGTGAGAAACGCAAGATTTTTAAATCATAATTTTGCAATTGATTTCAATGGGTAAGATCACAACACAAATGATTAATAGAAGAAGAATGGTCATGATTGCAAACTAGAAGGAAATGTGGTAATCATCAAAATAACAAATACGTATAATGTGTATATGTCTGTCTGAGCATACGTTCTTATAGTATCGGAAGGGGAGTAACGAAACGCAATTAACAAAACCAAACATTCGCGTCCAAAAGTCTAAACATACGCACTTCAGTTAACTTCTTGTTTTGTCAATGTAAATTTAATTCATGTTGAATAAACAACGTAGCGTTTAAATGTCAATATCATACAGAATGAAGGAGTCGTGAAAATCACGAATCAACAAAAGTTTGAAACCTTATGTTTATGTTTCGTAGAATTACGGAAAAGGAAAAGATAAAGTTTAAAAGTAACAAAGAAACAGAGGAGCTTCATGTTCAATAGTCATTGACGACAAATATTTCTTATGCTACGTTGAATAATAGCTTTAAATTGTAGATATAGACATATTATAGACATTCAAAGACAGTTAAGTGTAGGAAAAATCAGAATCGCTATAGCTTGAATTGCGAGACATAAATATTTGACGACTCATAAATATTAATTCAAAACTCGAAGACCTAAGAAGTCGAAAAAGTAAATGGCTGCTTAAAAATTCATAACTCGATGCTAAGTTCCACAAGAAAAACCGATGCGACTGGAACGGCAGTAGCCTTCCGAGTGAATTTTTTATAGTCCCGGCGCCGGCCCCTTGGAAAAACACCCCTGTACTAGGGAAAGGCTAATAAACGTCCATTGGCTATGTCTATGATCGTAAAAGGAGATTTTGGAGGCGTCAATTCTATGTTAATGTTATGGTGACGGGGAAGGTTTTCAACAAGAGAAGGAAATGAGAAAAAAATATGTGAAATGATGTTGAATTTACAGAAACAGAAAAATAAAACAAAAAATATTCTTGTATTTGTGTAGTTGTCTTAACAGAAACAACGTTTTCAACCTTATCTGTTTTCCAGATCTTCTAACAGCGATGTTTAATATTTCATTCATTTGTCCAATGAAGTAAAGTAGTGTACCGCTTTCATATTATTATGTTACTTTTATTCCTTACTTCGCTTACGACTTGATATGTGTGTTGTTTAGACATTTTCTTGAAATTGTCTCTTAAACAAAACAAGATACTGAAAACAGTCCACCATTTTGATATGAATCCATCACAACAAAATTTAGCGTTTATAATAGTACGAATTATTATTCTAAGAAAGTTCCAAAAGTGTTGAATATTTCACATTTCTTTTCCTCCAATCTATAGACGATTAGACATTGCTCGTGACGTCGTCCGTGTGGATTTTAGAACTTCATCCGGAGAGAGATAAAACGTATACTATAATTATGTTAATCTAGGTTATCACCTCGTACATACTAAATTTCGTCCAAATTTGCATGCCTGAGGGTACACAATCAAAAATATTTTCAGAGGCATGTGAAATTTTAACCCAGCTTGGTGGACTAGCCTGCATCCCTCTCATTGTGAGAGGAGACCCTGTAGTGGTTTATTAATGGGTTAAAGACAATACTAGTAGGATATCTTGCCGCATCCACCTTTTCCTTACCCTCGTGCACTTCAAACACCACACTAGAGACATCTGGCAGTTCTCAAGGGTTCCCGTGTAAACCCAGTGTTAAAACAACCGGCAATTCACTTCCCTGCACCTTCCACGGTAGCTGCAAAACAGCCCCGGGCTTTTAATTTCAGAAGCCATCTTGTATTATGTATGGAATTCTAAGACTGTTTGATTAGAGGCCGTCTATTGTAACGCATTGGACGTCCCCGTGTTGTAGGAGACAAAGAAATGGAATTACGGTTTGATTTTCCTTGTCTATACTTTGTGAAATTAGTATGGTGTCACGTATTTGTATTGAACATCTTTTTTTTAAATTCAAGTTACATTGTGTTTGGTAGAAAAAAATCTAAATTATGTTTGACTTTTATTAAGTACTGTCGTTTTTATCTTAGTTTTATATATGGCATTGAAACCGAAATATTATCTATCTGGTATACTTAAGACTCAGTCTTTAATTTTAATAGTGCCTCAATTATTGGATAATTTTTTGATACCTTTTTACATACCCTTTTCTGATTCATAGAAATAATGAACTTTAGGTGGTTTAAACTCAAATTCCCAAAGCACTTTATTCGTTTAAAACGTAATTTATTTATTTGGTTCTATCATATCTTAGCAATTTCTAGAAACGAAATCTATAAATTAGAAGACCACGGACTGACTAGGTCATGTTTAATTTAAAACTATTAATTGAAAATCTTAATTGAAAATATTTTTCGCATATTAGTATTTAAGTATTTCTCAAATAAATATATAACATAAATCACAATAGCGACATACTCAACAAAACTTGGTTCTTAAACATCTAATGCCTAGCCTTCAAAAGGTCAATTTAATGGTTTCCTTATCTTTCACCACTTCTTTTGCGGACAAAGTCGCAGACGGAAGCCTAGTAATGTTTAAATAACTTTATGTTTTATGCAAAGAGCGAATGAACACAGAAAGTTTAAAATGATTCTGCGTTCTGAACTTATTTCTCAACCATTATTATTTTTAGTCTTTCCTGATGGATTGTATTGTCTCAAACTCAAAGTTATTTACATTTGAAACTGCTGTAAAATCTTCTGAATTAATCGTTTGCGCTGATAATAAATCAGTGTTACTATTTTTAGTCTCTTTATTTACTTTGACTCGATTTGCGTGGTTTAAACCGCAACGTTTCAAATCGTTAAGCAATCGATTATCGCCTTTAAGCGTCGGCTTTAAGGTTTTTCTATAGAACCTACAGTAAACACTGTCTCAGCACGAGTGCTTTGTAATGTATCATCAATCATAAGCCGTGGCACATCAATACTAAAAGCAAATACTCCATGTAACCGGTTTCATTCTACAAATCGATTTTAATCCACTTAGATTTATAGGTCTTGTAATTTATAGTTTTCTGTTGTATAATCCGGCTTTAAATCGGCTGCCTGCTTATTGCTTGCCCAAAGAGAAATTCTGACTGCCAATTTTAATTCTTCAGTTAAGTGTACAGTAACAAGCCTAGTATTGACATGTGACAGTTAATATGCTATTAAAGTTATTTAGTGTATAACAGCTTAAGTAAACAGTTAGGTAAGGTAGTAAAGGTGTCAGTGTTTTACATTAATTTTGATAAATTATATACTTCCTTGCGTCTGATATCCTATTACTTTTACAAGCCATTAACTTTTTGTATCGATCACTTTGGAGGTTATTTACATTGTAGGGATTTTCTTATTTACATGACATACTGTACGGTTCAAGAGAATCACATTTTCTATTTAATTGCGTTATAAAAATACTATTATCCAATATGAAGATGAAAAACTTTACGTACGAGTATGTACTCGTATATTTATAACATGTTTTTATTTAAATAAATGCTATTCTTCTAAATTGATTGAAGATAGTGGCTATCCTCCAAATAACAAACAAACGCTTGCGTCACAGCGTAATAATTTTCACTAAACTTCAGTCATTTTCTCTTAATAACTTACCTACTTAATATTGTACACTTTCCTTTTTGCGACATAAGAAATTTCGCCTACATCATTGTCTTAGCTGATAAGCGCCCTCGCTCAATCTCCTTTAGCGGACTTTAATTCCGAAAGTAGGCTGGCGTCATTACTAATGGCACCTCCATCAAAACCGATACAAGCCTTATTGTAATCGCCGTCTCTTTTTCTATTACCCGCATCGTCATTAGTTAGAAAGAGAGGCAAATCCACGTGCGGAGTTCCCAGATTAAAATTGATTGTGCGGACGTTGCCTTTATCTTTGGGACATGTCCCGATTGATTCCTCATCAATCTTTATTCGCGGTATTAACAACTATTTTTTCTTGTTTCTGTTCCGCTATATTGTTTTTTACTTTAATAGCAACATCGATTGTTTGGTTAGCGTCGTTTAAATAAACTGCCAAATTATATGCTTCGTTAATTAGATTTCCTTTTTTATGGTCATTGCGAAACGTTGTTTTCGTTGGGAATTTTTTTGTCGTTTAGATAGATAGCATCTGATAATATGTAAAGCGGTGAGTAAGGTTCTGTATCAGCAATTTGCAGTCATTAACTAGCAAAAAACTGGGTAGACGATGACAGATTACATCGAGGAAAATAAAATTTGTATTAATTATGCGTTTAAATTATCTTTTAGCCGTGAGCAACGAAATTGCAAATGTACTCATTACCTTAAAATTGCTCTTTAACGATAATCGCCAACAGCCTAGTAGATCGCAAGCGAATAAAAGTGGTAAGTAATGTCTGCCGTGGCCACTTGGCTAGTCCTTGGATGCGAGAGATCTCTACTAATCTACTCTACTATTACAACCGCGATCTCTATCACTCAACTAGTTATTTTTTTGTTGTGTACCTAGGCAGAATTTAAAAAATAACGTGATTTGATGCCAGAATCCACCCATTAGATGATTCTAAAAAACGATTGATTTAAATTAATTAATTTAAATTAATCTTTGTTAATTAAAACTTCAAAGGGATGATTATTTTCGTAAATTGCCCTAATGTAGTACAATTTAACTCTAAGGATCCTTTACAAGGAACAAACAAGTCTGTCGTCGGCAAAATACAGTCCACTTCGAATGGGCTTAAAAACGTCACCGAATCCTTAATCACGGCTAAGAAACTTTTAACGTGAAGCGTATCCTAAATTTTCGAAAACAGGTGACGCAATAACAATAATTCTCACACAACGCCATAAAGCTGTTGTCTCGTTAACGCCTTTTAACGCGTCTGTAAAGCGACGGTAACGCAATAAAGCTTCAAGAGTTTAATTTGTCGATTTATTTGTTTCCATCATTAGCTGCAACTTACGAGAGCGCGGCAAAGATGAGTTGGCGGAAAGACGAGTCATAGTAATGACGTAATTTCTTTTAGAAGCGTGGAAGAATTCTTTTTTAGATTACATTTTAGATCCATTTACGACTTACTTCTGGCCTAACATATTTTAATAAAATTTGGTACACAGTAATCGAAAGCCTAGATTACTAGGATACTTTATAGAATACGTTTTTACAATCTCTGGGTCAAATTCTTAGGTTCTTTTAGCCTTTAGCCGTCTATTGCTCCTCCTCCTGGTTTCCTGCTGTCTTCTTCTTCTGTATGTTCTTCCCGATGTATGGCGGTCCAATGCTTATAGCCAAGCCATGGTACTGACGGAGGATAATTTGTGCTTTGTTCGAATGATTATTCAAATATTTCTGATAAGTTTATCATTATCCTCCCAAACACAATATGGAGAATCACTGACACTTAAATGGAGAATATTCTGTCTAGTGTGTACATTCTTCAATTCAGTTGAATTACGTATGCGCATATCTCATTAGCCCATCACGGTCGAAGGAAGCTAGATAATTAGGATAATTTAGTCAACTCAGTCACCCGAGCGAGTAGCATGCAGGTGGATGACCTTAACCGATGTTTCTGACAAAGGACTACACGTAAGCCTAAATATAAAATGTTTCCTGTAGTGTAAATGCATAAATATAGGAAGTAAAATTCACACATTTTGTAGATACATGTAAAGATGTAATTACTAAAGATATGTTATACATATATAGAAGACATAATATATAACTAAATACAGGTAGATCCATAGCAGCTCAAACTGAAAGGTACTTTACCTTTTAACACGTAAAAGCATGTGTTTCGGCTGGGGAGGTGTGTTTACCGGGGAATTTATTTAAGGCGTGAGTAGCAAAACACTCGCATACCTATAGGATTTTTTTCTATTTGAGGTTCGATGCGGATGTCCATGGACTACAGTGAACAGGTGGCCTGCATGCCGTTTTGCTGCTCAATAACTATTAAAAAAACATTTCGTACATATTGCACTGGATTTCACTCCAGACAGGGTTAAAAAGTATCCTATATTATTATTACGTTAATCTAGGTTTTAAACTACGTGCAAATCAAATCTCAACCGAATCTGTTCTTCCGTCTTTGCATTAAAGAGTAACAAACATCCATCCCTCCTCACAGACTTTGCCATGTGTAAGATTGTTCTCATTTTATAGAAAGGTGTGTTTGTAAATAAAGTTTTATCTCAACCCTTCTAAGAGCCTTATTCTTTGACTTTAAAGGGACTAAATCGACCGACGCCGCTGATTGACGGTTTTAATTAACAAGCCTCGTGGAGGCGATTTTTGTTCAAAGTCAAAAGCCGCAGAGTAAGAATCGAACAGAAATGCATAAAACATATATCTGTCTGCAACCCCTCAATGGGGTGGGTGTTGCAGGATCGATCTCTTTTTCAACAATATGAAGGATAAAGGCAGTAGTCCAGCGCGATGGCCTAGTGCGAGTTGGTGGACTTCACATGCCCTTCACAACATTATGAGGAACTTTCTGGTACCCAGGTTTCTTCGCGATGTTTTCCTTTACCGTTTCATCTATCAAAA
Organism: Erynnis tages; assembly: GCA_905147235.1. Classification (NCBI taxonomy): domain Eukaryota; kingdom Metazoa; phylum Arthropoda; class Insecta; order Lepidoptera; family Hesperiidae; genus Erynnis; species Erynnis tages. The sequence continues at coordinate 1,270,954 of LR990076.1, forward strand.
TCTATCGCGTACCTATAATTTTTACAAATGACAGTTTTGCAAGTACTACCTCGTGTCCTAATTACGTCGCACACAATCAGCAAAGAAGCAAAAACTGTTTAAATTTTGTCGTGATGGTTGGTCGCTCGGTTGTGTCGTATTGCGAGAATCAATGAGAACAAGGTCTCTAAGTGCCTAAGGTGCACTGAAAATTACAGGATGCCACAACATTCCACTTGGCATTTCTACCTATACAACAGTCTATGGGCTTAAAAGTAAGTGCTTAACTTCTTTTAAGCGAAATGATCGATCGGTTTCTCGCAGACCAGTTAGCCGAATTTAAAATAAATGCTTTTCTTTCTCTCTTTAAAAGAGCATCACAAGTAGTGCTGTTGATCGTTAATAGTCCATTAGTTCTCACAATGAGGACGATGAAAGCCTTGGAGACTAAGGATTACATGGGCCTTATGCGGGTTGGTGGACTTCACATGTCTTTGAGAACAATTTGGAGAACTAATGAGAGGTCGAAAATAATCTCAACGATCTCCCCTAGTTACCTACGTACGAGTAACTCCCTGATTTAAAGTGGTCAGTGCAGCCCATGACCGCCACTTTCAATTTCATACCAAACTGAAGACTAAGATAAAAGATTCTGAATATGTTTCTCACATAAAAAGCTGTTTTTTCTACTGCAATATAGCCACCTACTCGTATAAATAGTTATACCTACCACAAATTTTAAAACAATAAAATGTATACGGAAAGGGCCTGTATATTTGAATGTGTAAGTAACCCATATCTCACTTGTAGGTACACGAGTTGTATTATTTTAATTCTCTCATGCATATGTACGCGGCGTGACTCACGAATTTATACAATAGTTTTTATTTGGAGTCGCCCGTTGCAGAGCGGTTTACATACGCCGCTTTATACGTGCACGATACGATGTATTAATGGACTGCTTACTTCTGCTGCTGGTCCAGAGATGGCGCCACAAGTATTCTGAATCATGCTATCGAAGTTTCCTACATCACTGGTATTTATACAAAACTCTGAGATGACGTTAATGGAGCTTGATCGCTGTACGCTTTACCACCAAGCTGGGAGATATTCTTTTGTTAAACGGAACGATCCTTTAAAAAATATTTATAAACAATACTAGTATGAATTATACAATTCTTACGGTTAAGGCTGTAGAATCAATAGAGTTTGCTTGGTAGAGGTTGTAAGGTATTACCGTCGCTCTCATAACCCATCGTTAAGAAGCATATTTCTCATATCTTGTTTTTCAGTTGGGACTGGAGTAATCTACCATTTATTACTGGAGAAGCAAAAGGTTTCAATTATGTAATAATGTATATGGTATGGCATATGTAATGACATATGTAATGTATGTCATCTAAGGTGAAATTTTACGACCTTGTAAATATTAACGCACTGACAGGACTTCAGTTCCATTTGAGCCTCTATACTACGACTTTAAATGTTTCATCTCGTATTTAAAATCGTGTCGTGCCTTATAAACACGATCTTGAAGTACTCGTCGCTTAAAATTATATCCGTATAATTTTCCTATTTAAAACTTAGGCTTATTGTAAATTGAAGTAATATTGCCCTATCATTTTTAACTGCGCTATCGTCTAGATTTGGAAGAGGTGGCCATAGATAAAATGAAGGATAGAATGGTCAGGACAACATAATACTAACTCTAGTGATTTACATATTATTAAATATTTGCGTAATTTTCTGTCGTTTTCTTAGTAGTAGGAACTAACGTATAGAATGGTGACTATGTTTAAATAAATAAAAAATCCTAATTTTTCGTCTTTCAAAGCATTATAACAGACATACATGCCACAAACTTTTCAAAAAGCTATATTTGTTTTATTAAATTTCTTGCTTTAATTATTTAAAACTAATAACTTAAGGTTCTTTACGGTTTTTGGCATACTTTTCATGATAACTTTCTCCTTTAGAATTTCCTTCTCTAAATTTTTATAACTCTACAGATATTCCCTAGATTCTCTTCTGTGATTTTCAACGCTTTCTAATAGTTTTATGTCGAAGAACGATTATATTAAATTACGACCCAGTGGGGGTTTTATTCGAAGTCATTTCACGGCGCAAAGCAACTTATTGCTGTCATTGTCCGTTACTATGGTCTGCTTACACTACTAACTGGTATAATACCTCGGTATAAATGTCCATAGTACTGTACCTGGGATTAATTTAAGCTTTTGTTTATATTAATATAGGTTTTTTTTTAAATTGACGTAAGACTAAATAGTAAAATAAAAAAGAAGAAAATTACAATCTTTAGAACTTATTCATATAATTATGTGAGTATTGTCTATATCAGGATATTGATATAATTGTAGTTTTTGTGCTTTGATTTTTTTTGTTATTAATTTTATGTATTATAATTATGAAGTTTATAATGAAGTTTATTTTATGTATCATATTATTTTATGAAGCTACATGTATGTATGATGTATGGATGTAGGTGTAAAATTTGGCACTGCCATGGTTTTCATAGTTCAAAATTTTAACGCCTGTAAAGAATCTCAATACTAACATTTTTTTATAAGCCACATTTCTCATCAACATGTTGGTGATGAGAAATCAATTAATTAAATGCCGTGGTCGGCTTCTCATCAAAACATGGCATCACAGATATCTGAATCACGCTATCAATGTTTTCTACATCTTTGACATAATATTTCTATTTTGCTACAGTGACGTAGTAGTCAATTACAGGCATGTCGAAAGTAAGGTAGATACAACTTTCTTAGTAAATAATTTTTAAAAAGTATGTGTTGAAGAACTAAGAACAGAAATTTACGGTAAGATTTTTTTGGATAGCTTTTCCCCGGAGAGGACAAGTTCACATGTAGAGATGCGATACCTACTTCTGCTTTCATAATTACCCGATAAGTTGAAGTTTGAATCCGTGTTGAATGAAAAAGATGAGTTTTGCAGTACATCCTAATATGCAGTTTCTTTTATCTGAAAAATCAAAAATTCTTATACTAACATGGACTTATGTACTTACCAGGCTCATTATAGTAGCTGTGGTCAGATCTGTTGCTAGTGTGGTCCAAAAAAAACCAAACAAAAAATTAATAATTATGACTACCAAATCGTCAGCCTTGTAAAATACTTGGGCGGTATCAGTGGCCATTCGCTACGCGTTATAATTTTTAGACTTCACCGCCCTAAAGGCATTGGATTGGAACGTAAGGTTTTTTTTTGTAGTTAACACCAGAGATTTGCAACCTTTTGTAATTTTTATTCATTTAAACTTCTAATGCCAAAATTAAGTCTGGAAAAATAGATTCTTAAATACTTGATACATACTACTGAAGTAAGTAGACGTAATTTATCTACGCAAAATACCTAAAAAATTTAACAGTTAAAATGTTCGTCAGTATTTTATATTTCCACATAATTTTTGTACTTGTATGGCATTCAAAAAACTTTAAAAGCCTTCAAGCAAACAACTTTCTTAGTGAATTGGTACTTTTGTTTGCATTTTACATTATTATGTAGAGAATAGTGAAAAAATCTCATGCCTTGTCATTTACTAAAAAAGCATCGTTAATCATTAAAATGTTACCAACCTCTGCTCTGAGGCCACATCAAAGACAACCGATAGACTGCAAAAAAATTAAACAAATGTTTCTCCGTTACACCATCGTCTTTGTGTTCTAAAATCTGTATTGTTCTGCTAATGGGCTAAGGCATATTGGTAACTTAGAGTTATTAGTTTATCTTTAATTGATTTTTGCCGAAAGGACAAATGGGCGATTATATAACCATTATTACAAGTTCTAGTTCCTACTTATTAAATTTTTAATGACTGTGTTTTTTTCATCTTCAGTCCCAAATACCCAATGGAGCAGTGTGGTGAGAATGCTTTAGTGTATCTATAGTGAGCTCTAGTACTTAAAACACTAGTGCTATAAGCACTAGAGATCACTACGTAGTCTAAATTCGACTATGGTTTGTTAAAATTTATACGAACACGTCATGTTTGTCGATGTGTGCATGTCAAAGTACTCAAATGGTTTTTGCGTGACGTATTTTTTTTTATGAATTCCATGTATTTATTATTTAAAAACGTGTTGTTTAATTTATTTCATGTATTTTAATGCATTTTATTTAAAAGAATTCCAATTAGAATTCGTGCATTCTTTCCCATATACACTTTAAGTTTGCCAAATTTCAAATTGCTCCGTTGCGTAGCTGTGATTTTATCCAAAATTTTCGCTTTACGTAATTATAATACCTCGTATCTTATAAGAGCCACAAAAATGTTTTCTTAAAGTGTTAAATGGTGGCCATCACGTATTCCTTTATGTGTATAAAAAGACGAATACCAAACATATTATTACAATTAATGAAACACGTATTTCGAGACTCGATCTTAATTTTTTTTTCTCATTATCGAACGCGTCGCCAACAACTTGTTTTGTGAATATTAATTTTACGATCGATGATAAAACAGAAAGTTAATTAACACTTGGACTAATATTTGCTTTTTACGACTGATAAGTTTTGGCCGTGTTTGCGTAAGGTGTTATGTAAAGATCAGAAATTGGTGGTACTAAATTCGTGATTTTATTTTGAACGCAACTTACAACCTTCTGGTATTAAGTGTGGGGATAAAAAGATACAGCTGTGTGCTATGTGTATGTAATTATTATACATAATATAATAATATAGCCCGGTGATAGCCCAGTGGCTTAGAAGTCGACCTCGAATCGAGGGGTCCGGGTTCGAATCCCATTGGCACGCACCAATGACTTTGTAAAAAAGTTATGTGCGATTTATAAAATTGAATATCACCTGCTGTTATGGTGAAGGAAAACATCGTGAGGAAACCTGCACGCCTGAGAGTTCACAAAAAATGTCCTCAAAGGCATGTGAAGTCCACCAACCCGCACTAGGCCAGCGTGGTGGACTAAGGCCTACATCCCTCTCATTGTGAGAGGAGTCCCGACCCTGCATCATTAATGGGTTACAGACTTATTCAACAATAATTCTGAAATTGGTGCCTTACTCCATATAGTTGTACAATCTCGAAGACATAATAACTGCAGTTAGTAACTAACCAAATAAGACTTGGTACCAACTATCCCCATTAATACATTAAACACACGTTAAGACGTGATTCGGGACAGTTTGGGACGCATCGTCCTATTTACAGGACGGTCCTGTGTATACAAAGGGTGTATAATTTGATTTCGCAGGGTTATGGATGTTTCATCGTTAATAAGGGAATTTACCTATATTAGGGCTGTTTGGTCATTCACGGTTTGTGTTAGGGATTGGGGCTTGTTTTGGCTTCCCTTACGTGTTTGTCGATCGAGTTGGTATAGTGCCCCTGGCTTTGTGTATGCGGTAACCTCGCAATATGATAAATGTGAAGGTGTTGTAAGAATTTTTTTCTTACCCTATAAGCTAATGTTATTTGAGTAATGTTCATGGAAATTGGAAAAAACTTGTCAAAGCTAACATAAAATAACCTACAATCTGATTAAAAAAGTTTGATAATGAAAAAATGTTTGAAGCATTTCATTATCAAACGTTTTTTAATTTTTCTTTATCTTCGGACTATTTTTAAATTAATTTATAAATACATTGATAAACTTTACCTTGAAGAGAACTTATCAGTTCAAAGTTTTACTTATTTATGTCAACATATAAACTTTGATTTGATATTAGATACGTTTTAACTTTTAAGACCGTGTATGCTTGTTACTTGGGCAATAAATATTAAAAAAATAGAAACAATATATTATTATGGTCTGACAAAAAGGTGCCCCTTTGTTTTTCGCCGAAAGTAAGTACTTACTTAAGTAAAAAAAATCTATTTTACAGCTATTTCCATTATTCGTAAACATCAAAAGTATACGCACTTCCGTCACGTAGATAACATCACGACTACGGTGGTCGGCACATAGACTAAAAATATTTGAAAGAGTTATCAGAAGGTACTCTGGCCATTTCACCGATCAATGAATTTTTTAATTACATTTTATAATATTATCATTGTTTTCGTAGATAACAAATTTGACTATTGTAACCATTCAGAGTATCTTTAACCCATTAATGACCCACTGAAAGGTCGGGTCTCCTCTCATAAATGTTAAGGATGTAGGCCTTAGTCCACCACGCTGGCCTTCATATGCCTTTGAGAACATTTTTTTTATGAACACTCAGGCATGTTGGTTTCCTCGCGATGTTTTCATTCACCGTTACAGCAGTGATATTTAATTTTATAAACCACACATTACTTTTATAAGAAAGTTATTGGTGCGGGCAACTGATATTCGAAACCGGACCTCTTGACTTAGAGGCCGAATTCTTAGCCACTGGGCCATCACCGCTACTATACCTGTTTTGGGTTGACTGACTCTTCTATCACGTAGCTATTCTCTGATGCTAGCGCCTTCGGTCCGTTTGTGTACGTCGGTCGGCGCGTGCACCGAACATTGGAGGCTTCGATACAAAGAGATCGTGATGTCGTTATGACTTGTTTTTCGATTTATTGCCTTTTTGATTTTGTACGCGTGACGCCAAAGGTGCGTTGTGTGGACCCGGTTTTTAAATTACTTATGATTAGGTATAAAATTTCAAACGCTTTAACTGTTTGTCTTCCCAAGGCAATACAAAAAGATTACAGACATGAGTAATCCCTTATTTTTATATGATTCGTTAGTTTTAGACTTAAATTCAACTCGTTCGTATACGTGCGTTCACACACGAACAATCCCGACGGAAACATATAAAAAAAAATTGTGTGTTTATAATAATCCACTGCTCATAATAATAAATATCCCTCATAGTGTTTTCACGCTATCATTGTAAGACAAAAATCGTAAATCGCTACTTAAAATGACCTAACAAAATATTATCATAATTTAAATAATTAATTTCGAACAGAGAGGTTCACGCCTTCAAAGGGCGACTTCATTTGCCTAATTGTTCAGTTTGTGCGTTAATAGTCGATGACAATTGCATTTAATTGCTCGTGAACCCCATGCGGGTCGTAGTGTTGCCAAAACAAGCTTAACGAATATTGAATAACATTTTAAAATTATATAGAACCTATAGCAATCGAAAGGTATAAGTTTTTTTCTGAAGTCTATTTAATTTTAAATAGACTTCACCCGTGTATACCAAATTTCGTCCATTTCTGCTCAGTCGCTTTTACTTGATTGAGTAATGATAATCTATCCATTCGTCCTTACAATCATTCACATTTATAAATAGTAGTAGGAAGTAAGATATCATTACATAGGTATTTCGTACTATTTTAAGTAAAAATTTTGATTCGGCATAGTCACTTTCGGCATAATCTAGATACTAAAAGTACAATAATTTTAAAATCACATTTGCTTTTTGATTTGGTATTGTTTTTAAACCTTTAGAATTTATTGTATCCTGAAATAACCTGACGATGGGTTATTAAAAAATGTAAAATATATTGCTAAGTTGAGTGAGTAACGTATCGTATTTAATACAAAGAAGTCACATTATAAACACTATTTCCATTAATATTTCCTATCGATCCAATTGCCCGATCAATCAAATCCTGCTTTATTTTATTTTGCATTCTTTCCGATACTGGCAACACCGATCCGTACCTGTCAAACTAACGTGTTCATTGTACAACTGGGTTGCCATACAATACAATGACTCCACTTCATTATTGCTGTGTCATGTTAAACGCTCCCTTTGTATGATTTATTGATAGCTGGGTTAATACGGTGACTCTTATTATTGTCAATTCTACTCTCTGTATAAATTGACAAATATGGAAGATATTTTTATTATTGTATCATGTTTGTTCTTAATTAACTCAGAGAACCTAAGAGTCAATCTTAGGTAGCGTGACGTTAAATTATAGTCCATAAGTTTTCTCAATAATTGGGTGACTTATTAAAAAACAGCCGGGTAGTCTTCAATTAAATAGACAAACTCTTCAGTCTCATAAGACAATACAGAAACGGACTATACTGAACGATACAATCGTTTTTTTTTCTAGTAATTGAGCGGCCAAAAGGCATGCAAGCCACCTGATGATAAGTGTATGCGGGCTAATGAGAACTAAGATGTTTGCCTCAAATAAAGACTAAGTATCCTTCAACCACACCTCTCCAGCCGAAACACAAGGCCTGAAGAACATGCTGTTTTACGACGAGTTAAGAGGTTGTCGGTAAGGCACTTTCTCGGATGAGTTACTGTGCCTCTACCACCTCTTAATGTACTTGTCAGTACCCATTAATGACCCACTACGGGGTCGGGTCTCCTATCACAATGAGAGGGATGTAGGCCGCCGTCCACCACGCACCACTACTGCGGGTTGGTGGACTTCGCATGCCTTTGAGAACATTTTTTTTTGTGAACTCTCAGGCATGCAGGTTTCCTCACGATGTTTTCCTTCACCGTAACAGCAGGTGATATTTAATTTCATAAATCGCACATAACTTTTATTACAAAGTCATTGGTGCGTGCCACTGGGATTCGAGCCCGGATCCCTCGATTCGAGGTCGAATTCTAAGCCACTAGGCTATCACCGCTGCGGATGTACGTATTAAACCTGAATTAGATGTTATCAAACCAACGGGACCTCCATAATATTCTATCATTCCTTTCTTTTCAGTCCTTCGTTGTCCACTGCTGGACATGGACCGCCTCTAATCGAAACCGCTCGGCTCGATCGTGGGCCCTTCGAGGTTTACTGTTATTTTTTAATCAATAAACACCAGGACAAGCAAACGTATCCTTAAAAGCTCACAACAAATCTTCTAGCAGAATCCCCAATCCAAGTACTGATCGTGCCGATTTTGGCCAATCAACTGCTTAGGATCCATTTGCGCGTCCAATTAAAACACATATATGTAAGTCTCACAATCTGGCAACATGATTGATGACTGGCGAGCAGTTTGTAATGACGAAGCATGTTGATTGTCAGGTCGTATTAAGGCTAAGAGCGATTCAAGGCTTAAAGGGCGTTGCTTTCTCATAATACCGTGGTGGCCATATGGTTTTGTTATTATTTTACCTTTTTCGATGCAGTTATAATTGCATCATTATAATTTTCCGATGGAGTATCAGTGGTATTCGACTGCCATCGTGTCTGACTTAGTCTTCTTTGAGAGTGTGTTATGATATCAATAGGTTGATTTTATAAGGGCCTGTCGAATTAGCAAGCTTCGCAATTCGGGTTTACCGGCAGATTTTTTTTAAATTTTATAGATCGTAGAGCCAGTATATCACCAGACCTTAATGAATGAAGAATTTCTTAATGTTTGTCAACGTAAAACAACAAAAGAACAACATCTAATTACAAACTTTCTCAAGGAGCTGATTCCTATATTTTACAAGAGAACGTTACACCCGATAGATGTCAGACTCAAGATAACAGTCTCTCAGTAAATCAGCGGTAACAATTAAAATAGCGCGGCTACAGTATTGCTCTGTTTAGTGTAAGGTAATTGCTTGACTAGCAAACGTATTTGTATTTATAAAAACTGTTAGCACACAGAAGTAATAAATGAGCATGTTTAAAAAATCTAATTACTACCGCGATACATTTACTCTTGTAAAAAAAAATCCTGAATCACGCTATTGAAGTTTTTTAAAAATCTGACATTCCCAAATTCTAAACTTACGCCGAGTAAGGATCATCGCAGCTCAGCCGCTCCTCAAGCCTAAAACAAGTTCGACGGGAGAGCTTCGGAATTTTTTTTAGAAAAAAATAAATAAACATGTAGTAAAATGTAGCATTGTTTAATTACAAAACAAAAGCAACTCCCACGAGCTACAAAGTGGAAAATCCAAAACCGATTCTATTTCTCCGAGAGCCGTTGCGTTCAAACATCAAGGCGGTTCCGAGTATCGAGTCTATCGAGAGATAAATATCGATCAATATCCACTGACACTCCAATTACCTACGCTGCGGACGTAACCGAGGAAAGCGAGCGATCTGATCTCTGGGTTTGACTACTATCAAAGTTAAATATTCTGGGCTATGTGGATTCCCTTTTACGGAATTAAAATCAAAGATTTTAACTGAAAGTAGTGTTCGTTTTTTAAAATTATCAATTATTCACATTTATTTTATAGGTTCTATTTGTTGAGGGACTGGCAATTAATACCAACAATGGGCACTAGAGGTTAATAATGATTGTATACCTTTCCGTAAAATCAACCATGGTTCTCCTTCCTATCTTCATAGTCCACTCCTGGACATGGACCTCCCCTAATCAACGTTACCCCGTCTGGTCCTGTGCCCTCTGAATCCATCGGTTTTTTACTGCCTTCTTTAAAAAAATCAAAATCAATTCATTCATTGTCATTCACTTTTATTCATTGTCAGGTACGAGTTGTGTACACTTAATGAACGTCATACATGATAGAATATTATTTTACATCTAACATCCGCTATCGGTGCCCCTCAGGCTAACGTAGACCAGGAGAAAAAAGCGGGCGGGAAAAAACTCCCGGCACTCTTTTAAAATCAATTATGAACTAATCATATTGCAGTATGATTTTCGACCGATAAATGAGCACGCGTGACATAGTTCATCAGTACCTTTTTTTGTGACGGGGGAAACCTTCGTAGGTACCCGAGAGCCGTGGGAGCGACTCCGGGTTATGTGGGATTCTTACCCACTAAAACCCCCTCGGTGGCCTTCCTCTGCGCATGTGGGGGGATCCCGGGATCTCCGGTGGAACGCACCGGTGCCCCCTTGCACGGCGCCCTTGACGGGCTCATCCCGGGGGACACTTCGTATCGTCTCCTCTATATCTTCCGATGTGTACGACGATGTACAGCCACACACATCGCCGTCCTTCCAGAGGTCATCAGTTCACCATTACCTATAAGTATATTTTTTTCTTCTCAAGCTTCAATGTTCTAAAGATTCAAAATTAAACAGTTATATTTTTCTCCTTTAACTCCTACACAGATACATTTTAATACCTAAGATATACACTTGCCAGTAACCCATTAATGACCCACTACAGGGTCGGGTCTCCTTCTCGTAATGAGAGGGATGTAGGCCGCCGTCCACCACGCTGGCCTACTGCGGGTTGGTGGACTTCAAATACCTTTGAGAACATTTTTTTTTGTAAACTTACAGGCATGTAGGATGACGATGTTTTCCTTCACCGTAACAGCCGGTGATATTTTATTTTATAAAGCGCACATAACTTTTTTACAAAGTCATTGGTGCGTGCCACTGGGATTCGAACCCGGAGAACCGGTCGAGTTCTAAGCCACTGGGCTTCGAACCCGGAGAACCGGTCGAGTTCTAAGCCACTGGGCTATCACCGCTATAGATATACACTTAATCGGTTTAAAACCAACAAGAAATTTAAACATGGTAACGCCTTAATACAGATACTTGTTAAATAGGGCAATAATTTGTCGACATTTCACTATCAAGAAATTAGAATTGAAACACTGTAAATGGTAGCGAACACCTGCGATAGTTAAAGCACAAACGTTGGCATAGAACCTAGAGAGTACAGAGGTTCAGTTACATAGAATTCACTCTCTCATACACAACCTACAAAATTTTTCATTCGCTGCCTTTTTATTACCGACTTCAAAAAAGGATGTTATCAATTCAACACGTATATAATAATATTATGTATTTATGTAATATTAACGGAACTGCACAATGTTTACTTATGTTGGTTTATTACGGCTTTCAAACAAGTATTCCAAAATACATAGGTGTATGTATGTATGTTTGTATGTATGTATGTATGTATGTATGTATGTATGTATGTATGTATGTATGTATGTATGTATGTATGTATGTATGTATGTATGTAGATATTTTGTCCTCGCATATCCCCGAATCTAATTAACGCACCGAGATCGTTCTTTTTTGTTCATTTTCATTTTTTTCAACTTAGGGAATAGTAAAAGCGGCTGTCGCCACAGCTACCCTGCGTTCGCGTTAACTATTATTATTGACAAGTTTGCCAACTAATCTAGTATTTTGAACATGTGCTTTGTAGATTTCGACTTCTGTCCTGTCTGTGCTTTGTGCTTTTGTCTACAATGGTAGACAGTAGTTGCCCAACCAAACCCGTATGTTTAAATGTTTATTGCGATAAGGAATTATAAAATTTATTCCTATTATTGTTCTGATGTAACGACAGGTGGTTGGTTTATAGCCGTGTAGGAAATCGTTTAGCCAATGATTGGACGTCGATAAGACAAAGGCTTTGTTCCGTGTTTTGTGAAAGATTATTAACGATTCCACATTGGTACTATCGGAGGGCACGTTACGCCATCGGTCCCAGCCGTTATCGATATCAGTCGTCAAACCAAGAGTATTTGAGTATGAGTGATTTGAAAGCACCCGACGCGGGTTGGTTACTAACCCGTTTCTCCACCAATCCGCATTGGAGTAACGAGTAGAGCAGCGTGGTGGAAAACGTTTCAGGCGTCCCCTGTTGTAGGGAGAGACCCATGCCCAGCAGTGGGCCATAAAAAGATTGCAATCGACATTCTTCCGCAGTAAGAAAGCTGGTTCACAGAGTTCACAAGAAAGATCACAGCGGTGATAGCCCAGTGGCTTAGAATTCGACCTCGAATCGAGGGGTCCGGGTTCGAATCCCAGTGGCACGCACCAATGACTTTGTAAAAAAAGTTATGTGTGATTTATAAAATTAAATAAATATCACCTGCTGTTATGGTGAAGGAAAACATCGTGAGGAAACCTGCATGCCTGAGAGTTCACAAAAAAAATGTTCTCAAAGGCATGTGAAGTCCACCAACCCGCAGTAGGCCAGCGTGGTGTATGGCGGCCTACATCCCTCTCATTGTGAGAGGAGACCCGACCCTGTAGTGGGTCATTAATGGGTTACTGACAAAGAAAGCTGGTTTACTATTAGTAGACGGCACGAGTCGTGAACACAATCTTTATTAGTCGGCTTGACGTCAACTGCGGTTGTTGCGGTGGTTCTTGATTGGTTCGTCAGTCAGTGTGAGTCATCTCTATGGGTCTAGCATGTATTGTGTTCTTCTAGCTGTAGCTAGATTAGCCGAATGAGTCTCATACGCCTAGCACTAATAAGTGCTCATGAGTCGTGAAGGTAAGGTACTATACTGGATCTCATCTTATGGCGGGTTGGTAAAATATAGAGCGTTGCAGCCAAAATATTATTGAAGTCATAAATATTTTTTATGTGTGCAGTGTAATTTAATTCGTTCAGAAACCGTTGAACTACCGGCCTTGCGGTCAACGGCACGTGTAAGTAAAAAAATGCATCACCGACGTTTTTATTCGGTTTCCTAAGAGATGGATTACGTTTTTTGCATGCACTTTTTACTTTACGAAACCTTTTTCTAATAAATACTCTGCAATGGAAACCAAGCGATAATGGTTCTTATGTTCCTCACCATAGGGGTTAAATTATCTTGAATGTTTAAAATTCGGGTATTGTGGGCGAGAATGCCCACAAAAAGGGTTAGAATTTTTCCGTTTACTATCAAAGTGTCACTAAAATGTTCTATAAATATTCCCTTTTGTATGAAGCGTTTTCTTTACTGAATGTGTCTAAAGCTTTTAGGGTTACGTGAGTTAATAATAAAACCTTGACAAATATTTTTATTATTAATTTTCAATGATTGAGTAGAAGTAAAGGTTGCAATAGCGGTGATAGCCAAGTGGCTTAGAATTCGACCTCGAATCGAGGGGTCCGGGTTCGAATCCCATAGTGGCACGCACCAATGACTTTGTAAAAAAATTATGTGCGCTCTATAAAAATATCACCTGCTGTTACGGTAAAGGAAAACATCTTGAGGAAACCTGCATGCCTGAGAGTTCAGAAAAAAAACGTGGTGGACTAAGGCCTACATCCTTCTCATTGTGAGAGGAGACCCGACCCTGTAGTGGGTCATTAATGGGTTACTGACAAAGGTTGCTCATTCTTAGTAACAAATATGAGTTTATTTATTTATTTTATGCACCAAAAGAGTACAGAGGTGGACTTAATGCACTAAGGATTTGATTAATTATTATTAATTAATATTGTAGAAATAGCAAACGCGCGTGCAGGTCACCTGATATTAAGTGGTCACAACTGCTCAATACTAATGGCTATCCACTACTTTTAAGCCATGATTGACAACGCAGGTCTAGCTTTCTTAAAACCATTTGATTTGCGAGCTAATCTCAAGTACCGAAACTGCTGCAAATCTAGGTAAAAGGAGCATAGATCACCCTCTGTCCAGATTGTCTGACAACTTCACGCAGACAGCGGGAAACCGTTGGATTCAGAGGGCCCAGGACCGGGTGGAGTGGCGTTGATTGCTGGAGGCCCGTCCAGCAGTGGACGCTTAAAGAAGGAGGAAAGAAGATTGCTGCGAGTGACTCTTCTGTGTGGCAAATGCAGTCCACATCTCTTTAACTCAATATACGATTTACGGCGACATTAAATGTAAAAACATTTTAAAGTAAATTATTCACGTCAGCCTATCATAATTAATATTTCCATACCGAAAAATGTTAAATATAGATTGATCTAAATATTTTGTTACAACTCTATACCTATATTTGTGCAAATAAACGTTTAGTCTTTGTCTTTGAATTGAATAAAAACCTCAGATTAAAAATAAAGCCGCCAAAAACCTTTACAAAAACACCGTACGGAACCCGCGCCGCGTGCACGTGCCAAGAACTTTTTGTCGACATGTTTATTATCCAACTTTCCACTAAGCCTGTACAGACGAACAAAAAAAAACAATAACACCACTCAAGCATCACAAACCGAAATGATTGACCGTATTCTATCCATGGGTCGGTCTGTAATTTGAAAACTCGAAAATGATTTTTTATAACACCTCCAGTTAAATTTCTATTGTGTAATATCGAAACTTAAACTGCGGATCTGATATTCTCGTATTTTTCAACTAGGTACTTCAATAAAGGAGGAAGTTCCATACTCTTTAGATTGTATGTGATCCGATATTTCTGCGGTCAGTAGCTGGATGGGTGACCGGTAGTAGCGAATTAAATACGCGCTTCCGTGCTTCGGAGGGCACGTTAATCCGTCCGACCTGGTTATTATCGATAACAGTCGTTTAACCTTGTCAGACGCACTATGGGCGGTTTGAAAACGTCCAATACGGGTTGGCCACTTTCCTCTCTAGATCAGGCATTTAGGAATATTATGATCCATCATGTTATTCTAGTCCACTAGTGATTGGTGGTCATTGATACTTAAACATATAACGTTACAACCATTCTTTATATCAAACTAAAATTACTACGAAAATGTCAAATCGACTAAACTCATAAAGTTGCGGCAAACATTTTAAATCGATTTAAAGAAATTTACTCCTATTTCTTTTCTTCCACCGGTAATGAGTTCAACGGGCGTGAAGGAGAGAGGCTATATTATCCACTTGAACTCTACTTTTAGTCTAAATGGCGTCTTTTAGTCTAGGAGCCGCGACTCTTCAGACGTTTCGAACTGCGCTAAGGCCGGAAATAGATGTGCGGATATGGGACGACTTTCAGTCGCAAATGGTTCAGATAACAGTGGATAGCTTTGTGAAGAATTTTTATATGTTTTAGTCAGTTGTGGTGCAATCATCTCATTTTCTCGTCTCATCTTATTTTTATTCTTTGTCTTATTCTTTTTATAAAAATAAAAACATGAGCGTTTCAATTACAATTCCTTGCTTCGTGCTATGGGTACAAACAAGACACACAAAAATCCAGACCAGAAACAGGAATTAAAATCATTCAAATTCAAATTTCAATATTCAAATTCCCGCTCCATTGGCACTCGAATCGCAGTACATTGGCGTTTTAACTAATGTGCCAAGAAGGTCATCATTATGCGATACTGGAAACATACGATGCTATGCCTGGTTCGCATGGTAACCATACACAGTGACAAACAATCGCAATTCATAGGACTACTTTACATCTTTAGATTTCACAGAGACTTAGACGAAAGTACTCCGTATTATGTTCCTTTTTTACCAAAAAATACAACGACTATATTTTAGTTTAAACGTCTGAATGGCCTTCCAGAAACTGCGACTATTTGGCGACATACCTTAAATAACTGCGCTAAAGCAAGCCATTCACGTCACGACTGATTAACCGACGCTCATTGAAAACGGTATTTAGATCTCTATTCGAGAGAAATGAAAAGAGATAATGGATCTTGCATCCATGACGTTTTAAAGTTTAGTAAAGTAAGCTTTAAGGAGTAAGCTTTTTAAATATTTACGGTTATCAAACTTTTAACCAATCCACAATGGAGCAGCGTGGTGGAGTAAGCTACAGGCCTCCTTCTATTGTGGTGGAGAGACTCGAGCCCAACAATGGCCCGTAAAAGGGTTTCAGTCAATAGTTTGTGCCACTGAGTTTTGAACTCTTCGAGCAAAATGCCAAACCCTTAACCACTGGGCTATCACCGCTTTACGTTATACAATGTACTTATTCCGCAATATTTGTTAGTTTGTGTTGTTGTTTAATATGTGTGACGTGCAATGATTTGATAAGTGATCTGATGCTTATTGGAATGCGATACGTGATAGTCATACATTGTTTGCGATCTAATATTTGATTTTACATGACCGCTGTCGTGATAGTCGAATAGAGGGATAAGTGGTAGAACCATAGGTAGTAGTTCGCCCTGTCAGTAACCCATTAATGACCCACTACGGGTCGGGTCTCCTCTCACAATGAGAAGGATGTAGGCCGCCGCCCACCACGCTGGCCTAGTGCGGGTTGGTGGACTTCACATGCCTTTGAGAACTTTTTTTTTCTGAACTCCCAGGCATGTAGGTTTCCTCACGATGTTTTCCTTCACCGTAACAGTAGGTGATATTTAATTTTATAAATCGCACATAACTTTTTTTTACAAAGTCATTGGTGCGTGCCACTGGGATTCGAACCCGGACCCCTCGATTCGAGGTCGAATTCTAAGCCACTGGGCTATCATCGCTATAGTTCGCCCTAAGTGGTACCTATTTAGTAACACATCGTACACATCGGTGATATATTTCTGACTCTGTCAAGTAAACACCGAGCACAATGTCATCCTACTAAGGATAAATCCAATAAATAATCCTAATGCTCGTATGATGCTATGGAAAAAAAGGGTCTGAATTAAAAAAAACTGTTACACGGCCTACCTAAAGACCGAGTCAAGCGTTCTTATTCAATCATAGCTAATCAATCAGAGGTCATTCGCCACTATGAGTTAACTCCGATGCGGTCATACATCTTTACAAAGACCGCTGTACTAACAACGATAATTAGTAGCTGTTATCTGGGTCATAACCTCGGCTCGAATCAGAGGAACATACTCTTTAGTATCATGGTAGTAAGGTATATGGCATGTATACTCCTAGGCTAATTAAAGAAGTCGAAATTTTCGCACTTTAATAACCAACGTTTGTCTTGACATCTTTCCACACTACTGGCAGCTCGATACAATTACTATATACGGGTTTCAGATAGTAAAAACCAAATGTAATAAGAAAATATTCTGAATAATCTGAATCTGAATAAAAACACCTCTACAGTTTCGTTGATAGCAATACAAATCGTACCAAACTGGAGTAAAAACAAAAGGCCAAGCGTTCGCTATCGTTGGCGATAAATCGTAACGCTAACTATACTAACGATCGCCCGATGCGATAATGAGTAACACGGCCCAGTTAATTGACAGTGTGGAAGGAAAGTAGGGCGCGGCGGTTAGAACGAGAATTTAAATGGTCAGTGGAACTCTGAAAAATAAAAAAGAGAGTGGTTTAAATCTCTTAAAATTGTTATTTAATAATAACCCCAAACTCAACTGTTTGCTGTTATTTTGCATGATTACAAAAATTCAAATGAATAAATAAATATAAGGTGTTGAGAGTTTTGTATCAGGTTTTTCCTTTCTTGACCCAGTGGGTGACACCAACTGAATCGATGATTCCGAATAGGTGAAACAACTAAATAAATGAATTCTAAACATTAGGTACATGTAAAGAAGTGAATAAGAAACAATAAAATTAAAATACAGTCTTAATTTTTATTAATAAAATTTAATTCTTTAATTAACTTATTTATAAACATTCTTAATTTCTTACAATATTTGAATGACTAAAAATGGTAAATATGGATAGATCAAAATAACTTCCAACAACTTTATGCCTTTAATGCAAATAAACGTTTTGTCTTTGTCTTTGGCTCTTTTCTCTAACAGAATAATAATGTGTGCTTCATTTGCTATACAATTTGCTATACAAAAATTTGCTCTAGCTCAAACCTTAGTAAAGTCAATGTATATCGGGTAAATATGTCGAATCGGGGCTGCAGCTCGAAAGTGCTCCAAATTTTTTTCCAGGATTTTTATGATAAACCGATGGTAGCCCATGTAATTTTATGGTGGGGGACGCAATGAAACCCCATAACAAAAAACGAAATCAATCGCCAAATCTTGGCGCCTCGGGTATAGGGTAACCATAAGCATTAAAATTGGTTAGGTTAGGTTAGAACAGTTAAAACAACGCCAGAACCGAATTGTAGGCGTTTTCTCCTCTCTACCTTCAAATCACATGGTAAGAGAGGAGAAAACGCCTACAATTCGGTTTCGGTACATGGGCTACCATCGGTTTATGATAAAAAACATGGAAAAAAATTTTGGAGCACTTTTGAGCTGCAGCCCTGATTCGACATATTTACTGTATATCGTAAGTATAAGTATGTATAATATTAAGTTACGACTATAATTGAATGTGTATCTATCTCCCATCCCCGGCATCGGATCAGCCAGGAGTTACTCAACTATTACACTGTCATCCATCCTTGATAAGTTTGGAAAGTTTTAATTGAATACGTTTGAAAGTTCGTGACACGTTCAAAGTTTCTGTTACATATTACAAGTCAATACTATAGTTACATTTATTAGAAAAGGTGTTTACTTAATGAAATATAGTTTACGTGCTATGATATATAAACATAGTGTTTGCTATTTTACTCTTCAAAGTACTGACAACGGACAGGAAAATGTTTAACGTTTAGATAATGTTTAACGTGAAGTTATAATTATGCTCACAGTATAGTTGGTTTTAGAGGTCTCCTATTAAATTCATGATGTATAAATTGGCGAAGCAATTGAAGGCTAAAAGAAACAGTACAGTAGGTTGTAACATAGTTTTCTGAATAAAATATTTGAGAATGAAATAAAAAAATTACGGCTGCCTCACTGTGCCAAACTCGCGTCTACTCCACATAATGCCACGACCACGCCACGACGCTGGTTTTAAAATCATAATCTAAAGAAACATAGTATTTTTGATTTTAAGTCAATCCCTTACTTTTTTCGAACCTCATTATAATATTAGGTTTAGTATCTGTTGAAATTAAAATCGCCATGTGTTAGACTTGCTTCCCATCTGGCACCGAGCTATTACGCTACGATGACTAAGTGCCTCGGTACATCACGAATTCACGATGTAGCACCCACACAATCTCTCAATCTCAAAATCCCTTCTCAGCAACTACACCAAAAGGTACGGGTTAGACTGTGCTAATAGCCTATCAATTAGACGAAGGTAAGATTGTAAATATCAGAACCTTTCCACTTGTCGGCTGTCAACAGTGCGTGTTTTATTAGCGGTCGGAACAGATTTGACGTTTGAACAGATGTAGGAGTTGGCAAAGGCTGTACGGTTTCACCTCTTGCTTGACCTGGTTGGGTGATTAGTATACGGAGTTCGGTAGTTTTAATCTCTGATTTATGATTTCTGGACTTTATGTCAGGAAGAATGTTCATTGCGCTTCCACGGTAAGCTGAATTTGACTTGCAGTGTGATATAAAATCCCTGTTTAGGGTCGTATAACATGCCATAAGAAGTAACTGTCCACCAACTTTGAGTCCACCAACCCGCAGTAGGCCAGCGTGGTGGACTAAGGCCTACATCCCTTTCATTACGAGAAGGAGACCCGACCCTATAGTGGGTCATTAATGGGTTACTGGCAAGAAGTAACTGAATGCGAAGTGCTAATGATAGGGCTCAGTGGCGCGCTTTGGGAGAGGCATATGTCCAGCAGTGGACAAATCTTAATGTTGGCTAAAGGAAAGTATGTGCCATAAATCATTTTGAATTTTTTCAGTATATATCAGGTATAGATCAGTAGGGTGTGACAGGGTAAGTCTCTTCAGAATGTATTAAGTTTGTATTAAGAGATATGACTTAATTTGATGGCTTTATATTTGGAGAGTTATAACTATCTCGTTTGTTACATCTTAATATACAACTCTATTACAATACATGTGTAATTATTACTCTTAAAAGACACTAAATATGTATCACTAATAACTCAGTCAATAGATACCTACTGATTAATATTTCCTGTAAAGCAAGCGTTTTTCTTCCTAATATCTATTTTGAGATCAAGGATATTTTGAATACTACAATGGCTAAGACACAAAAAGTAAAAGCCAAACAAGAATTTATTACAAAATTCCATCGCGTTCAAAGCTATGACAATAGCAAAAACTGAATAGCCGGCGCCATGTCGAATCATTTGTAATTCGATTTAAAAACATTAGCCTCGCGCATTCGCATTGTTGCCGGATCAATAAATACGTAAAAATACTCATTTCCATACTTCATTGTAAAGTATATGTGATTCATCCAGATGATTCAAATAACCCACTTGCAAATGAACGTCCAACAATATTTTCTATTACTGCTGCCATATCAGAGCCAATAACAATCGAAGTGCGTCGACCTTACGACAACGTGTGTTTAATAACTATGCAGAACACAAGCTAACGATATATTAACCATTGACTTGTGTGAACGTCCAGCTACTAAAGATCCGTCACCGTTTTAGCGTTAACCCCTATCTGCTCAATCTGAGAGAGGGAAGGAAGCCCAAGATATATTGGGTTCCAAAAATCCTGAGTCAAAGAGCCGATTTATAACGTCTTCAAACAATTCTCAGAAAGTTAATAGAATCGAAGTATGTTCGCTTCGACATGTGTGGAGTTATTGAGTACGATTGCGTTTGAATACCGAATTATGGGTTGTAAGAGAATATCGTACTTTGAATGGAGCAAATTTCTTCGAGTACTAATTATCATAAAATTCTTGAGGCTCTCTCATGAAATAAATCCTTTTTTATTAGGCAGTCTGTACTCTGTATGTCATGTATTATGTATGACGTTCATTAAGAGTGCACAACTTGTACCAGACAATGAATATTTTTTTAAAATTTTGATTCACTTTAGGTCCTATTTAAGGTGTTGTCTGATCCAGCCTGTTGATACTTGTATGTTTTTGTAAAGACATAACTTAGTCTTAATTTAAGACACATTATGAAATCCTTATAATAATTGTAATTGGAATGATGCTTATTTTATTTTCTTTGCTTAATTCTACCAAAGACCTCTTACAATTCTATTAAGCTTTGATCTTAAATTGTCATCAGCAATATCTCAGAATCTATGACTCAACGATGGCCTCAGATACCAGGATCGATAAGGCCGTAACCAGACAAAGTCCAGGCCGTAATAGGATCTGCATGAGCACGAAGCTTAAGTAATAACTAGTGATTTATGCTGCGCAGGCGCCGCTCGGCTACCTCTTAGAATTTATTACGTGTTCCGATAACACCGTTCCTGATAATTTCACGAGCATTACAATATTCTCTTCTATCGTTACGTGACTTTTGACTTGGGCTATCTCTCCGAAGTGTCATACAAGTCGTTACTCTCCCTTATCTAGTAGCCTAAGAGCTGGTAAACATTTTTCAAGAAGTGTTTGAGGCATCATAAAATCATGTTCGATTATTCGAACACCAAAAATGGAGACCTGGCTGGCAGGTTATGGAATTTAGCCATCTTCTAGTTGATGAAAGAATGATCTTTTTTGCAAAAAAAAGTGTTTAAGGCGTTTTGAAATTTTTACCAATATTAAATGTATTATTTAAGAAACAAGAAAAATGAACCTTGAACACTGGGTCGGGTTTATAACCTCGTTAGGCGTCTTCAAAATTATTTAAAGAAAAATTGAAAATAGTTGTGGCAATTGAAATTAGTTTAGCTAAATTCCATCACTCAACCAGGTCTGCATTTTTAGTGTCTAATATTACAAATAATCGGCACAACATGATTTTACGACGCCTCAAATACTTCCCGAAAAGTGTGTGTCAGCTCTCGGGCTATAGTATTGCAATTACAGTTTTATGTTTTATGAATGGTGTTGCTGTGGCTTCTGTTTGTGGGCTGTTTGCTATTGTTCTTTGTGTTAGGAAAGTTGTTGCCTTTCTCTGTTATCGGTGACACACTTGGCGCATTGTTGACCGGAAAATGTTTGCGACTGATAGGTTATAGTAATCTCGTGGAAGGGACAAGTTGCAGTATAAACATTGCGTGAGGCATTTAAGAGGACGTCAGGGATGGGGACGCAATCAATGCGTTGATAACGCTCTCAGTTTTGACGCGATTTCATACAAATTCAACTCGTACGTACACGTACGTTCACGCACGAATAATCTCGACCTAAGAAGTCCTAAGCAAGCGCCCATACGCGCACGACTCAGTTGACGTACATCTCATTGTGACCAACCATCATAGCAGGCAATATAGGTTCTTACTTATAATTACAGCGGTGATGCCAAGTGGCTTAGAATTCGACCTCGAATCGAGGGGTCCGGGTTCGAATCCCAGTGGCATGCACCAATGACTTTGTAAAAAAGTTATGTGCGCTTTATAAAATTATATAACACCTGCTGTTACGGTGAAGGAAAACATCGTGAGGAAACCTGCATGCCTGAGAGTTCACAAAAAAAAATGCTCTCAAAAGGTATGTGAAGTCCACCAACCCACAGTAGGCCAGCGTGGTGGACTAAGGCCAACATCCCTTTCATTACGAGAAGGAGACCCGACCCTGTAGTGGGTCATTAATGGGTTACTGGCAACTTATAATTTACGATTCCTCTCAAATACATCACATTTTTGAAAGCCCTTACAGACTACCTATAACATGTCAGGCTTTACCCGCACGGAAGTCCACATCGAAACCCCATTTGTATTTGACATTCGACCTCTTTATCTAGGGATCGTACGAGTAGCTAGCCAGTCGCTAGGTTACTGGGAAGTCGTAAATCAGGATAAGCCTTTGCTACAAGCGAACGACAGTCGGTATAACAGTATTTGGATGGTATTATGTCTCTACTGATTCAGTAAACGTTTTAATGTCGCGTCTAGGTGGGTGTTATAAAGCTCGCCAAAAGACTAATAATTTAGTGTAGATTATTTTTTACATCAAATATATGGAAAAGAAAAGAATACGTTTATTGTTGACTGTTATATGAGAAAGATGTTACAAAAATTATAATAAGTTTCGAACAGTCTACCCTATGCGGGCATACAATAATTATATCTTGCATAACCAAAATTTAATTTTACATTTCATGGCAATTATTGCTAAATTATATTTATTTATTTATTATTTTGTTCAGCAGTCCAAATTATTTGTTTATTTTAATATTTTACCTATTCGAACTCATTACTGGGCAAAGAGAGAAAAAGCCGGAGGAAAAACTCTCGACACAGTTTTAATTTATTTAGTTATTTATACGCGCGTGACTACATTCCTTTTTATAATTATGGCTTTTTATATATGGCTTCGTACGTGCAAATTTTTGAACGATCTTTCGATTCTTTCCGCAGGACTATGACATAATATAAGGGTCTTCAAAAAGGACGGCAGAAAGGTCTCCTTAAAACCGACAACGTACTGGCCACTTCTTTGATGTTGCCCACGTTAATAGGCAACAATGAACACTTACGTTTCGATAGTAGGTAATCGTATCGAGCTGCCATTAGTATGGGAATTAGTAATGTCTAGACAGACTGGCATATGACACTGTAAACGTCAGTTACGAATACTTTGAGTTATTGTGTTTATGGTTATGTTCATGTATATGTAAAAGAGGTAACGAGGAGTCGTTCCTAATGATATGATGATGATATTTTGGCTATATTTGTTGGCTATGTGTTTTGTGGGTCAACATGGGTGATCGGACGAGGGAACCAGGATTAATAGAAGACAACACTATACTAACAATCTCTGTGTATTATAATTCTAGATCACAATAATCACTTAAACAATCGAAATGCTATTCACCAATATTCAACGGGCTTCCATTTTAAATCTATTCTAATTTATTCTGACATTTCTTATTCCTCTTTTTACTTTTGACATAATATTACAACCAGCCAGACAGCTCGGTGTTACTACTTCACAAAACAGGTTCAATATCACTTAAAAATAACAATTAACATAAAGTTGCCGTCATATACATTAATTAAAACACAAATTGCAATCGTTGAAGTACCTAAGTAACTTAATAATACCTATTTTATTATTTCTCCGATCGAACTACAAATGTTCTATCATCATTATGCCCATAAATAACAAGTTATTATTCTTGCAATTATTTCACAGCGATATCAAACATTAATGTCACACGGCCACTTATATTTCCTTGAAGAATTATTTAAAATTTCACCCACAATACTCTTCGTCATATCAGATCTTGCTTTTGCATTCCGATGCATCATGGCGTCAATTTTAATTTCCAAACCAATGTACTTCAAGTATGCCGTTTACGTATATAGATCTAAATAGATAACGCAAGTTCAACCATGAGTACGAAGAACGTTATATTATGCAAAGAGTGTCGCTTTTTTGTGACCTACTGAGACAGAACATAAACGTTTTAGTAATAAGAAGTTTTAGTAATCAACGTGAAGCCTCTTCAAAAGTGCCAGTATGAATAAAATGAATTATTCTATTCATTATTCATCATCATTCGAATCGATTCATATTCAACATACCAAGTGATGAAGGGTTTCAAACTCATTGCTTTTATTCGAGTTATTGCATTAGAGGATTGATAATAGATGAATAAATGTACCTATTATTAAATGCTATATGTATGGCGTTTATTAAGTATGCCATGCACAAAATATACCTATCACAATTTAAATAGCGACGTTTGGGCATTACTTAAATTTGCATGATCTATTTAGATCTGTATCTGTGGTTGTAAACTACAACGATATTATAATGTTCTGGTACAATGAGATCATTCTCTTCAATTCACTTGACGTGAGTAATTCCTGTTCCCTTTGTGTCGTTGCTAATTTAATTATCTACAAAGATATAAATCAGAGCAATAGGCATGATGACTAATTTTCAAAAACTCTTCTATGATATTCAGAAGTTTCTATTATGTTTAAAATATATCATATTTTTGTAGAAAATTAAGGTTTTTGTGTAATAAAAGTACGTTTAAATTTTAAGTTTCAAATTCGGTCCAAAACGCGCGCCCGTGTCATGACGTCTGTCATTGCGCCACGGCTCAGTAAAAAATGACAGATCGCGTATAATATGCTTACGAAAAAAATGACGTTAACTAAGACGTGACGTAATTTGACGTAATTCGATCTGATGGGTGTTTTAGCTATCATGGCGGATTGTTGTATTTTGTAGATTTATTTTAACAAATAAATTATTAATCTCGACATTAATAAGAGAATAAATACATGTTTCAAAATCTTTGAATCCTATTTCATTAGATCAGATAAATATTTTGGCGATACTTGATTACTGTCATCATGCCTATTACTGGCCTTTGATTTATCTGTGTGCGACCATTAGTTCTGCGCGCGTAAATTTTGCGTCCATACATTATAACACACTGGTCTATAGTTCGCTTGCTCAAATAGCGGCATTATTATTTTAGCTAGCGGACGCATTGAAATCAGT
Source organism: Erynnis tages (assembly GCA_905147235.1). Classification (NCBI taxonomy): domain Eukaryota; kingdom Metazoa; phylum Arthropoda; class Insecta; order Lepidoptera; family Hesperiidae; genus Erynnis; species Erynnis tages. The sequence continues at coordinate 1,296,770 of LR990076.1, forward strand.
AAAGATGGATAAATATTTTTGCTGTCAGCAGCAAAAGACTATAATGAGTTCATGATTTTGAAAAAAATGCTAAGAAGGTATACCTACAAATATTTTCCTAAAAATTCGGTACCAAACCCATTACCTATGCCCGTCTCAAGATGACTCATAAACTGAGCTCAGTGGCACAAGATAGTAAAGCACTCTGTCCAATAGAGAATAAATAAAAAATAAAAATGTTTTTAAATTATTCAATCAAACCATATTCAATTACAAAGGTTGCAAGAGCCCTGCACTAGCCACAAAACCTGTGTCGCGGGCTCATTCACCAAACAAACTAAACATGACGTGTGTGTGTGTGGGGAAGGTTGTGTGCCTGCAGGACGAAAAAATCTCATTTAATAGGTATATATTTTTTCGGTTTGCGGGAGTTTCTCTTCAGTCTAAGGTAATCGCCAGAGAAATTATTAAAAATGCCAGATGAAATTTGAAGCAAGCCCTCTGCACTGTCAATGCAACTACTATACAAAAGATCGCATTTCAATACTACCTACTAATTGACAAAACAAACTACACATCGAATTAATATTTCATCAGATTATTGAGCTACAGGTTCCTGCAACAGGTTACAAGTTTTATTATGTTCCCATAAATCTATTATGGCATTTACTGCTATTTAAACATGGTCAGTTTCGTTACTCGATATTTATGCGGTCTTATCTGATTTTGTAGTTAGAGTAACTGAGCTTCAATTTATCCCTTTGATCGTACTTTCAATCATTTGTAGGACTAGGACAGCTGTATTTTTTAATTTACCCTTAATTGTAGTAATAATTTTAGAATTAGCATACACGTCATTAGGTGCTCTGTGGTCAATATTGGGTGGATAATTGTAGTAACAAAGCTTCCAAATTATCTAAATCAAGAAGATTAAAAAATCTTTCTTAAAAGGTTTTTAGAAAGAAAGGATACAATTTAGGTATCAAATTAATAATACAAGTAATTCGTACCAGGATTCATGGCTGTAAAATAAGAAATTATCACGTTATTCTTATAATGATAATCTTAAAATAATTTTAGAAATATGAAATCAACAATGATAATTTCAACACTACATGACAGAATTATAATACAGATAACAAATAAATCAATAAAAACATAAGTAAAATTTGGTAGTTATATCAATAATGGAATACAAGATCCACCAAGATATTATCTCGATTGTACAGACAACTGTAACTAACAAACAAACAACCGTCAACGGAAACTCCGTCCTGATTGATGTGGTCAGTACTTAGTTGTTTCAGTTACACTAGTTACATATTAGCTGTTGCTCGAGTTGTAGAGCATAACTTTACATGGAATTTGATGAACAGTTCAAAATTAATAACAAAATTAAACAATAATATCGTCACATTGTTTTCATTAAAATATTAATGGTAAAAGAGACAACAATTAGATCAACGCGGAAAAAAAGGTGAATGATAAAGCAGGCAACATAAAAGTTGAAATATTAACACATATCCCAAACAATAAGAAAGCTAAAGGGTAGCTAAAAATAGGTAATAGGTAAGGTGATAAATAATCAGTTATACATAAAGGAATTCTAAAACTATAAAGACTATCTAAATTTTTAATACATCAATATACAAATAATTATATGGATACAAATATGGATGTATCTATCTACATATACATAAAAAACTAAACAGTTAGAAATATAACCTTATCATTCAAACCAGAACAATTCACAATGTATCGTTTCAGTTCCTAAGCTATTTAGTATTACTATTTTGCAAGCATGTCGCCATCAAAAGCCGAACAACCTGAACAGAATAGACGCATGAAGCATGCTCGAAACAAATCCTCACTCATTATTCTTGCAACCTGACAATGGAGTCAGAAATCCCGACTTTTAGACAATGCTAGTTTGTTACTTAGTTGGACGAAGGCGCCAAGGGAGCCACGTTAATCTGACAACTAACAAAGCACAATATAGCCTGCGGCCGTCGGACTTATTAACGGCCCGCTGTCACTCCGCCGAGTAACTTTCAATTAGGACCTTCTCTCGGATCACCAACGAAAGGAAATTCTAGCCAACGGTTAATCTTTTCCGCAACTGATTCCATTACTACGTGCATTTGCATTGCAGATGTTGATGCGTGAACCGACACAGTAATGGAAATGGAAATGGTAATGCGAGCGGAATATATTGACGGAATCTGCGATGGGGATAATTAGACCATGCTCGAATTAGCGCCTGATAACGAAAAGTCTTTGTATTTTCTTCGGATCTCAAAGATTAGACTTCATGTGTTGTAGACTATAGTTTGTAACAATTGTGTCAGATATGTAATTAAAATATACGCAAAAAGAAAATCATACGTTTGTAAACTATATAAAAAAGACAACCATAGATAATATTGTAGATATTAATTTTAGAGAAAAACAATTAGATTTTTAGATGATAGATCTGTCAGTGACACAATGAGAGAAAATCGTCATTAGTCTTCGTTGAATGGCATGAGTGAATTAAAAAATAATAATTACTGGCTGACAACGTTTTATGGCCCACTGTTGAACCCACGTCTCTCCCCACAACAGGGGGAGGTCTGGAGCATACTCCACCACGCTGCTCCAATGCGGATTGGTGGAGAACAATAATCAAATAGCTCATTGTAAAGGATTGGGGAAGTTGTGAAGTGTGAAGGCCCTAGTGAAAAGTAACGCAAGCAAATGAAACAGACCAAAACAGAACCTTTTAATACCCAACAAAAGAAAGATAGAACCTAGTAATACCAAACAAAAGTCCCATTGCCTATTCTACCTTTGACAACAATTTCACATCTTCAAATATCGAACATTGGGTGATAAATGAAAACAAAACTGAACTGTCACGTACAAAAAGATAAATCGGTAGAAAACCAACATCAATTTTACTTGTACTTTCGAGTTTTTTTAACGGGATCTTCCCAGAATGTCGCCACTTCCGACACATGGAGTGGAGATTAAATAATAGTTTCTTGACCAACACCTATATTTGTTGAGTTGAAAAAGCCGATTTGAAAAGGTACCGTAGAGGATGTGATTTGAATAAACATGCGTAGCGTAAAGGATCGTTCACGATACAACGGTGTACTTAATCATAAAACCTGAATACGATGAAGCTTAAAAGGAACTTAATTTTTTTCATGTAGTTTTACAAGCTACAATATGTAGTCAAAAAGTACTAGTGTCAGGGTTACATTCAACTTTTTCCTTTAATAGACATTATTAGTGTATGAGAAAAAAGTTTACAGGATCACATACGATACATCGTATTTCTTTCACCGCAAGAGAAGATCAATTATTTTAATGTATTTGTATAAAAATAGTGACAAATTGGACAAGATACGCAATCAGGAAACAGTGTAGAAAGTTTATTTTCTTCAGCCTTCTATTTTTTTGTGAATCGCACGTTATTTAAACTTTAAGCTTTTTTATTCGTAAAGAAGCATGGATGCCGACGAAATTTGAATTCATATCTTCTGGAGTAAGTAAAGTTCATAGACCTACTTTTTTTTAATACTTTCTAACAGAATTTTGTGTCTTTATAGTTTTAGGTCCAATTTTCTCTCTGGCAGTAGTTTTACTCAACCTCAATATGCATGCTGCTTTAGTCGAGGAATGCTTGTCTGTCAATCGGTGTATTGAACAATTTGATCGACAGATATCGGGGAAGCTTTCGATACTATTGTGTACGCTGAGCGGTTACAGAACGCGTGCTATTTGTATATGGACTTATAAGTAGGAAGCTGATAAGATACGTTTTTATTATAAGCCACAATGAAGCGTGTGTTACTTATCTAAATAATAATCCAAGAGTCCAAGAGGGAATCGTAAGCAAACTACGTGCATTTAAATATACTGATTTTTATTCTTAATTGTATACCTGAAAAGGTTTGTATGTTTTTTTTTATATTCGGAATGCTGCGGGATTAAGTGCCACCTGACGTTAAGTTGTCACTGCAGCCCATGGACCTCATATAGAGAAGAAACCAATTATTTGAGGTGGTATGCTGTACTTTGCTACTCATGTGGACTTAGATAAAATATTGATGAAATTGAATAGATCAAAAACCCCTGTAAACCATATTAAATTATATAATAGACATTTTTTGAGTTTGACCGAAATATAAGTTTTAATGATGATGATCAATGATGTAGACGTTATACGTCTACATCATTATTATTATATACAGAGTGATGACGTCATCGGATCCTCGGCCAAGATCATCCAGCCTGGTAGGAGTTCTTCCACTAGCAAAAGGGCTACACTCGATTAGTTTTCGAGTAGGCTCAGTAGTAAAAATATTTAGGCGGTTTTATAGCATTTAGGTGTAGGGCAAGCTAATATAAGAAAGAATTGTATTAACACAAAAATAACTATTGTAAACTATCATTGAAATAGTGTCCCATTCGTAAACATTCAGCAAACCATTACTACTGCATAGCAAACTTCACATTTCAATGGGTAGTTTGTGAAAGCGCGGTCCCATTGACACCGTTATCAAGTGGGACATCGTGGCGCAACTGATAAACGTGTGCATCCTGTTCCAGAGATACTGCGGCTCTCCAAATCTTATGTACGTTTTGCTTAGAATTCAAATAACTACGAAGACTACTCTAGGGACTCTCGTATTATGAGAATGAGATGAGAGTGAAATGATAGTGAGATGATAGGGAGATGAGATGACAATGAGATGAGAATGAGATGAAAATGAGATGAGAATGAGATTAGAATAAGATGAGATTGAGAGATGAGAAAGCTATGAGAATGAGATGAGATTGAGAGATGAGAAAGCTATGAGAATGAGATGAGAATGAGATGAGAATGAGATGAGAATGAGATGAGAATGAGATGAGAATGAGATGAGAATGAGATGAGAATGAGATGAGAATGAGATGAGAATGAGATGAGAATGAGATGAGAATGAGATGAGAATGAGATGAGAATGAGATGAGAATGAGATGAGAATGAGATGAGAATGAGATGAGAATGAGATGAGAATGAGATGAGAATGAGATGAGAATGAGATGAGAATGAGATGAGAATGAGATGAGAATGATCTCACATCGTAAACAAACCTAAAAATTCAATAGAGTATCCATAATCTAACAATAGTTACCTAAAAATCAAAACCCAAAAATTCGACAAACAAAATTCGCTGAACATTTCCGTGTAACTACTCTTCACTCGGATCGTTAAAGAGCTTATTTTACAAATCTTCACCGAAATAATACGAACCATTTAAAGTTGTGCCGTCTCATTACCAAACGGGGCTTACTCCGGAAACCAGTTCTATTTCGTTCAGGAATTCCTTTTATCCCGCTTATTGGGGCTTTTACGATCATTTTAGGGTGCCGATAATACCCCAAGCTCGGGTTCTTCATTAGCAGACATATTCGTATCATTAATGCATTTTGGATTTTGAATAGTGATAAAATCAAGGAATTTGTAGTTCATTTTGATTCTTTAAGTAGTCACCATCTACTGATGAAAATTTGTTCTACCACCCACATAGTCCTGAATCGCTTTGGTTGAAGCTATGGAGACACTTCCTTCCTTCCTTCATTTCAGCCCTTAGTAGTCCACTGCTGGACATGGGCCTCCCCAAATCGACGCCGCTCCGCCCGGTCCTGGGCCCTCTGAATCCAACGGTTTCCCGCTGTCTTCTTCAGGTCATCAGTCCACCTGGTCGGAGGGCGGCCTGTACTCCTTTTGCCTAAACGTGGTCGCCATTCGAGGACCTTTTTTCCCCATCGGTTGTCAGTCCTGCGAACGATGTGGCCAGCCCATTGCCACTTTAATTTGCAAATTCTTGCGGTGTGTTACAGACATGTAATTATGAGGACCAAAATCATGAATGATCATCTCCAAATCTTTATCTTTGGCAACCGTTCCCTGCCCACCCAAGCAAGCTTGTTTTTAATCGAGTACTGATCACCTATGACGATCAACGTTACATCAACGATAGATCTCACCCATCTATATCTATCATAATTATATACTTAACTTGAAATTCTTTAAACTGATCTGTTTACATCCATTCTAGCGCTAGATTCTTGACACGTCAAGCGTTCTTTCGCCATGCCAATTTAAGCATTCAGTGTCGCGTGCCGGAAACGGTAATATAGCGAAGATTATTGCATTTACTGGCGTTTATATGCGTGTTAGTGACAATGGTGTCGCCAGTTACCAATCCTTTACGCTGTGTGAAACTAAGCAATTGGTAGAAGTGAAATTGCTTGAATTGATTAAGTAATTAAAGCACGACTGTACACTATGAGAGTGGATAAAAGTGTTATAGGTTTGGATATATTTTACGTAAGAAGTACCCATAATTGTAGTAAAAAGTGTGAAACAATGATGCTACTCGTTCAATAATAAAAGAATACCAACAACATGGATGAAACAATGATGCTACTCGTTCAATAATAAAAGAATACCAACAACATGGATGAAACAATGATGCTACTCGTTCAATAATAAAAGAATACCAACAACATGGATGAAACAATGATGCTACTCGTTCAATAATAAAAGAATACCAACAACATGGGTGAAACAATGAGTTTATGGTCTACATACTCGTACTTAACCAATCCAGTCCACTCGTGCAAATAACGGTTAATGTGTTAAATTGCAGAATTGCTCCAAGGCCAAGTGCGTGATAAGACGCGCTTGATGGACGCACGGACGCAGTTAGTCACATCCTCCCAGATAGGCCTGACCTGACTGAGAGATATTGCTTGTAATGATAACGTTTCAAATGGTAACATTGTTTCACTAACATGCAAGTTTATCAAACAGATATACTTTGATGGTGACACAGTGACGAGGAATGCTCATTGTCAGTAACCCATTAATGACCCACTACAGGGTCGGGTCTCCTTCTCGTAATGAGAGGGATGTAGGCCTTAGTCCACCACGCTGGCCTACTGCGGGTTGGTGGACTTCACATACCTTTGAGAACATTTTTTTGGCATTCTCAGGCATGCAGGTTTCCTCACGATGTTTTCCTTCACCGTAACAGCAGGTGATATTTAATTTTATAAAGCGCACATAACTTTTTTACAAAGTCATTGGTGCGTGCCACTGGGATTCGAACCCGGACCCCTCGATTCGAGGTCGAATTCTAAGCCACTGGGCTATCACCGCTATATGCGGAATGCTTATACATAGGATGAATGGAAAGAAACGTCACGAAACTAAGTAAAAGCACTAGTTATTTAAGCCATAATTATTGTATGCCCGCATAGGGTAGACTGTTCTTAACTTATTATAATTTTTGTAACATCTTACTCGTATAACAGTCAACAATCATCAGGTGATGTGGACTCTACAACGGTTGGTTGCTGAGTCCACATCACCTGATGATGCTCCGTTTTGGGGCGAAACACGTGTCGTGTACTATTGGAATAAGTTGTTATGGTATATACCTACTCAGAGAGATAAGGGAGGGTGGTGGGTCCATACCAAAACAAGTTCCACGTGTGCGGATTGTTGCAAAGAAATATAAATACAACTTAAATAACAATGGATTTCCGCAAAGTAACGCCTGATACAATATATTAAATAAACGCATTCTTTTCTTTACTTTTCTTTTCTTTACCTTAGTAAATAAATTCAAAAACTCTAAGCAGATCAGAAAGCAAATAAATAGAATAAAATGCACACTAATAACAAATAACTTATATACACGTAAATAAAAAATGCTAATGGGTTACAAATGCTTAATTCAATTCAAATCAATTTCTTTATTTGTGAAGTAAGGTGCTCTATGAAATTTAGTAAAAACATACAAAAAATAACTCAAAAATCTGTGAAAACATATTTTACTTTTAGAGAAAATTATCGTCATCAGATAGTATATTTAACGAATTTGTAAATATCTTCAAAATAGATGCAACAAAGATAATTTACACAGAATGAACGTAATCCCTGTATAATCGGGCAACAGTATAAAATCGTCCATCAAGATGTTCGAACGGAGCTTAGGCACAATTTATAACCAAGATTATAATGTAAGCTCGATCTTTGAGTGTAGAAATCACAAAAATAATTTCCACAACATCATACTCTATCAAGTTCGTACGAAAGTCGTGTAATTAACATAATCCCTCGATAACAAATCAACAGGTTGGATTAGTCGTAGCCATAGAGAATATATAAACAGATAGAATCAAGTATGAACTGTTGGCACGCTTATGAACAAAAATCGCAATAATGAACTAGTAGCAAGTCTACTTCTAATTCAATACACTCTTACGTGGATTTCTATGTATTATGGTATGGCTTTTCTTTGCCACTCACATGGTTGTTCTACACCGAATTATAAAGTACGAAAAAAACATACTGCTTTCTGCTGTAACAGCCAAAATATAAACGCTTTTTTTTCTTTTCTTTTTCAGTTAATAATGAAGGACGAAAGAACCTCCTCAGCTGTAATGAAAATTCGCAGTTATTTGCTTCCTTTTCAATCTCATATTATACTCATGAGTTTGTACCTACTCAAGTAAGACCGCAGTCTGTGTTTGATATTAAAAAATAATGATAAAACAGTTTCAATATAAACTAGTAACATTTGCTTCTGATGGAAAAGCCGTTTGATTACTCTATAGCTTGTTTAAGTCTTAAGCTAAGTTGACGTTAACCTTTCTGATATGAGTTACTTAGCATTTAAATTGATAACAGTCGGCTTTCGAAACAACTGATCGAAGTTTGACTAATTAATTAACGTTGCAATCATAAAGTTAGCGTTTAAGTACCGTGAAGAAAATTTACTCAATTTCTCTACACCATAGTATAGGATATAAGAAGTGACAAACGGCGAAGCAAATTTCTTCTTGTCTTTATCGTCTAAAACACATTTAGTGATCCACAACTGGAGCTTCTTACAATGAAAAAGATATAAGCTTTAATCCACCACGTTAGCCCAATGTTACACATTACATGTTATATGGAGAACTCTGCAAACAGCATCAGGAAACATGTATACCTAACACTCTCTATAATGATCTTAAAGGCACGTGAAGTTCACCAATAGGGTATTACGGCCTATGTCAAAAAGCTTTTTATATGTATTCGTAAGTCATAAAAACCCATAAAAAATTGGAAAAAAAAATTTTTGCAAACAAATATTATGTAAAAAAAGACTTTTCAATTTAAATTTCAAAAATCCCCGCGAAAACACGGTCTCGGCCGTCTCGGCGCTGCCGCCATGCTTGTGACGTCACTCGCAGTGTAAACAATACATCTCAGTAAAAGATGAAAGTTATACTCCATTGTTTATTTACACTGCTAATGACGTCACGCCGATAGCTTTCATGGCGTATAGCGTTTTTGACATTTGAAAAACAGATTAACAAACCTGAATTTTTAAATTGAAATATTAAATGTATACTTCATTTTTTAGTACAGAAATCACCATATTTCACTTGCTTTAACAAAATCTATCAATATTTCATAATTTTGGATTTTTACTTGCATGGTGCGAAATACCCTATTGGCAATTGGTCAGCGCGGTGAACTTAGGCGTCATTACTCATTGTCAGATAAGAAAGTTATCGGTGCGTGCCACTGGGATTCGAACCCTCGATTAAGAGGCAGAATTCTTAGCCACTGGGTCACCACCGCTGGCCTAGTAACCCTCCATAATTCTGAGGTTAGACACAAGACTTATACGGTTATCGATGGCTCCACCAATCAGGTCGACGTCCACTCCAAATATTCCCCAACAACCGAGTCACCCGACTCCAAGACGAAATTAAATGATGACTGACGTGACGGAATTAGCTTGACGAGTTATTTGGAGTTCAAGCAATTGTTAATTTCCTTCAACGAGCTAATGGGCTAAATCCTCTTGTGTTTTGTAATTGGTTGATTGGCCTGCCCCGGTGACGGTGAAAGCATGTCAGTGCACTTGAGTTATTAATTTGGAATAGACAATCATGTGATTGTGATTCATCCAAATAACGCTTTATAGTTTGAGTTCGTTATTGGTTAATGTGCTCTTGACTGATTAAGTCTTATTAGGAATTTTGTTGTTAGGGCGTCACTCTTCATTGTGTGTGGACTTTATTTGTCAAGTATTGCTTTGGAAAAGGATGGGTTGCAGTATTTCTTCTTCTAATTAATTATCGTTATCATTGTCTAATCTGTCTAGTAGATACGCACAATAAAGCTTAGCATTTAATGAATACTTATAATTTGTGTTGAGCTTTGTCTAAAAGACTTACCTTGTCATAACTATAAAGGCCACATGACACCAGTCAATATCTGGATTGATTACTGCTAGTGGCGATACAGCCTTCACACTTAAAATTTCACTTAAACCAAACGATTGGTTATAATTAACTATTTTTTGTGTACTTAATTCTAGACAGAAGTTAAATTTGGATAAAAAATGCAAGGAAACGAGAAAATAAAGATTGTGCTTCTCTCTTTTTACTACCCTTTATAGATGATAATGTAAAGTATCGTAAATATAAATAAGCTGCATCGTTAAGCTGCTAAAACTTAGGCTATTTTCTATTTAACATACGTATCGTAAAATTAATCCTTCGCTGGACATAGTGGAATTTCCTACTCATTAGCGCAAAGGCAGGTTCGATTTATACATTTTACTATATTTATTTTATTTCGTGTAACATTATAGTAAATTACTGACATAAACCCCACTTTATGATCACCTTAACGATTACATTCTCCAGCCATGTACGAACAAATTGAATGTCGCATATTTATTGTTTAAACAAGCAAATACAATCCTTATCTCTCGCTCGATAAAGGCTATAATGAAATGTTGCATTTCTAGTAGGTCTTAGCTAAAATGTTGAGAGAAACTACGTCCTGTTTGTATTCTAAGTAATTTGACAATCCCTAAAATGGTAAGCGTGGAATGAATAGTATAGTATACAATATGTATTCAATGCATTCTTAATACGCCATAATTTCCATATTACCGCTAAAGTAATGGTTATTCACGATACAAGTGGAGTGAAAATGTCAATTTCTTGAATTGTTGGTCTTGGACCCATTGGGAACGAAATGTCTGCCATTGTATAGATGTCTGACAATTCACTTTAAGTTACAGCAAAATGGTGTTGGTTCGAGGTTGGTGACAGAAACTGGAGTATAAAGTTATTGCACTGATACTCTGATATATCTATGAAAGGAACTTAAAATAATTCTATTCACAAGACACAAAAGAAAGAAAATATCGAATGTAACGTATTTTTAGAAAGTTGCAATTCACAAGTTACGCGAAGTAAAATTACTTTAGCTGTTCTTAAAATAATAATATATTTACCAGAATTTTATTTAAATGTTAAATTGTTCTCTATACTTATCTGGGCATTGTCCGTAAAAGTAAATAGATTTGATGTAGACATGACAATGCGATGTCTGTCATTTACATTGAACAGTTCGAATATTTAAAATTAATTGAAAACTTTTAACCTCAAAGTAAAACAAGATAATAAGGCAGATCAGACATTCAATGAAATCCAAAAATGGAACTTTAAATCAAACCAAAACCAAACGAACCAAAATGACCAAAACACAAATACGGCGGCCAGACTTATTACCGGGAGTGGTACATTCGAACAAATTCTCGCTCTTGCCGATATCTCACAAACTTTCAACGTTTCCAATCAGTTTTTTTCTCTACTCCAAAACTATCTGCATATTTCATAGCAAAGTTGAGCTGGCGTGCCTCGGCTACAATGTTATTGTTTCTCCTTGTTTGAAATTCTAATTTCTTTTGCCTGTGCAACATTTTTAATAGGAAAATTGTTAGGAGTTGTATCGTGATTTGAAGCTACGAATACTTTAAGTTTTAGTTCGGAAAGATATAGTGATTCTACAAGTGAATTACTGTTAATGATTTAGTTTTTTCATTTCATTGCATAGAGTAGGTCTGTCCAACTGATTTATGGTGAGCAGTGCGTTCAAGTTTATTTTCCATTAGTTGTATTTTTCTACAATCGATGATATTTGTTTTTAAATTAAGTTTATTAGAAATTTCTATGGCTTCGAAATTCTTGTTCTCGTTAATTTTGCATCTCATACCTAATCGTTGAAAATTCCTATTATCACTTAACAAAAGGAGATTTTCAACTTTGTATGAGGTTGATATTTTTTTAAATCCAATCCACACTATACTACATAATTATGCTGATATAAATAAAGCCACATAACTGGAAACCACAACCAATTGCATTATTACCTAGTATCTTTTAATAATGTCTCGAGACCGTAATTTCCAAAGTTACCGTCTGTGTGTATATTGCAAGACCTGATTATACAAAATTGCATATACCTCATTGTCATTCGATAAAGGACGGAGCAATAGCAGTGCCGACTCCTACGGATTTCTATGTAAATGTTCGTCAAGATAAGTCAGTGGAGTGACGTGGTCCCAACCCTGGCTTATGGCGCGATAACCCTCACATGTTCAAGTTGATTCTAAGGTCAAGTCCTTTCTATGTTAACCCACGTAAGAGGTTTTGATTTTGTTGACGAAATTTTGCGTTGCAATTTTTTCTTCAGTTGATCCGTATATCCGTGTTTTTCTGTCTACTTGAAAAACATAATGGTATTAGTTATGTTTTCTTATTAAGGATTCTTTCGACGCAAAAAATATTTGACTAACGAGTGAACTGAGAATCTTGTTTGCTATTTCTTTGAACCTCCTTGGTTCTTGTTATGGAGATATTTGAATCCATATTACGTAAAAAGTTATGCACAGTAAATTGCTGTCACAACTGTGAAAGTAGTGTACTCTTTAGCTGTTATATTTGTATATTGTAGCATGTTACATTTTGTAGCTTCAGTTTGTCACTTCAGTTGTTAAAGAAAATTTTTGGGTATATTTATATCGTTAGACTGTCAACATCGAATTCTACTAATATTATAATCGCAGAAGTATATTATAAGTTTCTTTATCGCAATATCGGTAAATATTCTGTGCAGTCAGCACCCAATAAGTAAGACACAATATCCGAATCTCTGCCTCCCCTTCAATCATGAGATATCTTATTTTGGCAATGCTCGGCAAATTGCTCCTAATCTCTATTGGGTCTCCCTTCAATCCGGATATAAGGCCCTCATGTTATTATCTACTCCGAATCTATAGGGAGAACCGTTGCAGCGATTTGCGAACGCGCTTGCCCGAGCGCACACAACCGGCAGATAAGGGTACGATAACACCTAGTGCAGATGCCTGCAATCCCATGCCCTGCTATACTGTGGTCGCGATCCACGAAGAAATTCGTACATCAACCCGGATCTACCTATCTCTGTCACTTCCGCGTAAATATAGTGCGTTACACTCGCACAGCAGCAATAACCGCTATCTTAAGGGATTAAACATTTTACCTGTGACAGTAAAGTTTGGTCTTAGGTATACGTTTTTCGTTGGCTTTATCACGACGTCAACGTATCTATCGAGTAAATCTTCTATCATTGCCATTGTCATAAGATCTCAAGAAATATTGAGTTTTAACCAAATAATTCCACTGACCTTATGTTGGTAGCATCGTCCATTAAAATTCGGTGTTTTGACAAATATACATATGTATAATCAATTCAATTATAATTGAAAATAAAAAGAGTTAACTTAGATAATTAACTTCTCGTAAGTTAACTCTTTTTTCTTTTTAATGTTTTGATATTTCTGAAAACTTGCACTAGTACAAAATGTTTGCGATAGCTGACAGTAGGCAAAGAGGTCATTGGATGAAATTCTTTCTGGTTCGGGACCGCAACTTACTATCAATCTACCAACCAATAAACTTGCAACACATACATACATTGCGTCTCAGCCACAGATAACAGGAGCATGTAAATTAGTAAAAAGGGTAATGGGCTTCCGCTTTCGAAGAATTGTTGCAAAGCGATGGTGAGATCGCGTGCGGTTTGCCCGCGAATATGCAAATTTTGGCGCTGCAAATAATTGTCTGCCTACTTCTACTGGTCTAATATCAGCAAGCAATAAAGACTGCCCAAGTTACACGAAGCAAAATTCTTGTCTTATGCATTATTACATTCCCCACAGAGTTCCTCAAGGCGGATTTCTAGAACCACTCCTATTTATTCGTCATTCGAGACTCGAACTTGTGTTTTCACAGCAAATACTTTGTAGTCTCGAAAGTTAAACGTTAAATAGTTTCTTGTTTTTGGTGTTACAAGCTGTTTGTAAAGCATAAAAGTCTTGTCGCTAATTTTCGTTATTTGTACGCGAAAGTACTCCGACGTGTCGAGATTTCCAAATATCTTAAAGTTTGCGTACCCTCTGTTTGTTGTTTGCCAAGCAATGCTCTTTAAGATGTTTTGGTTTAAATACCTGATCTTTTTATAAAGTTTGTGTTGAATACTCAGTATGTTTGTTAAAGGTTAAGAAAACAAATGTGTAAAGTGCGAATTACGACGATGTGATTGCAACGACTGATATGTATTATCATTCTAGCATAATGTAAGTAAAACAGCTGTTTAAATACGATAACGGCATCACATTTTAATATTTTTAAAAAGATATGCAAAATTATCTGATTATAAGTTATATGTGACGCAAACATTTTTGCACAATTTACAGCAATTAGAGTTTATATGAAGAAAGAAGGCACGAATTCTAATATTTTTTATAAAATCTCGGCACTCCAACTACCATAAATTTGAGTATTTTGATATGCACACATAATATATACAAATATGACGTGTACACTGTACACCGTTACATGTCGAATTCAAATTTCAATATATAACAGTCGAATTTCGACTACATGGCAATCTCTAGTTAGTAAAATTTTCGTGAACACAATCCTTGATAATGTCAATTTATAGTTTCTCGATGGTAGTGCTATACAACTCTTGCGTGATTGAAACATCCTTATTCAAGTTCCATACAATGTGCATTATAAAACAATGGGTGTATTATTGTGCTACAGTTTGTTATTATTTTTAGCGAATCAACCGAGGGCTTTGTTACGGCAATACTTGTTGTGCGGAACAAGGAATAAGCCGTTATCGTTACGCTTGGTTTGATTTTATTTGCTGTTATATTCGCAACATTATCCTTAGTAACTGAATCTGTGGCGAATATTATTTCAAATTTTGCTTTGTACCAATTGTTAGGTTTGTTTTAGTACTCCTCTATTTGCTGAAGGACTTAAGCAATGATTCCTCCTCTATTTTCGCATGTTAGAGTTTGTGCTTTTCAATGGCATTTCTTATCATTTTTGAATGAAAAAAGGATGATTTTTGTCTGCTGTTAATTATATTGTGACCTTCTATTACTACCAACTATCGCAATATTTAGACATTACACATTAAAAAATTGATTTTTTTATAAAATTTTCATATAATCTATAATTTTTTGAACTCCTCTTCTTACTTCATACTATTTTATTATGATTTTCATATCCGTTTTTCATTGAATCAAAAGTTAGAACCGCTCCGCTTATAACAACTACTCCATCCTTCGAATCTTTGTTATAGCGAATTTCATTGTTAACGATTCAATAGCCGCAGTTTTTTTCAATCGTTCCATCGCAAGTGTTGAATGTTATGAATGATTTATTCCCGAGCTTTGTGTCCCGGTTCGAATGTGTAATTTTATTGACTGCCAGCTCTAAATTAAAATCTCGTAGCTCTGTCACAATGTTTTTGGATTGATTTGGCACAGGAAGATTTATTACTTTTGGTTTTTATGTCTGGGAATATAACAAGACTATTACATTTTTAAATGCTTACTATTAGAAAAAGAAAGTTATTTTATAACATTCCTAATGTTAAAAAGAAATACTAATCAAAATTAACTCAGACTTTATATTATCGTAAGTAGACGATAATAATAAATATTTAGGTAGTCCCCAGTAAGCTTCATTACGATTTCAATATTAAGTCGGTACACCACGTGGCCGATAAAAAAATAGCACAGTAATCTCTAGCTCATTACACATAAGGGGCTTACGTTGATCGGTGCAAGTGATCTGCTGTAGGGAGATAGAGGGTCCCTGTTTTGATGTGCTGTTACGGATACTTCCTTTTTTTCATAAGTAGAATCCTTCCTTCCTTCGTTGTAAAAGTTTACAAAATCCTTAAATTTTTATTTTAAAATAATTATTAAAATGTAATGTGAAAAGTGAGCAGTGGAAATCAATAGCGCACTAAATTTACCTACATGAGAATGAGAACTGCTTTAGAGGATATTCTTGTGATAAACATTGAGAACGTCAATTTCAAATCCGATGTGGATTTCGAATGTCACATTGGAAATCTATATCTATTGCGGCTAACACTGGCGTTTAGTTTCCTGATTCGAGATATCAATGATTAGATTCGAAATTTCCATTTGCTTGTTATAATTATGACTATTATTTATATTTAACTGCGACAGATGAATTTTAACCCAATGTAGGGGTAAATGCTACCTAGTAAATTCATGATAATTCCTAAGTACAAAGACCTTAATTTAACTCCTGTATCTTCTCTATTTTGACCATTATTTTAGGTAGTCCACTGCTGGACATGGACCTCCCCTAATGGACGCCACACCACCTGAATCCAACGGGTTCCCGCTGTGTTCTTCAGGTCGTCAGTCCACCTGTAAGGAGGACGGCTTGTGCTCCTTTTACCTCAACGTGGTCGCCAATCGAGGACCTTTGTTACCCATCGGTTATCAGTCCGGTGAACGGTGTATCTTCATGTATTTTACGAAAACATTTATATTTATTCCTTTCAGAATCGTTGATCGAATCATGGTCACCACACTGTAAGACCATTATCACGCTACTAATCGATTTGAACCCCACCATTGTTCGGATCTAGCCGTTCAACCGTTTTATTTTATTGTGCCTTCCTAACCCACACTTTTCATTTTGACCCTATCGTTAACAACTTCGACAAACTTATCATTTGCGTTTCAGATAACTTCAATTATGCCATAAACGTATTCTGTGACAAAGAATTAAGGGTTTACAGCTGAAGTTACGTCTGTAACGGAAACGTTGTCAAAAACTTCGTCAAAATTATGACAAGACTCAGCTTCAGTGACTCTTAATTTATTGACAATAAGGACGAGAACGGAATGTTTTTGATTAACAGTTTTTTTTTTAACTTTATTCATAGGAAAAGGGAGTTTATTAAGTTTGATAGAGTAATATTTGTTAATTTACAAAAATGGAGTCGTCGTTTTATATTCTGCTCGGTACAGGTTCCCACGACTAATGTTTATTGACGCTTAATTTTAATGAAGTTCGATGCGATACCGTAGTTATGGCGTTTTATCAAAATGATATGTAATATTAACACATTTAGATATGTAAATATCTTTCCACTATTTTGATGGAGGTAATTAAGCAGGAATTTCATAACACTTAAAGGCAATTG
Source organism: Erynnis tages (assembly GCA_905147235.1). Classification (NCBI taxonomy): domain Eukaryota; kingdom Metazoa; phylum Arthropoda; class Insecta; order Lepidoptera; family Hesperiidae; genus Erynnis; species Erynnis tages. The sequence continues at coordinate 1,314,183 of LR990076.1, forward strand.
AACCCTTTAGACATAAGCTAAGCACTTATGGTTTTAGCACACCTTTTTATTTTACAGGAGTAGTAAACATTTAAGGCCACTACAACCCATTGTCTCATGAATACATGGACATCCTTGTTCAACTTGAAATAAGACAGAAATTAAACCCAAGGTTGCCATATGGCGGTCTAAGATTTACGCCTCAAAGAAAGTGTAAAGTGAGGCAACCACACTTTCACAAACAAAACATAAGGAATGCAAAACATGCTGTTTTACGGCGGGTTAAAAGTGTAGGTTAGTACATAAGTTTTACTTTATGTTAAATTTGTATCAATAGGAGTCATTAAGCGATTTTAGGTACCAAAGACCTCACCGATAAATAATCGCACCAATTAACTACACTCGATTCCAAAAAACGCACCAGGTCGTTAATAAAGACCACCCGAAGCGATTTTTACTATTAGCAGCATTATTTTTATTTCAATAAAGCCCAGGACGTCATCAGCAGAAGAAAAAAAAGAGTTAGGTGTGAGCGGAATTGTTTGTTCGTTTAGAGTTCCGTACAATTCAATATTTATAATTTAATATAGGTGTATAACAAAGCGCGCATAGCCCCGCTGTTTGATAAGATCGCAAGCGATCGAAAAGTTAAGCAACGACGGGCGCGGTCAATACATTTGGTGACCGCTTAAATACGCGCTTCCGAGTTTCGAAGGGCACTTTAAGCCATTTTGAAAAAAAAAAACAATCGACACGGTTTGGCAACTAGCCTGTTTCTCAACCTATCAGCATTGGAGCAGCGTGGTGGAGTATGCTTCAGGCCTCCCTCTGTTGTGTGGAGACGCTCGTGACCAACGATGCTAATAACACGGGTAAACTTTTACTTCATTTATAAGTTTAATGCAGCTATAAGTTACTGTTCAAAGAAACGGTTTTTGAATATCAAATTTAGAAACTAACATAAACAAACTTTAAAAATCGGATTCTAACAAACTGTACCGGATTGACCAATTCACCACAATTTAGTAAAATCATTATTCTTCATTAAATGACGAAGTCCACCAACCCGCAGTAGGCCAGCGTGGTGGACGGCGGCCTACATCCCTCTCATTGTGAGAGGAGACCCGACCCGCCAGTGGCTGATTAATGGGTTACTGACAAATGACGATTCTATAGAGCAAGGACTTTGGCATTCGCTGCGGGTCCCTAAAAATCCACCAATAATAAAATTACCGTGGAACCGCCGAGCTATTAAATGCAGACCGTCCGTGAAATATACCCATGGATAGTCCTGCGCCGACGGTGACGTACTCGTAGCTTGCGAACTCGGTAGGCGGGGATGGTTGCTACCAATACCAACCGTAATAATGGATTTGTCCCTCAAAATAATAGTGCTCTACCTCGTATTGAGGTTTACTAAATTTTTTAGAACGCAAATACTGGTATGGTCTTACTCGTATGCGTCATTCTCTTAGATGGATGTTGATGTTAAATTGTCAATGAATCGCTCGCACGGTAATTAAACCCAAAATAATTGAACAATTTACCAATCAAACTTCTAGCTGTTGTAGGTGGATGGTAAAATTTTTTGAATAACATTATGGGAAACCTTGTGTTAGAGTTCTAGTAAAGGTTTGTCTCCTTGGGTGAACTAACTAGTAAATCAAATCTCAGAACTTAACAAAATTATTCCTCTTTTCCTTTTCAGCACTTCGTAGTCCACTACTGGGCATAGGTCTTTAAAAATCATCATCATTTCATTAAAAAAAAAATGGTGCATAATTTATTTACAGAAAGTTTTAGTAGAAAAATATCCCTAAAAACCGATACCGGCTAGATACCGGCTTCGCTAGTTACCTTTTAAATACGAGATTTATTCCCTTGAAAAACTACGCGCAAACTTTGGAATGCGAGAATTAATGGGTCTCTTGAGATATTAAGTTTTGGGCGAGTTGAGGACTAAGTACTTAGTTCCGACAAAAGGGTAAAAGGCACCCATTTAAATGGTAACATTATGTCTCTCTTTTATAATTTAGAAGAAGCAAATGAAATAATAGGCTACTTGGTGTTAATTCTAATTTTGCAAGCCGAAGATAACGATATGGAATTTCAAACAAGAATATTACAGTACTATCTGACGCTGAGATAGAAAGGTTTGCTACTTCAGAAGACTAAGATGGCTGGCATGGAACGACAGTAGGTACTATAGGTACTAGAGTTATGGAAGTTGATTTTGATTTGTTTGAAATTGATTCCTTCGTGACGTGTGAAATCAGAGAAATGACGTAGAAAAATATGTTCATAAAACATTTCAAAATTGTTTGTCATACACTCTTGATTTATGAACCGTTCAGCTAAAAAATCAATCACAGTTTACCAGCACCATCTCCCATAAAACCTTTTATCTTTGAAATAAAACAGAAAAAGTGTGACGCACACCAGGCTCCCATAACACAAAGGTAGGTTAGGTACCTATATGAGTCAGCGTCACCCCATTCCAAGCTCAAACAATGTAGGTTGCGTAACTAACACCGTAATTGTTGAGCCACCCGCGAGCCCAATCGAATGAAAAGTCTCCTCCAATTAATTAGAACGGAGCTCCGACGTGTCGTGAGAACATCGGAGTCCTGGGTGCAAGTTACACGCGAAAAAGGTAATTTTTATGGGGACATCAGTTTTGTACGACTTCTTGGCTTGCATTCGTCGCCAAACTTAGTTGTACAGTGCAAAGATGAGAATAGATGTGCAATGCTTTCGATTACCAGCAAAGCAAAGATTTGAGTGATGTGTTTAAACGATACATGGAATCTTAGGTACGTTGTAATCGAGAATCGATTGAATCGAGAATCGAGTGAAGCGTTATTATTAATTATTGTCATTCATAGGTGGATGCTAGCGTTAACAATCCTAGTTTGGGGGCTAAAACTAAAACGAACACCTACGATATACATATCTTTAAAATAACTATGGAAGTTTAATGCCACTTAGTGGAGAGAGTGGAGTGGAGAGATGGAGAAAAACCCACTCCGGACGATAAGAATTTCGACAAAATTTAACGACTGCAAGCTGCAAATCACTACCGGGATCGACAGCTTAACCACAGTATAAGCTTAACGTTTCTTCTGAATAACTGAAGTGAATGTAATTCGCTACGACTATTCTTACCTCAAGTAATGATGGCTTTTATCTTTTGCAAAGCAACTCACCATTGCTTCGAGCATTTTCACATCTACACAAGCAGCGATAGTGTGCGCTTCCAGCCATAAATATTAAAAAGATTTACAAATAACTAGCAAATTATAATCGCCGTCGCATATAAATTGTTCCGTCATCTCCTACAACGCTTAGCAACTTTATAACGAGCTCATTAAATCCTGAAGTCTTATTGACTGAGATACCATCGGCATTTATTTAGCTTTCTACTTCGCTCGATTCAACCAACAATGTGAATGAGTTAGGAATACTCTGAGTATCAGATCAGAAAATGCTGTTATTACTAATTTTTGACGTACCTTTCTCGAAAACTTTGTACCATTATCTATGAAGATATTATCTTCCAAGGTATTTTTCACCAAATTTACGACTCCTAAATAACTTAAATAAAAATTTTACAGCACTCCAAAACCCTTAACCCTTAACCCCAACTAAGTGACTACGAGCTCTTCTCAGTACTCAGAGGTCCGGGTTCGAATTCAAGTATCATTCATTTTTATAAAGTTATGCACGTTTACAATACAACTCTTACATGCTGCAACAGTTTAGGAAAACATAGCAGGGAAACATCCATAGGTACCTTATAGATAGTTCTCAATAACTCTCTCAAAGGCGTGTAAAGTCCACTAACCCGCAATACGCCAGCTTGGTAAACTAAAGCCCTTAAAATTCTCATTCAGACTCAGATCAGAGGGGACCCAGCCCTTCAATGGGTCACAATAGGCATGATGACTAATTTTCAAAAACTCTTCTATGATATTCAGAAGTTTCTATTATGTCTAAAATATATCATATTTTTGTAGAAAATTAAGGTTTTTGTGCAATAAAAGTACATTTAAATTTAAATTTTCAAATTTATTCCAAAACGCTCGCCCGTGTCATGGCGTCTGTCATTGCGCCACGGCTCAGTAAAAAATGCCAGATCGCGTATAATATGCTTACGAAAAAAATGACGTTAACTAAGACGTGACGTAAATTGACGTAATTCGATTTGATGGGTGTTTAAGCTATCATGGCGGATTGTTGTATTTTGTAGATTTATTTTAACAAATAAATTATTAATCTCGACATTAATAAGAGAATAAATACATGTTTCACAATCTTTGAATCCTATTTCATTAGATCAGATAAATATTTTGGCGATACTTGATTACTGTCATCATGCCTATTGCATCGCAGATGACGAAAGTGCTCAGATTTACTTCCCACTTTTTTACCATTCGTACCTATTCAAATACTTTAGCGCAGATGTCATCAACATGAAAAGTTCCACTCAACACTAAAACACGTGGAGTGTGTTTTATTGCACCCCCAATCATATTTCAACGCTTGTTGCCTTTGCTTTTAGCTAAAGGGCCCTTATTAAAACGTTCGAGCTAACACAAAGCGCGAATGTCACGTCACTGCGTTCTAAAGGGCGATTGCTTGTTAGTGTACCGTCACAAAATATTGAGGGCAGAAGGCAAATTTCATAACTCTCTCGTTTCATGAAAAACATGAAAATTTAAATTAACTGACTGTGATCTCAAAATATTATTATGTTTACTGACTTGTTCAGCAGTGAAGGTGTAATAAGGCCAAGATTCATTACACTTTAGGGCTCCACTTTGGGTGCCTTTTAAGAAATACTCACATATTTAATGCTACTACATTTAGTGGTATGCCATTGCATCGGCCCAAGAGTGAACACATAATAATATGTGACAGTCAGCCAGTGTGACATAAATAGGTGATATGTCAACACATGTGAGTCAATTCATAACTAGTACATGGTATAGAGATAAGCTATTATAGAGATTAATGAGCTTTTTAATCTAGTTGAAACCACCATCATCGGTGAACTCTGTGTATTGCCTATATAAGAGCACACTTGAAGCCTCTATGAATGAACTCCACTATGAACCCTCTGTACTCTCATTAATCTGCGGCCCCGTTCCGTCCCGTCCCGTGTCCCGTCTCCCGCCACGTGCCGTCCACGCGTCAAATCCGTTGGACGTGACAATTTTGAGCGCGAAATGATATTTTCGTTGCACCCGACGCGACGGGGCGCGGGGGCGTCAATTTATTTGCATTCGAATTATTTTCCGTCACGGATTGAATGGTGTTTTACAATTTTCTCGCGTTTTTTCATTCGTTTTTTATTTATTTTGTTTTGCATGCTGTTGATTTTTGTCTATTGTTAGTATTATAATGTGTGCTGTAGGTGGGTAAATAATACTCCTATGTCTCATAATATTCTCATTGTGAGGGTCCATCAAGCCAGTGGTCAGCGAACTAAGGCCTATCTTTGTAGGTCACTAATATTATAAGTGGATGCACTACCACTCTAATATGACCTCTTATCATCATAATAGATTTTATTTCGGCAACCATACCTCGTTAACCAAAACGTAAAAAAAAATCACATGCCGTACTAACCACGGATTGTGACAAAGACGGTTATAGAGACGTATATGCGATGGTTATGGCATCTGCTAATCCCTTGCGTTATTTACTTACTACCAAAGACATTTAATACTTCCCGAGACATCATTATTCTCCATCCCGTAATGCTCTTCAAGTCAAAGAAATGGAGCGTGATTTTTAAACAACAAACCCATCCAATATTTCTAACGAATACCAAACAATGCGTGCTCAAATCGTTATTATGCAAAATCTCTTAGCGGGATGTCACGCTGTCACGTATCGCGTTACACGTGACGTTGGAAATGATAGGAAAGCATTTTTCAAAATCATTAAAGAGAATTATGCTGATTGGCGTGCGTTGAATTTTTTTATGAAATAGAGATATTTTAGATAGAGGAATAGGTAACGTAACTAGGTACCTACGAGTAAGTAGGGAATAAAAATGAGTTGCGAAATCCTAGAATTTGGTTTAGTTACTGAAGAAACTATGTATACAGTTATTGAAATAATAAACTATAGGTTTATCTTCTAGCTCTATCTTACATCTTATCTTAGTCAAAAGATAAGTTCTAGCCGATGAAGGTCCTTTAAAAACTATAGCTATGGCGTGAAGTTCTTAAAAAACAGCATAAATAGAGTTCTCCTTCAAAGCCAGCAACGCACAGGCAACTCCTCTGGTGTTGCTTGTGTCAATACTCGACGGTGATCACATACGATTAGGTGGATTTTTGCTTGGTCGTTCACTTGTATTCTACAATTTGGCCCAAAATTAGATAAAATCTATCTTATAATAAGTAGGATAATAACATATAATGTTGCTTAAGGCAATAAACTATCTGTATATTAAAGTTCATCCAAATCCATTCAGCCGTTTTTACTTCAAATATTAACAAAGATCCATCCAAACATCCCTCCTCGCCGACTTTAGTTACCAAAACTATTTTTCTGAAAAGAACTATCGCATTCATAATACTTACTAAATTCCTTCTAATCTGCGTCTCAAACCGAAACCAAGACACTTACAATAACGTGTCATGCCCAAGAAAATCTCCCCACGCTCGGATCTTGCGTTAAAAGCAATCTGTTAGTTAGCGACACGTCACGGCGTCACGTCACGCGTCATATCACGTCGCGTGACAGCTGGGGCGAAGGGACGTGTTGCAACGCTTCATTTGATTGAGCCATCGAGCTCTCACGCTTAAATAATTCAAAGACAATGTATTGATTGTTTCAGGTTTGGTTTGTGGCACACCCTCATTGTTTTAGCCCTCTTACGTTCTATACACACATGGAGTATTCGAACTGAAATTTATTTGCCTTACGAAGCAATTTTTACTACCATTTGCATTGGTCGTTCACTGATCAGAAGTACGATGGATCTTCTATTCCTCTCTTTTTCCTATTAGAAAATATTTATGATGAGTAGATCAGGCAGATTCGAAATAAATCACCGTGCAGTCTAATTTTTTTTTCATAATTATCAACCTGAATTATTCGGTTAGGTTGACCCTGACTAGAATCTTTAATCTATCATCATATTATTATCAAAAGTAAAGTTAAGCGCATTTGATTGTATTCTGCTTCAACTCGTAGTTCTATAAATAGACATAAACGATAAATAGACATAAACGATAAATAGACATTCAATGTCCTTCTATTCCAAAATTTAGCGCTCCATTAGGCCCGCCATGTTTAGCAATCGCAGTTTAAGCACTAATGCAAATTTAAGTATGGCTCGAAATTCACGAAACAGTATTGGGGTAGTCGATTGAATTCTGAGATACACATCAGATGCATAATGACTGAAACAATTTTATAGCCCAGCATTGGGCAAGGATCCCCACGATAGCGGGATCATAGTTCACCACGCTGCTCCAATGCAGATTGGTAGAAAAATGGGCAAATTTTACCCACTTGTCGTATGTATATGAAATTTATTAAACAATGAGCTCATTGCTGTTACAAAGCCACATTCACTGATGAATGATTAAATCAAATCATTTATTCACATCCTCAAATCTAATCAACCAATCAAATCTCAACAGTAGACCGCGTTTGCAGTGCTCTTCGAAATTTAAACCAATTTCCCGTTTAAATCCGAGCCAATCGCGATCATCGTACGGTCAGTTGCAGATTGCAACTGAAGTAGAATCGTTGCTGGATTAGATATCAACAATGACAGCTTGTTGACTTGAGTTTCCATGATGACATTTTATACGGTTATCTATCTGTGGAGTCAGAACATTATAACGGGCTGGATTTGTTTCTGGAGTGTTTCGGTATCAACAAAAGGGGCCACGATTATAATATTGCTAATGTACACAGTATGGTTATTCTTATAAAATAGCTCATCTGGTGATGGACCTTGCCTTCTTGTCTTTGTTTTACCTTTATCTTATGTTTAGGTGCGTGAGGTGTGGTTCCCAGCCTTATTTTATTGCACACAACCACATTAGTTTAAAGTACATGTACTAACATATGAGTTCAAAAGGAAAAACTTTTTGAATAACACAAATGTCTATTTGCACTGTCAAATGCATTTTAATAAATACATTTTTTACACTCGTAATTGATGGTTTTTATATTTAATTGACAGGCAAAGTTTATTCTATTATAGAAATTAAGCCAGCTGTGACTTCCGCAAACTCAACTAAGAATAACGTTCAAATTTTTAAATCAAAATGACAAATGTTTTTCAAATGTAGGTCACCGTTGTAAGTAAGTAAATGTTTTAAATAAGAATTTTGCTTTCGACTAGAATTCTAATTATAAAGTTAATTAATGTTCCAAATTGAATATCATTCCTTTTTCCTGCACTCGGAAATGTCAACGATGAATGCTAATTAAAAAATTTGTGGAAGATTTTACGTTTATTTCAATATTTTTGACATTTGTCTTTAATTTGCTGCTGTATTCAAAGGTTTTAATTTAAAACTGTAGATTACATTTTCCAAGTATTTCCATGAAAAGATTCGGACCCATAAATCTAGTAAACTGAATAAAAATATGAAATAAAAAGGCCACAAAAATGACACAGAGCTCGTATCAAACCGACGTCTCCATGCAATAACCGAGTAAAAGCAAAAGTCAAATTTTACAGGACAATTGATTTGGTGTATTTTGAATAATTATATTTCCTCAACAAATCTTTATTATGACCACGTTAATTTATCAAATGAAAGCTATTACATACGCTATTATATACGTCATAGTAGTTATAAATTGGGAAAAATGGCCTTAATTTTGAACGCTTAGTAATTAGTGAAGATTTGTATGGAAAAAAACGTATTTTGTTAAAATGAGCTCTATTCTTAAATTCGTTTTCCATAATTCAATGATGCAGTTTTAGTTTTCATCAAAATCGGTTCCCAGACTTTTTCTCTAGTATTTTTCGCTATTCCTCATAGTTTCGGATATAACCATCCACGTAAACTTTAAAAATTCATCCTGTATACTTACTGGGTTATTACACGGAAATTTGCGTACTTAATGATACAGTAAAATTATATTACTGGATTCTATAGGAAAATTTTGCATCAACCACACTAAACGTAATAGTATCTTACTGGGTTATTGCATACGGGCGTCGAAATGAAATCACTGGCAGAGCACTGACACGACACATAAATCTAGACGTAACTACGCAGACGGTCGGACAAGCAAAACAAATACTACACTTTTATACGGGGGGACAAACTAATTTGCATATGGAAAGCGACATGTATCAGAGGGAGCATGTGTGTAAAAATTCGCCCCGCGATCAATATGAAACAAACACTGACCGGTACGTAACGGTCTTTAGATTGTTTTGTCGTTCGTTGTGTATTTAGTCTGCAAATTGTGACTGCCAATAATAAGAAGGGGTTGTGTACAGATCTGTTAAAATCTAAGTTTGATGAAATAATCGAAAGACCAGAGATGAGTGCAAAACAAGGGATTTGTTGTACTACAAGTCTAAAGAAATGGTACTTATAAAATCTTATAGGTATTACATCCTTTAATCGAGCTACATACGAAATATTATACTATAATATTATACTAGCTATAGATGAGAATCTTTTGGTATAATTTTTAATTCAAGGAAATAAAATTACTTTTACTTTTCAATAAATTCAATATTCTAACGTGATGAGTTACGTTTTGAATTATTTTTATTTACTGTATTAATATGTGCTTTCACGACGTAGATGCCTTTACTTTCCAAAAGCGGCTACGTATATTGGTTTTCATTTTAAATTGAGCTTACTATGTTAAATCAACACCAAAAATACTCCTAAGCTAGCTGAAATAAGCGAATCCCTTCGTAACAGCACTAAATTGAATTTGATACAGCCCAAAACAACAATAACATCACACCCAAACTTTAACCTTGGAACATTTAGATCTATACCTACAATTACTGAACTCAACCCGAATACAATTCGTTATACCAAAGTCGAAATCATCGGGGGAACACAAAAGCGACACTTCATATTTGTTATTACGAGGACCTCGCGGGAGGGTGCCATTCATATTCAAATTACTTTCAAATCTACAACTATTATTATCCCGACGCATTGTGTTGCTCCTTCGGGACCTATATCATTATTCCTGGAGTCCTTCAAATCATGTTAGAGTATTGTCACAGGGACTCTGGACGCCGACGCGTGGGCCAAATTATTGTCACGAGGGTGATTCAAAACCACTTTATATCAATTTACTGCATATTTACTTACCTCCGCTGTTCAGAACACAATTGATAATACGCCACGGTTTTGTTAACCGTCCATTCATTACATATTCGATGCTCACGAAAACTCCACGTGTTGATTTACAGCCACTAAAAATCTTAAATTTGAATCGTATATTACGAGCGATGCTAATAAATTTTCATTTCAAATTATAGAGTCCACTACACCCATTAGTAATAAAACATTAGTCGTGGAATCGGGAATTCATCGGCTCCTTTTGAAAATAATTTATGTGACGGTAAACATTTTTATGTTCCATTAATGTTCAATTCGGTTCTAGTATCGGACTGTCTAATGCGAGTGGCGCCTGTAACCCGTCGGCGGACGTCCTCTTCATAAAATTTTGTCCCAAACAAACAAAAACTTTTAGCACCCACCCCTGGAAGCGTTGTTTTTTAAATAAGCAAGTTCTGTTTTGTTGGGATTAACTCCGGTTAGTTTCAAAATATTGACTCGATTCATCAACTCACTGGTTGGGGCTTCGATACAATATACGAGTACGATGAAATGTTAAAAATATTGTACGAGGCTTAGTGTATTGAATTTCACGGCGATATTATAAATTGGATCACGAAACTCGATACAATGATGAGTGCGTTTAGTTTTTTGGTTATGCCAATACACATTTAGATACCTATTAGTTTTAATACTTCAAATACAAATAATTTTAGTGGTTCAAATAAAAATATGTGCCTAATTGTGCCTAATTTCATTAAAAGTTAAATATCCGCCCTAAATGTATTTCCGGCGGCATTTTATTTAAATTATGTCAACTTTTGATTGCTATCAGACTTTGGCGAACCCCATCTGTAAGAGGAAAACCGAAAAGTGTCAAAGTTAATAAATTATTTATGTATCTCGTACGTGCTTTTAAACTTTTATTAGACACCCACAAAAAAATTGCGAGAAATGTGTCGATTCTGCGGATATACACAAAAAACCGGGTACACGTGTTCGTCATGTTTATGAAGAGACATAAACCTTAGAAGCACGTATGGGCTCGGTGAGGAAACCTGCGTACTTGAGAGTTCACAAAAAAATGTGAAATCCACCGACCCGCAGTAGGCTAGCATCACGTCGTGTAGCATCACGTCAAGTAGGCTGGCATCAGTCCACCAGGACTGAAGCCTACATCCCTCTCATTATGAGAGGAGGCCCAACACTGTAGTGGGTCATTAATGGGTTACTAACATGGGTTTGGAGGAGATCGTAAGTGGCTACGGTGACAGTGGGTGTCATCAGTACTGGGATGAATCTAACCATTGGTGGTAAATTTTAAAAACATTATCGGGATTTGAAGTGTAATTCCATTCAATTTATTTAAAATCAGACAAAGTCCATAAATGTGTTAGTTAACATCTTATAGCCTATGTAATAAGCCTTTAGCCTTAGATTTTATCGAGATCATCCTTAAAACTGAGGCGGTAATGTTAGCAGCTAAAATATACGACATAATTAAGTCAATAATAAATTATAAATATCTTCAACTATTTTTTAACACTGATATAGCAAAGAAATACTTTAAATTCCTAAATGTAAGCAAAATCTTTGCATGAACAAAAATTTGTAACATACTTAACAGTGTGTTACAAATAAAATAAAAATGCTGTCAAACCGTTAAAGAATACAGACGGGACAGATTAAGATTCGAAATATGAAAAAAGAGAAAATAATGATAAAAGCGGTTGAGAAATGTAATCTAATTATAAATTCGATGGGAAACGCTTCTTAAAAGCATAAGATACCAGTCATTTCATATGTATGAGCAGATAAGTATGAAAAATAGGTGATGCGTAGCTTGCCACTTGACACGCCTCGTTTCCACAAACATGAATAGCACCTTTTTTAATAACGAACGGAGATAAAAAATATGTGCAGTGAAAGACGAGGAGACATTTTTTTTATATTAATGACTGGAAAGTTGGAACTGAGAGACGTAGGCTCTCAGATGTTACATGTGACAATTTTAACAACTTTTAGACAATTATCGGCCGAAGTTGGGTGATGAATTTGATAGAATTTCCTTTGCTTCTGATTTAGAATATTTACTAGATGTTGACTTACTTGATATAATATAAAAAATATAATTAAAATTGTCTTAAAAATGCAGAGGTGTTAATGCCAATTCGATTTCCGGCATTAAGTAGTTTTTGAAAGATGATATAATTATAAAGTTATTGAACCTACGGATCTAACAATAAAGCAACTTTACTACTAACAAAACAAAAATATTAAAACAAAAATATTAACACTGTCTGACAAGAGAACCACGTTGCGTTATTAATGATATTCGTTCATTTAACAACTTAATTAATAAATCAAAATAATTCAAATTCAAACAAAGGCGTATCCAATCACGAGCCAACAAGGAAACACGACAGCGACAAGATATATCAAATTCGAATAAAGAGAAAGTTAATTCCGTAGACCACACCTTTGCATATACAATATTGATCATGTATTCGCTGCGTGTAAGTCAATGGCGCTTATGTCATTCGGATTACCCATACAAACAGTTACGGAGTTAAAAGGCCATGATGCCACATTATAAACTCATATCACCACGCGTTTCCGCTGATGGTGCTAGAATGATAAATTCCGGATATGACAACACTAAGGCTATTGTTTCAAAGGCAACAATGCAGACAGACGAACAAAAAATAGAAGGACGAGCACGAAGAATAAATCTAAATCGCATTTGAAGTCGAGAACTGGTCTAAGCGCGTTCGTTTTGTTTTGTGGCCTGTCTTTGGGGTGGAAGCTATTGACGAAGAGTTGAAAGTCATCGTATTAGCTTTGAAATATTAACGAGACGTGACTTTAAAAGGGACAAAGACTTGACTTGTGGCTGTAACAAATAAACGCTTAATCGCAAAAGCAAGAATGGATGGAACAATCAAAAATTCAAATGAGATTAAAAATATCGTAATTTGTGGCTTTAATTAGAGAAGTAGTCGACTACAGTTTTAGCATTAAAAAATTATTACTATCAACAAAGATAGACGTTCACATTCAAACTGTATGAAGCAAATTAACTCGAAGACCATAACACAGGCATACTCTACTCCAGGCAGTCGCTACTCCAATATCGTCCATTAGATTGGATTTGCTGCAACTCTTCTTCTAATCTGAGAGTTGAGAATAGGTTTCTTCTCATATTAGAAAAAGAAGGCATACTCTAATATGCAGGTCAAAATTTTATTCTGTATTCGAAAGGGCCTTAGAAAAAATTTATTGTCTGTATGTAGTTAACAATCGTGCCTTCTAAAGCCTAGATGTATTCGATTTTACAACATTTTGCATTCACATCTTCCATCCTACCATCAGTTAAACTGGAAGAACTAAACAGGAATTGAAGAGAAGGTAGGAAAATAATTTATCATAAATTCGTTTATTTTATCAAAGTCTACCTACGTCTTAAATCAAAATAATGGATGATTCTGTTAAAGAGGAAGTAGTAATTTGTTACATTGTATATACACTCTTAATCAGAGTTGCGAAACACGGCACCTTTAATGAGAAACCCGGTTATGGATTATTGAAATCCGCTATGCAGCGAAATACTGGGAACATGACAACCTAATCCATTCCAAACCGTTTACCACTAATGAGATTTCCGGAGTGAAAACACGTCAATGTGTCGATGCAGAGTGAATTAAAATTAACGATTCGTTCACACAAAATGATACAGTAACCTGAGCTGGTACTGAATTCTAAAATAATGATCGTAAACTATTTAATAATATTGAAATGAATATTAATAGATTTGTATTCCGAAGTTTGTTATAATGACCGTCGGTTGAAATGGCTCCCTCGTGATGCGAGTGTTTTGTTACGGTAGATTAGGTGGTTGTTTCACCTTCGAAAGTTCTAGAATAAAATAACACTATAGGAATAGAATATATTCGTTGCACAACAACCAGAGATTTCGAGGGAATTCCAGAATTTTAGAGAGATTCTTAAGGTGAATAAAGTAATCGGATACTATTTGTTTTGGGTAAAAACAGGTGTGTTGGGGCATGAGCATGATTCTATCATCAATGTATTCGTCCAGTAAACGTTTGTTAGGTATTACTATGTCATGGTGTCAGTTTGTCTTGATATCTACTCATACTATTGGCATAGCTCGATTGGATTACTATATGAAACTGCGTAAGTTTATGCTCCAGGCATAGGTAAGGGGCGACTGTATGACAATCTAGGAGAAGTAATGCTAAATGTATGCACAAAATAGCTTTTGGACGCTGCTTAAATTGGAATGTTTCTTTCTATGGGCTGCATCACATGACAATGAATTCATCTGTGCCGTGAGAACACTATCGTCAAAGCATTTGTATAGTAAACGTGTGTCAATAGTATGGGAATGAGATAATATCTGTACATCTTCCCATACTAATGACACACGTTAACCATACGAATACTTACATGATAAGAGTTCATGCTCGCGGCACTGATGGCTTTCATGCATATTTGCTTCTTTTATAAAAAAATATAAAGGGAGTGTTATATACCACGTTCATTTAACCGTGATCCATTGGTTGGATATTGGAATTAAGTTTTATTTTTCATTTATTTAATCTCGGTATCACCTTAAGAAGTGTTCACTTTAGCAGTCTTTTTATAGTTACCAGCCCACAGTACAACAAAACCCTAAATATGTTTTAAACAAAACATAAAGTTTAATACGATATCATTTCCTTGTTTCATAATGCACACAGCAGCATTATGAAACTTTTCAAAAAATCATTAAAATTAATGGAATATGTATAACAAATTTCCGTGTTAACATTCATTAGATAGTTGGTTTTAAGACTGAATATTAAGCTATTCCATAAATCCGAATTAGGTCAGCGTGGTGGACTAAGGCCTACATCCGGGCATCCTTCTCATTGTGAGAGATTTTTAGAAGCGTTCCACCAACCAGCACTCCACAAAATATCTCTCTCCATATTATTACAAGCGGGTCCTTTAATTGAATTCGCGGCGCAGTCGTGTTGTTTTTAGCACCCTTTTAGCCGAACGTGCCTTATCTGTGCGTCAAAGCTGACATTATCTGGTGGAAGCCATCAGTGCAAATGCGTCCAATTAAGCTCTGTGCATCATAAAAGCTTCATGAAAATGTATTTCCTATGCTTTTTCAAAGGACGTATAATTTAAAGCTGGTCTGTACTTTACAGCAAACCGAAAATAGGCAAGTCTATAAAGGAATCATGATGATATGGGTAATTTAAGTGCATTAGTGTATAAGGTCGAATTATGTTAGGCTTGATTGAAATTTTGTCGTATGTTGTACATTGATGCATTACAATTCTTGAAAAGTGCATAAATCATTAGATATTGTCTCACGGAATACTCTGACATGGTCTTATGAGCTGTTAAAAAAGTAATTAAGGGATTGCAACAGGCTCGAATTGTGTGTCATTCGAATGCACGGAATATTAATATTAATCTCTTTCAAGAACTCTTTAACAATTAAAAATACTGTAGAAAAATATATGGTCTGATTGGTAACTACTCATATTCAAATAGATAGTGGAGAAGTTCATACATTTAGTTCAGAACAATACCATAAATCAGAACAATTGGCTCCAGTTTATCGTTTATCGTGCTTAAATACCTTTAAAAGCTATTCCCAATCGGATACCCCTAAAATAAGAGGAACTAATAAACATTAATCTAATCCTGATATTAAACAGGAACTAACGAAGGTACATCTCAGGGGATGCCATTATATTGACAGCGTCCGTATCTAATGTAAACTGACCAAAATAAGTATGTTCATACTAAAATAAACCTTGTATTTACCTTTTCCAGATATATTATCGGAATGCTATATTTCAACTAAATCTATTTATTTTTAACGCATTATGCCCGGTTCACACGATTCCAGTCCAGTAATCCAGCGAGTCAATCCAGTCAAATACTGGACTGGACCATATCGTCTACATTATTCCAGTCATTCAAAAGCTGTGACATCGATAACACTATAGTGACAATGCTTTCAAGAAAGGAATTTAGAAATTGTTTTAAAATCCAAATGTTCAATAATTACTATTACAAGAAGTAACTGATGTAGTGGAAGAAGAACTAAAAAGAAAAAAAGCGGATTTGGGTGAGAAATAGGATAAGCGAAGGAAATGAAAAAGGAGGTTCAACAATACTTTTGCAACAGCTGAAATCAGAAGATGTCTGAAGATTGAAACAGAAAGAATGACAACAGAAAATTTTGAGGAGTTTTTCTTTACCTTTAAAACAGGTGGCATTGAATTTTTACATCATACCTATAGTCTGATTCAGCTTTATTTTTTCTTTGAAATCAACGTTTTCTACCAGACAAAACCCTGTCTACAACATGCCTTATGTCAACTGTATCATGTAACTTGTATGTGTGTAGTATGTGTGTTTATCCAACGTATTCACGTTTACGATTCAACTTATTTACGCTTACGTGTCACGTATGTAGATGATGTATTGATGCATATGTCAATGTCGGTAACAAAATCTGCGGGTTAAGAGGTCGGGTGGAAGGGGTGAATTTGTTACTTACGGAAGGTTAAAGGGTTAGCAACGAAAGGAGAGAATACTGGCTGTGCTCTTTTGTTACTTGTCAGTAACTCATTAATGACCCACTACAGGGTCGGGTCTCCTCTCACAATGAGAGGGATGTAGGCTTAAGTCCACCACGCTGGCATACTGCGGCTGGTGGACTTCACATACCTTTGAAAACATTTTTTCTGAACTCTCAGGCACGCAGGTTTCCTCACGATGTTGTGCTTCACTGTAACAGCGGGTGATATTTTATTTTATTTTTTTACAAAGTCATTGGTGCGTGCCACCCGTATATGAACTCAGATAGAATTTCTCATTTATTTGAGATCGTATGTGGGATTCAGGTATTGATTGTGTGTGACGTAGATGTATTGTACTGGTTTGAGAACTAAAATTATCCGATTGTAGTCACTAATTCGTCTATTCAGAATCCATAGGATTTGTTAACGTATTAATAAGATGAAGCAACACGTATAAAACAAAAGACCGATCTGCGTGAGATACGACAAAGGGGATACAAAAAGTTACGTCGGCGCCCGAAAGAGATGAGCTGATAAGGATATTATGAGTACGCGTAGGATGGGTTTAAGGTTTGTGCTGCATTGTGGACTGGTAAGCGAAAACAGAAATTTCTCTATTACGTTGGCGAAAGATAATGATGAGATGACTTGTTACGGTATTATGAGATCGCGTAGAATGGTTTTTAGGTATGTTCTCTATCGCGGACTGACATGAATTTGTCTTATCCACGTATGCCTAAGAATTTGACCCAGAGAAGGATGAAAAACATCCTATATGTTGTCTCTCTATATCGCACCTTGAAAATCAAAACGTCACTATGCCAAATTTTGGTATTTTGAGTTATCAACGCCATCTACCCATCCTTATTGTAAAGCTTGCGATGCAAAGACACCTGTCACTCTAAATCCACTAGAAGCGACAGAGAACGTTAATGTCATTTTGTCGATTGGCGGGAATCGACGAGTGCGGCATTGGAACATCGACACATTTTCATTAGTGTCGGGGATGCCGAACATAATGCAGTGGTCTCTATGAAGAAGTCCGTCATATTTCGTTTAGGAACACTTTTCAATGAAATTTATCGGTTAGTACGATTATTTTTTATGGAATAATGTATCTATCAAAAATATGCCAGTTTTGATTTGAAAGATCTAGTACCATAATGAGATCTTAACTTAAAGCAATAGTGTTTTCTTTCGCTTAGTGTCAGTTTTCCTTAAGCACTCCTTAATATTTTTGTGTAGAATAATGATCTATAATTAACGTGTCACTTTTCATTTATAATTCACGAACTCTTAACTTAAAACAATGGTGTTTTTTTGCGTTTAGAGTCAGTTTTGATTGTTTTCGTTAATACTTTCGTGGGGAATAATGTATCTATCATTCATCAAAATAAATACCTAATGTGTGGTATCAATACCTAAGTAGTTGCAAAGTATTTGGCCGTTAAAAAAGGGGTATTGAATAAAATCAAACTACAGCCGAAAACAACTCGTTTGCCATCCAAATCCAGTACAAGTAGTTCCTCTTAAACGTCATCGTCGTCATCTAGTTCATCCGACTCATCCAGCTCAAGCTCAGAATCTGATTGTTTGGACGAGGCCGCTGCAACATCAACAAAACAAAAATGTTTCAATACGCCGAACATACAGACCAAAATTGTAAATTCTCTTCAAAATAAGTTGTCCCCCAGCGTGGTAGCGTGGTTTCGTTGTAACAGCTAGGTACCTCTTGTTTACCCCTTCGTCGTTTAGCTCTTCGTCCTCCGATGAGAACGAAATGGACACTTCAGTGGTGTTTGACTATTCGCAAGAAGACAGGTTGGCAGCAAACTGTTCTCCTACATCTCCAGCTAAAGAAATCGACCAAGTTCAGGATACTTCGGGAAGTCCAAACATGCATGCATGCGTCCAGCATGTCAAGTGTTAGATGATTGTCAAGTCGCAGTGTTTACCGACAGTGATTTGACAAAATATTACGAGAGGTGTGCAGTTTCGGAGTCATCTGGAAATCAAGGCCAAAATGGCCTCTAAGAAGCTTGGTGTCCTCAACAGAGCGAGGCGGTACTTCACTGCGGGGCAACTCTTTACGCTTTATAAAGCACAGGTAAGACCACACATGGAGTACTGCTCGCACCTGTGGGCGGGGGCACCAACAAACCAGCTTAGTGCATTTGACTCCGTCCAGAAACGCGCTATCCGAATCGTCAATGACCCAAGACTGACCGATAGGTTAGAACCACTGAGCCTTCGCCGCGATGTCGGCTCTCTCTGTGTGTTCTACCGACTTTACTTTGGTGAGTGCTCCGCGGAGCTATACGGGATGATGCCGACATCGCCCTTTCTTCACTACACCACCCGCCGGAGACTGAAATTCCAACTTCATCATCTGGATTCAGTAGGCAACGGAGACCACTTACCGTCAGGTGGCCCGTCTGTCTGTTTGCTTGCTCTATTTATATTAAAAGCAAAATTTTATGTTTTAAAGCTTTTAATTGAAATTTATGCGTGCTTACTGTAAGTTTTTGGTACGTATTGTGATAAAAACTCATAATTTCTTAGTCAATAGAGACTAGAAGTTCATTATTCTTTGTCAAGTTATTTCTTAAATTTAGTTATGATATTTTTTATAATTTGGAGTAATTTGTTCTTCCATATGTTCTATAAGACTTAATAAATGTTCTTTAAAATGATAGGTTTTATTTATTTACTTTTATTTGCATTTATTTACTAAAATAATAAGTTTTTTATTCAAAATGATCTAACTCAGTGTCACTATTACTTCAAAAGTAGCTAAATTACGAGTAGATACATAGTGGAAAAGTGGCGTTTAGTGAGAATAAGTCGAAAAATGACACTATATTTTTTTTCAAAGTCAAGTTATGAAGTAATTACTTAAAAAAGACAAACAAATCTGTATTTGGTAGTAAGCTAGGGCATTCTAGTTGCCAAGTCAGCAAAAAAAACGAATACTTTCATCTTAAATTACCATTTTTTTGCCGTCATTTTAATTTGAGAATTTCAAACCCTCGTATTCAAAAACTGTGTTTTTCGTTTAGTGACGTTTTGATTTTCAAGGTGCGATATGTTGGATCTCCTCCACCAGCAGGATCAAAAAAAGGCGTATTTAAGTTTCGATCAGTTAATAATATCCAGGTGTGTACCAAAACATACCCAAATTTGTTAAGCTGTTTTGGTGTGAAAGAGTAACAAAAATTCATCCATTCATCCATCATTACAAACTTACACATAGGATAGTTTAGATACCCAAATTTGAGGAAAATAGTCAATCGAAAACTGGCGTTAAAATACCACTTCTTCTAAGCCGACAAAGCACTGACAACCCTCTTGGTGTTGCCCGTTCATAGGCAACGGTAGCTACTTATCATCAAATAGTCTGTTTCTGAATGGAGTTTTCCTCACCTATGCACCGACATACGATAAATGTAATCTTTCGTCGCGTATCTTTCGCCTTTACTCGCCGCGAGTAATTCGCTCACTATCAAACAAGTACCTAACCATCCTTAGAGATAAAATGGGCGAAGTTTGATTAAAGAGACTATTATGTGAACGTTCGTATTAGAACGGAGAAGTTGTAATTAATAATAGCCATTCGATCGGACTCACAACAGACTCGCTCGTTAAGCTTTCGTGGAAAGAATAATTGTGACTGCGAAAATATTATCGTCCCGAATTAAACACGGATTTATATTTTCATTGTTAGCTACAATTTAATAGACATGTTTGCTTCAGTATCCTTTGCTACCTTTGTTCCATTTCCTTTCAGTATATTCTCAACTATTTTCATATAACTTAGTTGGTAAATAATTTATGGAATTAATAAGGAAACGAAAGTACTTGCCTGTAATTAGCTGACCTTGGCTTTGCTCCCTTAATTTAATGAGTCTTAAGGAAGAACCCATTGGTATTTTAAAGCTAAAGAAGAATACAAATACAAACACAACTTCTTCGCGGTAAAATGTAAAAAACTGAGATGAGCGTGTTCAAACAAACTATTCAGCTTAATATACCTTACTAAAAGCAATAATGACTTGCCAACAATTTACCATATAGCCAACCAATTTACCAATGTATCCTATCAAGCATTTGCTTCATTTATTTGTAAAATTAGAAACATAACCAAACAAGATGGCCAACACTGACCTTTCCTACGGGTTCAATTACCAATATTAACTTAACAAACTGTTAGTATTTAATTTTTTGCTCTCATCTATATTAAACGCGTTACCTTGACAACGCGGTGTTCCATACAAACACGATCGATCAACGTATAAACGCTACTTTGACAGATAAGGCTAAAGATCCGTATGCATAGTACGTAGTTACCGCTGCATCACCCTTGTTAGTGATATGGGACACTTAAGACACAGGGTCTATAACGTTGAAAGCAAAAATCGCTAAATGTTGTAATGATTCACTAAATTCGCTAAATAATTATATTTGTGTTATAAATAAATAATTAAAAATGAAAAAACTGTTTATTTCTTTAACGAATTAATCAGCGCTTATTAAAGCTAGCCATATTATTATACACTCAAAAGTTGGAAAACATACTAATGGACGTCTAAAAGATACTTACGAGTCGATGGCAGTTATTACCGAATCGGTCCTATGTTAAATAATATACACAATATATTGAATTTATATTTGTATCTTATTGGCGTCGGTAAAATTTTCTAACGTTTATTTTACTTACATCTTGAAGCAGCATGCAGCATTTTTTTGCGTTTTTTAATCTGAGAGGTTGGAAGTAATAGAGCCCCAATATCTTATTATTTTCATGTAGCTATGGAAATAAAGCTAGTTTGATCCTATTTGAGATTGGACGGGGTTATTCCTAGCAATAGGGACACTCAACATACTCGTAAGTTTACGAATACGCCTACTTACTAGTCTTACTACCTCTATTTTTTCTTGAAAAATCAAAGGGTCGTTTGTAATGGACAATGAGCAAACTACTTTATAGACACTTTTCAATCTCAATTTTGTAGTCATTATTAATGCAAGATAAAATCTATTTAAATGTCTTTATTTTATAAGTTGTTCCTTAAGACGAGCGAAGCGAAGAGAAAATAAATTTGCAATATGATTAAATGAAGCTGTTATAAGTGATGAATCACTGCGAATTAAGAAATAATAAGACGTTAATGTGTTAAATTTGACGTCATGTATTCTTTTGTCTCTATTGATAATAATCTCCATGAAACAAAAACTTCTAGTAGTTCTTTGCACACAGCAGATAATTTGCTCGTAGAAAGACTACTTATAACTTTATATATTTGCCTGATTAAAGATAAGTACCTAAGTCAGGCAGATTGCCTAGACTAAGAGACAAAGTAGTGGCGAATTTATTAGTGCTTACATCTTGAAGCAGCATGTTTTTTTGCCTTTAATTAATCGCTACAAACGGAACAGCCTAAAATTATTGACGTGAAAATCAATAAAATTATATCCGTGAACTGCAATGACCACAGAACGTCAACTCATTAAATTATAAAAGTAGTAAAAGGTTAGAGTTAAAAATGTAGAGTGCTTAGTAACTAAAATAAATAAAACAAAAATTTACACAGAACTATTTATAGCATCGTCTCACTAGGTATATAATAAACTGGATGCTCAAAGCTATAAATATAAAAAGTAAATTCATCGTCAAAGTTGAACAACCACTCAGTAAAAATCTGCGAGCCTTTAATTAATCGAGAAAGTTGTTAAGCTCAGTACTAAATAGGCATGAAAATTTTAATGGATCACTCAATACTCGACCACTTACAATTTTATGACCGAATGAACCGGATTAATTAAGTACTGGATAAACAAGAAAATCGTAATATTGTAGATGACGTCTCATTATGAATAAATACAGCCTGTTCGGATGGTGAACTCTCAGAATACTCTGAATCATACATAATATTATAACGATAGTAGTGATGTTGTATTTATACAAATTGGCTTTTTTCTTAAGCAGCTAATGAAAGAGTAAGTACGAGACCTGACTTTTAATAATTGCAAATCAATCTTAAAATTATAAAAAATGGTTAACTAACCTCTCTACGCCAAGAACAAGTACATAATTTTAAAACCGTTCACTTAAATATTAATCAGATTCCTACAACCCCACCAAAAACCTTGATTAAACGTAAATAAATTCAATACACAAACCGACAACGATGTAAGAACTCGTAACGATCCCGAATCCAAAAGTTTCAAGCCACCCTTCGAGCAAGGATGGAATTTCGAAATCTGAAAGTATAATAAACAAAACGCATTCGGATGTTTTTGATGCCCAAGTTCGGATAGCAACGTCCATACGCGAATTCTAATTTACTCCTCTAATGAAACTCGCATCAAATAACAGAGAGAGACCAGAAGGTAAGCTTCGTAGAAATAGTGCTATAGTAACTCCGTATCCTTATATTGCCATGTCACATGCAAAAATTGCTCGTACTACAACGTCATTGCATACATTTTGTTGAATGGCAATAAGAACAATTCAGTCAGACGCACAGATAGATATTGTTCATTAACACGAAGTACTGGAACAGCATCAGAACAGAACAGAATAGTAACAGAAGTATTAAGCAGTGATAGCTAAGCCCAGTAGCTAAGAATCCGGCCTCTTACTCAAAATATCCGGGTTTGAATCCTATTACCAGCACACCAATGATTTTTAAAATATGTGCGCTTTATAAAATAAAATATCACCTGCTGTAACGGTGAAGGAAACATCACGATGAACCCTGCATGCATAGGACTTCATCATAATGTCCCCAAAGGTATGTGAAGTCCACCAACCCCAAACTATTCTAGTGTGATGGCCATACCCTGAATTTATCTCATTGTGAGTTGTGACCGGAATCGTGCAGAGGGTCATTATAGAGTTGCAGACAAAATTGGAACAGATGAAAAGAAAACAGTAGAAAAGTCCATGGATGACGAATATGTTACGGTTCTCGAGCATACATTGTATGATATGAAGCTTAACTATCGTTCTCTAAGTAGATATTCTGTGCTCGCATGGAATACTTTTTGTTTCTGAATGCGGGAATCGACTTCGAATTCGGGCTTTATGGTACGCATAAAAAGGTAATAAGGGACTCGTTTGAGAGATGCCGTTTTAGAGGTTGCGAATAGACAAAATACGCCCAACCAATGCCTGCCTACCATTCCTGCATTCAGCTGGTTTAGTGCAACATCTGTATAATAGATTGGATGATGGTGCAGAACCGAATGTTTGGGTTGAAAAATCCTACTACGAGTAAGATTATGTGAATGTTTGTGAGGATGGATGGATGAATATTTGTTACTCTTTCACACGCAACAAGCTTTTTTACACGAAAAACGGCTGAACAGATTTGGATAAAATTTGGTATGTATGTACTCGTAGTTTATAACCTGGATGACCTATAGGATACTTTTCATCGCTCTCTAAATTAAGCTTTAAAATCTACACATATAGTATCTATAATTTTGTATTCGTATAGAGAGAATTTCAGCTCTCTCTATACGAATCTCTGTGAAGACAGAGAAATGAAATGGGCTATAATTTTACAAAAATCAGATCTAACCACGCGTACAACTTTTTGATTGTAATAAATGTTCTATGGAAAATACAATAAAGGTTCGCAAGTGAGACAGTAGACAACACATTGAAAACAGTTTTCAAATTATCCTTCCATCGCCTATCTTATACGATCACACCAAAACAGTCCAACGAAACATCTACGGTAAAACGATAAAAATGCGTTCCGTCCGTTATAAATATTCATTCATTCCAAGGATCAGAGTGCAGAGGGGAGCTCAACTAAGTGCTAGATATATGGGTTTGTCAGAGAGGAAGGTAATCATAATTTTTATATGGAATCTCGTGCATGTATCAAATGTGAGAATATCAAAGACATTTACATGGAAGACGGAGCGAAGAATGCGCGGATAAATGAGAATTACACGTAATAACGTTGAAAGGAATTCTGTTACACATTACGAACATCAAAGATGTTAATCTTTTGTCTCGTTTTTTGAATTGCTTCAAAAGGAAAAATAATATATCATTTGAAAAAAGCTGCTTGGGCTTTATGTATATTCAATATTTCTTAATTTTTTGGATCTCAGAGTAGGTGATAATAGAACTTACAGGTACATAATCAATGACTTGAAAACCTTCCTTTTGAAAAACTTGAAATAAGTATCTACTGAACTAAGCGATATTATTATGCATTTGTATTTCACAGTTGTCTTACTCTAGTTATCCTGGTATCCAGTTTTCTATAACACTATTAATTGAGCAGTTTAGTTTTATTTTTGTATCATTAAGTTTGGAGAAAAATTTTACAAAATCTTTCTCACATAGAACTTTTACACTCTACTTAGAAATTCATTTTTTCTGTTAGATTTGTATACTTATTTATATTAGGTATGAACATCTATTTATTTTACTGTCTTACCTATCCATACAATTTAACTGTGCTAGTTATAGAACGTTCCACAGATAAAACGGCTTTTAAAATAGATACACAAAATATAATAAAAACAGGCAATTAATGGAACGGCGATCACCATTCTGAAGATTTATCATCTGGCTACAGAAAATTAAAAACGTCGTCAGTTTGAAATGTTGTGTCTGATTTGAAACTTTCATCTTATTCGAGTTTAAAATAGAAAGAGTCCCTAATAAGCGTTCGGAACAATCCCCAAATGTGGTCGGACAAAAAATATACAGCCCTCGGGTTTTTTTTCATATCCCAAAGTTTACGTGGGTCGCGTATGCCCACCTTTTTTATTTTTTAAGGACATTGATTGATTGAACTTTATGGCACATCTATGAGAAGGTATTGTTTTTTGTGTGCACTTTTTCTGTTTCGATTTCGGTTCTGTTGTTGAATTTATTGTATCTTCATTTAGATAGAATGGTAGATTTTTATCATCTTGTTTGTGTTTTTAATTTTTTGTTACAGCTTGAATTAATTTTATGGCAGTATGTTTATTGACTTTTGTCGAATAAAATCTTGTGAATAAAATCTTGATAATTTTGGGTCGTTTAAATTTGTTACAAATTAGAAAACTATCAGTTTGTTCACTATTTTGGCCATCAGCATGAGGGGTGTTTTTTTACTGAGAATCTTAATTTATTCAGCTTGGATTCACATTTGAAGTTATTAAATGAAATTGTAATATCAGTACCACATAACACCTCACACAATCATAAATTTCTAAAGCTTGAAATTCTCAGGCTTTTATTAAGAATTTATCATCTCGGAGACGATAATTGAATCTTTTCACATCAGCCTACGAGATTTCTGAAACACATTGAAATTGATGAATTACCTTATTCTAATGTAAAAGTTGGGGTAGACGATTCAATAGAACATTTTGAATAAGTTATGATAGTCATATTCTCAGCATTATGTCAATCAAATGATTTTCACACGTTCATCACTATGGAATTAAAGGTTATTAGTGAAAAGCGCTTACGATTTTTCGGAGTAACATTAACGCCCACGAAATCCCACTCGGGGATACAATAGTACGGATAGATGATTTACTTGTAACCATGATATAGAAATGTAAGTAAAGGTTCTATAAAAGAAGTAATTGGAGATATTTTTTTTTAATATTTAAATAGACTAACGACTAAGATAAAGGATTATAATTATACGGATATTTAGTGTTAATGAATAACTAATTGCAAGCACAACTCTCTACTTACATTAATTTCTTATGTCGCTTGCAATATACTAAATTCATTTATACGTACGGTCAGTGATAATTCTCAAGGAAGTCCTTTCTTTCAGAACAAACTATAGTTAACATAGGTGCTACCTTCCTACGTAAAGTATCTTGGCCAATGACTTTGATTACCCATCTAAACTAAACCGAAGCGTATGTTCTGATATCCTAAGTATTTCGCCTATCTTAAGATGATTTAAAGAAAGAAAAAATACCTCGCCATTTTCGGGCGTCGTTTGAAGGATCGGC
This sequence comes from Erynnis tages, assembly GCA_905147235.1. Taxonomy (NCBI): domain Eukaryota; kingdom Metazoa; phylum Arthropoda; class Insecta; order Lepidoptera; family Hesperiidae; genus Erynnis; species Erynnis tages. The sequence continues at coordinate 1,341,073 of LR990076.1, forward strand.
AAAGAGGCGTATGTTCGAAGCCCGAGGCGGGAGGCATTTATTTGCACGACGGTGTTTAGTTCTATGGGCATGACAGTTTATTTATATTGCGGGTCCGTGTGAAGAATTGTTCTTTTGTAAGTCCCTTTAAGATTATGTTTCGTGCCCGCGAGCTGACACTTGTAGGGCACCTTATAAGGGAAGTGGAATAAGACTGGTGGTACAAATATTATTTGAAATAGAGTATTTGTGTATGGAAAAGTATAGATTCGTCAAGTGGTCACTGAAGTAAAACTGTAAGGAATGGTAAGTTGCTTCTTAAATATTATTAAAAAAAATATTGTCATACGCTAGCCTCGTTGTTGTTTCTTGTTTTTTAGTTTTGATCGCTAGAGGAACCAAAAAAGTAACGTTTTTGCCACGCAGTGCTCCGATCTGAGATTTGGTTTGGATTTCTGTGATTTAGCATAAGCAGGTCGCATCAAGTGATCTTTAATGCCCAGTGATTTTCTTTGATATGAAAACATCCAAACATTTTTTGGAATAAAAATAATTAACAAACAACGTGAATGTAACATTTTATATCATTCCAATAACTAAGAACAAAATACTGTATAAGACTAAATCGAACATACATTTCATGAACGAAATACAAATGTTCACGAAAGCCTTTATCGAGAATTCAGTGACAGTAGCACACTTTTTCACATTCCTTGACCCTTCTTATATTTCAGCAGGCTAAGCCTGTTTGTTTGTTCGGTTTAATAAATCATAATATTCCTCGAGACCCTGTCCGCTGGGATTAGCGGATGTTTTATTTGACGTCTACTCCATTTTCCTCTACAGGACTAAATATATATAAATGTTTAGTAGACTGAAGCTTAATGCTTCGAAATTTAAAGTTTTATGGAGTGTTAAGCTGTGTTTCTTGATTTGTTATTAGCTGTTACGGATCACTTCGTTCTGCTAAATCTCGTACCTATGGGAAAATTAAATTTTAGTTTTACTGTGTTACCCTCATTTGGTTCAGATGTTCTCACCATTCAAACTTTCATTTGAAAACTAAAGCAGCTAAATCGGCCTTGCCTTATCTTTAGCCTTAGGTCTAATTTTAGCGACACTAACAGACAGCGATTCATTTGGATGTGGAAAATGTAATATGAAAAATAAGATGCCCGTTGCGATTTGCACATACTGACTGACATGAAAACTTCATCTTTGTTGAAAACTATGAACAATATTGTTTAATGAAAAATTACCATGTTACCAGCTACTCACATATGTACAGCCAAGAAATATTTAATAAGCTAGCAACTGAAAGGTAGGAAGCGATGTAAAACGTTGCAAATATGTAACAAAATAATGGAAATGATACTATTGAACTACATAAGGGTATTAGAAAAACACAGGATTTAAAGCAGATCGATACAGAATCCGTTAAAACAGACAAGAAAGGGCATAAAACAGCTGTTTCACAAGCACAGCTACATTCCAGATCAGATCGAGATAATTTTGAAATTACCTTACAAGTATTGAATGAAGAAAAATGTTAAACTTTTATAGGTCTAGAGCTGATAGACAATTTTCAAGAAGTGTTTGAGGATTCATGAAATTGTGTTATCTTGAATCGAATATTTGTAATACCCGAACACCAAAAATATACACCTGGCTGGCAATGGAATTTAGCCCGACCCTAAATGTTATAAAAGCGAATATTTTTTATTACTAAAAAATGGGATTGAAGCGTTCTGAAATTTTTACCAACATTAAATCTAGTATAAAAGAAATAAAAAATTAAACCAGTAGGTACTGAGTCGGTTTTATAACTTCGCCAGGCATCTCCTAAATTATTATTATGTAAATCCCAAAAAGTAATTAGGGCACATTGAAATTTTACAAGTTAATTATTTGTAAATAAAAATAACTTTTTTTCAAGTCATCTGGCGGGTCATCTCTATGTTACCTAAAACACATCTCGAAAAACGTCTATCAGCTCCTGTGGAATTACTCCGTTTACTACATCGTGTTCTTGTCAAACGGCTCCCTCAGAACATAAATACGGCTTAAAAGGCTATCACCGCTTTTTCCCTATCTTCCCTATCTGATACCGAATGAGATAAAACCTTCGCAGCATTAAAATTCATAGTACAACGGTTCTTACGCAATACGCGTATTTCTGGAATTGTTATCGCTTGTAATGGTGTTGCTGCTGCTTTCTTGTTAATGGTTTGTAATGTGGTATTAAATGGGTAAGCCCTTGATGGTAAGTGGTCACTGCCACAATATTGGAGGAACTTTCGACGTAGTCTTTACTGCTCTCAGAATCTGACAAGAAGCGAGCTTGTATGTTGTTTTGGCGATGAAGTGGATTGGTGGAATTGGTGAATCTACTGGAGGCATGATTACAAAAAAAAAAAACATCTTAATCCGAGTTCAATTGCTAGTTGTTTACGGGCTTTTCAGTGCACAGTAGTTTGTTTCTGTGTTTAAAAATATATGAAATCTTTGACTAGCCAACTTAAAAGTATAGCACTTTCAGTTTAATAAAAAAATGAAATACGAATAAATTTTACTAAACCTGTACATAATTATACTCGTACTAAACCGCAAAGAACCTATACGGCCTATCGCCTATACTTAAGATAACATCTATTCAACAAACAAGTACAAAGATGTTAGCATCTATAAAATGTATTTATTAATCTTTTACGCGCTCAGTGGGCCTTTAGTTACCCCGTGGAGTGATGGTTTTACGAGCAACACTGCTATAAAACCATAGTATGATTTCAAAACAGTTGTCCAATTACATACCCAGGACTGAAGTCACCTGGGTTCGAATCCAAGCAAGGAAATCTGGAAAATGGTTGATCAACTTGTTTCCAGATTACCCTAGAACTTCCTAATATGTATTTGCATTACAAAAATGGTCCAGTGTCACCAGTGTGTTGTAAGGGTCCTGGGTTTGAATCCAAACAAAAAATTTCTGGGAACCGGTTGACTTTGCTGACTAACCTACTGTTACTTAAAAAATACTGTAACTTCAAATTTTTCAAAAAAAAAATTATTTTTTTGTTATTTCCTCAAATATATTCAAAATGCCTTGATAGATTTGATAGATTGCCTCTCAAAAATCAGATCCATATCTTGACGAACGCACAGGTACACGCACTCGCACATGCATACGAAAAAACACAATACACATACACGAGCACACACATAGTTTTGTACTCGTATACCTACAAAAAACTTAGCCTACATCTTATTTAGGCGAAATTTACAGAACGACGAATCTTCATTTTTAAATTAAAGTTTAACTTTAACTTAAAGTACTCCACCTTTATTCCTTCATAAAGGCCTTCTTTAAATTTAAGGCGGTGTTTAATTACGAGTATATCATGGACCTTCAACATTTTTAAACTTTTATTCGTTAAAAAATAACAACGAATTAAACTAAAGCTTCTCCCTTGTATGTAAAAACCCTTCTGTTTATAACCCACACTTATTATATCAACCAGTGCGTGATGGTTTTACGAGCCCCACTGATATGCTCATACGTTGAACAACGTAAGTGATCATATTCGTTGGGAATGCATGCCATTTTCGCCTTTATTAAATGGGACATTCTGCTCATACACGTAGTATTATATTTCGCGTTAGCGTGAAAGCTGTTCCGCCCGTTTCATCAGTTTAGGTTTAGGGCTAGCACGTTTAGAATTTAACAAGCTATCCTCATATTTATTTAATACTAGCTGACCCCGCAAATGTTGTTTTGCCATATAAGTTATCGAGCGTTGAAAATCGACTATTAAAAATTAGGGGTTAGTCATAGAAGGGTGAAAATTTAGGGTTGTATGGATTTTTGATGCCACATTATTGAAAAATAAATATAAAAAAAATTGTCCAAAAAATCAAATAAAAATGTTGGACAACCCTTATCACTTAGGGGTATGAAAAATATACAGTAGCCGATTCTCAGACCTACTGAATTTGCATATAAAATTTCATAAAAATCGGTCAAGCCGTTTTGGAGGAGTATGGTTACTAAAACTGTGACATGAGAATTTAATATATAAGAGAAAATATGGCCGGGTGTAAGTATCATGGTAGGCATCCATGGTAAGCCACTGGGCTATCACCGCTCACATTTTGCTTAAGATGTCTGATTAAAAGGGTGGCGGTAAGATGAGGTATCTTACCCGCGAGAGCTAAATCGGCTCTACCATCTATCCATGTATCCATCTATCCATCAATTACTCGTCTGCAAATGATACATGTGTACTTAATAGTAGAGTAAAGAAGAAATGAGGCTTGAAAGGCTTAAAAATTTAGAAAAGAGTCTGCCGGGTCTGCTAGTTACCATTAAAGGTCCTTACAACACAACGGTTAGTTTCGCAAGCCCTAGCGCTTCGGTCCGTAACCTATAATTAAGAGTTGATTACTTCGCATACTTTGATTCAGGCGTATTTTATGATAATAGACCGAGTGTTAGTCGCTTGTTGCTCTTAAACACAGTGATTAGCGATCAGGATCGCTTGCGAGTAGATTTAATTGAATTTTATCACCTTGAGAGCTTACTATTATTTGAAATCCATACCATAGAGGTACTTTTGTGGATAATTTATAACTCTATGTGTCAGATACATTGTATCTGATCTTCATAAAGAAACTTCGTACACTTGATGAATAATTATAATATCTTTTTGTGTGTATGGGTTAGCTATTGTTTTTAAAAATCACTAAAAGTCGAGAACGGCTAGACCGATTTGGCTAATTTTGCTTAAGTTTTGAGAATATGTTCGGTTGAATCCAAAGAAACGTTAAGCTTTAACGATGAGAGAATTTGAAAGGAATGTGAAAAAATAAAAAAAAATGAAGAGCGAAGTCTCCTGAGTCAGCTTTTTTGCTGAGACCACCATCAAATCCATCCGTTTTGTTATTACAAGAATAAAATATGTTATACTATCTTATACCTGAGGAACACAGCGCCAAGACGGAAGGCTCTTGGGGGGCCGAGGGGGGGCCTCTCTCTGTGAGGGGTGGGATTGATTTGTAGAAGTCTAAGTTTGGAGGAAAGGGGGAGATCTCCCGCCGGGCGATGTCACTGCCTGGGGACCGCGGTCCGAATGTTGCCTTCGGACCAGTTGTATACTATATGCAGAGATTCTGAAGAACTTTGATAGCGCGTTTGAGGATACGTCTTCCGATTGACCAGTTCAGTATGACGCGTGTGACGTGTTCTATTGTTTACTACATTCGATGCTTGTGGTCAACATTTCATGTGAGGCGCGCGCTCATATTACTGTAGGTATCGCGCCGCTTAAATATTATTCCAGCCAATTACAAAGTTCTGGAAGCTGAAAACGGTGATTGCAGCGATTTGTTTATATGAAAAGTCAAGAACAACTTTGGAGCTGTGAAAATCCCAAGGAAAGTTTAACTCGAGGTTGGAGATATTGCGTTCAGTTCAGAAGTTTAGATTTAACGTGGCAGCTTACAGACAGACGGTAAATCTTCCCGTAATATCCTTGATCTTGTTTACTTCAAAATAGACGTTTATATAAAAAACGACTCCAGTGTGGTGAAGTATTCCCAAAAACTGTAAAGGAATTCCTACTGAACAGAAATGGAAGTAAAATTAGGGAGTTGACTAAAACTAGTTGAACATGTCAATGGGAGAGGAGGGCTAGGTCTAGGTTATAGATAAAATAAGAAAGTGGGCCAACTGATGTAAGGTGATTTTTGCACCCCAGAAAACCAAAGTTATCATTCACATGAACCAAGCGTGGCTCTAGTAGATAAGAATTGTCGCCTCAAAGCGATATTTCTAGAATTTGTAAATAACAAACTGTAACTTGCTTACAAAATATGTAGAAAAGTAAAATTGCTGATAAAGAATTGTTTTAAGTTGTTTAATGACAAGTTATTTGGTAAAAATAAAAAGGCTTTTATATTTTCTACGCTACTCGGTGTTATCTACGAAAATTAGTTATGCAGATCTTATGCAGATTATGAAAAAATGGAGACTCTATAAAATCTTACATTTCGTGATATAAAGTCTCATACAAAGATAATGCTTGACAACTAACAGTGAAATAATAGCAGAACTGGGAAGTTGCAACACTTAGCAATAATTTGCTGGGTGTGTTAAAGTCGGAGAAGTTGGAACATTTATCAAATACCCGTATATTTCCAACTTTCAACGAAGTATCAAAAAGAACTTTTGAAACTGCCATTGTTCTATTTCATGATTTATATTCGAAGTATTATTTTGAAATGCTCTCAATTGCAGCGGAATCGATACTAAATATACGGATATACGTTTGAGAAGATTACGCTCGATAGTATTAATGTTAATGAAGTAGGTACAGTAGGTTCTTCCCGATTAAGTACAATCGATAAAACAAAGAATTACCTTTCCAACCAAGCAAATATCAAAGTCAAATTGGACGACAAAACGAAACCTAGGCTCAAAGACACGCGATCTACAGAATACGAAACATAATAAGCCTTTCCCAGTAGTTGCAATAAAACAAGCGACGAACATGCAAATGTCAACGGGACGGATCGCTGCGGGCTGACACGACACAAAAATCCGATCGCGGAGATCGTCCAGATAAGCGTTTGAGGTGCATTGTCGGTGTAATGCAGTGTGGAAGTCGATGGGCGCGCCTCATGGATGCAAATTGCATTGCCGCGGGCGCTAGACAAATGGCGTCGTGAGTCGACCGCACCGGTAGCGCACGAGCCGCGCACCGCACAATGATATGATGCCCCAGTACTTTAATACTAAAGTTTATGAACTTGCGGATGAATCATTTTGTAGACTAGGAATTATAACATGGGATTATTTAACAGAATCTTAAGGCTAAGGGAGAAACGCGATTTTTTTCAGTTGAATTTAATAATGTTGGCTCTTCAACAGACTCAGCTGACTCAGCTCTAGTTCCTCTGAACTGAATATTATGATATCTCTGTTTTAGTACTTGTCAATAAACGATCAATTTCAATATTTTTTGAATGAAAGAAACTAAAGGTAAACACCAAAGCTGTATAAGATTTAAACTAAAAAATCTCAATCTAAACAAAGAAAGATTTACTTTCAGCAAAGATTTTTCCCTAGCTCGCAAGCAGAATAAACTCAGTGATGTAAACTTGTTCCCAAGAATTTCCTGTAACGCTTTATTACCAACTCACCTCCACTTCCCTACAACCGTGCGTTTCACACCTGTAAATTATTACCCTGGGAATATTTTAAATTTTATAACCAATTAAATTATAAAGGCTATATTAACCTTTGAAGTCTCTCCCTCGTTTAATTTCGCGTAATCCGATCTGGCAGGTACAAAATGAACCGGAACTACTCGGGGCAGCGCCAAAGCATAAAATCTTTTTCAAATTATTATATCCGTTTACCTTTTAAGAGTCACTCCAAAAGTCCAAATTACACTCAGTTTGCTAAGAAGTTGAATCTGCAAGCAGAGCACCTGTCGTCCAATTTAAATCTTGCTTTTACCTCTCGAAATGCAATGGGAGCCTGAACCCTCGCTGCCTTGCAAAATTGTTGAGCGCTAAGTAAATTAAAATTGTGATATCAAGATTTGCTATTTCAATGAGAAGTTTTATTTTCTGCAGGTACACTTTGTTTAATGAGATCGATATCTTCAAGAATTCTAAGAGATTACCTATTCTATATGCTTTGGGTGGGGTATAAATACTCACATTTTCTGCGAAGTTGCACTTTGAGAAACTTAACCTAAAATAGTCGAAGATAGTTGAAAAAAAAATGCTATTTTAAGAAGATTGGAAGAAGAAATTGATGGTGCCATATTAGCTTAAAAGACTCAATAGTTTAGTACTAGTTAAGAAAAAAAACGTGCTAGTTAGTCCTTTGATATAAAATGGCAACTGTATTTAAATAAAAATAAACAGTCAAGGAAGGAAGGGAGTATTGCTGCTGCTTATCCACAGTAAGAACACACAAGTAGATACTCAACAAACTGATGGAAACAGATTTACTATCGCTAAACCTTTTAAAGTTTCGTTAATAGAAAGAGCCGGTCCCAGTTTCGCTATACCGATTCATCAATGATAAGAAAGTAAAATCGACCACATTGAACTACACGGAAACAACAATTATGTAAATGGAGAGATCAGATAAAGAACACATCGATACTGCAGAGTTAGTCGCAAGACAAATTACAGTGCGGTCCCGTCGACGTTGAAGCTAAGCATATATAATTCAACCACTATATCCAGCAAGATTTTATTACGGCACGTTAGTGCTACCAATAGGGTTAACCTTTGTCGATTGAATTTGTCGATAATTATATGTGAATGAATAAATAAATAACACTGTTTTTGATACCTCAAAAAACTTGAATCGCGGTAAATTTTCCGTAAAACACTTCATACTTAACTCACATTACGATTCTCGGTGTCTGTGTGACAAACACAAGACAAGAACAAAAAATAAAAATATGCTCGAATGAATGCTTGGAGAACTTAAGACTTAAAAAAGACAGCGGGAAATCGATGGATTCAGAGGGCCCAGAAACGGGCATGCCATTGATTAGGCCTATATCCATATACAATTATACATAGCTCTAGACTCCGAATAGTCCGACAGTTATCATGAAAATTATTACTATGTAATTCTCTAATGTCGATGCTTGGCACTGTGTTACATTCCAGACTATTAGGAATTAATGTACGGGCACGAACCAACCCATTAGAATGTGCATTTGAAGAAGATTACAAGCGATTGACAAAGTTCAGCGATGACTTTCTGCGATTTAAAATTATGGAAAGAATAGCAATACTTCACTTGCACGATATAATGTGTCTTCAATACAAAACTAAATCAATATTGAAATTTCGACGATGAAACCTTAAAAATGTTTAATCTATTCACGTTAACATTGCAATAATATAATTATGGCTTTGTTAATTTTCATTGTGTGTTAAACAAAATTTACGTTCTAAAAAAATTGTGCGCGCGTCATGATTATTGCCAATCGTATTGTCTTTAACTCAATATTTACAATTCTGACATAAACCGTTGAAAACAATACAACCATTCCTTTAGTTTTACGATCACAATTTATAGCCCTTTAATAATTCATGCTGTTTCAAAGAAACTCGCAGCATTAAATACCTATCTTCCCGCACTTCATCACAGGTCGCGCAAATACGGCACGTCGCGTTTATGACTATCGATTTTTCATAAAACGAACATCGATAATAAAAATATTGATAGAACACTAAACCGCCTCACTAGTCACAATAAAACCTCGCCCGTGCCACTTTTATTTCCCCGCAATACCACTTATTTAGCCTGGATTCTGCCTCTATTTGTTTGCAAGTAAAGAGATAATGTATCGAAACATGCCGGTAACTCAATACCTGTTTTATCGACGGATCGGAAGCTAACTGATGGTGCTCGAGCCCGAGTGAATTATCTACTTCGAGGAGTTTATACTATAATTTATTATGTTAGTGCCGGTGGATTTGCTAATGCCTTTTTGCGGGTAACAAATAAACATGTTTGGATTTAGAACCGGCTACATAGCTTACTGGTGTTCTGCTTGAACTTTAATCCTCAACATTAATATTTGCTTTTGACATTAATGCCTCGCTGCAAGCTTTGGATTCTATACCAGCTTATGTACACTCACGTAACATATTTCTAAGTAATCCAGTGTTTATTTTTTGGGATAATCGTGGATATTTCTGACACAAAAATTTATATCGGTTCTCATACAATATTAGTAAAAAAAAATTTTTATATACAGTTACTGTTATATTTTGAACATTTTTAGCGATTTTTTTAATACTAAAGATGAGAGAGTTTTTGATTATGGATGAAAGTATGAATGTTCGTTACTTTGTTATTTCAAAGCGGCTCAACGGATTAAAGTGTACAACGAGCTTGTTACAATAACAAATAGTGTACTTGCTATATCTATTCTAACCAAGTTCTATATTACAGATGTGGTTTTTAAACAAATACAAAAATAAAAACGTTTTAGTAAATATTTAAGAAAAGAAATAATATTTTATCAAAAATTTTACTTAATGTCTTAATTTAAAAATAGAAGCTGATAAAGGGAAGAAATTTAGATTACCCGGCTCCTCAAAATTCTTTATAGCCTCAATTTCTTTCCTCACTTTCCATTTATTCAATACCTTCTATACTTCTCACAGACATTTCACTTTGTGAATTGGGTTCTTTAAATTGAACAGATTCCATGTACATATTTTTATCGGAGCCCTTCGCGAACGGAAAGCAACCGTTACGAAAGATTACTCTTTAACAAAGGACGCACGGCTAAAAAACCTTCCCTAATGGGTCTATGAAGTCACGTAGAATATTAAAACTGTACATTTAGAAAACGATGCTTTTTGTACAAACAGATATTCAGATATCTTCGGATGTAAAGGAAAGGTCGAAGGTAGAGCGCTTGGTACGCTCTATCACGATACCTCGGAATATAAAGGCTTATTGCGAAATTATTTGGGACAGAATGCTGAATTTATGATCGCTCCTGATCTTTTTGCTGCCCAAATTTTGTTTTGTTCAGAATTGTATCAAAGGAATGTTTCAGAAGGAAATGTAGCTGAAATTCAAGCAATAACAAGGTCGTATTACAGTAAAGTATAAGTACCTTAAAACATTCTACTGGCTTTACATTGATGAACGCTGAGAAGGACGATTCCTCCCTTTCATTTGCCTAATGACTGAAACGAAGATCAAAAAAAAGGCTCACATCACCTGAACTTGTAACGGCTGTTATACACTGACTGTAACAGACTATTTCTCAACCTTGTTCCTACTACATTATGTGTATAGGTGCTGTGAAATGGTACGAAAAGATAGGTGCTTCAGAAAGGGTGCAAAAAGAACTACTCTTTAATACCAGCAACAACTCCAATACCAAAAATAACTATGGTCACTTACCATCAAATTGCCCAACTGCCTGCTTACCTGCTCTTCTTATAAAAAATGCTTACTGATGCGAGAAAAGAGCGATAAGGTTCCTTAAATATAATTAACTAGCTAATGATCTCTTCGACTATTGCAATGATATGCACTTGCCATCAGGTTGAGCATAAGTAAGTAAAGATTTTGTATAAAAACAAAAATCTTCAAGTCAAAACAGAGCTGAAACTCAAACACTGCTCAGTCACGTAGACCCACCCAGGAGTGCACGGGAATTAATTTTCTAGATGGTTGATTCTCGTTTCGCCATCGGCGGTTCTCGGCCAATGATGATATAATTTAAACTGACTGCGTTTACCGCAACCGTGTAAACAGATAACTATAGTGTTTTGCTCTTTCTGTTTGACAAAATTTTCCTTATGTTGATTATCTGTCCCGTATTCTATCAGTGTTTCATTATTCAAATTCTATTCAAAACATTCTAATTTTAGTTTTAATGTTTGTGTCCTGGTTTTGTCACTGTTAACATCTTAATGTAAAGCAATCATTCTGAAAAGTGATTTATTTACAATTTAAATTGTATTTAAATACAGAATTATTTAATTTTTCAGTTAAATTTAGGTTTAGGATAGTAGCCATACTTTAAATTTATGGGTATGAATTTGATACACGATATTATAGACGATATTTCTAGTTCCAAAAACGTAAAATGTAAATGTATAACATTATTAATAAACGTCGTAGAAGATGGCTCAAGATGTCACATCAAATAAGTTTGAAGACGCACATATTATTAATTTCAAAAACCGCTTCGAAATTTTTAAATTAATGATTGAAACTTGAGCAGAATTCATAAGGAGGCTAACTGATATTTGAATATTGTTTATTTATTTTAAATGCAGATGTCCTATAACATTAATATATCACAGAACTTCTAATTTTAAAACATGTTTTATTATACTCATACAATTTGGATTTCATAATAATATGATCATTAGTTAATTTTGATCACTTTCGTAATACCAATTTTATTTGCAGGTAATGGGAATAAAAAATACATTTTATAAACATAAATACTTTCTTATTTGTCACGAAACACAAAAACTTGCACCACATCGGATTAAAGACATATCCCCAAACACCATTAAAAATTTAGTATCTAATACCTAAAAAAATTATCCGCAAGATAAATGAATGATCTAAATTAAAATCCCACTTATCTTTTCCTAAAAACGAAACAAAGTAAGCAGCAGAACTAAATAAATCAATCAATCAGCTGATAGTAGCCAATGCGGCTAACAATACAAAATACTTCGGCGAGCACATGAAGGCTTATCGAACCGCTATCGTGTGTCGTGACCTTAACGCGGCCGAATTGCAGCTTCATAGTAACAAGGGAAGTGTTATATTAATAACGTGATGTGTTTCTATTATAGTGTTTGTAATCTTGGAAGGGAATAAGAATTAAGGCTTAAATTGTACAACAAATAGCTGTTATATTTTATTCACAAAATGAAAGACATTAAAAGTTTTACTATTCTGGGTAATATAAATGACACATAGCCTTGTCAAACTCAATTAAAACATTAATTTTTAGACCCGAGATTTTTTCGATTTTTTTGGATATGTGTGTAGTTTTCAGGATGAAACTTATATGAAAAAAATCTTGATTACGATATTTAGACATTAATTATTATTATTATTAAATCTTGATTACGTTTAACGTCTTCTATTAATCGAAACTTTTCTGTATTTTCACCCAGTAGAGCTCGGTCGCCCAGATACTATAAATGAAAAATTACATTTATATAACAAAAATACATACAAAATTATAAATGAATAAGCAAAAAGATGACAAAGAATAAGGACGACAAAAAAAGTAACCAAAAACAGAGCCAATAAGAGCCAAATGTTTTAAAGTGGTTTTAGCTAGAAAATATAAAACCGAACAAGACATTGTTACTTTCCGACCTTTTCAGTTGTAGCGTAACCATAATTTTTACATCCCCGATCTTATCAGGGTTACGACTCCACCGACGCAGAGCAGCGACTCAATAAACGAGGAAAACGGAATAAAACTTAAAACAGTTGAAACTCAATTCTTTGGGAGTGCAGTGCAAATTGGTCATAAAGGAGATAGTAGCAATGCATAGAGATAGGAAGGCGAGCGTGAAGAAACTGTTGATAGCAAGTGCATTGACGGCGGACGGATGGGTAAAGAGACGGCGCTTGCATGACAATAAGATAGAAGCGTCCTATGAAGAAAGGGTGGAAGAAAGGCGATTATTTACACTTGACTCTGAACGGAGCTATAAAAACATTGGTTTTCCTAATTTTAGGTTATAGGCACTTGTAGATGGACTTGCAAATATAACTACTACATAATTATTATAAATGCGAAAGTTCGTAGGGATGTATAGATGGAAGATTGCATAAATTAATGGCTGTTTGTTGCTCTTTCATGCAAAAACGACTGAACAGATAAGAATGAAAATTGGTACGTAGGTAAGTCATAAGCTAGATTAACATTATGGAATATTTCGTTATCCTTCAGGATAATTTTTATCCCCCTCTGGGTCAAACTATTAAGCGTACGTGAAACGATGTCACACTTCAGAATTAATAATTGGAAGAAAGTCGTAAATGATTAGTGCAAATATTGACAGGATTATAATTTTTATATAAATACGGATGATTTTAAACGTCTTAAAGGAACAAATTTAAACAATAAAAGTGATTGTGAGCACATAAGGATTTGTTTATTTGCAGATTATAGGAACTTTTTAATCTATTATTGAAACTTTAGGTTTAGCTAAAATTAGCATTCTCTGGTAGTCTACATTCGGTACAGATATAAAGAATAACCCTATTCCGGTAGGCGACATGAAGAAAAACTAAGAGATAAGATTACTTACAACTCTTTAATTCGCTTACAGTTATAGCTTTCAGTGAAACAATATTCTGTCTAGGATAGTTCGTTCCTTACGTTCCTAGAAAAAGCAAATATACCGGGAATTGTCGAAGAAAGGCGCTCCTTATGCCTTGAATGACGACTGCATGTACCGTAATATGTATTGCATTGTTGTCTGTACTCACCATAATGAAACTTTAGAAAATTGACTGTATGTTATGAGACGCCTATAATAAAAGGAACTTTTTCGATGTATTTTTCGTATTTGATATTTTTTTTTGTGTCTGAATAATAAATTGCATTGTTGTCTGTACTTACCGTAATGAAATTTTAAAATTTTGAATTCGTAAATTATAAGATGTCTGTTATGAAAGGAACTTTCTAGATGCATTTTTAGTATTTTATATTTTTTTGTACCTGAAAAGTAAATTGTAACAATGGTAAAGTCAGTGGCGTGGTAGAATTTTAAAATTCTTCTTTTGTATCATATTATTATCAAAAGCATTTTTGCCATATTAACTGTTGTTGTATCCAAATATGTTAGTAGTATACAGAGTTGGCATTATTCTAATTATTTAAAAATATCAATTTTCTTAATCAGGTATTTTTAAACAGTATGAAACAACTACGATAGCTCTCTTATTCTAATAAGATCTATCAATGTCTGCGAAATGTTTTCATACAATTACGAAAGAGTAATGAGTAGATTAGATAATAAAATTATAACCACCTCCTTTTTTGAATTGGTTCAAAATAAATGTTTTGACGAAAAGGATTTTTTTATATTTTATTAATAAAAAAATTAACCCAGTGACTACTGGATTGCATTACTTAGTTGAAATCCCAGCGGAGACATAATGGTTTTAATTCACGTTATGAATACTAACCACTTCGTTAGTTACTTAATAAAGTTTTCAAAAATTCTACTGCGGAACGTGTGAATAAATGTGTGAAAACGTACTTAAAATTTAGGCCACTCCACTTTCGTTCAGAAAGATTTTAATGAAAACGCAATTAAAGAACCTGCACCAAATTTGAATCAACTGGAGTGGGAAATTGCTACGAATGTGGTTTTAACGTAAGCCGTCTTTAAAGTTACTGTTACATTTTAGGTCTTAGGCGAGAGTAGTTGAGTAGTTTACCAAGCTATACTTGGATACTAACAAAAACGTTTGTAACTTTATTAAAAGTTATGTGCGCTTTATGAAATATGTGGTCATTAATGGGTTCAAGACACACAGCTCCTTGGAGGAAGGAAAACTTCACATACACAAATGATTTACCCAATTATCGGTTAAATTCCCATGTTCAACATCATAGTCATAATTTGCGGTGAACTAAGTGATGAATTATTGCTAGGGGAGACGCTGGGATTTGCGCCTTAGCACGGTCGTAATTCCTTGTTCAAATGTACTTACACCCGTGTATCTATGTTTAACAAAATTATAAGTGATAGCCCAGTGGCTTAGAATTCGACCTCGAATCGAGGGGTCCGGGTTCGAATCCCAGTGGCACGCACCAATGACTTTGTAAAAAAGTTATGTGCGATTTATAAAATTAAATATCACCTGCTGTTACGGTGAAGGAAAACACCGTGAGGAAACCTGCATGCCTGACAGTTCACAAAAAAAAATGTTCTCAACGGCATGTTCGTCCACCAACGGGCAGAAGTGGTGCGTGGTGGACGGCGGCCTACATCCCTCTCATTGTGAAAGGAGACCCGACCCTGTAGTGGGTCATTAATGGGTTACTGAGATAATGGTAATAATAGAGTCGTTGAAATTTGCCGCAATATCAACCGCAACGTGAAGCAGCATATTCTTCATGTCTTGTGTTTTGGTAGGAAGAGTCGGTTGCCGGAGGTATTTTATTGTGGCTTACTTACAATACATACTCGTAGTCCTCATGTGTAGCAACACCAGCAATCCCACCATTAACGACAACACTTTATTCGTATTTGTAGTTGATATGGCTGTTCCTCTGGACATTGCAACGATTAGGTACTTAAGATTATACAGTATACGACCGTTTACGTTGTTACTATTTTTGCACACTCTAACACTTACGCACTCAATGCTTTACAAATGTTTCAAACCTATACAAGTTATTTTGGTGTGTAACCTAAACGCCAAAAAAACAGATTAAATGAGGACAAAGCGATCATTAGTTACAAAGGGCCTTCTGTTTAGAAAAATACTACCTACAGGGTCACATAATGCGTTATTAGGTCATTACTCAAAGAAAATAACGCTCAAAAAAGGGAAGGAAACAGCCCCAACCAATCAAAGGGACGCGACGGTGGATCCTACAATTTGTATGGATTAATTAGAGGCTGCAAGAAACTGGGGTGGCAATCAAGGATCCTTTTAATTATCTTCGAATAATTCGCGGTTAAAATGGCAGGATTGAAACATCCAATCGAGCGGCAACTTTCCTTATGATTCATTTTTGGTTACAGTTTTACTTCAAGTGAATTGTACAAAGCGTTATCTATGTCTATTTCTGTATCATTAAAGAATGTTAATGATTTATATTGCGATGGGGTATGTAGATTTGTTGTGATAGCAAAGGACTAAATAGAGTTCCTTTCTGGGAGAGCCTCATTCATTAACGTAAAGATTTAAATGAGCATCCAGACCTCCAAATATTAAGAAGTGACGGTTTTTTAGAAATAACAGAAATCCTTTCTGATTTCAAATATTGGCGCATTGTTACTCACTCATAAGTATTAAAATCGTCTTAATTCTGAACTTTTAACATCTTAATTCTTATGAAGCACTGCAAATACCAGCCGGTATTTTACCAAATAAATAAAATATAATTATGCCAAGCATGCCGCAACATGGCGTGGTAAGAGGGTGGAGATAAGGTTCCTCCCCGTTCGAGCTACAATGAATCAAACATCTATTATCCTTCCTATTCTTCTACAGGTGATTTGAAATAGTATTACAAATATTTAATTATTCTTAAAGGTCAGCTATTCATAAAAGTATCAAGTAAAACCTTCCCGAAGCTGTCTCTCACCCACTAAATTAACATCAACAAAAGTTTCAATTGTCAGTTTCCGATAATGATCGCTCGTTTCACATTCCCTTTTACTTGTTGAGAATTTTAATTGATTAATTTATGACATATCGATTACGTTATGAACCTCTTTATCAGATGGTAACGACAGAGCAATGAAAGCGGGAGCTTTTTACCGTTAAGGTAAGCACAAAAAGTGCAATCAGGTATGAAATTGCCGGGGATCCGCATTTTCACTCATTGAATTTATCAAGTTTGTTTTTAAAGTGTGCTGTGTGTTCCGTATTTGATTTTTACGTTTCGAGTCTTTTAGTTAATAATACTTTTAATTTTTGAATTTGAGAGTTTTACGGAGTTTGTGTGATGTCGAGTTAATATACAACTATCAAATATGTGTGTATTCCAAAATGTGTGTTTGAAAATCTTATGGTTAATCTAGTAGGTATATCTTCTGTGATAAAAGCTTATTTTTGTTACTAGCAACTACTGTTTATTGTAGATAATTATTTAACAAACTAACTTAAAGTTATAACGATCAAAATTACAGTTTAGGCGTAGAAGAAGCTCAGTCTCGAATTACAAGAATAGGTATGCCTTATTATTGGTATCATCTTACAACATCTACCCCAAGGGACAAAGAAACAGTAATTTCTTTTATAAACTGTACTGAAACATTGTATTAAAATAGAAATTTGGTATTGGAATCAAATCTTAACACAAAGTAAACACAAAGTATGTCACCATTTCCGTCACGTAGCAGAACACTGCTCACAAACGCGTAATGAAACTTCGTAAACATTGTATTGCTATTGTTTGATGATGCGATGTGTTTGCTCATTTCGAAACATAATTTATAAATTATACTACCAATATTTTAATTAATTTATTATTACAATTTCTAAATATTATTTCAATATATTTTATAGAAGCATTCTTGTGATTTTTAGTGTTGTGTAGTCATTTGTATAATAATTTAATTTTTATTTTCTTCAATTTTGATTTGCTTAGTGCTATTTGCCCAAAGATTATCTGTTAATTTCATTGTCAGTTCTGCTTAAGAAGATGTTTGATTGTTAATACTTATATTGCCAAATTATTTGGATATGTATTTTTGTTTTGTTTTAATACTGATGTCTAAATCTTCATTTTTCTTCACTAACTATAAAATTTAATTATTAAGCTATACGGAATCTTAAAAAGTAATTTGTAAAAATTCACTTTGAGGTAACAAGCACAGCGTTGGATATTAAGGACCTAAGCGAAGGTGATAAATACGCTACGACCATAAGAGAAAAGATTGCGATCGCAACGGGTGTACGCATATGGACCGCAGTTGGGAAAGAATCGGTAGTAAAGACAAGGAAATAACGTGGCTTTACTTAACAGTGGGGAATAGACTCGGTCAAATATGTAAAAAGCGTGTAGGTATGCACTTTACGTATGCGTGATCTCGGACTATTAAATAGATAACTTGTATGTTTTTACACTGTAATTATGTCAAGGATCTAGCTAGAAACAAAACCTTTAATACATTTAAGAGACAAAAGGAGCTCGTTGTAATAATTTACAAATTTCTAAACACATCACAATTTCTATAAAAAATCTGAATTTTATAAAACTAAGTAAGTATTTCATAATTAACAAATTAAATTATGAAGTACCTAAAATAATTATCGCAAAAGAAATCGTCGCATTGAAATGACCTACATAAACTACAATCTTACAATCTAGTCTTATTATTTAACATACAAACTTACAGTCCAATTTTAAAATAATGTAACTACAAGCAAACGAGGTAGTTAAGCAACCATGTAAAAAACACCACCCAGCGACTACAAAAAACTCGACAAAGGGTTAACATGCAACTAATTAAGTTTCGGCCGAAACTTTTAGAAGCGACCCAAAATTGGGTTAGTTTATGGGTTGAAGGCGGGGGACAGCATGTGTAATACTTTCTGACACACTGACAGCTTCTTAATTCAAAATGGAAACCAAAAAAACTGAAAATTATAAAGATGGATCCTATCGCTTGATGCCAAGGCAACTTTAATAAGTAATACTAATTTGTGTCAGGAACTGTAAATGAAAAGAACATAAAGGTGCTTAAACTTTGGCTTTTATAAAATAATAATATATATATAAAAAATAACAAATACGACGAAAGCAGAGGGTTTAACGAAAATCCACAATTACCGAAAATTCAGTCATAAAAGTTTTTATCATTGTCCTCATCATCTCAAAAGCTTTTAAAAATGATAATGTAAAGCTCTTAAGCAAACAGATTTTATCAAAGTACCTAAGCGATAACTAATTTTTAATAATAATATGAATATTACATACAAAAATGGAATTTTTGGTAATCACCATCCTGGCCCATATGAGACAACTAAAGTTTACCACTTTGGTTATAATAACATCCACCACGAAACAACAATTGATTATTATTTTGTTTCGGTTTTTACACTGTTTTCGTTAGCTAATAGAACAGTGTATTGATCAACAATATTGTATCCCCTCTCACTCATTTTGTAAAAGTGTGCTATACACATTTAAATGAATTACTTAATTCCAAATCCAGTTTCTCCTTCCATCCATCACTTCATCATTTACAAGAACATAACTCATGCACGTGCTCGTCGCATGAAAAAAACGTGCGTTAAGTCAACCGCTATCTAAATTTTAGCGCTCGACACTCACTCATAACGCCATCTAGATAAAACTTGACGCATAGAGCCGTTATAGCCGGCGTTGTAGAGAACGCGATGACAGGTGATGGGTGAACGCCGCTGAGTAATGAACGAGCCATTACTCGTTACAGATGCGACTCGTTTTAACCGTTATGAGGATTTCGTAGATCTGAGGGAGTAGTGTTTCATTTTGTAATTGGCAACTTATTTTACAAAAGCTAGTAGTGTCTTATTTCACCACCAAAAATACCCGTTGAATTTATAACCTTCTCTGTTCTCTGAAGTCAGTTAAAAAAGGTTTTAATGTTTAATTATGTTTAATTACGATAATAATATTTTTAAGGAACCACTTATTAATTTATCAGAAGTTTTAATTGTTTTTGAAACACTAACTACGTAACAAAATGTTTCGAAAATTAATATTCCTATCAAAGACCAATATTCTTAATAAAAAAATACCTACTCCTAGATTTAGCAAGTTACTCTGTAAATCCTTTAACTTACCCATTTTTACGGGAATAAACAATTTTCATTTCATTTTACAATACTATTTTAACTAAAGCGTCTTCAACTATTTCAACTAGAGCGACAATACACTGCTCTAGGTAGAGCGCCATGAACTATTTTAACTAGAGCGTTATAAGTCCAGTTTAAACACATTCACCCCACTCATAACGCCGTCTAGATACCGACGCTTGAAACAGACACGTTATAGACGACGTTGCAGAGAGACGGCGATGACAGATGACGGGTAAACTTCAGGGAGTCGTTGAGAAATGAAAGCTCGTCAATTACACTCTATTCGCTCTCATAGTGAATGTACATCCATACTAAAGGTTTTCTGATTGTATAATGTAAATAGTGATTTGTAATTTGTATACACAGAACAGTTTTTTCTATAAAAAAGTAAATTCTTCAAAAATTGTTCCTTGTTTATGATGGTGTAAGCTTGCCTGTAATTGCAATGCTGCCTAAACTTACTAATCTTACTATACTTCAAAGTTTCGCTGAGAAATGAAGGCTCCTCCATTAAATTTCGTTCACATTAAATATGTTACAACCTGTACAATGTCATGAGCTTTTTTTATTTTTACTTTGAGTGTTAGGTGCCCTCAAAATGCTATAAGCTCACCTTTTGTATCACTTTTTTGTCAACCTATTAGTGCTTATAATGTTCTATGGAGTATCCTATGGACTTACTATGAACTATATGAATATTTAAAGGGTCTACGTAGCTACCATCTAGTAGGTTTTCTGTTCTATATTTAATTAATAAAATTACAGAACTAACCCAAGTTTAAGCAGTTAAAAGTCTTTTCGTAGGTCAATAACGTTCACTCACGATTAGCTCTGTTAGTGCGTAAGCCGCTTTCATAAGCTTCTCAACGGTAACCGTCCTTGATTTATATAGCGCTGCAGCCGCTTTTCTTGTTTAAGCGATCCTTGGTCAGCTGTTTCTATTGAATGTTGAGTAGTCATTGTTTGTAAAACTGCAATCGTTTTGCACTGTGGGAATTGTGGCCTATCGTGCCATCGGGATTTCAACGTTCCAAAGGATTTAAACTGACGAGACAGTGTAACTTTATGTTACGTTTGTTGAACTGATGTTTCCGACAGTAATTGAAAAAGTTCTGTTTTTTTTCAACGAGTTTGTTATCGCTACCTATAGGTAGTGTAAGAAGCCGTCCTGTTGTTTTTATCGTTAGTTCTATCTTTATGTTTATTGTATACTTTTCTATCATTTTTTTTTGCTCCACAAGAGATTATGAGAGCGGTTTCTCTACCTCTAAAACCCACCGCGTGGTGTTCTATAGTCAATTTACTTTTGAACATACATACACCTATTATATAGTAGAATCAGTCATTGATTGATAGGCGAAACAAGATAATAGATGATATACCTACCTATTATTTCAAGACTACTGATGATTTCTCAGGTAATAATGACGAATCATTACCAGGTGCACAAATTACCTTTTGCCTTTTATCATCAGGTAAAGTAGTTGCTACACGGTCGAGGCATATCAATAGATTAACCATAATGAATGAACCAAGTGGCTGATTAGGATCTAATACATTATTTATTACTTATTAAAGTATTCTGCAATCGTTTTCATTCCAATGAACATTTACGGGTCACATTTTGTATTCTAAGCGTTGGTTTTTTAAATCATCCTCTATGCTTGACCTACTTGTCCATTGAAAATTACCTTAAAAGGTTGATTTGAAACACACCATCGTATTTTATTAAGTAATCATTACGAACTTACGTAAAGTATGTTTTGAATTTATGTCTCGTTGGAAGAGATATACATTTTAGGCTACATCAAAGTTAACTAAAATTTCTCATAATTATGAAACCTTCAACAAGCAGCTTTTGTTATTTATATATACTCCAAAATCACAATGTAACTATTTGTTCGCTTGTTAACGGTACGCCTCCAAACATCTGTGAAGATCATGGTTTAACTCAAAGAAATCCGTGGATAATATTCCTCCTATTACCCGAAAGTGAGAGAATCTAAGCTCCGATGAACGATAAGGTAATAACAGAAGCCGATCCTATCTTTGTGCCCTTTTGTTACACGTACAGCACAATGCAGTTGTAAATTTTTGGGTTCTTAACTCCACAATGTTCTCGTCATTAATCTATGAATCCGTTGTAACTCGAAGCGGGGCTGGGATCTTTTGTACCTGCTCCGTTCCTTCGCCTATTGTGCAGCCCCTGACATGTGCGGGACTACGACAAAAACCGCCTTGTGCAATATCTGCCCCGAGACGTCTGCGTTGATTTGAAAATAATACAGCAGCCCAAAACGTAATATACCGTCGTCTCGTATTTCCGTCTTCGTTCAGACGCCATGATTCTAATCAAATACAGACTAAAACGTTTTTCTAGTTCCGAGACAACGTTTTATGGCCAATCAATCCGACGGTTCGTCTTCGACGTCTATTTGGGTTATTTTTAAAAATGTCACCCGCAACCTTCGTTTCGGTTTTTCTAACACATCGTTTCCACTGAGCCCTTGACATGCATTAACACTTAGGGCTGTGACGTGCACTTTTTCTGACGAATCTCCAGATGTGCCTGCGTCATTAAAATCTATGGTAGGTACCAAAAAGATCAAAAGTTATCTCCTCAGTTGGAGAGCCTCCCTTTCCCCCGGCGCCCCTTCCCTTTCCATTCCCGAGTCCCCGCTGTTTGGAGCGGTGTGGCAGTCGAATCTCGACGTCGGTGAGGGTCGGACGTACCGGTCCGTTCGCCCGTGTTCGCCGCGCGTTACCGCGAATTGGTGGAAACTGTTTTCATTGGTGCCATTTACATACGTGAAGTGAAACTTGATTTGGTATTCGTGTGATGTGACTAGAACCGTTTATGCATCGACAGTTCACTAACTGAATGGGATTTAGTGAGTGACTAATTAGCAGTGTTGTTTGTTGTGGATTACATTAGTGGTGTAAGTTGTTTTGTAATGATTTCCTTTCGGCGCGTGAAGTATGGTGTGGCATTATTTATTATCGCTAAGCCTTCGATCGTGTTCAATTGTTTTGTCTATCGGGTTTATTACGGCTTGGTTGAATGGCCTCTCGATGAAATGGGCATGAGAATATTTTCAAAACATTATTATGTTTAGTCGACTTATCGGTTATTATGTCTGGTTTATCGTTTTTCCAAACGAACGATACGTTTTTAATTAGTTGGCACCTAAGTTTGGCAACGGTTAACGATTGAAATAATCTGTGTTAGAAACATCGTTGAAATAATCTGTGTGTACTGAACAATCGTAAGTTTTATTGATATAAAAATTTGTTGTTTGAATTTAAAATTTCCCTAACCTATCAAATTATGTTGTTGTTTACAGTTGATATTAACTTTGTAGCTGCTCTTATAAGTTCGTAGTGGGATTACTACCAATTTAACTACCAATTTAACTAAAAACTATGTTTTTACAACTTTTAAGCGGTAACTTAAAAGCTTTGTTTGTCCTTTACCTTGTTGTCTTCAGTGGCGTATCTACATTGGTTATTGCGGAATTTCCAAATTCCTTTTTGTCGTTGTTATTAGTTAGTTGTTGATATTATATTTTTCATTTCATTCAGGAGTTTTGTGACAATCTAGCAACGACAGTGTTGTTTTACAACTTTTCAGAATTTACTTTCAAAGCTTTGTTGTTTCCTTTTTCCTTTTAATTGTTAAAGGCGTTTTGATTATTGACCTTTTTAAGGTATACTCATAGTACATGCCTAGGTGTATTTAATTCATTTTTTTATCTTCAATCTAGTCACTATTTCGAAGCCATAAAACCAAACAATGTAGGTACCCACAACTTTTCTAAAGAAGCTTAAAAGCTCTTCTGCGAGCTTCTCGTGTTGCGGTCCACTGAAACTTTTGTCACTTTACAGCACTTAGACTTGGAGTTGTATCAATGAAGAACTTTCCAATATCGTTGTTCGATGAGGATCCAAGTCAAAGTTTAAGTGTAACAGCCGAGTACCGAGGTACCGACTTAAGATTACAAGAAAAGCGTTTTATCGAACACCAGATAGCTACAACTTTTGGTGTGGTTGAGAATTGATGACTGGAGTAATGTCAGTAACCCATTAATGACCCACTACAGGTTCGGGTCTCCTTCTCGCTGGCCTACTGCGGGTTGGTGGACTTCACAAACCTGTGAGAACATTTTTTTGTGAACTCTCAGGCATGCAAGTTTCCTCACAATGTTTTATGGATAATATTCGGCCAAATCAACTGGATTTCCTAGGTTCATACTTCTTGCATCTTTGTTACTGATAGCAGGCTGGCATGATATTAGTGTCGGTAATCCATTAATGACCCGTTGCAGGAACGGGTTTCCTCTCACAATGAGAAATCCACGGACCCGCATTAGGCTAGCGGATAGCCTATGTTCTTTTCATTGAGTGAGTAGACCCGACCCTGTTGTGGGTTACTACTGGGTTACAGACTGATCTTACTGGTTATAGACTGATTATGGCGTCAATTTGTCCGTCAAAAAAGATATTATTGAAAATGAAAGACACTTTAGATTGTCTTAAATGTTTAATACGTCGTGGTCTTTAACCCGTATCTGAACCAATTTGTATTGGAGTAACATAGGTACCTAATATTGGTATTTCTCCCTTTTCCGGTCCAGTACCAGATTGTAGACAACAGACAGACTTCGCAATCGTTTATTAGTAAAGCCTTTTGCGGTCAGATTTCTTATTTTACATATAATTTTATTAAGTAATGTTTTACTTAGCTCCGTATCATGAGTATCGTTAAACACTTTATGAAGCTTACGACTCAGCTCACTATGCTGTTTTCATTTTGGAACTATTTAAGGTTTTGCGGTCAGATTTCTTATTTTACATAATAATTAATGTTTTACTTAGCTTCGTACCATGAGTATCGTTAAACACTTCATGAAGCTTACGACTCAGCTCACTATGCTGTTTTCATTTTGGATCTATTTAAGGTCCTAGTAGATACTATTTCAACTCGTTCTTTTCATTCGATCTTTTCAACAGAAGAAGCGTGGACTTTAGAAATAAGTAATAGGCTGTTGATCCGGTTTAAAAACTAATCGAATAACAAAATTTCTCCAATCCCGTTTAGCCTTTGTTGTGTGAAAAATTATTCACACATACATCCATCCATCTTACAAACATTCACATTTTAATCAATAGTATAGGATACTATTTGAGAATTGTTTGTCGCGTTTTCTTTCGTTTCTCAAAAACCTATCCTAGGAATAAACAAAAAGATTTGTTGAAGTACAACACGAAAATACAGCTTTACTAGTTAAACGTAAACCAGTAGTTTTTGTAATTTCCACCGATGTTGGTCATTTTATTTCTTCAGTGAAACTTTTTAATACGAATTCCGTTCCGCAAAGAGGTTAAGCTCTACCTCGGAGCTTTTCAAAAAGCTTTAGGTTTTGGACCACTTGATTTTATTTAGCTTTTCGAAGTTGGATTACCAAGTCGTGACTTGAATTGAGTAAGTAAATCTTGCTTTAGGAACTGATTTTTGGTCATTCTAATTATAGTAGGGTAGTTTATTTAATTTTGACTCGTCTTTTTAAGGTAAATTATTCCCATATATATTTTTACCTTATCTAACCTTACCTTGCCTTATCTTTCTTAATGATGGATATCTATCTATCTATCCAATGGATTGATGTATGAGTGTTTGTTACCTAACTCTTCCACGCAACCAGTGAGCGGATTTGGATGACATTTTGCACTTAGATAGTTTATAATCCAGATAAATATTTTAAAAATTCTTCGGAAAAAAAAATTAAAATACACGCGTTAATATAGACTGTTAAATAATTTGGTATTTTAATTCAAATACGTTTTCATTGTACTTAATATTTTTAACACAAATTGACATACGTTTTAACAATCCTTTTTAAGGGACTTCCAATTTCTAAATTTTGTTTAGAAATGAAAGCTTCTTAAACGCCTTATCACGTCTTTATCATTAGAATAAGAGGACAAATGCATTTCGAGATACCTAGTAGATTTATTGTTTTGCTGTCAAAACAAGAATATCGGTCACAAAGTTATCACTTGCGTGTTATCTCCGCTGTCATTGCCTCTAAGTGCCTTTTACTTGCTACTAAACGTATTCCCGGGTAAGAAATAGTACCTATCTACTGATATTCTGCTCAAAAATAAGCTATTTTAGACTTAATCCTCTTTGATGACCCAAGTGGCGCAGTGGTTAACATGTCGGTGCGCTGCGCGGAAGGTCCTGGGTTCGATTCCTAGCAGAGCAGAGATTTGAATGATGAATTTGAATTTCTGTTTCTGGTCTGGGTGTGTGTGTTGTTGTCTTGTGTGTGTCCATGGCACCCACGACACAGGGAATCCTAGTGTGGGGCTATGAGTGTGAAGCGTTATTTATTTATATTTATTTAATCTTCACATACAACCTTAAAACTTCTTCTGTTAGTAGAAAATAGTCAGGTTTTGTTCGGATCTTGGAATTTCCTTAGACTTTAACATCAGAGCCCTGAACATTCGACAAAGTAATCGTATGGTAAACATCTGACATCTTCCCATACTAATGACACACGTTAACATACTAATACTTTGATGATAGTGTTCATGCTCACGGCACTGCATGGTCGCTACAAAGAACAAACATTTTTAATTGTTTCTTGAACTAACAGAGATTCATCTTTGCTTCTTGGCATCTATTTTATGAATCGCCATTACCTAATACGAAAAAATCTATTAAATAGCACACGAGATGCTGACGCCTAACATAAGTATCTTCAACTCTATAACTCAATAAAATCATGATTGGATGTGCTGGGATTCGAACCTGGACCTCTCTATTAGACCACATCATAGTCTTTGGGCTGTCACCGTGTCTTACTTGCCACTTTTTATTGAAATATGTGACATCCCGTTTTCCGCCAAATGTCTATGACTAGTTGACTACATATCTCTCTAACTAACATAACACTATAAACAAAACACCAAACAAAGATCCCAGAAACTACGTTACGCAATACTACGACTGTCCTTATCATAACTGGGAGCTATTACCATGAAACGTTTTGAAATCTGGTAGCTTATTAGTTTCGCTTATCGCGGGGCCCATCGCCACGTGACGGGACTGTAATGGGGGGGATATTAACCCAGTTCTGGGTTATCTGATTCTGATGGCCCTACGCTGAAGATGGACCAGGGACACAATGGGTTGCATTGCAACTATTTAAACGATGCAACTTTCTTTCTATGAATGTTGAATGTAGTTCGTTAAATAATAAGCAAAGTTCCTCATCGCGCGTTGCGAAAGGGGCTAGACGGAAAAAATTAAGACGAAAAGTTGTAATGACATTGTCATTTACGTCATGAACTTCGTTCCATCGTTCCATCCGGGTGTCCCTTGACACCTCTCAAGTTTTTGTTTCTGGTTTTTGTTTTGTTTTATATTAACTGAACTGAGGAAGACAGCGGGAAACCGTTGGATTCAAAGGCCCAGGACCGGGCGGAGTGGCGTCGATTATTGGAGGCCCATGTCCAGCAAAATGTCAATTACCTAGTTTTAAAAGTTCTTTTCTGTTATCCTTATATTGACTAAAATGCGAGTGTTTATAAGGATGTTTGTTACTCTTTCATTACTTCTATGTATCTATTGAAAATTAACCGACAAAAACATAACTTGTTTCGTTTGAAATCGCTTTTATTTACAAATTATCTCTAACCGTTTACTATTTATTGTAAATCCGCAACGTTACTGCAATATAAGTCCTTTACATAGCAACTCGCATTGAGGTAAACATAACTTGTATAATTCTGCTGCAATGTGTTAATAAATATTCATTATTAACCCGGCGCCAGGCTAAGAAAAACGTGGTTAACATTGAATTTTATTACAATTACAATATATTGTATCAATTCATCAATTTGTTTTATAGTTTTTCAAATATAAACGTAACATACATTTTAATATATTAAACTTGACATAATATCGATGATAGCCTAGTGGCTAAAAATCAGGTCCCTAACGCGAGTGGTCTGGGTTCGAGTCACATTACTTTCCTAACTTTTCTGCTGTAACGGTGAAGGAAACTCCCGAGGAAACCCATATTATTATGTCTAAGATTACTCATAGTGATCTAAGGTATTGAAGTCAACCAACCTGCATTAGGCCAATTAGATGGACTAAGGTCTACATCCTTCTCATTGTAGGAGGAAACCCGACATTGCAGCGGGTCACTAATGGATGACAGATACCATGACAGGTCACTAATATGACGTATCTGTCACATCTCTAATATTTTAGCTGAAATTGCAAATATTTTCCATCTTCTGACAAAGATTACCTTTCTGAATGAACGCACCCAATATATTACTGCTGAAATAATATTTCCATCACGTATCGCATATTAATATCTTAATTACCAAAACCTTGAGCCCTTCTAAAGCGTTTATTGTGAGATCAAACGCCATAAGCCCGCGGCGGTCCAATCAGTATTAAGGTCACGTGAGACATGATCTTGGATTTATGGGAACCTTTCCCAGTACAGAATACAGATATTATCTCAAGTATTCGCCAAGAGATGGCGTCACTAGTATTCTGAATCACGCTATTGAAGTTTTCTAAAGTTCTGTCACAGTAATGGGTCATGAAATTCTGTCAAAAGAAAATTAAAAGAGCTTAATAAAGTTCTTTCCTGAGATTTCTCGTATTAAAAGGTGATGATGAGTGTTCATCATTAATACAAGATAATATATCTTACGTTTCTGTACTTCTAAGGAATCCTGAAAGAAGTTACTACACTGAAAAAAAAATATGATTACTTTAATCAAGATATTGGTAGCTGTAATCATACATCATGACTCCATATGAGCCTGTCAAGATAATGATTTCTGTGACTAAGACAAATTTGTTGAATTTCTCTTATTATTGTCAGTCAAATACTGTATTGCCTTTATAAAGGCTAGTTATGTAGTTTGATTCATAAATTGTCCAGGGCGAACATGAGACTTAACTGCATTATTAAAGTTCGATTGTCAATTCAAGTAATCTCACAGTAGCATTAACTAAGATAATAGTTGCTAGCAAGATATTCATGTTCAATGTAATTATTATACTATTTTAGATTAAAGAATATAATAGTGCATTCAACCATGACGTTTAGTTACGTCTAACGAATTCTTTACTGCCCTGGTAAAGACAACTTAGTCGTCTTGATTATATCTTGTTCAGTGCAAGCATGATCCCCTACTAAAACAACAAAGTTCTATAATAAAATCAATTCAAGATCCCATGCTATAGCAACTAAGATAAAAGTTGACTGAGCAATGGAAATTATTAATTTTAAATTAAGTCTTCTCTAGAACAGATAATATATTCTACTTCAAACAACTAAGGTCTAGGTCCATTCTGACAAAACTAATTATTGTATCTACTAAGAAAAGTTGTTGAAATAGTCATGACAGGTAATACATTCAAATAAGATCTTTTTTCATTCTACATTTGATTATTCGTCGTATTAACTAAGTGTAGATACCAATTCAAGTAATGTACATAGTTGCGCTAACATGTTTTCTATGTTAATACTTTTGTAATTCAATATCATATTGTGCATAGGTACTGCATCATTCTTGAATGAATTACAAAAAATTTCACATTCATTAATGTGAATAACTTTGTAATTAATTCAAGATGCAGTACCTAGATACAATTTGATCTCGAATTACAAAAGTATTAACATATTATAGATACATGTTGGCGCTACTACGTAGAATACTTGAATTGGTATCGTACCTACAACACTACTGCCTATATGTATTATCTAGGAAGGATTTGCAGGTGTAAATAAAATATAGATAAGTACATTTAAACGTATATTTTTATAAAGAACTACGCAATGTAACATATTTTTTACCATTGCTAAGAATAGACAAGTGACATGGAATAGGAGACACTAAATTTGTGTAATATCTGACATTTTCTTTTACTTTTGTTTCTGCGACTTCGTAGGCAAAAAATTGTTCATCATATACCAAAGTTTGCATTAATATTCCCATTAAAATCAAATTATTTGAATCATACAAGTAGACATTTT
This sequence comes from Erynnis tages, assembly GCA_905147235.1. Classification (NCBI taxonomy): domain Eukaryota; kingdom Metazoa; phylum Arthropoda; class Insecta; order Lepidoptera; family Hesperiidae; genus Erynnis; species Erynnis tages. Next base: position 1,371,208 of record LR990076.1, read on the forward strand.
GCACTTTAAAAATCGTAGGCAATGAATCATTAGAACTTGTATCATATATTAGGAGTGTTCCTTTAACATAACGTGTAGTAGACACAGTGGCCCAAGTAATATGTACTAGTGGCTTATTTTGACATAATTGTAAACTAGATTGTACAAATTGTTTAGAAATATCGCAAGTTGTACGAACAGTAGGACCTGTCGTAAGAGTATCAGGCCCTGAAGTGTTTAAGGCACTAGAAAAAAAGCAGCAACTGTGCTGCTCGCTAACTGGACTTACAGGTGTACAGCTAGTATTCAAATCTTCCATGTTAGATGACTGTAATACAACATCGTTAGTAATGTTAGAAAAATGTTCACGCATAATATGCCTTCTAAAAGAATTAAACAATTGAAATTGACGATTACAACCATCTTCAATATGTATTGAAGATGGTTGTAATCGATACCCGTAATTCTTCAGGGCTATGCAACAATACAAAGTGCGACCTAAGAATTTTAATATTTGGTAACTGCAGTCTGCATACAAAACAAGTCAACATCTTAGTAAAATTAGAAGAAACAAACAATTAGAAACAAATATTTTCAATACAATATAACCACTTTGGACAAAGTAACATAGAGATCAACTTAGTAATTATATTATATGCAGGTACCTATTTTATTGCATTGCTATTCAACAATAGATACCTTCTCGGTCGTAGGTACCTAATAAGATCAAACTTTAAGATATTGTTTCTTTTTCAAACAATTAACACTTAAAGATAAAAACGTAACATATATTATACCTTTAAACTTGGTATAACTATTAATATTAGAATTGTTTCAAGTTGGTAACAAACTAACCGATTGATATTATGATTATGTTGCTATCCATCCGCACATATAAACAAAGGTTCCAAGAAAGAGAACACTAAAAATTACAATCTGTCAAGAGAGATTCAGCCGTGGTAGAGCCCCTGTCGAATTCAGAGGTCATTTTATATAGGCCTCGTTGAAAAAAGTACCACACGGCATAGGAGTCACACCCCTACTCCAGATTTATCGACCAAATAGCCTTGTAGCATGTGTCTATAGCTTGCAAAATATTGGTCATTTTTTTTTCTTCTGCTTGATTGTAGTTGTATTTAGAAGATGTGGAATGGCCAGCAAAGCTCCAAGATTTTTCTTTTCCTCTTCAGAAACTGAAATATAGATAAAACATTTTGAAGAAAAAAATACATAACTACATACTTAAAATATGCAAACTTTAAAAATTCCATTGTAAAAGGCAGCCTAGTTGCTGAATGCAATTTTTTCCAAGAAACTCAATGTATATACTGAGTAATAAACATAACAAATAAAAAGTAACAAAGCAGTAAATTAAAAGAAATTTTCATAATATGACACTAAAATGAATTAACAGTAAGTAGTTTTTATCCTGGATAAGTTTAAGTTTCTCATGGGAGCTGCGATAAACTAATCTGCAGGCAAAAGGTAGTAAAAATAATTATTATGATTATTCTGTATTACTATTAGTGGCACTTACATTCCCAAAGGCAAATAAGTTCTTGACAAAAGCCGTCTTTCGAATTTCGTTTTTGTAATATTTCCATAATCTTTATCCTTGATAGTGGAAAGAAGGCAAAGAAATTGTTGGAGTGGTCTTTGTAGATTTCTTCAAAGTCAATTATCAGCTGGAAAATAGAATAATATTAAATTAACGATACTAAAGAAAAAACTGAAAGATTTGAGACACAACTATGATTTTGTCTAGTGTTCAAAAAACTTAATCATTAAAACTTGGTTAAATTAAATTGAAAACATACCTGCAATATTAACTATCCAAACTAATACACACTCAAAAAATTATTGCTCCCTTAATGTGTACATTACAAATAGGGTACATATATATGCTCATGACAAGCCAAAGACTATTGGATTCCTAACCACTGTAACTACTTTCCATCAGGTGAACTGTATGCTTGTTTGCCATAAAAAAAAACTTACTAGGTTATATAATTATTTAACTTACAACGCTCTGAGAATCCAAATTTGACACTGTTTCATTGTTATTTTCCTTTTGCAGTGTTATTGGTGCATTTGGTTTTCCTATTTGTGTCTCAGACCCGCAGTCCTTTAATGGTACCACAAATAGTGGGGAACAGTCTTTGGGGTCAATTTTACAGTTATTTTGCAAATCCAGATCAAACTGTACATTTGAAAAATCAAGGCCCTGAAAAGAACACACAAAATTTCATCACACAAATATTATTAGTATTAGCAGTAGCAGTAGACTCATATAAGCTATAGCACAACTAACACACACAAACATAACAAACAAACATAAACTTAACACTTAGACAACATTATTTCATCCCAGAAAAATGCAATGTGTAATACACCCTTTGCTGTCATTATTATTGGTAATAGCAGGTAGGTATGTACATTAATGATTATAATGACAAAATGATTATTAAGCTTACTGATAAAGATGATATGTTGTAGGTGCTGTCACTGTCTGTTGGCAAAAACTCTTTCTTCCAGGTAAGCCAACACCTTGTAAATAGAACCCTAGGTCCTGTTTGGGGAATTAAATCCTTCAGGTCTTCGTGTGTAAGGGCTGATAAGGCCTGGACTGTTATCTGCTGTTCTAAAAAAAAAATATCTTGAACCTACATCAATCTGGAACAGTTCCATGTGCATGCAACACTCACGTTAAGTAGGTAAAACCTTAATTGTATTATTTATATGTAACGATGACGATGATGAACTAAAGTACACCTGATGGTAAGTGAAACGGCTGTCCATAACAGTAACAGCGTCATATGTTTGATCTTGCGACCAAGATTTTAAACGACAACACTGCACTGCGATCTTCGTCTTGAGATATAATATAAGATGGTACCTGACTCAGTTAACATTGCCCTGCAAGCCGGTGTTTGCACACAAACGCTTGACAGCAGAATACCTGGCAAAAGGTGTGGTAGGTAGGGACTTCCCCAAATGGCAATGGCGGCCCCCAGCATGATGCTTATTACATTACTACATGGCTACTGGCTATGTTAGTACAGAATTAAATAATATTTAGGTATTATGGAAGACATAGGTAGTGAATTTGTTTGTTCTCTCTTCAAATAAACATCTATGTAGGTATTTCATACTCACCTTCAAATACAGGTATAAGTTTGGGAAGTTCCCATGTTTTTAAAAGTTCTGCCACATCATCCATGTCCACAATTAAAGCACCTTTTCAAACAGAAACACACGAACCACAAAACAACGGAATCTACGCGTATAACCTTTAAAATCTTTAAATACTTAACTTAATTATTACGCGCGCAGCGCGCACGCACGTCACTCCGCACTTCCGCAGGCAACGCAAACGAAGGAAAGAAAGAACATGGACAGGTCAAAACTTGTGAATATTAAAAAATAGCCGTTGCGCGCAGTGTTCCCACCTTAGGGAATTTTTCACTAGATTTAGGGAATAAAATTCTATAGTAGCTCAACGATTTTTGATTTTTTTATGTCACTAGACATAGATTTGGTGACTTCTAGTGACTTTTGACGATCAATGACAACGATTTTTTATTTATTTTCCCCTGTATAATAAATATAGGAAACCTCATAAGAAAATAATGAAGGAAACTTTATAAGGTTATTTTTTACTATAATGTTGACAACACGGATACTCAATGCGACTGATCGTAGAACTTACTGACACTATAAAAAAGTGTTTTTCTGATTGCAAAGAAGCCGCAAACCTCAAAATACATAGAACGAAATGTACTGAAGTGATTAAGAATGTTATCGCTCCCCATTTCATTCAGACGCTTAAAAATGACATCGGATCACAAAAGTATAGCATCTTGCTCGATGAGTCCACAGATCTAAGCGTGTCCAAATATTTGGGAGTAGTGTTACGATATTTCAACAACAGTGCACTGCGATCTTCGTCTTGAGATATAATATAAGATGGTACCTGACTCAGTTAACATTGCCCTGCAAGCCCGCGGTGTTTGCACACAAACGCTTGACTATTATTAATATACATTTTTTTAAATAATATTATGCCGAATAGTATCTAGGGAATTCTAGGGAATTATTGATATTTTAAATTCTCACTATCTAGCGAGATTTGATTGTACTTCTAGTGACTTGTCGGAATTGAGGGTGGCAACACTGGTTGCGCGGGGTGGGAGGGCGCGCGGGTGTGCACATAGCCACGCGACGATCATCGTACTTCGATCAATTTGTATGCCCTATTGAATCTACTAAGAAACTTGTTTAGTACTACGGTAATTTGATTACAACTAATAATTTAAATTGATAAAAAGAACTTTTAACGTTTGTTTATGCTATCATTATTTTCATAGAAGTAAATAAATAATATTTTTGATTTAGCTTAGTTTAATGCTTAATATAACGCAATAATTACTGCAACAAATATATAAATTAATTGCTTCAACTTTTAAAAATTGTTGATGCTATCAAAGAATATTGTAGATTTTACTTTTTAGCTTGTTTAATTCGACAACTTAGCTAATTTCATGTAACCTGTCCGATGACTGATACAACATTGCACCTTGTTATAATAATAAACACATAAAGCTAATGCACACACAGGTTCTTTGTAAGTCAAAATATAATACACTTGTTGATTTAACTGGGATTATGTATAGATTCAAGGATTTTGTAGTAGTTTTTATAATGACCTAATATTGAATTAACAATTTACCTATGTTGTTTTTCAAACAAATTCAGTTTGCTATTGCAACAACTTCATCTTGTTTTTAGTAAACATTACTTACGTCATTCCAAATATTTTAGCGCCAACTATGAGAAAACACTACTTAGTTGGAGTATATTTTTTTCAGTGTACTAAAACGTTACAACCTCTTTCATGAAGTTAACCTAACCTAACCTTTAACCTATTATAAGTAGGTACCTCGTAAACAGAAACAAATGTCATGTCATGATACTACCTTAAAGTAACAAGCTTAGATACCTACTCGTATACATCTCTGTACCCCTAAACAGTTGTCTAGTCGTAATTTTTTTATACTAAACCTAACGTGGTTCGCACAAACTTTTTGCTGATCGCTTATTAAACGCTTATAATATAACACTAATTACAATTTTTTTTGACCACTTTTTGCTATATCACGATTTCTGCACATCAATTACATACACGTCCACCGACAATGACTTATTATTCATTATCTCATTTGTGTGAGTTTTTAATGAGTTGCAATACTCGCAAAAGTATTACTGGTTGAAAAGTCTTAGAAAAAAATTTCACGCCAATTATGCGAATCAAATCTTTTCAACGCTCATTTTTTAGTCGAAATTCAATTTCAAAAATGGAATTGCAAGAGAAACCGTCAACTTTTTAATAAATTTATTAAGTAGGTATCGGCTTATAATTTTTTTTTAATACTATCTATAACCCTGCAATGAGGCAAACAGGCCACCTGATGGAAAATGGTCACCGTTGTCTATGGACACTGCAGGGTCGGGTCTCCTCTCACAAAGAGAAGTATGTAGGCCTTAGTCCACCAGGCTGGCCTAATGCGAGTTGGTGGACTGAACAGACAGGTACCAATATTCTGCATGTACGAGGCAGAAATGTATCAGAGAATCTAACTGTGACTGCCACGAACTCAGATGACGTTAAGCTTTTGAATCATTCATAATTCCCTAGGGATGGGATCGTCGCCCACATAATACGCGAGCTCCGTGCTTTGATTTAAGAGGTGTGTGACATTGACGGACAGTAATATTTGAAGCTACAAGTTTAGATCTCAAAACCGTATGACCTTCTAATGGTTTCGAGTTCATAAAGCATCAAACGTTACGAATGTTTCGAGAATAATAAAATAGAAATGTATGGTTACCGGAGATGTTTTTTGAGGCGAATATTTTAATCTTGATGAGTAGCAGCAGCGAACATCAGATAGGATTTCTTTTCTATTTGAGGTTGGATGTGTTTGTCCTAAGGCTGCAGTCACCACATAATATCAAGTGGCCTAGCTGCATGCCCGTTTGCTACTCAATTGCTATAAAAAAAAGACTTAAAATGATTTTGCAAGCCAACACACTCATAAACCACAACAACTATATTTTACTTAATTACTATAAAATGAGATTTGATAATTATTATATAGTAACTAAAGCCAACCCACTCATTAACAACGACAACTATTATTTTACAATCAATAAAGGGTTTTCCCTACCATTAACTAAGTAACAGTAACTAAACGTGTAATTAACTGAGTTAGTTACATTACGAAAGCTCCTCTAGGTGTTAAGCGGAACAACACACATTACACCGCTTAATGTAACATCTACGTAACAGGAGACGCCATTAAACATGCAAAAGCTCTCAAGTTCGTGCCCAGAAGCTTTCTGATGAGCACTTTATGAATGAACTTGATGATGGTAAGATATAAGATATTATGAGGCTATTTAGAGCTCTATTTTAAAATAAATATAATCACAATAGAACGCCGATTAACAGAATCGCCAATTATTATCCGAATCGGTCCGAAGCGTAATATAAAAAATTAAAAATAAGTAATTAAGTTGAAGCTCGCCAGAGTCTGTATTTGTTAAATTTCATAAAGTTTATTCTATGTGTAACAGTTCGTTTTTCTTTATTACCAGTCTATGTCCGATTATCCAAATTTTCGATGATCCGAATCGACCGCGGTCCCAATTAATTCGGGTAATCGGCGTTCTACTGTTTTGAATAAAAGTTTTGTACTCAAAGTTCTCTACTAGGATTCCTTGTTTCGTGGGTGCCGTGGACACAAATAAAATAATACATACCATAAACGCTCAGACCAGATACATGAATTTGAATTCATCATTCAAATCTCTGCTACAAAGTACAAAAGTTTTTACAATGATGGATAAAGTGACAAATAATGATAGGTTACTGTTACACTTGTGACTCGACTCCCTTGGTGGTCTGTGTTTTATATCGAGTGCTCCGAAGAAGTAAAGTTCTCTACTTACATCGTAGGTTTAAACTTTAATAAATTTTGAAACCAGAAACCAAAATATAAGAAACGAATAAAAGGATTACCCAAAATAAGGCCCAAGAAAATCACTAATCACTCACTAATCGCTCATCATTTTGTTATTGGGGATGTATTTTATAAAATGCAGAACATAATATTATTATGTGATTTGCTACCGTCATAATTATGTGATTTGTTACTGGAAACAAAACTTACTTGCGACATCTATATTCTACGACATTATTATAAGTAACCGTACCCACTACCCATACTACTAGGTACCTCATTTAACAAAGAAAATTTACAAACAAACCATAACCGCTTTCCCTCAGAGCCGCTAGATAAATACCAGTATAATTTCGCAATGGATGTAGAACAACACATTTTCTACTAGAACACGCCGCTTTGGCTCTACGCCCGGAGTGCGTAGCAACAGTCGTTTCATTCAGATAAGCCACTTCCGCCGCATATCGAGCCTTCGTAAACAACTGGCTTTCTTTTGTACAAGCCATTCTGACGTTTAGAATACGCCAAGCAGAAATAATATTTCAATCAGTTTTACTATAAAATTTTAAACAAAAATACACAAAAATTTTAACTTTTACGTAAAAGATAGGCTTTTTATCTTACATTTATGCTTTAATCACTTCATAGCTCATGAATATCTACTGCTGGACTTTTCTTATCTTGAAGCTCTGGGGGCTTTATAAGAATTAATAAATTAGAATTAATTTAGAATCAATTCAATGAGCGATGGATGGAATACGTTACGTAAGGTATACTGAGAAGCTACAAAAAATTCCCTCGGCAAATGGCAGAACTAATAAAATAGATTTTTAAAAATTCACGTTCACCAAAAATAACAAAAAATTCTACTGAAAAAGCTCGCACGGTTCAAATAACTCAATCGTAAACCGTGAATACTAGCAAAATATTCGAGTTGAAAAACCGAAAAAAATTCTTTGCGAAAGTCAAAACTGCGTTATAAAATTGCATTTGAAGTTTGTTTGATATAGTTTTAACGGACACATTTTTTGTATGAACATGTTGTCCAGTGGTCGAAAAAGTAATTATTATTTAAAAAGTTTTTGTTAAATTGCTCACTTCAATGTTATTTATGTGATGTGATTTAACGGACAGATATTTCAGACTCCTTCATGGGGAAGTTATGAGAAAGGTAATATTTACCTCCCCGGGCTGACTTCAATACTAATATTTTCTTATTCTCAATGTAGCTGTGACTCGCAAGGAGTGTTAATGTCTATTATTACAAAGACAAATGAACTTTAAGTGAAGAATATAGCACGATAAATCCCGGAATTTTTACCTCGTCTCACGTATCTGCTATTTAACATGTTCCGATATTATGCAGGCCACGTACTGACTAGAGATTTTCCTGCATGTTGGGACCTAAGAATGAGTGATACGATGGAAATAAAAACGATGAAGCTATCATAATATTCCGCCAAGAATACAAAATTATGAAGCACGACGCTTTTGAATTTAAATTAGATAATGGTTAACTTTTGCAAGCTTAGAACCTACCAGTGTCCTATAAATATTGAAGGTTGAAATAAGAAAAAATAATAAGAAAAAAAATAAAAAAGTTTTTAATAACGACACAAAAAAGAAGAAAGAACATAAAAATATTAAGATTATTAGAAAATGAGGTAAATTTTATAAACTAAACGTGAATTAAAAAGTAATTTAGCATCGTATTCATATGTTAGCAAATATTGTCAACAACCTTTACTTGAATTAGATACCTATTAGAACACCAAAAAATGAAGCAATAGAATAATAAGATAAGTAAAAGAAAATAAGCCTAACCGGTGCAGTTATCACTTCATCTGAGATGGTCCTATGCAATGCGTATAAGGATATCCCACTATTCATAGTCACAAAACCTAAGATCTACGACATGTCACAAAGACGTATTAAGTGTAAGAACATTAACTTACATAGCTTTGAAACATTCCAGTTTACCAATATAAACTCATCACAAATTTTTGATATAAAAATGCTTTTGATATAAAATTTCATAATTTAGTCTTCATAGAGACTATTCGCTAAACCATTTCAATTTCAAGTTACGTAAATCAATTTTAATGAACATTACCAAATTGTGTAACCATTCAAGAAATCAGCGTTCAGAGTTGAGATTTTGTATAAACATATTAGATTTATTACCAACAATATCTACGATCTCAGGCACGTCTGACACAGCTACATAGACTTACAAGGTATTGAGCAATTCCTCCATTGCCGTTTAATCTGAAGATCCACTGCAGTTCGCTCTCGCAATTTGTGAACTAACTAATGATGAGAAAGTCAAACAAATTGTTGATTTTACGGCTAATTCGATTCACTGCGGCAATACGTTTTATTCGCTGATTTGCGGTTTTCTCGGCTGTTGGCTTTAGCTCTGTCGGTCTCGAGTTGATGTTGGTTTGTGGTCTGTACCTTTCTTAGGATTGATCGAAGTAATTATATAGGTTTGTCTTGGGAGATCTTACCGTCTCAGTTTTACGATCATTGCGGTTCTTTGTCTATCTACAATGGTAAGAAGGCCTTCACAAAGTAATATTGTTCACCTTGAAAAAATATTTTACCTTGAAAAACCTTGAAAAAATATTTCCCAGTTTAACCAGATAAAACTTTATGAGTGTTCAAAACAGCACAGTAATATTGCTACGAAGTAGACGAACAGCGTGACTAATATCGACCAAACTTCTATTGTCGTTCCTTTAATTTAATCTAACAAGGAAAACATTGGAACATCTGCCAAATTTCAGTTCTATTCCACTAAGCCAAGTCAGGCTGCGCTTCGAAATATTGTTTTAGATAACCCAACACCTAGGATTGGATAGCCTTTACCGGCACTTTGCCAGGACCTGCATTGCCCACAAGCCGGAACGACGGTATTTCGACTTTACATAGAAAATTGATTGTTATGTCTTTGCTGTCATAAAGTTTTGCTTAGTTCGCTCTGCTTATTTCTCTGATTTAATCTTCCCTCATAATTCTTACTTTCACAAGGGTCACTATTGCTTGCATTAACATTTGTTGTTTATTTACTTTGATTGTTTACGCAATTTTCCACGACTCTCGTTTCGTTTTCAAGTAAAAGTAAACCCGGTTATTTTAAAGTTATCTTATCAAGGTATTGATGCTAATAATCATGCAGATTTACTGAAGTAACACAAACATGGGAAACAAAACGTTAAGCTCTATTCATTCTTCTTCAAGTTTCTACGAATCAAGTAATGTTTATGTTCCAAGATTCTCGTTAACAGGTTCCCATGCATTTTTCTCTCTAGCTTTATTAATGGTGTGTACACCAACATTAATCTGCATAATCCTTCCAACAGACGTATCTCTGTCGTTATCAGAACGAGATAAGGCAATTATGAAAGCTGTTGCTACTGTATTTTATCGTCAAGTTTATCTGATGTCGGACCGCCCACGTGCTCTTGCGTAACGTGAATTCCTTTGAGATCCTAATGAGCTTTATTGATGGGCTTAGCTTTGGTGTAAGTTTTAGTTGGCGACATTATATTGTAATTACTGCAATTTTGCATCTAATGTTATCTTACACAAACGTTGGTATTAAACTAGCTTTAGTAATGTTAGTGAATACTATTGTAACTATAAATTACATAATTATTATGAACATTCCAGCATAATGCTGAAATTCTTGGTGTGTGTCTGCTTAAAAAAGGAATTTAAAAAATTTAATTGTCATGGTACTTATATCAGATTTTATTTTATTACTTAATTTCATGTATTATAAAAAATAACTCTTTATTTCTCATCTTAATTTATAAATTTAATTCAATCTTTGTTATATTATCTGTTTTGTTACGTTCTATACCAAAATTATTTACCCAAAGTTTCTTGACACACATACCTATACGTAAAACCTTAAATATTGTACTTCATCCTCCTATTCTAAGAATCCATTCGTTCCAGTTTTTATTATTTCTCAATTCGGCCGATTTAGAAGCGGTTTTACCACATTTCTGGGCCTAGCGGCTTCGTTTGTTTTTTTCTCGAATCTCAAAAGGGATCAATTAGTTACGGCATGGTGCCATACAAAAATGCTCCGTTGTACAGACTGGCCGACGATGATGGATCTTCCAACAAATAACCGAAATTCGTAGGAACATAAAATTATTAGAGTAACCATTTTTATTTAGTACAAACAATTATCGACCTACATTTCAATCTTGTAGGTTGAGAAAATGATGACGTTTATGTATTAAATTATTAGAGTAACCATTTTTATATATCTTTTGAATGAAGACATGTTAATTCTTATTAATTCACATTTATTGAAAATGTACCTAACCATTTTCAATAAATAATAAAATAACTAAAACAAATAAATAAAGTGGTTACATTTTCAATAAATGTGAATTAATAAGAATTAAAGTACAATCTTTGCCTATTGAGAAATTTAAGGACGAAAAGACTGGTTATTCTAATTAACTGATATCTATTGAAAATCGTTACTTATCTTTTTAACTAGTGATCTTTTATAATTTTGTTGTGTCTATAAATTTATTTATTCTTAAGTTACAAGTAGTGCGCTTCAAGTTCTTTTCTGTTTATGTAAAGTACATTAGGGTAAAACATAGTAAAAATTTAAATAAATTATCTGTTTTGTACGCGTCTATCGCACATTGATATTCATTTATTCCAGTGTCAATACATGCACTTTGTCACAATTCGTTTCCATTTAAAATCAATTCCGTTTCTTTATTTTGGGCTGCACACAATTTTATTGGCCATTACCTACTCCACGACACCTGCTGTCCAAACTTTGACCTCATTACATCAATTCTGAATCGTATGCCAAACGAACCTTTAACTCCAAACTCTTAAGAATTGAATTGGATTGGAGTCGAACAAACAAACACGAACACGTATTGTTCTGGACTGTATGCTTAGCGTTCATAATGAACGCACTCTAATTTCACTGTCACAAAGTTCATTTCTGTCTGAATGAGTACACTATACAAATACAATTTGGTACGCATGATTCTGGACTGTATTACGAACATGTTAAGGTTACCTAAGACTGACCATGTACAAACTAGGGTTGCGACTTTTTGTGCTCGATCCGATACTGCGGATTGACACTTGATCTTTTGGGTATCGGAACGAAAGCATGCGTTCCGATCCGCGGATCGGATCGAGACATTACGATCCGATATCCAAAAGATCGATCGAAAAAATTGCATAATTTTTATATATAATTATAATTATTATTTATAATGACATTTATTTTCCAATAAAAATTACTCGTAGTCATAGATATTCACGATTTTGCATCCTACCCACTGTTTTCTAGAAACATACGCGCTTGTCGCTTATGTCGTGTCATCTTTCACCCACCGTAGCCATCACTTGCCACTAGGTAATAGTAAAGCTGTAAAGTATCGACATTTTGTTTTGATATTTGTAACATAAACAATGTTGAATAAATAAATCTAAAGTTACTTCGGTAAGTTGAACTAACCACCCAATAACATCATGACTGTTACATCATGTGTAAACTCACAAGTTTGAATCGTCGATCTGATACCTACTTGTATTTATGAACGGATCGTGTGGTTTCGATCCGATCCAAATATCGACTTGATCGCTGCCCTCGATCCGATCTTCGAAATATCGGATCGGATCGTCGCATCCCTAGTACAAACTAATGCGCTTTCCCATGCTCAAACAAGGGTTATTGTTTTAGGTGATGCGCGCGCGCATGTGAAGATGGCGCGGGGGAGGGCGCTCCTCTTGCTATGGGTGGTCGCGGTGGTCGCGGACGGCAAACAAGGTGAGTACTTTGTTGTTACCGATCTCATTGTGATTTTATTTTCATTTGTCATTTGCCATGGCGCCTCTGGTCTTTGTTTATAGAAGTCCGTGGGACTTATTACATGAACTCATAAGATTAAAATCAATTTTTGATCAGTTCGATGTCAAATAATGTTGACCGGACAACGGGTCACAGTAACGGGTACCGGGTTTCAATAACCGATCTGTGGATCTGGATACTGGTTGAGTGCCAACTTGCCAAGACACTTTTCAATTGCTTTGAAGAAACATGTTGCCGGATAACCAAACATCATTAGGCTTTTCCGTAGTATTCATACCCAATGATTGATTATTATTTATTGTAGTCGGCCATATATTGACTATTTCGAAGACTATTGCATTACTACCAATTAATGTACCTAATAAGTAATCTAAGAAAGGTGTCTTGTGTAAGGATATATAAAAAATGTTCCGACAATGCAGCTATTGAATAAATTGTGAAGACGACCCAAAAAGCACATTACTTTTTTGCACCTCGCCCAAAAAGCGTAAGGGCCGGGAGAAAAAAAATTAAAAGATAACGTAAAAATTTACTGGGGAGTTTTCACCTAATCTCAAATTAGATAAGTGGGGGTACGACAAAAGATAGCTGTCGCCAACTTCAGAGGTGCTTCAAACACTTCGCTTTTTAGTTAAAAAAGCTTCCCCGAGAGAGTTTGCAAAGAATATTTCAGAGCATTCTCATTTATGTCTGCTACCCTGTTCGAAAACTGACGTTGAAAAAGTTAATGAAATTACTTGGATTATTATCAATTTCATATATTATTATATGGCTGAGGTTAAGACTGCGAGTACCGGGTAACTGGGTACTGGGTAAGTAACACTGGGTAGCGCAGAGGTTAAGACACCGGTACACTGCGCGGAAGGTCCTGGGTTAAAATTTCTGTTTCTGGTCTGAATGTGTGTTTTCTTGTCTTGCGTGTGTCCATGACATCCACGACACAGGGAATCCTAGTGCGGGGCTTTGAGTGTTAAGCGTTATTCTTATTTATTTATTCATAATATGTGACAAAGAATCACTTTGGTACTCAGCTTTAAGTTGTAACAAGTACGCGTACAGATTTCAAACCCCAAAAAAGTTACCAAAAGCTTTTTATCCGAACAACAACATAGAAAAACACTTTAAACTGAAATAAAACGAGATCCATACAGAGTTCTCTAAAGCCAAAAGAAACATTCAAGATTAGAAAGGAAGGTACGAAGAGACGATCTCGCAAAAAACACTTAATCGTGACGATGTAAGTGCTACTTCCGAACACGACTATCCCATTAAAGCTATCTATAGAAATGCTATTATGTCTCTCATGACTCGAGATTCAAACTCACTCACAGATAAATACGTCGGAGATTAAGTCGCTATGGGGAGTTGTCTCAACGTCGCCGAGCACCTAATAAGCAATTGGGACAAGTAACGAAGTGACTATGGACTATGCTACGAATAGTGGTGTGGTGGTAATGTGGTATTCTAACAAAGAAGAAAGAAAAATAATCAGAAAGAAATAAAAAATAAAATAAAAGATTTTATAATAGTGTATTTCATTCATATCGTAAGATACCGTTATCGTCGTTACCACTTCGTTATCGTAATATTTTATGGAAATACTGAAGATCTGTTGCTGTGAAATTAAGTGGCAATTCAACCGTTGCTGTAAAATTTTAGGCGTCAATTCGACTTTTTGGTTTTTCACACCTCCACATTAGTTAAAGAAATCGAATTTAAAACAAATTATAATATGTAAATCAATCAAGGCGTTTTCGTGTTTTTTCGGGACTGATAAACGATATATAATATGATTTTTATATAGGTAGGAACTGAAATCATAAATTACTCTTTATTAGTTCATCTTTCATCCAGTAAAGGTAGGACACGTATTTTTTTCTAAGTAATTGATGCAAGCGAAGCAGCAAATCAATTTTATTGAGATTACAGCATTTTAGAAGCCCGAGGTGTGAGAATGATCAGATAAAATTTTACGATTACAGACCAAGAGAGTCCATTGAACTAAATAATTATTTAAACGATGATACTCTGAAAGGACTATTGCTTCGATAAATTGCAGATTGATCATTATAATCTGACAAAGGTTTGTGAATATCCGATTTTGTAAGCCATTTTTATTTTACTGTTTTTTTTTATTTTAAATTTGGTGACTATACACGTACGCGCTTATTCTTTCTGCTTTACTGAATTCAATATCGGAATATTCGAAGACGAAATTGCGATCGGTCAAAAACGAAACAAAATGTATCGACTGGAAGCTGCACTCGTATATCAGAAATAGAAATTTAAACTCCATTTACGTTGAAATACGAAACTCTAACACTCCCAGCTGGCGTGAATGAAACGGAAAATAATAGCTGGAGACTCCCAGGAGATGCCATTATAACCCGACTAACAAAGGGATTATCTTGTTTGGGAACCTCTTGACTGGCACTCGACGTCTCTTTGTATATATCGTGTTACATTTCCAATGTAAAGGTGGCTATTGAAGCAGTTTTTGTAGGTGTGGTCGCCCTTTGTATTTTTTCTGCATCAAGGGTGAGAATTTGTCGGTCCTGTTTCTCAAAGGATACGTTCGGTAATTTTAGATTTGGGGCTTGCACCTTGTTGTTACTTTGTTAATGGCGGACGAAGAGGTTTCTAAAAGCTTTCGTATTAGCTGTTCTTTTGGTCATTTTGTTGTCAACAAAATATACTGTTTGACATTGAGGGAGTAAATAATCATCAAAGAGCTAAAAGTTCCCTATATATTTATAATTGGATGCCTTTCCAAGCGATCAAAACAAAAATTTCTTCGTAAATTCACTACATCTAGAGAAAGTTCCAATACCTTTAACAGCCAATGAAATTGCGTCTCATTTAGAACAAAGATGGAAGACGAATGATGAAGTATAATTTAATAATTATGAAGCTCGATCTCAAATATTACAAATAAGATGTTTTTATTTTTACCAACTTTGTAAGCAATATTAATTCCAATGTTTCACGTAAAACCCCATTTAAAACGACGTAATTAATTACCACCAGCATTCACATCAACACCGACAAACCTATCTACGTCTATATAAATTTCCACAAGCGTAAATTTACATCAACAGACAACAAAACAGTTAAAAGCCGAATCCATTAAAACGTGAGTCACTTGTACTAGCAACACAATAACAGCAAGCCCTCACAAGCCCTAACGTCCCCTAACATTTGATTTACTTACGGAAACGTAAAGATCGCCCCGCCTACGACTCCATTAACTAGTTCGAGTGCATCTTTTTATGTCTCTCTCGGCGCTAAGTGCATTTACGAGTAAACTGCATCAAGTTGAGTGAAGCGTCTTCGCTTCGGCGGATGCGAAAGCACCACGCCTGAATGTTTTATTACGCTTCCCTTGAACAGATATATCAAAACTCACGTACTGGCCGCTCTTGATTTATTCCGCCAGAACTCATAATATTGTTCTGTTCGGGTTTATCGGTGCACTAAAAAAGCAGACGGCACGCCTTAGTCGAGAGTAACGTCCGATATCTACACCATTAGACTCTCACTGTTTTATTCGTTCCATATTTGGATCGAGTACCACTTATTATGTGTTATTGCTCGCCTGTGTTATGTTCAGCGATAAAAATGTGAGTGAGTCGTTAAATAAAATTTTAATAGCACCTATTACTCAATAACGTATTTGAATACAACGCTCAGGTTAGTGATTAGATAACACTAAAGTGTTTTAGTCTCATTAAAAGATATCGGTTATAAGTATTAAATTCCTGTAATAAGATCTATTTCTAAATTTGAAATATAACCCTTAAAATGAAAGTAACTAACACTGCATCTAGTGTCATACTAGCTTATATAACCAATACTATTCCATTGTACAAGAAAACGGATGCTATTGCTAACAAATAGAATGAGTTCGAGCGTAGAGAATTCGTTGCAGACGTTGATTAAGTATTCCCCATCAATAAAGTCCTCCTCTATCTAGAATAGCATCGAATCCAACCTTAATTATCCAAATACCGGACGAAATGACAGGACGCGGTCTCTTCAAACACCCAACAACGGACAAAACCAATTTGATGAGTTTCAGTTTGTTTTTAGATCTCGTTAGTAAACACTTTAAGAATCCGAACATTCATCAGAGACAACATATTTCACTTCGTGTCGTGGCGATAAGGCATTTCTCCATTAACATTAATTTTGGGATGCTCCACTCGAATTTGTTTTGAAGACGAAGTATGTTAAAACTAAGAAAACAGTCTGTTAAGCCACTGGTATTCGGATCCAATTGGAATCTGGACTCGGAGCCGTTAGCAAGATGATTGAACCGTTCTCAATGCAATTGAAATGATCTGTTAACATTGAAAGTAAAGACATACCTCTGATTGATCTCATGAACTTTCTATACCCGTGCGTTCACACAGCCGATGCGCAGACATTTATTTACAATTTACAATCGCTTCGTGACTTGCATCCACTGGTTTTAGTTGAGCTTCCAGTAACATCGCTTACCGTAGTTCTTCAATCACCATTTATAATCGTACAAGCCATTATCGCTCTTAACATAGGACAACAATGTCTTTAATGGCGTACAATGTAATAAAGAAATAGTCGCCGCCGATTCGTGTTCTTGTAAATGGAGTTTCGTCACTTGCCAAGATAACACTTGAACGCAGTTACTTATAAGAACCGTGAGCGCTTGATATAAAGGGTGACCTGAATGACAAAGACGCTGATTTAAAATGTTCGAAAGCTCACAGGCATCTTCACGCGACAGGCGTCGATAATACTTGTATAATAAGTATCAACTGGTGAGCGTTAATTAAAAATTTTGTAAAGGTTCGTGCGTTATCTCACGATATGCTGTTGCGTCAGAGAGAGGGCACGAATCCAGTTATTAATCAAATCGGTGCTAAAAACCAATTAAACTTAACGCACAGTCGCTGATGAAGTGGTTACACAATCCAAAACGATAATGGACGTTCGACGCGGGATAAACACGCCTTAATCAAATGTCTGGCCGATCCATAGTCTAACAGAATTCCAAATCAACCTACCTGCGTCAGAATAAGTGAACGTGTGACAGAGGGCCTGAGCTTTGTAATATTGATTACATTCATGATTACATAAAGTTTCGTCGTTTAGGGACTACCTCCGTCAATATCAATGCTCGTATAATATTCTTGGGAACTGGAAGTTGAAACTTGATAGCGCCATGGAAACGTAACAATAGTTCCGCAGCATTAATATTCAGTTCGAATTAATATGCTTCGTATTAATGAGACAAAGCGTCTCGAGGATATTTTGATATTAATGGGTCGATCAAAGCTACTTACGTTGATCCCAATAACAATTATTCCGCTTCTGGAAAACAACAAAATCATATCGGCATTTCCAATTATATAAAAACCATATTCAGCTAAAATAATGTATAAAGTCGGCGACTTTATTCTAGTTAAAATGGAATTTAAAATTCTTTACACTGAAATCATAAAGCAGAAATGGTAGTTCTAATTGTACATACTCACGCAGAAATTTGATTCGTAGCAATTATAATTTGATATCGCATTTTATTTAAAAATAATTAAAATAAATTTAGTTGGAAAAAGCTGTGAATTCGCAGGGGAATCGGAATTTTAATGATGTTAATACGATAGCCACAGCCGTGGAACGGGAAAAGGTCTCGAAACAAATCCCATTAAGGAAAAATAGATTCCAGGAGGAAATAGCGTTCGGTCCCCACGAAAACGGAAATAGAAATATACTGAAAGGAAGTGAAACTAATTAAGTTATCCTCGCTTCACGCAACTTGCGGTTTATTTTCGTACTACCAATCCGCTCTTCAAATAATAATACAATCCTAGAGGTATTACTGTCGACGCTGTTGGAAGAGTAACATACACTGATGTGCTGATAACAATTTCTGAGCGAAGCTCCATCGAGGGTGACTTTAAATTTGGGGAAACATAATTCTTACTCTAGGGCTTTTGCCTTCGGTTGATTTTCGATTGGATGGGAAGGGATCCGTAAAGTGGGGTATACGGTATCCAAATATCTATGTTTTGCGAGTAAACAGGCGTGAGTGAAGCGTCAAGCCAGGTGCGGACTTTTGAGAGAAATCGATGTCGGTACTCCGGGGTACGTGTTATTATGACAGTTGCCGTTTATTTTAACTGACACGAGGTATAATTAACGCTCTCCAATTAGAACACGTTTAAAGTTCAGGAGACTTCGTGCTATTAACACTTATTAGAATACCATAAGCCGGGTACTTATTGCACTCATTTATCACACCAAATGGCATTCTCTACTGCGTTAT
Organism: Erynnis tages; assembly: GCA_905147235.1. Taxonomy (NCBI): domain Eukaryota; kingdom Metazoa; phylum Arthropoda; class Insecta; order Lepidoptera; family Hesperiidae; genus Erynnis; species Erynnis tages. The sequence goes on from LR990076.1 coordinate 1,390,388, forward strand.
TATAACTTCACTCATGATTAATGTGATATGTCAGATAGCATTCACGATATTTTCTAGGATAGATTTTATAGGAGATAAAATTGTAAACAACAGGTAAATAAGTTATGAAGTCATTTAGAATATTTTAGCATATATAAATCTTGTTGTCTGTCAGAACTTAACCTTTAGCATTCTGCATTCCGACACGATAATGATATTTAGTTCAGATACTATACAGGTGTTGTTTATTGCAAGCTTTCAAGTACTTAAACATAAATATGAAAAGGATAAATCTTTAATAATAGCAATGAAGTAAGCGTGTTTAGACTTCAAGATTTCTACGTGGTCTATAAAATAAAATATTGAAGACTAAAAAGATATAGTAGTAATCGCATTAGAAGAATAGTAAGAATAGACCTAGAGACATAGGTTAGGTGACTACAAAGACGATAGCACTCCTAGGGATATGGATTTTAAAATGTCTTAGAATAAAATTATTATTTTTATTTCCAGATGTATCCAGTTCAACGGAACCTGAACACACAACTGCAGCTCCAACGCCACCAATACCCCTTCGCCCCGAATACGCACACCCAGCTGGCGTAGAAGCGCTAGACCCGTACAACTCAGAAAAAAACCACCAAGCACCTCATCATAGAGATTACTTAGAAGAAGATTACGATCACGAAACCCATAAAGAAGACGACCATGATAACAGAGAAGAAGCCGATGAACTACCGTCTCTATCTGGAGACCATCTTCTTCAGAGTTCAACAGACGATCTTCCGATGTTCCTATTAGAACCCCAACACGCTTTCGTAGTTCGTAACAAACCGGCCATGTTGAGGTGTCGTGCCGCAAACGCGTTGCAAGTGTACTTTAAGTGTAACGATGTACGGTCGGTTGCTAGCACTCAGTTCGAATTTGTGGACCCCCAAAGTGGTGTGAGAATTGTTGAAGCGGAGTGTAATGTGACTAGGGATCAGTTGGAAGAGTATTTTGGTGAGGACCGATTCTCGTGCACTTGTCACGCTTGGAGCAGTCGCGGTGATATCCGGAGTCAGCCTGCGATTGTGGAATTGGCTTGTGAGTATTCGTTTTGTTAATTAGACTAGTCGTAAGGACAGATGTTCAAATCTACAATAATTTCGAAATAAAAACGAGACCTATCTTTCTTCTGTCTTTGAGCAAAATGTATTCCAAGATTGATGATGATTCACACACCAAGATAATCGAAATCATACAAAAAATGGGAATTGTGTAGTTCAGACAACGATTCGAAATCATACTAAAATTAGAAATTTTAAACAGTATTTAAATTTTATTCTATGTAGGTACTATTATTACTTTAAATTCTATAAGTACTATTAAATAGTTCGAATTTATTCATATGAGCCCAAAGTAACTGGATTGTACTTATTTTTATGTGTGCTTTAGTATATTTGTTTATCGAAATTACTGAACATCTTTGAAGTCAAAGAGGATGAAGGATGTAGTTTATTCAACGCAAACATTGACGTTTATTAACTGCCCAATCGCAATGGATCGGATATCGAAATTGCCTTTTAAAAATCATATTTCCGGACGAAATGGGGTGTGATGCAACATTTCATCGAACCTCATAATTTGAGAGTTTCCGTTAGTAAATATAGACTGACACACTTCCATTTTTCTTCAGCCATGTTTGAACCGTGACGCTTCTTTTATAGCTTTGGAAACAAGCGGAAGATCCTCTTTTTTATTATTTTTGGCTTGTTTTTTGTTTGCTTCTTTTTCTTCTCTATTGGACATAATTATAGGGTTTGTGGTTTATGTCTTTGCTTTGCTTTTATTTGTATTCGAATTTCTTATGAACATAATCATTCTATTTGAAAATACAGCAAATCTTATTAGGCCTTTGAATAAACGTTTAAAATTAAATAAATAAAATTAAATGATTGGTAAATTTACAGGAGTTAAACACGTATGTTTGAAAGTAGCAGTTGGAAGTAATTATTTTAAAATTTTCAATTGTAAGTAGATCCTATAGAATAAGTTTGAAGGTAATTTTAATTAGACGTCTTTGAACACTTCAATAGATTAATTAAACTTGTTCACTCATCAAGTACTATTTCAAGAGGAAATTCATTAACTTTGTTGCAAAGTTCGTTAATTTGAAAATAATTAGGTAAAGAGAGATATTCAATTAAATGTGTTTGCCTCATTTAAATTTGAAGATATATTATTAGTAAGCATCAAATAACGACCAAATTTATTCCTAAAATTGTTTTTTCTACGGCGGAATGTGGGCCTCCCGCGTGAATTTAAGTGGTCCTTGAGCTTATTAGTTCGACAGAAATTCAAAACAAAATATGAAAAAAAATAACTAGGTACTGCTTGATTCTTCGACAAAAGACGTATGGCTGCACTTACATTATAAACTCCATTACGGTCTTCGATTAAATCCAATACGACCCGGAGGTAAATCTTCTGTGCATATTAAATAAATGTCGGACCGGACCGTTTGCCTGATTTATGTGCTCTCTCGTAATATACATCGACGGCTTCGTGTTACGATTATTTCGGGAAGCTCTCGAGTGCGACTGAAAATTTCGAAATCGATTCGTGGTTAGGCTTATGCTCCTCTGAAGGACTTGTCTATTAGACAAAATTAATTCAATTAAAAGCGTTTGTAGACAATGTCTAACTGCTGATGAGGAAAGTAATCTAGGAATCATCTTTAATAGTCTTTACTTCTTTTCTTAAGATTTCCACCAGTTTCGTGGCCCTTGTTTAAGAATATCGACAAAATGCATATTTTAACTCAAAAATTACGTAATAATAATTATGGTCTGTTTAAATTCGCCTTATTATAACTAAGAGTGCAAACTTATTCTTATTTGATTGCTTTTTATTTCATCGTTATAATTATCAGAAACAACTTTTATTTTATCTTGAACATCTTTCTAATTTTATTTACATCTTAACTGTTTTGATTACTTTTGTTTCAAATAACATAGGTAGGTATTACGTCTATTCTTAAATATTCCTTCATCTTCTTCTATTGGCCCTGGAATGTTGAATATGTCGTAAACTTGATTAATATTCCAATAACTCATATTTTATTTCTTCCAATCCACGTTAGAACATTCAGTTTACACTGTGCAATTATCATAACTTTTCAATTTGGTCTTCGGTGTGCCTTTACCAAACGAGTTCTACGATATTTCGTTAAATTAATGGCTAGCTTACATTAATAATAATAGGCATTATACCGTTAGGGCAATTTCATAGCTATTGATTTTTGAAATTTGTGTTGTGATCTTTAACATCTGCGCGCTTTATAGAAATAGGTAAATATGTACCTAATCAATTATGATTTAGTACTGTAGCTATTTAAATACAGTTTTTGCTATTATATTTCGAACTTTAAAGGCTTGAAACGTCTACATAATTTTAGACGACAATTTATTAACAGCGTAGCTTAAAGCAGAAAAGTTACCATTTTCATAAAAAATCAGTGAAAATCATTGGATTTTCAAAGATAATTTTTTTTATTCTTGTTGTATTTTCAAATATTGTGTCAGTCAGAGTTTAACCTTAATAAATGTTTCACATAAAACATAATGGATTACAAACGGGTTCCTTACTAATCCACATCCAAAACCTTTCCATTTTCCCCACAGTTCCGTAGGTACGAATTTTACTACGGAAATGAAACGTACCCGGTAGATTTATCGCCCCATATACTTCGACTGTACCTACCACTTATCATTTACGGTCATCATTTACATGCAGTTTTACATTTTCACTGATTTACGGTGATAAGTTTTGTTATAGAGCTTGTTATAGCTATTTATTACTCCTGTATTTTTTTTCTAAGTTTTTACAAATTTGTGAGGCTTAATCGTTTCATCGTTGTTGAAACTATATCCAGAAGCTGAATTCAAGAGTAAGGAACTAATATAGGTAATATGGATATAACGGTAAATGCGATTCGATATAGACATTGTACAAACAGAGCAGTAAATTTTCCAAAATTATAATATATTTCTTGTCTGTTTCTTTAAAAAATATTTTCGATACTGAACTTAATAAAATATACTTCGTGAAAATAATTCCATTTCAAAAATCCAATAAGATATCATAAAAATTTACATACATGCCACTGCGAATAATGAAACTGTAGGAGATATAGTAAAATTGAAACAAAACAAAACTAAACAAAAAAACATAGAGCTCTTCAAAATTACGACTAAAATGATACGTACCCATTAATTTGGAGATGAGCGTACTCAACATCATATTCTCATACGGGATTACCAATAGACTTTTATGTACACTCTAAATTATTCAGTTTTTATGCTACGCCCTTTCGATGTAATGTAAAGCCCTTATCGTGCTATACAACACATGTTAGCCCATTAAAACAACTTCCATCTATAGATATATAGCATTCGAATGGAGTAGGCGTCGGTAAATCTTCGGCTGAAGACTTAGCTGTGACACTTTTACGCGTACCCACGATTCCGTAGGTATTATCATTAATAGCAGCATCTATGCCACTTGAGAGCGTATTTAAAGCTCTCACTGAACAATTAAAACTGTCGGGATGAGAATTTAAAGCGTTTGTATTACACACGGTTGCTCAGCGTAATTAGAACGGAGTGGGATTGTCTCTCTGCTTCTGGTTCGTGTATATTTAGACGTTTATGAGTTTCAACTGTGCGTGCTTATTCGTGTGCCACTGTTGCCGAATTTACTTAGTTTTGTGTGTTTTATTACCTTTGTTTGTTACTTGCAAAGAACTTAAGACTTTGCTTCTGAAAAGTTAGAGCGCATCTTCCTTTGCAGTTAAGTCTATACTAATTTATGCTTCAACACTTTAATGATCTTACCTTAATGTAGTCCGCACTGGCGCGTAACTCTATTCGAACTACTTGAAAAGTTATAAAACTCTACCTTGTCTTTTGAGAAATGTTAATAAAATAGTATGTTGAAATTATGGTTCGCTTTCTTATTTTTAAAAATAATTTGATAAAATTCTTGCAATTTGTTCTTATTGCTTGCCTAATTATAACATCTAAAATTTTGTTTAATGTGGAATTTTGATTAATTGTCATACTATTAACATTGTCCCGCCTTATAGAAGACCTAACAAAGGGTGACCTCAATTTTTTTGAATTTTTTGCCAGTTAGCCCTAAGATAAATATTGAAAATTAGCGGCTGGTGATAAATTATATGTCTATACTAACATTGGATGCCATAGCAGAGTTATACTTATACAGCTTGGTAAATGATGTAGCATAAATGTAACGGAGGAATAACTTATAGTTCAAAACCGAAAATAAATTATCCTTCAATAATGCGTAGTCTTCAAGAAACAATTTCAAAGTTAATGAGATTCTTATATCATTTCCCTCAGGACGTGTCATGTGTGCTTTATTGCGAATGTAAGTCCGCCGAAAAATAAACGGTGTGGCAGTTATAATTTATACTGTCAGGGATTTATCTGTTGTGACTTGCGCGAAGCTTTTAATGCGATCCATTACACCATTCCATTTGTCTTACATGTGCCCGTCTTTTTGCAAAACGTTTTCCTGTTTCTTTCAATTAAGAATCTGTTTCTTATAAGAAAGGATTAGGTTTCAAATTAGTAAAGACTTTCATACCAATACTGGTAAGTGAAGCGCGCTTCCAATTTTAGCAACTGGATACATATCCGCTTTTGGATAACATCGTTTGCAATTAACTAGATGCAGTTGTTGAAGATTGATAGCACGCGTTTAAATTTTGGGAGTTTGAAGTTTATGATATTTAAACAATATTCGAAATGATAAAGTTACTAGTGGGTTTTCAGCGTTCTTCATCAATCAATGTGCAATGAGCTGTTAAAAGTATGCACTAACCTTCTTACAACTCGTGGCACTTGAAGTCTTGAGCTAAGTAATAGAACAAGAGTAATTCAGCAATGCTATTGATGAATCTACTCGACCAACTACAATGGTAACAAATTACACAGTTAGAGTCTAGAAAAACTAGAAAAACTAAATTGTAAACAGTCTATCAATACAAGTAAGTATTTCTTTTAATACTTGTATTGCATTAAGTTATTTGCTGAACTAATTAAATCGTATACCATATAACACTACAACAAAGTTTAAATACGAAAGTAAAAAGTTTACCACAGACTTACTTAAAGATATTGCTAAAACACTACAAAAGGATATAGGGGTCCTAGACAAACAAAACTCAAAACAATTAGTTGATTACCCACGGACGTTAAAGCGGGTTCTTCAGATCCAGCCTCAGCTGGCCCAAGAGCCGTCAGTGAAAACAAACATATAGCATCTGAGAACGAGTAATGGAGCGTGCACACGCCAGATTTATGGCCGCTTCGCTAAAGCACTCAGAGTTGAAACGTTCATTTTGCAGGACTAGAGAATATTAGTTTTGCTCGCGAACCTTTCAAAACATACAATATTTATGTCGCGGTACTTGGAAGTGCAAAAATAGAAATCGGAATCCGAATCGATGTTGGATTCGAGGATGGGACGAATTTGGTTCGTTATAAAGACGTTGATATAAAGTTATAAAGACATCCGACAAGGGTTGGCCACTAGCCCGTTTCTCCACCAATCCGCATTGGAGCAGCGTGGTAGAGTATGCTCCAGCTCTCCCCTTGTAGTGGGGAGGAGACCAACAGTGAAAGGGTTGCAGCCAATTTATGAAATTAAAATTTACAAGCTTTTAATTTTAACCCATGTTGTTCTTTTTTAATAACTTTCTCGTAACCAATAAATTTAGGCCCGTTTCTAAATACAACTCCGTAAACAGCACCAAAATCCTCTATTTGATTACTTCCTATTGTAGTTTAGTTGCTTCCAATTTCCTTAATCCATTTACCACCGATCGAAGCGCCAAAACAGTTAATTGTTTAATGAAAAGCAATTATCCCGTGGGAGGGTTTGGTCTTCATTATATAATCGGTCTCGTTACGTTTTTATATTAGGATTGACGTGGGAAGCCAGGAGCTAATCGCCCAAGACACAGGCGGAAGCGGATGGGGGTTATTTAATTTTTTGACACAATTGGTCATTATGTTTGTTGTTTTTTCCGCCTTGCGATAAATTTGGTTGGCACAAATTTTGAATAAGACGTTGTTTCACTTGTTTTCTTTGTGTTACCTCACTTTTTTCGTTGAATTTTACCTCGATAAAGTTTCTTTGTGATTTTTACTTTCGTGGATCACATATTCTCAAAATATATTAAACCATTTAAGTGCGAAATACATTTCGCGCTGGCCGAAATGAACATAATACGTCGATATTCAAAGTATTTCTTTTAATTCACAGTTTGCAAAAAATGCATTTTTATTAAAATTTGATTATTCTGTAACTTAGTTGACGTAAACTGTATAATATTATCACTATAAACTGTTCTTGTGGTGTAATAGTCCCGCTTGCTCTTAAATCTTGTCACACACAAGCAGGGCCGAACTTGCGCAATATTGAAGACATTGTTCAAATTACATCAATTATTGGATTAGTTCATAGACGAGAACATGCTACGCGCATATTGATTGATATTGACGTTCAATCACACATGACACGTTTGATTATTTTTTTGTCGATCATTAATAAATGCGGGTTCTTTCTATTCATTGTATTGTGCTATGGTAATGCTATTGTTAAACAGAACTCACCTAATGATAAATGACATCTTTTTACCAATGGGTTTTTTTCATAATAACATGGATATGGATAAAAAATCAGAAAGCTTGGAATTATCGCAAATAGATCGTCGTTACCTTTAGAATTTTAAAAGAAATTCTATTTCTAAAGAAATTTTATTGTCCTAATTAATTTTTCAAATCTTTCTAAGTAGGGAATAGTTTTATCTCATTATTTAAAATAAGTACCTAATAAAGTTGACCGCAGACTATCTGATTTCAAAGAGTCAATGTTATACACGTTTACTTCCAAATCATTCTTTTGCCTGTCTAATAGTTCCTAGAAAAAATTAATTTAACTGAATTTACTGCAACCATTTTCGATATCCTTAGCGTAAGAAACAAGAACATTTCTTGGTTTTTGCTGTGTAAATGCTTTTTTTTAAAGTCGCAAATTTTTTCCTTTCTTAACAGATCTCAAGAAGCAGTTCGCTGTTTCACCAGTATCGATTTCAGTGGAAGCTGGTTCCGCTGCATCTCTTCGATGTTCACCACCAGCGGCTGCTCCTCCACCGAGGGTATCTTGGCTGAAGCATGGCACTCCTCTTCAACAAGATCACAATGTTCTCATATCTGCTGAGGGCAACCTACTTATATCCAGGGCTACTTTACAAGTAAGTGACAGAGATTGAGTGTAATTTAGTGTGAAGATAAAATGGCATCAGACGATATTAAATGATAATAAGGGGCGACTGCACCACTCGGATAGTTACATAAAATTTTATATAGGACTAGTGACCAGTCTCAACATATCGTCGTGGACGAATAACCATTGTTTGATTACCTGGCAACAGTTGTCATTTCAAAGCAATTTATAAGGATAATGTATAAATGTATTTCTAAAGCCACCGTACCAACTGAAAGAGTAAAAAATAATAAATATGAAAATATCAAATGGCTTCTGGATGGTCATCAATCACCTATAAAATAAGTTGACTTACGCATCAAATGAACAAAATGTTAATAAACTTACGGTGACGGATATAAAATTGTTAGACCTTTTTGACGTCCTTGATCCATCATTATTAATCTTATAAAATGTGTGTATAGATGATCAAATTTTTTTCTGTTTCGTAATAATATTTTTATTACGACAAAAAAGGCTGTTCAAAAGATATATCTGCAACATACTTAACCACACTGCACTAATTGGTAGAGCTGCATAATTATCAATTTTACAAACATTATTGCCGAGAATATTTCATTCCTGTTAAATATACGTCATAATTTGCATAATGTATCTTAAGAATCCTTATCTCGAGTTGGTAGACACCTCGCTGTTTCCTTATAAATTCTTAAACAAAAGTTCCGTTGCATTTCTTCGCTAATGCTTATGCATTTGATCGATGCATTATTCATGCTTCCTGCTTACTTATTCCATTTAACTGCAATTGTCCGGACGCCGGAGCTCAACATTCTTTCTTCCTTTAGTACTCTCTAATGACTAAATATTTGCGCTCTCATTACGAATTATGAACGTACTTTCCTACATATTTATCACTTTAGAACTTCATGCAGAAAGATTTACTATTGCTGTTATCGAAATCATAAACTTCTAAAAGATTTTCTTGAATTTTTCCTCAATACTTTTATTAAAATTCTCATTGATCAGTTTCTTCATCGTTCTTAATAGCTTTCCAAACTTTTCAATTAAACTTTCGCATGAGAAAAAAGTAATTTTTCTTTCTACAAACTTCCCACTATGTAAATTTGAATGAAATATTGTTTTATTCAAATCGTGGAAACATCAATTTATTCACTTTGCTTAATTTACATCTGACTTATCTCAAGATTTAGTGCTACGTTCAGAAACACATTTGTTTGAATCATTTCTCACAGCACTTATCTACATAGATAACGATTTATTACTGTTCTTTAATTGCGATTATGATTTTAAATCATTCGAATTAAAATTAAAGTGTTAAACGAGTATAAATTTAAGGGAGTCGTAATTAAAAGAACCACAACTCTAAACAATGTATTAATTGACTTATAAAAAACATGTGTTGTAATTATAGATCTTATACAAAACAGCTCAGAGAATTAATCTCATGACGAAGACTGGGCTAAAATCATTACTAACATAAGTACAAAAAGTTCGAAATCCTAATAACATTTGACTCGAGTACTTGGTTACTCATAAGAGATGAGTCATTCACACTGCAACACGTGTCCACCCTTTCATTCAGCCAAACCGGGCTCGTTACTTTGATGGCATTATTATTACGCGAATCAGATGTAGCGGTATGTAAATCATTTTTTTGTCAGCCTTGATATGGGTGAAGTATTTCTGGTAGGTTATGGTTTACTTGTTCTCTTTGTAATGATAATGAACACAAAAGCTCTATCATCTTAACGTGGAATAGCAATTTCAGATAACTCTTATGCATAGCCTTAATTTTATACAGCAATGTTTGATGTTTCTAAAAGATATAGTGAAGACGATTATTGTCGTCAAGTTTTATGTTATTACATTTGTGATACCATACTATTAAAAGTTTATGTGTTTCTTGCTCTGAAATTTTCTTTTGATGTCATTATAGTTGTGCCTTAAAAATATATTGCATGGTAATTTGAATTCAACCGCAATTTCTCGTCTTGTTTTGTTGTTTGAGAATCAAAAGTTGTTAAGCGACTTGACTTCTATCAGGCACGGCTTTAATTAGTACTTGGTCTGAATTCAGATTAGCCACTTACGCGGTATCTGAAGCTTGACATTTGCCTAATAGCAATTAGATCGAGCGACCTTCAATTTGAACAGCATCAGATAAACCAACAATGGTATTTAATTCCTTTCAGTCTGTTTGTTTCCCCACCTCTGTGTCACAGCCAATCGCAGTATCGTGTCGCGAATTGTTTATTTTATCTCGACGACTGCGACTAATTAGTCGAGCGAGACAGATGTTTATTAATTGCGACACAAGTCGCTGTCGCCTTTCGTGTCCTCCTTTTGCCGAGTTCCGACGCACCCTTTCATGCTTCAGGGATCGCGTTGATAAAAGTGTAAAGGCTGTGGTAATTTGATTCTATATTTCATGGCAAGAGATATCCGTCTTGTTCAATTAATTCAGTTTTACCGCCACATTTGTCGGTTTGATTTTAAATGCTGTTTTTGGTAATAAACATTAACATGTTTACGTTTGCGTCCAGCTTAATGGAATTATTGCATGCAAGCTTCTGGATTACATTTAACATGTCTCTCATGAATGTAATCTCAGTGTCCTGTATATTATATGCATCGTGTATTATTAGTTTCAGATTTGTAATCTTCTCTGTTCTTACCTATTAACAACTCCTTCATTGATCTAATAATAATTTAAGGGTTCTATCGAAAATGAATGTTCTAAAGAATTTTCCTTTGTATCCGGTTTCAGAAACAATAAAGTGGAATTGCATTCAATAAACCACCGCCCACTGCAATCGCGGTCGTTGCAAATAGCTCGCCATCTCTGGTTGCGCTCACTAATTAGCGACCACGAGCAGACATGTATTAATTGCGGTTAAGCCACGGTAAACAAGAATGGATTCAAGAATGACTCGGATCCAGATATTATTTCGTGATGAATATTTAACTTCTAAGAGCCTTCTCGGTGAAGAAAAAAAAGGAAAAAAAGCTTAGACTTCCTGATTTTTTTCACGCCAGTTGGTTTTTGAAAAAAATGAGATCAAATTCATATAACAGAGTACCTATTAATAACTTTTACATTATTGAAACTTGCATCTGTTATTTGTAAAACCACCACTTTAATTTTCTTTACTTTCACAAAAAGACACTATGAAATAAGGAAACTAGAATAATTTACATACTCATACTTTCCTACTAGATCTTATTACTAGATATTAATTAATGTCTTTTTGTCTCTTAGTAGGTACTTCAAGCACCATGCTTATTTTTTATTATTAAAGTTAAAACACTTCCCACTGGGTCTTTTGTTTCAAGTATAAGTTCCGTGTTTAACTCTTTCAAGTTGCACCATCCTCAGTACGAGTAGCTACCCCGGCAACATTATCACGAGGTGTCGGGAGCATTCTCTTAATTAAATGTAAGGTTTATAGTCCCTGTTCACGATGTTTGAGGTTATCTCCATCAGTGTTGCAAGTTTGTTGGAGATGACTCTAGTCTCGATGTTATTGTGAAATTTGCAAGTTCGTAATGCACGCTTCACTTGTAACGTTTTGTTTCTGAACTAAAATTGGTCTAAGTACCGATTTTTTAAATACTTTATTAGGTAGTAAATAGAAACAACTTCACTTTAAAATACAATGATTACTAGGTCAGCTAGTGTAAAATACAATAATTTACACATTTAATTTTTAAACACTATAAACTGAATATGTAAGTAATGGATGAACATTTATTTTGTCAAATAATTTACTATCTGCCTCTTCCAGTCTCTCCAAAGGATTGTTTTGTATTACAAAATACTATAACATTATTTTTCTTCTCAGGACATGGCGAACTACAGTTGCGTGGCTGAAAATATTGCTGGAAAACGGATATCCGATTCTGCTCTTCTGACTGTTTATGGTAAGGAGCTTTTTAATATTTACGTCTATTTGAGCTTCTATTTAATTAATACTTCTAATACGTCACCACCTAGATATTAAATTCGCAATTCAAATTGTTTTTAGCTTCACCCTCCTTTTGCGTAATATCTATGTGATCGTTACTTATATTATTTTGTTTTTTAATTGCACTATGCTACATTACTTGCTATGTTATTCCATTCGCTTAGCAAAACTCTTATTATATACTTATTATCTATTAATGAGATTTTCAACACGAGATCCATGAAATTGAATTAGCTTTTGCTTACTTTTTATGTGTAAACATTGATTCAATTAAAGTGTGGTGTAACATACGTAATAATTTACAAGCGTTTTAATTACTCAGTTAAAGTCAATGCTCAGTATGAACTATGGTTTAACTATTACGGAATGGACGCCTCATTTGGAACGCTAAAATTATACGGTTCTCGGTAGTGGAAAATGACTGGAATAATTACCGTAGCGTCCTTAAACTGAGTGTTCCTGGAAAGTTCAACTGCTCTAAAGATTTCAATTATACGAATCTATGAATTTCAGCGACCGGGTTCCAAGTTTGAGTGAGGTCTGAATTGTTATCTTTATTGTTAAAATTTAGATTCAATTATTGTGTATAAACTGCTATAATAATTAAATTTACAAATTTTCTACCAGTATCGTCACCGATTTGTATTAAAACTTAAATTAAACTTTTGCATTGTCGGGTACACAATGCAAAAGTTTAATTTAGGAAACAAAACATAAAAATGATTGCAGCGTCTGTTTTCGGTAGATTTGATTTTTTTAAATAGAGTCTGGTATTTCTCAGACTAGTTATCCATAGTTCGCATAAAGTTTTTAAAAAGTTTTGGCAAATTTCTTACTTCGTACTTTCTTTGCTAGAGTAGGATTTAAATTCGTTGTTTATTGTAGCTTATTTACTTTCTATTTTTCTCAAAGCGTTTGTTGATTAGAAGCTTTACAAACACAATACTAAATCTAGTTTTTTGAAGACTATGTTCTATATATTTAGTATTCTCTGCTAAGGTAAGTTCATAATCAACAATGAATTGACCATGAAGACAAAACACAATCTCTCACCTAACTACAAGCTGTAAGCAAGAATGTAGGAACAGACAACAATGAGTACATTCATACTGTACACAGTTCGTCCGCTGCAATTCCCGTGGAATCCCGTAGTCCAAATAAAGGGCACCGAGCCCTCTAATAAACTTAATTGGTCTCAGCTTGTACCGGGGATAACTATTCCAATTAGGACCTACGTTTACAAACCACTCGTTCCACTAACGGCGGTGAAATGACTGGAATTAATTGCGCTTCAACTAAATGAAGATGTCTTTTGACAGCTGACGAAATGTAAGAGACTTAGATTGCTGAGTGTAGCTTGAGTTTGATGAGACTTGACTACTTGAAGTAGTTGTGTACTTTGAGGATGAAATCCAATTAATGAGCATTAGATTTAAAATGTTAGAGAGAAAAACCTGTTTCATTTTTAATGCCATCAACAAAAACAGCAATTTCTCAAGCATTGTTTAGTAGGTATATGTGTATGTTATGAATCATGTTAGTCGTAGATCAATATCACAAAAAATATTTTTATCCAAAGCAAGACTCACAATAATTTTCTAATATTTATAAATCAAACAAATATTGTACCTAGTCATAGTATAATTTTATTAAAATGTAAGCTGTGTATTGTTGGAGAAATAAAAAAAAATATTATTTTTATTATTAATTTTGAATTTTATCACGTTTTCTCTACAGCACCTAGTAGAACAAGTACCTAAACCCAAAATTCGCAGAGTAAACAACAACGTCCCGCGGAATCGCCCGCTATCGCTCTGTTCGAGTTCACTGTTCTGATTCCAGTTCACGAGAATCAACACTATTCAACACCGTGGTGCTTTTGTACCGCAATGTTTTTCGAAATCGACAGACGAAAAATGTTGAGTTTTGACTTTAGTTTGACGTTTTTAATTGAAGGATATTTTGTAGTTTCAATCCTTTCAATTTGGTATTTTTTGTAGCAAAACTGTCGATGACTAGTTTTTTTAGGAATTTTGTATACCTAGGAAATATTAAAAAATATAAAAAAATAACGCTTCACACTCATAGCCCCACACTAGGATTCCCTGTGTCGTGCAGTGGTTAAAGATTTGAAGGTTCATTTTTGTGAACTCTTGACATGCATTCTGAAAGTACAAAATAAATTGTTTTTCCTTAAATAAAAGTAACACTTAATCTGTACAAACCTACCTAAATTGCTCGATAAACTGCTTTTGAATTTTGTTGCCTATTGCCCCTAATATTATTTTTAAGAAAAGTGGCTACAAGAGAAAATATAAGACCATTGTAATTAGTCTGTTAAGTGTTGACCGCCTACCTCAAAACCTGTCTTAAAGAGAGAAATAAACTTGTTTTGATAAATAGTCAATGCCAGAAGACAAATTAGAGGCGTCCTCATTAAGCTTACAGTTTGTAAGTGATTGGCTTATGAATTCTAAATCCAAGACTAGATAGTAAATTTCGGACGTGCCAAGTCAGAGGTGTCGATTGCAATCAGTTAGGCAGGCGCCGCATTCCCAGCGAGTGGGCGATGTTTCCCTAACGACTCCATGCGCTTGCGCTGCTATAATTGCAAGTCTCGCGTGCCCTTTGATCTTGCGAGTAAAGCTAGTTATTACGAACAAGCGAGGGTGAAATGAGCGTTAAACAGCGTCGGGATTGTCGGTTGTCAGATAAATTACACGTGAAATAATAAAACGTGCCTAGGCGCCGCGATAGGTGCGTTAGGCCCGTGGATCATTTCTGATATATCGGCCTCGAATTAGCCATTAGCTAGAGATGGAATACCTTTGATTGCGGGGAATGATTTGTTCACTGATCCAACTGTGCCTTTATATTACAAAGCTTAGTATAATTTTAAATTGATGGGACCTTTAATGTCTTTAAGACAGCTTGCTAATAATAGATGTGACTCTCATGATGAGTTAATGATTTATACGTTGTCGTGCGTAAGATTCTTAAGATTATAAAATTAAATACTATTTTGACAAATGAGAAAGTTTCCATCGATTAAGTTCTGTGTCGCCATCTCTTGACAAGTGGCGGTAGTTACCACTCGCCACAATACTTTCTGGAAATGAAGAAATAAATTCTAATTTGACCCCTTTTTAATACCCTTATGCTTTTTGTAGATTAATTTACTCCAATTACTTAAGCTCCATGACTAACAGGTTGACGTGTTCTTTAGTAATTTTCGAATTTCTTTCACCAGCTCAAAGGGTCTTGAAATCTTGATAAGGAACGCATGTTTTCAACAAAACGTGCTTAGCGTTGAAAAGGCCAAATCGTTTACATATTGCGTGTTGGTCCTTTTGTTGGTAGATGTATTAGTAAATGCGAGTAACGATATCAAGGACAAGCGATTTTTAATCAAAAACTTACTCTACTTGTTGCTACTACCTTACTTACATTCAATACCCTTCTTTCATTAGTAATCAATCTGTTCCTGTAAACTATTCGTTTTCTATTTAACTTTTTTTAATGGTTTTATATGTTTTTGTGTGATGTTGGTTTAATTTAAGACAAATAAATCATATCACATCATTAACAGTTAGCATTTTTTAAGACGGTATACTTTATTATCAAATCAAACAAAACACGTAACAATAAAATTCAAAATTTCTACTCACATATTATTATATTTAATTTTACATAACCTTATTTGTGTTAGTTCTTTCTTTAGTATTATTTTACTTCCATCATTAAGTCTCATACATTCTTATTTTATTAACGAGATCTATATTTTCTTCTCCTGTTTTATTGTTCATCGTCCTTGTTCTGACCATTAACCTTGAAACCTGAGGCTCGGTTGTTTGGTGGTATTTATTAATAATCCGATGCAAACATGTTTTGAAATTGTAACAGCTTTTTAATCCGCCGCCACAGTCACGCGAATTGATGGATTGGAGCAAGGGTTTATATGTAGGGTCGTTTGTTTATATGATTATGTTATCGACGATTTAATGCGCCTGCGATATTATATTCATATTGCTGCGGTGAGTAAGAGAAATAGAATTTAATGGGTATTACTTACATATTGTATTATTTTTTATATATTGTATTGTAGTAAGGAGTTCTAGCACAGTCTACTGTATTTTATGAATATTCCCTATTTTTGATATTTTAATTTTTCATATTACGAATTAATTTTCAAGGTAAAAAATTCTAGGCTATGGTTTTATAAATGGAAATTAGTATGATCATTTCAAACTAGTCGTAGAAGATAGAATAGTCTCATTTTCTTTCTGCAAAACTAGTCCCTCTAATCTTCAATGTTTAAATGATCGTAAGTCTTTGAAATTGATGATCACTGACTCGAAATATATTGAGCGTATTTAATGAGTTCCATGCAATGGATTTCAACTTGTTAATTTAAAAGCTTTTAATTCCCAAGCATGCCCTTCAGTTTATATCGCGCCATCATCATTAAACCAAATTCCGAATTTTATGTGCCTCGTTGGTACTAAGATCTTTATTTACATTCACAGCACTTTTATAGGTTAACAACAATCTTTAACTCTAATAGGGCAATCAATTTTTATTATAGAGAAAACGCCTGTATTTAGATCTGCGGGTGGTCAATTTACGTCCAATCTTTTAGTCAGTATTACTTCTGTTGTATTCGAAATCATTTTAGTTACATTTGCATTTTTATGAGCGTAACATTGAAGCTTAAGTTGTATCTCGTCTAACGACTAGTAGTTCTCATGATGGGAATGTGACTTGATTGATGTTCACGATTTTCTCTCTAGATCTTTCCGTCGAATATTAAGAATTGATTTCTTAAGACATGAATATTGTTGATTTTAGTATGGCAAAATGTTTGAAACGCTCGTTTTCTATCCGATCCCAACTATTAACATACTTAAGCAGATACTCGTGTGACATATTTTTTTTATTCTTTGTTTTGTTCTTCAGTCTTTTAAATACACTAAATGTAAGTGGTTGGCTGGGTCAGATTACAGAATATTAAAACTCAGTTAAATCTTAGCTCATGGTTATCATGAAGCGTCCATAGAATCGTCTTTTGGCACCAAAATTCCTAACTCTAGATATTTTTCTACTTTTACCAGAGCGAATTCCCTTTCTTCCTAAAAAAGTCACAAAGCTATTAATATTGCTGTCTCAGTACTTGTTTACAAAACATTTTCTGCATCTGCCGTTTAATTCCGTGTCCTCATTCTTTCATTAGCCACTCTATCATTAAAACCATCAATAATCATTAAAAGATCGCGTCGAGTCCTTAATGAACTACGTCATACATCTTTTTGTTGCTCCAGCTTTGGGGCAAAAAACGTCGTCATTAATTCTAATTTTTGGGGGTTTGCCTCAGTCGGTGTTGTAACACAAGCGATTTGGTACCAAACGATCTGAATATTTATTTATTAATTCAAAATTTATTTGTACCTACTCCAGTGACAAAAAGGCGGACATGCTAAAAGTATTATCTCATAGTTAGCTTTAGGACAGTGGGTGAACAATGGAGGCGGGTACAATTTACAAACATAAAATACACATACAAACAAATATATTTTTAGAAGGAAATGTTACTACTTTAGTTTTATATTTCCGCTAAACCTTAAAACCTTCTTTCTTCTGAATGACTGAATTTGAGGAGATATGTACCTTGTCTGAATTGCTTGATTTTTAGTCTTTCAGTTCTATAATTGTTGGTAAAATCTAAAGAAAAAATCTAATCCAAAGAAAGTAATACTAAGGAGTTCTGGAAATACTAGAGTATGTAACGCTCTATAGCAGCTTGGAATACACTCTATCATTAGTTAAATACAGATTGTGATAGCTGTGATATTATCGTATTATTTTTTTGGTGAGACACGATCCTTTCTGAAGGCAACATGTGGTGTAGCTGTGAAATCTGACAATTTATAACCGTTAAGATAATGTAACTCGGCTATTACATGCAATTTGGGGAAGTATCGGCTATTATACAGCGTTTTAGGGAATCCTTGGGAGATGGAAGAAATTATGGTAATACACCATGGGGTGCTTTTTATGGATATGTAGGTCACGTGTGGATGTTTTGTTGTGTTGTAGGTAACGTTTTAGCCTGATTGCATTATTAGCTAGGGTAGGTAACGTTAATATCAGTCTGTTGTTTTTTTTTTTTTTTTGCTGTTGTTTTGTTTTCATAATTATAACCTACCTTAATAAACTCTTTTGAGCAAAAAAAATACCCTTATTTTAATGTCTTTTGGCCGAGACATTAAGATAAGCACAGTATTATTTTATTTCTTAAATCCTCTTACGTACTTCAATAACGCATATTTCATTTAATCCATAAGCCACGCTACGTGTTACTTAAGTTTGTTTCGTAAGGCGCTTTCACATATTCAGTTTAATTCAGGTTGTAGCAAATCAGAAACATACTAAAACAGAAGTTTCCAATATAACACCGTTGACAATTATAAGTTTTTTGTTCCAAAAAAATCACATCCACAAACAGTGGTAGCTGGTGAAATGATTTCGAAACCACAACATAAGCCACGGGATCGTAAAACAGACTTACCGTGCTCCGATTCAAAGGCAGGACACGATTTGTTCCTGCCTTGTTGCGGTCGGAATCTAATTTTCTGCGAACGGACCACCATTTCTAAAACTAGACTAGGCTTCGTACAGTCAGCGTTGCTTTGTTGGCTAACTTGCTGGAAATAAAATAGGAGTGCCAATAGTGTTTGAGATTTCAATCAAAAATCTCAAAACCTTTACGTTTTCTGATGTCAAAGTATATTTAGTTTGATTTTAATCAGTGCCAGCGTCTTTGATGACTTTATTTTAAAAAAACTGATGAGTTACTTACAATAATGAAGTAAGAAATCATTTAAAAGTTACCATAGTTTCCTACTTTTGTAATTGAATTAAATTGTATTGATATTAATAGTAATTTAAAAGAGTATTTCAAAAGGCAAGCAATTTTGGAATTATCTTAAAATAGCAAAACTTCTATACAATAAGTTCGGAGTTTCGTATTTAAAAGTTTTTTTGCCAAAACTAGTATACCAAAACTTAAGATAACTTGCGTCATCGCATCGAACAAATTTGGCTTAAACACGAAATCTAGTCGTATCAAAACAAATCTAGCGAATAAAATTAATAATTGCGCCGTACTAAAATCCTTTAGCGCTAAACTAGCTAACAAGTACTCATTTGCATGTAGCTTTGCCACAACTGGGTAGTTAAACTGGGTGGTTAGGTCACCTAGCACCGCACGCAAGCTTGCATGAGCCGACACGATCTTTAAGATATAAAATTATGTAAGTGAGTTACGCTTTATCGTTTCCCTTTCAACGGAACTCGCTTAATTAAACACTTTATAGCTTCATTAAAATTTAAATGAAGTTTTAAATAAGTGTTAATTAAAGCCAATAAATTGATTTTTCAAACCGATCAAGATGGCGGCCCTTGCGTGTGGGATGAATGACAAATACAACGACGAGGGAGGTAGGATTAAACGATTAAACGAACTGAAAACAAAACGACTATGAAGAAAGAAGATTAAATCTTTAAACAAAGAGGAATGGAGCTGATAGTAATCTCGCATTACTTATTAATAAAGTTTCTCGAAGAGATAGGTACTTTAGTCCTGAACAATTTCACTTCGCTTGAAGAAGCTTTATTCTTTATCTTAACCTAGTGTTCATTGCATTATTTTCTCCTCGTCTATTAGGCTTGTAGTTTTTAGATATTATAGAAATAGTATGGGTAGTTTATAGTTTTTGTTTAATTTAAAAACAATTGTTAAACTTAAAAAGAACTGCAGCAATTAATAAGTGGGAGTTGGTTAATTCAACTCTTCGAAAGTTACATCTAATAATCTTATCATTTTTAAGAACTTTGAAACTAACAAAAGGAAAGTAGCATTAGTACCGGCAGAAATCTGTCTTCCTTCCTTCCTACTGGATACCATTTTTAGTTGATAACATTTCGAATAAATCCTTCTTCCTTTGTACTACTAAAAGTTTTTGTTATTTACTGAACTTTTTTATAAAAATTGCGTTTTTATTACAGTCAACGGCGGCTGGAGTTCCTGGGGCCCATGGACACAATGCCGCTGCAACGGCCGAGTCGCCGGAGGACAGAGGCGTACCCGATCCTGCACGGAGCCGCATCCTCTCAATGGCGGAGCCCCCTGCCAAGGCCAGAACGTTCAGAGAACAGCTGACTGCGTACCTTGTCAAAGTGGTAGGTTTGATGTCAATTTACTACAATGAGAAAACATGAAGGGTCTCGCTTGAAGAAACCATTAGTGATCGAAGAAGTAAAGCAACGTTGATCACTAACTTAGCACCCTCAATTTTTGTAAGAGACTTAATACCAACAGTAGGGCATAAAATATGATACGGCCAGGAAACCAATGACTTTATTTAAACTTGCTTATCTAAACTAAGGCAAAAAATTGCAAACATTCAACAGTATTGACACAGCTTTCAATAATACCTATACAATATTATTTTAACAAAACGTGTGTGATCAAATCATTCATGATCGTTCCATAAAATTAAATTGTCTAACCAATACAAATTAGATCTATTCAGATTCGAAATTACGATCAAATTACTAGAAAATGACAATGAACCGCATACCGAACGAAACAGATTTGAAATTTTATCATAATAATGTATCATTAGTTGAATAGTTTAGTTTAGCATTATTAATATGTGACAAAATTTCATGAATAAATGTGTACTTATTTATTATATAAATTACATCCTGGTACTGAAATAAGAGAAACGTAAAAATCTATTGAGCTTCAAAGATATATCCTTAATAAATTCTCATAATATTTTAGTATCTGTGTAACTAATAACGAGGCTCGGTTTGATTATAACTTCAAAGAAACTGACCATATTGAATGTCTTGAATCCCAGAATGTGTTTGATAAATTACTTATTGCTGCCATTACTACGAATATGAGACTAGATAAATGACTTGCTTCTAAAAACTTATTAACGGTATACGGCGTTCTTTTATATAGAAATTGGTGGTAATAACACTAACTTATAGATTGAAGTGCAATATCAAAGTGAAGACTTGGTATTCGTGTATACATAAGAAATTTATCTGAGACACAGATACAAAAGCAGAACCAGAGATTCAATAGGCAATAGCAAAAAGTAAAAAACGTTTTCAAAAGCATTTGCCTAGATTTTCTAGTCTTTTCTTTTTAAGATTGTTGTCGATGGTAAAAAGATTAAAGGTAAATAATATATATTGCACTCATTGCCGCTCCAAAACAAGGACTATACCTGAACTTGCTACTTAAATGCACAATGTTTGAGATTCAGGTTAAAAGCCAACGCATGTCCGACTTTTTTATATACTCCACAGGGCTTTATGAGGTTGAACGAATGCGGTATATCAATATTAACTGGTATTTATGGTGCCCTCCATGATAGATTTAAATAAAAAAAATAGCATCATCAGTCTCACAAATTCTAGTAGATTCTCACCACATCCAATATCATCTCGAATGATTTTGCTTTTGAGAACCACACCTATTGTAGTTCGGGCGCGCTTCCTCTGATATTGCAGTTACTGGAATTGGAAGACTGACTGAGAAATATCTTATTATGTCAAACGTCTTTGATGCGAACGCACAAAGAGAACTTATAATTAGTGTTACAGCTTCATCTCTGCGTTAGTTGTAATTGGCGTGAATGATTGATGATCATGATGTAGCAAAAGAGATAAGCGAAGGCAATTCACGTGAATGTAGGAATTGTGATTTAGATAATTATATGAATTACGCTAGTAACCGAAACGAAGAGAAACTTCAAAGGATTTATCGTGATATAATTAACTATAAAATACATTTATATTGTAGAGAAACAAGACAAAAATGTTATAATTCTAATGTTATAAGTGTAGCTACTATATACGAAAGCTATATACGAAATTATTGGTGTAGAATTTTTCACGGGGGTTCGAATGTAACTAACTTGAGTTCTGAAGTTTTGCGTGTTTTATGCGTTTTACAATTCTTATAACAAATTTCCTTTTTCCTGCTTACCGAAGATGGATACAACATGGATCATCAAGGTTATGATAACACGCAGCAACTGTTGATTGGTAAGTATTAGGCTTAAAATTAAATATACTTGGTTAGTGTGTAGTGTAACTACCTAGGTATTAAAGTAGGTACTTATTCATTTAGTCCAATTAACCTTTTGATGAACATTTTTAACTCTACCTCTTTAGCTCTATCAATAGTCCAGTCAGTTTGAACATTTAATTCACAATAATTCCAAAAGTTTTCAAACTTCGGTCAAGTGAATGGTACATTGGGACGACAATAAATCTCATTTTGCAACCTTGTCCGCAGTCCGGAACATTGCTAAAATTGCAATTAAATTAATTTTTGCTATATGGTCGTGAAAAAAATTCCAAAAGTTCTGCAAACTTGGAGTGGTGTTAAATATATTATTTTCCATCACGTGTCAAATTTGCAACCAATTTAAGTGTACGGAACATTCTTTTTTATTAAAATTAATGTTTTTCTTTATTAAACTGAAGGAAAACGTTCCAAAAGTTCTGCAAATTTGACAGATATATCGGAAAAATATACCGAACGATTGTATAAATTTGCAACCTTTTACGTTGACCGGAACATATTTATTTATAATTCTTTTTAATTCGTGATCATTTTTTCGAGTAAGGTGGTCTCGGAATAATTACAAAAGTTTTGAAACTTGGTTGCAAACTTCGAAAACATCTATTCTGATGCATTTGCAAATTTGCAACCTCATACGCGATCCGGAACTTTATGCAATTTGCAAAAATGTAATTTTTTTATTTTATCACCTTATTACATTTTTGCAAATTGCATAAAGTTCCGGATCGCGTATGAGGTTGCAAATTTGCAAATGCATCAGAATAGATGTTTTCGAAGTTTGCAACCAAGTTTCAAAACTTTTGTAATTATTCCGAGACCACCTTACTCGAAAAAATGACCACGAATTAAAAAGAATTATAAATAAATATGTTCCGGTCAACGTAAAAGGTTGCAAATTTATACAATCGTTCGGTATATTTTTCCGATATATCTGTCAAATTTGCAGAACTTTTGGAACGTTTTCCTTCAGTTTAATAAAGAAAAACATTAATTTTAATAAAAAAGAATGTTCCGTACACTTAAATTGGTTGCAAATTTGACACGTGATGGAAAATAATATATTTAACACCACTCCAAGTTTGCAGAACTTTTGGAATTTTTTTCACGACCATATAGCAAAAATTAATTTTATTGCAATTTTAGCAATGTTCCGGACTGCGGACAAGGTTGCAAAATGAGATTTATTGTCGTCCCAATGTACCATTCACTTGACCGAAGTTTGAAAACTTTTGGAATTATTGTTAAATTTTCGATTTTGAATGTTCAAAATGACTGGACTACAAAGGCGAATACATTTTTGCGTTAAATACCGGCTTTTTCAAATTAAACAGAAATGCGTTACTAAAGAAACTACGAATATTAAATTTCATTGATGAAACACAAAGTCTTTATAAATACTAACCTCGGTCACAAAAGAATCTCCATTTCAATACCGTATAAATAACGTAAATGCTCTTAAAACAAAACGTGTAGTTATTCACAAGCTTTAATTCAAAACAGTTTTAAAAGGCAGCTACAGCACTAATAAAAACGCCACACACGAAAACGGAACCACCCAATTGTGAGCACTTCAAAAGTAAAGATGAAATGAATAAAACACATAAAAAGCACGTGCCACAATCTTTACAATTTAAATGAAAGTACAACGAACGCCATATCTTTCGTTTCCATCTAAACCATAAAAATCCCGCCGTTTAATTCCAAACATAAACTCGGTACTGGTCACATCAAAGCCGCTGAAGTATTTCATAGCGACAGTAAAATTACTAAGAGTAGATGAACTTAACATCTTGCAACACACCGTCGTATAGACTGAGGAATTTCCGGGGGTCTTTGTGAAACGTTATGGCAGTATGGCAGGCACTTACGAAGCGTCACACAATAGAATTGTTGTTAAAGTAACTGCTGGAAGCTTTTACCAAAATAACAGCAGCTTAGAATTTACCCGTGTGATCCTCTAAGCCTTTGTCCATGGGCGTTGTTAATGCAAATATGAGGACGAGGCCTGACAATTTATTCCTAAAGGGCTCTTTGAAGTCTGTGTATCTTACAGTGTTTGCTTTAATAACATTACATGTTTATTCGCAAATATAAAAGGCACGTCTGTTTTACTACCTTTCTGTTTATTTTTCATCACCGCAACTAAATTTTAAATATCATGATTCCGTATTATGGTGAAATCTAGACGTTGTACTAGACTATTTTAGACCAACAAATACATTTTAAATCTTTATGGATAACTTCCAACGTATCATTGTTTAATTTTTTATGACTTATCAGAATTTTTAAACACCACGTATTTGTATAGTGATGAAACCTAGACGTTGTGCAGTGTGCTATTATTTTTAGACCCATTTTAATGATAAATTTTATATCTTTCTGGATATCTCCAAAATCGCTTACGAATCTTAGGAAATCAAGAAATTCCGTAAGAGTCAATACCACAGTATAGTGCCTAGCCGGTTCTTTAATAAAATAAAATAATGAAGTAAAAAAATATCAAAGCTCACTTTATCATGGATCAACGTTATAACAAAAAATATCTCGCGTGACAACTGTAAAATTAAAACAGAAAATTACCATAAACCAATTAATCAATCATACTTATCGCACGTTGGTTGTTCGAACAAAAAACCCGTGTGTGAGGGAACTAGTACAACGTGGTCGACTGTAGACAATAAAATCTAATCAAGTGCGGTCGCTTTAGTACGGAGCGGACGGATCGTTGTTCCCGCTAATTGGTAACACATGTCAGTGGCGGTGGAAACAAATCATCTGTGGTGGGCAATGTCAGTAAGAACAGAACCGGTAAGATCACACACGAATGAACAAAAATTTTACCAATGTTAGTTAGAGCTCTAACGACTACTGTAACTGGAAAACTAAAAATAAAAAATACAAGAAAATATAGTCTTTTAAGAACGAAGTAATATATGAATTGAAATCCACCAATCAAAATTTGTTTTAATATCAAATTTTGTTGTCGTTAGTTGGATTAGCATAAAAACTTCATAAAAAATAATGACTTCATTTAGAAAATGTTTTAATAATATTTAAAGGTAGACCAATTTTTAACACAGAATTTTTCTAGACTTTACATAATACTCGTATTATAATTTTATTGAAATTAACAAGCACATTGAAGTATATATTCCCGTGTAAAATAACACATGATGGAATCTTGATTAAAAAATATACCTATGATTAAATTCGGTTCTATATGCTTTTTGCTTTTGGTAAAAATATTTTTGTGCGCTTTGAATATTTGATAAGCGATCGAATACTCGATGTTCTTAATAAAATTTAAAAGCGTTGGATAGTTTAGTTCTACCTTAAGCGTCCGATGAACCACGGATGTGGTATTAATGCACTTAGATCTATTGATACTTCTGTTGATGTAACTGTAGATTATAATGCGATCAAATAGGTCGATGTTTTTTAAATCCACTTGTAGGTGATTACAAGTTCTGTGAGAATGAATTTTTTTGAGAAACTCAATTAATAGAACTTTTGACACTAATTGGTTACACATGTATACATTTGGCAGCATTGTTTAAAATAATAATAGTCTAGCTGCTCTCAATATTATTAATAACGATGTAGGTGTATGTTATGAAATTGATTATACTACTAAATGTTTAAAAAAATACAGAATAACGGATAAAATACCAATGAATAAGATAAATTAAAGAAGAAAAAATTTTCTTTATAAGGTTGAAACTACAAATTAAAATTCTTCAAAAAATAAAGTGAGGTAAGGCTATAAAGTCAAACAGAAGGCACAAGAAAATTTCCAAAATTCCCTAACTTTTACTTTGGTAAATTCCTTACATACGCCTTAAATCTGCGTCATGTGAATGCGTTTATGGTATGTCTCAGACCGACGGCAAACGTTTACGGTAATACGCACTTTATCTTACGTTTTCAAAATGACTTCCGCCTCCTTATACAAGAATATTTTTAAACAACATTCTTTCCCTCAGACTCTCTGTTTAAATTTACTGTTTCAGTTTTATTATTTACTCTGGCAACATTAATAAACGAAAGAACGAAACGTTAATATCATTATTGTACTTAATTAATTTACTAAACCAGCAAAATTTACTGTCCGATTTCTTATCCCTAATAGCTCCTTCATTATTCTTAGCTATTTCTGATAAATGCGAGTAAGGTACTTTCTTTAATTTCTTCGTCAAGTATACCTCACGAACCGAAATAAAAGCCTGCTTATTTCAAAGTTATTGTGGCTATTAAATGTCCTCTTCAGGCTTCTACCATTTTTTTTCAACGTTATTATTCTTTCTTTTCGCTATCTTTTCTCAATCTGGAATTAGTTTTTTGGTCTTTGTATTTTTTCAAGTTATCTTAGCAAGCCTTAGCTTATGTCGCCCCATCAAGAGTGTAAGGCCGCCGATTCGTTCGGGTCCGTAAAGCGACGACGGTCCGCAATTACATACAATTTATTTACTCCTTCGAGAACTTTTTGGGGAGAAAAAGAAATATCGAATGTGAGAGTCCCTTACGTTGTTCCTTCTCTAACGAACCTCGACTGATTTATGTGTGTGCGCGTTAATTAATAAGAAACGCTTCACACATGTATGTAAATGTATGGTTGGACGCATCCACACGTGCGTATGGGTGTTGTGTGGTATTTGGTGTAAGCCGTTTTGTGTCCATGTACATTCTTAGGTGGTAGAGGAGGTAGTAGCTCGCTTGAAGAGATAGATACCTTACCACCACTTTCATACCCGTCGAAATAAAAAAGATATGCTACTCTACCGTCGTTGATGTATCCTTCATGTTTTGTAGGTTTAGGAAATGTCAATTTTTTATTTGAGGCAACCTTAGTCCTCCTAACTAGAAGCGCACCTATTTCCGAATTTCCATCCTATTTGAGGTTAAACGTGTTTGGAACGGACGTTAAGCTTAGTGTGTATGAAGTTTAAAAATAATTTTCGAACGAAAATATTGAAAAATCTTTCGCAAGATTTGGTTACAAGATAATAACTAACCGTTTAAAAACCTAAAATAACCGCTTTCACGCGTAAGTTTATCGCTTGTATCATCCAGCGTGAACCCAACGCACTCTATTATTGTTTTGTAAAAAACCACGTGATTTATTCTCCTCGCATGTAAGGGCAGCGCCCATCGTGTTTTAATTTCAATTTATAGAGCAATTCCTTACCAGTTAACCGCTGTTTGTATTATTAGATACGGTATTTATAACTGGACGGACCCGGTTAAATAAGGTATCGTAAATTATACTACATAGATGTTGTAAAGGAATTATTTAGATACGTAAAACTTAGATTATGTAGTGTGAACATGATTAAATTAATAATAAGATTTCCACAAAATAAGATAAAGGTGAAATCAAAAATGGACTTAAGAGCGTTTATGCCAATTTATAAACAATGATAGGTAATTGAATTTTAATAATATGTCTAAGGGTGTTCCGAAAGTATTCAAAAGAGACACTTCAACATTAGTTAATTTTTTATTTTACCTTTTATGTCAGAATTAAGATTTATTGAAAATGCCGTTAAAATGTAGTTTCCAAAAATTATAATCTTAGAATACGTTGATAGATAAGTTCACCTCAAATTAGCTCCCAACGAATCTAAACGATTTGAAGAAAATTTATCTATATATCTAAACGTAGATGCTATTTTATAACAAAATATCCTTAGCTTTTGTGCGGATATTACTTCTCCAGGGCATTAGGTTTCCAAGAAACAACAGGTGTTAATCGGAAGTTAATATCGTGTTACCAAACTTCGAAGTGCATTTAACCCCTTATTCTAGTAAGGTTTTGCCATATGCTTTAATTAAAAGAGACCTTACATATAAACTTCAGAGAAGAATGAATAAGTATTGATTATAATTTGGGTCTTTACGTGATTCTTGTTTTTTTCTAAAGGACTTCTAACACAGATGAATAGGTTATGTACTCGTAGATAACATGGGAACTGAAGAAATATGTTTGTCTCTTACTGACACCATATTCTTAGATTCTAGTGAGGCAGCTGCTGTTTACCATAAACTTATATAAATTTAATAGTTTGTGAGGATAAATGGATAAACATTACATTCTGGATAAGATTGTAAGAAGTAACAATAGTCTTTGGCCCAAATTTGGAAAGAAAGGAAAGGAATCTCTCTATTCAAAAAGGCATGAAAGTAAAATTGAACATCAGATAATAAAGGCCACTGACGCAAAACGGTAACACGCGAAACGTTTTTACCGAACATGATATAACAATCATTTGCACGAAAATCTCACTCGATTCGCCCTACGATTTGAATGGACCGATCGCATGCTCGAAAATACTAAAACATGGCGTATCGAATTCAGAGCATATTAATTTCGTATACGTTCACGTGTATAATGTTTTCGAATTTGAGAGAAACATGAATGTTATGACTTGATATGGAAGAAACTTTTACGCTTTGATTCAATAAATTGATATTCTTACTTTCATTGGGCTGAGTTGTATTGGTTTTTCTGTGTTGTCTGTTCATTTTATTTGTCTATTTTTTATTTTAATAGAAACACAGGATTTTTGCTATTTCTTTAGGGTTGTCTTCGAATGGTCTTCTATTTTTTTTTAATGTTTAATATTAGATATGTCGAGATGTAGGTACTCGTTCACTCATAATGTTGTCTGCGCATAACACTTGAACACAATTTTAGTGTTTGCAGAAACGGAAATGCATAGCATTGGTTTCTTAGTTGGAGTGGTTGAGTCATCGATCAGTATTGATAGTAGTCGTTTTTGACCGAGAGCCTGTAAACATTTTAGTATCTAAAGCTACTTCAGTAAACAAGTTGAAGTTCACAAGTTCAGTAGCGAATTTTAATTATATTTCAAATATTCTTTTATTTGCATTTTCTGTATTAGTTATAAGTTTTCAATTGTAATAAGTACTTATTTATAAGTTTATTTATAAATAAGTAAATACTTATTATACTTAGTATTTACTTTCTCTTTTGCATTTTATAGATGGAATTTTATAGGTTGTTGAGGAAGTGTTCTTCATTCTAGTCATCATTCATATAGTTTCGGACTCTTGCAACTTTCGTTACATCTAAGTATAGTTTGGACTTGAGATGCCTAGCTATATGCTAGGCATTTCAAGTCCCCAATATCTAGTCCTCAAATCTTCATCTTCCTCTTCTCTTTAGTTTCAAACACTTATGTAAGATCCTTCTCAACAGCTCTCCCCGGCCGCTGGGGAGCCTGGACGGAGTGGTCGGTCTGTGGAGCCGACTGCCGCCAGACGAGACGACGGTCCTGTACTGGAGACACCCCATGCTCCGGTGCACATGCTCAGCACGCGGACTGCGTTGGTGACTACTGTGGGGTGCACGGAGGTGAGATCAATAATATCTTCAAGCAAGAACATAGTAAAGAAAATCGTTCAAGCAATGGCCTACTCGTAGCCCGGCGACTGACTGACTCATACTATAGTATCATCTTACTGGACTGCCAAACTGGTGTGACACACAACACATCTCGCGCGTACGCTCATAATTCGCCGTCACGTCTCTAGGAACTTATGAAACTTCCACCGGGGACATGTTAATTAATCCGATTCCGTGAAAAGCACACGGTTTCGTCCAACCAGATGCCGTACGCCTAAAAATATACTTCCTTTTCCGCGCACGCTCATAACTATGAAATGTTACACGAACTGGTCTCTTTATAACAGGCTATCGGCGTAACCCCAACCTGCCAACTTATGAAGACCCGCCGTACCTTGCGAGCGCGAGGGTACTTTACGACCCGAAAGCGTAGATAAGAAATATAAGGGCTCTCTGTCTGGTGGTCGCGTTAAAAAGATTCGAGAGATACTAAAATCGGGCACCGTGACCATCTGGGTCGTATCATACCGCCTAAATATAGATGAGGGCCTAAAATTTTATGTCCTTGCGTAAGGAACGGTGATAGGGTAGGTAAGAATTCGATCTGTTATTCAAGATG
This sequence comes from Erynnis tages, assembly GCA_905147235.1. NCBI lineage: Eukaryota > Metazoa > Arthropoda > Insecta > Lepidoptera > Hesperiidae > Erynnis > Erynnis tages. The sequence continues at coordinate 1,420,804 of LR990076.1, forward strand.
TCTAATATCTTAGCAGCTATCAGTGACTTTGCTAAGTTACGCGTTTGCCTAAATCAATTGCCGTAACAGGGTAGGGAAATTGTGAGACGACCTGCATGTCTTAGAGAGTTTTCAATAATATAATAATATGAAGTCCTCCAACTCGCAATGGACCATTTTGGTGGAACTAGGGTTATATCTTTCACTTAGGCCTATTTTGAGAAGATACCCTAATGGGTTGTAAATACGTAACTTCCTACTACTATTATTTATAGCTGATCAGATTGGATGAAGTTTGGTATGTACATACTCAGTTTTTAACCTGTATTAATAAATACTTTTATCCCTCCTGAACTAAGTTTTAAAATCCGAGCGGGCAAAGTCTATTTCCTTCATAACTTTAAGTCCTGTCGCAGAATTAGATGGTTTCATTGTTGTAATTTCTTTAGACGAATGGAGGCATGCTTCATTTGGCGCGTTTCCGCCACAACGAGCTGAATTAATATTGTGCGCTCCATTTGAGCATCTTGTAATTCCGTTTGGTCTGTTGTACCCATTTATAAGGAAGGCTGCTTGAGGAATTGCACGAACAATTTTATTACGTGCCGAGTGAAATTATTTAAAGTAAAATTATTCTCTCCAAATCAACTCTTTTTCTTTTACCAAGCTCTTTTTAATTACATCGTTAGGTACAAGTGAAACTATGCCGTGAGCATGAACAGTACCGTCAAAGTATTCGTACGGTAAACGTCAGTCCTTTCTGTCTAACATTTTTCCAAACGAATGGCACTATACGAATGCTTTAACGACAGTATTCCTGCTCGGTGTTAGCCCAGTGGCTAAGAATTCGGCGTTTCTTAAAAAAGTTATGTACTTGCTGTTACGGTCAAGTTAAACACCGTGAGGAAACATGCATGCCTAAAAGTTCACAAAACAAATCTCAAAGGTCCATGGTTTATTGGATTTCGTTGCTTACATGCTTTTTGGTTGGAAATGCTAGTGAGTTTTGCAAGTTGAATTAGGAGGAAAATCAAGTGAAGACTCTCGTCTTCACTTGATTTCCAAACCCAAATGCAAAACTTGGAACCAAAATGCAAAATTTTGGTTCCATTTTAATATGAAATAATACACGTTATTCATAATTCAATTCCTTTTAAAGAAGACTTTTTCGGTTTGACTGATACTCGTCAGACAGACTTATAAAAATATTTCTATAATGGCTTTTATGAAAAATTTAAAAATATATATTTTGTTTCGATTGATGTCAAAAAATTCTTTCACATGTTAAAGATTATCGTAGATAAAATTTCACACGTAATAATATAAATACACGTATTTATAACACAAAAGATTTAATCAACGAAAATAACACTCGAATAGGCATCTACACAAATTGGGGTGAAAATGACCCAGATAAAATAAATTCGACAATATTTGATGACCCAATAGCTCGAAATCCATTTCATTGCCTATAAAAGCATTTTGCAAATCCAATCGAGTTAAATGGAAGATATGAGATACGATCGGATTGTTGAAAGCTGAAAGATGATATCCAATAAATAGCGATCAATCTCCCATTGAAGATAAACAAAAACAATTTATAGGGAAATATGCCAGAGATTGCAGATTTATTTAGCGTGAAAAGAGAAAGTGAGGGAAGGAACAAATTGTTGAGTTTAACCACACAGGGCCTTTGGGCTATTTATCAAAATGTTCGATAAACAGAATAGGAAATTGAAAACGAGTCAATGGGGGCCACGAAAATGATTTATTGCTATTATAAACAAAATACCGACTGATCATTTTACATTTGGTTATTGATTTGGTTATTGAATACGGACCGCCAAGGACGGTGTTCTTTTAGGAATTTGTTGAACTGGTGTTAAAGTTTAAAATAGCTTGCCATGAAGTGATTATTTAAAATAAGTTATATTACAGGATTTACATAATTGTGATGATTATGATATTTTTGCTTGAGCCCAAGATATCTAACAAAAACTCTTGATCCTGTCTCATTATGCAGAGATGTTTTCTATTTTTTTTATTTCCTATAATCTATAAACAAAAAGAAGCCTTTGTTTTTTGGTAATAAACAACCAAATCTAAACATTTCTACATGAACCTTAATGAGGCCTTTACAAATCCTCATAATATATGTATAATATTTTAGTATTTTTCAATATTTGGTTATGAAAATTGTAGTTATCATATCAATTTTGAATCAAATTATTTATTACTACAACTTTGTTATTCTAGTTATACCTACGTCTTTTTAACTATTACAAACCTACCACTGCGACCAAATTCAATTTGCGCCATCAATTTCCCGCCAAAGTTTTCGTCGCAAACAAACAGACAAGGGCTTATACGACGCAGTTCTCATTACTGGAGGTGGGCCCGAGCATGATTTGTTGTGATATTGCACGGAGAGAGCGCAGCGGGAGATCGCAAACTGCATCCACATATCCTCGCCACCACACACGCAGCAATAACCATTAAGACCAAGAGAATTACGACCAGAATCCCATGTCAAATTCAATCGTTGAATTTAATTCCGAAGGCCTCCTACTACGTTATGGACAACGACAAGGGTCTGTAAACGATTGGATCCAGTATCTCCAATCTCACAGAGCTGGATATACGACTGGCACTGACAAATGTTTACACAGTGTACAAATTTCAACATTAACCCTCCATAGGACAGCGGGGTGCATCATACCCCACCGTTCTTCACTTAGCTTTTTATTGTGAGTTAAAGTTTTCGTTAAGTGAACTGCCCCCAGCGGCTCGGATCGAATTTGTTTTGTATCGATCGTTCGTTGACAGAAAAACAGTACAGTTTTATAGAATTACACATGAACAAACAGGATAAATAATTTTCTATTTTCACATACAGACAGACAGATTTTATATTTTTTTATAAAGACATGAGTTACCCATAAATAACACAAGAACGGTGTATGATTTGCAAGATGTTTCTATTGAAGCCTATTTATTGGGAAACTTAAAACAAAACGTGATAACTTAAGCAAAGATTTACCTGAACATTCACTTCTCGGTCCTTTAGCATAATATGCGTTAAAAACGCACGAAGCAGTGAATTAATAAATGCCTCTTTTATGGTACCTTCTAATTTTACCTTATTCGAATTATAAACACCTTTGAATATTCCGAAGCGGTCACGCTTATTTACGAGAAAGAATTATTTGACACGGTCGTAAATACCCGACTGGTCTGTCAAGAAGGTATTTATGGAGGTAAGCATTTGATGGGTTAATCCGATAAGCAAGTATCAAGCGCAAATTAATTCCGGCAACGTTAAGGTTTTACGAGGTTTTAGTTAACGGCGACCAAAACCAAGTAGCGGATGCTAACTGATTTATAGATTTTCAAACATTTACCGACCATAAAGTGCATGGGACTCGAAACTTGTTTATATTGGAGATTTATCGATATGCCATATTTTACGGTGTTACTACAACGTGAGCGCCCATTCGATGGGAAGTAATGGCTTGTACTGAGGTTTTGATGGGTTTCACTGTTTTAGAACACTTGGGAGCTTACAGAAAGTGTGTGATTTTTAATCTTTATGTGTGGTGTCGTTAAAATATCTGGTTTTACATCTCTCCCATAAGCATTACTTTCCATGCTACAGACTATTACATGTGCTTTAGAATTTTTACTACAGGTTATTTGCGTTCGTTTTTTGAGTTTATCTGATAGGTTCTTAGTTTCAGATCGAGGTTTCTTTTTATCATCTGTAAGGCTATGACTGAGATTTGAGCTCATGGCAAAATTGAAAAACCTTAAATTATTTATCTACTTATAAAGGTATTCAGTATATTCATTGGGTTTGAAAAACTTTGCATGAAACTCTAATGCTACAAGGCTTAAAGTTGTTGTAGGCAAACAAGCGGTATCAGGAATTTGGTCACCACCGGTTTATCTTTTAATGTCTTTATATTATGTATATATGTAACACGCGAAAGATATCCAAATTCTGACAACCTTATATCAGTGCAACAAGTTCATTTTTGATACTTATTAGGTATAGATACTCGTACGTCCAACTCTAAACAAAGCGTTGCTTTACATATCAAAAGTTCACTAGCCATCAATATGCGCTTCGCTATTCGTGTTTCCCCCCGATTGGTTTCGTTCACGTCACAAGCCTCCAGAGTTAATCTAGAACTAAATCCAGCTTTGAGCCTGTTCTTATACTTCTATGTTTATACTTTCTATGTTTTATTTTGTTAAAATACCGTCTGGGGTACTAATCTTTCTGAAATTTCACCTGTATTTTATTTTAAAATCTACATATCGTAGGTTCATTCGTCATATAACCATCTAGAATTGCCTAGTAATAGATTCTTGGCGTCCACGTCAAATCAAAACGTTGACCAAATTTTGCACACACCAAAAGGCATCCACTAGTAGTCAGTCAATATGCGCTTCGCTATTTCTGTTTCCCCCCGATCGGTTTGGTTCACGTCACAAGCCTGCGGAGTTAATCTAGAACTAAATCCAGACCAAACGTGTCCTGCCTGCGACACCGCTTGGCTTTGAGCCTACAGTGGCTGTTTCGATTTTACTTCGGAGTTGCTTCTTTAATTTTCCTTTTTACTTATTTTGGAGTTACAGTTAAAACTTTTTCAGTGGCCTCAGTGTAGTTGAAAAAACTGTTTTATATTAGAGATTTCGTGTCACACGGTGATCCTATATGTCACAGTGATTGCAATGCCTAATTGTATGACTGGTCTTATTGTCCTGCAGACGATTTCCATTCAAAGACAGTTTTACCGTTAATGGGTCATGAAAGTTTGCTGGCAATCTACATGCCTGTAAGTTATAGTGTAGGTACGTAGGTGTCATGTTTTTAAACCAAACCTTTAAGTGTTATTTAATAAATATTTATTTGGGTGAAAACCCGTTGCGGCCAAATTTATACGTATGTTTTAAAAATGAATCGCTGTTCGTTAGTCTCGCTAACACTCGAGTTTTAGTTTTTAGTTTTGATATATGTACGTATAAGTCCAATGAAGATTTGAAGGTGAGAAAATCTGCAAGAATGCAAGGAAATAGTAGATTTTTTATTTGGCAGAACGAAGTGTGCCGGATCCGTACTAAAGTAGCTATAAAAATAACTATATACAAATCCCCGGCTTTCATAGCTAAAAAACTTATGACTAAAATTAAAATTCGGTGACATTTATTTTTTAAATCCAGCCATGGCATCGAAAACGTTAGTTTATCTCGGAACCAATCAGCGACACAATGAAGCTGTCCGCTCGATAACTCGATAACGATCTCTCGATGTACGACGTCATTAATGCATGGGCTTGTTGCGTTTTGAGCTGGAAGCTACAAGCACAACTTTTGAAATGTCCTGTTTGTAGTTTAAATTGAAAATTGAAGGATAGTGGACTTCACCCTGCCTTTGTGCATAGGTATCTACGTAGGTATCCTACATCATAAACTGATATTCTCACGATATTTTCCTCCAGCGTTACAGTAGGTGATGTTTTTAAATGCATATTATTATATCGTCTAATATTAATCCTTTTTATATTTTTTGTATTTACATACTTTGTCTTTGTCTTTTCTGTTTTTTTTTTTTTTTTTTCTATGATCTTCGTTTGTTGTCCACAGACTCTAGGTCCGTGCCTTTTTTTTTGCATTAAGTTATTTATCTGCATTTCCTGTAATATGTTGCTCCAGAAAAATTCTTTGTCAATTTTGGCCCGGTGTCTCCTTGGATCGTCCCGGGCATTCTTTTAGAGTTTCTGCTATGACTTGGTAGTCTCTGTGGCTGATAGCAGTAGCCAGTCGCCTCTATGGCCTGTTTTATGAAGATTGCGATGGCGTCCTCACTGACATCCGAGTAGTAAGTACAAGAGCCTGTGTGTCTGGTGATAGCGACGACTGCATGAGAGACGCTATCATGCACCTTTCCTTTTTGGGGCTTTGTATTCACAATTACTACATTTTCGTCCCTGGGCTTCGTGTATGGTGAGGATACGTGATCCCTCACCGGATTCACAGCCCGCGTTTCGAAGTGATGTTTTCTCTGCTTGGGTGTGGACCAGGAACAGGGTGTCTTGCGCGGATGATGGCATTTGCGTGCTGTCTTTTCTGTTTACCACCATGTAGAGTCTCAAACCACCATGGGGATGACAGGTAGAGAATGCCCTTAGTGCATTAAAATATAATAAATAAAAATAAATAAACAAATAAATATCCTCTATGAGAGACATCCTTAGCAACAAGATAAGCAAACAGATAAACAAATGATATCAAATAAGTCCATAGAAGTACCGCATGTCGACTGCAGTGCACATTACAGATTTAATGCTCTGCAGTTGTCACGCGAGACACGTCTGACCTAGATCGAGGCTCGAGATTAGGTGTCCTAGCTGAAATGGACCGCTGTCATTTTAAAAGACCAATGTCGTCGTTAGGTACTTGATGGGAGGTTCTTTACAGTATTTTCTAGGTGTCTGGCTTGAAGTTACCATTTAACTTCAATAGTTATTTGTATCACAACATAATAGGTACACAAATATTACAATCTATATCTATATCTATACATATTATAAAGAGGAAACATTTGTATTTTTGTATGTTTGCAACGAATAAACTCAAAAACTACTGGGCCGATTTCAAAAATTCTTTCACCATTAGAAAGCTACATTCAGCCTGAGTAACATAGGCTATATGAAAAAAATGAAAATCCAAGATGGCCGCCGCCACAAAATGGCGGATGACGTATTTATTCCGCAACTTCCTCAATATGGGTATCAAATGAAAGGGTTTGTTTAGTAGAATAGAGCTCACTATAAAAAAATGAAAATCCAAGATGGCCGCCGCCACAAAATGGCGGATTGCATGTTTTTTTTCCGCAACTACCTCAAAATGGGTATCAAATGAAAGGGCTTGATTGGTAGAATAGAGCTCACTATGAAAAAATGAAAATCCAAGATGGCCGCCGTAACAAAGTGGCGTATTAAATATTTTCCACAACTGCCTCAATATGGATATCAAATGAAAGGGCTTCATTGGTTGAATAGAGCTCACTATGAAAAAAATGAAAATCCAAGATGGCCGCCGCCACAAAATCGCGGATTACATATTTATTCCACAACTACCTCAATATGGGTATCAAATGAAAGGGCTTGATTAGGAGAAGAGCTAACAATAACAAATGAAAATCCAAGATGGCCGCCGTCACAAAATGGCGGGTTGCATATTTTTTCCACGCCTACCTCAATATGGGTATCAAATGAAAGTGCTTGATTAGTAGAATAGAGCTCACTATAAAAAATGAAAATCGAAGATGGCCGCCGCCACAAAATGGTGGGTTACAAATTTTTTCCGCGCCTACCTCAATATGGGTATCAAATGAAAGGGCTTGATTATTAGAATAGAGCTAACCATAAAAAAATGAAAATCCAAGATGGCCACCGCCACAAAATGGCGGATTACATTTTTTTTCCGCAACTACCTCAATATGGGATTCAGATGAAAGGGCTTGGTTGGTAGAATAGATCTCACTATAAAAAATGAAAATTCAAGATGGCCGCCGCAACAAAGTGGCGCATAAATATTTTCTACAACTGCTTCAATATGGGTATCAAATGAAAGGGCTTGATTAGTAGAATAGAGCTCATTCTCAAAATTAAAAATAGAGTCAATAGAATGAGAAGTATCAACTAACAACAAAACTAAAAACTTGAAAATAAAAATTAAATTAATAAAAATGATGTGGTGTTATGGGACACCAAGGAGGAACGAATAAGTCATAGAAATAGAAATGTGCATGTTATTCATAACTTTTTATTAATCCTTATCCAAATAAATTATTTTGTATTCAAAATTGTTTCGATACCCGTAGATTAATTACTTTTTGCATTTTTCAAATCGTATATTCCTTTCAAAAGATATTTGGAGAGGGGCGGGCACATCTATGAAATAGGTAGGTAGCCGCGCGGCTCATTCGCGCGGTCGGTTCCCTACGCAGCATGGAGGATAGAGCTAAGGAGGATCATCTGTATACATGAAAAAGCGTCCGTCGAAATGCATTAAACTAGGGGGCGCCACTTTATTGTTGTGCCACTGTATATTTGTGTGTGTGTGTATGTTTGTAATGAATAATCTCAAAAACTACTGTGCCGATTTCAAAAATTATTTCATCATGGAAAGCTACATTCACCCTGAGTAACATAGGCTATATTTATAGAAAAGATTAGGGACCCTTGCTAAAACTTAAGTAACGTAACCCAAGGTGTAAAAAAGTGCCCTAAAACGTCTTTTGTCGCAAGCGCTGCGGAAACTATTGATGATAGAACAAAAGTATATTAAAGAACATAATTATTTCTACTGAAATACCGACCAAAATTAAAAAAAGAATTAAAAAAAATTAGACCATGATATCCATGTCATGTCATGCAGCGGTGATAGCCCAGTGGCTTAGAATTCGACCTCGAATCGAGGGATCCGGGTTCAAATCCCAGTGGCACGCACCAATGACTTTGTAATAAAAGTTATGTGCGATTTATGAAATTAAATATCACCTGCTGTTACGGTGAAGGAAAACATCGTGAGGAAACCTGCATGCCTGAGAGTTCACAAAAAAAAAATGTTCTCAAAGGCATGCGAAGTCCACCAACCCGCAGTAGGCCAGCGTGGTGGACTAAGGCCTACATCCTTCTGGGCTATCTGTTACTTCTGTTATTCATACTTTTGCTTAAATCCTTATCCAAATATTTTTCGTTGTAACTAACGTGTTAAAGTTGTTTGGTTTTCGCAATGGACTTGGTGGTGGAAAGTTGACTGTGTTTCAAAAAAGCTTTTGATATTAGTCAAATTAATAATTGGCAGAGCAAAGCCTGCCGGGTCAGCTAGTATATTATACAAACAAAACTTTGTAAAAAAAAAGTTATGTGCGCTTTATAAAAATTAAATATCACCTGCTGTTACGGTGAAGGAAAACATCGTGAGGAAACCTGCATGCCTGAGAGTTCAGAAAAAAAAAGTTCTCAAAGGCATGTGAAGTCCACCAACCCGTACTAGGCCAGCGTGGTGGACTAAGGCCTACATCCTTCTCATTGTGAGAGGAGACCCGACCCTGTAGTGGGTCATTGATGGGTTACTGACATACAAACACAAATTATAACCCATCATGCTATACTGCAAAACTTATATACGAATAGGTTATTTAGCTGACTTATTAGTCTAATATGTGACTCTTAACTACTGACGACCAATAACTCGGTAAAAAAATTACAGCAGAAAAGGTTGTCATAACCTGGATTAAGCAGAAATCTGCAACCTATTAATGACTATGAGGTCAGATGGTTTTTTTTTATCTCAAAATGAGAAGGACGTAGAATCAAGTCCACTACGCAGGCTTCTGCGAGTTTGTAAACATGCGTTATTACAAGTTCAGTAAAGGATTCCCGAAATATACTAACAGGAACAAAACCACGCTTACTACTACCGGTTCAAAGAGTCGTTTACACAAACTTGTTATGAATATCATCTTACTGCGATCTCTTCTGTAAACATAATGATTGCTTCTTTTCATCCGCTACAGTTCAGTACCTACATGGATATAAATAACAGCAAAGTGGGTCAGCTAAGATAAATCTACTCCGAAGTCGTCTAAAAAGTCTTTTAGTGTTGAGTAAAAGAATCGCATCAGTTAAAGGAAGCAGTACTCTGGTAATGCATTAAGTAAGAACCTACTACAACGGACGCGTCGCGACCGTCCCAACTATTTTTCAATCCACGTACGGACTAAAGTATGTGTCGCACTAAAGAAGAACAGAGACTCATTTAAACGTTTGTTACTCGTGTGAACTCTGATACCAGAAACATAGAAAATTGATCAAAGATGCAAACGCGACAAACTTTTAACAGAAATTCCCACAATAATTTTAACATGGATAAATCATGAAGCATTATTAAAATAAATTTGAATAATGACTTGTGAATGATATGGTATTAGAAGAACACAGAAAGTACCAAGATAGCTGCATATATTTTTATTGATTAATCTTCTGCAGTTCAAATAATTCTTCATCTAGCTGCGTTCCCATAGATTGCACGCCCATTGATTGTTACTCTTTGTGAAAACTATCTTTCTTCTGTAGACTAGCATCACATCTGTCGAGTCTTCTTGAAGACATAGTGTGAATCATGGTTATCTGAAGATAAATAAAGGTCCTGCTTACTTCTCATGCTAGAGGGGCCATTATGGATACCAGAACAATGAGTTTTTGCGTTTAAGGACTGCTCTTATACCTGGTGTGAATACCACAAACAGACGATTAGTTTTATATAGTTTGCGCGTCCGTTCTTATTTTTACCTCTAAAATTTAGAATAGTTTGAAGAATAAAAATCGTTTATTATCTTCTTCGAATATTCTTTCGCAGTGAGACCTACTAAAGCTCCATCCAATCGGCGATCGTTTTAACTTAATGTCTTCGGATAAAAAACGGGGCCCTTAATTCTTATCCTTTTCACGGGCCCAAATTACACAAAAAAGTAACTCGTTAAAATGCGTCACGGGCCCAATCGTAAAGTTTGGGACGACGACATAAATAATATTGAGGTTCGTAGCCAGAAACCTGATGCCGGCCGACGGTTGTAAAAGTTAATGTTGAGGCTTCGTCTAAAATTTTACGGGTCTGATTAGATGGAAAATTGGGATTATTCCTATTTGTTCCCTTGTTTTGACACTTTAAGTCTGTCCTCCTTTTTAGCGGCAAGGGATCAATTTGTCCTCTATTCACTCTTCAATGGTTTTATCTATGAGTGTAAGTTTTGTACCTACCGTGATAATTAAAATCATAATAATATTAAAAAAAATCATAATCGTCTAGACGTTTTATCTGTTCTTGCTTATAAAATCTTTAAATTAGATTTAAGATAAACTGCAGGCGTCAGTAAATTTTCGTTTGTTTAAGGTTGTTTACGTACCTTTACTTCAGTAATTAATCCTAAAGCCATAAGATGAAGCAGCACAATGCGCATGAACAACGCACAAATGGCAGTCTTATCGCTAACAGCGACCTCTTCCAGACAACCAAATGGTCAGGAGTTGAAGAGTAGAGAGAGAAGTTAGAAAAGGTAGTGTGTGTAATACACACACATATGTAATTATACAATACAAACATACATACATACTACATCAATACATACACAGGTGTTCACAATTACACGATAGCTATACCTTCATCGATTCACTTAATAATTTTCGTCTTTTGAAACACGAAAACTTCTCCCTGCGAAGTGACGAAGCAATATTTTCTCGTAATAAAACTTGGGAGGGTCTGAGGGAAGTTACTTCGTAATTTATGCTTTTCTAAGTTCGGGAAACATGCCGCGCTGGGTCCCATGACGTGAACTCAATCTTTCTCAAACAAATCAAAGTGTACTTTCAAAGTGTACCGGAATAAGTAGTTCTGAACACATCTCGAGAACTTTATGACAGCAAATATTACCGCTGCACATTCGTAGAAGCTTTGTTTGGGAGAATTACTTGTAGGTTTTCAGGGATACCTCACATAATTATTTTCCTCTTCAGTCAATAAAATTGATGAATTATTATTTTTTATTGAATGTAAATATACGCTATGTAAATTTTAAGTACCTATCTGTAACTGTAAGACTTATAACTTTCTTTACATTCTTTACACGATCAGCTACATATTGAATGATTAGTTAACATTTTGAGGATCAAATCCTATAAATACGTCAATCAAGTCTCCTCCTTTAATCAGACCTGTAGAAACATAGGATTCTGAGGAACAGTAGCAAAATGAAGATAGCCACCGGCTTTAAAACGGGCCGCGGGCGATTATAATTTACCAGTCAGAATAAAAAATGCTTGCATTTTAACGGTTACTCAGAAAGGTTGTAGGCGATTCACTTATACAATACATAGTAGTTAACTTCTGTAGAAATTTTTAGTTCTAACAGATCCCTTTTGTCAACAGTAGCAGCACACAGTGATATTCCACTGTACATTGGAATCGCGGTTGCAGTGGTCGTCTTCTTAGCTGGTGCTGCCGTCGTGTATAAGCTCTTACAGAGGAAGACCAGGGACCACTCCTTGTATACCATGACCAGGACTGGTGAGTTGGAAGATATTATGCTTTAGATTTTAAATTTTCATGTCAGATGAAAGGTGTCAACGCTTTACTCATATTGGCGCGCGGTTCTATGAGTGAGTGTGCTTGTAAAAAGCGATACGGATACGTGTTGTGTAGATGACGTCACTGCTAAACAATGCAATATAAGGACACTTACACATGGCAGCGCGAGTCAAGATGAGTTAAAGTGTGTGTAGGTAGGTAACCATAGGTAAGTAAAAAGGTAGTTTAGAACTACAGGTAGGTAAAAAGGTGGTTAGAGGCTTTATCGGCCAAAAAATTCGACAAATGTTGAAAATTTTTAAAGCGAAATGGAATTGAAACTAGCAACGAGAGTTTTGGTAATTGGTATATAAATTGTACATACAACACGTGAAATATAAATGAAGACAATGTGTATATTTTTACGATATTTTGAAAGATTTTAAATTCGATTATTTTTAAGTGATTTTAACATGAATTTAACATTACTTCGAAAGTAACTTTTATATTTTTCCAATCATTCGTCTTTAAAGTTATTTAGTGGTCCTTTTAATGCAGTTGTTGTCAACAGATTTCCAACCAGAAATGTACCCAACGGTCGAGAAGCAGTCTCTGTCGCTTGCTCCGGACCTGATGCAGCACCGGCCCCCAAGATATGAGCATCCTCAGCCTGATGTCAGAACGGAACACCATTATGATGTTCCACATCTTACTAATAGGTTTGTTGCTTGATTTTTTTGGTTTCATCATCTCCTCTGATCACTTTCATTAGTCTACATAATGAATACCGGTCACACACATAAGCCTCTTAATTAATTCAATTAATTCGCAGTCGAGCGTGTACTAGGGTAAAAAATGGCTTGTTTGCACTGATTTATCAATTCAAAACCAAAACTATTGAGTTTAAGAAGGCAGTATTAAGTATTAATAATAAGGGTTATTATTTTTTTCTTGCTTTTATAACGTGCCATAATTAAATTATTGCTCTCGAGTAGGGAACGTCTTCACCTAAACTCGGTTTAATGTAGATCAATTAAATTAAAGTGATCGTAAAATTACTCTTTAGTATAGTATTTAGTAAATAGTAAGAAACATTATTCTTATTAATATAATTGCATATATTTTACGTATTAATTATTAAATAAATTATTTACTCGAAAGATCATTAGATTAATAAAAATAAATCTGAATACTGTTATGTGTATCGCGATATAAAAACCCAGTAAAAATTAAGCATTCTGTAACAAAATAGTTCAACATATTATTATAAAGATTAAAGAGCACACTAAAAACACCGTTAATTAAAAAAAAATTGTAACCAGATTGTTCAACATATTGTAAGAGCTCCCTTAAAGTATTTGTAGTAAGTACTTGTATTCATACTCGTTCCTATAACTCCTTAATATTTTTGCTTACACGTGTGCGTCCAATTTCTCGGAGTGGTACCGCTAGCCTTTCTTATTTTCTCCTATACAAAATAATTTTCAACATGACTTGGTGCTTCTTAAGGTTTAATATCGATAAAATGATTTTCACTTACATTGTCATGAAAATACACGCGTTATTTACTTATAAAAGAAGGAAAAAAAATCAACATAATAAAATAAATTATGACATGTATGTTAGCATAGTAATGAATAACAAAACTAAACGAAACACTCAGGTATTAATAAAGTAATCTTATTTTAAAGTAACCTTAACGTTATCTGAAGGCGACGGTGACCACTTACCATCAGGTGGCCCGTCTGTCTGTTTGCTTGCTCTATTTATAAAAAAAACGTTAAAAAAATGTACTTAATCATTATTGTACTGACAGTGGAAAACTGCATATTTTTATTACGATTTAGGTATGAATACCCGATGAAAGTTCATTAAATCTAAATTATCATTATTATTAAACTAAATAAATCACTCAAGCAGTAGATTCCAATTCCAAATATGCTTCATTAGCAACCGACATTGAAATATTGAGCGCCCATTTGTCTATTTCGTGACAAACACTAAATCTGGACGCGAAAAGAGCAAATCGTACATTGAATATATCTTTCTACGCAAACTAATGGTGCGTAGCTCAGACAACGTGTGGCAGCCATTAGGGCTGAAACACACAATGGTCTCCTCTCACAATGAGAGGGATGTAGGCTTTAGTCAACCACGCTGGCCTAATGCGTTTTGGAAGACTTGACATGCCTTTTAGATTTTTCTTTTTGTATGCAGGTTTCGTCACGATGTTTTCAGCACCGTTACAGCAAGTGATATTCAATTGTTTTATTTTTAGAAAGTTATCTGTGCGTACCGCTGGGCTTCGAATCACTGAGCTATCACCGCTTGTAACCCTAGTACTAGGATGAACTAATTATGCCCTTCTTGCAGTTACGCGTCCCCAGTCGACCATCAAGTCACGCCCTGCGCTTCGAGCAAAGGGCAAAGTGATGAGTACGACAGCAAACCCTACAGCGAATCCGAGCACTCCGTCTCGAGTTGTTTCACTAGCTGTAAGTATAATGCCATCTAAACATAACTTGTAAAAAAACCAAGTCTCGCAACTCAGTTCTTCTACCGTAAAAAGTTGTGAGATGTATGTATTCAAAGATCGACTTGGCCATTAAATTAAGTTAAGGAACTTTGACTAGATTACTTCTTAAACTAATAGCCCAAATTTAATGAGATTTGAAATATACCGTCCTTATGCAGTGCCTGCTTGGCTACTAAAAATTTAGGCTTCTAGTTTTATCCACAATGGAGTTATAGGGGTTGAAAATGGCGTGAACTGCTTCGAGAAAAGGATGGTAAGGCCGTGCCGCTTTTTTGCTCGACTTGGCGGGGGCACTGCCGTGCCCCCAGATCTCCGAACCAGTCATAAAAGTTAAACATGCCACTCAAATAACTCCCGTTCTATTTAAACTTTTACGAGTTTCAGCATCAAGTTTTTACAAATAAACATCTCTCTGCTTATACCTACACTTTCGTCTTTGACGAACGCGAACTTACGAAGTTCGGGATGAATTGAAATTTGGAGCTGACCTTTGGGTCCTGTTATCGAAATTTGCCCGAGTTGCGAACAATTCTAAGGAAAGTAGCCGAAGGGAACCACAACGGAAATTTAATTTGGATCTAATAATACTCGCGCTTACGCAGTTTTGTTAAAGTTACTTTGTTATTTATCGGTATACCTACCCATTTTATCTAACATTCAATTGTGTGGAATAACACTATATATGTTAGAAATTCTTAGTATTTAATACCATCATAAATTCTATTATAATGCGAAAGTTTGTGAGGATATCTGGATGAATGACAGATAGATGGATATATAGATGGGTGTATGGATCGGTGTAACTCTTTCACGCAATAACTGCTAAACGGATTTTAATGAAATTTTGCATACAGGTTACCTATATAGGATATTATAACCCCTTAGGCCATTTTTAATCCCTCTCTGCGTCAAATTCTTATTAGTTTATAAAATTGTGTTCATTGCACGTCTTCGCTTTATCTCGAACTTCTCTATACACTATGATTGAATTCTTATCTCACACACAGACCCGACCCGAGTGGCGCAGTGGTTAAGATACCGATGCGCTACGCGGAGGGTCCTGGGTTCGATTCCCAGCAGAGCAGAGGTTCGGATGATGAATTTGAATTTCGGTTTCTGGTCTGGGTGTGTTGCGTTCTTGTCTTGTGTGTGTCCATGGCGCCCACGACACAGGGAATCCTAGTGTGGGGCTGTGAGTGTGAAGCGTTATTTATTTATAACAGAAAGCCTTATTTCGTAAGTATAGCATTCTTATGATAACCTTTTTTGCAGCCGGATCGATGTACGACGCGGCGAACGAGTCAGTGACTCTTCAGCTAGCAGAACTGGTTTCCAACTCGCCCACCTCTCAATCCCTATCAGTGTCAAGTTCCGGCTCGAGGTTGGCGTTACCAGCAGCTGGTGTGGCGTTGTCCATTCCCGAAGCAGCCCTGAGCAGGGGTCGAAGGGAGCAGATGTATGTCGCCGTTGTCAAGGACGACAGATACAGGCCGAGGCTCGGGAAAGGTAATTTGTTTTGAGTATCTTTGAATAATTGAAATTTTTAGATGCGACCCCCGTAAATTGCTAATGCGATGGAATCTTGTCATATCAACATCATATAGTGAAATATTTCATATCGGCTGTTTATAAAATCTATTCTATTCTTTTATCTTTTACGTGTTATAAAATTGTTGAGTAGCCGGAGCCCTTTTCAACAGACCACGGCACCGAAACGGCGAAACGCATTAGCAATTTGCGGGTGTTATGGATTTATGTTAGATTTTCAACAATTTAATTTGATGAAAGCTAGTGTAACAGTAAAGGAGGTGGTAGGAAATAGAGTAGATTTCACTTCTTGATGCGCTGTTCCCTTGTTTACTGCGATTTTAATTCAAAGTTTTCCAACAATACGTTCCTGAAGCTCATTTAGTTCAACGAAACATTTCCGTCTGTTGTCCTCTCTGATGATAATTGTTCAGTGTTCTGTTTAAACTTACTTTAAGTCTTGACAAACAACTAAGTTCGCCTGACATTCTGTTTCCGACATGATTTCTCAGTCGGAGACGGCATTATCCTAGTTATAATTCCTTTAATCTTAGTCCTTTAAAGTTGTGCGAGTTTGCGAAGTGTTAATTGGATGGCTGCAAACACGAATAATGGAATATTAATGTATTATGCAGTACTATTAAATTCCCAAGTTATTGCAGCACGTGTAACGACACGCCTGGCTTGTAGATTGTAACTTTAACACGAACGCTTATTAAATTATTATAACGAACCAACATTTCATACGGAGAGGACTTCCAAGTAGAATTTAAGATAGCTGTGTAATTACAGTATGAAATCGAGAACCGTAATTTATGCAAAGCAATATCGAGCGGGCCTTAGGCGGCTCGTCTCAACATAGAACGTTTTATACGACCATTTTGTGTAAAGATTCCTTTTTTTGCCTGCAGGCATCACGCAACTGAGCCCGGTAGTTAAGTGTGGTCCGCCGCGACTCCAATTAAACAAGTCGGTTATACTGCAAATACCTCATTGCGCTAGCCTGAAGCACGGTTTCTGGAACCTCGCTCTGTACGCCGTCGATCACAATAACGCCAAAACGGACAACACTCAGCCACAATGGAAGAAAGTGGTCGGGCTCGGACAGGAGACGATAAACACTCCGGTGTTCACGCAACTCGACAACGACAAAATATTCCTAGTGACAGACATGCTGTCAACGTTCGTTCTAGTCGGTGAAAGTTTTAATGGGAAGGCCGTCAAGGCGCTCCAGTTGGCCGTGTACGCTCCGGCCGCTTTGAACGACGCGTCCTCCGAGTACAATATTCGGCTCTACATATTCGAGGACACCCCTTGTGCGCCGTACTATTGCCAAGAACAGGAGAAGAAACTCGGCGGCGTGCTGCTCGACCGGCCCAAAACTTTGCTCTTCCAAGACGGCGGCTCCAATCTATGTCTAAACCTCGACAACGTGAGCCCGGGTTGGAAAGCGAAGCCGGGGATCGCGTACCAGGAGATCCCGTTCAACCACGTATGGGCGTCGAATTACAACGCGCTGCACTGCAGCTTCGGTGTGGAAAGGACGCACGACTGCGACAATATCGATTTCGCCATATCCGTGTGTCAACGGACGAATCCGTCGTACAAGCAGACGTTCCGAATATCGTTGGAGGACACGCGGAGTCGGTCGCCTCGAGGTCGGTCGCCGCGCGCGGAGTCCCAGCGAAGCTTCAACATCACGGAGAACCTTCTGGAATCCAGAATGTGCCGCAGCGAGGACGGCGACAGCGCGAAGCGGAACGTGACAGTGAGCGAGACGGGAGTGAGCGAGTGTGCCGAGGGGCCGTTTAAGTTAAGTGCGCGGGTAAAACGGCAACTCTGCGCCATATTGGACCCGCCTAACGCTCGCGGTAACGATTGGCGGGCGCTCGCGTCGAGGCTCGGTGTGGATCGGTATACGACGTGGTTCGCGACTAAGAGCTCGCCTACTGAGGCTATCTTGGAGCTGTGGGAGTGTAGGGAGCGCGGGCCGGCGGCTACCGCTGCCTTGGCGACTGCGCTGCGACAGATGGACAGGCACGATGCTGCCGACTTGCTACAAGGTAGACCCTCTTGGTTATGAATTGTTAAGGTGGGATTCCGATTACCACGGCTAACGGCAGACGGCAGTGAGTGACGGTGATGTGTGTCGCGATTGCAGACGGCGTTGATATGTACCTAATAGTAATTTGCAGTTACGCATTGTCCGTTTGAATGAGACATAGTCGTATGACGTAATTTTTGAGAAATGGCGGCAGTGGCCACTCCCGCGTAACAGTGCTGCCGTTAGAGGTGATATTATGGACATATACTGATAGTCGATGGAAGTGAAACTTTTTTTTAAATTAACAACATTTTATAGTAACAAATTATACTGTTGTGTCACCGACATGCAATTGTGTACAATAATTGCTAGTAAATTTTTAACTGCTGTACTTGCTGCGACAAGTGAATGCTGACTTGCAGTCGGTCTGTCGCCGTTGTCTGCCGTGTGTCGCGTCCGTGAAATCGCACCTTAAGACGAGACTAAGGATTCGTTGGCACTATGTGTAGATTAAATGTTATATTAGAGAATAGCTCGGCCATCGGCCTATTGTAAAATCGTGGTAGCCTATTTTGTATAGTATCGTCTGCTGTAGATAAGCGATGGAATAATAAATTATATTGTAGTAGCAATAATAGTGCCTCATGTCTTTAAAAGAAACCGCCGACGGTGTCGGTGTATTGGTTATTTTGTTATTTTTATAAGTGTTTGAGTGTTCAGTATATCAGATATGTATTTGTAAATGCTAGTTTTATGTTTTATTTTTGCTTTTATTGTATTTGTATTTTGTTTCAATGTTTATGGAGGCACTTTACTTGGCTGTATTTGTGTATTCGACGTATTTAGAAAACGATAGCTACGTGGATGCTTTTACGAGAAACTTGTCAGTTTTTTGACGCAAAACTGACAATGCCTTTCACTGTCAAACGTATGTGTATTTGTTATTTGGCTGTGTGGCCATGAGTGGACGCTGTATTTGTCATTATGTGCGTATTGGTCATCAAATATGCAAATATGTGAATACGCCAACACCAAATGCCCAAGTGAAGTGCCACCTTTAGAACTTTGTGCCAAACGTTCGATGCCACAGCATTACTTTGGCAATAACTAAAGTACTACGCGTCTACTCTGAGCTTAATATTGTCAAATTCCTAATAGCTTAGCAAGATCTTGTTTCGTACTGTAAAGGGCTGTTCAATAATTACCAAAGGATTTTGGCCCTTTTTGACACCTTTCGTTATGTATCTTTAATTATGGTTTGAAATCCCGACGCTCTCGGCTTTTGCAAGATTTTGTGAAAATTTTGAAATAATTTTTTAATTTAATTTAAGCTTTGAAATTGGTTCGAAAATGAAAATATACGTAAAGCAAGTATGTGACTGAAATACTTGCTATACGTAACGGTTTTCGGGGAAAAGTAATTAAAAAACGCATTTTTTTACCCATAAATATATTACATTAAAGCAAGGGTTTTACCTCGTACAGCCGATGCTGAATGCAATCTTCAACATTTCCAATCCAAAATGGCGGATCTTCTGGACATTTTCAAAAAAGTAATTATTGAATGGCCAATCAACTCAAAAGACTCAAGCCGAATGCATTTAATACTTTAAAGTACCTACTTAATACGAAAATCACTGCCTACTTGCGTGAAGTTAGAAAGTGACTTACATCTTACTTCATTTTAGGGAAGTTTTGTATTTACAGCTATTTTGTTTGTATTTTCGAAAGTAGTAACGCGGCCTAAGTAATTAAGATTTGTTACTGAAACGGTAATGTAAGTTAAAAGGTGCAGTTAAAACTTAAAATTATTGGACGATACACTAAATTTTTTATTTAGTAAATAGTATGTGGAAGAGCCTCGCCCGCGTGGATTTTAGAACTTGGTGCAGAGAAGGGTAAAAAGTATCCTATATGTTAATCCAGGTTATGATCTATCTGTGTACCAAATTTCATCGAAATCTGTTCTGCCGTTTTTGCGTGAAAGAGTAACAAACATCCAACCATACTCACAAACATTCGCACTTATGATAGTAAGTAGGATTTGAGCCAACACTACTCCTCATGAGTATAATATTATCTTGACAAAGACTTACTATTTCATAAAGAATACTTTTTTGTATCCAGTTATAACTGCACCGAATTTATTATTAACTATTTACGTATCTAAGTATGAGTACCTATGTATCTATATCCAATAATTAAGGTTAAACTATCTTAAAAATAAGCAGTAACTATTAAACTATATGCTATGCAATAGTTCCTATTAGACAGACGTACCCCAAACGCATTTTTTGAAACAGGCTTTTTTATAAAATAGAAGTAGCAATGAAACTAAAACTGCATTTTTAGTTTTCATCAATATCGGTCCCCAGACTCCTTTCAGCATTTTTCGATATTCCTCATAGTTTCGGATTTCCCCATCCACGCAAACATGAAAAATTAAACCTGTATATCTACGATACCGCGCAGATATATTAGCTAGGCCTCAAAATTTACCTAACAGGCCAATTTTCAAAAGGACTTCATCAATTTTCTTAGAAAAACGCAGCTCTCAAGTAACTACATATTATTATAATTAGGGATACTTATTGTAATCGGTCTACTAAGTCACTTTTTAACTTGATGTATAGAAATAATCAAAGAACCTTATTTCACTATGTATATAAAGTAATAGGTTGTAAATACTTTCACATGGTACACGTAGAAAGAAATTTAATAGCTAAGCCTAAACATGTTTGTATCGGGACTCATCACCACAGTAGACTATCTATCTATATATATTTTTGTTAACGTGATGGTTATTAAAATAAATGGATCTGTGATAATTGAAATAATATGAAATAAATTATGTTTAATTGTGATTTTGTTGTTTCATTTGCCAGTAACCCATTAATGACCCGCTACAGGGTCGGGTCTCCTTCTCGTAATGAGAGGGATGTAGGCCGCTGTCCACCACGCACCACTACTGCGGGTTGGTGGACTTCACATGCCTTTGAGAACTTTTTTTTTGTGATCTCTCGGGCATGCAGGTTTCCTCACGATGTTTTCCTTCATCGTAACAGCAGGTGATATTTAATTTTATAAAGCGCACATAACCTTTTTACAAAGTCATTGGTGCGTGCCACTGGGATTCGAACCCGGACCCCTCGATTCGAGGTCGAATTCTAAGCCACTGGGCTATCACCTGTTGTTTCATTTAAGTTCTATTAATAACAATACAAATGTATCTATTTAATTTGTTGACCACATAATATAATACAACAGTAACAGTAACATACATTTATGAAAATCCAAATAAAATTTTATGTCATATTTTTTTTAATTCCACCACTTTTTAAGAGATCAGGCGTATTGAGTAGCTGAATCACGCTATCGATGTTTTTTAAATCGTTGGCTTAGATACATATCTCCGAAATGACGTAAGCGGAGCATGAGCCTGATTGTGTCACTTTCACAATAAATTAAGACACCACTCAAGCTAAAGTCCATCAAGCCTTGTTGAGACTACTAATTTTGTCAAAGAAATATACATACATAAATACATTCGAAAAACTTAATACTTCTACCGCAGTCTACCCTCCTACTATGTTACCATTTTAGTGTGAAAATTAAATAGATACCAACTTGCATTAGGCAAACTAAGGTCTACATCCGTCTTATGTAAGAGGAGACCTAACCCTGCAGTGGGTCACTAATGAGTTACATGTTCATCTGGTGTGACGGTAGCACGTTCATTTTACAAAAGCAGCCACTGCACTTAACACACAAAATCACCATGACAAAGACAAGAAGGCTAGACATGTACAAGAATTTAAAAATGGCCGACCTCCGAACAAAATCTCGACAAAGAAATGGTACCAGTCAAACTACTGTACTAACTGTAACAAATTATACACAAATACAGTTAACTAACTTAGTAGTTAGTGACAAGCGTGGAGGATTGGCCGCTTTTAACAATTTAGCTAGGGCTAAGTAGCACAAGAACTTTGAATCAGTAAATATATTTACTCGCGGTATTTTAGTAAGTGAAGTGAATAAACATATTGTGTATGATATAAAGTTAACACAATCTTTGTTACTCGGGAGGCTTAGGTGAGGATCTTAAAATAAAGTTTTGAAGAAGCACAAACAAACACTATAAAGAGTAGCTTATGTCCACTAGTCGGTTATATATCAGCGCTCAAAAATCATGTACTTAAACTATTATTACAACGTAAATTTAATGCATTGTCTATGAAATCAAGATATTTTATCAGTGAACGATTCGTGAGTATCGTTTAACATTAATTTACGGCTCACCTCACTATTATGTTTCGGGATAGCCCGTCTAGTTTCAGACCTTGCGAGTTCCTTCATCATGAGCTCCCGTCGCAGCGAAGTTACAAACAAACAAAACAAGCTTCACGATATCAGGTACAAATTACATAGACGGTACATAGACGCTCAGAGAGACAGACACAGAACTGAAAAGATATTGAATGGTAGTAACGCTCTAGCATTGAATTCTAATATAGCCTACTCAATGTTCAAAACCCTATAAATTCCCTTTAAATAGGTATCGGTTTCAAACGCAACGTAACCCGTCAATGCATGCGGGACCGTTATAACCCCCACGTATGTAGGGCCAATTTGTACAAGGGGTAGGTTCGACCCGCAGGTGTTTGATATCGGCTTGTACTTCGCACCTCGTAGCGTGAATAATTGTAGCGTGGTGCTAGTGTTAGCGGATAAAATTGAAACGTGAAACATTTGACGTCATCACGTGCTGTATTAAATAATTGGTTTCCTAGTATAATATGAATATAATTTTGATTTTTATATCAAAGGCCGTCAGACACATAACAGAATATAGAGAATGAAACTCACAGATTCTTCACAGATTAAAGCAATAATGTATTTTTATTAACGTAATTATCAAGTCCTTGAAGCATTGCTCGTAACAAATGCAGCACTATAAGTAGCAGAATAATATTCAAAAGAATATCCATATCTGGGTAGAATGCTGTAAATTTGTTTAAAGCATATTATTAGTTACCATAGAACTAAGGAATGAAATATGTCTCTTCAGACAACTTTAGTGTACTGCCGGACATAGGCCTCTCCCAAGGCGCGCCATTGAGCTCGATCTTGAAAACAAATATAGCATTATCAATGGAGTAAAAAATAAAGTATCGCCTACGCAGCTCAGAAGCGCCAAACCTTTACCAGCATTTTTGGGCATACATTTAAATACATTATAATGCCATTAAAAATAGTAGGGTCGTAAATAGGCAGGTGATGTTGTTGAATAAAAAATAAAAATAGCCCTCGGCTACCGCAGGGTTATAGAGGTGGCCATTTTAACATTTATCGGTCTCACGACGGAAGGTTAAACGATAAGCGATGTAAAAATTCTTCACGTCATTGTAATCATTTTGGATTTTAATTTCATTAAAACTGCATCCTGGTCCCTGTCCCTAGAGAAGTGTTGTTAGTAAGATTTTAAAATTAAAAAATCTTGACAAATACCTTATACTCTTACTGACTTCAGGCAGTTTATTTTGGCCTTGAGTTGAGATATTCTTGAAGTTATAATAATGTGGCAGATGGCTTGAAAATATTGAACTTGAATAGTTTGTTTAATACAAACCTGAATAGACTTTTAAATATATTTAAAAGCACTGTATTAAAAAAAATTATGAACTCTGATAATTTTAAAGTGCCGAGCACCATTTACAATCAATAGTTTGTCGGTCATTGATCGTTGGACATTCCAATGAAAAACTCGCTTCTCTTTCATTATCGTTAGTCAAACTCTATCTTTAGATACTATGAATGCAACCAAGCCCTCAACAATAAAAAAGGTGTTTATTTTTTTGATAAACTTTATGACATGTTTGTAATATTGTAAACATGTTTGATTAATATTCATATCTAACAGGTGTTGCGATATGCATGTGAGTTTGTCTATATCATTGTGATTTTGTCGACATCGTTATCATCATCATTTTTGAGGAAATAATAAACAGCAAAAAGAAATAAATATCATTCAACATAAACGAAAAAAGTCAAAATTATTTTTTTAATAAAATTTTAAATAGCACTTCACATCACACTAGGATTCCCTGTGCCGTGAGTGCCATGGATACACACAAGACAAACAACACCATACACCAGACCAGACACAGAACTTCAAATTTTTCAATCAAATTTCTGCTCAGCTAGGAATCGAACCCAGGATCTTGTGCTGTGCCACTTGGGTCGTCATTGCATCAGGCGTTACTTGGTGAATCTTGAAACACTCTATCTCACACTGTTCGTAATTCCCATCAAAATTCCTTCAAGAGATCCGTCATCACAGCGTCTAAATGCCATAGTGTCATTAGCACCGCATAGCTGGCAGGGGATTAATTTGTCGCAAAAAGCCAGGACGACACCCTCGCGACCTCAGCTTGATGAATCGCTGTCAGCCCCTTTCATCGATAAAGGTTCATGGTGATTACTGTCTGCGTAACAAGGAGCTCGAATATTATAATTACTAACGAATATACACAGGGTGACTTGTTAAGTGACAATTTCTTGCTAAGGGAATTGATATTTTTAAAACAAATCGTGTTTGTCATGTGAAGCCCTGTCCAAAACTCAACGGATTTTGAAAAAGTCAATTGTCAAGAAAAACAGCTTTTTAATTGTTTTCGTGTTTTTAAGCCCTATATTTTTTTTAGTGTTGGATGCTTGGCCGGCCAATTAATAGGCACAAGACCTTACCCCGTGTTTTAATTGCCATGTCGCACGCTAAAGTTAGTAGTTCGACAACATCAATGAACAGCGGATGTTTGTATAATGTTAAATGTATGACGTTCATTAAGTGTGCATAAATTGTACCTGATAATGAATAAAAGCTTTTGAATTTGAATTTGAATTGAATTTGAACATATTTTGTCGCATGTCAGTATCTTTTTTAATTTTGACAGCTGCATATAGAGTTCTGTGTTTACATTTTGTCGTGTTGGTTGCTCAGTCTGTTACGTCAGCCAATTAGGACAAGACCAACTGCCTTATAGTCGCAATTTATTTAAAGCATAAACTTTCCCGGTCCTAAGTAGGGCGAATTAATTTGGCGCACCACAAAAAGCCAAAGGGCCTTCCCTCGTGACCTTCAGTTGATGAATTGCCCTCTTCAGCCCTTTGCCGATAAGGGCTCCTGATTGATTCGCTGGCTTTTCACAAGTTCGCTCCAACAGCCGTTAAACTGAACGGATGGAGGTTTGATAAACTATTCAAACAAGGTTCTGCGACTTCGTCCATTAAATATTGGATTATTATCATTAAAATAATGGAAGTCACATACACTTACTTGATACAAGTCAGATTATTCATATAACTTTTTTCCTATTCCGTTCAAAACGCGAAGATTTGTGAGGATGGACGATTCGATGAATATTTGTTACACTATCACACATAAACGGCTAAACAAATTTGAATGAAATTTGCTTCACAGTTAGGTTATAACCTGAATTCAAATAAAAGATAATGTTTATTTAGGTATCTGTGCAAAATTCATAGGTCAATGTGGACGATGGACAAAAAGGATACATTTAATCAAAACCTATAAAGGTTGAGCATAAACAAACCGTAAGACCCTAAAGTTTGACTTTACAAACGTGTTTTGGGGTCGATGTGTCATGTAAGGGCGTCATTGACTTTACTGAAAGGGTGTTTCTAATTAACGAAGAGTGTTGTAGGGTTTCGTAAAGGTTATTCATTATGTTTCTAGTTTATAAGCTATCAGTTGCAAGCTATATATGCAGAAGAAGATACTGCCACCTGAAAACAAGTCAAAATGTCACTGCAGTGGCCGTTTGGCTTGTATGTATAAAATTACATACTACTATTTACAGGATCTTAGATCTACTTTGGATTGTAAGGAAATAAACCGAACTGTCATACTTCCTTATCAAATCCCAATGTATCCACAAACGTATAGGAGGTATAGTTAACAAACAAAGGCAAGAAGAAACCATATTCTGTATTTATGGAAGAACCAACTCCGGCAGCGAAGATAGCCCTTCAGTTATTTTGAAATAATAGGGTAGTAAGGTAGTAAGGTTAGAAACCACACAAACACGACAAATGCATAACACTTGACAATGTTATTGTAGACTGTTACGACACATTCAGTCTGACCAATAGCGTTGCGTTTCAATTACTTTGAATTTCCCGCTCGTTTTTTGTACTTTTATTAATTAATTTTCGTTATTAAAAAGATATTATGAGGAAAAATTTTGATATAAGCGTAATTCTAAAGCAACAAAGTTTATAAAAAAATAATAATTGACCCTTATTTAAATAACACGCATACTCCCTATTGTCTCAACATCGTGTTACTGCTCCATTAAAAAAGCAAGAAGGGAAGCCCTACGATGAAGTAGGTAACCCGCGTGACTTTAAACATGACCCCATTAATAACAAAGGGACTTGATATTCAAGAAATGTCAGGCGCATATCCAAGTAAGGGCAGCGGAAACTCCTCAAAATTAATTCAGTCTGGGTAAACTCAACAAGTCGATGCGAAAGACTAACTTGGCCCAATGGCGTTCAAAGGTCCGTCCAGGTCAAATGGAAGGGGAACGATATTATCAAATGTCGCTTTTGGCTCGGTGGCTGGCTGGCCGGTCGTGACTTACCTTACACGTTGAGAGCGGGCCGAGTTGTAGGAGACATGACAATGAGGTCACATGTGACAAAACTAACTTCTGTTGTTCTTCCACATAATGATGTAGTCATAGGGCCAGGAGATAAGTATGATTATTCAGAAGAAACGGCTGATTATCTAAAAGATATTCTTCTTTTTAAAGAAGATATCACGGCCTCCCATGTAATTGCACACCCAGACCAGAAACAGAAATTCATGATTCAAATTTCTGCTCTGCCACCAGTCGGGAAATATAAATAAAAGTGAATTTTGTATTCGTACCTGTGAAGCTCCTGTTACAAACGCTTTTAACTTGTACCAAGCCCCAATAGCCTGGACAAAAGAGTGGGCGAAGCAAGAATGATGCGAATGGGTTTACAATTGTTAATTTAAGAATGGATACTGTTTGTTTTGGGTTTAATGAGCCCAGAGATATGGATCTTGATTGAAAATTCAACAGTTTTCGCCATAATAGCCGTAAGTGGGTGCTTAGGACGGCGTGATTGTCTTGAAAGGTGGAATAATAAGCTATTTAAGGTTAAGTGACTGGACAGTGGATGTAAGCTATATTGCTTTAAACAGTAATGTGTCTACCTTTACGGCTTCGTCTACGTTGTCTTTGATTTGAGTTTCTACATTGATGGTAGCATTTAGGTAACTATTTTAATATACAGTACGGAAATGTGCCTTTTCTTTGTGATTCGGAGAGCACGTTAAATTATCGGTGTCGGTTGAAAATAAGAACAGGCGAAACAAACCTTTTCGGAGGGCCTATAGCGGTTTAAAACATCCGACACGGTTGGCCACTAGCCCGTTTCTCCATCAACCCGCATGGGAACAGCGGAGTGGAGTATTCTCGAGGTCAGTAAGAATCTTTATACAAAGTTCTAATATGGTGCTTCATACAAATCTAACGCTACAATCGCTACGAAATCTTCTTTTGATGTAAAACAGGCAGTATGAGTTTTGTAACTAGTATACAAACCAAAACCATCTATAAATAATCAGTTATCTAAACGTCCTGTCCATTTTAAGTTCCATACCATAAAAGCACATAAAATTCAGCATCCTACAAGAATTTAACATTCTGTATCTTTCGTAATTATCTCAATGAAAGTGCTTGTGTGGGCTCCACCGAATCTCGAGTCAAAACAACATGTTTACGAGCAGATCCCAATCGGTTTTTGTCTATTCGATGTTGGAGATAACTCGATTGTACCACGAATAATCGGACAAGGCTTAATGAATCAAGAACATCGATGAACCGATAAAGCCCACCAACAGCGACCAACGTTTGGGCTAATGTTTGACAGGCATTATTAATCGCTGGTTTCGAAAGAATGTCTTAATTATGGATGTTTTAATATTTATGTAGTAAGACAGAATCGATATTGAGAATGCACGGTTTTAAAACATGAAATATTCACAAACTTATTCTTTATCATTTTATTCATATATAAAGTGAAATTACAATAACATATCTTTTTGCAAAGTTTGCAAAACGATTACCTATATTAAATAGAAATGTTATGGGTAGATAATAAATCTTTACAACACACTAAAGTAACTTTTTTACTATTTAAGATACGCCAGATCCCTCATTATGTATTGATTTAAGCTTGTAGTTATGTATATGATAGGTCATTAGAACATAATGAAGATAGAAAAGAAATTGATTTGAACATATCTCAGCAACATAATAAACTACTGTAATCACTTTAAAATAGTCAGGTCGAAATTGTACACGTTTCGAATTTGCCATTTCACTACAGAACCCTAGCAAAGGGAACAGTCATTTGATCTCAATATCGCATGTCCAGCGTCCAATTACAGCTGTTAAGTAAGGGCGGAACATCGGCGCCGCGTCTGGTGAGCTGATTCAGTGACGAAGTGCAGAACTCTTAGACAGGAAAAGAATTGGTGACATAGAAGAAAGTAGTCGTTAAGTAGTGTTTAGTAATCGAAAATATAATAAGAATAAGAATTAAGTTTGTTTCGTGATAATGTCACAAAGATTAGAACGATATAAGACCAATTAGTATTATTATAATCTTTTGTGACGCTCACAAATAATATCACCCAAAAAATCTTAGTTCTCGTTGTAACTAGAAGAACTAAAAAAGTTCTCAATGTAACTAAAAGATCTAAAAAGTTCTCAATATAACTAAACGAGCCAAAGCTAAAGGCACAATTTTGAATAACGAACATCGTAGCCCTTAATCATGGACGTGGATTGCCAGAAAAAAAATCTGTAGCGGTGTCGACAGGTGTCCAATATCGGACAGGGGCTTTTAACAGCCGGATTAGGGCTAATGCACACTGCTTACAACGTGACAAAGTGCTATTGGACCCGAAGACTTCGTGTTGGAGAATCTTGTGAGTTTATTTTCTAGTGCTATTTGACTTGCCATTTGACTTTATATAAGCTGTGAAGAAAGTGTTACAGTTATTTTATGATTTCGTGTCCAAATTACATTATAGTACTTAGTGATAAGTTAGTATAAGGGTTACGGAAAGATTATTTTAAGAGAAGTAACAGGAAAGAGACTAGTCACGGGGCATCCTATAAGTTAGTATCTATTATATATCCTATAAGTTAGTATATAATTGTTAACAATTGTAAAATTATTTTAAGAGAAGTATCTAATAGGAAAGAGACTAGTCACAACACATCATAGTTAAAAAGTAAATTATTATTATTACAGTATTAAAATATTTCCTATTTCACTGCTAGGCACAGAGTTTTACTAAAATGAAAATTTAAACTAACTATCTACTAATGCTTATGGTTTTGTTAATGTAATCCTGTGTCATGATTACCGGGTCGCTCGCAAAAGTTGGACAAACGACGAGGTCGTTGCATACATTTGTCGTGTGTCAGTGCGTGCCAGTGCGTATTTCAATATAGACAGCTTCATACAGAGCCCTGTGTTTAAATTTTGTCGTGTTGGTTGATCGGTAATGTCAGCTAATTAGAACAAGGCCTGAATTTCCATGAAATATTTTTGTATTGTAATTAAATCAAGTTGTTAGAAGCTAGATTTATCAACATCTATAAGTATACAAAATTGAGCCCACATTATTTATCTGCATTTAAAATAGCTGCCGTTGTACTACATTTTTTTATAACATTGACGACACTAAGTTTTGAAATAAAATGTACCAATATTCATAACTTAAATTTTATTATGACAAGGGTAGTCGACCTGATTTGTGACGTCAGGCTTAGGAGCCATAAATTTCAAATGTCAGCGAAGACGGAGGAGATATTGTAAGTTTAATTTTCAAAGGAGATTGTCGGAAATTCGTAGATCTTAAGATGACGTAAGGTTCGTTAACTTTTTACTTTGATCCGAGATTAACATTTTTATCAGCTGCACCGAGGGTAGGTGATGTTTAACTGACGTCCATTTCCCGAAAAAAGCGTCTTGCAATTGGGTCTTCTTTTACATGATTTTTATTATGTAATTGTAAAGCTGTCTGGGATGATAGATTATTCTGACAAATAAATATTTCAGGTTGGGATTGGTAGGTATTATTACGAACTTATTTACCTTGTAAACTTTGGGAACTACGTCGATGACTCTTCTTCGCTTTCAAATTTAGTTCCTTCTAAATTCTTTAGAATACTAACCTTAAATCCCTTTATAATAGCTTTTTATTGACATGAGAGAGCTTTGAACGTGTATGATTAAAATTAATGAGTATATTTTTTCGGCGCAATCTTCTAAGAAGCACCTAAACCAACGATTAACATTCCATAAACACTCAGCAATGAATTTAGTTGACAACTCCTGAAGCTAAAACGACAAACAAAACGTAGTGGCAATAAAATTTTTAGTATCACCAATCTTCAAGGTTGAGTACACATACGTGTCCCCTATAAACACTACAGCCATAAAACGGTCCCTATAATTACCTACTTCTAACGTGTAATTAAAACTCGATTTATGTATATCGAAGACATTATTGCCTCTATAAATAAACCAGCTGAAATTATAACGTTGAAAATTAAGAAAGTTATCGATAATATATTCAATTTTATTGTTTTTGAGGGACTTGTCTGACTGTAGCATGTATCAGGTAATTTAAATTCATCTGTACTTAAAGTAGACTCCTTATAGTCTAGTCTACGAGTGCCATATATATGAACTTTTTAAACACTGCCGATACAAGTTTATCACAGCACTTGTTGTCTAGACTATTAAAAGCTATTTATTTTTGGGAAAAAAATACAAAAAAGCAACGAAAGAAGTACAGAAATATATAAATTTTCGCCTGCCCTGATCGACGCCACTCTACCCGGTCTTGGGCCTTTGAATCCAACGTATTACAGCTGTCTTCTTTAGGTCGTCAGTCCACCTAGTCAGGGCCTTTTGCGTACACGTGTTCGCTATTCGAATCTTTCTTATCATCGGTTTCTTATAACATCAGTTCTGCAAACAATGTGGCTAGCCCCCATTGCTGTTGTAGTTGCCATTAATTTAAGCCATTAGTGTCTTTCTATTAACTTCCTTTTTCTATAGTTTCATCTATGGTCTCACCCATCCAACTACTGACCGCGCCCGACGTTGCTTTATATTTTTATCGCGTTACGCATTCCCGTGGGCGATTATCTCTCGTAATACGACAAGTCAATAATGTATTAAATTTTATTGTTTCAAACCCGCCCGTAATTGAGACGTATCGAATGCGATCGGATGTGAAAACGCCTATAAACAATATTTTATGCGTGCCGTAATGATAATAATGTAGAGGTTTTTATTTTATTGTTTTCTCTTGAATGTTTAGTTCATTAATGTTGGAGGCGCATTAAATGATGTTTGGTTTGATCAGTTTTATTATAATACGAGACTTTGCCGGCGACTTCCTAAGTATCCTAAGTATCCTATGTGTTAGTACAGATGAACAATTCGTATATACTGAATTTGATGGACGTATGCCCTACTCTCTAAGCATCCTTTTTCTTACTGTGAGAAGATACAAAAATGCAGTTATTCAGAGGTGTGAAATTTTTCGAGAATAAACACACAATTTCCATCTGAGAATATAAAAACGAATAGCAGTATAACAAAAACTAAAGGTCTAAAACCAACATCTTTAGAAGAAATTCAACTTTTTCTTCATCATAGTAGGTACTATGAAGTCGTCAATACAAGCCATTTCTCCTACGAGTATCAATCTTCTTTTCCTGGAATATTTACTTACCTCTTATAAGAGTGATTAACTCATTTCCAACACCTACATTAATTCAACAAATCAGTCATGCGTGTCGGAATTCGAGTGGGAGGCCAATTAATATGGGCAAAGCAATTTCATAATTTGGACTTTCAGTTTTAAATAAGTGTACTACGTGAATACTGTATTAATATTTAAAAGATGATACGATTGAAGCAACCGCAGTATATTATGTATATCAGAATATTGGGTGTCAGAACGCACGCGATATCGTTTTGCATGTTAATTGGTTTTTAAAGAATTTTTGGACTACGCTACTTCGTTAAAATATATTAAATTGATGATATATTAATTTTGCGGTTCTGTAAAATTACGCGTGAAATATGAGCAGAGAAATATTAAAATATTCCGGGAGTAAGTACAATGTTGTATTGTAGGATTAAAAGTATTAAGTGCCTAGTATATTAATTTGAAAATACATACAGGGTTTCCCGTATTCAGTGGACCAAAGAAAAACTGGTAATAGGGGGGACTATTATCTATAAAAATCACTAAATTTTGTTGTTCTAGGCCTATTGGTTTAAAATATTATAATGGTTTAAACATTACTTAAAAGTATAAAATTAATGTAATGGATAGCTCTACTATAGTGTATTTAACAAGACATTCTTATAAATTGCTTTTAATTTACAGCTATCCATACCAGGTACCTAAATTTTTGCAGTTCGCATTAAATCTGTCTTCCACGCCACGTCAGAGGAAACTGACGAAAGAATTTGATAAAATTTTACCCACACCGTAGTAAAACGGCAACATAATTATCATCAAATAAACAGTGATTTTGCACACATAAAAAGTTTTAGTATTTCGATTGTGACGTCAGCACCATTGTCTTCAATGAATGGATCTTGTCTTGCGACGAATCTTATTAACATGTTGAAAGCGAATCAATTCTCAAGAGATACCACGTGTCTTTGAGATAAAAGCGATGTAAATAATGTATTGGCTTGCGATTCAAATTTGTTTGTGAATTTACGACGTTTTAGGAAATTGTATATACCTTTCGTTTGTAGTTGCGTACATACTTATAGGTATTAATCCCAAAGAGATAAATTTTTTTATCAAACACCTTTGTCTCCATAAGCAAGGCAACCGCATACAACCTCAGATATCTCTCTATTTGAGGTCGGATGTGGGTGTTCGTGGGTTACAGTGACCACTTAATATAAGTTGGTTTGAATGCCTTGCCTTGCTTCTGTTTAGTTAATATCGTCGGGTATGGATAGAGTTAAGGCAGGAGCTCTCTCCACCGAGAGAAATTTCCAACTTTTGTGTTGTCAACACCTATTGGAAATGCAGAGGTAGCTAACAATTTCTGTGGAGCACCATAATATAGTTTGGGTACCAGGCAACATCTTATTTCAAACCAAATTATAATATGTCTAAGTAAATTCGTGCAACGTTTCAAAGACAACTCAGGCACTAATCGCTCGACGCGATAATCGGATCCCATGAGTCACGTAAAATTTTCCAAACAGGTATCGAGAACTGCCGGTACTCTCTCGATATTTATTCAGTCGATTATGCGTGCGAAGGTGGGTTTTAATTTACAGAATAACACGCTCGGGTTCGATTCTGTTGGGGTGGATTTACATTGACTATGTTATTTCTGAGCAACAGTTTTTTATAGAATGCAGTGCCTTGCATAGGAGGTCTATGAAAGTACTCAAGACACTTTACTGACCCCTATAGATTTGCCATTCTAGAATTTTCGTTGCTTATGGATGATACGTAATATACGTTTCGCAAAATTCAACGATAAACCGACACCTGTTGGTGGCCGTCCCTATGACTGCTCGAAAAAAAATAAACAGCAATTTTTTATTCTGTTACAAAAGAGAATATAAAAACTCTGTAAATTGGCACCTCTAAAGACACAAATTTTGGAATATTTCTGATCTCTTTTTAGCCACGGCAACCTAAGTATCACTGCTATCGTCCACAATCCTTATGAATTTCGAAATACCAATAGTTATTTCACAAAATTCAATCAAAATAAAATTTCCCCCCTAAAATTTTGAAGATTAATCAACTTTCACCCATCGTGACGTAAAAAAAAGGATATACACTAGGTACTATTGCAAGTTGTTTTAAAAATTGACGCAACTAATCTACTATTATTATTAACTCTGGAGAAAAATAACATGTGTTTTTCTCATAAATTCTGCATGCATACCGCAGGCCGATCTAGACAGCAATTCTTCCAAAGCCTATATAAATTATTTAATATTTCATACCTACCCTAGGCCTAACCAAACAGCCCTGTGTGTACGGAGCCTAGCAGGGCACATTTGAACGAGTTATGCATTATTAATGAAGCCCGACAAATAATTATAGGGCACACCGATTTATCGCTTCGGGCGACTAGCCTTTATAGAGGGAAATGCGTGGGGTCTGATTGAGATGTAGGAACGTATAAACACTAAGTGTGTTAGTACAGAAAACGGGGAAATACCTATACATACACCCACTTCTAGTTTCAATCAAATTTATTGGTGATAGATTCATAGGTCATCAATGTGTTGGCTGTGTTGCCCTGAGTGACCTACCACATTCCTCAGGCCGCGCGATTTCGTATGATTTCAACTGGTGCGTATACGCACGTTTGCACGAACAATCCCGATATTTGAAATACTACTTTATTATTATTTAATTTATATGACGTACGACTAACACACACACAGGGTGAGCGCTCATATTTCTAATATCAGGATAATTCATGCGTGAACGTACGTACCAATACACACGAGCTGTATTCGTACAAAGAACGTACTCTAATAAACAACATACTCCTAGGATTAGGATTCTAAGTATCTGAGGCGTTATGTATCTAACGCATTCAGCAAGGGAAAACCAGAATCACAGTATGGTAACACTTAAAAGTGAGGTAACAGCAGTTCCCATGTTCCCATAAAAGGCGCTCAAAATGAAAGCTCGGTAATTTTAGGTGTTCCATTTTTGATATTTCCCTAACACTCTATTTTAACATATAAAAATCTTTGTCCAATTACATTTCGCAACCTACCATGAAACTATAAAAAACGACATAAATTTATGTATTGAGAATGATTACCGAAGTGATCCGACTGAAATAATTTTAGTAGACTAGGTCCCCAGGCACACTCACATACCTAATAATATAGCAACATGTAGACATTTTCTTGGCTCTACAACCTAATACCTATGCCTTCATTATAAAAAGGTCAGGCCATAGCACCGTAGCTGACAAGAACTATTTAATTTAAATCTAAACGTCCTTGAGTCGGGTTAGAGCCTCATTTCATTAACATAACCCTTCGGTTTTGCCCTACGCCCTAATCTGTACAGAAAGGGCCAAATCTGTCCCCCATTGTAACGTAAAACAATGACCCTTACCTCAGTAAGCCCGGACTTGAACCCGGAACTGAAATAGGTCATTGTCGGCTCTCTCTAATCCTGAGCTTACCTGACCGGTGGCCTCGGTCCTTCGTTCCTAATGGACTAGGATCTGTGGGCGCCAATAAAGTCAATAAAATACTTACTTTTACGAGTAATTTAAAGGGATTTAAAAAGGCAATTCGTTAATGTTGAATGTATGTTCACAATTAAATAACGGTTCCGAATTCGTCCCAGTAAGCTCTTAAATGTGGTCCAAAATATGATAAGATTCAGTATAAGTACATAGGGGTGATAGCCCAGTGGCTAAGAATTCGGCCTCTCGAGGGATCTGGGTTCGAGTCCAAGTAGCACGCACCAATAACTTTTTAAAAAGTCATGGGCGTCATTTCACACTGATTTTCAGATGTAGTACAATCGTCTTCATGTGTGGCGCACTCGAGTTCAGATGTACGATAGCACACTTGTTTTCAGATGTCGCACACTTTTTCCAGGTGTGGAACATTCGTTTTCACTTGTGGAACACTCGTTTTCAAATGTGGCATACTCGGTTCACACGCGTTCACACATAAACATTAGGCGCTTCAACTGAGTCTACTATTTAAAGTGCCGTAGTGTAAATCAGCCTTAAAATACTACAAAATCGGATAGAACCTACTCTAATTCTATACTTGTACCTATCTATCCAACTGTCACAATACGCTACAAATGAAACATTCCTTACTATTACATGTTCCCCACCCCACCCTATGCGAAGGCTTTTGTGATAAAATTAATTGCATTTTCCCCTATGCACCCTTACGATGGCATTATCTGTGGTATTATGGTGGTCTGTGAAAACAATAATCAGATAACCTGATTACAAATAAAGACCTTAAAAGATTCAGTAATTACTATGCAGTTAAAGCGATAGGGTTCGGTTTAGTGGATATATTACATGAAACAGTTTGCGGTTTGTCAAAAATTGTCGTCATAATTGTCGTCATAATTATGACGACAATTTTTTATAACGAATCAATGGACTATTATCAATAATGCTTTACGAAATACGAAATCAACGCGTATAAGAACGTTGCTGTACGAACAATCCCGACCTTAGAAATACTATGGGAGCGCGGTCTTATGTAGAGCTACTTAAGCAATTTCAGTGTCGTTATATTATGTGCTTTGATTTACTAGATACACATATTATACTTATGTGTAAATATTTGGCCACTTAATACTTACTTAATAATACTACTTAATTAAAAGCTTCCGAAAAGGCAAAGTTAACTGAAAAGATAAATTACTTTTTACTAACACTTTATGTGTTCATAGATTTTATTTTTACGATTTTTTTAGTAACAGCAACCATCTTGACAAGGACCAACCCTACCGTATTACCGACGTTTAAATCTGCTAAAAAGTGGACTCGGGGGTCCGATTGTATATTAATAATCTTCAGACTTGTACCATGTGGTGAGTGGTAACTCATAAAAGATTCCATTTGCGATCGACGTGACTCTTATTCACTTGTAACAATTGTTATTTTCGATTGGCTTCGCGTCCACTACCCTGGTGGTACCAGAGTAACAGATGCCGTAATCGACCCCAAATATTTGAAGGGTACTCCAGAATTGATTACGGTATTGTAGGAAGATCTGGCCGTAAGCGGATTCCTTTTTAATGGATTTTTCCCTTTGAGGGCGGTGCAAGTGCCTGGTCAGTCTAAGGTTTATTTTGTCGTCCGCACATCGACCTGTCAACGTGCTTTAAGGGCGTCGGTGATGAAGGGTTCCGAGTTATGAAATGCAAATTTAAAAATGTATGTCAATTTATTGGAAGGGTATTGTATTGTTTTGGGTTAGGTTGAGACCCAATGAAAACTTTAATATAGTAGTATTTAGTAGACAGTTAACCAAAGAGTTTTTGTATTGTGTCTATTACTAATAGGTGGAAAATCAATTTCAGATCGAGAAGCTTCATTATCCGCCGCGAAACAAGTTCATAAAGGAAAGGAAGGAAGGATTGAGACGTTTGGTTGCCGAAGATATATACTTCGTAATTCAAACACTTCTAATCTCAAATAGAAATCGGCCGTTTTTTCTTTTTTTCTTAGGAATTAGATATCAAGCAATTTGCAGCCCATGGACACCGTCACGAGAATATTACAATATTACCTATGGATACGTTGCTATTCATGAGGACCAAAATTTTTAATCCCTTACACAGCATCTCCGGCAACTGCGCCCCCTATATCAAAACACAAGACGTGATGAACATTCTTCTTTACGGCGGGGGTACGAGTATGGCGATAAGATCCTATTTCAATATTCCTGCCAGTAACCCATTAATGACCCACTATAGGGTCGGGTCTCCTTCTCGTAATGAGAGGGATGTAGGCCTTAGTCCACCACGCTGGCCTACTGCGGGTTGGTGGACTTCACATACCTTTGAGAACATTTTTTTTTGTGAACTCTCAGGCATGCAGGTTTCCTCACGATGTTTTCCTTCACCGTAACAGCAGGTGATATTTAATTTTATAAAGCGCACATAACTTTTTTACAAAGTCATTGGTGTGTGCCACTGGGATTCGAACCTGGACCCCTCGATTCGAGGTCGAATTCTAAGCCACTGGGCTATCACCGCTTCATTTGAATATAAATGTCTTATAAATAACCTATCCATCTACCAAGTTCTTCTCACCCATAACCAAAAATAAAATGTTTGGACATTCTTAAAAGAGTGACAGGCGAAAATAAATCAAACGCACTTCTGTTTATTTCCGATATATTTTTAAACGCTTTGATGTGACAAGCGGCTTATTTTCTTTATTAATTATGAAAATAAACAGGAAATACCCAGTTGGCAAGATGAGGCTAAAAGAGCTGGTATAATCATTAATTATGATTGAATATCGTTTATGGTAAGTCATATGTTACTGGATTTTATGGTGCTTTTATTTATACTTTGAGTCAAAGAAAACATCGTAAGAAAATCTTTATGTCAGTAACCCATTAATGACCCACTACAGGGTCGAGTCTCCTTTCACAATGAGGGGCATGTAGGCCTTAGTCCACCACGCTGGCCTACCGCGGGTTGGTGGACTTCACATACCTTGGAGAACATTTGCCACTGGGATTCGAACCCGGATCCCTCGATTTGAGGTCAAATTCTAAGCCACTGTACTATTTATTGAACAGCCTGTATTATTTATTGTGGGTGTTGCTTCAATAAGTCGTCCTTCAAATGACGTTCAAGGACGTTCCAATTAGCTGTCAATCTTTCAAACTTCAATCACAAATTATTTAAAGCAGATCCGAGATTCCGTTCGAAATAAAACACTAATTTAAGCAGACTTCAGAGCAGAAAACTCCATTAACTCCGGAGGCTTAATCTCACAAAAACAGGCGGTCAAAGCATTTCAGACAGAGGAGACGAAAGTTACCTGAAAATGAAAATACACGGGGTTAGAACACATCGTGTAAAGTTGCGGTGTGTTATTTAAATTCATTAATTTTAGTGATGTAAAATATTTATCGATAAATAAAGACAAAGTTATTCTCATACATAAAAAGATTAAATCATAATTTTATGCTTTAAAAATTAAATATTTACGTAAATATAACTGCAAGAATAACACTTGTTACAACAATAAATATCGAAGTTCCAGCTCCGAAGTTCTCGGAACAAAGTTTCCCACAGTATCGATGTTCGCAGGCACTTAATAGTTGTCACCCCATAATTGTGGTAAGTTGAATTATGTACTTAAACTTACAAACACAAAAGGTAAATACATAAACAAAAAACAGCGATCCTTCTTAACCTCTTTCAACTTTTCGTAGTCCACTGCTGGACATGAGTCTCCCCTAATAGATGCTCTACCCGGTCCTTCTGAATCCAAGGGTTTTTCGCTGTCTTCTTCGCTCGTCAGTTCCTCTTCACCAATCCACTGTCTGAGAGTGGTCTGTGATCCTTTTTCCTGAAACAGTGATGTCCATTTTCGGTAGGAATTTAACAGTATGAAAGAAATCAAATAAATTTAAAAAGAGAATGCTCCAAATCTCTCTGTATTATAAAGCTCCCAGAGTGATACAAAAAGATGGTTGCGGCTAAAATAGTAAGATCGAATATGGGGTAACGTATCAACAAAAGCAATGACTAATTGATTTATCCTTTCAAGTCAAGCAACATGCCTTTCAGGAGCAATCAATCCATTATTGAAATTACCTTCGACGCACTACGTTTAACAATGGCACGCTACAACGTAACCGATCACAATTAAGGAAATCGCATGTTGTGATTCCTCACGTGGCCCTAAGTACCTTTTCGCAGTGTCAGCGAGTAACGAATGAAGGTGAATTCAAATTGATCGTATGGTGCTTGAAGTAGGATTGATCTAATGGTGCTTGAACTACCATTATTGTCAGTAACCCATTAATGACCCACTACAGGGTCGGGTCTCCTCTCACAATGAGAAGGATGTAGGCCTTAGTCCACTACGCTGGCCTAGTGCGGGTTGGTGGACTTCACATGCCTTTGAGAATATTTTTTCTGAACTCTCAGGCATGCAGGTTTCCTCACGATGTTTTCCTTCACCGTAACAGCAGGTGATATTTATTTTTTATAAAGCGCATGTAACTTTTTTTAACAAAGTCATTGGTGTGCCACTGGGATTCTAACCCGGACCCCTCGATTCGAGGTCGAATTCTAAGCCACTGGGCTATCACCGCTATACCATTATTAACATTTACATAATGTGAGAAAGTGGTGGAAGCTCCCATCAGTGGCTACCCAGATTGAAGGTTGGAATCAGAAATGGAAGGGAATTAATACCTGTGCTTTGAGGATGAACTTCATGATGATAAATTTAGAAGAACTCTCAAATCAGTCCTGTGCCGAAAGGCCTATTATGATACTAAGGACTATTTAGACGATAAGAAAGCGTGGGATTGAATAACTTCACCAGGCTATTTCTATACACCATGTATCAATATTTATTTGTGAGCGGATGGCAATGGGGCGATATTGACACACACGATAGCTGTCACGTGTGTTCCTTTATTGGGCCTAGTCATACTGCACCATAGAATAATTCATACTTATTTTTAAAAT
Organism: Erynnis tages; assembly: GCA_905147235.1. Classification (NCBI taxonomy): domain Eukaryota; kingdom Metazoa; phylum Arthropoda; class Insecta; order Lepidoptera; family Hesperiidae; genus Erynnis; species Erynnis tages. Next base: position 1,461,412 of record LR990076.1, read on the forward strand.
AGTGCTGGGAGTTTTTTTCCGCCCGCTTTTTTCTCATAGTCTACGTTTTGCCTGAGGGGCGATCAAAGCGGATGTTTGTATAATGTTAAATGTATGACGTTCATTAAGTGTGCATAAATTGTACCTAATAATGAATAAAAGCTTTTGAATTTGAATTGAATTTCAATCGAAGTTAATGCTCAAAGCACAAGTATTAAGATCTACTTTATGAGAAACAGTTAGGTAGAGCTGATCATGATCTTATAATACTCAAAAAACGCAGTCTCGTATAGTAATCGTAGCGTGCTGCCATTCGTTTGGGAAGATGTCAAGACACACTGACTTCATGCTCATAACTAACGTTTACTATACGAATACTTTTCACGGCACTGATCCTATAATACATTGTCCTGATCCTATCGATCCTATCCTATATCGTGCATCGTTCACCCGTTCGCAGTGCGACGTCACCGCGCGCAATATTCGCCCGTACCCACCCAAAAGGTGTTCCCTTTAATCTCACCAAATCCCATTAATTCGTTTAAGTGACGTTCAGTAAATCCGCTCTGACGTTCTTAATGTGAACTTAATTAAGTTTTATTAATGAACTTGGCTCTCTCGAGGCTATGAAATTCTAATACAGAGTAATACTTACTTCAGGATTGCGCGCTTTAGATTGTTCAATTTTGGTGTCCTTGAAATGAAGGTTTCCTGGGGATATTAGTAAAGGGGTATTATCGAAGTGTAATCCAAAGATGAAAGAAATTATCAGAACGAAACAATTTTCAAAGGCATGTAAAGTCGAAAGGCCAACCTTGTAGACAAATACTCGTGTCTTAATTCTTATCATTTTGAGAGTAGACCGGACCGTGGGTCAATTGGGTCGTAGACATACAATTTAAAGTTCTGTTTGTATTATTTATAGAGCAACAAAACATAAGTGGTACAGGCATTTTAGCTCGCTCGGAGATCCCTTTTCTTTCGATAAATTTAAAAAAAGTTAGGAAAAAGCTAAAAAAACATTCCACAACACAACGCCGGGAAATGTCTGAGTCTTAAACAAACCTCAACCTCAAAACTGGTAGTAAAGAGTCGTTGCTCACTGGTTGCCGCTGCATTCGTATCTGCTTACAAGTCAATAACTTTCAAAAGATTATGATACTCCTGTCAGTATCTATATCATGTTACACTATCGAAGACAACATAGCGTGTGGTGCAAGTGATGAGCGAATGTCAGATTAACGAAATAGGTATACAACTATACAACTATAATACTTATGTGGATACCTACCCTCGTCATACCAATTACTAGTAGACATACACAACAAATAGTATTTTTTGCTAAATTTGAAGAGTATGACCTTATAAACTAGTGAGTACCTGTTTCATCATTCAATTACCTTTGTTACCACAAGGACTCCACTTCTCATTTAAATTTTACATTCAATTAAATAAGGTAGACCATACATTACGAAATCAATACAAAATGTATAGCAAAACCATTTTTAAAACTCGAATACACTGTGATAACCCAGTGGCGAAGAATTCTGCCTCTAACTCGAGAGGTCTGTGTTCAACAGCACCAATTACTTACTTAAAAAGGTTATAAGCGCTTTATAAAATTAAATATCACCTGCTTCAAAGAGGAAAGAAAACAATCAGTGAGGAAACCTACATGCCTCAGAGTTCTCCAAATTTGTCACAAAGGACATATGAAGTTCACCAACACTCCAGCGTGGTGGACTAAGACCTACATCCATCTCATTTTTAGAGAAGACCCGACACTATAGTAGTTAATAGCTATAACCCGTCCCAAAACAGAACCCAAGGCTCAAATCATGCCGAAACTAAACCCTATTAACCCTATTTCGAAGTAGTAAGTAACAAAAATTATAACATATTGATTACAAATCAATTTGAAACACGTCTCTCTCATAACTTGTACCACACTCCAACGAAGTCACATGCTATCATACCGATAAAACAAAGCACAATGCTGTCATATATTTATTGCACGCATGTGCATATTGTACATAGTTCATAAGCATCGAGAGCTGAGTCAGCTTTTTGAAAAACAACCTTGGAAACTTGTCTTATCAAGTTTTTGATAGTAATTGAATAGCAAAAAGGCATGCAGGTAACTTGATGTTACGATAAGTGGTGACTGCAGCCTGTTAACGCCCGCATCCAACCTCAAATGTCAGTAACCCATTAATGACCCACTACAGGGTCGGGTCTCCTTCTCGTAATGAGAGGGATGTAGGCCTTAGTCCACCACGCTGGCCTACTGCGGGTTGGTGGACCAACCTCAAATAGAGAACAATAATCCTATCTGAGGTTGTAAGCGGGTGCTTTGCTACTCATGAGGACTAAAATGTTCGCCGCAAATAAAGTATCTCCGGCAACCTTATGTCTTATTTGAGGCAAACATAGAAAAAATAGCAAAGCATACAACCCCAGATAGAATTTATTCTTTATTTGAGGTTGAACGTGGGTATTCATCGGCTGCATTGACCAGTTAACATTATTATCATAAAAAATCAGTCACCAGTCGACGTTACCGAAACCTCAGCCAAGCACATTAGCAATAGGGTATTTCGCACCATGCAGGGAAAAATCCAAAATTATGTAATATTGATAGATTTTGTTAAAAGCAATTGAAAAATGGTGATTTCTGTTCTAAAAAATGTAGTATACATTTATTATTTCAATTTTAAAATTCAGGTTTGTTAATCTGTTTTTCAAATGTCAAAAACGCTATACGCCATGAAACCTATCGGCGTGACGTCATTAGCAGTGTAAATAAACAATGGAGTATAACTTTCTTCCTTTACTGAGATGTATTGTTTACACTGCGAGTGACGTCACAAGCATGGCGGCAGCGCCGAGACGTCCGAGACCGTGTTTTCGCGGGGATTTTTGAAATTCAAATTGAAAAGTCTTTTTTTCATAATATTTGTTTGCAAAAATTTATTTTTCAATTTTTATGGGTTTTTATGACTTACGAATTCATATAAAAGCTTTTTGACATAGGCCGTAATACCCTATTAGCGGGTGTTATAGTAAGTTATGCATTGGTGTTGAATTTAATACTTAATACATACCAGAAACTTTGCTATTTGCGACGCTGCAAAGCCTGTATAATATTATCTAACACAAAGTTCGGTAAAGTTGCTAAATATTTGCACCCGGAACCTTCCCATGGAGTGACGGGTAAATGAAATATTACACTAAAGTATTTTGCCATATATTTATGTAATATTTCATTTTAATACAAATATACTATTTTAATTAACGTATTAATTATCTTCAAGTCCATAACCCGCATTAGGCCAGTGTACATCCGTCTGATTGTGTGAGCAGACCCAATCCTGCAGTGGGTCAAAAATGGGTAACAGTCATTTCTCTTGAAAATTCCGTTAACATTCAATTTTTTTTATTGTTCAGTGTTCCACAAATAATATTCATCGCTACGTAACATAGTGACGTATTATCACGTCAAGCGGTGAATAAGCCGCCACATTCGCGGTATTGTTGGAACGGAACGGACTGACGTGTAGACGTGTATTGTTGGTGCTGTAGTACGAATAAGAATGGAACACTGAGGATTCAGAATGCTGCATGTCCATTTGTTATATAAATTACATTATATACAATAAAAATATGTTTACAAAAAGGCGTTCAGTGTGGATTGTTTTACCCCGATAGACTGACTTTCTAATATCTGACACGATTTAGAGAACTAGACTAGCCTTTATGTTTTTAGAAAGCTTATTAGCTGTTCTTTGCTTTGGGTTTAAGACTGTGCCCGCTACACCCGCGTGGATTTTAGAACTTTGTGCAGAGAAAGATAATAAGTATCCTATATGTTAATCCAGGTTCTGATCTATCTGTGTACCAAATTGCATCCAAATCTGTTCAGCCGTTTTTGTGTGAAAGAGTAACAAACATCCATCCATACTCACAAACATTCGCATTTATAATAGTAGCAGGATTATTATTCGTGCTAAAATCCGCATGCCCGTATCAAATACTGCTTTTATAATTCGACGAAATTAAGCGGTTATCAGAAGCAGCAGAGTACAGTTTCAAATCGACAATCTTACTTCTCTCAAGCGATATTAGTATAACATGTGAAACTTACATAACTTCAATATGAACATGTTTCTGATGTTCAACTTACCTTGCACTTCACAGGAAGAAACAGCCTTGCTCTAATACAATAAAATTGCTCACTTCAACATCTTGAAGTATAAATATTATGAAGGAAACATTTTCTTCGCCTCGGTTTTCAATTTGCAGCGAAGCCTCGATGAAACGCGTGTCATTTGCAAGTGCATTCAATTCTTTTGTATTTTTCCTGTTTTGATTTATTTTTGAAAAACAAATCTTTATTTATTGGATTGCAGGCACTCTAGTTGTAGCAGCGATTTCTTTGAACTGATTCTGCGAAGATTCTGTAAATAATTTTAAAATTGATAAGGAAGCCTGAAATAAATCAAACGTAATACTTTTATTACAGTTTATATTACAGTCACTACTACTATGAGCAAGTACCTTAGATATATCTTTGATTTTTATTACAAAAAAAAAACATTTTTATTTATCATAACAAGATTTACTTCTTATTTATGCCTCAAACTTTGTATCCTCGTCGTAACTAAAACTTAGCAAGAGTTTCCGTCAAGTCCGATATTTTTATAGCTTTTCTTATAAATTCATCTCGGGAATATCTTCAAGCAAGAGCTGGGAAACTTCTTACATACTTGACTTTACTTAACTTATCAAGTATTTTCTAGTTACTAAAATTTTCTTCTATTTGATTCTGTGTGCGTAGTGCGAGTTGCACAAAATTGTTTGAGTAACTTCACCATCGCGTTAATCGACTATACGCTAAGCGCCAATTCCGTTTGTCATCTTAGCCACAAGATGGCGCTGCTTCAATCCCATAGAAATCGACGTATTCGCGCTCGATACGTTCAAGCGAAAATGTTTTATCAAAACTCGCACTCAGCACACTGTAGTACAAAATTAACTATTTCCAGGGTCTAATCCTCTTTGGGTTGGATTTTAATAGCATACAAATTATCCAGCTCCATTTACATACGAGTACGTCATGCATTCGTAGTCTGTTAAATCAACTGCATGACGCAATCTACCCCATTTCTTCGCTTGGCTGCATAGAGCCTCCAACAAGCTTTAACGACTGCTATCGTATATCGAGTTTTCATATTCTTATGCTTGCTTTAAATCTCTAAGTTTTCAACTATAGGCACCCAAAAATACTCGTAGCATCTTTAAAACGCTCCTGGTATAAAACCTTGAGACGCGACTTTCAACTTTTTAAAACTTCCATTGAGAGTTCATAAGGAATTTTAGGATCCAATATGGATTTGCGAGCTAATAAAACGATTTAAAAACTATTACGTCAAAGCTCTTTATCTCACACACCAGCTACACACCGCGGTCTTGTATCCGCTGGAAATAACTTTATCGGCCGTCAGCACCAGAAACCCAAAACCCTCAAACGATTTTCAACTCTATGCTGTTGAATTTGGGTTCGTTTTTGGTTGCTAACCGCCGTGATATATCCGGAGCAGTGACGCAGGAATGACGTCGCCAGCCACCCGTGAAGCCTCGATAGCGATTTTACGATAAAACTAATAGAGTTTTGGACTAACGGTCTAGTAATAAAGTTGCCGATGCAATCGAACTCTCCATTTCCTGATGACGAGACCGAATATCTTTGTTCTGATTGGGATCTAATAGTTGAATGGTCAAAGTTTTCTCTCTCTGATGTAAAGGCAGATGATCACAGACAAATTAAGGTGCCATAGGAGCAGAGATTGGAATGACGAGTTTAAATTACTGTTTCTGGTCTGTCTGATATTAAGTAGTCACTGCAGCCCATGGACGCCGACCTCGAATAGAGAAAAAAACCCTACATCAGTAACCCACTCGGTCGGGTCTCCTTCTCGCAATAAGAGGGATGTAGGCCTTAGTCCACCATGCTGGCCTACTGCGGGTTGGTGGACAAAACCGGGTCCTTACCGAGAATAAAGTATACAACGCTGATTCAATGCGGTTTTTCAGCAAGGCATGCATAAATAAATCTATATCCATGGACTGCAGCGACCATTCAATATCGTCCGTCGATTTCGAATATTACAAAATGGCGCATGACGCTTTTAACTAAACCTATATTGAATACCGGTTTAAAGCGGTTCAAACCAGTATTCAATATATAACCGGTTCGCGTCCGGATCTAAATCTATTAATTCAATGCAAGCCTGCAATGCAATGTTGCAATGCGAACTGCATCGCCGCTAATTCCGGAATTCCCGGAAATATCGATGCTACCGGACGTTTTCCGGTACAGATGGACCTAAATGGAAATCGAATTTGGAGTCCATTTACAGTCGAACAAACGTTCTGCATGTCGTGGACTTTTTCCGCAATCTGATCTAGTTTCTAGAGAAGAACGGTTGTCACATTATGTGCAAGGTGGGACTAAAACACAGAAATCTGGGGGATTTTCTTGCGTCTTTTTTTTCCTTTTTTCACATAGGGAAATCCTCATGGATGCCAACTAAAGCCCCGCGGTGTTCAACATAACGAGTTTGCGGAAGAATCCGCAAAGTTGTTAACTCCACACAACCTAAAGACTGTCCAATAAAATTATATAATTATTAAATAATAGATTTCAATTATTACTATTTTTCACCATTTTTCTCGTCCATAAGTTAAAATTTAAAACACATCGAACACGAAAATGAACAAAAGGTATTATGCAGGTTTAACGTCGTAATAGGTCTTGTTAAATACTCTTAGATCTATAAACGAAGTTGCGGGCAAATTCTAGTGTTACGAAACGTGCATTTAAAATATTTTAGCTAACATTCATTAATCAAATAATAGTTTAAATAAATCGCACAATAGGTATTATTCCTAACAGTACCTGACGCAGCCATCCAAATCTCCACAACGCGTAAGGGTCTTGTGCCATCAACAGCGAATAGTTTACAACTCATTTTATATCCCAGCGTCTTTGGTAACGTCAACCGTTCTGAAAATTTCTTCTTCAAAACCAAGTCAGCTTCAAGACCAGGTTCAACTGAAAGATTTTAGGATTTAAAAATCCGTAAACAGGGATTATTGAAGATGATCAACAGATGTTAGGCATCTAAGCGGACTTAAACAACTGGTAGTTGTTTGGATGTCAAACATAACGGCGTTATAAACTCATCATAATTTATTGTATCAGGCGTTACTTTGCGGAAATCCATTGTTATTTAAGTTGTATTTATATTTCTTTGCAACAATCCGCACATGTGGAGCTTGTTTTGGTATGGACCCACCACCCTCCCTTACCTCCAGGTGGGTATAATATACCATCACAACTTATTCCAAAAGCACACGATATGTGTTTCGCCCCAAAACAGAGCATCATCAGGTGATGTGAACTCGACAACCAACTTGGTCTTATAAACTCCTTGTCTTCGACCCATCACTAGCCCTGCAGAGGAGTGCCTTCTCTTACAACGAGAAGGATTTAGTCAACCACTCTCGCTTATGTGCTTTGGTGGACTACACATGCCTGTAAAAACATTATGGATAACTGATTTTCTTACGTTCTTTTCCTTCACTCCATTCTTCACATTATATTAATTACACAAAATGCAAATTAAAACACTTTCTTTTCTTTTTTTTTCTTTCTTTTTTTCATAGCACTCGCTTACTCTACAATGCGGAAACAAGTCCTCACAGCAAACTGTTCACAGCCAGGAACATGTACGACCATTGTGTGAAATACTAACAAAACAACGATTAGCTACACGCTGCGTAAAATAGAAATGAGAGATTCGTCACAGATACTCTATGTAAGTGAGATTGTGTTTTAACAGCAGAATCGGTGTGTAAAAGGATTACAAATAAATATGATTTTCTTGAAGCGTGCAAGCCATGCCAAGCCATGCTTGAGTAGAGCGCAAGTGATCGAAAAAGTTAAGCTACGTCGGGCGCGGTCAGTACCTGGGTGACTGACCGTGATAGTAGTCGGTAAATCTTGTCGGAGGTCCAAAGGGCAGTTTGTAAATATCCAAAACGGGTTGACCACTTGCCTGTTTCTCCACTAATCCCTAACAGCATTGTGGAGTAAGCTCCAGGACTCCCCCTGTTGAGAGGAGAGACCCGTGCCCAAAAGTGGGACATAGAAAGGTAGCAGCCATGGATATCATTATTAAAAACTAGATAAACAAACCGCAAGTAGCCATGAGACGTCGAAACGTCAGCTGCGTTGACACGCGTTCAAAATTCGAACGTCTCACTCGGCGTTCTACGGTTTCCGAAATCGATACCCACTCGATTATCAGTATCGAGTTGCGGCGAGTTAACGAGGAAAATAATATTCGACACTGGCCGCAGGTGTCGCGTGTCGTTAGAAAAAAGTCGTAATACAGTGAGAAGGGATGGGAACAAGTATTGAGAATTTGAACCTTATTTCTTAGGCAGTAAAGTTCAAAAGAGTTGCTCGTTGAAGTGTGAAGAAAGATAAGCCTAATCATTTTATTTTGGCGTTGGTTCAAAGGAAATTTAACTTTATGAGTTGCGTAATAGAGTAGGAAATCTTTTGACGATCGAAAATATTTGTAATGACGAAATGAAACCAAACTGTCATCAATGTGTTGAGGTTTTGAATGTGATAGTAATTTATTGTAACCACAAGTGTTTTCATATACGGAACTGAAGGAGCAGTATCGTAATGACGGCCTTTAAACTAAAATCATTGCTGAATATGACTACGTGCCAATCAACTACTCTATTGCTATCCATCTCAATTCTCATCCTTAGTCATTCATAATATTTGATTTGATTCATAAGCCAATAGTTTATGAATCAAATGAAATAACAATTACGACGTACCTATAAACGTTTGGATTTTATTATTATCTACCAAAAACTGATATTGAAATGAAAAAAATAATAAATAACGTTTCTCTTTCATAGCCCACACAAGGGTTCCCACACACATCTGGATGTGTGTGTTATTACCTGGATTTAAAATTTCTGTTTCTAATAGAATGAAATTATTCTCATCTCCTGTCCTCTAGGAATCGAACTCCATGACCATGATTGCGTAGAACAATGTACCGGCATTTGAACATGCGTACCAACTACCCTTGCGCTACTTGGATCGTTGACATGAATATAAATTTATGAGCGAACGAAATGGAAGAATTTTTTAAAGAATTTTTAATACGAGGTCCTGACAAAATGTCTTAGCACCTGGTGAGCTACATCTATCTCTATCTCTCCTTTGAACGTGTTCAATTTAACCCACGATTAAAACTTCACTTCACTCAAACTTCCCTTAAAATAATCGATGAGAAAGGGTCTCTACTCTCTACCTTTTGCAAAGTTTTTGAAAACCGATCCCTAATCCGATTTAATCACAATCTATCGGTTAAAAGTTAAACCGTTGTTAAGCCACGGTTACAGGAACAATGCGACGCGACCGCATGACATGCCCGGATATGTAGGTAACATTTATTAGAAAACTTCCAGTTGCCAATTTTTGGTACAAGTTATAAGCGACGCGCGAAGTGAAGCGCGCGTCGCCCGCTGCTTGAGTAGATCGCAAGCTTTCAAAAAGAAAGCAACGGCGTGTGCGGTGAGTACTTAAATCGGTAATTGCTAGTGGCAAATATTCAATTCACGTTTCTGTGCTTCGGAGGGCACGCAAAGACGACGGTCCCGGGTGTTATTGATAGTCGTTAATCCTTATCAGAGGCCCTATTTGAAAATATCCAACACGGGTTTCTGATGGATGTTACTCTTTCATGCAAAAAAGGCAGAACAGATTTGGAATTCACGTGAAATTTAGTATGTACGTCATTGTACGTAGTTTATAACCTGCCAGTTTGCAACTTATATCACATATTATACTTAAGAAAAAGAGGAATGGAATTTTCTAAAATAATTAAATAGCAAACGCAGGCTACATATTTATAGTTAGGTGGTCACTGCAGCCCAAGGACACCCACATACAACGTCGAATAGAGAATAAATCGAAATTCGCGAAATCGCGAAATGCTTGAATGTTTCACCCAAGTTTCACCCGTATTACAACGGACAAACGGTGGCAAACTTCAGCGGTTTCGCTAGTTCGCGGTTTCGCGGTGGTGTGCTACCGCGCTAAAACTAAGATTTCCCTCCAATAAAGTATCTTCGTCAACCACATCTCTCCACAAACACAAGAACATGCTGATTTACGACGAGCTAAGGCTGGCCGTAAGGTACCTCCCAGGACGAGTGACTATGGCTCTACCATTTCAAAAGTGCCCAGCCCAAGTACATATGTTTTTATCTCGCTTTTATCTTTTGAATAGCACCACACACAAGAATGCGAGGAATGGTCGAAGCCGAGCGTACCTGGGTGCGGGCGCTAGTCGGTGCATAATTCATGCTGAGTCGAGCATCCACTTTGATCTTTACGCAAATTTCTAACGAGTTTCATGTAAGACAGGCTGTGTGGGCTCTGTCGTGAATTCGCATATTCCTCAATGTATAACGTCCCAGAGCCGAAGCCTGTGATTTTGTCCCCGGAATTCTTGCTAGAGGTAAACAAAAATTGTGTTTTAAGTCAATCTAGTATATTCAATCTATCAAGTAAAGTGGGAAGTGGGAATAGTTGGCTGACAACCATCCGACCGAGTACCATGACAAAATTGAAACAAAGGTAGCTGTCCCAATTGAAATACGCAATAACTTGCGATATAATGTACGAAATGCTTGTTATATAAGCAACTTTTGCGTGCGAAACGGCAATTAGGACAGGGAATAACACGGTAACTTCAAATTAAATAAAAAATTATAAAAAAAAAATCAACAAATCTGCTGAAAACATGAAATTACAAATAGACATTGCCTGCCTTCTACTCCAAATAAGCTTCCGTTTAATTGATCTTTCGTATAACATAACATATTAAACAGGGAGAAACTTCTCTAAGTTTGGGTAATTTCCATAACATCTCCTACCGGGATACGGGAACCTAACTAGGGTAGGGAGAGCAATTCATTAATTTTTAATTGATTTCCAAACTTCGTCGGCTGATATTAATACGTTTACGAGTACGGTAATTGCGATGATTAAAGACGTACTTGTATGAGTTTAGATATAGAATCTGAAACAGGATCAAAGGAGTAATCGAGTTTGAGTATGAATTTCAATGTGTTGCGAATATTAAGGTGGTGCTGAGCCTGAGCATATCCCATGGAAACTCTCATCTTTTACTATCTTATACATTTTTTGTATTAATTTGGGCAATTTTCATTAGATTTCCTGCCGGGACGGGAAGGTAAGTACGGGATGAAAATAAAATAGGTAATGTAATTTAACAAAATATTACGTTAACACGCCGATAAAATTAAAGCTGCAACACATTATTGTCGAAACTTTAATAGTATTTCAGATATGCGATGAAAATGTAATTCACTTACCAATTTTAAGTACGTACTACACTTAGTACGTACGTACAGACGCCTATTGCTTCAATTTACGTTTATCATAAGTATGCAGCAGCTTTAATTTAACTGCGATTCGTGCTAAAAAGGACAGCACTTTTGTTGCCCCAAAATTGTAATTTGGGTGGGTTTTAATGAGAAAACATGATTTTGTTCAATTTAAGCCGCGGCGCGATAATTGTGAGCGTAATTCAAATTGCCACATAATTCGTACGGAGAAGATTAAATTTTAAATTATATGTAATTGGAATTATAATTGAAAATATTTCCATTTGCAACTATCAATTTACATGTTATATAAAATATTTTCTCATAGATGCACAGACAAAGCTATTAAATATATTTTGAAAGAGGTCTCCTTTTAAACAAAGTAGCGCTAGTGAATTCCTTTTTTAAATTATGAGTGATTTATATGTGATATGATATTTAAATTGACTGAATTTTGATTTAATTGCGATTCAAAATACTAGCAACTTCATAATGCTAAAAATTGTATTTTGGGTATGTTTTAATGAGAATATTGTTTAAATTTCAGCCGCGGCGCGATAATTACGAGCGTAATTCAAATTACTCGGAAATGCGTACGCAGAAGATTAAAATGAAAATTTTAATTGGATTTGATTTAAATTGATTTTAAATTATTTTCGTGAATGTGATTTATAATTATCGAATATTTAATTATATTATCAATATATAATTTTATACATTAATGATCACACAGTAGGTAAGTGTTTCAAAATTTTTCACACAGTAAAGTGTGTTTTTGAGTTGTGTAATATATTATGTTGATGACAAACGCGACACAGGGAATCCTCGTGTGAATCTGTGAGTGCGAAATACTATAATGTTATAATTACCATCTATACCACACAGTACCATTAGTAGGCACGTTACTGTAAAACGTTACCGATACAAACAAAATGTATCCTACAATATGGCGCTAGGAGTTTTCTGGCCACACTCCAAATAGGTTGCGCATTACTATTCCAAGTGATAGCAATGTACAACATTGTGCCGGTTGTCGTACATTGAATAATATAATAATATATTCAGGACGCTGCTTGCCTGTATAGATGTGTAAAGTAAGTAATGTGTGTGTGTGTCTAAATGTGTAAAGGTTATGCGCACGTTTTTGTTTACAAAATTACTTTAACCGTCACCGGTTTTGATTTGATCAAGTTTTTTATGGGTACGAGCTGAAAAACTGATACACTTCGATTATCAGTTTTTTCATTCATTCATTTCAGTGTTACATATCGATTTAAAAAAATTGATATGTAACACTGAATCGATTCAGTGCATCGATACTTCATCCTAGAGAATCGACATTCGATTGTTTCTATTCACGAGATGGCTGTGTACAAGTTACGTTTGTAGTCTTTGATCTTTTGGAATCTGTGGTATCGATTTTCTAGATATCGATCTTTTAGACCTCGATTTTCTATGAATCGATTCATCAAGTTACGATTCGAATCGATTTAAAAATCTATCTTTTTCGGAAAGAATCGCCAGCCCTCGTCCGTGGAGCGTAGTTTACATGAAAACCCGTTGAATTGCAAGACCCCAACACTAGGTTATTAATTGTTGAATAGCTAAACTATCGAGCTGTAACAAGGGATGCCCGCAGTGATTCAATAATTCAACTCGGTCGAAGTTGATGTCGTAATTAAAAGTTGGCGCTGCGAAGTAACGAACATTGTTTTATCGTGCAACTTTTGCTAATTGATAAAAGAGAAAGTTTTTATAATAATATTATTTAAAAGTTATATTAATTAGGGCAATGGCTATAGCACAAGAGAGATGTAGATATAGCAAACGAGTAGCTAGGTAGCTAACCACTTGAGATGCGCCGAATATTGGTTTCACCGAATAACCAAATACCGAATACCATTCGGTTTAACCTTTACCGAACCGGATATTCGGCCGAATTATTCTTTTAGCCACGTAAACATGGGCCTCCCCTAATCGACGCCACTCCACCCGGTACTGGGCCTCTGAATCCAACGGTTTCCCGCTGTCTTCTTCAGGTCATCAGTCCACCTGGTCGGAGGGCGGCCTGTGCTCCTTTTGCCTAAACGTGGTCGCCATTCGAGAACCTTTTTTACCCATCGGTTGTCGGCGAACGATGTGGCCAGCCCATTGCAACTTTAATTTGCTAGATATTATTATAGGTGTTCCATCTTATTCTATTCTTAAATGGAAGAAAACTATTATTAAAATTAAATTCTATGAAAATATCAGGAGAGTTTTAATACAATTCAACTTACTTGGAACTCCGATGACGTCATTAAAAGTTTACGACGCCAGGTAATTAAGATAATTCTTCTCAGATTGTTTTATGAGGAAACTTTTACAACTTTTTTCCTTTTGAAAATGGCTAATTGTTTCAATGTGCATTCATTAATAAGTATATTCTTGTGTGAAAGCGATGAGTTTCATTATTATTTTATGCAAGTTCTCGAACAATGTGTGTCACCGATGTCAGTGATGACCTACGGTGCCGAGACGTGGTCCTTTACTGTGAGCCTAATCCTCAAGCTCAGAGTCGCCCAGAGGGCAATGGAGAGAGCTATGCTTGGTATTTCTATACGTGACAGAATCAGAAATTATAAAATTTGTAGAAGAACAATAAAATTGTGACCGGCTCGATTCTCAAAGATTGCAAATTAAAGTGGCAATGGGCTGGCCACATCGTTCGCAGGACTGACAACCGATGGGGAGGAAAGCTCCTCGAATGGCGTTTACCACGTTTATTTAATAGGAGCACAGACGACCTGAAGAAGTTGAATTCTGACGGCATAGGAACTGGGGGAGTGGCGTCGATTAGGGGAGGCCCAAACCCAGCAGTGGACTACCAAGGGTTGGAAGAAAGAAAGGTTCCCACGGGATGAGCCCATCAAGTGTGCCACACCAAACCATTCAGTGGGTAAAAATCACATAACTCGGAGTCGCTGCAATAGCAGTGAAGCTATGCAGTATGCCAGCATCTACATATAAATCCTACATATTTATTCCGTCTTAATAACATCCCGGTGTCCATAAATGAATAACAATCGGACGGCGATTTATTTACTTTGTTCGTACGATCGCTCATTCCCAGTCACGCGGCGTTCAGCTAATGAACTTGTTCAATACATTGGCTTATATCAGGGTTGAAACGATATTTATTGAATTTTTAAATTAAGTAAAATAAATTATATATTAAAAATAAAGTTGGTGTTGATTACGGTTTTTTTAAGTTCGGATTGAATATAATATTATACTCATAGATACTCATTTGTTATAACCGAATTAGAAACCAACGAAATTTACAAATGTCCCTTTATATATAATGAGAAAGAAAATTCAATATGCACCTATTTTCCGAACATTTCTTTATCTCAGCATAAATAATGAGGGTAGTGTAATTCTATCCCTACCCTCATTAAGAACGTTAGCTTCAGGTGATCAATTTAATGTGTTTTTTGAACCAAAAGCAGACTTTAGAAACTAATTTGTTTCATTGTCTTCATCATTATAGGTGTCATTAAATAATATCGTTTCGTGTCGTGGGTGCCATGGACACACACAAGACAAGAACACAACACACCCAGACCAGAAACAGAAATTTAAACTCATCATTCAAATCTCTGCACCGCTGGGAATCGAACCCAGGACCCTCTGCGCAGCGCACCCGCGTCTTAACCACTGCGCCTCTCAGGTCGTCAACCCGTATAATTACCTTCTTGTGACAGACTACGGATACGTTTTATTGTGATAATACTTATTGGTGGCAGCCCTAAACATATAAGACTTACGCATGTTTTAATTTAAATCGATAAAATAAAATCCAGTTTACCATTGATAATATATTGAAATGCATTTTGAAATACAAATAAGATTTTAATTTATCGATGAGTTTATTATATTACTCTGTACCTTTATATTACTCTGTACCTAGACTTTGCTATTTGTTTGTCTACATTCACAACTTGAAAAAAAACAATATAAGATGAGTGTGAGGTTGTGTTCATACTTTGATTTTAGTGCTTTCCCTTATTAGACTTTTGTAGGTACCTTTTCTAAAATTGCTCAAAATTACACTAATTTCAACTTAATTTAAACTAGTGTAACAGGCAAGCGTTAGGTACTCTATGCTTAATTTTGGCTGTTTATTTTTAAAATGATCAGAAGCATAGAACAAGTGACCATTTTTTTATGTGTTTTAGCCTAGCAAAGAGGCTTTTAAATACATGCCACGTGATGGTAAGTTTTCATCTTCGCCTAACGACATAAGCAAAACCAAGTCGGGTCTCCTCTCATTGTGAGAGGAGACCCGACCCTGTAGTGGGTCATTAATAGGTTACTGACTATAATAAAATAATATATAATTATTTACAAAATATTTTTTTATATTAAATTTAAATAGATTTATACGATAAGAGAAAAGATCGTCATCAAGTCGTGTCGTAGCCGCCACTAACAAAGGGCCCCAACGTCGTGTCGTAGTCGTCACTTACAAAAGTCCCCAACGAGGCACATTCGGAAACTAGTTGGGAACGAAAAAGCCTTTCGCTAGAGCGCACTAAGCCGAAACAAAGCGTGTACACGAATACACGAATACTTCGCTACGAATACAAGACATATACTGTAGGTATATGGATACTGAGGCTTTATTGGTACTGTGTTTTGTTGACAAATTTGTAAGGAAAGCGTGGAAATTTATTTTTCACTATATAAAGGTTTGGATGTAGCACATGTTATTCACATAGTACCTATTGTTTTACTTAACACCTCTTACAAAAGCTCTGCAGACTGCACCAAACTTTATATTGAATTTTATAT
The DNA here is from genome assembly GCA_905147235.1 of Erynnis tages. Taxonomy (NCBI): domain Eukaryota; kingdom Metazoa; phylum Arthropoda; class Insecta; order Lepidoptera; family Hesperiidae; genus Erynnis; species Erynnis tages. The sequence goes on from LR990076.1 coordinate 1,477,738, forward strand.
TCCTAATATCATAGAGATAATACTATGGTCTAATAGGGGCTGTGTATTTATACAGATATTAAAATTTTACAGTTTAACTTTACACGGTTTATGTCTCACAGACATATAATTTAATATCCTTTATCAGTTTAAAAAAATTAATTAAACTTCTACACATGTTCAAACAAAGACACTTCACCAAACACATTTTCTAAGAACCCAACGGTACAGTGGCGTAATTTTCCCGATTCCCCTTCGAACCCCCGCGTTCAACAAGCAGCAAACGCCATAAGTTGTTACGGCAATTTCGCATAAGTATCGTTATGTTTTCCTTAAATTTGGGTTCGCTACGTGACCCGGGGGGCTGGGGACTTACGAGCGGGGCTTGCTGGGCGTGAAATGTTACAAGACGTGCTTGAAGTAAATACGATACTTCAATAATACTGTAGATTTTATTTGATTTTTAAAACACGATCAAAATTGACACTTAACGTTGTGATTGTTCACTCCATGTTAAATTTACAAACGTTAATTGTAAGAGGTTGTAATGGAGGCTTTAGACAAACACATCTGGTTTATTTATTTAATTTTATAAAGCGCACATAACTTTTTCATAAAGTCATTGGTGCGGGATTTGAACCCGGACCCCTCGACAAGAGGTCGAATTCTAAGCCACTAACTGGAATATCACGGCATAGATCTTTGAAGACTTACAAGATTTACGCACAAAGTTTAGCGTACAGGGTACACCCGGCAAACGAGGGTGCTACGAGTAACTTAGAACAACATTACACGCTCTGGCTGTGATTTGCTACGTGCGTGACGTTTCAATTCGCACGCAGTAAAATGTAAGCTCTATGCCGTGGGCATGACTATCGTCAGAGTATACGTATACGACAGTCATTGTCAGTACCCATTAATGACCCACTACAGGGTCGGGTCTCCTCTCACAATGAGAGGGATGTAGGCCTTAGTCCACCACGCTGGCCTACTGCGGGTTGGTGGACTTGCCTTTGAGAACGCATGCCTTTGAGAACATTTTTTTTTTCGTGAACTCTGAGGCATGCAGGTTTCCTCACGATGTTTTCCTTCACCGTACAGCAGGTGATATTTAATTTCATAAATCGCACATAACTTTTTTTACAAAGTCATTGGTGCGTGCCACTGGGATTCGAACCCGGATCCCTCGATTCGAGGTCGAATTCTAAGCCACTGGGCTATCACCGCTGCATACGACAGTCATTAGCGTATCATAATTATGTCAGTCTGTCTTGACATCTTCCCATACTAATGGCATCTCGATACGATCGCTATACGAATCTGCGTAAGTTCATGCTTGAGGGAGTATACAGGGTGATTTTTTCCTTAATAAAGAGTTACATATATAGTTAGAGTTGAATACCTATGTAAATGTTACCCATATAATATTCACAAACCACAAACGTTTGTTATTGAACCTCAAAATCGAATATTCAAGTCACTCCCTGAACAAGGAAGCGAGGACATTTAGATAAACTCCAATGTTAATTTATTATTCACACGCCATTAATTCCCCCATAACCTGCAGTGCTGCACCGCGGCCATACTTCACGGAATTGCATAGTAATGTCTTCCGAGCTGGTATTTGTTCTGAGAAACAAGATATGATATTAAAGAAAAGCTATAGCAAGCTTACAGGTTAAATGTAGTGTGAATGTATGTCATTTATTAACAATAGCTTATTTTGAAAACTTATAAATAGTACTTTTTTACACTTTCCCAGATTTCGTTCTTTATTAGTAGGTATAGTAACAATTGAATGGTTAATAATACAGAGTATGGTTGTCTTAAATCCTCGCACACTTGAAAAATTAACCCAGTAGGTATAGATTTTTGTGGATTTTAATTTTCTTTTAATTCGATTAAAAATATATCTTTAGTAATATTCCTTACAGAAGCGTCTTAGTAGTCTTTCTTTTCCAAAGAAAGTTCAATGCAAAGACTTTGTATTTGCGATAATTAATTGGAACGTCAGAAGCGCCACCTTCCGGGAACAAAGCGGCGGAACGTCGGCCATCAATCATTCCTTTGTTCGGTGCAAAGAAGTCGCAACTTCATCAACTGTGCTATTGTCTGACCGATTGTTTTCGCGATCCAAGGTTCGGGCGGGTTTTGATTCAGTTTCAGACTTTGACTTACAGACTTACTTGACACAGATTTATTTTATATTATAAATCTGTGCTTTGACTGATTTATCAAAACTAGATGTCGCCAAGTGGTCGAAATTCGATAATATCGTCATGTTTGTCTATCCATGTGTGCATGTCAAAATACTCAAACACACGGAAGTGTGCGTAGCGTGTTTTTTGATGAATTTGATGAATTTCTTATGTATTTTATTTTTCTTTATATAAAATTTAATTGTGTCAAATTTCAAACTGTTTCGTTCACATAGTAAGCTGTTAATTGTTGCCAAAATTTTCGCTTTACGTATTAATTTATAAAATGAAACGCCTCTTGACATAGGACTGTCTGGAAATAAACCATATGAGAAGTATTTTACTTCAAAATATTTTGTAGGCAGCATTTACACCTCTTAACTCTCACAGGTCGTAAGGCGAACGGAATTCCTCGGTAAAAGCAAAACAATGTCGCCCGGTTGGATAACTAGTCGCGTAAATAAGTTAAGAAATTCGCGCACGATGCTAGGGCCGTTATAGAATGTCAGCAGAGGTTTTTGTATTATAAAAGGTTAAAAGAGGTTAGGTGGTAGTACCATAGTACCTCGTGGAGGTACCTTACCGCCAGCCTTTTAACCCGTCGTAAAGCATGTTCATGTGAGAGGAGACCCGACCCTGTAGTGGGGTTAATGGTTATTGACAAAGCATGTTTTTCATGTCGTGTTTCTGCTGGGGAGGTGTGGTTTCCGGGGATACTTTATTTGAGGCGAACATCTTAGTCCTCATGAGTAGCAAAGCACTCGCATACAACTTCAGATTGATTTTTTTCTGTATTTGAGGTTGAAGGCGTGGACGCCACGGGCTATGGAAGTCCACTTAAGATCGTGGGACTTGCTTGCCCTTTTGCTACTCGACTACTTTAAAAAAGACCTTGACGATGAATGATTTCCTCAAAATCTTAAGAAAGAACTGAGGGTTTCTCTCGTCTGCCTTTTTTCCAGTTTAGTAGCTGATAGGCAAGGTGAATGTACCTTTAAAGTCAATGGCATACCTACGACGTGTGTAAAACCTGTAGAATTTGTAATTGAATTAAGATAATTGAACAGACACGCATGCACACACGCACGCACACACATGCTAAGGTATAGTTGCTGTCACGAGTGGTAAGCACAACTTTCATTGGTCGGTTTGACATTGACTGCGCTGCGGTGCACACGATTGGTTCGACAAACGTCAGTTCGTCAGTGTGCGTCGTCTATTGGTCCAGCGCGTTTTTTCGGCTGCTGTACATTGGCCGAACGTATACAATATCCCTACCACTGATAATCTGTGCTCACGACTCATGACGGTTACTATACACACACTACTACGATTAAGATGTTCTTCCAAAATTGTCACAAGTCATGAACAACAATCCTACAATAAACTAAACTCCTACAATAAGATAAGATGTGATGACGATAGTTAGATAAGCTACAGGATAGGATGGTTATACCAATTTTAAAAGCTACATAATAAATTATGTTTCAGAATTTTCCAATTATTTTAGAGAAGTTTAGTTTAGTTTTTGACGACCCGTGTGGCGTAGCGGTTAAGACACCGGTGCGCTGCGCAGAAGGTCCTGGGTTCGATCCCCAGCACAGCAGAGATTTGAATGATGAATTTCTGTTTCTGGTGTGGGTGTGTTGTGTTCTTGTCTCGAGTGTGTCCATGGCACCCACGACACAGGGGATCCTAGTGTGGGGCTGTGAGTGTGAAGCGTTATTTATTTATTATAATTGTACACAGTTTTTATATGTTCGAAATCGATAAAACCACCACAACAATCGCCGGGTTTAACGGCGACCGCAGCAAAGGTTTTACAAGTTATAAATTTCAAAGGGCCGCAACAACCCGGGAACAAAGTGAGCTATAAATTCTGAATAATTCCGCCTTACGAACCGTTCCTCCTTTGTAGACGTTTCCGATGTTCTACTAGTACGTTGTATTGTGGTATTGACTTTGGTTTCATTTTGGGTGTTGACGACCCGAGTGGCGCAGTGGTTAAGACACCGGTGCGCTATGCGGAGGGTCCTGGGTTCGATTCCCAATAGAGCAGAGGTTCGAATGATGAATTTGAATTTCTGTTTCTGGTCTGGGTGCGTTGTGTTCTCGTCTTCATGACACAGGGAATCCTAGTGTGGGGCTATGAGTGTGAAGCGTTATTTTCATTGATATTTATAGTACCGCAAAGAGATTTTTCAGTAATCTTCATTATTGAGAGTAAGGCCTTGTCATAATCGGTAATTCGGTAAATTCCTTTCGGGAGGTGAAAGAAAACCTTATTTGCGATTGCGAATGCTAGTTTTATCTCAAGTATGGTTTTTAAGGTTTGTAAAATAACCCCGATTTTGTATAAAGAATTTTCAGTAGTATGACAGAAGTATCGAAATTTAGGTCTATTGCCACGCTAAAAAAAAGGATCGTGTATGCTGTTAAGTTTTCTGAGGGTTCTTTATAAAAACAGACATTCACAGATTTTTTGATGTTAAATTCATAGAATATCTTCAAACATCTTCATAATCCATAGTGCATTTGATAAGAGCTCGCACACAAGTTTTAATAAACAGCAATAAAATTAACTTTTATCATCCAAAACTATCTTGCAAATCATGTTTCTGGATACACAATCTTCTCGAATTAACTTTTTTTTGTAATCTGCGTCTCGTCTAATCAATCTGCCATCGGTTTTTCATTAATTTCTGCGAGATCGCCTCATAACAGCGGCTAAAAGATTCACGAGAGCCGACGTTGCATCACCCCTACCATTATAACGCCATCATTATTGCAATACTCGTAATACACACTTTCAATGCCAATTATTGTTGAATTACTTAATGTTATGGTAATAAGCATTTACCGCGACCACCCTTGATGGATGGACGTGTTTTTTTTATAAAATTAAATGTGTTTGAAATTTACTAGTTCTAAATTTACGTTACTATTTTTTTAAATAAATACGTGGCTATTTATGCTATCTACGCTATCTAAGCTATCTTACGCCGTATTAATACATGTTGTGAATGTCTATTATAATCTGGCGATATATTTCATAGCAATATTTGACTAAAGACAATTACTATTACTTTTCTTATATTACAACTGGAAAAGTTAAGTTAAGAGAGTAGAGTCTGTGGGACAAGTTAAGAGTTTATCTTACCTCATAGATAAACAAATATACATTCAAAAATTGAAATTGTAGGAAAATTTTATATTTTTGAAGAAATTTTGTCAATAAATAGGTAATAGTGGCAAAAATTAAAAGAATATTTTTAATAACTTTTTGTAAAATTTCTTTGATAAAAATAAAATGAGTAGTCGATAAACCATCGAGTTTACTTCGAGAACTCATGTTAGGGTTCTTAATCCCCGTGAGCGACTGCAGGGAACTCATTAACGTCGATAAAAAAGGTTTTAATACATACCTACTCATACAAGTTCCTGCCCGCTACATCGTTTGCAAAAGCCGCTCAATATAGAAGATACGATATACTTACATAAAACACGAAGAGAAGAATACATCTGCAAAAATAAATATGATAATAGAAACATAAATATGATAATAGAATTACATCTGACAATATTTGGGTTATTTACAAATAACTTAACTTTTTAAGCTAGTTATTGGTGCGTGCATATGGGATTTGAACCATTGAGTAAGAGGACGAATTCTCAGCTACTGGGCTATCACCACTTTTTACCAGTCAGATATGGACTATGAACCTATTTGTAGCTAGTTATTATTTGTAACTATAAAACAAAGGATAGATGTACTCTTATCTACCCAACATTCATTTTTAGGGCTTTAGGCATAGTATAATACAGCGTAATTTATGGGACATTAGTGTCCAGAGCTAAGCTGACTAAGATTCAGTTACTGAGTTAGCATACCTAACTAGTTCAAGCGGTCCCTTCTGCCCGCATCTGCATATATTACAGAGTCTGACCCAGTCCCGTAATGCACTCACGTTAGGTGCAATTACACCTGAAAATCTTCTTTAGGTGATTTATTCAAGGATTTTATATTCTATACTAGACTGTGCCCGCGGCTTCGCCCGCGTGGATTTTAGCACTTGGTGCAGAAACGGGTAAAACTATCCTATATGTTATAATAGGTTTTCGATTTTACTCCTTGGGTTACAAAATCGCAATTTTCTTACGGATCCCTAATTTTTTTTGATAATAAAATATAGCCTATAACCGTCCTCGATAAATGGACTATCCAACACTGAAAGATTTTTTTGAAATCGGAACAGTAGATCCTGAGATTAACGCGTTCAAATAAACAAACTCTGCATCTTTAGCATAGATTATTATTTAACAGACAGCCCCAATAGTCGGTGATTTTTGCCTTGCAAAGAGCTGTAGTTTCAATTTTGAAATATGTTGTTGAGGGTTTACTTTGATAAAAAAATTAAATTTGTCACCAGTAGTGACCGCTCTGGCCACCATCTTGCAAAAAAGGTTCTAAAATAAGTTTTTTTTTTCAATGTTAACCCCAATGGTTGACCTCAGACTAAAATGTTCAAGACCCACTTAAAGAGGACAAAATTTCACACATTTTTATAATAATAATAAACAATAATTTTTTGTAATGTGTATTTAGTTATAGCAGCATAAAGATATAAATTTGGTAAAATGTACTCCAGGTCTTGTGTTTCGGTTGGGGAAGCGTGGTTGTCAGAATATTTTATTTAAAATCAAAAATCAAAATCAAAGTATTTTATTCATTGTCAGGTACGAGTTGTGTACACTTAATGAACGTGATACATGATAGAATATTATCTTACATCTAACATCCGCTTTCGGTGCCCCTCAGGCTAACGTAGACCAGGAGAAAATAGCGGGCGGCAAAAAACTCCCGGCACTCTTTTAAAATCAATTATGACTTATTCGACTAAGATTTCATGATCAGCTACTCTATCTGTTAACACATCCGACCTCAAATAGGTTTTCTGTCCAGGTTGATTGGTTGATTACATTAAACGTACGGCTATCTACGAGTATGCTTACCCCACATACAACCTCAAATAGGATTTCTGTCCTATTTACGAGTAAGGTTGATTGGTCGAACGGCTATCTATCAGCATTCTTACCTCCACGATATCTACCAGCGCCTCTGAGTTAACTAATAACATTGCGGATTTAGATAAAAACAGATCACTAAAATAACCAAGTTATGGTATATATTCAATACGGAGAGCTGTTTAAATATTGACCAGACCCCAAATACCGAGATGGGTACTGAATTCGTATCCCGAAACCTTGGTTCTCATCAAACGTTTATTAAAGCTGAATTAGGAGCTAAGGGTCTGTGCATATCGTGTGCCAGACACATCCTAATATTTTGAGCATGATTTTGGGATGTTGATGTGAAGCGCCCAGTGGCTTAGAATTCGACCTCGAATCGAGGGCTTCGGGTACGAATCCCAGTGGCACGCACCAATGACTTAGTAAAAAAAAGTTATGTGCGCTTTACAAAATTTAATATCACCTGCTGATACGGTGAAGGAAAACATCGTAAAGAAACCTGCATGCCTGAGAGTTAAAAAAAAAGTTCTCATAGGTATTGAAGTCCACCAACCCGCAGTAGGCCAGCGTGGTGGACTAAGGCCTACATCCCTCTCATTGTGAGAAGAGACCCGAACCTACAGTGGATTATTTATTAATGAGTTACAAACAACATATAAAAATATCTGCTGAACAAAATCTCAGCCTGAGTGTTGTACTCCCTTATTAAACTTCAATGTTAAACTTAAACAAGAAATTATCTAACTATTGAAGTTCTACAGGGTTCTACAGTATATTTAGAAAGGATAATAAACGATCTCACTTCTTCCGACAGGTCTTGTAGTAAATAGGAGAATTTCCAAGAAAGTTTTTATTTTACAGGCGAGGTACAGTCAGCTTCATAAAGATTAGGTGACCAGTTAAACTACATCTGCACTACGGAATAAAAAGCTAAAATTGAAGTTTTTTCTCCTTTTTCCCTTTAAACCTTTGTCCTTTTCATTGGTGCTCCTCGTCTCCGAAACGATTTAAATTAAAATCCCGATAAAATTAATATATTTATAATAGAAAAAGTATATCCCAAGGATAATGATCCTTTGTCCTTGGGTCGAGATATAATCTTTACTCGCTTATCTGTTTCTAAATTCATAAACATATAAATTTCTGTGTATATTTCAGTATAAAATGTACACAGAAATTTATATGTTGTATAATGCATATCAGCTGCATCTTATAGACGAAATGTTGCTTGAAAGAGGCCACCGATATTTTTTATATTGAAGTTTTAATGTTTTATCATTATTAAGTATGCGCAAATATAGGTATAATATTTATAATTATATTTTTAACTTTATTGATACGATCCAACATTCCTTAGAGATATTTCTGTCGGCGAGTGTACTTGCGTCTTCCGGTCTAAGGGAGGGTATACTCCCGTAAAGGAAGAGCGATATAATTTACGGCGAAGGAAGGTCTTTTGAGACTGCACCTGCAATTTGGATGAATGGAGAAAATTTCGTGCGGAATGTTTGGTTACGAAATGCAGACAAAATTTTTAATTTCGAAGAAATATTCTTGATTTCTACAAAACTTGCAATTCGGCAAAAAAATAGTAAGCCTTAAAGTATGTAGGCAACAAATTTTATTTCATACTTTTTTGGAGTCGGTTTAGTTGTTTAAAATAATTTTTTTTCGTAATTTTTACTTTTAAGCCCATATCACGGAAACTACTGAACTTTATGATTGATGATGAGTCGTAATAAAGAATATAAAATTTCACGAAATATAAAAAAAATAGTATTAAAACGTCTGGTGAAAAGGTTTCTTTCCAAACCAAATTACATACTTTACTTACTATTCTTTGAGGTTGGTGTATTTTGTATCAAGTATATTGTTTCTATTGTAGGATTTCCGCATTTTTTTTATTCTTTGGTCCAGTGTAAACGCCGCCCAGTCCAAATTAAGGCAGTATCGCACCCTTGTCGATCCTATCGCCGGAACTCGTTCGCCCAGAATTGGAACACTTTATTTGCATTCCCTGAATTTCTAATCCGCACGGGATATATTTTGATAAACTAGGCTTGTTCTTGAACGGACGAATGTTTTATACCTATATCTACTACTACTGTACCCTTAGTCTGAGTTTTAGCAGTTCCGAAACGAAACGCACACATACACAGCTTACCACACGAAAATGTACAGTGTAATAACCAACAGAGGAAAAGGATTTTTAGAAGAGTTAAAAAATTAATAAAGCATTAGATAAATTATCACAAAAATTGCTTTATTTTTAATCAACACTCTTTCAATGTTTAATAATATTAATGAAACATAATAACCGTGAATTGGCCGTAATGCACTGTAAAATTTGGAACTAATATTATCCCGTAGGTATTAACTAATTGTTAGTATTATAATGTCTAACGATAAGTTTTCATATCTTTCACTCCATACAAAAATTTGATATTAAATTTTTTAACTCCTCTAATAATCTTTTACCTCTATTTGTTATTACACTGTGGACTCCTGTGTGGTAAGCTGTGTATGATTTACGTATCTATCCGAAACGAAACGCACAAACGTTTCGTTTCTGTATCGCTAAAACTCTGACTAAGGGTACTGAATAAAATTATACACAGTGTCTTGTTTTCCTGCGTGTATCATAAAGGCTAGTGAATATTATAAAAGAGATTCATATACTTTTGAATTCCACGAGGGGTCTCGGTTCAAACCAGTTCAAACGCACCAATGACAATTATGAGTCACGAATACATGTGCGTCTTAAATACGTCATCACATGTAACGGTGAAGCAAAAGATTGTGTGGAAATCGGCATGCCTGAGATTTTTTCATATTGTCCCCAATGCAATGGCAAGTCAATACTTAGGTCAACTAATAGGTCTTTTTATGTGTTAGGCCAGCAAATAAGCTTAGCATCTTTTTCATGATGCACATTTTTTTATCTTTATTTTTCTCACTTTTTTCCTTTCTCGTTGGCACTTTGAAAGTCATTGGTGCGTGCGACTGATACGACATCTTATACAAGAGGTTTAATGATGGAATGTAATGGTAACCCGGTAACTAAGAACCCTGCCTCGTATTCCAAGGATCTGGGTTCGAATCACAGTGGCACGTACCAAGGCACCAATATTTTATGATGATAAAAAATTACATAACGTTTCACAGAACTCTCTTGACCTGCAGATGTGTACTCAGACATTTCAGACTGACATTCGCTCGACTCGCTGAGTGCTTGGACGTGACATGTGAATACAAAAGATTTTTATTCCGCAAACTGGGGAACAGTATTCACAAGAGGCTGTGTGGTTTGTGGTTTTTGCTGTGCCAATTTGATACGTCAGTAGTTATTTAAATAATAGTAAAGATTTACGTAACTGTCTATCTCTAAGTAAGTATCTTTTATTTCTGCGATATTTTTTTATTTGAACCACGTCCCGTCTAATGATGATAAACGCTTCACACTCATAGCCCCACACTTGGATTCCCTGTGTCGTGGGCGCCATGGACACACACAAGACACGAACACAACACACCCAGACCAGAAACAGAAATTTAAACTCATCATTCAAATCTCTGCTCTGCTGGGAATCGAACTGAGGACCCCCCGCGCAGCGCACCGGCGTCTTAACCAATGCGCCACTCAGGTAGTCATAGATAAAAAACTATAACTAAATTTCGCAGCTTCACTTATTATTTTGCAAGTATAATTACTTCATTCATCAAGGTACCGACCGCGCCCGACGTTGCTCAACTTTTTCCAAAAATATCGTTGTTTGCAATCCACTCGAGCAGCAGGGCTCCTTTGTTACCACTCCTTTTACTGTCAGTCAGTATCCCATTAATGACCCACTGGCGGGTCGGGTCTCCTCTCACAATGAGAGGGATGTAGGCCGCCGTCCACCACGCACCACTACTGCCCGTTGGTGGACGAACATGCCGCGTGAGAACATTTTTTGTGAACTCTCAGGCATGCAGGTTTGCTCACGATGTTTTCCTTCACTGTAACATCAGGTGATATTTAGTTTTATAAAGCACACATAAGTTTCTACAGTAATTGGTGCGTGCCACTGGGATTCAAACCCGGACCCCTCGATTCAAGGTCGAATTCTAAGCCACTGGGCTTCACCGACCTTTTCTATAAAAGAACAACTTCCCTTGGTTTAATTTTTCAAAACGTCACACAACACCCTTCTACGTGTGAATGCGATCCCGTAAAGCGTGTATGAGTGTATGATACACGTATTACCATTTCCGAGCGGGGTAGTTTACTCATACATTATCCCGCCCGCCTTGAGCTCGCCTCATAAACTCAAATTAGGCGAGTCTTATGCTGGGACACTCGGTTAACTAGCTTGCCAATCAAAGAGGCTAAGCTCGGCCTTTCACCCGAGGGCCCGGGTTCGAAACCCAGTGGCACGCATCAATGATTTTCTTTTAAAAGTTATATGCGCGTCTAAAAATTATCACCTGCGGTGAAAGCAAACTTCGCGAGGACATTGCTTGAGATTTCTCTATAATGTTCTCAAAGGTGTGTGTAGTCCACTAACCCACATTAGTCCAGCATTGTGGACTAAGGCCTACATCCTTCTGATTGTGAGAGGAGACCCGACCCTGTAGTGAATCAGTGCATATTTTAATTTGGATAGCTCCATAAAGATAATGTTAAAATTTTGTCGTGTTGGTTGCTTGGTCGGTTATGTCAGACAAGACAAGACCTAAAGCGCAAATGGTGAGGTTATCTCGAAATAGGGTAGGTAATACCAACAAATAGAAAATACAACTTTTCTCGCTTGCGTTTCTTCTCGACAGTGTATTCCATATTCAGGTCTTGCGTAAAACACAGTAACAATTTTACGCCTTGCCGCTTCCTGCGTCCCTTGCCACGCGATAATAAACCTTATTGTGTTCACATAAGGTCCTTCTCAGCAGTTTTCTTGTCGCTCTACTTTATGCTTGTTTCAGCTGAACACGTGTCTTGTAGTTAAGTTTTAATGTAGCAAAGAGCTACGTGCCAGTATTGAGTTCCGTTTGGGTCAGTGAGGGTCAAAGAGGCATTGCCCGGTTTCTTGTTTATATTAATGAGTTACCATACAAATATAGGTACCTACTATCCAACGATATGTACGTTTTTGTTGCCACACTACCCTAAGGGAGGCTTCACTTTGCTATTTGTATTTGCGTATTCGACGTATTTGGTGAACGATAGCCATGTTTGGTGAATGCTTTATACGATAAACTTGTATGGACATAAAACTGTTTTGAAGCAACACTGTAAAAGGATGTGTATTTGTTATTTGGCTGTGTGTTCGGTATGGACGCTCTGTTTGTGAATATGTGCATAGTGGTGCATTCGTCAAATATTATGCGAATATTTGAATACAAATACGCAAACACTAAATGGCCAAGTGAAGTTCCGTCTTATCTTTGACTGGCAGAAAATGCTTGTTAGAATGAAGTCCAAGTTTTACGTTTTAGTTATAAAGAAACTTTTCTGATTTTAAGTTCACATTTCGATTCGCTACGAGCCTCTTTAAACGGAGACCGCTGGTTGAAAATAGTTGAAAATACGAGTATCATACTTTCAAGTATAAAACGTTTTGCGAAGTTGAAAGTAAATTGTTACAAATGGATGCTGGAGATTTAAACGCTTCATGCGATTGCAGATCCGTTTCAGAGATAATGATATCTGTATTACTTTTATTGACGCAAGTGCTTTTAAAATTGTTTTATGGAAGCGTAATAGTGAGCTTGAAACCATTGTGGTACTTTGCGTGATTTAGTACTTTTGAATAAAACTGGACTTAGCGACCAGGCCTTCACGTTACGCAAAGGTCCATGTTGCCTATTGACACTCAAAGGGCACTCACTGCAGCCCATGTGCAATCTCAAATAGGACCGAAATCCTATCTGAGATCGTGTGTTACTATTGTGTGGGACGGAGGAAGATGTTCACCTCAAATAGTAAAACTCCGGCAAAGGACCACCCCCGGCAAGCTATGATGGCATTAGGTACCACTTAAAATTGTTACATAAAAAATTTTTTGCCCCTAAATTTTTTTCACAAAAATTTTTTTACCCCTAAATTTTTTCCACAAAAATTTTTTTAGCCCTGCATTTATTTCTTATAATTTTTTTTTACATTTTTTTTGTTTGGAAGAGCCACCAGATCAGTTACAGTGCCCCAAACTAAAACACAAACATTAAATATGGGATAGAAGGAGCACAGGCCGCCCTCCGACCAGGTGGACTAATGACTAGAAGACAGCGGGAAACCGTTGGATTAAAGGGCCCAGGACCGGTAGAAGTGGCGTCGATTAGGGGAGGCCCATGTCCAGCAGTGGATTACTAAGGGCTGAAAAGAAAAAGAATAAGAAGATATCTTCACGGCTCTATACAAGTTCTAGTACCAAGGATAACTAAATACCAAGAAAGTGCCAAGATGAAATTCTTAACTAAAGTTACATGGAGTCTTATTACAATATTAAGCAAAGTACCCGACGTCGTAGTTAATTGGAGCAAGCAGTAATTAGTCACTATACCGTCATAACTCTTCATTAGTATGCAAATTAAAATAGCACAGTTGCTCTACTAATTTGTGTTACGCTAGCTTCTGTTCGTGTCGTTCACGTTGGTTTAAGAATAGGGTTGTGTCCTACCAGTCAATTGAGATACTTTTAATGAACTGTCATAAACACTTCCCCTTCATACATTTTGTGTGGCGAACGCACGGGATGACGCCATAGTGTTTCCAGTCAACTGACTAATTTCTTAGTGTTTTCGCGCGGAGCAAAATTATTTTTTTAGACATATCGGAAGATGGGCTAGATTTTCAGATAGTCGTGAATGCGGTTTTTTAGCAGAATTACATTTTGATATTAATTGTAAATGGTGGAAAAATCGCACTTGCATCTACAGCCCCCTGCAATGCAGTTAAAAATGTCCTTTTTTAATTTCTTGGTTTCTGATTTCTATTCTTCAATTACGAAGGATTTAAGAACAAGGATACCAGTAGATGTCAATTAAGAATTCGAATTAAAAGATACAGTTGACTAAAGAACTGTACCCAGCAGTGGACTTCAATTCGTCAGTTCTTTGAATGTAGATATCTTGTTCTCTATACACATGCAACTCATATTGTGTTTATACCCAGACACTAGTGTTGTCAGTAACCCATTAATGACCCACTACAGGGCCGGGTCTCCTTCTCGTAATGAGAGGGATGTAGGCCTTAGTCCACCACGCTGGCCCACTGCGGGTTGGTGGACAGGGTTGGTGGACAGGACTAGTGTTGTAACTCATAATAATATGCATCCTTTTCACTTGCAAGTCTACACATAATATAATGTGTACTCCAGTATCCTGTCTTAAAAAACTGAAAACACAAACCTTCGGACCTAGAAATTCAAATTTTGGTGGAAATATTCCTTGAATGCAGCCGCACTAACGAAGGTCTTTGAAATTGTGCACACACTGAAGTGAAAAGGACGATATTCTTTTTGTTGTGTGAAAAGTTACAAAAGGACTGTTCTGGTTCCGAAATTCAACCGTCGTGGGAAATATTTGATGGTTTTTTGAGGCGACCAACTCAGTCAGTCAATCATTATATGACGGCAGGCTTCTCAGACAGGATTTCTGTCTAGTATTTGGTATTTAAGGTAGGTGCTGTTACGGTGTAGGAAAATATCGTGAGGAAACCTGCATGCTTGAGAGTTAATAAAAAATGTTCTCAAAGGCATGTGAAGAGCACCAACCCGCAGTAGGCCAGCGTGGTAGACTAAGACCCACATCCCTCTCATTGTGAGAGGAGACCCGACCCTGTAGTGGGCCATTAATGGGTTACTAACAAAGTGCGTGCAGTTACGGTGAAGGAAAACATCGTGAGGAAACCTGCACCTGAGAGTTCACAAAAAAATGTTCTCAAAGCCATGTTAACCCACCAACCCGCAGTAGGCCATCATGGTGGACTAAGGCCTACATCCTGCTCATTGTGAGATGAGACCCGACCCTGTAGTGGGTCATTGGGTCACTGACGCCCAGGCTTAGCACTCGTAGCTTAACTAAACTTGGCAACTAAAGAATACAAAAGCATCTAGCTATCGCGACACAAAAAGGTCGCACGGCCTATATAAAGAAAACCATAAAAGAAACATAGGTTAACTTGTTAACATCCAGGTCGGCTCAGTGGAGCGAATATTGATTCACTTGCTCTAATTTATTTAGAGAAACGGCTGTGAATGCATTTTTCTTGAGCTGACGAAATCCAATGGCTGAATTCTGTGAAGCGATCGCTACATAATTATCTTGGGGTTCAATTGTAGAAAAACTTATTTATAGATCAATGTCATGATCAGATATTAGATATTTACTCAACATCTTACTAAAATGCGAATATCCGTACGGAGTTCGATAGAATTTTGTAAACAGATAGGTTATTCCTCAATGGACCAAATCCTAAAAGCCAGGCAATCATTCTCGGGCAAAAGTAAAAATTATAATAACCTACATAACTTAGACAAGCACAAAAAGTGAACTTATTCCAGACAACTTTTGAAAATAGGAGACAGAATGAATTCATGTACCTACTATAAGTAGATGTCACTTTGCCTCAATCATACTTTGTAACGATTGTAAATATTCATGATAAATTAATATGGAAACAATCGAAACAACAATACACAACATGAAAATGATCCATCACGCATTATTTTAATCTGCAAAATAAAAATAACGCGCTTTTAATCCGGGAATTCAATTTTTGTTCCGTGTCGAAAATTCCCACGGACTGTAAAAGTTTTCCGTGTAACTGTACTTACCTACGCGCGGAAAAAAAAGTGTGCAACCGAAAAAATTGAAATTGAAATTTTAGAGAATCCAGTGACAATTGTGACATTTTTACCTTGTTGAAATTTTCTTCGAAAGGTTTGCATAGAAAACATTGTGCGTTATGTTGATACTTGTCTAGAATGTAAGTCTTCAACTAGAAAGGCCCTATAAATATGAGAGATGAAGTTAAAAAGGCTTTGTTGTATACCATTGGTTGAGTTTTTCACTTTTAAACGTCTAACACCATTAAATTTAATAGCGTTACAGAAGTAGCGTATGACATAAATTATGTTTATTTTCATACGCTATATAATAGCGTTTATCACTTAATTTTTATAATAAATTTCGTCCCAAATAAAGAGCTTTCATATCCTTACGTTTAAATCATTATGTATAGTGTATGCTCGTGTTATGTTTCGTGGAAGTGATCAAACAGTATTCAGATATCATCGATAATAATAAAATGATTGATTGTTTCGATCTGTTGAATAAAAATATCATTGAAATTCAATTTTCATTCCGCTTTTAATATTTATACTTACATAAACTTGGCACATTTATAGTTTAAAATTATCGTTGTCCTTATAACGGAAAGTATCAATGCTACTAATTTCAATAACTAATGATCACTAGACCAATACCAAAATAATCACCACGCAATTACAATCCACGTCAAAATCCATCCATCATTTAATTCATCATTATTTGGATTTGATGAATAAAAATTCCGGGAATTCAATTTTCGTTCCTCGTCGAAAATTCCCACGGACTATAAAAGTTTTCCGTGTAACTGTACGCGCGAGTTACACAAAAAGGCTGGAACCGAAAAAAAGGGATGACTGTGAATTTTACTGAATCCAGCGACAATTGTGGATTGTGGTTTTTTGGGCGTGTTTAAATGTTATGCGATAAATCTGGGTAAAATACTTTGTTTTTATTTTTTGTGTAGGTATTATTAATATAAATTAGAAAAGCAAAAGAACCTACCGGTTACTCATTTTACATTTAGTGTTGATGTCTGCCCTTTTTTTCGTGGGGAAATCTTTTACAGACATTTACCACCTGAATTATGAGTGTGGCAAGAAGTATATTCCCGGACACTTTTCCGGACACTTTTTCTAGTGTCTTAAAAACAGTAGCCAGCTGCTCTCATGCTTCAAGTTGCTAACCTTAAGAACCCTTTAAATATATTTTAAACATATTATGCTAAGGCTAATCCTTAGCATACAATTAACGTTCAAGTTACCCTCAAAGCACAAATTACTTCGTCTTTATGAAATTGTACACTGACTAAAACAAGCTTATCATTTTCCTGAACAAATTTCTCGGTATAACCACAACAAATGTAGTCAGCAAAAACGTCAGAGTCAACAGAACGGCAAAGTCAAACACAAAGTCAACGAACATAAAGTCAACAATGCGCCGCGCTCAGGTGAAATGAGATATGGAGCACCCTCATTCCGCTTTTCAGTAAATTATGACGTCTAATTATATATCCATTGTTGAATTTTGGCGGTGCATTTAATTTTGTTTGTGTTCACGTCGTTTGGCGTGTGGTGCAAGTGGTGAGAAACATTTTGGTTTTTGAAAAAAATATTACATTTATACATACAATAAACGAGCCTCGCGGATGTAAGAAGAAACCGTCACCATCCACTTACAAGTCTTAGAAGACTTACAAGTCACGGACGTTTTAGTGTCAACTAGGTCCCTAATAATAATAGGCTCTAGTTACCTAATAAGCGATTACGTAATTAACGAGTCGAAGGCAAAAATTTGTCACTGAATGAGGTGTGAAATATGAACAATAATATACAAATTTTAATATGGGACACTCCGAAAAAACAGCCAGTGTAGAAAATGAAGACAGATCAAACATAACGACTTAGTAGTAGTCGAACAGTTTTAACGCAAACATCTCATACCTTGTACCACACATTAAATGTCATTTAATTTACACGAGAGCATTGAAGTGTGCTGATAATATATCCGTGGCCCACCTGATAATGTTGTCGGCTTTTTGTGACGGAAATTAATTTAAAATCTCCCCTGTAATTGTCAGGTAATTAAGGAAGGGCAATTTCTGTAATGAGAGCGCTTTAACGAGTATCTTAAAACCGTTTTGGAGTCCAATTTGGAAGCGACGATTATTATGCGATGTTTACACATAATTGAAATTTTAAATGTCACGTTTTAATGCGTTAATTTTGGAGGTGGTTCGTGGTAATAATTAATTATAACCTCAATTGTGGGAGACGGTTAATTGTCCTTTAATTATAGAAAAACTAGCTGATCCGTCGGGTTTCGCTCTGTTACGAGTACATTAAAGAGTTGCAACTTTTACAAAATCTTCATCTCTCTCTAATAGTCTTTTTATCTCTTTATTATTATTTTTTTCTTTTTTCCTTTCGCCTGATTTGGAACCAGAAAGCCGAGTGTGTGAGTTGTTCCCAATTTCTATTAATTATTATCATTGTCTTGATTTCTAAAAAGTTTTAAATTATTTAAGAGCATAAAATAGACCAAATTTTAATAGACCCATAAAGGTGTCCTAGCTGTCCTTTTAATGTGGCAGCGGTTTGATTGTATAAAAAAATTTTTGGTATTCCGCAAAGTAATTTCGACTTCTGTGAACCTGAATGCCCTGCGGAGATGAAAAAGATATAATTTTATAGTTATTATAACCATCTGTCAGTTAAATATAAAATTTTGTTAATTTTCAAAAAAAGGATTTTTTACAGCATTTATTCCAAAAGTTTTACCTTATTTCATTTTCACATTTCTTTCAGTGGATACTGATGGGTAAAGCAAACAAAAATTGTAATGCATAAACAATTGAGCCGCGGAACTGCATCAAACATTCGAGTTTCAACCGTTGGCCGATCACGGACCGATGCGCAATTTCAATTAAATAATCATCAGAATCAACAACAGTTACTTTACCATGCGGTGCAATATCAACGCAAATTTCTGATCCATATGAGTTCCAGATACAAGGGGATACCAGGGAACGTAGAACTGTCCAAAATAAAATTCCGTTCTTCTTTTTCGGTTTTAGTTCTCAAAGCCCAGGAATAATGTTTTTTTTTTCTAAAAAGCAATTTTTTCTTCAAATTGTCATTCTGACTGCACGTAAAATTAATGTAATGAAAAACTTTTATATGGAAATCTTGTTTTTTTTAATATGATCTAAAGTACACCACATTGATAACTAGGCAATATTGGCAACTCTATAAAAAATCTGAAAAATTGTAAACGCGTAAAATATCGTTTTTTAAATCAGTAAAAAACCGTTTCTTACGCTTTCGGTAAAACGGGTTTTCTCCCTAAAAACATTTTTTCAAACTTGCTGCTTTAAACAATAGATACGTTTTTACTTGCACAGTGTGTATGGGTTACAGCGGTGACAATGTGGGAGCGAAGTGTACACTTGCGAGCAAATAAAAGTGCGGTTAGTTACCGCGACGCAGCGCTCCGCTAATTGTTATGCGCGTGTCACGGTCGCGCGGATATTTTTTTGCTTTCACGTGTACAGGCTTAATCCATAGGGAATTTTGCTAGTTGGAGTCTTGTTTCCAATGGAATATACACATAAATAGCCCACGATCGGTAATAGCCCAGTGGCTTAGAATTCGACCTCGAATCGAGTGAGGTTATCAACTGGTTGAGACTGCTATGAGAGCACATACTCGCAGGTAAAAACAAAGTATACTTCCTTACTTCCTTTGATAAATTCAAACAGTTGTTTATATCCTCGCTTATCTCATAACAGAATGCATTTTGCATCTCTGAAACAGAGCTCTTTATAAACACCTCTCTTTTCCCTTCTTTATATTCCAGCGAAAGCCGGAGTTAAATATGATATCACATTCTGAAAGCAGCTTTTATCCACTGAGAAAATTTAATCTTTCCATTGTAAGATAGTTTTCTTCGTATTTACATTGAGTTAGGAAGAGCATTTCAGTTAATTCTTTAAGAGATTCCTTTATTATATTTTTCTTAGCACTTGCAATGTTTGTTACTTGTTTAGTTTGGATAGGTTTTATTTCAACGCTTTGTTGTTCAGGGTTTACAACCTGAGATGTTGTTTCGCTGTTGGACCTTTGTTGTTAGGTTTTGTTTTTAAGACAGGACATGACAATTACCTACTACTCGTGGGAGTTTCCAGTTAGTTCCATTACTACAACGTAACAATTTTTATACATACAAAATACCAACGACTTGTTCGCTTAAAGGCTTAGTATTCCATCGAACGGCATCTCCATTCCCTTCACAGCTTCACAAAAAGCTAAATCTAGCAAATTAGTTTCATTATCGCCGGCGCGCAGGTGCTTGGGAATGCGATTGTTTCCATTCAGCTCCACAGTTCCAACTAATTTAGGTCCATGTTTGCTCTCGCTATTGTAGTGAACGGTTATTGAATAGTTTTTGTTCAAGGAAATTATTTTCAATTTTATAACGGTTCTCAATAAAGTTCCGGATTGCAATTTTTAAACTTTACTCTGATCAAATTTCTTTAGCGCTGGTCTATATGTTGAACGTCTCTTTTATAGCTAATTATATATCTATTTGGTTTATTATATTGAACATCAATTGCTGTTGCCTAAGAAAGCACGGGAAAGAGGTACCTTAATATCACACTCATAAGCTCTACCCTTCTTCTGAGTTTTAGCAATGCCGCACACCACTGTACTGTTCGCTTGTTTGCCAATATTGTATGATAAAATGTTTCAACCCCATAATCAATTTTCCGCCCCAATTACGAGGACGGAATCGCCAAAAAGCCGAGTCATCTAAATTGAAACCCAGAAACGAACCAAAAAAGATTTGAAATTTTTAATATCACCGCCTTTCCATCATAATATCATGCATCCGCTAACAAATTCAAAGGTGCTGCTTATGAAAGATTTATTCACGAAAATTCTCAACAGAAAACATT
The DNA here is from genome assembly GCA_905147235.1 of Erynnis tages. Lineage (NCBI taxonomy): Eukaryota > Metazoa > Arthropoda > Insecta > Lepidoptera > Hesperiidae > Erynnis > Erynnis tages. The sequence goes on from LR990076.1 coordinate 1,498,708, forward strand.
CGTACAAAGCCCCATTGTAATCGTCGTGATGCGAAACGAAATCGGTTTATGCTTTTACGAATTCGTGCTGTTTTCTGGGGAAATATGCGAGCATCCCACGCTTTCTGAAATCCGTTGCGTAACTTAATAAGTTCTAAAAATAGGCGAAATAGATTGATATGTAAGATTCGTTAAGTCTTTTATCATTTAACGCCTGCTAACAGCCATTCATTTATATTCATTTCTATTTTTAATTATTCGTCTTTCCAAATCACGTGTTCTAATTCGCAAATACCGTTTTTTCGGATTATATCCGTTATATAAAACCAACGGATAACAACCTGGTCGAATATTCTATAACTAACCGTCTTACTACTACCGGAGTTTTTGAAATTTGAAAACCTTTCCTTTTAATCGGTCATTAGTTCTTCGAGTGACGTTGCAAGCTGTTGTTTCCTAATCTTTATTTTTTAGTTATTTTGAGATGTTAACAGAGTATGGATATCTATCTGATATTTCATCGAAGGGTTATAATAAATTTATAATAATAAATTCGTTTTATTCCATCTCTCATTGTGAGAGGAGACCCAACCCTCTAGTGGGTCTTTAATGGGTTACTGACATTCTACCAGGTCGCATGACATAATTCCTTCGTACCTAAATGTGTTCAGAAAGGGCTATCGATCTCGTCTCATCTGGTACAAAGCGTAAAGGGCCATTGTTTGTTTTTCATGGCTCACTTGTGGATATTGGAAGACTGAACCGAAACCTGTGTTTTTTTAGGTTTTTTTAGAGTTCAGTCTAGTCTAGGTAGTCGGGTCTAAGTAGAGTAAGTCTAAGTAGAGTAGGTAGTCCATATTGTGTCGAAAATAATGGATTCATAATGGCAAATTAGTAAACTGGCCTCCCAGAGCAAACGGGTTGAATTTATACAAAATTTAAACCCATCAAACTGAACATTTTAAAAACAATTTCACTACGATATTCGTTTTCAAAGCGATGGTTTGAATCTCCACAATATTTTCAAACCATCAAACCGAACACGTTATTATCTTAACACTTAACTGAGCATTACTATTGTTGTACAACGTTACCACCCTCAAACACTTAACACCGCGATTGCTATCAAAATTATTAAATTAAATTCAACCACGGAAGTGCACCTTGATGATAAATACGCAGAACTTGGCCCATTAAAAGATTACACGACATCGTTATATTCGTTTACACTGCAGTGGAGACTTGGTCGTAAATTACAACTTGTGTAATAAAGGTACGCAGCCCGGTTTGGGATTACACGAGAGAAATATGGAGGAGAGTGTTATAGAAGTAAATAACATTTAACAATTGATTTTTTTAGCCAGTGGTTAAGAATTCGACCGGTCTCGATTCGGTCCCTCGAACTTTATTTCTGCACTAGACTGTGCTTCGCCCGCGTGGATTTTAGAACTTGCTGTTATTGTGACTAAACTAGGTATTACAGTATTAGATATGTGCCCTCGCGGACATTTTTGTAGATCTTAATAAGACCTACAAACCCGTAGTACATAATTTTGTTCTGTTGTCAATAGTTTTTGCAGTGCATGCAAAAAATTTCGATTCAATTTTCACACGGATCCCTGTTTTTATTTGAAAATAAAATATAGCCTATAACCTTCCTCTATAAATGGACTATCCAACACGGAAAGAATGTTTGAAATCGATCCAGTATTTCCTGAGATTAGCGCGTTCAAACAAACAAACAAACTCTTCAGCGTTACAATATTAATTCTGCATGAACACAATCGCCACATTTCATATATCAGTCTGTTTGACATCTTCCAATACTAATGGCAGCTCGATATGATTATGATATACTACAGTCAGACATATGACATACTAATGACTGACATTTACCGTACGAATACTAAAACCGTGTTCATGCTTACGGCCCTGATCAGTAACAATGGTCTGGAATGAAAATAGACGAGCCATAACAGGAATAGCTATCGATACCTACAACGCTCTTTCAAGTTATGGGTACTGATATTAAAGCTCGGATATCCAGCCGGGGATTTCCCGAAGGAATGCCTCTGACAGACGTCGCGAGGACTCGAGACTTGCTTTAGAGGCGGCGGATCTAAGCGTAGTGCTTGAATTATGTGTATTGGAGATCGTATAAAGAATGACTATCTTTGTAAACTGTGTATAAGATATAAATTTATTGTTGGATCAATATTTTGTGTCTATTGATACGTCGGTCGAGGGTCGGGTCGTGAGAGTCGAGTCATACGAGGAGGTGGCAGACTATTAGCAAAATTGTCCAATAACGGTTGCGATAGACGGCTTTAGTATCGAAGAGCCATGGACCATGCGGCGTGGAGAGGCATATGCCCAACGGTGGGCATCATAAATGCTGACGAGGAAGAAAAAGATGCGTCAGTCAGGTGTAAATACAGATGAAAGTAGGCAACCGATGTTTGCATTATTTTTATAAAAAATGATTACGATGGCATAAAAGCTGATGGTAAGAGGTTGTCAGTAACCCATTATTGTCCCACTACAGGGTTGGGTCTCCTTCTCGGAATGAGAGGGATGTAGGCCGCCGTCCACCACGCTGGCCTACTGCGGGTTGGTGGACTTCACATACCTTTGAGAAATTTTTTTTGTGAACTCTCAGGCATGCAGGTTTCTTCACGATGTTTTCCTTCACCGTAACAGCAGGTGATATTTAATTTCATAAAGCGCAAATAACTTTTTTACAAAGTCATTGGTGCGTGCCACTGGGATTCGAACCCGGACCCCTCGATTCGAGGTCGAATTCTAAGCCACTGGGCTATCACCGCTGGTAAGAGGTAGAGGTAAGAGGTTACTCACGTCTAATTTCACAAGACCTAAGATTGTCTGTGGGACAAAATAAAAGGATATATTCGTAAGATAGATGCCTCACATAAAATTAGTAATTCTGAACACAAAAAGGTTTTCTGATTATAATAGGCAAAAGTATTCATATTTAGCTAGTTTATAACTGTCCTTGCAAAAAGCAAAAAGGCCGTAACAAACATGTATCTAAGGTACCTTCTTAGCTATCGTTTCTCTACCAGTTTCGAAAATACGCATTGTACACGAGAACATTGTAATAATTACCTCAAACCACGTCTACCATCCATTTAACGTCGTCCCGAAACCCATAACAGGAAGCCATTACGCGAATTAAGACATCAATCTTCAACCCTGGTATACGCAACCAATATCCCGTGTATGGCACACGTTAGTGGAATATAGAGGGTTGTTTGCCGATATTGGTTGTTGGGATTGGGAAAAACATAGAAAATTAAAATTATTATTAACATTGAAGGGTTACCACAATTCTCACTCGTACTTCCTAGTGCTTTAAAAGAGTGCTGGGAGTTTTTTCCGCCCGCTTTTTTCTCCCAGTCTACGTTTTGCCTGAGGGGCGATCAAAGCGGATGAATGTAGAATGTATAATTTATCTGTATGACTTTCATTAAGTGTGCACAAATTGTACCTAATAATGAATAAAAGCTTTTGAGTTTGAGTTTGAGAAACGGCTAAACGGGTTTGGATGAAACTTGGTACCTACGCAGGTAGATCTAATAGATCTATACTCTCTCACACTCTTCCTGCCGCCCTTAACTGAATACTTTATTTACGAGCTTGATAACTTCAATATCGAAAACTTTCAGTCGCACTGAAAATTTCAAATTCACCGCAAGGGAAATAAATCAAAATTAAGTTACGGCTTTCCAAACGTCATCGTATCATATATCTTCTGAAGGCAATAGGATTATCTTCAGCTCCATACGGCTGCAGCTTGAGAATATTGTAGGGTATGAAATTTTCATTTCAAACGCGCTCAGATTACCCGCTAAGTCGGGATCTGGAGTCCTTACAAGTGAAAATCTTGCGGTTCACGCCAATATGGAACTTATTCTGAAAGCGATAGAGTTCGTTTTTCTATTATGAAGTTAGGTAATTCGGTATTTCGTGTGGAATTAAATTTAGAATATTTATCCGCGAAAGGATCATGCGATAGCTATTATGGAAAAGGTTGCTCTACTGGTCAGACTTTTAAATTCTAGCTTTTTGCTTAAAAAGAAACTAACTTATCGTATTACCTTTTGTTTGTTGCTACTCCTATTGCTACTCCTGATTTGTTATCATATTTTTCTCAATATATTCACCACCTGTAAATCTTCTCTCACATACATTGAACTTTACTTATTATTCCTATATCCTACATGGAATCGCAGCATATAAAAGAAAATCCAATTCTTTTTAATTAGCAGGCTTCTAATTTCGGTTTAGGTTTAAAGATCTTTATTTCTCAAATAAGACTACAATAAGTCACTTCTATGAGAAATTTTCATCTTACTTTAGCATGTAGCTAAAATTCCACAAAATATCCGCCATCCATCAGTTGTAATTGGAATTGGGACAAGAACTAGTCGCGCGAAGATTTGCAATGGTAATGCGTCCGTTGCGTCCTGCTATGCTAGATTAGCCTAATGGCCGTGTTCGAGCGATGGAAATATCATGGGCCCAGGTACAGTGAAATTCTTCTTGTATTACCTACATGTAAATTGACGTGTTCAGTGCTTCGGGCATGAACACTGTCCAATCGAATTAGAATTCCATATCGAAAAAATTATAAGTAGGTAGCAATTTTCTTCGGAAATCCTTGGGGGGCAGTCTACATTTTGTTTTTCGGGATTCTCACCCCGTTACGTCATCTGAAATTTGAGGATAATTTTTGTATATTGAATCGTTTAGATAGTTTGTTTTCTTACACGAATGAATGTCATTACGAAAGTTGTTTGTAATTTTAATGTAATGTTCCTAAAAAGCTGCATTCAGCAATATCTGGAAATCTAGCCCACCTTCCAATATGCCTAAAAATGAATATTGCTAAGCGCGAAAACAATAAAAATATATTCAGTTGATACGCAAACACTATGACTTCATCCCGAGGGTTCGCCATACAAAATGTATGAAAGGGTAGTGTTTAAGACAGTTCCTTTATTAAAAGTCGGACCCTATTCTTCATGTCACTTCAACCTAGACTTTTATAAGAGCGAAAAAAAACAATTTAACCTCATTGAATTTTCTCACAGATACAACCACACAATATCTACAATGCATTACACTATGATGAGCAAACGTTGAATGCAACGCGCAGATTGCATTCAGCAACGCTTTGAAGTAACGTTATTGCATTTCATGCAACTGTTCTGTCTAAGACGCTGGGTTCCAGTCAAATGGGAATTTATTTCCCGTTACCACTGACGGCAGAACAGACGTAGAGTAGATAAGGAATTTATTTCCCATTCCCACTGATGACGTGAAGTAGATAAGACTATGTTTCGCATGTCTGGTATAGGTCCCTCTGTTAGCTATATTGTCCGCCACTCCCAATAGTTTGACTGGTAAAGGATGCTTGTAGAAATGCTTGTTTATTTTTGTATGACTTGTTAATTTTATACTAATGGTATCCCATACTAATGGGCATCCCATACTGATGGAATCCCATACTAATGGCAGCTCGATACGACTACTATAGAAACTGCATAAGTTCATTTTCGAGGCACTGATTCCATTCTTGTTAATCGATGCGAATAAATCTTAAGACACTTTTCCCTAGCTTTGTTACGAAAAGTTTAAATAACCCGCTTTTTCTACTTAAACACTCCCCAACCTATAAAGGAACCCTTTATCACCCACCAAGACCACTTCACCGCATTACAGCGATACAAAGAAACGGGTAATAACAATAGTAATAAAGGGGCTGTGAATAGCGGTGTGATAAATACACGTAATATAACGTTCATACTGCTAGCGACCATGTGGTTTGTAGCGCAATTATTGAGGGATAGAAAACAGAAGGCTGCTAATGCTGAACACACACCTTAGTGTATCGTACTTGCGCTAACTAGACTTGCACAAGTTTATAGGAGCGTGTGTTTGTTTGGTTTCTGCAAATTTTGACTTGCACAAGTCTTCAGAAACGTTAGAATATTCGATTCCTGACTTGTGAAAACTAGTTTGTCCTGACTATATAAATCTCTTTATCTCAAGCCTTTTGAAGTTTTTTAGTTGTTTCTATGACTCACTGTAGGTATCAATGAAGAAATTTAAGTCCGAAAATCTTCAAAATCTCCACGATATGAGGCGTACATTAATAAATTAAACGCTAAATTAGATCAGGATTTCATGTAATTTTTCTTAACTTGGTGCACGAAAGAGTGGAAAGAAAAATTAGAAAATATTTAATATGCGCTTAGTAATAATATAACTATATTTTAGTTTAATATATTCCTTGTAATATGCCTCAGCTCTCCAAAGCCGGCGTTATGAAAGACACCTAGAAGTTTCATCACGTCACTCTTCCACGTTATGAAAGAATAAAGGTATATTCATATCTACTAGCACGTAACGTGTTTAGTGACAAAAATATTTCATGCCTACAGTGTATAAGGGTGTATTCACATCTACCGTTCGCGAACGGAGCGTGTCCGCTGCTGGTCTCACAGGCATGTGGAGTCCACCAACCCACGTTAGGCCAGCGTGATGGAGAGGAGACCCGACCCCGTAGTGAGTCATAAATGGGTTACTGACATAAATAAATAAATAACGCTTCACACTCATAGCCCCACACTAGAATTCCCTGTGTCGTGGGTGCCATGGACACACACAAGACAAGAACACAACACACCCAAACCAGAAACAGAAATTCAAATTCATCATTCGAACCTCTACTCTGCTGGGAATCGAACCCAGAACCCTCCGCGTAGCGCACCGGTGTCAAACCACTGTGCCACTCGGGTCGTCACGTCACAGCACGTTTTGACACGTGTAGATGTGAACAGAGCTTACTGCATTAAATGTATAAAAATCTAGGGCACTCCCATACGCCGCAATAAAAGGGATCCACCTTCGTTGTTGCGAGGAAAGAACTGCCTTTATTCACTTATTAAAGCGGAAATCGTACAGTTCTTTATGTGCCGTGAGAAGAATAAAATCCTTGGGGTGCATAAAATAACAATGTATTCTGGTTCTCTTTACTTCGGATTTGGATTAAATCAGGTGGGTATTGAAATAATAACAATTAGAGCTGCGCTCACGACTCGGTCGATTCGGTAATCGGTATTCTCGGCTATTTTAATCAGAATCGACAACACACAGTTTACTTAGTAATCGGCAGTGTCGGCAATTTTTAATCAGCGGGTATTATTATTAAGTAGTTTCTAACGGTGACGAACGGGCTAAGGACAACCATTAATTTGTTCGATTTAATCGGTAATCGGCATACTCGGCGATTTTTTAACCGGAATGAACAAATTATTCGATTCACTTTCATTCGTTAATATTGCATTAAGGTTCAACGAATACAATTTATAAATTAAAACCATTACGTTTATGTTTTTGGTTGGGAAGATGACGAGTAGTAACCCCCTTACTACTCCTCATCTCCCCATCCAACCAACAACCAACCCATAAAGATTTTTGTAAGACGAAAAGACCAAACTGGGTACACGGTACTCGCTGTTACTACGACTCGGCCCAATTCTTCCAACAAAATACGTAGACGACTAGAAAATAGGGCATCATTGTAGTTTTATGGCAAATAATCTAACGCTGGTACACTTGTCACTATAGACAATGGCACTTTACTGTGTCTTAGATTTGCAATGACCGAGTAAATTATAAGCGTACAATTCGATCTTGAAGGAAATACAGAATAAACGGTTCATACTATTTTATCGATAATAAATTTTAAACTCAAAGTCCTTTATTTTTTAATGATGAATTATTTCCTGGTCAAATAGGTAATCGTTAACGATAAGCACTTCTGGAAAATTGACATTAAATCAGGCCATTTATTGAACTCTATCGTAACAGATACGATAGGTGATTTGAAATACATTTAAATTTTTCAAAATTAATGTCCATAAATACTCATAATACACCGTCCAGAGACATCAAATTTTATCCCAACACCACAAATACTTAAGAGGCACGAAACAATACTTGTTTGTGAATTAACACGTCAGGAAACTTTCAAAGCTGGTTCAACGACGCCATTATCGTACAGACGCCATTTCGCGACATTGTCGTTATACAAAATGGCTGCCGCATTCCTACACCTTCTATACGTTTTTCCTGTCGCCATGTAGTATATGAAATTTCATTGGGTAATATTCAGTTTTGGGTATCAGTGATTTGCGTACAATGCCAATAACTCATTTTACGTACAAATGTGGTTTTAAGATAAAATCAAAATCAACAATCAAAAAATATTAACATCCTAAATCCCTAGTAGACTACAATATCTAATAAAGTTTCTGTCTGAATAAAGACAGACCTAAGATCTTTAATCTTTTTGGAAATGTAATTATGTGACGTGTATAATTGTGTGATATTATGATACTATTTCCTGTGTGCGTGTCGATAAGAATATAATAATATATGTAATATGTTGGGCGCGGATGACGTCACTGCCACACAATGCAAAACTGCTTACTTACATACACTCACACATAGGACCACGCGCCGAGATGAGTAAAAACATCAATAACGTATGACAGATGCATGATAGATTATTGAAGCATATATGGATAGTAATTGTAATATCTATGAACCGGGCAGAGGGGCGTCGATTGGGAGAGGCCCATGTCCATCACTATACTACGAAGGGCTGAAATGACGATAATGATATGTTATTCTCCAATTCAGTCCCTAAACCTAGTGTAGCAGGAAAAAACAGCCAAACCGAATAACTGAATAAATACCGTAGACAACCGTAGACATCCCTACAATATCCTTGTTTACTCTAAGAAGCGGTTTATGGCGATAATAAAGAATTATTGATCGCTTCCTAGAGAGGCGCCGTTACGTTCGCAACAAAATTGCTAACGTCTACAAAGACGTCGAATTATCGAATACTTGTCAAGAAACATAATTTGGCTAGAGTTTGCTTGCCTTAGTTTTACTTACGACCACTCATAAACTATGGAACTGTTTTCCGTAAAAAACGACCGCGGTCCTTAAGTATTATTTTAACACTACTTTTTTCTTTCCTTTTCTCATTTTAATACGAGACGTAGATGGTTATCATTATCAATATTATTTTCAAAATTTTGTTACTCTATTTTAACTTATTTCTATAGCCATTTTACCACTGCGCTACTCAGGTCGTCCATAGTAATAAAATGTCTAAAAAAATCGATTTTATTACTTTTAAAATATTGTTAGAATTTTAAAAAGATACGGATTTCTCGAAGAAATTCCTAAAAGGTTCTTGTTTACGAAAGAATCGGTTTATGGCTTTATGGCGCCACTAAAGAATTATTGGACGCTTCCTGGAGGGGGTTCAATGCGTTTCGCAACAAAATTGCTAACGGTTGCGAAGTCGATCGATTTGAAAATTCTCTTATACTGTTAATAGCCAAAGAGCTGACAGATATTTTACATGAAGTTTTTGAGGCATCTTACAAAATTTGTAATATCCAATTTGTTTGGCTGGCTCTCGGGCTATGAGGTTTAACTTTAAGTAAGAATTTAGCTTAATATTTAATGAAATGTTGACAAAAAAATTGCTGAAAAATAAAAAAAATCTTTCACTCTATCAAAATGGGGTCAATGTTTTTAACAAGTCAGTCAGTAACCCATTAATGACCCACTACAGGGTCGAGTCTCCTCTCACAATGTGTGGGATGTATGCCTTAGTCCACCACGCTGGCCCAATGCGGGTTGGTGGACTTCACATGCCTTTGAGAACATTTTTTTGAACTCCCAGGCATGCAGGTTTCCTCACGATGTTTTCCTTCACCGTAACAGCAGGTGATATTTAATTTTATAAAGCGCATATTTCTTTGAAAATACTTTCAACTACTTACTTTTCAAAGAAAAGAAATAAATTCAAGAACACTTATCATTAAATTTGAAACAAATAAATAAATATAATTTAAGTTCTACAATAAAAAAAACTTGTTTTTAGATGTTAATGATAATATTTTGTAGACGATAGAATAAGAACACCATCAATCATCGTTACATTGTTATATATTTGTTTCCGGTAAATTGGTAAAAATTGGACATCATTAATGAACGAATGAAATAGATAAAGGACAGTGACAAATGACGTTTTAATATCGTTAATCTAGCTATTTAGTGGTGTTTCTACTTGAAGTAAGAAATTTAATGTAATTGATATCTATTAAGTACAAAATAATAATATTATTATGTATTATATGATATCTATTAAGTAGAAAATAATAATAATTATGTATTATAATAATGATCATCGGAAATAATTCTTAAGCTCATGCGGATATCATCAGTAGTAAAGCACTTGCATCGCAAAGTAGCGTGTAAATTACTTTGTTTTATCTCACGAATGCGAGTGAGTTTTGTTGTGGATAACATTGTGTAGACATGCGTTCTAGTGCGTCTAGGCAGACTATCTACCTACAAACTCCCAACTCTAGCACCAATATTAATTTGTAAATTTCTCGATTGCATCCATACGTAACAAACAGCATCTGTTAAAATTGTACCATTTATAAGCGATTGACAATAGCGTTCGATGCCAATAACCGAGCATGATCGCCTCCTCTATTGTTGTACACAGGGGAGTAGTGTGAAACCAGTAAATCATAGGTATTTTATAGGTGATAAAACAAATGTAAAAGCGCGCATAGCTCTGCTGCTTGAGTAAATAGCAAACGATCGAAAAAGTTAAGCAACGTCGGGCGCGGTCAGTACCTGGATGGGTGACGGCTAGTGGCGAATTAAATGCACGCTTCCGTGCTTCGGAGGACACGGTAAGCAGTTGGTCCCTGTTGTCATCGATACTATAGCAGTCGTTAAACGTTGTCAGAACACCTATGGGCGGTCTGCAAACATCCGAGAAAGGGTTGGCCACTAGCCCTCTTCTCCACCAATCGACATTGGAGCAGCGTGGTAAGATATACTCCACGCCTCCCTCTGTTATGGGGAGAGACCCATGCCCAGCAGTGGACCATAAAAGGGTAGCAGCCAAGTCGCGAAGTGACTCCTATTCTTATAGATGGTACATAAGGAATACAGTCATATTTAACAATCGATCTATACCTTAGTTACAACTTAATAGAACAAGCTCAAAGAAAGGAAACCGTTAGTAAGGAATCCTGTAATTGTACGGTTTGTTATTAGCCCTCGACAATGGTCGCGTCCTCCGACGGAATGCCAATAGCGCCATTGTGGACCGCCCCTATTGTGGGAATCACGGGGGAAAGCTGTCTGTAATCGTTTGATTTTCAACTTACAGCGGTTCGTACTGCAGGGAAAATATTTAATTTTCTATCTTACTTTCTTACAGCCCTTAGTCCATTGCTGGACTTTCCCCTAATCAACGTCACTCCGCCTGTTCCCAGCTCCCATGAATACGGAGTTATCCCGCTGTCTTTTTAGGTCATCAGTCCACCAAGATGGTGGGTTGCCTTTAATTACTACTTTTGAGAAAATAATATTGATTGAAGAATATATTGACCGTCTTATTCTAGAATGTTCCTTCAACAAGTTCTCCGGTTTCAACGTGTGAGAGGAAAATTTATTGTCAATTTTACTTGTGTACGTACTGCAACATTTATGTGGAGTTGACTGAGACGTGCACGTGTATTAAATAAACCATAAATAAAATACTTACTATTTTATTTAAGAAAACTTCAATTTCATTACTTAACAAAAATAAGTATTTGTAACACTTTATTGCTATTACAACTAACTTGATCGTCAATACGGAAGTTCTTACCTCGGAACCACATAAAGAACGGCAAGTATATCAATCCCGAACAAAAGCAATAAAACACCCACAAAACACGTTTACGACCGGAATCCAGTTTTATATAGTTTTTGAATCGCCTTATCATCTTCACCATAAAATCCCCATAAAATCTGTTAATGGCGAAGTGATGGTGGTGAGGAATCTGTTTGTGGAACTGACCAAGTACATGATATGTGAAGATTTGACTGGTAGATATTGATGTAGGTAAATCTTTATAGCCTGGCTACAGTTTTTGCGTTCCTCGTAGTATTGCCAAAAACTTACTAACTTATAGATACGAGTGCATATGTACCTACTGGAACAGTGCGGATGAATATAATGTCATGTTATTGAGCCGAACTTGGAAAAACTTCACATGAACAATGCTGTAAAAGATAGATATTTTATTGGTTGGTTGGTTACAATATCGAATATGAATGTGTTGTGAACAGGTTTAAGAAAATTCGGATAAAAACGTTAATAGCCGAAAATGTCTACCGGATAAGTTATATTACTGTCGCAAACTGAAGTCATTCGAATAGAACAATTAGAAAAGATATTTACACTAAACCAAAAATACCCACGGACTATTCTATCGAAAAAAGACAACTAGAGCCGTCTCCAACGATGAGATAAAGTCTAAAAACGAAAGAGAATTAATAAAATTGATCTAGCTAATCCCGATAAGATAGACAAGTGATCATTTACAAATTGTCTAACTGTCTAATCACACAACAAACGAACTAATATCAATTTAAAACCAATCTCCATAAAGTCACCAACAAATCACTTCTAAGTCTCTATCGATAATGCGACGTCATAATACCCGAACATTATTATGTATCGAAATGTACGATCGTACGCAAATCCGAAAAGGACCGGACCGTTTGATGTACAAATAGAGATTTTCAATTTTCGTACTCTTTGAGACATCTCAGCTCAATCGAAATGGGTCCGCAATCATACATTTCGAAGTCAGATTTATATTGACAACAATGATGCTTACTATTGAGATGTTATTAAATAGGCAATTTGTAATATTAACGCACATGCTAGGCAAATAAGGGATTAAGCTCGGAATGATCAGATAACAGATTATTGAATTAGTCACGACTCCCAGAACAGATTTTATGTGACTTTTGACACAACTTTTAGAACACCAAAATGAAGGCGTGTACGAGATTACAGCCTGTTGTATGTACCTCCATTGCATATTGCATTTATACCTCCTTTTACAGCAAAAACTGATTCATTAGACCGGATGGATTCGAACAAAATGAATTAATCAATTTAATTTCCGCCAGTCCTCGTTGGCTGCACGAATCAGTCCACGCGTTAAGCTTGTCAAAAAATTGATAAGTTATCTCTTTTCACTGGCGTTGACACATTGTTGAGTGTCGGTGAAAAAGTATGGGGAGTCTGTACATGTTCTCGAACCTACCAGGAGTTTTAGGGTGCTCGATCTAAAGAGTGAAAAATGGGCATTCATACTATGCTTTTGCCATTTCCTTTTTTGTGTTTCAGTCAAATTATCAATCAGTACCTGAAAAATCCAAAAAGAGAACTCTTTCAAAGCCAAGACTCACGACTCCTCTGGTGTTGCTCATTTCAAGAGGCGACGGTGACCACTTACCTCTTCGTATTAATAAAATCTTGCAGATTGTCACAGTTTGGTTACCCGTCATATTAGCGCTGCTATCTAAAGCTGCTGTGAAAATACGACTGTAATGGATATTTTTCGATAGCAAACGACCAGTTGGTGAAACAGAAGATATATTATATAGATACACACAAATTTATGTCACTAAAGCTAATTGAACGAAGAGACCAAAGTCTGAACATGTCACTAAAAAGTAAAAATCAACTGACTGAAGTGAAGTAGATGATACTATGAACGGACATGAAGCTATATAAGAAGTAATATAAGATAATAATAAGATTCGGTAGTCCACAGTGAGTTGAACTTATTGAAACTAGAGGATAGCACAACGTCATCACAGCTATTCCTACACCGATAACAACATAAACGCACCCGAACGTCCGTTGCACCTTATTTACCAAACAACATTCACTGAGGCGGTTGATTGAATAAACTATGTAAAACAAATATAAATCCCGCGTCCCAAAACACACATCACTTTTTATAACACGTCAGTATCCATTGCTGTTTTCATATGAAATATTAATAAAAAGCTTGGTGTTAACACACCAATGGATGTTGAAAGTATGAAAGTTGCAAGGTAAAGGCCTGGCAATTTTGATATAGAGGTTGAAGCTGCGTTGTAATTCCATAGCACGGGGATGTAGCAGCTATTAAAGTTGCAGTTGATGGGCGTCCAGTTTGCAATAGTAATTTAAAGTTGACTAAACTAAAAATGGAAGACCCAGCGCCATCGACGGAACGTTGATCGAATCGTTGTCGGGTTTGCTGACGCGTTGCCCACGATACGAGGAACTAAGTAGAGGATGACTTCTGTGAAATCGCAAAACAAAAATGAAAGATGTTTCCTAAATTTGTTTTTTTGATCGCAGTTGAAATTCCTTCGGAAATTGCAAATTCAGTTATATTGTATGTCACACAAAATTTAATTAGATTTTTTTGCTTTTGCCAGCTATACAAACACACACAAACGTTTAAAACGTTGTGTGACGTTTAACGTTGAATCTTTGATGATCCCCAGGATCTTACACAAAACGTACTAGTATTATAAGAACCGCGTTCGGGACACTTATTTCTGTCGAATATAGAAATTTATACTATTTTCATGGCATTATTTTCAGATTTTCTCGCCGTATAAACTTTCCTTGGACTTATACGAATATGTCAAAACTAAAATGAGCCAAATCGCTCTAGCCGTTCTCGAGTTTTAGCGAGACAAACGAACAGCGATTCATTTTTATAACATAGATCATTTGGATATAATTATGTATATTTGAGAATATATTTCAGATCAGCCAATATTCATATTTTACGAGGAAATCAGTTTCACTATCGCACATTGTATCGTATATATTTCTCTCGCTCACTCTTTTTCGATACGGCAAGGCCTTTATCTCTATTTTATCCAGGAAAAATAAATTCGTAACGAATAATGAAAAGCCTCGAATAGCCTGCAAAAAATCTCTTCTCGGCAAAATATTTTCAGTTTCGGAGTAGATATTGAAAAATGGACCGCAATGGAGCGTATTAAAAATTTCCGAAGCGAAGTGCTTCGGTTTTCAACGAAATTTTGAAGTCAAAAGTCAACGATATTATGATGTCACGGCAGATTAAAAAGTATCATTCTGGTCGTAAAGTTTTAGTCATTCCTGTATACAAAACTTTTTAGTAAATGAAAACGGCTTGACTTAATTGGGTGCCTAGTTTTGGTTTCATGGTGTCGTTTGAATCACAGAGGCATGCACAAATGAAACAGTGTTTAAAAGTGACTTCGACTTTGAGAGTAATCGAAGTCCACAAACTCGCATTAGGTCAGCACGATGGATTAAGATCTACATTATTCTCACTGTGATCCTCTCACAGGCCGTCAGTGGCTCACTAATGTTTTGCAAAAAAACTCGTACATGATGGGCTAAAGAGTACAATAGATCCATAGACGACCTGAGTGGCGCAGTGGTTAAGACGCCGGTGCGCTGCGCGGAGGGTCCTGGGTTCGATTCCCAGCGGTGCAGAGATTTGAATGATGAGTTCAAATGTCTGTTTCTGGTCTGGGTGCGTGTGTTCTTGTCTTGTGTGTGTCCATGGCGCCCACGACACAGGGAATCCTAGTGTGGGGCTGTGAGTGTGAAGCTTTATTATAGACATCAAGTTGTCAATAGATCACTAAAACTTAAGTTTCTACTAACTAAACTTATTATAATTTTTGTAACATCTTTCTCTTGTAACAGTCAACGATAAACGTAAACTTTTCTTTTCTTTTTTAATAGATGGCCACTGGCATTAGTCTCGCCCTACAACAGAGAAAGGCATGGAGCATACTCCACCCCGTTGTTCCAATGCGAGTTGGTGGAGAAATAAACTAATGGCCAACCCGTGTCGGATGTTTTCAAACCGACCATAGGGCCTCCGACAAGACTACGTCTCTTATCTTATCTTTTCAAGAACAACCGCTTAACGTGTCCTCTGAAACACGGAAGAACTAAATTCGATCACCCATCCAGGTACTGACCGCGCTATCGCTTGCGATCTAATCAAGCAGCGGGACTATGCGTGCTTTGATAGGCCAATAATATAGTAACTGAAGGCGGATTTAAACGAGTTCATTAGAGCCTGCCCACGGTGGTATAAACTTGATTCAATTGTTTGCGGGCGTGGCAACACTATCGTGATAATGCCCGTGACATGACTCAACTGTTTGGATGTGACAGCTTTGATATGATAATTATCTACGCATAATGTGTGAAATGCACAGTGTGCGGTGCGTGATCGAAGCTATCAAAGTACTCCACAGTAGGAAACAAGATGCATTATACATGTTACTGCTGGCCAGTTTTAGGCTGTATGTTTTTGCTTTTTTGATGGGTTCATCATTTTTACCATATAAAGTTGTCATACCCTCTTAGGTTCTAAAATTTGCAGTAAATATAATCATTAGTAAAATACTCGTATAAATCCATGACGTGTTTACCTTATACAGGTACAAAACAAGAACAAAAGTTGATGCTTATGGTGTTAGCTACCTAGTGCTGCGAGGTTGCTCGTGTTTTGCAGGTAACCTGTATAAAGTATCTCTGGCAACCACACCAACTGAAATCACAAGGTGGCAGTAAGGCACCTTCCCGGGCGAGCTACAATGACTCTATCAGTATGACCAGTTGGTTAAGTGAAAATCGTCCCGTCAAACCTTCAACGACTTTGCTATCCTCCCACAGCACAAACAAGCAATTGTTTGCTGGCGTTGTGATGGTAATGAGCAGACGATCAAACGATCACAATTGCTCGATGGAGGTGCTAATGGGAAGACATTGTGTGGGATAAGTCAATCGATGTGGAATGCGGTCGTCATCTTACTATACCAGTACCATTAAGGTAAATTTCTATTTGATTTGATTATTTACAATTTTCATAATAGATTAACGTAATTGCCTTGTGCATTGAACCAGTGAGGATCATCACAAGCCTCTGGAGTAAGGTGCCACATCCATCCCCAGCCACCAAAAAGGATAATTAATGTTTTTCATATCTTCAAGATCCCACTGTTAGTAATCTTAATCAGGACCGAAGTATATTGAATACATAAAGCAAACTTAAACTCAAAAGCTTTTATTCATTATTAGGTACAATTTGTGCACACTTAAAGAAAGTCATACAGATAAATTAAACATTCTACATTCATCCGCTTTGATCGCCCCTCAGGCAAAACGTAGACTGGGAGAAAAAAGCGGGCGGAAAAAAACTCCCAGCACTCTTTTAAAAGTAAATAAAACTTAGTCTATAGTGCAGTATGGCTAGGTCCAATAAAGGAACACACGTGACAGCTATCGTGTGTGTCAATATCGCCCCATTGCCATCCGCTCACAAATAAGCGGTGACAGCCCAGTGACTAAGAATTCGGCCTCTTACTCGAGGGGTCCGGGTTCGAATCCCAGTGGCATGTGCGTTTTATAAACTTAAATGTCACTTGCTGTAACGGTGAAGGAAAACATCGTGCGAAAACCCTCATACCTGAGAGTTCACAAATGAAATGTTCTCATAGGAATGTGAAGTCGGCCAACCAGCATTGGGGCAGCGTGGTGGTCTAAAGTCGTCCTTCTCGTTATGAGAGGAGGCCCGACCTTGTAGTGGGTCGTTAATGGGTTACAGACAACAAATGCTACTACTGGCGAATTTTAATCATCTGTATTTTTCCTTAATTTCCTTAAAATACCAGGTCGTGGCGCATTTGCGTGACGACGACGTTGGCAATAAGACTTCTTTGTCCAAACAAGCCTTATTACTAACAGCTGTTCTAACAAGGGGATTAAATTAAAAGAAAGCGGGATAGGAGAACCCGTCGTTATTTCAAAACGTTGTACGCCTGCAAAGTTGCCTTATTTTAAGAAATGGTAATGAACGATCCAAGTGGCGCAGTGGTAAGACTGTGTGTGTGCTGCGCGGAAGGTTCTGGGTTCGATTACCAGCAGAGCAGATATTTCAATGATGAATTTGAATGTCTGTTTCTGGTCTGGGTGTGTGTGTTCTTGTCTTGTGTGTCCGTGGCACCCACGACACGGGATCCTAGTGTGGGGCTATGAGTGTGCTCAATATACTTGGGTCCTGACTGATATTGTCTGTAACCCATTAATAACACACTGCACACACATTCCGCACACACAATCACACACTCCGGCCCCCTCTCACAATGAGAAGGATGTAGGCACATATCGTATATTCATAGATGTGTTTGGCAATGGACATTTCTTGTATGTAAAATTATACAAGGGACGTAACTCCAGATAGAATGATGGAGTGAAATTTATGCTAACAGCCATGTTACGAGTTGCAGGTTCATTTTGCGGATTTATTGCGCCCCCGAGGATGGACGAATTAAAACTTCCATTACTGACGTGTATTTACGACGGAATATGATATGCTGGTAATGACTTTGATCATATCGTGAGCGTTGAAATACAACTCAAGTTTTTTTCAAGTTTCAGTACTTACACACAGTAGGTTTAATGGGTTATTCATATTTTTATTTAGTGCTAATAGAAGCTTTTTGGCACGATTTTTGATTTAGTATATTAATTGGTATACAACGTATCACATACATAATAGTCAGTCAGTAATCCATTGATGACCCACTACAGGGTCGGGTCTCCTCTCACAATGAGAAGGATGTAGGCCGCCGTCCACCACCCTGGCCTAGTGCGGGTTGGTGGACTTCACATGCCTTTGAGAACTTTTTTTTTCTGAACTCTCAGGCATGCAGGTTTCCTCACGATGTTTTCCTTCACCGTAACAGCAGGTGATATTTAATTTTATAAAGCGCACATAACTTTTTTACCAAGTCATTGGTGCGTGCCACTGGGATTCGAACCCGGACCCCTCGATTCGAGGTCGAATTCTAAGCCACTGGGCTATCACCGCTATATCACATACATATAGGAGAGTTCTATTATATCAATTGTTGAGGTTTCTTTTTTAGTACTTAGGTAGTAATTGAGTAACAAACGGCCATGCGTTCTTTAAAAACTTACGAGTTATTTTATCTTAGTTAAATATTTTCATTTCCTAAGGAACTACAGCTTCTATAATAGAACGTTGGCCGTTTCTTCTAACAAAGAGCGGAGTATTGTTCCTTGTTCCTCAAAGAACACTAGAATTCTACTTCCAATAAAACACTATAAAGTTTTTAATGCATTTTATTGAAAGGATCTATCTCGAAGGCATTCGCTATAAAAGGATTGTTTTGGAATGTTCAACATATAACATAGTAGAGATAACGAAAAGTGAAATAATGAATATACCTACCTACCTAATAAATTAATTATTCGCTCGAAAATATTATGTAAAGCTAGAATTTATTATCATTTAAATTTAGTTAGGTATTATGTAAGGCGAGAATTCACTATCATTTAAATTTAGTTAGGCTATTGAACATCATTTTATTGAATAGAAATACAGCTCAATCCTCGTTCAACATTATGTGCTTCTTCTCAATAATGTCTAATTTTCACTGTCAAGATATGTGCTTGATTTTTGAAGAATGATTTAAAAATTTACATTTAAATTTTGTCGATATCACCTTTGAGAAACTTTGTGTATAAAAGTGCAGGCTGAGCTTATAAAAGCGCGATAAAAGAAGCCATAACTGCGCTAACAACCGCCGGCTCTAATAGAGGAAAATCTATTTCCACTCCGTCGATAAAAGCCGGTCAATTAATTAATAGTTTCGTTCCCATTGAAACACGGCTCATACTCGTAGATGCCTTTTGCAGTTCCCATTAATTACTTTTCACTTTGACACTCCTTTGAGTACTAGGAGGGTATGAGCAAAAAGAGCTTTTAACAGGTGTGCCGGTTTTATTAAAAGCAAGCTTGCTTTAGAAGCTCGCAAACGGTTACTGGTATATTAGTATACTACAGGGTGCTAAGAGCTTTCAAAGTCCGCAAAGTAGCCTAATTATTCTGCTAGCAAGCAAGGCTGACTAATGGCTAATAATCTTGCGAGATGTAAACATGACGACCTGTCTTAGTCTGAGTTTTAGCAATGCCGCTACTACACATAGATATGTAAATCAATAATTCTGCAGCATGGATACTGAGCAATTTAATTTCTTTTTCTATTCTTAAAATTTTCTAAAAACATTGCTTTAAGGAGAAATAATTTTAAAAGATTAAAATTACGTAGGCAGGGCGTATCCGCCGAATATCACGCTGAAAACTGACAACCCCAAACATCGCTGACAATTTCATAAATCCGTTCGGGTGAGTTTGTGCGGCAAATTGATTTATGAGTCATCGGCTGATCGGCAAATTAACTAATGAGAGCGTGATGTTGAACAGCGCTGATTGACGATTTGTTGACCCGCCGTCGACTGATCATACTAATGAATAAGCAAGGCTTGAACTGAGTGAGTAAAATGAGCGTGTTTAGTTAAATTTTAATGAATCAGATCCAAAGTTTATTATCTTTTTTTTATAAAGAAAGACCAAGCAGGTTAACCAGTAGCAACAGGCAACTGGACTCTTTGATTGTATGTATGTGGTTATAATCGCCTATTGCACCTCTCTCCAACCCAAGAGAGGTCGCTTCCGATGAAGGCTTAGTCAATAGGACCAAAGCCGCCTCCCAGGTGGTGTTTAGTGGGTAGCCACCTAGGTCCTACGTGAGTCCCACATAACCATCACAGACGGCTGTGATGGTATGCATGAGCATTCACCACCTCCCTCCAGCCCGTTCCAAGGAGGGTAGTCCTTTTCACTTTGTCTGGGCGCAAAAAAAAAAAAAAACACGAGCAACGCCAAGCGAGACGACAGTGCGTTACAGCTTTGCTTTGAAGAAGCTCTATTTGCGATTTTTGAAGAAGGCAGGAACATTCGTAAAATATTGACTGTGGAGGACCTCCACCAGTACAATGATGAGAGCAGAGAGATGTAGGCATTTTTTCGCTCAGTCTAATATAGATTTTATGTATTGAGTGTTTCTTTGAGCCTTCTCTTTGAGCCTCTATTTTATTTTCTGCAATGCAATCTTCGGAAACGGTAAACGCCGTCCATTTTAAGATAATATCTAACAGTTTTCGAATAATTGGTATCATATAGTGTGGACTACGAGTAGTTTACTTATACAATGTCAATAACATCGGTATCTTAATACGTATACGAGTTATTACGTATACGTATTAAGATACCGATATACGAGAACGTAGGTAAAAGATTTCTTTTTTCCGCCTCAGTTATGGGATCCTCAAAATCAGTGCCATCCTAATCCCCGTCAGTCATCCTCGCAACGAAGACACGCTAAGTGGATTACGCAGCATTAGCGCCGATCAATGTCCGACTACCGGTTGTACTGACGTGTAACGAGGCTTGCTACCGATCACGAATATTCTAATAGGAATAGTTATGACACACTTACTATGCTACGTTTGATTAGTAGCTACAATTGAATTTAGTATCTTATTTAAGACATCCAGGTTCGAATTCCAGTGACACAATACCAATGACTTCTAAGTTAAGACACCGATCTTCACCGACACGAGAGTCCTGGGTTCGAATCCCAACGAAGCAGAGATTAATTAATGAATTTGAATTTCTGGTTTGGTGTGGTGTGTTCATGGCACCCACGACACAGGAGTCCTAATGTGGCTATGAGTGTGATTTTTTATATAAACTTCACCTTCCGTAACGTAACGTAACGCAGAAAAACAAGGCAAGGAAACCTGCAAGACTGAATGTTCTCTCTCAAATACATGCGAAAACCATCAACCCGGATTTTCCCAGCGTGTTGAAAGATCTGTAACCTTTTCATTGTGGAGGTCCGACTTTACAGCAGGTTTCTAGAGGATGTCAGTATGTCTGACATCTTCCCATACTATGGCGTCTATGGCACACGTTATCTATACAAATACTTTGACGATAGAGTTCACGCTTGAAGTACTGGATAGTGATGTCTTCTGATACTTAATAATCGAGATTAACGTACACACCTTTAGGATTCTCTATAAAATTCATAAATCAATGAGCAAAGTCGTGGGTGTTCAAAGCTCAAATAAAAGCAGTATCTTCAGTTGCCTTTGCTGTCTACGTTTTTCTTCCTGCTTTACTCTCCCGGATACTTTGGTTTTCTCGGTTTATTTTTGTCGGTTCCCCGCCGTGCGTGTGTTTACTTGGTTAATCCACTAGTCACTAGTGTATTGGATTTTAATGAATTTCGCTTGTCTATATCTATATACTTAAGAGTATCTAGAGTAACGAAACAATTTCACCAGCCACACTTCCGCACACGACGTTTTCAACTCCTACTAATGGGTAATTGGGTTAGAAAAGGTTTGTTAGAATGTATGGGTAGATGGATGGATAACTTATTCACTTATTTGTAACTTATTCATGCAAAAAGCTAAACGGTTTTGGATGGAACTTGATAGAGGAGCACTTAATAACCTCGAATAACGTATAGGGTACTTTTAGGCTCGAGAAGTAAGAAACAAAAAGGACAATGAAAATATTTATGTGACCCACGAGATTCAATTAGCGAAACACAAAACATCATTAACGTGTTACGTTATGGTAGGTACCTAAAAGACCGAAAAAATTAATAACATAAGAGCTTTTATCAAACATCAAATACGATTAATAATATGATCAATTTCATTGCAGAGTTCCTCAGCGGATGTCAATTTGTCAAGCATTGAAACAGGCTATCGATGTCCAGTGGCCGAGCCCGTATCACGAATTCAATAGACAGGTTATTAGAGGAGAATGCCGGACTAATAAGTCTGAATTTGATTGGTATATGTACATATCTTTGACATATACTTCGAATTAATTTGTATGCAATATAGCTACAATATTTTCTACTCTCAGTTGCATATAAAAATTAAATCCTAACTACATAGTAAGAATCCAAGAGTAATTTGTAGTGCCTATGTGGATGTCAATTTGTGAAGCATTGAATCAGGCTATCGATGTCCCGTGACCGAGCCCGTATCACAAATTCAATAGACAGGTTATTAGAGGAGTATCCCAGACTAATAGGTCGAATTTGATTGGTATACATATGACATGTACTTTGGAGTAATAATATCGTTAATTATGACAAACTTTGAAACAACGCTTCTTTGTATCAATGCTTGTCAAAATGGCAATTTGTCAAGCATTGAAATAAATAGGCAATCGATGTCCGCTGACCGAATCCGTATCGCGAATTCAGTAGATAGGTGATTAGAGAATAATAATAATTAAATATAAAATTTAAAATTATTTTAAATTCAAATTCAACGAAAATATTTAAGAAATGTCGTTTACGGTGCTTTTATGCCCTTCACGAGTCGGCAACTAGACAGTAGCAAGAACTTTTCTCTTTGAAATTAAAAACACAATTATTGGAAATTTATAATAATTGAAACTGCAAATTTCAGTGAACAATGCAACCACCAGCCACCAGGCAGATAACCAGTGCATTATGAAAGGTATCGATGCCAATCGATCTCGCAGCACTGTGAGGCATAATTAACAAATGGATGCCGTCAAAGCCTCCGCAACGATCAGCGATACTATTGAATGTTGCAACGGAAATATCTGATACGAAATATTGTGATGGAAAATAGTGTTATCGTGCTAATATTATATAAATGTAAAAGTTTGTGAGGACGGATGTTTGTTACGTTTTCACACAAAAACGGCTGAACAGATTTGGGCGAAACTTGGTATGCTCAGTTTATAAGTAAAAACTGGATTAACTTATAAGATAATTAATTGTAATGGACGTAATATAGGAAAGATTCGTAAGTTGTATAATTTCGTTTTATTATTTCAGATTCCTCTAAAAGTACTTTTACGTTTTACGCAAATTATAAGAGCTAAGACCACAATATGTGCATCAGCTATTTAAATGTTTACGAAATCCAAACTTCCCTTTCAAAGAGTGAATTCATATTATTATCTCCACGAGTTCACTCTATCCAAATGTCAGTCAAAATCATTCCCTTTGTTTATATTTGCGTATCAATTTCGAAGCGACGCATTGCTGATACTCGTAATTAGCTAATGAGTTCAACCCTGTATTTTCAGATATCACTGAATCATAAAACAAAATGTGATTTGAATAAACAGAACCTAATTGTAGATACGGTCGTGTTAGTTTTTGCTAACACATTGGACATAATACTATAATTATTGGCCAAGTCAATTAGGCAAATCAAACTAAATCGGAACTAATGAGGGTTAATTTAATATGGATGGTTTTATTAATGGACATCAGTGAATTATGTGTTTTATATTTGCATGAATTTAGTTTACGTCAAAATTATGGTTAGGTATTCCGTATTCAGCTTTTCAATATAAGACTAGAGAAAAAGTAAGGTTAATTTACGGAAAAAATTTAAAGGTTAATTTAAAATACGGAAGTTTAATTTATTTTCATATTGTATTAAAGAAGTTATGAGTATATTTTGGCGAACTCTACCCAAGTGTATATTGTTGCATAGTATTTCGATTATGATAATCGATATCGGAGCCGCGAAATCGAGAGGAAATCCGCCGAGATCGTCGCTCCTACAACTCACAATCGCATGAATAATTGATGTTCAGTACAATATCCGACTATTCCGCTCCCATTGCTTCTAATATTTTCGTTCCCTTACATTGGCATAACACATTAGTTACAATAACGTATTTAAGGAAGGTTCTAATTTGGTAGTCGTATCGTATTCATACGGTTTTAAAAGTTCTGCGGTGTAAACCTTTTTTTATTACTTTTGAGGTCGTGAGCCAATGTGCACTGCGCATCTATATCTTCTTTCTTCTTCTTTTCAGTCTTTCGTAGTCCACGGCTGGACTTGGGCCGCCCCAAATCGAGGCCACTCCACTCAGTACGGTGCCGTGGAGCAAGGACGCTATCGTCACTCATTAAATAATCATAATTATGTCAATCTGTCTGACATCTTCTCCTACTAATGACAGCTCGATACGATTACTATAGGAAACTGCGAAAGTTTATGCCCGAGGCCTCTGATTCCACCAGTCCTCCGCTATCTTCTTCTTGTTTGTATATCATTTTAATAATACCAAAAATAATTATATAATTATATAATTTATAAAAATTAAATATCACCTGCTGTTACGGTGAAGGAAAACATCGTGAGGAAACCTGCATGCCTGAGTTCAGATGTCAAAAAAATGTTCTCAAATGCATGTGAAGTCCACCAACGGGCAGTAGTGGTGCGTGGTGGACGGCGGCCTACATCCCTCTCATTGTGAGAGGAGACCCGACCCTGTAGTGGGTCATTAATGGGTTACTGACAATACCAAAAATATTCGGCGGACACCTTAGTGCTACAATATTCCTTCCCATAATCTTTTTTCTCTCCCTTCTCTATTATCCCCTTTTTATTTATCGTCTAATACAGACAGGCTGCATCTTGGCTATCAATAATTCATGCGCTGAGTTATAGTTGCGTTGCGACGATCTACAAGGATTTACACTGCATTTTTATGCAAAAGATATTTTAAGAATTTTTCCGTTTTTAAATTGTACACAGATGCTAACATACTCGTAGAGAACGAATGTAATAAAGGTTAGGTTTAATATTTAGGATTTTACTTTGAAAAAAGCAGGTAGTCAAACCTACGTGAAACAAAGGTTTTGTTTTAGCCCATTAATGATCCACTACAGGGTCGGGTCTCCTCTCACAATGAGAGGGATGTAGGCCGCCGTCCACCACGCTGGCCTACTGCGGGTTGGTGGACTTCACATGCCTTTGAGAATTTTTTTTTTTTTGAACTCTCAGGCATGCAGGTTTCCTCACGATGTTTTCCTTCACCGTAACAGCAGGTGATATTTAATTTTATAAATCGCACATAACTTTTTTTACAAAGTCATTGGTGCGTGCGTCAGGGATTCAAACCCGGACCCCTAGATTCGAGGTCGAATTCTAAGCCACTGGGCTATCACCGCTGAAACAAAGGTATTGTTTAGTAATTATAATAATAGGTCTCCCTCACGGCGCAAATCTAAGCCCAACTAATGTTTCCCAAGAAATACAAATATAACGCAAGGATTTCAATACCCATTTAAATTCATTAGGTACATAATTTTAAAATTTTTGTTTAGTAATTATAATCAGTCTCCCTCAAGGCGCAAGCCTAAGCCCACTTTGAACTTCATTCTTTATGGACCAACTCTAAGATAATACAATATCATGACCATAATAACGTCATAGTAATCCCCTATAAGCAGTTTACGAGCCAATATAAACAGTAGGAGCTGAATCACTTAAACCCAAAGGGGTTAAGCGTGTGTGGGCTGTAAGCCTTCGATGACAAATATTCGGACTATGAACAATGACGTAATAGAGAATGAAGAAAGACTTGTCATTGTTATATTCGATAAAATTATAATAGATTTTAGTACAGATTATTATTACATAAGAGATGGGTGAAACATGTGAATTTAACCTGTGAGTAAACATTTAATATGTAATTACGGTTTTAATAAACAAAATAAAATAACGAATTTTCCATGCAGGTTTTGAATAGAATTCGTAAATAGTCGAGCGGTTTTATGAACCGTGCAAAATCAACATCATTTGTATGAAATTCCCTATAGCTTCACGCGCCAGTAATTTAGACACTACAGTGAATATCGATGCCATTGACGTTTTAATAAACGTAAGGGACTCGGCAGATTATCCACGAGTAAGTGCTTTTGTTCATAGCAAAAATATAAATGCTTTTATATACAAAAATAATATAAATTGGATTAGGGTTGATTGAGGTCTATCAATTTTAGTTTGATCTCTTTATCAAGCTCTATAAAAAATATTTGAAATTAGAACTGCTGAAAAATCGTCAAGGTATGGTTGTGAAGACAGCTATGCTTGGGTTTCGTGGGACAAAAGTAGCCCGGTAAAGTTAGCCCGGATATTCTTGCATTAATTCCAATGGAGTTGAAAACTTTCAGGACTATTAGGAATGTCAAAAATGAAATCTTGAAAAGTCACCAAAGATCCCATGTGTGCAAAATAAATTCTAGGCCTAAGTTCTAAAAATTTTTTTTTTGTATTTTTGTGTGAATCCTTATGATGAAAATGTCTCCGACAAAATTAGAGATCTCGTAACTCTGTATAAAAATTGTCCTTACACTTTTTTTCTTAAATTCATCATTATTGAGAAAATACTATGCTTAATGCGTTATGCTTAAAATGAAAATATATAAACTCGTATGATCCACCAAGTGTGTTCTGACCTTAATCATTTTAAATGTCATTGTAGTTTCACATTATTTTCCATTTCCTACACAATACAGGACGAAATTGAACAAATTAATAGTTGATTTGTTCGCTAATATTTTGGTTTGTTAACAGCCTAATTATTATTAGGTGACAATGGTGTTTGCGGATAATTAAAATTTATTAATAATGCTGACTCTGCATTGATACGGGTAAATATTATAATTGCTGCAATGATATTCTAGAGCCTATTTTATGTATTATGAATTTTATTGTTTATCTACATATCCTTGTTCTTTAGTCTCACTAAAACTGGAGAACGGTTCGATTGATTCGGATAATTTTGGTTTTGAATTTTTCTTGCAAGTCCAAGGAAGGTTGAGAAATTTAAAAAAAATGTGATTTTCCTATATTTGGCAGAATGAAATGTGCCGGGATATTTAGTCCTGAATAAAAATTTGCATATATCTAGTTTTTTTTGGGGTTCATCCAGTTCTCCTATATTTTTTTTGGAAACTGTAAAAGGGTTTAAAAGATAAAAAACTGGGTTACTAACCGTGTTTAAAGAGTTCATTTTGGTTCCTGTGTAGTGAAATTCTTACTTTCATTTGAGGTCGTTAAAGTTAAGTAAAATCATTGAAGCCAATTTTTTTGTCATTTTATTTTTAAAGCCACAATCTTCGATAAAAGTACCTCCCATTCACCTTCTTCAAGCTTATCACTGGAACCTTCTTTTTCACTTCCAGTTCATCATCCGTTAGTTCGTAAAACCCAACCTTCAAGTCATCACCGTCTGGTGGCGGATCGTCCACTAGAGCTAAAGCCTCGTCTCGTTCTAGCACATGCTTTTGACTTCGATCAAGTGCCTTCTTAGACCCTGCTTCGACTCTGCAATAATTTTTTTAAAAGTTAATTACGTAATGTATGTAATCCACTAATGACCAATTGCAGGGTCGGGTGGAGATCAGGTGGAGATCCATCTCATTGTGAGAAGAGTCTCACAATGAGAACGATAGGATTGGTGGAATCCAACAGTAGCTTGTCCTCTTCAGGTCATCAGTCCACCGACTCTGCGGCCTAGGCCACCATGGTGGCCTAATGCGGATTGGTGGAATCCAACAACAGCTTGTCCCCTTCAGGTCATCAGTCCACCGACGCTGCGGCCTATGTTTTTTACCAAAACTACGATTGTATTTTAGCAGCTTATCCACCCATCCATAGAGATCCTATCACGAATATTTTACTAAAATTGTGCAAAATGTAATTCTAAATACTTCGCTGCTCGTAGAACCATTATAATTCAATAAATGTATAAACTACCATCCGTACAACCTTTTCATTCACATAAAATCTAATGTTAATTGGCATAGCTGGTTGAAATAATCAAAAGGTTATTTGCTACTTTCAGCAATCCTTATAAAACGTACTTATCCATTACCTTCACAGACAAGTTCACTGTAAATTCGCGTACTTGTTTATTTCACAATATAAAAAAAAAGTCTTACATATACTTAGAAGCGATTTTCCGTTCCTTATTCCTGATCTGGTCAATGAAATGCTTGGCTGCCTTCGTTGCGAACTCTTGTGCCAGGTGTCCTATGTATCTCAAGGAGTTTTTACTTGTCAACGTGTCTATTATTTGCTGCGTATTCAGTTTTATTACCACTGGACCGTCTTGCTTCCTCGCCTCTGTTGTTATTAATGAGAGAAGCAATAATTGGATTTTTAATAACATGCTCGCTTAGCCTTGTGTTATCTGAACGCTATAAATTTTTGAGCTCTGGGACTTGCTTGATTGGATTCCATGAAGTATGGTGATAAAAATTTAACGTATGTTTGTTTATAAAGTTTCAATTCTATCATCACTATTCATTTTAATTTGAAGTCTTCTATAATTATCATCTATATTAATCATCTTTCATTTCATCTATTCAATAAAGCTTAATGTGTTAATGAACATAGTTCAAATTGCATTAATTAATACTTATGTCGCATATTTTTCTTTTATTTCTATATCTATGATGACTATCCCAATTATGATCGTCCTAAATTTTCTAATAGAACACAAATAACTTAAATTATCTAAGCAACACTATAACAATGTGTTTTAAGAAACAGGATCAAAAAATGCTATCAAAATTACATATAAAGAGGACAAGATAAGTATCTATTCTTCAACTGTAAACGCAGGTGAGTTCGCGTGCAAAACTAGTTGGAGATATAGATTTATAGTTTTCAATTTTGCGCGTGTATCTGAAAGCAGAACTAGGGTTGTCTCTTTTAAATTCAGCCCGTGAGTGTTTCTCGTTCGAGTTCGATTAGGTAAAATTATAACTAAATAAAATGAAAATAATTAATATACTTGGCGAAATTGAAAAATAAATTGTGCAAAACCTGTCAAACAAATTGTGTATTAGTAATAAGTTTTAATATTTTATAAGTAAATTTGTATTACTAACATTAGTTTTATTTTTTATTTTTTAATTTGCATACCTGAAAAGGTGAATATGGATTGATCAAAATGCCCTGTAAAACCAATAACTAACCCATATTCGTGCAAATAAATGATTTTTGATTGTGATTTTGATTTTTGATTTTCTGCCCGCTTTTTTCACTCGGTCTCCACTACCCAGGGCAACATCCAAGGCGGAATGTTTGTGTGTATTGTAAGGAGTTTGGAGCTCATAAGCGTTTGAAGCGTTTGCAGAATAGATGGCTGAAGCTATGGATTTCACGGTCAATTCAAGAGTTAATACTGGCTGGCGCAGAGGAAGAAAAAAAAGATAAAGACAAAACGTTCATTTGCACAAATACGTATTGTATAAGTATGGAGTTGTTACAAATTATTCAAATCAATTTATATTTACCACTTTAAGAAGAACACGGATATTGAAAATAAGAACTGTCATTGTTGTAATGGGCGTAATATAGAAAATATTTGCCTACCCAAGGGTCACAGGTGCAGGCTCCACAAGCACGCAGGTATTCACAGAACATGAGTCGCTATTGAGAACCCAAGGCTTCATGAATGTGAAAATAAGTTACGTCAAATCGTTCTGGGATCTTGGTCTAATTTATAAATTGCATAATTACGTTATTACTTCAGATTCACCTTACAATTATTTAAAAAATGCAACCACTTACAACTGAACTGACAACCCTAACCGACTGCTTTGATGTACGACACCCGTTCTGTCCCGTTCGGGTTTGAATAGAAACGCAGGTTCCTATGAATTATGCGTTTTCATTGTTACATACAGATAAGCGTCGGTATCCTACTGTCAGGTGTATTTTTCTATGGCCCAGTTTCGGGGCCTTTTGTGTGAAATATACCGCGATCAAGCTGATAGCCCAATAAGCGGTGATAGCCCAATAAGCGGTGATAGCCCAATGGCTTAGAATTCGACCTCGAATCGAGGGGTCCGGGTTCGAATCCCAGTGGCACGCACCAATGACTTTGTAAAAAAGTTATGTGCGCTTTATAAAATTAAATATCACCTACTGTTACGG
The DNA here is from genome assembly GCA_905147235.1 of Erynnis tages. NCBI lineage: Eukaryota > Metazoa > Arthropoda > Insecta > Lepidoptera > Hesperiidae > Erynnis > Erynnis tages. Next base: position 1,529,375 of record LR990076.1, read on the forward strand.
TGAAGGAAAACATCGTAAGGAAACCTGCATGCCTGAGAGTTCACAAAAAAAAATGTTTCAAAGGTATGTGAAGTCCACCAACCCGCAGTAGGCCAGCGTGGTGGACTAAGGCCTACATCCCTCTCATTACGAGAAGGAGACCCGACCCTGTAGTGGGTCATTAATGGGTTACTGGCAAGCTGATAACAGTGAGCTTAGCTGTAAAGATTCACAAAATCCCGGAATTCGCTCGAAAATCTTTAAAAAGCACTGGATCTTGAGCACTCAACTTCTTGCGAGAGATTTTTAGCTTCTAGCCTCACCGCTTGTAGAAACAGTTCCCATAACAAAACTATAGGTAGGCACTTCAAAGCATTTTGGATACGATCACGTCTAACCTCTGACCATACATTAATCACGGTTTCCACCACTTATCTGTTCCAGACAAAGATGAATCATGAGTATTTTCCAGCGAGAACAATTAATAAATCGAACAATGCGCTCCGCCCGGCGCTCCCTGAATTAATTATCCAGCGATCGAGTCTGGATCCTCTGTTTACACGGATGAGACGAGCTGCCGTCGGCTCGCGATCCCGTATTCCATTGTCCGTGGCTAAGCGTACGTGTCCCTGTAAGAGCACGTGCTTAGCTGGTGACGTATAGGAGACTGGTTTGATGATAAAATTATGATAGACTAGACTTTGCTTGCGGCTTCGTCCGTGTGCATTTTAGAATTTGGTCCAGAGATGATGAAAAGTAGTATAGCCCATTTTTGCGTGAAAAAGTAACAAACATACGTCCATTCATTTTCAGAAACTTTCACATTATAGTACAGCTTTGTTAGGGCTCTAACACACTGAGACACCATGGCAACGTCGCTGGCTACGTATCTAAATAAATCGTACTGAAATTTCCAAATTGGCGACGTTGCCAAACCGTCTGGGACTCTGTCTTAAAAATATATTTATGCGGAAATAAAAAATATTATTTCACGGATAGTGTAATACAGCCATACTTATCAACTCTTAAGTAAACAAGTACTTATTTATAAATATGTACCTATCATAACTGTATTGATACAAAATATTTCCGTTACTACATGATTACGGTAAACATTTTATTAAAAACGCAAATATGTATTTACAGTTCTTAATTTAAATAACTGAAATGAGCGTCCAAAATTTTATTCCTTCTTACACATTTTATTGCGTCATTCTATCCTTGTCGCGAATACTTGTAATTTCAGAGAGAGGGATATTATTTGAATAATTTGTGTCGTTAAAGAAATTCTAAATGTGCGATTTTGGTAATAGCACTCGGAATATATAAGAGGTTTTGCATTATGAATAATCTGAACTCGTTAATAGTTTGAGTCGCCTGTTGTCTTGGCCGAGTAACTATCTTATAAGCGACTAAATTATCTTTTACATAAATTATGAGAATGTACTGTACTGTGCTAATTTAAAATCAGTGCCCACTACAAGTTTGTACTTTAGTTTACTGCTTAGCAAAAGTATAGACTTGTCATAAGTGTGATAAAGTCATACGGAGACGACTTTATCAATTGTATAAATCAAAATCTAATTCAAATTTATAATCTATTTTCTGCATAAACATGACTGTATAAAGCTTTTAGATAAAATACACATAGTCACTATTTTTAAATTTTTAAATACCACAGCATTAATAACAATTTAATAAAAATGGATGTCACACTACGATTTCAGTGTAGTTTAGTACATGCTAAACCACATCTTTAAGCAAGTAATGTAAACGATCCTCCGTGGTATGCGTTTAGAGCTCAATGAAAGCGTTATAAAATTAAATTCGGAATTTAATTTCGTCATTCGAATGCAAGAAAGGTGTTTTTTGGCGGAATTTGGAGACAGGCTCCTCGAATATTAAACTGAAGGTGTACATTTTAGATTAAAGATGTAATATGCCGTATTATTGCCAACAATAAAATTGTTCGCCATTAAAATTTTAAATGCGGATGGAATAACTGGATCACGTGTGCCTGATTGTTCATAAAACCAGTTTGGTTCTATATAATTTGATTTTGTATACCGAACATTACTTACAATGAGTAAACCACCTTAGACCGGAAAATAAAATATTATAATATTTAAGTAGCCTCCTTGATTTTTATTTATATAACCTTCTATTTAATTATTAAAATATAAAATGATTCTTTTTAATAAATTTCATTATTTTTTGTGAAATTATTTTCAAAGTAACTGTCCGCTTTATAATGTTTTAAACTAGGCTATTCTCAATGTTTTCGAATATCCCCTCATCGAATTGTGTAGGTAGGTAGGTATATAGAACTCCTTTTATTTTTCAATTTCACAAAACAAATACTTCCCCAAAAATCGAATTCGACGAAACTCCAAACAGTCAAAATTACTGTAACGAGATAAATTAATTCAACACTGACAACCGTGTCTAAGAACAAAAGCCTTTTGAATTCGTTCCCGCAATTCATTCCAACGCGTCCGATAGAGGACTCCGCAAAAACCATCGGAACAAAACCTCGTTTAACAGTCGAAAAATGAAAAACAATTTCAATTTGGTGCGTCAACCGTTTGAATTCGGCGAGGCATGCGAGGCGTCGAGGCGTTCGAATCGCGAGGCAGACGTAACGTGGTATGCGGGCGGATTTGCAAAGTTTCAATTGGATGTGGTATGAAATTTGGGGCTACGTAATAAAATTTTAAGATTCTTTAGTCGTTCATAACTTCTTTATGGGAGCTCACATTCAGGTTTCAATGAGAGGAATGTATTCGTCGAAAAAGACACAGCGAGGCAGACGAAGTTTCGAGGCGTTCGAATTATGAGGCATACGTGCTGCTGTGCGACTTACAAAAATTAATTATTTTTTCTTTCGTAATAATTTAATTTTTTTGTTCGTAACACATTTTTTTGAATTAAGTATCAAAAGGAAAAACGATCAAAACAAATGTTTGGATGCATAAAACTGTTAAACTTAATTTGTATGTCTTTTTTTGTAGTCTGTAATGTCTTTTATGTTATATATAATAGGTTACAAACATAGGTAGGTACGTCCCGTTCCAATACATGCTTTAGCAGCATAGTAAAGAATTCACAGGGCTCTCCCCGTTATGTGGAGAAGCACATTGAAAAAGTTGATTGGTGGTAAGGTCATAGACAATGGGAAGAAATGATGTAACAGACGGTTCTATTTAGTCCTGTAAATGCCATATCCAAGTGTTTATGCTCTCCGTCCTTCCAACATGACGCCACCGCTTGTCGCCAACAGGAAACGTCCTTGCTGGTGTACCTCACCGTCCTCTCGAAATCCCAATGGTAGTTCGTTTATCGCTACAAGTTTAATGTAACATTTACGAAATAGGTACCTAATTTACAAAGATTTTAATATGTCAAGATGGAGTGACAGGATATCATTTCGACACATAAAATAATCGTCCTTCTATTTTTTTAAGTCGCTTTTATTTTGGTGGCTAAGTCGTTCATAACATGTCACTTTTTAGTTACATATCTCTACCACCATATTTGTTCTCGAGTCTTTCCGAGTCATTTTCTTTCTATGGTGTGTACAAAACGCATCATTTTTTAAGACTGTAAAAAGCATAATTGCTCCGACAAGGTTTAACGACTGTTATCTTTTCGACAGCAAGCGGCACCGACGGCATAACGTGTAGGAAACACTGACCGCAGGCTTAATACCTTTTTTTACTTTCCAATCGCATGCGATGTACTCAAGCAACGGGGTTGTGTTTAGTTATTACTATATTGCAGCTCTACACTCGATCAGTCAGCGCTCAGTGTGCTTGGACACATGCTAGCGGCCGGCAATCGGCCGCCTCATTAACTTTTATTGGTGCTCGGACACGACACCACCAGGATTGACGGAAAGTTACGCGGTTGCATTGTACCACGATATTTTTATGCCACCTTTCTTAGAGCATCGCTGTGATAGGTTTCACTGCTAAACATGATTCAGTATTACGAATAACTAACCTTTCATTCCAAGTTCTACTACGATTCACTTACAAATAGTAATTATGTTTAACTTTAGTATTTATAATGCTGAATACAAAACTTTACTTAACATTAAGCTATGGACTAAAATTGATGGTATATATTTCAATTTAATACTTCATGAAATTTCACATGAAAAAAGTTTATTGTCTAATCGAAACTATTCTACTCTACCTATAAAGTATATGTATTCAAGTTCTTATTTTGATTGATCCGTATTAAATAGCAACTGGTGTTTACATTTAACTTAAATACGTTCACCTTCCAGATTGTGTTTTTTAAACAATTTAGTCTAAAAGGAAAATAAAAATTTTGCTCGGTAGGTAGTGTGGGACCTTGTCATTTGCCAGGACACCGGACTGGACTTCGTCCTTTCATTCACATTTTTCTTCAACCGTCAATAATTATATTTTATATCAAACTAGCTGACCCAGGCTTCGCTCTGCTAATGAATTTTTTATTTTTATTTTTTATTTTAATTTAATAGCCTATGTTACTCAGGCTGAATGTAGCTTTCCAATGGTGAAAGAATCTTTGAAATCGGCCCAGTAGTTTTTGAGTTTATTCGTTACAAACATACAAAAATACAAATGTTTCCTCTTTATAATATTAGTATAGATATAGATAAATTTAAACGACATTTCCAACGTATCGGATACAACAACGCTCACAAACCTATGGCACGCACTACATCGACGCATAGCATTTTACGAGTGCTCCGATAGCGGAATCTCATTCCCGCCATCTTGTCGCTCTATGACGCTCTTATTTAACACTATTGCCTGCCGATTGCTCTTTGTTACCTTTATTGCCCTTAGTTGCTATTCCGGTCTTTGAATAGCCATGTAAACTAGCTACATTTATCAGAAGAATAAAAGACATAAAAGACAGATAAAGAAGAATAACAGACGTTCGATAGTGACTATACCCTATGGCTACAACAATATCGGTATTCTTTGTGGTCATTTGCACTATTCGCAATAAAAGAAATTAGTACATCCTTTACCCTCAACATGGCGGGGTGTACAAAATCTTCTGTCAGATTGTATTTTGATGTATCAGGTTCTTTATGTTACTTTCATTTTTATTTTAATGTAAAAGGATACATTTACACGTACAATCCCAACTATTAACGTTGTCAGTAACCCATTAATGACCCACTACAGGGTCGGGTCTCCTCTCACAATTAGAAGGATGTAGGCCTTAGTCCACCACGCTGGCCTAGTGCGGGTTGGTGGACTTCACATGCCTTTGAGAACTTTTTTTTTTCTGAACTCTCAGGCATGCAGGTTTCCTCACGATGTTTTCCTTCACCGTAACAGCAGGTGATATTTAATTTTTATAAAGCGCACATAACTTTTTTACAGTCATTGGTGCGTGCCACTGGGATTCGAACCCGGACCCCTCGATTCGAGGTCGAATTCTAAGCCATTGGGCTATCACCGCTCATATTAACGTTAGGACCGTGAAAATATGCAGGTGGAATCACTTTATCCTCTATGTAAAGGTGGTCAAAATCGGAAGTTTTGTGTAAAAGTTAGTCAGTTTACGTTATAGAGTGAGCGCAGAATAGGTACACGAATCCTCGCAAATGTATGCGTATTGTGTAGATAGTACCTAATGCTGATACAAGTGCGCCTACTGCAGCATACCTAGTTTTATGGGAAAGTTACAGAAAAAAGGAAAAATAAAACAGATTTTTTCTGAATTTTTTTCACAAACAAAGTTACTGTCAGGAAGAACAGCAGGGAAGTAGTAGTTAGTTGAATTTGCAAAAACTTTATTAATTTCTTACTTACCTACCTTTCCAATTTGCAGCCAGGAGTGGATTTGTAAATGTAAACAAACAAGTCGGGGAAGAACCAATTGATCGACAATACGCTATGGAAATGTATTCACAAAGCTCTGCAAAGGGTTCTTTGAGGAATCAATAATGCTTGTCTAGCAAACGGTGTATCTGCATAGAACGAGAATTAAGGGAGAAGAAATATTTAATATCGGTGGTCTTCAATTGATTTTTATTGATGATTATTTTTACTGTAACACGGGTTTATTTATTTTATTTATTTATTCACAAACTTTACGTCTATAGTAAATATTCGAGACCTCAATTACTTACTCCTTTGTGTGCTTGTTACTTCCTCTGACTCTCACAAATTGAAATATTTTGAACCTACATGATTTGTGCTTATACATCGCACGGTACTTACATTGCATGCTATATATGTAGGAAATCCTAGTATATAATGTAACCTTACAGCATAATAGGTGGTTTTTTAAACGCAAAAAATTCAGAAGGATTTCCTGCGAGCTATAGAGATTCGTGTAGACGCTCGTCTTGACGTAACTACGACTCCTGAGATACGACATTTCATCATCTGTAGAGCACATAGAATTACAACATTAGAATGCGTTTTATTGAACCATATAAATAAATAATAACAAACATAAAAGGCGGGCTTAATGCTAAATCATTCATTTGTTAGCCTAGTTCTAAAAAAACATACAAAATTTAACATCTAACCGGAACTAAATGAAATTGAAAAAGGGCGCAAAATCGAAAAGAAGAAATAACATGCACAATTAATAATACGACAAAAAGAAAAATATGTAGATACTAATTTACGAGACAGTATTGGATAGTGGAGGAATACCATGGTATTAATAATGCAGGGCGGCCGAGGAAGCCTTCTGCCATCTATTATTAAGGTTTTGTGGTCGCTATCGATTCTTTGGTACCCTCACTGCCTATTGTATTACAAAATTGTATCGAGGCAAAATGAAATTGAATCGCAAATGTTATTATTTTTTCATAGCCTTATGTTAAGATGTCACTTGCATACACTTATATTTTCAAAAATACTAAATTTTGTTTAATAGGACGTCTCAAAACGCATTCCCAGATTTATGTCGTCTGAAACTGACTACAGACTGAAATTCCTCGACTTTTTGCAAACGGAAGGCATTTTGAAAACGAAAAAGGAATTTTGGCAGTTCCCCAATTCCTTACATCGCTTTTTAATTCTCATCGTTGCAATTCTATAAAACCACAAAGGCTTCCGAACTTGCATTTCATTAAGCCGGGAAATTCAGTTTCGTCCGGAATGCGTTCCTAGTCCTTAAAATTTGCGAATAACCTGCGAAAATTAAGCCGATACGACTTTTAATAGCCACGTCTTGTATGCATAAAGTTGTTGTGGTTGGTTTGAAGTTTGGGTGTTTATTTCTAACCTAAACAGTCATTCGAAAAACCGCTAATATCCCTGAAGCTTGGTTCTATTTTTATAATCCAACCATAATTTGAAAATCGACTGAAAAGACGCTGACTATCCGAATTTCAGCTTCAAATAACATAGGCACCAAATACTTCATACGATAGGTGATTACAAATATGTGTACGCATTGATATAAATGTGAATAGGTATTTTAATTAATTTTAACTGAATTTGAAACAAAAATTTGAAATCTCCTCAAGTACTTTTCAGTTTGACCAAACTCCATCACCCGCCAGTCAGGTCTGCATTTGGTGTTCGGATATTACAAATAGTCTATTACACATGATTTTGTGATGCCTCAAACACTCCTCGTAAAATGCCTGCCAGTTCTCGGGCAAACCAGGTCTAATCTTTACAATGCAATCTATATTATAAAACTCTAATTCTTGCTTTTATTATTCAGTATTTCTTTTAGTATTTTCTTACCATATCATTTGACAGTGACCTAAATATTCTCTAACATTGACAAGTAGATAGGTCTCTTTCTTGCTTTTATTTTGCATGTACGTGTAGTATTTTCTTTTCCATACCATTGGCCAATGTCCTAAATATTCTCTAATATTGAGAAGACTCACCTTATTCTCCAACGCAACCAATTTTCCCACCAGCGATGCCGGGGCTCTCGGGTCAGTAAGCTTGTGACGTCAACTATGACGTGTAAAGGTGCTGTCAAATCGAGAGTTGTTAACTATTAGGTAGACGGGGTACATACTTCCACTCCCGCCCTACACCTTAGGGAGAGGGAGTGCCTGGAAAACCGCTTGCGCGGAGTCGTGGTGACGCTCCGGGCAGCAGTGGCTGAGTCACTCCTTTTACCCACTTTAGGTTTTATTTACTGTTCTCTACTTGCTGTAAATATTATGTAACTTGTGTGGCAATAAATCATTATTTTATTTATTTAATTTATTTATTAGGTTATTTTGTTGTTTAATAATAACAATTTTATTTCCAGACTACATAAATCCATTTATCAGAATACAATTTCTGTGACAGACAACTTTATGCTGCAGTTGCCGTCTGCAAACGTTAATTCCCCATACTAAGCGGTCACCAATCGAGGTACATGTCATACCCGACGTTGCGACTTGATCGCTTGCGGTACACAAATCATAATATTTGATTTCCTCGCACGTAGCTTATAGACTGGCGGTCTAACCGCTCCCTAATTCCCACCTGTGTCATACAATATCATCGCGCGTTCGTGTGACAAATTGCTTGTGTCACGGGCGACGATGAACTCTATCGACAACGACAGGATGAACAGGTTCGACCGAGGGCACCTGTTTGGATCCAGCGTGTTATTCTCTTTGTGGATTAGATTGGTCTTTATAGAAGTACCTGCAACAAATTACAGATCGGAGATTTAGAAACAACATTGGAACGTTTTATAATTGTCACCGTTGCAATTTTATAAAGCTACAAAGGCTTGCGAACTCGCGTTTCATTAAGTCTCCGTCAATCCGCATTGGAGCAGCGTAGTGGAGTAGGTATGCTCCCTGGAGCAGAGGAGAGGCCTGCCTCTCTCTGTTTCAGGGATACATTTGTGCGGATTTGTAAACATAAGAAGTTGCCAAAATATTTAACATTCTCGTGTCATTTTTATAAAATCCTGTAATTTTCAGTCAGTAAAAACTTAGGTACTTAGGTTGTACAGACTGAAAAATGCTATATCTAAACATAGTGTAACTACATAGATTTCTATTAAGCTTGGCACAAGCTTGTCAATTACAAAAATGGAATCGGAAAGCCACGGAACTCCAGCGAATTCGATTCCATTCCAAACTTTTCCATTTCTGAATCAAAAAGTGATTGCGACTTTCCGACCGAATGCCAGATATCCACTAGACGTAGGTTCCGGCGAGTTAGGGCTAGGTCACACTGAAATGTCGATGTTACTTATTTTATTTATGTATATATATATATACTAGCTTCTCCCCGCGATTTCGTGCATGTGCACCTTATATAATTTGACCCAAACAGGGAAAAAATATCCTTTATGTTATAATCTACCTGTGTACTAAATTACATCCAAATCTCTTTAGCCGTTTTTGCAAGCACACAAGCTTTCACATGTATAACAGTACAATGTCATACTAATACTATGTCATAGGCTGTTTCTTCCGTGCGACCGTAATGTGACGTCAGGAAGTAGATGCAATGTGTGTTTGTGTGTGTGTGTCTGTGTGTGTATGTGTGTGAGTGTGAGCACGTGCGCGTGTGCATGGTGCGTGTTCGTGTGTGTGCAGAGTTAGTACATGTTATTTCCATGAGCAGCCCGGTGTGAAGCAGGCGTTACTGCAAATGTAATAATATCCCTTCCGGCCAAGGAAGACATGACGTCACTAGCTGTTTCTTTTGTCCGGCCATAATGCAATGTGACGTCAGGAAGCGGGTGTGGATACAACGTCAAATAGGATTTTATTTCTCTATTTGAAGTTGGACGCGGGTCCATGGGCTGCAGTGGGCCCTTAACATCAGGTGGCCTGCAAGCCTTTTTGTTACTCAGTTACTTTAAAAAAATATGATATAGAACCTTGCCTATGATTGACTTGTGATAAAACGAGAGATGTATGAAACGAGAATCGAAATTCAAATTCAAAAACTAATTGAATTTAACACAATTCAGCTTTCAGGCTTCAACTTCACAACATTACGAAAATTCTGACATGACTTGCAGAAAAAGACCATTTTCATTTTGCTAATATTTCAAGAAGTTACTAACAGTATTTTTAACACAGAAAGTCACTTATCAAGAACCGTAAATTTTACGACTTTGTTAACTTCAAATTAATGACGTCATTTTGCTTTGCCTCAAACTTTATCATTATAATTTTGGCTTCTAAGAAAATATTCAGAAGTTTCGAATGGCTCAAGTATTCTTATATTTTTTTCAAATGTAACGTAATTCGAACTGATGGGTGTTTAAGCTATCATGGCGGATTATTGTATTTTGTAGATTTATTTTAACAAATAAATTATTAATCTCGACATTAATAAGAGAATAAATACACGATTCGAAATCTTTGACTCCTATTTCATTAGATCAGATAAATATTTTGGCGATACTTGATTACTGTCATCATGCCCATTAGGAAAAGCGGTTAGGTTCATATTTGTTTGGTTTGATCTAGTTTTCCTGGCGACGTTCTCTCAAGCTTGCCGCTTGACGGTGAAGGTAGATAAGTAACCGTCACGAGTCGTGAACATAAATGATTAGTGGTAGAATATTAGACGCTAGACCAATAGACGACGTACACTGAATGATGAACCAATTGCGTAAACCAACAGCACAGTCAATGTTCAACCTACCAATAAAAATTGTGCTCACGACTCGTGCCGACTACTACATATGTATTTTTTAACTTCAGCTGGTCGGCACCGTACCGGTCGGCTCGTACTGGTCATGCTACGTGCTTGTAGATATGAATATTCCTTTAAGAGTGTTTAAGTTTTGCCTCAGTAGCTGAAAACAATGTAACTTAAAGTTTTATTCGAACTACTTAACTTCTGTTACTTACTTTCTTCTTTACATAATGCGAGCTTTCAAAGACTTTGCCGTTTCGAGTTCCTATAACCTACAAGTTTTGGGCAAATCCGATGATTTGGAACCGTTCGAACTTCACTAAGTACTGTTTCAGAAGTGATTACCATATTATGGACTTATGTTCTTAACAGCGCTTTGATGCATTGTAAGACGGGCGTGTTTTAACAATGTCGTGAAACAAATGAATTTCATAAGATGACAAGATTATAAGTAATTTTTAGGTTTCACTTTTTATTTTGGGCGACCCAAGTGGCGCATTGGTTAACACCGGTTGTTGACATTGGTTGGCACTTGGCACACCGGTGCGCTGCGCGGAAGGTCCTGGGTTCGATTCCCAGCAGAGCAGAGATTTGAATGATGAATTTGAATTTCTTTTTCTGGTCTGGGTGTGTTGTGTTCTTTTCTTGTGTGTGTCCATGGCGCCCACGACACAGGGAATCTTAGTGTGGGGCTATGAGTGTGAAGCGTTATTTATTTATTTTATAAGCAGATGATATTTAAACGAATTAATTTGATTTCACTACCTTACTTGACAATTATCCTTGCAATTATTCGGAATTTCGAAAAAGAAAATTTATAATCCGCCATTAATTTCAAAAGCGGGATCGCGTTAGAAATGAAAACCCAAAATGAAGAGTACTTCCGTCATCGTTCTAATTATTGTGTCTTAATCCCGATTTCTCGTTTTTATTCCTTTCAGACCCTTACCCTTTGAAGAGGCCCTTGCTTCTAATTGCTTTGCCTTAAAAATAAAAAGAATATACTTGTACTGCGCTGTGTGGTCCCTTTGTTAGCGATAAGCGGAGCGGTAGAGGGTTAACGAATATGCTGGCAAACCTATGTTTTACTTCTCGGTACGTCTCTACCAAGAATAGGAGGAGCCCTTAATTTCAGTAACAAGCTAGTCCAATTTAGATTAATGGAAATACGAGCTAAAGGCCAAACTATGTCAGTATGTACATCGTTGCTAACGTTTTTATAAATATAAACCTTTAACAACACTTGACATAGGTAACAATAAAAGGACACGCCTTAACGTAAAATTTCAGATTTTTTTTCAAAAGTATATTCAGTAAGTATTGTTCAGTATTCATATTTCTTCAATAGCCTACCAACATCCATGCCGTCTGGAAAATAACATGTGCACGCATAAAATGGCCAAACTAAGTTATTTTTATTTTTACAAGATGTAGAATTTGGGTAAAGGATACCAGAAAAGAACTAGACCTAGAATTGGTCTTATGTTTATTCTTGTTTTTGAATAGGTATTTTCATGTTTAAGAATGTTATATAAAACCAAGTTGGTAGGTAAGGTAACCTACTGTCGTATATCGCTTATGAGTAATCGCTGTCAATACGTCCACAAACCACTTTCTGAAGATAATGACGCTTCGAGTACACTCGTGTCTAACGGCCTTTATATTATTTAGGACGATCCCTTCCCTTGTTTAATTAATTGACGAGAACGCCTGCATTCTTGCCTCTAATTAATATTGTTTTATGCAAAAATTTCTAAGAGTTAATGAAGTTAGTTCATTTCTTAGTACAGCTTCATACAAGATACATATCTTAAAGTTTAGCTGTATACTACCTATAGGTGTCTACTCGTACATAATGACTGACGTGGTCACCTGTCTAAAACACAATTATATTTAATCTATGGTCTTGTACTACTGGCAATGTGTAAATGTCAAAAGTTTTGAGTTGGTCTGTCAGTGGTGCAAAAAACTGTGAAAAGTGAGAAGTTAAGTTAATTAATACAGTCCACGCAATTTCTTAATAAGCAAAAATAAAGAAAAGGAAATAAACTATCGAGTTTAAATTGCAAGCGAAAAACAATAAAAACCCTTCGCCCTAACACCACCTAAAGTTTATTTTTTTACGTAGGTAAAGGACGGTGATCTGAATCTAAGTTAGAATTATGTGGAGTTATTTTTTTCATTGAAATAGTTTAGACGGAGAAGTAGGTCTGATGTTAATAGTCGCGGCAGCCTATGGACTGTATTGCTATTCATGAGGACTGAGATGTTCGCCTCAAATAGAGTGCTTCCAGCACCGACACCTCCAAAACGAAACAAAAGATGTTTGGGACCTGCTGTTCACGGCGGATTAAAACGGTGGCGGTAACCTCCCGGGGCGAGCTATGATGGCTCTACCATCTATCATGACATGAACATCAAAAGACATAAAGATAAAAATGTCTGCAACTGCAAATTGCATTTTCATACGAGATGCAGCTCTCGTATGCAGTAAGGTTATTACTGATTCGTTCCCTCGTCGACAGCTACAAAGCAAAGCCAGGAACTAATAATAAAACAACGTTGTCAACCGCGTGATGTATTGCCGATAGTAAGCCACTTGTTCTACTATTGGCGTGTAGCTTATAACGACGCTTTAATCGCGTCGCGTCGAACGCAAAAAAGAGGGAAAAAAACAAAAAAATAGGTAAAAATATTCCTTTAAATGGCATAGGTGTCTCCTTACTATAGAAGGAATGAAAATCTTTTGTTTTAAAAATACCTACATAATTTATGTTGGCTTCGTGAGGAAATCGATTGTTTCAGGTTTCCTCACGAAGCATACCTTTACCGTCACAGCGGGTGACATTTAATTTTGTGAAACGTACGTAACTTATGCCTGGGATACAAATCCGGACCTCTCATTTAGATATCTACCGAATTCGTAGCCAATGCTATCCTCGCTTTTCACTCTTTTCTCTCGAAACGCTTTACACTCGCTACCGCTTATTCGTCGTGTATCAAACACATGCCTAACATCGAAGCCGTCTCATACCCGATATGTCAATTCCGATGCATCATACACCGGAGCGATCCCTGCGGATACCCGGCCGAGATACCCGTCATTGCTAACGTAGGTCTCTCTATCTATCTAAGTACACTGTATAATGTATTCTACTATCCTACTACTGTTATAAATGCCAAAATTTGTGTCATTGATGTTGGTATTTACGTAGTTTATATCCTAGATTACTATTAGCGGTGACGTCCGCTACTCGTCCAGAGATCACGCCACACTATCCTGAATCACGCTATAGAAGTTCTCTACATCGCTACCATATATACAAAACTCCGACATGACGTAATCGGATCGCTGGTATCGGAACGAATGGTAGCTGAAGGAAGGATGGAAGTCAAGTCATGTCGCACGCGAACTATTTCCGATCTGGATCAGAACCGGGCGGATTGGCGTCGATTAGGGGAGGCCCATGTCCAGCAGCGGACTACGAAAGTAAGGAAGGAAGGAAAAAAAGTTTTAAAACTGACTTTTTCCAGACCTTATCTAACACGCAGCTATTATAATAATTAACAGAAGAAGAGAATAAATCCTCATTGGAAAAATATGTTGCATTTTACTCTCAGAACGTACCTATTTTAATTCAGCCTATTTTACATTCAGCGCCATATCGACAAGCCAGCGATATCAGGAATAAAAAATGTTTATCAAAAAGTATTTTTAATACCGAGCTTTATCCATGTCAGTCCAGCTTTCATTGGCGTAGTAGCCACTTCAGGTTACGTCCATTCGTATTTTATTCCGCATTCACAAATAAAAACAAGTCGGGAACGTATCTCAATGATACGCCAAGGGTTCCGAGCCAAAAAAATTTACGAGTTACTGCTTATACATTCAGCTTATTAATAAGATTATATGCTTAGCCATGTGTTTTGCAACTTTTAATTTTACGAGATTGCATAGCTTTATAATTAGGTTACTGGTCTGACTGAGGGGTCTGAGTTCGAATCCCAGTAGCACTTACGAATGAATTTCTTAAAAATTGTGCGCGCTTTACAAAATTAATTATCACTTGCTAATGGTGAAGGAAAGTGTCGTGAAAAAACCATAATTTTCTCCATAATACTCGCTAAGGCATGTGAAGTCCACCAACCCGCATTAGGCCAGCGTGAACTAAGACCTACGTCCTTTTCATTGTGAGAGGAGAACCGATCCTGCAGTGGGATAATTTCGGATTTCGTCATGTCCTACTCTGTCACGTCGAATTCGTCGAAATCACGTCCGACTCTCTCACGTAGTTCACTCTTATAACCATTATTTATGTACCTTTTAACCGACAAACAGACATACACAGAGTAGGTTCTGAATCAGAGGTTTCACGTTCTGCGTACAGAACCCGAAAAACTCGGGAAAACACCCAACTTCCCGGGAGCGGAAATACGCAGAATTTTTCTGCATTTTTGTTCACCGAGTTTGTGTTGGCTCGTATGTAATAAGTAAAAATACCGTTTCATCAGCATAAACGCATTTCGCCGCCCTCCGAGCGGGTTTCGTAAAAGCAGTGTAATATGAAAATAAAAAGTGTTTCTGTGTAAAAATAAAAAAAAAACACACAGAGAGGCCACTACGTGCAATTTCATTCTGTGTAGTGATATAAAAAATCTGGGTCAGGTAGGCGCCGGTACCCAGTTTGTGTTGCGATTACAGATTGTTAGGGGGGCTGGAAGTGGCTTAGTGTTGTTGTTTGTGTTGCGTAATCTGTTTAATACCTAGTTGAAGGTTTGTTGTAACTCATTAATGACACACCGGGTCGTGTCTCGTTTCACAATGAGAAGGATGTAGGCCTTAGTCTACCACGCTGGCTTCGTGCGGGACCTTAGGGTTTATTCGCGTTGCGGAATTCGTTAATGAAAAAAATTTAATCTGTATTGTATCGTAAATTCTATTAAATGGAATGTGGAAACGCGCGTCTAAACAAATAAAGTATGTGTACCAAAACCTGTGTCGAGAGTTTTTTCCTCCGGCTTTTTCTCTCTTTACCCAGCGATGAGTGGCACATAGGCAGCCGATGAGTTCGATTAGGTAAAATTACAATTAATTATAAAAATAATAAATGTAGTATGCTAAACTGACAAATGAATTATTATACAAACTTGTCAATTAAATTATGTATTAGTTATAAGTTTTCAATTGTAATAAGTAAGTACTAACATTAATTTTATTTTATTTTTAAATTTTGCATACCTGAGAAGGTGAATATGGATTGATCGAAATGTCCTGTAAAACCAATAACTAATCCATATTCGTGCAAATAAATGATTTTCATTTCATTTTCATTTCATTTCATTTACTCACGATGTCACCATTACAAGTGATATTTAATTGTATAAACC
The DNA here is from genome assembly GCA_905147235.1 of Erynnis tages. Classification (NCBI taxonomy): domain Eukaryota; kingdom Metazoa; phylum Arthropoda; class Insecta; order Lepidoptera; family Hesperiidae; genus Erynnis; species Erynnis tages. Next base: position 1,545,343 of record LR990076.1, read on the forward strand.
GCACAAAATATTTTCAAGAAAGTTACTAGTATTTGTGCGTGCCATTGGGAATCAGTTTGAAGTACTAGAATATTATACAGCAAAGATTGCAAACAAGCAGAAAATTTTAAATCAACGAAACATCACCTTACATCTTTCACCAAAGTTAGTGAAGATGGGTGGACGGAGCGATGTTTGTCACTCTTTCAAGCAAAAACAGCTGAACACATTTCGATGAAATTTAGTATACAGGCAGTTTAAAAATCCGACCTTTCTGAACCAAATTCTAAAATCCATGCGGACTAAACCGCGGCTTTTGCTAGTCTTCTAATTTATAGGTGGAATTTCCTCGTCTGTGGCGCTATCAGAATTAAATATTGCGCGAATTGAATTCACATTAGTCGCTATGATTCCATACATCTGTACTCTATCCAGTCGCCATACCTCCGTGCTGGACCGACCAAAGTCTGGTAACGTAATTGGCCTAACTGATAGTTGAAGCTTTTTAATTTCTCTTTTTTGAGTTTCTCTTTTTTGAGTTTCTCTTTTTGAGTCGCACCGCAGCGGTTAAGTGCTTAGCTTTTGCGGGCATCGACTATTTTCAGCTTTGGAGGTCGTGTACCCCAATTTTTGGACGGAAGAGATCTCTTCGTTGGAGTTTTTTGAGTACGGGAAGTCCTTGTGGAACTTGAAAAAGGATCTTTTAAAAAGATATTTGGGAGCTTGCGGAGTTTTTTCCTCTTAACTCAAAAGTTATGTTCGACTGAGTAAGGAAGTATGCAAACTTTACGCACTAGGAATATGCATACCTTATTTAGGTTGAGGGATAAGAAACTTTATGCACTGTACATTTTTATACATTTTTAGTATAGAGAACTCAGGTATAATTAAAACGAAAATAGCATTATTATAAGTAAAACCAAATATATTAAAGTTTAAGTCTTAATCGAGACGGGGTAAAACCTTTCTAGGATGTAGAAATGCGAAAGAAATATAAACAAGACTGTACTTCACATAACTAACAACTTTAAGGGGCATACTTTCCAAATTAGCAAGATTACGTACGAGTACGTTCGAGGCTTTCCAATTCTATCGGCGTTCATAAATCTCACGGGAATTTAATATAAAGGTCAGATTCAGCTGTAAATCTCAGAAGCGCAGATAATTGATCTAAATAGATCACGCAAGTCTTAGTACTTCTGATGTCAAATGTTTGAAAAGTGTGCAATTCGTAATCGTCATCACTGTATCATTAGTATTTAGTTCACACGGGCGTCAGATTTATCATTTCTCCAATCATAAAATAAAATAAAATATATTTTTAGTACTCGTCATTATTGACACAAGTTCAAGTTCAAATGATGATTAGTTATTCATTAATCGAATAATACATAATTACTATTCGTTTAATTGGGCTTCAATCACTGAAACGTTCTTGTTCTTTATCTCAGTAAGTATTACAAAATCGGTATGCTTCTTTTTTCTTCGGCCTTCATACTTATAAGCTTACTTGCGTTATCTATTCAGCGCTAAATCTCGGAAGCCGTAACTTATTTATAAGTTCCCCGCTCGATGAAGGTTGTATATCATCCTGAAATCCTTTGAAACTCGCCACAATACGTTTCCTTCGAAGGGTTTAGCGCGGTTTTAAAGGTTTAGGGATTTTGTTAAAATGGTGAAATGAATTTTGTTGAGTGAAAGTTATGTCATAATTTTATCGATTCTTGTTTGATCCTACTCTTGGGCTGTCCTGTTTTTTCACCTTTATCAGATGGCAAACGGTGATAGCCTCAAATGGTCACCACGTAAAGGGCACAGGCCCTTTGACCACGAGGACAGACCTGAAGAAAGCAGCGGGAAACCGCTGGGTTCAACTATCCGGGACCGAATTGTCGTTGATTAGAGAAGGCCCGGTGATAGCCCAGTGGCTTAGAATTCGACCTCGAATCAAGGGGTTCGGGTTCAAATCCCAGTGGCACGCACCAATGAGTTTGTAAAAAAAGTTATGAGCGCTTTACATAAAATTAAACATCACCTGCTGTTACGGTGAAGGAAAACATCGTGAGGAAACCTGCATGCCTGAGAGTTCACAAAAAAAATTCTCAAAGGTATGTGAAGTCCACCAACCCGCAGTAGGCCAGCGTGGTGGACGGCGGCCTACATCCCTCTCATTACGAGAAGGAGACCCGACCCTGTAGTGGGTCATTAATGGGTTACTGGCAAGAGAAGGCCCATAGAACTACCAGCGGACTGCGACGAAGGACTGAAAGGAAGGATACAAATTAAACATTCTTCTTGTTAGACGTAGCTGTCCAAATCTGTCGGCATAGTTCCCCCATAGTTGGGATTCTTGGGCGTTAAGGGTCACCGGGCCTCGCACCCCAGTGACACGTTGTCAAGGGTGGACGATATTGAAAACGGCGGAGTAATGAAGCGGAATACGTACTTGGAATTGCTTTTAGTTGTTGTTCAAGTTGGATGGTCAAGTGTCAGTTGACCACCCAACTTGAATAATACTGGTATAGGTACTGTGGTAAAGTTTCCGTGTAGCTGACGACAATTTTGTAGTAGATTATTTTTTACCGACTTCAAAAAAGGAGGTTATCAATTCGACACGTACTCGTATGTATGTAATATTCTCGGAACTGCACCATTTTTACATAATTATTATATTGGTCTATTACGGCTTCCAAACAAGTATACCAAATTTCATGCATGAGTTGCTAACTTTTATGCACCCTATCAATTATATCAACGTTTTATCATTTGCAAATTGCCGATACGAAATATTGTGTTACAAGCCCCATTTTTGCTGATTACGTCAATATGATGTTAATGTGACAGGGTTCAAGCGCATTTGCAATTTACATGGTTTTTATAGATTAATGTTTGAACTTTTCGCTTGCCATCGCAAGTCGTCTATGTGAACTTCAAAGCCGTGACAAACGACATTTAAGATTTCGCAGAAGAGTTACGCATCATTACATCCCCCATCCCCTCAAAGACAAGTCAATCGCACTCCACTGGAACGAAGGGAACAAATGCATTCTTCAATACTGAATGCAACGTACTATCCAGTCAGCAAGTAAGCAATACTCGTATAAGGATAATGCCTCGTATACTCATAGTTTAGACATAGGCGTAGACATTTTAGACATAAGGTCGGGTCAGTAACCCATTAATGACCCACTACATGGGTAGGGTCTCCTCTCACAATGAGAGAGATAATACTCTCATAATGCAGGTTTGGTGTAGTATAGTAATAGTAGTAGTACCTACATAGTAAGTTAAACAGATAAGTAAAGCAATAAAAATAACAGCGCATTTGAACGTGGAACATGATTCAAAGCAGGACATCATCAAGAAAGCTCCCTTTAGAAAAGCTGAACCAAAAAATCGTATTTAAAAAATTCATGACTTTCAGCACTCCATACCATATAATATAACAGGTACAAATCCAGGTATCCTGGCAAAGAAATAAAAAGAACAGTGCATTTGAACGTGGAACATTATCCAAAACAGGACATCATCAGGTAAGTGCCCTTTACAATCGCGACGCACAAGCGCGCGGAATTGCAGGGTTTTATTCCTTTTGCCTTTTTCAAACTAGCTCTAGATGACATGTTCAGGTTTCAGGGCTGTCACTTACACGAATACTTAATTTTTTGATTTTTTTATCTAGAAAAAAACTGCGGGGAGTAGATTTTACTTTTTAGATTTAATTTTATGTGATTACTCTATCTTTTCTCCGTTTTATATCGTATTTATAACTATCGTAACTTGGACGACAGTTCAATTAAAACACCATTGAGTTTCTCTGTAAGAAAAGAAACGACATTTAATGCTAATAAACGCAATATCGCATCCAAAATCACGATTAATATTATAATATTTAGCTTAATATAACTATAACAAAATACACTTATTATTTATGAATGTTTCCTTTTGTCAGTTTCCATAGTTAGGCATTTTCTTAAATTACGATCAGGGTCACGTGTCCTGTCGCGAGTTTAACAATTTTTCCCCATACCAAAAAGTGCTCAGCACCGCTAAAGAAGTTTTCACTTCAAAATTGTAGCTTTAAGTAACCCAACCCTAGCTAGCTCCTTCTTTGTGTTAGAAACAAAAAACTTTTGTGCCTCCTATGCCGTCAAAGCCACCCTCACGTGATTTGAGTTTAATACCGCTGCATTCTTCGGAAGGGAAATGGCAAGCGCAAGTCATGGGGGCCCTGGGGTCTTTATGGGGAGAGTGGTTGTAACTGACAATGGCACCTGAATCTTGCGGGGGTTTTGCTTGTGTCGCTATAATTAAGTGCTTGAATATTCGTGCTGCCTGAATAAGGTATTATACGTGGTCTGGGGTCTTGGGGGTTAGTTTCGGGTCGATTTACCGTGAAATTGAGACGTTAGATGCATTTTAATGCATCTGTTGCTATTTCTTTGCAAAGAAACTGAGGGACATAAATGGTGACTTTTTTGTACTTATTATTTTACGCAGAATCACCGTTGTAATGATGCGAACGCAAGTATGGCCGCGGCACTATTATCCGAACATAGATGACAGATGTCAATGTCACTTGTAAATGTCATGGCTCATGCTTGGATACGGCCGGTTGGCGGGAATCTCGCGGTAATAGTTGAGAACACGTGAAACGGACGTGTCTGTTCGATTACAATAATAAGTGCAGTCTCAATCCACCTGATTATGTCCTCCTGTATTGCCCGGGGTCACCCACTATGTCGGATACATGCCCACAAAACCATAGCTTCTGATATGTCACTACGACAATTGAGTAGCAAATTGGCATGCAGTCCACCTGATGTTAGGTTCACTGCAGCCCATAATAGCCGGGTGTGCGGGTGCTTTGCTACTCATAAGGACTAAGATGTTCGCCTCAAATAAAGTGAAATACGTTTTTCAGGCAAGCATACTTTACGACGGGTTAGCAGGCCGCCGGTGAGATATCTTCCCGGACAAGCTACTACGGCTTTACCACCTAAAGCTCTTTGAAAGAAAATTAATAGATTCGCTAACTATTCATAAAAAGGTTTTGTGTGATTTCAGGAGTTAGTGCAAAGTTGGGAAATTGGAAAAATTAGATTTCCTTTTACCAGTTTATTTTGTTCGATTGATTGTATAGACATAGTTGGTTGTCAACAGTTAAATACTGCCATTAGTTGAACAAAATGGGGTTGTGATACATAAAATTGTAAACAACTTGATCCCTCTGACTCCATTTTCATACACGGAAAAAGCTATAACGTTGGTATCCTTTCATTCAAATTCGTTCTACGCTATTTAAAAATAAAAAGGGACACAAGCGCGCAATTAGCAAAGCGATTCGGAAAAATAATCAAAAGCATAATTTCTCTTTAAACGGCCATTACGAAGATACATTTCCACATATCTGGGAGTGGAAAAATAAGGGTCCAGTGGCATCAAAAACGTATTATCAAGGGTGGTTCATCGCCCTAACAGCCCGTGACGTCATAAATTGCAAGACAGGGATGCGTTGTCGTCACTCAGATTTAAAAACAAGGGTGAATACCGATGCATGGGCCCCTACTTCCTGCTATCGATGGCCTAATGGAAAAGTTGGCGGGGTTTTTGAATTTTCCATTGTGTTCCATTAAGTGAATATGGCAATGTTGGTATCAATTTATCAATGTTTTAAGTCAGCGGTTGATAAATCGTTGTTAGTAAACTCCAAATCAGTTATGGATAATTATTTTCAAAAAGACGACTTGGCGGGATTTGTACCGAAAATTTTAAAACGCCTCAAATATTTTGAGTTTGGTTAAATTCCTCATGGTGCCTCAACCACTTCTCGAAAAATGTCTGACAACTCTTGGGCTAATATTGGTGGAAAAAAGGTTTTATACCTCAGGTACCAATAACCAATCTTTCAAGTATCCTTTTGTGGGTCTGCTGTAAGAGATCCTAGTGTGGGATAAGCAGTGCCCTTGTACGCTATTTTCAATCTATTTATTATGTTTCCTACCATTATTTTGTGTACATTAATAATTAAAAAAGAACCATAATCTTTATTTTATTTTATTTTTCATCAATACAATCCATGCAATATTAATCACAAATAATTTAAAAGGAAAACAAAGAAACACATAACACCATAGATGTTCTTTCACGCTGTCTACCCAAAGACACGTTCCTTCGAATATCACGCATAATATTTCACTTTTTTAACATGGGGATGATAATAATAATAATAATAATAATAATCTATGGGAGCTCGCTTCGCTTCTCTAATAGCCCGTGACGTCATAAATTGGGAAGACGATAGGGAGCTAGTGACGTCATAGTACCTACAACTGAAGGCTTAAGTTTTGCCGTCTCACGTACAATATAACGATTTGTAAATGCCAATATGAGGAGTTAATAAATGAATAAATAAATGCAAGCGGTGATAGCCTAGTGGCTTAGAATTCGACCTCGAACCGAGAGGTCTGGGTTCGAATGCCAGTGGCACGCACCAATTACTGTAAAAAACTCCGCTATGTTTGTGGCTTCTGGCTTAAGGACCATCTATTTCGTCGGGAATCGAACACATAATCCCCCGAACAGCGCATCGGTTTTGTAACCACTGCCCGACTTAAGCCGTTCAATTTTTAAAATTAGAATCAGCCAGCATTGTCTCTAGCAATACCTACATTTCAAAGTGATCACAGGATCGATCCCGCCGTTTCGTAACAATATACAACACACCCACACACCCACGCAAATACCCACACACACACACGCGCACACACACACACACACACACACACACACACACACACACACACACACACACACACATTCACGTACTCAAGCATTCACGCACCCATATATATACATAAACAATAACCTCTTCTACTTATGTTACATATTTTGATAATGCATTTTATTGTATTGTATAAGTTCAAGTTTCTTCCGCGGGAGGGCACTGGTGTCCTGAACCACAGGTATTTATTTAACCTAACTCAGGCACCGGGTTCTCACACGTAAGGCTCTGGGATATATACACGTATTATAATTTTATGTAAAATGTTTAAGTTAAGTACCTTACGCTTGTGAGAACAAATAAATGTCTTTATTATTATTATAATAAACGTACAAATTTGGAACTCGGGTAACGCCTTTAATGAGTTTGTTAGCATTAATTAATACGTTCCTTTGATACTGATTTCTGTTACGTACACACGGCAACTCTGCCGAATCAGTCAATGAATCTTACTCGGTATTCTGCCACTTAATAGCCCTAATTTAAGACCGAAAATTGCGTGCGTATCTCGTTATAAAGTTGGCTTTATATACGGTAATCTCGTAGATATTTAAACTAATAGCAAGAAATTACAATCATTCGGTATTCCTTCCAGTTCCTGTACCGTGTGTCGTTTGAATGCTGTTGTTAAATATACGAGTAATATGTTACATGGAAGTAGTGTGTTAACAGCAGTGTAAACGCTTCCATCAAAACATAAATGTGATATGACAGGTGATTTGTTTAAACCTTAAATCACCTGTACATGCCCTCAAGCTACGCGCTCATAAAACAAAATATCATGCTATAAAGAAATCCCACATACATTCAACTTACCGAAAAGTGCAAAACCTTTGCTAAAAGTGGCTAAAACCGAACTAAAAGTAGTGAAATCCTTTCCTCAGAGCGTTCTACCGGCTTTGTCCGAGTCGGGCAAGTCGAACGCTCACTTCGATTTCGACTTTCAAATTGTTCTCGAAACTTCTTCTTGTTCTGGACTTGAACAAATTTTGCTTTAGAACGCTTTAAGTAAGTCGTCTCTATTTCTTTTTTGTTTTTGTTTGTACAACAAAGAAGGTGGTTTACTTAACATCTTAGTTCTCATGAGGAAACATAGCAAATCACCCGCATTGATTCTCAGATGAGGTGGATGATATTTTTTCTTCACTATGGCGGTTGGATTTCAGTGTCTATGGGCTGCAATGACCACTAAACATCAGGTGACCTACACACCCGTTTACTACTTAATTGTCAGTAACCCATTAATGACCCACTACAGGGTCGGGTCTCCTCTCACAATGAGAAGGATGTAGGCCTTAGTCCACCACGCTGGCCTAGTGCGGGTTGGTGGACACTTTACGTTACTACTTAATTACTATAAAAAAAATTCGTTTATGACAAACCCAAATAATTAAGTACATCACTTCACTACTTTAGTCTTGTCAAAACTTACATGGACTACCCAAGTTGTAAGTTCCCAGGTGTAAGTTCTGTAGAGTGACAAGTTTCATTAGCACTAAACTTGATTCGCGTCTGGCTGTAACTGCGCGTCGAGACGGCACGTTGGTTACAGTTGAGTAGTCAGTAGTTAGCAGTTAGTCTAGTAGTTTAGTCTGAAGTTTGGTGTTATGAGGAATACTTGGTGTTTGTTTCATTGCTAACGAGATAAGTGTGTATCGCTGTCAAGTGGTTCTTGGCTATGATATAACGAAATAGAAATGTAGATAGCTATTAGGAACAGTAGTTACATGTTTTTTAAACTGTTTGTAACAAACCTATTAGCTACTATTTTTTTATAAAAATACCGAGATAATAGGTACCTCCTTTCTTTAAGCCTTCCGTAGTCCACTGCTGGTCATGGGCCTCCCCTAATCGATGCCACTTCGTCCGGTGCTGGGCCCTTTGAATCCAACGGCATCCCGCCGCCTTATCCACTTCATCAGTCCACCTGGTCGAAGGGCGGACTTTACTCCTTTTGCCTAGACATGGTCCCCATTCGAAAACTTTTCCTTCCCATTGTTGGTCCTTCGAACGATGTGGCTGGTTAATGGTCATCGTCGACTCTTAAGACAAGCAACACCTAGGAATCGTCAGTGCGTTGCCGGCTTTGAAGAAAAGCGTCCCAAAATTGATCTTAGTCCGTGCAATGGTTGCTTGAAACTGTAAAACACGCTCATTTAACGACGTAAAATTTCACTTCTTTTTTAATCTTGGCCTTGATCAACCCTATAGCTGCTTACGACACATTTTGTAAATTCAACACAATAAAATACCGCCTCACTTATAGAGCGTCTGGGCTACTCGTACTCCGGATCCAATTTTCTAGTTCAGTAGAAGGTCTATTTGTCAATCGGAACGGTCAACAAAGAGACGAACGAAGACGAGCGGAGATGGCATCCGGCAAAGGGTGCTCTATTCTAAATACGAAGGGACATTCCGCCGCCGGCTGTCCGCATACACGGGGTAGGAATAGGGCAAGCATCCTCTACTATTATAAAAGTGAAGTTTGTGAGTTCTTACTCACACCAGGCCTGGCCCACTCCCTGTGTCGGTATCAAAAATATACCTACGCTACAGCGGCACATTCGGGTGGACTAGTCAGTGGGGCCTCACGCGAGCTGTGAGTGACGTAGGTACGCGTAAGGTTTGTTCCGTATTTCCTTTGATTATACAGGTGCATCATTTGTTCGTTGCATTGTTTAAAACATGGAGATAATGATACGGTGCAGTGTTTAATTGTACTAACAAAAATAGCGATTGAGATTCATTTATTTTTTAAAAGAACACAACCCCGTTTTCATCAGAAAAGGTAAGATTTACGCGCAAGAAAGAGACGCAAGATGTAGGTATCTATCAGCGTAAGTGATAAGCGCTGCGCGATCTGAATCGAACTTAATCGTATCGTAGCTAGATTCTAAACATATATTTCTTTAAATGACTTTTACAAGTGGGTATTCTGTGCTCACACTTAATAGGCACGCACCTAAACTTTCTTTAAAGAAACTTATGTTCTTTATAAAATTAAATATCACTTGCAGTAACTGAGAAAAAAAATTGTCAGGTAACCCGCTTTTGCTGGGAGTGCACAAAAAATCTTTTCTCTTATGCATGTGAAGTCCACCAACCCGCATTGGGCCACGTAGTGGACTAAGGCCTACATACCTCTTACTGTTACTGTAGGTGAAGATCCAACTCTGCAGTGGATCATTAATACTTACTTTGTGGGTTACTTTGTTTATTTAATGATTGCCAGGTACAATCTAACCCCGTGTGTTTCCAACCTCAAGCCTTCCAGACATCCTCGGCACTTTCGGTAGGGAATGCCATTCTGGCACTTTTCTTTGACCGATATTTTTACGAGTGCCCAAGAGCGGCCAGTTATTTTATAATGAGATTTATTGAAAAAACTACCGCAAAGGACGCCTCCGAATGCCTCGAGCCTTCCTCCTTGCACATATCCTCACGTGTTTGGGGTTTTTGTCGCGAAGGACCGGAACGTGAAGTAGGGATACTTACACTAGTACACATTAAAATTTATAAAAAAATATTTTAAAAAAATTAAACCGACATCAAAAAAGTATGAAATAAAATTTGTTACACACTTTAGGCCTACTATGTTTTGAGGTTTTATATAATCCTGATATTTATATAATCCAAAAATACCTATGCTATTTGTATATTCCTGAAAATCAAACAATATTCTGAACAATAGTCTTAGGGCGTGTAGATTTCGGGCAAGTAGTGTGGCAACTTTGTCAACTCAATAGTACTCAATCTTAGCGAGCTTAGTTAGACTTAGCCGTCTTAACGTGGACCGCTCGTAACACGAGTGTGAGTTTGCGGTTCTAGTTGTTATTTTGAGGCTAGTCGCTGTCTTATTGGGAGTTACAGGCTTGTGAGCTCACCTTAACGTATCAGTAACTTGAATATTACTAATTTGATACAAGGGTGCCTCACACCAGCAACTAGCCCAGCCTTACTTAGATTGCTTCTACGAAGTACCAGAATACGTCACACGCATCAAAAGATTCTCTATGTCGTGGATGTCATGGGAATACACCAAAGACACATACACACCCAGACCATACTAAGAAATTTTACTTGATCATTTAAACCTCTGCTCCGCTCAGAATCGAACCCAAGACCCTCTGCGTACGGAACCAACGCGGCGTCTTAGCAACAGCGCTACGCAGTTTCAACAAGACATGTAAAGGAAATTTCATCTGAAACTCATCTTGAATACCTACTATAAGATCCTTCCTACTATTATTATAAACGCGAAAGGTTCTGAAGATGAATGAATGCAAAAACGGCTGTACAGATTTGGACGAAATTTGGTACACAAGTTAACCTTAATTAATACATAAGATACCTTTTATCTCTAAGGATACATTACATCCACCTCTGGTTCAAATTTTTAGGTTTACTGGACAAAGTCGCGGACGGAAGCTAGTATCCAATGTACTATCAATTACTTCAAACCAAGCATCAGCACCCAATGGCACAGCACCGGAACCGATATCTCGGACAAACCAATATCGATTAATTGAGTCACGAGATTCCATTAATTTGAGGCGAGCGTCTAATCCCTAACAAGATTCAATTGGTTCGCAGGTCTTAGCCCTGAATAGGCCTATAAGTACTAGCTACTACTCATATCTAATCAATCTACGTCTACACTTAGTTATGTTATAAAAGGTATTTTTGAATGAATTAAGATATTTATTATAATAAAAGGAGAGGATATCTCTTTTTTATTACAATTGAGTAGCAAATAGGCATGCATCCTGATGGGCACTTAAGCCCATGGATGCCCGCATCTAACCTCAAATGGAGACAAAAATCCTATCTAAGGTTGTGCGCGGGTGCTTTGCTATTCATGTGGACTAAGATGTTCGCCTCAAATAAAGTATCCCCGGCATCCACACCTCCCCAGCCGAAACACAAGACATGAAGAACACGCTGCTTTACGACGGGTTAAGAGGCGGGCAGTAGGGTACCTCCCTGAACGAGCTTTTTACTATCCAAAAATATATATAATTACAAAATTTTAAGTTCAACATTTTTTTTCAGTTTCAGTTTCTTCCAGACAACCTCAGAAGAAAGAAATTATGCTTAAAATGTTAAAAATAAAGATATATTATCTGCAGCAGAGAAATAAAATTGTGAATAAATATGGAGGAACAATCACGGTACTTTTATAAGTGAAAGAAATGACAGAATAAGCAACACGAGAAAACATAAGAGGTAAATGAAAAGAAAAGCACGCGGTAAAAGGCGCAAACTAATCCACTCCTTGAAAAAAACACGGGACTTTTGTCCTTCTTCTTAATTCTTAAAGACCGCAACATCCCGCGCTCATACGTAAAAACCTAGATCCCGCTTCATTAATTCAGAGCTGCCAAAAACCTCCTCGTAAAACTCCCGACATCTGACATCACGTTCGCTTTTTATTTCTCGCAGCAGACCGTCTTTAAATATGAACCCGCTTGAATACTGAATGTGCACCGTTTTAATCAACACCAGAGATATATGGAATGATTTAGTAAGTAATTTTCTTTTCTTATTACAATTATTTTTGGATGTGAGACATCGACCTTTTTGGAGGTTATGTATACAGTTCTTATTTTTTTCAATTTCAACTAAAATACACATAACTATCATAGTTACACTGCCTAGAGTGAGTTTGACGGCGAAATAAGAATATAATTTGAGTTTTTTCCCCGTTTTTCTGTTATTTTTTCACAATATCAACTAAAATACATATAACTATCATAGTTACACTGCCTAGAGTGAGTTTGACGGCGAAATAAGAATATAATTTGTTTTTTCCCCGAAAATTTTTCTGTTATTTTTTCACAATTTCAACTAAAATACATATAACTATCATAGTTACACTGCCTAGAGTGAGTTTGACGGTGAAATAAGAAAATAATTTGAGTTTTTTCCTCGAAAAATTTTCTCCTTTTTTTCTCAATATCAACTAAAATATATATAACTATCATAGTTACACTGCTTAGAGTGAGTTTGACGGAAAAATAAGAAAATAATTTAAGTTTTTCTCCGAAAATTTTCTCTTATTTTTTCTCATTTCCAACTTAAATACATATAACTATCATAGTTACACTGCCACGAGTGGGTTTGATATGTTATGTATACGTCGATCAGGAGACAAAATACGCAAGGCAAATGAATGTTTATTGACGACAAAAAAAGAAAAGCTTCACCCACAAAGCAGATAATCTTAATATTGGGATATTATCTGCTTTTTGTGTGCCATGGACACGCCAAATAGCAACACACACACCCAGACCGAAATTTAAAGTCGTCATTCAAATCTTTGCTCGGCTGGGTATCAAACCCTTCGAACAGCGCTCCGGCGTCCTAACAACCGAGCCACGTAATCTGTGGTCGTCCAATGTCAATCAATGAGTATATGTTTAGATCATAAAGACAAGTCTTAGGCATCGATTCATCTTGAAGAGTGAAGAATCCTTGTAGGTATTTCCCCCAAAAAACGTCACTGGTCGACCATTTATCAAATACACTTTCGACAAACATTTTATTCTTCCTCTCAACTCAACAGTGCACGTCACCCACCTGGAGTCTTGAAGCATACTTCAGCACCCTACTTCAATGCTTCTCAGAGGTACATACCTATAGGTCAACCTCTTTGTATTCCACGGGCGTGAAATATGTAAGCGACAACTAACGTCTGAAGGTTTGAAGATTGCTTTTCAACGAAAACAAAAGAAGTCGATATTTTACGTGAGCCCTAAGTATTATGCCGTGATTACGACCTGAGTGGCGCAGTGGTTAAGACGCCGGTGCGCTGCGCGAAGGGTCCTGGGTTCGATTCCCAGCGGTGCAGAGATTTGAACGATGAATTTGAATTTCTGTTTCTGGTCTGGGTGTGTTGTGTTGTTGTCTTGTGTGTGTCCATGGCACCCACGACACGGGGGATCCTAGTGTGGGGCTATGAGTGTGAAGCGTTATTTGTTATTTATTATTCATTTAGTATGCCTGTGGTCTCATTGCAGTTAGTATGTCACGATACCACCAAAGTACACCACAATGGAATCAATTATTTGGCTTGCAATCAACGAATTGAAATACCCTAAGCCGCCTTCAAAAACTGTCCCGAAAGTAGTTAGCAATGGCGAGAGGTACGTTTAGGACGAAAATAATATACATAAACCGTGTGTAAGCACTTGTTTTGCGAGACATTTTTTTAGGCGCTGTCAGTGTATCTATTCTAGGGTATCTAATATCGTTGCTTGCAATCTTCACCAGCTGTGATGCACATCAATATATTGAATACTAGCTGACCCAGCAGGCTTCGCTCTGCCAATGATTTTTTTCATTTTTTTTTTATTTTAATTTAATAGCCTGTGTTACTCAGGCTGAATGTAGCTTTCCAATGGTGAAAGAATTTTTGAAATCGGCCCAGTAGTTTTTGAGTTTATTCGTTACAAACATACAAAAATACAAATGTTTCCTCTTTATAATATTAGTATAGATACGATAACAAAATTCCCAACTTCTCTAGTCTCTATAAAAAGCAGTCGTCGAGAGTCCGCGATGCTCCAACAGAGTCGAACATGAACTATTGTGTGCTCTGAAACATTACATTAAACTGCAGTACGAATACGTGCGTGCTGCAGACTTTATTTGCAACAAACAGAACCTACGTGCTCTCCACTTCGTCGCTGTGGGAGCTCCCATATATCACAGTGACGAATCGCATGTCGAGCTTACAACTTTCACGTAGCGAATAGGAACCAAATAATATGTGTCAATGTGAGAGGACGTAGATTGAAGACGCAGACGATATCAAGTCGTATATCAGTTTGAAATGAAATTACAGTCAAAGTGAAATTAAAGTAAAAATTCGAACCAGGCTTATTATTACACACTTTTAAACTACGTAAGCTAAGTGAGATGAGTGATGAGAAAATAATTTGTAGTCTTACACCGTGTGTTGGATTCACATCAACTATCAGTTTTTTTTAATAATAAAGAATGTCAAGCCTTCAGGTATTAATTACCAAAAAATTGACTGTTAACAACGCATTCCAAACCAACAAAAGATATTTTTTACTTCAGACGCATTGCACTTCATATTATGGACTTGGATTTTTATGTATCTTTAGAAAAACTATTTTATTTAAAAAAAAACTGATTTTTAAGTCTTAAAACCTGTTTGTAAAACAAAAACATCAGATCATATGAGGCATATCATTTGTTTCAAGCCGATCTCATACTGACATGTGTGGAAACTCCCTGGAACAAAAGTACCGCACGTGTGAGACGAGACTGGGACCTGCAGTGCATTCGAACTTGTTCACGCACATCCGCATTCCTAACATACTTGCGATGGAAAAGTGTATTTTCTTTTATTTAAAACAATTCGCTTTAAAAACTACTCCAGTACCTGGGCGACCGAGCTTTACTCGGATAAATATACAGTAAACAAAATAAATTTTTATAATAAGTGTCATTCCAATAAAAATTCATCGAATCGAGAGCCGTGCCCTAAGGCATGATGCCATAGCATCATTCGAAAATTAAAAAAAAACTGACAGTTGTAATTTCCTATACCTACTTTATTTCAAAGGTCTGTAAAAGGTACCTAATCGACATTTTTTCTAGCAAACAAACTCACGTGCCGCGAGCATGTACAATCGTCAAAATATTCTTATAGTTAACGTGTGCTATTAGTATGGGAAGATGTCAAGCATACTAATGACTTTTATCGTAAGAATACTTTGACGATATACCAGGTCATTGGGTGATTTTCGTAATCATTTCACCAGTCTCACGCCTAGGTTTATAGGTCTCTTGCTAGAGCAACACCAGATGAGGCATGTGTCGTAACGTATCGGATCGGAAGACCGAAGGCCGCTTTGTAGACCGCCCATTGTTGCAGCAAGTGCTTTTGCCATTCAAGGTACGAGTCGTTCAGACCACGATACCAGTTTACGATGTTTTTTGTAAGAATATAGCTTATTTTTCAAAGGATGTGCTCGACGATGTGGACTTGTGATGTGGAAGAAATCAGTTTTTAGATACAAAAGGCCTAAGGTCGAGTGGAGAGCGTCGATCTCATGTAGTACTGAACTTCGAAGAGATGGATTTTTAAATATACTTGAATGAAACAATATTTTTCTGTAAAAGGTAATCGAGATTTTTAGCAAACAAATGTTGCAACACTATGGAGAAAAAAATATGCGTGTTACATTAGTATGGGAAGATGTCAGACATACTAATGACTGACGTTTACCGTACGAATACTTTGACAATATTAAATTTCATTCTCACGGTACTGGTAGTAAGTGGTCATCGTTGCACATTGAAACGAGAAACACGCTCATGTTAGTATTTTTGGAAAAAACCAAAGTCGATTTTTAAGTAGGTATTTTTTTTAGATTTTTCTTTTTTTATCCCCGCGTTATCTGTACACGCACACAAAGGAAACGTCTAGGACTTGTCACGACGCAAAATGGGCTGTCATTTGAAGG
Source organism: Erynnis tages (assembly GCA_905147235.1). Classification (NCBI taxonomy): domain Eukaryota; kingdom Metazoa; phylum Arthropoda; class Insecta; order Lepidoptera; family Hesperiidae; genus Erynnis; species Erynnis tages. The sequence continues at coordinate 1,561,606 of LR990076.1, forward strand.
AGCCGCGTATTGTTCGCACACGTCAGTCATCGCGACATTGTGCGTTTTGTGTACGCCATTATAGCCTTTATGGATAGCTGGATAATGGATAATGTCGCTTGGATGACAAATGATTGCGAGTTATGATGCTGAGGTATAGAATAGGGTATTAGTTGCAATCGATACTGTAAGGAATGCTCGTAATAAGGGTTGAATGGACGTAATGGAGACGTTTAATGGGAGATGCTATATCCATTGTCCTGTCCGAGGAGATATGACCCTGGTCCTCATTACCTGTCATGAAACTGACGTCTTAGGTTGGGGAGAGTAGCCAAACTGACAACGGACAAACATTGATCTTTTTTGCAGAAGCAACTGAAACTACCTGAAAATATTATTTAAAAAATATTATATAAGTAATACTGAGTGGCGCAGTGGTTAAGACGTCGCCGCGCCGCGCCGGTGCGCTGCGCGGAGGGTCCTGAGTTCGATTCCAGCGGTGCAGAGATTTGAATGATGTGTTTAAATTTCTGTTTCTGGTCTGGCTGTGTGTGTTCTTGTCTTGTGTGTGTCCATGGCACCCACGACACAGGGAATCCTTGTGTGGGGCTATGAGCGTTAATTTAAAAAAAAATCCTATAGATAAATCTATGGAACAATACAATTCTATTTTCTAAAAATTTTGACTAATTAATGATACCTAAAATTTGATACTAATATTTTATACATTGTATAGTCTAACACAGAAAGTACAAAACGTACATTCTATAAATCATAGTCTAGGAGCCGGCAAAGCTCTCAAATAAAAACGGTGCGCGCTAAGCGACAAACGAGAGAAATAAAAATGGCCGCTTTCCACCGAATAAGCGTTACCATAAAAAAGGTTTTCAGTGAGCAAGTGAATCATAATTTATGAATTCCGGTGTCCGGGGCCCGAGGAGATTTACGCGGGGTCATTGTGTCGGCGCTCCTGGCCTACGCGCCGTAGACTTATGAAGGTCTAGAAGTGACGCTGGTGACAGTGTCAGATTTGTTTTTTTACAGTCTCCCAAAATCGCCGAATTCTTAGCCACTTTATGGTTTTCTTAAACTAAACCTTTTCTTCTAGTTAGTGGTGCATATCGTAGTCTTTGAAAAATTATTCTTTAGCTTTTGGGCTAAACCTTTTAGTTCTTGGTCTTAGTATATATTGGTCTTAGAAAACAGTTTCTTTAAAAACATCATTCTCGCCTCGTAACTGGCGTGTCGCACGCAAAAGTTGCTCGTACGACACATGTGTCGCGTGTCAATGAGTAGTTGAATTAGAACAGCTCAATACAGTATTTGAAATTTATCGTGTTCGTTGGTCGGTCAGACAATTAGGACAAGGCTTTAGACACAAAGAAACGGGTTATAATCTCGCCATATCTGCCCCTTTTTGTGCCTACTACCTGTCAAATTATACATAAGTTCGAGTTTTGAAAACTGACGTTTTATTTATTCTTTTCTAACTACTACATCATCCTTCTTAAAAACAAAAAAAAATACATGCAATTATAAACCTATACAAATAAACATTAATTAAGATATTAACAAAATACAAAACAAAAAACAAATTAAATAACTTATTTTACACGTATTACAATCATATTAAAAAAATTAAACAACACTTCTACTTCCATAACTTTAAACATAAATCTTGAACTAAATGTTTGATCAAACAAAACTCCAAATTCCCCACCTATTTGGTGGAGTTATTCTTCTACCTGACCGTGTAATATATCTATTATCAACCATCTCATTGGTGTTTGTTTGTACTCTTTGATCATCAAAATCAAAATTAAAATCTTGCTCATTGTTTTTACTATCATAACAAACTAAATCTTCCATTAAATGCCGCCTATTTCTCCTAATCGTTCTACCTGTATCTAATTTTACAATATAAGACCGATCCCTAAAGATTTTTATAATTCTACCTGGTGTCCATCTCTTTGTAATTAAATCAAATATCCTAACTCTTTGGTTAATATTTAACGGTTTCAAGTCTTTAGAATTACGGTCATAGTAACTTTTTTGTATTTTTTGTCTTTTTTGTAACTTATTCAAAACATTAGTTTGTATTTTTGGTTTTAGTCGCTGATTCGATATTGGTAAAATACCACGTAACTTTCTACTTTGAAGCAACTCTGCAGGTGACGCTAAATCTCCAGATATTGGTGTATTTAATAACTCAAGCAAAGCTAGTTGGTAATCATTGTTGTCCTCAATGGATTTAATAATAATATTTTTAACAGTCTGTACTGTTCGTTCCACCTGCCCATTTGATTGAGGATATCTTGGTGAAGACGTTACGTGAGTGAAATTCCATTCAATAGCAAATTCTCTAAACAAACTGGAAACAAATTGCGGCCCACAATCTGACATAATAATATTCGGTATACCCTGACGACTAAATATATTCTTAAGACAACTAATTATATACGAAGAAGTTGTCAGTGTGACCTCCATAATTTCAAAAAATTTACTAAAATAATCAACAATCAACAAAAAATCTCTACCTTTTATCTGAAATAAATCTACACCAACCTTTGCCCATGGTCTATTTGGAATTTTATGCGGAATCATCTCCTCCTTTTGAATATTCTTTTTATAACTCTGACAAATACTACAACCATTTATTAAATTTTCTATGTCATTATTAATCCCCGGCCAAAAAATTGTCTCTCTTATCCTTAATTTACATTTTTCTAATCCCATATGTCCTATATGAACTCTTTTTAACATTTCATTTCTTAGGGATTTTGGTATTACTAACCTATTTCCTTTCCATAATAACCCATATGCAATAGTTAATTCATCTTTATAATTCCAATACGGCTTTACAATATCCATTATATTATTTTTGTTTTCTGGCCACCCTTTCATTATTATAGTGGTAACCTCTCTCAATTCATCATCAATCTCGGTCATTTTTTGTATTTTCACAAATTGTGAGTCTGATATATCACATGTAGCTATAGCTGCTATTTCCCGCGTTATCTCACAAACCTCATCATGTATAGCTTCAATCGCAGGATGACTTACACTCATTTTTTCATATGCTCGAGATAATGTATCTGCTATATATAAATGCTTTCCAGGTTTATATATTAAATTAAAAGTAAATCGTTGTAATCTTAATAACATCCTTTGTAATCTAGCTGGTGAATCTACTATTGGTTTCTTAATAATACTTATAAGAGGCTTATGATCCGTTTCTATAGTTACGTCTGTCCGTCCATAAATATATGAATAAAATCTTTCACAAGCAAACACACATGCATACAATTCTTTCTCTATCTGAGCATATCTTTGCTCGCACTCATTCAAAGATTTTGAAGCATAACAAACCGGAAGTCCATTTTGCATTAAACATGCACCCAAACCGCTCTTACTGGCATCAACTGATAATACTATTGGTGTATGCAAATCATAATATTGCAAAATTGGACGAGACATTAAAACTTTTTTAATATTACTAAAGCATTCTTCATGCCTTTCATTCCATTGCCATTCATTTTCTTTTTTTAACAGCTCTCTTAATGGTATAGTTTTATCTGAAAGATTAGGAACAAAACTGCCTACATAAGTTATTAAACCCAACAATCTTTCAACATCTTTTTTATCCTTTGGAGTTTGCATATTGGTTATAGCAGTTAGATGTGAATCATCTGGTTTGAGCCCATTCTTAGTAATCCTATGTCCCAAATATTTAATTTCTTCCAAGCCAAATTTACATTTACTTTGGTTTAATTTTAAATTAATTTTTCTACACCTTTCCAACACATTTTTTAATCGCAAATCATGTTCCTCCTTAGTACGACCATATATTAATATATCATCAATATACATACAAACACCATCCAGATCATCAAAATTTTCATATACTTTCCTATGAAACACTTCAGAAGCAGAGCAAATTCCAAATGGCATTCTTATAAACTTATACCTACCAAATGGAGTATTAAATGTACAATACGAACTACTGTCATCGAGAGCCACTTGCCAGAAACCCAATTTAGCATCAAGAGTACTAAAATATGTCGCCCCAGAGAGTTTGGATATAATCTCATCAAGTGTTGGAAGCCTAAAGTGTTCTCTTTTGATTGCCAAATTTAATTCTTTCGGATCTAAACAAATACGTAAATCCCCATTCGATTTTTTAACTATGGTAATACTACTTACCCAATCCGATGGACCCTCAACTTTTTCTATTATTTTATCCCGCTCCATTTCATCTAATTTCTTCTTTACATCTTCCTTAATAGCTAATGGTAACTTTCGAGGTGCATGAATTACTGGTACAGAATTTTCTTTTAATCTTATTGTATATTTTCCTGGCAAACAACCAATACCATCAAAAACATCCTGATATTTTATTATGATTTTAGAATATTCATGTTCCTGAATTGACATTATACGTTTTATTAAATTTAATTCTGAACATGCTGAACATCCTAAAATAGGTACAGATGCCATATTTACAATCTGAAATTCTAAAATATATATTTTATTTTTATAACTTATTTTTAAATTTATCTTTCCAATAACGTCTATTATAGTACCTGAATATCCAGTTAATTTTGTATCACATTCTAACAAATTAGATTTGGAAATGCCTATTTTATTTAAAAAATTATAAGGTAAAATATTTACATCAGCCCCTGTATCCAGTTTAAACACTATCTTTGAACCGTTAATAATTATATCTGCATACCATCTATTACAACTTATATCTTTAATTGAATATATTACCTCTTTATTATTATCTGTAACATTTAAATCATGACATACGCGCGCAAAATGGTTCTTGCGCGAACAACGTATACATATCTTTCCATATGCTGGACATTTATACATCTCATGAAAAGTTCCACATTTGCCACATGGCTTATGCATTTGTTTATAGCTCCGTCTCCAAAATGGTGAAGCATGGGGAGCAATACCTGATCCAGATCCCTTTTCTTGTCCAACACTTCCCTTTTTATTTATTGCATATATTTTATTACTATCTTCTAATTTATCTTCTGTATCATCTTCTTTTTTAATGCTATTAGAATAAATACGTGAAGCTATTGCAGCGCGGCATATTTCTAAAGCTTTGTTAAGGTCCAAGTCTTCTTCTCTAAGTAAACGTTCACACAATGTCGGGCTATTGATTCCACACACCAATCTGTCTTTAAGCAATTCCTCCTTAAGGTCACCAAATTCACAAGATTGAGCTAATTTTCTTAATTCAAATATATATTGATCTACAGTTTCGTTTTCCTTCTGGTCTCTTTTGAAAAACTTATGGCGTTCTACAGTAATATTTCTTTTGCATTTAAAATAATTGTCTAAACATTGAAAAACTTTTTCTACAGTCGTACATTTTTGAGATTGTTCTAATATATCCTTACATTGTTCACCAACAATATGTAGCAAAATATTAAACTGTATTTCCTCTGTTTTTTTATTAATCTCACAAGCTTTTATATATATTTCGTAATTCTTCTTCCATCTTGCCCACCCGGCTGACAATTCATAAGTCGATATATCTCCACTGAATTTAAATGGTTCTGGTGGACTCAAAATACTTTCCATCCTTTTTATTTAGATATCTTACCTCTTTTAAATCAATTTTATAACCATTTCCTTCAACAATTTAATTATAATATAATATTTTAATTTTCCGACTGCGCCATGTCAAATTATACATAAGTTCGAGTTTTGAAAACTGACGTTTTATTTATTCTTTTCTAACTACTACACTACCAACCGTCGTTAATGAAACATAAGGGGTGTGCTGCATCCCTCCGTATATCCCTCTATATCTGTTCATCCTCTTCGGGGGTAAGCTTGCAAATATAGATATACCCGCTAATCGTTCCAGCCTGGCTTATTTTTGTATTTGTGCGATTTTTAACTCTATTTTCAGAGCTATTAAGTTCATTATCGCTCTAAGAATGTTACAGATTTTGGAGATTGTATTGCAGTAGCGACGTCATTATTTCATGTGATGTATCTTTTTATTTTAAATTCAATTTATATAACTGAATTAGTAAGTGTGTAGAGACATTGCTATATGTTAGGATTATAATGAATCTTTTGCAATATTATTCAAGCCACCTGACAAAGAGGTTTCTTCTTCATATTTTTTACATGAGAAAATTCATCATAATTGTTTTACTTTGCATTTTTTTAGGTTGTCAAGGTTAATGCTAGTTATTCTTCATATTATAACAGTGCACGAGCACAACGTGCTTTATTAGCCTCGAAATAATAATATGTGTAACAATTCACGTCATCCGTCTATACCTAGTTTATGGTGGCAGTCGTCCACAGTCCGGTTCTCTCATTCATTTTTGCCATACAAATTGTGAAACAATCTTCCACTCGAGGTGTTACTCGTAAGAAGTCATGGGATTATGACATGGGGTTCTTCAAGAAAGGCGTTAAAAGAGCTCCTGCTAAGCCGACAACCTGCTGCTACCCGCGTCCATAGACAACGGTGACCACTTACCATCAGGTAGCCCGTTTCCACCTTTTATCTGGTTTTTCTTTGTATTGTAAAAAATTAAGCATTCTCGCAAAATGCCTTTACAAATGACGACCAATCGGCAACAAAGAAATGTATTTCAGGAACCGTTGACACAGCGTTTCCTATTAAAGAGATAAAAAGCGCCATTTCATCAGAAAACGTTGGATTTTTAATCCTCCTCCAGACTTTAAGTGCGTTTTATAAATGGCGTGACAAAGGCATATTGATGCAGCATTTTCGTGCCAAAATTACGACATAAATTCAGCGATTCACTTTTAAAATTTTTTGACTATGCTGAGACAACTTTGCTCTCTTGAATCAATGGTTAGTCATCAAAGGTCGTGATGAGATCGTCTGAGAGTATTTTAAACCAGACAGTGCTTTAAGGACCCTTTTAAATACGTTAATAGAAAAAACTGACTTTCCTTTGTAAACTTTTAAAAAATACCTAGGTACATGTTTTTTTTTATATTTGGTATTTGTTTTCCAATTTTAAGCATAGCCACAAGTATTTCCTATGTTATGGATGCCATGAACTCACACAAGTCAATGGACAAACTGACACACACACACACTATAAGAGACTAATTTCAACGCCACTGGAATTGGAACCCGGGACCGTGCGAAACACACGTCATGAAGCCACACATCACTACGACACACAATACATCAACATTTCAGTGTTAATTCATTAACATCCGTGTGGTTTATGTTATGAACATCTCTGTACTTTTAGTTCTTTTTTCACTGTTTTCTTTTGTTTTGTTTTCTACTTTCTTCATGCAAGAGTCATAACGGAAAGAACATCAACACACGCAGTAAAACACGTCATCGGTGCATAAGAATAACACCAACATAAAATTTATATCTCCATAGTAGGTACAGTACATACGCGAATGTAAATTTGAGACTAGTAATAAAATTTACGAACTGTAAGGATGTTCGCAGTGACTTTTTACGGGGCATAAGTTTACGACGATTCCCTCTGATGACGAATTAAGGTATAAACGATGAGCGATTTACTTTTACGTGTTGATGACTTCCATATTATAATAGACTAGACTGTGCCCGTGGTATCGCCCGCGTGGATTTTAGAACTTGGTGCAGAGAATGATAAAAAGTCTCCTTAGTATATGTTAATCCAGGTTATGATCTATCTGTGTACCAAATATCATCCAAATCTTTTCAGCCGTTTTTGTTTGAAAGATTACAAACATCCATCCATATATTTATAATAGTAGTAGGATTTATGCTTGTTTTAACGCTCTTCATGGTAATAATATGAATATGATGTTATATTTTCGTCCACAACGGCAAAGCAATTAAAAAACTCAAACCCGACTACTTAACAATTGTACATCTAAAAAATATTTAAAAGAAATAAACATTAAAAAATACAAATAGCCCTGTCGAATCATCACATCAAAAACGGGGTTGACATCGAAAAATATTTACTAAGTATTTTTTCTCCGGAAAACTTTTAGGCGGGTCACTGGCAGTGTGACATTCGAAAATTTTAGGACCTTGCACCCTGGTGCATCATGCGCTATCTTGAATTGGAGGGTGAATTTTTGTTTTTGAATAATTCGTTTATTTTTAATACTTGAAATGTTAAAATTCAAAGTTGAAGTCACGAAAAATGATCCTTACTAAAGTTGTTTGGAACTTATACAAGGTATTGTTACTTAAAAAAATAACAAACTATTACAAACGCTTCAGTCTATGTTTTGGACCAAATTTTCTGGTTGAAGAATTTAGTTGGGGATGACGAATTAAGAGGGTGTAACCAATACCCTTGAGTTTAATGCGTGCTGACAATAACCTTTTCTAAAAGTATTCATAAATGTATCACTAACAGATAGGTATTTCAATGTAATACAGTTAGGCTGTTAGTGCTTTTAAAGTGAGAAAGAAAAATCACAAAAGAATGAATCACATTTCCGATACAAAATCCAATTACATGACATAATTACTCGTATATCGACACACGATCTTTATCACAACAATAAAATCCTTTAGCCAGAAAACAGAAAAACCCGAAACACTACGTAATTAATTGACGTTTGGGACTTAATGTCCTGCTTAAAGGACATAAAAATTCAATATTATCTCCTCGCTAACTGAAATGGTGTAATTAATTCTGTCACATTAACTTGCCTGAATCGAAACGGTCACACTATGGGCGATAAAAGATTTGCTCATTAATGCGATACGTCAACTTTGTTTGATGCTTTCTGAATTTAAAAGCATCTCGTCAATTCAATAGTTTTAAATAGACTCTTTTTCACCAAAACTATACAAATAGTAATAGTTAGATATCATTTACGTAATATATGAGGGTATCTATTAATTATATGACAGCTTTTTGTAAAATTCGTGTATTAAACTGTATTTCTTTGTGTTTTAAACTATATTTCTATATGTATGTTTATAAACTTTATTAAAATCAGCTGAATATTAAAGTGTCTTCCTATCTAACGAAACGTAGGAAGAGAAGGAATCTCATCACTTAGGCTTCAGGTTCCGTTTAATAACAACCGACGTATGGCCAATTAGAGAATAGCAAAAAAGTTCTGTGTAGTTTCGTTCACCCTTTTTATAGACACTAAATTTTGCGTAATACACAATCACACTAAGAAATATATGCACATTAATTTTTGAAGTTTTTAACTCCATTATTACAGGTTTCCCTTAACTCACCTGTAACCAAACACCTTTCCATTTATACCTTCTTATCTTTTATCGCTTCTCACTTCAAGTAGGAAGTGAAACACCAGCCTAACGGAACAAAGTTTTCGGCGAACGATAAGCGTTTTACTTCCAAGCACTAATGACCATTCGGCGGCACCACCCCTTTTGTGTAGCGAAGATATATCTCCTCTTTTTATCGCGGGGGGCGTTTAAAAAACACTCCACTTAATTACATTAGGGAAACACCGTGAATCATATCCAATTATAATGAAGAAGTCATTACAGAAATTAATTTCGAAGGGTTTTGGAAATGCATTGCGATTGCAATCGAATTACTGGAATGACTTTTTATGGATTCATTTGAAAAGTGGGGGTAGTTCGTGAAACTCGCATAGTCCAGGGGTTGGTATAGACCAGAAGCTGGTTGCTGATAGTTTATCTGAGGCGATCATCAGCATCCGCATTGGAGAAGCGAGGTGGGGCTTTAGCCTCCCCCCCTCCCCCTGTTGTGGGGATAGACCCGCGCCTAACAGTGGGCCATGAAAAATGAAAAGGTTGCTTCAGATGAGTTGCTTGTATCAATTAGCACCCGCCACGTCGCCAGGGAGTAGGGAGTAATGAACTAATGATCAAGAGTCGTTTATTCTACAAAAACAGCTGAGTTTAGCCACTTGGCGACATCTCTGTCAATCCATAGTGGAGCATACTCTCATATCACATATGCATATTTCTAGTATCTATATAAAGTAAAAAATGTGCAATGTTCTCAAATTCGATTACGATAACAGCACATAAAACAACCTTATCAACGGAATTTCAAAAATATTTTTTTAGTCTGCGATGCAATATTCTCGCCTTAAAATTTCCGAAATTCCAAAATTTCGACGTCATCGCAGCTACGCCCTACTCCCGCGATCCCAACAATTAAACAGGGATCAGAGTGGACGCGCTTTATTTTTTACTCCGACAGCGAGAAAAGGCTGCAATAAAAATAAATTATGGTTTTTAATTTCGCAGCCAGTGGTGCGATGCCCCACTTAATGACACCATGGTGGTTTTATAGGAGATTTCGGGATACAAGACTTTATTTGGAGATATTTGAGGGGAAAAGGGGAAATATAAAAGCAACCTCTCTGCTATATTGAAGCCAAAAGCACTCTTTTGTACTCACTGTATTTCTAACCTACCCCATTAACTCCGTCTTGTGGTAATTTATCAAAACATCATCAATCTTGGAATGTCCGCAGCGATTAAGGCTTTCCTTCCCAGACGAGTTCTTAAGGAGTCAGACAGTGGTTAGTGAGAGGAAATGGTATGAAATCTTCAGTTAGGTTCAGTTACATTTAAAAATAAAAATAGTGATTTGTGATACTTTTGGAAGTGTAGTTTTTATTCTGTAGGGTTTTATTTTCAGAGGGTGCCGAACCTTAAGGACAAACTTTAAGTAACTTGACTGTCCTGTGTTTAAAATGAGAAGTTTTTCTGAATTTGAATTTGAAAGAGACTTCAAATTCGCTTTAGGTATCTTAAACACGTTTCTGAGAAAATAGCCGTCAAAAAAGACGAAAATTAAAGGGGAATATTATATTCGGGGGAATATTCCCGCGAGCGAGCGATCCGATCTATCAATCAATTTGTTCGCTCGCTGACTTCTTAATCGTGAAGGATTCCTGTTTAAAAACCGCAGGGAATTCAATCAAACAGCGCGATCGGTCTTCGTAAATCTTTGGGCGTTTGTAAGCGAATTATTTCCCGAATGTTAGCGTAAAACGTTACGTTTGAATACATTGACCCATTTTGTTCACCGTTTGCGTTCAGTTTATTCTTGTGGGGAAAATGTTTATACTTGAATGAGTCAGTCTCGCTAAAACTCGAGAATAGGTGGACCGATTTGGCTCATTTTAGTTTTGATATGTTCGTATAAGACCAAGGAAGCTTTATACGACAAGAGAATCTGAAAATAATGCGATGAAAATAGTAAAAAATTCTATGTTTGGCAGAACGAAGTGTGCCGGGACAGCTAGTAAATCATATTTTTTAGATCGTCAGTCCACTAACTCGGGAGGCGGTTACTAAATTCATATATGGTGCGTGACACTGGGATTCGAACCCTGACCCCTCGAGTCGTAAGCCGAACTTAAAGTCACTGAGCTATAACCGCCGTCCGCCACACAAAATGGTTAAAAGTTCGAAATCTGAGTCTGAATCTGACAGAAGCCGACCTTGCACTTGTTTTACTATAACTCAAGAGCCAACTCCTAAATGCATTCCAAAAGTATGTCCTAGGGCTGCTAATTTGTATCGGGCACTTGCGTCAGACACCTACATCAAATTTATGATAATTAAAGCTAACTGGGGGCGATTTGCATAACCCTCGGATAATGGTTAGTTATTGCGACCGGGATTTATTAGTTAATATAATTTCAGATTAATCGTAAAGAGAAGCATGTAATTATGTATATATATGTTTATCATACAGCGATATAGATTCCATGTAAATATTTACTCTCATAAGCTGTAAAGCATAACTTGTGTTTCGGTGGGAACGTGACAAAGATTGAGTAGATCGCAAGCGATCGAAAAAGTTTAGTAGTGGTAACGTACCTATGTATGTACGGCCTTAGATGAGACACAAGAATATTTCCCTTCACAGCAGGCTCTGAAGTCAAAACAATCATTATTATTTTTACTTTTATCAAACTGCTAGCGGTCCGCCCCGGCTTCGCCCGTGGTATATACATAGCCTATAATAGCACTCAGGGACATCGTAGCTATCCATTGGTGAAAGAATTTTTGAAATCGATCCAGTAGTTCCTGAGATTAGCGCGTATAAACAAACAAACTCGTATATACTATAATTAACAATTAATATTAATTAATATATAGAAAAGAAAATAAACTCATCAACAGGTTCCTAAAACTACTATCAATAAACAGGCTAATAAATAAATAAGGCTGTCGAAACTCCTCTCAAACGCTAAGCGTCACAAATCCAACAAAGATGCAAGAGCCAACTTCGGTTATTACATCGGAAGAATGTTAACGAGATGCCAACTTGTTTATAAATTGAATTTCCCAAGCAACAGATTAAGTTTTGAAAAGTTCGATGATTCCCGAAATTGATGTTATAATCCCGTTAACTTGTAATTGGCTCTGTCGTGTACCTTATTGGCATTTTTTCGGAAATTCGTCCGAAACATTGTTAAGAATTTCTATTGAATTCTGTTGAAATTGCTTATTATTGCTGTGGAAATCAAATTACTTAGGTATACTTCCATCGTAAATTATTTGTTGAACATCGTCTTTTTTGTTGATCAAAATAATTTGTAACAACTTTATATCTATATTTGTGCGAATTAACATTTTGTCTTTTTCTTTGTCTACTTGTATTCCTAGACTTCTCATTGTGAGACTAATGGATCATAGACATCTATAATAATACTATAAAGAGGAAAGATTTGTATTTTTGTGTGTGTGTGTGTGTATGTTTTTAATGAGTAAACTCAAAAAGTACTGGGCCGATATCAAAAATTCTTTCACCATTGGAAAGCTACATTCACCCTGAGTAACATAGGCTATATTTTTTGTCAAATTAGGTAATTGGCAGAGCGAAGCCTGCCGGCCGGTCACCTAGTATGAGTATAACATGTAGGTATGGGATATTTTTACGAATGTTAGAAGAAAAATATTTTGTTAAGTACTTTTAATTTGGTGAGAACAAAATGATTTAAGAAACTAGTTACTTTACCCATATATCTGTCGATTGCACAGCAAATTGTCCCGCAACGGGACTGTTGCCACACACACAATTAATTTCAAAATGTAATTCTGGTAAAAAGCATCCACGAGTGTCTGAAAATCTAGCCCACCTGCCAATATGTCTAAAAAAAGAATTTTGCTTACCGCAAAAACATTAAAAAGTGATTTAATTAACTCGAAAAAACTATGACGTCATCCCGTACTACCCCTTCACACAAAATGTATGAAGGTGTAGTGTTTATGACAGTTCATTAAAAGTATCTCAATTGACTGGTAGGACGGATCCCTATTTTACTAATATATACATTTTATAAACCAATAAAAGCAACAGCTCATAACCATTCATCGTTTCCATTAACATGGCGACACTAACGCAATTATACAATAAATAAACTATACATTATACACTCAATCTGGCTTACATTCTTATTGACACACGTCCCATAATTCATAATGGACAGACAGTAAAAGAATAGCAGTTTACTTTACAACTGACGATTGTTTATTGGCACGGAAGTGTAGGAGGACAGTACTCAATGATTTAATTTCAGGACTGGTACTTAGTGGCGAACGGAAATACAAGCCACCTGTGCCGTGAGAATCAATACTATCGTCAAAGTATTCGTATAGTAAACGTCATTCATTAGAGTGTAATAAGTCAATCTGTTTTAACAATTTCACATTTTTTTATAAGTAGAACAAGCAAACAAACAAAATGGCATCTCGATACGATTAATCTGTGAAACTGCGTTTAATGCTCGAGGTACTGAATTACTGATGTAAAGTAGTCACTGCGACCCATCATGACTAAAGAAGAATAGAAAAGAAATCCTATCTGAGCTTGTACTTTGGTGCATTATTGACTTACTCGAGGTACTAAACATTCAGGTTTCTCAACTAGCATCACAGTCGACTGATAGAACGTAGACTGATAGAAACGGGAAAAAATTAAAATAACATTTTAAGCCTCGAACGTTAATGCCTGGAATTCAAAACTTCGAGCTAAAAGGCATAAAAGAGAAATTTAGAAATAAAATATATTATATTTTTTGAACAAAACGGCATAAGCCGCGGCGCACGTGCCGCGTCGGACTCGGGAGAGATTCAGCAATGATCCCTCCTAGCAACTGCAGTTTTCAGTACTAAAAGATAAGCTTTAATCCACCTGCAAACAATACCCGTGTAATAGTGTAGAAACCCGGTTTTATTGAATATTGTCCTAAACAGCTACAAAACCTTTCCAAAAAAATGCTATCATGGTAACACTACACAGATCACATAAACTGAACAAGTTATGTCACATTTAATATCCGACCGCGCAAATGCGGTTATTGAGTGAATGCTTTATTGATATTTTATTCTCATAACCGACTACTTGTGGCTCGAGCTGGCGCGGAAATGTCAGATCTATAAAACGGTTTTATTGATTTTGTCCCGAACGTAATATCTGCCTGTAGGTGTTATTGCTCGTCTCATCAGAAATTCAGCTGTTAAAATGCTGATGTACAATTTTAAGTTTTATATTATTGAGAAATTCAATAAAAAGTCAAGATCGCCAAGTAGTCGAAATTCGACTATAATTTATTGAAATTTGAATTTGACGCTTACCATAATGTACGTACACGTCATGTTTGTCTATGTGTACATGTCAAAGTATTCCAACATTTAAAAACGTGCGTGGCGTGGCGTTTTGATGAATTACATGTATTCCTCATGCATTTTATTTAAAAATATTAGAATTCTTCTCCATATAAACTTTAACTGAGCCAAATTTCAAACTGCTCCGTTCGTCTAGTTGTACCTTAAATATTTGCTTCACGTAGAAGGTAATATACAAGAACAAAATCAAAATCAACCAATTAATGTGATGGTCAAGATAACTTGTTATATTTTTTCACTAAAGTGATGAAAAAATAGGAAATTTAGCTAAATATCCACAATACAAGTCATAAACTACGCGCATACCAAGTTTCAACAAACTTTGTTTGACCGTTTTGCGTGAAAAAATACATCCACACAATCGTTCGCATTTATAACAGTAAACAGGATTTCACTTCAAACTATACTACCTACCATTGGTGTGTACAATTTTTCCTTTAGTCGTAGTTACAAAGTATTGCTCCATCGGTTCTCTCCGTAATTCCTCTCCCCCCTTTTTCCTCTAATTTATTTTTATTGCTTGCTAAGATCGTGTGTTTATTGCGTTCGTAGCACGGCGCTTTCCCGGGATTTATTCCGCCCGGTCTAACCTCAGTCGTGGTCACCATAAATATAGCGCCTTTAGTGCTAAGTAAAAGGAATTAATGGATTGCCTTCTTTTGATTCGGTTGTTTTGTGGATGCTGTGTTTTGCCGTCTTGCATCGCATCCATTCGTCCCATTCAGCTATTTGATCCTTTGCAGTATTACTAGACAAAGAACTACCTAAATCCCTTCTTGGCTTTCTGAATCCAAGGGCTTTTCGCTGTTTTTTTTTTCAATTTTCGTTGATGTGAGGTTAAGCCACACTCAGTTTGGACGCGATTTCGTATGAATTCAACTAAACGTTAGTCGCGCGTAGTGTGAGTGCTCCCATAGTATCTCAAAGGTCGGGATTGCTTGCGCGTGAACGTACGTATGTAATTTATGTATTTATGTAGATACAATCGAGTGGAATTCGTATTAAATTTCGTCAAAATTGAGCGCGGCCTTATATTCTTTTTACCAAGACATTGTTTTATCTCTTTTTTTCAAAAAATAAGAACAAGTTGTTTGTTTATTTAGCATATTTTAATTGAATATGCAATTTCGAGAAGGGCCATCTTGCATATTTTGAGAAATACGTTTTTTAATTTCACTAAGTTCTAAATACCTACATTTATTTATTACACATATATTCAGCAGTAGAAATACACGCTACACATTTTTAAAAGTACAATAACCCAAAGACACACTCATAGTACCTAATATAGCGTAGGAACTAGACGATCCTCAACTCTACTTATTTAGGGTCAGTTGTCATTCACCAAATGACAGTGTAGGATCCCTTACTTCAACAATCCAAACAAAAACCACCTGTATGATTCAGCATAAACAACTCGTTTTTGTCGCGTTAAAACCTCACCATCAGCAAAACAAAGCTCCCTTAATTAATAAACACATGCAGAATTAGGGCAGACAGTCATAATCACCTCAGTTAAAATTAATAGAGAAACGTGAACCCCGGACCGTCGGGTACGCGCGAAACTTGACCTAATGGCGCTTCTACAGGGGATAATTAGAACTTTATACTAGAAATGTTTCTGTATATTTTCATACACACTATAAACGAGTGTGTGTGTCGTGATCAGAGGACAGAATGTTATGTAATAAACATAAACATAATTTTAAGCAATGACGTCATTAGTTTTTCTCCGTGTCCTAATTTCCATTTCGTACATTGATTAGTAAATGTGAAGTCCATCAACCCGCAAGGCCAGCGTGGTCTAAGGCCTACATCCTTCTCATTTTGAGAGGAGACCCAACCCTGCTGAGGGTATCAAATAGATTAGATGCAGACAGACCGCCAACTCGAGCAAGCTGGCTAGCTTCGTTAAAGCATAGATTTCGAAAATCGAGAAAGAGTTGTAACTCTCCCTTAGTCTGAGTTTTAGCAGTTCCGAAACGAAACGCACACATACACAGCTTACCAGAAGAGTTAAAAAATTCATAAAGCACTAGATAAATCATCACAAAAATTGCTTAAACATAATAACCGTGAATTGGTCGTAATGCACTGTAAAATTGCGAACTCATATTATCCCGTAGGTATTAAATATTTGTTAGTATTATAATGTCTAACGATAAGTATTCATATCTTTCACTCCATACAAAAAATTGATTTTAAATTTTTTATCTCCTCTAAAAATCTCTTACCTCCATTTGTTATTACACTGTGGACTTCTGTGTAGTAAGCTGTGTATGATTTACGTATCTATGGATGTGTGCGTTTCGTTTCGGTATCGCTAAAACTCAGACTAAGGGTACTGGACGGTTCATGGAACAATTTGATACGTATTTAGTATGATGAAATTTTTAGACTACAGTACTACCAACTGAACACTGACATATTACAGATGTCAGAGCTATACCTATAGGCTTTATACCTCTCGATACCAATATCCGAGCAGAAATATTCCAGATCCGATGCTAAGTAGGCAAAGCCTCAACAAATATTGGGGTTTTAAGCATAGCGAGGGGTTGTAATAGGTATCGGCGTTCCAAGGGTTGTTTGCACATTTTAATCTTTAATGCCTACTTGGGCTCGAAGGGAGCGTGTACGTTCAGAACTGTTGGGAAGCTTTAGCTATAGGTAATAGGTTTTGGAGAGTTTTAGTATAATAATGGTTACAAAAAAGACTTTTGCTGCACACTGCACAAACTATTTGATTTAAATAGAACAATAAGTTGAAAGAATATCGATTTTTCGTACACTTTACAAATGAAATCCAACCTTTCCGCAATATTACCCAAATAATAAAGACCTTAGTGTTTATCTTCTGGTACACTACAAGGAACTTTGTAGAAAAAAATATGAAAACTTAATGTCTGCAACTCTTTCATGGCCCACGGTTGGGCATAGGCTGGGGTAAGATCGAGGTGGAGGACGGAGGGAATGCGATTATTTTTAAAGCGTTGACACGTACATCCATAATTTGTTTCACCGCCGGAAGTGATTCAACACTCGTCAACAACCAACTACTACCATTCATTCTAGAAACCGCGACGTCCTCATTACACGGTGGCGTTTGAAGCCTTCTCTCTACACGGTTCTTAATCTCAAAACGCTTAGTTAACCCTTCTACTTTCTTACCTCTCTACGTACTACTTCGACACTGCGGTGTTTAAAGAAGCGCGACAGATGTCGGCCCTCGAGTGGGGAGCGCTCACTCCGCACTGCTTCGACACACAGCTGATAAACGCTCTGTAGCGAAAGTACTCAAGCACTGCTGATAAACGCTCTGTAGCGTAAGTACTCAACAATCTGTGAGGAAATGCGTAGTGTGACGTGGTTACGTCAAACGTTAATAAAAATTAAAAAAAACCTTATTCACTAAAAATGACATAGTTTTAACAATATTGCAACAACTTAAATACAATTCTTGCATTACCCTGGTCCTCACACAAGGATACCCTGTGTCGTGGGTGACCGGTCTCTTCCGTTTGTTTGTTATATGTATATAAATATATATGTGTGTGTGTGTGCGTGTTTGCGTGTGTGTGTCGGTATGTGTGAGAGTGTGTCTGTGTATGTGAGAGAGAAAATGACTGTGTTTATTTTTGGGTTCGTGTGTGAATGAGTTTGTATGTTAAAACTAAATATGTATTATAAAAAAAAACTTAAAAAATTAAATCGCCTAGAAATTATAAGTTAATAAATATTCAATTCAATTCATTGATTCGACAGACAGCTGATTAACGCATTGTAGCGCAGAACTCAACAACCTATGTGGAATGGGTAGTTTAAATGCCCAGTGCGAAGAATCCGTGGGAAAAGAAAAATTTGGGGCATAATAACAAAATATTAAAAAAAGAAAAAAGGTCCAATTGCTTAAAATATATATTGTTATATAACGGAAAAGGGATAACAAACATTCAAATTAATTCAATGCTTCGACACACAGATTAATGCACTGTAGTGCAAGAACTGTTATAATGAGATGACATTCAGTTTTATAAAACGCACACCACTTAAAATTCATTGTTGCATGTCACTGCGTGTTTAGATTTGAACCCGGAACTTTGGAATGCGAAACCGATTTCTTAGCCACTAGCCTATCACCGATTCTCTAGCGATATAAAAAGGGCATGTGTTGTAATCTTCTATTAAAATTGAAACGTAAAAGGAGAGAAAGGTATTCCGTAAGTCGTCAATTATATGACTTTGTAATAACCGAACAAATTGTTAGAGGAAGTTACAAAATAACGGACCTCCATTTAAGGACACAAAAAGTAAAACATGTGCTGGTGCTGACCACATCAGCCTCTAATGAAATAGAGGTAGGAACATTGAGAAATGGCTATACCAATAAATTTAAGACCATTAAATTAGGAATAGAAATAATTTATAAGTCAGGTAGGTATTGCTAACGCACAGAGACGTTGTGTAAAAATTGTTGAAAAGTACGTATAAGTTTTAACAATTTTTACCCTTTTAAGCAACAAAATTTGAAGTTTCTTGTAACATCTCTATGCGTGTTTACACGTATAGAAACTTCATAGCTGAACATACATATCCACTTATCGACCTTTAATTTTCTGTTCAATTCTATTCTGTTTAAGTCATCCCTAGCTAGTAAAAAACATTTTTTTCCAAACAATTATAATTATTTTACCAAATCTAAAAGTTTTAATGAACAAGGCAGCTAACTATTCTTCTTTGCTGCGTGAACGTGTATACATGTGCCGCCTGTATGTGAATTATTAGTTTATGTGCATATGTTTGTGTGTGTTTTTTCCTGTCCGGTTTTCATTCCGCTTCTAGAAACTCCAGCTTATTCTGACTTGCCACTTCTGATGCTGCTAGCCGCAGCGCTGAGCGTGTGAATTAACCTCGTTTGCGCGTCGCCGGCGCCGTATAAGGCGGAGGAAAGCTCGCTCGCCTTATTAAAAGCACAATGGACGCCTAATGTACGTTCCCGAACGCTGTGAATGCGTGGTTTATTCTAATACCCTCGGACACTTGATTAATACTAGAAAGGTATTGTAGGAGAAAGGGATATGTGAGTCATACTGCTACTGTTACTTATAATATGTGTGGCTGCCGTCGTAGATAACTGCTTGTCTGTGACTCTTTAATGTCTACTAGGTTAGGTCTCCTCCCACAGTGAGAAGGATGTAGGCCTTAGTCCTCCACGCTGACCTAATGCGGGTTGCTAAACTTTAGATGCCTTGGAAAGCATTGTGATTCCGTTCTCAAAGCACTGCACGAGTAGGTAACCAAACATCCATCTTAAAATATAATTACTATGCGCACAAATATATCACAAAATCTTAAGCAATTTACACATGAAATGTTTTATATGCTGTTGAAATTTCCAGATTACCAACAATAGACGAAACACCAAACAAAACATTCATTTCAACTAAAGGAAATCGCCACCCCCAACTATTCATCTTACTTAATTCACTTAGAACCCTATTCTGTTCTAACTCGAAATCCAAATGCGTTCTCGAATTATTCTCGAATCACGACATCTCGTGCGAAATGAGACGAGCGTAATCGAATTACGACCCCCGGGTAAATAGTTTTGAATTGTGGCGAGCCTGCGGAGGCGGTGAATGGAAAACTTGGTTGGTGTCAGAATACGCCCTGATTTGAGACCGATTTGTCTGAGTGTGGAAGGTGAGCGATACGCGATAATCGGTTTTGTTTAAGAGAGCATTATGATAATCACATTCTAGACATTAAGCTAGGCTATGAAGGTGAAGACTTTGTTATGCGGTTAGAAAGAAATGAAAAACTTTTTCTGGAATGAAATGAATTTACTTACTTTAGCTGTTAAATTATAGCCAGCCTACATTATTATTGATTTCTGAAATGCAGACAATGCTATAAAAGTGAAAAGGATATAAATGTATATATACGTTAAAGGCCCTCTTACATAATTAAGGAGGCCTTTAACCGCTAATCAAATACACAGATATGAAATGTACTACTTCAAGTCTTAGTGGGAAATAGTGAAGATTTCTATTGGCAAAATCATCGCAAACAGCTATGACTATTCTTATTGACTTCAAAAAGTTAGCTGTTTTATAGAAATTTAAGGTTTCGTAACATTTTTCGTTAGTTGCTTTAGGTCGGACAAGGACTTGATAGGAAGATTCAGTTTTAAAATGAGTTTTTCGTGCTGGTATTCTATTTCTCGTGTCAGAATTTTTTTGCCATTTTGCCGCTACAATGTATTTCTAGACGTTTCCATCTTTTCGATTTGTATGAAAATGTTTTATATATAGTTTCTTAAATGCTTTGTTATGGTATGTAAATATTTCATTAAAGTATTTAAGGACATTTTGTTTTGTTACAGGTAGTTTTAACAGAAATAAACTAGACGATAAAATAAACGTTTGAGCTTGACATAGTAGATGACGTACGGCGCCAAGACATAGTCTTTCAAGGTGGGCCTAATAATATAGCTCAAAGGAGATGCTATAGGGAGAGCTATGCTCGGAATTTCTCTGCTCGACAAAACCTGCAATATTTACAAACGAAAGAAAGTAACGAAAGTATCTAACTCAAAAAATAGCAAGCTAAAGAGACAATGAGCTGGCTACATGTTTGAAGGACTCATAACCGATGGGAGAGAGGTCCTTGAATGGCGACCACGTCTTGCCAGAAGAAGCACAATGAAGACTGATGACCTGAAGAAGATAACGGAAAGCCGCAGGATTCAGAAGGCCCGAACGGAATGGTATCAATTAGGAGACCAGCAGAGGACTTCAAAGGGCCGATAAAAGAATGGTTCAAGATGATTAAAAAGAAAAATTCATGGACTGTTAGTAGGTATAAGACATCCAAATGAAGATCATATTACGAAAACCTTATGCAAATTTGGCGCCACACAATCACACGAAAGCTACGAGTATATTACGAAAGCGCGGCTGTCAATCATGGCTTCCGAACTTAGATCGACGTATTATAATCACAATAATCTGATGGCACACCGAATTGGGATTAGCGACGAGATTAATGTCGCAGATGAACTACGGAATAGGTCTGTTTTCAAATTTTATTTACTTTTTTATTTATTTGTTGTTGTGTACCAGAAAAGTACAAAGGTAAACTTAATGCGCTAAGGACATTCTCTACCAAACAACGAATGGTGGTAAACATCGTAAAGATAGAGTATACAGGATAAATAGGTATCGGTGCAAATAGGTATCGGTGTAATCAGGTGGGCTATCTGCCTGTATACTTGGTTTTTTTATAATTAAAAAAACAAGTTCAAGCCCATCAAAATTGAATCGGTGTAAGTAAATCTCCAATTCAATTTTGTCAATAGTAGTTTCTCAATAGTGTCTCAAATCATTTTAATTATTTAGTAGACAAATAAGTTATTTTACAAATAACTTGAAGTAGGCAATCAAAAATTTCTACTGCAACCTACGTATACTAGCGACCACTAGAACTCCGCACTAGAAAACCACGAATACTAGCGACAATTTCACAGTAACACTGGTCCCATAACCTAGTCGATCGGCCATTCAACTAATACCTCCATTGTCTACAACATGTCCGGCCACCCTCCTTATACGGCGACTTTCACAAACGCAATTTGGTCCATAATGGATCCGGTAAGAGGATCAGATCAATACGGACCTTTGATTGGTCGCTGGATTAGAACTTCATTACTCATTTGTGACGTAATAACAGCTGTGTCAAAGTGATAAGAATAATGTCCTAATTGGATGTCGACCGACAAAACCAAAAGACCAAGCAACGCGACAAAATTTAAACATAGGTCTTTGAATGAACTGTCCTAACTGACAAATATGTATACGCAATGACTATCGTAGGGCCGACTTGTTGCGAGTTTCATGGTAATCAAGTCAAGGGGTAACTGGCAATACGTACTAGCATGCGACAAATGTACGCAATGATGTTGTCGTACGACAAACTTGACGTGAACGACCGAATTTGTCGTCGCAATTAGGACAAGATCACTGTTACACAATTCAAAGCTTACTTACATTATACGAGTACATACAAGTACACTCACACATAGCACCGCGTGCCAAGATGAGTGAAAGCGTCCACACGTGGAAGTTTTAATGCTTGTACGATATATTTCATAATATTTTTTACACATAAACAGAATGCACCTAAAGACAATTTGTTTTTCTTATTTTTTCCAGGATGGTGGTACATACAATATTTCTTAACAAAGGGTAGAAAAGCATAGAAGCTGCGTAAACTCAAAAATGTTCGTTCTAAATACTACTAACAGTGCTTGACAGTAACCCATTAATGACCCACTACAGAGTCGGGTCTCCTTCTTGTAATGAGCGGGATGTAGGCCTTAGTCCACCACGCTGGCCTACTGCGGGTTGGTGGACTTCACATACCTTTGAGAACATTTTTTTTTGTGAACTCTCAGGCATGCAGGCTTCCTCACGATGTTTTCCTTCACCGTAACAGCAGATGATATTTAATTTTATAAAGCCCACATCATTTTTTCACAGAGTCATTGGTGCGTGCCACTGGGATTCGAACCCGGACCCCTCGACTCGAGGTCGAATTCTAAGCCACTGGGCTATCACCTACGTATACTAACCAGAAACCAGAAAAAATGTAAGTACTTAATCAATTAAGTACTGTTAGTACTGTTAGTACTTAATTGATTGTTATGTCTAGGTTTCTGGTTCTAAATATTGGACAGAGCCACAACGCAGCATGGTTAGGTTTTTTGGTATGGAAAAGGTATATTTTATTTTCCCTAAAATTTTCATTTAAGTTACAACTTTTCTGTTATTTCGCTACTCATGCTTCCTGCAGGCAGTCATTGAAATGAAATATGTCTGAGAAAGAAAGAACATCTATAAACAACGTCTACACTCAAGTTCAAATGAGGCGAGCCACGCGGACCGAACAGTAGTGATGTCCTGTGCCGTGAGCATACTACTACCGTCAAAGTATTCGTACGGTAAACGTCAGTCATTAGTATACCATATCTGCCATATTCTGTCTGACAGTATTGGCAGATGCCCATACTAATGGCACACGTAAACCATACGAATATGTACTTTGACGATACGGTATACCGTACTTGTGTTACTTGTGTACCAAATCTTATCCAAATCTATTCAGCTATTTTTGCGTGAAAGACTACAGTAACAAACATCCATCTATCCATCCTTGCAAACTTTCTAATAATTAATAGAAGTAGGACTTAAAAACAAGCCAAATACTTACTTGACGGTATAGTACGGATCCACGAATTTTGGTACGATTGACCCTTTTTTATTTTTCACATAGCAAGCCAAATACGTACCGGTATAGTACGGATCCACGTACCTACATTGATACGGACTGGCCATTTTATGCCCATCCCTAGCATCCTAGTCCTTATGAACCGCTCTCAACGAAAAACAAATACGGGTTAAAAGAGTAATTTTAATGAAAGTTGGGAACTTTTCCTTCACTCCCTCGCATCGTCTTTCTGGCGGAGAGCTGAACACACTTGGGGTTGCTCAGCCGGTGAGTTTCACTTATGAATGCCGTAGAACATATTTTTTTTTAGTACCTATTTATCCTTATAAATGCGTTATGCTTATTCGAGTGCTATGCATGAAATAATGCTAGCCAAAAACGCTACGATTTCGACCTCTCAATCGAAGACTTTTTATGGTTTCTATGAATTTAATTTCACCTCCTATGACTATTGTTATAGTTATAGTTGTTTTCTATAATGTTCTCAAAGATATGTGAAGTCCACAAACTCGTATTAGGCTAGCGTAGTGCATTTTGGGAGGAGCCCCGACCTAGCAACGTGTCGCATTAAAGTTTCAACTCATCATTCAAACAATTCCACCTCCCCTTAGAATCGATCCGAGAGCCACAGCTAAAAATATACTATCTGAGGTGTTAACGACTTCAGCAGTTACAGCACTCATATGGTGGAAAGACATTTTATTTTAAATTTATTCTTTAGTAATAGAAAAACTTTTTACAGTAATTGATATCCCCGCAATAACTCGGAGCGTTCACATACGGTGAACGCTCAAAAATGACTTTACGACATCATAAAGTGAAGTGAACTTCTTGCGCGAAATATGAAATGTAATGACATTGACTAAGATTTATTGAACTGTAGTTTATGAGCCTAGCACGCGCTTGTACCGCTATCGAAATCGTGTTCGCAAACGTTACGTTAACTTAAAGTTCGGCTGTCTGTCAAATTATTCGTAGAGTTAACGTGTGCCATTAGTATCGGAAGATGTCAGACAGACTGATATACGACATACTAATAACTGACGTACGAATATTTTGACGATAATCATGCTCATGATACTGATGGTAAGTACTCATAGTAATCGTCATCTACTAACGGGTCAATTTGCCGACCTATTAGCCGATTTTGTAGATTTATTTTAAAGAAGCCAGAGCAGTAACGTTTCAAGCGGTGAAAACTTATTCAGAGTTTACTCGAATGCGGTTAAAATAACGTGTATAAGAAAAATTAAACGCCTAATAACATTCCGAAGCGAAAGATCGTTTCGCGATGCGTCCGTTATAGGTTGACATTAAAATTTGATATAGGAGTTAGGTCTTACACCGAAATAGATTTAGTGCACATAACTTAGTTTATAGTCACTAAAACACGTTTACGACTATCTCAGTGACAATATGGACGGCGGTGGATGGATTTGAAAATGTGTTACCTACTAACTGTTCTCGGTTACATTTATTCTTTTGTTTTAGTTCTTTTGTTCGTGTTGTTTCACTAGTTGTATTATTATGACGATCCCGGTGGTTTTTATATGGCATCCTACTACTGTAATAAATGTTAAAGTTTGTAAGGATGTATGGATGGACGAATTGTTAGATACTCTTTTACGCAAAAACGGCTGAACAGATTTGGATGAGATTTGGTATGCACGTACCTACTTTATAATCAGGATTAACTGGATCAACATATAGTAATTATTATACTTTCTATCCGGCATTATAGTTAGGCAGCGGTGATAGTCGTTCCTTAATATAATGCCAACAAAATATGATTTACATGGCATATAATGTCGCCCCTTACTCGAAGGGTCCGAGATTTTTTTTAAAAGTTATGTTTATAAAATTAAATATCACCTGCTTACAGCAAGTTACGGTGAAGGAAAACATCGTAAGGAAACCGGTAGGCCTGTATAATGTTTTCAAAGGAATGTGAAGTCCTCCTTAGTACAGAAACTTTTAAACTGAAATATAAATCAGCATTGCTCAGGAAACAACTTGCCGCGGAGAACCTGAAACATGCCTAGTGGAAGTCTTTAAATTTGAGAGAGCATTTTGATATAAAATAATTCATTAATATTCATCACACACACACACACACACAAACACACACACACACACACACACACACACACACACACACACACACACACACACACTCACACATACACATGCAAGAGTGTAGTATATGTTATTTATGTATGTATAAGAAATTTAAATTAGTGTTATATTTGTCTGTTCGTGTTTTCTGTTGTAAATGTTTTTATTTTCATAAATCTTTAATAGCGGCACTCGGGGTACATACTTCCACTCCCGCTCTACACCTTAGGGAGAGGGAGTGCCTGGAAAACAGCGCTGCACGGAGTCGTGGTGCGGCTCCGGGCAGCAGTGGCTGAGTCACTCCGTTTGCCCACTTTAGGTTTTATTTACTGTTTCTCTACGTCTTGTGAATATTATGTAACTTGTGTGGCAAAAAAAACATTATTTTATTTTTATTTTATTTTTTTCTCAAACCCGCACTAGGCCAGCGTGATGGACTAAGACCTACATCATTCATTATGAGAGGAGATCCGACCATCCGTGGGTCACTAATAAGCTACCTACTGAAATTGAAAAATTCATTGTAAACGATGGAAACATCCTTACACTAAATCAGTAGTATAGAATTACACAAACTGAAAATAGCTGTCGAGTCGTTACTCATCTCTTTGAAGTCCTGATGATGCTTTTTGAATATACTTCAACTTTTTAATCTGTTGTCGCCCCATTAATTTGACTTGTTGCTGCATACAGACAGGAATAGCTTACTGACTGACTGTTATGGATCGGATTGTTTTCCTTTTATTAGAAGACTAGCTTAAATACGCGACCTCGTCTGCGTGGGAAGAGGATTAATTCCTTGTGTACTAAATAACATTCAAATCTGTTATGCTATAGACGCTACAATGTACTTTTGGAAAACTAACTTTCGGTCATGTTTTGCTCTTGATGACCTTAACATTTGATACCCATATAATGGAAATGCTTAAACAACCAGTATGCTATAGTGAATTGCACATCATATTGGGTATAGAATGACGTCACTCAGCAGATTATGGACTGTCGTCTACAGTGTATAGACTCTACACTAGTTATTTATATACCGTGTATGGAACATTTCAGCTCCCTTGGGCTCTGACATTGGGTCAAATGCTAACGGTTTGGCTAAATAAGATGAGACACTTCGGGACAGATGAAACGACAAAAAACTTGTAATAAAGTAAATTTTAATCACTACATCTATTCAATTACAATAGTATTGATATACAAAATTGTATTCATAATACCAAAAAACTCTAGTCATCAGAAGCAGCATCTGCCTCCACCCGTCTCGTGGAGTCATACAAGGGATTCCTGAATGCGGTGTCTCCACTCGCGATGGGCACTCCTGAGTCCCTGCGCGTCAGGCACACCACGCTGTCAGTCCTGGTCTGAAACCTTGAGAACATTCCTGGAGCATTTCGATGCATGAACGGGAACCTCACATCAGTCATTTCGGACAGCTTGTAGTAATACACGTAGATCCCAACCATGACGAAGACAACCAAGAAGAACATGGAGAAGAAAATCTTCCCGCCTAGATTAGACTTGTCTAGAGGGCTCCCACTGATGTCGACAGACTTCGCACCCTGGACCCAGTGACGTTGCATCTGATGGTCAATGGCGTTCACCACTTCAGCACTGGTGCCTGAATACTCAGCCTTGTCAACTACTACGAGTTGGATTTTATTGCGGGGAAGTCTCCCTATATGGTACACTAGACTCTCCTCTCCATAGCTTTCGACGGTTTTCTGAACAAGCTCCTTGAAAACCATTATATCGAATGTTTCATCGATATTGAAAGAAATTACTCCTCCACAAATCTTGCAGCAATGTCCAGCTGGCTTGATGGGATCATTGCATGACGGTACTGCACAAAATTTGGCTTCGCAATCCATTTCCAAGCCATTCCTTTGGCAAGGACAGCCGGCTCTCGAAAGGCACTGCTTCTGTTCTACTCTCAATCCTGTTCCCAAAAATCTAGTCAAAATGAAATGTTCTGAGTGTTCAACCATCGATTTAAATCTTTCTGTATTATAACTGTCTTCGCCAACTTTTATTCCGGCAACGAATTGTGTTTGGTCTGGCAAAGTGAGAATGAACTCAGTGTTTCCTGGGAACACAACAGTGTCATCGAAGCATGGAACTTTTTCTGCGTCAGGTGTTGCCGCGTTATATTTGTCTGAACTCCATATATCTGGTTGGGCCCAGGAAACAACTGCTCGTTCTATATAATATACATTAGCTTCAGTACAATTAACATCGGCTTCGTCCGCTCCAAGTTCAATTAGCGCTTCGTCGAGATAGATTTCCCCGTCTCGTGGTAGAATGAAGCCACTCACCGAGGTCTTAGATGATAACCTTAGAGATCCCATTAGAGTATCCGGGAAAACTACTGTTTGCTTGGAACACGGGAGCTGGTTGTCATTGAAATTGTTCGGTAGATTGAACGATGTGCTTGGCACAAATTTGACGATTGATGCCGATGAAAGAGAAATTATTATGAGGAAATACACAGCCCGTATATACGCCATTGTTGGAATCAGTTTGCAGTATGACTGAACGAATGCTTGACTGCGAATGATCCCCGAGCGGATTAGGGATGCGACGGTCCGATCCGATCTTCAAAAGAGGACATACGATCACTTCGATATTTGGATCGTAATGAAACCATACGGTCCGAATGCGGATCGATACAACACTACAAGTATCGGATCGACCATCCAATTTTATGGTTTTCACATAATATAATACAGACACGGTAATGTTGGATAATGTTACTGTTGGCGACGCAAATGTTAATATTATGTTAGGTAACCAAAATATGTATTTTTTATTAATTGTCAATTTAAATTTAGTAGGTTATTTTATGTTTAAATTCTTATTAAAATAATAATAAATTAAAGGACACTGGCTGAATGAAGGCGCGCGCATTCGACATATTTTATTTAAAAAAGGAACGAATGCGCGCGAAGCGGCGAGCCCGCGAAAACAAAAGAATATCGTTTTTCAGTTCTAATTTGTATGCATTATCGAGTCCGCGCGCTTTTATGTCCCAAATTTTCACAAAGTTTTGTAATAGTTTTTCACATAGTTTCAATAGTTTATTTTGCCTGTTCCATAGTTATTCAGTTATTTTACCGTTGCAATTATACATTTTTACAATAAAAGACAATAGTTTTCACTAAGTGTTCACCCCGCCGCCTACAAGTTGGTCCTTCGAGCCGGATTCTGAATTATGTTCCGTAGTCCTCCGGTCACAATGGTGAACACACGTAGTCAATCACGAACGAATAAGGGAGAAACAGTACCAGCCACAGAAAGGAATATCGCAGGGAGTGAGGCGAAGCCGAGGTCGACATACGCAGGAACGGGTATTGTTACGGCGCCCGTTTCACATCATGGGTCGGCACGTATGGGTTCTACATCTTCGTCACTCCTCGCACGAAGGAAGAAGCTGGAGCTGGAAGCCGCGGAAGCCAAGGCTCGTATACAAATGGAGCTCATTGAGAAGAAGTTAGCTGCAGATATAGCTGACCTAGAGGAAGAATACAGTCCACCGTCGGAGAGACGAAGTATAGAAGATAATGTGGAGGAGTGGCTGGAGCGCAGCCTACACGAACCTGATGCACCGCGCACCCGCGACAACGGGCGAGCTATGGGTGCGGGGTGTCCGCCCGCGCCGGGGGCAGCGAGCGCCGGCGCCGAGGGGACGGTTCACATGTTGGCGAGCGCACTGAGGGACCTGGCCGCCTCTACTCACGGACCCAATGGTAACCTGCTGAGCCGCTTGAGCACACCGAGGGACTTACCCGCCTTCTCCGGTGACCCGATGGAGTGGCTGCAGTTCAGGCAAGCATACGAGGAGTCCACCGAGGTATGTAATTTTAATAATAAAGAAAACCTGTGGCGATTAAGAAAGTGCTTGCATGGAGCGGCAAAAGAAGCAGTATCCGCGCTCCTTATTAGTGCCGCATCGCCCGAATCAATTATGTCTACACTAGAGTTGCAATTCGGGAACCCAGACATCATTATATCCCGCATAATGGTAGACTTAAAGAGACTACAACCCATGTCACACGACTATCACAGAGACATCGTGCGCTTTTCAATCAAAGTAAAGAATTTCGTTGCGGCAGTACAGGCCGTGGGCCGAGGCGAGGTGCTACAAGGGACACACATAGCTTCGATTATTTTATCTAAATTGCCAACCGTACTGATTTCTAAATGGGCCGATCATTCCCATACATATGTACCTGAACACTTCACAAGTAAAATAGAATTATTATCCGAATTTTTAACAAACGAAGCCCTCAAGATATCTAAGTCTGGTGTACACATTATACCACCTCAGCTGACTACCAACATAAGGCAGAGTTCATTCACCCCGCAGCGTAGACAAAATGTGTTAGTGCAGAGTGTCCCCAGTGATAGTGAAATGTGCAAATATTGTCGTGTATCTAATCATAACCTACCGGATTGTAAACAATTTAAAAAATTATTTCGTAGGAACAGGTGGCGCTATATAAAACAACATGGTTTATGTTTTAAGTGTCTTGTGTCGCGACATAATCGCGAGACATGCCCAGCCGCCGCGTGTAACAAGGACGACTGCGGCCTCCCCCACCATCCACTGCTGCACTACCCAGTGCGTCCCGTAAGTAGTGAAAACACACGCGCGGACATTACTGCACCGGACGACCAGGCGCCCGAGACGCCGTCGCAGCCGGAATTAGTGACCCACGTAAGTGCTAATGACTGTAAAATTTTACTGAAAGTTGTGCCCATAAACATTCATGGACCTAATGGCACATTCACTACGACGGCGTTGCTCGATGATGGGTCGACGGTTACTCTAATAAGTGCCGACTTAGCCCAGCGCGCCGGCCTGCGTGGGCGCAGCGAAGCTATGCGCGTGTGTGGTCCGTGGGGCGGGGACCAAGTAGAATATAATGTAAATATTGTAAATTTTAATGTGTCCAATAGAAATGGAAATACAGTGTAAACTCTTTATAACGAAACTCAAGGGACTGAGCATTTTTTGTCGTTATAGAGAGTTATCGTTATATGAAGTGAACAAAAAAACAACCAAATTAACAAGAATTTTTAATATGTATGTCTTAGACAATAAATGCTTATAAAATATTGTTAACACAATATATAGTCTGATAACTTTGTATAACGTTTTCAATCGCACGTATCACTTTTTTCGTCAACACTAATCGCTTTCCGTTTACTGGCCATGTTAATAGTTTCAAAGTAGGTTTACGACTGATAATACGATAGGTACCCAGTATGCTTGGTCGAAGACCATCACTTCCGAGAAAACAATGCATCATACTGCACATGTTCAAGGCAATTAAAGCTAACAAAAGCTAGACCGACCTCGGATGTTTCGGAGATTCAAAGTCTTTTGTTACCTGATAACATAACATAAACAATAATACCGATAATAAATATTTACTGTCTAAAAATATGAACACATTTCTTCGTAATAAAGAATGGTGTATCGCTATAAAGAGTGTTTCAATATATGGGTTTTAACGCAAACCAACCAAGTTGGGCTCACTTCAACATTATAGGGAGTTTATCGTTATAAAGGATAATGTTATAAAGAGTTTACACTGTATGTTCAATATTAAAGCCCGTAGTGTAAAGGAACTGTCATTGCCCGAACAGGACATTTCTTGTGTAAATATTGATAATTTTAAGCATTTGTATATAGTTAAGGATGACATTGATTGTAGTGTAAAAAAGCCTGAAATTTTAATAGGGCAAGATAATTATCATTTATTGTTGCCCAAGGAATTAATTGTAGGTGGGCGTAATGAGCCGTGTGCCTCCCTAACTGCTTTAGGTTGGTGTGTACATGGCCGGGTACCTGTGCCAGGCCACGATAACCAAAACCATTCTGCTTTATTTGTAGCAACAGAACATGAATGTGAACGTGAATGGGACGATATTCACGAGACGGTACGTCGTTCATTCTCGCTAGAGTCAATGGGGGTGTCGTCAAAACCTCGCGAGAACTCTGAGGATCTGCGTGCGGTGGCCCGTCTGGAACAAACTGCTACTTTAATCGATGGAAGATGGTACGTCGGATTACCGTGGAAGGACATTAACTCAAAAATGCCCGATTCTTACCCTACTGCACTATCTAGATTGAAGGGCGTAGAGAAAAAAATCTTACGTAATAGTGAGTACGGACAGAGGTATGTTGAACGTATTAATCACTTATTTGCTAACGATTATGCTGAAAAAGATAAGAACAACAATGTTACAAGTCGCACGTGGTACTTACCGCATTTTGGAGTGGACAACCCTAATAAGAAAAAGTTACGATTAGTTTTCGATGCGGCCGCAAAATCAAATGGATTGTCTCTTAATGATTACTTGAATAAAGGGCCTGATTTATTAGTCTCACTTTTAGGTATTATGTTACGTTTTAGAGAAAATCGAATTGCAGTCACAGGTGACATTAAGGACATGTTTTTAAGAATTAAAATATTGGCTGAGGATAGGGATGCATTTAGTTTCTTATGGCGTGACGACCCGTCTGAGCCCGCCAGTAAATATGTAATGTCGTCACTTATCTTTGGTGCTAACTGTGCCCCGTTCATCGCTCAATTTATAAAAAATAAGAATGCACATCGCTTTAGCAATTGTATGCCCTCTGCCGTGTCTGCTATTTGCACTCAACATTACATGGACGATTACATTGATAGCGTCCCTGACGAAGAATCTGCCATGGAATTAATACGAGACATATCGTACATACATAGTCAGGGAGGTTTTCAAATGTGTAATTGGGCTAGCAATAGTCAAACAGTTTTAAATAGTATTCCAAAAGAAAATCTCAGTTCCACGGCTATAAAGTTCAAGATCGATCAGCATGATGAGAGCGAACGAACACTAGGCTTACTGTGGTTTTCGAACGAAGATACTTTAGGTTTTGATGTAAGTTTTAAGCGCATCCCTAATGACCTAATTAATGGAGAACAAAAACCTACTAAGCGACAGATGTTACGCATAGTCATGTCCATTTTTGATGTTTTCGGATTTTTGTCGCCTTTTACTATAAATGGTAAAATTTTATTGCAAGATACGTGGCGAATGAATATTGGTTGGGATGATCCTATATCGGACGATATTTTTGCTAGGTGGCAAAAATGGTTGCAAGTATTAAAGATTGTAGGAGATATACGTATACCTAGGCATTACGGATTAGCTACCTCTGCCGATACTAACGATTTTAGCTCACAGAATAGCAACGAATATCAAAACTTACAGCTACATATATTTTGTGACGCCTCACCAAAGGCTATGTGCGCAGTTGCGTACTGGCGTTGGACAAATAATGGCCGTGTATACGTCGCATTTATAGCAGGTAAGTGTAGAGTCGCGCCTGTAAAACCTACATCTGTTCCACGGTTAGAACTACAGGCAGCCTTATTGGCTGCGCGGTTGGCGGACACCATTAGGTGTGAGCATAAAATGGTTCCCAAGAAAAGGTATTTTTGGAGCGATTCTGCTACTGTATTGTACTGGATACGAAATGATGCACGAAATTATAAAGCTTTTGTAGCTCATAGACTAGGTGAAATTGATGAACTAACACAAACCAATGAATGGCGTTACGTGCCCACAAAGTCAAACGTTGCCGATTTAGCTACTCGCGAGACATACGACGAGACCATTTTGAAAAACGGATGGTTAAATGGTCCCGAATTTCTTAACGGTATAGAGTCAACATGGCCAACTGACTTTTTAAAATCAGAAATAAATAATACAGATCTAGAATTTGTATCAACAATACAAGTCAATCAAACAAAAGACCTACCAGTGCCGGACTGCAATAGATTCTCTTCATGGGTTCGGTTAATACGAACTACCGTTATTGTACTTTCTTTCATTAACAAGTGTCGGAAACTAACCTGCTCTAATCAAGTTACCCTTATGGATCAAGCCGAGCAACTACTGATTAAACAAGCTCAAGCTGAATCTTTTAGCACCGATATAGCCACAATAAGCATGGGAAAGCAATTGGATACTAAAAGTAGGCTACTTACCTTGTCCCCGTTCCTTGACGAGTACGGGATTCTCCGAGCAGGTGGTCGTATAGATGCCGCGGTTGATGTAGACCTAGAAGTAAAAAGACCTGTAATTTTAGATGGCCGCCATCACTTGTCCAGATTGCTTGCACGATACTACCATGTGAAGTTCGCACACGGGAATCAGGAAACAGTTGTAAATGAACTGAAACAAAAGTATTGGATTATCAAAATGAGGCCAACAGTAAAATATGTAGCTTCTAGTTGCATGTTTTGTAGAATAAGAAAAGCTAAACCACAAATGCCCAGAATGGGAGACTTACCAGCTGCCCGCATGGCACACCATAGTAGACCGTTCTCCTATTGTGGAATTGACTTATTTGGGCCGTTCTATGTTACAGTAGGAAGACGTCATGAAAAGCGTTACGGCGTCTTATTCACCTGTTTAACTGTTCGTGCAATTCATATAGAATTAGTTCACACCCTCACGACCGATTCATTGATTTTAGCTCTTCGACGCATGGCAGCAAGACGTGGCTGGCCCAGCCACATATTTTCGGATAATGGAACAAATTTAAAGGGTGCCGATGTCGAGCTAAGGAAATCCATACAAGAATTAGATCAAGAAGTTTTAAAATCTGAGACAGCAAATCAAATGACTACATGGTCATTCATACCGCCTGCGAGTCCCCACTGGGGTGGGGCATGGGAACGTCTAATTCGCAGTGTCAAGGAGACACTAAAAGTTGTATTAAGAGATCGTGCACCAAAAGAAGAAGCATTTTGTACGCTGATAGCTGAAATAGAAAACATGGTAAACAGCAGACCATTGACTCACGTTTCCGTAGAGTTTGGTACCGAAGAAACACTTACACCAAATCATTTTCTACTTGGAACGTCGTCAAACGTACCCGTTATGGGAGTCTTCAATGACTCGGACTTATGCCTCAGACGCCAATGGCGTATCTCTCAGCACTTGGCTGATATGTTTTGGAAGCGTTGGGTAAAAGAAGTTCTTCCTGATATGATACCAAGAAGAAAGTGGCAGACCGAGAAACGCTCTCTAATGGTGGGAGATTTCGTAGTAGTTGCTGAACCAGATGGGCCCCGCAATGTATGGCCCCGAGGAGTCATAACACAGGTATTCCCGGGAAAAGATGGAAGGGTCAGAATGGTAGAGGTTAAAACGAGGTCTGGCACACTTAAAAGATCTGCTGCTCGCGTCGCCTTAGTACCCTTGGTAGATGAGTGTTGCTAGCGCTCCACTAGGGTGGGGCATGTTGGCGACGCAAATGTTAATATTATGTTAGGTAACCAAAATATGTATTTTTTATTAATTGTCAATTTAAATTTAGTAGGTTATTTTATGTTTAAATTCTTATTAAAATAATAATAAATTAAAGGACACTGGCTGAATGAAGGCGCGCGCATTCGACATATTTTATTTAAAAAAGGAACGAATGCGCGCGAAGCGGCGAGCCCGCGAAAACAAAAGAATATCGTTTTTCAGTTCTAATTTGTATGCATTATCGAGTCCGCGCGCTTTTATGTCCCAAATTTTCACAAAGTTTTGTAATAGTTTTTCACATAGTTTCAATAGTTTATTTTGCCTGTTCCATAGTTATTCAGTTATTTTACCGTTGCAATTATACATTTTTACAATAAAAGACAATAGTTTTCACTAAGTGTTCACCCCGCCGCCTACAGTTACCGTGATACAGGTATGTTATTGTTATTTGGCGGTCAATCCAACGTACCAAAGTAACTTCAGATTTATTTGTTTATTTATTTATTCAATATTTAAATACTTCAACATTGTTACAAATATCAAAACAAAATGTCGATACTTTAAATCTTTATTATTAGTGGCGAGTGGTGGCTACGGCGGGTGAGTAGAAACATTTTTCGTGTATATCGTGTCATTACACGCTATAGGTAAACGTGAAGCGCGTGTTTTTTCTGTTTCCTACAATAAGAGATGCATATTTGAAAATAAACCCCAAACCCTTGCTTATAAAAAAAAATTAACACGATTTTTTGGATCGATATTTTGGGTATCGGATCGAATGCATACAATCTGATCGGCGGATCGGATCGAGACGTTACTATCCGTATCGATCCGCAGTATCGGATCGAGTCCAAAAAAGTCGCATCTCTAGAGTGGATGTAATTGGATCCGAACTGATGTCTGGTCGTTTGTTATCAGTATAACGTTTCATGCTGATGCCTCGCTATCAATTTGAACGCGGTGGGTGGATTCTTTGTTCGTGCAGAATCGTCACCTCATTATTCTTTCACTCTTGGTATTTGGATGATGAAGTCACGTGTTTGTATGTGTAGTCACGGATGCACGTATTTTTTTCTTATTAGCATAGTTTTTCTAATAAAAAATTTCGTTTCGAACTAAATTTGACTAACAGTAGGTACACACTAAAAACGATAAGAAAACAAATTTTATTCGAAAAGAATAAATATTTATTTATTTAATGTTAATATTTTGAACTTAGCCACTTCGCTGTCCTGGAGTCACATGTGATACATACCCATTGTTTAACTATTGTATCTATTTATTGGACAGGCAAAGTTTTAACATGTAAAATTTCTTAAAAGCAGTAGGTACTTATTCAAATTACTTTTTATTATAGGAACGCTCACAAATTCCAAAAACATAAAAGAAGTTTCTCTTAAACGATCTAAAAATAACCAGTGGGTTTGACCCGCGACCTACTACGAAAAACATATCCCAAAACTGTGTGTATAAACAAAAGCTTATCCATAACCCGCGAAGCCTCAGGATTACGCCATCTTGAGGCCGCAATAAAAGTCAGCCAGACCTCGTTATTACTTGATACCTTATGATTTATCACGATATAACACTCCTATGACTCCATAACGCTGCTGTTATGTGGAATAGTATCAATATAGGCCAGTCGGACGATTTTAAAATGAGCATACGGTTTCCGACACGTTTTAACGAAAAGATAAGAGGAAGTATCAAGCACAAAGTAAGAGGATGAGGGTGAGGATGAGGATATATTCGTGAGGAAGAGGAAGAGGAAGAAGAATCCTCATCAACACTACTTGAGACGGAGATCATTAAAGTATTTGCCGAACGGAGTGACACAAAACCATGCGCCTGTCTCGATGTAAAACTAAATGGAAGTTATACACAAAAGCTGTCATTGTGTTACGACCCACAGACATGAGAAAACAATGAAGGAGAGGAATCTCTTGAGAACAAATTCTTCACCGGGGATCTCCCGTCAAAGTGCGCACTGGGGTTATGCGCGATTCAAT
Organism: Erynnis tages; assembly: GCA_905147235.1. NCBI lineage: Eukaryota > Metazoa > Arthropoda > Insecta > Lepidoptera > Hesperiidae > Erynnis > Erynnis tages. The sequence continues at coordinate 1,598,962 of LR990076.1, forward strand.
TTTGAGTTTCGCTTAAATTACCTGAAGATAGCTACCAAATAAATTCCACAGCAGTAAGCCGCTGGTTTCATGGGGTCTAGGCGGCGATATGGCGTCGATCAGGTAGGCCTATATCCAACAATGGATAACAAAACGCTGATATCGACAAAAAGGAGAAGATTATACGAAAAATGTTCCGCAAAATTCCTAAAATGAGCGTATAAACAAAAGCTTATCCATAACCCGCGAAGCCTCAGGATTACGCCATCTTGAAGCCGCAATAAAAGTCAGCCAGACCTCGTACAGGACTATTACTTGATACCTTATGATTTATCACGATATAACACCGCTAGGTGGTTAAGCAGAAACCATTAATGACTCGAGGGGTGGAAATTTAATAAGAGACTGCACCCGTGCCAAGGAGCGTAGTTATGCAAATTTTATTGCTGGAAAAGCCTCAATTGTGGAAACATACGAGTCGAAATTGGAGGCGATTTCTAATCGTCTTTTATCACGAATATTACCTTTTTAAAGCTTTGAAACGATAAGTGATTTTAGAGTAAATAAATCTTAATTTTGAATAAACAAATAATGAAGTTGTTGCTAAGATTTTAACTATAAATATTATGAACATTGAAGACAGTGCTGCCTACATAAACAATTTAGCCTTTGCTCTAATAATTACAGTATTGCAAACTTATTTGTTTACAATAGAATCGAGTTGTAATTTTCTTTAAATAGATAAGTTCCGCACTTCTCGAGCTAAAAATAAAAACCTGCTTCTAAGCTAGCTTCTAAGCTTCTTAGCTAGTTCAGGCAACCAAAAAAACAATATTCTATTTTTTTATTTGCTGTCATCTACCACAAAGACAAACAAATTAAAATCGTTGTGTAAATAATTCCCTGTCCCGTAACACCGATTCCCTGTCTCATGAGTCACATGTGACTCATACCCAGGTTAACTATCATGACTCCTCATTGGACCGCTTAAGCGTTAAAAACACTCAGAGCAATAGAATTTACTGCCTCGCTGGTCACATGTGACTCATACCCAGATTAACTATTATAACTACCTACTAGACAGGTAAAGCGTGCAGACTACTCAGAGTGTTAACGCCCAAAATATTCACCCATGTGTCTCCACCCCATAGTCTTCGGAACGTAACAAGCTGAAACGCACAATACGGCAGATGGGTAGATAACGCCGCTAAGTGTTCGAGTTTTACGGTTCGCGGGAACGACGTCCCCTACGGTCGGGGATTGCGGAGAGCCTTATTGCCTCGTGGTTCTGCGTTCTACGTGTGTGGTAAGACATAATTAAGCCACACGTACCCCGCGAACGGCACTAGGATAACCACAGATATATAACTGAAGCTTGCATTGCAACTGAAGCTTTCCCTACGGTTGGGGATTACAGGGTGTCTTGTTAGCTCGCGGTTCTGCTACCTGTGTGGTAAGATATAATTAAGCCACACGTACCACTCCGACGACACTAGAATAACCACAGATATAATCCACACGTAAAACATGACATTAAGATACCCATAGTTGCATAACTGAAACTTGCATAGAAATTATACAGCATGGAGGGTATAAATTCATGGCAGAATAAATGTAAAATTTCGTATATTTTGTTGTTATCTGTTATTGTTGTTACTCTTAATGATAACTATATCAAACCACGTAAGTTTATGTTCAAGGCATAGATAAGTGTTCTAGGGACACAACATAGCTGTTATGAGTAAATAAAAGAGGAGCTCTCCATATAAGTAAGTATTTCTCTTGATACCAATAAATTCGTCATGTTGTGTTCAGTGTGAGTTAAGGTTTAATTTTTAGCCTCTAAAGAAGGCTTTGTTCCCTTCAACTGAGCAGATAGTAACACATTCCGAAATATACTGTGCAAAGGTGTTCTGAAGGATTATGGTGAAGTATTTGCATATATTAAATTGATTAAACATTCCTTTTCATCCAGCGGCGGTGATAGCCCAGTGGCTTAAAATTTGACCTCGAATCGAGGGGTCCGGGTTCGAATCCTAGTGGCACGCACCAATGACTTTGTAAAAAAGTTATGTGCGCTTTATAAAATTAAATATCACCTGCTGTTACGGTGAAGGAAAACATCGTGAGGAAACCTGCATGTATGAGAGTTCACAAAAAAAAATGTTCTCAAATGTATGTGAAGTCCACCAACCCGCAGTAGGCCAGCGTGGTGGACTAAAGCCTACATCCCTCTCATTACGAGAAGGAGACCCGACCCTGTATTGGGTCATTAATGGGTTACTGGCAAACATTCCTTTACCACACATCAATTCAAGTGTACACAAACTGCAGGTGATAATGAATAAAAGCTTTTGATTTTTGATTTGATTTTAATACTAAGAACACAGTTTGATAATACATTTTTAATTCATTATTAAACTTTGTATGTGTGTGTTTGTGTCGTAATTCGGTGGGAATTTCAAGAATTAATTTGTTAATTAAACTATTACCATTTTATTATGTGTTAAGTTATCTATATTATGATCATTTTTACGAATATGTGTTAATAATGAACTGATTTAATTTTACGAACATCTAACTTTTTAATTTTATTACTTTTAGTGGTCATCTAATTGTCGTTTTCATTTAAAATTTAATACAGATACAAAATTAAAATTTGTTTTTAAAATCCAGAACACATAGTTTATATTCATTATTGCACTGTTTTATGAGAAATACATTTACCTCAATTATAATTTTTATATTTCGAAAGTTGTTTCCTTAAATTTGAAAGACAAACAAACATTCAGGATAGTGTTAAGACACCGGTGGAGGGTCCTGGGTTCGATTCCCAGCAGAGCAGAGATTTGAATGATAAATTTGAATTTCTGTTTCTTATCTGGGTGTATTGTGTTTTTGTCTTGTGTGTGTCCATGGCACCCACGACACAGGGAATCCTAGTGTGGGGCTATGAGTGTGAAGCGTTATTAATTTATTTATTTTCCGTCTAAACGTCGTCTAAATAACGTTGTCTGAATAATTGAAAACAAAGTCACGTCAAATGGCTAGTTGTTTAATTAAGGCGACGTTTCCGACATTAAAACCTAAAGGGTACATTCAGTCTCCCCCGGAATCTTAATTTTATAACCATTATAACTATAAACCAGATCCCAAATCAGACGTTCACAACCTTTCAACATTTAATAAGAAAGTTTTTGTCGTCGCTGGGAATTGATCCTATGACGCTCCTCAAGCAGAAGGTCAAATAACCAACCACAATTAACCTTTATAAAGACTGAAGAATTATTAGGGGTACAAATTGCTACTTCTTAGAAGTCTAAGTACCTAGTTACCTACGTTTACCTACATAGAATACGAAATCAGATTTTGCCTTTTTAATCGAAAAAAAGAACCTAACTGCTCCACAACTAAAATGATTTTGGAACCGAAATGAAATGTTGAGAACATCTGCCACACCCGATAATGAAAATGAGGTTATAAATTTTATGAGATCTCTAAAAGCGTACACTAGTGGAGGTGCGAAATGTCGGACGACAGTAAAACCCCAGATTAAATAACATGATAAAACCTAATCCAAATCGTTGAACGTCTTAATTGCCTATTAGTCATAAATAACGCACTGCCCCGTGTTGTGGGAAGCGGTGATAGCCGAGTAGCTTAGAATCCGACCTCGAATCGAGGGGTCAGGGTTCGAATACCAGTGGCAAGCACGAATGACTTTGTAAAAAAGTTATGTGCGCTTTATGAAATTAAATATCACCTGCTGTTACGGTGAAGGAAAACATCGTGAGGAAACTTGCATGCCTGTTCACAAGTTCACAAAAAAAATGTCCTCAAATACAATATAAATGTTGTCCGTGTTGGTTGCTCAGTCGGTTGTGTCAGCCAATCGTAATACTTCTTTTAACATAATTATAATATAAAATTTAGTTTTAGTTTTTTAAGGTATAATTATTGTATGCCCGCATAGGGTAGACTGTTCTTAACTTATTACAATTTTTGTAACATCTTTCTCGTGTAACAGTCAACAATAAACGCATTTTTTTCTTTTCTTTCTTTTCTTTTCTTTCTTTTCTTCTTTCATTTGGCTGTAAACCTGTTGATCCGTATACCTCTTCTCAAAAGCGTTAATTCATTATCAGGTAGGTGCAAACTTAACTCACAATTAAAAGGAGTCCTCAGTCCACCACGGTAACCTAATGCCGATTGGTGAACTTGACATGCCTTTGAGAACACAACGATGAACTCTCAGGCATGTACATGGTTTTCCTCTCGATGATTTCCTTAAAGACAAGTAACTTCCTACACGTTGACCTAAAAATATGACCCCGAGAGGAATAAAATGTATCCTATATCTTAATTTAGGTTATTGCCTCATGACATGTGTACCAAATTTCATCCAAATCTGTTCAGCCGTTTTTGCTTGAAAGATTAACAAACATCCATCCATCCATTTATCCTTAAAAACTCTAGCATTCATTAATTATGTAGTAGTAGGTCAAATTATTTAGCTGCTTATAATAATCCATGGTAAATAACCGAACAAAGTAAGTGTGGTATAGTTTGCTGTTGGTTTCAGGCCATTGTTCCTTCCGTTATAAAATAATCATCCCCGGTGCGAACGAAATGTCGTGTAACGGCCCATCTCACCCAGTACCACTGTTTTAGATTGGCCCGTTAGCGTTATTTGGCTGTGTACTCCAGATAACTGAGAGCGCAACCTCGAACGTGATTTTTACAACTTTCTAATCTTAGTAAGTAATATTAATTAGTTATAGTTTTACATCACCGGTATCGTCTCCAGCTTCATATCAGCTTAGTGGCTGAAATAATGCTTAGTGATCGATTTTTTATAACTGTGCAAAGATTCAATTAAATCTGTCGTCTCAGAGGTCATAGCCTAATTTACTCGTAGGATCAGAAAGCCTACAAAATTTATTTATTGATTTATTATAGTGGATGAACTTCTATCTTACATCACAGTTACAAATCAGAGGAATGAAAGCTTACTAAGAGTACTAAGTCATATTATTATCAAACTACCAATCCACGATAGTCCAACATTCCATTATATGAACGGAGCAATGAATGAAACTAAGAATGAGCGAGCAAACGAACGACTAGGGAATCAATTTATCACGTAAAGGTCGAGGCATTGTGTTCAGCGCTATTGATTTGAGGCCATTCACCTCAATCCCGACGGGATAAGGGGACTGAAAAGTCAATGTAGCCCGCTATTTACTGAGAGGTAAAAATGGCATTCAAGTTATCGACTGATTCTAATTTAAGCAAAAGTAAACGTAGGTACTTAATTGCTTTATCTGTAGTTTTATCCACTACAGTGATTTAGTAAATAATTAAAAAAATAATAAAAGTAAGCAAACATTGTACTGATATCAATATTTAAAAAATCAATGACTTTTATCGACAAAAATATTTTTTTGGCACAGACTTCACCAAAATGGTAAGTAAAAAGATTTTTCATATCTAGGTCAGGATATCAAAAATGGGACATCTAAAGTTAGGGGATAGTTATTTTTACGTCGCCTTTGTTTTGGCACAGCTGCTGTTGATATACATAATAATATTATATTTTTCCAGTTGTTCCTGATTATTACGGTAATTTTCTTACTATTCCTGAAACGCTTGGGCCTCTTTTTATTTTTGGGAATTAAAAAAAGTTGAGCACATTTTTTCTTTATCTCTTGCATAGTATCACTATTCACTCTTATATTATACATAATTATATACTTTGTGGAAGTATACTTAATATTGGAAATCGGTACTAGGTATATCCTGGCAGCAGTTCATTGTCATTGTTTTAAAATTTAAAACCATATACAAGCAGGTAAAAAATAGTAGGACGGTACTCCTGCCTTTTAATTCCTTACTGAAATATATACGCTATTTGGTAAGCAATTCCTCTTTTGGCCGTCTATAAAACAGTACACCCAGTCCGTAGCGAACAAAACGCACGAGCGGATCCGTGATAAAGAAACAAAGGAAATAATTTATCACGTGGGAGTTCGCAGATTGTTTAAGCTCTATTGATCCGAGGCTTTATCTTAATCCTAATGAAGATTAGCAATTTTTTGTCAAAATTTTGCAAATCTGCTATAAATTTAGTTTCGAAAGAAAAAGGTTAAAAAGAGAAGAGCACTGTAATACAATGCGAAACACAAAATTTAAGATAGATAAATTTTAACTCTTGAACATTTCATTCATTCAATATTAAGGTCAAATAGGCGAAACATAATAGTAATTTACGTGTCACAAAGTCACAACCGATTGATATAAACAAACAAAATACGAACGAATAGGTACTCGAGAACCGAGAAAACGACAAAGGAATCGATTTATCACGTAGCGGTCGCGGATATTGTTCCGGCTTATTGATCTGAAGCCTTACCGAGGATTAGATGCTGAAACACAAGGTGAGTTGGAATTTCTGGAACAATTTAAAAAATTTTCAGAGAAGATCTGAATCCGAGACATCGCCTTATAAATATATTGTACTATGAAGAACGGGTTGTATTTTTTATTGTACTTAGGTACAAACGGGAAGGTTTACCACCTGGTTTAGTGGCCACTGCAGCCCATAGGAACCCACGCCCAACCTCAAATAGGGTATAATGTAGATATTTTTATAGCATGCAGACCACCTAATTGATCGCTGCAGTCCTTGGACACATCAATCAACACATTATCATCAGCACCTCCAATCAAAAGTAGAAATGAAATGCTATCTGCAGTTGTATGCGAATGCTTTGTTACTCACGAGGACTAAGATTTCGCTTCAAATAACCAACAACTCCCCAGCAACCATACACCATCAGCTGTAGCCGAAGACATAAAGAACATGCGACCACTGGTTAAGAGACCTCCCCGCTCCCTCTCTCGCCCTCTCTCTTTCTCTCTTTTTCTTTCTCTTATTTATATCCACCTATTATTGTTTTAAATCGATCACATCAACCTCATATTTTATACACATTATACATACTTATATTCGCTCTTACTCCGTGCAAAAAATACGTAATTCACAAGACAAAACGTTTATTTCACGTCAGAAGCAACGCAAAGCAGAGACATTACCATGAATATACGAAGCCCCAACAAGACAGACAAACGAGGCGTATAAAAGCGAAAATAGAAAATAAATTATCAACACTTGTCATAACATCGAAAATATTACGAAGATACTAGGCACCGTTTAATTCCGAATTTACACGTGCAATAGAATCCAGACTCTATTTCTTAAGAATAAAGTCGAAAATAACTCCAGCATACCTTTCATTATACTCTCCTTAATTGTTGCAGCGAAAATGTTTAGTTCGTTTATTTCGCGATTTCGGAAAAGGGTAATGATTTGGCAATCTAGCGCTTAAAGTGTTATGGTTAAAGTTGCGTTCAGTGTGCGCTGTTTATGTATAAGTTGATGCTGTTTTCGACCGCCTGCTGGGCTGGTAGAGGTGATCATAACAAATCGTCGTGCTTTTAAAGTAGGGAGCTGTATGGAATTGAAAATTATTTTGGCGCGCAAGTTTTTCGCTATGTACAAAACAATTTTAAATCAGAAAGCCATGTATAAGTTGTCCCACAAATGTATTTATTTCACACTGTAGATGTTTTAAGTCATCTTGTACATTTGTTTTTTGTGAGTACATTTGTGATTTTACAGCAATGACTTTACGACTCTAAAGACGCTTTAATTTATCTTAGCGCACGGTGCTATGTATGAGTGAGCTTGTATGTAGTGTAGCAGTGACGTCATCACACACACACACAGCACCGCACGCTAATAAAAGTGTGTAGGTATACAGTAGGAAAGTCATTGTTGTAAAGTCACAAAGTTATGATCAGTCCTACTACTTTTGCTACTTACTACTACTTTTGCTACTTTTGTACAATAAAAGGAAATAGTGACAGGCCTACTGTTTTGCTACTTTACTTCGAACGAGGTCAAATCCAATGGCATATGTCAAATACGCTTCCACGCTTCAAAGGGTAACGAGGTTTTATCTGTGATTCGATTGAACTTATGCAGTTTCGTATAGTAATCGATCAAGTCATTAGTATAGGAAGATGTCAAAGAGACTAACAAAATTAACAAATTCACAGACTAACATATTATTATGACAAACTAGTGACTTATAGTTGCCGTCACGAGTGGTGAGCAGAACTTTCATTGGTCGGTTTGACATTGACTGCGCTGCGGTGCACACGATTGGTTCGACAGTCGTCAGTTCGTCAGTGTGCGTCGTCTATTGGTCCAGCACGTTTTTCCCGCTGCTGTACATTGGCCGAAAGTATACAATATCCCTACCACTGATAATCTGTGCTCACGACTCATGACGGTTACTATACTATACGAATACTATACTATACGAATACGATAGTGTGATAGTGTCCATGCTCAAGGCGTAGTTCAAAACCGCTCAACCGCCAGTTGCCTTAAGGACTAATGTCAACTCTTCTTTGTCACAAATGAATGTTTTCTGATGGCTCCAGGGGTCGCTCTGAACCCCACAGCCTACTAAGCGGCTGTTTATGCTAATGCCTCCCAGAGGGAACAATTGAGGGTATTTATGGTCTACCGTTCTTGGTAGGGTTATACCGAGATCGAGGGACAGCGGTTTGGAAATGAGATCTGTATAAATGAATGAATAATTGAATCGATCGGTACTAACATTTCAAATAGTTGAAATTCTGTTATCTGTACACAGATACTACGAATTTCCTGACAATTCAAATTTAATTTAATAAAACCAAGGATATATTTCGCTTTTTGTACATAATTATACCTATATACTTTAAACAAATGTTATCATCATTAATTTGCACACTACTTAATTAGTTTTTAGTTCAGGCATTTTGTATCGCCTAATGAAGAAAAAATTTAACGCTACATAGTTTTCAGTTTTTCACTGGAGTTTATAAATGTAACATGTATTGTTTTCTACGTGGCTGGCAACGCAGTGTCACTGCAAATATCCATGTTCGGCGATGACCACTTAACACTTATAAAAAAGTAAAATAATAACGTACAAAATGATAAATAAAAAAAACAAATTAAGCATTTTCAATATATCGTACCGAATCGTCGTTGCGCAAAACTGAATTGTATTCCGCCATATTTTTTGCTATTCTGCCTTGTTTCTTTTCCGTTCTATTTAGGGTGAATTGAGTGATAAGACGCCCGAGGCGGAGTCGAAACGCTTTGTGTTCCCCTCTGTACCTCTTGTACAAAACACCTGTCGAAAAAACGCCCGCCAGCCTTCCGATAACAATAAAGAAAGGTGCTTCAACATATTAAAGAGATTACGGGTGAAAATCTTAGCACCCGAACGTGAGGGCACGAAATGTAGGGTTCCGAGGCCTTTATGTAGAAACCAGATAACACAGACCCCTCTAGAAGTCGTGTGTGTTCGCGAAGGCAGCTCGAGTTATGTGGATGGCATCCTTCATCCTTAAACGCACTTCAAGTTCATTATTCTAATTGCTTTTTCATACAGAACTCAAACGGTTTACTCTTTCGAGTGCCATCGAGTTTTGCGAAAGCGTGGAAATTAAATTATTTTCTGCTGAACGCGGATGTTTTTGACGATATTAATTCGAGATAATAGCCGCTTTCCCGCTATTTTTACCAGATTTTGGGTCTTGAGAGTTTTATTTTCTTTTAGATTATGAGTAGGAGTGCCCTCTTTAAACTCCTCCTATTAAATCGCTTATAAAATTATTTCGGCAAATTGTTTTAGATGTAATGCTAAGGCCCTCAATTTACGCTCAATGGATGGTGTCAATGATAAAGTCAACATAAAAATCGCTGATTAAAAACCCTAGAAAAGTATCTTCTTATACGAGAAACACACATAGACAAACATAACGTGTACGTACAAAGTTCAATAAATTGTTGTCGAATTTTGACTATTTCACAATCTCTAGTAGTTTGATAAAAACCTCAGGAAACAAAATAACAATTCATTCACATAATTATTATGTCATTCTTCCGTGACACTTCATACGTTCATTCGTTCGCGAGCGCGGTAGCCTTGTTCAAACAACCGTCTGATGAATTGTTGCTTGCATGCGATGCGAAGTGCATACTGCATACTGCGGAATGGAAATAATTCAAAACTGTCTAGATTAAATAAGTAAACACAGAGTTGGTATTCAGAGCGTGCCAGTTTTGTGTGGCATTCGTACAGGGAAATCATACATCATTTTTAAATTTTTATGCTCATAGCCCCACACTGGAATTCTATGTGTCGTGGGTGCGGACACACACAAGCCAAGAACACACACACCCAGACTTGAAACAGAAAAAACTTATCATTTAAATCTCTGCTCCGCAATCGAATCCAGGACCCTCCGGTCTTAACTGCTTCGCCGCTCAGTTCGTCATATTGAATGATATTGGCTGCAAGCAATTTTATGTCCTTCAATTTTCGCATACTTTCCAAAATGTATCCTATAAAAATCTGCAATCCTGTACTTATAATGATGGAAGAATCTATACCGACCCGAGTGGCGCAGTGGTTAAGACACCAGTGCGCTATGCGGAGGGTCCTGGGTTCGATTCCCAGCAGAGCAGAGGTTCGAATGATGAATTTGAATTTCTGTTTCTGGTCTGGTGTGTTGTGTTCTTGTCTTGTGTGTGTCCATGGCACCCACGACACAGGGAATCCTAGTGTGGGGCTATGAGTGTGAAGCGTTATTATAATATAGGAGAACAATGGTCTGCTATATAATTTCTCAGCTTACATGTCTAGTGGTAATAAGCCCAGCTCATATTTTTAGTGGTAATAGGCTATTTCATTTCTCAGCTTCTATTTCTAGTGCCAATTACTACAAAAGTCAATGTAACCAAACGTAGAATCCTATACCTCGTAGCTCATTTCCTGCTGTTCAACCCACATCGCACGCGAATAACCTATATGTATGTTCATTTATTTTACTAGGGTACACCTGAAAGTACTTATGTATGTATTTGAGAAATAGTAGGCGTTAAGTACAGCCTACTATTTAATACTAAATTAAGAGGTAATTACCAATCAATTTAGATACTTAAAAATAATGCTATGACATGACACAAGAAGTATGATAATGAAATATGAAATCCGTAGACGCACAATACAAAAGGTGATACCAAAAATAATATGAATGTTAGCTAAAGTACCAAAGGTAGATACTACTTTTAGGTCATAATTAATCGAGAATATTTCCAGAAGAATAATAATGTATTCTTTTAATAATAATAAAAGGAATTTGAAGAAGAAGCTATTTTGTTACACGCTTTTAAAAAAACACAAATAAAAACAATCAATTTGTCTTACAAAGACAATACTAGGTATCTACCATTTTTGTTTTAAAATTTTGTCTTAAAAATGAAACTATTTTAAAATCTTGCAGAGATTTTGCAGGTCTGCAGTGGGTACCCTGGCGAACTCTAAAGAGGTTTTGTGGAGAATTGGAGAAACGCCAACGATACGCTGACCTAAAAATACTGCTGGAATTAAGTTGAATATGTAAGTTAATTAAAATGCACCTGACTGCAGGGCCATAAGAAGAAAGAGGGGGAAATATAAAACAGCTAGTGCAAAATCAAAAGGATAGGAATCTTATCTAAGATCGTAGGTTGCTTCTCATAAGATATTTGCCTCTGATGAAATATCTCCGATAGTCCCAGGGGTTAAGATTTCTAAGACCGAAACGTAAATTATGAAGAATATCCTGCTTCACAGCGTGTTATGATTAAGATTTAAAACGAAGGAACGGTAAGTACGTCCTAAGCGAATTTTCAAAAATTCGCAAGTGACCTGGTCAAGCCATAACCACCGTAACCCAAAATCATGATGAATCATTCAGCAACACGTAGACTGTTCATATGATTGTATTTAATTACACTCGCACGGGCATCATTTGCCATAAGTGATGAACACATAACTCATCGCGCGAGGTTCTGTTCGGGGTGGAAATGGGCGTTAGGACAGATGACGGGTTATTATTCATGTAAAAAATAATTTATCAAACCGTGTAAATAGCGGGAAATGTGGAACGTGCTATGGACCCATTTTTTACAGCTGTGAAAAAAGCCTTATTTTCTGGAGATATTTTTTGTGATATACAAGTAGTAAGCGAGTGTGGAGAACGTTTTTTATTACCTTACTAGCTTATGCCTGTGACTTCGTCTGCGTAGGCCTTAAATAAAAGTTAAAGTAACTGCTTCCTATGAGGACAAAGATGGTTAAAACTAGAGGCTGTAACTTTCGTGATGGTTGTTTTCTTTTTGGGCGGTTTAGGCTGTGCGTTGATCCGTCATTCAGGACAAAGCATTTCATATTATTACGTATAGATTAGAAAATATATTACGGCTCCTGGATCAGATCTATAGAAAACTATAGGAATAACATAGGTTTGATTCAATTCTCAAATTCTGTTCCTCTAGAGTCTACCAGAAGCCTCTCATCTTTTGGTAATTCGAAGAAATTTTTCCGAGTCTAACGCTGCCTTCGTAGTGCCGTCATAATCTGCCGTGGACTCCAAAGAGTATCCCTTTATATGGCTGTAATATGTAAGATGTTTTAAGTGTGACCACCTTAGTCCGTCACAAGCAAGACCTCCATAAAAAAACTTGACCGATCCAAAATGTTTGAGAAGTTCATCCGTGGAGTGGAGAGACTGCTAAAATATCTAAAGCTATATAGCACAAGCAAGATATTTTCACAATAATTTATCTTGTTAAACTCCATATAAATCGCTGTCCATAGATAGCATTCTTACTTTAAACTAACTTTCAACACCCATGTATCTCTCTCTCACAATCTTGACTTGAATTTATTAAAAACTGTAGCTCACAGACACATCCAGTGCTGGAGAACTCAGACGTGGAATAAGTGTCCGCATCGCTCTACGAGTATGTACAGCGCTCTAGATCGAAAATAGCGCGACACGATCGGAACTAACGCGACCGCTTTGTACCGCGCTCGCGACACATTGACACGCGATTACGACCGCTATAGAGTGGTTACGATCGCTTGCACTATTTGTTACATTTATCGACGCCATTCATTCTGGAGTATGTTTAATTAAACTGGACCATTGTCGTGGAGATGTATGGCAGTGCATTTCAAATTCATTTTATGGTGAGTCGTAACTCTTGACACGTTGATGGTTGTAAAAGCTTACAAAACTAAAGCGACTAAGTAAACGCGCTCGCTCGTTGGTACTCAGCTGGACTGAACGACGTATAAAAATTTTAGTACCTACATATTTACTTCTTAATAAATTAAACCTCTTATCCCTCCTACTACTCGTACTATCCTATATCCTATCCTACTTTATTTTCTGACTCTTTAACATAGCTAGAAGTAGGTTCGTAACTACCTAACCCTGATTGCAGCCGGCGTTATATCTGCAGCGAACGACGCAATCACACCGCGCGCCCTCGCGTGATGATTCCTGATGATGCGCCGATAACTGTAGCCTTGTAGGGTTGCCTACAGAACTGCAATGTGCCTTTACCAATTGTATAACACCTTCTACTAAAAATTGTATATATTGCTGTTGGTGTGTAATATAAATAAATAAATAAATTTACTCAACAGATAAAAATACTGGTCAATAATCCGGTTATAATTTGATACGATATCTTTTTTTATAAATTTACTTTTATTTTTTGGAGGAAAAGGGGAGATCTCCCGCCAGGCGATGTCACTGCCTGGGGACCGCGGTCCAAATGTTGACTTCGGACCATTTGTATATATGCAGAGATTCTGAAGAACTTTGATAGCGCGTTTGAGGATACGTCTTCCGATTGGCCAGTTCGGTATGACGCGTGTGACGTGTTCTATTGTTTACTACATTCGATGCTTGCGTCGTCATGCGTGGTCAGCATTTCATGTGAGGCGCGCGCTCATATTACTGTAGGTATCGCGCCGCTACAATTTAATATACAGGTAACAAATGTTTATCAAAATGGCAAACACACACTTTGTCACGTCACTAAGCCATCCAAATCAATCCAAAATACATAATATAAACAACGACGCCATAAAGTGTTTCGAAAACTGAAGCAGAAAAGTGTTGTGTTGACCAGAGATTTAGTCAAGAACCTAATTGTCTACTAGCAAGTATTATGATACCAACTTAATGTAAAAACAAATTATTTATACCTTAAAACGTATAAATAAGGACTTTTTAAATATATAACTTAGGTAAGTAGTAAACATTACCTAAGTAGTAGACCAGGTATTATAATACTATTTTAATCATCAAGATTAACTAAAATGCTGAAATTGAAAACCAAATCATATACTTAACTTAAAAGCCACAACTGACAACCCTAGCTGCTGCTGCTCTGCTGTCGACCAACTTTCTTTAATTGGACATTCCTATTGTAACCACGCACGCATTACCTTTAAAACACAATCAAAGTTGACCTTTATTTCGTGGCAACAGTGACTGTTATCCCAAAAACGACCGTCAAATGTTACCAGCCTTTGTTTTCGAGGATTACCGCGTTTTTTAAGGTTTATGTTCGTTAGTTAAGCCCTTTACTGTACTGACAAAGATCTTAATGACTCGTATGAATGATGCGTCATTATTTTGGAGAAAGCTGGCAATAATACACTTTATCTTTATACTTATGGAGATGTTACGTCGTTTAAGTTGAGCCCTTAGGCTAAAGTTGGTAACTTTTTTAATAACGGATCGCCATATTGGGAGTTCGAAAGTAATTTGCTAAATATGTATTTATTACTTTATCGAAAATTTTACGTACAAACAAACGTGGATGGATTTAATTTTTATACTTAGAACACTGTACTGTGTTATAGCTTACACACAGTCACTGCAAGCACATGAAGAAATTGAATATCTTGTCAATTTCAAAGTTTTCAAAATCAAAATCATTTATTTGCACGAATATGGGTTAGTCATTGGTTTTACAGGGCATTTTGATCAATCCATATTCACCTTTTCAGGTATGCAAATTAAAAAATAAAACTAATGTTAGTAATACAAATTAATTTATAAAATATTAAAACTTATTACTAATACACAATTTATTTGACATGTTTTGCACAATTTATTTGTCAACTATATTAATTATTTTCATTTTAAATCTACTTTTACAAATAAATAAAATTGGAGTGTCTGTTTGTAATAAAAAATAACCGCTATTTATTGAATGCATAATAATATGTGTGTATACACTGTACATGTACCAAAATAACATTTTTTACAATTTTTGTCATTCTGACTGTCTGTCTATCTTTTGTCTGTCTGTTTGTTCCGGTTAATCTCTGGAACGGCTGGACCTATTTTGACGGGACTTTCACTGGCAGGTAGCTAATGTAATAAGGAATAATTTAAGCTGATTTTAGAATTATATTATATGTTATTGTTACATGATTAAATTCCACGCGGACGAAGTCACGGGCACGTCTAGTACATAAATACAATTTGACTGAACAAGGTGAATTGAAAACCGTTTATATTAAAAACATTTTTTTAATTTAACACGTCAATAGGTTAGTGAGACTCCTAAAAGACTGTTACATAAATATTATATATATTTTATTTTATCCAATAAAAATCTTATCCAACAAGTTGTTAGACGAGTTGTTGATTGGCTCAGAAATTCGACATAACCACTTGAACAGACAATACTGTAGGTATTAATTGATCGCGCCGCGGGCGATTCGCAACTGAGCGAGCATTCGGCCGGTGCTGTTGCTAACTTTGCTGATTACACATCTTTGCCTAAATAAACTTCGGTTTAATAGATGAACTTCGGTTAAAGTGATTGTAGGAACTTCAAAAATATTGGTAGGTAATCAATTTATGGTATTGAGTGGCGTTGATTAGGGAAGGCTCATATCCGGTAATAAAGACAAAGAAGAGCTGAAAGCAAGGAGAAATTGGTATGGCGGTAAAATTCTTTAGGATAAAATTTATAGTAAGCTTGTATTAAAATTTTTAGTTTACGCAAAAAGTTACCACAGCTGACTTAAAGACAATGTCAAGTCAATTTTAGCGTTCTGGCTGATAGTCCAGTCAGTTTGAACATTTAATTCACAATAATTCCAAAAGTTTTCAAATTTTGATGTAAGGTCGGGAATGGTATTAAAACAAACTATAAAATTTTGCAACCTGTTCTGCGGTCCGGAACATTGTTAAAATTGCAATTAAATTAATTTTTGCTATATGGTCGTGAAAAAAATTCCAAAAGTTCTGCAAACTTGGAGTGGTATTAAATATATTATTTTACATCACGTGTCAAATTTGCAACCAATTTAAGTGTACGGAACATTTTTTTTTTATTACAAATTAATGTTTTTCTTTATTAAACTGAAGGAAAACGTTCCAAAAGTTCTGCAAATTTGACAGATATATCGGAAAAATATACCGAACGATTGTATAAATTTGCAACCTTTTACGTTGACCGGAACATATTTATTTATAATTCTTTTTAATTTGTGGTCGCGATCCTTACCTTACCTTATTACATTTTGTAATAAGGTGATAAAATAAAAAAATTACATTTTTGCAAATTGCATAAAGTTCCGGATCGCGTATGAGGTTGCAAATTTGCAAATACATCAGAATAGATGTTTTCGAAGTTTGCAACCAAGTTTCAAAACTTTTGTAATTATTCCGAGACCACCTTACTCGAAAAAATGACCACAAATTAAAAAGAATTATAAATAAATATGTTCCGGTCAACGTAAAAGGTTGCAAATTTATACAATCGTTCGGTATATTTTTCCGATATATCTGTCAAATTTGCAGAACTTTTGGAACATTTTCCTTCAGTTTAATAAAGAAAAACATTAATTTTTAATAAAAAAAAATGTTCCGTACACTTAAATTGGTTGCAAATTTGACACGTGATGTAAAATAATATATTTAACACCACTCCAAGTTTGCAAAACTTTTGGAATTTTTTTCACGACCATATAGCAAAAATTAATTTAATTGCAATTTTAGCAATGTTCCGGACTGCGGACAAGGTTGCAAAATGAGATTTATTGTCGTCCCAATGTACCATTCACTTGACCGAAGTTTGAAAACTTTTGGAATTATTGTTAAATTTTCGATTTTGAATGTTCAAAATGACTGGACTATGAAGAGAAATACGTGTTAAGATATATTTATTACTAACTACCTATTTGTAATCTTGAGTAGTATGAAGGTTGCAGGCCTGTTTGTACGTTTGATGTGTTTCACATGGGCTTATGTAAAGGCTTTAACGTGCACACCGGCTTACTTTCTTACTACAGATATTAAAATAACATCCTAATCCCAGTATCATAACGAGGTTAAGTGTATAGGTTTAATAATAGGTACTACTACTAAGTTAAATGAGTTGTTAATTACGCCAGGCTTACTTTCTTACTACAGATATAAAAATAACATCCTAATCCCAGGATCATAACGAGGTTAATTGTACTAGGTTTAATAATAGGTACCTACTACTAAGTTAAATGAGTTGTTAATTACGCCAGGCTTACTTTCTTACTACAGATATTAAAATAACATCCTAACCCCAGGATCATAACGAAGTTAAGTGTACTAGGTTTAATAATATGTACTACTAAGTTAAATGAGTTGTTTATTGCGCCAGAAGTTCGACATAAGCGATTGAGCAGACAATACAGCATAACTCGGCGAACGCCGCGGGCGATTCCGCGGTGTTGCTAACTTAGCCGATTACACAACTCCGGCTAAATAGACGAACTTCGGTTAAACAGATGTTGTGGCCATCAATTTGCGCTGTTAAGGATTAAGTGGAAACTACTGTACTATACAATTATTCTATTATGATGGTAAAAATATATTAATAAAATTCAATATTCCCGGGCTATAACGGTGAAGGAAAACATCGTGAGGAAATCTGCGTGCCTGAGAGTTCACGAGAAAAAATGTTCTCAAAGGCATGTGAAGTCTACCAACCCGTCCTTTTCATTGTAAGAGGACCGACCCTGCAGTGGGTCATTAATGGGGTACAGACAATGGTAAAAACATGCCTAGAAATGAAAAATTTGCCACCAAGAGCGACACAGGGCTTAAATACAATATTAGACACGCAACCTAAACCTATTATTGTTTCTTAAATGAGTCTTAACGGATTGAGCGTTTTATATTATTTCATGGAGAGGAGGTAAGTAGAAACTGGAGATAAAAACATATTATTATCTCATCAGTACATCTGGAATTTTTCCCTAGTTAACTACAACGCAGCGGTGATAGCCCAGTGGCTTAGAATTCGACCTCGAATCGAGGGGTCCGGGTTCGAATCGCAGTGGCACGCACCAATGACTTTGTAATAAAAGTTATGTACGATTTATAAAATAAAATATCACGTGTTGTTACGGTGAAGGAAAACATCGTGAGGAAACCTGCATGCCTGAGAGTTCATAAAAAAAAATGTTCTCAAAGGCATGTGAAGTCCACCAACCCGCAGTAGGCCAGCGTGGTGGACGGCGGCCTACATCCCTCTCATTGTGAGAGGAGACCCGACCCTGTAGTGGGTCATTAATGGGTACTGACAACTACAGTGGTTGAACGACTTCTATAAGCAAATACTTTTGTGAAATTGTAAGAAAGGCTATTAACAACTTTAAGTATTTAGGTTTTCTAAAGCATTTTTGTTATAACGCGTAGCTAATCTTTATCCAAAATTAATAGTGTTGTTTGCAAGAAAAACAAGAAATACAAACTAATGTCACGGGCCCTGCCTCCGTTCCCGGTCCGGTCACACGTGTCACGGGATGATACGTCACGACTGTCACGACACGCAGCCATTACTCTATGCCACCCCCCCACTTACGAGTCATAACTCAAGAGGGGGTGTTACGCGTCTTGGAGCAACATGTTTCAATATTTAGGTGGGGACATTAAAGCGCCTTTTTTCTTTTTAACCCCCGACGCAAAAGAAGGAGTTTTATAAGTTTGACGTGTCTGTCTGTCTGCCTGCATTGGTTGTGGGACCGTAGCTCGTAATCGAGTGCGGTCTCACATGAAAGCGCATCGCGTGCACATTACAAAATAATAATGTTCAATGAAAATTGTCGTTATTGTGTCGGGGGTTTTTTAAAGTTTCAATTTAATGTTTTGATTATTAGCTCTCGAGATGATGTTCCGCTATACTCTAAAGGCCGATTTAGAATACGACGCTTTTTATGGGATACACAGTTGAAACACCTAGTGTTTATGAGTGAACGCGAAAAGCAGACTCGGTTTTAGGTATGCCACTAACCTTAGATACTAGGTGTCTCAACTGAGTGTATCATTAGCAGGTCATAGTCTACACAGGCCTTAATAATGAGGAATAGGAGGGATGCAAGTTACGTGTATTCCTCAAGCATGACTGATTGTATAATTCCTTTATGGATTCAGTTATTATGCGTAAAAGACATGGCCTAAGATTGGTAATAATTTCTTACCCCGTTCAAAAGTTGTACGAAATGAAATTGTTTCATATTGATATGAACATTTTATTTTATATCATATATGTATCTAAAATCGATGTCAGGATCTGTTGTATAAAAACAATCAGATAACAAAACTCGGCGATAACTTGTTTGGGTAAACATCTATCAGTAAACTGGAGGAAGCCTCTATTACTATGAGATAACACCTCCTCGGCACGGATCCAATTAAAAGTATTCCTCGTTTATTAGGACACCACAGCAATCCGACTATAACGCGATAGTAGTAATAGGTAGGAAAATGTCTATCATATTCTAGGAAATACAAGCGATGATAGCCCATTGGTTTAGAATTCGACCTCGAATCGAGGGTTCTGGGATCGAATCCCAGTGGCGCGCACCAATGACTTCGTAAAAAAGTTTGTAAAAAACTCATCATTCAGATTATAAGACAGTCTTCCAGTCAGATTAAATAATTTATTTCCTTAACTAAAACATGCAATAATATCGTTTTGTGCGTGAACGCAAATAATAAATTATTATAATAGAAATAATTTAATTATATTTTCCCAAAAGAAGCGATTAATCTCTCCCGAAATTGAATGAAATCCATTACCGATATAAAACGTGAAATAACCCCGTTCATTAAGTACATACATTAATTATTCGAATAAATAATAAACTCGGTTCCGGTCCGGTTGGACAATACATTAAATCAGTTATTTGCGCAAAGCATTAATATTCCAATTACTCGACTGTGTATCATTCTTCACTAAGGGACCCGCGGGACCAATTTCATTAGCGATGTGAATAAAAACAGTTTCGTAAGTTATGTTTCGGTTGTATTAAAACATTTCAATTTTTATTACAGTTGATATATGGGCGTGCAGTCCACCTGATGTCAAATGATCACTGTAGCTGTTGGACATAAGTGTTCATCATCAAAAAGTATACTGCTAGAAGTGCACATTTAAATAGGTAGCTGATCAAAATTTGTTTGAGATAGTATATGTTTTTGTGCATTGCTACTCATTACCATGATGTTAAGTGATCGATCTTTCACCTCTTCGACCTAATTTATTAATTTTGTTCGTAAATAAATAACACTCCTCATTATGAGAATTTCCGGGAAATCCCCTTTAATCATTCACAATTCCCAAAAAAGAAAGGAAAACAAAATTGACTTCAAATAGAATTAAGCAAGCATGAAATTTAAACGAGTTTCCTTCGAAACAAAGGTAGGAAATCTGTTTCATTATTTCAGTCTCAGTGAAAAGAATAATTAGGTCGGTTAATTCCATTAATGAGTTCATTGTACGCCCAGTTCCGACTTATTTGATTTGTGACGAATATAATTTATTTAAGTCACCGCGGATGACTTGAGTTTTAGTCTCACAAAAAGCGAGCAACTGTAAAGTTGCGCACAGATTGCACACGATTCAGTACGAATTCAACTCATGCGTGCAGTCACTGCAGTGTTAGCTCTACCATAACCAAAGGTCGGGATTTTATTTATTAATAAAAACATAGGATGGATACGCAAGCCCAGAAAGTCAAATAATACCGTCTTTTGTTTTGCCCTTAAAACTCCCAATATAGCAATAAGTTTTCAATTCCATTAACACAGCTCACAATAAGAGAAGCTTAGCCAATAAGCGAAGGGTTCATGATTTACCAACAAAGTCTGTCGTCAGTCATTCATCAGATATCAGCCCATTGCCGTTTTTAATTGCTATCTGAAACGTAACAAAATTCTTTATAAATTATATAAGAATAAATAATAATACAAATGAATATAATCTTTAGTTGGCAATGCTATTAGTCGGTGCTATTAATTTTTTCTAATAATATGTAGGTTATATTTACTCGTCGACAGTCAAACAAGTAAACTGCTAAGAATACGCAGGGTGGATTTTTCCAGATTTTTACACTACAAAGCGTCGCGAGGACATTTCAACGTAATTATTTCTCGTACTTTCTTCCTTTGGCGTCTAAATGCGCGTAATTTTCTTTTCATGCCGCAATGGTATTAGTTTATTAAGTCTTTAGTCTTATTAGCGAGGTGTGTTTTTATGCAAGGTAATGAATATTTTTGTTAACAATTGGAAGTTTAGTTAAGTTAGACGGCGCTCAGGATTTTATGCTGGGAGGGATGTAGCCAGGGCTACAAAATTCTGATGCTGGGCGGGCGGCAACCAAGGTGTCCAGTTGTATGGGTGGTGTCAACGCAGCCAACTCATGCTAGGCGGGCAGGCAGCAACCGAGACGTCCAGATGGGCGGGCGGTAGTCAGGGCAGCCAGGGTCTGATGCTGGGTGGTTGAAAGACACGGCATCCAGGGTCTCATGTTATGCTCTGATGGATGGGTAGCAGCCAGCACCTGACCCTGAAGCCAAAAAATTAACCTCATCGCATATCAGACCAAACCTACCACTAAAAAAACTCCAAATGAAATAACAATTTTAGAAACTAGAACAACAAAAAAAAAAGAAACTGGTACCTATGTACAAAGAAACTGATAAAAACCAATATTTGCGAAAACAATTCTCGGAAGCTGAGCCTTCAAGAGACACCAGTGTTTTATTAAAACCGTTTAATATAAAAGTGAGTGGCGTAATATGAAGGAACAGGACGGTATTGCTCGGTACAAGAGATATTACACGCAACACAAAGAGCATATTGCCTTGAAGGTACCTATTTTATTTGAGGTAGACTCGGCCCTTACGTTATACGCAATGTAGGCAACATTGCGTCGAAGGTCTTTTCGAAGGTGACGGGGCACGGCAGTGCCCCCGCCAAGTCGAATAAAAAAACGTCACGGCCGTACCATCCTTTTCTCGAAGCAATTCAGGCCATTTTCAACCCCCTTTGACTCCATTATGGATAAAATAAGGAGCTTGAATTTTTAATAACGTAATATGTATAAAATTGCTGTCTGCATAATTTGTTCGACTCTCATAGGTAAAGAGCACACAAATATTTCCTCCCAAACAATAATACACATCCTAGACATACTAGTAAGTATACCGCGTTAACAAGATATAGATAGGGCCTGTTAACGCGATCACAAGCATAAAAGTGGGTGTTCGAGGAATCTTATCCTCACGAGTAGCTTATCTTCAATCTCAGATAGGACTGCGGTAAGATCCTCACTCAAGGTACAGAACGTGCGGCATAACATCGGTAGTTGACAGGTTTTCTTATGCTCGTATGTAAATCTTTGAAGCTCTGATTGTTATTGAACCCTGATTTTAACCTTATTCCAAGAACTCGTTGCTGTACCGTGAGGATATGTTTCTGAAATGTTCCTTGTGTGTCAGTCTTAAAATCTGTTAGAAAATGGGGGGTTATATCTGCACGGACCAAGAGTTAACTTTTAACATTATTTAAAAACTCGCTCAGTTCGCTGTTTTATTGTAGCAATAAAACAGAATAGAAATCTTAAAAGGGAGCTCGTTAGTTACGCATAAAATATTTAGTAAATTTCATTTTGATAAAGGTACAAAAGAAATATATTCTGAGAGAAACAGACAATTTTGGAGGAATAATAACGAAAACAAATCGCCGTAATAAAATAAAATATATTGTGTGCGTCGCTCAAAGGGAACGCCTAGCGACAAGTCCTACGTCTGAAGATATTTTTCATACAGCTGAGACCAGAAGAATTTTGTCCCGTAATTCGACAATGTATTTTTCGCTATCCACGTTAGTGATAGCTTAGAATTTGACCTCGATTCAAGGGGTTCGAGTGCGAATGCCAGTGGCACGCACCAATGACCTCGTAAAAAAGTTATGTGCGCTTTATAATGTTAATATCACCTGCTGTTACGGTGAAGGAAAACATCGTGAGGAAACCTGCATGCCTCTGAATTCACAAAAAAATGATCTCAGAGTTATGAGAAGTCCACCAACCCGCAGTAGGCCGTGGTGAACTAAGGCCTACATTTTTAATAATAATAACGTAAGTTAAACATGTTGGTAGCAATAGTGTATGGATGCTATTATGTAGAGTAATGGCGCATGACACAGGGACAGGATACCCTTAGAAGACATTCGTTCCATTTCTAAGAATATCATTTTTCACCGAGACCCTTAGGGGTCGCGTAAACAAAGTACCTTTAAATAAATACCCAACAAAATTTGAAACAAAACGTCTGTAAGATGTATCGCTATATTTTTTTAGGATTCATCGTGTATTTATATCGCTAGTTATTTATAGACTAATTTCATTTCTGTATAGTCGACTTAATACGTATACTTTATGATAGAATTATTGTTATTATGATTTTTTTGTATATTATTTTGTAAATACTTAGTTTTAATTTATTGGTTAAAATTGTATAACTTGTTAGAGTTAGTTTATTTTCGTATTTTAATTTATCTTTTCGGAATGGCTAGCAGAAAGCTCATGATGGTTTTACGAATGATAAAAAAGTTATTGACTATGTATGCTCGTTTGCTTCAAAATAGTCATCAAAAATAGTTATATCAACCCCATAATGTAGCTAGGCATTGTGATTTGTAAGTCAAGGTTTAATCATGACTTTAAATACTTAAAAAGTCGAAACAAAGGCGATGGGTTGGCTTCACTTAGTGAGAATAACGTATTCATGTGTCCATTTACGTCCACCGGTCCATTTACAGAATCTTCCTAGATTCTGACGTCATCAATTGCTCTATCGGGGGATGGGAATAAATTGCACTTTAAATAAACATTATAGTTTAATAATAAAGCAAGTTTGTCTGTGCCGCTTTCATGACTTAAAGAGTAAACGAAGTAACCTACAAGCTCTCGTGTTATAAAAAAATCCACTTAATCTTTTGTGGCGCCATCTCTGAGGCGATGTGGCGAGTGGCGACGAGTGGCGGAAGTTGCCATATCTACAATCCTGAATCACGGTATAGAAGTTTTCTACAGTGCTGTTATATATAATGTACAAAACTCCGACGTGATGTAATCGGAGCACGGCCGCTCCCCAAGCTTGATCACCTAGCCTGATGGGAGATCTCCCTTCGCCAAACTTTTAACAAATTACCAAAAGTCGAAGTACACAAGTTGTTGCTTATGGTATTGGCTACCTAGTGCTGCGAGGTTGCTCATGTTTTACCGGTAACCTGTATAGCTTTACGGTCTCTCTTATTTCAAGATTTCAAGTAAACAACATTATTTTTCCACAAGATCCAAGTCGCTCATGGACGATGTGAGAACGAGTATATCTATCGGGGACAGAGTAGGAAATTACAAAATCCGTAGAAGAGCAAAGGTAACTAACATAGCTGTCAATGTTAGCAAATTAAAGTGGCATTGGGCTGGCCAAGTCTCGCGTCGTTTAATGGACCGACAATTGATGGAAGAAAAAGGTCCTCGAATTGCGACCGCGTCTTGGCAAAAAGAGTTGGTTCTGACGAGGTGATAATGGCCCGAAAATTTGCAATAATTGCGATAGGTAGGTACATAATTTTGTCAAATCGCAAGCAAAGTCGAAACTTAAACTAGTATGCTGGAATAAATAGGTGTTTGTAGCGATCAAGATAACGCCTTTGTGAGTCAGTTGCTATTTTAGTGATTGGCACCTCATTGTGGCGTTTTGAATATTGAGAGACTTATGAATATTTCATTGTCTACTTATAATAAGGCATTTAAATTCTAAGGAGAAGGCACATAAATGGAATAAACTAAACAACATTGCCAATTTAGGTTATTAGACACATAAGTTAAATAAATCCAAAATTGCACACCCGATTTAATTCATGAATTAGGTAGTAGGTACCTAATCCTCACTTCAAAATTTGTGGAAAATGACACCCATGACCAGAAATTCAAAAGTCATGTCCGCCATCTTGGATTTCAAAATTAATGTTTTTTCATAATCCTCACCCAAAAATATGTCGAAAACGACACCCATAAGCAGATATCCAAACAAGTCATGTCCGCCATCTCTGGAGCTATTTAAAAGGTGACTTGAACTTTGCGCTATCCCGTGTCCTAATTAAAGTTGCTTGTACGACAACGTCATTGCATACATTTTGTCTCCCATCAGTGTGTATACTGCGTATTTTAATAACGACAGCTCCGTACAGAATCCTGTGTTTAAATTTTGTCGTGTCGGTTTGTCGGTCGGTTATGTTAGCTCATAAGCTCTTATTCGCTATATTTTTGTTGAATTGTGGAAAAGAAGATGAAATCTGTTGCTTTTTTAATATGTTATCAGGTTCATTGTTAATTGCTCACTGAGATCCACGAACTTAAAACTATGATTTCCTCTTTTATTGGCCGAACCCATTTTTACCAAACATAGTTAAGACCCGTCCGGGGATATTAGCTTTCATCTTTAAAAATTTCATCAAAATCGGCCCAGCCTTTCAGACACCAGGACATCGATAGACAGGTAGACAGATTTGTGAAATTTATTTCTATTTATTCTCTTTTTAGTCGGGACATAAAAAGAGCCTTTTACGAGTAACAAACATCAATGAAATTCTTACAAAAGTAGGGTTTGAATTTAGAAGACTACAATTAAACTTACCCGAAGCTTGATTCAAAGCATTGAGGTCCGCAAACAAAGAACAATTTTGAAGATGTTAAGTCTCCAGTTTGAAAGTAAAATAAAGGATGTCTGGACTCGATTCTGTTTCTAGAATGTCTATGAGTTCTGTACTTACTTATTCCTTTGAGCGATCTTTTATAACGTGAGATATTTTAATACCAATCCCAGTTAGTAGGAATAAAAATTTCTATTAAATTCCATATTACTACCTACTGATTGGTAGAGCCATCTTAAAGTATCTTCGGGAACCATACCTCCCCAGCCGAAACACAAGAAATCTCCCCCAGCAAGCTACTTTGCTTTCCCCCAAAAAAGTCCTAAATTTTTGAGAGTCATTCACATTATTTTTCTTTGTTTTTAATACAAAGCCTAATTAGGCCCCGGTTACAAATATTTACATCAGGCTTTCCTTGCACAAATCTCCGTTCAGTACACAACCATTAACATTCAACGGGGCAGTAATGAAGTGAATATCCTGTGAATAACTTCAGACAAAGAGTAAGCCTACCCAAGGCGGAGGATGTCCCTCGAAAATCTAATCTAAATAAACTCATAAATAGACAAAAGCGCCCAACGAATTTGGGAGTGCCCGCCCGCCCGGTATTATCAGAGTACCCGCTTTTCCGGTATAAAGTAAGATACAAGTTAACAAACATGAACTTGTGAACAGGCACGGCCTACCCGCGAACATTATTTTAATTTTTGAACATTCTTTCAGCTATGAAAGTTGTTTTAATCGACACTTTTTGACTGTTTGATGAAAACTCCTTGATTTCGTTACCAAATCGGCTTCGTCGCCGTGGATTGTAGACCTTGGTCCAGAGAGAGACAAAAAGTCCTATATGTTAATCCAGATTATGATCTATCTGTGTACCAAATTTCATCCAAATCTGTTCAGCCGTTTTTGCGTGAAAGAGTAACAAACATCCGTCCATACTCACAAACATTCGCATTTATAATAGTAGTAGGATATTCAGTATGAATTGAAACTAAAGACCGTGTACAATCTTGAACAAAACCATCAAGATATATTCAGTAAGTTCCCAGCTTTACAGAGCCCGTTGCCGCCCTGCATATAAACCGTCTCAGACATCTCCTCAGAATCCTTTTACACGCAGCCTACACTCGGAGGCATCATCAAATATACATTTTGGGATATTAAGTCTGCGAGGACAACGCACGGCGAACCGAAAATAGTCCGCCCTTGAATATGTATGCGGCGAGGATGTGGGAAAATCGTTTGGAGACGAGACGATGAGATTTAATAAAAATGTGATCATTTTTAATGTTGGGTTGTTACTGACATTGTAGACGACTTCTGTTTTTCCACCATTCCATTCCATTCCACCATTCCATTCCATTTCCATTCTATTCCATTGACAACACAACAGTTAACATTTTTTCGGATGGAGACCTTACTACGCAACACAGGGTAATGACAGAAACTTTAGTCACCAACATGTGTTGGCATTTTTTTCGGTGGAGATCCAGTTTGACGCAGCGTAACGCACGAATGCGTTATCTAGCGTTGTACGTAAGTACACACTGTTACACTGTACACACAAGTAACACACTGAAAACGCATCTGCATGTACGCGCATGGACGCGTTTTCTATACACATGGACGCGCACCCCCGCAATATGTTGCGTGATGCGGGGCAGTGTGTTAACCGCCTTAGTACCGATATGAACCGTAACTATAATCTCTTTCCATGTTCCTATTAATACAGCAAACTATTATGTAATATCTTCACTCGTACTAAAAATGTTAAGTTACAGTTTCCATTCCGCAATTTAACTGTAAATTCCGTGAACAAATAGACCAACCCAAATAGCTTCTTCAAGCACAAAATAGCTAAATCTAGCTCACAGCGATTCCCGGGCGGTGCAATGCCACGTATGCACTTTGAGAACAGGTGTCACCCAAATAAAGGCCATCCTGAGACATTCGCAAACTTAGCGCCCGATGTTTTTATAACTATAAAATCAGAATCAAGTTCTTTTACTTCCTTTCTTTAAGATAATCTTTGAAAGATTATGATTAAGGACCTAATCTTAACATCTTTACTACTTTAGGAATATAGATTATTTAAAATAACTTTTAAAATATTTACTCACAGTATTAGCATTAAAATAGTAAAGATTGTTCAACAATAATTTGTAACCAATGTTTGTGCAAATTCTTTCTTTGACTTTTTTGTCTTTGAAGAGCTATTCTTTCCCCAACTTGGTGTTTGGATATAACCCAGGTGTTTAAAAAACTTCGATAGCGTGATTTAGGATACAACTACCGCCATCTGTTGACAAACTGCGGTAGCTCCATTGTTAACAACACAGTCCTTTATCCTCTGTTGACATTTTAAACAGCCATGAAACCGTAGCCAATACAATTCTTCTAACATCCTTGGTCAAAGCGTATCCTAATATTGCGGGCGGCCATTAATGATGCAAATGAGAGAGAGAAGACGTCGAAAATCGAATCTGTGCGGCGTTACACGCTTTAGCTGTGACGTCAACGAGGCATTATATAAGTTTACGTACTTGTGACAGAATATTGTTTACAACCCTTTTATGCTCCACTGTTGGGCAGTGGGAAGTAACAGTGGGAAGCCTGGAATATACTTCACCACGCTGCTCCAATGCGGATGGAGAAACGAGCTAGTGGCCAACCCGTGTGGACGTTTTCAAACCGCCCACAGGCCTCCGACAAGGTTTAACGACTGCTACCGTATTGATAGCAATATCGGGACCGACGGCTTAACGTGCCCACAGTATTCCTAAAGACGTGCGTAAAAGTACGTATACGATTCAAACAAACACGTGCCCCAATGAACGACCTTAAATACACAATCAAACCCGAAATAGATATTGAAGAATGACAACTCAAACATAACAGGGTCAATGCGGGCTTGTGTTCCTTCACAAACTTTTATAAGTATCTTTTTGTTCCTGTTGTTCTTAGTCAAGTGGCCTTTTTGTTCCAGTTTTATGTTTCCAGATCTAAAGGATTATACTATTTGCGTAATCCTTGAGAAAATCCGTCGCAAGAAGTTTTGTCCTTTTTTGGAAAAGCTAGAATAAATACTTCGTTTATGTGTTTACTCAATTCACTAAGTGAGATACCAACCTTATCATAACTCGTCAAAGTAAAATAAAGTTTCAAGGGGTGTGTTGGACATAATGAGAGGCAACCATCGTAGTCCTCAAAAAAGAAACGATAATTAAAATTTATTTACAGTTTTTGACCGCATCTTCATTCGTTTGGACTAGAATTGATTCATAGGGAAATAAAAAAAAGTTCATAATAATATATTATTCGAGGATTTCGAGAGACACACTTCGTCTATACTTACATTATATGAAATTTGTTTAGCTGTTTTTATGTTAAAAAGAAACAAACACTTTGTGGAATTTACATCAATTAGCTCCTACATAAGACACATATAATGTGATACATATCTATTGTGTCTACTCAATAGGCTTGCAGTGTTCAAATAATCATGAAGGGTGTTAACATGCCTGTATCTGTCTACAATAGTCTACACGGCAATGTACCAACTCGCTTACGTCAACAAATCCCACTCACACATCAATTACACGCGACAATAAAACGGCAAAAAGAACTTAATTCATCCATAATGAATGCGCGCGCGGAGGCACTCGGAACATCGTTTAAGCAGCTACAATGAATTCAATTAGTTGCGCAAACAGGGGCTCTTTTGAGGCCCTTATGTGTTCTAACGGTGTTTACACGAGGCTCAAGCTGGGGCCCCGCTGATTGAACGTGGACGCTTTGGACGGACGTGTGAGTTAAAAGCGGAGCAATGTAGAATCTGCATAGTTTCACCGTGATAATAAGGGTAGTTTTCTATATTCTTTAATAGTGTTTACGCTCATAACTCTATAAGTTACTCATAACTTCGTGTTAATTGCTATAAAGTTGTGGAATGAAATTAAAAAAATATATAAATAACAAAAGAACGCAGGCGTTTGGTTATTAAGTAATTACGTATAAAGACTTTCTTATGACCAGCCGGAACGGTACTAATCTAGAGAAAATGTGAAAATGGGCTCAACTTTTTTAACATGTTTAAAACGAAAAGAGGTCAAAGCGTTTTTAGGATACCATAGAATGAAAATTACCGTAATGCTTAGAAAAAAAGTGTCAAAAGTGACCTAAAACTTGAAGAGGAAACACTTAATTTTATATGTCCCATTTTTGATTGTGATATCCTGCCACTCACTCTATCTTGACATAATAATAATAGAAGATATCACAGAACTTCAGTTTATTTGAAGCCAAAAAGCGTATATATCATATAGATATTATTTACACAACGATATCCTTGGTTTTGGTTAGCGAAGTGTTGTGAGTAATTCAAGGAAACAGCCCCGAGCGTATCTAAGGCGCTTTCATGTGCAAATACGGCGAATACCAATAAAATTCCCGCTCGGAATATTTCATAATATACGTGAAATCTTTCGAGGAGCGACGAAAGTCGGCCAAACACAAACACGCTGTTCGACAACTCGACGAATACTTGGGAGTTTTCAAAACTCCCGGATTTATTACGAGCGGTTCTGTTCTGTAATTTATGGGGACATCGGGTATAGAAAGGGCATATATCACTGACTGACTGACTGACAAACGATAAAATAAGGTACTTATATCATAAATGTGTAAAAATGTTTCTTATCCATGTTCTTTTAATATAAATATACGTGACGATTTCCCGATCAAAACACTGAACGAGGATTCATATTATATGCAAAAGTAATGATGAGGATTGATGTGGCTGCCTTTAAAAAAGCTACACTAATTAAAACACAAGACACGCTGTTTTAAGAAGTTAAGACGGTGGCGGTGAAAGCCCAGTGGTTAAGAATTTGACCTTTTAATCGAGGGGCCCGGATTTGGACCCAGTGGAACGCACCAATGACTTTGTAAAAAAAAGTTATGAACAAGATGAAAAAAATGTGTGTGACTGAAACTTATTATATGAGCTAAACTCTTAACGCGTTCACTGAATACGAGTAGATAACTCTCGTAGCAATAACTCATTGCGTCATCGCGTAGCATGCGGCGTAGCACCTGCAGCGTTGCACTGAAATGCGGACCGCTTGACCCAGTAAACTACGCGCTTTAGCTTTGTATGTGATTGCCGTAGTAATTCATTGTGAGTGCACCTTTCGTATAAACTGTATAATGTTAACGGTGGACTGATCAGCCTTTTTTAACTAACTTTAGAATAAATCTATAAATCTATTGCTGCGTTCATAATAATCCTTGAGCAGCATGTTCTAAACATTTTATGTTTTGGTACTGAATATGAGGCTACTTTTAGTCCTCATGAATAGCACCACTCACGGAACCACGAATGACCATAGATAGGAATTAAATCTTATTTTAAATTGATTGTGGGTGTCCGCTTGTTTCCCCAATTAACATCAATTGGCTTACATGTTCGTTTGCTGCTCATTTAATACAACTAATAAAAACATTAATACACGGTTAATGCTACAATACCCACGACATACGTATTGCTCGATTGCGTGAATTTACTTAGTAGATAATTTTCGTAGCAATAACTCATTGCGTCACCGCGTAGCATGCGGCGTAGCACCTGCAGCGCTGCAGGGAAATGCGGACCACTTGACCCAGTAAACTACGCGTTTGTCTTGAAGGTGATTCCCGTAGTAATACCTCATTGAGTAGCATACCCTATTGTACAATTGGACCGATTAACCTTTTGCTCTATAGATATATTTGTAATGGAAAAGATAGCTATTGATCGTGGTAACAATACTCACACTCTATAGGTAATTTCTGTTAGTTGACATGACCTATGATTTATTAAGCCTTATGACGTAATGCAAATATTTCTGGCCAAGGAGACTAGACTTTGCAGTGGGTAAGTAATGATTTAGACTTCCTTAGATTAAACCTCTTCGGGGGTTTATAAGTAGCTTAAAACCTCTCAGTTTGTGTATATAAAAACACAAATAGAACGTCATTACGCAAGCAACGTTGAAGATAGTAAAGCAATATGCGCCGCAGCGTAGCGCAGGATAATGTCAGCACTTGACCCGTTCTGCTTTGCATAAAAGAGTGAATCCTGGGCTTTATATTATCCTGTAACAACGCACACATGCAGTCACTTCAACTTGTAATTCTTTTGTGGTTTATTTTTTTAATTGACGACAACATATACAAGAGAGAAAAAAAAATATTTTGGTAACAGGAGCTATAGGTAACAGCATTTTGGCGGATCCTCTTTTGGAACCTGCAATGCCGTACAAACTATTAAGTCAAAAGTTTCAGCATAATACTTTATTTGTCATTGGTGTGTGTAGGATGTAAATGTAGCCGTAATCAGGGCGGCATGTTCGGCAACGACAAACCCCTAATTTTTAAAATAAAAAAAAGATCTACTTGCATATCAAATTTCATCCAAATCAGTTCACTAGTTTTTGCGTGAAAGAGTAACAAACATCCATCCGTCCTCACAAACTTTCACATATATAATAGTAGATGGATAACCATAAAATAGAAAATTTAAAAAAAACCCCGACTCAATAACGACAATTTTCATTAAACATAGTATTTTGTAATGTGCACGTGATGCGCTTTCATTTGAGACCCACTCGATTATATTTGCAGAAATTCAGTTATTCATCCCCACTTTCACCCCCCACATCATTTCTTAACGACTCAAACATTATCATCAAACATGTCTAAGAACACTCGCCCGTAACTCACCTTTCATACAAAAAAAACTAAATTGAAATCGCTTCATCCGTTCGCTAGCTATGGTGCCACGACCGATTCACAGACACACAGACAAACAGACAGACACGTCAAACTTATAACACCCCTTCTTTTGCGTCGGGGGTTAATAAAATAAGGAATAAATGACAGCGCTATAGTTTTCTCTCCTAACCACATTTGCGAGTGAGAGCGATGCACATAGGAGTACTTGGCCGCGTTACCTACTGCACACAGTCGCTTTGTTTTTATTTTATACTGAAAGGACTGCATATAAATTTCGTTACGTAATGCGGATGCAGTACAGGTTGCATCGCTCCTGCACTTTATACTGAAGGAGAAATCTGCTCATAAAATATTAACCATACAAACGTTATTTTTATCCGAGTACCAGTTTGTTTATTTGTCTGTGCGAAAAATACAAAAGCTACTAAAGCGATTTGGATGAAACTTGGTATAGCGATAGTCGAAAACTTAGGGCAGGTTATAGAATATTTTTTGTCCTGAAATCAACCTCGGTTATCCCGGAAATATCAAAAAAACTAGACTCACGGAACGGCGAATACCTCAGAAATTACTGAAGTGATATTCATGAAACTAGGCACAGTGATAGCGGAAATCTTTTGGTAAGTTATTAATAACAAATGAAAACCAAAATAAAATTACTTATCTATCATGATATTAATAATAGTGACGACACATTTTATACTGTAACCGCTATTCGGTTAACCTATCAATTTTATTGTAAAATGTTTTTATAAAACATTGTAAAAAATATTTCTTTTCATTTAAGCTCACTCTATGATAAAACTCTAAAGAAACATTATAAGCTCTTTTCGTCCACATTTTCCAAACATAAACCCATCTGCATTGCGTCGAAAATCCTCCAGTCCTGAAGTTTACGTTTGACATGTTCGCAAGTTATTAACGAATTTCACTTCACACGTGTATTAATTATGCCTCAACTTTCTTTGCGGCAAATTTCCCTCACTCTCGGGTTTTTGAAGAGATTTTCGACAAGTTGAATGGAGTTGGCTTAAAGTGATATTAAATTATACTATCAATTAGATGTTTAGCTTAAGACGTGTGTATCATGTGTATGTAGGTATAAGAAAATTTTATCATCCTTAGTCAATTTTCACACATAAAACAATAAAATAGAATATTTTTGATCATTATTTTTATTTATATGCGCCTATGCCACCTATGGGCTCTAAAAAATAGGATAAAAATCGTATCAAATCGTCGTAACGCTATGTGCGCTGTGCTACTTAATGAGGGTTAAGAGGGTGAAGCGGTGATAGCCCAGTGGCTTAGAATTCGACCTCGAATCGAGGGGTCCGGGTTCGAATCCCAGTGGCACGCACCAATGACTTTGTAAAAAAGTTATGTGCGCTTTATAAAATTAAATATCACCTGCTGTTACGGTGAAGGAAAATATCGTGAGGACACCTGCATGCCTGAGAGTTCAAAAAAAAAATGTTCTCAAAGGCATGTGAAGTCCACCAACCCGCATTAGGCCAGCGTGGTGGACGGCGGCCTACATCCCTCTCATTGTAACAGGAGACCCGACCCTGTAGTGGGTCATTAATGGGTTACTGACAAGAGGGTGACGGTAAGATACTTATGATGGCCTTACCGCCGATGTTCACGAAGGCAAACACATAAAATCACATTGTGGTGACATACTCGTACAATTTATATGCATCTCAAATAAAACAATAAAAGTCGCAATCCAATTGTGAACTTAACAATAAAATAGCAACAAAGGCATTATTTTCTTGTTGGTAGCTGGTCAGTAGTAAAAACTAAAATAAATTCCCTCAATACAGAACTACGTGACCGCATAACTATGAAACTCTACTTATGGTCCGTAAGCCAGCGGCAGGTTTTCGTTACCAACTTACTATCGGCCTATAATTTGTGGGATGCTTAAGAGAGAAGTAAGAAGTCCGGTAATCGTCAGGTGCGGCTCCATGGGTAGTTGAAGCAGCGGCAGCTACACTTCTACAGCCTCCAAAATATGTAGAAATTTTTTTTGTGAAACTTTTTCAAATTATAGTTTACATAATATAATAACGAAAAAATGTGGTGTTTTATAATGTCTGCTGCTCGACCCACCCATGGAACCGATGCCGATGATCACTTCTTAGTTCTACTCTCTAAAGCATCTTATGACTCATAGTAATCGGCCAGGTGAAAGTTATTAACGAAATTTGCACCTGG
Source organism: Erynnis tages (assembly GCA_905147235.1). Classification (NCBI taxonomy): domain Eukaryota; kingdom Metazoa; phylum Arthropoda; class Insecta; order Lepidoptera; family Hesperiidae; genus Erynnis; species Erynnis tages. The sequence goes on from LR990076.1 coordinate 1,633,916, forward strand.
CTCAGGGACCACTACGTGTTTAACGCTTATTCCTTCCGAGTTAGACCCGTGACTTACCTGACACCACTTTTCTATTGCAGACAGTCCATTCAAGAAAGAGTCATATGCGCTCAGTAATAAGGTTTAGAGTGGTTGCATCAAGTTGCATCAAGGTGGAAAACGGAAAATCAGGACGTATTTGGGAGTGGTCGTGTCCTGCAATTGTTCTCTGCGCCGCTGCACGTTCCGCTCCGACCATAGGAATAGGAAGTGGATAGAACGGCCTTTATAAGATGCTTCTTTCGAGTGATATACCTCTTGTGTTAATGACGTTCAACAAACATTTCAACACATTTATTTGTATTTGTATTTTTATGTTTTTTATATTTTATGTAATCTTTTTTGTAATAAATTTAGCATTTTGTGGACAAAAATTGATAAATTTTGAAGATAACACAACAACTGGCCTAGAAAAGCATTCCAATTGAAATGTCACGAATAAAATTCTTCAGAGATCTTCCACAGCCACTTTTGAAAAATATCTGACCATGTTTATCGTTGTGGATACAACACGTAGATTCTGCAAAATCGAGCGAATATTAGCTGATTCTATCACTCTCATCGCTACTGTAAATGTGAGTGATAGACTGAGTTTGGATCGTAAATGCCCGCTAGGTGAGCTAGCTACAGTAGAGTCGAAACAAATCTATATAGGTATATAAAATAAGTCGTGTCGTGAGGCATCATATCTTAAAAGTACCTTTGATAGCTGATAGACGAAATGATCTGCAGGGCGACGCCTGCTGCATCAACTAGTATGTTATCATAGCCGTTCTATTCCCTTCCTTTTTCTTTAGTCCCGAACAACAATCTGTGGGGCTTTGGAAAAGACAGCGTGTTCCGTAAAACGATAGCGGCAAAGTTTAGCGAGCAACGGATTTTGGTCAGCTGGATTTGTTGAACGGATTTAAATTTCGGTTTTGGAATTCTGGTCTTACCTGTTGTAATATTTATCGATTGAGATTTTAAATTCCTCATAACTAATACTACGCTAAGGCGGCTTTTCCACCAGAGCTGTGCTAAGCGAGGCTAGGTAAATGAAGCAATTTTATTGGTTCTTCAAAAACGCATCCCTCGCTACGCATCCTCGCATATATCTGGTGGAAAAGCAGCCTAATCAGGTTATCAAGTAATCAGACTCGTATTATTACTTATTTATAAATTAGGTTCTATCTATTAGCCTTTAGGAGGAGCCTGTGATAGGCACAAGCCATAATGGACGCCACTCAACCCGGTCCTTGGCCCTCTGATACTGACGAATTGACGATAGCAGCTTCTGAACTCAACGGTTACTCGCTGTCTTCCTCAGGTCCACCGAGTCCAAGATTGTAAAATCAATAACTAACCCATAATCGTGCAAATAAATGATTTTTGATTTTTTTTACGCCTATACTCCTTTTGCCAAGACGAGGTCACCATTCGATCGTTCTTCCCATCAGTTATCAGTTCACGTCGGTTGAAAAACCCAAATACGTTAACCCAAGAACTGTTATTTATTATTTATCGGTAAAGCGTAAATAACTCAAAACTTCACATTTATTTGTAAACTCAATCCATTTGCAATTTAGGTACAGCTGCCCGCTTCTCAAGGGTATATGTCAGTACCCATTAATGACCCACTACAGGGTCGGGTCTCCTCTCACAATGAGAGGGATGTAGGCCGCCGTCCACCACGCTGGCCTACTGCGGGTTGGTGGACTTCACATGCCTTTGAGAACATTTTTTTTTTATGAACTCAGGCATGCAGGTTTCCTCACGATGTTTTCCTTCACCGTAACAGCAGGTGATATTTAATTTTATAAATCGCACATAACTTTTATTACAAAGTCATTGGTGCGTGCCACTGGGATTCGAACCCAGACCCCTCGATTCGAGGTCGAATTGTAAGCCACTGGGCTATCACCGCTGCAAGGGTATATGAAGACCATCAACCCGCATGAGGCCAGCGCAGTGGACCAAAGCCTACATCCTTCTCATTCTGAGAGGAGACCCGACGTTAATGTCAATGGGATACAACACAAACTGAGGAGTTTTTGTGAGTACACAAACATTTGACTTCAACCTCCTATCTATTAATACGTTGATTGACAGTTTAACTGCGCTGGAATTGCCGGCGCTCCGTAAAATGGAAGCAAGTGTATCGGGCGTCAGTTTGGCAGCGCCGGCGGGAGCTGCGGAAAAATATCGGCGTCAGAAGCACCTGTCGCGCGCAGAACCGTGCCTCAGTTGCACACACGAGACTGTGAGATGGAAAGCAAAAGAACAACTAGAAAGTGCCATGGGAAGGCCACTAGCCTAAAGGTCGAATAGAAACAGTTCCGGAAAGGACAAAGGTAATATTTCCATCAGGCTAGGTCATGTCTGAAGAGCGCACGTAAGCCATTTAATATCAACTCGTGGTTTCGTATCCTAGTAGAGTATTTAGAACTTCGATGCGCGCCGCACTTAGGTATAGCACGTATCATGCGACGAATATTGAAGGTACCGGAGAGAATGTCCGCCATTGTATAAAACCGTGTGTCCCCGCTTCAGACACCAGTCGAGACGTCTGACAAGCGCGTTTTTCACTCGCCGGACGCGCTTCATAACATATTTCACACCTGCAGCTGCGATAGCTTCGTCTGCAGTCAGACAAGCGTACATAGTCCCAGACTTGTGTACCTACATAGCAAGCTGTGTACCTACACAGTCAGTACTTGAATGGCAAGCTGGTTGCTATCGATAACTTTAATGAAACCTCAGCATAGTTTTTATCAAGACGATTTTATTTGTTTGTTAATGAACATTACGTTAAATGACGTCTCTGAGTGCGGCCGTAAGAGCATTAATGACTATGTAATAAGATAATTGACGACCCAAGTGGCGCAGTGGTTAATACACCGGTGCGCTGCGCGGAAGGTCCTGGGTTCGATTCCCAGCAGAGCAGAGATTTGAATGATGAATTTGAATTTCTGTTTCTGGTCTGGGTGTGTTGTGTTCTTGTCTTGTGTACACACACACACCCATGGCGCCCACGACACAAGGAATCCTAGTGTGGGGCTATGAGTATGAAGCGTTATTTTATTTAAAAAAAAAAATAATTCATCACAGGTTTGTTCATTTCTTCCCCCACACGCATGATAGCTGCTTTGTAGTGCATACTCCAAGACTGATCTGGGAAAGGCCCAAGACTCACAAATTGTTGCAAAGGCTGCTTGTCTTGCATATTAAAATATTAATTGCTTTAAAGACAATTATAATGCAAATCATTGACATACCTAAACATTTTTTTTTATATAAACAATTTTGGATAGAGGTAAAATTTTGACCCTTGAAACTTATGAACTAAGCTCCACGCTGAACAAAGACATATCTATCTTCTGTTTAAAAGAAAATTATAAAACCACTTTCCATTATTGTAAGAGGTACTCGTTAAATTTTGTACCTGTGTTTACTGTAGATACAACTATCTTTTACAGTCGTACGTATAACTAAAACTAGTCTGATATAAGAGTTCCGGGAATTTACGACGCTGCGAAGCCTTTAATCTCGGTGTGCTTTATGAACGTGCAGCTCCTGAAATCTCGTTGCCTCGCCTGGACCCTCCTGACCCGTCACAAATTTATTAACTCGCGCGAAAAATAATGTGAAAATTTTATAACTTAATATTTTTAATAACATAAGCGCTTTAGTTTCCTTGTTACTCTATGTCACTGTATGTTCTTAATTTGAAAGAGTGTCATATTTTGTGCTCTCTAGAGTTTGAAGGTATTTAAATTTTGTGTTGCGTATTCGTAATTTAAAAGTTACGGTTTTTAAGAGAACGTCTGGAATGGAATCGAAGACGTTCCCAATTCAAATTCCAATCTTAACTAAATATGTTATATTACGTTGGTAGCTATTGGGTTGTGTTCTTTGTGGCGACGCATCACAGTTTAACTAATTATTAGTATATTCGATTAACGATCTTTTTTATTCTTTCAAACTTTCTTTGGATCTTTCATTGATTTTTTAAATGGCAAGTGTCGGTGTTGTGCTTAAAACCACAATTTCACGACCATGTTGTAACATTACGTACTTGTTTGATACAAATTAAGAATTAATGACAATATCTACTATGTTTCTTCTTAAATTTACCTCATCCTCACCTGCCACTTCCTGGAGACACAAATACAAATTATTATAATCTCCGGGTACAAGGAATAAATGGTTGACATCCACCGTGACTGGGTACAATCAATTCTCAGGCGGAAATATTTGCGAGGGAAAAAAAAATAATGATGGGAAATCGGGGAAGATAAGGGAAAGTGATCAGTCTCCAGTCGCTGGGGAGATGCGGGTGTATTGATACCGAGGGGAGGGTGGGGGCAGAGTGGACAGCAGGGTAAATGCTGTTTATCTTTGATTGGTGGCATATCTAGTTTAGTGTTGATTTATCGTGCAGTAAGGACGTACTTAGTCGTCAAGTATGTTGTAATTTATTACTCGCATTAAAAACTTTGTTTAAAAATATGCCTTATCATTATTTATAACCCATTAAAGACCCACTGTTGATTCGAATCTCGTCCCACAATGAGAAGGCTACAGGCCTTAGTTCATATGCCTTTGAAAATAAAATGGAGAAGTTTCCTGCAAGTTTCCACAGGCCACATTATTACACTTTTTATAATTAGCAAACGTTAATTAACAGTTTATGTTTGTTGAAAACCACAAATTGTTAAAAAGTATACCGTTTTTATACAGTATGCATAAGAAGAGAGCGTTCAAACGTCCTTAGTCAAAGCTACATAGTCGACAAGTTTCCCCTTAAAAATATATTTAGGGTTACATAAGTCTAGACCCTAGTTTTGTAGGCTTTTTTAGGAAAAACTCACTCCATAAATCCTCTAATTAAAAGTTAACCGTGAGAAATAACAAAAGCATCTTTATCGTCCTTATAAAATTAAATGACAGTTTGAGGAAAACCATTATTTCCTCCTATCGAAGACCCCCATTGTTTACTTGTTGTTGCCACCAGTTCGGTCACTGTCTGAACCGAAATTGGGTAATTAATTTATATTCTGATTGTTTATTATTTCTTGTTTGTTGTTGTTACTTATTGCTATTCACAATAACGAAATAAAACAGCCTAATGGATTAAACAAACATAATAAATATTTATTATGACGACCTGAGTGGCGCAGTGGTTAAGACACCGGTATGCTGCGCGGAGGGTCCTGGGTTTAATTCCCAGCAGAGCAGAGATTTGAATGATGAATTTGAATTTCTGTTTATGGTTTGAGTGTGTTGTGTCTTGTCTTGTGTGTATCCATGGCGCCCACGACACAGGGAATCCTAGTGTGGGGCTGTGAGTGTGAAGAGTTATTTATTTATCATTTATGTACTGAGTGAATATGCCGTCCAATAACTATAATATTTATTCTGTTATTTAGTTAAGTTTTAAATTTTGTATGAAGGAAACGATCACTGAATCTACTTATTTGAAGACAAAAATCTTCCATTGCAATAAAGTTATAATAGTTATAATAACGCTACGCAAAGAATTAAATACGTAACACATCTTGAATAGGTACATTAGGTATATATATTTTTTAGACATGGAATTACATATTTTTTAATTACTTCAGATAGGTTTTTACCCTATTTGATGTAAGACAAGGTATCTCCTGCAAGCCCGTTTGCTTTTTATGTACAAAAAACATGAATTTTACATGTCCCGTATTCCCCACGTTAAAGGTGATGATAATAAAAGTTTAACGTTGCCATTATGACAAAATAAGACGACGAAGTAAGAGTATATTCCGAACCCCAGTGTGCTATACGCTCTGAAAAACTTGTTCCAATGCTGGCAACACAATTCCATCAACACTTGGCCTCTGAAAAACACTTGCAGCGGAAGATGGCGCAAGATTAATAGTGACGTCAGAGCACCGGAAGCGCGCGGGGACGCAGACCGGACGTCCGGTTCGCGTGGAGGGGGCGTAATGTACTGTAGATTTATAGGGAGACTTTATAATTTATATGTTGGCCACTGGCCGCAAACCATTGTTTGGTCTAGTTTCATTTAGATAAAAGCTGATTAAATGCAATGGAAAATTAAATTTAAATTTTGTTATTTTTTTACCTACTACGGACATTCCTACAAGAACCATATACTTTTCTAAATAAAATAGTTGCCTCAATGTATTACTCTAGGCCTCTTATCCCAGTCATTTGTGTCTATTTTTAAAATCCATTCGTTTTTCAAATATTTTCGGGTGCTGAAAAGTATTCTCGCTAATCACACTCGTTATATATTTAAAATACTTAATATTATTGGTATGCATATCTTTTAGTAATTTTTTTCAAACTGTTGTAATCAAGTCAAGTTTCTTAATTTTGTAGTTAACATGGTCGATTTAATAACTCTCCTTTCTGAAATTATAAATTTAACTGCTTTTAATGACATTCCTTTTTCAAATTCAAATTAGGTATATATTTTTCAGAATATTGTATGGAGTGTCGTTCCTTTTACAAATTGCAACTTCTTATACAACTTAAGAATCCCCAAACGTCAAGTTCGACGGAAGGCTTCCAAACGGCACATGAAATAGATTTATTATATCTACGAGTAAATAGCACATAATATCTTCATTCAGTGATGCACAAACAAAACTCATAAAGCCGGTACGTGCTTCCTGCCGAGTACTTTACAATTACCAACAGTCGGATAAGTTCTAGAACTCATCGCTGCAACGATCCTTGTTTAACTCCGAGTGGAGCTGGGATAGGCAACGTGGTTAAATATATTTGAATTTTTTAGACTAAAAAATTAAGGCACACGCAGATGTCTATGTCTAAAAGCGGTGATAGCCCAGTGGCTTAGAATTCGACCTCTAATCGAGGGGTCCGGGTTTGAATCCCAGTGGATGCACCAATGCCTTTGCAAAAAAGTTAAGTGCGCTTCATAAAATTAAATATCACCTGCTGTTTCGGTGAAGCAACTTTGAGGCTTTGCCACTTATGACGACTAATGTGTTCGCCTCAAATAAAATACCTCCGGCAAGTTAACCTCTCCAACTAAAACACAACACATGAAAAGTTTGCCATAGTTTTACTTTTTTTGACGAAATACTTTGTACAACAGACGAAGCGCAGTGCTATTATACAGAAAAAGTCTTAACAACCTTTAGATCATAGTATAGAAAGCTACTGTCTATTATAAACCAAAACTCTACACTGGGGAAGGGAATTCTCTTCATTAAATAAACTTCTGGCTATACCTGCGCTATTTCAATTCCAGATGTCATTCCCAAGGTAAATCCTTCCTGGGGCGGATTAAAAAAGCAATATCTTCATGAAAGACCGGATTTCCTGCAGTTACTCGCTGACGGTAGCTTAGCCGGTAAGCTTCAAGGTAAGACCGAAAGACTTGAATAATATTATACGTATTTCTTTCGGTTTTCAAAGGTGAACCTGTGCTTTCTCCAAATGTAGTGAAATAACTCAGAATTAATAAGTATAAATAAAGCATTACCCACATGCTACTTAGGTAACGGAAGTAGGTATTTATTGATTTTAATGATGTAGGATTAATAAAATAGTACTACTATACAACCCACTTACTACCGTAATACCTAAGCCCTTCTAGCAAAAAAAAACGAAAAACCATTTGGTTGAATGCAGGCGGCAATGAGAATGAAACAGCATTGACAAGCACGCTTTGTAATAATTATAAAAGGATCAGAGTACTTTAGACATAAATAGAATGCGGAATGCCTTTCTTTCTTATGCAACATATAAGGCCTATTTGTGTCCTTTCTTCCTTTCAGCCGTTTATAGTCCACTGCTGAACATGGGCCTCCCCAAATCGACGCCACTCCGGTCCTGAGTCCTTTGAATCCAACGGTTTCCCGCTGTCTTCTTCAGGTCGTCAGTCCACCTGGTCGGAGGGCGGCCTGTGCTCCTCTTGCCTAGATGTGTTCGCCATTCGAGGACCTTTCTTCCCCATCGGTTGTCAGTCCTGCGAACGATCTGACCAGCCCATTGCCACTTTAATTTTGCAAACTTTAAATGCTGTGTCGGTTAACGGTTAGGTACCGTCGTTCTTCTGAGGATTTCGTCATTTCTGACTCTGTCACGTAGGGAACCGAACATAGCTCTCTCCATTGCCTCCTGACACCACTCATGACTAAGAGTTTCGTGAGCACAAACGAGTAACATAATAAATCCCGCCGAGTAGACAAAGCAAACGTCTCCTACAATGTTCAAGGAAGGATACACGTAACAGCTCGCACAAATGCGAATACTTCGGCAATAACAGTCCCATCGGGCCGTGGTCAGAGTTGGAGTTATTCCTTAATGTTACAATAAACATGAGCGGGGTGCTTTTAAGGCGAACTTTCCCGAACTAGTATAAAAGTGCGCGGTAAATTGAAAAACATTCCATAAAATGGAGATGCCGGAAAACAAAGATGTTTATGTCAAGATGGAGCGTTGGGATATCAAAAATGGGACACCTAAAATCGTCCTTTTTATTTAAATTTAGGAGCAAACGGACATGCAGGCCGTGTGATGTTAAGTGGTCACTGCAGCTCATGGACACCCACATCCAACCTCAAGTAGAAAGAAATAAAAAGAAATCTTATCTGAATTTGTATGTGTGTGCTATTCATGTGGAGTAAGATGTTCGCCTGTATCAAAGTATATCCTGCAATCACACTATACCTAGCCGAAACACAAGACATGAAGAACACGCTGCTTTACGACGGGTTAAGAGGCTGGCGGTAAGGTGCCTCTCCGAGCGAGCTGCTATGACTCCACCGCATGTAATATAAACCTTTCATTTTAAGATTGCTATTACTTTGATAGAATTGCTGTTATGTCACTTTATGTCTATACATAACCTCTACCAACATATCAAAATCTTTTTCCCTAGCTTTTTTTTTATTATTTTTAATTTTTCAAACTGCTAAAAAAGTTGAGCCAACTTTTACTTTTTCCTTAGTAACCTATTCAAATTCAATTCAAATTCAAATTCAAAAGCTTTTATTCATTATCAGGTACAATTTATGCACACTTAATGACTTAATGAACGTCATACATTTAACATTATACTAACATCCGCTTTGATCGCCCCTCAGGCAAAACGTAGACTAGGAGAAAAAAGCGGGCGGAAAAAAACTCCCAGCACTCTTTTAAAAATAAGTATGAATTATTCTATGGTGCAGTATGACTAGGCTCAATAAAGGAACACACGTGACAGCTATCGTGTGTGTCAATATCGCCCCATTGCCATCCGCTCACAAATGAATATTGATACATGGTGTATAGAAATAGCCTAGTGAAGTTATTCAATCCCACGCTTTCTTATCGTCTAAATAGTCCTTAGTTTCATAATAGGCCTTTCGGCACAGGACTGATTTGATAGTTCTTTTAGTTATCACTCCTCTTGTAGAAGTCTTTGCCGGGAAGCCCTCGCGATTTCCATTTATATGGGCTAAGTTCCTGAACGCCGCACAAACAACTTAAACCTTATAAGACAACTTGCTAATGCATATATTATCCGAGTTGTGAACTGCAATCGAAGAAGGAATGTTGGGAAGAGCGAAATAAATTAAGATACTTAGTAAAAAAATCAAAATTTTCATGTTCAGAATAAGACCACAGCTTAGTGTCTATAATGCATAAAAATAAATAATAGGTAACGAATCACACTCACGATTACGGAATTAAGGTTTTTCACACACAGCAAAAAAAATGTTTTAGTAATGAAATAAGAAATTACGAATAAGTCTACAGGCTTAATCGAAACCACTTTTTAAAATTGACGCATTCAATTCACTCTTAAGTCGGCATCCTTACTCAACTCAAACTGATTTTGAGAAGTGGTCTATTAGCTGTACAATAATAAGATAACTTTAGTGGTTCGTAGCTATTGCGGACTACAGTTTAATTTCGCTACGAGTTCCGTCTCGTTGAAGTAGTATTTTGGTAGACGATTGTCGTATTTTTAATATAAGTTATTATTAGTACTGCAGCCTTTGTCAGCCCCAAATAGGCTCTGAGGAAGTTGAAAACGTTTCTACTTCAAAGAAAGATACTTCTCCAATATGCTATTGTCGCACGTGAAAAACGTTTTAATCGAATTATATCTTCAACTAAAAAGAATAACCGTCATTTCGGCATCTTATTTGAGGATAAAAGCCTAAGTATATTATAGCATTAGCAACAAACCTAACTTTTTGTCCAATCGCGTGCGAAACTTGTTTTTCTGTACGCAAAAGTTCGATGCGTTTAGTCGTTTATGTTTTCTGTACTTCGTGTCTCCCTTTAATTTACGAGTACCTGTCTTTTATCATGAGATTTGCTAAAATTTAACTTCATTTATTTACTTATAAAAATGTAAGTTTAAGGTCCCTTTTTTTCAATCGCGTGTGAATTATGTTTGTTTTTTTGTCCGCAAAAGTTCGCAAATCCACATATTTTGTGTGTGGCTCAACATAGTCTCTCTCTATCCGTGCTCGCGTGCCACACGCCACCTCGCGTGTCGCAGCGTGCAAGCTATCTGTGTGTGGCTCCGAATGTATTGAGATGATCGGCTAGAAATAAAATATCTGGAAAGAGTTTTTGTGGTAATGGTCAGCAACGACTGACGGTTACTCGGACTAGATTTAATTGTGGTCCGCAGCACTGTAGCTACGAGCCACTAAAACGATCTAAGTAGGTATGTATTGTCAGATTATAGACCACTTCTCAAAATTATGAGTTGAGTTGCTTGAAGATGTGGACTCAAAGGGTATCGAATCGGTAAACTTTAAAAGTAAATTCGATTTTAAGAAGCTTGTATGTTATTGTTGTTTCTTGTTTAAAAGTCGCATAAGATAAAACAAAACATTTTTCTTTGCTAAGTGTGAAAAAACCTGCAAGCATCCACTAGCATTGTAAGCTTACACATACGAGTACATCATGCATACATCATAATTGTCATATTTGTCAGTTCGGAAAATAATTTATCTTGAGAGTGATACCGGATTGATCCGACTGAAATTTAACTGAAATAGTAGACTTGGCCCCTTGGTCACTCGGTCTATAAAATTCTCGATCAAATACCAATACGAACAACCATAACATTCAGATAGAAACTTCAACACCAATACCAAGCCGAATTGGAATCGGTTTAAGTTTCGCAAAGCATTCTCAATCTCTCGGCCATCCGTCTATGAAACTAGATTCCGTTGCATTGCAATTTCCAGATTATCCGCTCGCCTTAAATAACTGAGAACACTGAATAACCAGCAACTGTAACGTTATTTGAGTTATTTGCAATATCGAAGTTCTTTAGTTAGATATTAGACGTAGTTTGATCTTTGGCAGGAGAGCAGTTTGTAATCATCGCTGATCGACCAAAATTTTAATCATTGCCGGGTCAATATTTTACGGGTAAGCGCTGACGGTGTTATAAAAAGAGTTATACTAAATGGGCACTCTTTAGGGATGCATACTTCGTCTTATAATCTGTAAAGGCGGCTTCTCATTGCGTCGTGAACGCGACAGTCGCGCGCTTTTGCTAGTCGCATGTTATCGCGCGGCTGCTGTGGAGCACGCGAATGAGAACTTGAGAAGACCCCCTAATGGTAACCGTCAAACAAACTCTTAGAATGTGTATTTCGCAAAACAAATCTATAACTTATCTCATCCGTGTGCTAATTGCCATGTCGCATGCAAAAGTTGCTCGTAAGACTACGTCATTGCATACATATCGTCGCATGTTGTGTGTTTTTTTGTTCTTTGTTCACATTTGGGGCAATGCAATTTATGCGCGAATGTCCCCAGACGTCGACTGCCGACGTAGCCTCTTCCACTCTGGTAGTACTGTTACTACTTGATAGATACTCGACCTAAATCGCAATGAAAAAACTAAACTAAGAACAATTCCTTCACAAAATTTACTATGTGTAATTGTTCTTAAACTATTATTTATTGAGTTTCTCGAGTCACGGCAATGCAATTTATGCGCAAATCTCCCCGGGCGTCTACTGAAGATAGGTATAGCCGCTTCCACTCCGGTAGTACTGTTACTACTTGTTACGCGTAATGTATTATCTTTTATCATGCTGCTAGTTATCGCCATTAGAGAGTGCCTAGTTGTGGTAGAGAGCCTGATTTATATGCTTAAACGATACCTACATTTTACCTTAGTCTCACAATCGTACCTTGAAAGTAAACGATTCAACATTATCATTCAAAATATTTGCACTATCAAAGTTTTTCAGTATGACCGAGTAATAGGTAGCATTCTATGACACTGTCTTCTTTTAACTCAAATCTGTGCTCGAGGATTTTGAAATGAGCTGAAAGTGGATTTAATTAGTTGCTACTTTAGAGGACTAAGGGAAATGCCTATTTGTATTTTTATTCTGATAATCACATCTCTCGCACTGAAACACTAAACGATGGGTGGAAAGGTCGGCGGTAGTACACACCTCTCTAAATAGTTGTTAAAGTATTCATTATTAATTTTTCGTCTCTTTTTTGTACTCTTCTCTTCCTTCTTCTTTCTTTTCCTTTCCTTTTGTTTTATTTTTCAAAACTTCTTTGTTTCTTCCTCTCTCATGTAGTACCTACATCTACACTTTGCAATTTATCAAACTCTGTAAATATGACTTCCTTTTCGTTTTCCTTCCCTTTCATAAGCTTTTTACACTTCCCTCCCAGAACTCTGTTGCTTCTATACTTATGAAATATAGTAGTTTCACTATTAGACTTTCCAATGTATCAAGCTCTGTAAATATGACTTCCGTTCCGTTATCATGAGAACAAGAAGTGCAAACATTAGCCTCTCGTGCACACAATGGCTTGATAAATAGCGCCAGAACTATTATTTACGGAGCTGCAAGCGGAGGCAAAATGCGATTTATGCGCAAACTATGCCCCCGGGTGTCCCCGTGACTTGTGGCTGCTTCCACTTCAGTAGGGGCCTGTTATGGGATATGAACTATTGTTTTGGATCACGTTATCGCGGTCTCAATGTAATGGTACCTATGATGTAGGTAGCGCCGCTAAATCTTGTCGTGATATCTTGTATGGAGTGACATTTTTTTTTCAAATAATTTCATCAGAGTCAAGGGAGAGGATAGGACTGGTTCTGCGTATAACCAAATGACTGTGGACTGTGGTCTGTATTTATACTCAAAGGCATGATGTTCTCCCAAAGAAGTTTAAAGAGGAAAAAAGGAAACCACACTGGCGACCCCTCAGGAGTCGCTCGTCGGCGACGGTCATCACTATAATTATTTTGAACATTTTAAACAGAAGCATTTAATTTTTTTTTAATAATTTAAAGTTGATGTATAAAATGTAAAAAGTGCCATCTCTATTTTATTGTTCAAACTATTTGACTTGACATATAAAGTGTAAAAAGTGCCATCTGTATTAAGTTACTTAAACTATGTCGCCACTACTGGTTTGTACGGGTCTGACGCAAAAACTCTTAGTACTAGTACATTTGTTCTTACATAGATGGCGCTTATTCTGGTTAGTTATTTAAAATTGGGCAAAATTTGAATGAATGAAGCGTACCAAATCAAATGAAATTGAATTATCTCAATGAGGAAGATAATAATCTCATCCCGCATCGTAGATTCGATAAGCCGACAATTTGTTAATTAGGATCTAAATTATTCCGTGGCGTATTCAATTTAAATTGTTTCCTCCCATTAACTCCCACCCCACTTATACCGTATGAAATTTTAGGAAGAAAATAAAAAAACCATAGATTAGTTAGTTATAATAATACATCTCTGAAAATACGGCCAAGTTCTGCGTAAAATTCTGTAATTGGTACCTATATTAGGACATACCTAATTGATACTGATCATTCGAAATTACAGAACTAAAGTAATGAGTTCTGAAGGAATCACATGATAATCAGCCTATTTGTGAACAACAGTTACTCACCTGCGTCTATGACGTCACACTATTTTGCAGTCTTTAAAGCATGTTTTTCATTGCAAAGCAAGTCCATAGTGGTCACTGTGCCCCATTAATCGTATGTGTGGTTGCTAAATTCCTTTTTCTTTTTTCTAAATATGAAAAAGAACCCCTCAGATAGCTTACTACATATTATTTAAGTGGCAGTTCATCAAATCGCATCATTAGAGCCAATCCAAGAGGCACTTATCTCGGCCCGGTCAAGTGTGTCCGGTTACAGTCATTGGTCCCACAATTGATATTCACCTCTACAAATCGTAAGACAACGGCTGTCTGTACATCTCATAGGACCATCCAGTAACTATATACAGAACCCTCTTTCCCAGTGGGCACTTTGGGCAAGTGCCCAGGGCCGCGCGATCGATAGCGGCCCCCTCAGATCAAATACAAAGTCCCGAGTTCCTGTCAGATCACCAAACGATAACCAATATTTGTTACCGAAAAACTTATAATTATATAATCCGAAAAAATCGAACTTTAATTTCTGACTACAATAGGGGCCCCATTATCATAATATGCCCACCAGTATTGTCCAGGGCCTCCAATAGGTTAAAGACGGCCCTGACTATATAGGGCGGCATTCATTATCACAACTAGGGGTCTCTAGCCATGAAGCGCCCGGGTGCAAACAATACCCTGGCGCCCTCTTGTATTAAAATATTCGGTCAAATTTGTCCCGCGAGGAGCATTACAGCCGAGGCTCTATGCGGCTCTGGGCGTAGTCCACTGCTGGACATGGGCCTCTCCTAATAGTCCTAGTCGACGCCACTCCGCCGGCGTGGGCCCTTTGAATCCAACGGTTCCTCGATATATTTAAATTTGTTCTTCAGGTCATCACTTGGATGGCGTAGGTACTAGAAGTTCAACTCATGTCCATCCAGTCGGATGGCGACCTGTAGGTACTCATTTTCCATAGGAAGGCAATAAATTCGAATTCGAATGTTCTGTAGTTAGCTCAGCTATTGGCATTCTCGCCCCAATATCATTCTATCACTCTTACTCACAGTCGCGACTCGCGATGAGTGTTATAGAATGA
Organism: Erynnis tages; assembly: GCA_905147235.1. Taxonomy (NCBI): domain Eukaryota; kingdom Metazoa; phylum Arthropoda; class Insecta; order Lepidoptera; family Hesperiidae; genus Erynnis; species Erynnis tages. Next base: position 1,648,941 of record LR990076.1, read on the forward strand.
ACTAATATGCGCTCAGTTTAGCAAAAGCTCGGTTACACCTCGCCCAAATAACCGTTCTATTTAATTTCTTTTTCTGTGGTATATACAAATTAAGAGGGTACAAGATTTGGGCTAATCAGTTCGCTAATCATTTGATTTAAAAGTCCTTTTTGATTCGTTCGTCCTCTACCAAATTAAACACAGATTAAAATGACCGGTTTTTGATCTGTGGTTCTTCATCCGTTAATCATGTAACACACTAACACAATTTTGTGTCACACTTCTGGGGACCAGGCGCGTGCATACCATAGTCTAAAAGTAGGCCTCTGGCTTCTATCCTCGCTTAACATGTTATTTTTCTATTATTATTTGACAAGACAATCACTACCAATCGTTATTATAGATCAAACGAAAATTTAGTTCCTATGACTAGCTAGATCTTCAGTGCCTACCTCCATGCACGCCACTGCTGGGGACTTCCTTTATAATTATAACAAACAAAATTTTTCTGCTTCTATACACATTGGTAGAAATGGGAGAGAAAGATTCATGGGAAAATAATCCTTAAATAACCATATCCACAGCCAAAACATAAGCATTGATAAACAAAACGAAGCCCGTCGTAGTTACTATGCCGATGCATTATTCAATTAGTATGATAACACTTAAGGAGATTACCGCTAATAAAATTGTAATGTCTTGCTTCCGAGATGAACGCGTGGGCACTCGACACCAGTGACCGATGCTGTACCTATTGTTTCTAGATTGTACTCTGTGAATATCCTAAAGTAATATCTACTGTGATATGGAGTTTGGAGCTCGTAAGGGGTTGCTGCAGATGGCTGAAGCTACGGCTAACTTAGGAGCTAGGTCTGGTTGGCGTAGAAGAAGAAAAATAACACGGATATTCAAAATGAGAATTGTCATTATTGTTATCGACGTAGTATAAAAAAGACTCATAAGTTGAATAATATCGTTTTATTATTTCAGATTCTCCTTAAAGTACCTTACTTTTCATAATTCATATTATTATCTTTATTGAAATCTGAACTGCCATGCTATAAAAGAAACACTGGTTGCAAATTTATCTGAATAACTGAATGAGAACATTTTTATAAACCTCTTGCTTCTGTTTTGACAACCTGCGTGACGCAGTGGGCGAAACCATGCGAAACGCTGACACTAGCTGTGGGGAGTGCCCTGAGTTCGATTCCCAGCGGAGTAGAAATATGAATAATGAGTTTACATTTCTGTTTCCTGTCTGGATGTTTCGGTGTGAAAAACCTGATTTAGTGATATTAAAAATATTACTAGATTTAGTCCCCACTAAATCGATTCCTTTCTAAATCGATACTTCCCTAAGTATATACTTAATCGATTAGTATTTTTGCAAATCTGATTAAAATGCAATAGAGCTTCCACATGGCCACGCCACCTTTATGGTTATGAGTGCAACTGAGGGGTAAGTGCACCCCTACATAGTGTCTGTGGTTTTCCCAATGGCCGGGAAAACGCACGCTATACATGAATTAGGAATTTCGAATGCCATGAACCAATCGATTCAGAGATATGTAGATATGAGTAAAAATACATGGATTTGCCAAAATTCAACACCAGGATACGAGGCTTGATGCTAAAGCCTGGTGTCCTGGTGTAGAATTAAATCACCTCTAAATAAATACCTAGCATCTAAATGAGTACCTAGGTAACAAACGTAGATAACCCAAGGGAAAGATGAAAACCAAATTCAAATTGGTATAGTTCGAAGGTACCTGGGTGCTATGACGACCTGAGTGGCGCAGTGGTTAAGACGCCGGTGCGCTACGCGGAGGGTCCTGGGTTCGATTCCCAGCAGAGCAGAGATTTGAATGATGAGTTTAAATTTCTGTTTCTGTTCTGGGTGTATTGTGTTCTTGTCTTGTGTGTGTCCATGGCATCCACGACACAGGGAATCCTAGTGTGGGGCTATGAGTGTGAAGCGTTATTTATTTATTTATTTATTCATGAGGACTAAGATGGTTGAAACACAGTGTCTCCGGCAAACACATCTTTTCAACCAAGCTTCTTCATGGCAGACTATGAGAAACGCGGTAGGTACTACGCTAGGGCAAAGTCTAGATTCTATCGCTTGAATTTTGTTCTGAAATTCAAAGATACTCGCAAATTCACTGATGAGATATTCGCAACAATTGCCGGTGTAGCGAGGTAGATAATCTAAGTCGTGAAATTGATGACACATTTATCGCGTAATTCGTACAATGAGCCAAAACCTTCAACCCGCGACCGCCGTCTGCCCATATTCAAGTGTTATGTGCGTGAAACATGAAACGCTTTGCCTGACATGGCAAGATTAATTATGTAATGAATATTTTATCTATTTTTCTGGCCTTTGTACTTCGTTTTGATTTAATTTAAATACAGGATATGTATAAAAAAATACGTCTTGACCTGGAGACAGAACTGTTAAACGCAGACGGATAACTAATAATTTCCAGCTGAGTTGTCTACGTGAAATTCAATGGCATTTTACTATTAAAAGGGATGAAAAATTAAAAATCTTTGGATTGTAAATACTTCGTTACTTTACAGTTTACTAATTAAAAGTTTCTCGTACGTCAACCTATAATGAAATACTCATAATTCTTGATATTTATCTCTACTTCACGCGACTATTAATTGTTAGGGAGACGGTACGCATGCGCCCGAATTACCGGTCGCCCCTAGCAAAGCGCAATTACCTACACGTTTGTCTTTCAATTTGGACGGACGAAAAAAATACCGTGTCCCATCCCACAGGATCCGTGGAACGGTTAAGTGTCGAGTTTAATAAACTGTTTAATTAAGACAGAGTCGGAGATATCAGATCGGGAGGGAGCAGTGTCGTGCGCGCGCGCGTCCCGACACCATGCTAACGATCGTGCTCGTCCTTCTCGCGAGTGTCACAGTTAGAGCTAGACCGTTCAACGTAACCCACCTCATCGTCCCGGAGGTAGTTCCCCGCGGGCAAGAAGATGTCGAGATCGAGTGCCGCTACGACGCCAATTTCACGTTCCTCAGCTGGTTCAAGGGACCCACCGAGTTCTTCCGCTACAGGCCCGGTTCCGCGCCCAGCACTAGATCCTTCCCCATGCTTGGCGTCGGAAGGATCGAACTCATCGCGTGCGGACCGACGGCCTGCCGACTGAAGCTCGGAGGCCTGACCGACGAAGCGACCGGAGTCTACAGATGTGACATCGAACGGGACATTCCTCCGTACAAGTTCGACACTCGATCTGCGCATATGGTGGTCCACGGGCACGAACATAGGCAGCCGCTGCTGCAAGGCCTGGCCGAAGAGTACGGAGACGGAGACGAGATTCAGGCGTACTGCAGGGGAGTGCCCGACGCTGAAATACGTTGGTACATTAACGGCATGGAGCTTGAAGAATTTCGAGGTTCTCTAACACTGAAGAAGACTAGTTCTCGGTTAATTTTCCTCGGATTGCCGCCGACTCTGACGGTGCAGTGCGCGGAATTCAGGCACGGAAAGCTGTCAGGTTCGAACCGGGAGACGGCGAGGTGGAAGGCCCTGACCAGCAGTCACGTCGACGAAACCGCTCAAGAGCAGAGAACGAGCGCCTCAAATATGTTAAAAGTTCATCTATGTGTGTTGAGTGTTTTGTTAAATTTGTGCTATTTTGTTTACTAAGCCTTTCTTTCTTCGAGTAAATTCAACACGAGAGTTGTTAGATCTATGTATAGAGTAGGTATACATAGTATAATCCTTAGGGGAAAGCGGCGTAATAAGTAGTGGTCTAATTAACAGATGCACCTAATTAGGTGTATTCTATCGTTATAATAATATTAGTTAAGTTTATAAAACAACTTTCCTACAATTTCTGCGTTTTTTGTTACGAGTATTTAAAGTCTGCAACAATTCATAATTTGTAAATAACATAAGTATCCAACAATAGGTATTTTATTAATATATTATTCATTCTATCTTTCCCTACATCATTTTAAGCAATTAAAATATAAAATTGAAAATGTATATATTGCAAAATAAATGTTTTATTTTGGGAATTTTTTATTTACTTTTTATACAAGACTTACCTTACCATTATAAGTTTCTCATCATAATCCTCCGCTTATACATTTGTAAAACCCCCGCATGTACGGTCCACGTTGAGAACTGATAATGTAGTCGCACTCTCGATTCCGATCTCACATGTCTAACACATGTCTATAACCCATTGATGACCCACTGCAGGTCAAGCCTTTTCCCGCCATGATAAGGATGTAGGCCTTAGTCCACAACGCTGGTCTAATGTGGCTTAGTTGACTATGAAGTCAACCAAGCCACATGAGACTTTCCAAAGTGTTCTCAGAGGCATCAATGGGGTCTTTACACTATTTCATTATACTTAATGGTGTTCCATTCATTATATTTTCAGTTTTTTACTATTTTTCGGGATAGTACCTATGTTGTTTTAATGTTGAGAAATATTATGATTTACTAATATTTTGCAATAATGGTGTGATGATATGTTACAAAACATTTTCTGATGTTCAGTTCGAATAATAGTCATTCTTTGAATTTATCACTCAGATTGCACCATAATATTTAATAACGAATAAACGAAGTTAGTTAAAAACGAACAAACGGAACTTGTATCTCTGCTAATATTTCGGGTAAGTACTTATTGCGTTTAACACATTAAGAAAAATATATTTAATTTTTTAACAATACATAAAAGTTACCTTTTAGTTAAAATTGATGATGGTTATTGAAATAAAATTTTATTGTGATTGCAAAACGAAAAATAACGCTGTTGGTATTTCAAAATTTTAAATAGCAACACTTAGTTCAAGATGGCGACTAAAATGGCGGCATAGATTCCTTCATAAAAGTGACAGGCTGACAGAGCGCATTGCGGAGTCGTGTGTGCATGATATACGGTTAAACATGTTAAAAAGTTTTCCTGAAATTTTAGTTTTATGTTACATTCGGTGCCCAAATCGTTCAATAAGAACTGATATACTGAACTGTTCTCCGTCTTGATTAAGTGAAGATCGTAGTGAAATAAATAGTGAATATAGTATTTTAGATTTATCGTAAGTTAGTTAGAAGTAGCATCGTTGAAGTCATCATTCATCATGCCTAAAGGAAAGAAAAAAGGAAAATTCGGTGAGTTTTAATGTGGGTTTGATGTTTATGTAGTTAGAAATGTAAAGGGGAATGGAATCTGTCAAGAATGAGATCACGCTGCGACCTTGTGATGAGGCTAATGACAGTCCACGTATATTCGCTCGACTTTACTCGATAGTATTACCTTGAGGCTCCATAATTCCATATGTTTGTCAAAGGAGCTTTTACCTAGTCACAATTTCCTGGTTTCACAACGCAGCGTCTGTACCGCTTGACGCAACCACACTTTCTCAATATCATTGCAAATGTACATTTCTTTGTAGGTATATGCACAATGCTACGATAGTAACAAGCGATAAATATAGTTTTACCACAAATTTTATTTAGATACGAAACATATTTGACCTTGATGCATGTAGGTAAATTATGTAATTCTCTGTGTTATTGTATACTGTAAATATAGCCACTTGAGCCAAATTAATATTCAGTTGATAATATTTTTATCACCCAAGAAAATTGCATTGGTTAATTGCTTACATTACTTGTAGTACAAACTAATGTCGATAGTGTTGAATTCGTCAAGTTATTGCACAAGTGTGTGATATAGGTATTAAAGTGTAGATTCAATATTATTTACTTGCATCAAATATTTTCATTCGAAGAAAATATACTATATGCTGTAATTAATGCTGGTCTATTTTTAGAATCATTTTATATTGTTGTAGAATATTAATAATTTAATTAATTATAAAATTCATGCTGATGAAGCTTTGAGCAAAGTCTAGCAATATTCAATATAGCTTGGCAACAACATGTAATACAACTAGTTTTATTGTGACAGCTGCTTAGTAGAAACCTTGTGTGTAGATTGCAGATAATATTGTGGTTTTGTGATACTGAATGTATTCAACTTCAAGTTTCATGCTTTGTGAAAGTCCCATTGTTTTTGTTCAGAAAGCGAGACAGTACTTTTGTTGCCCTTTGCAGCCTTTTCTTTGTTTATAAGTATAAAAGCAATGTTTAAAATGAAAATCACACAGTACCTTAGTCCAGTTTAAGGGTAGATGATTATCCATAGACAACATAATAATAATAATAACATAACAGTGAATGGCTTTTTTACTTCAAGTGTCCTGTAGGTGTTGGTAACTGTCTTATGACCGGCTGCGGCTCTATTGTGGTAGGTGTCTCACCATACCAGCAGGCAATATTTTGTTTTAAAAAGTGCACATACTTTGAAGAAAAGTGATGGTAGTGGGTGGTGCGTACCACTGGGATTGAAACCATGAATTCTGGAATAAGAGACTGAATTCTTAGCCAGTCTACCATTGCATTCGCTTGCTAGACACTTCTTTATTATTACATTATTAATTATTTATTAAATACTTCAAAGTAATAAGATATTTTCTAACACCTAAGCAGGAAGCCTTATGTAAGTAAAGTCGTTGTTCTCGCCATAATCTTATGATTTACTAGCAACACCTGTTGTATTTACATGGCACTGAGTTATGCAACATTACAGAAATTGCTTCTTGCGAGTCATAAAAAATGCATGTGTACTTGATTTGCTTACATTCTATGATGTTTCTGACTATATAAGAATGGAACTATGTCACAAGGCTTTTTTTCATAGATATTATAAAATCCCAAAAACAACAGCTCTACCTGTCAGGTATTGGGCTCAAACTGGACTTGATATTTTGAATGATGTTTTGATACACAAAAAAAATATATTTTTCTTAAAGCAAATATATTTACAATTTAAAACAAGAAAAAAACCAGATAGTGCAAAGAACAGAAATCTCTGGAGTATACTTTAATTCATAAAAACCAAATACCTACTGGGTCTGGATTCTGGACCCATGCTAAGAGTTTTTTCACCTTCCCAACAAAAAAAATTATATAATGTTTAAACTTCTATGTGAATACCACAAGACAAAAGAAAATTATTTTTATTTTAATGACAGGTGAAGGATTTACAAAGTCAAAACATTTATTTGCACAAATATAGTTATATAGTTGTTACAAATTATTTCAATCAATCTATATTTACCATTTTTAGGTATGCAAATATTTAAATAATAATATTTAAAGGCACACCAGCACTTGTTTTTACTAGGTACCTATATTTTGAGTACAATTACGTGCGACAATTGTTTAAAACAATATTTTTAATGATTGTTTCAGAGCACAGAAGAACGGAGCAGGCGTACTCGTCAGACGAAGATGCTGGCATTGACATGACGATAGACAACTGTTCCGAGACCTCGGCACAGTCCGACCTCAAGAGCAACCATGATGAAGCTGGTAAGTGTTGATAACTGGCTGTCTCAATGACATTTTTAAATATGTTTTTAGGGTTAGTAGCAATCAGGTATGCAGGCACATTTCCCGTGCTTGCTGATATTAAAAATGTAATTTATGGCTGTGATAAGCTGTTATAAAACAGAAGTAGGCATGTAGTACTTCCAATGGCTCTGCCAATATTATATTAGTTTGCAAAACAGATAAGCTAAATAATAAATTAGTCATAATAAATCACTTAGTACTCGTATGTATCTGAAGAACTATCTAGACACATCTGTATAGTCCTTTAATAAATTTATATCACTGCAAACCAGACATCCTCTTCCTGTATGGTCTGTTCTCTTACTTGCCCCTATAACGCATGCTGCTAACTAAAACTATTCTAGTTCTGTACATAGGCATATTCAAAACATACACTGTCAGAAAATCATGAAACACCTTTTTTTTATAATTTTAACAGTATTTCATGTTCTGAATCCTTCCATCCTTCCAGCCCTTTGTTCACTGCTGGACATGGTCCTTCCCTAATGGACGCCACTCCGCTCGGTCCTGGGCTCTCCTTATCCAACACTGTCTTCTTCAGGTCGTCAGTCCACCCGGTCGGAGGGCTGGTGGAAACCTGTGCTCCTTTTTCTTAAACGTGGTCGATTCCAGGTCCGTTTCCCCCGTCGGTTGTCAGTCCTGCGAACGGTGTGGTGATGGTAATGTCTAAAATAGAGAAATGTCTAAGCCATACGCGGAAATGAACGAAAATACATGTATCTATTTATTTTCCCTCGGTCCAAAAAGCAGTTACACACACGTCTATTTGGCACGCACGTTTCTAATTCAACCCATTTCAATGAACTTGAATCTGTGACGTTCATACAACCTTTCTACAGTTGATGTTAAATCGATAGTTGTGCATTATGTACGCAGGCCGCGTTTGTTCGAAGTAAGATCACACGGCCTTCCGACGTAATACTATTGCATTACATGATCGTGTTATGTAGGTATATGATTATGCTATTATTGACTGCATCTCAGCTGGTTTGGAACGGAATGGTAGCCTTTATGGGGTAGGCTGTGTTGTGTGATCGTAGTTTTTGGAATAAAATTAAAGCGTTTAAAGAAATAATTGTAATTTTTTAAATGTCCATCTGAAGCTCCACACCTTCCAAAGTACCCAATACCGGGATATAAAAAGGGTGCATTGATTCAAATGATTGTGGAAATCACAACAAAAAACTACAAAATCTTCAAAATTTTAGGTCCTTATATTGTCAGGTTTTCAATTAAAAATGAACTAAATAAAAAATTCCAATGCATGAGTCAGTTAAAACCCTACTTTAAGTGTTGTTTCTGAACTTAATTAATTTCATTTTGTGACCGAATAATTATGTTTTCTTTGTATGAAAAACTTGTACGAAGACGGGTTTGGGAAGTTCCAACGCCAAAACATTTTTACAGATTGTTGATGCATGATTTATTTTTCTTGATGTTTTCCTCTTTTGAGTGTATCATAAGGGTTTTTACAAATATGATCAAAATATTATGTATAAAAGAATATGGGTCTTACTTAAAAGTACACTGTCATATAGCAAGTAAATTTTACTTCAATTGGTGACCTACATTCATGTCATCATCTTAAGCAGTTTAATTTGGATATTGACCTGGCGTTTGTTAGTTTTTACACATATATGTATGACAGGTTTATATCCTAAAGTTTGTCGCTTGTGGGTGTACAAAGCTATCTTGTCAGCTTTCTGATTTTCGATTGAGTATGTTTTTCAGCTATTGAGAGAATATATATTGTATTCATCATGGTTCAAAACCTAATAACACTTCCATTCTCCCAGAAGCCGAGATTCAAGAGAAGCTAGAAGAGAAGGTTCTAGAAATCATCGACGCGTTGAGCGCGCGAGCCAACGCGGCTCGCGCGGCCGCGTTGGTGGCGTTGCGGGGCGCGTTACAACGTCGCTACCTCGCCGCGCTGCTGAGCGGGCAACGCGTGACGCTGGCGGAGCACGTGACGCGGGCGTTGCGGCGCGGCCGTGACGCGGAGAGGAGGGCTGCGGCCGCCGTCGCTCCTATTCTGGCACTACAGGTGAGGAATGGATCTAACGGTGAAGCTATCGAAGCGCTTTACAGCGTCGGTACCTCGCCATGGTGCTGCTTTTCATTTTTTTTTTTTGAGAAATGTGAGTGAGAGTTTATAATCTGGATTAACATATCCTTCCTTCCTTCCTTCCTAACTGAGCGCACTCTGCAGTACTCTCGTTCTGCAGTACTCGCTCGTTAGAATATTCCAGACAGAAGAGAAGAAGACATAGTTTATCCATTTTCTATCCGTCTGTAAATCTCTTATCCAAATCTATTTTAACTACACGCTATTACTATTGCTATGGTTAACACATATAACGTTATAACCTCAAACAGATAATAATAAATCTGATTATGAGATTGTACTATGGTGTGTCTCATTCATTATCATTGTTGTGTTTCGCTTGTGAATTGAAATTACTCTTTCATGTCTGTATAACCTAACCTAACCTAACAATATAATGTTATTTTTGAATACCCAAGTAGCGCAGTGGTTAAGACACCGATGCGCTGCGCGGAAGGTCCTGGGTTCGATTCCCAGCAGAGCAGAGATTTGAATGATGTGTTTAAATGTCTGTTTCTTGTCTGGGTGTGTGTGTTCTTGTCTTGTGTGTGTCCATGGCGGCCACGACACAGGGGATCCTAGTGTGGGGCTGTGAGTGTGAAGCGTTATTCATTTATTTTGTGTGCAGATCGGCGAGGAGGGTACCGAAGAGTACATGCGAGAGGTGCGCCCCGCGCTGGCCGCGGCCGCCACCGACAAGTCCGCTTCGCTCGACACACGCACTGAGGTAAATGTCATTATTGGAACAAACACACAGAGCACTCAAACAAAATCTTTGACCTTTCTTTCACAATTAATTTTGTTATCTTACAATCTGTGTGTTAAGTGCATTGGACGGGACAGAACGAGAACAGTCACCCAGGCTGGACGTTGGTCTGCGGTTAATTTTTATTCTCTTGATTCTTCTTGTCTTATTTGGTAAACAATCTCCAAAAAAAATCAAAATCAAATGCTTTTATTCGTTATTAGGTACATTTTGTGCACACTTAATTAACGTCCTACATGTAAATTACATGTAAATCAAATACATATAAATCTATTGTGTGCCTTATAGAAAAGACATTTAAGATTCGCGCCGAGTTCGTGAAATCTTTTGGGTGTTAGTGAATCGGGGCCCTCGCTTCTTGTCAATGTATGCCAAGCATCAAGTTGTAATGAAAGAGAAGCAACAATAACAGGCGATGTATTGTCCAGTGCTGCTCGTCGCTGGCGGCGCTGTGCTACCTGCTGGAGGAGGACGTGAGCGAGGTGCTGAGCGTCCTGCGCATGTACGAGACCATCTTCAGCGGCAGCTATCTCAAGGTGACCGACCGTCTCATTAAACATACATATGCAAGGATATAAGCTCGGGTTTCTACACAAAATTTTTTGAAACGCTTCACACTCAGCCCCACACTAGGATTCCCTGTGTTGTGGGCGCCATGGACACACACAAGACAACAACACAACACACCCAGACCAGAAACAGACATTCAAATTCATCGTTCAAATCTCTGCTCTGCTGGGAATCGAACCCAGGACATTCCGCGCACCGGTGTCTTAACCACTGCGCCACTTGGGTCGTCAAATTTTACCTAAAAAAAGCGAGTTGCGACAGTCTGTGTGTGTGTCAGTACCCATTAATGACCCACTACAGGGTCGGGTCTCCTCTCACAATGTGAGGGATGTAGGCCTTAGTCCCCCACGCTGGCCTACTGCGGGTTGGTGGACTTCGCATGCCTTTGAGAACTTTTTTTTTTTTGTGAACTCTCAGGCATGCAGGTTTCCTCACGATGTTTTCCTTCACCGTAACAGCAGATGATATTTAATTTCATAAATCGCACATAACTTTTATTACAAAGTCATTGGTGCGTGCCACTGGGATTCGAACCCGGATCCCTCGATTCGAGGTCGAATTCTAATCCACTGGGCTATCACCGCTGCACAGTCTGTGTAATGACCTAATATATAGGTATTTTAGTGTGGCTCAGGCTGTAGTGTTGAGAGCAATACCGGCAGGACTGACAATACCTTTGTCTGCCCCGAACCGACGGTGGGTAGCCATGATGGATTAAAATTCAAGCTCTGTTTTATTCCTAGCTTAAAGACCTTCGAGAATTAAATATTAGATGTAGTCAGTAAAATTACAAATACATATATTCTTTATTGTACACATAAAAGAATAGTAAAGTAACCATTAAACAAAGTACCATAAAAGCCCTTAAAAAGTTGTAAAATACTGCATATAAAACAAAATTCCTTTACTATTCAATACAAGACAGTTGTTTAAACTAATCTTTTCTTTGAGTTGGTTATTGTACTATTAAATTACACTTTCATATCAACAGCTTTAAAAAAATCTTAACATGTTAGATATTATATGATAGACTTACCAGTGGAAATATACAACCTTTACATCAAACAATGAGCCATTACATCATAGTTGATCACAGATAGGCAACAAAGCCTTGAAACATGCATGTCATAAATGCTCTCCGATCCCAAAATATTTCAAATTTTCCGCCAACAATGACTAACTCACCTATACAAGTGCATGTAATACAGTGGCGTGACGGCTCTTCGCGCGAAGACGCTAGCAAGGTCTAGGACAGGTCGATGCTCTGTAATAACTCAAAACAATGTATAAAGTAATGTTTGCCGTGACTGACGTCACAGAATACATTGACTGTGTGTACAGGTGGTTTATGGCTAATTTGAAATACGTCATTTGGTCTTAGCGTATCTGATATAATTTTATGTTAGTGATTGCACTTGAGCTGAAATGTGTGTTTGGTGAATTTTTTTAATTACATTATGGAGAAACACATATCTGTATAATATAAAGATAATTTTAAGGATTTTTCAGCTAGTTTTGCATTAGGACTGATTAGGAAAATGGTCTAGTGGAGGGGTTTATGCTGGCTAGATCAAAGGTTTCATTTACAGCAGAGGTGAGGTACTCTCCAAGCAAAATACATATAATTGTTTTGTTTATTGTATGCGGGTTCACTTAGATGAAGCCACATACAATAAACAAAACAATACAATATTTTATAAAAGCAAGAGAGATTTGAGTATTGACACCACATGGCTGTCTATGAGTTAATCATGCATTTGGCAACGGAGATTGTCGTTGAGACTGAAACTGTGTTTAAGTGCTTATTAAAGCACAAAAAGATTTTTTTAAAGTGAAACAGGACCACGCTATCTGATCTACTGGTTAGGTTAACATCCCGCGCATACTTAAATTCCTACCATCAGCTTCTACAACCTTTTGAATTTCAATAATAACAACAACGTATCTTGACCACCCGAGTGGCGCAGTGGTTGAAACTGTGGGCTGCGCGGAGGGTCCTGGGTTCGATTCCCAGAACAGAACAGAGATTTGAATGTCCACCAACCCGCACTAGGCCAGCGTGGTGGACTAAGGCCTACATCCTTCTCATTGTGAGAGGAGACCCGACCCTGTAGTGGGTCATTAATGGGTTACTGACATATGGATGTGCTGCGTTGTTGTCTTGTGTGTGTCCATGACGCCTACGATACAGGGGATCCTAGTGTGGGACTACGAGTGTGAAGCGTTATTTTATTTATTTTATTTTGTTGCCAGGGTGATGGCAGCGTGAAAGTGTCGGGTGCGGTGATCGAGGAGGGCGGCTGGCATGCGGCCGCTCTGGACGGCTGGGCGCTCCTGCTGGCCGTGGTGGACGCCAGACACGCTCGTGCGCTGCTGAAGGATCAGCAACCCACGTTCGCTCGCCTCGCTGACTTGCTGGAGGCCCACAGCCTGGAGGTAAGGATGCTGGCTCTGGCTGCAACCTTTTTATGTCCCACTGTTGGGAACAGGTCTCTCCCAAGAAAAATTAACTTGAGGAGCATACTCCACTGTCAGTAACCCATTAATGACCCACTACAGGGTCGGGTCTCCTCTCACAATGAGAGGGATGTAGGCCGCCGTCCGCCGACCACTACTGCCCGTTGGTGGACTTCACATGCCTTTGAGAACTTTTTTTTTCTGAACTCTCAGGCATGCAGGTTTCCTCACGATGTTTTCCTTCACCGTAACAGCAGGTGATATTTAATTTTTATAAAGCGCACATAACTTTTTTACAAAGTCATTGGTGCGTGCCACTGGGCTATCACCGCTATACTCCACACTCCACTATACTCCACTCCATACTCCACTATGCTGCTTTAAGGCGCTGATAACACGTAATTCAGCAAATTTGCTATTCTTATTTTTCATTTCCAGCAAAAATTACAAAGTATTTTACAATGGGAAAAATATATGTTATTCTAGACCGTATTCCGAACGACAACATAGTCGTCGAAACACATTTTGACAAAGTTGCCTCGATAAAAAAAAATTGCAAAGTTACCCCTTTTCTGAATTCTTATACTAAACTACAACGTTGTTTGTTAATATTTATTCAAATAATTTAACCAGTATATTAGCAGACCTTCGTTATTATCACATCATTGTGTTAATTTTTTTCAATAAGCTTATAAATATTCAGTAAATCAGTAAAATTTAAAACTTTTCTTTCGCGTGCTCCGCGCAATATTTTCGTATTTTGTATTTCTCGCTTACTATTATGGCAATTGACAGAGAGCGCAGAGGCGCGATGCTAGGTGGACGTGCGTCGCTCCGTCATTCCAAAATAATACACAGTCGTCCTATATAGCACAATTTCATAGCTTTGTCTGAGGCTTGTGTGGCGTATTAAGTAGGACGCCAGGCTGTATACGCTGGGGCGTGGGTTCAAATCCGCGTGTGCGTGACTTTATTTTCACTTTTATATAATTATATTTTTTATATAATACAAATTTTTACATCGATTGTTGATTTTGGAAATTGTTGAATAAATAAGAAGACAGATTTTATTAAGTTACAAATAAATAAAAGTTTCAACGTCAATTTAATAACTTTTTTTGTTATAAGCTATACAATTATTTTTGAAATTATAAATTTATCTAAAATTCGTTATTTTTTTTCGGAATTCGGAAATATAAATAACCATTAGATAGCATAATATGAAATAAAAAAATAGTAATACAAAAAACATTTCAATCCAGAATGTCTTCTTATATTTTGCTTCGGGTTCGAACCCGGGTCATATAATGTAGGATTCCCTCCCGTTTTCAAATTGTACGCCGCCGAAATTCGCGCGACGCGACGTTGCCAAACCGACAGTAAAGACACCGCTACGCGCGGCGCGGCGTTGCCGTCTAGAATTGTACCTATCACTGTCACGGTAATTTTTATAAACGGTTAGGAGGAATAGTGGGGCCGCCGGCTAGGGCTGTGCGTCTTCGTGGATTGATAGGTAATAATACCTATTAGGTATAAAGGAAGTGTTCAATAAAAATGCGTGTTGTTTTTTGATTGGTAGATTTAATTAAAAAACCGTGTTTACGTTTGAATAACAAGTCGGTTTGATAAATTTGCGACCGAGAAATATTTGCGCCTTTACTGAGACGTACGAAATGCTTTATTATTAAATATTTTGTGAATATTTCATGAGTCTATATATTTTTGTTGTTATTAATAACGAGAAAAAAAACGCATGCATTTAAGTTGAAGATTTGAGTTGAAGGCCCAATGGAAATAAACTGAATGTTTTCAAACATAATACATACATCTAATAATATAATCTATAACACCTATGCAAGTATTTATTGTTATTACCTACTAGCTGACCCGGCACACTTCGTTTTGCCATTATAAAATATGTATATTATATCATTGCAGTTTGCATAATAGAAGTGGCATCCATAAAGAAAAATCTTGACGTTTCTAAATGCATGACATTGCCATATGAACTTATGAAGTATTCAATCTGATATGATGTTTGACAGGTAGTACATGGGTAGAACAGTTTATATAGGAAAATGAAATTGTTGTTTTTATTATTTTCTTTACATTGTTTTCAAATTTTCTCTCCGTAAGAACCATCCTCGTACTTAAAGGAATATCCAAAAAAAAATAGCGAAATCGGTTCAGCTCCTCCCGAGATTTGAGCTTAGCAACATATTCATTTTTATATTGTACAAGGTGGAGATGACGTTACCTCATTAATTTAAACCACAAAGATCGTGTACTTAAGTGTGTTAAAGCATACGAAAAGGTTTAGGACCGAAAATAAAAAAAATGCAAATTTCAAACAAAATAATTACACAAATAAAAGACACAAAAAGTAACAGGCTCAAGGTGAAAGGTCATTGACCTGAAACGAAAGGAAGCCAAAAGCGGCTTTTTTCAAACGGTAGGCATAGTACTGCGCCGCCGGCGCGCCGACTGATTTATGGCCTGTGTCGGCTGTGTAACTAGAGGGTTTTCAACAATTTAAAAAATCGTTCCTACTCCCATGCCGGGAGTCTAGGTTCGATTCCAGCTCTCGCCTTTCCTAAAACCACGTGATGAAACCTGTATGTCTCAGAATACATGTTTTTACATGATAGACGAATTAACTGGTTATACAAAAACCAGTTAAATCGTCTATCTGTCTTTTACTCGATCTCGTGACAAATTTACTTGCTTTTATGTGGTTAGGTATTATTTGAGGCCATCGAAAAATTTGAGGGTAATAATATGCAATAACATTATGAAGCTTGTTCCAAGCCTCTTTAATATTGTAAGAAGAAATTGAATTGTTGGTGGACATGTTTAGGTACTGCTGAATTATTGAATTTTTAATTTAATAGTGATTTAATAGCGAAACAATGGCATTCTGGGTACATCCTCTGAAAGAGAAGACCGTGTTTTATTTATTTTTTGGTGAGATGAATAGAAAACATAGGTATTATATGGACCTTTGATGGAGAATAATAATAAGAAGTTTAAGGTGTTCAATAAAAAAGCTCCGCGTTTTAAAATCACATCATTACTAGAGTCGTCCATATTTCTTTAAAACTGGAAACAGTGCCATCTATTGACGATGTTGTCCACATTTCTTTAACACTTGAAACAGTGCCGATTTTACCATTTTATTTAGTTCTCATAGAGTCCGCTCCACTAACAGTGGCGCATGAGGGGCATGGGGTAGGCGGGAGCCGCGAGCCGAAGATGCCCGATTCCTAAAATCATCGGGTCATGTCAGGCTCTTAATGTGGAGTAGTGGAAAAAATGGCTAGTAGCCAATCCGTATCTGATGTTTTCCAGCTGCCGAGATTACCTCCAATAACGTTTAACGACTGTTATCTTTACTGCAAATGGGCGATTAGCGACGAACTACCCTAATTCTAGTTAAATAGCTGCTTTAGATCCTAAAAGTAAAACTGGAGTTCTGTGCCACAAATTGGCAGTGTACCTGTAATAGGCCACAGTCGAATATGAAGTATGAAGAAGAATTTTCCCATGAAACTATCCGTAATATTTTCAAAGGCCTGTGTATCGACCAAATTGGGGGCGCGCGTGGTGGACTAAGGGCTACATCTATCGGCCTGCTACCGTAGACCTAACTCTGCAATCCGTCACAATGGGTTCCAGACAGACAGTATTCAATGAAGTCATTCCTAACCATAGAGATATTATAGTAGAGCAGCGAAGCCAGGCATCCAACTGTCCTTAGGTCAAAAAGAGAGCGAAATTTGCCGTACCTTCTCTTCTCGCGCATGTGCAATTAGCGAGAAACAATTTTAGGTAATGAAAGTGTTTAATGCACATCGTGTGAAGCGCGCGAATGCACCAAGTTCTTTAATGCGCACGCGATAATAGAGAGACAGATAGGGTACCATAATCTTATATCTCTTTCTAAGCGTCGGACGTTTTCACTTACAGGCAGCCATATAATAATATCTCCCCTGGTCTTGGCCTTAAACCCCCTTTTTCCACGATGTTTTCTTTTCGATTCCCCTCAACACAGTCCTTCCAGCGTTTTCTAGGTCTTCCACGGGTCTTTTTGTGGGGGGGGGGGTCCATTTGTACAGCGTTTTTACCGCCCTGGAATCATTCATCCTTTCCAGGTGGCCTAGCCATCTCAGTTCTTGCGATTTACAAAACTTCACTATCGTTTCTTCACGTGTTAGGTCTTTCAGTTCGTGGTTCATTCTCATACGAAACGTGCCATCGCTTTCCCCAAGTGGTCCGAAGGTTTAAATAACTTATATCTCCCAGTATTATAATATTTGTACGTTTGTAACCCCCAGGTGCGGATGGCAGCGGGCGGCGCGCTGGCCATAGCGCACGAGCGCGTCACCGAGGCGGAGGGGGGCGAGGAGGGCGGGGAGGGCGGCTGGGGCGCGGGCGGCGGGGAGGACGGCACCCTGGCGCGCCTGCGGCAGCTGGCCAGCGACTCGCACAAGTACCGCGCCAAGCGCGACCGCAAGCTGCAGCGCGCCACCTTCCGGGACATCCTCAAGTACTTCGAGGTCGGTTCGTGGTTGTGTTTGTTCTTATTGGAACGAAGTTTTGGAACGAAGTTCCTTATCGCGCGTTGTGAAAGGGGGCTAGACGGAAAAAATTCTTACGAAAAGTTGTCACGACACTTTTTGCTGTCATGACGTAAATGACAATGACTGAAGTTCATGACTACGTCATACAGCAAAACGTACAGCGAAAAGTGTCGTAAATGACATTGTCATTTACGTCATGAACTTCGTTCCATCCGGGTGTCCCTTGACACCTCTCAAGTTTTTTGTATACAAGTAGTGAACTGACATGCGGGCCTGCCAATCTTGCCATACATGCTATGCCGATCAACGTTGTTTATTAAGTTGTTTTAATTTATCAGTCCTATCCTAAGATAGTAGTGTCAAATTAAAATTTTAATTAATTAAGTCGAATTTCGACGAAACAAGAAATAGAACACCTCACACGCGTCATACCGAACAGGCCAATCGGTAGACGTATCCTCAAACGCGCTATCAACGTTCCATAGAATCTCTGCCTACGAAAGTCAACATTCGGACCGCGGTCCCCAGGCAGTGACATCGCCTGGCGGGAGATCTCCCCTTTTCCTCCAGAAATAAATAAAAACATTGATTTTGATTTGCAGGAGGGCGACGTCCCGTCCCTCCGCGTGCGCGTGGGCAGCGAGGCCGTGGAGTGCGAGACGTGGGCCGCGCGGGCCGCGTACGCCGCACTGGCCGCGGCGCTCGGCGCCGGCCTGCAGACGCTCGCGCCGCACTGCGCGCCGCTGCGGGACGCGCTCGGCCTGCCCGACGTGCTGCCGCTCTCCGCGCCCACCCACAAGCTGAATAAGCTGCAACGGGTGAGTTGGAACCATAGGATATTTACAAAAACTGGGATCATAATAGTAATAACGTTACACACCTACAGCCCCACACTAGGCTCCCCTGTGTCGTGGGCGCCATGGACACATACAAGACAACAGACATTCAAATTCATCATTCATATCCCTGCTCCGCTGGGAATCGAATCCAGGACGATAGATTTATTATGGTCTACCTAACTACACTGTGCAGTATCTTCGTTTGGTGTTACTGTGAATTTTATTTCTCAATATTACATCTACGGAGTAGAAGCCTACAGTTAAAAATCTCCCAATTCAGTATAACGATTGACTACAAGTGAACATCAAATCACTATCGGAACAATACTCTATTATACCATATCATTTCACATAATTATAACAAAAATTTGGCTAAATATTAACCGTTTCTATACTATTCCAGCATCTACAAAACACGGCGGCGTGCAAGGCCCGCACCGTCGCGCGCAACAAGAACCGCGACAAGCGCTCCGCCGCACTCGCGCTCTAGACCGCCCGCCCGCCCCACGACCCACGTCCCACGCCGCCCCACGGTGGCCCACGACCCACGACCCACGCCCGCGTGACGGCAACGATACAACAGCGGCCCTCCATCCATAGTAATTGATATACCTGTATGTTAAATATGTCAGTCAGTCATACAGCTTAACTACCTACCTTGATACATATACACACACACCCGACAATACAGCAAATTTCTTCATTAGGTATGTCATTTACATATCCGTTAACTTTCTTCACTGATCACACATGTCATATATCATACATCTCGATAAGAGTAGAGATTCCGCCTTAGAGCATTTTTCTTCCATAGCAGTCAAACATACCATTACAGCATCATGTCTGACTATTAGCACATTAAAGGTGTTTCGCTTGTAAATATTGTACTTGGAACATCATCTTGAAATGCCGCTGTTTACATCGAGCCCTGTATATATTATTCCAAATATACACAGTTACTATGTAGCACTTCGTTAGAGCGAATCTCCACAAACGGTTTCAAATGGACGGTTCCGGTAAACGCGGGAACACACGCCCGATCGCATTCGAATTCTGAATCCAATTCAAATTATCACCAACTATATAGATTAGTTGTGAATGTACTTGGGCGTATATTCCCGCTCTAACACTGTTTTGGCCCGTAGTCACACCGGTTTAAGTGACGCTAGCTAGTAGCGTCCATTAGGCTAGTACCAAAGAAATTCCCGATTGTATCCCCTTGGAAGAGTTGGAACCGCCTCCGGGAGCCGCGCATAGATGTCTTCATCGATTCATCGGCCGATACAGTCTTTTGAGCCTACGAGTCGATTATATCATTATCCTCTTAGCAGACTTGTAGGAGAACCGATATCGTTTTGAAAGTAAAAATAGCTTAATAATTTCGAAATAATTGGCTGTTATATCGTACCGGCCGATGAACAAACGCACTTACGACCGCCGCCCCACATATCTACGTAATCGCGACGGCATTCCCTTTCTTCGCGATTTTTTTATATTAGATGTATGTAGGTTAATTTTCTCATCGAAATGGTACTGCCGTCTCGACTGCCATTTTCATATTTTTATTAAATTAATTATACACAAAATGACATTTCGATCACCATTATTTTACTTAGTACTAGAGTATTTTGTAATATTCTTTCGTTTCGTTGATGTATATTATTATTATTTTCATTGTGTTAATAAGTTATGACTTGCTCCATAACTTGATCTGAATGTAACATCCCGCAAGTGTTCTCAAATGTGTTCGTACTGCAATTAGATATATTCTAAATAATTATTAACAGAAAACATGTATATTTTTATTGTATAAAAATTTGACACTTATATTATGATACTGTAGTCATTTTGATTGTATCGTCTTAGCAAATTTTTCAAGTTTGGAGTGAGGATGTCGTATATGTTAATGGTTGATGTAATGAACTCAGTTTAGTGCTGTACTCGTCCCGTGTACAAGTGCTCCCAAACATTTCAATGCAATTCTTAAACTCAAGTTCTCGTGAATATTATTTTGAACTGTGATGGTCTGCGGCCGCACTGTTTGTACATTAACTAGGCTAGTTCGCAGAATGTTGAAATAATATTTATTATGAGGACAAAACTTGCTTTTTATTTACCACTATACTTTTACTTATATTTCCAAAAATCCAAGTGTCACTCTCTGCAGCTATAAAATTTAAAGTTTAGGCTTTGAATATGTTTATTTTTCTTTAGCGTCTACGAAAGAGCTGGTTCAAAACGACTATTACTAATAGAAAAGGAAATAGAAAAAAAACAACATTTAAACACATGGCTAGCTTTATTTTTAGACACGATAATGATTCCTTTCTTACATTAATTCTCAAATTGCCGAAAGGAATCCACAACAATGAAATACACGTAACTTACACTACCAGTCACTCCCAGACTACACTCCTGCGCATGTCGCACATCGCTCTGACTAGAATTCAAAATAAGTTCTACAAGGTGGTCAAGTTAAAAATAACAAAATATAGACTAATCACCTACTTAAGCTTGCATCAATACAAATTATAAAGCATTAAGTTTTAAGCAAACTAACATAAAATAATAGGTAATGACTTATTAGAAAACAAAAAAACATTCTAAAGCGGCAGAAGTGCAGTCTCAAATATTCGTTGCATAATTTAAACGCCGACCTCGGAACAGAATACATTCGACTGCATTAGACCTACCTAAGACAAGCGTCGTATAAAAGATAAGCTCGAACACATCAGATGATTCTGTGGCTGAGAATCTAATATTATTTATGCAAGAATTAATTTACGTAGACCTTAGACGAAGAATAAAAATTCTTCTATAATTTTAGACCAATTAAATGTGCATTACCAAATCCAATCCCACTTGGAATCAAACTCATAAGAACTCATAGTATGAATAACCTAATGAAAATTGGTTTCCATGCTTCAAACGTTCTTCTTGTATATATTAGTATTTATCTATGCTTCAAACTCTCAGTCACAGAAACATCACTAAAATACCAAGACACTGATTATATTCATATAATGACTATTTACTTTAACACCCATCAAAATGCTTACGTCATATTCGGCGGACAGTACTCAACGATTTTTATGAAATCAGGGGAGTAGCGTTCACGTTCAATACACTACTAAAACTTCGAGACAGCATATTATGACCGAATTTATACAAATACTCTTAGAAAAATTTATCTGAAATAGGATGAATACCAGTTTCATGGATTATTATAAACAAACTTAGGTTTTTTTCAATTTTCCTACTTACACACACAATACCGTGGTATGTAAATGTCACAAGTTGGCCCATTAATTAAATACATACATAAATTATTTATCTAGTGCAGGACATCGCCCTTTTTAGATGTCTCAATAAAATTTCGAAGCGAACACGAACATTTGAAAACGATCAACTCTACTTAATCTAACATATTTTCAGTATATTATTAAACAATTATAACATCATTTCCAATACTTGCTAATTTAAAAGATATGAAAATATTAACAAGCAGTGATAAATATAAAAGAATCTTGAATGCGAAACTATTTTTTTATATTAGATAATAAAAGGATTAAAGATGGTTACTTTTACAATAGATACAAATAATTGGCTTCATTCGAAAAAACGTAGGCACTGTCGGACTTACTCTGAACGCAGAAACCCCCGACTGTTAAATAGTGCAAGTATGTATGTATTATTTATTGTTATGTTCCACCTTTGTGCGCACTAATCCCAAAAATTTGTGGATGACTCCAAATTATTACTCAATTTTACACACCTAATATAGAATGTGGCTATCTAAATTGCATCCAACAAGATAAAAGTAAGGTTTCCGCACATGAAACTGTATGAAAACAACTAACAAAGGATTAATCAATCCCGATCCACACTACTGTCTTTTGATATTATAAATGTTTTAATTATTGTGAGATTGTCTTTTACAACGATTTAATAAATACAACCGAGGGATGTTATTTTTGGCCTATCTCTTGTAACATAACCACACAATGAAAGTATTACATAAAGAAACAGCCTGACAGGGAAAAAATATGAGCTATGATGCGCATAATAGACTTTTGGGATAAAAATACTCAAAGCATAATTATTGCCAGTCAGTGATTTCGTTTGTTATTTTATGCAATGTTGCGAGGTGCTAAACATTCATATTCAGGTGATGATTGTAAATGAAGTAAAAAAAATCTGAACCAAATTACCAAACTACGAATACCGTATTCAAAGATTCAATAAGCGATCTCTCGAAGATTCTACACTTAGGTAATTAATAAATGGACAGGTTTCGGTAAGTCGCGAATCACAACAGCCGGTAACACTCGACGTGTCCAGGCACACAACCGGCGGTACACAAGAGGTGAAGAGTAAGGCATCGACAAAGGCAATAGGTATGTCTCAGCGTATTTGTTGCCAAATACAAAACTATATACCAGCGATATACTGTTTCAACAATATAAGGCATTTATATTAGTTTATTACAAACACAGAGTCTAACAGCTATACGACTAAGTGACTTCTACCTAATACATACGTATTTTATTTAAAGTAATAGTTTTCAATTAAAACTATTGACTTCGTGGGTTTTAAAATGTCTATTGCACGTTTTTTTTTCTTATAAACACACATGTTAACTGAACGGTTATTCCAATAATAATCTGGTACAAATTAGATTCTAAAGGGGCAGCAAACACAGAATAACTTAATTACGAAATGTAATAGTAATCTCGTTTATGAAACAACATTGTCAACGCCAGATTAATGTAACCTTAAGTATAGTGCACATACATCCGCTCAGTTACATGTCAATATTATGTACATTCATAGACAATCAGTACAAAATTTTAATATTTATTATGAATTTTTTTAAAGAAAATCACATCTTATACAGATACGATATGACGGACCGAAAATTAACTTTGCGTTAAATATAGTGTATTTAATCATTATTAAGGAAAAAATGTATACACTAATTTTCTTTTATTACAAAAAAATCAGGAAAGTTTTTACAGCAATAATAATAAAAATGATAACAAGGAAACAAAAGAACAGGAATAGATATAAAAACAAATAAAAAGAGCTGAAAAACAAGCTAAACATTTTGATACAACTTAAACTAATGAAAAATATTATTGGTACCAAAAATATAACTTGCAATAGTCAATAAGCGAAGCATGTACAATTGTACAGCGCTGGTCTTATTTATATTTACATTTCGTTCTTTGGCAGAACGAGCGCTTTGGTAATACGGCGCAACCTAAAGAGGAATTCCTATCATGAACCTACCTTAGGACAAGCCATGGTAACCGAAACTCTTCGACATACCACCAATATATTCCACACTATTACCAGTAAATTTAGTAATTAATTTATAATTATCTGAAATATGACGTAATGCGTAAAATTCTTATCGATCGATTTAGATAACGGAATAACCCCTATACTAATTTGGTTTCATAATAAATGCAAGAATTTCTTAGTATCTCATTGAAATTACGGAGTTTGAATGAAAACATTATTTTATTAAGTGCAAGTTTAAGATACTCTTAATGAGCGCAACCTAAGTGTCAATATATATATTATTATGTATATACAGAGGTTCATTACGTATTGCACGACTCGGGCCTGTGGTTTGGTTGTACCTTACATTTAAATACCTATTTACCTTTTGTAAAAAGTATGGGCACATAGAAAAAACGTGTTTTTCTGAATCCAATATTCTATTTCTATACTGTATCTATAATCTACTTAATATATTTGGTAAACATACTTACTTTTTAATGAATGTTGTTATGAAAAGGTAGTTAGGTACTAAGCGCAGACGGTTTACATATCTAAGCTAAATACTAAATTGACCATACACGGTGAGCATAATAAATAAGCATTTTCTATAAGCCCGTAAAGGCATTTGTATATAAATATACTTGTCTGTATATATAACACTTTAATTGAAATAAAACTCACACACAAGTTTACTTGATATTCCTAACAAATTTTTTCCACTAAATAACCCACGCAGAAGCAGCGTGAACTCACGTGGAAGAAACTGCTGCAATATTTTGTTTAGTATTAAACATATTAAATTATAAATTCTAATTACGAATAAGTAGTTTTTACAAATGCTGGCAAAACGAACTGTGATCAACATTCAAACCGAAGGTGTTACATTCTTTATAGAGATTAACTACACCTCGGCCCAAATAGTGCCATGAAATTTGATCAATACAAGACTTACAATTCTGTATTTTCACATTTAAATGTAAACGCTATGTTATATAACTTACATCACGTGAAACGCCAAACTCTGACAGCTCGTGCTGGCCCTTAAATAAGTCATTTCATATACCAACATGAACATAGCTTAATGGCCACTTTTGCCCACAACTGAATGAAGGCAGATCATGAATCATGAAGCAGTCAATAAAACTATTTCTTCATTGAAACATATAAAGATATGTCGGTGATATGTTACTTATTTCAAAGGTGCCAGAGTTTTGATTCTTTCAATACAATATAAACTAACTTAATTCTAAGACGAAATATAATTCAATGACCCACTTACATAATATGGTTGGATGTCGTCATACAGTGCGAAGCGAACATACTATGACTAGATTAATTAGTTGATAGACAAATGGCAATGCACAAGTTGGGCTACGTTAATAGTTTCAAAAGCGCGCCATTTATTGGCTGAAGTCACTTCATTATTAACATCAAACAATGATTAGTCCGAGTGCAATCTTTGTATGTGTCACCAAGTAACCTACTTGTCTGTTCTGAAGTGAGATCAGCTAAAGTTAACATTTAAACATATTATTTTATATAAGTTTTTATGTACAGGTCGCTATATTCATATCGATGTATGCTCAGATTGACTGGCGTCGACCTCCCGAAAGTGAATTACAATAGATTCTCACAACTTTCTTACTGAACAAGTAAATAAAAAATAGAAACCCGATGATACGACCCCGATAGCAAATAGCTCTAAAAACTTGCAACAAAACCGAAAACACGGCTCAACTCCAATATTAAAAAAAATATTTTCACTGCGAGCAAAACCAATAATAATATAATTAATAAAGTCAATCGGCAACATTGACGACGTCACAAGTGGGGTCCCTCATACAAAACGTAGATATTGTATGAAAAAAGCAGCTTGTACGTCATTTCAACGTATGTAAGTATCTCGTTTGACTGCCGATTGTATCCGATCTGCGGTCGCGGTGTGTGAGCGTGTGTGTGTGTGTGCGCGCGCGTGTGTGTGTGTGTGTGTGCGTGTGCGCTCACAGTTCGAGCTTGGGCTTCTTGTTGTCGAGCGGCTCGTCGTCGTCCTCGTCGTCGTCGGCCCACTCCCACTCCTGCTCGCCCTCCGCGCCCTCCACTCTGTCGCCGCCCTCCAGCACCTCCACTCCCTCCGCCCCCTCTCCATTTTCGCCCGCCTCCACCTCCTCGCCCTCCTCCGCCGTCGACTCCTCCAAGGAGTCCATGTCGTCGTCCTGTTTTAAAAAGTTCTTAGTTGTTTTAAAGTTGGGATGGACAGATGAACCTAAAATGGATCCCGGGAACAGATCGACGGAATTGCTATTTCAAAAAAAAAAACCATTTCGATTTTAATACGATAGCCCATTGGCTACGAATTCGGCTTCTTATTGGAGGAGTCCGGGTTCTAATCCCAGTGGCACGCACCAAAAACCTTGTTAAGAAAAGTTATGTGCCGTTTATAAAATTAAATTTAATATCACCTGCTATTACGGTAAAGAAAAACATCGTGAGGAAACCTGCACGTCTGACAGTTCACAAAAAAAATATTCTCACGCGGCATGTTCGTCCACCAACGGGCAGTAGTGGTGCGTGGTGGACGGCGGCCTACATCCCTCTCATTGTGAGAGGAGACCCCACCCGCCAGTGGGTCATTAATGGGTTACTGACAATATGCATCGTGACGAGGCTTGTGTGTGTGTGTGTGTGTGTGTGTGCGCGTGTTACCATGTGCGGGTGCATGACGGCGATGGGCGGGGCGGCGAGGGCGCGCGCCACGCGGCGCTCCAGCAGGAAGGACACGTACTCGTCGTACAGCAGCCGCAGCAGGTGGAACGAGCCGAACGACGCCGCCGACCTGCGCACGACGACGATACACTCGGTGAGTATTCGTAAATTGTGCGATCGTTACGTGTTAAATGGTTAAATTCTTTAAAAAGGGTCATTAAAAGCACGGCGACCTCTCACTAACGGGTTATCACTCGAGGATGCCTCCCTAAACAAAATCATAGTGTGTCCAACACTAAAAATATTGATTTGTCTGCATCGAACTGGATCAATCTTTGGCTCATTTATATCGGTGTGGTATTATATCGCTCATGTGTATCGGCTCATCAGTGTGCAGCGGCCAGTGCGGCCAGTGCGGCCAGTACGGTCAGTGCGGCCAGTACGGCCAGTGCGGCCAGTGCGGCCAGTACGGTCAGTGCGGCCAGTGCGGCCAGTACGGTCAGTGCGGCCAGTACGGTCAGTACGGCCAGTGCGGGGAGTGCGGTACCTGAGCGTGAGCTCGCGGATGACGAGCGAGGAGTAGAAGGACCAGTCGAGCAGCAGGCGGCGCGCGCGCGCGGTGTAGTCGGGCTTGCGCTCGTGCGGCGCCAGCGCGGCGCGGATGCAGCCCTCCAGCCACGCCGCCCACTGCTCCAGCGTCGCGCCGCGCCCCAGCGTCGCCTGCACGCACATGCCAGGGAATATACATATATCACTGTCACTCATTACTAGTCGCCGAAGCGTCAGCTCTCTTTTCACTCTTAAAAAGAAGGAAGAAAGGCCTTAACCCGCCACGATGATCGATTGCGGGTCGGTGCATGCGGAATCCACATGCTCTGGAGAGCATAATGTCAAATTACAACGTACAGACTTTCTCGTGAGGTTTCATTTTACTCACAATAAGAAACTAAACCCTCATTCCAAAATTTCTATAAGGTCGTCAGTTACGTTACGAAGCGGTCTACCCTCCCATAAAAAGTTTTCACTTCAATATATTATCATAATGGGAGCATCAGTGCTATGGCAGAAGTGTGAAGTACGGCATAGGGGAAATCGGGGTGGTAACGGGTGGGTGTACCTTGAAGTCGGCCTCGAGGCGCTTGGCGGCGCGCGTGGCGCCACACGCGCAGGCCCAGGCCGCCTGCTCGCGCACCACGCGGAAGTCCACGCGGTTCAGGTCCGCCACCATCTGGTCACACACCATCGTATCAGTCGTACCACACACCATTATTACACACGGAAGGAAGGAATATTCATTGAATTATTTATTATTCATCGACCTTACAGTTCAAAATTTATCAAACAAATTCACGATATAAATTCATACACAGAAAACTGTTTTTTTTTTTTGTATCGGAAAGATCTCGCTTAGTATTATGCTGAAGCTTGGAATCGATCGAAGCTGGTCTTCCTCATGGCGTGCCACTATATAGTATATACCTACCAATCAAAATACCAACAAAAGTCACTTAAAATAACACACAAAGACCAAATAATTAGTAATCAGTTTCATTGCAGGGCAACCCTGCTAGCTGGACTAACCCCATCCCTCGTACGCATACGCATCGTATCGTAGGCTTATCATACGGTTTGTTGAATCCCTGCCTTTTCACAAATTTAAACAAACTATCAAATCAGTCCTGTGCAAAAGGCGAAATGCCTATTATGAAACTAAGGACTATTTAGAAGATAAGAAAGCGTGGGATTGAATAACTTCACTATAGGCTATTTCTATACACCATGTATCAATATTTATTTGTGAGCGGATGGCAATGGGGCGATATTGACACACACGATAGCTGTCACGTGTGTTCCTTTATTGGACCTAGCCATACTGCATTATAGACTAAGTTTTATTTACTTTTAAAAGAGTGCTGGGAGTTTTTTTCCGCCCGCTTTTTTCTCCCAGTCTACGTTTTGCCTGAGGGGCGATCAAAGCGGATGAATGTACAATGTATAATTTATCTGTATGACTTTCATTAAGTGTGCACAAATTGTACCTAATAATGAATAAAAGCTTTTGAGTTTGAGTTTTGAGTTGCAGCGCCGCTTCGACGTAGACTTGTCTGAGCGCGTACGTGCTCGTATTGCTCTCGTTGTACGAGGTGTACCTGCTGGATCTGCAGGTGGTTGGTGAGCACGGCGCGCGCGGCCTGCGCCAGGTGGTTGAGCGAGGTGTAGCGGCGCAGCGCGGCGGCCAGCGCGCCGGCGGCGGAGGCCTGCGCGCGGGCGGCGAGGGCCGGGGCGCCGCTGGACGCCGCTGCCAGCGCGCTTTCCAGGCTCTTGGCGAAGTTGCGGATCGCCTACACATTACACTACGATTAAGAATACAACATTTTGTGCAAAAACAAGGGGTATTTGAGTTGTATCGAGAGACTTTCAGTTGATCGGTCAATATTGGTAAATTGAAATTTGAAGGTCGGGCAGCTGCAGGTCGGCGGGCGGCGTGTGGACAGTGTGGACAGTGTACCTGCGTGAGCTGCGCGGGGATGGGGCGCAGCACGTCGGGCAGCAGCAGGTCGACGGCGCGCTGGTGCAGCTGCAGGTCGGCGGCGCGCAGCCACAGCGCCACGGGCCGCAGCGCCGCCAGCCGGCACAGCGCGCGCCGGCACAGCCCGCCCTCCGCCCCCGCACCGCCAGTACTACCAGCGCCGCGCCGCCAGAAGGCCCGGCGCGCGCGCTCCACGCCCGCGATGTCCAGCGCCGCCACCGCCTCCAGGAACTCCACGCCGTGTGCGCTGATACAACAACAACGTTACTACTCGATAACTGCTATCGATTCTTCAGTCGCATGAATGCACGCGTTCAGACCGTCACAAGTGGTGAGCACAACTTTCATTGGTCGGTTCGACATTGACTGCGCTGCGGTGCACACGATTGGTTCGACAGTCGTCAGTTCGTCAGTGTGCGTCGTCTATTGGTGCAGCGCGTTTTTTCGGCTGCTGTACATTGGCCGAACGTATACAATATCCCTACCACTGATAATCTGTGCTCACGACCATGGTGCTGCTGCTGCACGCACAGTCTTCAGTTCGAAAACTCAAACAGTATCCGTGATATATGTAACACGGATTATGAGAAAGTTTTTATCCCAGGAAGATAACAAATTAGATTTAAAAGCAATATAGTCAAAGACTTTAGATGGTATACTTTTTTATATCGAGATAGACAAAGTGAGATCTCCCATCCGTTACGTCATATCGGAGTGCTATATCGATACCTTAATCCGCAAACCAGCCAACTCCACTTTTTATGCAAAATACTTTTTTAATGCAGTCTTCGGCCCATAATATTAAGCTGGTGATTAGGCTCGTGTGGGACCATATCTTGTCGAATGGCGGAAGTCGTCACAGTTCAAATGTCGTGTGTATGCCGTATGCTCACCGGTGGTGGTCCCGCAGCCACTGCACGGCGGCGGCGGGCACGTCCCCGGGCACGTCGTGCAGCACCAGCTCGGGCGGCTCGGGCGCCGTCACCGCGCCCAGGTACTGCCGGTGCGCGATGCCAGACAGCCCCACCGGCGTCTGCTCCGGCTCGCGCTCGCGGGGCTCCGGCTGTGTCAATCATACAACAATTCAATATTGACCGCTCTAGTCACCACACACCCAGACCAGAAACAGAAATTTAAACTCATCATTCAAATCTCTGCTCTGCTGGGAATCGAACCCAGGACCCTCCGCGTAGCATAGACATGCTTGGTTATTTTACGCAACAGAATCCGCAAGGATGAATACCGAACAATATTAACCAACATAGTTCTTAAGCAAGTAAACTGAACTGGCGATGGACCGGTCACATTGTTCGAAATGACCAGTGGTTGAAGATAAATCAAGTTCTATGAGCAGGTGGAAACAATTCCAAGTACCTGGTTGAAGGGAACCAGGTACTCGGAATTGCCGTTCGTATCCGCGCCAGAGCCAGCGCGTGCGATGACCGATGACCGATGAACACCTATACTTGGGCCATTACAAACGTGCGAACTGAGTCATAAATCATTTTAATCAGATCTCTCGCTCACACTTATAGACATATCGGATCTCTCGCTCACACTTCTAGTGTTGTGTGTAACAATAAACAGGAATTTGTCGATAGTTAGTAGCAGTCGTCTACAGTTCTCGTACTAACTCCACAAAGAAGCGCCGTAATATCTCGTGGTTTATTTAAATTTAAAAAAGATATTTTTTCCGGG
Organism: Erynnis tages; assembly: GCA_905147235.1. NCBI lineage: Eukaryota > Metazoa > Arthropoda > Insecta > Lepidoptera > Hesperiidae > Erynnis > Erynnis tages. The sequence goes on from LR990076.1 coordinate 1,679,933, forward strand.
TCATTTTTTAATTCGTTAAACACTGTTAACACATTATGAATAACCGAACGAGTTTGGGCGTTAATATCGCCCTTTAATTTTAACAAAGTTAAGTTATCGAATAATGCTTCCATGGTTCGCGTAGGAAGGTCTAATGATAACTAACACTATTTTTACATACACCTACAACCTACGATTTGCATGTACCAGTACTTATCAACGACCACGTCATCTGACTACCTGAACCCGAGCGGCATCCCTTTATCGATAACGAGTTGCCCAGCATTGTCACATTCCTTTGACGTAACGTTTTATGACTCAGTTCGCACGTTTGTAACGGCCCAAGTATAGCGGATGAGTTTGCAGAAAGGAACTTGCAAGACACACATTACAACGACCTCACCTGCGGTTCCATCGCATCATTCTTGGGCGATATCATCGCCGGCGCGTCCCCGTTGGCGGAGGGCTTGGCGCGGATCCCGTAGTAGTGGTACTTGGAGTTGCCCCGCGTGCCGAGGCGGCGCGTGCGCAGGCCGATGAACACGGAGCGGATGAGCTTCCCGAAGGACGCCGCGTTCACGGGCTCGAGGCGGTGCGCCGAGCAGTGGCGCAGGTAGTGCGCGTACAGCGTCGAGCGCGGCAGCGATACGCCTGCGAGTTTTCGTTCGTTTAACGACGGAAATAAACGTAGGACATAGCCGTTCTCAGATTGAACAGTTCGATTAGTGCGACGATTGAAAAGTGAAGATCTGATAGCCGTTCTCAAATTGAAAAGTTTAATTAGTGCGACGATTGAAAACTGAAGATCTGTTATTCATTTCCGGTGTCAAATGGGCACATTAGAAAGAAAGGATTGCATGAGATGTACAGGGAAAAATACGTTTTGATAAAAACCGGAAAAATGAAGGTTGCTATAATAAATATCAGTGGCGATAGTCTAGTGGCTAAGAATTGGGCCTCTTACTCGAGGAGCTAAAATCCAGTGGTCAATGAAAAAGGGAACCTAAATACCTGAAGATTTCCATAATACATGATTCTGTAAGTCGCAAAAGATTTCGTGCCGATATCGTGTGACATCAAACCATACGTCATTTCATGAATTTGGCACCACAAAAAACCTTAATGGCTATTCTACAAGGCACACAATAGATCGTCCGATATTTGACTTTCACTTTTTATGACGGGTAAGACACGACATTGCCGCGATCCGAGTGCGAATGGTCATACACTGACCTTCAGCGGTCTCGTAGTGGTCGAGCAGCCACTGCACGGTGGCGGGCGGCATGCGCGCGGGCGGCGCGGCGGCGGCGCTGGCGGCGTCCGGCGCGAACGTGAACTCGCCCTCCCACGCGCCCGCGCCCGCGCCCGCCGCCGCCTCCGCCCCCGCGCCCTCCTCCGCCGGCTCCTCCACGGTCACGCCCACGCTGTACACGGGGTACGAGCGCAGCGGCTCCCTGACACCGAGCGAGTTAATAGCACAAACGCACGAAGCGATTTCAGGCGATTAACATTCCGGCCCGCATCACGCAGCGTAGCGCGGGGTGCGCGTCCATTTGTATAGAATAGGCATCTGCGTGTAGGACTATGCTTGTTTTCCATACAAATGGAAATACTTAGGTACACACAGCGCTAGATCACGCATTCCCGTGCTACGCTGCGTGGTGCGGGGCAGTGTGTCGGTCGCCTAAGCTGCGTGATGCCGGGAAGTGTGTTAATCGCCTTAACCTGCGACCGCCGCTTGCGATAAAATCACCAACCAAGTGTGCGAGTGAAATCGCAATCGCGACGGCTGCATAATCGCACACAACTACAGTCTCGTCAGATTGTAAAAAACAGGCCTCCTCCACGGTGGTGACTTCCTGACACCAAGCGTATAATGACGAACTCCGTGAACAGAATGTCTTAGCCGAAACTCATGAAGCTGTTTCTGCCCGCGCCACACCAATCTGTCGTCTATAATGTCGTCATTGGCTCAAAATTTTCATATTCGAGCCAAAAATAACGTAACAATTTAGCAGCGAGAGATGCAATCAAAAATCATTTCTACGCTTATAAAAAATGACAGATGAATTTTGCACATAATAAATATGAAAAAAAATCTGAAATGTTAAGAAATCAATGTTGATAACAGCAACTTATAAAATTATTCTGTCCCTTTTCTGTTTTAAATTTGCCTTTCAGACAGACATACATACATACATACAACTGTAGTGTTGAAACGTATTAAGGATTTGCACCCATATGAAGACAAACACAAGTAGTAACAAAATGAGCGCGATAAACGACATAGCTTTCTGTATATCATGCAATATTGATTCCACTTGGAGAATATTCTAAAGTTCTCTAGATAAATTAATATTTTATTAAAAATATTTTAAAATGGGCAATTGAGTATTGATTCAGTGGCAACTTAAAGAGATATAACAAGTTTCTCTATTCTCCAATAAGAATCTTTTTAGTAATAATCGGCATTGCACTCAAAAATGATGTACTAGTTTCTACATCATTTTTGATGATACTACACTTATTCTTATGCATCTGAATAATGATAAAAGATAATAATATACATAAACTAGCTGACCCAGCAGGCTTCGCTCTGCCAATGAAGGGTTGATCGTAGAAAGGTGAAAATTGAGGATTGTATGTATTTTTGTATGTTGTATCATAAAAAAATAGAAATTAAAAATTTTGTCTAAAAAATAAAAATTTAGTGGTGGACTACCCCTAACATTTAGGCGGATGAAAAATAGATGTTGGCCGATTCTCATAGATACCGGATAAGCACAAAAAATTTCATCAAAATCGGTCAAGCCGTTTCGGAGGAGTAGGTATGGCAACGAAAACTGTGACACGAGAATTTTATATATTATATAGATAGACTCACAAAAGCGGCTGGTGTTCTTGTGTGTAGAGTGCTTGAGGCTCCACATACTGGACGTGGTAGTTGACTCCGTTGGTGCCCTCGCCTGATGGAATAAAGGCACATACATTTCAAACAAATTTCAAAAAACATTAATTTCTTTATAAAAGCACTTACATTTCACAATAAACAAATTACATTATTACAGTTAATATGCTAACAATATGAAAGTGTTAATAACACATTATCAAAATGAATGAGCGGTTGGTTAGTATTGTTAAACAGTGATGTTATATTACCAAAAATTAAATGCAATAAGTTATTAATATTAACGACGTAAAAATGAGTCGCCTCTAAAACGCAATTAATAAATCAACGAATCATCAAACCATACACTGAACAAGAAAGAAGAGATAACCAGTTATGTTACGAGTAGGTGACAAGCGGAAAATGCTTTATGATGAAATCCTCATGAAAACCCTACACATCTAAAATACCCATGAAAATGATGAAAAGTAAGCCCATATCAATTAAGCCAAGGAATTCGCACCGTAGTACCTTTTAGTGTTTGAATTCCAAACACAATACAAAGGATTTGCTGAATAAACCCAACGACTCTACGCAACTAACATAGGCTCCCCGTCGGTGCCGCCCATGGAGCCTACCGCCGACCACAGGCTGTTCAGAGCGAATGAATCTGACAAACTTTTGACGTTAGTATTATGCGAAGCCATATTTTCATTTTTAACAATACAATACATATCTTTTCTTAACGACGGGCAGAGTTTAGTTTTAAAAGTTACTTGCATGAGACAAAAAATAGTATTATAACATACTCTTCACGTTGGCGGGTTTACCATATGTCACTTGTGCTTTAAAATACCTACTCTACGATAGTCGTGACTTAAAATAGCCAATTATAGCACGGCGTACACCTTCACGTAATGCAATAAAAGGCTACTTAAGCCACACGTATTGAAATGTACTAGCTTTTAAATGTAAATGAGCTGTTAATAAACCCAACGAAGTTACAAAACTAACATTGCGGCTCCCCGTCGGCGGCGCCCATGGAGCCCACCGCCGACCACAGGCTGTTCAGATCGAATGGGCCCGAGCCCATTGTTCTCAAATTTACATCCAATCAATTCGTAAAACAAGCAAACCGACTCGCTGACTGAAAGTGGTTAGCAATGTATCAGATGCGGCACTCACAGGGGAAGAACGCGCGATAGCGGGGCACCTCCATCTCGATGGAGATCTCCCAGGCAACTCGCTCTCGCTGGCAAGTACTGCCGGCTCGCTGGCGGCGCCGGGATCGGCCTCGCGAGGCGTGGAGGGATGGGGTGTGTACCGCTTAACGACGCGATCGGATTGATGCGCACTTAAGGCGAAACTTTTCATGTTATATCTGTTGTGTTATGCGACGACATGTTTACAGCTATTTACCAGTGAAAGTCCCGTCGAAATCGGCCCAGCCGTTCCAGAGATTAGCCGTAACACACAGACAGACCAAAATTGAAAATTATTTTGTTAATTATGCAACGTATATGCATTTAGTAAAAAGCGGTTATTTTCATATTACAAACAGACACACTATTATATTTTTGGGGTTGTGACTCATAATAAACTACACTTATCTGAGAAGCGAATAAAGAGCTATGACAGCATCTCAGTTTAAGAGAGTGGAGAGCAGGGTTAATGCCACCTGTATCCCATCTCGCTCTGATAGGCGAGGACGTCGCTGGGCGCGTCTGCCCCGCCCTAAACGAGGCCCAAGCACGAGCGGAAAGCGGGAAAAACTAAGACACTACACTATAACAAAAACCATTGAACAATATAACAATAGGAAGGTCTACCCGGCATTCATATTAAGTGCCACAACATAATTGCTAAAACATATTTTTGAAAGATACTAGCTGACCCGGCACACTTCGTTGTGCCGAAATATAAACATTTTTCCACGCACATTTTCTCATTGTACAATAATGTACATATAAACTTTACTTGGACTTATACGGGGTGGCGGTGATAGCCCAGTGGCTTAGAATTCGACCTCGAGTCGAGGGGTCCGGGTTCGAATCCCAGTGGCACGCACCAATGACTTTGTAATAAAAGTTATGTGCGATTTATAAAATTAAATATCAGCTGCTGTTACGGTGAAGGAAAACATCGTGAGGAAACCTGCATGCCTGAGAGTTCACAAAAAAAATGTTCTCAGAGGCATGTGAAGTCCACCAACCCGCAGTAGGCCAGCGTGGTGGACTTAAGCCTACATCCCTCTCATTGTGAGAAGAGACCCGATCCTGTAGTGGGTCATTAATGGGTTACTGACATACGGGTTAAAGGTGATTCTGAAGGCATATAAGAAATGTTTGCTACACTAATTTTCCTAACAGTAATTTATTGATTTTATGATACCCGTGCCTACACTGGTACGTCGCCCATCGCATGTCACATGGACCGGAGCCCCCAAAATATTGAGACGTAATAAATAAATGCACAAGCTTCCCTTTGTGCACCGACCGCTTTGTCCACCTATAGTAGCGCCGAATTTAACAGGTTGCCTCAATAAGCCTCACGACAATGAACCCACGTTGATACGGCTTCAGTTTGTATACTTCAACACAACCCGGTAGCCCGGAGGCATATTTGGTCCACCTGTTAACGCGAAACGCCGTTACCGCTTTATTTTCTTTTCATTAGATTTTACCTAATTAGGTATGATTCGATTTTGACGTAGTCGTTTTCTCAATGGTAACAGTTATTTAAACTATCCAGTAACTGAAAGAAAAAATAAACCAAATACGAGTACTTCTAGCATAATTATTTATCTATAATAATAATGTAACTGTTAGATTCGAGTTCGCAGGATTAGGTCTTGAGGCGTCGATTCGGTGAACAATTATTCCATTCTACTTATTATTTTTTACTACAAAATACATACATATAACAAAATTACAAACAGTTTTTGCTGACACGTTATACAAATAAAATCTGTTACTTGCTCAAACGTGAGAAAAAAAATATAGATAATTTAAATACTCTTTGGGAAACCATGTTAATTTTTTGTGATTCCTTGTATAAACTTGATATTTTATAATTTAATGAACCTACAAATAGAATGAAAAATAAAAATCACAACTTTAATGGATTTGATTAAAAATAAATGTATGAAATAATCCGTAATTTTTTATTGATATCCCTAAACCAACCCAATTTACCCATATCTACGTACAAAACAAAAAACACGAGGTTCAAAAAGGACATAAATTTATATTATCAAATAATATAGGCATAGGTACAAAATAATTGAGAGAAAAATCTGAACTCTTATTCCCAGCAAGTCTCAATAAGATCATAACAAACGAAGATCTTAAGCTTCATACATCATAATACACATGGATTTTCAATACAAGAGCGAAGGATTTAATAAAATGGAGCGCGTGTGCGGCGCGTGGCTCGCATCACATCAAAGGTAACCATGCAGGTGCAATATCACATGTCACAATGGGGATGACAAACCCCTCAGCCGTTCCATTGATAATGGCCGCTCAGGTAGATAAATCCGAGGGGCACCGACAATTATCTCTTGTTATTAATTTTTTTTACTGAACACCCTTTCACTGTCCAAATTTTAATATAGCCGCTATTACGTCGCACCAAGGGCTATTTTTGAGGTAAGAACTAATTATATAGGGTATCCGATTGGCAGGTGGGAGATGATCTGATTGAAATGTAAGACGTCGGAGGGTGCACCTCTGGTGTGTTTTGCAACGAGGCACTTTGCAAATGTACGCCGTTAAATTCGCAGGCGGAATTTTTTTTTTTTTTAGGTTTTTTAATTTCATTTCTGAGGCAGAATAAACTGATAATGGTAAACCTATTTAAAAACGTTACTCTCAATAAATGCTCGATGAAAACCTTTTTTAACCATTGAGCCCTAGTTCGTTTTAGATGTCAAAGCATCTAGCTTAGGAAAAATACTAACCATTTTTCCATGCTTCTATACCGTTAAAAAAGGTAACAAATCACATAAAACAAAGAAACCTTATAGAACAAACCATCATTAGTAATATTAAGTTCACATCGCCACACATAAAGCGCTATTCATCACCAAACCCCATGCAAAGGCCAGACAAGTGAAACAATAGTGGACTAAATAAAATAATAATGTAAACAACTTGCTTTCTTCATCACTGCCGCACTCGGGCTTGATGTGCACGGTTTCCTCGCCGTAACTCCACGCGGTCGGCGCTGGCGCACCACATATACATTAATCAAATAATAATATATATAACGGCACATACATCATTAAGTGACTAATTTACTATAGGTATTCATTCTTTACCCGGTTCAGTGGGTAAAAGTCTAGTAAAAGAACCTATAAATAGGATTATCGCCAATTAGCTAAACAGTTATTTTAAGAGTTTATTTGGAAGTTTTTAAATGTGGCTTTTTTCATTCCCAACGACAATATTTTGTGTCCCAACACAACAACACTAATAAAATAAAATTATTGATTGACAAAGGAGTATTAATAAAATTAAATATAATATGAATAAGATGTGACAATGACGATGGGAATTGTTTTTAGAATGTTTAATAAACAATATTTATGGCTTTGGCCTTTTTTATTGTTAATAGCCATGTTATTAATTTTTAATGGTGTGTTAATAGAGAATCCCATAAAAACGAATTTATAATTCAATTCGTAAAAATACATCTATGTTGATGAGAAAAATACTTGTTGGATTAATATTTTGAGCTGCATTTATTTGTTTAAAAAAAATAGAAGAAAAATACATTTAATTCAGATAACAGTCCATAGTGCAAAAGTAATAATTAACTTTAAAGAGGTATTAGTTATGAATATTTTTAAGCAAAATGTTTTTCAAAGAGAGATACAACGGTGTGGTACAATTTATTAGTCACTTAATAATGAAATGTGTTTAAAACATGTGCAAATAAACTAGGTGCTAACACACAGACGACGGCTACGCTAACAAACACATGCTTATGCATCTACATTTGGTAAAGCGAAAGAAAACATACTTTATCCATCAATTTCAATCACATTTCAAACCAAGTATATCAAAATGTATGGTATATCAAAAGGTATGGCTCAATACACATAATATATTATTTAAATCCCCATTCGAATTATTTGTTTTAGAATTTAAAGGTAACAACTACAAAGATCTTGCTAAAACTAAAATTCCGTACATGGCGTGAATAGGTTGACAAGTCGAAAATGCAAACTTTTCAGGGCAGCCTTTTAAAGTTTACTTTTTTATTGGTAAATCCATCTATGTATCTATGTAATAATTTGAAAAGACGATTCTTATAAAATATAATGCAATAAAAAAAACAAAAATAAAAAAAAATGGATTTACCAATAAAAAAGTAAACTTTAAAAGGCTGCCCTGAAAAGTTTGCATTTTCGACTTGTCAACCTATTCACGCCATGTACGGAATTATACTGTCACCAAGCAGTGACTAATTTATTTGTACCATTTTCCACTAAGAATCGATTCTTGTTAGACATTTCTTAGTGATTGGCAGTCTTGATTAAATTTGACTATATTTTAGAACCACCCATTTTCTTCATGAAATTTAACTTGAAATATTAAAATATTGAAAACTCATTCAACCTTCTTACAAAAAATTTGCATACAAAAACCAACACTCCAGTCAGGACACAGCACACAGACTAGCAATCAAAATGCAGTGTTATTGAGACTGTACTCACTCGATACTGTGATGTAGGCGTGTTGGGCTTCTGAGTTGGGGCTGGAGTGGCCCGAGCTGTCTCCATTCACCTTCACCACAGCGGCTGATGACACCTGCGGTTGTCGCGGTAATGGACAGTTATAATAATTGTAACTTTGATTTCATATTAAAAGATTCGCGAGTATCGTTTAACATTCTAGTAAGTTTCCGGCTCACCTCACGTGTATGTCTCGGGATAGCCCGTCGCAGCTATAGTTGCCGTCACGAGTGGTGAGCACAACTTTCATTGGTCGGTTCGACATTGACTGCGCTGCGGTGCACACGATTGGTTCGACAAACGTCAGTTCGTCAGTGTGCGTCGTCCAATGGTCCAGCGCGTTTTTTCGGCTGCTGTACATTGGCCGAACGTATACAATATCCCTACCACTGATAATCTGTGCTCACGACTCATGACGGTTACTATAAGTCGCGGCGGAATCTCTAGAACCTAGGTTACTAGCTCTAGCCTTTGCGACGGGAGCTCATGATAGGTCCGAAACTAGACGGGCTATCCCGAAAGATATATATGTACGTGAGGTGAGCCGTACGTAACTGACGTGATTTTATTCACAAATATTTACAGGACATATTTTAATATGGCCTGTCCTTATTGAACTACTGAACAAAATTAATAATTTAGCAATAATAATTACAATAAAATGTAAAATTAAGTTTTTAGTTATGTAAGACATAATTATTGTATGCATAGGGACATAGGGTAGACTGTTCTAAACTTATTATAATTTTGGTAACATCTTTCTCATGTAAAAGTCAACAATAAACGTATTCTTTTCTTATTTCCTATGGTATCATAATGGTTATGGCCTACTCATTACAAAAATTATACCATTTAAAAAAATCAAAAATAGATTTCATTTCTTATTCCAAAATAAATTTCACATGTTCATAACTGTAGATACAACTCTCCATTTTGGTTTAGACAGGTAAATCTTAAGCATAATGCTTACGGTAGGTGCCGCTGTTAACACAACAACTGGTGTGGTTCCACCATTGTGGGCCCCGTAGGCATGCCAATGCCCGCAACCTTTTTAAGGCTAAAAAAAAGTAGTTTTTCATCGTGTTTAGAGTCATCAAAGCCCAGATTCGAGCCAAGTATTACAAAAGGATTCCTATGACTTCTGCTGGTTGTGACGGAACCTCATTTTTTGAATGAATCACTTCTAAAACCCTTTTTGAATATAGTTTACCTGCTGTATCGCGTGTAGTTGCAAGGTGTTCGGCAGCTCGGGGATGACGATCAGCTCTCGCACCGCACTTGGCGACGCACCGCCGCCCGCGCTCGTCTCCTGGAAGACAACCTTCATAAGGGATCCTTTTAAAGTAGTTTTCTAATTCTGTACATAAGTGAATCAATAATTTTATTTCAGCGTAGGTATTTTTAATACTAAACGAGATAATTTGAGATATATGATGGCCTCAAGGGAGGCTTATTGAATAAATGACATATTACATGTTATCAGCTATTATCAGGTTTAATATAGTAACTGTTTTACTTAATTCAAAAATGTGTTGAGTTCCAAAATAATCTCAAACCTTGATAAGAGGAATAAAGCGGTACTTATTGGTCTATTAGATTTTGTAATCTGACTACATAAATATGATCAATGGTAAAATTAGTAAAAAAAATGTGTACTGTGTAAATAAATGCGATAAACCTTAAAAAAGTTTCTAAATAAAATAAAAAACAGATAAATTGAAAGCAATATAATAATAAATTGATAGCATGGACAGTTCGACCGGAGTTTTTGCGCAATTCGCCATGTTGCGAACAAATATTGAACAATTATTTCTTTAACTGGAAATAGTGTAAATTCCAAAGTCATGTTTCTGTGCCAATGTGTATGCAAAAACTTGAATGATGTAGCCATAAAAAGATGAATAAATATAAATAGATATTGTGAGACCTCAGTCCTCCCACACACAGTTTTCTGGCTAGAGTAGGTTGGCAAACTGTGTTATGGTAAAATGAATGCCCCTTGAGGTTTTTTTAATTTTGAAGTGAAAACTTCTTCACCGGCGCTGAAAACTTTTTGGTATGGGTATAAATAGTTAAACTCGCGACAGGACACGCGCCCCTGATCGTAAGCGAAAATGCGTAAGACGGTAACTATGGAATCTGTCGAAAGGAAACATTTATAAACAAAGTGCGTCTAATTAGATGGTAACTATGGAAACTGTCAAAAGGAAACATTCATAAACAAAGTGCGTCTAATTAGATGGTAACTATGGAAACTGTCAAAAGGAAACATTCATAAACAAAGTGCGTCTAATTAGATGGTAACTATGGAAACTGTCAAAAGGAAACATTCATAAACAAAGTGCGTCTAATTAGATGGTAACTATGGAAACTGTCAAAAGGAAACATTCATAAACAAAGTGCGTCTAATTAGATGGTAACTATGGAAACTGTCAAAAGGAAACATTCATAAAAAATAAGTGTACCTATTTTGTTATAGAAAAAAGCTAAATATTATAATTATTGTGATTTTGGATTCGACATTGCGATTATTAGCATTAAATGTCGTTTCTTTTCTTACAGAGAAACTCCATTGTGTTTAATTGAACTGTCGTCCAAATCACCAAGAAAACACATCTTATACGTTTTCGCTTCTGCCGGCACTCCCGGGGTGCAACCCATTGTTTTAGTATAGTTATATTATCGTTCATAATGTGTTTCCCAACCTGCGCGGGACCAGCGAGCTGCGCCGCCATGTCGGGCGAGGCGGGCGGCGACGACTCCACCAGCACTTCGTCACCTGCACACTCAAAATCTGAAATCATTCAATTATATCTTCAATTAACCATGCCAAACTCCTGGTCACTATGAAAAATAAAGAAGATTTTTTTAAATATAATCAAATTCTGAAATAAATAAATATTATCTTTATCTTTATATTAAATCATTTTCCATGCCAAAGACTGTAAACTTAATTGTGTTGACCAACTTGCAGTTACCATAGAAAAGAAAAAAATAATTTATAGATACAGATTAGTATGAAAGCATTCATAAGATGTTTTTGAATAGCTGGCCCATATGCTATGTTGGGTACAGTCGAAAATAACTTGATTTAGAAAGAGATAGAAAACCAAAATAATTTATACATGTATGAATTGTCTCAATTAGAAAACATTCATAAAATATTATTGAGATATGTGTTAAATGTGTTCTATCAGTGTTAAATGAAATAACAAAAATTAAAAAATAAGGTTGAACTAAAAAACTAAAAGAAACTCTTAAATGAACATCTAAGTTTCTTGCTTTATAAGTTATCTTCAAATGAGAAAGCACACTATGTCTTAGAAAACAAGTAATACTCTAAATATATTTCCTTCTAATTAATATTTAAGCCTTAGCCACCACAACATGTTTCAATATAACATATTTTTGATTTGCGTTATAGGGCACTAAATCCGCTTGGCTTATTACCCTCATGTAATTTAGCTAATTGGGAGGGTAGGGGTAAATTTGACCCCTCAATAGAAATACACCTGTATTATGGTTAGAGTAAGAGGAAACCTTATACTTAATTAATTTGATTGCAGCGAACAAAATTAATGAATGCTTCTAATGTACATCTCACATTAAAAAAATAAAAAAAAAAATTTCGAAACAGCTATTAAGGATATTTTTTCATGACATTAAAGTATCAACACAAATATTATGAAAATAAAATCAGTTGATTGATGTGACATTAAAGATGAAGATAATAACACAAAAAATAGAATTGCAACATCATCAATACAATAAACAAATGATTAATTTCATGAAAAGAAAACGAACAGTTTACATTTACAAATGACATGAAAAAACTGAAATCAAATTAGAGATTTATAATATGAAACATTGCATAACACCATCCCAAATGCTAGGAGATGTTATTGATCCACTCGAGCTCGACTGCCGAGAGTATCCGGGGAGCGTAACCAGGCAACACCATCCCTCATCCCAGCCACCCTTAGGCATCCTCCCCACTATACAAGACACTCACTTTCCAGATAAAACACGTTTTCAAATCCCATCTCCGTCATTTTTACTTATATCAAAGTGAAACATACAGCACTTGAGTACAACAATAACACATAGTAAACTGAGTATTGATCCAACAACTGTTACTATGTTACTAACGGTTGTTTGTGTGGTGCCTAGGTGAGTATTAGCTTTTTGATAGTGAACAGAGGGGAGTCAGGTGCTGTCACGCTCCGTTGCTACCACCTGCCATCTATGTGCGGTATGCATGGGTGAATAACTTCACCCCTTAATTGCTGATAGTGCTACACTATTGCTTTTTGCTTTTGCTCCCCGTTTTATTATAATTTCTTAGTCAGTTATAACATTTGTTACTGCTAATTAACTGGTAACTAACATTTTAATTGCATCATTTTCACATATTTTATTATAGTTTTATGAGAGTTAAAATTGCGAATATTAAATATATTGTGAAATGATAAAACAAGTACAAAAATAATGTAAATTACTAATTTATTTTATGAATAATCATGTCCTAATATAAATAGAGGAGAGTATCTGTCGATTATAATTTGAAGGATATACAGGACATTTCCGAGGATCATTATGTAAATTGTAATGTTAGGGTGAAAGGTGTGCGTGGTGCCAGGTACGATTCGACCCGCCAATCCCGAATGTCGTGATAAAATTGATACGCAATCGGGCTCCGAATACTCGGGCGACGGGAACGAAGGGGAAAACGCACAACGTTAGTAGCGTTTGTATAGCAAAGATATACTAGCTGGAACTGTTTGCGAATATATTTATTCCTTTTTCAATCGATATTTCTTTTTAATTTTAAAGAAAACAAAACGCGGAGACCCACCTGCCAGCCATACCAAATGTCAAATATTTCTTATCCTGAGATTTTCACGATGTCGCTTCCTATTTCCAGAATATTTAAGTAACTAAGGGTTAAATAACTTATTGACGATTTCTTAAATAAACCTAAATTTTAAATAGGAGATAGATCTTTTTATGTAACACTTTAAGAATTGTTGTTGTCTTGTAGCTACACCCGTTTCCTTGGCTACGGATCTAGGTTTTGACGTCTACTGATTTCATGATTTGAGTCATTTGAGAGTTTTTTTACATTAAGCTGCCTATGGAGATAAATAGAAAAAAGCGCGTAATTTAAATTTTGCTCGTAATTTTCATATTGAGTTTTGTACTAGAATAATTTATTTACGTAATTAAAAGCATAAATTCAAAAATGTTATATTTTTAAATTTAATAAACGATATAATTTCTTTGTAAATACATACATACATACATTTTGAGTATACAATTTAAATTTTTAAACGCATAGTTCAGCTATATTTGAATGAAAAATTTAAGATTATAAATTTTACAGGATTTCTTGCAATATTTTCTTTCATTGTATATCATCGTAAGGGAAAACGGTAAGGTATCAAAAATTTGTATGTTAACCAAATGTTGTTTCTATTAGATAAATCTAATTTTTGAACATGAACTCACGCACCTAGTGAATATACGAAATTTAAATCAATACTACTTAATCTTATTTAATTGATTACCTAAAGTCTCATTACCATCAGCTTGAAATGTGTATTCTTTGTCGACGTAATAATCATCCACAATATCGACTGCCATCAATTTCATATTTTGCAAAGTTAATATTTTCGTCAAATCCATCTTGCAAGTAGCAATGCAAAGTATTGTACTATACTATCTCTTGATAATCTCCTTGGTAATTAATTTTATTTATATATACGTTACTTAGGTTTCAAAAGCTTAAAATAAGAAATAAACGACTAACGATTTTTATCATATTTCTGAATTTATAAAAAATCTAGTTGGCCGGTAACATTTAGGTTGCTATTTATTTCGGAAATAGAATAATAATTATATTTCCATAATTGTAGTACTACACGCTGGTACGAGCTGCTCGGTAATTTAACAGTAGGTATATAGTAGGTACCGACCTCTGTGACTCTGCCTGTCGTGCTCTGCCGATCAGTTGCCAGTAAAAGAAGTTATTTCAAAATTAGGTATTCCACAGTATGGTAGTGTGTTCCACAGCATGCAGTCTTTGGTCGGACTATAACATATTTTTCTGATTATGACGATGGGGCATTCACCCTGAGCCGTAGTGTAAACATTTGATTATCAATTTTTGTAATTAATGGTTTTTGTATTTATTAATTTTTATCTTTTTACGACATTATGTCTCTGTGTCCAAATTCAATGTTTATGCATTGTTTATGGAGGAACATTGCGTCATATATTTGTCATAATGACGTGTGTCAGTGTCACTGTCCGTCAAATCTCAAAGCCTATGTGAATTCCTGTGGGCTAAAAAATAAAATAAATAAAAATTCATTTAAATTTACATACCTAATATATTCCAATTAAATTAGCTAAGGCAAGGCTTAGTCACTGATATCTTGTTTGTTTTTGTTGAATAAAATTTATAATGAAGATTACAATTAAGCAATTGCAAGGAAAGGAATGTAGTGTTGAGGTACCCATCCATAACAAAATGAAAATTTATCTAGTTTACAAAATGCTAAATTCTTGTCTAACATTAACACAAAATTTCAGGTGACCCCAAAAACTACGATACTCGAAATCAAACAAAAAATTGAAAAAGCCTTGAAAATACCGGTGGATTCACAACGCATTCTTTTCCTAGGCCGAGCTTTGGGCGACGAACAAACGGTTAGTTCTTATCCAGCTATTAAAGACGGCACTAAATTGAACTTAGCAGTAAAAAAGCCTGACGATTTGTACGAGGCTTCATTGAAAGAATTTAAGAAGATAGGCATGAGTGATACAGCAGCAGCTAAAGCGGCAAGTCGCCTCACGACTGTGATGAAGGAAAAGATAGATCAGCTGTCTTTGGACGACCTGGATAGGCTCAGCTTGGACTTCATGCTGGTGAAGGATGGTATCCGTAGTTTACGCTTTGAACGTGATACTGAAGAACCTAGTGCATTATGATAGAAAAGTCTAGTGTTATATTGTAAATGGAATTCTATTTTGTTAAGCATATTACTGTTTTTTAATGTGTTTGAGATGGGAAGAATATTGACAGTTGTGTTTTAATTTACATACTAGGGTGGCAAATTTGTTATTGAACACTCAATATTGTGCTACTTTCTTCATGCTTAAAATGTTTTGAGAGGACTATAGTGGTGGTCTAATAATAAGCTGCTTCACTGTAGGTTAACACATTCAGTGCCTTCAATACATAGATTAGCAATGCTAGCTACCTGGCTGGCATGTCGAAAACACATAATAATCACTTATCTAAATGCCCACCAAAATTGACAAGGCACTGAACATGTTAAGATTGTATTGGCAAAGTCAATACCCAGTCAAGCAAACAGTGGGTGTGTTATGGCTCTACCAACAGACTATGTCTATGTCAATGATGTCGACAAAAGCTAGCTGTGTAGCTTTGCAATTTTGACTTGAATAAATAAAAAATTAAAACCAAATATTAATTTGTCATTCATTTTTATTTATTAATTCATATTACATCATGTATTTGTGTTGTATTCTAACTAAAAAGTATTTCTGATGGCAAGTTGTACACCTGAGTGTATTGTATTACTTAAACTTCTAACAATAAATGCAGTTATCATTCATTTTTAAAATCATGCACTTATTTAAGAACTTAACTACTAATATCCATGGTCAAAATAGGAGCTTCGAGAACTTTATTCAGCAAAACATTTTAATTGAGTCTTAATACATGTTAAATCTTAAAAACATTGCTAGACTTTAATATTAATGTTAGAAATATATTCAGTATTTTATATTCAATGAGATTTTTCAGAATATCTACAAAAACTTATGACCTACCAGCAAACATGTTGACCTTCATAACAGAAATTGGGATATATTGCATTTAATCTATGCTTTATGTATCACTTTTTTCAGAAGAGAGCTAATCTAAGCAATCGTAAAGTGTAGTACGGCAGTCATAGCTGTTTAATCAAAATGATTTGTCAATTAAAAGAATTCTTTTATATTTTCAAGGTGTATTTCAAAGCTTTACTCGCAAAGCAAAGAATTCCATAAATTAGTATTTGCGACAGATTTTAATTCACCTTATTACATCTATTCTATATGTTGAATAAATTCTTGATTTGGCATATAGTACAAACCATTAACATTTGAGACCAATACTGATGAGATAGTTAATCATTTTATCATTTTAATATAAAGTTTTAAGTAATGATTGATAAATTTTGTTGATAATATCATATAATTATGTAAATGTTTGCATTACAATTACAACAAAATATTAATTATCAAATTGATACAAACATTCACTACAAATACTTATGAATTATCTACTCACTATATAATTATAATGGACATTAAGAGATGATCACAACTACTATAAATAAGTGATTATGGTGTTTTTATTACCTAAGAGTAAAATTAATATTTACAATTCATTTTAAGTATTCACCAGTTCTTTACTACACTTCACACATACTTATACTAATATAAATGTAAAGATTTAAAAACATACTTAGCTATTGCATAGGTTTTAATTGGAAAGATTTGATTGTAAAATTGTTGAGTTAAAAAATATTGTATTCAAGTATTCAAAATTACAAGCGACCAGTCCAGTTACCTTGTTGGTGCAATAATTACATAAAATATTGTTTAAAATAACCAAACATGTCTTTAGTTTTCTTTTTTATTCATTTTCATATAATTTCTTAAAATAACCTAATTTTTAATATCTCTGTACCTCCATTGCAGTTATTTTTTACATGTTAGTAGAGCAAGCAAACAGGTAAAGGGCCCTGGAAGGAGAGTGGTCATCAACAAACAAGGAAAATTTCAAGACTGTAAAATGATCAATTCAATGGAGTTGGCAGAATATCTCCTATATAATAGCAAAACATTTTATGAGCATAATTAAAATGATTACTGATGTGCTAATAATACTATTGCACTTTCACTCGCTCCCTTGAGAACATTCATTTCATGTCATACCTACATAATATGTGTTGAACATAAAAAGTCAAAAGTCAAAGTCAATTCAAAGTTAAAGGTTATGCAACAAGATCACCATTTTACACGAAGCTATGAATAATATTAACCACTATAATAATATACCAGTATTATTACAATTACATTTATAAATAAATTTGTGCTACCCATGTGCTCCTATAGAGTGGTCTTATTTATCATCGAGAGCATTCCATAGTGAAATCACTTGTATGTGGGTATTACAGAGGAACACAATGTGTTACAAAATGTTGACTTACTACTAGAGATACGGCTAAAGATACAAAACCAGGGCCTGTCACTGCACTAGGCACTTTTATGATACTTTCATACAATCACAACCTCACCATGAGCCATTCCTGAATACCTTACAACCCTGGCGCAGATGGAAGGATGATATAAGGTTGAAAACAAAAGAAGGTTGAAGAACACTACGAGTGAACAAGATAACAAGTATCAAACTACATACTGAGGTAAGGCTTGAAATTGAAGTTATAACTGTTGGTGTTCCCTACCACACACCATGAGCACTGAATTTAGTACATTCATGTGTTGTATGCTGAGGCAATATAATTTTAAATAATATAATCTGGGAGACTAGAGTATAATTCAACGGTCGAACTAAACTAGAATTAGTAATACATCAATATGTAGCAAATCTCAATCGAAAACTTGATGTAATTTCTAAATTCAAAAGATTCAAACTTAACTCAGAAACCTTCCAACTGCGCAGGAGTTATCGTAATATAAAAAAATAATATACATATAGAAAAATCTATTTTATATCATATAAATTACATCGACTAATATCATTGCCATGTTAGTGCTTATATACATAAATGTTTAATAAAAATATAACTACGTAAAACCTACAGTAGCTTAGGTAAGTCATGTCATATTGCACCGTTTTAAGTTTTTAACACACACACGAAGAGATTACAGTGTGCTGTCTTTATCGCACAGTTACGTATAAATGACAAGGATAAAAAATAAACTTATTGATTTTACATTCAACAAGATTAACTTATTTCTCAGGCAAATGAATGAACACGTTTTACAATATGATATTTACGGAATACGAAGTTGAATGAACACTTACATAAGACTTTTTAAACTGAACAAAGATACAGGTACTTTAAAATGAGTCCGTAAATCTGAGCAGATATGTAATACAATACAAAAAAGAAACCATTGAAATCATTCATAGTCAATAATTCTTCATATAGAATCTATGAAGTCAGTCTGAAGTCTGAACCTTTGATTATTTCTCCATCATGTGATGAAAAGTATAGTGATTCTTTTGCAAAGGTAAATTTAAATAGTGCAAATTTAAATTTTATTTAAATGTTCATGGCACATTAGAAAATTGTAGGAAAATGCCATTTGCCAAAATACTGCAGGTCCATAATCATGAATCATTTTTTTTGTGGTGAAAACATTATTTATTTAAGTAATTTTGATGATAGTTTACTTAAATTTTTGTTTTCTATTTCATTTTATATTAGCCATATTATAAGGGCTTGAAACAACACTATGTTTTTAGACATCTTATTCGGTAATCTTGGCACATATTATTGAATAGTTTAAAAAAATTCAATTCAATAAAACTCAGTTTTAGCCATGACTGGATTAGGAAAAGAAACAAGGGTAAAAAGCTTAAGCTCTATTCATATCTACAGACTGGGAACATGGCAGAACGTTCTTTCATACAATCTATATCTGTACATCTAACAGTGTTACGTTAAGTCAAAGTACGCAAAGGCGTTGTTATACGACCAACATTTGCTGGCAATAAGGACAAGGGGTTATGTTCATTATCGTTTCGCTCAAACCAGTTTTCCTAGCGCCAATCTACATTACGCGCTGGTAGGTGTGAATAGAGCTTAACGCCCAAAACTAATAACCGAACTTCATATTATGGATTGAGATTGATACTGTTTGGTTGGCAAGATACTCAAAATAATCATTACTCATACACAAATTTCATTGAAAAAACAAATGATGCCCAGCAACTAAATGTCATTTAGACAATAAAAATCTGAATATCAGTGGCCTAACTCTTGAAAACAATCTCAATTTCAATTCCATACCGATCCGATACCGATCCAATCTGAACTGTCACATGATTTGGTGCTATTGAACGCGATTGCGTTAAAATTGGAATTAAGTTTGGTTTGACCAAGAACGTCACTGTCCAAAGAGTAGTAGTGTAGTTTAGTAAGTGTAGTATTCGAGAGTTCGAAATGCAACCATTCCAATGACGATCGATCGGAATTGGTTCCAAGAGTTATTAATTTCAGTTATTCAGTTATTAATATCCCGGGTAAGATGTCATTTTCAAATGTCGCACCTCACTCACACATCACTCATACATGTCGCTGTCCTCGTCCGAAGAGGAGTCCGACTCGGAGCTGTCGGCGTGGTTCTTAGTGATCTCGATGCAGTTGTCGACGTCCGTCAGTCTCCTCAGTGATCGGCCTGCAACACCATTGTACGAAAATAAATAACGCTTCTCACTCATAGCCACACATTAGGATTCCGTGTCGTGGGCGTCATGGACACACACAAGACAAGAACACACACACCCAGGCCGGAAACAGAAATTAAAACTCATGCTTCAAATCTCTGCTCTGCTGGGAATCGAACCCAGGATCCTCCGCGCAGCGCATCGGCGTCTTAACCAATGCGCCACTCAGGTCGACAAAATTTTAATACATATTGTCTTGCTATGTAAAATAATAATGTAATGTAAAAAGTAAATAAGATATATGCTTCAAATAAAGTGTCGTCATACACCTGTGTTAAAAATACCTGTCAATGTGGTGAGCAATCTATTCTCATTGCCTGGCGGCATGTTGATGGGCCCCAGCCTCTTGGCCAGCTCCCTCGCTCTGTCTGCTCCAGAATCTGCAATAAATAATTTAACAATACTGTGGTGTCAAGTACAATTTTGTAATTGCACTTTTAACTTTCTATGCGTACTTTGCGGCGGTGATAGCCCAGGGGCTTAGAATTCGACCTCGAATCGAGGGGTCCGGGTTCGAATCCCAGTGGCACGCACCAATGACTTTGTAAAAAAGTTATGTGCGATTTATAAAATTAAATATCACCTGCTGTTACGGTGAAGGAAAACGTCATGAGGAAACCTGCATGCCTGAGAGTTCCCAAAAAAATGTTCTCAAAGACATGAGAAGTCCACCAACCCGCAGTAGTGTTGCGTGGTGGACTAAGGCCTACATCCCTCTCATTGTGAGAGGAGACCCGACCCTGTAGTGGGTCATTAATGGGTTACTGACATGCGTACTTTTAGTATTAACCTTTAGACCGCCACGTCTGGTTACGAAAGTGATGTATCTATATGCCACGACACGCAACCATACATGACGTAAATAACAAACATAAACGTCAATAAATAATAACAACGTAAACAATATATACCTACCAAGAGAAGGTCGCCTAACGTCACTTTTGGTAAAATATAATGTTAAGTGAACTTATTACCGCTTAAAGCTCTCGAAATTACTTGCGTTAAAATTAATGTCGTGATATACCGACATGTCACGACATTCCATTGTCGACTATAGCCGTCTGTGGCGGTCAAAAGGTTAATTTGCTTGTGTCACACTAACATAAAGTTGGTCTCATTAACTTATTGATTTGGGATGTACGACCATTCCATCCCAATACAGTTTGGACTTCAAGATATTCTCATTTATTGATTTGTATAGTAGCTTTTGTTTTAATTTGCCAGAGATTGGATGTATTCGTCCAACAATTCCATTTATCTGATGTAATATCTCCACTTTTGATGACGTTATTTTAGCAAAATATTATAATTAAAGTAAACTGACCAGCTGGTGCTAGGGCACCTTCCTGACAAGGTTCCTCCTTCATAGACGCTCGCTCCGTCCAGTAAACGCCGCTTACCAAGTCCCACACGAACAAACACTGGACAAACAAACAGAGGGCGCTATAAAAAGGTCTTTATTATATTATTATGGGCTTTTTGTACAATGTAATTGCAGTTTGTAAGTTGCCGTTTACTTAGGATTTAATAACTTAGTTAAATAAATTGTTCTGATAAAAATCCATTGTGTAGAGCAATAAACATTGGGCCACAAGTGTTTAACGTGTCTGCACATAGCTATGTGTGTGTATAAAGGAATTCGTTGGTAAAAAAGTGAGTATCTGCCGTACTCAGAGACATTCATTAACGTTTATGGTTCATTATGACACGATGACACTTATGTCAATACGAATAAAGACGATTTTATTTGTTTGTGAACATTAAGTTAAATGACGTCTCTGAGTGCGGCCATATGTGTGGGGATGTCTTTGTGTGCGTATGTCCGTACCTGTGTCGGGATGTGCGCGCGCGTCTATATTGGGTGTGGTATGAGTGTGTGGGTAAAAGAGTCAATTATTTGGGGGTATCTGTGTGCGTGTGCGTGCCTGTGCCCGGATGTGTGTCTATGGCTAGGTTTATGAGTGTGTATGGTTATGTCTATGGCTAGGTGTATGAACTGACTTGAACTTGACTGTGCGCGCCTGCGTCTGATGTGTGTGCGCTTGTGTCGGAATTTTTGTGTGCAGCATGTGTACGCGCCTGTTTGTGTGTGTGTGCGTTACCTCAGCGGCGAACTGTCGGCGATGCGGCACACAGCCGGCGGCGCTAGCGCAGTCGCTGCAGCCGCCCGCCTCCGCCTCGCTCGCCCACAGCCACATCGCACACAACTGTTAGTGAGACACAACCTTATTATATCGTCGAATTCATTTCTTACTTGAAACATGTTACAGAGAAGCTCGCATTCTCTGTTCTCGCATCTATGATTCACTGCAGGTCGGATCTCCTCTCATAATGAGAAGGATGTACCCCGCATTAGGCCAAACTGGCCTAATGCGGGTTGGTGGACTTCACGTCTTAGACTATGTATATTGTTGTGCGAGGAGACCAAACCCTTCAGTGAGTCAATAGTGTCGCAGATATTTTAACATGTTAGAATATTCATATGACTAACTGTGTAAGCTATTAGTCCACCATTAAATATTGACATATTTAACAGTCAATGCCACTGGTAGACTAAACCGATATAAATAATAGACAATGAATTGTTAAATTAAAATGAACATGAATGACCGAAATGGGCTAAATCCCAAAACACACTAAAGCTGCAGTTTCGTATTGTCGCATCAGCCGCGGCGCGATAGTCGGCGTCGCGCGCGTCAGTCGCGTCGGCCGCCACCCACGGAACTGCAGCTTAACCCGCAACTAAATGCACACAGCGGCTTAAAATTCTACCTCGAATCGAGGGGTCCGGGTTCGAATCCCAGTGGCACGCGCCAATGACTTTGTAAAAAAGTTATGTGCGATTTATAAAATTAAATATCACCTGCCGTTACGGTGAAGGAAAACATCGTGAGGAAACCTGCATGCCTGAGAGTTCACAAAAAAAAAATGTTCTCAAAGGCATGTGAAGTCCACCAACGGGCAGTAGTGGTGCGTGGTGGACGGCGGCCTACATCCCTCTCATTGTGAGAGGAGACCCCACCCGCCAGTGGGTCATTAATGGGTTACTGACAAATGCACACTCACCCCCGTGAGACACCCGCTGGACTGGCACACGTCGATCACGTGGCAGCCCCAGTCGAAGCAGTATATGAACTTCTTGCCATTGATATTGCACAGACGGCCGCACACTTCGTTGCACAGGAGGTCGGTGTCGAGGGACCGCTGCTGGGCCCTCACCGTGAGGGCCGGCGGGGCGGAGGACCCCCGGAGGCGCGTGAAGGCGGCGGAGGATATCACTTGGAGGGCGGAGTACCCAGCACCGTGCCCCGTCAGCGGTAATGCGACGTGGTAGCCCGATATGCAGTCATCTGTGCGGCAATGATGTAAAATCACGATTATGTGAAATTTGGAGTTCGTCCTTTAGCAATAAATTTTAATCCTAACGCAGAGCGATATTTTTATTAAAGCGTGCAGCTCAAATTAAAACAACTAACCCACCTTCGGAGTCTGTTATAATGGAGGTTATTTCGTCGTCACTCTCAACGAAGTACCTAGTGAAGAACTTGCTGCAACTGGAGTTCTCAGAATGGACCAGATAGGGATCTTGCGGGCTGACGTGGTAGTCGGACAGCGTTCTGGAGGTATTGTCGTGTACCGAAACCGTCTTCAGGGAACCATCATCCAACATTTCAGTCACCCTGTACTCGGATTCACTGTTTCGGTCAGACTCCAGGGAGGATAGACCGGGGTTCTTCAGTTCCGAGCTGGTCGTGGGCGAAGGCGGGCGGCTGATTTTGTTGTGAGCGCGCAGAACCACACTCTCGACCGGCGGAGACTTGGCGCGCCTCGCCTGAGTCCTGCTCGTGGAGCCGGTGAAGTATTTCCTATTGCTCCTCAACACTCTGAAGGGGACGATGTT
Organism: Erynnis tages; assembly: GCA_905147235.1. Taxonomy (NCBI): domain Eukaryota; kingdom Metazoa; phylum Arthropoda; class Insecta; order Lepidoptera; family Hesperiidae; genus Erynnis; species Erynnis tages. The sequence goes on from LR990076.1 coordinate 1,703,994, forward strand.
TTCGTTGTTGTCCTCGGAAAACTCATACTTCTTATCCGCCAGCCGCCTCTTTCTAAACATGCTGAGTTTCTCGCATTTCGTCTCGGCCTCCTCGACGAACTCGTACGCCTTTTCGGCTATCTTTCGGTGGGTTTCGTTGAACCGGGACATGCTCTCGGCGGGGCGACGTCTGGGAGACCTTAGAGGTGGGCTGATTAACGTTCTGATAGAGGGAGACGGTCCCTCCCACTCTTCGACCAGGTTGTGCGATATCGACGACGCCTGAATGCAGAGCTCCTGGCCCATCATATCCGAGAGGTGGACCGGTTTGGATATTTGGTACGGTTCCATTTCCACATCGGAGAAATCTGCTAATATGTTCTGGATGACGTTGTTTTGATATTTAGGTGACTGGAAGGGCGCGGACACGTCAGACGCTGGAGTACCAGGGTTCAAGTCCACTGAATTGGTTTCTTCTCTATCTAACAGGAATTTTGTATTGTCTGTCTCAGTTCTGTCTTGGTCCGGTTTCACGAAATCGATTTCCAATATGTGTATGTAGTCTGTGTAGATGATGATTTGATTCGAGTACGCCAACTGAACGACGGGTTCGTACATACTGGAGTCGGATGTGCAGAAAAATTTTGTGTGAATTGCAAAGTTGTGCTCTAAACACCTTTTACCCCAGTTTAAGTCATCTAAAACAAGAAAGCGTTCTTTGGTACAACACTCATCTAAATTGCATACCTCATTTTTTAAACTTTTATATAACAACATTGTAAGGTTCAAGTTATCTGTTTTTAATAAACATTATATTCTACTTTAAGGACGTTTTTATTTTCACCTTTATCTATCAATTCCCATAGGATAATGAATGCCAAAATTCACTACTTTTCATAATTGTACATTAATTACTTTTCTGAATTGTAAATGTAAACTTCACATTACCTTCTTCTTTTGAGAGAGCTTTGCACTTCTTACATCCTAACCGAGGTACTCCTATGACACTGAGGTAGGAACGTTCTGAACACGACACTCTGTAAGAAAATAAGTGATATAAGTGTAAGAAGTGTATGACGGAGTTTGGAGCTTGCTCACTGTTGCTTACAAGCTCCAAACTGCAACTGCTGCAAATGGCTGTCACTGTCAATTCTAGAGCTAGGACTAGTCGTCGCAGAGGAAGATAAAGAAGAACACACTGTTCTGTAGCATGATGTAGCTAATAATATTTACAAATTATAAGTTAAATATGATTTGCTGTAACAGTGGAGGAAAACAACATGCCTGAAAGTTCTTCATAATGTTGTCAAAGACATGTGAAGTCCGTCAATCCGGATTAGGCAAGCATGATGGACTTAGATCTCTTCCTTCTCACTGTGAGAGGAAACCTGAGCCTGCACTGGGTCAAGAGTCCAACTTACCCTATTCCATAGACCACCAAAACTCCAGGATTATGTTTCCACTGGGACATGGATATTGTGACCTTGTTGTCCACATCGTCGCCAAACAGTGGCACACTGTGCACCAGGCGTGCCACACAGCCTGGCACCCACGAGAGGAAGTGCAACCTAAAAGGTAATATTAAGATATTCAGTTCCTACCACTATTATAAATTCAAATTAAATCAAAAATTAGGATTCTGATTTCTGGAGAAACAAAAAATTATACACATTATTACACATCATTCAAATCTCTGCTCTGCTGGGAATCAAACTCAGGACTCTAAGCAGAAAGTACCAGCATTTTAACCACTGCACTATTCATATTATCATGAACATAATAGTAAATATAATCATTATAACTTAAGGCCATAATGAGAAGTATTCTTATAAGATGGAGTCTATTCTATCTTTATGGACTGGCAACAGATTAAATAGGTGAGATACATCAGCATTTAGCTGCTAGCCCAAATTAATGCAGTTCCTTAACTACCACTAAAAAGGAGGTTTTAACAACAATCACATATTTTTAGAGGTGTAGGAAAATTGAGGACTCATTACAAATACCTTCAATGTTGCTATCAGTCCTTTTTGCCAACCTGAGAATTAATCAGCTTGTTCCCTAGATCTGGCTCTGTATATCAACCTTTATAAAAAAAGTCAAACACTCAAAAGCTTTTATTCATTATTAGGTACAATTTGTGCACACTTAATGATCGCCCCTCAGGCAACGTAGACTTACTTATCATCAAGCTTGGTGCACATTATTTAGAGTCCTAAAGACTACTGCTCTTTTCTGTTATCTACACTAATATTATAAAGAGGAAAACTTTGTATTTTTGTGTGTATGTTTGTAATGAATAAACTCAAAAACTAATGTGCCGATTTCAAAAATTCTTTCACCATTGGAAATCTACATTCACCCTGAGTAACATAGGCTTTATTTATTGCTAGAAAAGATTAGTGATCCTTACTAAAGTTTGTGACTCAAAAAAACTTTGGATAGGTATTGGTCAAATTAATTGGCAGAGCAAAGCCTGATCAGCTAGTTTTGTATAAAAGTATAACAAAGGACCAACTTACGTAAATTTACTGCTTTCCCTGAAGTACCCTTGTGAGGTACTGCTATGGTAACTATAAGAGAAACTCAAAAGAAATTGGCCACACTGAGAAAACCCCATAAACACATGTTCCCTGAGATATGTCATGGGAACAATGTCCATCAAGCAGAACCGCAGTCGAGGCGGTATCCTCTCGAATATCTTGCGGGCCTTATCATTGGACTTCCTTGAAGTACTACCATGAATCTAAAAAAAAAATTTTTTTTCAGTTTGCTTCTATACACGTAAACATTTTTAAATATAAGAAGAGATACGAAACATGAATGGCACACACAATATTGAGCATTTAGAATTTTGTAGCAAAATCGGGAAGGAGAGCTAGGGTCATCCTTAAAAAAAAACTTGAAAAGATTTAGTTAATTTAGCTAACAAATATAAATAACGTATTTTAAATTTGTTACTGAGGAGTATGTTAAATTATTTGGTAGTTCTCTGAATACAAATTTTCTAACGTTACATGAATAAAAATAAAAATACACAACGCGATCACAAAACACATCTCAAAATTTCAAGTTCAAACTTACCTCCCTATTGAATAACTTATGTACGATATTACTATTTGGATCTGACATATTTGTAGGAGCATTATAATTTGTATTACTACATTCATTTTTCCTTGAATAAAATAAATTTTTAAACTCCTGATATCCAGGAGAATCCATGTTAGTTTGTTTGTTTGACAGATGATTGCAATTTTGACAATTTAAATTCAATAAATTGCCAGTCTTCGAAGTCCTTGATAAATATATATTTTTTATTTTGATAAAATTAAGCGACCACAGTGCAGAAATATCAGTAGGTCACATTTTGTTATGACTATCTGGCAAAATGGTAGGTATGGTATTAAGATATAAAAAAATAATTTTTCTTATTTAATTCTTAAAGAAATTCCAATTAATCTGTAACATATTTTTATTTCAATTATTTCACGTCACTTGCAAAATTACGTGGTACGTACTATGCCAATACATTGCTACATTAAAAAATTGTCTGTCATTATTTGCCTTTATTATCAAGTGTCAACAACGTCAACAATATCGTTTGAATTTTTGAGAGAAGTTCTAAAGTTGGTTATAGTCGACAATATTTGAAAAGCAAGAAATTATAACGTTTTCTTGTATTAATTCATATTAATTAACGATTTTTTTTAGTATAAATCGATAAAATGGAGCCAATGACTCTGGGTAGTCCTACTCATTCGCCTTCGGGCAGTCCAAACGTGGGTTATCTGCCACCGTTTCTTCTTGGTGAAATCAACCCACCAACGACTCCTCGAACTAATAGCTTGTCTCCAACAAAAGGTCGCAGTCTCGCATTTGGTAAGTTTTACAACTTATAATACCTATTTAGGTATTATAATATATAGTAATTATTTAGGTATTATTACGCTAAATTATATTTATCAGCTGACTGACTGGTACGTAGCACAGAGTAGTACCCGCCTATTTTGAACTGAATACTAGCGGGCGAATTGGTACACGATATTTATTTGTTTTTAAGTATTAGAAAAATGTCTGCAAGGAATATGTTCAGGTTTGTTTATTGTTTAATGTTCAAAAAATTAAACATACCTACCTAAGTCAATTAAATGTACATCACTTAGTCAGAAAAATGAATCTTTACAGGTTCACCAACAAGCCCCACCCAAACATCGACACCAGATCAGAGAGGATTCAGAAAGAGTGTTTCAATGCAGCAGCAAGCAATATACAACCAACAGAATGTTTTTGCAAATATTCCTACATCACCTAACATCTCATATTCCAGCAAACCTAATGGGCCACCTATTGAAGATTTGTTTGACACAATAAAAAGCAATGAGCCATCCATCAACAAATCTGTGTTCCAAGACGGTTTTGCCTCATATAACAATAATTCCTTACTACATAACTCGTACATGAATAATAATGCCTCTATCAATAACCAATCTTTGGCATCCCCGTGGCAAAATGGCTGTCAAGAAGATGAGTACTGGATCACAGTGTTTGGTTTCCCACCGAATGCAGCAAACACAGTCCTGGCGAGATTTAGCAGCTGTGGCGCTGTTTTAGGTTGGTTTTTATATAATTTTTGATATAAAAATAAATGAAATAATATAAAATTTTATCCTCCTCAAATAGAATAAATCTTATCTGAAGTTGTAGGAGCTTTACTACTTATGAGGACTAAGATGTTCACCTTAAATAAAATATCTCAGATAACCAGATCTCAGCAGCTGAACATGAAGAACATGCTGCTTTATGATGAGTCAGGCTGGCGGTAACATAATATCTCCCACAGCAAGCTATGTTTGGCTCTTGTTGGATTCTTTTGTTACAGTCTTCCAATTTTTTCCAGATAAGCAATATCCCACCCAAGGCAACTGGGCCCACATAAGATATGCAACAAGAGCAGAAAAAGAGAGGGCCTTAGCCATCAATGGAAGACAGGTGTTGCCCGGCGTCATGGTGGGTGTCGTGGAGTGCAAGGAGCCTCCACGGATCACTGTTAATTCCGGAATAGCCTCTCCAGAAAGGTAAGGAATTGTAGGACTCCCTGTCCTTAATAAAAATTATTTCATTAATTAATTTACATGGGTTATTTGATTGGGTATAAAAGCTGAGTAGCATAGTGGTTAAGATACTGGTGCACTGCACACACAGTTCTCAGCACGATTCCCAGCAGAGCAGAGATTTGAGTTTGTCAGTAACCCATTAATGACCCACTACAGGGTCAGGTCTCCTCTCACAATGTGAGGGATGTAGGCCTTAGTCCACCACGCACCACTACTGCGGTTGGTGTACTTCACATGCCTTTGAGAACATTTTTTTTGATCTCGGGCATGCAGGTTTCCTCACGATGTTTTTTTCTTCACCATAACAGCAGGTGATATTTAATTTTATAAAGCGCACATAACTTTTTTTACAAAGTCATTGGTGCGTGCCACTGGGATTCGAACCCGGACCCTCGATTTAGAGGTCGAATTTTCAGCCACTGGGCTATCACCGGCAATAGAGATTTGAGTAATGAATATAAATTTCATGTATGGGGGTGTTTCCTTGGCACTCTCAGTGACAAGTGTTAGTGAAACAAATTAGTTGCTACCATGTTATTCTCGAGTTTGCTACTCAGTTGACTGAACTCACCTTTGATAGAGCTTCTGTACACAATAAGATAACTACATTTTTTTATAATCTGTAGCATATTTATTTCTAGTAATAATTTATTTTCAGGCAAGCTTCAGCCAGATCTTTGTGCCCCACCCCAATACCATCCGCGCCCGTGCCACAGCGATCTAATGGCCTGCTCTCCAAAGCATTGGACTATGTATTGAGTTGGTGACACATGCTCAGGGGTAGCTCTTATGGTGTCATGCCATATAACAAACATTGTAGAACAAGGATCCCAGTTCAAATGAAACATTATGCAGACTGACTAATTTCTGCCAAACAATGAATAAAAGGCTCTGAATTGTACCACTGCATTATAATATCAAATTTTATAATATACAGTAATTTTTTTTATCCTATTTTGTAAACTATCTGAGCACTGCTTACAGTGAGGAGTCATAACTTGTCGATAGTCCTTCATGCAAAGTGATGCATGGGGCATTTTGAGTTAATGATGTGAAGTACCAGTAAGTTTTAATATTATAAATTTTAAGTTAATTAATTTCAAATTTTTGCAAGCTCATGTACATTTCTTATTACATTGCATTTAATTATAATATTGTAAAGATCTCTCAATGTAAATAAACTTTAAATATTGATGGGGAAGTAATCATGAAATAAACTCTTTAATTTTCTTAAAGTATTGTTTAATTCTAAAGATACAATATAAAACCTTAGAGCTACAGAAATTTTTTTGTATGTAGGTTTATATAGAAATTTGTTTATATTTGTATTATGAGTGTTTTAAGTGCATTTAAACAATATAAATATATCAAAGTCAGAAGAATGTTTTAGTTTTTTTATTAATTTGGCATTGTGTTGAAATTGTACTGAATTAGAAAAAATCGTTCTTATGAATTTAGGAGTTAAAATACAAAATCCTTACAAAATTATTGTATAATTAATGTAAATTAATTGCAGTTTAAAACATATGCCTTTTTTTTCATTTTAACACTAGTTTTTCGTAGTGTTAGCCTCTTTCTATTACAATCTATGTAATAGAAAGATATATATATATAACACTACGAAAATTATCTATTGTTGCTTTTTTCCAAATGCCTATTTTTTCGGTTCATATAAGATCAATAGTTAATAAATTACAAATAACGTTCTAAAGCGGACATATTGTAACCATCATGAGCACAGATTATCAGTGATAGGGATATTGTATACTTTCGGCCAATGTACAGCAGCCGAAAAAACGCGCTGGACCAATAGACGACGCACACTGACGAACTGACATTTGTCGAACCGCAGCGCAGTCAATGTCAAACCAACCAATAAAAGTTGTGCTCACCACTCGTGACGGCAACTATACCTACTTATACCTAGAATTTTATCTTATTTTTAAAATCTAAAAGCAGGATGTGACATAATCCTTTTCAATAATAAAAACATCCAATAATTATAAATAACAACGTAATGGTTCCTTCTGTCATGATTCAGTAACATGCATTACCTACATATTTAATATGTACATATTTGTCACTAAAATCTAATATTAATGCAATAACTTACTCTTGCTATGCCGAAAATTTAAGTTATTGAAACTGTTTTTGTATTCATGACACAATATTATTGTTTCTATCACATAAATGCCCCAACCTTCATTGCATTATTTAAAAATTGGCTATGAAGGAAATATTGTTAGACATTTTAAACTACACTATTATTTCATAAAAATCATGTAAGTAGTCCAAAACTAAAATGTGCATGCATGTATTGGATTATTGAAATTCTAAGACATTAAATCTATATTTAACTACAGAACTTTCTTATGACATAAATTCACTTTGGCTGTTCTATTATAGCATTCGCAAGGTCCGTCATCTTTGGGTATTTGACATTATGCTTGTCTAACTCGCTCTGTGACCAGAGGATCATGCGGAGAAGGCTGCACAGCTTGGGGTTGGTGTACTCTTGATTTTCCATTTTCAATATTGCTGCATTGAGTTCACTTGCAATCTGTTTGGAATTTTACAATGATTAAATAATATTTTGAGGAAATCAATAACAATTCAAATACATATCATGTTGATATTTCACCTCAAGCCATAAAATACCATCTTAGACAGGGCAGGGCAGAAAAACTTAAGACTGGTTTATGCAGCACTTTTGGGCATTGATCTTAGAATTTTACATAAAATTTTCAAGTTTATAAAAAATAATAATAACAACGCTTCACACTCATAGCCCCACACTAGGATTCCCTGTGTCGTGGGCGCCATGGACACACACAAGACAACAACACAACACACACAGACCAGAAACAGAAATTCAAATTCATCGTTCAAATCTCTGTTTATAATTTTTTTTTGTAGATTTGTAATGCAATAATTACCTTTTGGCTGTGTGAGGGCAGTAACAAATCTGCAAAGGGTGACGCATGTGGATCGGGGAAGGCTAGAAGAGCAAGAGATCTCTCGAGCTCTGTCAATGCAGTGCGGTCATTGGCACCTGCCTCTGCCAGTGTGGCACTCGCGAACGCCAGTGCCTCTTCAGCTCTCCCTGCTCTAATCAGCTCAAGGAGTTGCAATTGCTGCACAGATATTTATGAAAATATATGACAAATCATTTTACTGTTTTCGTACTCACACTACACTCTTGGTTGAACCATAGACAACCTGATACCCCCAAGACAGATAAGTATATTATCAGTTGGTAACCTCACACAATAGAATAGGAAGTAGTGAAGGACACATCACTGACCACCATTGAACTGTACCTTATAGATAAATGGTGGGATAATTCTGGAATTTATACATCTGTCCTTGTTTATTTGTATGTGTTAGAAAGAGATGTTATGTACTTAGATCCTTTGTAGTCTGGAAAATGTACTATTAGATTATTCAAGAGGCGGGCTAACAATATATAAACCAGGCTGGTTGAGTGACAGAACACATCAGTTCAAGAGAAGAAATTAAGCATAGGACTCTGAAGCAAAAATAACAATTTATAACTAGATTTGTACCTGCAGATGGAAATACAAGTATCTATCATTGTCCAGTAACTCCGGATGGAGAGCATTGACCATGGCTATTGCGTCTGGTATGCGGCCGCTCTGTACTGCCTCACGGATCATGATGCGCTCATCCAGAGAACTGCACAGCGCTGGCTCTTGCAGGCCTGCCTCTTGTTGAAACTTTAAAGCTGCTTCTTTGAAGCCCTCTGAAAACCAAAAGGTTGTTCTAAGGATAAATAAATATTGAAGTAGTTTTGTTGGTTAACTTTAAAAGGAACTAACTTATAAATAATGAGCCCCTGGATCTAGTAATGTTTACAACCTTCAACAATCACGGCAAGGCAAGAGTTGTAAGCACAATGTTTATTAGTCACTGTAATGATTACTGAGCTGTTCCAAATATAATTTGCTGACACAATGTGTTAACAAACGGTACCAGGGTCGTTGGGAATATTGGTGACCCCAAGATGTCAATCTACAATTACCATAATAAAATTAATACTTACTAACATACTAATGCTAATGCTAATATACTAATGCAGTCTGCAATTTGTAAAAATAATAACTTATGTCAGCAATTAAAAAGAAAGTTTGCAGTTATACATTGCATTGCAAATCATATTTATCAAATAATGCAAAGGTAGAACACCTAGGTAAATAGATTATTAGCACACACGTTTAGTTTAGAGCGTACACAAAGGATATTTATAGGAGGTTTACGTAGGCAAAGTACAAAATAGGATTACCTGTTACTAAGTAATTCATTATCAACATATTCATATCCGTTCTTGAAATTTGTAGATCGTCAGATTTGTTGCGATCGTGGTACTTGCGTTCTTCCTTCTCGTTTCCATTGTTGGTGTTAGTTTCGAAGCTCATTGCAGTTATTTAACGGCCTACACCAGTAAAAAGGGAATGCAGAATTGCAGATTCAACAAATTGTTTGACGATTTGTTTGGGGCTTTGGACTTGAGAAATTCTATGGAACCACCATCATTGTCTACTTGAATAATTTGCTTGTAACAATGACATTTCATTCTGACAAATTCATTCAAACGTCAAAGTCAAGTAAAAAGCTGTCAGTATCGTCACAGATATTATAGGAATTTTGATCAATGTTCGAATAATGCTAGGTACAGATTAACTATATTTACAAGGAGGTTCCATAAACATAGTTTATGGTTTCACGGTAGTGAGGGAGGGCCGACCGAGGGCTGGCTGGCGTGGAGCAGTACTTAACAAATGAAATAGTTAAAAATAGTATACCTACATACTGGAAATGACGATGTTATTTTGTTTTAAAAAATAGTATTTCAATGGTTAATTAGTATTTAGGATTTATCTATGGGTTAAAGATAACTTCATTCCATCATTACGTGGCTTGTTATATGATGAGACAATAGATTCAAATTTAAATGTTTCAACTTTTTGGAAAAGCTTTGTCAAAAGGACATCTCCATTTTATATGCAGGCTAGGTGTTGTCAGAGCTTTGTTTTGTTTTATGTCAGCATTGTAGAAAACGCAGTGATGTAAAAAAGAAGAGAATGATTTTGTGTAACAAAATTTAAAGTGAAATAATAAAATGAAAATCGAATATGTGTTTAGCTAGTTTATTTTCAGTTCTTAAACGCCAGTAACCTACTAATAATGAGCTGATAATACAATTTAAAAAAGATCTATCCTAATTTTTTATTGAATAATGCTTGGTAACAAATTATAATCTTGTTTTGTATTCAATAATGTTACTAACTAAACAATATAAAACAAAATCCCAATATGCTTGTAAAATGTATTTCTCCATTAATAACTACCCTGAACAGCAGTCATAGTACAATTAAGGAGACAAATAACTTAAGGATATAAAATAAAGCTAATTAACAATCATCTAGGAAGCCTTATTGTATCAGTGAGTGAGTAATTTTGATATATTTACCATAATATGAACATAGCCATTACATTAATTTAAAGTCAAAAAGGTTTACCAAAACATTCTGATACAAGAGGCCCAAATATTGTCATAAGTGCTACGCAGAGCACACGACAAGGAAGAAAGAAATTATAATTTATAACTAGAACTATATTTCGACAATGCTAAACATAAAATTAAAAATAATCATACCAAATCAAAATTATGGCTAACTAATTTGCAAATAACACATGATAATTACTTCATAACAGGCACTCTGCGTGAATTTATTATTGTGTTAGATATCATTTAATATTCTAATCGCCTACAGGTTCTGTAGCATTGTTTGAGTCTTAGTGAATATAAGAAATTAGGTTAACTCGTGGTTACACCATCCAACTGCATAACATGAATTTTTTTTTATCAAACCCGTTTCTCAATAGTCTTGTCAAGTTGAAAGCTCAACTCAGCAAAGTGTCGTCCTCCATCTCGTTCAAACTCCAAATTCTCAGTCTATGAACACAATTATGCAGCGAACCTTACCTAAAGCATTATAAGCTAATTTATGTTTATGTGGCATGAACAATTACGTGTAGAACTTAACCGCATCAATATTGTGAATTCATAAAACAATTGATACTTAAGCCTATCATACTCTAATAGTTTACATTCAAATGTGCAATTGGCGCAACTCCACTGGAGGAATTCTAACATGTCGCCTTTACAAAATTAATTAAATGTCAATACTGTTATATCGATAGGCTGGCTAGCTTGCTATGTACATCCTAGTGTTACAATATTAAATGCGGTTAGGCTCCACCAGCGATCACAATGTCTTGTCTTCTTGATTCTTTAGGATACTCTACTCCCGCATATAATAGTCACATTATACCAAAATATGTTTGTCTTGATATAATTGCAGCGTCGCACCGCAATTCTGACACCAACGTTATTAGGACAGATCTAGAACAAAAATGGATTACTAAAATAATTGTTTAAAAACAACTAACTGGGGTTGGATCTAAGGGAAGGTAAGCAAAGCTTGAAAAAAAAAAGATGCCGAATACGCTGAATAACAAATGAATATTCAGCGCATCTCCAGTTTAAGGGGCAGCAAATATTGATTTTGCCAGTAACAATTAAAGATCCGTTTGCAACCACTGAGAGATCAGGCTATTGATTCAACTTAAAAGTAACTACGACCTGTTTTAAGAAAATATTACTTACAGCTTGGTACCAAATCCTGGTGCATATGATGTTCGGCATCCATGCCGGGCAGCATGCACGTGAGGGGCGGAGGCCGGCGCTGGACCTGCAACATTCATTATTGCATTTTTGTTGGTTTGTAAAAATTGCAGCTTTCTACTTATAGCAGAATAAGGGAGCAGGGGGAGGCAACAAAGGGGAGTACGTAGATTGCGGGTGGCATGAGAATTTATATCTCCTCCTCCTCTTTTTCTAAACACAAAGATACAAATGACTTAATCTAACTCCATTTGTGTGTGTCTATGTGTTTGTGTGTATGTAAGAAAAATGGAGAGAGGTGTGTGTGTTTTTTGCATACGATGATACTGGCCTGGCTCCAAGTGTGTGTGTGTGTGTGTGTGTGTGTGTGTTTGTGTGTGTGTGTGTGTGTGTGTGTGTGTGTGCGTGCGCGCGTGCTGACCTGGTCGAGGTTGAAGCGCACGAAGGCCTCGTACTGCTCGGCGAGCTTGGTGTTGAGCGCGGAGTCGTACTCGGCGCGCAGCGCGGCCTCCTGGTCGCGCAGCATGCGCTCGCAGATCATGCGCACCTGGGACACACATCACATTTTAACATTTTTAAACTGAGGGGGGTACTTAATCAAAAAAATTGACTCGATTCTATTCTACTTCGTCACTTAACCACTTAATCGTTTACTTACCCGCAAGTGGTAAGAGCGTACTTAGAGCGTTTAAGAAATTGTTTACACGAAAGAATTTATTAGAAAAATTAATTGATCACTTCGTTACTTAATACGTGTTTGGCATGGCATGGACACAGGGTTGCAGGGCCCGCAGGGCTGACAAAATGCCACGAGCTCCAGAGTCGCAAGGGCCCCCGGATAGAGGGGCAGCGAGCCTCTCGGGTTGTAAAAAAACTACAGGTTACGGTACCTAAAACCAAGTTCCACAGGCCCACGTAACCTAGAAAAGAGCTTGACTTCTGTAATGTTTGTTAATCTACTATGTTGTGTACTTCAATTTTGGGTAAAATATTAGAGTCTTAACCAATAGTAATTTTAAGAAAATACATTTATTTTTAAACAGCCCGGAATAATATTTTATTTGATGTGGTGCCAATAAAATATTAAATTTGTGAAAACTTCGAATATATGTACTTTTAAAGGAAGCTTACACATTACAGGAACTACATAATATATTATTTTGCTAGTTAAATATGTTATAGTTTATAAAATCAATAGACATATATTTTAACTTCATGACTTATCTTGTTATTTGTTAAACATCTAATATTTGGACTAATTGATACATTGTTGATTTAAATTAAGATATGAGTTACACTAATGTAAGTGTTGTAAATAGCCCATAGTATATTTTAAACTAACATAAATCTATAATGTTACAAATGAATCCATGTTTGAAGGTGACGTTCTAATCTAATCTTGACTGAACTAGTTATTTGTTTAACAACTTTAAATATAGAACAATTCTCTATATCTTATTAAAATAATAATAATGCTTTACGCTCATAGGCCAAAATTAGGATTCCCTGTCGTACGTGTTATGGGCACTCACCACAAGACAAAAACACACACACACACACACACATCCAGACCAGAAACAGAAAGTTAAATTCATTGTTTAATCTTGTACTCGGTTAATATGCACCAATTTTTTTTGCGTACTGCTAAACATCTATATCGATTACATTTATTACCTTGTGCTGCTGTCAAGTAATAAAAAAGCAGTAACTATTGATCTACTCGAGAGTACGTGCTTCATTGACACGGGAACGAAAAACTTTTTAGACATTGTATATCGCTGGTCATATCGGAGGGTGCTTTCACTTTTCAGTAGGTATCCAAAGCGGCAAAAAATGTTGAATGTATGGAATGTTCAGAAAGGTTTTTTTACATTGGACTAACGGTTTCCACGTGGACTGTTTGTCACCAATTTCAGTTGAAAACTTCGCAAGTTAGAAAGCCTCAAAAGTGTAACTTAGCTTCTCGATGTTGTTACGATAAAACTTCCGGTAGAATTTAATCTTCACCTATTTAATGGGATAATTTATAACTTGTTGAAAATTTTGTGTTTAAATATTTATAGCACAAGTTAGTGCAAATTATGTTTACCGATTGCGTTACAAACGTAATAAGCATCTTACCCTGAGTTTTGAATTCGTTTGCATTTTAAAAATATTGGAAAAGAAATAATGACGTTATTAGCGGAAACCGCACATAGCGCGATGGTTGGGACGAAACGGGTTTGAGTTACTATAATCCCGTTATGCCACAGCAGGGCTGGCAACATTTTAGCAGACTAATACTTATAAAACTCACGACACCCAGGCAGATTATATGTGACTTTTAGAAAACCAAAATACGAGTTTACGAGTACCTTATTTTACCAGACCTTTCCGAGGTAAAACACTTATTTCAGTGGACTTGCTTGAAACCGAAACGTGGGTTATTTCTTGTTCCGGTTCATAAAACAAGGCAGCCCTATTATTGCCCACAATACCATATTATGTGTACGTAAATGGCGTATGACTTATTCCTTAAGGATGAAGCTAGCAGGGTAGCAGGGAATAATCAATAGTTCAGTTTATTGCTTCAAGAGCATTTACAGGTTTCCACCAATGACTACCTTTCCAGTGTCAGGATGTCAAAAATGGGTTATTTTGTAGTGTTTATTAATGATACATAGCCTGTGCCTCTACTATATTTTATCAAGTGTTAGGGGAATCACTTAGTCTGGTCACATCTTTCATCAAAATATCCTACAATCATCTGCTGTTTTAATTCACCTGCTGCATCCAAGCCTGTTTGTATCACCACTGTTTGATTCGAAAAAATTAAACAACGTCGGGCGCGGACAATACCTGGCTTAGTGACCGCTAGCGGAGAATTAAAATGCACGCTTCCATTCTTCAGAGGGCACTTTAGACCTCCGGTCCCATTTGTTGTCGATATGATAGTTATCATTTAACATTAGGGCTGTTTGAAAACGAAATAGCCCATTTCTCCAGCACTCAGTATTGAAGCAGTGTGGCGGAGGTCCCCTGGTTTCCAGGTCTCCCTGTGGGGAGAGACCCGTACCTAAAAGTGGATCAAGAAAATAATATTTCTCATCTGGCTGCTGTTTATTTCAATTGTAATATCATACCGTGGCCTCTGGGGACTTCTGCGTGGTCTACGTCGCTGGCACGTCTACAGAACCCTGCGATGACGTACCTAATCGGAGCACCTTCTATTTCTCTTGTACACGTTTCCTGTTAGAACGCGCGGTGGGCCCGCTTCTGCGTAGTCTATATCCCCGGCACATCTACAAAACTCCAATCGAAGAACCTTCTATTTGCCTTGTACACGTTACCTGTTTGAACGCGCGGTGGGCCCGCTTCTGCGTAGTCTATATCCCCGGCACATCTACAAAACTCCAATATGACGTAATCGGAGCACATTTTCACCTGGTTCATCATACCTGTTTGAATGTGAAGAGCGCGCGGTGGGCCCGCTTCTGCGAGGTGTGCGTAGTGTGCGCGGGGTGCGAGGGGTGCGGCGGCGACGCGTCGCCCTCGCTGCCGCTGGACGACGAGCACGAGGCGGCCGCGCCCGACGAGAAGCGCAGCTGCCGGCGCCGCTCCAGCCGCTTGATCTCGTCGCAGATCTCCTGGGCCATGCGCTCTGCGGGTACACAGGGATAATGTTCAAATAAACGGCCGTTGACCGACATAGCTCTCAAAGTTGGCAAATTTAAAGTGGCAATGGGCTGGCCACGTGATGGGGAAAAAAGGTGGCGCATGGCGACCACGTTTAGGTAAAAGGAGCACAGGCCGCCCTCCTACCAGGTGGACTGACGACCTGAAGAAGACGGCTTCTCGCTAGCCGTTGGATTCAGAGGGCCGAGGACCGGTTGGAATGGCGTCGATAAAAACCCACTTTTGGTAGTAGAGTATGATTTATTAGATCACGCTAGCAGGGAATAACCGACTGTTCAGTTTATTGCTTTAAAAGAATTGATAGCTGAGATAGGTTTCCACTAACGCTGCTTGATCTCGTTAAATCTCGTCGCATATCTCTTGGACCATGCGGGAAATAGGGATTGTGTTCGAACGTTCGTTAAACGTTCATCACATCTTTCGTCACACGCTTAGGTCGTAGTTCACCCGGGGTTGCGTAGATACCTACTCTATTTGCGGCGAACATCTGAGTCTTTCTGAGTAGCAAAAGCATACAAACTCACCTCAGCTCTGCTTTACGGCGAGTTAATATGGTTATGGTAAGTTACCTTCCGAGGCGAGGTACCACCTATAATGATCTAAAGAAAACAGCCGGATCCAGAGGGCCCAGGCTAGGGCGGAATGGCATCAGTCAAGTAAACAACGTCAGCGAGAAAAATATTCGCAATGATTGAAAATGACATAGAAAGACATTTTATTGAAACGATGATAACAGCGCAATGTTTGTGTTCCGGCTTAAAAAAACGTTTCAAAAAGTTATCTGGAAATTTGCCAGTCCGCTACTTATACGAGCGCAGCACAAGATCCAAACGTAACCATAACTCCTGACCTATACCGAACTGCATAATGCAAGCAATGCAGCACTAGATGAGATGACTTTACTTTACTAGATGACTTTAGTACTTCTTGCGAATCTACTTAGTTCTTTACAGTATAGGTGCATACATTTTGTTTTTCTATTGTGTCAAGTAGATTTAAGATACTTGAATAATATTGGACGGATGTTTGTAATTCTTTCAGGCAAAAACAGATGAACAGATTTAGATGAAATTTAGTATGCATGATGTTTATAACCTGAATTAACATAATATAGGATATTTTTTATCCCTCCCTGGACCATGTTCTGAAATCCATGCAGACTAAGAAACCGCGGGTAAATTATACTCTCGCATAAATGTCTGCCAGGTCAACTTGTATCTAATATAAATTGAGCTCATAGAGTGATCAAGATTGACTCGCTCAATAATATAATTCAATGCTTGATCATGGGCTGACATACTACAAGTACCTGCTGACATCATCTTTTTAATTGTGCCTTACTAACTCAGCTTTTTAGCACTAATTAGAATAATGCACCTGAGAATAATTCATGTCATTTGAGGGCAATGTCATCAAAATGTAATTCTGTTGCGTAGTAAACTCCAATAACTTCATAACTGGAATGGACTCTTTAAATTCTCTGTCAAGAGCAATTATGTTTTTCAGATTCTGTATAAGAAGCTCCATGCAGGTTGTGTGGAACACCAAAAGTGCAAGTAGTTACTAAAATAACTATTGTTTTATAGAGGTCCTAAGAAAATCAGAGCTGATAGTTTAGTAACGAGCTAAGTACGAGGTATTTTTCCATAGATTTTAGGTCACCACATTAACATTGTAACGTGAAGCAATTTCCATCAACACAAAGGATTGCTTTATATTCAAAGAGGAGAAACAGCTGTTATCCCATACAAATTGAAAATCAGAAACACTATCTCTGAAGGCATCCATAAATACATAATAGATTTGCTCTCCGACCTTGCCTGTTGCCTTTGCATGATCCAATGCAACCAGATTTCAATTTGAAGGTTCATGCTAATTGAAACGACAGTATTAATGAAACAATCAGATGGAATTAATGCAATACTTTTACTAAGTAGCATTTTTATGTGTTTGATACCAAGCAGATCTAAATGATGAATTGAAACTTGGCACTAACTGGTGCCAGTTTGGTACAGATCGTGGGAGGAATGAAAAAAAAAATTTTAAAAAGCTTTAGGTAAGGTTTTTTAGTCATAAATTTTGTATTTGTTCAATAAACATATAAGAATCCTAGTCTGGGGCTATGAGTGTGAAACATGCTTTATTTGTGTACAAAATTTTTGCAATATTTGAATTATAACACTGAATGTCACAAGTAACAATATATTATTAGTAAATGCTGAAATACATTATTCACTAGTAACTGAGTCCTGCACAGTATGCTAGTACTACCTAGTAGTTCTAATAGTTTTCTTCTAAACTTCTAGATCTATTGTCAGACCTGGCTATTTATGAGATATCAAATATTAACTTGAGGCTAAAATAGCGTCTATCAAGCACTTATGACTAATTATGTACGCGCATCACTGCGTTTTCGCATCTGCAAGCGGACTTGAATGCAATCGAAAACGATCGCAGGTAAAAAAGAAAAAAGACGCAACAATAGGAGGTGCCAATTCCGAGCTGTACCCGTGTCATTTATCCTACAGTATCAAAATGCATCACGAACGGACTAAAGACGGCTTGTCGTTGTCGCTTTAGCTTTACCTTTTTTCATGAAATAGAAAAAACAACAAAGCCAACCAACCATACGCCCAACCCAACGGTCATCTCGCATCAGCTGTCTCTTTCCAACACGATAAAAATATTCATGATACCGCAAAAACAATGGCGATAAATAATACAGCTGACTATTTTACCTTGGCTTACATCTTAATACTTTCTATTATAAATATTTATATGAAAGTAAGGAAATATTTAATCAGGAATATGGTTTATATAGCTATACGAAAATAAACAAACCTGGGGTCAATTTCGCAGGTGCAGTAACGGTCTCTCCAAATGATGATGTTCTAGCTTCAACCTTAATTCCAGGACTTGAACTGGAGCTTGTGTGAAATGGGGGGCATCTGCGCCTTTTCGCAGGCATCTGGGCGTCCCATTCCAAATTTCTTTTAAGAGTAGCACACGCCATTTTCTTTTTACGCCCAGCGACGGTCCTTCGTTTGCCTATTCAATTAACTGCAGTAATGTAACACTAACGAAGCCAAAACTAAAAATATTGTTAAAACCCAACGAAAGTTAATACTAAAATTTAAAAACGACCACAACTAGGTATATATTTATAAGGATTTCTAAAAATATTTCGGATTATTTGACGCAGTCCCGTTCCCCTGCTTCCAAATCCAAACCAAATTCTTTCACTCACTGCTGCTGTTAAATTTTTTTTGACAAATGACAACTGGAATTTTGTTGTTTTAAATCAATTGTACCAACATAACTAGTTGTTCGCACCAACGACAATTTTATCTTTATGAATTCGGATAGTTGTATTAATTAGTTATACCACGGAAAATATAATAAAATTATAATTTTGTATAATTATAATAATATAGGCAACAAATTGTAATAATTTAACACGTTCCGTGCCTTTGACTCATCTTGCGGGCTCTATTGAGATTCTTTAGCTGCGTCGCGAACTCACCGGGTGTCCAAAACATGTAATAAAGACGCATTCAATGAGTGACATTTTATTATGTTTTTGAGCCAATGAGCAAGAAAAATTTAGACATTGACAAGGTCAAAGAGGACAGAATTTATTTTTGTATGCCATAATATCAAAGAGTACCGTATGAGGTAACGTCTTGCCACTATTGAAATTTTGCGTTTTCAGCCCATAGACAAATCCGTTCCGATAATGACAGTCAAGGCAGCCAATTGCATAAGGTTGACAAGTGTCAAGCATAAATGACGTTGACGTTGACAGATTCTGATATTCGCAATTTGTTTTGTGCCTGTGTAATTTTAATTATTATTGTGCTTGTCTGACTCATCTTGCTACCTATTCATCAAGCCCATCAAAGAAGTTTTCATTATAATTAGTAATTCGTTTGTAATTATTAGTAACAAAAGAAAATCATTCCAGGTTCCATTGCAGTACCCTGTGATTTTCGTGATAAAACTTTCATAAAAGGCGTCAAAATGGGGAACGAAATGTCATCCTCTGCAATGGAGAGTATCCTTTTTCAAACTTATGTACACTGTTGCAAATGCAATGTAGAACTTTGTTTGGCTTGATGAGGTGTTATCCTCAACTTTCATCACTTTTTAGCCTACTAAGCGAAGTTTTTTCCACTTATTCTTAATCTATTTGTTTATTGATTCAAACACATACAAACCGCAAATTGGATGGAAATCTAAACTGATGTCATGTATTGTAAGATAAGTTGTTACTCATGAGGACTAAGATGGTTGCCTTAAATTCCGATCAAGGTCTGTTTGTTTGTTAATTGGTTGTGATTGATATGGATAAAAAATTAAAAATAAAACTCCTTAATCCAACATACCAGAACATCTATTCAATTTAAAGTTTGCTGTCAAAGAGTTGGAGCGTAATTCGAAGAAATGTGAAAAAGAGGAAAAGCTAGAGAAGGAGAAAGCAAAGAAGGCGATACAGAAGGGGAACATGGAGGGGGCTCGAATACATGCGGAGAATGCAATACGGCAGAAAAATCAGGCTCTCAACTACCTCCGGATGTCTGCGAGAGTTGATGCTGTGTCTAGCAGGGTTCAAACAGCACTCACTACACGAAAGGTAATTTATTAATAATTATCGGTTGAGGTTTTAACCCTGAAACAGTAAGGCACTGGGTATATTTGCAGACACTGCTTCTGGACTTTATAATATGTCCAGACATTTAAAAATATTATCTACATACAGTTAGGTTGTGTATTCTAATTTATGGCTGCTTAAATTAGAGTACAAAACTAGTAACTAGAAACACCAGAGGAGTTGCCACTGTGTTGCCAGTTTGAAAGAGATCTCTTATTATATTCTTGCAGAAATCCATGCTATAGTCCTGCATTTATATAGGCAAGAAAGTGTTACTTGCTTACTTATCTAATATTTTCCAGGTGACAACCTCTATGGCGGGTGTTGTGAAGGCGATGGATGCTGCAATGAAGTCAATGAACCTAGAGAAGATATCCACCCTGATGGACAAGTTTGAGAGCCAGTTTGAGGACCTGGATGTGCAGTCTTCGTACATGGAGAATGCAATGTCTCAGACAACTACCACATCGGTGCCACAAGGAGATGTCGACAAGTTGTTGCAACAGGTGGCTGATGAAGCTGGGTATGTACTCTTATATAATATTGAAGTTGTGTTCTTTTCAGTACTCCATAGACATGGGTCTCCCCTAGTTGATACAACTCTGCACAGTCCCGAGCCCTTTGAATCCAATGGTTTTCACTGTCCTCTTCAGGTCATCAGTCCACCTGGTCAAAGGGTGGTCTATACTCCTTTTCCCGAGATTTGGTTGACGATCAAGGACTTTTTCACCCCTCTAGTAGTCCTTGAATTATAGGGTCACCCCATTGTCACTTTAGTTCGCTAGCCTATAGGTTGGTATGAAAACACAGAGAGAGCCAATCTCACTTCAAGGGCTCAGGGTTTAAAACTTGTAGGATCTATTTCCATATTTTAGTATCTATCCTACATATATAATACATATATATATTTATATTAAATTATATTATATTAATAATTTATTACTTTATTTATAATTATAAAATTATATTATTTACAAATATTTACATTATATTAATAATTATATTAAATTATAATTATTAAAATATAATATTTCAATGCAATAATAATCAATAATAGATAATCACAATAAAAATAATATACAAACATTTTCATAATACACAACACAATAATACACCACAATACACAATAATATTTACAAAATCATTAATTAAAAATATTAATTCCTCGATCGACGTTCAATCGACTTTCGCGTACGAAACTCGGTCGGAGCGAGATTCTATAGTAACAACTCAGTACGTAACCAGTCTATTGTATTGATGCGCAAGGTGAAGTAGCGGTCGACGCGGTGCGCCCGCGCCGCGCCCAGTCAGTCGGAACTTGTTCTCGATGCGAATCGCTTGCCGCTTACGCCTTATACCTATTGTTTACGCGCTTATATGTTATAGTATTTCCTTCGCTTTGTGTTACTAAACTTCCTGTGCAAACTGTGAACTGTCTTGAACTTCCTTCCATCTATTTATTCTACTCCTTCTGCTTTATTTAAACTTTGAGTGTGTGTGTGCTTGTGAATAAACTGCAATCGTATGTTATCTGGACTTATTCATTCATCATCCCTGGGGTAACGTACATTCACCTATCATCTACATTCACACACCACCCCATAACTGGCGACCCTATAACTGGTGACCCCGTAGAACATGAGTGAGGAAGAACATTTTCAAGACACCGTCGCGGAAGATAAAATGTACGTAAATACCAAGCGCGGCACTACTACCAGAACTCGAACGGACGAACTCGATCCAAACTCATCCGATCGAGTTGAGGCAATGGATGTTCACGACGAGGTGCTTCGTACAAATTTACGAATACCACCATTTTGGCCCGAGGAACCAGATATTTGGTTCGCTCAGGTGGAAGGCCAATTTGCACTCTCGGGTATCACTTCGCAGATGACGAAATTCAACTTTGTCATTAGCCAGCTGGACCATAAGCATTCGAGAGAGGTCAAGGACATCATACTGTCTCCTCCGTCAGCTGGAATGTATGATAAGCTGAAATCTGAGCTCATCAAGCGCCTCACAGCTTTCAACGAAAAGAAGCTCAAGCAACTTTTAATGCATGAGGAGCTCGGAGACAGAAAGCCGTCCCAGTTTCTCAGACACCTTAGAGACCTGGCAAGATCAGATGTCACAGACGATTTTTTGAAGACCATCTGGATAAGTCGTCTCCCGAGGAACATCCAGACAGTTTTGGCGGGACAGTCATCGAAGACTGCGCTAGAAGACTTGGCAGACTTGGCTGATAGGATCAACGACATCGCCGTCTCGTCAACTCCTGCAGTAGCCTCCACTAGCCAGGATATTCCTGGATCCGTCGTGAACGCTCTCACGAAGGAGATCGCCGAGCTACGGAGGCAGATTCAGCAGTTGTCAACGAGAGACAACAAGCGATCTTCTCGATCCCGTTCCCGTCGTTCTGCCCGAAACCGCTCCAGCTCGAGAACGAGATCTGCGTCGAGCTACCGAAAATACCCGCTGTGCTGGTATCACAGCAAGTTCGGCGAGAAGGCGTCCCAATGCACCACCCCATGCGACTTCAAGGCGGGAAACGCCAGGGGCGGTCAGTAATGGCGACTGATGACTGCCCTCAGCCTAGTACAACTGGTCGCCTGTTTGTCACCGACCGACCTTCGAATGTGCAGTACCTGATCGACACCGGCAGCGATCTCTGCGTGTTCCCTCGGTCGATGATCCATGATCGTCGTGCTCGGACGGACTATCAGCTCAACGCAGCCAACGGTTCTACCATCTCCACTTACGGTTACGTCAACCTCGAACTAAATTTCGGTTTGCGTAGAAACTTTTCGTGGCGTTTTGTGGTGGCTGACGTGACAAAGCCGATAATTGGCGTAGACTTCCTTAATTATTATAATCTTGTCGTAGATATAAGGAATAAACGCCTGATTGATAATACTACTTCTTTGTC
Organism: Erynnis tages; assembly: GCA_905147235.1. Lineage (NCBI taxonomy): Eukaryota > Metazoa > Arthropoda > Insecta > Lepidoptera > Hesperiidae > Erynnis > Erynnis tages. The sequence continues at coordinate 1,727,048 of LR990076.1, forward strand.
AACTTCTGTATGTGTATTAGATTGTAATACTATTTCATCTGTAAAAGTTGTGACTGGCGAATCTCGTTTCCACAAACTTTTAGAGGAATTCCCTAAAATTACACGCCCGTCTGGCACACATCAAATTCCATCACACAGTACAGTCCATCATATCCGCACGACACCAGGCCCCCCAGTTTCATGTACTCCCCGCAGGTTAGCTCCAGACAAGCTCAAGATTGCCAAGCAAGAGTTCCAGCTCATGCTTGCCAATGGAACCGCTAGGCCTTCTGAGAGCCCTTGGTCATCTCCCCTTCACCTCGCCCCGAAGAAAGACAACGGTTGGCGTCCCTGCGGCGATTATCGCAGGTTGAATGCCCGCACCGTGCCTGACAGGTATCCGATTAGGCATATACACGATTTCGCCCATAGTATCGCTGGTTGCACTATTTTTAGCACCATCGATTTAGTTAAAGCATACAATCAGATACCTGTCAGCGCGGAGGACATCCCCAAGACCGCGATCGCCACAGCGTTTGGGTTGTTCGAATTCCCTTTTATGACATTCGGATTAAGGAATGCAGCCCAAACGTTCCAACGCTTCGTGGACGAGATGACGAGGGGCCTCGACTTCGTCTATTGTTACCTGGATGACTTTTTAATTTTTTCCAGGGACGAGGAGCAACACATGGAACACCTTCGGAAGATTTTTAGTAGGTTGCAGGAGTATGGCATGCTCATAAACGCGTCCAAGTGTGTTTTCGGTGTCCAGGAAGTATCCTATCTTGGATACCATATTTCCAGTAAAGGCACCAAACCACTGGACTCTAAGGTTGAAGCCATTAAATCTTTCCCTCCTCCCTCTAACGTACGCCAGCTCAGAAGGTTCCTGGGAATGGTGAACTTTTACAGGAGATTTCTCCCTCGCGCTGCAGAGGTTCAAGCTCCTTTGAACGGTCTATTGACAGGCGCGGTAAAAGGTTCCCATCCCATCAACCTCAACGGTCATGAGCTAGCTGCATTTGAAGCTTGCAAAGAGAGCCTCGCAAATGCTGCATTGCTCGCCCATCCTGATTGCTCTTCAAAACTCGCCCTTGTCACTGATGCTTCTGATAAAGCGATCGGCGCAGTTTTGCAACAGCTGAAGGATGGCGCTTGGGAGCCGCTAGCATTTTTCTCGAGGAAACTCAGTCCTTCGCAAGTCAAGTACTCTCCGTACGATAGGGAGCTGCTTGCCATTTACGAAGCGGTAAAGCACTTCAGGCACATGCTGGAAGCCCGTCATTTTGTTGTCTATACTGACCACAAGCCGATTACTTTCGCTTTTAGCGAAAGGAAATCCAATTGTTCGCCGAGGCAGTATAGACACCTCGACTTCATCTCCCAATTCACCACGGACATCAGGCACATATCTGGCAAAGACAATGTGGTTGCCGATACATTGTCTCGTGTCGAACTCGAGGAATTGGGAGCCCCAGTGTGCCTTGAAGACTTAGCCAATGGTCAAGCAGCTGACCCAGAGCTTGCGAAGTTACTTGAAGAAGAATCCTCTTTGCAGCTGGAACAGTTGAAGTGCCCTGGGAGTCGCACTCCACTTTACTGCGACGTCAGTACACCGGCCCCCAGGCCTTATGTTCCCAAATTTTACCGCAAGCAAGTTTTTGACAGCTTGCATTCGCTAAGCCACCCAGGCGCTAAAGCTTCTGCTCAACTTGTTGCGGAGCGTTTCGTTTGGCCTGGGGTCAGGAAAGACAGTCGACAGTGGGCTCGTGCGTGTATTGCGTGTCAGAGGTCAAAAGTCACTCGTCACGTGACTTCCCCTCTGGGCACTTTTAACTTGCCACGCGCACGCTTTAAGCAGGTGCACATTGACCTGGTAGGGCCCCTTCCGCTGTCCCAGGGTTACAGATACTGCCTGACCATGGTGGACCGATTTACTCGGTGGCCTGAAGCTGTTCCACTGGAGGACATCACCGCCGAGACCGTTGCAAAGACTTTACTGTCGTCCTGGATTTCCCGATTCGGATGTCCGACGGAAATCATAACTGACCGAGGTCGTCAGTTCGAATCGGCTCTATTTCAACATCTGTCGAAAATAGCCGGGTTCCAGCATAAACGCACGACAGCATACCATCCAGCTTGCAACGGCCTCGTGGAACGCTTCCATAGGCAGCTCAAATCGTCCATTATGTGTCATGGCAAAGACACCTGGACGGAATCTTTACCCCTGGTACTCCTGGGAATCCGCTCAGCCTTCAAAGAAGATCTTCAATCTTCTTCGGCGGAGCTCCTTTACGGCGAGCCGCTTAGGTTGCCCGGCGAATTTTTTGAAACCGCAGTGCCCGGTACCACCGATATATCGGAATATTCCGCGCGCCTGCGATCATTCGCCGAAAAATTGCGACCTGTACCAACTTCTCGCCATAAAAGTGAGAAACCTTTTGTGTACAAAGATTTAGCTACCAGTACACATGTCTTCCTGCGTGATGACACTGTACGTGGTTCACTCCAGCCTGCCTACTCCGGACCTCATAAAGTTCTTGCAAGGGACAGTAAAGCTTTTAAAATTTTACTAAACGGTAAACCCGTCACGGTCTCCATAGATCGGTTAAAACCGGCATACATACTCGCAGACACCGGGGACATGGAACCTGTAAACGGAAATGCTCAGGATGAGGAACCTGTCCCAGAACTTCAAAAAGAGTATGTCACGAGATCTGGTCGCCGTGTCAAATTTACCGATTTTTACCGCCCTTGACGGTCTCTGGAGGGGGGTGATGTAGGATCTATTTCCATATTTTAGTATCTATCCTACATATATAATACATATATATATTTATATTAAATTATATTATATTAATAATTTATTACTTTATTTATAATTATAAAATTATATTATTTACAAATATTTACATTATATTAATAATTATATTAAATTATAATTATTAAAATATAATATTTCAATGCAATAATAATCAATAATAGATAATCACAATAAAAATAATATACAAACATTTTCATAATACACAACACAATAATACACCACAATACACAATAATATTTACAAAATCATTAATTAAAAATATTAATTCCTCGATCGACGTTCAATCGACTTTCGCGTACGAAACTCGGTCGGAGCGAGATTCTATAGTAACAACTCAGTACGTAACCAGTCTATTGTATTGATGCGCAAGGTGAAGTAGCGGTCGACGCGGTGCGCCCGCGCCGCGCCCAGTCAGTCGGAACTTGTTCTCGATGCGAATCGCTTGCCGCTTACGCCTTATACCTATTGTTTACGCGCTTATATGTTATAGTATTTCCTTCGCTTTGTGTTACTAAACTTCCTGTGCAAACTGTGAACTGTCTTGAACTTCCTTCCATCTATTTATTCTACTCCTTCTGCTTTATTTAAACTTTGAGTGTGTGTGTGCTTGTGAATAAACTGCAATCGTATGTTATCTGGACTTATTCATTCATCATCCCTGGGGTAACGTACATTCACCTATCATCTACATTCACACACCACCCCATAACTGGCGACCCTATAAACTTATTGCTTAATCTTGGCTCATTCATAATTCATATTGTGTGTTTCTGGATGAAGTCAAGTGGTAGTACTAAGCTGGTATTTTGGCACCATTGCCCACAGATGGCTTCGGTACTTCGTTGTGTGTGGCTGCCATACAATAAATATTATTTTATTTTCAGCCTGGAACTCAACATGGAGTTACCGTCTGGAGTCCCAAGCACATCGATAGGCACCGCCACAGTATCGGCAGAACAGGACGAGCTCACGCAGAGACTGGCACGGTTACGACAGACTGAGTAACATACAACATTCATTAATCATGTACAGCACACATTGGCCTTTATTCCACGACTGAACACTAATTTGTTACTAGTTCCAATTTTGAATACCTAGTGCCACTGCCACAGTGATGTATATGTATGTATGTACAACTAAATAGTGATGGTACACCTAACTTGCAAAAATTCAATGTAGGACTGTATGCAATTGTCTGATTTTATCATTTGCTCCCCTTCAGGGCTGTTGAGATTTAGGATGGAAATTTATTACGTTTATTTCATACAATTTCCAGCACTTTTAGAATTAAAAATGGTTATTTTAAACTGCAGGCCCGATAGGGAGCACACATGACAGCTATTGTGTGCTCTTTTAATATCTTCAGTTTTAGGTATATCAACACTATTTATTCTACAGAGCATAATAATTCATTGTTGTGGATGTAAAAGGCTATTAAATTGTGTTTTGTAATACATTTGTATGAATACGGTGTGATTTCTGAATTGAATATGTCAATTTTGTGTTTATTAAAATTTGGATGAGGAACACTCAAATTCTGTTTGTTATGTATACCTGTCAATAATTGCTTAAAATGTGGTTGCTTTTATACAACTGTGAATAATTAATCATTCATCTAGAACCTGTATGATTATTTACTTATGGTATCAAAGTTCTAAACACAATTCCATTCCAGATGGTACTTATTCTTCTTTGGAGAAATACGATGAAGATGTTATTTTTATAACTGATTGCAGCCTGCTTGCTTGTTCTCTATTTATTTACGAAAAAAAATTAATAGAGAACTTTTATAATTTATAATTAATGGATTAATGGATCTATTTATTTATCAAACTGGTCAATAAGTATTATGTATATATATTTCATCTGAATTTTTTTGTTTAAAAGGTCACATTCTTGTAAATGCTTATATCTTAGAAGATAGCTTTTGTACAGCTGAGACTTAAAGGAAGATATTATACCTACTGTTATAATTTTTGTAATATATCTGTATAATATTAAATATTTGGTTAAGTTTTCTTTTGTGGTTTTATTAATTTGGATTTAATGAAAGCTAAAGTTGGGCCATTTTTATAGTAAAGTTATTTATAAGTGCAATTAAAAAATGTAATGTTTTATTAGGTCTAACCATTCCTACAAACAGCGATAGTATGGAAATTAAGTATGATTTATCTCGTCCTAAAAATAAAACATGTATTTTTGTAATACTTTATTTATAAACAAATAAGGAAACAAGCACAAATAGTGAACAAAGACTAACAATAATCACTGAACTAACGCTAATAATACGAGGGTTGTGTGATGCTTACAACTAGAAAATACTAAACGCTAGTGCGAGTCAATTCCACTTACTTTAAACCATCATAGCAAAAGTTGCTTCAGGCATGTTTGGAGACAAAGAAATGCAGGTCTCTTGGATAACAATCAATATTTAAATTGAGTTACAGCATTTGAATACTATTAAATTAAACTATAACTCAACATAAATGATGTTCAACTTACAATCAAGGTTTTGATTTGTACAGGACTAATCAACCTTTAAATCACATCGTTTTTTTTGAACTTATAACTCATTTTTACTATATTCGAACACTACCTAGACTTATCGTTTAAATCATAGATACCCCAGTAGCAACTTTGGATTATTAATAAGACAAAATTTAAAAATATATCAATCGCACCGTCAATTAAGGGTTCGTTGCAAAAATAACTTTCTTCCTTTACTGAGATGTATTGTTTACACTGCGAGTGACGTCACAAGCATGGTGGCAACGCCGAGACGGCCGAGACAGTGTTTTCGCGGGGACTTTTGAAATTTAAATTGATTAAATTTTACATAATATTTGTCTCGAAAAATTATTTTTCGAATTTTTTATGGGTTTTTATGACTTACGAATTCATATAAAAAGCTTTTTGACATAGGCCGTAATACCCTATTGTACAGTCAGTGCAAAACTAATAAAGCAAGTGTCAGCTGTCCGGCGCAAAAATATAATACGAATAAAACTTGGACATACAAAAACTAGATACGCCTATACGTATTGCACGCACACGTTGAATAAATACTAGAAAACGGTAAAACACTATGTATATGGCAATCGCATGACTTAGCATTAATATTTCGAAGGAACAGTTGCTGGTGTGTTTGGCGTCGGGGTGGCGGTGGTGGCGCTAAGCGTCCCCGTTGTCGGCGCTCTTGAAGGATATCTGGTAGAAGATCCAGTCCTCGAGGAAGGAGGGCACGAAGGCCTTGCTCCTGGCGAAGTGGACGGCGGGCTCCAGCTTCGCCAGCTCCTGCTCGTACAGCTCCAGGGACTTGGGAGACGTCGCGCCGTTGCCCTGCCAATGTCAATGTACACTCCATTTATACACTACAAGACAACGAACAAAATTTATCTGTGAAATGAACCAACGTGAATAACGCTTAGAAGGCTGTTACTGTGTCAGAAAATAACTCTGAGCACTGTGCGGTCATTTCTGAGCGGTACACCTGTACCGTGATGTCAGAGATAAGGGTTGCGACCCTTGGTTTTCGAGCCCGCCCTTGGAAATATGTACGGCGTTCATGGATAAAGTATCTGTATATGTATACAAAAGGAATTACACAAATGCCGTACAGTAATAAATTACCTATAGGCATAAATAGGTCATTTATTAATAGATATGCCGACCACTTAAGAATGCTTGGGCGTTGTTCGTGTACTTTTCTTGCTGATTACAGTAAAGTATAGCCCTGAGAGGAACTCATGAACTCCTTCAGCTCGCCACACATCGGAGTTCGCTCCGATACCAGTATACTTAGTCTAATGCGCTCCAGACAGACAGACAGAGGTACACTCAGACAGACAGACGGACGGACGGACGGACGGAGGGATGGATAGCAGAGTCCTACTAATAGGGTCCTTACTCCTTACCTGTTGAGTAAGAAACACTAAAAGACTCACATGCACCGCAAAGTGGATTACATAAATATAATGACGACGGCCAAAAAAGCGGTGATAGCCCAGTGGCTTAGAATTCGACCTCGAATCGAGGGGTCCGGGTTCGAATCCCAGTGGCACGCACCAATGACTTTGTAAAAAAAAGTTATGTGCGCTTTATAAAAATTAAATATCACCTGCTGTTACGGTGAAGGAAAACATCGTGAGGAAACCTGCATGCCTGAGAGTTCAGAAAAAAGAAGTTCTCAAAGGCATGTGAAGTCCACCAACCCGCACTAGGCCAGCGTGGTGGACTAAGGCCTACATCTCTCTCATTGTGAGAGGAGACCCGACCCTGTAGTGGGTCATTAATGGGTTACTAACAATCCACTTTGCGCCCCAGACAGACAGACAAACGGACGGACGAACAGACAGATAAACGGACGGACGGACAGACAAACGGACGACAGACCGACCGACAGAGACAGACAGACGGATGGACAGCAGCGTCCTAGTAGTAGAGCCTCACCGTTTGGGTTCCGGACCCTAAAAAAGACGAGAAGAGAAGTATACTAACGTGCGTCATGAACTTCCCGGTGGGCTTCAGTATCTGGAAGGCGGAGCGCAGGATGCCGATCATGAACTCCCACAGCTCGCCGCACGCCGACTCCGATATCGGAATGTCGGTGAGGTCGCCGAACACGTAGTCCACTCTGCGCCCCTCTTGGATGAACTTGTTCACTGTCACCATGCAGTCTGCCACTATTATCTGGAACCCACCCGGACGTGTTTCTTAATTTAATTCAAATTGAAAAAAAAAAAAAAAAATAACACTTCACACTCATAGCCCCACACTAGGATTCCCTGTGTCGAGGGTGCCATGGACACACACAAGACAACAACAGAACACACACAGACCAGAAACAGACATTCAAATTCATCATTCGAACCTCTGCTCTGCTGGGAATCGAACCCAGGACCCTCCGCATAGCGCACCGGTGTCTTAACCACTGCGCCACTCGGGTCGTCAAAGCTTTTATTCATTATTAGGTACAATTTGTGCACACTCAATGAACGTCATACGTTTGAAATTATACAAGCGTCCGCTTTGATCGCTCCTCAGGCAAAACGTAGACTGGGAGAAAAAGGCGGGCGGAAAAAAACTCCCAGCGCTCTTTTAAAAGTAAGTATGAATTATTCTATTATGGTGGAGTGTGACTAGGCCCTATAAAGGAACACATGGTGACAGCTATCGTGTGTGTCAATATCGCTCCATTGCCATCCGCTCACAAATAAATAATGATACATGGTGTATAGAAAAAATAAAGTGGTAGTAAGCTATAAAGAATTCGACTTCTTAATCGAGGGGTCCGGGTTCGAATCCTAGTGGAACGCACCAATTTTTGTAAAATTAATTATGTGCGCTTTATAAAATTGAATATTATCTGCTGGTACGGTGAAGGAAAACATCGTGAGGAAACCTGCATGCCTGAGAATTCACAAAAAAAATGTTCTCAAAGATATGTGAAGTCCACTAACCCGCAGCAGGCCAGCGTGGTGGACGGCGGCCTACACCCCTCTCATTGTGAGAAGGCGACCAGACCCTGTAGTGGGTCATTAATGGGTTACTGACACAAGCTATAAACTATCTATTTACAGAATTTCATCCAAATTTATACAGCCGTCTTCTTATTTTTTAACGCTGACTGTGACTCATTATAATGCCGAACACAACACAATCCTTGAGACGGTGTTTCCAGCTAGGTTTTGGGAATAATGACTATCATTTTAAACAGTAAATAATCAGTTAAGTAATGTAAAGTATTTTGTTAAAAAAAAAATGAAATGAATTACTAAATTGAAATCATTTCATCCGTTAGCGAGCTACGGTGCCACAGAAAATGCAGACAGACAGACAGACACGTCAAATTTATAACACCTCTTCTTTCGCATCGGGGGTTAAAAATGAGCTCTATCTTTAAGTTTCCCATTGTGATTACTTCCTAGAATCCGATAAAGTGACGATATCGAATGATGTAATAATACAGGCCGTGATTTTTATTCAAAATCAACAGGTTCGATTCCTGGCTAGGAATATTAATTGTTTAAAAATTCAACAATGCAGTTTTAGTTTTCATAAAAATCGGGCCCAGATTCCTTTGAGTATTTTTCAGTATTACTCATATTGTGTGCTAACCTATCGGATAGGCACGTTTAATCTAGCTCTAACAATAGTAGGTAAGGTCTATTTTAAATGTTCCTAGATGTAGATACGCTATAATCTAGTGTTTTACAAACACTCGCTTATTAAGGTCAGTGGGCCGGCAGTAAATCAATACACAAACGCGTCATGCAGCTTTTAACACAACAGTTAAATAGACGGTCTTTTAACTGTTTAAGGGGGAAACAGCCAGCGGGAGGGGTGATAGCTCAGTGGTAGAATTCGACTTCGAATCGAAGGGTCCGGGTTCGAATCCCAGTGGCACGCACCAATGACTTTGTAAAAAAGTTATGTGCGCTTTATAAAATTAAATATCACCTGCTGTTACGGTGAAGGGAAACATCGTGAGGAAACCTGCATGCCTGAGAGTTCACAAAAAAGAAATGTTCTCAAAGGTACGAGTATGTGAAGTCCACCAACCCACAGTAGGCCAGCTGGTGGACGGCTGCCTACATCCTTCCATTGAGAGAGGAGATCTTACCCTCAGTAGGTCATTAATGGGTTATTGACAGTATGAAATCCTTGGCCCAGATTCTGTATGACCATTCAGATTTCGTGCCGATATCGTGTGACATCAAACCGTACGTCATTTCATGAACTCGGCACGACAAGGAACTTTAATGTCTATTCTATAAGGCACACAATAGATTGTCACGATATTTGACTTTTAAGCCTTTTTTGACTTTTTATCACGGGTAAGACACGACATTGACTGTACCTCCATAGAAGTATAGAAAATAAAAACTTTTTATTTTCAAATTAAATCAGCTCAAATTTATTTTCATTTATTTTTTGGCACGAACTGGCAACCGAAAATCGTAGGCGTTTCGGAGAAATTTAAAGTTTTCAAATGTTCAAGCCATAATCCCCACCAGAGTACCTTAAGGGTACCAGGGAGATTTCAACGGTGAGGATTCCAGCTCGAAGCACGCGACATCGCCGCGACACGAGTGCGAACGGTCACACGGAGTCGGGCCCCCAGAGTGCCTCACCTCGTAATTGGGCCGCTTGCGGGTGTCGAGCACGTCCCCGCAGATGGCCCGGAGGTGCTTGCTGCACGCGGCCATCACCAGCTCGTCGATCTCCAGCATCCACACGAACTTGGGCCGCTCCTTCAGCAGCTCGTGCAGCAGCGCGCCGTCGCCGCCGCCTCATGTGGACAACGTATTGGCGGCCTGAGTGGCGCTGTGGTTAAGACGCCGGCGCCGCGCGCGGAGGCTCCTGGGTTCGATTCCCAGCACAGCAGAGATTTGAATGATGTGTTTAAATTTCTGTTTCTGGTCCGGGGTGTGTGTGTTCTTGTCTTGTGGGGATACTGGTGTGGGGGCTATGAGTGTGAAGCGTTATTTAAAAAAAAATATGTAGTTTAGTATCAAAATACAAGCCGTGCCCACGACTTCGTCCATCTAAATATAATATTGACTGGCCCGTTGGTCTAGTGGTTAGCGACCCTACTGAGCCAGAGGTTGTGGGTTCGATTCCCACCCAGGACAAATATTTGTGTGATGAGCACAAGTGTTTGTTCTGTGTCTGGGTGTCAGTTATCTATATGAGTATGTGTTTAAAAATATATATGTATGTATATATATGATACGGAAATATCAATTTCTGCCACAAAGCAGATACCTACTGGAATTGTGTCTGAAGGATGCGGTTGGTAGTATATATATACATACATATGCGTAGATAATATTACGCATAACTTCTTCATAATTACATCACTAATGGACAGTCCTGTATCTCCACGGAACAGAGAAGGCCTAAAGCGGACTCTCAGATATTGCTTATTGGCTACTTGCCAATCCTTGTGTTTTCAAAACTACCCATTGCCCCTTCTGAGGTGTATCGACTAGAATAGAAGCCACGCGACAACAACGTGACGCGAAACCACTCTTAATATTTGCAAATAGCGGTCTTCCCCATAATTCAGTCGATCAATTGAGCCTCTGTCTTCATAGCAGAAAATTAATATATTCATACAATACAATAAATACTAAATATATCATATCCTAAGCTTGGTTCCGTATTCGTGGCAATAAATGTCAGAACTGACTGTTTTAAATATATATTATAATTAAAGCATAAAATACCTAGAATGACTATCTCCTTTCCCTCATAACTCTCTTTTCCTCTCTGCATTAAAGTCTCAGTGTAAATAAGATCAGCCTCAGATATATCTGAAAACAAAAATAAATTTAGTTATAAAAACAGAAAATTGTCAAACAAATAAACATTTAACTTTTGTCTCTCTGCCATTTCAATTTTATTGACATAAATAAATAAATAATACTACGCATTCAGCTCTACACTAGGATTCCCTGTGTCGCGGGTGCCATGGACGCGCTCAAGACAACCACACAACACACCCAGATCAGAAATAAAAATTCAAATCTCCACTTCACTGAGAATCGAACCCAGGACCATCCGCTAAGACCACCGGCGTATTAACCACTGCGGCATATTAACCAGTCTGGTCATCGTGAAGTTATTAAAATCATAAGGAAATTTAGTTAAGAAATGACAGAACAAATATAATTGATGCATTTTTGTAGTCAGGAAAAAAAACAAAAAATCCTTAAATAACTAGCGAGTGTAAAGCGAAACTGTGCATCGTTGAGTGCCGTACCACCTACACAAGTAGTTTATTTAATTGACTCTGACAGGACGTTGGTCAGTCCACTCTGCACATAATAGTTGAGGGAACACTCGATACAAAGCTTATTTATTCAATATTTATTTTTAAAATTAAGTTGTTGTTTTAAACCATTAATGACCCACTACAGGGTCGGGTCTCCTCTCACAATGAGAGGGATGTAGGCCTTAGTCCACCACGCTGGCCTACTGCGGGTTGGTGGACTTCACATGCCTTTGAGAACATTTTTTTGTGAACTCTCAGGCATGCAGGTTTCCTCACGATGTTTTCCTTCACCGTAACAGCAGGTGATATTTAATTTTGTAAATCGCACATAACTTTTTTACAAAGTCATTGGAGCGTGCCACTGGGATTCGAACCCGGACCCCTCGATTCGAGGTCGAATTCTAAGCCACTGGGCTATCACCATCTAGTTAGTTCAACACAAAGCTAAATTTATAGAAGAACAGTGACCTCATGAGTGTTACTCAGTGGTTCATGTCCAGGTCTCAAATAGGATTTGATATCAGAAATGTAAAACGTGAATAGAAAACGTGAAGAAATGTCTACATATAAGTAATCTAGGATTTTAGTAGCATTTTAATGAGTAAGGTGGAAAAATATATGTGTAAAATAAAATAGAAGTCTTACTTTGTAAATCATCTAGCACCAACATATTTCCAAGTGACTTGGAATGTACGATTTGTACTCTTTGGAAAGGCGACTGTTCATCAAACAGTATGTCGTCAATATCATACTCCAATAGTCTTTCATCTGAAAACATAAGTCGATTAAATATTGTTCCCAAGTTAGTCACAGCTAATGGCTTTAGCTATGCAACCTACAGACTTGTTCCATTGTTTCTAACATAGTTACAATTACTAATTACTCGCGACAGTATTTTTACAAAATTCATTTGTATTTTTTATCTTGTAAACATTGCAAGATGTGACATATGATTGTGAATAAAAATATTTTTGTTGCATATGTTTATACTAGATTCTCTGATACCTATTAATATTATGTACAAAAATATTGATAAATAAATAAAAAGTAGCCAGTATCTTGATTAAATTTGATTGAAACACGAAAAAAGATTATTGAGTACAAATTACTTCATATTAGGTAAATTTTTATTGTCAAGCTTTACGGTTTGTAGATGTATAAAAATGTGGTGTTAATGAAACACAAATACCAATACAGTTTGGTATAACTCAGAGATGAGAGAATTAATTAGTAATTAAGTTTCTCATTAAAGTATTGTCAAGAAATTGTGTAAAAAAATTAGTAATGGTAATATTTACTCATAAAATAATTACCCACCATTATACCCATAAATATAATGCATAATAGATAGATTAATTAAAAATAGATAATTATGTATTTTATTCAATTCATACTCTCCATACAAGCTCTCGGAATGTTGTATACTGAAGGGGCATAGAGGATATTAGAGGGAAGTGATAATGAATGTTGGGGTAAAAAAATTCAGACTTACCTGATGTAGGATAGTACCTGCCAAATAGACATCTCTTTATGGGGGCATATACTTGCGATTTAATGACTGTGATGTATTTTTTCAGTTGATTTTCCAATACTCTCCCAGACTATTAAAAAATATGATAAAAAGGAAAAGTAAAACAAATCAGGTAAAGTGAGTATGTGACTAGCATGCCATTCTAGGGTCCTGATCAGTATCTGTGGTACTATGCTATTGATGAGGTAAGGATATAAACTTTTTGCCATTTGGTTCTCCAACTGTCTAGTGCAGTAATTCTATCTTTCTGTTCTGACGAACTTTAGCATTACTTATAAAAACTTTGGATTTAACCATAGAGTTAAAGAATTATAGTCAAATTTTGACCAATGGCAACCTCTAGTAAATAATAGTACCACACAAATCACGTCAGGTATACACAGCCTAATGCTAAGGGGTAGAAACCTTTTTCTATACCTGCCTGGTCTTAGTACATTATGAACTGCTACTTAATAATAAACTTATAACTCAAATGTAAAAAAAAATAATATACTGATTATACAATTAATTATAAAAATTAAAAATAACAGTTCAGATTCGTTCTCCAACATTTTTCTGGTCTGCCAAATTAGTTTCCAAACTATTCTAAACTATTACAACTCATGAGTTTCAAAGCTGCAACAGAGACTTACATATATATTGGAAACTATGAGGACTAACCCAAAAATGTGTGTGAGTTGAACCATTATTTTTAAATTCTGTAACAAATACTGTTATATTAGTTATATTATTCATTTCTTTACCATATTTTTGTAAGTACATACACACAATCCAGGTGCCATAGTAATAGGTTTTTAACCACCTAAATAATTAGAGATCTCCTGGACATGTAAGGTTGAGCGTCTTCTCAGTTTATTACTGGAAGATTGTTAGTTAGTGAACAAGGTATGACATATGCATGGTATTCATAGACACAGACAGGTTGGTCAAAATACATGCACAGGTGTCAAATGCAATGTAATTATGAATGAATCATTGTATGTAATTTTTGATATAACGTGTTTGATTTATACAGAGTATTGTAAGACTAGTAAGTCTGCCCACAACTTTGTCTATGGACCTAAGAATTTGACCCAGAGAAGGATAAAAAACTATCCTATATGTAATTCAATCTATAGTAACCATCATGAGTCGTGAGCACAGATTATCAGTGGTAGGGATATTGTATACTTTCGGCCAATGTACAGCAGCCGAAAACGTACGCGCTGGACCAATAGACGACGCACACTGACGAACTGACGTTTGTCGAACCAATCGTGTGCACCGCAGCGCAGTCAATGTCAAACCGACCAATGAAAGTTCTGCTCACCAATCGTGATGGCAACTATACGTGTGTACCAAATTTTAACCAAATCCAACCTCACAAATTTTCGGATTTCTAAAAATTGTAGGATAGGGTAAGATACCATAATACAAATTACACCTGACCCTATTATGCTATTGACACAGTGCTTTCATACACACTCGATCAAAATTAAATAGAAATAAATATTTTTTGATTTTTCATTAATGCTATGAGCTATGAGATTTGATGAGTTGTGTGAAAATTAATTCTTTTTACGTAAAGTAATAAAATAAAAAATCATAAAGCATCTAATGTGTGTGCACATGTTTAAGTTATTTGAATACAATGAAAACCAGTGGTTTAGGTGACAAACTTGATTTAACCAGAGAATACTAATAACAAAATTGTTCACAACAAAAACAAAAAAAATTTAGGAAATAAGAAATGAGGCTTAGCTATACCCAAGTACTTGTCAATTGGGATCAAAACAAATTAGTGTTTACAAAAAATTTGGGGATCACTAAAATTGTAAAAAGAATTGCTGAAGGGCTAACCTGAACTAGTTAAGTATACATCATATTTATAGCCCCGTTTGATTGTTGGCAACAATTTTAGTCTTTTGCAGTCCAACGAGATTCTTATTGAACTTTCCAGTAGTTTAGAGCACTAGAAAATAAGACAAAACGCTCAACCTTCAAAACAATATATTAAAGCGCAAAATATTAATTAAAAATAGTTTTGTTATTAAACGAACTTAAAAGTAATTAGTTTTACTCTCTTATAATTAAGTAACATTTGTCAATTATTGATAGATATAGTAAAAAATACATAGGCTCAATTTTCACGAGAAATACATTGTATACCTATAATGTAATTCGGACGCAGTCCCTATTTGAATTATAATTAAAACTGAACTCACCTTGAAGCTTATGACGGGTTCCTCATTCTCCTCCTTATAAAATTCAATATTCACAGTGACAAGACCACGATCAAACAATCTCACGGATACGGTCGTGCCTTTCTTGCCTGTTAGTAATTTCAAAGACCCGCCGTCTATTTTAATATCAGCAGCTAAAAGCAGATTAGGTATGTAATCTTTTAGCACGGTCTCCAACTGCCCGAACACGGTCTTTTGACCGCCTTCGTCCCCTAAACGAGCGGGATCTATTGAAAAATCTAGCAGCATCGTTTGAACAGACATCGTAGTATTTGGTATTTGATTTTTGGTGTATGTATTTTAGAAATTTGGACGGAAAGAACCGGCAAACTCGAAGCGAAATTGAAATGTAAATTGATAAATTGATTTGATTGACCGATTTGATTTGTTTGACGTGACGTCAAACTGTGACATTGAACAAACAAATGACATCGTTTGCTTTGTTGCCATTAGAGTTTGTCATCATAAGTTCAATAATGTGTCCCCAGCACATCATTAACTTCCGTAGTACAATACCCAGTGTCTTTATTGCAACTATTGTTTTAAATAAAATTATTTTTTGATCTTAGTTCCTTACCATAAAAACGAAAAAATATTATATTAGGTGACTAAATAATCCGTATCTTTTATCGGTGTTTCGATTAGCCATCAAAATGTTATTTTTATCTGTCTCATATTTAAGTTAATAGTCTGGCAACACCGTTCAATTCTCTGTCTTTTGTAAAAAAATTGGGGTTCAAGCAAGAGATTTTTGTGACATGGCTGGAAATAATACTGAAGAAGTAGAGGTAGGCCGAAATATAATTAGGTTCAAGAGATCAGATTTCTACCCCCATATGTACATGTTTTTCACTGAGTTTTATTGTTTACGAGCGCTATGCTGATGTGGCTCGTGTAACTTTCACTGTTGCATTTGTTTCGTGCATGCCGGATTTTTCGCTGGTTTACAGCTGTCCAGTTGAAATTAATGAATTGTTCCGGTTAATTGCGCTTAAAATATCCTTATATAAGTATTTTTTGCTAGTTATTTACGTGTTATAGGTTAGGTTAAATAAAAAAAATGACTTGTGTCTTCAAGGGCTCTGCCGGTTCGGAGAACAAAACTAACAGTAATGCTGAGGTTCCACCAGAGTTCCTGATCAAACACCCGCTGCAAAACACCTGGAGCCTGTGGTTCTACGACAACGATAGGACCAAAACTTGGGAGGAGAATCTTATTGAGCTCACTACCTTTGACACCGTTGAAGACTTCTGGAGGTAATTATTTAATTACCTTATCTATGCTATGTGTGATGTCCTAATATCGATTTTCAAATGAAAATTTCAAAATAGGTTATCATATTTCTTGGCAAAATATACAGATAGAGATCACAAAATACATTTTGTTGTGATTATCAAAATAATGACTACATAGATATCCATTTAGCCTTACTGATGATGAGTTGAAGCTAATTAATGGACTGAACATTTTATTGCTATAAAACAAGTTTTTGAATTCCAGATTGTACCACCATATTAAGCTACCTTCCGAGCTGCGCCAGGGTCACGACTATGCAGTGTTCAAGCAAGGGATCCGCCCCATGTGGGAGGACGACGCCAACAAGATGGGCGGCAGGTGGCTCATCAGTCTCGAGAAGAAGCAACGCAACTCTGATCTTGACCGATTTTGGCTAGATGTAGTAAGTATTGATATTTTTTTTCCATTTTTTGCTCGTTATTGTTTTATGTTCTATCACTGCAGCTCGGGATTATGGGGACATCAAGCTATGGTAACTGGTGCCTGTTGTAAACTGCAAACAAAATGCAAACTCAATTTGAATGGATCCTTTGGCCTGAATATGAATTGGATTTCGTTGTGCAATTGATATTGAAAAGAAATATAGTAACTATAGTTGGCATTGCAACATCTGTTATAACACTGTTTCTGTTAATTTACAGGTTCTTCTATTAATTGGTGAGAATTTCGAACACTCCGATGAAATTTGTGGTGCTGTTGTTAATGTTAGAGCCAAAATTGATAAAATTGGTAAGTGGTTAATGTTATGATTTTTATAATTTTTTGATTAGTAAACAATTATTAACATTTGAAATTAATACATGTTATACTATAGCTGTGTATGAAATGTCATCCAAACCTGTCCAGCCGTGTCCTCGCATCTTCACCAATTCCACGAATTGAGAAGTCCATGTGAAGTCCAGAGAAAATATATTATAATGATATCTATCCCCTAAAAAATTTTTACTAAAGAATTGTTTTTTCTCATAGGTGTTTGGACCGCTGACACTTCTAAACAGCAAGCAAATCTTGAAATTGGAAGGAAAATAAAGGAGCAGCTCGGAATCCATGGAAAAATTGGTTTCCAAATCCATAGAGATACCATGGTGAAGCACAGTTCAGCTACCAAGAATCTATACACTGTTTAGTCATTTATATATTTATCTTTATACTAATAACAGACAGAGAGGCACAGAAAAGAAGGTGGACCGTCTGATTGTTTCTCATTAAAAACAGTCTTGGGACAATTTTTAATATTTAACGGCGCAGCTGCTACTGGCATGAAACAGGTTGATGTTTAGATGAAAAAGTCAGCCTAGCGAAGCGTCATTGTTGATGGGTGTGACGGCGTCCATCTTAACTGTGTCTTCGGTTGCAAACAGCATCCGCATCCCACGCGTTTGACGAAACGCTTTGAACCCGTGACATTACACGATCTAAATGTGTATTTATTCTTCCACGCATTAAATACTCACTTAGACAAGATGAATACTGATGAAGGCCATCCTGCCCCTTCATATTTAATTCTGTTTTTAGAGGGTTACAATGAAACTTGTTATTTCAGTTTAAATGGTTGGATACCAATGTCATATTTATTAAGGAATTTTCCAGTTAGAAGTATGCAAGACGCACCAAATGATGTTAGTGATGTAACCTGATCAAACAAAGTCTTATATATTTCAAACACTAATAAAGGATTGTTTTTAATAAACACAGATGTGAGTGAAAGGAATTTTAAACATAATAATATATTCATGATTGCTTATAGTCAATTGTATATTCCTATAAGATTATGGGTTTGTATGAAAATAAGCATGGAATTGTCCCAAGCCTCAAGTTATTAATAAGATATTTATGAAATTTCTAATATTGTAATACTTATTTTTACAATCGGTGTTGAAGCCTCTATGTGCCTCTACGAATGTTTCCAATAATAGATTATAAAGATTTTATTTAACAGAAGTAGTTTTACGTTGGCGTTAAATGTATATCTCATGAGAACAACTTTTCTTTTGAGATATGATAAAATGTAATTTCTTTTTAACGTTTAATGTAAACGAAAGTCTGATGTTTGTACTAAAGCTGTGCTTGAGTATGTCTGAGGTCACATAGATATAAGTTTGTATACTCACACTACAGATAACGATAAATTTGCATTTTTACATATTATATTTCTATTTCTTGGAACTCATCATGAGTTGAACCTATAACCATGAGTTCAATGGTAGCCGGCTAAAATTATATATTCTGTATTTTTCCAGTAACATGTATTGTTTGAAATTTTGATGTTTGTGTCCGTTAGTTAAAGAATGTTTTGGTATTTTATATAAAAGTACTAAAATAACTACTACTTGTTTTATTTCGTCACCCCTTGTGCTGCACTGCAACATAATTTCTAGGAGATAATTTCCAATTAACTACAATCTTCAAACTGTAGTTATAAATATATGATTACTAGCTGACCCCGAAAACGTTGTTTTGGCATATTATAAGTAATCGAGCGCTATGAAAAATAGACAGTAGCCGATTCTCAGACTTACTGAATATGCATATAAAATTTCATAAATATCGGTCGAGCCGTTATGGAGGAGTATGGTAACTAAAACTGTGACATGAGAATTTTATATATGTATAAGACTTTCTTTATAGTTGGATCTCATTGCAGAAAGCTTGTGAACTAATTCGACGACTTGAGAAGGCGCAATGGTTAAGACGCCGATGCGCCGCGCGGAGGGTCTTGGGTTCGATTCCCAGCAGAGCAGGGATTTGAATGATGCGTTTAAATTTCTGTTTCTGGTCTGGGTGTGTGTGTTCTTGTCTTGTGTGTGTCTATGGCACCCACGACACAGGGAATCCTAGTGGAGATATGACTGTGAAGCGTTATTTATTTATTTTATTAATTCTATATTTTCGGAATTGTGTTAATCATGGCAATGTTACGTTTTCACTTTTTGAGCCAATGAGCTTGCAAAAAATTGTCATCTACACCGTGACTGTGATGAACGGCGGAAGATTGATGTGGCACAACCTTAAAAAAAATTTAATGTCTTTGATAAAAAATTGTCATCATTTTATAAATCCATCATTTGATAATATATGTCAGCAATTTTTCAATTTAATTTAAAAATGAATTATAAAATTAGTTGGTAAGTAAATATGTTTTTGGATGTGAAACAATATGGAAACAATGAACAAAAGTAACCAGCCTAGTTCTCAAAGTTAGCAAACTGGAGTGGCAATTGTGCAGGCTACATTGTTCGTAGAACGAATTACGAACCGATATACGATGGGGAAGTAAAGCGACCACGTCTAGGCTTAATGGAATAATAATGAGGCCCATGTCCAACAGTGGCCTTCAAACGGCCAGTGATATGCCTGGAGCCCTATGACGCAAGGCATCTTAGTCTTTTATACTTGTGAGTTTCAAATTCAGCACATTTTACATTAAAAAGAAGAAAACAGGATTTGGATAAAATTTTGTACATAGCTAGTTAAGTACTTGGTTTTAGTTTTATTTTTCATCAAAATCAAGCCCCAGATTCTTGAATATTATGTATTTCGGTGTTCCTCATAGTTTCGGATTTCGCCAACCACGCACATTTGAAAATTCAACAGGACAAAAGACGATTAATTGCGAAGGTGAAACGTAGGTAGTTGTAAGTTCTACCGCACAGTTTCATGTTACATTGTTTCTATTCAGTTTAGTAAATATTATCATTGTGGCATCGATACAATTTGCTTATTTATCCGATGCAACACGCAACCGCGTCCTGTCCTTGTCATTCGCTCTATAATATATTTGTGTGAAAGGGTCGACACTAATGGATGTCCTTCGCTACTATATTTTGACGTCATCATAATAGTGCTAAGTGCTATTCACAATGCATACATACAAGAAGGTACCGTATTTCATATAAACCAAGCTATAGCTCCAGTAGCCTTCGTCTAGTGCATTTAAAATGGATAATGCGTGAGTGTTTGTTCTGAAAAGACGTTTGAAACGAGGGTGAAAATCTTGGAAGTTGAATTATCATTAAAATTTTCTAAAAATTGTTCTCAATTAATTCTATGCACTGAAAAAAATTAAAGTAAGGGTAAGGCTGAACGAGATAATTAATCTCATTCAGCGTAATTTCACTTGAACGTTAAAATAAATATACTTGGCAACACTGACTTCAGGCACGCAGGGGATTTTTCTAACTATAAAATTCAGATAACTTAATGCGTTTGAGTCATTTGTCATTTGAGTTTTGTCGCTCAGGTTGCATCAGACGTACTCGTAAATCCATGGTGAAAGAAGTTTTGACGTTGAAATTTAAAAATAATTGGATCAGCATTCACCTGCAACATGCCGGAAAATACCAAAGAATTATTAAAGGTAAGAAAGGATTACTAAAAATTTGAAATTCAATTATGCTTAGTTTCAGATAAGGTAGTTTTCAATGAAAAATATATATCATTGGTATTATAACATTGCATAACTTCATTTCACGATGAAATTGACAGTGGATAAGTAATTACAAGTATTTACCTACTACTTGAAATAAGTACCTCTTACGTAGCTATACACTACTTGAAATTATTTAAGTGGTAAATATTTTCAGGCGGACAAATCTAAGGTCGACGATGAGGTGCCACCGGCGAGTATCAAGCACCCTCTACAAAACACGTGGAGTTTCTGGTTTTTCATCAACGAAAAACGAAATTGGGAAGAGAACCTCATAGAGCTGACTTCGTTCGACACCGTCGAGGATTACTGGTGGTATGGAATATGGATACAACGGTTGTTTTATCGGGCAAATATAGTAACCGTCATGAGTTGTGTGCACAGATGATAAGTGGTAGCCGTGGTAGGGATATTGTACACTTACGACCAATGTACAGCAACCGGAAGAACGCGTTGGACCAATAGACGACTTTCACTGATGAACTGACGACTGACGAACTAATCGCGTGAACCGCAGCGGATTCAATGTCAAACGGACTACTAAAGATTGTGCTCACGACTTAATGCTGACTACTATACAATGCGCTTTCTTTGTCGCGCTATCGACTTTGTCGGGTTTGACGGTAGTTCGCATAACCCTGCTGCTTGAGTATATCGCGTGTGATCGAAAAAGTTAAGCAGCGTAAGGCGCGGTCAGTAGGTACCTAGAGGGGTAATTTCTGGCGAAGTACACGCGCTTTTGTGCTTCAGAGGGCACATTAAGTCACTGGTTTCAATAATATGAAAAGATAACAGGCGTTAAACCTTGTCGGATGTCCTATGGGTGGTTTGAAAACGTCTGATTTGGGATAGCTATGGGCCGTTTTTCCACCAATCCGTATCGGACCAGCGGCGTGGAGTATTTTCCAGGTTCTCGCTCCTTTCGTGAGCGGCGTGCCCAACAGTGGGACACGAAAAAGGCTTGCACCCGAAAATCGGCTAAGTGCTAGTTAATAAATAGGTGCTTGTACCCGCGTACCTACATGATTTCTTATATCTTTTTCTCTTTACATACTCGTAAAATCGTAAAAATGAATCGCTGTTCGGACTCGCTAAAACTCGCGAACCGGATACACCCATTTGGCTCATTTTTCAACTTTGATGTTCGTAAAAGAACAAGGAAGGTTTATTATACGGTGAGAAAATCTGAAAAGAATACGAGGAAAACAGTAGAAATTTCTACATTTGGCAGAAGGAAGTGTGCTGCGTCAGCTAGTTTAATTATATATAAAACTTCCCCCCAGTCTCTACCACCACATGAAGCTGCCCTCAGAGCTAATGCTGGGGCAGGACTACGCGGTATTCAAGAAGGGCATCCGCCCGCAGTGGGAGGATCGAGCCAACAAGAAGGGCGGGCGGTGGCTCATCAGCTTGGACAGGAAGTCGGTCAACATCGACCGCGTCTGGATGTATGTTGTAAGTAGTACAATTATATTTATTAATTAAGAGATTAAGAGACTATAGTTGCCGTCACGAGTGGTGAGCAGAACTTTCATTGGTCGGTTTGGCATTGACTGCGCTGCGGTGCATACGATTGGTTCGACAGTCGTCAGTTCGTCAGTGTGCGTCGTCTATTGGTGCAGCGCGTTTTTTCGGGTGCTGTACATTGGCCGAAAGTATACAATATCCCTACCACCGATAATCTGTGCTCACGACTCATGGCGGTTACTGTAGCTTGTGAAGCGCGCATAGCCCAGCTGCTTGAGTAGATCGCAACCGATCGAAAAAGTTAAGCAACGTCGGGCGCGGTCAGTACCGGGATGGGTGACCGCTAGTGGCGCCCTAGGCCAGCATCTCATGGGCGCCCATCTAGCGGCCTTATACCCAGATAAAATGTGTTAATTTGGGTCCCCAGCTATTTACTACCTATCAACCAGTCATTCTACCGGTCCGATTAGAGTGAAAGAGTACTATAATCTAACTGTTTAACAAATTTCATCCAAGTCTGTTTAGCCTTTTTGCGTGAAAGAGTTACAAACATCCACACATTCACCATTCCATCCATCCTCACAAACTTTCGCATACTAATAGTATTAGGACTTGATTATTTGATGATAATATTCCAGGTTCTTCTCGTCATCGGCGAAAATTTTGAACATTCCAACTCGATATGCGGTGCCGTAGTTAATGTTAGAGGCAAGAGCAAAGTTGGTAAGTCTTTATTTAATGTTTATCTGTAGCTAACTACCTATACCCACCCAGCCTAGTAGCTAGGAAACAAATGTCTTACTAGAGATCCGAGTTCGAATCTTTGTGGCATGGACCTTGCATGTATTCTGTGCATGGACTAAGGAACTTTGTAAGATATGTCATGACTGTGCGTTTTAGAAGAAATATTGTGACCTGCTATTACAGTGAAGGTTATCTGTAACGTGCCTGAGCTCTCGCCTTAGTTAGTGTTCTGAAAGGCACGTGTGTGGTGGATTAAAGAGATTACTAAGGCAATTATCCTTCTCGTTGTGAGAGTAGACCCGATCCTTAAAGGCCATAGCTAGCAATATCCGTTTACGGGCGGCGATTACTAAGAATTGCTGCTCTATGATATATAAAATAACTATCATTACAGGTATTTGGGTGGCGGATAAACATAACAACGCGGCGAATCTGGAGATCGGTAGAAAATTGAAGGAACAATTGCAAATACCGGGAAAAATTAACTTTCATGAACACAATTCTACGGCCAATATGCACACTGTGTAATTTCCTAACGAATAAAGTGTATGAGGTCTAAATTGATGTACTAGTGACTTTGTGATGCGATGAAGGATATAATGTAATTTTGGATTGTGAAGAGTAAATTAGTTTATTAAAGAAATATAATAATGTGAAAATAATGCTTATTTATGATTCTTTTATTAAGTTTATTAGTTTATTAAAGAAATATAATAATGTGAAAATAATGCTTATTTATGATTCTTTTATTAAGTTTCATTGAAACTGCAGTACGTTGTTAGAAATAAAAAATTTAATGGCGCTAACAATGAAGGAAGGAGGTAAAATTTCGATGATTATAAAATGGTGCACGTTCGCGAATTGGTTTGGTTTCTGATCTCCGTTTCAATTGTTTCTTCCACCTTGTGTATAGATTCTTCGGCTGTATCCACACCTTTGTGTACAGTTTCTGAAAAGTGAAGAAAATATCATGAGATGATGAGGTTAGGTAATATTTTTTTCATTTATTATAATGGCGATGTAGCTGAAGATCGTATCCAAACAAATCGTAATGTAATAATACGGTTTGGTAACGTCAATTAGACATTTACTGTACAATTTTGTTTGTCTTCATAACCGCCGACGTCGCTTTGGCGTCCCGATGTGGTGTGGCTCTTAATACCTGATTCAAATTCATTCTAATGCTAAAAGTTATTTATAGATACGAAGTGAGTTGCATTACCTGTTACTTTCTCTTCAATAACTTTTCCTTTGCCCATACAAGAGTTTTCTTTATCCCTTAAAGACTGGAATAGTTTAGAAAAACGGCCCTTTTCCTCCAACTTGTTGACTACTACATCGTGCTCCTCAGTGTGCCCAGGTTCGTTGCTATCAATATTGTCTTCACTCCTGACTATTGGCATCACAGCTTGAGTTTTAGCTGTTTTTCCCTGCGGACTGGATTTATCTGATCCGCAAGGTATGGTTTCATTCTCAGATTGCCCGCTTATACTCTTAATTTCATCATCACTACGCTTACTTAAATTTGGGCTAATATGAGAAATGTCTGGGATATGAAGCAAGTCTTGTATTATTGGAGTTTTTGGGGGCGGGGAATTAGCTGTTTCTGCAGTTTTATCAGGAACTTCTAACACTTTCTTTTCAATAACTATGCCTGGGTCTATTATTTTAGCTACAGATTTTTTAAGAACCTCCTCGACAACTTCAACCTTTGTGTTGACTGTTTCTTTTATATTTTCGGCGACGTCTTCAATTTTTTTATCTGTATCTTTTATTTTTTCAGCAACCTCTTTAACCTTTTCTTCTGCTGCTTCCTTTGTTTTGTCTATAGTGTCACTTATATCATTTAAAGCTTTGTCTATCATAGAACAATGATCAGTTTCATGATCATCTTTAGGTATTTCTGGCGTTTCATGAGTACTAGCAGTCTCTAAGTCGTTTATATTCACTATGTGGGAACCACTCACGTTAGCTTCCAGTGAATCGATTGACGTAATTTCTTCGTTTCCATTTCCGTTTTTGTCCGTTACCGCATTGTCTTCTGTGACGTTAGAGTTTGCGATGTCCTCGATCGTGTGTGGTTCTTCGTTTTTATTCATTACTGGAACTTTCTGCAGAGGTGGTAGTTCAGTGAGAGATATTTGGCGGTTTTCTCCGTTAATGATATTGAAGTCGTTGTTTGTGAAGTCTGCATTGGAGCCCTTAGTGGCGGTGAGAAGCGTGTGGCAGCCCCCACAAGCTACGTTGTCTACCACGAACCCATTCATAGCGGTGACCCGCTTTGGTGAGTATTGATTGGATAGAGCCTCGTTTGAATTGTCGGCATCGTCTATTTCTTCCAAGCAAAGCTTATTGTGCCTCGATTCGCCGCAGGTGTAAAGTAGTCCATTGTCTGTTAGAAATTTCAGGATTAAGTATTTTATAGAATTGCTATGTTAAAAGGTTAAAAACTTAAATAACAATGACAATTGGGTATTTTAAAATTGATTTGTTAGGCATAAGTGTGCAATTAGTTTTTTCTTCACTTAATAAATTTGTAAATATTAAAAGTACCGGTCACAAAAGCAGTGTGCATGGCGCCACAAGCCACCAATTTGAGTTGGTAGCCGTCGAACATTTTCTCCATATCGATTTCCGTCGGTTCCTTGACATGTTCTACATGTTTGGGTAAGCCGAGCTGTCCCTTCTCGTTGGACCCGAACGCTAGGATCGTGCCCTCGTCCATGGAGAGGAGGAAGGTGTGGTTGGCGCCGCAGCAGGCGCTTTTGATGGGTATGTTGATAGGCAGGACTTGAGGCACGTAGATAGTCGAGGCGGTGTCAGGGATCCCGAGCTTTTGATTCTCGTTGTCGCC
Source organism: Erynnis tages (assembly GCA_905147235.1). Lineage (NCBI taxonomy): Eukaryota > Metazoa > Arthropoda > Insecta > Lepidoptera > Hesperiidae > Erynnis > Erynnis tages. The sequence goes on from LR990076.1 coordinate 1,753,171, forward strand.
TGTGACGAAGACTGCGCCCTTGGCTGGAGACAATGATAAAAAGATATGTATTATTTTAATGAAATGTTAACAAGTAAGTATAAAAATTAAATTAATTTTTGTGGTGGCATACTTAACTTAGATATTATTATATTTTATTGGTTCAATAGGCTGCGTTATTCAAAAAACATCTTTTCTTTAGGTCTGATATTTTGAAAATACCAAAATCCAGATCGATCAAACACTTGTTAGGTATCCGATTATTTTGTGTATTTCTTAACCCCGGCTTATGGCTAGAATTACTTTGCGGACGATCTTTTTCTATAGCGTGACGTTTGTAATTAAAAAAGTAACGCTTCATACTTGGTCCTATACTAAGGACACCAATTTAAACTCATTTAAACTCATTTACATCATTCAAATATCTGGAATCGAAGCCAGGACGTTCCGCACGCTGCGACACTGAGGTCGTTAAAATATCTTATACCTATATCTCCTTTTTGACGTATTAGCCAGACAAATAGTAAAATGGAACTCACAAGTGATGAACACAGTGTGGTAGTAGCCGCACTCGACGAAGGCTATCGGCTCCATGAACTTGAGCTCGCTGAACTTGGTGCTGGAGCGCGTGGCCTCGCCCAGCCCCAGCTGCCCTTCCGAGTTGGAGCCGCACACGAACACGCGACCGTCGTCTGTGGGACGAAGGTGAATACGATAAAGCTGTGTATAGTTTTGTAATTATTTATTAGAACGTGGTTTGGCGTAGGAACATAAGTGTTGGGTAATTATAAGGAAAACGAAACGTGTTTACTAATTTACAAGATTTTAATTCGAAACTCCACAAAGCAACTACACGATAGAATTATTACTTGTTAATACTAAAATTATATTAAATTAGAAAATAATAAGATTACAAAATATCGTCACCTTTCATCGCAGTTAGCCGCCCAGAACAGAATATTTAAGCTTCCCGCCAAAAAGGTTCACTTCAATCCCCTTCAATCTTTCATCAGTGTACCAACATTATAAGTGCTAAAAATACGCATATTACCAACCGTACCGTATTAACAGATTACACACGTAAAAACACGAAGGACAGAGAACAATACACGATACCTAAGATAATGCACCCTAACATAAGTTTACGTAGAAATGCACTTGATTTATGGGACATGGTTTCTTGTGTAGATGTACACGTACCATGATGGAGATATGTAGTTGGCTTATAGGCTAGAGAGTAACATACCCTACTTTTATATCGGGAAATCAAAGAGAATACATATAATTATGAATTATGATTTTTGTCTTTTTTCGCTCCTCTGCCTATTCTAACGAAATTCTAACGAAATTCTAAACAGCTTAAATAAAGGGAATTTATATAGCGTTGCCGATTTTCATAGCGCAAGAAAAGAATTTGAACATGACACAACATTAAATATTTAAACATCGGCAGAACTGTTCTTCGAAATCAAAATGATGTACCTATTTTTTTTAAACTCGGGGATATTTGGACTGATTAAAATCTATAAACAAGTAATTGTCAGCTACGTGTAGCATTAGGACCTTGGATTATTATTGCCGCCTTTGCCACCTTTGCGATGTTGCCACCTACCAGTAAGTATAGCAGTGTGGTTGCTGCCAGCAGAGACCTGCTTCACAGCACCATGTTCCATCTCCAGCTCGACGTACTGAGGCACAGTGTGCGGCTCCACGTCGCCAGTCCCCAGCTGTCCTTCGTCGTTGCACCCCACTGAGTAGATCGCGTTTGTGTCTGCGGACAGATGTCAGTACCCATTAATGACCCACTACAGGGTCGGGTCTCCTCTCACAATGAGAGGGATGTAGGCCGCCGTCCACGCTGGCCTACTGCGGGTTGGTGGACTTCACATGCCTTTGAGGATATTTTTTTGTGAACTCTCAGGCATGCAGGTTTCCTCACGATGTTTTTCCTTCACCGTAACAGCAGGTGATATTTAATTTTATAAATCGCACATAACTTTTATTACAAAGTCATTGGTGCGTGCCACTGGGATTCGAACCCGGACCCCTCGAATCCAGGTAGAATTCTAAGCCACTGGGCTATCACCGCTTCTAAGCCACTGGGCTATCGAGGCTACTGGGCTGCGGACAGACACGGAAAGATTATTATTATCCCCCATATTGTTTTCATTGCAATTTTGCGTACCAGTGGGCCATTTCGTTTACAGACTGTTAGCCGTTTTGTTTATTTGTTCGTCGTATGGTCTTGGTTAAGGAATTTACTTCTGTCAAATTTCCAAAATAAGCACCACCTAGTTAGCTTGTGATTGATGATGCTAAGTGCTTAAGTTGGCTTTTCAACCCTTTTTATACTGTTGGACATGGGTTTCTCCCCACAACAGGATCGGCCTACTCCATTACGCTCCAATGCAGATTCGATCTAACCGAGGTTCTCCTTCATCAGATTCCGGGTTTGAGGTCGCGACGTTTTCGTTTTCAGTTACCGCGTCATCGCAGTAGCCCGCGTTAAGGTAAGGATCTACGCACTTACTAACAGTCTCATTAGCAATAATTACTGACCAGTAACGAAGACAGTGTGCGCGGCCCTAAACCACGAACATGGCGTGGTGCGTCTTGCGGTAAGCACACTTGCGTCCGAATTTTTGCGGCTTGAGCCACTTGACGCAGCTGGGGCGCGTCACCTCGTGTTTGTGTCCGAGACCGAGCTGGCCCCACGCGTTACCTCCGAACACCAACACTCGCTCATTTTAATATTTATCATTATTATATGAACCTGTAACAAAGACGGTATGCGCTCGGCCACAAGCCACGAACATGGCGCGGTGTGGTTTGAGCCACTTGACGCAGTTGGGGCGCGTCACCTCGTCCTTGTGGCCGAGACCGAGCTGGCCCCACGCGTTGCCTCCGAACACGAAGACACGGCCATTTTCTGTAAACAATGTAAAAAAAATTGAGTATAAGAGGATTATTATTGAAACAAGCTTGCAGACCATGTGAAATAAAGAAAAATAAACGTTTTACTCTCACAGCCTCACAAAAGGATTCACTGTGTCGTAGGTGCCATGGACCACACAATAACCAATGGACTGATTTCACACTTCTCGGGAACCAAAGATACAAAATACGTTAGTACCTTAATAGCGTCTGGGCCGAGTACAACTCATTAGTTCTAAAGTACCTACCGCGACGGAAAAAAATGAAACTCCGCAACTAAACAGTGTAACCTAACCGAAATTGTGCTGGTTGCATTTGTATAAACTTTTTAATAAGCACGAATTGAATTAGTAGGCTCTGCACTAAGTTGTATGTACGACTAACTCGCGCGCAGTGTGAGCGCTCCCATAGAACTTCAAAGGTCGGGATTGTTAGTACATACCTACCTATACGCACTAGTTTCGTACAAAAACGCGCTATAACTGAGCGCTGTCTTATGGTCGGATGTTGTTTTAACCCATTAATGACCCACTACAGGGTCGGGTCTCCTCTCACAATGAGAGGGATGTAGGCCGCCGTCCACCACGCACCACTACTGCCCGTTGGTGGACTTCACATGCCTTTGAGAACATTTTTTTTGTGAACTCTCAGCCATGCAGGTTTCATCACGATGTTTTCCTTCACCGTAACAGCAGGTGATATTTAATTTTATAAATCGCACATAACTTTTTTTACGAAGTCATTGGTGCGTGCCACTGGGATTCGAACCCAGACCCCTCGATTCGAGGTCGAATTCTAAGCCACTGGGCTATCACCGGATAGTCACTATGGTCGGATGGAAGATGGATAATTATTTGAGTACAATTTATTACTAACGACATATAACAGCACTGTGTTCGTCGCCGCAGGAGATGGCGACGATGGGGTCGTTCTTGATGAAGAAGTGGCTCGGCTCGTTGTCCGCAAAGTGCGACTTGCCGAATGTGAACACCGCTCCGGTATCTGAAACAGAATTCCATTTTTCACCAGTACCCTTAGTCTGAGTTTTAGCAATACCGCTACTTCACACACTTACACGGCTTCCTACACAGGAATCACACAGTGTAATAACCCAAATGGAGGTACTTAAAAGATTTTTAAAACAGTTAAAAGAAACTCCTATTATCCCGTAGGTAATAATTATTTGTTAGTATTATAATGTCTAACGATATGTATTAATATATTTCACTCCATACAAAAATTAGATTTTAAATTTTTAACTCTTCTAAAAATCTTTTACCTCTATTTGGTTTGTTACACTGTGCGACTCCTGTGTACTAAGCTCTGTATGATTTACGTATCTATGTACCTACAAACTGTTATAGATTGTTATAGTTGCTAAAATTGTAAGTCTGACTTTAAAAAATAATTACAACGAGGTCTATAATTTTACGTAAAAGATTAAAACAATCAACGTCCATCACCGCCCACAGCCGAATTAATTTTCATTACATTTCATTGACATTTTGACCTTCGTGACGTCATCGGGAGCTTTACAGCTTTCACGAAGCCCGATAACCAAAGGCAACGACCAATTTACAGCGAAACTAAAAGCTAAGAAAATACAAAGAAAGCAGGTACCTACCATTTTACGTATAAAAGTGGCCATTACTTTGGCGCGTGTAATTTACATTTTTTGACCTTGGTTCAAGTTATAACCTTTAATCTGATGGCGGGAGATTGATATCGTGAACGAAATTTAGTGTGCTTGTTCATAGGGATTTAGAATTGGCCGTGAAAATCTGAATATTTATTTACATTGAGCTTTTAGGAACAAAGTAGAATAACGGAGAACGGAGCTATACGGGATAACGGGATGATGCCGACATCGCCCTTTCTTCACTACACCACCCGCCGGAGACTGCAATTCCACCCTCATCATCTGGATATGTGGCGTTCCTCCACAGTCCGTTTTTCACGTACGTTTTTGCCTCGTACGTGCAAACTTTGGAACAGTCTTCCGGCTGATGTATTCCCGATACATGGGGGTATACATGGGGTTCTTCAAGAAGGGCATAAAAAAGCTCTCCTTCATAGCCGGCAACACACTGGCGACCCCCCTGGTGTTGCACGTGTCAGTAGGCGACGGTGACCACTTACCATCAGGTGGTCCGTCTGTCTGTTTGCTTGCTCTATTTATAAAAAAAAAGTACAACGATTAGGCTCTACCGCGCTACACTTGAATACTTATATTACAGTAAGTACAGTGGCACGCGACAATAACTTTCATAAAAAAGTTATGTGCGCTTTCTTAAACTAAATATCACTTGCTGTAACGGTGAAGGAAAAAACCGTGAGGATACCTGCATGTCTGAGAGTTCACAAAAAAATGATGTGAAAGGCATGTGAAGTCCACCAACCTGCCTAGGCCAGCGTGATGGACTAAGGTACTATCTTTCTCATTGTGAGAGGAGACCCGACCCTGAAGTGGGTCATTAATGGGTTACAGAGAACGATCGACCAACACATAAGTAAAGTACCTGAAATCAGCTCACTTCAGTTAACTTTTTGAACTGTTTTTAGAGTTTTGAAAATGTTAATCTATTGTTATAAAGCAGAATGTGCATGGTAAGTTATGGTTCAAGCCGTTCAAGTTATTATTAAAGCTTCCTATATTAATATGGAAATATGGCATGAATAATAAAATGTTATTTACGTAACAGGCGTTGACATAAGCGGATTAAATTCTGACTGATTGTATATTAAATTTGTTATATTGAGAATCCATTGTCGAAATTAATAATTTTAAACCTTTAGTAGCTTTTGCAGTCGAGTTTATAGTGGTTCATAAAAACCGCCGTTAATGTACTATAATAATTTCTTAATTATATTTAGTTCGTATACAAAATAATTTTTGTATTGTTATTGTATCGTTACCGATATAATTATCTGTGTTCGCATCTCGTCTGTCTGCCTAACAGTGACGGATAAAGTTAAGCTGTCATGCACGCACCGGTAGGAACGACCCCTTCCTGCCGAATCGAATGAAACACAACCCTCCAAATCGGACGTGTGCGCAACGTAATCGAAATTTATCAAACCCATCCCCGCGCGCGCACGTTTCTCCTCACACTGGTTGGGATTGTGCCTGGATCCTGGATCAACATCCACGAAAATAAGCGCCGTGAACCAACCAGTGGAGTCAACGAAGCTCGAGCAGTAGCAAGGTCAATGGCCGTGCACCTTTAATCCTGTAACTTTTAGGGCGTGAAACAGTTAGAATACCTATCATCGTAATAATTCTAAATGTTTCACGAAGTTTTAATCATAAGTTGCAAATCATTTTTCTTTGTCTATTTTTCTCACTCAACCTGAGGGTATTTGCACAATCTAAGCGCATCGCTAGTGCGAAACGTGCAGAACTCATATTCGATTTTACTCGATATCGATATACTCGTCCATACATTCAATAATCAGAATAGAATAATTTTGTTCCTGGGTGATGTACTGTTTTCATTCGTTTACTCGATAACATCATTCGATTAGTAGTCATAATCGGTTGGACATTAATTTAAAATACAATGTCTAATCTCTTGTTATATCACTTTGTGACCTAAAACTTATGCCAACGCGCCTAATTTGTTTGCCTCTAATTGCAATTTGTGCAGGTTTAGTCTGTGTCGGCTGGCTATATAACTACATAATTACCATAAAAACATTTCTACATACGGTGTTAATACCAAGTTGCACGCCATGCGTTGCATTAAGATCCTATTTATTCTATAATGGATGGATTAAACAAAAACGAATGTACTGAAAGCCAGATAAGTTGATCTGCTTTCAAATAGTCCTACAAATTAATATAAAGAAAGGGAAAGTCAGTTGACGTGATCAATCTAATGTGGGGCTTACACGGGTGACTAAAGCCGCACGATTTTTGCCGCACCGGCTAAAATCAACCGTCTAAATAGCAATTCGGCTAGGTCGCAAGTGACCCGTGTAAATCCCCCCTGGCAATTTGTGAAGCGACTAGCCGCACGGCGAAAATCGACCCGTGTAAATCCCACTTTATTGGTATTTCGTAGATTTTCACCATTATCATTTTTATTGAAATCTTGTGCTCCATTTCCTAACAAAACATTTGTATATTATTATTTATACTTTACATGTAGGTAAAGAATAAGACTAAGAAAACGTAGAGGATGATGATGGTTGTACCCAATAGTTGAAGCAACAAATTCAATCGTTCGGAACAACAAAACAACACATCTACTTGAAAAATTGTATGTGACTTTCTGTGTTTGGTCAAACAAGGAATCAGATCACATAGACATTATAATGTTCCCTTGCGCTAATGGCTTTGTTTCTGTTCGTAAATATATAGTTACTTCCCCGTGTAGGTGAATTTGCTTGGCAAATTACGACCGGACGTTTCAACCTGTGTTATTTTTTAAGACAAATGACGTCATGTTTTTCCCAAATTGCTTTGTTTACGACTTACTCTATTTTTTGGAGCAAATTACAAAATCAATAACAGGAAAGTTTTATGTAACAACGATAAAGATCAAGCGTTATAAGTACTTGTTCTGTTATGACGGCAACAATAATATTTCATAGTGGTAATTAAACAAACAACGTTCGTAGGTTTAAATTAAAAGCATCCCCAATTCGATTTGATCGTTCCTTTAATATTCATTATAATATATAGATACCTAATGCATTATAAGATTTTAAATTTCGATGCACATTCTATTCTTGTAACACAGGCTCCTGTGCAGGTCTTACAGGAAAAGTAGATGATATGGAAGAATTTCAGCTACACCCATAACAAGCAGTTTATGGGTGTAGCTGTCGAGACACAGGACATTTAGCTCTATCACCTTGCTTCTTTCGTATCCAAGGTGGTTTCTAGCTTTAAATTATTGAACTTTTTGTTATTTGAGGATACACAACATTTATATTTTCAAATACATGACACCTGTATTAATTCGATATATCTAGATAGACAATAAATCCTAGCCTTTACTGAGGCAATAGGGTTAAATAACGAACTCTTACACTTAACTTTCAGAAGAAACACGTCACCATTGCTTCGAGCTGACTATGCTGAAGCTACCTACTCGTATATAAATTTCTATTGAACTTATATTTCAATTTTTGTAATTCTATCGGAAAATCTCAAAGACCTAGTAAATATGTTTTACCATACAGCTTTATAAATTCTTCTGCTAACATAACTCTGTGAGACGCATTCGGTACGTTACGGTTCCTTCTTTGCTATTGGTACAGTATAAAATAAACCATCTAAAATCGATTAAATGAGGAAATAAAGAAATCCATCGATACAATATTCCGCTGACGAATATTTGACTACGATACTCGTTTATCGGCGTCACAAAATAAAACACAACGAGTCAACTACACTATAACTTATTATTTTTCTATCGTATACGTTATCAACTGCACTATAAGTATTATCGATGATGTTAAACCGCGTTTTTCAGTAATAAAGCCAAACACACCTGGTATATCGTCCGTCATGGTGACTGGTGGTCGCATCGACCGGCCGACCGCCCCGCGAGTACTGACCACTGACCGGACCACGTGCCACCACCCATGGAAAATATGGAAATACCACTCGCTGGAATTGACTTTCGTGGAAAGTTTGATTCGTATGCGGAATCGCCTACAAGTGGGCGGGAACTAATGCGATATGAAATGTTTACGAATGTCCAATGATCGGTTTGTGTCACGTTTACAATGTTTGTGTTGTTGTAAGTTTCGTCATAAGTCAATAATTATAGCTTGACTCTTGATTAGAGCCCACATAATTAAATATTATGCATTGCAGTTATAAAGGTTCTTTATTCTAAGACACGTTTTTATCGTTACGTTTGATTTATTACCAAAGTTAGATAGAGAAACATCATTTTTCACAACCGACTCTTCTTATAGAATTGGTCAATAAAGTTTTCTTAATTCGTAATCCATTCCATCTAATTTATTTCCGTGGCATATTTTGTATACTACTTAAGTTATCCAGGAATGCGTGATCCGTCTACGGCGTTCATTGTATGAGAAGTGCGTAGTTTATTATTTTCGGCGAGTCCAAGTTACGCTGGTTGGAGGGTCGTATTGACGTGTATTGGACGCTTTTCGATTGGTCTGTTTACTGCCACCTATGCAGCTATTTCACTGCATTAATATGGGTATGGAATATGTTTTATCGTGGTATAGTAGAATCGTTCCCAAAAATTATATCCTCTCTTAAACTCTGCCATGGAATAACGCGCCACACTCGTAGCCCCACATCGCGAATCCCTGTGACTCACTAGAAACAATTTAAACTCATCATTCAAATCTCTGCTGCTGAGAACCAAACCCAGGACCAACGCACCGGCGTTTTAACCATTGCGCCGCTCAGTCGGCGGGTTGTAGATCAAGTTAAAATGCTATGTATGTTTTAGTCCGTTTTAAGAATGTACATTATACACTCTGACATGACAAAGTCCCTGTATCCGCTTCGGGCGAAATAAATATTTGTCGCCCTTCATATTTGCCGCTCTGTACCCTTAGTCTGAGTTTTAGCGATACCGAAAAGAAACGCACACATCCATAGATACGTAAATCATACACAGCTTACTACACAGGAGTCCACAGTGTAATAACAAATAGAGGTAAAAGATTTTTAGAGGAGTTAAAAAAATTAAATCTAATTTTTGTATGCAGTGAAAGATATGAATACTCATCGTTAGACATTATAATACTAACAAATATTTAATACCTACGGGATGATATGAGTTCGAAATTTTACAGTGCATTACGGCCAATTCACTCGTTTTATGTTTCATTAATATTATTTAACATTTAAAGAGTGTTAACTAAAAATAAAGAAATTTTGGTGATGATTTATTAATTTTTTAACTCTTCTAAAAATCTTTTACCTCTGTTGGTTATTACACTGTGCATTTACGTCTGGTAAGTTGTGTATGTGTGCGTTTCGTTTCGGAACTGCTTAAACTCAGACTAAGGGTACTGGGCATTTGTCGGACTCGTTTCCACTAGATGGTCCCAGGCCAAATCACGATCATGTTGGTTTCGGTCACGTTTTGGATGTGCGGTTAGCCGAACAAATATTTGAAGCAGTAAATTACCAGCCCTTACAAGAAGAACATGTAGTTTTTTACTAGACTGGTCAATCCCTGGTTAAATATACTCAAACGGCGCATACAAATGCCGAATAAGCTAAGTAGCACTTTGATACGAAGTAAAATGTACAATTTTTAAATTCAATTGATTGATACGGTTATAAATAAAATTGACCTTCGACTGCAATGTTAACTCGTAATTCAATTCAGCTTCACGACACAGCCCTGAACTCCATCGATTTCTCCATTTGAATACATATCTGTTACATGTTTACTATTAAGCGTGTCTATGCATGTGAGCTTTAAGCTTGTGTATAATAGGCTCGAATATCTTAGTCATCATGAGTAGCAAAGCACACGCATACATTTACAGATTTCTTCTCAATATCAGGCTGGATGCAGGTGTCCATGGGCTGCAGTGACCACTTAACAACAAGTCGCCTGCAGGCTCGTTACTCAATTACTATTTTAAAAAAGTGATAAAACGAGTTTGAAACGAGAATGGCTTGAATGGCTTGAATGCCGTTTGTCTACAGTGGATTCAACACAAATATGTTAATTATTGCCGTTATTTTTACATCATTTTTTAATGGAATCGTGTATGATAAAATTAAATACGAGACAGGAACGAAAGCTCGCGTAGACCTTGGTTCTTTCCTTATGTCGCACGAGGCGCTACGTGCTACGACCCTGTCTACGGCGTAGACACTCGTGAGATTTACGAGGTAAACTTGTAGGTTACTTGCTGCTACACGTTGATAAATTAACTTGGATTTCTTTTTTACTATCTTTTATTTTATGTATTATGTAATGGTTGTTTATAGTTTTACTTTTCTGCGAAAGAGGCCAATGTTTATAATAGTTGTTTTGGGTTTTATTTTATGTGATTCTATTTCATTTTCGTCTATAATAGATTTTATAAATATGTATTAGTTTACTTAATATGCCTTAATATATAATATGATTTATGAGTTTAAATAATTATGTAGGCCCCAGTTACCAGACCCAATATTGCCAATTTAGATTGAACGAAAACAATAAATAATTGTCCATGTCTATACCGCTGATCTCAGTATTAAAATAATATAACAGTATGATTAGAGGTATCCTTTTGAAAAAAGAAATGATTAAAACCAAAGCTTGCATTTCCACGATCAGAATAAAAAATGAAACTATACGTACAAATAATAAATTAAAACAATAAGTAGAAATGGTCGCCTGCCATCAACATAATGTAGCATCATAAAATAGCAATTATGTCGAAAGCTATCGAACCTTGTAATTCGAGAAGTTCACGACCAGGTAAACGACACTTAGTCCATAGCTTATACGGAGCCAACGTCTTAGTCCGGTAAGTCGTAGCCCCTTGCATACTTGATCAGGTTGCGTGAGACGTCTAAATGCCATTGAACTGCCGCCAAAACTACTCTGGTTACCCTACTTGGGTAATTTTAATGTATTTCAAATAGATTACCGATTAGTTATTATATTGGAGAAAGTTAAAACAGTATAGAAACATCAAATCACGAGTTTCATTGTAATGATCATTCACGTTCATTTTATTGTAATGATCAATTATCATATTTTCAAGATTCAATCATTTCAACATAGGTATACCAAAATTTAACAATAGAAACAAAATACGAGTACTTGACACTATAAACACCAATCTCAAAAAATAGTAGGCCTAAAGTATGTAGCAAATTTTATTTCATACTTTTTTGATGTCGGTATAATTTTTTAAATTATTTTTATAATAGTGTTTTGTTTAATTTGCTTTACTAACTTTTCAGCAAAAAAGATCTTCAGGTCACACCTACGTCCTACCACAGAAAGGGTAGAAATCCTATACAGGGGAACTGAGATTTTCGCTTCAAATAAAGTAATTCCGGAAAGCACGCCCAATTAACCGAAACACAAGACATCAAGGAGTTTAAAGGTGAATGACTGTAAAGAATAAAGTATCAATGACATAATAATGTTGAAAGTGAAGTGAAGACATGAAACACGATACTGGAATTAAAATGTCTAGATGCATTTGACAGAAAAATCGATGGAAAGTTCTAGATTACGTAGTTATTACTATGTAGCGTCGAGCTAGCGAGCTCCGATCACGCAAGATTACTATCGTGTTACAATTTATGCCTTTAATTTCATCATTTAAAGCAGACAAACGAAAAAAAAAATTCATTTTTATTTCATGCACCGGTTTGCCTTTTTGTCTGTTGGTCTTTTTTGTTTCTTTTCAATACTTTCTTTTCCTGCACTGTTTTATTAATTTTATAACAATGTTGTACATTGACTGCCTGTCCTCCTACAGGATACGATACAAGATGGCGATTAGGGCGCCCACCTTTTCAAAATCTGTACTTCTTTTGGCACGACTTGATAGCTCTTTCGTTCCCATAGGTTCTCAGTCCAACGATATTGCCGTGGCGTGTCCAACTTACAATAGAAAAGCTACGGTCTAATATACTGCAATATACTAAGTATAAACTATCTGCTCAGGGTATCTCGTCACAGTTGTTTGTTCACCCCGGGGCCGCGGGGGTGGGTGAAGCTAATCGCTTAGTAATTGGCTCTAACCTACCTATTTATTACTGCACCTTACTTTGTTTAAGGTTACTCGTGTGGTTTGAAGAGTACTGTTTAGTGAGATGTGGTATGATATCTTCGGTGTATTCGGACGTAATAGTTTGCGTCCTTACATTGTACCTACATTATTAGTACCTTCTGTGTTCATCTGATTATTTGCTTATCTAAGATAGAAATTCTATCTGAAATCGTATGTCGCTTGTGTCGCACATGAGGACTGAGGTCTCTAACCGAACCAACCTAATTATTCTTTTTCTGTAAACTTCATGAACAGAAAAATGGCCATATATGCCTGTGGTTTACTTATAATTATATTTTCTCATAGTTCCACGTAACGAAATGACGTCACTCTTAGCCATGTACAAGTAACAAATTGCCATTTTGATTTTATGGGTGATTAATGGTTTGGTGACCTTGCCGCCACGTCAATTGACCTACTGGTCGGTTTACGTAAGTGAAGTTGGAAGAAAGTTTCCTTGGTAATGAGTCAAAAAGAGAAATGTTTTGAATATTCCTTTTTTTAGACACATATTTTTCTATCAAACTTCACATATTATGTAGACTGTAGAGACAATATAAGAATATACTTTTTATTACTTTTAGTTGGTTTATAGTCTTCTCTGAGTCTTGTACCCTTTTAAATCTAAAACCTACCTGACACCTGTCAGCGATGCGATAAAAGTGATATAAAAATATTAAAATGACTTCAAAAAAAAAAATTACTAATTAAGATTGGAAACTCTTACAACTCTCACAATATTTATCTTAGGCAGCTAAAGATACATTTAATTAAAAATAGTAACTACAATTGCAATAGGTTAAGGTCTTCCAATGACGATATGCAATGTAACATTTTGTAATGACTATAATATTAAAAACTTTGATTTCCATTTACCAAAAATGTCAGGACCCTAAAAGTTTCTAGGAAATTATGGCGTGTATTTCTTGAGTGAAGCATACATAAGCGTCTATTACCGTCATGCTTCTTACTTTTAATAATAAAACATGACGTCAAACAACTAAAATGGCTGAATATGTAGACCTTGTTTCAGGCTAAGTTAAGAAAGGAGCCTCTCTCTTTCTTGCAATATAAAAGACAAGTACGCAATACAGACCAGTAAAAAATCATTCAAATCTCGCGCCACTCAGATCGTCAGTCCCACTACCACTGGCAGTGTCAGATATTCCTAATAATCTCAATCCACCCGGGGTTGCCTCAAACGGAACCAAAACCTTATATAAGTAGGACAAATATTGTATCGCTACATAAAATAATTATATATCCGAAATTAGTGCGCCAATTTATTACGCGAATTGCTGGCTTTATTGCCTATAGAGCCATTTATATTTCGATAAAAGTTTATGAGTGGGTCATTACTCTTAATTTATGCTATTTGCCTGCTGTTAGAAGGTATTTTAGCGGTAAATATAGCAGTAATTTGTGTCTGATTTTAATTTCTCCATAGGTTTCATATTCACCCATAATTGGAATCACCAGATAACTATATTATCAACAATTTTTCCCACACTTGTGTTTTTATCATACAAGGTACATATATAATTCAGAAAGGCAAGAAATTTAATTTTTCCCATTTAATTCAATCGTATTTATGGCGATAAATACGATACACTGGCGAGTGTCCAATACACAAGAATTTTAAGCAATTATTTTATTTTCTCTTGAAGCAGTTTGCTATATTTTTGTTTAGTCTTTTTAACAATTTAGATAAATCAAGTTTTTCTCAGATAAGAGTGAAAACACCATCGAAACAAATCGTGGAATCCGATAAAATAAATACTGTAGTAGTAATAAATACTTGGGATAAGCGATGAAAAGTCGTCTACAAAAGTAACGCTTCAAAATTAATTCTTCTTCCTTCAACGTAGCAATATAAAGGAATTCATATTTTTTTCGGCGAAACGAAATTTGGTATTCTTATTATGGTAAACAGCAATTTGTTACATTCTAGGAGTCTATTTCAATTACGATCGGACACTTAAAACCATTGCTTAACATTAAGCAAAACCGTAACAACACTCTTACTGTTTGGTAATAGAGATGATTTTCGTATAACCTATAACCTGCGTTATTTTGAAAAAGCTCGGAGCATGTTCGCGGCATCACGAAGGGTTGTTTGTACGCGGTCGCCATGGTAACCGTATCTTGTATCTCGGAAGCTTCGCATGGTATTACAACTATTGAGTCGGTCACTCGGACATTCACCCTGGCTGATTTATTGGCTATATTCCGCGCCATACTCATTAATTGCGAAATAAAAATATGCGATAAACTGAATTACCACCGATAACTTTTTTTTATATTGCAACTTCCCATTTTTTGGTAGGAAAATATTTCCTAGATTCTAATGAGGTGGGTTCATGTCACCATTGTTTGAAGGGCATTTAAAGCCACATACCGTCGAGTTTTGGTTGCTCTACTTTGATGTGGTTGTTGTCTGTTATCTTATGCAATTATTCATCTATATTGGACGGTATGAGTGTGTGGGTATTAAACGATCATGATCAAATAGGGTACCTCCCAAGTGAACTCATGACATCAATGATGACTTCAAATTATTATGATAATTTGAGTGTGGATTTGAGTTTCGATTGTATTGTGTTGTGTTTTAAGTGCACGTATAAGCAGTAGTAGTAAAAGCAGTTAACCATGATATAATATAATAAATAATTACAAATCCAACAGTGCCCTCTGGTGAGCATTCTTCATAACACAATTTCTGCTATTCGCCGTTAGATGTCGCTATTTTCTATCAAGTTTTGTGTGTAAACCCGATTGGGATAAAAAAACATAAGGTAATGCTCAAATGATTTTTTTATTTTCTTAAAGTTATCATGATAAGTAAATATATTAATCACTAAAATACAATAAGAAAGTAACTATTGTTCTTACGAACTGATGAGGTTTTGACACTTGCTTTAAAATTCAATGAGTTTAAACATGTAAATAGTTTTAAATTTTAATACCTAGTACAGATTCATTCTATTATTTCTATTGAAAATTCAAACTATTATGTGTACATGATATTAAACACGACTAATTAATTTTTCGAAGGTGTATGGATATTTCCTTACTAAATTGAGACTAGTTTTATAAACGCTATAATACTTGGATAATCTATTGATAAATTTAAATTTCTGAGAGATGATTATATGTGAAACTTTTCCTATTACAATTCAAACTAATGCAGAAGAACCTCTCATGATTAACACAATAAGTTATGTATATGTCGTTCAAATATCTAGTACTATGATAGCTCTTACTGTAGTTGCTTATAAATAAAATGAAGAACAATTCAAATGCAGCAGAGTATATTACAGCAAATAACATAAGATGCTTCATTACAATAAATTAACACACACGAAATCACATTCAGATCAGATTAATATACCGAATACTTGCGCCATAAAAGGAATAGTCGTGATAACATCGAACACTACTAATTTTATAAAAAATGTATGGATGCTTTACATAAATGTGTCAATGAAAATGTAAAAAAAAACAATGAATGTGATTTGAAAATTGAATGAGACGTAAATACGAATCAAATTAAGATACTAGTGAAACCCATTTTTAATTATTTTTCTCACTTTTATCTTTGCCTTTTCCATTCCTTTTTCATAGGGCGAGCCCGCACATTCCACAGACCAGAGATTATTGTTGGAACAGAAAAACGTTCCGAGCTATCTTATCCCGGCGTGAATCATTATATTTGTTTAATTATACGAAAAGAACGGAGTAAAATTTACAAAATGAGAAAAAAATAAGACGTCTCATTATAATGATAAAATGTAAGGCCATTCCATTTTGGCGCAACTTATATCTAATTATGATTTCGTCTTAAATGCGAGGACTAATATATATTGGCACTGGAAACTATCAGTTTCGTTACATTTATCTTAACAATATACAGATTGGAACGTTCAAGTTTAATTTTCAGGTAAGTAGATACTTATTTATGAAGTAGAAAAATGGAATAGTGAAAAATATTCTCTATTTACTACAATTATTGTTTACTACTTTAAACGTAAATGACAGCCTAAGACTTAGCACACACGATTCTCACTATTGTGGTGGAAAACTTTTTTTTTCACATTGCCACACTGTTTAAACAGCCTACTAAAATAGTTACATATATTTTTTTAATTTTTAATTTTA
The DNA here is from genome assembly GCA_905147235.1 of Erynnis tages. Lineage (NCBI taxonomy): Eukaryota > Metazoa > Arthropoda > Insecta > Lepidoptera > Hesperiidae > Erynnis > Erynnis tages. The sequence goes on from LR990076.1 coordinate 1,769,983, forward strand.
AAACAGTGTGCAGGTGGGTCGACGTGTTATACTCTAATAATGGTATATTTTATGAGAATTTTATACTTATCTATACGTAGGTAATACTAGGTTAATTTTCGAAAAAGTCACTGTTCGTCTCGTTCTGACCGCTCTACAAGAAAGAGAAGAAGAACGCGGGAGTTAAGCAGAGAGAGAATACATGCCATGGAAACATTATTTCTTAGATTCGGATATAAACAAAAAATCGGTCTAAAAGGAAAAAACATAAAAACAAAAATAAAATCAAACTCAAATAAAATAAAGCGTCATATATTATTATTATTTATTATCATTTTCAGATGATGCTTGCTATAAAAAGTGGCATGGACATATAGTTGTTAGCTATAAATATTCGTATACAAGAAGGGAGAGCAGTTCGCTTGCAAGCACTAAAAGTATTTAGGAGTTCGAAGCGAGAAGATTATAGACATATGAGGAACTTAACAAATAATTAAAATAGAAGAATTTAAAGAAATAAGGCTTAAGACACACGTACGACAAAACGGAAACATTTTCGTTTTTGAATAGGTTGATTTACAAATCGCATTTCATAGTGTCAGAAATTGAACAGATATTAAAGTAAAAAAATAGTGTTCAAGCTACTCGATTTTAATATAATGTGTAGTTAACTAACGCATCTAATTTCAAATATCTAAATCAAACCTCAAAGAAGACCAAAAACTCGTATTTAGGGTGGTAACTGGAAATACTGTTACGTGCAACGAAAATAGTCTCCAGGGGTGTAAATAAATACAAATATCTTTCTAAGTTGCTTGTCGTCGTTTCGTATGTCATGTACGTGTGTACCAAGCCGAGTATCTAAATCGATGTTAAAATCGATTCGTTATCGAAGATAGAAGTCGAAGTTTACCCAGCGCCACGAGCCGGTCTGGGGAGAACGACAGGGGGAGGCAGGAGCATATCGAACTCCTCCACAATTGTCTTTGGATGGAGAGCGCTGAGGTTGTTGTCTATGGTGTATGTTCTCGCGTGGGTCTGGACTACGGGCTGGGCGGGGCGGTCGTTCACCAGCCAGTCTTTGGGTCCTGTCTTGGCCCTCGCGTCCCTACGACGCATCAGCTGCTTGTCGCGCATGCGCCTCAGACGGGCGAGGTGGCCCTTGACCTGCTGAGGGCTGAGGCCGGTGCGACCAGATTTCAGCAGCTCGGCGTTGTACTGGTACGAGCCCTCGGGGTCGCGACGGTTCCATTGGTAACTGGAAGTAGAGAAAAAGTTATTTAGGATGTAATTTTGATTTAAAGTTTTACACAGAAGAGGTTAATGGTATAGATTTTTTTTAATGTTAAAGAAGTAAAAAAAGTAAAGCTAAAGTATAGTAACCGTCATGAGTCGTGAGCGCAGATGATTAGTGGTAGGGATATTGTATGATTTCGGCCAATGTACAGCAGCCGAAAAAACATGCTAGACCAATAGGCGACGTACACTGATGAACTGACGAACCATTCGCGTGAACCAAATACACTGTAATGTCAAACCGACCAATAAAGATTGTGCTCACGACTCATGCCGACTACTATATTAAGTTTAGGGCACAGTGTCATCCTTCTGATTAATGGCATCACAAAAATGTTACAATATAACTACACTAATAATTATAATCAGCCCTTTAGTTTATCCAAATACTAAAGTTGACACTGAAGGTATAATTTTAGCCTTACTAAATTTCCAAATCAATATGACCAACATCTGTATATATACCTTGGGGTTACCTGTAAAACACTAGCAACCGCAGCACTAGGTAGCTGACACCATTAGCAACAACTTTTGTTCTACGACTTAAACGACACGATAAATAATACAGGTTATTTATCAGCCAAAATATAAAGTATCTTACTAAACCGACATTGAGTGTTCATAAAATTGCAAACACTGTAAGATTCTCTTACCCTGGGAATGGCCTCTTGAGCCGTCTCGGCGCGTTCGGTCGTGATCGTTTCTTCTGATCGTTGGGTCTCAAGTCGTACGGTTTGTTCCTCAAGGGATTCCGCTGATAGTCCTTCGCTAGGCGTAGAGGACTCGGACGGAGATCGAAGGACTTCGGGTTCAGGACGGGGTTGCTGGTGACGTCATTGATGCGGGGGTCGTCGACCTCCCTGCTCACGCTGGGTGCCGTTATCTCGTTGATCTTGCCCATTCGCTGGTAACGCCGGCGGAGATCCTTGAGTTTTGGCTTGGAGACCTTCTTTAGTTTGGTCTGGCAGATGTACTGACGCGGTTGGAAGCAGTTTTGTGGGGCCCATCTGAAAGCAATTGGCGAATGATGAGTGAAATCTTCATATTTACTGTCGTGGTAACTTTTGCCATTTATATATACTCGTACCTACATAAAATGGGAAGTATTAAAATGTTTAAATGCCAGCGGTCAGTGCCGCGGTGATTTTGACAAACAGAGATCTAATGCTTGTAAAATCTCGACGGTATGTGTAGGTATTATGTATCGGCACATTAGCTGTAATTTTTAAACATTCTCAGGACCCTTCAGGCAATCTCATCAGCCTTTGGAAATTTCACTGTTGGACGACATAACGTAACACAAGCTGAAGAATTCAGCTCTGTTCAGTTCTGAATTTTATGAATCAGACGCTGTTGTATTTTCACGATATCGGTTCACTATTAAAGGGTGGTCTTTACCCTTCTAATTAAGGCAACGTCGTCAAGTAAACATAATTATTACAACTGTCATAAATCATCGAAATTAAGCCAGACAATAGGCATGATGACTAATTTTCAAAAACTCTTCTATGATATTCAGAAGTTTCTATTATGTCTAAAATATATCATATTTTTGTAGAAAATTAAGGATTTTGTGCAATAAAAGTACATTTAAATTTTAAGTTTCAAATTCATTCCAAAACGCTCGCCCATGTCATGGCGTCTGTCATTGCGCCACGGCTCAGTAAAAAATGCCAGATCGCGTATAATATGCTTACGAAAAAAATGACGTTTACTAAGACGTGACGTAATTTGACGTAATTCGATCTGATGGGTGTTTAAGTTATCATGGCGGATTGTTGTATTTTGTAGATTTATTTTAACAAATAAATTATTAATCTCGATATTAATAAGATAATAAATACATGTTTCAAAATCTTTGAATCCTATTTCATTAGATCAGAAAAATATTTTGGCGATACTTGATTACTGTAATCATGCCTATTGGCACGAAGCTCGCTTATTTTTAACATTTGACAGATCGCGAATTGACGTAAGTTCAAATGGTTTGACATTTCAATATCAGCTCTTCGCCATTCATTCGAAGAGTGTGACCGTGTGGATATGTTCCGATTGTCCTCGTTCTGAGACAGTGGCCATTGATTGGATGACTCACAATTCCGCCTCCGTTTTATTGGTGAAAACAAATTGAATATTATTAATGATCAGCTTAATAGAATTGCCCTTGAATCGTCCCAGAAATCTATTGACGTGTACGCTTACGTATACGTTTTGCGTGTGAAATGTTATAGCTTATTGATTAGTCCATTGAGAGGTTCGATCAAATCAGTCTAGAAATGTTTGCTAAAAAAACCTCCATCCAAGCAAATCTGTTTAAATTTTCGTATTTACTTGCCAGGACGAGACAACGAACGTTTCTCGAAATGAATATTAAGTAGGATTAGATATTCTTCGCTTGTTAATTTTTGGAAAAACGGAAATTTGGCCTATTGAATGTCCAGTAAACAGACACAATAGTTAAACAATAGCAGTCGGACCACCGGTGGTTCGATGCAAATTAATAGTTTAAAAAGACGTCTAAAGGGTTAGGTACTCGCTTACAGCTTGAATATTTAGAATGATTTTTATCGTAGCGTTCAATAATTAAATTTCAATATGCAATTAAGTTGTTGTTTTAACCCATTAATGACCCACTACAGGGTCGGGTCTCCTCTCACAGTGAGAGGGATGTAGGCCTTAGTCCACCACGCTGGCCTACTGCGGGTTGGTGGAGTTCACATGCCTTTGAGAACATTTTTTTTTTGTGAACTCTCAGGCATGCAGGTTTCCTCACGATGTTTTCCTTCACCGTAACAGCAGGTGATATTTAATTTTATAAATCGCACGTAACTTTTTTACAAAGTCATTGGTGCGTGCCACTGGGATTCGAACCCGGACCCCTCGAATCGAGGTCGAATTCTAAGCCACTGGGCTATCACCGCTGATAAGCAATTAGGTATTCCATCAGTATTCCTTTTAAATTAAGCAACAAACACAACTAATGGCAAATGAACTATAGAACACTAATATTTTATTGGATCGGATTAACCAGTATAGACCCGTCTCATTCCCCTGTTTGCGACATATGTGGTGACTGTGGATTAGAGGGGCCAGAACAATGGTTATTGCTTCGACGTTCACCACACGCCATAAAAGTTTTATGTGCGGTTCGAGGTATCGATCTTTGCTAACAATCGTTTTGGCTAAGAGGCTTCATTCATTTTTAGTTTTGTTGTTGCTGGTTTAAATTATGGGCGATTGCGATTGCAAAAATATTGTTGGTTAATCTTTATGAGTTGTATATTTGAAGATTTGATGAATACGAGAATACAAATACAAAAAGATTAGGAAATTTATTTTGTGCTCGGAAAATAAAAGTGTTTTTTTAAAGATCGGAACATCTTTGAAAACAAAACTATAGAAAAGCTCAACTATGACGTCTTCACCAATCCGCATTGGCGCAGCGTAGCGCGTGGTAGAGTATGCTCGAGGCCTCCCTCTGTTGTGGGAGAGACCCGTGTTCAACAGTGGGCCATGAAAGGTGAGAGTTGAGGTTGTAGTGCTAGAGTAGTGTGTGTTTTTGGACGTAAATCGGCTGGCAAGTAATGAAATCGCTTTCGTTTATGACTTAAGCCGTATTTTGGCTTACGGGAGGAATGTGTGAGCCAGGGGTCGGCAGCTGAATGCGTGTCATGTTCGCCCTGGCCTTGAGTCCCCCTCGACAGAGTTTGTCACGAAATGGACATTTGCCATTTCAAAGGAAACGGGGCTCGATCGGATTAAAATAGGAATCGCCACGCTTCATTTATATTGAGAGACGGGAGTTTTAATTTACAATTCTATAAGCCGCAACTCGCAACGCAGACTAAAGAATATATCTTAATCAAAATTTAGCAATGTATTGGATTGAATTAGCAAAATCCTTATGTCAAAGAACAAAGCACAATAAATTCCTTAACTTTTCACGTAGAAAGTCTGTTTCTTGTTTTTATGACGAGGACAGCACAAACATATTAGTGTAGTGTAAAGAATAGATGCTAAATTCCATAACGTTTCACGTGAATATCTTGTTTTTATCGTTATAAATTATTATAGGTTCGTTAACCTATGCTTACCGTACAAGCAATAGTACCTATCAAAAGTAGAAAGGGGAGTCGAAACATGAAAAATGATAAGGTGACCATTAACATAGTAATAACATAATAACATAGTAATTATAACATAATAAATATAACCATAGTAACCCAATGGCTCACTACTGGGTCGGGTCTCCTCTCACAATGAGAGAGATGTAGGCCGCCGTCCACCACGGTGGCGTACTGCGGGTTGGTGGAATGATAAGGTACCTGTAGAGCAACTCCGGCATCATGGCGATGCAGTGCCACTGCAGCTGCTCGGGGGTCATCTTCTTCATCTTGGAGAAGGACTGGTAGCGCATCTGCTGCAGCTCGCCGCCCCACTTCCACGCCTTGGCGCTGATGTCGTATATGCCCCCGATCCAGCGACTGGACTTGCCTGGAATCATTTATATACTGTTAAGGCCAGGGCCGTCTTTAACCTATTGGAGGCCCTGGGCAATACTGGGCATATTAGTGGTTAGTACTATTGTAGTACTATTACTATTAGTACTATTATAGTCAGTAATTAAGGTTCGATTTCATCGAATTTTATAATAGGAGTTTTTTGGTAATAAATGGTTATCGTTTGGTGATCTGACAGGAACTAGGGACTTTGTATTTGATTTGAGGGGGGCCCTATCGATCGCGGGGCCCTGGGCACTTGCCCAAAGTGCCCACTGGGAAAGAATGGTCTGGTTAAGGCCCTGTGCCATAATCATGACACGAGCACACTATTGTAAGAGCTCACGGCATTGATCGATGAGTGAGCAAGATCGCGGGTCTATGGGTCGTCGGTAAAGGTCGGTGCATCACTGCAATACCGCGGGTTTATATATTATACCGATGAGCCGGGTTTGTGGCTCACCGGTGTATCATTGTGTCGGTGTATCGGTATTACAATACCGAGATCTATATAACGATGAGCCTGGTTCATACTCGTCATGTTTGCTATATTTTGCGGCGAATCTTTAGACACGACGGACGGTTTTGTTCGTTAGTCGATCATCAACAATGTGCCGCGCGTAAACCGCCTTCTTTAAAACCGCGGTATAGGCTTGTACGACGATCAACGACTCTGATAAAAGGCCTTTATATGATCAGACGGAGGAGTAAAAGAAAAAATGGGCTCAACTTTTCAAAAATAAAAATAAAAAACATCGTTATCGTTTTAAGGATAATACAGTAAATAAATTATTGATAGAGAATACCGTATAAGTATAACTCTATAAAAAATTGCATGACAGCAGTTCTCGCCAGAATAAAAATGACAAAAATAAATGTCCCCTTATTATAGATGTCCCATTTTTGAAACCCTTTATTATGAAGGAGGAGAATAGACGGAGAGAATAGATGTATTTACTGATGCCATGATTGTTGAGGTAGTTGCGGAGATGCCGGTCCTCCCAGCGAGCCGGCACCGATAGATTGCCATGTCGGTCCTGTAACAATGGAGAAAACATAAAGCTATAATTATGTTTTGTAAATAATACGTTTTGTAAATTGTAAATATTTGAATCGTGCATTGCCCTGGATGGGTGATCACTAGTGCCGAATTAAATGCGCTTTCATCCTTTGGAGGGCACGTTAACGCGGCGGTCCCGGTTGTTATCGATACGATAGCAGACGTTACACCTTGTCGGAGGCCCTATGGGCAGTTTGAAAACACCCGAAACGGGTTAGCCACTAGCCCGTTCCTCCACCAATCCTTTGGAGCAGCGTGGTGGAGTATGCTCCGAGCCTCCCCTGGCTGCGGGGAGATACCGAACTGATAGAAAACACGTTTTCTATCATTTCCATTCATTCCAAGATAGCATTAAACATAACGATATTTCAGTACCTACCAGTCACAATCGCATGTCATTACAATGTATGACAATAACTCCTTAAAGATGTAAGAAACCTACGAGTACCGGGACGGTGGCCAAAACCTTGAAACGCCAAAACATTTGAAAAGTGACTGTAGTAATGGCTTCATGACCTATTTTGCGAATTATTTGAGTTCTAAACGATAATTATGTACTTTACATCTTGTTTGTAAACCTGTAACCCATTAAAAACTCACTATACGGTCGGGTCTCATGTAAGCCTTAGTCCATCACGCTGGCCTAATGCGAGTTGGTGAACTTCACATGCCTTTGAGAACACTCTCAGGCATGTAAGTTTCCTCACCATATTTTCTTTAATCGTTACTGGAGGTGATTAGATTTTAAGAAAGCCGTTGATGCGTGCCACTGGGACTCGAATCCGGACCCCTTACGCAAGAGGCCGAGTTTAAAGCCACTGAGCTATCAATGCTTTCTAGAGAGAATATCGCAGATATGGATATCTCAAAACGACTGTGCTAAATTTTTGATTGGTGTTAATAACTTTATAACAGTGGTTTCAGGTGGTATGTACGAGATATTATCAGGCATATTATCGCTCCGTCAACCTCAAGACCGTTCTCAGACATCGAAGTGGTACCCATTGAGTCATCAAATACAAAGTTGACGGGAGACAGGTCCGTATGTCTATAGTTGCTTGTTTAACATGTTTGTTTATGGCTTACAACTAGGTACACAAATGTCAGGGTTTGTGTCTTTGTCGTTATGTTTGCAACATTGTTTAAGATGGACTTAGGGTTTGTACATAATGTATTCTTTTCTTTTCTATTCTTTTTAGCAAACGGGCATGTAGGCTTTATGCAAATAAATAACGCTTCACACTCATAGCCCCACACTAGGATTCCCTGTGTAGTGGGTGCCATGGACACACACAAGACAAGAACACAACACACCCAGACCAGAAACAGAAATTTAAACTCATCATTCAAATTTCTGCTCTGCTGGAATCGAACCCAGGACACTCCGTGCAGCGCACCGGTGTCTCAACCACTGCGCCACTTGGGTCGTCGTCATTTGAAGTTTTAACTAAAAAATCCTCGAATTATCTCTAATTAAATAAAATATCCACATCATTTCAGTACAACACCCTTGATAAGGAAAACAAATTAAAAATCCTCATTCGAAATATCAGTCAGTATGTTGTAAGGACAGCCTTAATAGAGGCAAAAAGTATTTTGCCTCAACAATGGTCGCCATTAGAAATCATCGTACCATCATTATCCATCATTACCACCCATAGAGCTTGATGATGTTTAGATGCCGTCATGATGTCATCAGGAAGGTCGTTACCATTTTGTCCTACTTCTCAGTCGAGTTCACGTTAGAGCCAGAACTCACGATACGGTTTTTACACACGCCCGCACACGGTTGCGGGCCCGCAGATCCCGTAGAATGCAAATATGTTATACATGTAAAAAATGAAATCAGTTTTCACGGCGCGTTTGCGGCCACGATCCACTGTCGGCCGCAGACTCTGCGGTTTGCGTCCGCACAATCTGCGGTCGACTGCGGGCTGAAATTCAAGTGATCGCTATCCTCCCATCCGATAACCGCACGTCCTGCGGCGTCCTGTCGCAAGCTTTGCGGGCGAAATCGCAATCGCGGCGGCTGCGGTACCGCACAGAATACCAGTCTCGTGAGTATAGGAGTATAGCCGCCGCAACCGGCGCGGCTAATAACCGGATCGTGAGTTCCTAGCGTTAATTTGCAATTTCTAAAGCGCCGCCTCTGTCACATAGAAATTGAATGAACTAATTCGCTATTGGTATTCCGAGAATAGATCTTTACGGTATTTGTTGAGTAGGCAAGCTATTGTTATGGATATATATCATTCATGAGTTCCAGATACTAGTACCATAGGATTGGGAAACGAGTTTGCAAGTTAGATGTTATTTTTCAAGAAGATATTTAAAATGGTAATGAAGATGCGCCTTTATGTATATCTGCAATGCGCTTTTTGTGAATACACCAATTTAGCATTTACAAACCCGCATTAGGCGAGCATGGTGAACTCAGGCCTACCTTCTCATTGTGAGAGGAGACCCGACTCTGTAGTGGGTCATTAATGGGTTACTGACAATTAATTTTACAGGCAAGTTATATCGCAGATAAAGTGATGCCGTCTTCTCACGTACAATCACCGGGCTTCCCTTGGAATTCCTTAGATTTTTCCGACATTATATCTGTGTCGAGTGTTACCTGATGATATCATAAACCTCCCATAATTTTATTAGCTATAAAATATATACAATCGGTCTATAAACCTAGTTTTAGCTGCATGCTGAACATCGTCGGCATATGAATAATGATAATTCTAATGTTAGCTGTGAAAAATTATTTTTTATAACCGTTGCATGGTTAATTTTCATAATGTTGTAATTATAAAAGTGTTCTGGGATAAGAAGTAGCCTGGGCCTAGCTACGTCTTTGTAGAGGTAAAAAATTACAAATAAATAAGGGCAACTAATACAAATGGCAGCGGTGATAGCCCAGGGGCTTAGAATTCAACCTTTAATTTATGGGTCCGGGTTCGAATCCCAATGACTTACTAAAAACGTGTATGTCTGCTTGATAAAAATAAAATTAAATATCACCTGCTGTTACGGTGAAGGAAAACATTGTAAGAAAACCTGCATGTTTGAGAGCTCACAAAAAAAATGTTCTCAAAGGCATGTGAAGTCCACAGCTGGGCTATCATCGCGATGTGGATAATTACGACCACTTAACATCAGCTGACTTGCGTTTACTAATTTACGTCTCACAGGGTATTTGTAATAAAAATAAGTCATGAACCATGTTGATTGCATTAAAACATAGTAATTAATTGTTATTAAAATCTTATTAAGTATGGTTATTTGGAGTTGTAAGCGTATTTGCAGATAGCATTATGGTTGATTTCACTTAGTATTTTATGAGCTTTCACAAATTGCTACATCTATGATACGTGCTGTTTCATATCAAAAGGTCATAAACTTTTATGTTTAATTTTAAATATAAACTGATCAGGGTCATCGCTCAGACTTCTCCAGATAATGTAGTTTATAAACACTGGATTCAAGTACATAGATGCTTGAACAATAAAGTCGTGCTGTTTGACGTAATTAGTTTTATAAAAAAAATTAATGATTTATATGATGTGCAAACGATTCTAATATTGTACTTTCTATTTTTAATCATTATTTTATTTAGTATGGGTCCTGCCTGAAATAAAGATTATTTATTTATTTTATTTATTTATTTATTTATTTAAAGCCATATCAAAAAACTAAATAAAACTAAATTGTTTTTCGTTACACTTATAAAATAAATCTTAAATAACCATTCTATTATGCAACTCGAAACGTTTCGATGGCTTGGAGTTAGACCGACCAACATACGTGAGGTCCCCTAACCAAAGGTGTTTGAATTGAGCTCTCCTTACTGGTAATATGCGCTGACATGGGACAAGTGTACGCAATACCGTTATCGTACGACAAAGGAGCCACCAATTTTGTGGGCGCATTTAGGAGAACATTTGCACAATAATTAAGTGACGTCATGACCGAATACTCTAAAATTGCTACCTCTCACAAAAATTTGAGAACCTACTTACATACTTGTATTATCTGAGATCTTGCCATGCAAATCTACTCGTAGATCAAGATAATAATGAAAATTGAGCCACACTCGTTTACAAAGCGGTTTATAAGAGTGGCGGTAAGGTCACTGGGCGAGTTACAATGGCTTTATTGCGAGCTTAAAGGAATGTCTTAATTAATTAACCTATTTACCAAAATTCCTACTTTATACACTAGGGCGGGCAAATCTATGAATAGTTGTTCGTTTCGGATATTCTTAGAAATGTGTAACAGAGTTCAAGTGTATAATGTGGCATCATTATTTCGCTAGCTAGAAACGCTAGAACTTGGTCGTAAACTGTCGTGCGTCACTTCATTTGATTGTTTATGTCGCCCTAGTAAATGTTTGAGTGTTCTAAATTATTCATTCTGTGGCTGTATTTTAATATTATGTATTAACTAGCTTCTTCAAACCCCATATCCATCTAAAATGGCTTATATTACTTGATCCATTATTTCGAGGGCACGCTTGCTTCTGCTAGCAGCAACTTCTTGTTTCATCACATTCGGTTAATCGTCAAGTGATGTCGTCACTGGTATGTTGAATCATTCTATCGAAGTTTTCTGAACTGACTGAAAAAATCATCAAAGTGTATGAGCCTATGGGAGATCTCTCTTATCCAAAAGAGCAGCATAAACACATAAGAGATATTTACAGTATGGTTGTTCATTATTATGATTAATGAATTTCCAAACTTTAAAGTAAACCAAACCAAAGATATTTTAGTCTAAACTGTGCGTGAGGAAATTTATATTTGTGCATTAGAATAAGCAGCGGAAAGAACCTGGCTTCAAAGTCAAGGCTGACAAAACAAAACCACACTGTCCGCATTTTGCGAGCGCTATCCTGAATAACAAATTCTGTTCTTGTCTGTATGTGCCAAACGCTTATCAAAGATTAAGTAAACATACAGAGAAATTTAAAATTTCATACAATATTTGCGTCGGTATTAGGTACAACTGAATTATATTTGAGGCAGAAACGTTATCGCGGAAAAATACAGGAACAGTTTTATACATAGTATTAAGGATGTGATAGGAACAATCTACTTTTGATAATTTACAATAATAATAAATAACATAAATAAATAACGCTTCAAACTCTTTAACTACTCGTGTATTCGCTTAGTTAAAAAAAGTAGATACCTTGACATACATACATACAAGCGAATCACATACTCGAAACAACTTAGTGGCAGTTTATTTAAAACCTGTAATATTCTTTATCTTTCACTTGTTATAAGTTTTCTTAATCGCCGTTTCTCTCGTTAACAGCAACATAGCAAATCACTTTCACACCTGTCGCAAACCGCACCGTTTATTTCAGACACAAGCAGAAGGAAATTTGTGGTTTTTTAAACAATGCTGCGAAGGCCTTTGAAAATATTAATCCCGTCCTTAGAGAAAGATTGGATTCGAAAATCGAAAAAAATCGTTCTAACGTTGCGTTTGTTGAAAAAATATCGAAAAAAGAATCATTTCATCGATAAGAAAAGTTTAATGAACTAAGACATCGAAATTGGTAGTTACATTATCAGAATCTTTTCTCACGCGAAGATCGAATAAATCCGATCCGAAATGGCGTTTTTTGAAACCAAATGCATAGTTAGTTTATTCATTTTATTAACGAAAAAAGGCTTCAATGCTGATACATCAACATAGATAGTAACATTTTTGAAAGTACGATATATATCCATCTATTAGATGGAAACGGAATTTTAATTCACTCTTCCTTCTTCTTTTAGTTGTACGGGCACAGCCATAATTCTCAGGAAAGTTAATTCTTTGATTAACACTAATGATTTTCCCTGTATATCGTTAGATCTGAGTAACGCTCTTTCACAAAACAGAAATAAGAGTACACTGAGAATAGATAGAGGAATTGAAATTCATTATTTAGAGAGGATTATTTCTGGCAAATATATCTGGCTTTTTTGTATCGAACAAGTGACAGTAGGTGGGAGTGGGCATGACAAACAAACTTACGGATATATTAGGTTTATATAGATACATATGTCTAAATGCACACAAATAAGAAGCTAAAAGTATGCCTGGTAAAGAATGCAAGACCTTGGTCTAAAGATGAAAATAGATTGCAAAGAGTTTATAATTCGATGCATGGCAACATTTGCGTTCTCGGAAATCAGTCAATATTTGTGCAGTGTTTTGTTATATAACGTGCAAAATCCTAAACAATTTTTTTAATCGGTTGATTTATTTAGTTGAATCTTATGTTTATAGGTCGATACCTACACGGTCAAGCCAAATGGCGCGATCTACGGTTAAATATGAATGTATGTGTGGAATCTATTTGGCATGACATAAAACTCTCGATTTCCATTCGTATGAAAATCTGTTTTAAATATGAATGTAATTTAGCGCGTCAACGTATTTTTAAATTCCGCGCAGGGAATCTTGCTCGGGAATTGCTCCGACAAAATCGGTCGCCCGCGTCAATTTATCACAATCACATGTCAGTGCGGTATTGCCAGTTAGGACAAAACTATTCAGAGATCTATGTTTGAATTTTGTCGCGTTTGATGGTTGGTCGGTCATGTCGATACGCGACAACCAATAAGGACAAAGTCGATGTCGTGTCGTGAAAAAAATTGGACTGATCGTGACTGTTACGTTACGTCCATCGATTTGACTATTGTTGGAAGCGTCTCGCAGAGGGAAGTGGCATGAATCTTATCTTACACCATCTTAAATCTAATTTCCACGCAATTTCCACGCCGTGCGCAAAATTCTTCACTTACCTACCTACGTGATAAAACACGTCTACACGCAAATCGTTTTAAATGTTCAATTTATTTGGTTTTTCTAGGAAGTGCAGAAAGCATGAAATTTTCACTTGGATTTAATGCAATTATTTCGCGAGAAATGTAGAGAGAACATTTTGTTAGAAAATTTATTTTATTGTTGTAAATAAATTATTGAATGACTTTTATCTTTAATTTCTAGTTTGATATTAGCAGCAGTTTGTTATCGAAATTATCACAGCAACAACGCAATAGGCTAGCGTGGTGGTCTAAAAATGAAAAAAATTAAAAGTGTTCTTCGAATGGGCCTGATAACAATCTAGGCGAAGATATAACTCTTTGGTCGTAAATTACTATCGGTAAATAGTAATTTACGATTTCATACTTCTACGAGTGTGCTCTCATACTCTCATGTAGCAATTTTTACCGCTTCTTTTAATCTCGGCACGCATGACTGTACAAAATTCCGATAGTTTTATTATAGTCATGAGGTCTGTTTATATCAATAAACATAAATAAACAGACCGCATGGCATTCTGTTCATGGAAATATCTTTCTTTTATAGCATATCTAGGTGCAACTAAATATACTTTTACTGTACTCTAAATTAGTTTTCAGATGGTTGAGACACTTAAAACAAATAATACTTGGAGCCAGTAATTGAAAGGAAGAAAGAAAGAAAAATGTACGTACACCTACAAACGACTACTACATACTATTTAAGTATTATAAATAGTATTAAATAATACACGCGTTTTTGCATGTGTACAATGTACATATCCCGATTCATTGGGATTGAGCTCTTTCTTTAACTTCCCAAAATCTGCAAGGTCCGCTAGAAATAGAAAGATTGTCAATATAAACAAAAAAAGCCGTGCGAACTGACAAAAAGACACTTGGTTCATATCCGTTTGTTTTATAAATGCGCGCCAAATTTCCGTTAGTAACACTTATACAAGCCAAAACAATGCAAATACGTTTATGAGTGTTTGCCATTCTGCTGCATATATCCAGTTACCCTTGGCCTTATTTCAGGAGTGTTTTACATGAAAAGCGTTTTTCTGACCGCGTTTCGTGTTAACTAGGGATGTTGAAAATGAAATAAAGTATCGATAAATCGATGTGTCGATATTTATAAAAGTATCGATAAATCGATGTGTCGATATTTATAAAAGTATCAATATCGACGTCGATAGATCGAAAGAGACAAGTTTTAGAAAAATTGCTGTTTCAAAATAATTATAAGTACCTTATTAAAGTCCGTAATCCATAATTTCAAAAGTATTTTATGGATATCGATGAAATTGATGGATGGAAACGATATATCGATATTTTTTCACGAAGCCTAGTGTTAACGAGACCATAACTTGCCCAAACCTATTTCAATATTTATAGATTGATGCAGACGCAGCATTGTATATCGAGAGATTTGTTTTTTATTGTTTATCGTGAACATTAAACAAGATATAAATTGTGTTAGCCGATAGAGCGAGTGGGCGAAGTGTTAGTATTAATATTTAATAGAGGCATAAAAATGAAAGTGTAACGGAGATCTTTTCGTAACTTTTCATCCCACTGGTCAGTGAAAACAAACACTTTACATAATTATCTATTATGTGTAGGTATAACTACCTTGAGTAACTTTTAATGGTCATTAGTTTGAATAATTTGAATGCCAAACGAGCATATTCTCAACTTTTCAATTTAAATCAGGTATCCAAATAAAGAATAGATACCTACCAAGGCTACCACTGTGATATTACGACCTGTAATACAGTATTAACATAATTATTAGTTTTTTCATTGATATATCATCGAGTAGAAAACGTATTCAAATTTAAATTTCCTATTACGTAGCGGTGATAGCCCAGTGGCTTAGAATTCGACCTCGAATCGAGGGGTCCGGGTTCGAATCCCAGTATAAGTTATGTGCGATTTATGAAATTAAATATCACCTGCTGTTACGGTGAAGGAAAACATCGTGAGGAAACCTGCATGCCTGAGAGTTCACAAAAAAAAATGTTCTCAAAGGCATGCGAAGTCCACCAACCCGCAGTAGGCCAGCGTGGTGGACTAAGGCCTACATCCTTCTCATTGTGAGAGGAGACCCGACCCTGTAGTGGGTCATTAATGGGTACTGACATTACGTAAGTATATGACATCACATAAACGTCCGCAAATCCATTAAAATGGTTTTTAAAATGCGATATTTATTTTAAACAAATATATAAAACGATTAAGATGTTTGCATAACAGTTCTGCAAAGGTTGTCTCTGTCTACGTAGCCATTTGATTTACAGACTGAAAAACAATTTATGTGTTTATAAAATGGTTTAACGTCTTCGTGGCTATAGACAAGACATAGTGTCCCATTAACGTCGCAGGACAGACCACCATGAGTTACGCAGGAAAATATATAAATTGTCTACGCAAAGTTTTTTATATTTTTCTTTCGATTAGAGAACACATTTCTCTCTAGGTCTAGACGGTACTTAATAGCTGTGCTGGCAAATTGCTAGCGCGTGGCGACATTTGTCGTGCGAATTATGATTTATTTTCAGTCCTGAGGTTTTTTACCGGATCTTAAGCGTGTTTTAAGTGGGGAGGTCGCCAGAAAAATCGCACGTTTATCATGTACCTACTCCATAATACCAACAATAGACGCCTACAATCTCACGGGCTGGTTAATATTTTGATTCCAATATTTAAATTGAGGTTGCTTAAATTACAGAAATAAGACATAGAAAACCTCCCGGTTTTTTATTAAAAAAGGTGTGCGTTAATTAGGATTAATGGACTTGAGGGAAACTCTTTCTAACGAGACGGGATCCTGATGTAGACCAAACCTAGCGAGGATGGGGAAAAAAGGAAAGTGTACCCGTGACTACTTAGTGAGGATGCGGAAAAAAGGAAAGTGTACCCGTTGCTACCTAGCGAGGATGCGGAAAAAAGGAAAGTGTACCCGTGGCTACCTAGCGAGAATGCGGAAAAAAGGAAAGTGTACCCGTGGCTACCTAGCGAGGATGCGGAAAAAACGAAAGTGTACCCGTGGCTACCTAGCGAGAATGCGGAAAAAGGAAAGTGTACCCGTGGCTACCTAGCGAGAATGCGGAAAAAAGGAAAGTGTACCCGTGGCTACCTAGCGAGGAAGCGGAAAAAAGGAAAGTGTACCCGTGGCTACCTAGCGAGGATGCGGAAAAAAGGAAAGTGTATCCGTGGCTCCGACTGCTGGATCGGATACCGTGGAGTTTTACTCGGTATAAGTCTGGCATCACTCTGTGTCAGCCCCATTTGACAGTCGCATACCCACTTAATGATTTCTACACAATAAAAAATGAGCTGCAATGACCGCATAACTTCAACCAAAACTCTAAAAGTAACATAACCACATGTACTACTCATACATATTTAGGTTCTTCCTACTTAGGTTAGCTACGCGTGACCGAAATCAAAACTAGACAAATAGCACTATTAAATTCAGAGTTCACGAAAAGATGTTCGCCCGTACGTGTTTACAGTGGGCGGGCGTGGGAAAATATAAATGATGCGGTTATAACTGCCGTGCGTCGAGCCAACTGGGCTGCGCGGCCCAGCTGTGTTGCAGCGGTATGCAATGCGTGTTACGTGCTACTCGTTTCATTATGAAACTGTTGGCGGTCTTCAATAGCAAATGCGTCTGGATTTTGTGGAGCATGTTGGTTTCATGTTTTATTCTGTTTTTGATTTTTTTATATACACCGAATACATTGTGTTAAGTTCGTTTTCGACTGCAAAAAGAATATATCAATCAACATATAGAGCAATCTTCGCGATTACGTGCACACATTCTCATGTGCAGTACGATCGATTTAATAAATCTTAATGACGACGTCTGTAAGCCAAGCTCAATATGGAAAAATACGAAGAATAGAATTTACGATCTAATGATAGAGTGGTTACACTACTTTGAATTTATAAACACCTAATTGCCTTCCAATGGCGTAAAAAACGAACATGATCGATTACCAACTCAACTACGGATCGTTGAACTGTGCAAAAACAAACGATTGTATCTTGTGTACAATGCTTTAATAGCTTTCATCTTGGTAACGCCGATTTGTCGAAGAGCAATTAATTGCTACACGGTTTCTTAACGGTAAGTTTAGTATAAATAAGCATAATGATATAGCGGTGATAGCCCAGTGGCTTAGAATTCGACCTCGAATCGAGGGGTCCGGGTTCGAATCCCAGTGGCACGCACCAATGACGTTGTAAAAAAGTTATGTGCGCTTTATAAAATTAAATATCACCTGCTGTTACGGTGAAGGAAAACATCGTGAGGAAACCTGCATGCCTGAGAGTTCACAAAAAAAAATGTTCTCAAAAGGTATGTGAAGTCCACCAACCCGCAGTAGGCCAGCGTGGTGGACTAAGGCCTACATCCCTCTCATTACGAGAAGGAGATCCGACCCTGTAGTGGGTCATTTATGGGTAATGGGTAAGCATAATGATACTTTTAACTTGTTAAGTGTTTACAAAATTGATATTTTCAATCAATGAGGTTGATAGATTCAATTATCTCCATCAGATTAGGCCTTTAAGAAGAGAGTCAAGTCTTTTCGAGAGAGTCAAGTCTTTATTTAAAGTAATTTTTATAGTAGTATTTTTTATAGTAATTGAGTAGTAAACGGACGTGTTAAGTTAAAATTAAGTGGTCACTGCAGCCCTTGGACATCCAACCACAAATAGAGAGAAGATACGAATTGGAGTTGTATGCAAG
This sequence comes from Erynnis tages, assembly GCA_905147235.1. Classification (NCBI taxonomy): domain Eukaryota; kingdom Metazoa; phylum Arthropoda; class Insecta; order Lepidoptera; family Hesperiidae; genus Erynnis; species Erynnis tages. Next base: position 1,788,376 of record LR990076.1, read on the forward strand.
TGCCTTGCTACTCATGCAGCATGTTCACGGCGGATTAAGTGGATGGCGGTAAGATACGTCTGGCGAGTTACAAGGGCTCTACCAATCTTAAAAATAAATTAATACAATATTTAAAGTTCTTTTATCTAACACCGATCAATACATCAGTCTCGGTCAGTGAACTGCTCAAACGATTGGAAAATAAAATGAATAAGATATTGTTTGCTAGAACAAGGACCCCGTTCTCTTTATTTGTTTTGACTAGAGATTAGAATTTGTTTTGTCGTCTATAATACACTTTATAATAATGCCTGCAAATCATAGACGACCGACTACAGGGTCGTGTCTGTTACAATAAGAAGGATGTATGCATTAGTCCACCACGCTGGCTTAGTGCGGGTTGGTGGACTTCACATGGCTTTGACAACATTATAGAGAACTTTCAGGTAAGTATGCAGGTTTCCTCACTATATTCACTTCAGCGTTACAGCAGGTGACATTTAATTTTATGAAAGTTTTTATAGTTGTCCTGAAAATTTTATAAAATCTACATGACTAGAAAAGTTATTGGTGCGTGGTATCAAAGTGAGATTCTTAGCCCCTGAGCTAAAACCGCTATATAAATTACGGTTTATAATAAAAAAACAATTCGATTCCTGAGAGTATGTCCTTACATAAGACTATCGGTTACGTAGTCACAAAGTCAATAGGTAGGTAATAAAGAAACTAGAAAGCGACATGTTCTAAGGGCCAAGTAAATAGTTCTATACTTAAAATGCATCGATTTGCATATTATGTCAGCAGTAGCGCCATGCCACTCAGCAGTCAGTGTTGACAGGAAGTTTTGTTAAAGTTTGAGGCGGAAGTAGGTACAACATTTTTCTTCGCATATGCTTAACTTTTGCACTAACATCTCATGTCTACCTTTACATATTCTACGACTGGACAAAATTATTATGTAATCCAAAACGAAAAGTTCAACCTTCAGAAACGAATCCGTTGCTCTCATTATTTCAAAGAAATATTTGAATCGATACTCTGTGAATGTGTAGACAGAAAAATATAATATGTCACCAAAGATTTTTATATTTCAAGATGGAATGTCAGTATATCGAAAATGGGATACTAAGAATTAGGGGACTTTTTTATTTGGGTCGCCATTTTTCTACATATTTGAATAAGCAGTTCTCGCCAGAGTTACGTATCATCTTTAAGGAAAACAATTTTATTTTTATTTCTGAAAAGATAAAAAAATTATGCCCATTTTTTACTTCTTCTCTAGTATGGAGTACCAGGTGGAGTACCTGGTGATCTTTGCCTGTCGCAATCAATCTTAACAGCTAACGAATCTGCTGGTAGGAAACACCCAAACCGTATTGAGAAATAGGCCATAAATCATTATTAAACGAAATTCCTTCGCTCTTAATTGACCAGTTAAGTACTTCGCAACATGACATCAACGGCCTAGACCTCTAGCCATAGTCAATTGGAATCTCTCTGTCCGACGTGACCCATTTGTCCGAATCATAATCAGTCCTTTGCATATTATTTTGTTGTATGGCGTCAACCATGGCGCCTGAGCGTCGCCCTAAGTACCTACTTTGGTTTGTGCGTGACCCAAGGAAAAAGAAATGGCGAAAAACTGGGCACGTTTGGGTGTTTATGATCTGATATTTTATATTAAACCTGAACTTGAAACTTGAACAGTAACTTGTACCTGAACAGATATTGAATATTAAACGCTTCTTCAAAATGTGCAGGGCAACTTTTGTAGTTCAGACTACTTTAGAATATTGACTTCGTTTTTCCGTCTTCAAATGTATAAACATGTTTGTCAATAAAAGCGAGAACATTTCAGAAGCACTTCCGGTCTGCCAACTTTTTACGTTCTTTATTGTTTTTAATGATGTCATGTTATGTTTTTCTTCGACTTATCGTAGTTCTACGGCGTGGAGTCTAAGCCGTTAAGCGTATTATTGCTACATCGTTACGCATTGGTTTTCGTGTGCAATGTATTCTATAAATAATTTCATAAACGAACCAGATGAAAAACTTTCTAATTATCATTTCAAATGTGAAGCTTACAGCATTTGCAGCAAAAAAGATCATGTCTCATACTTAGATCCCTAAACGCTTTTGCCTTGTACCATCCGTTATTGACATTGCGTTCACTAGGCGGCTTCATTCAACGATTAGGTACACGTAACTTGAGATTGTACTCGAGCCGTGACTAGTTCAACCCATGTGGTGACGTCACTGTTTCCTTCCATGCTCGTTTCTTGCGTTTTAACTGCAAGAGAATGTCTGTAACACATTAGTAACCACTGCAGGATCAGGTCTCTTGTCACCGTGAGAAGATCTACAACGCTGTTCTAATGCGGGTTGGTGGACTTCACATGCCTTTGAGAACATTATGGAGAACTCTGAAGAAATCTGAGAGAAGTTTGAGAACTCTGAGAGTACGGCATGCAGGTTTGCTCCCGATGATTAGCTGCACCGTAAAACCAGCATATTTAATTTTATAAAGCGCACATATTTACAGGCGGATAAGAAGACTTACTCGTAAATAGACCAGTAGGACTCCTAAGTAGACCAATACCACTGAATAGGTCCTTGGAGTTTTATCTTGCTAACAAGCTTTTAACATTGACTTGTTCATGTTCATATTCATACCATAACTCAGAACGTCATCACATCGTTATGTCGATACCTATAACATCCTATGCCATCATTTCGGATTCTTAATATGGTACAAGTATGGTTAAAAAGGCCTTCTTGTATATAAATGTGTATTTATTCAAACACCCACGACGTGCAATTATGTCATCACGTAATAAGTCTTGTAGTATAAAAGTTAAGTTGTAAAAACGTAAACCTTGTGTATGTTTGCTTATGTGTTATTTTTGTATACCCCATTGGGTAGTTTACTCCATAGAGCAGGGTCGTAACCCATAGGTTTAAAGGGCACTTAAGTTACTACTGTTTGCTCTCACTAATAGGTATCTCATCTTATCCTACAAATGAATTAATGGAAATTTTCCTTGGCGGTGATTTATAGCTCTGAAAAACATGATTACAGGGTATCTTTTATCCTGAAAAATAAAGGTAAAAAGTTTATAAGTTACTTTAGCGTATGATATAAAATAGAGGTAAAACGTATTGTAATGTCAGTACCCATTAATGACCCACTACAGGGTCGGGTCTCCACTCACAATGAGAAGGATGTAGGCCTTAGTCCACCACGCTGGCCTACTGCGGGTTGGTGGACTTCGCATGCCTTTGAGAACATTTTTTTTTGTGAACTCTCAGGCATGCAGGTTTCCTCACGATGTTTTCCTTCACCGTAACAGCAGGTGATATTTAATTTCATAAATCGCACATAACTTTTATTACAAAGTCATTGGTGCTTGCCACTGGGATTCGAACCCGGATCCCTCGATTCGAGGTCGAATTCTAAGCCACTGGGCTATCACCGCTGTACCGTGTTATACTACTCTAAAGCCGTCACTAGCACTTAAGTAGGTAGGTGAAAAGAGGCATGAAGCATCCAGGTTTTGAAAGAGCCATTTGCATTATTCCGTTAGTTTAGGAATGAATTTGGTTGGAAATTTTATAACTTATTAAGTGGGAACACTTATTTTCTGATACCTATAAAAATATACAGTTACAGCAAACACTCAACGTGAATAAAGTCGCGGGCACAGCTCGTGTTACTAGTTGTAACCTGTAACCTTGTAGTGGAAGCCAGTTAACCAGAGGTTAAGCCATGTTGACATTTGATCGTGCAGCTTGACATTTGCTTGTTTTGTCAACATGCGAGTAAACTGACAAGTGCTAATACGCCAGCCCTTTGCGCAACGTTGAATATTTTCAATGTTTCTATCTTATACCAAAGAATCTTTTTTTATACCAAATAATTTATATGTCAAGATGAAGTATTATGATATCAAAAATGGGACACCTAAACTGTTCTAGGTTTCTTTTATTTTGACGGAAACTGCTCTTACGCCACTTTTTAGTGATAAATAATCTCTAAAAACATTCTAAACATCCCAAGTCCATGAGGAATATTTTTACTATAGTATCTTTAAAAAGCTTAAACTTCTTTTTTTTGTAAAAGTTACGACCAGGTACTTAGTCAGGGTCCTGACCGCTCCCGACGTTGCTGAACAAACTCCAAAGCTTTTATTCATTATTAGGTACAACCTGTGCACACTTAATGAAAGTCATACAGATAAATTATACAATTCTACATTCATCCGCTTTGATCGCCCCTCAGGCAAAACATAGACTGGGAGAAAAAAGCGGGCGGAAAAAAACTCCCAGCACTCTTTTAAAAGTAAATAAAACTTAGTCTATAGTACAGAACGTTTTCGATATCGCTTGCAATCAAGCAGTGTGGGGCTGTGCGCGATTAAAATTTTAGCTTTATTTGAGCATATTATTTTTGTGTGTATTATGGCCGTCCTCGTTGATCATCCCCTATTCTGGTGACGCATTTAAATCGTCCAATATCTTTATTCTTAGCGAGTTTCAAAGCAGTGTGGGGCACTTTCGCTTCGGTTCCAACCTCGTTAAGCTATTTCAGCTAATTAGGAACTTGTTTTGTCGACTGAAGAGTGGCAGTTGGTGTCAGCGTGTTTGTCAGTGAAGACACAGGTAGGTCAGGCTCAAAGGAAGGTGACTAATTATTTAAATTTTGTCTTCCTTCTTTCAAATTAAGTAACCGAGTTTTCCATAAGCGCTGAGTTTGAAATTTCTAAGTTCTAGTCTAGTGTCTAGATCTATATTGACAATAATAAAAACAACAACAATGCTCTTTATTGTACACCATATCTGTTTAAAACTGAAAAGTATAAAACGTCATTACGTTTTAAATGTATGTATTTTGTTATCTCCAATAAACATTAATTTTATATACCTAGCTTTAAATATTGAATGGAGTGAACAAGTTTCTTTTGAGATTTCTCGAAACGTATAATTACACATGTCAATGACATTAGCACATAGCACATAGCTATATCATTAATTAACATTTAAATCCCCAGTAGCGGGTTTGGAATTCGAAAATTAAAAAGTGACAGGAAACAAGAATGTCATAATAATAACTGTGAAATGATTGACAGAATGAATAATTGCTATAATTAAAATCGGCTTTAGATAAACATGTAATAGTATTATTTACGACAGTACAGCACATATTTATACATACATTTTTCGAAATAAGTAATTTTGCGTCAAGCCTAACATAACAGTTTTAAACCTAACATAGCTGTTTAGAAAACTTTTCCATTATTTTGGGTACTTTTCCATCTTTTACGACATATTTTTCATTTCACAACCCCAGGTAAAGCTTGAATATTGGAGATTAAGAGTGAGTTGAGACCATGAGCCGCAGTGACCTCATTTGATAAAAACCCTTCTTAGAAGGTAATCTGGTAGACATAAAGTGAAAAGTGTAAAGGGTTTATACATGCAAATTGAATGAGGTGACGAATGACATGCTTCATCGAACGAGTTCAACAAGATAATTAGTGGAGAATGATTGACAGATGACTAATGATCCCGTTGGAAAATAGAAAACGAAGGCAAACTATGAAGAACGAAATATAGAGAATAAAATTACTTTATACGGTAACTAGCTCACCCGGCAAACGTTGTTTTGGCGTATAAGTTATCGAGCGGGATGAAAAATTATTAAATTACTAAAACGACTATTAAAAATAGGGGTTGGTGATAGAAGGGTGAAAATTTAGGGTTGTATGTATTTTTAATGCTACATAAAAAAAATTGTCCAAAAATAAAATAAAAATGTTCAGTGCGGACAACCTTTATCTCTTAGGGGTATTAAAAATAGATGATAGCCGATTCTCAGACCTACTGACCTATGCATATAAAATTATATAAAAATCGGAGGAGTAAGTATGGTAACTAACATTGTGACACGAGAATTTTATATATAAGATATGTAGTAACAATTAGTTTGACCTTGAACATAACTTGGCCTAGGAACAAAAATCATCGACACCAATGTAAAATAGTATAATTATTATTGAAACCACTAGTTATTATATGTATATAGTTATATTATATATAATGATGTAAGCTCTCCCTTTACAGCTTTGCATCGGTATTAAAAGGAAGCCCGACTGGATTTCCTACATTCTTCAAGTAATGCAGTAGTAATAAGTTTACGTCATATTCTTGGTTTCAACGACCATAAAAGATGGCCTTCAGATAAACTTAAATAAGGCCTTGCTTCACCACAAGATAAGCGAATATAACATTTAAATAAAATTTAACTTACTGATATCAAAAATCTAACTTACTTATATATAACATTTAAATAAAATTTAACTTACTTATATATAAGAGCAGTGATAGGCCAGTGGCTTAGAATTCGATCGCGAATCGAGGGGTCCGGATTCGAATCCCAATGGCACGCACGCAATGACTTTGTAAAAAAAAGTTATGTGCGCTTTGTAAAATTAAATATCATCCTTTGTTACGGTGAAGGAAAACATCGTGAGGAAACCTGCATGCCTGAGAGTTAAAAAAAAATGTTCTCAAAGGCATGTGAAGTCCACCAACCCGCATTAGGCCAGCGTGGTGGACTAAGGCTTACATCCCTCTCATTGTGAGAGGAGACCCGACCCTGTAGTGGGTCATTAATGGGTCACTGACTGATATCAAAAATGGAAAAGGATTTTGATTTGTATGAATTTCAGCGTTTTTATCTACATCTCTATTTTCATTTTTATTTATTTATTTACATCTCTTAATTTTCATTGCTCCGACCTCTGTGCAATTTTATGACGGGGCAATCCCTGAATGGGTGATTATAACTTTAGGATTGATTCGTTCCAAGTAAGATTTCTGTCCATATGCCATAAAACCCCTTGACTATAGTATAGTAGCTATACGTAGCGTTACGGTAATAAGGTAGAATGCAGGTTTTAATACGCTATTAGAGACTTACTTTAGTATACAAAATTTCCTACATAAGATAACATTAAATCTAAATTGTTCATTAATACAAGCATAAAGTGTGATGGATACGTTTATTAATTATAAACCCAAAATTCAAACCTTTATTAAAAACTGATTAAAAACAAACCGCGTGATGTATTAACTAGGCTCTCATAAAAACACCGCAACCACAAGTCTCGGTCAATAACACGAGAGGATCTCTAACGGTGCACTGACATAACATCGATTATCGATTACGCAACGAAATCGATTATGTAACGAAAATATATCGCGAATAGTAGCGAGTAATCGATTCGGCACGCGATCGGCATTGACAATGTAATCGAGTAAGGAGATCAAGATCACGGCTGAAAGTGGTCCAAGGTAAAGAAGGAAGCGGTTTATTGATTTGGATATTAGTGTTTCTAAATCATATTTTAAAATATGTACAATGACTGATAATTAAAATTTGTGGTAAAGGCTTTTAAGGGGACATTATTTTATTTTAATGTATAGTTAATCAGTAATAGGTATGTAAAAACTGATCATAGTGAACATTTAGATTTAATTTTTCATAAGTCGTTTAAAAGACGTTTTTTGAGTTTTCTTTTCGGCCTCATTTGTTTGAACGCCCTAATGTCTGGAACTACCAGTTACTTTTTTTCGTAAATGATAGTGACATTCATGAAAGAGGTTGTTGTTTTTGTTTTATTTTACAAAAGAGCGACGCTAAAACATTTACCGCTATACATTTACACCATAAATCAACAAGAGGAGCATTAACGTATTCAACTTATCCGTCAACTACGAAGAGATAGAAAACGGGGAAAGTAAATTCTACGTGAAAAGCACCTTTATTTATATTTGTGGAGGAAATGGCTAGTTCGAGTGGACAACGTGTAGAGTTTTGTCAATATTTTGTTGTTAGAAACCGTTATGTTTGCTGAAGAATTGCTTGTAGAGTATTGAAATTTAAATAAAAAATAGTTCAGAAAAAATCGGACTCGCTTATGTTCCGTACCCCTGCAATTTATTATTTGTTGTTTTGCTTAAGAGCATTATAAAAACGTGGTTTTTATTTTTATAAGTTTATTGAATCTCGGTACCGTATAGTGTACAGTATACATTGCAATATGTAATATTAGTGGCCAAATAATTTATACTGATATACAAATAATCTGTAGAAAATTGACGGTTCGGAACCTTTTGGGTTCCCACTTAGAATAAAGGAATTATTTTCAAAAACAGCTGAACATTATCAGGTCTTTCTATTTCAGGCGTCTTTTTTCGTTTCTTCTTGCATAATTTTGCAAAACACTTTCGTTTTCTTTTTTATTGGCTCATACGTTTCACTATAAATCAATCATTCTAAGCGGTTGCGTCTAAAAAGAACATTAAGCTCATAATTTGTATCAATTCCATTTCTTTACTATATTCTTACATCTTTATCATTTCTCTTTGTTATTTATTCTTTCAAGTTTGAGTTCACGAAGGTTTACACTTTGTTCTTCTTCTTTTGAAAATAAGAACGAATTTTGCTTAAATGCGTGCCATCGTGATCTGAAACAGTATACTGCAGTGATTTATAACGGCCCATCTTCAACAGGTGTCCGAGACTTGTTGAAGAGTTGTGTTTTGACAGTATGCTTTGTATTTTCTTTCGTAATCAAATTGTGTTTTCGTTATTTATAAATAATTCAGATGGAGTCTTGTCAGCCATACTCAGACCTTAGTGTCATTAAGCTCTAAATCATCTAGTTACGTATACTTTAATTGTAAAATGATCTTTACCACTAACTGTATTCTTTTATGTCTTTTACTTTATTTATCTTTTATTTCTTTTACAATTTAAAATACTTAAATAACAAGTCATTTCGTTTACGGCAAAACGAATTCATAAAGGAACCAACCATGAATGAAAGACGAAAAAGGCAAGATGTATTGGCCATAATTTACAATTTGTCGAGTTGTCAAGCTTTTTTAAACTGGCAATCTGGAACCGGAAAGCTGTTTATGGTGTCGCTGCTGGCGTTTTGGGATAAAAATAGCGACTTAATTTAAAACGATCGAAGAAACGTGTTCATTTTCATGATTAATTAACAGCGAACTAGTTTAAATTTACCATAAAACACGCTCATGTTTCAGGGTTTGTTCCCACGGAATGAAGTTTTAATTTTTTTGTGTGTTTAAAAGCAATCAACGATGCCATTATTTCTCAGGATTGAGAAAATTTTATGTATCAGTTCCTGGCTTATGATGATTCACTTCTTGCACGAAGTGACCTACCACGCTGCTCTAGTGCAGACGCTGTTTAGCATACGACCGATGTAGAATGTTTTGAATATACGTCATATTATCTTGCATTCATATAAGGTCTTGGTTAAGCTTTATGTCGATTACAACTGATATTTGCCAAATACGAAATACATGAATAGGGAAGGAAACACGAAAAAATTTAAACACGGACCTCTATATGGAACAGTCCTAATTGAAATACGCACTCACATGACACAAATGTACGCATTGATGACGTTATCGTAAGTGCAACTTTTGCGAGCGTATTCGGTTATTCTGTAAAACTACTATTCGGCGCATCTCTACAATTTTATTAGTGTAACCTTTTCGACCTCTTGCGGTCCAAACAAGCCAAAACTAAGCGAGTGTTTGTTCTTAGAAGCCTTTAAAGGGGTTTTGTGAATTGGCTAGCTTCGTATATAAATTAAAGGTAACGAATATAATTATGGGTTCCAAACCCATAAATCAGTACAATAATGCCCGATACGGGAGCCCCATTAGTCGAGCTCCACTAAAATTAATTGCTGTCTAAATTTGATCGCTTAATGTACTTTATATTTCGGTTCCACCTAACCATAAACATGCATCTTTTAATAACCTACGCTATAACTCATTACGCTCAAACTAATTATGATATTAAATAGCGTTGCTTAAACTTTAACAATATTCTTTTTTATTTATTGCTTCAAATTTCCTACTCTTTATGGCCTCAAATAATGTATCTCCGGCAATTGCTACCCCAATCGAAACACAAAACTAGAAGAAAGACAACTTCACGCACTTCACGATGGTGGTAGGTTATGAAAAAATGTCAAAAGTTTAAGTTAACATAACAAAATTATAAAAAATAGGACCTAACGCTGAACATCATTTGATTTCGCAGCGCTATGCGTGCAGTAATTTTTGACGATCGTTAATTTTTACGCACTCACATAAGACCGCGTAAGAGTGTTGTGTGCCAAATGGGCCGTAAACCGATAAATAATTGGGTATAGTAACCGTCATGAGTCGTGAGCACAGATAATCAGTGGTAGTGATTGTACACTTTCGGCCAATCTACAGCAGCCGAAAAAACGTGCTGGACCAATGGACGACGCACACTGACGAACTGACGTTTGTCGAACCAATCGTGTGCACCGCAGCGCAGTCAATGTCAAACCGCCCAATGAAAGTTCTGCTCACCACTCGTGACGGCAACTATACCTACTATTAAAATACGTTTAGACTATGATACTATACAAAGTACACTCAGTGACTCATCGAGTGTCTCTGTGTGTACAAGTGTCTCTAATTGCAAAATTTATTGTGATACGATAATTAAGTGTCGCATCATTATTCGAACAAATATGACATTTTCAATACACTGCAATGTTACAACGTGTATGGCCCTATCAAAACTAGTTTGCGTGTGAAGTCGGATACAATTTCCGTGCCAATAGAAATAGAAATACAGATTCCGTACAAATAGACACAACTCAGACACAAAAAATCCGTACAAGTGTAAACGGTACAGATGTTAATGTCTGAAATTCATGTCGGAATTTCTGTCGTAGTCTAAAGTAGGTACCATTACACGTATCAGCTAGTATTCAGACACCTAGAACCAATGCCACACTTCGGCAGCATTGGCACGTCGCATGTCATTTCTAAGAAGCCGTTTGGCGCAGGCTACGAAATTCGTGATTGAGAAATGTATTGGAGTAATAACAATGATTCTTATTGAAAGTTGAAACGCCTAGCTAGTCTAATTAAAAACATTTCCTTTAGTCATGTGGACCAAAAAGTGAGTTTTTCGGTTTTATAACCATAAAGTCACAATTTAGTCTGATAGAAAACACCATTTAACTAACAATCAGATTGTTCATTGTTGACTCATTGATCGGAGAGCTCATAACTGAAGTTGCCCAATTACGCCCACAATTGCCCTAAATAAGCCATTTCGTTTAACATGACAGCTGAAATTGTCCTACAACCTCTGGGCTGTTTCATGTTTCATAATTACTTGTATGCTATTGTTGTGTAGATTTTTTGTAGCTGTTTTAACCCTTATTTTATTTTTAATTGCCCAGACAGCGCCCTAAATATGACATTTCGCTTAACATGACAGCTGAAATTATCCGACAACTTCTGGGTTGTTTCATGTTTTCATACTTAATTACTTGTTTGAAGTGTTGTGTAGCTTTAGCTGTTTTAACCCTTATTTTATTTCAGATCGTTTTTCGCTTTCGGCTATAAATCCTTTGTCTTTGTATACTTTTGGTGATTTCTTTTATAACCCATTAGTGACCAACCGCAGGGTCGGTCCTCCTTTTACAATGAAAAGATATAGGCCCTAGACCATAAGCCGTTAAGTGAATTAGTTAGGTGATGTTGGATTGATCATAATTGTGAGTCAGTTGTTTTTTTAATATAATTAATACAAATGTATTACTATTCCGTTAATATATAAAGGTACATGATATTTCAGACAAACCTTCAAGAAGATTTATTTATTTCTTTATAGTCTACATTACACATGTCTCCCACATGTGTAATGTAGGATTTTAACCTTTTAAATCTTTCTCAGTTTCAGCACATCTAGAAAGGCTCTGGGACCTCGCAAAAAAATATGGGTTGCGTGGGTTTGGTTACCGTTAGGGATATCCTCAGTGTTCCAAGAATAACTCCAACGACATCAATACATTTCGATATTCAACAAGGTATTAAACAAATTATGCGGATTTAATTCGAGTCACGAATACGTTCAGCCCTTTAACATCCTGATTATATCGATTTGAAGCCATACCTCGTCGTCCGATTTGAATTTCTTACATGACATTCATCATGCGTTTCGAATAAAAATCAGCCACATGTATTTATTCCCATAGTTATTTAATTTACTATTGTGAGTCAAGCATGATTCAACAGAAAAAAATTGAAACGCCACTTGATAAATTTTTTTGTAAAAATAAATTCGGGTATTTTGCACATTTAGTAAGGAGAGAATAAAAAAATACCTAATAATCAACAAGACCACGATAAGAAAAGCATGGAATTGATGGTAAACTTGTTTTATGGTTAACGTACAGAAAATATTAGTGAATAGGTTAAAAGAGAAGCTTCCGTGCTTCGGAGAGCACGTTAAGCCGTCGTCAGTTGTAATCAATACGATAGCAGCTAAACGCTAAACCTTATCGGAGGCCCTATGGGCGGTATGAAAATATCCTTTACAGGCTTCAACGGCATAGTTGAATAATTATGCTTCAGACTTTCTTCTGTTGTGGGGAGAGATCCGTGCCCAGCATTGAGCCCATAGCTTGCTATTACACATACAATCTCAGCTAGTTGGGATAGATATGTTTCAGTCCTATTTGAGGTTGGACCTGGGAGTCCATGGGTTACAGTGACCACTAAAAATTTTATTTGGGTCTAGATTCCTTATTTTTAATCATAGTTCTGATACTAAGAACCGTGTTTTAGAAATAAGCAATGCAAATAACTCGGTGAATTCAAGTGCAGCATTTCTATATGCGTCATCGTTTGACCGTGGTGTCCCGCCTAAAATAAGATCGGAGTCGGAGCTGCCATGCCTACAAGATCTCCATAGGTACGAGTATACGTTTGAAAAAGAGTGCTATTGTACGTTTCAATACAGACTAAAAGCTACATAGTTTCCAAAACATACTACCAAGTATAGATAGTTCAGATTTCAGGTTGGTTGCCAATATATCGTTGTTATTGCTTTGAAATAACAGATCCAATCGCCCGGTAACCAAACTATGATATTGAAATCCGATGGTATGTTATTGAAACTTATTGCCAATAAGAGATTTGTTTTCAAAAGTTTCAAAGTGCTGACCTAAGCTTATCTAGAGAGTGTAATAGAGTAGAATGTAGCGTGTGTTCTTATAGTTGAACCTAGAATGAAACAAGTAACGGTAATTCAACAATATACTTACAAATCGATATACAAACTGTTTATTGTGTTTAGTCAAATACTAATAGAATAGAATAATACTAATAGAATATCTTAAAATCACAGGCATCATAAATTCCTGAACTTTTGTTTGCCTTTTTAGAACTAAAAAGTTTCGGGTGATCATTCTAAATTTAAAGATCAAGTTTTTCCATAAACGAATTCGGACTGTCACGTTCAACTTGTTACCGATACGTCTCAGGAGATTTCAGAGTCGCTACATTTATTTTAAGTCAAAGACGAAGACCAGACATGAAAATAAATCAACAAATTCTATCGTTTCGTCTTCATAATGAAAGAACAAATTTTGGTGTTTTTGACTGAATGGCGCGATCGGTAGTTATTTTATCATTTTGGGGATATTTTTAAGCAATTTTGAATTGTCACCGTGCTGATAGAGTTATAGTTTGCAGTTGAATTATAAACATTCAAAAAAAGGAATCTTTTTGTGTCAGATCTCATGACATTATGAGTCACTGAGCTCGTGTAAGTAGACATTATGAGAAGCGGGAGTTCAATTTGAAAACTTAGTCAAACGCATGGACTACAAGTTTTAAAATTACGCTCTATATTGGGTTTAAGTTTCTTAAAACTTGCATTTTATTAAGATTTTCGAAAAGTAGGTAAGCTCTATCCTGTAGCTGCAGTAGTAAGTATTAGTAGCTGCAGTATTCCTCATACCTAAGTACCTATTTAAAATAGGGAAAAAATAATAGACGGCCGATATAATGAGAGTCAATCATCATAAGTCTCCGCCGAATTACTGGGGTCTTGACCTCATATACGAAAATAATCGTCAATTAATTTTATCAACCGGCCACTACTTGGCAACTTCTACAATAGCTCAGTGTTGCTAGCCACCAAGACTAATAGGTACCTAGTCCCCTATTCACATAGTGACAATAAAGCATAGTGGGAGCAATGTTGTTATTTACGGTTTGTAAAATAGTAGTTAGATATATCATAGTTAAATTAAGCAGAAGGGCCAAAATCAAAAAATCAAAATCAAAGTGTTTTATTCATTGTCAGGTACGAGTTGTGTACACTTAATGAACGTCATACATGATAGAATATTATCTTACATCTAACATCTAAGCCGGAATTAGAGGTTTGTTAAATTCATGTTATTACGTCAATGTTTTAAAGTTATTCAGTTGAAAAGAGCCAAAATATAGACGATTCCGTTTAGTGGTACAAGATGCACGCTAACCAATTTAGTGCAAACAATTGGGTTCATAAGCAATTATGGTAGTATAGTATGTATAGTAGTAGTAAATTTAACAGCTCAGGAGCTACGTTTTAAAGTAAAACTTCACTTGTATTTTAAAATTAAGTAGATAAATGATGTAAGTCGTCGAATCGACGTCTACACAGTTTAATACTTTGCCTGTCCAATAAATAGACATAATAGTTAATGGTATGTATCACATGTGACTCATGGGACAGCGAAGTGGTTAAATATTCCAATAACACCACAGAATAATTTTCTCGAAATTTATTTTAATTGCTAAAACTTAAGTATAGCTTCTGAATCTAGCAACACTACATAGTAAAATAAAATACCAAAGGATTTGAATGAAAGAGAATACACACACACACAACAAAATAAAAAACAAAACAAGTAAATAAAAAAAAGTGAGCCGGAGCGTTGTGAATGTTGTGATATATTTTTATGATGTTTTGATTCGACACTAACTAGTTTGATGTGTTAATTATAGCGTTTGGAATTTGAAATTAATGTGAACGACCTTTTTTTATTGTTTAGAGGGTTCATGGCAACTCAGAGACCAGACCGATTTTATAGTTGCCGGCAGACCTTCAGCAGACTTTCTTCTTCCAAATAAAAAAGTTACATACTACTGTTAAATGGGCATATTACTGTTATTTTCCTGGCATTTTCTTTCGAATATGTATAGTAAATAAAAGAATACGTCAGATGCATGGCTAAGACTGACCAATCAGAAGATGTATGCTGAAACGCGCTATAAAAGTTTCATTGAATCTGAGCATATATCTATACAAATGGTCCGATGATGGTATTCTTATCGCGGTCCCCAGGCAGTGACCTCGTCTGGTGGGAGATCTCCCCTTTTCCTCCAAAACCATCACTTTAACAGAAGAATTGAAAACAAGCTGCGAAATATTATGCAATATGCAAAACATTAAATACACATCTTACGGTATGCATTCCTACCATCCCTATATATGTAGATATCAGCTATTTACTTACTTAGATATTTACTTATCGATAAAGTTTGACTTAACAAGCAGTTGATTCAAATGCATAATTGCTTTCATAAAGATGTTATCCATTTAGGTCACTTGCACACAAGTCAATCAAGACACCCATCAGTACGTATCGAGACGTTTGATAGCGGCTCCTCAAACAACAAAGGTATTGGAACATGTTCGATTCGAATGTCACTTTCATTTCTATTGTGTTTTGGATTATTAGAACATAATATTGTGTGGGCACAGATAATTATTTAATCATTATTCGATGTAGGTCTAAAACTAGACACAGTTAATCAAAATATTATCACATTCTCGTACAATCTTGGCGCTACCTTTTAGTGAAAAAAAATTATTTCAACATTTAATTTTAATGAAAATTTGTTTTAAAATCTTTATCATCAGGTTAAGTTACTGCGTTATTTTTAAATCGCAAATTGAAATAAAAAGACACGCTAAAATTGTTTACCAAATAGGAAAAGTGTAAAAATATGGATTATGGAAAGGAAATAGAGGCAGATAGCTTGCACAGATGTGCTTGCACAGATGTGCTTTAGGTACTGAAACACGACCCACTTTTGCGCATCGACTCGGCATTGAAACTGCATGCACAGACTGAAAAACATTGTGACTAATTCCTGTGCCCACGTAGAGATAATGTAGAGACAGAGGAGGCGGCCCATAAGTTTTTTAAATTAAAAAAAGTGTGTGTGTCAGCTCCGACGCACGACTGGAGTTTACTCCTCTAGAAAGATAGTCTTTGAACAGGTACTAAACAAAATCAAGTCCAATGGGGTCGGTTACAAACAGACATACAGCAGAAGCTAATAAAAGCGTATTTATTAAAAAAAGACCGACATCATATGTAAGGGTAAAATATATTGGCTGCGTTCAGGTTTACTAAGTTCTGAGCAGGGGTGACTTTATCTACCAAAAAATTAATTTTAGGTGTGACAGAGAAAGTGACAAGTTAAAAGTGACAGGTGCGCGAGAAATGATGCGCACCAAAAACGTTACTATACCATTTGATGCATAGGTTTCTCCATATTTTTCTCATACCGGGCGTCTTATATGAAAATCGATTCTTACGGAGTAAACTCCAAAAATAGTGTGTCGCTGGGACGCCCAGTTGGAGTCTCTCTTTCTTGGAGGCTCTTTCCATAGCACGAGCCTACATTCATACCAGTTTATCTTTTTTCGGTCTTATAACTATAACGCGGCATTACTTGCATATGTTCAGATCATAATCCGACGCGTCGTAATACGTGTTCTATACGATACGAAAAGTAAGCAGTCAACATCCAAAATTGGCTCAGTATAGTAAGAGAAAGAACAATCATTACATACTCGTAGGTAAGCATATCAAGACCACTATTCAAGAAAATAATTAACCTATATGACCTATTAAAAACTTGCCTACTCTATGTTTGAAAAAATTCTGTGTGTCCATGACGAATGCTCCGCATGCATAATATAATCAACAAAGACTCTTTATACAATAAAGTGCCATTAATATAAAATGGTATTAATATCAAGGTTATACATATCTACAAAATATTTGTTAAAAAAATAATACGTTGACGCATATACCTAATTCGCCAGCAATTTAAGACATAAGCTTCATTTGAGTGCTAGGTAGTTTGATATTCTTTAAAAGGGAACTTAGGGAATGGTAAAAGTTTTATCAAAATCGGTTCAGTAGTTTTCCTAATATGACTTAAAACTAAAAATTACGAAAAAAAAGTAATTAATAAAATTAAAACGACATCAAAAAAGTACGAAATAAAATGTGTTACATACTTTAGGCCCTATATGCATCTCTCATAGGGACCAATACGCAGTGGAGCACACAAAAACGCTGTATTTATTTTAATATTTTAAACGCATTCCATCGGGAATCCTGACATGAGTGGTCATGAGCGCATCACGTTATTTATTCTTGCGTATAATTAGGTGGTTTAACATTAATATATTCAGTGCACGTGATATGTAAACACGGGTTTATTATGTTAGCATGGTAATGGGGAAACCGCAGTTTCGATGAGAGGGCGATCATAACACCATGCACCATACGTAAGTATGCCTTTTACAACTTACCCTCGGATGTGTGGTAGCGTTTATATTGATTTTATACTGTATATTAAAAGATGATTGCTGTAGAAAGCCCAAGTGACGGGGTCAGAAGTACTCATAAGTAAACAGTAATGTGAAAATTATATCTTCATATCATATATTATCAGCACTCCTTCTAGAGTTCTTAGAGCGTTCTTTTTGCGCCATTCTTGAAGTAACCCGTCTCCTCTCACAACGAGAAGGATAAAGGCCTTAGTCTACCAAGCTGGCCTAATGCGGGTTGGTGGACTTAACGTGCCTTTGAGAAATTTTTTTTGTGAACTCTCAGGCAAGCAGGTTTCCTCGCGATGTTTTCCTTCACCGTAACAGCAGGTGATATTTAATTTTATATCTTGGAGTAAAGACGTAATTAGCGGTAACTTCATTTGCCACCACGCAATGTGTGCACTTAAAACTTAAAAATGTTAAGTTGTCCTCATATCGATAAGATGAATGAAGTGAAAAACTGAATAAAGTTTATGTATGACGGCTGGTCAATTCATACAAACGGACGGGTCTACTGATATCACCGGGGTTACTCATTTTCCTATTTAAATATTTAATTGCAGCTTTATTTTTCTCGCATGATGTCACGTTACAATTGTTGTTACAATTACCTACAATATACTTGTAGGAAATTGTAACAAGCTTAAAACGTGAGGCTGACTCAATCACCGTTTCTTAAATGACATACTCGTAGGTACATAGTTGCAGTACGTAGGTAGGTACCTACTTACAAAATGCTTGTTACATATTTATTGTTTGCGAATTATTTAAAATGCAAAGTCATATTAGATAACTTAAGAGAGCTTTTAATTAGTAAAAGTCTGGTACAAAACAGGACTTAAATTTAATACTTGAAGTGGGTTATGGAGATTGGAGGTACGAACCTATACCGCGGTTTGAAGAACGACGATTTTATTCACGGCTCGTTTAAAACAGTGGTATTACAAACCTACGAGCTATACAGACAAGCCAAAAAACCACGGTTTTACTCATCACAGGTTTAAGTCGACATTATTATTGACTAACTTAGACTTCTGACAAACATATTAATTACTTTAGAGGTGCCTTCAAGTTACAGTACTATTTAATAGAATATATTTTAACTGGAGAACATAATTATGTGTACGGTACAGTGAAGAAACATACTCGTAGTATCGGAAATGACATCATCGTTACAAACTATTGCTAACATAATGGCGTTGGGTACGCAGGGCTCGATGACAACACTATGGTGGTCAACGTGAATTGATCCCAATCGTTCATGTCACATGGCAATTAACATCTTATGTGATGCCCATGGCATAAAGGTTACCATAATGACAGACCACACAAAAGCAAACACCATTGGCGGTCAACTCGAGTTGATCCCAATCGCTCATGTCACATGGCAATCAACACCTTACGTCAACATCCCATGGCTATAAAGGTTACGGTAATGGAAGACCAAAGCGGTGATAGCCTAGTGGCTTAGAATTCGACCTCGAAGCGAGGAGTCCGGGTTCGAATGCCAGTGGCACGCACCAATGACTTTGTAAAAAAGTTATGTGCGCTTTATAAAAAATAAATATCACCTGCTGTTGGGGGGGAAGGAAAACATCGTGAGGAAACCTGGATGCCTGAGAGTTCACAAAAAAATGTTCTCAATGGTGTGAAGTCCACCAACCCGCAGTAGGCCAGTGTGGTGGACTAAGGCCTACATCCCTCTCATTGTGAGAGGAGACCCGATCCTGTAGTGGGTTCCTAAGGGGTATAGACACGTGTTCTCGAGCGTTAGCCGCCGTATTTTTTTACTGTCTGACGTAGGAATTCTAACACAAAAAACAACTACAAACGTAGGTAAGTGCTATCTAGAAATAAACTCGTAAGCAACAGCGGATGAAACATGTCTAATCGCGAATATCGTCGAACAATTCAACCAATACCTATTCTATTTATTGCAATGCGGCATTGCAAAAAATAGAATAAGTATTGGTTGGTAATGCCCCCAAGGCCGCGTGAGTAACGTGCTCGGAAACAGCAAACACTTATCTGCAATGTAACTGATTATAATATTATACTTTCTTTTAATATGGCAGTGCAGGCCACATTACACGCTTCATACTCATAGCCCCACGCTAGGATTCCTTATGTCGTGGGTGCCAAAATTTAATAAAAGAAACAAAACACTTGATGCTAAAGAAACCAAAAAACCAAATATACAATTATTTTTTACTACCAGAGCTTAAAATGATGAAGTTCAAATAACAACCATTACTGTTCAGTCAGAAATCACATTTCCAACGAAAGAAGAAAAAGAGCAATGAAACCTTACTTATTTATTTGTGGTAAAAAGGCAGACGTGTTGACTGACTTATTGCTATTCTTAGTTAATTGTGTCTACCTATTTTCGTCTCTGATTAGGTTGTTCCTTTTGATGGCAATGAGATTGCTGAGTGGTGAGCAACACGTAAGGAAATAGAATCAACAGAATCAAACAGTGGGCACGATGTACTCGCTGAGGGGAAAATGAAAAATATGTGACGTGACAATTCTTGGCGAATTCAATTCGTGGAAATCCTACACAATCATATGTCGTTGTTATTGCGAATAGCAAGAGTGTTTTATTTTTTCCGCTATTTTACTGATATTTCTTTTGCGTTTTGACAGTATTTTTGTTCGAAACTTTTACTACAGGATTTTCTGCCGTAGATTAATATACGAGTACTTACCTGTACTATTTTTTACAAACCTTTGTAGAACAACTTTACTAAGCAATACAAGAACAATATTACAAGTAATTCGAAGCCCATCCTGTTATTCAAAACTAGCTTTGTTGTAATTCGGAAAATCCATAGTCTGAGCCTAGAATACAAATGCATATATTTTGCATGTAAAACATAACATTGTCGTATGTTTTAAAATCTTATGAATCACAATGTGAGTCACTGAACATTACTAAAATTGTATTTCGAAATCGAATTTCTGTTGAATGAAAATGAATTTTTAATAAACAAAGCTGAGTTCAAGAATAATGAAAGTTCAAGAATAATGAAAGTTACAAAACAGACCTTATCTAGTTCGTTGGTAGATTCGATGATAATTTTTCCAAGTTGAAGTGATGGCATTACATTTTCAATTTTTTACTCCCGACCAGAGGAGTATAATAAGTTTAACGCGTTAGTTTGTCTGTGTTTCTATCTATCTCGTTATCGGCTATAGCCCGCATATGGAGGTAAACCGATTTTGATATTGTTTTTTATTTCGAAAGTTCATTGCCTTTGTTTTGTGATTCGTTTTTAAAATTTGTATGAAATAAAGACATTCTCATTTGTATTTCTTCAGACATTAGTTACAACAACAACATTTTCTAGATTATACATATTTCTCGCACAACCTCTCAAAATTCGTATTGGTACCTATTTTCTTCGTATCCAGTTACTTCCATACAAATGACAAAAATCATTTACCGTCAGACCGCTGCGGCTATATTTGGAAAACATTAAGTTTGACTCACATTTCAAATGCGAGAGTAATTTGAAGCGGAGTCGCAAATGGAAACCAGTTTCTACTATGTCATGTCTTCTACGGTTGCTGACAAGGAAGCCACGACAAGTCCCCGCTGAAATACACGTACATAAGGCGGCGAGTGTTCCGGTGATAAACATGTTCTGAGCGCATTATTGTGTGTCTCCGCTCTTGGTGACTAAGTCTACCTTAGACTAAAGCCGCGCTCAGTTTGAACACGATTTCAAACGAATTCAACTCAACTTGCGCGTATACGTGCGTTAATGGACGAGTTGAATAGTATTACGCCCTATGTCAAAAAGCTTTTTATATGAATTCGTAAGTCATAAAAAACTCTTGCAAATGTAAGAAAAGACTTTTCAATTTAAATTTCAAAAATCCCCGCGAAAACACGGTCTCGGCCGTCTCGGCGCTGCCGCCATACTTTTGACGTCACTTGCAGTGTAAACAATACATCTCAGTAAAGGAATAAGGTTATCCTCCATTGTTTATTTACACTGCTAATGACGTCACGCCGATAGCTTTCATGGCGTATAGCGTTTTTGACATTTAAAAACAGATTAACAAACCTGAATTTTAAAATTGAAATAATAAATGTATACTACATTTTTTAGAACAGAAATCACCATTTTTCACTTGCTTTTAACAAAATCTATCAATATTACATAATTTTGGATTTTTCCTTGCATGGTGCGAAATACCCTATTCTTACGAAATCACGTCCAAACTGAGCGTGGCCAAAGAGTTGTATAAATCAATGTGACAACAAGGTGTGTTTGCTCATAAAATTATCCTGACATACGAACGATTTCATTCACTAAACAGTTTTGACTCTTCATTTCTTTTTCATTGGCAATTTTAATTTAAAAAACAATAATGAGAAGTAAACAAGCGCGCAGGCTATTGTTACCCAATCAAAGGTTACACTTTCAATATGAAACGTTTAATGTTGAAAGTTGTACAAAATAAATGCCATCTGCTGTAACGGAGAACAATCCTGAACAGGTCAGCGTAGAGGACTAAGGTTTACGTATATCCAGTAACTCACTATATAATGGGGTCCATACACAAGATAAGAACACAAACATCATACCTTAATCAGAAACAGAGATTTCATGGATTTTATCGTTCAAATTTTGCCCGGTTATGAGTCTAAGATAAGATTTGCGGTAATTTGAGAAATTACATCTCTAAAGACTAAAATGGTCGCTTCATATTTATGTACCCGACAACCGTACTTCCTTTTCGCGAAATCTATTATTACACTTCATCTCAGTTTAACTACTTCCGCGAAGCTTTGTTAAGTAAATCTGCATAAGTCGACAATTTAATCCCTTGTTTGAGACGCGGCACACCGGGCCCCTTGTGTCTTGTCACCGTAATTCACTTTCACCCACTCAGTTCTACATGATAATAATATTTCGACGACAAGGGCCGCTTTAATTAGACTTGTAATCTCTTTGGTACAGCTTATTCGAGTTTGATTTACACACATTTTTTAGGTAGAAGCGTGCATAGCTGCTTGAGTAAATCGTAAGCGATCGGAAAAGTTAAGCAGCGACGGCCGCGGTCAGCACCTGGATAGGTGACCGTTAGTGGCGAACTAAATGCACGCTTCCCTTCTTCAGAGGACTCGTTAAACCGTCGGTCCCGGTTGTTATCTATACGATAGCAGTCGTTAAATCTTATCGGAGGCCTTATAGGTGGTTTGAAAATATCCAACACGAGTTGGGCACTAGCCCGTTTCTCCACCATTTTTACAATTTTTGTCTGTCTGTCTGTCTGTCTGTCTGTCTGTCCGTGTGTGTGTTTGTTACGGCTAATCTCTGACACTGCTGGACCGATTTTGACGGGTCTTTCACTGGAAGATAGCTGATGTAATTAGGAGTAACTTAGGCTGCTTTAATTTTAGAATTCCACGCGGACGATGTCGCGGGCATAGCTAGTTCACACCTAAAGCGACTTCCAAGAAACCAACTGAACGCGATCAGCTCGAATGTAAATCAACCTTAATGAACTTGACTCATCTCAGTAGCTCACTTTCACCTACTTTTGTTGCAAACCGTCTTCACCTACTTTTGTTGGACGCATTGACTAGCAAAGGGCCGCTCGTGCTATCGGAATGCAGCTATTCCAATAGAAACCGTTTTAGCTTCAAAGTAATTCTACGACTGATGGACGGACGGCGATACTTCTGTTTTTAAAATTGCCTTTTGTTTCGAGACTGTGGAGTGAATCATCATTGTAAATTGATTGTAAGTTAAACTTAGCGTTAATTTGCGATTTAGTTCTTTTTATTGGATTGCGATTTCATGAAATAAAATTTAACAGCACAGCAGTTTCGAAGTGTTAATTTGGACCCTATGTGAGTTGAAATTAAAAATAATATTTTCTCATAATCATAATTAATAAAGTGATGTTATATAATGTTAGATCATAAAGTTGTTCTAAAATAGAACATAAGGTTGAGTTGCTATAAAATTCCCTATTATAAAGGCAGTGTTCGGAACTCTATTCAAATTCAATTCAAAATGATCCTATAGGTAATTACAGTAAAGTTAATCCACGCACTATTTCTGAATCTTCGATCAAGGATAGGCCGAGGCTGACTTGTCAGTGAAGTGATGTCATGTCATATTTGAGCAATTCTATGGTTGCCTTTTAATAACGTCTATGGAAATAAATTTTAATTATATTATACAAACATCACCTCCATCAGACTAGCCAGGTGAAGCACATACGAGTATCTCCAAAGTCCACCTTAAGACTAAACACGATTACAGGGTCGCGCGTCCTCTCACAATGAGGGAGCTTTCATCCACCAATAGGCCAGCGGCCTACTGCGGGTTGGTGGACTTCACATACCTTTGAGAACATTTTTTTGTGAATTGTCAGGCATGAAGGTTTCCTCACGATGTTTTCCTTCACCGTAACAGCAGGTGACATTTAATTTTATAAAACACACATAACTCTTTTACAAAGTCATTGGTGCATGCCACTGGGAATCGAAGTCGGACCCCTCGATTCTAGGTCGAATTCTAAGCCACTGGGCTATCACCACTTTCAGTCATCAGTAGGTAACGAAGTTTAGAGGAGCAGAAGGAGGAGCAGGAAGGAGGAGTAGAAGAGGGCTTTATTGGACCTAGTCATACTGCACTATAGACTAAGTTTTATTTACTTTTAAAAGAGTGCTTGGAGTTTTTTCCGCCCGCTTTTTTCTCCCAGTCTACGTTTTGCCTGAAGGGCGATCAAAGCGGATGAATGTAGAATGTATAATTTATGTGTATGACTTTCATTAAGTGTGCACAAATTGTACCTAATAATGAATAAAAGCTTTTGAGTTTGAGTTTGAGTTTAATTATCTATCTTCTGTCTCAAGTATCATAATAGCTTGATGGTACTAAAATGTTTTGCTATCGGTATATTGTATGTGTCCATGTCATGGGTGCCATGGACACACACAAGACAAAGCACACGGCAAACAGAAATTTAAGCATCGTTCAAATCTCCCAGGACCCTCCGCAGCTCAACCACTGCGCCACTCAGGTCGTCACAAAATCGGCTGTCACAAAATATATCGATAGTTCATAACGTGAAAATAAGTCGTCCCGTAAACCGTACCAGGAAACGTCATGCGTTTTGGCACGGCCTAGAGTCCGCATAATTAAAAGATCGATAAAATTTTACGATCCTCCCTGCTGTTTGTAGGTCGGTAAACCAGATCACAAGACGAGAATATTACGTGAGCTGAAGGGATTGTGGTCGATGCCAATACTGTGAATAATGTAGTTTTAATAGTCAAATATTGGAGAATATTGTTACAGTAACTATGCCAGTGACACCACCAACCCGTATTAGGCCAGCGTGGTGGACTAAGGCCTTTATATTTCTCATTGTGTGAGGAGGCCCGATCCTGTAGTGGGTCATTAATGGGTAGCTACTGACAATGTGGTGTACAGTTAAAAATATTAAGGTTATATTGTATTAGTGTTATCCTGAAATAAAAAAATCATTTCATAACCAAATTTAATTTTCTCTAATTGTAAGTCTACTCGTAAGTCTCACATCTATTCGTGTTTAAATATTTATCATTATACAATACTTGTTTCAGGGAAGAATGAACGAACAGTTATTTGTATACTTTACGATGTATGTTTAGCCTTGAATTGATGTAAGTTTTCATTTTCATGTTTTCGCAACAATGTTAGTTCTGACCGTAAAATAAAATCGAAGCCCTTTATAAAAATAAATTATGTTTCGAACGATATAAACGCGGTGAGATAACGTCATTGAAATAATAATGGCGGATACAGTAACCAGCTATAAACATATTTTCATCAAATCTTAGGAAATAAACTAAAATAAAAGTACAGTTTAACACTAGGATTTCCTGCTATTACTGCTTATACTGTTGTGCTACATTAAGCTTGCTTCTGTCAAGAAAAGATCGCACCCTCAGACCAGATATAAAAAAAGAAATTCATCAATTAAAATATCTGTTGCTGCGGCATCAAACCCAGGACCGTCCATATACGTAGTTTAACTTACCTGACATGAATTTTACGGACTACTTCAGTCTTCTTTATGTTTATGTTTAAACTGTTAACTCTTTAAAACATAACTTCTGTTACCACTTCCACTAGATAGATACCTACTGCTTAAATATCAAATTCCTAAACACGCTAAATAAGCTTATCGTATCAACAAAACAACGGTATCGCTTTCATGTATCACTATTATTTTAAGAGCTTTAGAAAAATAGTTGATCCATGAAAAGTTCTTATGAAAACAGGCTTGACAGCTGATCGGTCGTGCCGATGTGGCGTGGGTGAATAAGCGGCAAAGGCCATTCACACTATAAATTCATGTTACTTACTAACCTATTTATGTTCGTGGAATCGTATATCAAATGGGATGAGAAGTATGGCTTTTGCGAGCGGTTAAGGGATTTATGAGTTAACTGTCGTTAGTTATTTTATTTGTTGCATCTTTTTTATGTGTTCTATTGCTAGGCTTATGGGCTATCTGAAGACCACCATCTCGCAGCCGTAGTGAGAATTGATGGAGTACAGTGAATCATGATCTTTTGAAACTGCACAGAGAGCCTGACAAGTTTAACTCCTGCTTATTGATACAAACTGAACTGACTGGAGTACGGAAGCGAGAATTTAATTCAACGGTAGCAGTCTCAACGTGGCGTGGTCTCAACTGCTTATTCTTTTCAACCACTTGCAATAACTTGTTCTTTGTTAGGATTTCTTTCTTAATGGCTCAATCCTAACATGGAACTTTGAATTAGTAAGTTTGTGACCGCTAGTGACGCATTACGAGTAAATGCGCCGTACCGCTTCCGTACTTCGGAGGGCACGTTAAGCCGTCAATCCCGGTTATCGATAAGATAGCAGTCGTTGTACCTTGTCGGAGGCCTTATGCGCGTTTTGAAAACATTCGACACGGGTAAGCCGCTAGCCCGTTTTTCCACCAATGCAATGTGCATAGCAGCGTGGTGGAGTGTGTTCCCTGTTGTGGGAAGTGACCCGTGCCAATGGGCAACAATGGGCTATAAAAGGGTTGCAGCCCAAGTCTAGATCAAGCTATTCATATTCTTGTTGTGATCTCATGTGATCTCGCATGCTTTACATCATATATGTACATATACAAGTAACAGAATAGTAGATAAGTAACAATTCAATTACCGGCCACCCACAGTGATCCAGATCAGTGCACTGCGATGCTATCAGCTACATCCTACTCCCACACACCCATACTTTCATATCTCCACTATTCTCCACTATTAACAACTCTGAACGCCCGTAAGAAAGTAATCTGCAAAGTGTACCTATTTCAATTAAAGCTTTCAATTACATATATGGGCAAAAGCAAGGCAAAAGTAAGTAAGTACTGTCTTGTTAAATCTAGTAGTAATGATGTCCATCAGTTAATCCAAATATTACTCGTGCAAAATTTAAATAAAAAAAAGACTGCTTCCCCTGCCTGTACCATCACTAGTTAGCAGATTATAAAAATCTGTCACAGAAGTTAATCATTCGTTCCGAATTCAGAGCAACAACAAACAAATCCGACCAACTTTAATTTGGCACAAAAACTAATTTCAACTGTCGACGCACACTAGCATAGCACCACAAAAACATATGTCATTGTGAGGGTAACCATGTGAAAATTTAAAAGACCGGAAAAAACTAAGCCCTAAGATTTTCTTCAATAATAAGAAATCCAATTAAAAAAAATAATTAAGGAAACATCAAACACTTAAGGAATAATTTGAGAGACGACACCGAACTTTTTTAAAAGTACCCACATTTATTATGTTTATTTTTGATAAGTACTTATTTTTTCAAAACTGTGTAGGTAAGTAAGAATAATTATTTACTTACTTTACAACTAGAAATGTAGTTGTAATACCGAATACAGTATAAAAATCCTGAAATCTTGAAAAGATCTAAGATATGGTAACCCACTGAATAGTAGAAACGGCCTACCGTTTTATTTATAGGTCAGTATTGATTAACGACCTTATAACGAAACGTAACACATGGATAGAATATTATTTTATCTGTGCCACGGATGAATTTCTTCGACGTAACATGTGTATCATACCTTTAAAATCATAGAGGTATAATGTACTAGAGTCAGCAACCTGAGAGCGTGCACGTTAGTGCAAACATTCCCTTGAATGAAAAAGAAAACATATTAGTAGGTGAAAAGAGGAAGCATAATTATAAGTATTTTGCTTAAAGAATTAGATATACCTGTGATAGCCACCCATTCGTATGTATGTGATCCATTAGTACTCTTAGTCAATTGATATTCTTAAAACCAGATGTGAAGCAAAATATTCTTTATGCCTTGTGTTTTAGGGAGATGTGGTGACCGGGAATACTCAATTTGAGGTTATCATCTAAAGTACTTAAGTAGTACCTAAAGTCCCTTGCATGCTATTTTACTACAATTTTCAAAAAAAAAATCACTATAATCCTTCAAACATATAATCGACACTCGACACATACGGACAATCTATTTTCTTTTATCTATTTTTCTGTCGATAGAACGGTTTATTTCTCGACTCGCCTTCTCTATAACAAAATCACTCTATGTCAGAAATGCCGTAGCAACTGATAAAGTAAACATCCAAGCGATATGAATTGTCTGAATCCGCCCACGCACTTCTACGGTGGTCTATTTATTTTTAATCTGTTTAAAAAACATTTGAATCTTAATCGTCTAGTTCGAGTGTCTTATCTTGAATTCGCTCGTAACCTTTCCACTATTTCGATCTATTTTTCTTCCTAGACTGTGATTTAATGTACTTGAAGCCATTACCAATAATATTGGTTGTTTCCTGTAAACGTAGAATGGAAATAAAGTGGAAATAATGTGAAGAATGTGAAGAACTCTGCATGCGAATCGAATGAATTTTGCTTGATAATTTTTTGTACAATTTCAAAGGTTACAGTTTTTTGTTTAGGTTCTTTCATCTGTCATTTACGGTTACTATAAGCCCTTTATTGTTACAATACGATGCAACCAACGGAACAAAATTCAAACATAGGTCTCTGAATGTAGCTGTTTCAACTGTCAATGCTACTGACATGCAAAAAGTGTACGAAATTCCGAACAACCGAGCGAGTTGTTCCGAGCGACCGATTTTGTCGATTTAAGGACAAGGGGTAGGGCTGAAATTTATCAGTTATAACGATTCTACGACTACAATCATGACTTAAAAAATCGATAATTTTCAAACATTGCTTCCCTAAGTCTGTGTTCTATGCGTAAATCCTTTACGTAAATCCTTCTCATTACCAAAAAGGAAAAATTTAAAAACCAACAATATTGTCTGTGCAAACTAAATCCCATTAAAACGGTTTCCGTGTACACCCAAACAAACAGGATTATGCGGACGAATTACGTTTCCTGGGAGATCCCATCAGAGGCCTTAGTGGGAGGCTGTACGATAAGCAAAAAGGGATTGCTTTGTTTTGCTCCTCTCGTCTTAATAATAGCTTTGGGAAGAACACTATCAAACGAACGGAAATTTTATTTAAATTCGCAGATTATTAAAGCAACCGGAATTTGCTTGATGAAAATTGTATGGAGATAAAAGGATAAGATCTTGCTTTTATTAATCGCAGATTTTCGTATTTGGTATTTTTGGTAATTAACCTAGCTTTACTCTATTCAGACATGCGTTGGCCATGACAAGTGCCCTTAGTCTGTCTGAGTTTTAACAATGCCGCTACTACATATAGAAACGTACCTAAATCAATCGTTTTTTTCTATACATCTACGCCCAGTCACGGGAATCGTATACAAAAGTGACGTAGCGCGTAGGTGGTACCTACATGAACTCACAGTGTAAAAAATAGAGGTCTGTCAAACATAAAATTTGTTCTTTACTTAAAATCCAAATTTTTGTATGGAGTGAAAGATATGAATACATAATTTAATCCCAGTTTTTTAGTATTCTTTCGTTACATTGTTTTCTCTGTTTCCTCCTTTAATGCTCTGCCGCTCCCAAAGGGAATACAACATTTAGTACCGATACATTTGCATAATAAACTCTAAGCCACTGGGCTATCACCGTAGCTCCGTTGCTATTAGAATCTAGATATAGTTTACATTTACCTTAGACAATGAGCGTCTCAAAATTCACGGGGTCGTCCGTCCGACGTACGCGTAGGAGTTCGTGTCGCTTGTAAGAAGCGTGAAATGAGACGGATTTGCATTACATTGCGCGTTCGGCTCGCGTCATTCCGCCACTATTTCTGATGTACTCGTATTCATATGCAAATGATTGATGTACTCGTTTTGTACACTCGCATAGTCAAGTGATAGGTGTATGTGTGTGTTATCGGTTGAGAATTTTAGGTGATACAGCCATATAAAGTAGTGCTGATGAGGATTCGTCTTCCTCTTCGTCTTAATAAGAGGAATTTATGAGGAATTTTGTGTGTCCATGGTTTACACGTTTAGATGTGGATTCCCTAGCCAGCCTAGTTATTTATTTATATACTTTTTACTCTTTTCCCTTACTCAAACCATTCCTCTTCCTCTTCCTCACCCTCTTCCTCATGAATATATCCTCATCCTCATAACTGCTTCCTCGTTAACCCTATCGTAAAGCAGCATAGGATTTCTTATCTATTTGAGGTTGGATGTGTGCATGCATAACACACAAAATAAAGTTCTCAGAGCTAGGCCTCCACTCAATTTCACAACATTAAAAAATCTTTTAGTGGAAAATGAACCGAATCGCTTCCGCACTTTATACAGTTGCACTTAATGCACCAAAATACAAGCAAAGATTTCTTGGCAAATACAAATAATATATGTATATCTCACTCGAAAAGTAATAATAATAACGCTTCACACTCATAGCCCCACACTAGGATTCCCTGTGTCGTGGGTGCCATGGACACACACAAGACAACAACACAACACACCCAGACCAGAAATAGAAATTTAAACTCATCATTCAAATCTCTGCACCACTGGGAATCGAACCCAGGACCCTCAGCGCAGCGCACCGGCGTCTTAACCACTGCGCCACTCAGGTGGTCTAGTTGTCGTCGTCGTAAAGTTTATGTTTTTTAATCACTGAATATATCTAACGTGAGGATTAGATAGAAATATTTATCTAAACAGTTTTAGTGCCAAGTTTGTTTCACTTCGATGACGCGTAAGTATGATCCGGATATAAAAATGTTCAAAAATAATATCAAATCTAAACATGATAATATGTAATACAAATAAAGTGTCATTTATTTCAAAATAATATTTTATTTTCAAGGAAAGTTTATTTTCAATCATAGGAATAAATTTTGACCTTCGAATTTCGGAAATAGAACATCTATTTTCATATCACAAATATTCTATAGATAAATAAAATTTGAAATACATATTCTGACAAATCCAATCCCAATTTGTGTGTCCCAATCATTATAATTATGACAACGAAGTTAAATGAGTATTATTTAATAAAAATTCTTTGATTTGTATCATAAACCATATTTCCTATGGTTCCAAAATCACCTGACTAGAGTCTTTTCCTAATTGGGACATAGTATTGATATAGTATACATGAACTTCCAACCAACACGACAAAATTTTAGCACAGGGTCCATACTCTTACCATCCATCCATTCAGCTCCATAGCTGTCCAAATTAAAATGCGCACTGTCATGCGACAAAATGTATTCAATGAAGCTGTCGTACGAGGAACTTTTCGTGCGACATAGCAATTAAGACACTGGGTAAATTGTTACACATTTGTTCCAGAATTCTAGACCCCAAGAACTACATTATTTCAGCAACCTGGAATTTTGAAGATTAAGTCTATAGTTAAAACGGTAGGTACTCGTAACGACTTGCTACTTGGAATTACGGCTGATTTATTGATATCGGATTATAAAGGACGCCAAAATCTCATTAACCTTATTAGGTTAATGAGATTTTTGCGATAAGTCGATCTGTTATTTTTACATAAGTTTTACAGCACATTGTCCAGTTAAGTAAAACAGGAAGAGATTTAGCTGAAAAAAAGGATGGACTGGACTGATGATAAATTCGAAAGAAAGAAAACCGTTCAACTTTGATCCAACCCATCTCATTAAAACGATAGCTTTCGAAGATCCGTGCTCTCCAAAGTGGACTAGTTAACGGGATCAGGTAACAATACGCGAATTTCGTCCTTAAGCGATCAAAATTGCGGTCAAAATTGCATGCAGTACCGGCACTTCGTCACTCGCACTGATTCCGTGCATTTGAATACGGAGTTAATCGATTCAATTTGAGAAATGTCAGACATAATGATTATGGTTCGGGATGGCATATTGTTGGGAATGAAAAATTATTTTGCTGTGGTAATAACTTTTATTCATTATTTTCGTAATTTTGCATTTTGATATTAGTAGGTAGTGTATGATCTTATGATCTCAGTCCATATAAATTAGAATTAATTTAAAAGGTTGTAAAATTTTAATTTATAATCCTGTCCATTTACGACTTTAGTAATTTATCGTAAACGTAAAATTTGCTTCTTAAAACTATGTGTAAGGTTTGCGTTCCGGAAAACGATCAATGTGCGCCTACCGGAGTACCGGATCAGGTAGATTGGTACCGGATTGATAGAGATAAATGAAAACTCCGCCGGATCTGGCGGGATTCAAAATAAAGCCGGATTGTAATCCCAAACTAAGTATTAATAGGTGCATGTCTCTAATACTTCGTTACACTCTGCAGATTTGCGAGTTTACAATAAAAAACATTTGAAAAGCGCACTAAAGATAAAACTGTAAAAATATTATTATAAGACCTAAGCATGTTTAGATTCTAGCAGCAATTCTGGCCTATACATCTATACAAATAAATAAAATTGGAGTGTCTATTTGTAATATAAAAATAATAGCTTTTTACTAAATATGTATACATGGGACATGTAGCAAAATAAGATTATTTTACAATGTTTGTCTGTCTGTTTGTCTGTTCCTGAATCTATGGAACGACTAAACCGATTATGACGGGAGGTTCACTAGCAGATAGCTGATGTAATAAGGAAACTTTAATTTTAGAATTATATCATACATTACATTCAAATAGTTAAATTCCACCAAGTCGCGGGCACAGCTAGTCATTAATAATACGCTTGTTTTCCATGCAGTCATTCTGTCTGAGTGGGAATCAGACGAAATTGCGTCGACGGAGACGAGCCGACGTATACGCCTTCGCTACAAATTTTTCGCACGGCTCGTATACGATAATGTAGGGATGCCGCTAACTTCTTGTATTTTTATTTCTTTAAATTGAGCAACCAAAAGCCACATCGCTAGCTGGTTTTACTAATGTTAAGTGGTCGCTGTAACATCTGCAACCAAGGGCGACCATGTGTTTTAAGTAGGTCTTCCATCATGGTTACCTACGTGATACCGTTTGTTAGTAGTCCTAGTAGCATAACGGAAGATTATGCCGGAGCTCTAGGAGCTAAAACTCTGCAATATTTCTCTCAACACCTATTATAGTGTCTACATTCCAATCTACTCAATGTATTGGGATGTAGACACTACCTACAATTGATTTAAAAATATAATTTCTATATAGCTTTCAGAAACATCCGAAATTTCAGCTCAACTTTCAACATCAAAACAAGAATAATGAAGTCAATAGGTCATATAGGTAATAAAGTCAGAAGATCTTGCGTTTTTGACTGTTCAATAAAAGTATTTCAATTGAATCTGAGTTCACATTTCTACTATCGTGACCATGGGTATTTGACCATATATTTTGCGGCTCCTACGGTATTGTTTCTTGTACAATATAATGCATTCTAAAATTTTGTCAACCCTAACTAAAACGTATTTTAAACTAAATGGTCTATGAAACTGGGTAAATACCTACAAGGATATCTCATTAGTCGTCACCTTCACAAAAAATCTGTTGTTTCTTTTTTGCAAACACATTTAGCACATTTAAGGATGCTTGTTCTTTTGATTTATTATAATTGTTACAGTTCTAACAACAGCTGAGTTGCTAAAAGATTTTTAAGTGCTAAAGAATTTAACAAATGATATTAGATTAGAATCTACCGAACTATCTATTCGTAAATTGTGACAATAAACTTGATAGGAAAAATTAAAGTCCTATTTGATAAATAAGGATAGGGACTTCAAAATTTTTAATGACCACTATTGTTGCATATTACAAATCAAATTACTTAATGTTGTTTTACAAATAACGTGGCTTTATTTGCGTACTTAATGAAGATTTTTCATTAAACTCAAAAACGAAAAAAAAATCTTACTCGAATCACATGCTGTGTTTTATCTTTTAAGTACGGTTTAAAAGTTACACACAATACGAAAAAAAGCGCTTTAAAATCATAAACCTATACTATGAATCATGAACACTTAAAATTTTACACACGCCTCAAACAAACCAACGAAAGTGAAAAGCATATTCAGTGAAAAGACGACATAAACAAAACAGCATAATCCGTAAATGCAAAACGTCCAGAGACAACCCACATTGACAGTAAAATGTACAATATGAAGCTAATGCAAATTAGTGTTAGTCATTATTACAGTTAAAATAGTTTTATAATTATCTATATTATGGTAAAAAGCCTGTTTGCCCGCTTTTCTTTTAAAAAAGTTAATTACTAATATTTGTTTTCAAGACAACTAGTTTGTTATCTGTCTTTTCGAAAATGACATAGCGAATAAGAACAGGACTTTGCGTGAGTGTATATGATAGATGAGCAACTTTTCACATTATTTCAAATTCTTAATATCTTCTGTCAATCGTAAATACACAATTTCAAGAAGATTTTATTATTATATTGCTGGATGTATTATATTTTTGTTTTCAAAAATTTCTATTCGCAATAGAGGCTTGTAAACAATGTATTTTGACATAGTTTTAGAAAAAATAGTTTGTTTTGTAATCTGAAAAACGTCCAATCGCAACTGCAAATACTAAAGGGTGTGCGTCAGTGGACGAAATAAGCCCCGGCGATCCCGGTGTTAAGGACGCGCCACTTAAGTTTAGTGCCGCCATAAATTCCAATCAAGCTGATGTTCCACAAACGAATTTAGAAGGCCTTGTCAGATGACAATTAAACGATAATATTTTCATAGACAGGATAGAGCTTGATGAGATGAAAATGCGTAATTTATTTAGACTACGCTACGTAATGTTTTATTTGCACATTGCAATTAGGCTGGTTATTCAAATTTATTGATGTATTTCAATGTCAAATGTTTTTAATTTTTTTTTCATTATTTGCTCCGGGTGACTAATAGACTGCTGAGGCGAATTCTGTTTAGAATCCAAAGTAGTTTGGTAAAGAGAGATCTTCCACCAGTCGAGGTGAGCGTGCCTAGAGAGCGGTCGTGCTCCGATTACGTCATATCGTCGTTTGTATATTATATGCTAGCGATGTAGAAAACTTCTATAGCGTGATTCAGGATCGCGTGGCGTCCTCTCTTGATGAGTGGTGGAAGTCGCCACAGTAGCAACCCAACAACTCCTGGGATGGACGTTATTTTGTTTTGCGGTGTCACCGCTCTTATGCCTCCCCCTCTGTGGATTTTTCTTTAGCTAGACCTTACCTTGCATGAGAAGAGTGCGTTCTGCCACGTTGCCTTGTTTTCGCTGAAGTAGTAGCAACTGTGGCCCAGCCGGATGTACTCTGGAGGGCACACGTAGTACATCTTTGTGCTATTCCTGTGGCCTTCCACGCCTTTGCCTGTGGGAAAGCAAAGTATGATGATGATTTGGAATATGACAGGCAAATGTGTGCATTCTGAATGAGATCTTTTTGTGGGAGATTTAGCTCTAAAGGCTTGCTTTCTTTGCTATTTCTATGAAGAATTAAAAAATCTTTCAAACCCGATTTTCATTTGTATACATCAGTGTAGCTCGCTCGAGCTAACCTTCTAAAGACGTCATGTCATTATGAAAGCCTAATTTTTGTTGTATGCGTTCCTTCCTCCCTTTCTTTCAACCTGGCTACAAGGTGGAAAGCCAATCTGGATTATT
The DNA here is from genome assembly GCA_905147235.1 of Erynnis tages. Classification (NCBI taxonomy): domain Eukaryota; kingdom Metazoa; phylum Arthropoda; class Insecta; order Lepidoptera; family Hesperiidae; genus Erynnis; species Erynnis tages. The sequence continues at coordinate 1,823,981 of LR990076.1, forward strand.
TCGTGGACTTAGATTATGTTCTTAAATTGGAACATTTAGGTGCCAATGACCGGCACTTTTTGTTTTCACACAGGTTTGCTTTTCTACAATTTAAAAATGGTTTTTAATTAAAACTCTTCGCATGCGGTCCTCGAGCTACATTGACCATTTAATATCAATTCATCAGTACAGCAAGAAGTACCTAAATAATGTATAGGATGAAACGCTCGCTCTGGTTCTTCCAACTGATGAATGAACTGTAAAAAGTGACAGCAAAAAATGTCTCGCAGCTTCTAAGGTGGTTTGTAGACGAGTGAGTTTTTATTTTAAGACTGGTTTCAGAATAATTCTATTGACGTTATAGTAATTTAAAGAAGTATGAGCTTGAAATATCTTTACATTACAAAGTAAATGGTAGAGTCAATGCCACCCTCTTAAACAGTTTGCAGTGGAGCAGCATGTTTTTCATATTTTTTTGCATAGAAAGACCTAGAAATAGGCAGTCGGGAAAACTGGTGGTAAGTGATCACCGTTACCTATTGACATGATGACAGGGGAATCGTAAGTACGTTGTCCGTTTTGAAGAATCCTACATAAAACGTCATAGTCCTGCGAAAGTAGGTCGGCTGGAAGACTGTACCAAAGTTGGAACGTACGAGGCAAGAACGTGCGTGAAAAGAGGACTGTGGAGAACCGCCACAGATCCAGATGGTGGTGATGGAGTTCCAGTCTCTGGCGAATGGTATAATAATAAAAAAATGGTGTCAGCATTTTTCCGTGTGACTTCGCGGAGTACTCACAATCGTAAGGTCGATAGAGCGGGAGCCAATGACATAATGTGGCATATAATACCTTACATACTATAATTTAACTATTATTATATTATATTTTGCATGCTTCGCGAAGGTAGGATACAACGAACGCTCTTAAATATGCACCGTCGGTTGTTCATGTAAATAAATAATTTGATTTGATTTGAATGACTTGTGGTTCCTACCATGATGCTACCACCTAGCTTTTCCATGCTAGCAGCAATGGAGAAATGATTATATTTAAGTTATTGGCACGTGTAAATTCTTTTTTATTGTATACTTACACGTGGGCGAATGCGAAAAGCCTCGAAAAACATTAAAAAGTATTAAAGGTCAAGGATGAATACCATTTTATGTGAACATTGACCATCAGGAGTACAATTTAGTCCATTATTAATTTATTAGTATTTTATTGCCATGACTTGTTTTCTAAAAGTAAATACTTTTTATATATTGACGTCAGGTCACACCTATGTAAATAAAATGGTAAAGAAACTATTTTTTGAACATTCTTTTACACAATATTAACGGATTTTTTGCTGCTAAGTTGCTAGGTACTCATGTCTCAAGACTCAAATTAAGGTTTTCCGGCATAAGGCAGTCTCAAAAAAGATATTTCGACATAAGGTAGTCTCAAATTAAGATTTTCAGGCAAGTCTATTTATTTATTTATTTGTACTCTAGCATTTATTGATAATGCAATCGGTAATCTTATCACTAAGCAGCGATTTCTTCTACAAACACAATTATTATTATGCAGATAACTTTATTATAATAACTTAAGAAGCGTAGAAGTAGTATCTACTATAAATTAAGTAAAGGCATACTCACACTGAGACCAAAACACGATGAACAGGACGGCTGCTATCGCCAACGTCTTGCCTCGCCTTTCTAAAGCTTCCATTCTGAATTATTTATTCACTACTTTACACTCAATTATTAAATTTTTCACAAAATGCTCACAACACACACTTGTAACTATTAAAAAATTATTCACGTCATGTTAGTAATTAAAGCAAAACTTTTGATGATTTTTTTTATTTTGAAAATGAATTCACTTCACTGGTAGTTTGGTTCTGCGAGAATCTGTAACAAAGAAAACGTCGAATTAGTATTTTTTATTTTTTCACTTAAAAAAAATTGTGCCATGACATGTTTTGATCTTCGCAGGTAATGATATTTTTATATTTTTTTAATAAGCATGGTGATATTCTCTAACCTGTCGTGATAAATACAAGTTCAATAACAACCAGATTGGAGGCTGCCATCTTCCATCTACGTAGGATTCTTCGTAAGTTCAAATTTCTAAACACATGAACTGTAGCAACATAAGCATTAAGCATAATAATAAGCATCTTATCTTAAAACACTAGTAGGTAGTAATAGTCGCAATATATCGGTACCCCTCTCTCGACGATATGAAAAGAAATATTAAGAATCAATGCATGGGCAACGCGTTGAAAATAAACCCGTGTTAAAAAAACCTGTTATGTTCGACAATTGCGCTTCGCGACACGATACTAATCGCAACGATTCTAAGAAACTTATAATTTGAAAGTGGTTACAACAATAAATAATTTACTCCGCAAGCGCATTGGGTCACAATAGAAAGCTGGGCATGGAGAGAAATCTAGATTTAGACCGTAAAAGTATTAATGTACGTCGTAAATACTGCCGTAGTGACGATCGGTACCTTGTAATGCATGCACATAACTTGTTTACGACGTCTGTTTATTAATAACTTCTGTTCTTACCTCACATAAGTAATAAAGCATTATAAGGCGATTTTCTGCGGTCCCGGTTAAACTAATCTTAAAATAAAATGAACGCGCCTTTAGGTTTCTTATACATATTTTACTTATAAAATAGATGTTTAGACGTTTCACATATGTACAAAATGATCGTCTTGATTGTTCAATATGGCTATTCGCTTACTTGTTAAATTTGATATGTTCAAATTGCTGGATCTGCTACTTTGCTCATAGCTCTATGATTCCGCCGGTATGGTACCTAAGTATTGGATGGCATATTCAGTCTATAGATAGAATCTTTTATATATTGTTCGTTTTATTAGAAAAATGATTAATTAAAATTATTAAAAATAATAATAATAATGCACAGTCTCGTGAATGTAATGTAGGTTTAATCATCGAAATAGGAAACTTCCCTTTTCTATGGTATGAAACTATAAAGCCTTCATCATAAGACAACATTATACACGAGTTGAGCCAACCTTACTCAAATATTACCCTCCGTCAGGTTAGTATCAGGTGTGGCCAATTTTAACGACATACTAAGACTTCGCTGAAACGCCACCTGTGTTCCCGTTTCCATATTCGCAATAATGTAGGAAAATTTTCAAAGGTAGCAAGGAATTTGCACGTACGTTATATTTGTAGGTACATACCTGCCTACTTACCAACTATTTTATCGATATATTACGGATATATATACAATTTATTATTACGGTTACTAAGAAAATTGTAAAACTAGTATGACCAGCAATTTTTTGATTGAATTTTTCAATTGAGAAAAAAAACCTGTAACTTTAAATTCAAATGCCACAAACTACTTTAAATCCCTGGGAGTAAAAATTCTTTTCTTACAGAGAATAGATTAGATGAGCCCAAAATACGTGAATGTCAAAAAAATTACACTAAAACGTAGTTCATTTCTCTTAATGCATAATTATGTACCCTCTGTCCAGCCGTTGAACTATTTGTTGTGGTTGATGAAGAGTAACAAACGACAAATTTGAGATGTCACTAAAAGAATTTAAGGACACAAGTCGACAAATGTTCAAAGGACCAGGAAGGAACTATTTCAGGCATGGCAGGCCGAATTCCACCATGGGGAAGGGTCACACGGACCTGTGAACTATTCCTTTCTACCTACAATCTTGAAATTAACTGGCGCTTTTGACAACGAGAAAACAAAAGACAAACGTGGATTCAAGTTGAAAACATCTCTTACTAGCTGACCCGGCACACTCCGTTCTGCCGAATATAGCAATTTCATATATTTTCTTTTCAGATTATCTAACTGTATAAACCTTCCATGGACTTATATTAAATACGAACATGTCAAAACTAAAATGAGGCAAATCGGTCCAGCCGCTCTCGAGTTTAGTTATTTTAGGATTAGGTTCTTCAGAGAACCATTAGTCGATGCGCTTTAACGATAATGTAGATGACAACAATGACAACAGTATATCTTATGCATTATTACCGTGCAATGAATCACGGAGATTTTCTCCGATGCTCCGTTTGTTGGTGTGACTAAGTCATCCGATAAATTCGCTGGCAGCTTATCTACGAGGCAGTGTTAACACGACAATGTTAGATGGCGACTGATGAGCACAATATTTCTGTCCCTGCCCTTAAAATATTATACGAGTATATTAATAATGCGCCTTATTCCACAATTGCAAGGTAGGTTGCGAGGATAAGCCGACGGGGCGAAACTATTATTGCGAATATTTGCTTACGTTGTCTATTTCCGTAGCTAAATTTTTTCGGATTATTTCGGTCCTATGGGGTTGTATGCGGGTTTCACTACTCATGAGGACTGAGATGTTCGCCTCAAATAACGTGTCAATTATAACCATAATTGAACAGAATTTGGCAACGTTCGCTGAATTACCTACGTAACTCTAAGAATATTTTTAATTAAAATTTCCTGTTTGTTTTTATTTCACAGCAGTTTGATCATTAAAACCGCGGAAAAGCAATAATTAACGTTTCAAGTTTTTCGCAAAAAAACATTTTTCGGTGGTACTCTTAATTTGCGGGTCTATATTTTGTGCAGCAAAAAGGGTTAAAGCCAAACGAATTAAAAGGCACATGTGACGTGTGGAGTGTTGCATTACACTGCGGTTTTTCTGAATCGACGTTGGAATTAACGCAAATTAAAATCGCAATGGAGAATGAACATCAACGTTTTTGCGAAAAGCCGCGGAAACCGCACCGACTCTGTATGTGGTTGCCATTCCGGTGTTTTTTGTTTTTTGCTGTAATGTTACGCTAAATATAAATGCATTGCAGATGTAAGTTGAAAATGTTTTTTCAATTGCGACTATTTCGAACATATTATGTAGTAAAAGATGAAGACGGCTATTTAGACAGTATGATAAAAAGAAGCAATACTTACTCGTTCTTCTTAGACTAGTTTCTCAATAAATCCTAAAATTAAATAGCGTAAAGATCAAGGGGCTATCGCGACTAAAACAATGGTATAGTTGAAGAATTCTTGGAACAAATCAAACGGAGCACTTCGTTCACTGCCAGGAGTCATTGTGCAGATTGATTTATACCGCACTTCTTTTGATTCTGATGAAATCTGATGGTAGCTGGATATATTTGTAAAGGCGCGATACCTTCAGGAAAATGATGACGACGCAAGCAGCGAATAAAGTAAGCAATATGTTAGTGTGCATTTTGGGATGTTTCAATTTTAAATAAAAAACCTGAGTCGTGTTTCAGTGCCATCTCTCTTGATGGATCACTAAATGAACTCTAGTTTCTCGGTAAGGCTTTAAGAGACTAATAAATAATACGAAGCTGGGTTCGACGGGAGCTTACGACGTCAGCTAGATTCGAAACGAGTCGGGTCCCAAACGAAATACGTGAGCTGAGTTCAGCTGATTTGTTTATTCATTAAATATCACATTATTATTTAATCAAAGAATCCAGAATGAAAGCACTTACTAACAAAAACAAAACACTTGCGGTAAGAGTCCTAGACTCCTCGCTAGCTGATCCACATTCCGGAGCAATAAATGAAATGCTTATACAAGGATGAGTGATATTCTTAGTTTATCGGTAACGCGATACCTTAGACCGCAGCGTGTTACGTACGCCCTCCACTACATCCCATAGTCCTAAGATAGTCCTAAGATATACCTACCTACTAACAACTCTTTGTCTACTCATTTTATTTACACATTGTTATATACTAACCCTTAGACTCATAAGCCTAGTAAATAAGCCTTATGTAATAAATAGTAATTAACTCATTAGTTAACAACCCTCACACCCCTCACCGCGCCGCTCAGCTATCCCCTCCTTTCCCAATCATATAAATACTCGCGCATCCCCAAACCCGACACATTCTATCTCCGATTCCAGTCCTCACTATTACTCTGTTTCTTTGACTCTTTCTTTGTGTTTAGTAATAAGTTTATAATATAGTTGTGGTAATAAAGTGATAAGTTTTTAAAAAGACATTTATTTAGTCCCCCACGTAACAAGTTTGGCGCAGTCGGTAGGATCAAATTCGCGAAAAAGACGTACAAACGGGCATCGAAGAAGATCGACGTCTGGTAGCTGAAGGCTTTTGAAAGTACGCCGAACCTGCGATGATCCTGAACATTATCCTGTTACTGTGGTAAGTGGCTTAATTTGTCTGCTCGATCCTTTGTTACTCCATTACTATTGTGTTATTCTATTTTATTACAAACTCATATATACCATATATTCCCTATGCCTCTATCTATAAAATCCGAACAAAATTCTGAAAAATCTGACGAAATTTCTATTCCACACACATCAACCTCAAACATCAAAACAATGAGTCTAGACATAAACACCCTACTCAAACTCATACCATCATTTGACACCACACAACATAACCAGGTGTATAGATTCATTAGATCATGTGATTCCGCGTTTAAATTAGCAAGCGAAGACAATAAAGCTATATTATTAGTTTACGCGTTAAATAACATAATAGGCGCGGGCGCTTCCGACGTCCACTGCAAACAATATGCTTGTTGGAATGATCTCAAAACATATCTCATAGAAAAATTCTCGAATGTTAAAACCATTGCTCACCTAAATCTTGAATTACAATCTATGTTCCAAAAACCCGGGGAAAGTCTAACAGATTATTTCCACAGGGTAGACCTTTGCCGAAGTAAAATAATAGAAAAATTAAATACAGAGATATCCGATAGTACGTTGACCGGTAGAGTAACGACCACAGAAGAAACCGCCTTAAGCGTATTCATAAACGGTGTTAGCTCCGAAATAGGAACCATGCTTCGAACAAAAGGATTTTCTTGTCTCTCCAATGCAGGAAGGTTTGCAATGCAAGAGGACAAGATTAGGATGATGAACGCAGCTAGGCAAGCCCTATTCAAAAATGTCAATACAAACCATGCCAGAACAAAATCAATTACACAATACAATTCATCACCACAAACATATAATTCTATTCCTTTCCGTCCAGATAATTCTAGATCAAACACTAAAACATGTAGCTATTGTAAAAACATAGGACATACTATTTCTGAGTGTCGAAAAAGGGCATACAATAATAACATCCGTGGTAATTCTCAAACACACAGTCTCCCAAACAACCCAACGCGTTTACCCATACAGCGTGCCTTACCAGCACCACCTACGCGTGTAAATCATTTAAACTCCGAAGCGACCAACGAGATGAGCAGCTCCTTGGAAACCGCTACAGTATCCTGCTCAACGACCGATCAGATTTCGTTCCCGAACATGGAGAACCTCCAACTAGAATAATAAATAAATACCACTCTACAACAACACAGTCTCAATCAAATAATAGTTTATTAAATCAAGTCCATCGGGGACAAACAAAAGCTGCAAATAACAAGCATAGTGCGTCACCAGTCTATCGGAGACAATACAAAGACGCAGCTACGCAAACTGCGGCCCCAGTCTATCGTAGACAAACAAAAGATGCAGAAACGCAGACTGCATTACCAATCCCATCGGTAACTCACGAACAGGGTAACCAGCCCCAAACCCTCAGTACCGACACTACCAACCCAATAAAACCTACTATTTCTACTAATTCTACTATTTCTACTAATTCCACTGACTCTACTAATTCTACTATATCTAATAATTCTACTATTTCTACCAATTCCACTGACTCTACTAACTTCACTAAGTCTAACAAACCTAATAAGCCTACAATTTCTACTAATTATCGAAAATACACTAAGCGCAAAATCCTTAAACCGAAATCTAAAACTAACTCAACTAACTCCGAAATCCAGAAATTAATTCCAGATAATTCAAATCCTAGTATTCAATCTTATGCTATTTCCCCTCTAAACGATATCCCTCCTGAAAATCTACTCCACTGTACTTTCTATATTGAAAAACACCCTGTTACTCTTCTCATTGATACCGGTGCGGGAATTTCTATTATAAGACGAGATAAAATAGGCTCAGCTCATATTAACGACTCAGATATAGTTTCTATAATAGGCGTTTCAAGTTCACACGCAACTACAAACAGTTTTGGCTCCACCGAAATATCATTAGATAACTTCCCTAAATTCAAATTCCATGTAGCTAATCTTAATATAAAAGCAGACGGTATTCTCGGTAATGATTTCATGACAAAATTCAATGTGAATATTTACATACAGTCGAAAACGATGCGTATTCAAGATAAAACCTACAAACTTCACTATCTTAACGAATTGCTTCCCAATAATCAGAATGACAATACAAATAAACAATTCCTTGCTAATCGATCCGAAACAGTAATTAGATGTAAAACTAATAGTCTTAACTCAGGCATAGCAATAGTCGAAAAACAAACATTAGATAACGATGTTATTATTCCTAGCGCATTAGTTAACATCGTAAACAACTCATTTGCTATAACTTGTGTAAACACTTCTAAGACCGATAAGTTAATCACCACCCCTATTATTAATGTACACCCTTATGACTATGATAACCATATTGAAACAATTATCGACCAACCCATTATGATAAATAATTTAAACTCCGTTGATAAACAAAACAAAGTTATGCAGTTGATAAGAAAAGAACATTTGAACTCTGAAGAAACAGAATCATTAGATAGAATTATTACTGAATACTCTGACATATTCTTTATAGAAGGCGATTCCCTTACATTCAGTAATCATACAAAGCATCGAATTCCTACAACACCAAACGTTCCCATTCATACTAAGACATACAGATTCCCACAAGTTCATGAAAACGAAGTCCGAACTCAAGTTCAAAAAATGCTAGAACAAGATATCATACAACCTAGTACATCTCCTTGGAGTAGCCCCATCTGGGTAGTACCTAAGAAACTAGATGCGTCCGGGAAACAAAAATGGCGTTTAGTCATTGACTATCGTAAACTAAATGACGTAACTGTAGGCGATAGCTATCCTCTTCCAAACATCACTGACATTCTAGACAAACTTGGACACTCTCAGTACTTTACTACATTAGACCTTGCCTCAGGATTTCACCAACTAGAAGTTGAACCTGAAGACATACCTAAAACAGCATTCAACACCCCTTATGGTCATTACGAATACAAAAGGATGCCCTTTGGCCTTAAGAATGCACCTGCTACCTTCCAACGTGTAATGGATTCTGTACTCTCAGGTTTACAAGGCGAAAAATGTTTCGTTTACCTAGACGACATTGTCGTATTCGCATCTAGTTTACAAGAACACGAACAAAAACTCCGCGAAGTATTCTCTAGGCTACAGAAATATGAACTCAAAGTCCAGCCTGATAAATGCGAATTTCTAAGACACGAAGTAGCATATCTTGGTCATATCATATCTAATGAAGGTGTTAAACCCAATCCAGACAAAATCCAGGCTGTCGAAAATTTTCCAACCCCAAAATGTTGTAAAGACATTAAAGCTTTCCTAGGTCTTACAGGATATTACCGCCGATTCATTTCTAATTTCAGCAAAATAACAAAACCTCTTACTAGTCTCCTTAAGAAAGACATTCCGTTCATTTGGGGAGAATCTCAACAAACAGCATTCGAACAATGCAAGCAACTCCTCACTAGTCCGCCTATTTTGCAATACCCTGATTTCACAAAAGAATTTATTCTAACTACTGACGCTTCTATACACGCCATTGGCGCGGTTTTATCTCAAGGCGTAGTTGGTAAAGACCTTCCAATCGCATATGCATCTCGTACTCTTAATAAAGCCGAATCTAACTATTCTACAATTGAACGCGAACTACTAGCCATAGTTTGGGCTGTAAAACATTTCCGACCTTACTTGTTTGGTAGAAAGTTTAAAATCGTAACAGACCATAAACCTTTAACATGGTTATTTTCAATCAAGGACCCAGGTAGTCGTCTTGTTAGATGGAGACTCAAACTCGAAGAATACGACTACGAAGTTATTTACAAAGCAGGTAAAAACAACACTAACGCAGATGCCTTATCACGACCTCCTGTTATGAACACCAATGCAGTAAATTCCACACTTGAATCCGATATCCCAATACCCACTCAAGATACTTCAGACGATTATTTACAAATAAATTATTCCCACTTCGCTGAAAACTCAACTTATAACTTTGACACTCCAAATCTCCATATTTCTCCTGACAACCTCTTAGACGAACGACATAAAGACATATTTATTCCTATTTCATGCGAACTCTCAGATAAGAACGACCTTTTCAATAAAGCAATTTCCGTATGTTCTCAAGTGGACCCATACTTGAACAAACCCAAAGCACTCTACGACACAGATTTATTAGTTTCAAATACCAAACAAAACATAATGTTCGGATGCACAAGACCGACCCACTTTAACCCATGGGATTCTGAAAGTTATTTCAAAACCCTCTTAAGTTGTTTACATAACAACAATATAAAAACTCTCTACGTCCCAGATCTTAAGAACGATCCCACATGTAAGTTACGAGGTAACGACCAATTGCATATTACCGCATATTTAGCTGATTACTATGAATGTAACATCACTATTTGTGAAAGTAGGATCAAACATCCAGCTCCTGAAGAAATTCCTGAAATCCTAAAAACCTTTCACGACGACCCTCTGTCAGGACATAGAGGCATTGTAGAAACAACACGAAAAATAAGATCTGAATATTTCTGGAAAGGCATGACAGATATTATAAAGGATTACGTTAACAACTGTAAGACATGCCAGCGTAACAAAATACAACGAAAAATATTTAAAGCACCTATGGTAATTACAACTTCTTCCACAGAACCATTCGAACGAGTAACTATTGACTTAGTATCCTATTCCGATATTACAGGTGACTGTAATAAATATATACTGACACTACAAGACGATTTAACTAGATTCGTTCAAGCTTACCCCATTCCCGATAAACAAGCTATTACAATTGCTAAATCCCTTCTCATTTTCTGTCAACACTATGGTATTCCAAAACGTTTCCATTCAGACCAAGGTGGCGAATTTGTTAATAATATTCTAAAACATCTCATCAAGTTATTAGGTTCTAACCATACATTTAGTACAGCATATCACCCACAAACCAACGGTTCCTTAGAACGATTCCATGCAGTTCTCAGAGATCACATCCGAATGTACTCTACAAAAACATCGCACAATTGGGACCGTATCGTACCACTTGCAATAATGTGCCATAATACGTCACTAAACCAATCCACTGGCTTCACACCCCATGAACTTCTATTTGGGTACAAACCTCGGTTATTATACACTCTTAAAGAAAGTCGCGAATATACAACAAACGACTACCTTAACGATCTCAATGAAAGACTTAAAATATCTCGCGACATAGCTCAACGCAACCTTAATATTACGAAAGAGAAAGCTAAATCACGCTACGATAGTCATATAAAAAATATAGCTGACTTTCAGTTAGGAGATAGTGTTATGCTCAAAGTTCCAAATCCAAATAATCTAGATAGTAAGTGGGATGGACCATACGAAGTTATTAGAAAAGGTTTTAATGAAAACTATCTGATTAAAAAGTCTGGAAAAACCCAACTCGTGCATGGCAATAGGTTAAGACCTGTATTAGACATAAATAATGAACATTAATGGTATCCTTTCAGGTTACCTCACCCAGAGATGGCAAACCCTATTCCTCATTCTACACATAGGCCACCTCACTTAGAAAATAAGTTTAACGAAATTATGAATAATCCCTATTTTAGTTTTATTATATGTTCTATAGTTAAGTTCTTATTTTACATACTTCTTTACAAAATCTATATATTTACAAAATCATTCTACATCGCTAAGTTTAAAACAAATAAGCTAATTCAACAAAATGTTTTATCCATTCCAGGTACTCCACAATAATAAGTGTTGATGGAAGTACTATCACGATAGATCAATTACCTTCTAAATCAGGATTCTACTATCAACCTCTTGGTGATGTCCTTATAGCGGAAAATTCTTGGAAATTAGTCTTATATAGAAACCTAGAACCCTTAACCCTATCACGCGACTCTTTAAAACGTTTAATCACTAACTACGAATCCCTAGTTAATAATTATAAATATACTACACCTAGCGTTTATACGACGAACTCATTTATTAAAGTTAATTTTGATAAAATTGAAACTAGATTAAGTGAATTAAGTTACTATACCAATAACCACCGTGTCAAACGAGAATTAATAGATGGCTTGAGCACCGTCCTAAAATGGCTCATAGGCACTCCAGATGCAAAAGATGCAAAATATTATGATCAATGTATTGATTCATTAGAAAAACAACAGTTAGACCAAAATCAAATTCTAAATCAACAACTACAAATTATTTCTTCGACTATTACTAACTTCAATGAAACTATTTTACGTATATCCTATGACGAATATTCGATCAACGATAATCTCCAAAAACTAAGTTCTTATTTAAATAAGACCAACAAAATTATATTCGACTTACAAGCATCAGAACAAATATCTTCTATCTCTATTCAACTTCTAGAATCAGTAGTTTCACTACAAAAAGAACTAGATGACATTGTAACAAGCATCTTGTTTATTAAGTCAGGGGCGATCCACCCTTCAATCATCTCTACTGCACGTATCTACAAGGAACTTTTAGCTACAAGTCACATAAGATCCAATAACAATCTTGTTGCACCTATCACAATAGGAAACATACACGACATCCTAGAATCGACTACAATCACATCCTACATCTACATGAATAAACTAGTTTATGTAATAGAATTTCCTTTAGTGAAAAACGAAAAGTTTTCCCTTTTCCATATGTATTCCATACCAATCAAACATGCCAATTCTCCTCTTTATTCCACCCTATTCCCCGAGCATACTTATCTTGCCACTTCATCTACACGTCAACACTACGTGTCTTCGAGCTACCTCGACAATTGCAAAATCTTCGCGCCGAGAAGAAGAGTATGTAGAAACCTGCCTGTCTATAACTATAACTCGAGACCGAACTGTGAAATGGCGATACTTCAGGCAACAAGCAAAGAACTACCATCATTTTGCGAACCAACAACATTTTCCGCCCACATCGACACGTTTCAAGCAATAGAAAACAACAAGTGGATCTTCATACTTAAGAAGCGTACTCCATGTGTTATCGAATGTGGAGATAACATTCAACATAAAGAAATTTCAGACGCAGGCATCATCTCCATGAATCCAGGTTGCAAATTCTACACTGCATTCATCACCCTGAGCGCAGAAAAGGACACCGAATCAAACCTAACACACCCAATTATCACAGTGGACCTCGAAGATAACTGCATTCATGATAAACTCAAATCAACTCCTCCGGAACTTTCACCTATTACTATCAAGAACGTTCCTCTTGACGCTTTGAAGGTAATCAAAGACCAAATCAACAACCAACACCGAATCCTAGAAGAACAGAAGCAGAAGTTTAAAAACAATACGATATCAACGTTATCCTTCTCCACTATCGCACTCGGAATAGCTATGCTTACATTCCTTATTTGCAAATGCTGTCCCTGGCGGCGACTCTGGCCTCTATGCTGGAACCCTAACGGTGAAGAACCCCGAAGCATCCAAATCTTTAATAACTGCTTCGACAACTCAAGAAGAAGGCAGAATGTGGAAATTCCAATGACTTCCATATCTAACACATCATGCATTTCAGAAGACGAAGAAGAAGCTGAAATCCCAAAAAAATCGGGCACTTCAACGAAGCCCCGATCTTTATTCTAAGGGGGGAGGTGTTACGTACGCCCTCCACTACATCCCATAGTCCTAAGATAGTCCTAAGATATACCTACCTACTAACAACTCTTTGTCTACTCATTTTATTTACACATTGTTATATACTAACCCTTAGACTCATAAGCCTAGTAAATAAGCCTTATGTAATAAATAGTAATTAACTCATTAGTTAACAACCCTCACACCCCTCACCGCGCCGCTCAGCTATCCCCTCCTTTCCCAATCATATAAATACTCGCGCATCCCCAAACCCGACACATTCTATCTCCGATTCCAGTCCTCACTATTACTCTGTTTCTTTGACTCTTTCTTTGTGTTTAGTAATAAGTTTATAATATAGTTGTGGTAATAAAGTGATAAGTTTTTAAAAAGACATTTATTTAGTCCCCCACGTAACAAGCGGTCATGCATGAAGTCAAGTGTGCATCTTCGGTTATGGTCTAAGTAGGAGCGATAGTAGGAGTAATAGAGAGCGGTGATAGCCCAGTGGCTTAGAATTCGACCTCGAATCGAGGGGTCCGGGTTCGAATCCCAGTGGCACGCACCAATGACTTCGTGAAAAAGTTATGTGCGCTTTATAAAATTAAATATCACCTGCTGTTCCGGTGAAGGAAAACATCGTGAGGAAACCTGCATGCCTGAGAGTTCACAAAAAAAAATGTTCTCAAAGGCATGTGAAGTCCACCAACCCGCAGTGGGCCAGCGTGGTGGACTAAGGCCTACATCCCTCTCATTACGAGAAGGAGACCCGACCCTGTAGTGGGTCATTAATGGGTTACTGACAGGAGCGATAGCGATGTGTGCAGGTGTGTCAGACAAGCGACTGTGGTGTTGTGGTACGGGAAAGTAGGACAAGGTTCAAGACTATAGAAAAGTAAGAAAGGATAGTGTTTTATTTCTACTAGTAGCGCGTAAGGCGAAAGAACTGCAGCTTAATAGTGAGTTAGTTCCCTTAGATCCCCTTCACCCCTGTGGGATTTGAACCCCTTGGTTTTCGGCATGTTTGGACTAACAGAGGATATTCATGATAGATTTTGCGAAGTAAAAAGAGCGAACAAGCCTTAAAGAAAATAAAAGCACTGTCACTGAAAGTGGACTTCATTCCTTGTTTTCATCAATTCATAACAAGGTAAAAGTAACAACTATTATAAAGATGCATTGAGCTTTTGATTGCTGTGATTTTTTGTGGTTTTGATTTCACATTTCCACTAATCCGGTTTATGCTCATGCTTTAATTATTGAACTTATTTCCGTTTTCGTTTATAATAAGTGTTTCAATTTAAGTTTCGACGATTTGTTCTTACCTGATTATTATCTTCCTTATAAGCTTCCCGCTACACGCTACTCCTCTTACTAAAGATTCATCTATTACATAGGGAGTCATGCGAGCTGATATTTTTTGTGAAGAGACTATAAACCAAGTGTAATTGTGCAGTGTAATGGATAATTATAGCACGTCGGTCGTCAGAGTGTAACCACATTTGTTATTCTGTTATGATATGATTTTTCCCGATCGTATTTCATTAGAAAACAGGTAGATTCTATACGTTATGTGGCTGTCTTGCTTCTCATCTAAGTACTTAATCTATACAAATATTATAAAGAGGAAAGGTTTGATTTTTTGTTTGTTTGTTTGTTTGTATGAATTGAATAGGCTCCGAAACTACTTGGCAGATTTGAAAAATTCTTTCACTGTTAGAAAGCTACATCATTTCTGAGTGACATAGGCTATATTTCATTTTCAAAAAAAATAGGCATCCTTACTAAAATTACGATAACGTAATCCAAGGTGTGAAAAAAATATCAAAAAACTACCTTAAATCGCGTGCGCTGCGAAAACTATTGATGATAGAACAAAATGATATACTACATTTTTTTAGAACACACCATTATCTACAAAAAATCAGCGGCAGCATATCTCTAACTATTACAGTCATGTCACAATAAGCGTTTTTTTATTGAAAAAAAGAAATTAAAATACCACCGCTACAAAAAGCTCTTTATTTGTACCTTGGTATTAACCCTTATCAAAATAAATGATGTATTATTTAAGACTGCTTCAATATCTTTATATTACTTTTTGAATTATTCGATTCTGACAATCCATTCAAAAGATATCACGAGTTAAAAAAAAATTAAAAAATAAACTGTATTCGGCTAGCTATGCGTTGTAGGCGTCACTCAGGCAGGGGTACGGGAGGGGGGTTAAGATCACGAAATAAACTTGCCGCGCGGCTTACTCGCGCGGTCGGCTCCCTACGTGATGGACGTGTGCGGAATTTACGCTTGATTACGTATATAATAGTAATAGTATATCTTCTATACATATAATAAAATCGTACAAAAGTAAAATCTGTACATGCAAAATATTTTAAAAAATACTAATTGATTGGGCATAAAGGACGATAACAAAAACCAAAAATCGCGTTTTCAGAATTAATGTCTGTCGGTCTGTCTGTTAATTTGTTACCCGATCACGACAAATCTACTGAACGGATTTTGATGAAATTGGGTATGGACATAGCTTATAGCCTGGACCAACATTTAGGATAGTTTTTATTTAGATATCGATTACAGAAAAAAAGTAAAAAAGTAACAAACATTCATCAATATCTACTTTGTTATTGCACGAATTAAATACAAAAAATATGATGTGGTTTGATGTTATTTACAATCAGTATTTTTTTATGATACCTAAGATATGATTTTATCCAGATATTCCAGAGAAAAAACAATTTTTCCATTTCCATATTCATAATATTATTTTAACACATGAATGTCGCGACATCTATTAGGTGACTTTGTAAATATCATTAATGTATGTTGTTAAGTACAGGAATAATGTTGTTATACTGAACCAACGCCATCTATTGAGACTTTTGTGAACTTGACGTACTCATATACGAAAAGATGATGGTATATTTAAATATTTTATCTACATCTTTTATTTATGACTATGAAATTGATTCGGATAAAAACAGGACTCATTAGTATATCACTTTTTGCTAGAACCAAGATTCCGCCGCCGCCACAAAATGGCGTATTAAATATTTTCCACAACTACCTCAATATGGGTTTCAAATGAAAGGGCTTGATTGGTAGAATAGAGCTCACTATGAAAAAAATGAAAATTCAAGATGGCCGCGGCAACAAAGTGGCGCATTACATATTTTCCACAACTGCTTCAATATGGGTATCAAATGAAAGGGCTTGATTAGTAGAATAGAGCTCATTCTGAGAAAATTAAAAAATAAAGTCTATAGAATGAGAAGTATCAACTAACAACAAAACTAAAAACTTGAAAATAAAAATTAAATCATTCGCGCGGTCGGCTCCCTACGCAGCATGGAGGATAGAGCTAAGGAGGATCATCTGTATACATGAAAAAGTGTCCGTCGAACTACGGTGGCGCCACTTTATTGTTGTGCCACTGTATTTTTGTGTGTGTGTATGTTTGTAATGAATAATCTCAAAAGCTACTGTGCCGATTTCAAAAATTCTTCCCCATGGAAAGCTACATTCACCCAGAGTAAGATAGGCTATATTTATTTCTAGAAAAGATTAGGGACCCTTACTTAAACTTAAGTAACGTATTCCAAGGTGTAAAAAAAGTGCCCTAACATGTCTTTCGTCGCAAGCGCTGCGGAAACTATTGATGATAGAACAAAAGTATGTGGTACAATATTAAAGAACATAATTATATCAATATTCACAAAAAACTCCACGATACCATAATTATGTCCAATTATTATCATTAAGTCACAATGACTACTTTTTACAGTTTAAAAGTTAATAGAAATGCCGACCAAAATTAGACCATGATATTCATGTCAGTAACCCATTAATGACCCACTACAGGGTCGGATCAATGAACAATGAGAAGGATGTAGGACATACCTTTGAGAACATTTGTTTTTGTGAACTCTCAGGCATGCAGGTTTCCTCACGATATTTTCTTTCACGGTAACAGCAGGTGATATTTAATTTTTTATAAAGCGCACATAACTTTTTTTACAAAGTCATTGGTGTATGCCACTGGGATTCGAACCCGGATCCCTCGATTCGAGGTCGAATTCTAAGCCACTGAGCTATCTGTTAGATACTTCTGTTATTCATACTTTTGCTTAAATCCTTATCCAAATATTTTTCGTTGTAACTAACGTGTTGAAGTTGTTTGTTTTTCGCGATGGACTTGGTGGTGAAAGGTTGACTGTGTTTAAAAAAGCTTTTGATATTAGTCAAATTAATTGGCAGAGCGAAGCCTGCCGGGTCAGCTAGTAATAAAATAATCTTTCTTCTACCATTAGGAATGCGAACGTTAGGATGGGTGGATGGATGTTATTATTATTTTATCTATGGATTGATGTTTGTTACTTTTTTACGTGAAAAAATTGGGATGAAATTTGGTATATCAGTTATAACTTTGATCAAAATATAGGATGCTCATGTCTCCGTGTCAATCTCTAAAGTCGCGGTCAAAAGCTAGTAACAAATACTTAAAAGCACGGAGTATACACTCCATAGATGAGCAGATGGCGAATGTCGCGATCTTCGAATTTAGCAGTTCGTCTGTTGAAATTCCGCCATTTGAATAATGGCGGAATTTCAACAGACGAACTTATCCGTTACGTTTACGGCCAACAGATGTTTACAAAGGTTTAGATAGCCACAATGAGCTTTTACCTACATATAAGGCAAGGAAATGACAGCGGGTTCCTTGGCAGACTTCCTAATATATGCTTACAATGAGTCATTCAGATGTAATGTAAAGGTCGTTGACCCTCTTTGAAGATGGAACGGCTAATCTGTGTAATCTATAGGCTTTGAGTATTAAATACTCAAAGTCTATAGGTGTATAGTGCTTTAGATTTTATATAGTGTGACTGTAAGCTCAAAAGATAGGGAGCGTCTTAGGCATTGTCCTAATTGGCTGACATAGTTGAGCGAACAACAAAAACGACAAAATTTATTGTCAAATTAAAAATTACTTTTTTTAATTTACGACCCTGATTCGCAACAAAATGTATGTCATGACGTGGTCGTTTGAGCAACTTTTGCGTGCAACATGTCAATTAGGATAGAAGTACGGGAAAAACATAAAACAATAAACCGTATTATCTATGGTCAAAAATATTTCAATTGAGAATGTGAATGTGGAGGCACCACAAAATTAAATGACAGGTGACGCGCTTGAAAAAAACGTTTTTTTATTGCTTAAAGACAAAATGGTTTGATTTATATTCAAATATGATAATTTTCTTTTTTATCGGTATATTTTTATCGGTACCTTTATCAAACATAGAAATGGAGAAAATCAAAAGACATAGTTAGACCAGGTTATCTGCTTCTACGGAACCCTTAACTAGATTACACAAAGGTAGACAGCTTATATTTGACGGCAGTAAATTCAATTTCCAACTCTATTGCATTCAGATAAGGTGCAAAATTAGATGGACGAGTCCGAACAGATGATCGGTGAGTATCCACAATGCGTATGCACTTCAAACGATGCGTTCAAAGAACACTCGAAATCAAGAACACTTGTAGATTATGTTAGAGAGATGGGACTGCACCACTGCACTCTGTCTAATTCAGCCTTAGATTAGACAACGTTGAGTTTCTAGCTTTAACAACTTCGCTGACCCGTGAGTCACATGTGACTCATAACCATTGTTTAACTATTGTGGTCTTGTCGCATGTCACTGCGTATTGCCAATACGGACAGCTTTATTCAAAGACCTGCGTCCGAAATTTATAGCGTTGGTTTGTTGGTCGGTCGATTGTGTTATATTGTCACAGCCAAACAAGCCCTAAAGGTGTGTTAGGAAGATTTGACAAGTAAGGAATGTCAAAAAACATCGAAGTAACTCACAATGTATTGGACACTCAGACAGAACTGATTTGGACCGGCACAAATACTTCGAATCACGCGATAAATAAACTTTTATTTCACGCCGAAACGTCTTGTCGTGGTTTTAATTGAATTTCACGGAATGAAATTGATATGGAACGAAGTAACTTTCACCAGTACAGTCGGTTTATTAAACGTCTCAAAAAGGTAATTCTTTTCTTTCTTCGTGTAGTACGCATGCCTTCATTTTTTGGGCATTCCTAGCACGCGCAAGCCACCTTCTATTCGTCGACGCCACTACGTAAGTACATATTTATAAGACTTTTATCACTGTTGTTGACAATACATATTAAGATGATTCATTAGAGTCCCTTTGAATAGTTTAGTATCTATCTGACACTAGTTGACGACTTGCCGCACCCTTTCGGTCCCACCCAGTCGTATGGTTGTTATTATAATGTAACGTCTATGACATCATGGGTTGCTAAGACCATTAACAAAATATTTTAATTATAACCTCCAGTTTGTCGGCCTCATTATCACTGTCGGCGTTTCCAGCAAACCGTAAAACTAGAATTCGGATATGAGTGACCTTCAAGGGCTCACAAATAAAATAACGTTACGCTACGTAGTTTTAGTTAATGTCGTAAAATAATTTGTGAACCACGTGTGTATAGTGTACTTTGATGCCAGAGTCTTCCGAATGTATTTGACCGCAGCTATGAACTATTTGACATACTCGTAAGTAAGTCATAAGTATTAAATTAAAGGTCAAGATCAAGTTTGTTTAATTTTTGTAAACTAATAAGTAATTTTATTTTAGAAGCAATAGGAAAAAAAATATGACATGAGGGAGAGGTGACTAAGATATAGAGTTCTAATCCCTTCACTCCTTTAGAAGGGATTAGATTAAGAAAAATTCCTTGATTAAACATTTAGAAAACATTTCTGCGATTTCTTCTTATTAAAATTCTTTCAAGAAAATAAAGAACTTAAATTAAGATAAAATATACTGGTTTAACATACCTTAAATGGTAATATGGACAGATGAAACTGCTTTGCAAAATCCTCAAATAAATAACCAATATTCGCGCGAATAAACGTTTTTGTCTTGTGTTGTGTCAATAGCTAAACAGCGATCTCTATTCTGTGAGTGCTCTATACATTATCCGAAGGTTTCTCCAGTGCCTATGACGTCAGCACCCAGCATATTCGTACGCGCCTGTAACGTCTTGGATACACTTGAATTTAAATTATTTATGTGCTATTTCTGTGTATTACCAAATACTCGTAGACAGTACATCTTGTTACCATGCTATTTCAATTTAAAACGCATGGAATTGTTTCTAGTTAAAGAGCTACGTGTGAGATTATTTTTTTAAATCTTAGTACCTATTTTTTATTGTAGATATGTTAATCTAGTTCTATTTTTATTACCGACTTCAAAAAAGGAGGTTATCAATTCGACACGTATGTATGTAAACTTTTTATTTATTTATTTAAAAACACACAGCAACTTTTAACTCGTAATCTCCCACCTGCACTCGCCATTTCTCTCGGCCGGATGCCGGCGACCGCACATTATTTTTTCCTGCATTTCACCGACATGTCTGTTCTGCGGCTGCGTTTGAGAGATAATGCAACAAATGTTCCCATAACACCGGCTCCGGCTAGGGTTGGCGACCCGTTAGTTAAAAATAGACAACTCTTTAACAAAAAAGTTGCATGAATTTTCTTAATTTGCTTAAAATTTAAACAATTTTCTTGTGTTAAACATTTTTAAAGGACTTATTGGTCCAGCGCGTTTTTTCGGCTGCTGTATTTGGCCGAAAGTGTACAATATCCCGTCCACTAATCATCCGTGCTCACGACTCATGACGGTTACTATACGTCATAGTAATTAGATCATAACGCAACGTATTTTCGTCGAAACCACCATCGGAACGTAAACATGGTTGTTGGGAACCCTAGTAACAGTATTTTATTTTTCATCCTTGTTTGTATGTAAACAATTTACCGCACGAATACCGCGTGTGGTGGGCTTAAGTTTCTTCCGCGACGTTGGTTATGTATTTTCATCTCAAATATAATTATGTATGTTAAAAAAAGTGAAAAAATACAAAATATTACATATAAAAAAGAAATGTACTAAGTTAAGTTTTTACGACCTATTACTTTTTGAAATTGAATGTGGACTAAAAGTAAAGAATTGATATTTAAAACTATCTTATTCATCATCATAATTTGGCAACATCCGTTTGATCTGACAAACTAAACGTACGACGTAAACACGTTTTGTGTAAATCTTCATAATTGAAAAACCTTCAGACTCATTTAAAAAACTCTACACATTTTCATAGAACATTTCGAGACCTTGCTATGTCTCTCACGACTGCCTGACGATCTTGTACAACTCTGAAACTACTGGGGGCTATCTCGAATTATTTCATCGAGTTTCTAAAGCTAGGAAAATTTACGTTTACCTTGCCTCTATCTTATGGGTAGTAGAGAAAAAGTAGCTCGCCCGGGGACCTTACCGCCGGCCTCAACCCAATTTGAGGTTGACTGGTTTTGGCTGGGGAAGTATGGTTGCCGGGGAAACTTGAGGCGCACATCGTTGTCCTCATGAGCAAAGCTACGTACTACCTCAGATAGTATGTATTTCTTCTCTATTTGAGGTTGAATATGATTGCTATGTTGTTGCTTGTTGCATTTATAGCTCACGAGTCGACCCGGCAGGTCAACCTGCCCTTCAAATCTCTTGCGTGGTTTTAAAGAGAGAGCGTCCCCGGGTTTTAACCGCATAGTTCCCGATCCCACTGCATCGGACTATCTTTGTACCAAATTTCATCTAATTCGCTTCAGTGGTTTAAGCGTGAAGACAGACAGACAGAGTTACTTTTGCATTATTGATATTAGTAAGGCTATATATCGTATAATTTAAAAAAAAATGTTTTCCCATCCTATCCTTGTAATGTAACAATTTTCCACGGTGTGTGTAGCGAGCATAAGTTTCTAATGTGGCAT
Source organism: Erynnis tages (assembly GCA_905147235.1). Lineage (NCBI taxonomy): Eukaryota > Metazoa > Arthropoda > Insecta > Lepidoptera > Hesperiidae > Erynnis > Erynnis tages. Next base: position 1,846,628 of record LR990076.1, read on the forward strand.
TGCGTCGGTCGGTTTTGTGCTTTTATAAAAACCACTGCCGGCGACAAGTGGCTCCAGTGAGATTGATGGATTAGACGCGGTTTTCTAGTTTTCTCATTGATTTTTCTGATAAAAGTCGGTAAGAAGAAGAGACTAGCTCTATTTTTAGTTAGATCTATGTACGTATGGTATTATGGAAAGGTAGTCGAGTCATTTTTTTCCTACCTGTGCCCTTATTAATAAGTGTTTGACTCTATGTAATTAAAATTGTCATGAATATTTATTATCGTCCCTTCCTACTGCTGGATATGGGCACTCCCTAATCGACGCTCCACCTGGTCCTGGGCCCTTTGAATCCTTCGGTTTTCCGCTGTCTTCTTCAGGTCGTCAGTTCACCGGAGGGCGGTACTTATTTTGCCGGGGGCTATCGGTCCTATAACATATACACATTGTAGGGAAATTCTGGATAGTAAGAATCTGTCCATTTTTTAAAGAACAATAAATAATTGATGTGCTCCTATCGTTACAACTTTTACCGGTAAAAAAATGTCATTATTGTCATTGACTGACTGATTCTTATTAATATCCCAACAAAAGTCAGCGGAGGTGGAATCCTAATTATCCTCTACTCGTGTCGCGGTATGTGAGTAATGCCTATTATGTTTTGGTCAATGATCGCTTCTTTAGGACATTCACGATCATGCCAACGCGCCAAAATACTTAATGGTGTGAAACCCCTTGTCCTAATTGCATATTGTCAGTAAGGACAGCTTAATTCAGATACATACGTTTAAATAATGTTATGTTGGCTGGTCGGTCGGACCGACGTTACTTAGGAGAAGACAAAATACGGAAAATTTTGATGACGTCAAAAATTTTGGATTTCCAATCGCGCCAAAAGTCAAACTGTCATGTACTCGTATGTGTCATGCCGTTAACAACACTGGGCGCTTCCACCTCACACGGCCGCTCCCAGTTATGATCACCTAGTGGAAGATCTCTCTTTTCGACGCAGTGAATGCGCGTATCGACGACCATTTGGAGTTAATTTCACAGAGAGACGTGTGAGGATACGTCATTTAGTTCGTTTGATTGTTGTTTGCTCACCCGTAGGCCTTTGGAGCCACACCAAATGGCACTATCGTGAATGATCTTTTAGTGGCCACAAAAAGGTCAATGGCACAAGATAAGACGTTTTTGCGGCTCGGATCCGGACGGAATGTAACAAATTGCTAAGCCACTGTAATCTCCTACGATTTATGGGCCTTTTTGGTACTCATCTAAATATAGGCACTAACTACACCGCTTATAATTTAAATGTAGGTTTAATACCGCCTGTAATTTTGGATAGATAAAACGATACCGCTACAAAACACGTTCACTGTTTAATTAAGTCAGTGATATTATGATTCGAATCCGGACCCTTCGAGTAAGAGAGCGAATCCATTTTTACTAACTCGACAAATGTTATAACTTATAATTTACATTCATGTGTGAAATTTTCTGGCTAATTGATATTGAAAATAAATTAGGTATCAGTAGTAGAAAGTTCACTCTAATACCTCTGTAAAATTAACACTTAATAATATAAACTTCTAGCAAAACAAGAAAGCTCAGCACGGCTCCCTTGCAGCGCGAAAGCTTTACACGACCTAGGTACAAAGATATATAAAGTAGATATAATAATATAGTCTCTAGACCTCCATTGCGCTAGAAACTCGATCCGCGCTGTAATCTATACGCCATTAGCGCAGACACTACTGTTTGCTTTGTGACATCATTGGATTGAACATTGGATCACAAAAGATGCTCTTACGTTGCAATAGGTGACCTATTTGTTTAGAATTGCTGGGAATCCTTTTAATAAATATGACGATATGGAATTTACTTGATATTTGTTAAATTATAGTTTTATAGAGATTAAAACGGTGTTATTTGATAACAGATATGAGGGGTGATTTGTTGATGAACTTTGGTCTATTTTTGGTATAAATTATCACTTACAAGAGGCGACTTTTTCACAGCAACTCTGGCTACTCTGCTGTTGTTCTTGTTAATAGGCGACGATGACCACTTACCATCAGGTGGCGAGCAAAAAACGTCGAATTGAGCTATAAGTTTGAAAATTTGTATCCAGGCCTTTATCCAATGATGGTAAGCAATAAGGGAGTATTTGAAATCCAACCCCTATGATACTTTAAAAAAGTATTTTTAATTAAAATTATATTACATAGCTATTGTCAACTATGTTACGACATAAACCGTAGTATTCTTAGTATTCAGTCGTACTAAATATTTCTAAAATATCAGCATTATGAAAGTGTTAATGTCATATCAGTTATAAACTGAATTACTATGTTGGTATATCGTTAGTCGTAAATTACTAATTTCATAGTGTTATTCCATGAACCGTTCGTCTAACCTTCATTCAAAAGCTCAGAAATAACCCATCGTTTGAAGTCTTAAATCGCTTATCAAAAAATTCACGATACATTTGTTCATAGAATGTACTGAGAATACATTAGCCAGAGAGTGTAAGCAGGTATCAACTGTTGGCGTGTTTATGAACCGTCAACATTATTTATAAATATAAATTGCCACGCCATAATAATAATGGCCATAATAATAGTGACCGAATAATATCTCAACGTTTGCAAATTAAAGTGGCAATAGGCTGGCCACATCGTTCGCAGGACTGACAACCGATGGGGAAAAAAGGTCCTCGAATGGCGACCACGTTTAGGCAAAAGGAGCACAGGCCGCTCTCCGACCAGGTGGACTGATGACCTGAAGAAGACAGCGGGAAACCGTTGGATTCAGAGGGCCCAGGACCGGGCGGAGTAGCGTCGATTAGGGGAGGCCCATGTCCAGCAGTGGATTACTAAGGGCTGAAAGGATGGAGGAAGGAAGGAATAATAATGGCTAAAAACTCCGTCTCTTCTCGCGTTTCTCTCAACGGGGACTTTTTAAAGTTAAGTTTTTTACGAAATTCAATGGCACCAACACAAATGAAGTCCACCAACCCGTTCTAGGTTACTGCGGTGGACTAAGGCCTACATCCTTCTCATTGTAAGAGGAGACCCGATTTTGTAGTGTGTCACTAATGGGTTTCAAACAATATGTATGTACGAGCACTAGGTATGTAGGTACTATTTCTATTACACATGATTGCATAACCCTCCCCGATTCAATAACTCAATGGCTATTGATACTTGTACGTAACCCGTGACCAATCAGCCTCGTTAGTATTTTATGGGTCTACGGCGTCGAAGGGGGAATTTCAACACATTTGAAGACCACCCACTATGCAAATTAAGCTGTGAAACTGGACAATTACAGCGCGTGGTCATTTCGTAGTATCGATTGTGTTCGTAGTCGTAATTTATAGAAATTTCGTCTGTCCATCTTCTTTCTCTTTTTACAGTGCGTGTCTATATTCACAGCAATTATTTTTTTTGTATCTAAGTAGTTCCTGTTTCTTTATAGCGCAGCGTTGCATGCGTATGTTCAGCCTGGTGTCGGTACGGAAAATCGTGAACCCGTAGCTAAAACAAAACAGTTCTTCATGTCTTGTGTTCCGTCTGAGGAGTTTGAATGGCGAATATTATAAATAAATGGAAATTAGTTAACTCATCCCGGGGACCACCCAGTATGCAAATGAAGCCATTAGCTGTGAATGGACGTGTGCTCGGTGTGTCACAATGGTAATAAATTGGTACGTGACCGATGCTGGCGCCTCCACATTGGTACCGGCGATGGTGTAGGGTTACCACATTAACTTTTATTTCTATATCTATACTAATATTATAAAGAGGAAACATTTGTATTTTTGTATGTTTGTAACGAATAAACTCAAAAACTACTGGGCCGATTTCAAAAATTCTTTCACCATTGGAAAGCTACATTCAGCCTGAGTAACATAGGCTATTAACTAAAAATAAAAAAAAATAAAAAAAAATTAATTGGTAGAGTAAAGCCTGCTGGGTCAGCTAGTTATTTTATAAAAAGCTCGCCAAGTTTGGGTTACTTACCACATTTGCGCGGAGATTTATTTCCGTTGTTTAAATTCATAATAGTACAGGGAAGATATAAACTAATGTAAGATATCAATAAATGCTAATATGTGAAAATATGTGCAGAATAAATTTGTTGAGTGTATGAAAATACTAATCTGATTTGAAAAAATCTAAGTTACTTATTCTGAATCAGCTCCTGTCCGCCATATTGTTTGTTTGTAATTATAAAATTGGGTCTTAAAATCTAGTTACAAACGTAACTGTTTATGTGTGAAAATCAAAAGTTATTGTAAATTGGGCTAGATTAGTATCCTGCCTACTTCTGAAATGTGCATCAGCATTGTACAAGATTGCTTAATATTTGGGACGGGCTCTAGGTATGTGTGTAGATGTTTTTCTATTTCCCGTACGTACCTATCTACTCCATTTATTCGTATTTTATACTATTATAGTGTACCTAACCACCACGCAATAGACTGTAGATGCTAATTCAAATAGGTACCCTATTTGAATTAGCATCTACAGTCTATTGCGCTAAAATATTCTGTACAAAGGAAAGCCTGCCATTATCTACAAAGCGGGTACGTCCTGAATTAGCAACGTTATACTAAAGAATTCTTTGGATTAAGTCTTTACTCCACAAAAGCGACGGAGGTCGGGTAGAGTAAAGTGAACTAATTATTAAAGTTGAGATGAAAAGGCCGTCTCTCGGGCAAAGTTGGCGGCTGAGCGACAAGTTGCATTTTTAAATTTCACTCGGTTTCCTTTTGTTGGAGAATCAATGGTTATATTGAGAGAGGTCAGCCCAGGAGAAAAGTTAAATTATTAAAGGTTGATTATTTAAAAATGTTTTTTTTTTATTGGCAACGGATGTGTCCTTAATGCGTCTCGCTTGATATGGATTTGATAGCCATTTTCAATGGCAAAAGAATCCTATTATAAATAAGCGCATGCTAAAAATATCATTTTTAGATGCTCTAGGGATATATATATTGTAATTTGGGAAAATACCCAGAATGCCATGCCAATTCTGTTTTAAAAGCTCACATAAGATTCTTTTACTCCCCCACTTAAGAACTAGACGCCCGTTTCTGCGATGACCATTACCTATATAAAGCTATAAGAAGCCGTCAAAAATGCCTTTAAAGTCGTACAATTAACATTTTAATACACTTTTAACTGCGACCACTTATTAAATGTCATCATCAGGTGCAATACTTTACGTGCCTGAACGATTTACAACATTGCAGAGGTATTTGGAATTCCTATCAAACTGCTCTAAAATAGTGCATGGGTAATTTATGCTTTTCGACTACGACACGACCATGCGACCTCATTACAGGGTGTTTATTGAGTTCTGGGAATTTCATTGCTTAGAGTATTTGAGTGACAATGAACAAAAAAGTATAGCGTGTAAATGACTTAGAAGTATGTAGGTAGATTAATAATTCTGTAAATTATCCGTAAATTTGAAGCTTTCGAAAAGTTACATCAGTGAGTTATTTGTCCTCTTAGTCGGAGTTATTCGGAAAATTACTAGATTTTCATGGATCTGTGGCAAACGTAAACACAAGCCCTGAAAATTTTCTTCACTTCGGGTTACGAGGGTGGCCATAAGGTACCAAGGTACCCCCACGACCGAGCTACAAAGGCACTTATAATACCCATGTGATATCAATTTTACATCTGCAACGTACAACATAACCTATACTTACTTCACTTACTTCAACACTTGGACAAAATTCGTTCAAACGACTTTTTCGACGAATTCACGTCTTCAACGAATTTTGTGTCGAGTCGACGAGTGGTTGTGGTCGAAGCGAAATGTTGTTATCGGAATGATTTAAATTTTTAATTTAATTACTAGTACGATAGCGATTAAGATGCCAGCTAAATTGAATCAAGCCGATTGCTTAAAGACGCTCGCTGTTACCAACATCAAGGGTTTATTATGGTCTGCGAGTTTCATATAACTATTATATATTATCATGTTTTTATTCAAATAAATTGGTAACTTACAAGGATCCGTTGGTTTTAGGGCCAATCGGTATTATCGAAATCAGATCTCAATAATTAAATAAATATACGAATACTTAAATATACGAACGTAAAACTATAATAAATTATAACCTAAAGTTTATAAAGCGTGTCTGTAATGCTAGAATGATAAATGGAGTATATTCCATTTGGATGTAATTTATCAAACTAGATATTGTTAATGGACCATAATACTTTAAACATGACATTATGTAAAGCGTAGGCATTTAGCGAAATGTATTAAAGTGATTTAAATATGCAGTTTTTGTATATTTGTCCTGACTTTTGTAAAGTATTTATTTAAAAAAATATTATATCAAAAACAACAATATGGTACAAAAGTAAACAGCCGTTAAACCGTTTTCGACAAGGTTTAACTATCCTATAGGCGGTTTGAAAACATCTGACAAGGGTTGGCCACTAGCCCGTTTCTCCACCAATCCGCATTGGAGCAGCGTGGTGGAATATGCTCCCGACCTCCTCTTGTTGTGGGAAGAGACCCGTGCCCTTCCTTTCAGCCCTTGCTAGTCCACTGCTGAACATGGGCCTCCCCTAATCGACGCCACTCCGCCCGCTCCTGGGCGCTCTGAATGCAACGGTTTCCCGCTGTCTTCTTCAGGTCGTCAGTCCACCTGGTCGGAGGGCGGCCTGTGCTCCTTTTGCCTAAACGTGGTCGCCATTCGAGGACCTTCCGTCCCTAAAGGTTAAGTCAAATATGTGCAAATCTATAAATAACCTCAGCCCACCACACCTAAGGAATTGACATTCATAAAACACTATAGCAGCTGACACTAAAACAGCAAAGACAGATTAACAAAAATTATAAACGAACACATGTGGGCGCAACCACAGGTCAGGGCTAGTTATTGTATAAAGGCCGCATTTCTAGGGCGAATGACGTAATGTCTATAAGCAAATAAATATTATAATTGTCAGTAACCCATTAATGACCCACTACAGGGTCTCCTCTCGCAATGAGAGGGATGTAGGCCGCCGTCCACCACGCTGGCCTACTGCGGGGTGGTGGACTTTACATGCCTTTGAGAACATTTTTTTTGTGAACTCACAGGCATGCAGGTTTCCTCACGATGTTATCCTTCATCGTAACAGCAGGTGATAATTATTTTATAAAACGCACATAACTTTTTCACAAAGCCACTGGGATTCGAACCTGGACCCCTCTATTCGAGGTCGAATTCTAAGCCACTGGGCTATCACCGCTTGATAATATATAATAAGTAGTACAAAATAGTCCTTTTGTTGGCGCGAATCAACACCATCATTAATCTTGGAAAATGTAAAGTGGTCGGAATTGTTCCGTAATGAGGTCAAAGGCATTGTTTATTTTTAACTGGAATATTATTCGCAGTGGAATTTAAAGGCGATCAACAAAATTTATATTTTTTCTTGAAATAAAATCGTATAAAATGGAACTCGTTGAAGAGTATATAACAGCTATCACGTTACTTTTTTGCATATTATTGGAGACCAGATTTTGCCCGCGATTTCCTCCGCGTGGATTTGACCACACGTTCCGGAGGGGTATAAAAAGTATCCTATATGTTCATCCAGGTTATAAACTACGTGCGCACCAAATTTCATCCAAATCTGTTCAGCCGTTTTTGAACAATCCATCAATCCATCCATCTTCAAAAAATTTTCACGAGTTTCACATTTATATTAGTAATAGGTGCGGTGTACATTGGAAGCTTTCATAGGGTCTTCGTGGGTCCGTCTTCGAAGCTTTTTCTCCATTACTAGTGACTAATTTTGCTCTTTTTTTACTTAGTACCCTGACCTCAAATAATGTTGGTGCTCTGAAGGCTACCGATGGGGATTTTTAGGGAGTAAGTATCTACCTATACTTTTATGTAGTTGTTAAAAACTATTGTAGAAAAATTTTGCTTCTATTTCAAATTCTGTATCGAAATAAAATACAATACGTTACCCTTTATTTTTATGTTACCCTTTATTACATCGTTTTACTTCCTAAAACACATTGCAAAAAATAACAATGACTCCATAGCAACTACTTCTGTGACAAAAAGCTTTTCGTCTATTGACATACTTGGAGGACATAGATTCTCAAATTTACAGCCTTACCCCTTATCACTATTGTCTTACAATAGAACATTTCATTCATAGCCACGCTGTATAGTGTATGCTGGACAACCAACTCTCAAAATGCGCTGAATTTATTTTGCCCCCCATGGTTTTATCACCAACGGCTGTCTTCTTTAGGTCATCAGTCGTCTAGTCATAATCATCAGATGTCTTGACTAGTCGGTTGTCCGTTATCAATCTTACTCGTTTCAAGACATTGGCAAAAATTCTGTGAGAAACATGTTAAATTCAACAAATAAAAAAGCAGCCACCTGTTGCGTTACTTCAAAATAAACTATCATACATACTGCAAGGGGAACGCAAGCTTTGAGAAAGACTGGGCTGCGGATATCGTGCGTGAAATGTTGTAAAAAATATTTATTGTATTCGAATTGATATCAAAAGACGCCTAATTTCAATCACAAATGTCAGTTTCTTTGCGGATTTGGGTGTGACGGTAATCGATTCTACGAGTGACCGTTTCTAGCACGCAAAAATTATACATAACTTTATAAGCACCCATTTGCATCTTATCTACTTTTATATGACAATATTATATTAACTTTTTAGCACCCATTTGCATTTATTCTTCTTTTAAATTATCAAAATTATTTAAAAGGTTAAGAAGAATATATGCTAATGATTTTAGCCTTGGGATGGAAGAATGTTAAAAATTTTAATATTGTACACGGGAACATCTTAAACATGTAAAGTCTATAAAATTTTGGTTGTAAATTTAATATTCATGCCTATCTGTTATAAAATAGTAGATATTTATTTTCAATGCTTAAATTAAATTGTAGGTGACAGAATTTAAATTGAAAATTTCAATCTTCAAAATAAAGGTAGAATTAGAAGTCATAATGTATATTCGGGACACAATTTTGCAAAACTTTCTTTCATTTCAGCTAAGCCTTGAAACTCTGAAATATAACAATGGCTCAAAATTCTGGTTCCAAGTTTAAGTTAGTTCCACAAACCGAGGGTTCAATTAAACTGTTAATTTAACGTTAACGAAGTGTACTGCTGGTTAAAAGTGCACCTTCCAAGTGAATAACTTCAAAGATGTAAATAAATAAATAAATAACGCTTCACACTCACAGCCCCACACTAGGATACCCTGTCTCGTGGGCGCCATGGACACACACAAGAAATCAACACAACACACCCAGACCACGAAACAACAATTTAAACTCATCATTCAATTCTCTGCTCTGCTGGGAATCGAACCCAGGACCCTCCGCGCAGCGCATCGGCGTCTTAACCACTGCGCCACTCAGGTCGTCAACTAATAAACTAATTTTGTAACCTAATTTATTATTACTTAACAATTTTTTGGAACTCTTTATTTTTATTTGGTTATATTTATTTGGTTATCATTTGCAACTAAATAATCTTCAAATTGATGTATTTATTTTTATTGTATGTTGAAACCTTTTTACGGACATTAAATCCTAACAAAGTTATGTCCATGTTTGTTTGTTTTTTCTTTATTATTGAAAGGGGTTTTGTCACACAGTGACTATGCCACGCCTGTAAGGTGTCCATGTTTGTACACGTATCATATTAATAGAGCACCATAGAACATGGCAGACTGTGGCAGACAGCTTTTTATCTTAAATAACGATACTGTACCTTTTGCTATCACTTTGGGTCCACTTCTAAAGTCCACACTTCACACGGGAAAGGTTGCGAACAGAAGTCCTTACTTAATAAATTTCGTTGTAAAGACTGTATTTTGGCAAAAGGATATCTCTTGCCAGGCGAGGTGATCATGCCTGGAGAACAGCGGTACGTTTTCTCGGTTCGGAGTTTTATATGCCTGCGATGTACAAAACTTCGATAGCGTGATCCAAGATACATGTGGCGCCATCTCTTGACTAGAGGTGAAAGTTTTACTACTATGACATGGGGTAAAGATAGATAGATGAAACTGAAAGGTTTCTTTATGCCACGGAACCATAAAAGCCAGTAACCTTGTATTGAATTAGTGAACTGTTCGGGTCGGCTCGTAAATTAATTCAAACAATGCCGACGAGATTTCTGTTAAAAGTTCTCTTTTTTACCGCGAAAATCGCGATTTACGGCCCGCGGATAGTCGGACGGTGCAATAAAAATAATTAGACGTTTTAAAAGGCTATGAATGGGTGCTGTAGGAATCCAAATTTATTGTATAAACGAAAAAGAAAACTGCGTAACATACAAGCGTTAAACGTTATAAAGAGGGTAAACGATTGCTTAAATAGAAAATCGAATTTGATCTACTTTTGGATATCGTGCGCTTATGTATTGAGTGTACTAACAGTAAGACTAGTAGGAGATTTATAGTTGGTTTTACATGTCTTATTAAGAAACCAGCCTTAACATAACTTATAGTTAGGGATTAGATATTATTATAAGAAATAATAAGAAATAATAAGGTACACAAAAAATTATAATAATTCAACAACAAATTGTCATTTAAAACTAAAATTAATTTCGGGTTGATTAGTACCTGGTCTACCTAACTTTTAACTTTTTTTATATGTTAAAGAATATAGTAGTGCCAAGATTATATACCAAATAAGAAGATAGCTTTTTATATAGATATAGTAGTGCCAAGATAATTTGCCAAATAAAACATATTAAGAAAAAGCTTTTAAGCGATTGCTTTCAGATTAGATTTTTACGATTATACAAGGCGTTCTCATTGTCCTAAATGGTGCGGCGAAAATTCTTTCGCCGCACTTTTACACGGGTGGATACCCGTGTAAACCTAAATGTAAATCTGAATGTAAATCTTTATAAAAGTATAAGTTATATTATTCAAATATTATTCAGCTTATAATCCCGTATAATGAGATTTTGAGATGACACGCTTCGCCGTTTTGGAAAGACTAATGAATAATGCCATAATGTTATTTAAATTTTGGCACAATCCTTGAGTTACTCATAAAAAATAGGAATGTCATAAATATGAGTTTTTAATCCTAAATTATTCTCTTTATGATTTTATTTACATTTTATAAAAATAAAGATCGCCAAGAAGTCGAAATACGGTAGGTATTATTTTTTATTTACCAGAATTTATTGAAATTTGAAACTTAGTTACGTGTCAGTTTCAAATTTCCACCCGGTTTTAAAACGAACATAGACAGGTATTTTTCCTAATTTAATATTTAATAGTCCCAATATTGTTTGACGGTTGTCCTAAATCTGGCTTTAGTAAAGAAGCGTTTTGCTTCTCTTTTTGAAAAAAAAAACGGTGTTAAAAACAAGAAGCTTCGATACTGACTGCAACCATTAATAGATATATTTATAAAACAATATTGACTAAAAATAAAGATAAAAAGAAAAAAGAGGAATTGGCTTTTTAATTTTAATTAAAGGATGATTCTTGATAGTAGGTACATGACCCTAATTGCACTCAGGACGCGCAATAATGCTTTTCGGCAACATCTAACAAGTAAAACACTTCATTTTTATCCATTTAATGCACTTTATTCTGCTTTAATATGACTGCTTTTAAAGTAGGTAATCGATTACATCTAGGTGACCTGATTAGGTACAATATATTCACGTAAACTCCAATGTTATGTATTTTATGGCAATTGATTTGATCAGTAACACTCTGTAACTAAGTAATCATCATGAGGTATTATTTTCATAAGTTCACTAGATGAAATAGAAGTAAACGTTTACAACATTGCCTAAATATATTATACAGAGTTCTTTCACAATTTAATAACATACGAGTAAATAAGTTAAGAGGATGTCGAGTACCTACGTTTTTTTACCACCCGACTACGGCGAAGCAAAAAGTATGGTTAGGTTTTTGACCGGATTATTATGTATGTATATTTTAGGTGGCCTAAATTGACCACGAATGCGGTTTTAATATTACTAGGACTATGTACTTAATTAAATATATTACATACATAACACTTTCAGGTGAGCAAATTTTCTTTTTTAATTCATTAAGATTGTAATTTTAATAGTCGGGTTTTTGTTAACTTTTTTAATTCACGCTCTGTTTCTTTTTTTATCCGGCTTAATCTCTACTAGTCAACCCATTCTATATTTAAAGTATCAATCTATTTCACATTTATTAGACATAGCTCTATTTTTATGAGTGTTTTTTTGTATTTAATTCTGAAAACAGATATAGGTTAAGATTATTTAAGATTCTTATTTAGTTCTATTGTAATTTAAGTACATCGTTGTATTGTATTGCAGTAACGTAGTAAAATTGTTTGTGTATAAGTAGTACTCTATTCTACTTTTAAAAATATATGTAGCCTATAAATATCTCAGTTCTTTAAATATCTCGAATGCATCCATTTAAATTATGCAATTTTTCTGCGTGCACTTGGTCTGGGAGCGACGTATGCAGCCGAACTTAAGAACCGGACCGGCGGGTTTCAACCAGGAAGGTCGAAGATCGTCGTCCCAAGATTGTAATTTAACATTTTAAAACGCCAAAGTACGCATGTACGTAAAAAGCATGAGAGATTCGAATAAGCAAATGTGATATTTTATTAGCTGAAACTCTCCTATAACCAATAAAGTATCGTACCTATAGTTTAGAGCACTTTTCAAAAGTTTTCAATCGGTTGGTGAGTCAATTTACCATTATAAAATTATTCCGTTTCAATACTTATGACATTATGTCAAATTGTCAAAACCACTAAATTCAAACATGACGTCATTGGATAATAAAAATCCGTCGAAAAATCGGTATGATGCCTTAAAATTACTCCACACCTCATCAAAACTGTAACCGCACAAAAGTGTAGCTAGAGAGAAAAGACTATGATTATGGCTCAATTGAATTAGTAGAATGCCTGTAGCAAACTTTACCAAGCTGCAATGCCGATTGGCGTGGAGACCACGACCACAGTACAACGTAGGTATACGTACCTGCAACAAAAAAATACAATTATTTTTTTCATATTCTTAAACTGACGATTTTTTAGTGTTAGACCACCAAACAAGTATATAAGACACCAGGTAAGTGGTCATCCTCGCCTACTGACACGAGCAACACCAGTGCGTAGTCGGCTTTGAAGGAGAGCTCTTTTCAAGGCATTTTTGAAGAACCCCTTGTCGTAACTAGTCCTCCTAAAATTTTTAAATACCTCAGGTGGAAGGTTATTCCATATTTACACGTACGTAGTAAAAACGAGCGTGAAAAACTGACTGCCATAAATCTAGTTGGTGGGGTGGAATTTAAGTTTTCAGCGGGTGATATAGTAGTATAGACATAATTTAAGTTAAGTCAATACTGTTACGTGCTCCCGTGGCGCAGAAAGCACGATAACTACCTCACTACAGTAATACAAACGAAATTCAGCACATTATGCAACACGGCTCTGAATTATTCTGATGGTAGACTCGAACATGGAACCTTGGCCGTTTGGGCATTGCTATGCAAATATTCCTCTAAAGTTCCAAACAATATTTAAATTGCGGTGTTGACCGGCCGGTATCATAACACCTACACTACACGAGTATGATACCATTTGCGTAACAACACCATTCATGTTTTCGTTCGACCATGCGACCTTAAACCATAGAGAGTACAGAAGTTTCCTCCCGGACTTTCGTGTCGAAGCCAGATTGTAGTCATAGTTGGTCACTGTTCACAGTCAACTTTGAAACAACGCCTGGCACGATCCAAGGAGACACCGGTCCAAATCCGGACTTGATAAAAAAAATCTGGATGAAGATGGAACGGTCCACCAACCACCACCAAAAGCGAACTTAATGCTTAATGCGTATGCCATCACCGGTTAAATTAATGCTTAAATTTATGCTATGCTGAAACGCTATAAAATTAAGTGTAACTAACTAAGAAAATTTTAAGTAAGAATCCAACTAATGTTAGATTATCCATAACTTGTTTTGTTCATTTTATGAAAATTGACTTTCGTAATCTCTGTAGTTTGTGATCCACGTTTTCGCTTAAGCATACAACACTCCAAAACATTCACATCATCTTAAAAGATCTCTGCATTTAACTTTCAACTCTATACCTTACACTTAACGTTCAAAATTAATAGCAGCTTAGTTTTTATCAAGCGTACAACGGTCGGCTTTTGATGTAGAATTGCTGGTCCATTTTGGTCCTTAATTCTTACGCTAACGGTTTAAAGGAAATCCTTTGGATTTGTTTGAAATAGGCTGGCCTTACTTCCGCAGTAACTGAATCAGATGCAAATGTAGAAAGTCGCTGTTAGAATATAAGGTCGGATCTCCGGGATATAAGTAATTAAATTGTAGACGTAATTTTATATCGAGTAACTGCGTTCTATTAATTTCTCGCTGTTTTCTTCAGCTTGTCAATTCACAGATCAGGTGAATTGTTAACCTGAAGAAACAGCGGGAAACCGATGGCTTCATAGTGTCTAGGACAGGGCGGAGTGGCGTCGGTTATGGGAGGCCCATGTCCAGCAGTGGACTTTGAAAAGCCAAAACGAATAAGATATCAAATTCTGAAAGTGTATAGGCCATAGTCCATTATTTTGTCGTACATTGCTTTTTCACGAGCTATTGATAAATTAATATTTAGTGACTCAAATTTTCCCCTTGCCACAGAAAAAACTTTACGTTCGATTCCTGTCAATTTTGATTTAAAAAAAGTAGGTAACAATGTAAAATGTTTGCGCAACAAAAATAAATTTTGCACTGGTTACGAAATTCGTTACAAAATCGGTCCGATTTGCAGTTTCCATTGCATTGAATTGAATTTTCGATTTTTGTTTGACATTTAGCTGGAGCGGTTTTACTTTCTTTTCTGCCCTCAAAAACTCTATTTCAACTGTTAATCTTGTATTGGTACAGTTGGGAATAAAACTGCTAATTATTTATCTAGCTGTCCAACAGTCGAACAGATTCCCTTACCTATACGACAGATACCTGGTTTGAATGATAATGCCACTTTTCTAAGTCATGTACGTTTTACAAAATTTAACGTAACTTGTGTAACAGTCAATGAAATGCCATCAAAAACATAACTTGTAAAAAAAAGTCTTGCAACTCAGTTCTTGCTCCGTAATAAGTTGTGAGATCCATGTATGTATCCATAGATTGACTTGACCATCTCATGAAAGCACAATACATATATCAGACGCAATTAGACGACATATTAGATTGTTTACTGCGATTGCCAGAAAATAACGAGGAAACCTGTATGCTGCTCTTAAGAACTCTTCTGTTCTTCATAATGTTTGCAAGTGAAGCCCATCAACTCGTGCAGAGGGAATATACTTTGGTTAAGGTGACTAGCCCTTTGAGCACGCATACATGTAAGATCTTTTATTTTATTTGAGGTTGGATGTGGGTGGCTTCTGATTATAAAATAAAAAAAGATGAGCTGGCGCAGAAGCTGTCACTAGGTAAATGATGGCCGATGTCAATTTTAAATTATTCTGTGCATTTTTAATGTCAATATACCTTAATTGGATCATTAAACAATTTTGAAGGCGACTGTACAATAGGTCGCCAAAAAGAATTTTGGAGCCATTTTGTAAGTGACATTTTTAAGATATCCGCAAGATATAATCAGAGTGTAAAGATTAATTACCCCGTTTTACTTGTAAATAAACCATTAATGGCTGCTCAAGTACATGTTAACCTCATTCTTGTACCTATTCAATTTACCGGCTTTCCTTGTAGTAAATTGAAAATAGTTTTAAAACTATTTAAAAGTTCATTGTAATAAGGAGTTTTTGTTTTTAGCGTGTTTTCCCAATAAGATCAGATCGATAGTATTATCCTTGAAAAATGTGCCAAATTTCTACTTAATCTGACGTTTTGAAGTGGGCGTAAATTACCTTCAAAGATTCCATTTCATGTGCCTCTCGATATGACAGATAAGTGTGTAGCGGCGCGATGCCTACAAACGTACAGTAATATGAGCGCGCGCATCACAAGAAATGCTGACCACGCATGGCGACGCAAGCAGCGAATGTTGTAAACAATAGAACAGGTCACACGCGTCATACCAAACTGGCCAATCAGAATATTTATCCTCAAACGCGCTATCAAAGTTCCATAGAATCTGAGCAATTATATACAAATGGTCCGATGTTAGCATTCGGACCGCGGTCCCCAGGCAGTGACATCGCTTGGCGGGAGATCTCCCGTTTTCCTCGAAAAGTATAAGAGAAACAAATAATAAAAGGTGTGTAAAAGATTGCATTATCATTGTTTGTAACCCATAATTGAGAGACTGCAGGTGCACTGATCTTCTAGCATAATAAGAAGGTCGTAGGTCTTAGTCCACAACGAAGGTTGATAGACTTCACATCCCTTTGAGACCATTATGAAGAACTCTTAGGCATACGTTTCCTCAAGCTGTTTTCCTTAACCGTGACAGCAGGTTATATTTAATTTTATATGCGCACATACTCGTAACATTTAAGAACGTTTTTATTAGTCACTGGGATCTGAACTAAAGAAAGTTATCGGTGCGTGTCACTGGGGAACCCGGACCCTTGGAGTAAGGCACTCAATTCTAAGCCTACAGTACGCATTTCTATACTATAAATTATACAATGACATACTATTGACCATCGATCGTCATTAAGATTGCTAAATGTAATTGCGATTGGGTCTTTAATGGTTATTGCATACCATATACTTGGAGCTCTAATTGCCCATTTCATGTTCGAAACGCATTTTCGAATTCGGACAGTCTCATCAGGATGCAGATATTATTAGAAAGTTACGTACATATAAGCTTATTTAGTAGGTATCAATAGGTCTATAGGAGAGCGCTTTAAGAGAAAAATTGATATACCATGGTGGTAAAGTCCGTCTTATTCTAAAATGAACACCTTTCCACCGAAATACACCATGATTTCAAAATTTAAACAAACAAAAAATTTCAAAGGAGGGAATTTTCTTTAATGAAGCTCACATCAAATGAAATTATCCAAAACTGATTTTAATTCAAAGAGGAATGAAGTTCTTAATGTCTTAAAAAGAAGAAAATTCCAAAAAGACCCCTATAGGTTTCATTTTAAAATATTACCTAAGTTTTTAAGTAAAACCAGACCTGTCGCTCGTCGTTTCAAAGCTTTTTCGTCAATTTATCAATGAAAAGGTAGCTTTGAACACGGGCACTAAAGGTAGCTGAATGTAGAATAATGTAGATAGAAAGCTAGCAAAGTTAAAATCTCTTTCACTGCTCTGCCGAGCTTTCTAAATAACTGCGACTTTCAAATAACGAATTCGCTAAAATCTGCAGTACCTACCTATCCACAATGTTTAGGCCTAGTTAGTAAAGATTTATAAAAGGTTTTCTGTTTTATAAGTGTAGCTCGCCGAATACTAGAAACCGTGTATATATGTAAATATTTGTAAACCGTGGAAATATTTGTATTTTATACAAATATTTACACGGTTTACAAATATTTACATTGTATTTTGTATAAAATACAAATATTTCGGTACTTGATTAACTGACGACTGAAACATTGAGGAAGAATATCAAAACTCGCATTAACTCCACCACGCCACGCCCCAATGTGGAGAAACGGGTTAGTGGCCAACTCCTGTCGGATATTTTCAAACCGCCCATCGGCTTCCGACAAGGTTTAACGGCTGCTATCTTATCGACAAAATCCAGGACCGACGGCTCAACGTGTCTCTCCGAAGCACGGAAGCGCGCATTTAATTCGCCCTAGCAATCACCCAGGTAATGACCGAAGTTGCTTAAATTTTCCGATAGCTTGGAATCTACACAAGCGGGGGCTGAGCGCGCTTCAGTAGTTGTATAACACCAGGTAAGTTAAAGGCTATCAGATAGAATTCACTGATACAGGCACAGCCCAACGGTGCTTTGTCCGCAAGTGCAGTTACAAAGAGTTATCGAGCTATTGTGCGGACATTTAAGTCCACAGGAAATGGGACGCAGGTGAAATCTTACCGTGTTTAATAACCGGTACAATAGAACTACTCTTTTGTGTGACATTGAGAAACGTGTTACTGATTTTCTTGCAAAGTTTGAAAATTAAAGGGGTAATGGGCTGGCCACATCGTTCACAGGACTGACAACCGATGAGGAAGAAAGGTCGTCGAACAGCGATCATGTCCCGGCAAAAGGTATGGAAGCTTTGTAAAATTCAAAAAATCCATTGAAATTTCAAGTTTTACGATCGTAAAAACAAGAAAATTGTAAAAAAAAATTTTTAAAAACTTTTATTTATTACTAGCTGACCCCGCAAACGTTGTTTTGCTATCGAGCGTTAAAAATTGACTATTAAAGAATAGGTGTTTGTTAAAGGAAGGTGAAAATTTAGGGTTGTTTGTATTTTTTAATGCCACAATATTTAAAAATAAAAATAAAAAGATGTCCAAAAAATAAAATAAAAATGTTAGGTGTGGACAACTTAGGGGTATAAAAAATTGACAGTAGCCGATGCCCAGACCTACTGAATGAATACGCATATAAAATTTCATAAAAATCGGTCAAGCCGTTTCGGAGGAGTATGGTAACTTAAACTGTGACATGAGAATTTTATATGTAAGAAGATCATAATTATGCAATTGCACAATTAATGAACGTCATATATCAACACAAACATTAAGACAATGTATCGACACAAATATCAAACTGTACCTTACTTTTAGATTGACTAATGAATGTCGGATTCATTAGTCAATCTAATTATTTATTACAATTTTAATATTTATGTCAAATCAGTTTTGAAAACACCGCAAAACGTAAAGATGAAACATTCTTTGTACTGCAAATTGTTTATTTTTCACCGCATTTTATTGCACCGATAAGAACGTATCTCGGTAGCTTTGAACAGTAAGTATTCTTGTTTGAAGTATTATAAAGATGTACGTAATATTCGGCTGTTAAAATAATGAGGGCAAATATACAACTAATTGACCTTCATATGCAAATTAATATATCATTAAGCAAAAGTATTATTTGCATTGTTGGATTGTTAGTTGCTCCCTTCCTTCTTGGACTAAGATATCCGCCTTTCATAAACCATACATACATTCCCGCCCAAACAAGACAAAAATAGTTAATGATTATAACTAAACTTGAAATAGCTCTTCAGGAACCTAAAACTTCTAGATTTTATGAATCTTCAATTTTCTATAAATTTATCTACCTACTAGAACATATTTAATTTTTACTTCAATTCAATCCAATTTTCATTTATAGGGACATTTTTCGACTGATTCAATAGTAGTTGCTAACCAACTGTATTCAGAAGAGCTCGAATCGATTCGCGGTAGTCGATAAGGCTGCTGATAAGAAAATCGATTTTTTTCGCAGTGAGCTCACTGCTAACATTATAACGAAACCGCTAACACAACAAACAATTAAATATAACCTAAAGGAAAACATCGTGATGTTTTCCTTTACTATAACAGCAGTAACAGCGGGTGATATTTAATTTTATAAAGCGCACATAACTTTTTTACAAAGTCGATTTTTTGCGTGCGTGCCTCTGGGATTCGAACCCGAACCCATCGTTTCGAGGTCGAATTATAAGCCACTGGGCTATCACCGCTTTTTAAAATGCTTCAAAATATATTCGCTTCTCGTCCCAGATTTGGCCTAATTGAGTAATATAGCAAACGCGACGTCACTGCGAATACAATGAGTCGTAGTCGGTATTTTCTGCTCTTATCTTGAGATTTAGGGTTGTTAGTTATGGGAACGTAGATCCCGGAAAATGAAATTGCAGCCAAACCAGATTATGGCAGGAGATTGTGTAAATATTTGATTGTAAATGCTAAATATAAATTTGGTGGTAAATAGTGCAAATCTGCAGTGTGTTAGCAGTTATGATACAGTGCTCTACTGTTGCTTTCCGTAATTGGGGTCATTTAAAATTGTATTGTTTTTAAATAATCCTTGTTGAATATTAATTTTATACTTTTAAGCTGACTAGATACAAATCTTAAAAATTTTATAATTATAACTAACTTAAGTGATTGTTTAATACATGTAAAAACGTAACATTCATGTCATTAAAATTTATTAATTTATTTTAAAGGTAATTTAGTAGGTTAGGTTCTATTTAAGCAAGTCTGCGTAATCTGGTATTTTTTACTATATTCAATTATATTTCATCCATCCCGAAAATTTATATTGTAACTTTAAATGAAAAAATTGTACTCATAATACAATACAATTTGAAAACCAATTGCTAGCTGCCATCCCTACTAATCAAGCACTGATATCCGTTATCAGACATGATCTGAGCCCTACTTAGTTCCCTGAAACGATCAACCGAGCCCGTGCTATACTTGACCGGATTCTTAGAACTATGTATTGAGGCAAATTTGCTTATCTACCTCATATTTTGCTCTGAAAAATGTGTTTAGGACTTGTATGATTTTTAGTTTTTGCCTTTTTACTTTCATTAACGTATAAGTTTAATAGCCGAACAAGTTTTGGTGCATTGAATTACTTAGAAAACTACATTAACCTTAGTAAGTAATACCTGGCATTGCTCAAATAAAAATGTCTTCCATCAAGATTTTTTGGAAGCTTTTTCGTTTCGAACATACATTTTGATATTTATATCTTGTATGAAAGAGGAAAACCGCAATGACACAGTGACGAAATTGAACCCGGATTCTAGCGCAAATAAACCAGTGATCATTAGGTACAATGACGTAAAAATACGCGCCGAGAATATACAGAACTTCAATAGTACTATGTGTATGTGAATCAGTCAGAATGTTGCTATAAGAAAAGAAACAATCGTAAGGCCAGGTGAGCATACGGTGCGATAAAAAAGTTATTTCAGTAGTTAGTCAAGTTTGGAAAATAAAAAATTATCAATTTCCAAATTCATTTTTTATAGCCTCATCAATAGTTACTTTACTCTCCTTCCTGTGTTGCCGATGTCAAGTTAATGGAAGCTCCTTGACTTGAAAGCATAACATTGATATTATGAACAATATTATACACGTCACACGTCATGTATCGTATGACGTTCATTAAGTATACACAACTCGTACCTGCAATGAATAAAATACTTTTTTTTTGTAAATTAGCGAGTTGAGAAGAGAAAAACAATGTGCATATTTTTGAAATATTTATATTTAAATTGACGAAGAGTACCTACGAAATAAAAAAAAAATTCATTAACATTTATAGAATTTTCAGGAAATTGATAAAGCGACACCAAGCGCTGATAGTGTAGAAAGTGACAATAAATCTGTACTTTATCATAAAAGCTTACTAAAATAAGGTATTACGTTAATCCATCATACAGTGATGGATCATACATATAGTCATGTTCTACGTGAAAGCGTTAAACCGTGACGTGAAAATACGTGTTCTGAGTTACGCGATAAAATTAAATGGGACATCAATAGTGGCGTGATTCATCAACTGGTAGAATGTACATAAATCTTTTTCAGTGCATCAACGTAGGTAGTAGTAGAAATATAAACAAAGTTTAAATCTGGTACTACGTAAATCCCGTTAAAAATCTTGAATCATAAAGTCATAATTGTGAATTTCGAAACTATCTGTTGCACGCAAAAGTACATTTCGGTGGAAACCTCTATGCCTAAGAGAAGTCAAGTGAAGTCCACTAAGCCACATCCTTCTCATTGTGAGAGGAGACCCGACGAACAATGTGTCATTAATGGGTTAAAGACGAGACGAAACTCGTACATGTTAAGATAGGAGGTAGATAGGTAGGTAAAAATAATCGCAAACCGAAATTGAGCATCACGTAAATTTGTCGTAAAACTGTACTTACAGCAATAATGGATCACTGTCATGTTGTACTAATATATAAACTCAGTTACGCTATGACGTAAAAATACGTGTCATGAGTTTTGCGATAAAATTAAATGGGACATCTAATCGAGCGTGATTCATCGACTTGCTACTAGTACATAGGTTTTGCATTAGGTAAGCTACCGTTACAGATAAGAAATTAGATTGTGTAGGCAGTTCGGTAAACCGGTTGAAAGTTAAGTGGTTCCGAATTGCCTAATTATGAACCTAGTTTTCGTAATTATATTGAATTGTTTTCCGATTTAACTTCATTTATCTTCTCTTATCCTGTTATCTTCATTGTTGATGTCACAAGCCTATTTTATTTGCTACTCGTTAACAAAACGCGTGATTTCTTATTTCAAAATCTGTCCGCGATCTGTCCGCGGCCGGCAGGGGACTAGCTTATTGGTCAGTTTCATTCCCCTCTCGCACCCCGCAAACCATTAGTGTCGCGCTAACAGCGGTCAACTTATAGGAGCATAGCGTAAACTGCTTTTGAAAAAGCTGGTATCGTTTTTTAGTAATTTATATACGTTGGTCCTAAATCGTAAAGAAGACAACTATATCCGAGAATATTAAAGTCAAATAAAGCAATTAAAGTATCTCGAACTAGAGGAGGGAATATCTCGTGTCACCTTAAAAACATTCATGAAATTCGTCATGCCAACTATGCCAAGGCTATGAACTATTTGTAAAAATAACTACTAAACAAGAAGAAACTATCATATTACAATCCATTTGCATTAGCGTTATCAAATTGCGTCCCGTTTTCTTTTCCTGGTTCCATAAACATAATGTAAACAAACTCGTAAAAATAAACTAAAGCGAATGCTGTACTGTACATAATCGTATTTTAAAATAGCGTGTGATAAAGATACAACGACCGATAGTCAGTGATATACGTTGGCATGTGCCAAATGCCTTGATAATAGCTTAAAATAGCACGTGAGTCTGATGCGTTCTTTTTGCATGGCTTTCGATTCTTACCGCGCATTCTATAGTCTTTGATCTGTGCATATGATATGCATATAGGATTTCTTTTTAATGCAAATAATAGAACAAACTTGGTTCTCCACGAGTTGTGAGGGCGTTGAAGTAAAAGTGGCGTTATAAAATTAAATATCACCTGCAGTTACGGTGAATGAAAACATCGGGAGGAAACCTGCATGCCTGAGAGTTCACCAAAAAATGTTCTCAAAGGCAAGTGAAGTCCACCAACCCGCATTGGGCTTACTTGGTGAAATAAGGTTTACATCCTTCTCATTTTGAGAGGAGACCAGACCCTGTAGTGGGTCGTTAATGGGTTACTGACAGTCACAGCGTTGAAGCATAGGCCGTTATATTCGAAATTGCGTTTCTCGAAAAAAATCACGTTTCTTTGGTAACAGAAACACCTAATCAACCAGTTCATGCAATGCAAACAAGATGCAATCAGTGCTATTATTGTGCTATCGTTTAGGAATTGGCACATTTTTCTTATCTTCGTATTAAATCAGACCACTTGATTGTAACAAAAAAGAATCCGACGGATTGGATAACGTGATAATAGGATTTAAAATAAATTGCAGCAAAAATAACGATAAAAACGAAATATTAGTCTGTTCTGAGTTAAAACAGTTTCGATATTTTGTAAGACCATAACAATATGAAACTTCTGAAAAATTAAAGCGTTTTTATCCACTTAATCGTGATCGTGATATTTTTCAGCTAAGAGGTATCTAGAGGAGTTAACAAAAATAAGAAACATGTGTATTTGAACAAATGTTAAAGGTATAAAAAATGTTAAAAATTATTGCGATCAATCCATATTTACCATTCACAGGTATGCAGTTACTACTAGATACATTATAGATGAAAAATATATTCAACAAGCGTTCAAAAATCATTTAATTTAAATGGTACCTATATAATATATTTCAGAAGTTTGTGAAATGCCGTTACAAAGTACCGTGGTATTCAATTAGAGCATAATTAACGGAGTTCTCACGTTACGAACTGTTTCGCGTCGTGTAGTGTTAAGGGCTCACCAACCCACTTACTGATGTCAGTAACAATTCTTTTCGTCGAAATCACTTTGAGATTAAGGATGATGATATCAAGGCTCAAAGAGAGCCTTGAAAGGTGAATGTAAATCGCTCGAATGCTGACGTTTTTAAATGATAAAAGCTTTTGTAAACCACGTTCAACGTTAATCTTTAAAGAGAAATTTGCTACGTTTGAAATTTGAAACTTTGCTACTCCAGAGGACTTTGATGGTCGCATAAAAACCAATAGAAATAAAATAAAGTAGAAATGATAACATCATGCCTACTTCAATGCCACTCACACCTAATAGTGTCCATTCATATAGCTGGTCTTATATTATTATTATGTTGAACTAATGCCTTCTTAAGAAAGCCAAGGACCTTTTTGTATTCGTTGGAAGGCCACTGAAGGGGTTTTAGGTAAAATCCATTATATCGAAAACTAATCATAATTATAAAGGGTATTTTATCCCGCCGTGGTTATTTTATACGATTTCTATCCTTTTTGCGGGATATTCTCCTGGTTGCAGTTAGCCTGCCTACCCGTTTGCTACTTGTTTACTATAAAAACAGACATCGCATGATTAGTATAACCATAACAGATATAATTCAAAGTATTTTAAGTCCCCCATATATGTGGTTTCTGTTGATTGAACCTATCACGCGAATGCACTCGCGTGGAAACGTAGAATTACGAGTAACACGACACATGCTACTGTTTTGTTTTAATGACTATTATTTTACTTTTTAACTCAATGTAAAATAGGGGTGTTATAAGACAAACATTGTAACTATATTTGTCACATTGTTTTTTTATAGTAATTGAGTAGTAAAAGGGCATGCAGCCCACCTGGTGTTAAGTGGTCACTGCAAGATATTGTAATAACTTACCACTCTTTAGATAGACTATATACAACTATTCTCTAACTACTACCTATACAAATATTCTCATGCTCATGTTACACGATGTCCATATCGATGTTCTTATCATGTTTAGCTGCATTCACAAG
The DNA here is from genome assembly GCA_905147235.1 of Erynnis tages. Lineage (NCBI taxonomy): Eukaryota > Metazoa > Arthropoda > Insecta > Lepidoptera > Hesperiidae > Erynnis > Erynnis tages. The sequence continues at coordinate 1,871,556 of LR990076.1, forward strand.
ACCTCCTAAAAGGTGTAATTCCCTAGTACCTCAGGCGTCTTCCGCATTCAGTTATCATCAGACTAAGTTAAACTTTATGGTCTGAGGAATAAAGAGGAAATTCGTGTGTACATCAAGTAAAGATGTTCAGAAATGAGCTAGAATTATCTATGGTACGGAGTTATAAGCTTGGAATTAATTACAGGAGGCGGGATTGCTAGATAGCAAGTGTACCTACTCGGTCAAATACGAGCTCGATTGAGTTCTCTAAAAACATAGTGGTCTTACCTGTGGTTTCGATAATATAACGACTTTAGACGTGAATAAATAAGCTATTAACAAAATAATTGTTACACCCGCCAATTGCTAATAACCTGGAACCTTGTCGCGTTAACGACATTGATGTTATTGATAGGGTTTTTAAAATTGACAACCCTTGTCACCAGACAACGCCGATACGGTGGCCAGTCGCATTAGCAATTTCCGAGGGTCATTACCATAGGTCGAAATATCTGAAAATCAAATTACATTTTTACGTTCCTGGACAATCTAATTAAACTTGAATACGCATTATCAACATGAAAACCGTAATCCTGACAAATGCGTGTCACTTATTATCTTCAATGTGTTTTATTAATTGAGTTTTTTTTAATGTTTATCACAAATTATCATATCAGCCCTTAATCTCATTAAATGAAATAATAACTAAAATATTACATTGTGTTATTTCAAATAGATACCTACTTTATGACGTGAATGTGTAAGGAAAAGTCAATCAAGGGCTTATTTCACAAAGTTTTATATGACGTTATTTTTTTTGAAATTGTGTAGCAAAGGGCATTCAGGCCACGTGAGGTTAAGTGGTCAGTGCAGCCCTCGGACGCCCGTAAAATATAAACAAAGAAGAAATTATATTTTAGGTTGTACGCGGTGCTTTGCTACGCACGAGGACTAAGATGTTCGCCTCAAAAGCTACTTATATAGCTACAAAAGCTACCGAGTAAGGCTCTACCAAATAAAAAAATCTTTAAATTTCCAAAAAATATTTTTCAAAGCAAAGATTTCTTAATACCTTAAAATAGAGAAGGAATTGCGAATGAAAAGCTCTGGTACAAAAATCTCTTTCGCTTTTCATAACGCGGCATGGCTAAGCCTGGTTTACCTTCATAATTCCAAAGTTTTAATCAAAACGGTTGAAGTATTGCAGTTGCTCTATTGAAATTCTTTAGTAGATGATGAAAAAATATATTTTTGAGAACGAAATAATCCAGTAGCGCTTCGTCAACAGAAAAATTCTTAGATTTATTCCTGAGCTTCACCACTATCTACTTATTTTTATGTTTTGTAAGTATTTTAATTGAAAAAATCGTAAAAAATAGACATTACTAAAAACAGAACTTAGTGCAATATAGTAATTTTGTGCAAATAACTAACTTACAAACTTTCAAGTCGACATTTGATTTGTGCTCTTTCTGTATGCACCTGAACCTCATTAAGAAACTTTATATCAATTTGAACGTGCACGGGTATTATGCACTCAAATGTCAGAGATAAGTGCAAGGTTGTCAATACTCATCAACAGCATAAGGAGGAACCGCACAACTATTACGAAATACAACGGTACCATACAATAAATATTGTATGGCTCTATCATACAATAAATATTGTATGGTACCGTTAAATATTGTATGGTAAGTTAAATATTGCGGGCGCATTACTTTAATTAATCTTAAACACGAATTAAATGTCTTTAATTATTGTGTGCTTAAATATTTAAAAGGTTCTTGAATGGTGTCGATGTTTTGGTAAAAGGGCTGGTGTGGATTTATTGACGATGACCAACAATCTACGACTACATACGTGGCGCAATGGTTAAAGCGCCGGTTTAACGGTCCTAAGTTCGATTCCCAGTAGAGCAGAAATTTGAATGATGAGTTTAAACTTCTGAGATCGTCTTGTATGTATCCAAGGAACCCACGATACAAGGAATAATAGAAATAATAGAAAGGTGAAAAAGGGTGAAAAAGCCTTCTAAAGGCTATGTCACCCTTTAATATATTTCCATAAAAACTATCAAAATCAAATCGATGATAGCGCTACATGCCTAATTGCCTATTAATAAATAGAAACAATAAGTAACCTTTGTATTTATAACAGTAGCAGGATCAACATAAAGCCATTTGTTAAAACTTTTAGTATTCTAGGTCAAGATCTTAACTCACGTATTTGCCATTTAATAGGACATTATGACCATAATCGCACCGCAAATCTTATCACGTTTGGGGTAAATTCGATCTGATTCATTCGCCATGGTATTGTTTTCCAAATGTCATAATTACCTTCGATTTCTGAATCATGCTCGTAATTTCACAGTCTCATTCGATTGTTCATTGCGACATCCTGTATAAACCCTTAGTGAGAGTGAATGGTAACGAAGGGCTGATACGATTTCGATTGATTTATTTTATTTTATTTCAACAACCATTTTGATGGCTAAATAATTACAATTTTATGTAACGACTAGACTAGACTAAGCGCGCGCAGCTGTGTACTAAGAAAAACTAACGTCTCCCTTTAAAGATGCCATAGAAGGTTCACAAAAACAGTCACCATAAACTGTGCCAAATCAAAAGTTAAACATTAACCGCTTTGAATGCATACTGCAGTCATGCTTTCAAATTTAAATTTTCAGACCACACGTCTACCGATAAGAATCCAAAAATGGCAACCCTATTTATACAGCGTGTTATCAGATCGTTCACAGAGAGTTTCGCAACGATCCTTGGGTCGATTTCGGCTCGCATAATAATATTTAAATGAGGTACCTTCATGCGAGGGTGGATGAGAAATTGGGCCTTAAATTGGTGAACACAGGTTACACGCAGTTTCGTTTAATAGAACGCTAAAAGGGTAGGTACTCATGTCGGGAGGGAAATTGTGTTTGCGTTTTAAATGATGTCGGATATTTTAAACTTTTGCCTAAACGTGGTCGCCATTCGAGGACCTTTTTTCCCCATCGGTCCTGGTGAAATTTAGTCCTCCTAAAAAGACTACTACGCAAAGAAGCGAGAATAGAAGCTCATAAATTGTTTATGACAATATTATCGTCAAGGAATCAAAGTCACAACCTATCATCAATGGTGATTTTACGATGGGTAATTGCTCATTCAGTTACCGTAGCACCAATGACATCATTACATCAGCTGATTCTAGATAGTTTGATTGATGAGACTCTAGGTTGTAAAGCTATATAAAGTACCGTGTGCATAAACCCAAGGCGTGATTTTAGCAGAAAACGCGACTTCAAAATAAATTACGTGTGAGCGCTTATTATAATATGAACAGACACGCAATATGATTATATTTTGTACACCCAAAAAAAAATTTACGGAATTTTAGAACGAATTTTTTTCTGAAATATTCATTGCCATGGAGTTTCCCAAATTCTAATAAGTCGTCTATCTGTCGAGCGGTACTCCTACTTATAAATAAAAATACTTTTAATCGGTTAAAGAAAGAAGGGTGTAAACTTTTAAGAAGCTAAGCACAAAAAACTGAATAAGATATGTAGAAGTTGTCAATGTTTCCAAATCCATAGCAGTAAACAATTTATGTGACTACGATTCAGATCTCGTTTGGGTGACCTTCCTGCAACACACGAAAAGTGTGTATACCTACAACTACACAATGGTTTTAACATAAACGGTTTTATTGTGATGATATTTTATCGTCATTTAACTAAACTGGTGATAAATAAAATTTATCGCGTGCGATAATTTTTCGCTATTCCGCTTGTCATAATTCTTGTTTCCGCAATATTGTATACTTTGATTAACTGTCATAACTCTAATCCTTTATTATTTAATTTTGATTTGAACTCAATTAAAATTATTTTTTATCAGTCTTTAAATTTTTGTATCAAATATTATAAAATAATTAAATTGAACGTCCGTCGTTCACCTTATGTTCCCTTCTGATTATTTTGGAAGCACAACTAATAAAATTTAATGCAAACCCATTAGCTAAAATTTTGACAGATACCTAATGCAATATTTTGACAGTAACTAATGCAATAACTCTGGCAGTAAATATGTATGACAAATTATTTTCCAGTCGTAGAACGTATGAACATAATAATAATATATCAGTTCCAATTACCTTTGGCACAATATGTTAGAGAGCATATTAATTTAAGTGTGTCCTCCAATATTTGGAAGTCAATGTAATGTTGTTCTACAAATGATCCTCATATATTGCGGGCGTCTTGACATGTCATCATTACAATATTAGTAACATTCTCTATAGGAATTTGGTTATTGATGACGGTGTCACGTGAACCTGTGAGTGTTTTATCGCTTCTCACGGTTGATTTTTGTTCTAATTGCGACGACAAAACTAGTCCCTCGCGTCAAGTTCGTCGTACGATACGTCATTGCGTATGTGACGACTTCTGTCACTCGCAAAAAGATAACGCCACTTCCCTATCACACTATAAAAGTTTTCTACATCGCTGGCATACATACAAAACTCCGACATGACGTAATCGGAGCCCTAGCCCCAGATAATCATAATTAATAGGTAACAGAACTGCCAAAAAAATATCAGATACTTTTTAGAAGGTCTTAATTAACAGCAACATATTTAAATGTTTAGTTAAACGTGGATTTAGTTAATTGCGTGGTCACATTGTAGTATTAAATCTGTCCACACACGTCCACAATCGACGCGTGATACGTGAAACCTTTCACAAAACAAATCCATTCATCCCGTCCCCTATGAAAGGATAAAGAGTAAAGACCGTGAACGTTAAATGAAACTAAACAATACATTATAACGATTTCACACCCCACTTGGGATTGTAAAAAGGTCCCCCGTTCACACTGTTGAAAACATTATTATAATAACAATATTATTATGGCACCCTCTCCTTTTGCTATGATTACGAGTATGTGGTGTTTTTGTCGGATGCTTTTAGCTAATCCCTTTATAAAAATTCCTACATGTTGAAGGAGCCAGGTGTTGAAAGTTTAAGAGGATTCAATTATGACGTTACCATAATAACGTCATGTTTTTTTAAATCATATAAATCAATATTTGGGTAATTTAAATAACGATTATGTTGATTAACAATTTTAATGGTTAATTAACGTTTGGTAAATTTGCTTATGATAAATAAACGTAGTGATGAGTAACCGTTAAGACCGGGTATTAATAAAGGTGTAGCTTCCGGGCATTATAGGTATCGACGGTTTTCTGAAAATTCTATCTAAAATAGTAAGTTAAGAATAAGAAAAGAAAACAAGTTTCAAAGAAACTTCGGTTTCCTTTGCGTGCATCGGTACCTACAAATAATTAATTAAAAAAAATTAAATACTAACATGTATTCTTGATTTTCAATTACCTAATTTAAAAGAATGCGACCTACACGTGGCCTATAGTTGGCCTTAAGGTGAAACGTATTTAAATTGTAGACAGTTATAGTATAGTGTATTCTAGTAGGTACGTACTATTACTTTATTACAACAGGAAGTAAAAAAAAGAAACGGTATCAGAAAAATCCAAAAAACCATATCTCCCAGGCTATTTGCATCTTAGCACGGCGCAGACCCAAGTGGCGCAGTGGTTAAGACACCGCTGCGCTGCACGGAGGGTCCTGGGTTCGATTCCCAGCAGAGCAGTGATATGGATGACGAATTTGAATTTGGGGATTTGACAGGGAATCCTAGTATGGGGCTATGAGTGAAGTGTTGTTGTTATTTTTCCCTGTCCTTCCCAAACATTAAGACGAATAATATATTCAGCTTTTTACATCACCTATACATTTATTCTTTCTAACATAATATGAAGAACATCTATAACTAACATAAGACAAACCTTACACCATTTAAGTATACACGTACGTTAAGATTCAAAATCAAGCATTCGTATTACCGCATACCTTAAATGCAAGCACATATGCAGGAATCCTTGAATGCAGTCCTTTCCGACGGTTGCATCATTCAATAATGCACCCATACACTGGAAGTAGGTCGGGCGTCGTATTAATAAAACACTCGATATAGTTGTTGCAGGAAATCGAATAGGTAATTCATGTGTGCCGACTGATCACGCGATGAAGACGGCTTGTCTAGCTCAGATAGGGTTTGTGGATGAGATGAGGCCTGATTCTGTAAGACCATTCACACTCGTATCGCTGCAATCTCGTGACTTACCCGTGATAAAAAGTCAAAAAAGGCTTTAAAGTAAAATATCGTTACAATGTATTGTGTGCCTTATAGAATAGAAATTGAGGTTCCTTGTCGTGCCGTGCCGTAAGGTACCACCCTGATAAATTAATTTTTCATTTAGAAATAGCTTTTATAAATCTGTGATACACGATGCATCTTTTGATGTGAACCACTTTTGACGGGCTTGGCGGTCTCGTGTGCCGTGACGACTGACGGCATGACGCCATGACGTTTTTATGCTCTCTGCGCCATTGCTTATTCCTTGTGTGCTTGTCGCTTTAATGTTTATTTATCCAAATCTATTTAGCCGTTTTCGTGTGAAACGTCCATCCATCCATATATCCAATATCCATTAATCAATCCTCACAAACTTTCCCATTTTTAATAGTAGGTACTTAGTAGGTACATTTATTCTGTCATTATAAATTCCAATATGACCTAATTGGTTCATTATTGGGTGTCTCATAATGACAAACTTCTTTAATTCTATGTGGAGCACTTTGACTTTCACACTTTGAATTTTATAACGACCCAAGTGGCGCAGTGGTTAAAACACCAGTGCGCTGCTCGGAAGGTCCTGGGTTCGATTCCCAGTAGAGCCTCTGCTCGGAATCGAACCCAGAAATATAAATTCAATCTCTATTTGAATGATGAATTTGTATTTCTGTTTCTGGTCTGGGTGTATTGTGTTCTTGTCTTGTGTGTGTCCATGGCACCCACGACACAGAGCATCCTAGTGTGGCTATGAGTGTGAAGCGTTATTTTTTATCTGTAAGCTTTGAGCCTTCTCAGGATAGTATACTATTATAAGAGATAGTGGTTCAGGCTTGCGATGGTCATTAATATGAGCACTATTCAATGTCTGCTTTCCATACAATGATCATGTGGAGTCGGTCGCAGCAGGCGTCAAGATTGCCCATAATTGTGGTCAATTAAATCATGTATGGCATTACAAAGATTTATTGCCATGCTGAGAAAATATGCTCGAGTATGCAAGATCGGATTTCAACTATAATGTAGGTATATGGAAGTAAAATACTTGCAGAAATATCATAGATAACTCCACTGGAATTTTCGCGAATCAATCAAGTGTTAAATTGTTGAAGAAAAATCCTGATGCATTTATGAAGGCATTTCGATGCCAAACGTTAAACACTGGACTATAATTTAAAATAGTACAGAAGCCGATAATTTTCAGATTATGTGATGTTAAAGTAAAGCTACCAAATTGGATGCAAATTCCGTTTGCAATCGTAATGTCGATGAAAGTTTAATGCCATCCTGAGGACCAAGACGATAGTTATGTATACGTATGTAGTTTTCGTTATGTCTTTCCCCAAAGTGCGTGAACTTTCTTGCGATAAAATGGTATTTTGGCTGGTGGTGGTACTTCCCAGCTTGTGTATAACAGCTCTACCCTTACTCAATCTATTACCTAGCCCTCGGATGTCCACTGCCACTCGGTCCTGGATCCTCTGAATTCACCAGAAACATATCCGTATGTTGCCAAGACGAGGTCGCCATTCGAAGACCCTTCCTCCCCATCGGTTGTCAGTCCTTTGAATGATGTGGCTATTTCACTTTAATTTGTTAATGTTAACTAACCTGTACAATAATGATGCGATATTCCAACTTGCACAATAAGACGTACCTGCAACGAAATAACGAATGCGTTAGAATACTACAAACTCATTAATGTGCACGAAACATGGATGTGTTCAGTCGTAAAATTAGGCAAGTATTCAATATCTGAACATGTCACGTACGACTGAGAGGTTAAATTGTCTGAGTCAGTTGGTCAATCAGTGCACGCCTCAAATTCTTAGAAGCAAGCTCGTAAATTCTCTTCATGACATACAGGACAAAAATCAATGTTAGCAAAAGTTCTTACTATAGACAGACACGTGCCTTGTAAGTTGTATTCAACGGATACATAAATAATTTTAAAATTACTGGTTTTTTGTTGAAAAAAATTACCGATTTTAAAGACAGTTTTAAAGTTTGATTCAGCGAAGGAAATTAAATACAGTTATTTCAGTGAAACGTTAGGCATAAGTAGAAGATTTCTGAAATATACTATATAGAGTACGTAGATTATATTAATTGGTTATCGTAGTTAATGTTGCCATGGAAGTAGGTGGAAAGGAAAGATCTGTTCGGAGCTTTTGTAGTTCTGGATTATTTGCAACCCATCACTGCTTTTATGGCCCACTGTTGGGTACGGATCTTTCCCAAAACAGGGGGAGACCTGGGGACCTCTACCACGCTGCTCCAATGCGGATTGGTGGAGATTATTCTATATTAATATCGCATAATTCCTATTGAAGACATACACGTCAGTTCTCAAACGTTCATGATTCATAATGTGGCTGGCGGGAAGAAGTCACGTAACCAAAGCAAACTGTGTTTGTTTATGCCAAGTTTCCAGTTTAAGGATATCATAACTGAAATGTTTACACTGAACTTAATATACACATACATGTTTTGTCTGGTTGAGGTGATTCATCTAAATAAAAATAATAAAATCATTCAAACATAAAGAAAAACATTCAATTACCTACCTATCAAATTTTAATGAAAACCAGTTAAATCAAACATTCGGAATATCTTAGGAATAAGATAAAAAAAATAGTTTTGTGTTAGCCAGTAATGTAAAAAACTTTAATAGCGTGATTCAGGCTATTTGTGGCGCCCTCTTTTGACGAGTCCCCAAATTAGGTTTGTTTTTCCCTTTCGTACACCCTACACTTTCAGTATCGACTTACACTTATTTTTTGTTACCACTACGTTAATTTACGTTAATTTTGGCCAACCTGAGTCATGTCTCGTAACAATGATCATACAATAGTTCAACGATCGAAGGGCCTAACTCTCAATTCGACGTTAACTTTTGGCGCTGTTTTGACAAATAGTTCTTTGATTGCTCATTAGGTACTTCTAATAACTAAAGCCAGCAAGCCAGATAAATATGTGTGTTGATTATCGAGATCGTGACAGCGGCAGGTGCAGCCTTGTGGCGGTGAGTGACGTCATACGTGCATTGCAATGGCCACGCTTGAATTAGAATTGAAAACAATACAACGATGTTGCGCCTATAGCTCAGTGCGAGAAACTGGTAATTCTTATTCTAATTGAGAAAAAGAGAACGCGGATTTTAGTGGTGCATGTTTAGTGGTGGCAGGTAAAGATGGAGTTTGGAGCTAGTAAGCGGTTGCTGACGGCGGTAATAGCTCAGTGGCTATGAATCCGGGTTCAAATCCCAGTGGCAAGCACCAATGACTAAAAAAATTGTGTGCGCTTTAAAAAATGTAATATCACCTGCTGTTACGGTGAAGGAAAACATCATGAGGAAACCTGCATGCCTGAGAGTTCAAAAAAAATGTTCTCAAAGGCATGTAAAGTCCACCAACCCGCACTAGGCCAGCGTGGTGTACTGAGGCCTACATCCTTCTCATTGTGAGAGGAAACCCGTGGCAATGGGACATAAATGGGTAACAGACAATTTTCTTAGCAAGTGCTATATTTTTGATGTGGCCTTATTCTGGTATATTATGCAGACTTACACTCTATTCCGGCCTGTTTCTTATTAAAAGTAATTGGGGCGGCGTCCATCGTAAACACAACTGGTTTATGAATTCCCCAGTTTTAGAACGAGACATCAATTTCGCTATGTCCAACTGTATTTGTGCGGTGGAACGGTAGACTGTAGTCAATTTTGAGAGTATTTTTAACATCAACTTGCTCGTACCTAATCTGAAAAAACTCGTTATAAATAATACAGTCAAAAGCTTTTCGGCGTAGGTACAAGAGGTATAAATTACGTAGCTTAAGAATTGTGACTCCGTCCGCCCTATGAGTTCTTCACTTAACATGGGCTCCCTTAATCGACGCCATTCTGCCCGGTTTTAGGCCCTTTGAAATCAACGGTTTATGTTGTCTTCCTCAAAGCATTTTTTATTCTGGAAGGTAGCATTTCGGCAATCTCATAGTGATATCTTCTATGAACAGAGTTTACACATTTTGGGTACCTAATAGTAAAAATATCTCTCCTAATAATTCATCACAATTGTAAGCTACGGGTGCGTGAGGATTACCAGTATTACCACACATTTGTATAATATAAAACCAACAAAATTGCATGCAGTAGCTATTGTTAAGTAAGTGGACAATCACATGTAAACAAGGCCTGAGTAGGTATTGTCTGCAGTTGTGATTGGATGCGTCTTTGGTAATTGTCTCGCAAACCTAAGCACATCCTTTTGTTTCTTTACAGTAAATAATACATAATAACATGAGTGCTTGAATTGTACCTTGGTACAATCTAAAGTGAATCGACTACTTTACCTATAACCCTTTTATGCCAAGTTCTTGGTAAAACAAGTGATAAACAAACGTAAAATACCAATACATTATCCCTATACAGGATAAAGAATGCATTGTTGATGTGTCTTCCGCGTGTAGTCCGCACGTTAAAATAGCAGCCGGCGCCTAGCACGTGGTATTGCGATCTCGATGCGATGAGAATTGATTACACATCAATACATAGTGGCAGAAAAGCGGTGGAAGCCCAATGGCTTAGAATTCGACCTCGAATCGAGGGGTCCGGGTTCGAATCCCAGTGGCACGCACCAATGACTTTGTAAAAAAAGTTATGTGCGCTTTATCAAAAATAAATATCACCTGCTGTTACGGTGAAGGAAAACATCGTGAGGAAACCTGCATGCCTGAGAGTTCAGAAAAAAAAAGTTCTCAAAGGCATGTGAAGTCCACCAACCCGCACTAGGCCAGCGTGGTGGACTAAGGCCTACATCCTTCTCATTGTGAGAGGAGACCCGACCCTGTAGTGGGTCATTAATGGGTTACTGACAACATAGTGGCATGTATTCAGTGATAGTCCAGCAGTCGGTGATAGTCTGTCTGTACCCCATTAATGACCCACTAGAGGGTCGTGTCTCCTCTCACAATGAGTAGGGTCTAGGCCTTAGTCCACCATAGATAGCAGTCGATAAACCTTATCAGAAGTCGTTATTAATTGATAACAATCGATACATTTTATCGGGGGCTATTGCCGATCAACAGCAGGCGATAGAAAGGGACGAAACGCCATAGCGTCACAAAGTATCTTTATGGTAAGTGGCGAACCCCGGGAGATTAGTTAATTTTGGCGAACGATGTTTTGTTATATCTTTAGAATAAGCCTTAAGATGAATGATGACATTAGGAGTCAGATTAAAGTGAATCAAAGCAAACAACACGTTTCAAAGGAAACTGCATCTCGGCTAGATAAGCCGCTAAACGTTCCGTAGATTCTAACTGACCTAGTTTTAATATTTGAAATTACGTCAATTTACATAATAACGTCATTTAAATGGACTAACTTAACCGCATGACACGTTTATATTAATGGCACCTAATGTGACTAATAAAAGAACAAACGTGACTTGGTTAAAATAAATAAATATTAAAAATATGTAATTAAAGTACAGGCCAATAACAAGAAACCACAGGATAACTAAAAAGGAAATGACATCATTAACTTTTTCGATCACTTGCTGTTGGGACCGATGTTGTTGGCCCGAGTGGACTGTATTGTTACTGGTTGTGTGTGTTTAACAACTTTTATTATAAATATTATTAAGACATTAGGTATAAGAAGAAGGGTGAAAGAGCAATGGCGATGAATGACGAAGGAAAAGAAACAATAGAACGCCCAAAACACTATTCCATGACATTCGAATTTAAATTATTACTTTTAATTATAGTTAATAAAAAATAGGTTCAATGTTGGAGTTTATGTTTCCAACACTTGCGATCTACTCAAGTAGCGGAGATATGCACTTTTCTTTGTTTTCCATTTCACTAATTGTGCCCGCGACTTCGTCTGCTTGGAATTTAAATATCCAACTATAAAAAATAAAAATAATTCTAAATAAAAGTACGTATTACATCAACTATCTGTCAGTGAAAATCCCTTCAAAATCGGTCCAGCCGTTCCAGAGATTAGCTGGAAAAAACAAAATTAATCCTAGATACAATAAAGGGAATGAGTCTGATCTTTATTTGTATATTTATTACCATTCAATCACCAGCATCTCCATATAGCACATGCATCTAACTCAACGAGGCTCTTAAACCGCTATTATTTATTTACAGCCAGTTAAAAATAACATCATACACGGTTTCCGAGGCCCAATTAAAATTCCTTAGTAGTTCGCCGGTCTGATTTAAACGCACTGTAACAAGTAACACTAATTAGGGAATGCATCATGATAGCGCCGATAAATAGGTTATGGGAAGTATGAGAAAAGCAGATTGTTTTATTGTTTACGTCCTTGAAATAAACATGGTAAAGTACTATAACTACTACAAGTCGATTGAGATACATTTTATGTGCCAAACCTGATCGTAAGTGGTTAATTTCGCATAGCGACACGAGCAACACTGGTGTTTCTCGTGTCACTATGGTGGCAACTGGGTTGTCGCCTTTGCATTGCCGTCTGCTGTTGTATTTTTTTTATGCAGTTGCCATTTGATTATTGAAGCTACAAGTGTCAAGTACTCCAAAATAATAAGAAATTACAATCTGATCAAGTGTTTTTTTTATTATGGCACCAACGAGTATGTAAGCTTAAAAGTGACTTTTCTTCAAATGCAATCAAACTCAAATATCTCGAAAACCGTTGAATTTTGGATAGAGCTTCACATGGCTTAAATGATTGCTTTTGAGCTTATCGCCACGCCCTTAGCGGGAATACGTCACATAACAAATCGCCCTGTATACGTGCACCCATAAGGGAGTACAGAGCCGTGTCGAAAGAGAGCATGACGGCATAACGTCTCACAGAAGTGTCACACCGTCACGACATAGAATCGTTTTACTGCCAAGGCGTGCTTATGAGGATTTCACACAAAAAATATGAAATAACTATGGGATACCGGACCGAAATAGTTCCAACCGAGACACAACTCCATATCACTGGTGATGGTCGAAAGCTATAACCTTACATTACCTACAGATAAATATACTTGGCTACTGTAGTTTCAGGTCCATGTTGAAAATGTAGGTAGATAGGTGGTACGTGCTACCACTACTAATACTACAAAACCAATTTCGTAGAAACAGAACGACAGAATCTTTATTTATCTACAATTCTGAATAACGTTAATTTAAAATCTTGTCACATAAAAATCACAAAAACTGGCAATTTATATTCCGCTGGGGTGTTGAATCTATTAGAAACATGCGTTATCCGATGTTTTTGCGTTAAACGGAATAGATTTCAAAGATAAAAAAAGATTCAGCGCACGCGCAGAAAAAATTAAGATTTTTATAAAAAAAAGTTCCTCGAGCGCACGTGTGCCGCCAGTATGTTACGAGTACACCGTAGCGAACTTACGGTTAAATAAGTACTTAATTTCGTATTATTGGAAGTAATTGTGTTGCGTCATAATTACTTGCATCTTATTTATGAAAATAACTGTCAATTATTTTAAGTGCTGCAGTGATACATGGGAACGCTATTTATTATATTTCTGTCAGACTATTTATAATAATTTGCAATATTTATGTTAATTCGCAACAAAGGTCCCATGATAAATTTAAATATCTATTTATGTCAGTAACATTTAAACTAAACACCTGAATCAATAAAACGCTAAAAGTATCATTTTAACGATCAAATCAAATCTAAAACATACCATGATATGCCATTTTCATTTAAAACTTGATAGATAATAAAAACATCGCCTATAATATATGTAAGTGGCGAATAAATATCGTAAAACAGCTATAAAGATGCTCCACTAATTGGTGTTCGGTGTAATTGCCACCGGATAGTAAGGCCAGAATTCCAATGACCCGCTGTTTGCGATAAACTGCACAATTCATTAAAATATTGAAATTACATGTATTATCTCATTCTATAATTATTATTATATAATATTTATTATCTCATTCTATCATAATATAAAGTTTCAAGATTTAACCTGAGTACACAGACATAATTATACAAACAGTGCAAGTTACATAAACGTTGTTAACAAACAATGAGTAGGTAGTAGGAGAAAGAACACTAAGTATAAAGGAAAATGTAGAGAACTAACACATTTTATAGCTCTACGGATCTAAATGGTTCGTAGTAAAACATGTTACAGGTGTGTCTTTTAAAACTTTTGAGTATTTAAATGGAATGTACAGAAACTAAAATAAATAAAATCTATCGATAAAATCAAAATAACTTCTATTTCAGATTCAAAATCTAATTTAAAACTAGCTGACCTAAAAATATAGAAATTTATTTTAAACCTTTCTTGGACTACTACGAACATATCAGAACTAAAATGAATCAAATCGGTCCAGCCATTCTCGAGTTTTAGCGAGACTAATGGCGATTCATTTTTACTACAAAGATATCAAAATATAATGTAAATAAGTCCAAAGCGATAAAAATCGAGAATATAGTTTATCTTGCGTTACAAATCGATCCTAACTCCGGTCTCGAGATATCCTGCGCGTGCGCACGTTCTTGTCTATCATGATAGTGAATAAAAGGTCGTTTGTAATACAATTATACAATCTTGTGAATAGCGGCGGTCTAGGGACGTGGTAACTTTAGAGTAGTTAATACATTACTTATTTGGATTACTTTGCAATATACCCGTATAAACGATTTGATACGTTTTTTTGGTTTTCCCTTTTCTACGGGTATTTCTCAGCTCCGTATTTACAAGCAGGGACGTCAAATAACTATTGTATGATAAAGGTTAAGGTACAAGGTCGATGGATAGAATCTGGATGGACTAGAATTAGTAGCTACCTATTTTTTGTGGCAACTTCCATCACTAGTCAAGAGATGGCGCCACATGATCCTGAATCACGCTGTCGAAGTTTTCTACATCGTTGGCATATATACAAAACTCCGTCATGTCGTAACGAACGGCCGCTCCCCAAGAACGATCACATAGCTTCGTGAGAGACCCTATTGTCAAACTTTTATATCAGTGTCGACGTCAAGTCATTCGATCGGCTCAAAACATGACATTCATAGACTGGCTCAAAAACATGACATTCATACATCATTCGTTCTATTGCTAGTAAAATATCTGTTCTTTTTCTAATAAAAGAAATTAGTTCATCCTATTAGTTCATTAGAGAGGCAGGTGTGCGTAACTCTTGGCAATGTCCTTTCGTTGGTCGAAGTCAATCCCACATCTTCACATTCTATGAGGTCGTAAGTAATTGTGAACAGTTTTGCAGGCAGGTCACTCTCTGCCTTGCCAGTAGGTCAGGGCTCCGCGTAGGCCTCAGACTCGTCCGATCTTGATTGCTGTAATTAACATCTATGGGATTTATCGCAAATTTATTGCAAAATGTGTGGTCTCCACAATATTAATTTTTTGTTTGTACAACAATCACATCTTTACCACCGAATCACACAATCTTTTCTACATACCTACACTTGGTGACTGGAGTCGCTAGATGAGAGTTCCCTGGTGACTTGAGTCACGAGGTGGCTGGAGTTACCTAGTGACTTGAGTCGCGAGAAATAAAACGAAAAATGTAAGTTTGCTTAAACATGTTAAACCCAACGTGGACTATAGCAAATAGATAATAAACAGTTAGATTCACACAAGGTGTGGTTATAATTTGCGTTTAATTTGTAATTCGTAGTCTGGTGGTGACGCGAATCGAGTTCGTTGCCTTTAAACCATAGATTGTGTCTATACGGGTTGTGTAAGTAAATTTAGAAGGTATTTTATAGTAGGTAAAGCTACCTGTTTTATGGCATGACCTAAGTCCTGTTAATAATGTTAGCAGATCCTATTTAAGATATTGCTTTATTCCCTGTGAGGCGTCGCGCCCAATTATTATTATTATGATTGTTAATGTAGGTATTTTATTTTTGTAAATAATTAGTTTTAATTTGTTAGAGTTAGTTTATTTTCTTTTTTTAAAAATTTGTTGTAAATAAGTTGTATTACTTAAATAAAATGAAATAAAGGTTACTTTATTCCCGGGAAAATATCTACGGCAAAAGCTCCAGCGAGGGCAGAAAACCTATATACAAGTATATCTCCGGCGACCACACCTTCCGAAACAAAGCCATGAGAAAGTTATATGAGGCCGCCATCTTAACACGTCGTGAGGCGGTCTCTCCTTCATGTCTTACGTTGCGGATGAGATGATTAGAAGTGAACTTAGTCCTCATGAACAGCTTAGTCAGAGACAGCTGGAATTAACAACTAGCTGCGACCATTAAAGCATCGCCTGCCGCTTTACTTCCTGCTACTGAAGGTGACTTAAACGTAGTCCATGGACTGCAGATCACCATTTACCATCAGGTGGCTTGCACGTTTGTTACTTACTTGTTATTTAGCATTTGTGCTGTACGCTGGGCTATGTACGATATAATGCGGTAGGAATCACAGAACAGATAAATGAGGTTTTGAGGACCTTTTTTATCTATTCCGTGGTAGGAATCCTAACAAACCCCAATGTTTCCGACCCCTTTAAGTAAAATACGTTATGTGTAAAGTTACCTCCGCATTAGCATTTTGTAACACAAAGGTGACTTAATTAAATCCGTTGAGTTGTGTGACCCATAACTAAAGATCTCGCTTGTCCTAGGAGATTTAAGGGATAAGTTTGTTGGCAATGCTGTGCCATCCCGGCTTTACTCAGACAGTAATATACAGTTCGCTTAATAACGGTTCCCTTGTCGGTTAATATATTCTCATAAGTACCTACTACATTCTGTCGGAACTGCACTGCAACCGTGTGGAGGTTAGAATTTGGTACCTTCATAGAGATAAAAAGCAACCTTAACAAATATTGTTGCAAAGTACCTATAGCTACTCACAATTACCGTTGAGAATTGAAATTTTTTTTGGAAAACTTACTCACATAAAAAGCAATAAAGCGGCATGCTTTAACACTACAACCTCTAGTACTGTGGCCAAATGCATAGAAAATAGGCTCGGTCTACTTTCTAGGGTTTAAGGTTTACCATTTCATAATTGATTCGACCGCATCCGGAAATTCCAAGTCAGTTATCAAACCCGGCTTTACGTTTTCCGCTTATGCTGTGCAAATGCGTTGATGTCTATACTTACAGACATCACAGAGAATGATTAAGGAACATGATATATTCTTGATAGGTACACCATAATTCGAGGATTATGTAAATTGCTTCGTCACAGCATGCCCTCAGCGATGACGCCATTTTTAATTAAACGACAAAGCCCAAAAGCGGTTGCGCACTAAAATTGACACTTGAGTCATTGTCATATTGTCAACATGCGTATACCGCTAAATGTGGCCTCTTATTTGTTCTAAGTGTGAAGTTTCAACAACATTCAGTTAATCTGATAGTTTCAAACAAACTAAACGCTCTAGCTCACAACCATAATTATGTAGTTTCGACTCGATTTCGTACGAATTTAATGTGAAGTCCGCCAACCCGCTGTAGGCCAGCGTCGTGGACTCAGTACCCTCAGTCTGAGTTTTAGCGATACAGAAAGGAAACGTTTGTGCGTTTCGTTTCGGATAGATACGTAATTCATACACAGCTTACTACACAGGAGTCCACAGTGTAATGACAAATAGACGTAAAAGATTTTTAGAGGAGTTAAAAAAATTAAAATCAAATTTTTGTATGGAGTGAAAGATATGAATACTTATCGTTAGACATTATAATACTTACAAATATTTAATACCTACGGGATAATATTAGTTCGAAAATTTACAGTGCATTACGGCCAATTCATGGTTATTATGTTTTATTAATATTATTATCAAACATTGAAAGAGTGTTAATTAAAAAAACTCTTCTAAAAATCTTTTACCTCTGTTGGTACTTTTACACTGTGCATTTTCGTCTGGTAAGCTGTGTATGTGTGCATTTCGTTTCGGAACTGCTCAAACTCAGGCTAAGGGTACAGGCCTACATTCCTCTCGTTGTGAGAGGAGTAGTGTAGTGTTGTCCCGACCATGTAGTGGCTCATTAATGGGTTACTGACTGACTTTGCAAAGCCGCAGTGCCGCTTAGAAAGATATTTATAAACAATTTATAAGCAAGCACTTGTCATGTATCTGCATACTTATCAATCGGCTGTATGTCAAGTGTTCCTACGTGGCTCAAGAGCGCACCGTAAATCGTAGCCGACTCCAGTAAATCTTATGCAAGCGATAGCATAATAATATTGTTTAGGTAAAAATATTTCTGAGAAGTATTTGTGTGTCTGTTTGTTACTCATAAGTGACCTACTGTAGGTCGAGTTTCGTAAACGAAGGTACGTGAGACAAGGAGACGCTCCCCTATCTTCCTTGCAGTTTTTGGGTGTGTCATAATGACGTATCTTCTATTATTAATTGTTGTAGAAGAGTTCCCCAATTCCAGTTTGGCTGTTGGAGAATGCTTCTAGCATTAAGCCCGCCTTTTGTTACTTGATGAATGTTTAAAGTTCAATAAACATTAATATTTAAAAAATGCGATATGGTTCTAGTTTATTAGCAATTGGCGGGGATTATAAAACAACTTGTAAATAAATAACGCTTCGCACTCATAGCTCCACACTAGGATTGTGTGTCGTGGGTGCCATGGACGCACACAAGAGAATAACACATGTGCAGCACACCCACACCAGAAACAGAAATTCAAATTCATCATTCAAATCTCCGTTCTACTGGGAATCGAACCCAGGACCCTCCGCACAGCGCACCAGTGTCTTAACCACTGCACCACTCAGGTCGTCACTTCGTCTCAACTGATACCCAAAATCACTATTCCAGATGTTCTAGAATCCAATACGTGCAATATTTCAGATGTATTATATTATCGGATGTTGTGTTTAGTTTTTGTCCCACTTCCGAATCTGAAAAAAAGTTTTGACACTTCATTCGGTGGGAGTTTTTGTAACTCATTAGTGAGATCAATATTCTCTGTTCTAAGCATAGCAAAAACGAATAATAATAATATAATATGCAAAGCTTTTGTGATCTATCCTTAGGTTAGGTTCAATTACTATTATGAATAATACCTGTTTATTGCGATTTTATTTATCTCTAAAGGAATGTGTGGGTTTCATTGTTCATAGTTATTATTTAGGGTAAACTGTAATTCCTGAACTAAAAAGAATGAAAATTGTATTAGCAATTTTTGGTAAAGCTTATTTAACTTTTATTACAGTAAAGTAGAAAAATGGAAAATTTAATAATAGGTAAAACGATTAAAACGATTCATTTGATGAACAAAAATATCGTCTCTCATTCAAAATCCATAAACATATTGCAATAACAGATGATTAAATGTAGATACGTTAATTGATTTGGAAGCATTTACCAAATTATCGCCTGTTTAAAATTGAAACTTTGCTTCTTTCGAGATGTATTTCTAATATCAATTCTATTGGTTTAACTGTTTTAGAAGTTACCAGAACAACCCAATCAATAGCCTTGAAAGGTGTTAATATTTGTAATGGTTGAACTTGTGACTTCATTCGATGACACCTTCTAAGGTCACTAGTGGGCTTCTAACCAAACGTGGGATTGGAAAACAATAGAATGTTACAATTATCGACAATTTTAAAAATGTTTATCACCTTATAGAATTCTTGTGTAGGACTCCTTTTGTTATCTCGTTCTATAAAGTCATGTTTTGAGGCGGAAATCATAAAAGTTTTTTTCTTTATTTATTTTTGTAAGGTTTTTAAATGGTATTTCTATATCGTAATAAGTATATTTTTTAAACCACAAACTAAACACACGAACAAAACTATCTGTTATAGCAATCTTATCCGAAGTTGAAACTCCAAAAAATTTAACTTATACGAAGAGAAAACAATGCACTGAATTTGAAATTCCAAAAAAATAAAACTGAAAATTACACTCTTCTGCAGTTGAATGAAGTATTTTTTCGAATTTAATTTAATTTTTATTTTGGTGATAGATATTTCGTTATATTTCAAAAAAATTGTATTCCGGTATTTCTCAAGTAAACACAACCCAAGTCAAGAAGATAGTATTGACACAGATGCAGCCGTTTTGTCATTGAGACGAAGATAAATAAAAACGTTAGTGGAGCCCTGTCTTCAATATTCATTAGGGCTTTCATCGGGAGCGTTAACAATCTGGAATTTGAGCTAAAGTTCCGTTTTCAACCGTTTTTGAGATATTAATATTCGTTTCACGACGGTACACAGTTGTTTTGAGTGCGTGACCACCGTGCGTAATTTCATTATCTCTTTAAATATAAATAAACACGACCAAACGTTGGAAATTATGAAGTTATTAAAATTTACTGACGCAATCTATAATTAAAAAGAAAATTTTAGAAAGATTAATTTATATTAAGTGTTAATAAATAATGTTTGCGTAAGTACTTTAATTTCAATGTAATTTACTATCTGGAATTTATCTATAGTCACATAAGGATTAGGCGGCCACATTGGGATTGATTTTATTCCTCAAATACGACTGCAGTTATATTTGATATTTTAAGCGAAGATTTTGTTACTTTCAAATACAAATAACATATTTTTAAATACACTTATCCGTCAAAATGCATATGTAGGAATATACTTTTGCGCCACTATACTCGTATCATACATATTCCGTCCATTCTCTTCATTAATTCAACATTATGATATTGATGACTCGGTAAATGTTCAATACATAATCAGTAGAACAAATATTATTTGGATTAATACTACCTACAGATATAGTTTAATAATTACGTTATAACTTATAATAATAATAGCAATCAAGGTTTCTACGAGTATGTCATGCATCATAAAACGATAGATAGGTACATGTCTAAAATTCAAATGATGTGAAATCTTCAGTACTGCATCACTATTTGGTGGTGGATAATAATACGTAGCATTTGGTGACTCAGCTTTAGTTGTCATAATCATATCTGATAATATTAAAGGGTAAAAAGTCATGAGAATACAGCGAGTAAAGCTTGATAAAACGACGAAAAAATAAAGTAGAAGTAGAAATTTATATGTATGTGTCTTTATAATAATATCAGAAAAAGTTACATATGTTTTTTGCCTCTCATCAGTCCATTTAGTAGTGATAGAGCTTTGGTGGGTATGCTCCAGAAGGTTCTTGAAAAGACAAACTTTTCTTTGAAGTAGGAAACAAATTAAACTAAGCCAGTTTCAGTAAAAGAAAAAGAAAAGAACCTTAACACACTATGTATGTAAATCGACGCAAATGAAGTTTATACTCGAGTCACAATTATACTCGTTAGTAACATATTTTACATGTAAATGCAAATATTTTATGTCTACCACTTTAGCTTATCAACGGAAACAGCTTAATGTATCATAAAATATTCAACTACAATGTCGGACAAGATTTTAATAAATAAAAAGCGAATTTATGTGTGTTAAACAAGGGATTTATTGACATCTTTTAGACACAGAAAATCGCTCTCTTGTCATCACTTGCAGCCACTTTCACAAATTCGCGGAGTGATCTCACTCAGCCTTCGGATGCGTTATTATGCGTTGTGCGCGCAATAAAACGACCGCCATATTTGTTCACATACGAACGTGCGTTTCCTCTACTCTAGATCGAGGTCTAGATCTTACACGGACCTATTTCAGCCATTTTTTTAAAATCAGGCTAATTTTATGGCATTTTTCTATGGATACATGGATCTCACAACTTTTTACGGTGCAAGAACTGAGTTGCGAGACTTGGGTTTTTTTTACAAGTTATATGTTTTTGATGGCATCTCTGGTATTCTTGTTACGCTTCTGAAGAACGTCATGTCTCAACTAGAAGATAGGGCCACATTTTAAAATTGGATCATAATGTAGTCTAAGTCCCCAGCCTATTCCTAGACACACTAGTGACTCCAATCCAATCTAACAGTCACCTATGAAGCTCATTCATACGAGTAAGTCTATTTCAGTAAAGTATGTCACTGGACCATTCCGTTTTAATTGCGCACACATTCTTTATTTTGGTAAGAATTTTCATTGAAGTTGACTCCGTTGCATCTTGTGAATGAAGTTTATTTATGCTTTTTATAGTCTTTGATTCTGTCGTGTTTATTTTAGACAGTTTCTTGATGCGCATGCTTAATATCAAAACGGAGAAATACAAAATAATCCGTTTTTTACGCGTCTAAAAGACACACTATAGTAGAAAGGAAATTACCCAGATACTTGAGAAATTATATACCTGGATAGAAGTAATGTATTATTAAAAAGCGACATGACAGCAGTTCCCGCCAAAATAAAAACGATCTACTTAAATATAAAAGGACGCTAACTTTAGCTGACCCATTTTTAATATTCTGACAATTTAGACCGAGATTTTGTTTCACCTACCTACCTAGCAAATCAATTTCTCTGAGCGATACGAAAAATTCTCAGCTCTATCAAATGAAATTGCATGCATTTTGCATTGAAAGCCTGCCTGCCGGTCAACCAGTTTATTTAACTCATTAACTCTCAGACACCAACTTAATGTTCTTCATCCAAGTAGATAAATCATCTTTCAAGCGCTTAGTAATTTAGTGTCAACTTAAACAGGATTATCTGGGCGTTTCCGCTTCCTCTTTAACTTATTTACTCTGGAAGTTAGATTACTCATACCACCGGCTAAGATTAGATTTTAATGAGACGTTGCATTGAAATATACATTTATTGGTTGTTAAGTCACTGCCATAAACATAAGGCAACGTAAGGCAACTTTTTTCCGTGGACTACACATACCTTTGAGAACATATATTTTTGAACTCTCAGGCATGCAGATTTCCTCGCGATGTTTTCCTTCACCCTAACAGCAAGTGATATTTAATTTTATAAAGCGCACATAACTTTTTTTACAAAGTCATTGGTGGGTGCCAATGGGATTCGAACCCCGACCACTCGATTAGAGGTCTATTTCTAAGCCACTGGGCTATCACCGTTCTGGTCACATAACAGAGACATTAGTTTTGTTTCCTTATTTCACTATCACACGTGACCACTTAGCATAAAATCCAAAAGCTTTGGATCACCGACTCTAAACCATACTACTGACATCAAACGTGTGATTCCCTGAAGACAGCTGTTATTGGTTGGGAATGTTTATCCTAGCCTTTGAGGCCTACCCGGAAATTTAAGATGTAAAGGTTACGAATAGTTTACATTCCTGTGTCTACGTATCATAGTCGTGTATGGAAACGCTATTTTGAAAAGATGATGACGTATACCACATACCCAGAGGTCTGTAGCAATTTCTGTTTGACGACCCATGTGGCGCAGTGGTTAAGACACCGGTGCGCTTCGTGGAAGGTCCTGGGTTCGATTCCCAGCAGAGCAGAGATTTGAATGATGAATTTGAATTTGTTTCTGGTCTGGGTGTGTTGTGTTCTTGTCTTGTGTGTGTCCATGGCGCCCACAACACAGGGAATCTTAGTGTGCGCGATTAAAAATATTAGCGTTATTAAAAAAAACTTAATTAGTTCAATTATCTAGAATTTTGAGTCTTCATTATTAAAAAATCCAAAACTAAAAAAGAACTTATCGATAAACTCAATTTTGCACTCACAGTAGTAGGTACCTAAGACTGTTTCAACTTTATGACATTCAATTTTTCCATTCATCGTTCAACAACAAAAATACAGACCAAAGTGGCACGTTCGCTGCGAGTAACTCTATATCCCTTTGAAGTTTCCTGCCAAAACCAACAATGGGATGAAAGTCGTGAATGCATCTAAGAGTGTTTTTCTATGGTGTTTTGTATGGTTACCGCTACTTACGGAAACGATCGCGGTGTAAAATGACGGTTAACACTGTAGAACGAAAGAGAAAATAATAGCGGCAACAATTTTTAAAATCTTAGCGATCACAAATTTTCACAATTAACAGATGGAATAGTAACACCTTAAACAATTAACTTGGGAACTTGACTCCTGTAATATAGTGCATTGCCTGGAATACTTCAAAACGGATATCTAAATGGCAAAATCATAATTAATGTCATTATTTACTATCAGGTAGCCTGTCTTCCTCCTCCTTCTTTCCTCGCTAAATGTCTCAAAAAGTCAGTCCTAAAATTATTTTTCAGTGTGGCTTATATTGCGCATAGGAGGTACAAAGACGCATGACAAGGCACAGGAAAAGAATTAAAACCAGATAATAATCAGCTTTAAAAAACTTACGCCAACCCTTCTAACTATTAAACATCTCAAAAGATCAGAAGTTCATCCGAAAAACCATAACTAATAATGAACATTAACCAATCAGGAGTTCAATTTTATTATCTCGAGCAATCTTTTACGATCTCGGAGTGAGTCCAGCGAATTGACTTACAGACACATTAATTGATTTACGAGTCTGAGTCGTATTGGGAGTTAAAACGTTAAAAAATGGCCCACATTGTCGTTGGGCAGGCAAAAAGTTGCATCAATGCATGCGCGGTTAATGCGGTGTCAATGAAAATATAATGCCCCATTTATCACCATCAACCCAATTCAATCAGTTCGAATCGAATATTTAATAGGTAGTCTTGGGCGTGATACTTCGCAAATGACATCGCTCAGTTTAGTTCGCCGTTCCTAAACGACATTGTCCGCTCTGTTAGTTCTTCAGCTCCCGAGCTGGGAGCTATCAATGTTTCATTGAGTTTTGAAAACAAGAAGCAATTCCCTGCAAATACGGATTATATCGATTGGATAAGTCCGGTAATGGTATTCAAAAGGTAGTCTTCAAAACTTTACTGTGTCTACACTTCAAACTAGGTGAAAGTATTCCTTTAAATAAATCGAATTCGCCAAAAACAAAGTCAAGTTTGCGTTAAATATAAAGCTCGCCCTACGACAGTGTTTGTAACATTCCAGAATATCGCAAGCTGTTTACACGTCGCGTGCTATAAAATTACGTAAAACGATATAACATCCGCCAGATGCACCAGAATAAACCAAATTGACACCCGAACTATAATAAATGTGAGGATACAATGACGACATACTCGTAAATGACATACGTCAGAAAATAAATTTAAGGCCCGAGTCATATTATTGACGTTGCTGGCTGTGGTCATTTACTAAAATAAAAATGGCGTCGCTACATATTCATCTTTGATATAGCCACACAATAGCTGTCTTCTATTACCTTGTTGGTGTCAAGTTTATGCAAGCTTATTGTGTTAAATATATGGCATAGTCATCATTTGCAAAATAATAGGCATGATGACAGTAATCAAGTATCGCCAAAATATTTATCTGATCTAATGAAATAGGATTCAAAGATTTTGAAACATGTATTTATTCTCTTATTAATGTCGAGATTAATAATTTATTTGTTAAAATAAATCTACAAAATACAACAATCCGCCATGATAGCTAAAACACCCATCAGATCGAATTACGTCAAATTACGTCACGTCTTAGTTAACGTCATTTTTTTCGTAAGCATATTATACACGATCTGGCATTTTTTACTGAGCCGTGGCGCAATGACAGACGCCATGACACGGGCGAGCATTTTGGAATGAATTTGAAACTTAAAATTTAAATGTACTTTTATTACACAAAAACCTTAATTTTCTACAAAAATATGATATATTTTAGACATAATAGAAACTTCTGAATATCATAGAAGAGTTTTTGAAAATTAGTCATCATGCCTATTGCAAGGAACTAAATAATTTCTTAAGTTTTCCGCATAGTGACGTGCGCAAAAATTTATGCCAGGCTGGTCCAAAGGATCGAAACACTATTTATTATTATGACAATAACTTGAATCTAACATTTTAAATTTGCTTAGTGTTAATTTCCTTTTCAAAACGTCTACAAGTAGGTACTATGTACTTGTTCAACGCACGTTAACATTATAGAAGACAAGTAAAATTTGTATCAAGCACAACACCGATACAAAATGTCTCTGGTGCGTAACTACTCTACGTAAGTTCATTCACAAAGTAGTCCGTAGTAAACGATAAACGCAGTTCAATGAATGGATGGGGCACGCTTGATTTACGACTGTAGAAAAAGTAACAGATGCGCTGCGAATTATGTGGCCCTGGTACGTCGATCAAGCACCGATGGTGATTCTATTGGCGCTGGCCCTGGTATGATAATAAATTAGTTCTGACCTGACCATAGGACATTAATAAATTGGTTCTAGTGCAGGAATAACGCTATCAATGTACCAGTGCCTAGGAGGAAAAAGCGGGAATGAAAAACTCCTTAGGAAGTTCGAAATCCTGCCATTCTCGTGGTGTCTTGAATTAAATTTTGGGATAACTTGAACTGTGAACTATTTCATATATTATCAGCTTTAATTGGTACTCATCGAAAGCTCAGATCGTCGCCTAAATAAAGTACGTTCGGCAGCCACACCTCTCCAACCGAGGAAGACATGAAGATCATACTGCTTCACAGCACAAGCATGAACACTATCGTTAAAATATTCGTATACTTAACGTGTGCCATTAGTATGGGAAGATGTCAGACAGACTGACACATAACACACTTTTATTTAAGACTATGTACTGTGTCTTTTTTATGAAAGTAAATAAATAAATAAATAAATAAAATAAATAATAATTACATACTAATGACTGACTTTTACAGTACGAATATTTTGACGATAGAGTACATGCCAACGGCACAATGGTAAGATATAACTACCTCCCCGTAGTGGCTCTACCGAAACTAAGCATTGTTACTGAATAAAATCATTATACCAATAAATAGCACATAGGTTAATATCTCATTACTCATTCGATTTCAAAAACCGTTACATTCATCAACAGGTTGATTGGAGCGGACAGATTACAATGTAAATCAATTGACATCAAAAACAAAATCAAACAGTCTTCATATCAAATCGATACAGTTTTGCATGACGAAGGAATAGAACATAACCCTTTTGCCAATGAAATAAGAACCAAAATCGATTGTTTTGTAGGTCATCAGTGTAAGCAGAAATTAATAGTTCTTGCATTCCTCTTTTACTTTGTTTTTAGTGGTCTACATTGAGATTTTAATCATCTCACTGGCATATCGTTTAGTTATTTTATTTATGTATACTTACCAATTCTTGAAAATTACGGCTTAATTTTGAGTGATCAATATCATCAAAAAGCTATTACATACTACAGCTTAGTTATTGATTAGAAAAGTATTTCATTTTTTTCTGTTTTTAGACTTACCTAAAATAATATTTTTACTATTTATTTTTACTATTTATTTCACAAGAAATACTGTGAAGCTGTACCAGACAAATGAAAACCTTTTAAGGACAGCATGTATATCAAATATGTGGCATATTTGCTATACATAGCTACACCAGATAGATGTTATTTTCTAAAGCGTAGTCTGTCCAGTTCTGCGCGCTCGTTGTCTTAAAAACATGACAGTGTCTTTATTCGCAGATCTCTGACTACAAGCATGCGAAATAAACGGATCAACTGACTGACTAATGAGCACAAAAAAATGCATATATTGAATGAAATGAAAAAGCCTCTTAATTGAGCGGTTGGCCTCCGTGAACAAATCCTGGAGATGTCGTTTACTTCAATTTCGAGCAATAAACCGAAGGCCTGTGACAGATGTTGTGTCAATTCTTCTCATAATTTTTGTGAGTTGTCACGCGAATGATTGGTGTCACACCGATAGCGAGTTAGAAGCGAAGAGTTGTAAGCCGTCATCATATTATTACCTGTAACAAAAACGTAGAAATTAGTTGATGGTAACTAAGTCTTATGTGTAATAAACGTGGT
This sequence comes from Erynnis tages, assembly GCA_905147235.1. NCBI lineage: Eukaryota > Metazoa > Arthropoda > Insecta > Lepidoptera > Hesperiidae > Erynnis > Erynnis tages. The sequence continues at coordinate 1,899,495 of LR990076.1, forward strand.
GTTGAGCAAGATAAACACTAGTTTTAACTTTGTGAAGATAGATGGCTAGACCACTATTTCGTTTCACCTCGCTGGCATTGAAGATATTTTCTTACTTAAATTAAGATTTAAGATACTTTTATGTTTCTTGCAACAAACTCTAAAGGTCCAAGCGTAAAAGGTCATTTCAATTCGTCTAAAAGGTCAGAATGCAAATATTTACAGAGATTTTAGGTTTAACTTACAATTAATATTTTTTTACACTGTCTTACATCAGCTTTAGGAGAATCTTATTCAGTAGTGGAACTGCAGCTATTCAAGTAAAGCTTATTCTGAAAATTAAGAGTTTATTATTTTATATCGTTCTTAGCTTAAAGTGAGACTGCATAACGCACCGTGCGTTGTAATGTAGAATAAATCAATGTCGTAAATCAATTAGCGAGACAGGCGCGTTATCGTCGTAATTGAACAATTTTATTTTTGACGCCGTAACGCTTCGCGCAACGTTCGTTAAAATTTTGAATGAAAAAAAAAACAGTTTGTCAGTGGAAATTGATATGTCTGGAGTCTGGGTTAAAATAATATACTTAGATCTAAGAGATGTAAGGAAAACAGAAAAAAATCTTTTGCAGATTTTTGTGGGCAGAAGGAAATAGATTGCGTTTGTTTTTTTTCCGCATAGAGATTGGGATCCCGTTGATCTTTGAGCTAAAAGTATGACAAACGCGTTATTAAATTAATGACGACAACATTTTTTAAAAACAATCTACCTTTTCTTGTACTTACTATTCTTTTACCGAAAGTCAAGGTTTTGCTTCCTTTTTAGCGTCTAAATAGACTGAGAGATGATAATTCTCAATTTAAAAAAATGAAATTTCACGATAAAAATAGGGATTCGCGTATGGAATTTAATTCTAAAATGTGTCATTGATGCGAAATCGCAATACGCAACAACCTATTGTCATAAACTTGGCTCACGAACGAACTTTCCTTTCATAATTTATTTGCCGAAGTAATTACACACGAGATCTTCTGCCATTACATTTAACCTTTGCGTGAAGTTTAAAGCAGATAATATAATAATTCATTTTCCAATGTGGTTACAAAATTTTAATTTCAAGATATAATACTGCTCGCACTCTTATACGAGCTCAGAAAATATTTTTATTCTATTTGTGATTGGACGGGGGTATCCATGGGTTGTAATGACCACTTAAGATCAGGTAGCATGTCTGTTTTGCCACACATAACATAAAAAAATATTTTTTTCAAGTTTCATTAGTGGAAAAACATCCAGCCAATTAAAAAACTTTACCTACACGTCACAGAAAGATTTCAAAGTAAGAATATAAGAAAAGTAGGTCATTGAAAACCCGGGAAACCAGTTCCAGATTCCAATGAAAAGATCAATCGCGATACTGACCGATCGAGATATCTGTCACTGATTAAGGGTTCACGTCGGGCGGAACGAATTTATGGTACTTATGGGCTTTTATGAAGAATAATTCATCTTTTATTTAACGCAAGTCATTGTTTGTCGTTTATTGGCGGTAATTGAATACTACGAAACAAACAGATTTAAGTACATGACACAGATAAATCTATTTCAATTTTTTTTCATACTCGTAATATTTGCCTTTGAAAAGCATTTGACCTGGAGTTTACTTTGGGAAAACTCTAGCCAAAGCAACTCTATGTAAAATCTGTAAATGAAAAGCGAATAGCGAATGGCGAATCCTGTCGTAATTATGGCAGATTACTTATTTATGTTACTTTACAATTAATAAAAGTGTTGTTTTATACTATTTATCTATAATATTTTAATTTTTTTATTTCTTTGACACCTCTTTTCAATGTATGGGTATTTTTCGCTTTGATCGAATTATACTTTTATATTACGACAGTAGTAGGTACAGTACCCTCAGTAAAGTTCAGTAAAGTTTAAGAAATTCAAATAGGTGATGAAAAAAGCAATAGAAATATTTAAAAAACAACTGTGACGCACGGGCGAGCCGCTTATAAAAGAAAAAAATAAAAGAAAAATGGGTCGGTATCTTTCAGCCCATATCGCGATGACTAAGTAGTTTTAACAACTAAGTATGTAATATAATAAATCACCACTTAATACTACTTATTTCATTCAAACAACGTTACATTTTTCTTCATTTTAAGCCCAGCTTCCGACCATTTGTCCGTGCCAGCAGATTTTATCTCAACCACGCAATATGACCAACATAATGGGGATTTATTGTGTGATAAGAGATAACAGGACGGTTACATCAGAGGAAGATATCTTTTTCTCGCAAGGGACCGTAGATTATGTGTTTTGTAGTATGTCAGCTAATGCACTTTTCTTCGCATAAAACGCGATACGCGAAGAAATGAGATATGATATCACACAGATAATATGGTGAGATTAACTCGTAGTATTTTTTAAGACAGTGCGACTAGTTGCCAACGTAGGTATTTGGGGTGTTCCTCGTGAACTTTCGCCTCAAGTCTGAAGTCTAATATTTGAAAAGCCAGAGAAAAATTCGTCGTTGTAAAAAGTAAAAATAAAACAATATATAAATAAAATATGGTATAAAACATACAAATTATTCATTTTGAAGTCCCATCACATAGCTCTTACTTGTCTTATTAGTGATTCCAGGGTCCGGTTTCCTCTCACAATGATACATCTGCATCCTTCGATGTAGAGTAAGTAGGTCTTAGTCCACCACAGCGACCAAGTGTTGATGGACTTTACATGCCTTCGTGAATATAATGAAAACTCTCAGGCATGGGACCTGGCGATGTTTTCCTTCACCGAAACAGCAATCGATTTTAAAACTATAAAGTGCACATAACTTTTACGCACTTGCAATTGCTTATTTTACTTTAACTTTACAACCAATGGCAATCATTCTCCTATGAGAGCAATAAACACAGTATCGCTCTGATATCATCCCAGACCTGTTTTGCATTATATCAGGTTGCTCGCAAGAAATTATGTGTAAGAAGAGATTTAATAGTTAGCTCTATCGTAAGTATTCCGATAGCGACGAAGGTAACGCGATAACTTCTTAGAAATGTAATGAAAACAAAATGTAGGTAAATAAAATAGTTTTGAAGTATTTAATTAAATCTATTTTGTCAGATAACTTCATATTTATACATAGGGTCGGGTCTCCTGCCACAATGAGAGGGATGTAGGCCCTGCGCACCACGCTGGCCTACTGCGGGTTGGTGGACTTCACATACCTTAGCTTCACATAAAATACCTTTTCAAGATGACATTGAAATACATAATATCTTAAGTAATCTGTTATCCAATTCTCCACACAAATCTGGATTTTCTAAGTCCACCCCTGCACTACAATCGTAAATCGTACAATTCCCAAGTTGACAACATTGACAGCGCATGAGGGCAGCACTGTGCGCATTGTGCGCAACAAGGCCTCATGGCGTTGTCGCTGGTGGGCAGCCAAATTGATTTATGTGGTCGTAATATCATTGAATTGATACAAGTAATGACTGGTCAAGACTGTAAAGTCTATTTCTTCTGTGCTTGCTGTCCCACGAAGTTATATCTCTTTTATGTTGGTTAGTAAAGTACGGTGATAGCCCATTGGCTAAGAATTCGATCTCTTAATCGAGGGGTCCGGCTTCGAATCCCGGTGGCACGCACCAATGACGTTGTAAAAAAGTTATGTGCGCTTTATAAAATTAAATATCACCTGCTGTTATGGTGAAGGAAAACATCGTGAGGAAACCTGCATGACTGAGAGTTCACAAAATTGTGAGAGGAGACCCGATCCTGTAGTGGGTCAATAATGGGTTACTGACAAGTTTACGTTTCTCATAAATACAAGACCACTTCCAATCCGAGAGCTCACTAGTTTATGGTCGCTCGGAACATTTATAGTTGAAATGAAATGTACCCCAGTAAAAAGATCATTTACATCACGGATCCAATTCGATTTTATATCTTTGACCAGTTAATGAACACCTCAAGAGAGGTCGGGTTTGATGTGACTTTTTTGTCACTCCTATGGATTGATAGATATTGTTTATTTCACATCAGCCCTGATTCACTAAGTCCCAAAAGATTTCGTTCCGATATCGTGTGACATCAAACCGTACGTTATTTCATGAACTCGCCACGACAAGGAATCTTAAATGTCTATTCTATAAGGCACACAATAGATTGTCACGATATTTGACTTTTAAGCATTAGGACTCAACCCTATTTTATTCACCGACTTCAAAAAAGGAGGAGGTTATATGTTCGGCTGTATACTTCTTTGTTTTAAAATAAACTACAAGAGAGTAATTTTAAATCACGTTGATAGCCGGTAATAACTACGCAGACTTGGACTCAGACATCTACATTCTTAACCCTACAGGTGTTTATCTCAAAGCCATCTCCGTCATAATTAATTTGCCTGTCCTCAGCCTGGCAGTGAGAAGTAGATCTCGATAAAGAATATTAATCGACTCGTAACATTCTATCAACTGCACTAAATGTCAGGACCAAAGGAGATCCTTTAGTCTTTTTGGAGCACATTTTTAGACGCATACTTTAGTTAAAAATATTTGCGCTTGTGAATACTTTGTAATGATGACTTATTAATTTATTATGAGATTAAAGCCCAGTTTAACCACGGATGAAGTACCGGGTTGTTTATATACCAGTACAGTTAAGTTATCTGCCGGTTAAATAAAAATTTTAATGGTTCATGGGTGAAACAGCTTAGTTAGTCGGATAACTGTTAGAGCCAGTACCAGGTATGATTGACCATAAATAAAGTGTTCTCCTATAAGATGGACTAGCGAATGGTCCAATTCAAGTAGCGACATCAATCTTAACGTTTGTTTCTGCACTATTAACACCGGGAGCTACGCGCGATCATTATGCAAAATCATTAATTTTAACTCATTTTTTTAAGACTGCAACCATGAAATTTATTCTCTTGTTTCCGTTCTTTTTTCATTCATACGACTGCAACTATAAAATTATCTCTTGGTTCTTTGTATAACCCTATTGGAGAATATATCATAGTATTGCAGAATCACCCATTAAGAAACAGTGTTACATGTTAACTAAATTTCACCCAGCCCACCTGTGTTGTACGACGAGGTTTGAACGGATTAGGCTATCTCTGCACTTAACCTAACACAGCGCAGGAAGTCAGGTCTGGCTTGTACCACGTTGACGTCTTATAGAGTAAGCTGCGCCCACGCGTATTGTTCCCGAAACATTACATTAAGCTGTCGGTTTTATACAGCAACTAATGAAATTGGCTGAAAATAGAATGTAATAGGCCATTTGAAACTAAACTTTGTCTTCTTTGCTTTCACTAAATATCCCTTCCGGAACTTAGGACTTCAGATCTTTTCAGTTTTTAATTTCATACAAAAAATTGAAGGGTAGGTGGAATGGCGTTGGCTCTTGTCCAACAGTGGACTACAATGGGCTGAAACGAAGGAAGGAAGGTCAGGGAAGGAATAATTCGCAACAGTCAAATCAATCGGCATAAATCAAAGTTTAAAAACAAATCAACATGTCAGTGTCAAACTGTTAGTGACGTGAGCGCTTTATTGATTTTCAGTTGTTTTACAACACACAACAGCTCTTTTGACAATCCGATATACAATCCCATACGTCTTCCAATCCGAACGACCGTTAAAACTAAATCGTGTGAATCAAACCAAGACACTCATATTTATCAACGAACATTAAAATTTCATAATAACGTGTTGCATGAAACATTTTCATTGAGAAAGTATTGTAGTTTATTACAACAATGAGTGCATCCTTCAATTTATTTAAACGACTTTTTGAATCACAATTGACTTCTTAGTATTGCACCTTGTATGGCTGCAACCTTTATAGACACGGGTCCACCGCCACAGCAGAGGGAGGCCTGGAGTCTACGATATATTCGGATTCAAAATGACCCTATGGTCTCCGACAAACAAGGCCTGCAAAACAAGCTATTAAAAAGTAAGCGTATCATATATGCTACCTTAAATTTTTTTATTAAAATTTAATTAATTAATTAATTTACCAATCAATTTCATGGCTATAAGCTCTGTTAAAAAAGAAGACATTAATATCTTAATCTTTTAACCAATAAATCGACGCGATTGATTCGTTTTCGAATATCGAATGTTTATTTAGTATGTATAATTAATTGTATATGTATGTAATTTTGTTGAAACAACAGGCGTTTAAAAATAAACAGGTACCAGGCTATCAGCCGAGGTACGTCTAAGTTATGGTCGGGCGGTTCTCAAATAACTTTATGTTTATTTACAGATTCTTAGAAGCGATTGGCGGTATTCAAACAAGACTAACACTTGAAACACTAGCTTTTGCCCAAGACATTGTTCATAATAATATAGTGAAAGTTACGAGATGCCTGCTTGATTTAGTAGTCATCTAATAAACGTAAAAAATGATGTATATTATTATGTACTACATAGTATACAATAGTCATAACGTGGTCAGTTAATGCATTTGTGGGCATCTCTAACGAGGCAATCAAATAAGTAACAAATGAAGATTTACTCATTAAGACACTTATTAAAAATTTCAGAAATATAAAGTACTACTTTAATACCTACTTTAATATAATGATAATATAGTCATTTCATAGAAACAGTACCCATAGTTTATGTGACTTCAGTGAATTTAAAATAGCCCTGAAATACGTTATGGCTTTATTTTTTATATTAAGATAATGAATAATAATGATAGTTATCAGAATGAATTACGTTAATGTTATGTTACGTATTACAACCTACATTTTTTGTTTTACCATTTGATTAAATAATTTGGAAAACTAATTATAACCATTTCATCGTTGGTAAATGTAAAAATAAACACATTTTCTGTCTTATTATTTTATACCATTGCCCTTTCTAAAAAAAATAACTGAAAATATTAGAAAGCTCTACATAGAGTCTGTAAAAATTCAAATTCCATAACAGAAATCGCAGCAAGACGCAACTATGAAAACAATAATAATAATTACTTTGTAAACTACTGTATTTCTATTTCTTTCACTCCTACTCTACATAGCGTTTGCAAATACAAGTCTTGATTGTTGCCAAATATTTTCAATTTATAACAACAACAGTATCCAATTGTCTCCGGAAAATAATTTACATAGCTCAGAGATTTTCATGCCCGATAATAATAATTCAGTCGCTCGCACTCTACATTCTCGAAGTCATGAATTTAGTCATATCGCTCACAATAGTTGAGGTAATCTTGACACAAATAGTTCCATACACAGCAAGAATGTAGGTTAGGTGTTTTGTTTATTCAAGCCTTATGTAATCTAAATGAAACTGAAACTCTTACCGTGGCTGATAAGTTTTCTTATTTCGAAAAACTTTTTGCTACTTTAATTTTGCTGTTGGAATATATAAACCATGGTATAGAATACCATGTGTGCGCTTAATTTGGAATGAATTTACTACTGTATTAGACAAATTTTATGACTTCAAATTTTGTTTCATCGTAAATTTAATTAATATTTAATATGTAGAGCACAAATGTAAAGCGTAAATATGAGTGTGCAGAATTTGATGTTATAAAATCCGCGGATTGATAAATTACCGCGGTATATTGATTTCATTAGAATTTTGTATGTAGAGCATAAATGTAGAGCGTAAATATATGTGTAAAATATGTGTAGAAAATTCAACAAAATTTTATTAAATAACTATTTTGAACAGTATACTCACGACTTGCGACATAACACACATCAGTGCATTCGGAGTTATAAAATCCGCGGATTTGATAAGTTTCAATTGCCGGCATATTATATTATTATTTACCTTGCGAACACCTGGTGGAATCGGTCGGCACTTAGCACACAAGTTCAACACAGTTCAGGGCACCTGTACGATTTTATATTCCAGCTATATTAAGTAGTTTTAATTCAGAATTTGAATACCGGCGCGGTAAGCGAGCGCGAGAGACGCGGACGTGTGTTCGATTCGAGTTCTAGTAGCCGACTGGCAGACGAGGCGGTCTAGAGGTAGATTGTAGATTGTAGAGATGAGTACGATAATACGGTGCAAATTCGAATCGCGCGGTGACCAAGACCTAAAGAATTTTCACTTCAGTCGTTGTGTCAACGTATGTAACTTTTTCCCGCGAAAACTAATGATGGCGGTCACTTTCATGTGACGTTGTTTGTGTTGTGCGTTGACAAATCGTTAAGCTGTTGTGGCTTAGGAAATGGAATGTTTTTGGAGAAAATACGATGGTGTCATGTTTGCCGTGGCTAAGTTCGGCCAATGTCGGCCATATATGTAGAGATCACGTAGAGATGGAAAAGAAATTCATTATTAAAGTACCTATACTACTTTATTTAGTAACGTCATTTCATCAGATTTTGTAACACAATAATTATAATAGAGAGATAATTAGAGCTAATGAAAACGCAAACAATCATAGTTATCGTTATTTTTATTTCTATTAATTAATTCTTATTTCTAGTATTATTGTTAAATGTATACCTAATAAACAAACTGATAATTTAACAGTTATTTTAATCGTACTGAGAGATAACTTCTTGACTCTACATTAAGAAAATATTTATGTTAATGTTATTTTTTGAAGTATTATTTTTAGGCAGATTATATAGTATAGTAAAGTTGTTAATTACATTAAAAAAAACACTTTTAATCGTACCTAGAGACGCGTCTTGACTCTGAATCGAAAAAGATGAAGACAATACGTTTATTTCCACAAATATAGGTTAAAGTTGTTACAAATTAGTTGGAGCAATCTAATATTTACCATTTTTAGGTGTAAAAAATAAATAAAATTATTAACAATTTGAAATTTTTGCAATTTAGCAAGAGATATCATTTTATTTTAACTTAGATTATTTCTTGCTTGCTTGCTTTTATCAGACTAAGTATTTAAGTAAGTTCGGTTTCACGTTCAAAAATTTATAATAATAATAATTTATGAATAATAAAAAGTATATACCACGAGTAACAATTAGACCTATAAACCTTTCATTCATTGAATCGAGAAAATACGAAAATGCCCCAAAAATAGTAAGCCTAAAGTATGTAACAAATTTTATAATTCATAATTTTTTGAAGTCAGCTAGTGTACTATGTTATTTTGTGTGTTGCAGAAGAATTAATTTTACATACTCATACGTTATATGATGAAGATCAGTATATAGTTCACGAGTGTAATGACTGCTAACAAATATGTAGGTAGTATGTATTTTGGAGATAAGATAAAGATAGTTTTGGACGATAGTGGGTCGGCCTTCAGATGAGACGTCATTTGTACTGTCGAGTTCATATTATAATTTTGTTTTTTGGATGTTTTGAAACAAAATACGTTGAACTCTTTTTCATTTTTAAAAAGTAAAAAAAGTAGGGCCCACTCATACTTTTTCTCTGAGCAAAGAATTAGTCCGTCTGATCATATAAAAGTCTTTGGAGTCTATCTTAATATAACCTTGTTAACAGTACTAAATTCCAAAAATACTGTTATATGAAACTACTACTAGCAGTTTCATAATACCGAAACATTGTTCAAGCAGAAGCAATCCAGACATTGTCAAAGTTTTCGTCTCAAGTGGGTCTCAGTTTCGTGACGGAGAATATTTTAAGCGACGCTGAAATTGGAGGACCTTATATGTAAGTAGTTACTTGAAAAATGTTCGTACGTTGTGTTGAAAATAATTTGGGTTTTGTTTTGTATGCATTTCTATTGAACAAACTCTTTATGTATTAAAATAAGTAATTGGACGGCTAAACAAATTTAATAACTTATAAATTGTCATATAATATTAAATTAAGTATTAGGTATTTAAGACACAATTATTGTAGGCCCGCATAGGGTGCTGGTACAATTGCAATTGCTGCCCGGCCATATATTATATAAAGGTCTCCGACAAAAAATTTGGAGATGGCTTTGCCAATTATAGAGCATATCTCGACGACTGTACTTATCCGATTATTGGATGATATATCTAGAGCATTATCCGTCAAATGATCCACCTAATTAATCTCTTTACGTAATTTGACGATAAAATACTTTATCATAATTTTAATATTTTTTGAATAATAGTTTAAAGCTATTAATGAAATTAAAATATTGAAATAGGTAAATATCGTGGGACAAATCACGGTGTTATTTATAAAGTCATTAATAAAATGTGTCCTTTTGGGCTGGGGTCAAACAAAACAGCTTAGAATAGGTAATAACTATTTATTACTGGATCAGCTCTGGATGAGTTGCGGAAGTAGCTCGCACATTCATCCATAGAGATATAATATTATAATAGAGCAGGGGAGACATACGGCTGCCTGTAGGTGGAAATGTCCGACACTTAGTAAGAGATATAATATTATGGTAGCGAATGAATGTCGAATGTATAATTCATATGTATGACTTTCATTAAGTGTGCACAAATTGTACCTAATAATGAATAAAAGCTTTTGAGTTTAAGTTTGTGGTACCCTATCTGTCTCTCTACTAACGCGTGCGCATAAAGAACTTAGTGCATTCGCGCGCTTCACACATGTGCATTAAACACTCAATACATAAAATTGTTTCTCGCTAATTGCACATGCGCGGGAAAAGAAGGTACGGCAATCTTCTTTCTCTTTTTAACCGAAGGACAGTTGGAAGCCTGGCTTCTCTGCTCTACTATATTATCTCTTTGTACATCTGGCTCACAAATAAACATTCCATTACACTTCACCAGTCAAATCTTCTAACCTCATCAAGATGACACTGACTGGATCCAATTGTAGTTTCACGGTTCAATTGTTGAGTAAACAATTGATCAATTTACTTTAAATGGTTCTATTGTCCCAGTCCGACCGATGCATTTCCTACTTCAAGCTATTCCTTGAAATTCAATTACAAGTCTTAGAATCGAGCGTTGCTGTGTTGTGTTAAACCCTTTCTTTGGTCGCGTCTAAAAAGTATTCTAAACTGCCGCGTAGTGTGTAGCACCCTAGCACCTCGAGTCTTAGAAGTAGGTAATAGGTATAGATATTAGTGGTCGCGTAGGAGGTCGCGTGGAGTGTAACACCTCAAGCTTAATTCAAGGTATATTGTAACGAATAATGCTTACAAAGAATTTTATAAGTCAAGATGGCGTGTCAGGATATCGAAAACGGGACATAAAAATTAGGGATTCTTGGGACGACTTGAGAAAGCTGATCGATGGATCTCGCGGCTAACGACATATTGTGTCGAATTCCAAAACGACATGTGTGATCCACATTCTCATGTTTCACGTAGTTGAAATCTAACATTTAATTATGTGTCGATAAGGACAGAACAACATTTCACAGTAACATGAGGACGCTTGTTGATGACACAGGTAGCGTATACTAATATTAAATAGTTTATGCTCGCGACTTCGTGTAAAATTAATTTAATTAGTAGTTATTTCTTGAGAGTCAAGCTACCTTTTGAGTAATAGATGAACTTTTATTATTATACAAATTCATGTGTCATGAAAAACCTCCATCGATTTTATTAGCCGTCCAGCCGTTCCAGAAATTAGCAGGATCAAACAGACAGACAGACAGACAAAAACTGTTACAAAATTTATTTTGGTATATGTACCCTGTATACATACTTATAGGGCAATCTGGAGAATAATAACGCGAAAATATACAACTTATGAATTTCTGTATTACGTCCTTTACAATAATGACAGTTCTTATTTTCAATCTCCGTGTTCTTCTTTACTTCCTCTGCGTGGCCAGGTCTAGCTCAGCTCTGGAATTGACCGTGAAGGCCGTAGTTACGAGCTCCAAGCCTCATCTCACAATACGTAATTATTATGTATTTAGTAAAAAGCTGTTATTTTAATATTACAAACAGACAGTCCAATTTTATTAACATACTTATATAGATAAAAATAGTTTCGGTAGTCTAAAATCCTTCGGTATTAAAACAAACGTATAGTAAGTACATAGGTACATACAACTCGTTCCGCGTAACGTGAGAGCTCCCGATTACTCATGAAAGAATTTCAATGGTAGTGTCGGTCATATTTTACTCAAATGAAGCCTTTTTATACTTGTAACGCACGTGCCGCGAGGTTTCTTATTAAAATTAATTAGCCAAAGGTTTTTATAAGGAAGTAATGGATAATTTAATGCAATTGTTCAAGAACACGCATCGAAATTAATGGTAATATAATAAATGCATAATATGAGCACCGAAGTTTAATTTTAGGGCCTATAATACGAACATAATTAATATAAGAAGTTTTTTTTTAATTTGTACACCACCAAAATGGTTTGTATCTTATTAATAAATATTTTAGCCCAGTCGAATAAGATATAAGATCAATGAGAGTTCCGTAACTCGAAACGTAGACTGCCAGTGACCCAAAGGTCTCCGGAAGATAATTTCTACTTACTTTTTTTATTTCAACCCCGATTTTGATCTTATTTGACTGGGCTATAAAAATAATTCTTATTTACTTTATAAAAGAGTGCTGGGAGTTTTTTTCCATCGGCTTTTTCTCCCAGTACCTAATAATGAGTAAAAGCTTTTGAGTTTGAGTTTGATTTTGACCTCTAGAATTTTTCGAGTATTATTGGCTACCTACTACTTATTGGTGTACAAAAAAGTTTATTGTGTCTTATCTTGTAAGTAACCGAATTATTAGCCACTGGACTATCACCGCTTCGCTGGAGATCCAATTACCTACTAACAAGTATTTGAGTGAATTACCACTCTCACTAATAGCGACAATGTTAATTACAGCCACTTTTACTAACGCTGAGACTTGATAAGTTGTCCTGTCAATTGGTTTAATTAAATTCTTAATTCAGAGAGAAAGTGTAGGATTAGTTCTTAGCACCTCCTGTTTGATTCCCGGATTAGGTAAGGCCGTTGCAAAAATGAATGAGCAAGGAATGTTCGTGGCTCTATACTTTTTAACTTTTGTAGCTGCGATGGCCCAGTGGCTTTAAAGTCGGTCTTTTTTCGCGGGCTCCGGGTTCGTACGGCACGCACCAAAAACATTCCTAAAAAAGTTACGTGCGCTTTATAAAATTCAATATCACTTGTAACAGTGAAGGAAAACATCGTGAGGAAACCTGCATGCCTAAGATGTCCTAATCACTTCGTTGTCACATGAGTCACATGTGATACACATTTATTCTTTAACTCTTGTGTCTATTTATTGGACAGTTTTTTAATATTCTTCATGCCATCTCTCCTTATCTCATTTTTTTACCAGTTCTTGCCGAGAACATCTCTAGTACTTGTCTCGTTTGTATCATTCGATAGGTCTTACGCTGGTAGCACACCTCCGCCGCGAAATCGCGAAATGCGCGCGAAATCGCGAAATGCTTGAATGTTTCGCCCGTATTACAACGGAAAAAACGGTGGCAAAACTTCAGCGGTTTTGCCACGATGCAACGATGTAATAGGTATGTATATGTATCTAACGTGAAGCAATGAATTTTATTTACGCGCTCACGCAATGTGCTATGCGATCAGACGACGAAAATAAAACCTTGTTTATAATTTATATCGTGATGCGGCGTTTGAAGTCACCGATGAGTTTGTTTTATTAGTGACGTACGCCATATTATTTTGAAGGTGTAGGTGACCATTGCGGCCTTTTTATTATCTACCTACGTAGGATACTTTGTCATGGATATCTTATGATATTACCTGCACTATTTAAAACTTACGTAGTTATTCCCTACATTAATTATTATAATTTGATAACATTTGACATACGTTTTTGGTGGTATGTCCATAGTAGGTTGTCCATAGGTGTTGTTGGGGATGTAACTCACCGCTAGCCTCTTATCTTAGCACCCGTCGTAAAGCAGCATGTTCTTCCTGTCTTGTGTTTCGGCTGGGGAGGTATGGTTGCCGAGTTGAGGCGAACCCCTCAGTTTACCGACAATATTTTTTTGCATTACATACAAAGTGTTCAGTGACATCTCGTGAACAATATAAGTATTAATAGTTTGCTACTCAGCGACAGATGGCGTTGACACAATATAAAACAAGTCCACATAGATGTCGCTACACGCCATACAACATAAATTTATTATTTTAATACCTAATGAATTATGTTCAGCATCCGTTGCTTTTTTACTTAATTTTATTAATCGGTAGTTATAAATATAATTATCATCAATAATAATTGTATTTTATTCTTAGTATTTGTAATTGTAAATTTTCAATTGTTGATAGTTCCACTACTGTATAGAAGATGTCGCTCACAGCAACATGTGTGTAATTAACACAATAATAATAATTAGAATAACTAATTTCTAAATATTAATATTTATACTTTATCAGGTCCCATTTTAGTCCTAGTACCTACAAGTTGTACTAACACAAGTTATAACCTTTCACTCATTTATTCTTGTCAAAACACACTAATCATGTTTTTGGTACAAAAAGTGCGTCTCAGAAATCGCTGGCATTTTTTGTGGTTGACAACACAAAAGTTGGCAGTTTTCCTTCAGTGGAGACCCAGCTTTATACACAAACATAGTCCATAATCATAACAATAATCCAATCTATACCATCCATCCATATTTAATTACATTTCGATTAAATTAGTAGTATATGAGTACTAAATTGTGGTCCGGCCACAGAGGATCACGCGTGTGGTAGCAGTTTGCTGGTCCTTGTGTTATGATGCGGCAGGGCCATACCGGCGCTCCAGTAGCTTGCATTAATCCGTGTAATTGTCAGTAACCCATTAATGACCCACTACAGGGTCGTGTCTCCTTCTCGCAATGAGAGCGATGTAGGCCACCGTCTACCACGCTGGCCTGCTGCGGTTTGGTTTAATTTTATAAAGCGCACATAGGTTTTTTACTAAGTCATTGGGATTCGAAACCGGACCCCTCGATTCGAGGTCGAATTCTAAGCCACTGGGCTATCACCGCTATCCGTGTAATTAATTCGTAATAATGTCACACATTAGTAGGTACATCAGTAAATCTGTTTTTTGACTGTATTATTTTTTTGTTTTTTGGTTGCTTATTGTAGTACCTAACGAAAATTTTGTGAAAAGCGTTGTTCAAAGGCAGAAAGGTTTTAGTTGTAGGCTCTTTAGTGGTCGGTATAACGTTGACTGTTCTGTTAGTTCTATCTAGTTAGTCTGTTGGTCTAACGCGATTTTCGACTAATGTCCTTTGTTCGAAACTGTACAATATTCCTACCACCAATCACCACCATCTGTGCTCACAATTCGCGACGGATCTTAGGCACTTCTTTACAATCCGACTAATTCGATAGCCCGACATCGTCCTGCAAAACGTTTTTCGGATTACTGCGGATTCAATATAATGGGAAATCACCTCAGATTAAATCTAAATTTAAGTAAATTAATTATACCTTGATCTGTAGATCTATAGATATTATTTGTAGCTTATTTTCATAATAAAAGCAATTAATAACCAGATTGCCGGGTAATGATGTGGCACAGTCGCACCGGCGCTCGTTCCAGCAGTTGCGTTAACGTGTGTAATGAATGCGTAATAATGTCACACATTAGTAGCTACATCTGTAATTCTGATGGTTAATTGATAATTTCTGTAAGGAAAATTTTGGCATAGTGTTGTTCAAATGTAAAACGGTTGTAGTTTGATCGGAGAAGTGCAACGTGCAATGTGTTTTACTAAGGTTTTACTATAGTTTTACAAACATCCATCCGCACAAACATTTGGAATAGTACATAGTAGGTTTTAAATATAAGTATAACCTATAGTTTAAGAAAATATTCATCGTAAATATTAGTTACTAGTAATAATTCCAGGTATTCGTGTATAAATAGAAGCATTCCACCGAATCCTTAACCGCATCATTACCCGTGGAGGACGGCCCGTAATCAGTTCAAGGCTGGGGCGTACAAGTGTAAGTTGCAAATACAGAGTAATGATACAAGGTAATACTGGGGTTATTGTTTCTTTTAATAGATCGTGGCGTATCTCTTTTATACTAAATCGCGACCTCGTCCACGTGGACCTAAGAATTTGACGATAAAAATTATGCTATATGCTATTCCAGGTTATAATCTACTAATGTATCAAATTTCATCCAAAACGTTCAGCGTTTTCCATCCATCCATCCTCACAAACAATGTGTTCAATTCATGCTTACTAAGCATGAACGGCACTGCTTTATTATGGCTCTATCACATACATTCTCTATGTCTTTATCAAAAAAGTTGAAACTTTTTTCAAGTAATTTATAGGTAACTGATATAGTGGAAGTTTGTATTAAATCATTCATGTTAATCAACCTTTATCTAGGTGTTTCAATAACAATCGGTATAAATCCTTCGGCAGGGAACTTACAAAAACAGTTTTAAGACACGTAATCATGTTTGAGTTTAATAGCCACTTAGCCAGATGTAAAAAATCCTATGCAATTTCAAACCGTGCAATGTGTGGGGATCAACGTACCAACAGGTTTTTTACGATTAGATCCACTTGTTGTATAGAGAACGGTAGAACTACATGCGACTCACAAGCTACTATTAAAAGTAGCTTGTGAGTGGTATATTTAGTTACATTGTAAATGACGACTTTTAGTAGTTTTAATGTTTGTTTGTTTGTTTATCCTGCAGGTTACATTTAAGTTCTTAATATTAAAGAGTTTTTTTTGTTGAGATTCTGTAGGAGCTGCTAAGGGGCCATTATTTAAGTGTATGTTTGATAAGCAAGTTTAAACATTCATTATCAAAAGAATCAATGAAGTTGGTCGGCAAAGCTAGTGCCTTACCTACCAAATTAATTTATTCAGTTACAATGCCTAGAAAGGTGGCAGTAGTCTACCTAGAGTCCTCTCACATCCACTTACAACCAAAGAGAATACTTCAAAACTCTCTGAAGACCTGAGAGATTCTGAAACATCTCTAATATCTAAAAT
Organism: Erynnis tages; assembly: GCA_905147235.1. NCBI lineage: Eukaryota > Metazoa > Arthropoda > Insecta > Lepidoptera > Hesperiidae > Erynnis > Erynnis tages. Next base: position 1,916,392 of record LR990076.1, read on the forward strand.
CCAAGGAAAATATCAAGCTATCGCTTCGCTTTGCGTGCGACAAGTCACCAAACAAGTGAGTCAGAAACCACTAAAGCAATAAGACCACGTTCTCGCTGTAACTGGCAAAAACCGCGGGATGAGTTCATAGCCTGATTCCAATTACACCGTCACGCGCGGCAATTGGACCTATTATTTCTATCGTTTCGAGAATTTGTCCTTGAACGTGTAGCTTTGCCAATACTAACAACGTTTAAAGATGTCTAGTCAATTTCAATGGTCTTTAAAATAAGATGAGCGAGCATGAACACTATCTGAAAGTATTCATACGGTAAACGTCAGTCATTGTTATATAATATAATAAGTACTATGAAGCTGAAGAGTTTGTTTGTGTGTTTGAACGCGTTAATCTCAGGAACTACTGGAACGATTTCAAAAATTCATTCACCAATGGATAGCTAAGATGTCCCTGAGTGCTATAGGCTATGTAACGTACGAGTTCCGTGGGCGAAGCCGGGGCGGCCACTAGTTTCATATATCAGTCTGTCTGTAGTCTTCCCATACGAAAACCATACGTTAACTATACGAATACTTTGACGATAGTGTACATGCATTCATGCTTGGGACACAAATCAATATCCCATATTAATAGATATCCGTCGCTATTAATTTCCTGTCCCCATTGACGCAGGCTTATCTCAGGCGTTGTCGACGTGTCACCGTGACATTGTTGCGTTGTGACGTTGAAGTAACGTTGATATCAATAATATGGTATCGCTGTTGATTTTGATTGTTCATGGTTTGTTGTAGTCCGACTGCACTTTTGAAGTGATAACTTCTTATGGGAGGGTAAACCGGTTCGTTACCTAACGCGTTACGGTGTCACTCTGTCTGACGTCTGACAGACACGGTCCTAGGCTCACATAAGCATATAGCAAGTCAAAAACATTAAAATTCAAGAAAAGAATAAAAGATCTACTTACCTTTTAAAAATTCTTCATACTATATCGCTGAAAGTACTAGGCTCGCATAAATACATCGAAGCTTAGGTCACCCAACTCACCCATATTACAGCAGCTGGTCAAAGCAGCAGCAGCAAAAGTGTCAAATCATAGTGTAATTCAAACAGATGTCATTTAATTGGTTTTTTTTATTTATTTTATTATAAAGCAATTTTTAATATCTATTCGGCAATATTAAATAGTTCAACTTAGATTAGTTTAAGTTATCACTTCTGTCAAGCGTCCCGAGACGCACACGTATTTTTGCAAACTTAGCCACGTTGCATTGTGGAATCAGTTTCGGAAACCTAAAGCAAAGTAGCTATTGTTATTATTAAGCATGCTTTAGTGCGTTCTGTCAAGTTTCTGGATATAAAACAACAAAATTCACTATCCGTATTCACTTGCAGTGTTGCTATAAGAGGATACGGACTAACACGAATAATATGGACGAATACTTTGTTTGTTGCAGTGTTATAATATCTCCATCATTGTTTGTTCCAAGCGATGGTGCCTTGTTTGTGTTTGCTCTTCAAACGCTGACGTTTGAACAAACACTATAGTGTCGATATAAAAAATTAAATATCATCTGCTGTTACGGTGAAGGAAAACATCGTGAGGAAACCTGCATGCCTGAGAGTTCAGAAAAAAAAAGTTCTCAAAGGCATGTGAAGTCCTCCAACCCGCACTAGGCCAGTGTGGTGGACTAAGGCCTACATCCTTCTCATTGCGAGAGGAGACCCGACCCTGTAGTGGGTCATTAATGGGTTACTGACATAGTGTCGATGATTATTTGATGTCTTTTTGCTAGCTTTTCAACGGACGAGTATTTTGTTCTAGTTGGTTATAGATCGATCACAGATTGGGATACTTTTACAACAAGAAACTTATTAAATCGGAATTAAGTATATCTATGTTGATTCCGAAAAATTTAACAGTGTGAAACTATTTTTCGCGACCATTAAGAGCAAACATTAGTCACTTTGCGTAAGTGCAGTTTGTAAATACCGCGTAACATCAAAAAGTGCAAAATTGAAATATCGCAGCAGCCGATCCTAGAGACGATTCGCTTGATGCTACTTCGAACACCATTTCAATTAGTCAATAATAAACCTGATTTTCAATCAAAACAATACCGCAGAACAGTACTTGTGTTTGAAGTTGACGGCAAGTCCGCGTATTTACGTATTAAGACATAATAATTGTAAGTTTCGCTTTAAAAATATTGCGTTTTAAATACCGTCACTGACAGAGTATATTGGGTTCATCGATGTTTATTCTATACCATGGAGCGTGTTAGTGTTTGCTGTCCAAACTAAACAGAGAAGCGATAGGTTCCTTGTTTTTTTGTTGCAGTTTTTGTTCCCCTTTTAATAGTTTTACCTCTTTTAAAAGTTATCTGTATTTTTAGTCTACAACTTTGAATTTCAAACTGCTTTTACGGCTTTATTGAACATGTGACTTGCACAAATGCACAACGAATGGAAACCCGGCTAATTCTCTAACATTGTGTAGCATACAATGTTGACGAAGAAGTTTCGAACCGCAGTTGCTAATGACTTATATATAAAATTCTCATGTCACAGTTTAAGTTACCATACTCCTTCAAAACGGCTTGACCGATTTTTATGAAATTTTACATGCATGTTCAGTAGGTCTGAGAATCGGCTAACGCCTATTTTTCATACCCCTAAGTGATAAGGGTTGTCCACACCTAGCATTATTATTTTATTTTTTGGACAAATTTTTTTATTTTTATTTTTCAATAATGTGGCATCAAAAATACATACAACCCTAAATTTTCACCCTTCTATCAACAACCCCTATTTTTAATGGTCGATTTTTAACGTTTGATACTTTGTATCGTAAAACAACGTTTGCGGGGTCAGCTCATATACTATTATATAAAGCATCTTCTGGTGGTCAGACACTGCGATGCCTGTTCTGTAGTGACCACTCTACAATCCTAGTAGGTGCTGATAGTGGTCACGAACGGACCTGTACTATTCGTGTCCATAATTAAATATGTACATATAAAAATCCTAAAAATATCCTATAAATAAACATAGAAAAATAAAAAGTTTATTTTCACAAAGCGCAAACGTCCATTTCGAGTTAGTTTAACAGTTAAGTTAGATATCGTTAAAACTAACAACAGCCATCTGAAGTTTTTGGTGTGAATCCCAGAAAGTAATTTTAATAAATATCAAAAGTTAAATAAAAGTACCTTACCTGAGCATTTTGAATCCACCACTTTTAATGTTTTGGTGCAGCGGTGATAGCCCAGTGGCTTAGAATTCGACCTCGAATCGAGGGATCTGGGTTCGAATCCCAGTGGCACGCACCAATGACTTTGTAATAAAAGTTATGTGCGATTTATGAAATTAAATATCACCTGCTGTTACGGTGAAGGAAAACATCGTGAAGAATCCTGCATGCCTGAGAGTTCACAAAAAAAATGTTCTCAAAGACATTCGAAGTCCACCAACCCGCAGTAGGCCTGCGTGGTGGACGGCGGCCTACATCCCTCTCATTGTGAGAGGAGACCCGACCCTGTAGTGGGTCATTAATGGGTACTGACATGACAATGTTTTGGTAGCACACGTATTATATCTTAACAGAATTTGGAAACTACCTACTGCTTAAAAATACCATTTTATACACACCCACACACTTAATATGTATTTAAAATACATATTATACTTATCACACAAACATCACACAAATATTTTTCCTGGGTGGGAATCGAACCCACGATCTCCGGTGTAGTAGTTAGGGTCGTACCTAACCAACAGGCCAGATAATGAAACTAAATCGCGTGGCTTTTTAGCTTTATTAAAAATAGTTGGGTAGTTGTCACATGCGTTCCACTCGGGGATGTTCGGTAAATTAAAATTAGTTCACTACTCGCCAAATTTATTTGTCCTTTATTTTCAGGCTCCAGAGTCGTGAAGTGAGACTTTTACTCGGTTTTTGGTACTTGAAAATCGTTGCTTTTCATTCCATTTATCGAAGGGACATCGAATTCTTGTTGATTTTATTAGGAGCAGGCAATGTGAAGTCCACCAACCCAACTAGGCCAACATGGTGAACTCAGGCCTACATATTTCTCGAGAGAAAACCCGACCCCATTTTTGACCAAAACATAAAAATGATCTATTCTTGTCCTTAACTTAGAAAAGCGATTAAGAGCTTGTAAGGATTCTGTTTAATTTTGGAAGTAAAAAAAGTGTCTAATTAAATTGAACCAAAAATAACGGTAAGATCTCAGTATATACAGCTAGTAACATTATTTTATTCACAGAGGTCAATGTCCTGTCCAAGAGAACTTCTCATGAAGTCGCCGACCGACAAGAATTAATAAAATTCTTAAGGAATTCTCATGAATTTTACCGCTACAAGGATCTTGTGTGTTTGTGTATACGAGTACATGTACTTTACAATTTAATTAGATATTAGGTATACAATTTAAGTTCAATTAAACGGGTACTTAATCATTTCCATTTTCAAAAGTCTTGTAGAATTCTACTACATAAACAAAACTCCTAAACGCGAATGTTTGTGAGTATGGATGGATGTTTGTTACTCATTCACGCAATAGCAGCTGAATAGATTTGGATGAAATTTGGTACACAGATAGATCATAACCTGGATTAACATATAGGATACATTTTATCCTTCTCTACACCAAGTTCTAGAATCCACGCGGGCGAAGCCGCGGGCACAGTCTTTTCGTAAATATAGGTAAAATGTTTATTTTTCATCAGCCTTCCAACCTCCCGACATTATGCTACTTAGAGATGAACTGATGATGATAAATTTAAATATAAGAACATGTTCAAATATAAGAAATTTCAAACGTAGAGAAATATCTCAGCACTCGTAAGAAATCGCCAACAATGTACAAATCCATAACAATTTTACAATAGTTTGAATTCGAAAAACGGATATTATAATATAGCATTCACATCAAACGCTGTACGTCCAGGAGAATGGACACGCGCTACAGAGAAGTTTGGCTCTTTCTTATATGACAACAAGGATCAGAATCGCATGTTCTTATTATAAAGGACTGGCCCTTGTCGTTACACTCATCGTTATCCCATCAGAATGTCGTTATTGTGCTGTAACAGGTGGGTGGAGAAGTCAGTCTGTAGGATCGGAGAAATCATGAACTGACTAGCAAATTGTAGGAAAACTTTTAGTAGGTACCTAGTCCTTTTTTTCAGATGGGGAGGTGTGGTGTGGACATCCAAGTGTGGTTTTAAGCAGATAGGAGTCTCTGGCCCTAACCTAACAGAAGGTATGTTATGTCAGTACCCATTAATGACCCACTACAGGGTCGGGTCTCCTTCCACTATGAGAGGGATGTAGGCCACTGTCCACCACGCTGGCCTACTGCGGGTTGGTGGACTTCACATGCCTTTGGGAACATTTTTTTTTGTGAACTCTCAGGCATGCAGGTTTCCTCACGATGTTTTCCTTCACCGTAACAGCAGGTGATATTTAATTTTATAAATCGCACATAACTTTTATTACAAAGTCATTGGTGCGTGCCACTGGGATTCGAACCCGGACCCCTCGATTCGAGGTCGAATTCTAAGCCACTGGGCTATCACTGCTTTGAAGAAGAATAGAAGGTAGAACAGAAGGTATACATGATCGATTTCCCCCGTAAAAAAATGTGTTCGTGGTTTTTGCATTGTATTTATTGTTCATAAACAATTTTTTAATCTGGACTAAATTGGACGAAGGCATGAATGCTGTTTGCGATTGTTTTGTATGGTGGGTTAAGAGGATTATACTGGCGGTCAACGAATTCTCAAGCGATTGGCTATCGCCGCTTTTAACCACCTAGACCTCATCTACGAGTACCTATAAATATTTTTTCTTTATTTTTCATGAATTTCTAAGGTCAGGATTGTTTGTCCGTGAACCCCTTTATCTTTTCGTGACGGTACAGTGATTAATATTACAAATAAAGGTTCGTTACATTTTGCTAGCAGGTTGGATCAATAAGCGGTTAATTTATGCAAATGCCAGCGTAATCATATTAAATTCAGGTCGGCAAAACACACTGAAATCTGTTTGCTCTGCATAATATTCGTGGTTAGTACCAAATACCAGGGATCTGCAGTTTTAGTACTGTTTCAATGTTTTAACGTCGGTCCCGGTTGTTATCGATATGTCGGTTGTTATCGTTATGAGCCTTGTCGGAGGCCCTATGGGCGGTATGAAAACATCAGACAAGGATTGGTAACCAGCCCGTTTTGCCAGTTTGCCATCCAGTTTTTTTTATAAGAAAACCAAGGAAGCAGGAAGACGGGTCATCCGATGATAATGATCTGTTCACCATCGAATGTCCCATCGCCAAAATCTACCTTTAAGGAGGCCTTGCGATTTTTACCAACGTCAAGAAAAAAAGTTATTTGTACGTCGGGATTGTTTGTCCATGAACGTACGTATGTTTCAAAGTGTAGGTGCAAAGACAATATATAAGTGGTTTAAGTGAAATCCTTCCAATTCTAATCTCCTGGCCTAACAAGCTTTGTGACTTGGAAGCTGCTCCAGGTAGAAAGACGGATTATCTCTAAACGACTTGCAGTTACTTAATCCGAACTGTGACATAAGCAACGTATGCATTATACCAAGCGATTAATTAAAGCTACCGCCAATAAATTTATTGGATACAAGTTGATTTATAGTCATGATAGGTAGTAGCCTTTTTTGGGACGTATAAAATTAAATTTCAGTTGCTAACGGTGAAGGAAAACACCTAGAGGGAATCTATATGACTGAAAATTCTCAATAATGTTCTCAAAGGCATGTGAAGTCCACCAACCCGTATTAGGTCAGCGCGGTGGACTAAGGCCTTCTCATTGTGAGAGGTATCCGACCCCACAATGGGTCATTAGGCATGTTTCACATGCCTAAGCATGTGAAATCTACCAAGCCGCAGTAGGCCGGCGCGGTGAACTAAGGCCTTCTCCTTGTGAGAGGAGATCCGACCCTGCGTTATTGGAGTACAAACAAATATAAAAATTGATAGCCCTGGTCATCAACGATGTCACTGATACTGCGGTCAAACGCATTAGGAATTTGCGGGTGTTTATAGCATTACTCCTACTGCTTTTCTCATATTATACTTAGATGGAAAATAGGTACATTGTCGACTCAATAACAACATTGACGACGTCACCGCAACTGCGACCAATCGCATTAGCAATTTGCGGGTGTTTTAAATAACATTACTCCTACTGCTTCTCTCATATTATATTAGGAGTATAGGTACATTGTCGTTCTCAATACAAAGGAAGGTGACATTTCCCGGCAGAATGTTCCGGTTGCATCAGTTTCGTTTTGTAGAACGTTCAAACGTTACTCCGATATGCCGTCGCAGTTGCGATACATTCTCTCACTGTTGGAAAAATACCTTGTACCTCTCGTGTCACAGATTACACTGGCAGTGTTTTTGAGTCTTTGTTGCAACCTGAAAGAATTTCACGGCCATGTAAAATTGGTATAAAGATAAAAACAGCCTCACCTCAGAAAAGCCTCTGAAGAAGAGAAATGGCGAAATTTCTACTTTTCAAATTTTAGTCTCTTCTAGTTTATGCATAGTTTCTTCATGTTGTTTAGTAAAACCTCCCATTAATTTGTAGATAATAATATATGGAAAGACGCAATATCGCAATCCAGATGGGATGATAGGGAAGTCAGCCAGATGTAAAAATCACTTACCACAAACACACAAATTCTGGCATTTGACTTTCATTCCTTAAAAGTGGCTTGCAGTAAACTACCCACACGTTTTTTTTTGCTTTGGCTTTTATAAGAAAGAAACATATTGTGGTATTTTTTTATAAAGCTGACGCTTTCCCGTACGAATGTTTCCGGTGAATTTCATTTTTGTTCTTTGAAGAGCATTCAAACGTTATACCGAAATTCGTGCGTCGCAACTGCAATACTACATTCTTCTACAGTTCTCTGAAAACATTCTCAAAATTCTCCATTCAAAAAAAGATCCGTGGAAAAAAATAACAAAACCGCTGAAATTTAAAGGGGTTTAAATTATATCAACTAAATTTCTTCTTATGTTGATACTCAAATTGTTATACAACTTACACGATATTAACTACAGGTTGCAGGGTACAGGATACAGGTTGAAGTTTCAAGTGTTGTTGAAGTTTCAAGTTTTCAAGTGTTTTGGGAAATCCGAAACTATGAGGAATTGAATTACGAAAAATACTGAAAGGAGTCTGGGACCCGATTTTGATGAAAAGTAAAACTGCATAATTGTATTTTTGAAACACCAATAATAGACTGGTTTTCTTATGTTTAAAAATAGTTAAGGTAATATTCAAAACGCATCCGACATTTTTCAGTTCTATATAAATACTCTGCACATTGTATTAAATTTCGAAAACAATACCATTTCGGCTTGCAAGGCCTCTCCCCGGTAAAATGTTAATAAACCAACGAGTTTCGACCGAAACATTTGCTAAATTACTGGTATTTCCAGTTTTTTCCACTTTTTGGTTTTCAACTTTATCATCAAAGTGGTCGGGTCAAGAACGATTAATATTTTGAACGCAAGTTCGCTATTCAATTAGTCTGACGAGTTTTTTGGGTCAAACTGACCGTAAATAAAATTCGAAATTCAATTTTGGTGACGTTTCATATGTTTTAACGAATATTATTAGTGGCTAAGGAAATGAAACGCACAATATTAAAAATTAAAAATAAAAATTAACGCTTCACACTCCTAGCCCCACACTAGGATTCCCTGTGTCGTGGGTGCCATGGACACACACAAGACAAGAACACACACACCCAGACCAGAAACAGAAATTGAAACTCATCATTCAAATCTCTGCACCGCTGGGAATCGAACCCAGGACCCTCCGCGCAGTTCACCGGCGTCTTAACCACTGCGCCACTCAGGTCGTCAATATCGATGGTAATTTCCTTTTTTGTAAAATGTATCCATGTGACTACTTAACATCAGGCGGCTTGTATGCCTGTTAGCTACTCTGTATGTATACTTACTACATAAAAATGCGAAAGTTTAAACAATGAATCAATCCAAGATTTTTGTCAGCAAATACGTAGAGCATGGCTGAGTGATTTACACGCCACGGCGCTAAACGAACCTCCCGTCCTAGATTCAATTCCCATTGGAGTACGAATGATGAGTTTAAATTTCTGTTTAAGGTCTGGATTAAAGCGCGCATAGCCCCGCTTGAGTAGATCGCAAGCGATCGAAAAAGTTAGCAACGCCGCGCGCGGTCAGACCCTAGATGGGTGACCGCTAGAGACGAATTAAATATACGCTTTCGTGCTTTGTAGGGGACGTTGAGCCGTCGCTTACGGTTGTTACAGAGATAACGTCAACGTAACGTTGTTACAGATAAGTCGTTAAACCTTGACGGTTGCTTGAAAGTGTGCGGCTTGAAAACATCGCGGGTTACTTAAGGCACGGTTGCCTTCTCCAACTAAAATACAAGACATGAGGAACACGCTGATGTATAGTAGATGCTGGACGTATGGTATCTGGAACAGCTACTTTAGCTCTACAATCAATAAATCATTGAAGAAAAAGGTGATCCATATAAGCCGCACCACCTCTATAGGATATAGGTATGTATGTACCACAGCTGACGTGTTATCTCCCCGGAAGTATATCTCGAGTCACAGAATGCCTTCGATGACCAAATCTCGCATCAGTATGCAATCAGCGGTGTCAGTTCCAACAGGCGCCAGAGATATAGGTGTTCTTAGAATTGCACTCATTCCTGGACAATGAATCATGCCTGTTCAGCGCCATGTAAGCCGTCAATTTATCGGATGCAGGAATAAAATGTAGAGACGTATCAGTTACATGGGCGAATGCATAGGAAAGATCAAGTGATTGTTCATTGCTAAAGAGCAGTAGGTACATATAAAATGCTAAGACTAAATGAACCAGTGTTGTCTTTATTTATTAGTTGTGTATGGCGTAGACCAGTGGCTAAGACTTATATTATGTTTCGCTAATCTCACGCATGAATGTGACACGCACCAATTTATGTTCTAAATTTTACAAAAATACTTGTTTCCTGATGTAATACAGAAGGATAGCATTGTGAGGAACCTACATGTCTGGCAGTTCGTCATAAAGTTCTTCAGGGCCTGCGAAGTCTACCAACCTACAATTAGCTATCGCGGCGGCCTAAAGCTTACATTTTGAAAGGAATTATCCAACCCTGCAGTGAGTCAAGGGTAAAGTAAACGCATTGTTGCGTACCCAGTAGGGAGTCGAACTCGGACCTCTCGTAAGAAAAACCGAATTTTGAGCCTTATTGAAACCTTATTTGGAAACTTATGCACCAATGTTCCTAAAAGAGAAATATTTCTCACGGTAACGTAGAATTGCCCAGTCCAATTACTCGGAACAAATTCCAACATCCGAAATGAAATTCTTCTCAAAAGTCTCAGTTAAAAAATCCTTAGGAAAGATTAAGACGCTTCTTACGACTTAATTGTCTTAATAAAGTGTAACCGTTCCGCTGACAAATGTGGCGTAACACGTCATTCCTTGAGTAGTGCTTAATTATTATAAGAATTAAATCTTCTGTGATCCTTGCCCACTTTGCAGTGGTTTTTGTTAGCTTACCCCGTGTACTAACTAACCCCTTTAATCGATAGGATTTCAAGATTCAATACCTAAATTCAGGTCAAACGAGCGCAAACAGCGGGCGAGTTGCGAACGAGATTCATTGTGAAAGTTCGAGCTTTCTTAGTCGTAGCTGTTTGAAAAGACGAATGGTTATTGAATAAATGATATAGTTGAAAAATAGAATAATCATTATTATAAGGTAGCACTGTTTCACTAATAGTTGAAACAATATAAAAAATACACTCTGTACTTGGAAGAAAAATAAACTTTTACTATTAATGTTTCAGTAGGTACCTACTACGCTGCAAAACGGCTGCGCTTTGTTGATTCGAAAAGATCCAACATCGCTGATTTTAGTGTGATCTCATTCGTAGTATGATGATAATGTGTGACTGTTAACTATAGCTATACCGTAATTGTATGGTGCATTACCACACGTTGTATATATATAAATAAATAATAAATAATAACGCTTCACACTCATAGCCCCACACTAGGATTACCTGTGTCGTGGGTGCCATGGACACACACAAGACAACAACACAATACACCCAGACCAGAAACAGAAATTCAAATTCATCATTCGAACCTTTGCTCTGCTGGGAATCGAACCCAGGACCCTCCGCGCAGCGCACAGGTGTCTTAACCACTGCGCCACTTGGGTCGTCAATACTGCCACTGGCACGGTGAATATTATCTTGGCGAGCTTTTAACGCCTTCTGATACGTTATGTATCAATAATGGTAATAATCCAACCCATTATCCAAAATCATTTATCCATCTGTAAATAAGGAGTGCTTTTTTATCTTTACCAATATTAATTGTCTTTTTATAATCATCAATTAAAATTCAAAACTGATTATGACATTAATTGTTATCTTCAAATTTTAGTTCATTTACTCAAATACTAAGTTTGAACTTCATTTCATCTTCATGAACTTTATCAACTTCCTCTGTAAAGTTTATCTTCGAGTTTAAGTTTCGAAATTTTCAGCTTTTTGCTTTCAGCAGCGGGTTGGTGGACTTCACATGCCTTTGAGAACATTTTTTGTGATCTCTCAGGCATGCAGGTTTCCTCACGCTGTTTTCCTTCACCGAACAGCTGGTTGTGCGTGCCATTGGGATTCGAGCCCGGGAGGTTGAATTATAAGCCACTGGGCTTTCACCGCTGTGACCACTAAAATTATGTGACTTCTCCATTCGCGTATTTAATGATTCGCAATGCAGCCTCGTGTCTAGAAGCCTGCGCGCTGTTTATTTGCTTGTCTCACTGCAATGTAGAGCTAGACAGAACAAGTTCCGGTGGTGAAAGTTGGAGCTTTCTTCAACCGCTTAGGCTAGATGTATGCTACAAGTTTACCTACTGTTGTGTGCGAATAGGGATGTTTCCATCATTCACAATTAGTATTCCCGTTAAAGATCGTTTTGAGATTCGTTTGGAATCTCAACTCAATTTTCAATATTTTTGAGAATTTTTTTACGCTAAAACAATAATAATTTAGTCTTTTGTTAGTGTTTGACGACCCGAGTGGCGCAGTGGTTAAGACACCGGTGCGCTGCGCGGAGGGTCCTGGGTTCGATTCCCAGCAGAGCAGAGGTTCGAATGATGAATTTGAATTTCTGTTTCTGGTCTGGGTGTGTTGTGTTCTTGTCTTGTGTGTCCATGGCACCCACGACACAGGGAATCCTAGTGTGGGGCTATGAGTGTGAAGCGTTATTTATTTATTTTGTCTTGAAATATTGATGACGTCATAAGCTGGATTTGTCATACAAAATCTAAAAAATTTTGCGTTTTTGACAGTTCAATAAAAGTATCTCAACTTACTTTAAAGACAACTAATAAATTTTTTGATTGCAACAATTTGATCACAACAAATTTCATGGGTTTCTCAATGAAAAAAACTTTAAATATGAGCCGGTCCTCACTTTTTAAACTCCCTAATAATGTAGACAAAACTATAGTAGTAGGTATAAAAGGTACCTATGTGTGTTAAAGAGAACATTAATAATTTTAAATTTAAAAATTGCCATCACGCTTGCTCTCCTTTCCCTTTTTTTTTATGGAAATAAATTAATTTTAAGTATTATGAATTAAACCGAGAAACTGAAAAATATGAATTTAGTACATTATTGAATTGATTTTCAGTGAGTAATCGTAAACTTAATTTTTTTTTAGTCTTCGTCACACACCCTTTAATTTTCAATCAATATAATTTTTGTGAGCATTCAAATAAACTTGCTCGATCATTACATGTAAAATAATTGCATTAAATGAAGTTTATTACAAATTTTCCATGTCGTAAATCACAATAGATTATGTCGATTGCTCCAATAACGTTATCGTTAATTTCAACATTATTATTACACCTTATGAAGGTTGATGACTGAAAATTCAACGTACATCGTACAACGTACATATCAAAGGTTGAGAATAACTGTCATTTATCTTATTTTTAATAGGGATGTTATTGATTGATACATTAACCAATGGGAGCGTATACGAGTATTACTCAACCACGTATTAAAAAACAATATCAATCGGATATTTGTAACCAAATTGAATTAAGTGCGCAAAGTAAAAGTAAAAAACCAAATTTCTGTCACATTAAAAGGGCCAGCAGTATAAAAATTAATTAACCGTAAAAAATTACGGACGTGTAACCGGGACCTTCAACCCAATAGCATTGATTCTGAAATGACTTTACATATTGAGCGTATAGAATAATATTATCTCATCAGATTGCTTTCATATCGCGATAGATATCAACAGTGAATTGTATATGTTACATATTTACTTAGTTGCGATAGCACACACGCACGTCCACAATAATCGCGAGCCTTTATCTCTGAGATATAATGTCGAGGCTGGTGACGTCACCGACGCAGGCGCAACCCAAGATTAACCAGGCGACCAACTACCTAAATATAGAATGTAAACATCTCTTAAGTGATTCACGTACCTACGCTTGAGCGGTAATAAGTAAACAATGTTATAAGAAATGTAAGCAATAGCGACTGTCTCGTTTCTCGAGAAATATGCAGCATCTGCGCATAAGGTGACCAATGGGCATGCTTCGAATGCTCGCTACGGTCGTGATTTCGTTCCGATTCTCCTATTCTTTAGAAGGAAGCGGCGTGTCGAATTAGAGTCCCGAGCTAGGGTTAGGGACCGGTAAAAAACATAACCTCCAAATGCTGGTCCATTGTCCGGTCAAAAAAATGCAGGCATGGCGTGAGTCTTCGAACGCGTTGGCCGCGAGACCGAGTGCAAGTGTTCTGCGGAGCTCCGAGCCACCGAGCCAGTCACAACTCAGCCGCGGGCCAGAGCCCCCGCATCGCTCGCCGCGACCGGTTTAAGTTTCTCTCGATAACTTATCACAAAATAATTGCATGAAGTCATCGATTGAATTAAGTACCGCCCTCTCTACAGCTATATTGCGACGGTTTCTCCACGAAAAACCTAAAGCAAATGGTCCGACTCGAATTAACAGTTAACTTGCAAAGTCGCTTGAGTTCGTTCAAGTTTGACAGTTGTGAACTCCACAAGTGTCCGTGAAAAAGTTTTTGTGAGATCCCATTGGCTGATTTTGTGCCAAAAGTGTGCAGGATGAATGGAACGCCGGCTAGGAGACCGAAGAGCGCCTTCTCTGAGAGCGTAAGTCCTTTTATAGACGGAGACAAAAAGAGGAATATTTGAGCTGAGCAAGCACATTGGCAAACCTGTTTAGCATAACATCATCATAACGTTTCGTTATAACCATTCATAACAGAACGTTAATTTACCGGCGTAACGGTTACACAATTTTTTGCAAACAGAAAGTTTGACGGTCACTGTCAAGTTTGGAGCCGTTAGAAATAGAGGAGACGGGTGATCGTGGCGGTTGACCGCGTGAAATGTACCTACTGTTGGCGATTGTAAACAAGTTTACTGCCTATAGGTGGTTAAGTAGAACGATCGTGAGCAGTCCGGGCAGGTCACCGTCGGCTATTGATAAGACGTATTGTTCTAATAATAAATTGTTTTTTGTCCAAGCGAACGGTCGCTTGTGCAGCCACGTTTGGTGTTGATAAATAATTCAATGCTGATTCGTATGATGATAATGTGATGTTATTATAACAATGGTTACGACACATGTCAATAATAAAGATTGTGTTCCGACTTGGTGACAAATTTTTTTTTCATGTTTATTTTATTTCATATTTTAACGCTATTACTCCTCGAGATACATTCATATTTTTTTCATTTTTCTTAATCCATATTTTAGGCTTCCTTTTAAGTGTTACTCCTTGAAGACCACACCATTATTACTTTCATTTTTTAATCACAAAATTAAAAAATGAAAGAAATAATTGATTTTTTCGAACTTTCAACTGTAACATTTTTTCGGGCTTTTGAAAATTGTCCTAAATATTTATAATGAACTACATAATATTTATAAGTACCGAACATTATTTGAACAGGATGTAGAATAAACAAATTTTGCTTTCAAATAGTAAACAGGTAAATATTTAAGTTGCAAATACACGAAGACGAGTTACTAGTCTTCGCTTAAATCAATATTATAATATGTTAAATACTCTTAATATTTTACCTATTTCGAAACATTTTGGACCCCAAAGTCTTTCCTTAGATGTTTTAATTTATTGTTAACTAGACATTGCCCGCGGCTTCATCCACGTGGATTTTAGAACTTGGTCCAGAGATTGACAAAAAGTGTCTTATATGTTAATCTAGATTATAAACTACCTACGTGCATACCAAATTTCATCCAAGAGTAACAAACAGGTATCCATTCATCCATCCATCCTCACAAACATTTAAATGTATGTGTACAATAGTAGTAGGATGAGTATCAAATGGATTAATCAAAATGCCCTGTAAAGTTAATAACTAACCCATATTTGTGCTAATAAATGACTTTGATTTTGATTTTGAACTTGCATGTAGGCCACCTATTAAACCGATATCTTGAGCTACCGAAGATGTACCAAAATCACATTTCAATAAACGCTGCAAGATCCCATTAAATTATTATATTAGCTTTGGATAATAGTGTTGCATTCTCTCCTTCTAAGCTAATCGATTTAATGATAACCTTACCTATTACACACAATATGAGCTTAATTATTGCCAGGAAGTTATTATTAAGATACGAACACGAGACCGATCTTCATGCAATATTATAACCTGACATAACTTACGAGTACCTGGGTTAATATGAAATTATCGATCGAAATAAATCAACGCACCGAAACACAGACAAACATGACGTGTACGACTGTACATACTTTCTGTTACTTGTCAAATTCAAATGTCATTAATCGAATTTCGACTACTTTTCGATCTAGTAATATTTAAATTAGTATACTAAATAATCATCCAGAATGACAAGTTGAAAGCTTCTACTGGACTATACTCGTAAGACTAAGAATAGCCTTTCTTTAATTCTTCTTGACTGCTTAGCATCGACTTGGAAATGCAATATCCTAATCTTCTTAGGGTGTCGTGAGAGAAAGGTTCGCCAGTCTTATTCCAGACGAGCGAACCTTCTCAGTTTTATTTGTTTATTTTTACTTTTTGAATTTGCATACCTGAAAAGGTGAATATGGATTGATCAATAGTGCCCTGTAAAACCAATAACTAACCAATATTCGTGCAAGTAAATTATTTTAATTTAATTTAATTTAATTTTAATTTTATTTCATTTATTTTAATTTTATTTCATTTAATTTCATTTCATTTCATTTCTAAGAATATATAAGAGGCGAACGAGCATGTAGCCATCAACCTGTGTCCCGAGCATGTACACTGTCGTGAAAGTATTCCGTTAACTATTAACTATAGGTACCTACTAACTGTGGCACTGGAAGATGGAAGGTGGTATGGGAAGACGTCAGATAGACTGACAAATGACGTACTAATGACTGACGTTTACAGTACGATTACTTTGACGATAGTGTTCATGCTCACTTCCCATTAGTATGGGAAGATGTCAAGACAGACTAACATATGACACACTAATGACTGTTGTGTGCCATTGGCATGGGAAGATGTCAGGGAGATAGACAGTTGAAACACTGATGAAAGTGACGTTTGCTGTACGAATACTTTGACGGTAGTGTTCAACAATGTTCATGGATGTATGTATACACACATACACCCATGAACATTGTATGTATGTTCGGTTCGGTTCATGTTCTGTTTAATTATTTTTAATTATTTTTTTAGCCTTTAGAGTCCCTGCAGCTTGGTTACGTCACCAGAATAGGACCACGAATGGAGCTGTGTCGGAATAAAATTACATTATGCAAATCGAAGAACCACTTTGCTTCCAAAGTATTCCCAGTGCGGCAATGGCAACGAATTCTTCAAATGGCGATGCAAAAGTTGCTTGCAACCACTTTGGGGTCGAAAAATATCAATAGGCTTTGCTACATTTTCACAATATACGCTTTCTTTTCATTTGAATACAAGCATAAATGGTTAGGTTCATAGTTTGACAACATTTTGTCATTTTTTGTGTGTAATCAAAATGTATTCGTTAATTAGGTTCATGGTTTGACAACATTTTGTCATTTTTTGTGTGTAATCAAAATGTGTTCGTTAATTATATCGATCTAGAACGAGTGTTAAATAAATTCTCGTGAAATTAAAATGGAAATACTAGACGTATTTTAACAGGAGATAATAATAGAGATCTCTTACAGGCAACCTACCTATGCTTGAAATGGCAAAAGAGAACATAAAAAGGGTGGCGCCAGCAAAAAGACTGAAACTACAAAATTAAAATCAACGTTTACAAACAGTGTAACGAAGTGTAAAAAAGTGGCCATTTTGAAAGTATAATTTTTTGGACAGGTTTAAATAACCTGTCAAAAAGTCTAATCATTTTATTTAAATTCCTGGAATTAAAAAATGTTGTACATTTGAATCCGTTAAGACCACACGATCACCGAATTTATTCGAAAGTATTTAGTAGAATAAGACCTCAAGACTTGGAATGTTGTCGGATTTTCATACGAACCAACAAAACCTGTTCCTACGAATGGTAGGTACTGCGAGTTTTGTATAAATCGCGATAAATGTTCTTGGTTCATTTGAAATTTGACGTTAAATGGCAAAACTAAATCACTGTTATAGGCAGGTGTCCTTATTTAGTCCTTTGCAGCTTTGCCAGTCACGTATTACCTGAGCTGAGTTTTAACTTAGAGCAACATTACGCAATATATAGAATGATTATTAGGAATAAGTGCCGTGAGCATGAACGCTGCCGTCAAAGTATTAGTACGGTAAACGTTAACCATTAGTCTCTCTGACATCGTCCCATACCCTATGTACTGTGTGTATGCGTGTACCGTTACACGTTAACTATACGAGAACTTTGACGATAGGGTTCAGGCTAGCCGCAAAGATTCTATAATAAGAAATCACTAAATGTTCTATTCTAATCCTTTTGATATCAAAATTTTACAAATATTTGTAGTCGCAACATTGAAATGCACCAATACCGACGAACGTTAAATAGTCAGTTATATTACCTATTACCAATTTAAGGACTTTAAATGCCTTTGGGAACATTATGAAGTGTACACGTGTATGAACCTATCCATAGATAAATCTATACTAATATTATAAAGAGGAAACATTTGTATTTTTGTATGTTTGTAACGAATAAACTCAAAAACTACTGGGCCGATTTCAAAAATTCTTTCACCATTGGAAAGCTACATTCAGCCTGAGTAACAAAGGCTATTAAATAAAAATAAAAAAAATAAAAAAATTCATTGGCGGAGCGAAGCCTGCTGGGTCAGCTAGTACTTAATAATATACAAGAAACCTATCGGAAAAGTCCAGAAAGTCATCGGTTCATTGGACACGTGTCAAAAGTTCATATCTGATTGAAGACTTCTTTTTTCTTTATGTATTCTCTGAGGTTTTATTAAATATCATCTATTATTAAAAGTGGTAAACAAGTTTGTAAAAATTGTAATGCTAACGTCAGCCGGTAGATCGTTAGTTGCTTGACCTTTGTGGTATTTTATTGTCAGCTCTCTAAAGGTTTCATTTGCTAAAAGTGGATTCATAGCGGATATTCATAACCAAAATCGATTGAACACCAGTTTATTTCAGGTTGAATGTAAAGCTCTAAGGTTTTAATGACCATTCTAAAATTCTAGACCAAAAAAAAGCTTTTTGGTGCTGGAAAATATTATTTTCTGGTTTAGCGAAAATTCGAAGAACGTTCTAGATCTTTGGAATCTATTTATTTTCACTTATACACTTCAATTAACTCCTAGTTTGTTTAACTACTTCAATTGAATAAAGTGGAAAGCGTCAATAGAAGCCGAAAGATTAAATTCAGCCAAATTAAATTTGATACAGATAATCTAAATTATAGCTAAAAGGACAAGCTAGTAGGTACTTTCAACAATTTGTAAAATAAATACGTATCAAATTGATCTCTATTACTGTGAAACCAGAACACCATAAACCGATGTAAAGCAGCATGTTCTTCACATTATTTGAGGTCACCTCACCAAATACCATCATACGCCTCGCAAATGTCACATTGACATACGATTCTTATTTTGATATTAGACGTGGATTTCAGTTACCATTAACGTCAGGTGGCTTGTGTGGTACTCTTTGTGGCCGCCAAAATAGCATCTTGCAACTGCAAGACGTCAGCTGCATTATAAAAAAACTCCTTAGGAGAAAAAAGTTTCTTTACGGGGTTAGATAAAATCATTTGAAAAGGCTACTGATAAATCTATATTTTCCAAAAAATATCTACGGGGGAGGATTCTTAATTTTTTTCCAGCGATGTTCCATTGCCGGCGGCAACGTCAGATAAGTGCTCAAAAGTGCTAAAAAGCTCTTTACATTTTTATTGAAAAACATCTATAAACGGTTTTCACTGGAAACTCTCTAAAAATAGCTGTATTCCTGGTGACAATTAACTGTGCCTACTCGTAGCTAATGAATATTATAATGGAGCGTCGACCACATTTGCCGCCTCAAAAAATTTTGGATAAAATTTCAATCCATGAGTGTTGAAGTCCATTCAGGCATAACCCGTTTGCAACACATGTGTGTGCTATGTTGGTTTGTAGATTTCAAAAAAATTTGGAATTTGACATAATATCAGCTATAGGTATATAAAAAATGAATCGCTGTTCGTTAGTCGCGCTAAAACTCGAGAATGACTGGACCGATTTGTCTCATTTCAGTTTTGATATCTTCGTTTAAGTACAAAAAAGGTTTATGCGGTGAGAAATATTGCAAAGGATGCGATGAAAATGGTAGAAATTTCTTTATTTGGTTGAACGAAGTGTGCCGAGGCAGCTAGTATATTAGACAATCCACAACGAAGCGTGTACTTCTGTTTTCCTATTAAAACTCTGTCAATTTGCTACTCTGTATATTATGGGGCCACCGCGCCTGGTTAATAAGGGTTGTATCCGGTAATAGGTACCCAATTTTCGAGGCAATGGAACACCTGTTAACCCCTAAACTTAAACGTTCCTGTACAGCTGTCGTCGACCTTAAAAACCTATAATGGTTTCACTATGGTATTATAAGGGTATAACAAAGTTATAGTTGAACAGAAATTACTATCTTACTAGCTGATCCTGATCCTAGCTGACGAAATAAATAAGTTTCAAACCACTGTTAAATTTAAAATTTATTGCATTATTTTCAAATTTACTCACTGTTTAAACTTTTCTTGGACTTACACGAATTTGTTGAATCAGAAAAAATATTTAAAAAAATACATTTCTTATGCACACACGTTTTTTGTTTAGTCAATAGCGGATACTTGCGTCGCGTATAAAACAAATGATGCAAATATAACTACATAGTTTTCCAATAACACTCCTCGAATGAGTTAATGTTTCCTATGTATGCGTTGAAATTCCGCGAAAAGACGACGGAAGTACCAGTACCTAGTCGTATTTCCTCTTCTAAATAACTGAGAATTTTACCTAATATAAAGCATCGAACGCACTGCATTTTCCATGTAATGGTTTGTACTTTTATGTATTCTGTGGTATTGGTTAAGGGTTCGGTATTATAAGTATCTATCTCAATAAGTAATTACCTATTTACATATGTAAATACTAGAAGCCGTAATAGCCCAGTGGCTAAGAATTCAGCCTCTTACTCGAAGGGTCCGGGTTCGAATCCCAGTGGCACGCACCAATTACTTTCTTAAACAAGTTATGCGCGCTTTATAAAATTAAATATCACCAGCTATTACCGTGAAGGAAACAGATGGAACCCTGCTTGTCTGTAAGTTTTCCAATGTTCTCGAAAGCATAAGAAGTCCACCACACCTTATTAGGCCAGCGTGGTGGACTAAGGCATCCTTCTCATTGAAGACCCGACCTAGCAGTCAAATATCAGTGGTGGACTAAACCCTACATCCTTCTGTGAGAGACCACCCGATACTGCAGTCCAATATCAGATGCAATTTATGCACACTTAATGAAAGAGTGAGTAGAGTAAAAAAACCGGCTGGAAAAAAACTCCCAGCTTTCCTTTAAAGCACTTTTTCTTTTCTATTTAACCGAGATTTCCAGTCGTAATGGAATATATCGGACGCACTGTGCTCGTATTGGTACGTATTGATTAAGGGTCCAGCAGATAAACACAGCTCTCTGAGCTCTATTTCTGCGTTTGTTTACGGACATGTGTGTCTCTCGGACACTTTGATTGTCTTTTTCGTGTTTTGTAGTTTTGTGTTTCACTTTGAAAATGTAGGAGCAAATCGGCATTGCTCTCCTGTTATTTAGGTACTGCAACCTTTTATGTCCCACTCCCTGTAATAGAAGAGGGATTGAGGAGGGGGAGGAACTATATTTGTAAAGTCGATTGTCAGTAACCCTTTAGTGCTCACTGCAGGGTTGGGGCTCTCTCTCTTCTCACAATGAGAAGGATGTAGACCACACGCTGTCTTAATGAGACAGCAGAGAAAATCGCAAGCCACTTTGTAATACACCCTATATATAAAATACATACATGATGTACCGGACCGAAGTAATACTATATTATCAAGACTTATCTAAAAACTAGGTACTAAAATGATTTACTGCTAACCACACTGGCATTCCAGGCTGCAGCTCTTGAATATGTATGAGTAATGGAGCGTTTTGTAGAGGCGAGAGGAAACCTTTAACCCCCGCAAATTGCTAATGTGCCTGACCGCCATTTCGGTGACATCATCTCATCAGATTGGTCATCACCAAGGCTGCCACTTTTTATATACCCTTTCAATAATACTTATCAATCCATATTACCGACTAGAGATGTGCCGAGTCAGACTGACTCGAGTACTTACTCGAATACCTAGCAGGTACTCACGTACTCGAATACATAAAATACGGTATTCGAATCCACATGATTCGAATTCAGGATTCGAGTACTTACGGTATTCGAATTCAAGATTCGAGTACTTACGGTATTCGAATTCAGGATTCGAGTACTTACGGTATTCGAATCCTAAGTCGTGTACTTTAAAAGAAACCTTCTGCTTTACGCGTACAGTCGAATTTTGAATGCCCCGTTCACTTTGAAAGAGCATTGTGAAGTTAGTCCCGCCGCGTGACTCGTTGCAGAGAATCGTTGCAGGTTTCAACGTGTTTATGTTTTCCGAACGGTTAGTTTAATAAAGATTAATATAATTAAGATTAAGATTAATATAAAGATAGATATAATTTTAATCAGTCAAACTGTTAGTCTGTCAGTTAAATAGTGAAATTAAGTGTTTAGTTTAATTGTTTTAGCCAGGTCTGTGATAGGATGGCTCCAAAAAAAATCGGAAATATGGAACTTATTCAACATTTTAGAAGGTAAAAAAGTGGAGTGCAAAGAGTGCAAAAAAACATTTGTAACTTTTGGGAACACAACAAATTTACTGAAACATTTGAAAAAAATACACCTTTAATATCTTACATGATTTGTGATGAAATATTAGGATATGTTATTGTCGTCAAAGTTCGATTCAAAAGGTACTCGAGTCCACTAAAGTATTCGAATACTCGTGCCAGTACTCGAATACCTGTCCGTGTCTTCCGACTCGAGTCTGAATTCGAATATTTTTTAACGAATACCAAAGTATTCGAATACTATAAATAGCCGACTCGGCACATCGCTATTACCGACACGAAATACATTTGGTACCCGTATTTTCAAGTGAAAAATTCTTATGGGAGGGTAAACCGCTTTGTAACCTAATAAGTGTATTGTGTTGCGATTATTAGCATTAAATGTCGTTTCTTTTCTTACAGATAAACTAAATTGTGTTTTAACTGTCGTCCAAATCACCTAAAAAATACATCTTATATGTTTTCATTTCATTTCTTCTGCCGGCACTCCCGAAGTGCAACCCGTTTTTTTGTTGAAATCTTGTTTAAAATCTTGTTAGGTATATTATTAACGTCATTATGACGTTCATTTCAGCGTATTAGCAATACACCTACTGGGCTTATAGTACCCCTTGTAGATACGGTTTTATACATACATACCGATTGCAGTCTAGATCGATAGAAAGAGATTATTTACAGTTCCCAGAATCCGATCTGCTATTAATTAGCAGCAAACTTTGTATTTGTTGAGATGTTTGTTTGAGAAGCGGTAAATGAGAGAATCTGATCTATAGTTTCCGCGTAATCCCTACTTTTACGTTTAATAGGACCAATGAAAATTTCAATCTATAACTGGTATAGGTACTACAGATTGAAATTATTCAAATAGATGCTAGTGCCATTGTAGATTGCCCGAAGAGGTACTTTGCCACCAGCCTCCTAACCCATCGTAAAGCAGCATGTTATAACAATAGTATCTTGTTTTTTTCAAAACATGACACAGTAAACTCCAATGAGTTATTGGCAACTAACTTTGCGTATCATTGACAAGTTGTTTGTTTGTTTGTTCAGTGGATATGGATCGACAATGCGTTATTGTAAAATGTTAGATGTAGGTACTTACTTCCATTAACGATTGATTCTGAACGTTGCACTGCTAAAAAGTAATTTTACAGTCTGTAGACGTTATTAAAATATTATAAAATCTTTCTTGAGTAACGGTCAACAATAAAAGTTTTCTTTTCTGTGCTAAAAATACGAAAGCAACAAGCTTTATGCAGACTTGCTTTATAGCTTTCAGCGTAAAACGAATCTCTATTAAAAATTGAGGCAAAAATAACATCTGCGGCATCCAAAATTGTCAGCATTTAACTGTACCCGCTGCTGAAAGAAACGACGAAAGTATTATAATATAGTTGTAGAGCCTCCAAAGAAGTCAATTTGACAACAGACATAAGAAACTTTATGCTCAGATTATAAACTCAATTTTTTTGCATATACTTTGTTGGTAAGAGTTGAAATTTAAATTTAAATGTCTCGTATAGAAAGACGGTGTGAGGCCTGTTAAATAATTAAAAAAAATTCTTCTACGCTATAATTTTTTAACCGGTTTGGATGAAGTTGAAAGTATATCGCCCTTTCATCCATCAATACAATGTAAGTTACATTAATCATTTGTGCGGTTTGTTTCTTATGAGCCATTTTTTTTTTCATAAATTCAAATTCGGTCACAGATTAAGATTAGTGTAAGTAGATGAGAGTCTTAGTAGACGAGTTAGTACTTGTAGACGAGTTGGTCTTAGTAGACGAGTTAATCCTCGTCGTTGACGAGTTAGTCTTTGTATAAGAGTTTGTTAGACGAGTAATTCAAAAGCACATAATATTTTAAGCGCGAATTTAAACATTTCCACTCTTACTCTATTTCGTATAGGTGTCGCGTACAACTTAAACAAATAATTCACGGCAATTTGGATTAAACCAACCAGTTTGTAATTGACAACTCGTTAATCGGTACGTGTTCAGTCTGATTGAGTGATTAAATTAAACGATCACGGTTTTGTATGGAAAGGTCACGCGTTTGTATGACAGATACGATTAGTTACGTATCCGCGAATATATACGAGTACGATATACCACTGGTTTATTTGTTTTACATCCACGCCATGCTCATCCTTGCTTCTTAAATCGGATCCACAGATTGAATATTTTATTAAATGGGTTATTACATTAAATCCATAGATAACTCCATAGAT
Organism: Erynnis tages; assembly: GCA_905147235.1. Lineage (NCBI taxonomy): Eukaryota > Metazoa > Arthropoda > Insecta > Lepidoptera > Hesperiidae > Erynnis > Erynnis tages. The sequence goes on from LR990076.1 coordinate 1,941,150, forward strand.
AAATTGGAGGTAAGTATTTTTAAATCCCAACCAATTTGGGGTCACCAACTGACCCCTATATCCATAGCCGCTATAAATAGCGCAGAGTAGCAAGCGACAGAGCGTTCACGCGCTCTGCCCAGTGAGCCGTTGTGGGATAAGGGCAATTTCTACCTCAAATGTCATCGATTTACCTGCCACGTGTAGGCGTCGAGTACAACTCCCTATGGTTGTTTTAAAGAAGAAATATATAGCGCGCATAGTACGCTGCTCGAGTAGATCGCAAGCGATCGAAAAAGTTAAGTTACGTCGGGCGCGGTCAGTACCTGGATGGGTGACCGCTGGTGCAAGCAAGCGAGCTTCCATGCTTCGGAGGGTACGTTAAACTGTCAGTCCCGGTTGTTGTGGATACGATAAGAGTCGTTAAACCTTGTCGATGGCGCTCCCGGTTTGAAAACATCCGACACGGGTTCGTCATTAGCCCGTTTCTCCACCAATCCGCAGTGGAGCGGCGTGGTGGAACATGAACTTTTATCCGTGCCCAATTGTGGGCCATTAAAGGGTTCCAACCAACGTTTAAGCTGTAGTGCATAGCTATGGTGCATGATGCATGGTGACATAACATGGGGTAGCCAGCACCAAGGTTTCTACTTCAATAAACGTCGCTGAATGGAAACTTTTTTCTTGCAGTGGAACGTGAAAAGGGCTGCAATTAAGGCCCTTTTTTTATTCGCCCTAATCGGCACAGTTTCGACCTAAATTTTATTTCACTGGCTAGTCTTGGCGACATTTATTCAGCTCCAATCAAGTTGAGAGCTTTAGAAAATTAGTAGTAACAATTGCGTTATTGATGCAGATGACGTGATGTTATGTGGATACTGCAATCCACGGCAAATGCGTCAAACAGGATGGAAATTCGATTGCATGTTAAATCCCGGCTGTTATCGATAAATAATTATCGCCCATATTCAACACCCAATTCATACGTCGATGTCACCGTACCAGTAAGTGACATTTCATTTTATAAAGCACACATAACCTTTTTAATAATAAATTGGTGCGTGTAATTCAAACCCGGACCCCTCGATATAGAGGTCGAATTCTTAGCCACTGTGCTAGCACCGCTAACGGGGCTTTATTTCACTACTCGTATGTTATTCAAACTGTTTTGTTTAATAGCATAATTATTATGTACTATAGCATGAGAGCAAAGGCGTAATGTGTTTAGTGAACTGACAAGAAAATCAAAGTAGTTTAGCTATAAATAATCGTATAATATCTTAAGGCTTCAACGGTTTAACAACATAAAAAAGCTTTTAAAAAGCCGTAACTTGCCAATGTATAAAAATATGTTCGCTCCTTTATCGGTGACAATAAAACGCGCGATAAAGGAAAAATAAGGTTTGCATAATGTTCCGTTAATCTCTGCCGAAGAGTACCTGTATCTACTAGAATTTTCTGTGTCTTGGTTGCTAAGGACTACGTCAACCAACTACATACAGAAGCTTTGAATCGAATCGAGTCATTTTGTCGACGGTCCATACACTAATAGAATCTAACCTATTAGTGAATCACAACAGGGTCGGTTTACATGGTCATGCAGGTTTTTCACGATGTTTTATTTCAACGTTACAGCAGGTGATATTTAATTTTATAAAGCTCGCATGACTTAGAAAGTTCTTGGTGCCACTGGGCTTCGAATCCGGGTGTTTCGAGTCAGAGGCCGAACTTCGTAGCCACTGGGCTAGTGTGCCATCGCTTAGTATACGACACACTGCAGTGAGGAGTAAAGTAGGCAAACTATAGTCTCGACTGATTTAAAGTAGGTACCTATACTAATTTAAAGTAACTAATTAGGTATAGGTACGTAGTTTTTCCTATGCTTGTATTATGTCTTCAAACACAATTACAAACAGGTATATTGTTCATTCATCGTATCAAATTCAGTAAACGAGTTAGCAATTGAAATTTAATATCTATCTACCGATCAAATTAAGCCGCGTGAAATCCCTAATGAATTTAATTTGTATTGAATAGATTTGTACATTTCAACCTTGAATAAATGCATGTAAGTTTTATATCACAGGAAAAGCAATACCTAGTGCATGGCTAATTTGACACCTTGACGATTTGGTCCTATTTTTACACGCGTTTTATTAAAATATTTCGTATGTAAAAGAATCTTTGAATATAATTTTACCCCAAAATTTGAACATTTTAACCATAAAATATTTAGTTAACTTAAACCCGGTTTATTATGAAATAGTACAAAGCCGCCAAGAAATAAGTGAATTAAGGCAGTCACGAGCCAAGTTCACCACCACGTTTTAACTGAAGGCTTTTTTAAAATGTAGGTATATAAGACATAATTACTTCATTAGATTCAACAAACAAATTCAATGTCTTAATAGCTCGACTTTGCCCGCGGTTTCGTTCGCGTGGATTTTAGATCCTGCTCCAGAGGAAGATAAAAATAAATAAATAAACAACGCTTCTCACTCACAGCCCCACACTAGGATTCCCTGTGTCGTGGGCGCCATGGACACACACAAGACAAGAACACAACACACCCAGACCAGAAACAGAAATTCAAATTCATCATTCGAACCTCTGCTCTGCTGGGAATCGAACCCAGGACCCTCCGCATAGCGCACCGGTGTCTTAACCACTGCGCCACTCGGGTCGTCAAAAGTATATCCTATATGTTAATTCAGGTAAATTAGTACGTACATTACAAATTTCATCAAAATCTATTCAGCGGTTTTTGCGTGAAAGAGTAGCAACACACGAACTTTCGCACTTTCATATAACAGGAGGTAATAGGATTTATAATAATAATTATTATAAATGTAGTAGGATTCCTATAAGAATGTAGCGTACAATTTCTTTCGCTCTTGCAATTTTTTTTTCTGTGTTTGTTTTTTGTCCACAGACAGTAGGTCCGTGCTTTTTTTGCATTTCATTTCTTGTTTGCTTTAGGTACCTCTTGCAATATAGAATGGCATATTTAGAAGGGCGAAAAATATGTCATACTCACATGGCCCTTTTCCGAAATGTGCGTAATAAGCCTGCAATAAAGGACCAGACGACAAGCCCTAGGGAGTATTAAAACATGTCGCGACATTATCTGCTAGGGCCGTAGGGAGAAGAGTGCTTTGTCAAAATTCAGGGTGATTCATATAAGAAGTGATGTTATGAAATATCTTTGGTATGTGTTTGCATACGTTTAGAGTTGTTGAGCTATGGACTCAATCATCAAAGGAATAAACTATTAATTAATTAACTAAGCGAAATGCTAAGACAAATTTTCCTTTTTTCCATTGACGCTTTAGTGTCAAATTTGACTATCATGAATTTAAAATGAACCATTATGATGCCACTAAGGTACAACTGTAACAGCAGACTATGGTCCAAGTGGATATAAAAACGTCTTCTTCGAGATGTTTCTTAGAGTAATTGAGTAGCAAAAAAGGCACAAAGGAAATCGATACAGTTACGATGCGATACATCGATACAACACATTTTTGGGCATCCCTACCCTTGATTGAATGCGAGGAAACCCGGGAGTATATAAAGTATATTAACTCAGTCAGTAGGTAACTGGGTCAATAACGTTTTATGATACATGAAAAATTACTACGGCAAAACTTAGAAAATATGCTTATCGCGCGCTATTGTGTTTAATTAAGTCAATTAGCGGTGGAATTACTGGAGCGTTTGTACACTTTTGTGTACAGTCATTGAAATTATTTACACACTATGTTTTGCAAATACGTTGCAATGTTTTGTTTCACCCGAGCTCACCGGGTCCCAGGTTGACGGGGATACTTTATTTGAGGCGTACAACTCAGTCCTCATGAGTAGCAAAGCACTCGCATGCAACCTCAGATTTTCTCTATTTGAGGTTGGATGGCGTCCATAGGTTGCAGTAACCACTTAACATCAGATGAAATGCATGCCCGTTTGCTAGTAATAAATACAAATAATTTAAATAGTCAGTAACCCATTAATGACCCACTACTGTGTCAGGTCTCCTTCTCGTAATGAGAGGGATGAAGGCCTTAGTCCACCACGCTGGCCAACTGCTGGTTGGTGGACTTCACATGCCTTTGAGAACATTTTTTTTTGTGAACTCTCAGGCATGCAGGTTTCACGATGTTTTCCTTCACCGTAACAGCAGGTGATATTTAATTTTATAAAACGCACATAACTTTTTCACAAAGTCATTGGTGCCACTGGGATTCGAACCCGGACCCCTCGATTCGAGGTCGAATTCTAAGCCACTGGGCTATCACCGCTCAAACTAATAGGTAATAATAAAACATGTTTTCTACAGTTGCAAAAAGTCAATTTAAAAATAACAAAACAGTCGCAACCACACATTGTGGTCGTTTCGCATTAACAGTTAAATATTTTATTTTAACGTTTCGTTTAAGCACTAACGTCATTAAGTTGTTAATGCCGTGGACTTATCGATGAAGATAAGCTATAATTCAAATGTTATATTTTAGTGTTTCTACTTTATATACTACATAATTAATATCACATACGCATAGATATAAAGCTTTTTATTCATTATTCACAATTAGGAAATATAGGAAAAAAGTACCTCAAAACTGTAAGAAATAAGAATGCCTAGAAATGTAGAGGTTAAGCTATCTTTTAAGCGTTAAAAATGTATTCAAAGCTTATGTTTATGGGTACCAATCTCCACCGCAACCTATCTGCGACGGGAACTCATGATTAAGGTCCTGAAAAATTGTTCTCAAAAGTATGTGAAGTCCACCAACCCGCAGTAGGACAGCGTGGTGGACTGAGGCCTACATCCCTCTCATTGTGACAGGAGACCCGATCCTGTAGTGGGTCAGTAATGGGCTACTGACCACATAACCAAGCGAAGTGTCGCCTGAACAGTGTGATATTGGCCAGTCCGCAGTAGAACCAGTTCTCAAACCGAAGGCTGATGAGTGGATGGTGCAATCGGTATGCAGTTGAATCACTGCCGATATTTAGGTGTCGCTCGAATAGGGCTTCAAGGTCCCTCATAAACTTTGTTTGTTCAAGTTTTCCTTGTAAGTTAATCATGGCGTTAGGTAGCTTTGACTGCAGACGAACAAACATTTATTTATTTAATAAATCCTTTATTGAACTTAAAAAAATCGTACAAGACCTGGACAAGAGGGACAGGGCTTAGTGATAAAAGCTACTGACGCACGTGGCTGAATAAGAAAAGTAATCTAAATTACTAATATAAGCCTTTTTTGACTTTTTGTCACGGGTAAGAGACGAGATTGCCGCGATACGAATGGTCATACAGAATCAGGGCTAGTTTGTTGTTTGCCGGTCTGCCTGTTTGCCTGACTTTCTATCTATTTATACATCTATACAAATAAATAAAATTGGAGTGTCTTATTGTAATATAAAAATAACAGCTTTTTACTAAATGCGTATACACGGTACATATAACCAGTATATATACGGTAACCAAAATAACATTTTCTAAAATTTTTGTCTGTCTGTCTGTCTGTTTGTTCCGGTTTGTTTGTTCTCTGGAACGGCTGTAGGGCTGGTCCGATTTTTATGAGACTTTCAACTGAACATAACTGATGTATGATGATTAGAATTCCACGCGGTCGAAGTCAAATAAAAAATTCTGTTCTACTGGGAATCACACTTGGGACCTTTCGGTATATCCATTCTACACGCGTTAATAGTCTGTATACCTGAATAATTCGAAATTGAGCTGTATTCAGAACGAAGTTAGGATACCTGGTTTGCCGATAGCAATCGAGGCGATACCTAATCTCGTCTCCGCCCTTGAGGCTTGAATTGGAATTGACGACATTGACGTGATTTATGAATGGATTAACTGGAATTTAGCATCGGTAATCCTAGTCATAAAATTATTCATAACACTAATATGTATGAGCTATACCTAATATGAAAACTCCTGGACCCGAGAATTTGACCAAGAAAAGGATAAAAATATAATAATAATCTACATGTGTGCCAAATTTAAAACATAATTATGGAAACAACCCAATGTGTAATTGAATAGTGATATTATAACATGATATTTTACATTTAACCGCAGAAACAAACTAAAGCTACCAATATCCTTCTCAGAAGATTTAGTTGCTACATCGTGCTGATATTAAGCCATTTACGTTCGGAGCAGCTTAATTCAATGTCAACCAGACTATAAGCTTCGTGTTGTGCCAGACTTGATAAGCTTATAACCTGGACGATATACATACATTTATTCAATTAAATGTTGCGAGAGATTCATTACATATTTTTCATTTAAATGATCGGGGTAGCGCGACTATAGCCTAAGTGCTGTTAGACATTTTTCGATATATTATCGACCTAACTGCGACAGGAGCTCATGATCAAGGAACTCGGATAAGTTTGATCTAGTCGATCTAGTCACCTAGGCGTGTTTTCGGGCTACTCTGAAAACACACGTGAGATAAAAATTAGTAATAAATTATTGATTGGACATTAGATAAAGTCATACGGACTGGTACTGTTATGTGTACTGGTACTGTACTGTTATGAGTTTCACCAAGGTAAACACAATAGAGAACAATAGTTCACGATATTAAAAGGAAAAATAAAGTTCAAATTATGACACAATTTCTGGAAAATAAAATGGAGGTTTAAAAAGAGAGCCTTTGTTTTAATTAATAGTAAAATGAAAACTCATATTCACGACTCATTGTTTTTTGTCAGGATGTTATAAAGTTACTACGGTGCGGCTTTATGGCAAATAAACTATTTCCAGTTGTTTATTTTCATTTTCGGAGATTCATGTTATTTTTAATAAACAATGTTACTTTTATATTTTGAATGAAAAACGAATATAAAATCTATCCACTTTGGTAAAGCCTCCAAAACTGCGTCCATATTTTTTCGTAGTCAGCTTTTATTCTGACAATTATTTTATAGAAGCCATTTACAATTTCACGAATCGAAGCCGCTATTTTATTTATATTTTTACATGGAAAATGAAGAATAAATATTTTCAAACAGTGGGCAGTAACGATGTAGATATGTTAACCATTAATCTTGTGTAAAAATAATGGTGTTTAGTAGTAGTTTTTGTCAGCATGTTTTCACATTTGCTCTTATTTTCTTCCCAAATTTTTTACATTCTTCTAGTCTCCTTCATAACTTATTTTGCACATTTTAAAACAACCCTCAAAATCCCTTTTGAACATACACCACATGATATTATTTTTATACGTCTCTAGTTTTTCGAAAAAATTATCATAATATAACTCTAATGTTCTGCTAAACTTTTAATAATGCTTCTTATCTGTTTCTTTCTCTGCCTTTGTCTAGCTCTCTCATTCATACTTCTTTCATGGAAATGTGGTTCTTTCACTAGGATTTTAGTTCCTTTTTGAATTTCTTTTATCTTTTTCCAACTTATCTTTCGTTTGTTTAATCCAATGACCTTGGTTTATGTTTGATTTTTGCTGCATTTTCTTCTAAGCTACTGCTACTTTTTGCATCGCGTTTACCTTTCTCTGAGTTTCTTTTTTGCCCTTCTCTATTCTATTCAATCCAACAAACCACCCAAACTGTGAAGGCCCAAACTTCTGAATGAAATTAACCATCAACAATGTCACGCGCGCTCGCTTTGATCTCCACTCTGTGCATTACGTATGAAATGTTTTGAACACTGGGTTTTTATATTCGCCATCCGAAGTGCTTTTCAATCTGATTATGGAGTCTCTTTGTTGTAATATTTTATTTTTATAAGTTGTTGCTGACTGACAAAATCAAAATTACTCTTATTACTCTCTAAAAGCAAATTAAAGTACCTTTTGGCGATAATAACAACTTACCTTTCGGAGCACAAGAAGGTAAGTTGAACCTTAATTCGTCTTTTACCTCGAGTATGTGAGATGTGAGATGAGATTATAAAATTAAATATCACCTGCTGTTACGGTGAAGGAAAACATCGTGAGGAAACCTGCATGCCTGAGAGTTCACAAAAAAAAATGTTCTCAAAGGCATGTGATGTCCACCAAGACGCAGTAGGCCAGCGTGGTGGACGGCGGCCTACGTTGCTCTCATTGTGAGAGGAGACCCGACCCTGTAGTGGGTCATTAATGGGTTAAAACAACATGTGAGATGCGACTGTGTGCGTGTCGTGCGTATGTTGAGTGTTATCTGAGTTCTTAGCTCTGAAGACGCCATGAAGATGTCGACGGCTACAAGTATCTAGACTGCCAGGTATCCAGACTCCACAAAGTGACCAGTATGTTGTGTGGCTGCTCCTCCAAATTGGCGACGGTTTGGCAACGCCGCCATTTGGAACCAATATTCAATATATTTAGGTCAATACTAATACAGGGCCATACAAACTTAAACATTTCCAACAGTCCATAAATAACTCAAAACTATCGATTAATCTCCTCCACAATACTCAGAAAATAAAATTTTAATGTAAAAATATTGTAGGTAGGTAACAAATTTCCTAACCAGTTTTCGCAGTAGGTATTCAGTTTTGAAATTGTGCTTGGTGAGGAATATCCTCGGAGTATCCAGTAGTCAACGGTATCAAATGACCAAATTAATTTTAACTTCCAATAACGAGTCTGCTTTTGAGTTTGCGTTGCGTTTGTTTTTGGTAAGTCGGTTTTCAAAATTTAGGTCTCAGATTTAGGGACCGTTTGCTGTTAAGGCAAGTTAAAATATTGGAGTTTTAACCGATTATGTGTGTATATGTTTGTAGATTATTCTCGGAGAAACCCATCGCAGCCTTTACGTTTCGCAGGGAACCAATTATTTTGATCACCAGAGCTGTTTGATTGCCTGTACAGGCTGTGTCCGAATTTGAATCTCGTGAGAAATGCCAATATATCTGCAGTCTAAATTGTGGATGCATGTGGGTGTATACATATAGGTACACATTGAAGTTATTAAACACGATATCAGTTTTATTGTGCGCTACAAGAATATGAAACATACGCATGCAGTATTAGACATTAAAACAACTACAAACTACTAAACACTTATACTAGATTACTACTAGAAATAAAATAGATATACAATTTGCGTCTAAATTGAATATTTATAATTTTATCTTCTTCCACCTATGTTAGTTCGGAGCGGTCTGAGATCTATTCATAGGAGAAAGTAAACTGGCCGGCAAATTAGCGCTATTCTATTGTTCTCAACAGATAATGACCTAAATTGCCTCCATTAAACTCACGAGCACGTATGTGTTAACTAATAAGTAAAGAAAGTATCCGTACCTAGCAGGATATGTGGATCACTATTTGTGAAGATAAATACTAGAAATATTTTTGGCAGCAATTTTTATTTGAATTTTTAATTCCTTTCTTTCGGTATCAAAGAAGACATAGTTATCCGATGCACGCGAGAATACAATATTGGGTTCGAGCTATAGTAACCGCCATGAGTCGTGAGCACAGATATTATCAGTGGTATCACCGAAAAAACGTGCTGGACCAATAGACGACGCACACTGACGAACTGACGTTTGTCGAACCAATCGTGTGCACCGCAGCGCAGTCAATGTCAAACCGACCAATGAAGTTCTGCTCACCACTCATGACGGCAACTATACGAGCTAACTTTCTTGGGTACCGACACGACTCTGAACATAGACATGTAACGCCGCCCTATAAAAATAAACAGAAAATAGATACACTACAGAAAATAGATATGTATTTATGAAGAGGAAAAATATAAACTCGTGTGGGACTACGGACCTACGCCAGTCCAAATAACCACCCTGAACAATGGATTCTTTTAGTTATTACGCCTACGCAATGAAACTATGTACATAAATAACATAAGTCATTATTATAGAAAAACATGACAAGGTAAATGTCGACCAGGAAATATGTATCTTTACTAACATATAAGAGTACACAAATATAGAAGTTAATAGGCATACTACACAGGCAAATATTAATCGATAAATAAGCAAACACTTGAAGCGGAGTGGTCAATTAAAAGCATTGTTATTGTGCGGAAATTGCCACATACGCTTGGACATTTTGGGACAATTGTTAAGTAAGATATTACAAGACACGAAGTCTGAGTTACTTTTCATTCAAATCGGTTTCGTTCGAGGTTCATGATGGACCAATATGAGATGACATGACAAGAAATAACGGGCCAACTGCATAGAGGTACTAGAGTAGGGGAGACATAAGACTGCCCGTAAGTGGAAATGTCCGTCACTTAGAAAGAAATATAAGATTATGGTACACTATCTGTCTCTCTCTATTAACGCATGCGCATTAAAGAACTTCGCGTACGGGCATTATACATTCGCAAATGCGCATTAAACAATTTCAATACCTAAAATTGTCTCTCGCTAATTTGCAAATGCGGGAGAAGAGACAGATAGAGAAGGTACCGCAATCTTCTCTCTCTTTTTAACCGAAGGACAGTTGGAAGGCTTCCCTGTTCTAGTATAATACCTCTATGATGGCAGGTCGTTATAATTACTATATGAATAAGCGTAATGTCATTCTCGAAGCACTGTTTTGTAACAGACGGAGTGTCATTCATTCGTCGTAGATATAGGAGAGAATGACGTAAGCAGCTTCTCGAAGGACAATGATTCAAAAATCTTGGAAAACCCACAGGACCGTAACTGAAATATCAACGTAGCCTAAATGAGTTTGTATGGGCTTACTTTATCTTACAATGCACTTAAACAAATCTACTGAGAAATTTATTTCTCTTTAACGTTCTACTGGGGAAGAAGAGTAAACAGGGCTTCATTTGTAGACATTTTTAACATATTTTTTAAATAGTTCAAGTAATATTTTACCTGTCTGCTCGATCATAGTGATGCAATGATAAATTTGAGGCAACCAGCCAAAAATGTATTAAAGCGATAGGTTACAGTTTTCAGGTGGAATTAAACCTCTCTGCATTGTTGCCAAGTTGCCAAATTAAATTAGTTTCGACGAACATGAAGAATAAATAATAAAAGTTGAAAAACTAAACTCGACCATGACTGAAAAAGCAACAGAAAACTGAAATTTGAAACTGGAAATTGGCTTTTAATTAATTATCGTCACAACTTGAATTTCTGTTTTAGAAATGGAATGGAAAAATTTGAATTACGACACACGAAAGTCCTAGGTTCGGTCACGGAGAAAAATTATACTAATGTGTATAAGAAAACTGGATAAATAATAATGTTTTCAACATATTTTTTATTTATTAGCCTTTTTTTAATAAACGTTATTCATATGAAAGTGACTAAAACTTCAAAAGTGTTTACTTCTAAGGGTATAATATCAAACCGTTGCAGCTTCTATACATTTATTAATCCATTATTAAAGTTACAAATGTGAAGTACTCCAAAAAATAAAAATACCGAATCTTATCAAATGGTTTTTTTATTATAATAGTTTAGTTTCCTTAAAAATGACTTTTTCAATGTTTTGATAGTGCTTCATGTAGCTTAACCGATTTGTTTTGAGCTTATCTAAGCGCCCTTAGCGGGAATACGTCACATTACAAGTCACCCTGTACACAAGACATGTACACGCGAAGATGAAGGTTTATGAGAAATTCTCCCAGCTACTGTGCCCTCAAACAAAGCACGTTTCATTCCACTGTTAGCTTTATAGAACTTGTGGTAGAGAACATTATTTATTCGAGAGTCCAGCGCTCTCTCAACTTAAACACGAAACAGGAAGTATGGAAAGGGGGGATATAAAAGTTTGATGTGACTCTACGTTCAACAAGAGCCAATGGTCACTCGGGCAAACACGTGCTTTGATCACCTGTCTGACAAAGAACTGAAAACGATGAGTGCAAAAATAGAATCAAAGAGTCAAAATCAAATTTTACACACTTAAATTTTACTTCATACATATTGCATTATAATCATACATTGTATTAATCCGCTTTGTTCAAGTCTCAGCCAAAACGTAGGATGGGAAAAAAGCGGACAGAAAAAAGCACTTGCTTTACATGCAAAGTTTTCAATGGGACATAGTATCTACTCGTTTCTCGCCTTCTGTGAGGCTATAGCCTTTCTACTCCACCCCTACGGTTATGCAAGCAATATGAAAGTTTAGAAGGCACCTGCCAACCAGGGGATTAGTTTAATATGTTACCGTCAGTAAGACGGTTTCAAAGCCATAAAAATCTATTGAGTTGGTTGAGATGAACCTTGGTCGAGAGCGAAAAAATTCATGGCAGATTGATGAAACAATATCTTTGAAGAAATTGCTTTTAAATGTTTCAATCTATATTAACCTAGTAGTGCAATGCGCGGAGGCTGCTGGGTTCTTGTCTTGTGTGTGTCCACGGCACCCACGATCCAGGGTATCCTAGTTATGTGTGTGTAACGTTATTATTTATTCATATTGAATTTTGACAGAATTCACTATTAATTTAGTTTAACTATGATATATATAAAAGACACACAAATATTCTAGATTAATAGGTCAAAAACATATGAGCATAATGTCTGTTAAGTTATGACGAAACTTAAAAAAATCGATTTGCTCCTCTGAGAATCGAACCTAGGCCCTTTAGCTGCACGCACCTGCCTTACAATCACTTCATTAGGCAATCGTGAAATCTATCATATACAGTATTTATTATTTGATTCTAACATCAAAAGCCTTGGGAACAAGCGAAATTTCATCATCTAAAGAGCAGTATCCTGTTTGTAAAACTCAATACATTGCGTTGTGTACTAGTATTTCCATATATGCAATGTTCTCTTTGTGTCTTACAATAGAATGTAGTAAAGAATGAAAGGATCTTACGAGCTCTTGAAATGTAGGTAGTAAGCGCTTTTGTCGTTGAAATACACGATAATACGAGTAAGTGAAAAGTATTGATGAAAAGTTAAAGTTATTTGTTTAACTAATGCTCTTTTAACTATTGGAAGGATTAAATACCTACTGCAATGAGTGAGTGGTGAGATATTTACTTTTCTTTCTCTTTTCTTTTTGTCTGTAACCCATTATTGACCCACTGCAGGGTCGAGTCTCCTCTCCCAATGGGAAGGTTGCAGGCGCCTAATTTGGGTTGGTGGACTCCACATGCCGTTGAGAATATTATGAAGAACTTTTAGGCATGCAACTTTCCCTTCGCGGCTGTAGCAGGTAAGTTTATAAAGCGCGCATAAATTTTTAACGAACCCATTCATACCACTAGAAGCCATCAGGATTCGAAACCGGAATACTAGAGTAAGAAGCCACGCTCTCAGTCACTGGGCTATCACAACTCTTTCTTCATTGTCAGGTATTGTGTACCTTTTCTTCATTATCACCAAAAGCACATTATTTTATTATCAGGTACACAATTAGATATTCTTGTGCCTGAAAATGAAAAAAAAAATCTTTTGAAGATTTATTTTATGGGGATTTCAATTGTAAGTGAAACATTCAACTTTAAACAGCATTTCAGCAACAACCAACCAAGTTTAAAATGCATTTTCAACGTTATAACGGTAACAGGTTGTATCCTCAATATTTGCATTTCGGTGTAAACAAGTTGATATATTGTTCAGCGTTCTCCCTACACACGCGTTGCAATCGTTCGGGAAAACAATTACGTATTCAACGAATTGTTTGTCATTTTGCGAGCAACGATTTATAAATAGGTATGATTTTCTGACCTCAAACGACACACAATGAGCTCGACTCTTGGATGGCAGCTGTCAATTATTTGAGATCCGATCGTTTGAATATTTCCAGAATTATTTAGAATTTGCGGCCGCTATTTTTGTGGCGAAAAATGTCTAAAATTAGGGTAATTTCTACGCTATAAATAGATCTCTTAAAATTTCTGTTTTTAAAATAAATCACACGACAACCCATGAACTAAATCAACTCCACGTCAAGTCCACGACTATAATTCATCTCACAAACTCATGTCAGACATGGTTTCCGTGTCAATGGCAGCATACCTCTTTAATTCAACTTGTTTTGGTTCCTACCTAAAGTAGGGTCTTGGGTCACGAGAGGCAGGAAGTATCAGGTTGAAACTTAGTCGAATTGTTTATTGTCGAGATACAGGAAATGAAGTAGATTCTCTACTTACGCCACTAGGTATAAAGTCCGCTTAATAAGTATGTAATTCAATAAAACGTTAAAAAAATGTAATTAAATTTTAATAGACTGATTAAAATAACATATTTGTTTGTCAATAATATTAAAATTTGGTGAGTTCATTGGGTCGACTCATATAGTATACATATTGGTATTCTTCACCAATCAACCCTTGCGATAGTGAAAAATATAACGCATATTCCTGCAACTAAAATTTCACTTTGAATACCAGTAGTAGGTACTGGACGGCAATCAATAAAGATCCATACATTGCCGGATCAGGTGGTAAATTGGCGAGCGTTACTAGTTTCGATATCAGTTGGCAGGCAATGGATGTACGAGTAGGTCATGATTTAATTATTGACAGCAACCCCTTAACGGCCCACTGTTGGGCGTGGATCTCTCCTCACAATACGGGGGGCCTGAAACATACTCACCACGCTGCTCAAATGCGGACGCCCGACGTTGCTTAACTTTTTCTATCGTCTATTCTATTTCTATCAACTATTTCTTATAGTTATATAAGACATAATTATTGTATGCCCGCTGTTCTAAACTTATTATAAATTTTTGTAACATCTTTCTCATGTAACAGTCAACAATAAACGTATTCTTTTCTTTTCTTTTCTTTATCCCTTGCGATCTACTCAAGCAGCGGGGCTATGCGCGCTTCATTCGAATTAATTATTAAACTTAGCATATCTTTGTAATTAACTTCTAAGCAAGATTAAAGTTTCTTGCTCCAAGTTGCGTTATCCGCCCAATTCATACTTCGTCAATGTTCTGTTCAAAGGGTTGTCTGGTAGAGATCGCTTTATATTGATAAGAACATGCTTTGTGGCTGGTAGCTCTCCCCTTGTGATATATAACAAGAATACAGCTATGTATAGAGATATCGTCAAGTAACGTCTCGAGCGGTGTAGCGGTGATAGCCCAGTGGCTTAGAATTCGACCTCGAACCGAGGGGTCCGGGTTCGAATCCCAGTGGCGCGCACCAATGACTTTGTAAAAAAAGTTATGTGGGCTTTATAAAAATTAAATATCACCTGCTGTTACGGTGAAGGAAAACATCGTGAGGAAACCTGCATGCCTAAGAGTTCAGAAAAAAGTTCTCAAAGGCATGTGAAGTCCACCAACCCGCACTAGGCCAGCGTGGTGGATTAAGGCCTACATCCTTCTCATTGTGAGAGGCGACCCGACCCTGTAGTGGGTCATTAATGGGTTACTGACACAACGTCTCGAGCATGACATTACGCAGATTCGTACAGTAATCGTATGGAGCTTCCATTAGTATGGGAAAATGTCAGACATATGACATACTAATGACTGGCGTTTACCGTAGGAATACTTCGATAATAGTGTTCATACTCACGGCACAGACTTCGGCCTCTAAAACTTGACTTGACCGAATATGGGCTGCGGAAAGCCTTATGTCTACATTCCGTTACCACATTGTTACAGATAACTAATAAATAGAGGTTTAAATCGGAATAACAATAACAATAGCTGGTTCTGTGTCTAGTGTTGATGACATTGACGATTTCTCTGTGATAGATCACATTCGATTTCAGTCTCCGTGTCTTTAGATATATTTCCGCAACAGTAAGGGAAAACATCATGAGGAAACCTAGTACCCTTAGTCTGAGTTTTAACAATACCGCTACTACACACACACATACAGCTTGCCACACAGGAGTCGCACAATAATTATTTTTCAGATACACCTTATGAAAAGTACTCAATTAGGAAGTAGTTTTTCGCTGCCACTTTTACCACGAAAAACATACATTTGTGACATAACCAGCCCAGATGCAGTCCAGTTAGATTAACCTTTCGTTATGCTTTGTAGCCGACTCTAAGGTAATCCGATGAGTAACCGGCGCCGAGTGCCTTTCACTGTGTTTGAATTGCAAATGACATCATGATGTGAAATATCACGACTGTACTCGGCAATTGCATTGCAGTGCAAAGGGTTGACGTATACAGCAGTGCTTGACAATTTGCAGTAAGTACATACGAAGTGAGATGAAACATATTCGAATGTAGATATATAGTATAAAGCTGATGGCTAAGAATCTCTCCGACCTTTTACTCAAGACGTCCGGGTTCGATCCCACCCATCAATGACTTTCTTAAAACAAGGGCATGTGAAGTCTATCAATCCGCATTAGGTCAGCGTGGTGGACTATCGCCTACATCCTTCTCATTATAGGAGAAGACCTGACCCTGCAGTCATTAAAGCGTTAAAGAAAATACTCGAATGTAGATTACTGTTAAATTGCAAAAAATCAAAAATCATTTATTTGCACGAATATAGGTTAGTTATTGGTTTTACAGGGCATTTTGATCAATCCATATTCATTTTTTCAAGTATGCAATTTAAAAAATAATCGCATAATGCAATCGAAAGGAGAAGCAAATGTTTTCAACCAAGTAAACAAATTACAATTTCCATTGTTAGGTAGTTTTAATAGATTATTTGTTAAACATTAATATTAAATGAACATATTATTACTCTATACTCTTGTTAAACAACAACACACCAAAGTAGACTTATCTACTTATAATCTGTACATAATTTATTCAAACCAAATCATTCATCCATTCACTCATAAACTCATTCGTTCACTCCATTACGCTCAATGTGCGCTACGCTTTGTAGTTGGACGTAGTTTATCGTTATGTTTCAAATTTACCGGATGTTTATAGAAACCATTACTTCTAATGTTACATATTAGTGTTAGTTACTGCTTTGACGCCTGTTCTGGTAATGATACAACCCTATTAAAATTTGATATGCAAGTTTTGTGAGTGAATGTTTTGACTATTTTGTCAGTTGAATGATGAATTTTCTGAGCTTAAGGTTATAATATTTACTAGCGCGCTGCCTCGTTATTTTGAATTCGAAACTCTGTTATAATAATGATTACATGACCTATATTAAATAGTGTCATATAATCATATTAATGTTTTTTTACCCTACATTGTTTCTTGTAAATTAAAGATAGAGTTGGTAAAGATTAAGCATTGTTCTCTCATAAATTGACTCATAATCTTTGTTAAAGTAAATAAAGTTTCATTTTATGTAGTTCATTAAAATTATATTTGTTTGCTGTTAATGTCAAGTTTTACGCGCCTGTAATATAGGTTTTATTTTTTTATTTTATTTCTTGATTATTTTTATATAATTATCGCGTCGTAAAATATGCAATAATTTTTTTTATTTGTTATAAGTATTACCAATAATATCTCTACCAGAGCTTCCTTGCTAAGTGGTACGAGTATTATGAAAGTTATCTGTTAGTACGACTATCCCTGGGCGACCAATAAACATTTAATCAACTAGATTAATAGTTCTATCATCCATAATAGCATTGGCTACGCAGTTCAAAAATAGGTTTGCCGTTCTATATTTAGCGTAAATCAAGCTAAATCTAGCGCAACTACTGTGTAATGTGAGATGATCACTTCTGTGATCACAACGCGTTAAGTAAAGCAAACAACGGAGGGAAACATACGGGACGAAATTCGACGTGAAGTCAAATAACAATACATTTACTATTGAGATTTCTAGATTAGAGAGATATTTTAGAGCCTTACTTCAACAGGACGCTGATAGTTTGACAACCAATTTGACAATTGCAATACAATTTATTTGCATATGCAGCCGGCGACGTCGCCGTGGCATCCCAGAGAGGTATGGCTGCTTTGCTGTGTAATAAATTAATGGAACAGATTTTGAACCAAAAGTGCCTTCAGCTTCTGTTTACTTGTACTTGGCTGGCACGCCGCCGCGTGTCATCATACTCATATCATATTCACATACAAATTTGTCGCAGAACATTGCCGATGATGCCGAGATATCAACATGAGAACATCAAATTTTACAAGTCATGTACTTTCTATGAGGTCTGTTGTATCAAACCATCAGGCTAGTGTTACCAAACCAACAATACATCACATGTAATGTATCGGCTGTCAGCCTCGACACAGTGGATAGTGGACAACTGATAGATACTGTATCTGAAGCAACCGATCATAATATCGATAGAGTCGACAGTTTTAGTATCGACATCCACATATAGTAAGGCCAAAAGCCCTGTTGTATTGCGGATTGTCATGGTAGAAAACGTTAAGCAATTGGGAGTAGGCGGTAGTCTGATGCGTGATTCCTTTCTTCGCGATCGCATTCTTTCAGTACCTACTTATTGTATTCAAACGATAGACGTTTAGAAGTCTATCGACATTAGCCATATTTTCGTCCTTCCTTCAGCCCTTCGTAGCCCCCTGCTGGACATGTTCGTCCCCTAATCGAAGTTACTTCAAACGGTCGTGAGCTTTTTGAATTCAACAGTTTCCCGCTGTCTTCTTCAGGCCATCAGTCCACCTGGTGGAAGGGCGGTCTGTGCTGTATTTTATTTTTTAAGGAGCAGCATTTTAACAAGCACTAACCAATACCTTCAGTAGACCAACGTGGTAACGCGTACCAAGGCCTCCCCTACTGATGGAAAAAACTCTTGCTCAACGACGTGACAAGGCAAGGCAAGGAGTTATTAATATTCGTACTCTTCAGAACTGGATCTCTAATCAGAATCTCTAAAGATAGGGGGATAGATCGGTATAATTCCTGGGTAAATTACTCTCCAAAGATTATAAGAGATGACTCAATATCTTCTTGAAGATTTCCATCCTTTTCCGGAAAAATGGCTGCATTAGTTCCAGAAATATGAATGTAGTTTGAGGTTACGCATCATCTAGTCCATGTTTTAGTGCAATCAAACACAGCAATTAGCGTAACTAAGGAATTTAGCCTACATACTAGTCGGAACGAGATCGATAATACCCGGGCATGTATTCCTCTGCCCTATGCAGGAACCGAACGGAACAGGGAAATGAGGCTTGAATCACAGAGACCACTGATTTATTCCCTCGAGGAATTATTCACACCGCATTTCAAATTGTGCCTAGCGGTAGATTTCGACGGTATTGGATTACAGCACCAATTCTATATAGGTATTTGAATACCGTCAAGACAATTCGCGTGTTTTTAAAGGCTTTGCTCCTTATTAAATTAAATAAACATTTTGAACCACCACGTCATGTTACGAACATGACCATTCGATCCACACGCCATGACACGCTACCATACATGACGTAAATAGAAAAACGTGAATAAATAATAACATTTAATAATTATAGCATACATTATATACATTATTAAGATAAACTAACGCCCCCTTTGGTATAAAATAGTAAAAATAAATTTTATTACCGCTAAAAACTAGAAAAATTACTTGTTTTGTATATCGGGATAACGATGTCCCGTTGTCTTTAATTTAGCGTTCAAAAAGCTAAACATGAAATTACAAAAAAATATACAAAAGACGAGCGAACGTTAATTAAGAATGAAATGCTAAATCGCGCTATTTGAAGTCCGAATCGAATAAAATACATCAAATAGCTTGTGATATTTTGCTTTCATTTCTTGCGTTTGTCGCTTTTGAAACATTTCTATACAAACCTCATAAAGGAAGCTCAAAGAACATTCAGCTCAGCAACAAGAGAAAACTTAGTCCTTGGAAAGTGTATTATTGCTTTTTGACTTAATTGCAGCGGATAGAAAGTTACGCCATTATAAGTTATGTACTACAGGCTCTTGTGACACTTACAAAACTCACTCTATTAAGAAGTGATATCGCTTACAAAGGGTTAAATAATGATAGGTACTAGGATTTTGAGGAACTTGTAATATAGTTTGTCTAAGATAAGCCCGAATACTTTTCAGAAACAAGAGCCAAGATTTTGGTCTAAGAGCTGCAAAAAAATATTAAACTTTTGATTAAATTTTTGATCAGGAATAGCCAGGTCATAAATAACTCCTAATAAATTATTACTATGTAATATCCAATATTGGATCATAAAAAGTGCCAATTTAAGGTCTTAGTGGACTTAACACTTTTTGTATTTGACAGAAGACTTCATAGATTCAATGTACTCCCCCAATCCTCTCTTCTACGAGTATCATTCCATTTTTTCAATCATTCCATCTTCTTTACTCATTCCTTCATTCATTCAGACGCTCTTTATACGTTCCCTTTCACGCATCCTAAAAACCCAAATCCTACATTCATATTACAGAAGGAACTCAACAAAGTTTATATCAATATAAAACCATACCTACATTCAATACCTCGTAACACTTTCCCTTTCATTTCCGCAGTGGCCGCGACGGAAATAGTTCTATACAAAACTGGAGGAAGCTCATAAACACACCGAGGTCTCGACAGCCAGGCGAGAACTTGAAAACTTACGTCTTTCAAAGAGTCTCATAGACGCTTGCGATTTAATTGCACTCAATATAAGGTTACACTATTAAAAGTTGAAGTACATCATTTCAAACGTCTGACGTAACCCAACCCTGTGCTGACTTCCGTCAAAGTTCGAAGAATTTAGAAGTTTTGTTGCCAACTAAGTATGTACGCGGTGATAGCCCAGTGGCTTTGAATTCGACCTTGAATCGAGGGGTCCGGGTTCGAATCCCAGTGGCACGCACCAATGACTTTGTAATAAAAGTTATGTGCGATTTATGAAATTAAATATCACCTGCTGTTACGGTGAAGGAAAACATCGTGAGGAAACCTGCATGCCTGAGAGTTCACAAAAAAATGTCCTCAAAGGCATGTGAAGTCGACCAACCCGCAGTAGTGGTGCGTGGTGGACTAAGGCCTACATCCCTCTCATTGTGAGAGGAGACCCGACCCTGTAGTGGGTCATTAATGGGTACTGACAACAAGTATGTACGTACTGCTAAGGTCCAAGGTATCGTACAGTATCGTTTTCAAAGAAAGTCAATGAAACTCTTTTTGCTGTACGAAGGGCATTAAAATTTGTAATCGTTAATTTGTGCTTATACAAATGGTCGTTTTGGTAGTATAGAATATACTCCTAAGTAATTATTGTATACATGAAAAGCTTAGAACAAAACATTGAAAGCGACGACGCCCACATTTAAAATGTGCTCTCTGAAAGTATAAAATTAAATTCATACTATTTATATATATATATATATACGTTAAACCTGACATTCACGCCACTATGAATTCAGTCGAATAAAACCAATGAAAGTGAATTTCACGAACGAACAAAAGCTTCCAATTGATTAATTGAATTCCTTTTAATCCGAATATTAATTCCGCTGAAAGCTAATAAGCACAATATATGTACTTACGAATACATACATAATTATATTTCTCTCAAGTTAATGATATTGGAAATGTTTAAATGAATATAATGTCAGTGATTATGATTTTATTTATCAGTGGCAAAATAATTTGGAACGTCTTATTTTCAATGTCATACTAATTTTCATCGTAACGAAGCATGATTTAATTCATCAACCACAAAAGCCAAATGTCAACACTGGTCTTATGGTCTTAATGCTCCAATAGATTCGTAGTCTAAGATGTTTTTTAAAGTTATTAGTGCCGTAGTGCCCAAACGAATGGACAGATTTTGATGCTGTTTGGTAATGTAATGTGTTAGTTGGTTTGCAAATACAAATTTCCTTAAACAACATAATTATGTTAAATCAATGCAAAGTTACACGTTTAAAAATATACTGTAATATAGAGATGAATCTTTAAAGAAAAAGATTCAAATATTGTATAATTTCGTCGTATTATTTCAGATTCCCCTAAAAATACTCAACTCAAACTCCGCTAGGAATATCAAAGAAACTCATCAGACCTGAAAGATATCCTCATATATGTACATATTATTTCTATTGAATAGATAGCTCTCGTGTCAACTTAACCCTTCCGCGGAAGTAAACTGAAAGTGCGAACTAAAACTAAAAAGACGCTAATTTTGGGTGTCCCGTTTTTGACATCTTAACACTTCATATTCTTGTCTTATAAAAACCTTTGTCGGTGACCCTTTCAGAAAGAATTCCAACCGCCAACGGTATACAATACGGCGATAAACATACTTATCATATCTATTTAATTTTTTAATTTTCCACGCCGAATTACATGCGACGCTAAGCATTTTCTCTATCGTGTAAGTTTTACTATTTACATAATACAATAGGATTTAAAGAACAGTGCCTGAAAGAATAGCTCTCGTGTCAACTTAACCCTCCCGCGGAAGTAATCTCGAGATGGGTTCTCGTCGAGCACAGAGCCTTGCAAAGTGGGCATTAACCTCGCATTTTGTTGCATTCGAGCGAACGATGCCCACTGATGTGGATGCGCTGTGTGATGCTCAGTTATTGTTGCGCTTTACCGTTAGTGCGTGTATCATAAAAAAGATGTCCACGTGGACTAGACATTATTCTATTTTATCTAATGTTGAGTTCTGTTGTTTTATTTGGGTTCAACTATACCCGTAGAGATTCTTAGGTGTTTGCAATTTCTATGCCAGTTTCGTATTTTTCGTTGTTTATATACATAATAATATATGTTGTATATTATGTATGAACTTTAGATAAAACCAAAAGTCATCGTTAAGCTATCACAAATAATCGTTGGAATAAAAATATATAAAAATACAGTTCGTATTTTTATGTATTTTTGTATTCTCGTATATATTATTCCACTACGCCTATCTTAAGCCCATAAGTCCGTTTTGTCGTTGTTTATATTATCTCCGATATATTTGTATCCCAAACCCAATAACTATGACTACGACGACGTCCGAATTTAACCTGGACCTTTTATCAAAAAAGAATATTTCGAAATATTTCAACATTTCAAAAGACGACAACGACAATAAAACGATTATCTGCAGTTCCTAACAACTCTCAAAGTCTACCTCCAAAGTGTAAGTGTAATTCCCCAGATATCTCGCCTACATTCCGACCCGTCCGCCACAACTAGAGCTAAACGTGAACAAACGCTATACTTTCTCCTAAACACTGGTCGCGAGAAATTGTTGTCTTTCTGATTGTAAAATCTCGTGAGTAAATAGTCTTGTTGGTACTTATATTGACGCCGAATAAAGGTTGAACAAATAACTTAAAAATTACCAGACTAAAAATATTATTAAAAGGTTTGAAAAATACCTTTTTTTTGCGAAATTTTGATTAATTTACGAAATAAACTCAAAAATAGACTGGGTACCAAACAAATTAGTGCCTTAATATTTTTTTGAGGCCAGGAGGTTATAAACTTCCAAAGGGACCATAAATATTAGAACAATGTATAAAATATACTGCATTATGTATGAAGTTAGATTCACGCCAAACCCGTGCTATAATTGGGTATCTTCATACACGAGTACCTATGTATCCCTACAGTATAGTATTTTATAGCATAATCTCGCCAAAATTACGGTGCAAAAATTACAACTTTACACAACGAACACACAGAAGTCGTTACTTACGTTCGGGTTTAAGGCACAATGTGCTGTAAAATACCTAACGACAACAAACGCTCTTAAATCTCTAGTCTTCTTACTTTGCAATATTACTTTTTGACATAACGATAAAACAATTGAGAGGGCAAGTTTTATTTTCGTAGGCACAACCCGTGTATATAATTGTGTCGCCATTTGTGTTCCTTTAAATTCTGTGCACGTATCTGTCAGATATCAGGGTTGCTACTAGCCAGATGATAAAACTTGTTTTTCTTCTTAAAACCACAAAAATATCAGAGTAAATGCTTAAATATTTTTGGGGCTACATCAAATTAAAAAAACATCAATAAATTTTTGAAAAAAACGCGTCGTGCGTTTCGCTCGCGTATGCTCTGCCTATTTTTGGTAAATTATCTTAATTAAAGAACAGTTTTTGTCTCATGATTATTTACTTCTTATTGCTAGTATAATAGGCGCCATGTCTCTATAAATTAATTCGTCTTTTCAGTGAGATTCGAATAGGACCTTAAGTTCATTATCTAAGAGATATTATTTTTTATCCTGATATCCTTTTATCATTTTTATCTATCCTATGATATCCTCATTGGGCTAAACGACTAAGGTAAGTTATTCATTCAAGCGGTGGTGTTGAAGTTTTAAACTTGCTTTAAACTTGAAGAATTCAAGACCTTTTTGCAAAATACTTGCATTAAATTATCACCAACCCTATGTACCAGACGGAAAGAGTCATAGAAATGTAAGCAATTTTGAAATTGAGGCACTCAACACAGGGGATTTAATATGGCAAAGCGGAATACAATGTAACTTGCGAGCGTGTGTTATGGGATTGTGATAAGAAATATTGCATACTCGAGAGTAGAATGTCAAAGCCGGAATGAATATTGTGCAATTATAAGTAATGATTTTCTTACTGGGTCTGAGACTCGTGCAACAATTTTATTAACGAGGTATATATTGTGTCAAAATTTGAGCCAAATCAGTGGAAATTTTCCTTAGCATTTTAATGTCAACTAGACTTTACCTGCGGCTTCGTCCGCATAGTTCATAGAACCAGGTCCAAAGAGAGACAAAAATTATGCTTTACATTCATAAAAGTAGCAGGATTAATTATTATTATTAGTAAATAAGAATGATGGAAATATTTACGCAAAATCTTTTTGGGTCATGTCTAGGTATCACCGGTGAATTGTTCTACCGAATACTAAACTTGTCATATTATTTTCTCTGCAAAACTAAGTGCTTATCCCAACAGACATAGACTGCCAACAGACCATTAAATCTTTAGCATACGGATTAAAGAATATTACTATAATTTCGAATTATTATTGGTCAGATTACAAAAAAAATAAATTTCATTAACACTTAAATGCAATGCAGTTTAACCTTAAGAAACCTGTTTATCGCACTTGTTTGCGTACAAAAAGGTGATGTAATGCTATAATTGATTTTAAAGTTGTTTGTTTTTTACGCCGAGATTGAGCTATTCGAGCTCATTTCACAAATACCAACTCCACTTGATGCCAATTGAAATGGCAAAAATTGGTCGCAATTTCCAGAGGTCACTTTGAGGTCTAGACCCCGGAATTTGGGTTATTTATATGCAACTAGGCGTAAATGATCCTGTAGGTGGGAATAACGAGGAATAAATTGGGTCTGATGTGAGAAAATGTCTAATAATAATTTAGCTTGCGCCTACATAAAAGTTTTCATGTATAAAGCATTGTCTTAATTGGCTGACATAAACGACCGACCACATAGCTACTTGGGCTATCACAGCGGTTATAGCTCAAGTGGCTAAGAATTCGACCTCATCGAGGGGTCCTGGTTCGAATCCCAGTGGCACGCACCAATGACTTTGTAAAAGTTATGTGCGCTTTATAAAATTAAATATCACCTGCTGTTGCGGTGAAGGAAAACATCGTGAAAAACCTGCATGCCTGAGAGTTCACAAAAAGTGTTCTCAAAGGCATGTGAAGTCCACCAACCCGCATAAGCCTGGCGTGGTGGACTAAGGCCTACATCTCTCATTGTGAGAGGAGACCAGACCCTGTGGGTTACTTTTGGGTTACAGACATTAGCCAGTGACACAATATTATTCCAACACCTAACATAAGGTAGTGGGCGTGATAGCACATGAACAGTTGGTGTTACCAGAACTCTGTCCACAAAAAATGCGTGGGCAGTGAAGGCCATTCCCTATATGGATTTACTACGCTGATATATTTTTAGTTTGTTTCAATGTTGTAGCTGTGAAATCATCAGCGTAAAAATTCACCTACTTTTATCCCTTATTTCACCGTCTTCAAGGTTTTTTGCGTTACAAAATATGTCCCTCTATAAAGAGAATAAAAATATTCTGAACTACCTGCTGCTGTCCCGGCACACTTCATTCTGCCAACACAATTATAGAAATTTCAACTTTTGTCGCATTCTTTTTGGCTTTTTTCACCTTATAAACCTACCTTAGAGTTATACGAAAATATCAAAATTAACAAGAGCTAAATCGGTCCAGCCGTTCTCGATTTTTAGCGAGACTAACAAACAACGATTCATTGTTATTATAGATGACTAAATTGCCAACGAGCATTAGTAAGCAGACACTGAAATGACGAAGTCATTTAAAGGTCCGAATGAATAATATGGAAGTTAATAACTACGAGTATGTATTTCATTATGTTTTTCATACGCAGTACATTGTTTCGTATTAAAATGCAACGCATTGTATTCAATTGGCGTCCCTTATTAAGGTACCTACGTGATGATGTACGTTTTTAAACAAATTCGACACATACGATGATTATTTTTTAAATGAAAGCAACATTATCCGAGTGCGGACATATTTCTAGAAAACTAAATATTTAAAAAACCAAACCTTTAGATAAAAACCACATAATGTAAAATTAGCATAATATACTTAAATAAAACATAAAAAAACATAGTAAAAATATCTTTTCTAAATTTTCTAATATGCCCATTTGAGGCATGATCCCCAAAAGACTGGCAGCATTGCCTCTTTGAACACAAAGACTTTGACCAAAATAGCCGCCAGCCCTTGGGTAGGCATACTTAGTAGAATTACTTCTTAAAATATGATTACGTCAACTTAATTTGTCTTACACCCACTATGAAAAGGGAAATCCGAAATCTGAGTATGGTAACACTAAAAGTGACATTACAGCAGCTCCCGTCAAAATAATAGAAGCTAAAAACGAGTGCAATTAAATAGATTAGGCCTGTGATGTAAGTCTGTTTGTCTATGCAAATAACTTACTTAAAAGGGAGTAGAAAATAAGCTAAAGAGTGTATGTTTTGTGTTTTTAATTGACCATACAAAAACAAAGCTTGCAAACTCAAATAATAGGTAATACCTACTCTAGATTATTTATTATTAAATTTTATTAATTTATTTATTAATTTTTTATTATTTATTAAGTACTATTAATCAATTCTACGTCTCTAAAACAACAAGTATTGTAAATTCAAATTCCTTAGTTCGTTTTTTTGTTAGTGTTGGCACCACGCAATCCTTAGTTCGTTTTTAAGAAACTAAATTTGTCTCTATTCCTTTTTCAAAAAAGTTACGCGTCAACTTCACGGTGCGTTCGTATTTCAAATACGCTATGCGTCACGATGCGACGTTTGAAATAAATGCGAAACTGTTTTAATGCCTTGACACATTGCGGACCTCGCTGCCGAGAGTGAGGGGATGATAGAATGTGCTAATTACCTGCTGCCCACTCGAGCTTGATATTTTAGTACGCACGACACGACTCTACATAGTAATTAGTAGTATAATCTACAAAGTTTCCTTCGTTTAAAAAATACTAGCTGCTACGCTTTCATGGCCCAGTGTTGGGCGCGGATCTCTCCGCAGAACAAGGGGAGGTCTGGAGTATACTCGACCACGCTGCTCCAATGCGGATTAGATATACAAAGCCAGCGTTTTGTCTTTCAAATATAATTCTTATTTCAAATTCACATGACGTTTGTTTTTCAAAAAAGCTATGCAACATGAAATGTAAATAAAAATCTTTAAAAGTTCCGCTTCAAATAATTTAAAACAGGTATGTCGCAATCACTTACACCGTCGTGTCGCAGACTATAAAAATGCTCTCCAGTCGCAAAGCGGAATATTGAGAGTCGCATACAAAGGCCTGATGCGGATGGATCTGATGACGTCGGGAAAAAAGAGAATTTTTCATTGGTTCATTGAATTCTGTATACAACGAGTAGTATTGAAAAGCAAGAAGGTTAACTGATACTAGAAGGAACCTCCAACAAAAAAAATTAACCTCATATGAATAGGGTTTCTTGGTTCAAACCTACTTTAAAAAAATTAAAAGCAAACGGGCATAAGAAGGCATAAGAAGGTGGCCTTAAGAAGTCACTTCAACCTATTAAAACACAATGATATTCAATGTCAAATAGGTCTCGAAAAATAACCAATATGTATCGAAAAAATTCCAACCAAGACTGTTTAACAGATTCACTTACTTATCACAATAATTCTGCGACCTATGAATAGGAATGCCTGTGCGAAAAAATCCCGAATAATCATGAGTGAAGTGAGCTATCAAATGTTAGCACACACAACACGTTGAAAAACGATGCTATGCCGACATTTCAATGAAAGGGGTCCTGTTACACCGTCGCGATCATTGTTACAGTAAAATGCGAGTAACGTGCAATTTAGCAGAATTATCTTTTGTTGTTACACTTCCTTTAAAAGTGTTGTGAATGTTGTATTTTTATATCTTGATGTATCGTATTGTATCGTTTAACAATAAAAATGTGTTATATGTATTTAAAAATGCATATGTTTACTTTCACGTATACGATACATGTAAGTAATGAATATGCTTGTGTAAATGAAAGATCAGCAGATCTATCTAGTGAGATAGCGTAAGTACTCGTATTTTGCCGAAATATCATTTAATGAAATCTGATTACGAAGATATTGTTTATTTTTTAAACCTTTTCAGCTTACTTTCGAAGGGTTCAATACGAAGAATGAAATATCAACCTTTTAATAAATACGCAAATTTTTATTATACAAATATTTAAAAAGATGAAGTTTTCGGAAACTTGAAGTAACATTGAAAATTTCAATATGAAATTGCGATATCCGATATAAAATTATTCGACAAAATTATTACTGCATACCTATTTTTTCTTATCTCACAGACGATTACACTACGTTGTGTCAGGCGGCCATCGCACTAACTACACAGAAGCGAGCGCACATGTCGAGAATAATTATCACTCGCATTCTGCTTTAATATTTAACGGCAATTGCCGACTTACGTTAATTGTTGTCACGATAAAAGATCGCACGCAAAAATCTTAATGAGACCTAATTATTTTATCTTTATTATCAGTGATTGGTCCATTTGTAATATTGCAGCTTCTGACTGAATTGACAAACTGTGATCTTGCTTTTTATAAATACAATAGCTTCATGTTGATTCAGCAGAGGCCCGGGTTCGAATCCCAGTGGCATCGTCTAATGTCATATCTAAATTATCTTTTAGAAATTAAATGTCACTTGCTGAAATGGTGAATAAAACATCCTGAATAAACCTACATGCTGGAAAACTCTCCTTCAAGTCCACCAACCCGCACTAGGCCAGTGTGGTGAAATAAGCATACATTCTTCTCGTTGTGAGAAGAGGTGTCAATAATCGGTTACAGGCAGAAATCTATTATAAATGAGGCAAGAGTATTTTAAAATTTTTGTGTAATATGATGAATAAAATGTAATAAATTCTTTCCAAAAGTTTTATAACCTCGTATTTACTTAAGACCAAGCATAAAATACTCGTAGTATTGTCTAACTATTTAGGAGTTACGGCAGAACATCTTACATAAGTTCTGAAACTTCAAAATGGCGCTGCCAAGCGTGGACCAAGAGAAATTGGGCAATGATGCAATTCGTACATGTCTTACACAACGATTAATTTATGTCTACCTTTTGAGATAAATTAAATGGAACACACGCTACCTATATTTTTGAAATGTTCGAATAAGTGCCCGTGATTTTATCCTTTGACATACCTACTCACGTTGACCAGATTGTTCCTATTCTCGACATTCTTATTGCCGTATGCAATTAAAGAGATAAAAGAGAGAGGGAATGTATACATTTGTTTTCATATTCATCTTATAAAATTAGGGAACACTAACGGATGTTATGATATAATAATATAATAATTTTAGGTAACTATAGTGAGAACCGACCTTGTCCTTGGAAAAGAAAATAAAAACATGAAATGCGATAGAATGAAATAAAATTATTTCTCGAAGAAAGCGCTACGTGCAGCGCTTCGACAATATTCGATAATTGAAGTTTTTACCCAGCTTTATGCAGCTTTTATGCAGCAAATGGCTTCTGCAGGAAACGTCAGTCACGGCCGGCTTGCGTAATTACCTGCGATAAAGTGTTTTTTATTTTTATTTTATCGAAATAAGCCCAGTGGCTGAATTCGGTCTCTTACTCGAAATATCAATGGAGGTACCTATTTTGGTGACTGCTCCGATTAATTTTTCAATATTAGATTGAAAAATTAATGGTAGCTTACTTCGTCGCCATTTCATTACACCATCCATCGAAGACTAAGGTTCCACTCACATCATATGGACTCGTGGTAATCGAGAAATCTTTAATTTGACCATTTACCTTTATATAATTGTCCTTCTTCCAACGGTATCCCGCCGTCTTCTTCAGGTCGTCAGTCCACTTGGTCTGAGGTCCTTTTTTCCCCATTAGTTCGTGGGTTCTTCGAGCAATATGGCCAGCCCATCAATGACACTTTAATTTGAAAACCTTGAGAGCTTCGTCGTTTACCTTATAGGTACTTATACCGACTACTTTAGATTGAATGTATACTGTATAAAAACGTTTATCGGTTTCCCAAGTAATAGTCGAAGTGCCTTATATTATTTTTAAGCATATTTCATCGAGGTTACACGCGCCGCCTAAGAGAAAGCAACTAGGAAGGAATCGTGATTACCTACTGGATCTGATTGGCGCATATACATTTTAATTGGTGCTTTATTCGAGAAGTTTGTTTAGCTTGCACGTGCAATTTGGATAAAAAACGACATTATAACCAATCAGATACGTCCGTTTTAAAACTAATTGGTATTTTTACTGAACTTGGCCTTTTATCTCAGAGTTTTATGAGTCAATAAATATAATTAAACAAAGTTTAGATTCCTGGGAAAGAAGCTAAACTATTAAGAGCCTTTGAATAATTTGCCATATAAGTAGGTTCTGTGTGTCTATGACTAAATAAACTATATCAATACTGTGTAAGTCAACTTTTTAAAGTTTTCATCAGCTAAATGTTCAGCACCAGCTACAGCTAAATGTCTGTGACCCATTAATGACCCACTGTAGGGTCAAGTCTCCTCCCGCAATGAGAAGGATGTAGGCCGCCGTCCACCACGCTGGCTTAGTGCGGGTTGGTGGACATCACTTGCCCTTGAAAACATTTTTGTGACCTCTCAGACATGCAGGTTTCCTTGACCGCCACAGCAAGTGATTTTATTAACCGCACATAATTTTTAAGAAAGTCATTGGTGCGTGCCCCTGGGATTCGAACCCGGACCCCTCGAGTTTACTTTCATATTATTACGTCCATAATACCCGTACTACTTGCCGATTGTAAGTAACTATATTCTCAAGATACAACTATACAGAACAAGAACTTAACTGAATACTAAGGTACTTTGTTTTTATGCACATATAGTGTTATGTTCTTATGACGTGCTCATGATAAGTAGTTAAGTTTTATGCAGTTTTATATAGCGAATACCACTTTATATAATAAAAGTAGTTTAAGTGTATTGCCAGCCACCTGATCACTGCTGTATTCATTAATTTAAAGTTTGTTTAGCTTGTAATGCAAGCTAAAAAAAGCTTTAAATTAATGAATCTATACTAATATTATAAAGAGGAAACATTTGTATTTTTGTATGTTTGTAACGAATAAACTCAAAAACTACTGTGCCGATTTTAAAAATTCTTTCACCATTGGAAAGCTACATTCAGCCTGAGTAACATAGGCTATTAAATAAAAATAAAAAAAAATAAAAAAATCATTGGCAGAGCGAAGCCTCCTGGGTCAGCTAGTTTAATATAAACTTGCTTAGTCTGTATACATTAAATATCACTATAAAGATAAGCACACCGCACAACATAATCGTTTCGTAGCACCTGACCCATATAGATAAAGTTGTTCAATTATTTTTAACTGCAGATCTCTGCTAACTAATAATTGACACACTTTAGTTTATCAAAACACAACTCTATACAAATCGCGGTGAAGGAACCCAACACTTTAAATTTTACACTTTATGTCAATATCAATAAGGGTTAGTTTCCTTTGGCTTTTGTTGATGAACTATATTATAAAGTTTCAAAGGCAGTGGCTCATTTGTTATACATTTATCGATGATTGTTATGAATATCGTAAATTTTAATTGCGATATAATTTTATTGCTCTATTAATTGGTATAGAACGTTCTGTTATCTATGTATGCTATTTGAATATTCGAAAATAATAGTCTATGTTTCAGAACCCAATGCTCTAATTTATGGCTAGTGAGTTTAGTTTGTCAGTCAGTAACCCAAATGACCCACTACAGGCTCGAGTCTCCTCTCACAATGAGAGGGATGTAGGCACAGAACAGATAAGTTAGTACACCACGCTGGCCCAATGCGGGTTGGTAGTAAGGAGTAACTTAGGCTTTTATTTTAGAGTTCCACGCGAACAAAGTCGCGGGCACAGCTAGTACGCTAGCAGAATATATTTTTTGTCGCCCACGTTACGTGCCAGTAGATGTGAATAGAGCTTTACCCGACAAAAGCCCAAGCGTGACTAAACTCGTTAGTCGATTACCACTCCTCTACAAAATTCCATTTTTGAGGTGCGGCTCCTGCGATCATTTTGAACGCAATGACCGAAAAAAACCGGGAGAACGTTTACACGTATACGATACGTACGTAGATATCATAGAATATACGTAACATAGAATATGTAGGTAAATACTTTTTGTTTCATAGACAAAGACAAAAACGTTTATTCGCACGAATATGGGTTAGTTTAAGATATCATATTGACCTTTTCAGGTATGCAAATTTTCACAATAAAGTATTATCTATAAACTACGAGTAAGATGTTTCAAAACTAATATTAATCTTACATAATAACACGGTGTAATCACGGTTAAATTTACTCGTTCTGATTTATAGTTGTATTTTTATCATTTATCTTTTTTTATATAATATCAAACTTCGCAACCGAATACCGCAAACTTTTTTGGTTAAATACGTGGTGCTCATGTAGCTAGTGTAGGCGTAATACTCGATCCACTATAACTACATATTTAAAATCTAAACTTGCCATAAAATTAGTTAATATCCTAATCTCTATTACAAATGATATTACGTGATAACTGATAAGTGCAAAGTGTGATAACATGTACTGTAGAGTATATTTATCACGACTAATTTGGATGTTACTTATGGCTGGTGTCAGTAACATAACATCATGTATATAACATTTTATATTATTGATTTCCAAATTCAGTACCTATCCCCAGTCATATTCAGTATATTATTATTCAGTGTTTCCGTGATATCAAGTTATCATCACTTTTTATAGCAAAAACTAAAATATTATTCGTAAAGTTACCCTTTAGTGAAAGTTAGTCTCTCTTTTAGGTACGGCTTATTATACGTAATTTCGTATAGTGGTGTCTACCACACGCAAGTCTCAAATTACTTTAATTCATATAAAACCTTGAACTTTTTGGCAATGTCTTCCGTGGTATGACAAGGTTTTAATTAATTGGTATATTCATATTTTATTAAATAGTATTCTTTTATTTTGAATAAGTTGTAGAGCCACTGTACATCGCCCGGGGAGGTACCACCACCCTCTTATCCCGCCTCAAAACAGCATATATTATTCTTCATGTCTTGTGTTTCCTGTCTGTTACTAATTTTACCATCAGGTGACCTGTCTGTCTGTTTCCTGCTCTTTTATATAAATACTAGGTTCCGCCCGCGACTTCGTTCACGTAGGCCAGGGTTTCTCAAACTTCCGGCTCCACCTAACCCTGTTAAAGTTTCCAGGTGACAGCGAACCCCTTAACTAACTAATTAAACCCCCCTCCCCTCCTACCCCCCAAAGAAAACAATAAAATGGACGGTTGAAGATAATAAGGTTTTTATTTCAATAAAAGGTAACAAATAAATAAAGTACCAAAAGAAATATATTTTTTATTGATATTAATGTCATGGGTGTGCTTATTTCTTGTCACAAATGGAGTCAATTATAGGAGTAATTTTGGACAATTTTAACCTTAATTCTGACTCGGCATCAAGTCGATTTCTGTATTTAGTTTGTATCATGACCAGTGTCGCCAGTGCGTCAAACAAACAAACATCGAGCCATCCATACATCCATCCATCCTTAAAAACATTCCCATTTACAATAGTAATAGGAATACCTAACAGTAACAATACACAGACACAATCTTAAGAAGATCCAGTTATCTCCCAGAATACACTTCAGGATATAGATACTCAAACTAAGTCCATAAACATCTTAGCACGTCAGCACCATATTGGTACCTGGTCTGAATGATTGATTGATCACCCACGATCGTCCGGGTCGCAGCGACAGATCACGGCTCGATATACTCGGTTACGCATACATATTGACCTTGAACACCGAATCGGGCAAAGACATTGCGTTTGCCGCAAAGAGCAGCGGAAAAATGGGTTCAAAATAAATGTAACATAAAAAAATCATTTCATAAGATTTTTCTTGTACAAAAAGCATACCATCAGACCATGATTTAAATGGTCACATTAACATGGACGTCTAACAAAAATAATGTTCTCTATTCTCATTATGTCGCGAGCACCGCGGCCGTCGCACGACAATAGAATCATAGCGCAGCTCAGAATTGGCCCAAAAAAATTCGTGAGACAAAAAAAATTACTTTTAGTATGGAAATGGACCGCTTCTGAGAAGCGGCAGCCGCGGAGCTTGCGACATAAGGAGAAGACACCCTTAAAGATGTTACTGAGATCGTATGAGGTGAGATTTTAATGATGCACTCTGCATTGCTGCGCTTTAGAACTAAAATCTTCCCCTTAAACAAAGTCCTGTTCTAACCTATAACCCTTAACCCGTGTCTTTAAATGTCAAATTTCACATTATTTAATTTAACTTGAATTGAATTATTTAATATTTACGAAGTAACGTACCGCTATGCGGTGGCTTAGCCCAGTGGCTTAGAATTCGACCTCGAATTGAGGGGTCCGGGTTCGAATTCCAGTGGCACGCATCAATTTGCAAAAAAGTTATGTGCGCTTTATAAAATATAAAATTAAATATCACCTGCTGTTACGGTGAAGGAAAACATCGTGAGGAAACCTGCATGCCTGAGAGTCCACAAAAAAAATGTTCTCAAAGGTATATGAAGTCCACCAACCCGCAGTAGGCCAGCGTGGTTGACTATGGCCTACATCCCTCTCATTACGAGAAGGAGACCCGACCCTGTAGTAGGTCATTAATGGGTTACTGGCAACGCACCGTGTAGGCAATAAATAGCCTACATTGCGTAAGAAAGTCTGAGTGTGCGAAATATGTACCCGCTGTCGCTTGTATCACAGACCAAACCGATCGAGTTACACAGGCAGCCATATGAGTAATTTTTGTTTGTAAATACGTAATGAATGAAGACACATATGTTTCAGGTTTTATTGAACTGGCCTTCGTGTAGTAATCGTTTATTGTATAATAATGTACTGCATTGTTATTAGTCTGTATAGGAGCAGTCTGTATAGCTATTTGACATGCCGTATATTAGTTACTTTTATATGTAAGTATGTAGTGAAATCTTTCACGCAAAAACGGCTTTGAATGAAATTTGTTACACCGGTAAATTATAAGCTGAAAAAACATATAAGGTACTTTTAACCTCTATGGTACTTTTATGGTACATAGTGACCCACTGCAGGTTCACAACGCAGGTTTCCTCATGTTTTTGTCCAAGTTTGCTAGTATTACGACAATATAAATAAGTGCAAAACAATGCAAATGAACAAAATTCGAAAAATATTCTCAAGCATTAGGTAAATATAATAAAATTTCGAAGTAATTCAATATCAGAAACCGCATATCGATCCCGTGTTACGCATTCCACTTACATCAGAGTCTCTAAGAATACTCCAATCGTATTTATACTCATAGTTATTAAGTATATTTAGAATTCTAGATAATTTAATTCAACAACAATAGTATAAAATTCACAGTAAGTGTAAGCTTAGTTCTCTTAGAAATCCTTGGAGATTCTTTTACGAGGTTATCGCGCTCGAATTATGTATGTTTCACCTTAATACGCAAGAATTTCTGAAAACGGAGTATATAAGTTATTAAAATTTAATAGGTATAGACCGAAAAAACTTGAAGGGTTTTGTATTTTTTATTTTAAATAGAAACCGTGACATAGCAGCGCCATCTGTTGTCGAATAGCCGAAACCTATTTTTTTTTATTAATTCATTGACTAGTAGAGTAGGATTCTACCTCCCAGGACCAACTCAATAACTTATGGTTCTATTTAAGATTCCGTTTCTGGTCTAACTGGTCATTTTCAACATCTGTATTATAAAATTTATATTGATTTTAATTTTAAATTAATCATGGCTGTAGCTGCTTACTTTCACTGCATTTCCTTGAATTGATGAGGCCAGTTCTTTCCGCTGCACAGTGTACAGACTGAATTAATGACAGGCTTAAAGCTTACAGGGATTTATGTCATAAAACCGCAGCAAACTCCGGTCGTTATGCGTTTAGCATAATTATAATCTGTGTATATCTTATACGTTTTACTTACCTACTTACAAAAAATCCTCAAATAATACAATTTAAATAATACCTAATAAAAACCATAAATATTTTAACTTTATATTTTAAATTAAAATTTTTGTTACTTAGCAACATATATTGTTTCGCTACTCGACCAGAGATGGCAGCACTGAAAACACATTCACTGATTGAAGTATTCACTTCCTAAAGATGTTTCAACTAATAACTAGATGGCGCTGCTCGCTCGTATTCATAATTATATTCCTGTTGGTTTAGTATAGCATGTAGTACCAGAAGCATGCTGTCCCACGATGTTCAAATGGGCATTACTGGAGATTATTTTTCAATTACTATATTTAAGAAATATGCTTTTACAAAACAAAATTTTAACAAACACAATAAATACCTAAAATAATTATATAAAACCAAACTAATTATAAAAAAACAAATTAAAAACCTATTTTTTTCACTTTTGAATCGGTAATTGTTGTCAAGATCTTTCTACACTTAATTAATAATAATAACTACACTGTGTCAGTGATACACAAAAACTATTTTTAGCCCCGAACAATAAATAAGTCAACGACCTCGCGGCCTAACAGGATTCCTAACAAGGGTGTAAATTTAACAGGCAATTTTCCCCAAGGGTGTTGCAATTTGTCGAGTCATTTGATGGACGCATTTAGCACTGTTTGCATGATCGTAAAGAGTCCACACCCTCGGCTGCCCGCAACCACCCACGACCACACCACATTAGCTAGACCTACCGCGCCTCCTTTTTTCATGTATCGGACAATGATAAAAGAACATTTCTTTTCGTGATCGGAGGCCAGTATAAACTGGACGGTGAAAACCTCGTCCACCCATTGGCAGGTGACCACTATCACGTCACCCTCACAATTGAATCGTGGCCGTAAACCTGGTCTAGTTCCCCATTGTCGTCGCGCCGGACACCCACACTACAATTCACACCTTCAGTCCGACACCTATCGATGACACGTCGATGGACGAACGTCACAATCAATCAGTGAATTTGTAAACATAGATCATGTTTTAAAATCCTTAACGATGTTTTGCGTATCGTCTTGGAGGAAATGAACTGGAGGACACAAAACATATTAAAGATCCTACAAAAGTTTTTCGCAAAGCGCCTATGCAAACGAAGGAAGATGAACAATCTAAAACGAAGAAGGGAATCCGTCGCATCCGTCTATCGAAAAACTACCAAGTTTCTATCGGCCAATACTTCTCAGTTGTTGAAGAAAACCGCTAATAACAAGAAGTATCGTTTGCTAGCAAGAGTCGCCGAAGAATACCAACGCAGTGAAGAGAGAGATGGAAGTTATCAAGAGGAAGACAGTGAAAGTGACAACGACTTGGGGGAACGAGACTTAGATTATTACTTGGGCGTCAGAAAAAAGGAAACCTATTGGCGTGATCCAGCAGCCAAAGAACAAATAATGAAGGATTATCTAATGTACCACTGTGGAGTATCTGAAGAAGATTACTATAAGCTTTACAAAAAGTCAACTCCAAAAGTTTCATACACAGTGCAACCGAAACTTAAACAAGTCCCATTTAAAATACATAGAAAAAGAGATAGGAAATCCTCCAACTCGAGAGAAAGTTCAGATTCCTGGCGCGAAAGGACTAATATATTCAAAATATTTAACAGAAGAGATAGCGAAACAACATCAGATAGTTACAGCGAATGCGAATCTAACGATGATATCAGAGAGTCGAACGATATCGATAACGTTGAAATGGACAAAAACGATATTGCTATTTGGAACTTGTCAGCGCACTTCGATGGCCTTAACACATTTGATAATATATTAGATGATTTATCAATTGAGGTGCGGAAATCGATAGATGTTGTATTAGTTAATTAGGTTTATAGGTCTCTGATTATCGGAACATGCCACTATTAAAGTACTATTTCTTTGTTCACAGGGCGTTCGAATAAAGGAGGTGTCGGATGGAAGACCCTGCGACAACTGTCCAGAACTCTGCCCTGGTTTCATTTCGCATCCATGGAGGTCAGTGTCATTTGATAATTATCAGTTTTAATTCAGTATTAATATATTTAAATAACTTAACATCGAAAAGATATGGTAAAAAATAGTTAACGATAATAACATTGTTAGGTATAAGTCCTTAATAAACAAGAGAATTTAAATTCACATAAGCACATAGGTATCAACAAATAAACTAATTCTGAAAGAAAGCCAAGAGCTATTATTGTTACAATTAGTGAACAACGGGCCGCGTAATTACGGCACAGTACATTTACACCAAACAAACAATTGGTTAACGGACAGGGCAGAAGTTTAATCTCCGAGCATTATCGCTCAGACGTTGAACCGGCGCCTTGGTCCGGGAGACTGATAACCTTATCGGCACTTTCATTCATTTCTCGAGCGCCACAACAGTCGAACGTGTACAAAATCATCGATTAAGAGGAAAAATATACAGCCTTGAAATTGAGAGGTCGCAGGCGCATATAAACAATCGGTCTGGCATTGTCAATCGCGCGGTCGACGCGGTTACACGTCTGCACTAAGCATAAACATTAAATTAAACGATGTGTTTATCGTTAAAACAAATGGAATGGGCCGAGATATACCGACGTGTTGTGAAAAATGAAAGCGATAAGGAGACACCCGTGAGACAGATACAGAAATTCCCGTCGAGGGAACGGAATTACGCGGTGCGGCGGAAGAAAAACAATAACAATTTTCGGTCGCATGCGAATTGCCACGACTGCGCCCGAATCGCCTTAGAAGAGAGTAGGTGATCAGTGCTAGTTCCAAATTGTGCATGGACAAGTTATGTGTTGTGTAATTACGAAACAAGTTCCATTTCGACACCATCGAAGACTTTATTGATCTGTTTGCTCACGACGCCGGGACCAATTGACGTTGACGTGTTTTTGCTCAATAGCGTTGCAAGTTTGTAGTTTTTATTGCGAGTTTTAACACTCGGGACGATATTGTTAATTTAAACGCGCGTATCAAGGGTCAAGCCTGTTTGGCCTCTGTATCTTTAATAACATGTGTGTACGTCAATATCAATAGATTTACGCATGCATAGAATAATGATGTTCAGTTTTAAATCTTAAATTACGAGGTATTGGTCAAAAAATAATGTAACGTTTTAAAATTCATTAAATCTT
Organism: Erynnis tages; assembly: GCA_905147235.1. Taxonomy (NCBI): domain Eukaryota; kingdom Metazoa; phylum Arthropoda; class Insecta; order Lepidoptera; family Hesperiidae; genus Erynnis; species Erynnis tages. Next base: position 1,980,648 of record LR990076.1, read on the forward strand.
CTATTGACATAATTAGCTCAGTACAAGATATTGTTTAAATATAATTCATAATAATGACAGCACACACAAATAGAAAATAAATACTCTTTTGATATAAGTAGTGACGAAGATTATGCATTACATAATCTTCGTCATCTAACCTCCGAGTTCTTATAATATTTGTTATTTATCATGATAATTTATATTCTTTTAACTATACCTATTTATTTTAAAGCCAAAATTATAATTATTTAGACTTTATTATAATGTGTTTTATAATATACGACTGATTGTAAGAAATGATGTGTTTTTTTATGATTATGGTATAATTGTGCAAGCTAATTGTAGGTATTAGTAAGATTTAAATTTATTATAATTTGTTTTATAATATACGACTGATTGTAAGAAATGATGTGTTTTTATGATTATCGTATAATTATGCAAGCTAATTGTATTAGTAAGATTCAAATAGTTATTATATGACCTAAGTTCTTATTAGTAAATTTTAAAATGTTTCAAAATAACCTAAATAAACAGTAAATGGTATGTCACACAGACGCAATGACTAAATATAGAGGCTTAATTGCCCGACTACCTAGTTCACTCAGGGTTATTGCTCATTTGTATCAGTTACACTACAATTTAGTTTCATTGGACACAAGTACCTATAGAATTTATTTTTACCAACCTTCTACTTTTCTATATCAACATACAAAGGCAAAATGAGTAAATTCACCAACAAACTAACAACCCCTTTCTTTGACGAAAGATTTTGCTATTTAGTTTTATTTGTGATTTTTTAATTCCACACGTATTTGATAAATTCGATACAATACTGATACACGCATTATTTTTGACAAAGCACCAATAGTTTTATATCAATACGTGTGTTGAAAGTAAATAAATTTATCCTGTGTTTTTGCTTCCTGGTCTAAATGAACTTGAAAAACAGAAAAGGAAGAACCGGAACTCTATAGTAGATATACTAGATGGAATAAGGTAGTCGCTATGATTTAAGAGATCCAGATCTGCTAAATATACCAAAGTAGAACAGAATATCTATGCTAGAGATAATCGTATCAAGATAGAGCTCTAGATTCAATTAACGTAGCGAATGCAAAACTGGATTCTCTATAGTAGAGATAAAATTACCTACATTAGATATCAAAATCTAAATTTCGTAAACACAGTTAAGGCAGAATCGAAACGCTAAGAAAGGTAGAGATAGCCGTGCAAGATAGAGTTTTTTGTATTATCAAACAGGAAAACATGAAATGATAACGTTGGTTGATTAAAACAACAAAAAATCATATTACCAACTTAAAGCTATGTAGCCTTAATATTAATCCAAAAAATCGCTCATAGAAAAAATAGATCTCAGAATATAATATTATGCAGAACTTAAACCTAAATATTTTATATATTTGGTTCGATAATTACATCATAATGTTAAGTATATCATGTAATACTTATCATGTATGTACTTATCAATCTAGAAATCAAATGTCTATTACGTGTAATTCTTTTTAATCACATCAAAGGATAGGTATTGTAAGTGTCATTTAAAACCGGTTTTAATTTTTGTTCATATTTAATAAAATTGCCTTGGATGTAACTCTTAAGTCCGGCTGTCGGGCGTTGGTCTCTCCTTACAATAGCCTAGAGTATATCTACTCCAACCACACTGCTACAATCATCAATAAAACTCGGTACCGAGGCTCAGGTGCCCTCCGAAGTACGGAGGCGCACAAATTCGCCACTATTCGCCATTATCACCCAATCCAAGTGCTGACCGGACCCGATGTTGCTTAACTTTCCAATCGTTTGGAATCTACTCAAGCAGCGAGGCTATACATGCTTCGAAATTGCCTTACGCCTTTCAAAATACTGAAGAATTTGCAGTCATTACGAATTTCGAAGTAATCGATTGTTATAATTTATGAACAAAACAAAGCAGATAACAGCCGGATATAACGAAGTTATCGTATCGAAACGTTATGGCACTTCGTTCTAAATCCAAAGATGAGCTTCTTGCAAGCGATAATGGCATTAAAGGAATACCAGTTAAGGCTATTTTTGCTTGAGGGGGTAAAAATTGCAGCCACGCGACGCGATGAGTAACGTTTGCAAAATAAAACAAAAGATATTGAGTCATTTAAAACAATGAATGCTGTATAAACATTGTGTTTAGGACTAAATCTGTTAGCAACTTTGCTTCTTTGTTAACACTTTTCTCCTGTCGATGTTTTTATGGTAGGTATTGCTTTATTGTAGATTTTGTTATTAAATAAACTTTAGAAATTATAAACTTTTTCATATATTCAAAGTAGTTAAAGAGTTTGCAAGTCTCGTGATGTTCATTGCAGCTAATCACAAATAAACAATCCATTTTAACAGTATTAAAGGCCATTCGCTTGTATATCTTGAATTTTGTCGCGTCGATCGGTTGGGGCGAAAAATATTGCAGATAACACACGAGTTAAAGCGGATATAGATTAACTAGCTCAAAAAGAGTCTCACAGATATCGCCTATAGATATAAAAACTTCATCGTATATATCAAAGTCGTGTTCCTTGAAACAATTAACATTGAGCTCTCCGTATGCAAACTATAAATAAATAAATTAGAATTTCTGCAATGAGCAAAGGTCGTTAAGTTGATTGACTTCCGCCAGTCGCAGTGAGCTCATACTTGTAGCTCAGATGCACTTGAAAAATTAGACGTTAGTAGGTATATTGTAAATCAATACCACGCATACCAACTCTATCTGGGTATGTAAGTTTGTATGTAAACACACTGTATATCAATTTTTTGTTAAACCTAAAATATTTCTTGGGGGTCCAAAGGTGATGTTATGTGGTGACTGCAACCACGTGTGCAAGGTGCAAGGCACACAACAAGGTGTTGTATCTGGCCATCTGGCCTTTTTGCTCCCATTAATCACTAAAAAATCATATACTCATTTAATATTCAACACATTGTCATGTGCAAATGATGAATAAATTAATTTTAAATTCGGTATTATAACAATGAACATACGCCTCAATTAAACAAACATTTGCATCGATTCGTAATATTTACTCTTTGCCAATCAAATTCACGATTACTGCTTAGTTTACTAACACAGCGCCATCTATTGTCGAGTAGCAATTACTAAATTATGTATTTAAGTGACATCTGTTGGGGATAACTAGTATATTATTTATAATGTTATTAGGAACTTACAATAGATGACTCTGATAGCAGAATACACCTAAACCGTTTTTTAACTCTTCGGTTTTTTCTTCTATTGCTGCATTTACGTCATTGACAATAAAATAATAATAAGAAATGGTTTTCAAATTTTCCTATTGAAATATTACTTAGGTATTAGAGAATTTAAAGGAGGTGTTCCCTTGCGTCCCGACAGCAGATGGGATAGGTATAAAGGCCAGCTTCATTTCACCAAGCGAAAAGTTCAGTTCCGTAGAGGTTGCCGTTGGAGCAGCGGAAGAATATCATAAAAACAAATCTGTGACCTGACATGCAAACGTTGCATATTGTTGTATTCTACAAGAACTTAACAGATAGCATCGTCCCAGTAAACCCGTCAGGGTGATGGTAGCCAATCAGTTTCTTTCCACATAAATAGGTCTAGTGAGTATGTCCAAAGATATATTAATAACTTATCGTACTCCGAGAACTTGTTGCAAATTCAAAGAGCTCAATCCAGTTCCAGTTAAAGCTTACTGGAAATCAATAACCAATTTAAAATTAAGCAATTATAATACTGTAACCACTAACCACGGTAAAGTGCACACACTCAACTCAACATAAAACACAGAGTATGTACCTACGTAGAAGTCAAGTTTCATTCAATGTGCGCTCCAGTAACGAACACAGAAATTGTTCTCACTCTACTGTTCCGAGATTTTGATCAACACTTTTTTTAATTATAAGAAAAGCAGACAGCCTCATCAATGGTAAGTGGTCACCGTCGACACGAGCAACACCAGAGGAGTCGCCAGTGTGTCTCCAGCTTTGAAGCAGAGCCCTTTTTACGCCCTTATCGAAGAAGCACATGTACTGCGAAAATTTACGAAACGTTCGCGAAATCGGGATGACTCCTCCACATCCCGTTTTCGCGCCACAGATCTATACGATGATAATGAAACTTCAGTCTCCGGAGGGTGGTATAATGATGATACAGTTGTTACACGAACCCAAGGACACCCACGTCCGACCTTAAATGCAGTATCTCCGAAAACAGATCTCTTGACTTTCTGTATTGTCTGTGTTTTGTGATACATATTTGCTATCTAATGAAGGGTAAATTCAGATAAGATAGTACGAGTAGGTACGTCCCAATTTTGCCTCTCGTAATAGATTATTTCGTACTAATGATAGCAAAGATTAACACGGTATGATAAATAGGGAAAAACTATAAACCATACCCTGCACTAGTTTTATCTGGTTTTATCAGATACGCGTAGATTTAAATTTGTAACTAGTAACCTTACGATTTTATTTGTAACCATACAAATTATGACCCTGCCTATTAATCCTATTATCCGGATCTTTTTTACCTGTCAACGGCGAAGCCAAATGGAGTGTACATCCAGCGATACTTAACATATCTTTTTACTTGTCAATTTGTTTCTTCGGTAACCCAGAATCCAAAACTTTAATAAGAATTTGCTGGCTTCCCCGTGGTTTATTTACAGGACGCCTAACAGTTTTTATTTTGATTTAAATCACATATCAAGTATAATAAAAATTCCATACGACAACACCACAAAACACGTAAGCTACGGCACAAAAACTACATTTTTATCTTTGTAAAGTAGTACTGCCAAACAAAATGTTTTTATGTAGAGTAAGTAGTGTGGTAGCGGCGTCTTATAAATCCATTATTATTATCAAAACGACTTAAAATGTAGTAGCAATGCGCGCCATCGCGCATTCCTTCGTAAAGTTCGGAATCCCTTGAACTTCAGCGAGACCTCTAAGGTAAACAAACAAGCGACGAAATCACAAGCAACAAACCAACCCGTTAGTTTGGTTCACTCACTTGAGGTTGACGGCGTTGACGCCGCATTTGTCATTTGAAAGTCGGGTCGTACGCGCGTCGCAAGAGGCAAATTCGCGCGCGATCTTCGCGGTATTTCCGAACGAAAGTTTTAAAAAAGGAACCTATTGTTTTAATCTAATGTGCAGTGTGAGTGAATTGTTACGTTCAGCTTGTGGATTTTTTATTGATAAATTTTGTTTTAGTGTTTTTTGCGTGTTGTGTTCATAAAGGAAATTACGGCGAATTGACCGATAACGTGAGATATCAGTATGTTTGTAGAGTTTATAAAACGTTTGTGTGTTTTAAAACAATTTCAAAATTCCCAGTGGGTATTTTCTTTAAAAATAGAACTCGATTAACGTCTGATGTTGTCTAGGTAATTTAATTATAAAAAATGGCATTACAGTTAAATTTAACTGCTAACTGCGGTTAGCAATTGTCATAATTTGCATGAAGTTATCCTTATTTACGCGATTTAACAATGCGAATATTATATAAATTTGTTAGAAAATATAACCACAACTCATTTAACTTACCGAATTTAAAGGTGTGTTTGTTTAACCTATTTTAATAACTACTATCTTTACATAGCGACCAATAATTATTTACTAAGGACAATTCTGGTTTAGTAGGCACATAGCTTCTTTATATTTGAGTTTATAGGTTGTACCTAGTTAAATATTATAAAGTTTTTCCTTCGAGCTGACATGAGTCATTCCACGATGGCAAGCATTGGCTGGTGGCTCTCGCAAATGACTCCTTATTTTGGTATGAATTTCTGTGGAATGAAGTTAGTAATAGGTAAGTCTTGTATACTAGCTAACTTACTCATTGATAATGAGTACATTCATACTACGCTGAATAAATAATGAATATACTTCTATTTATATAATATTATTAAATATCCTTAGAATATGAATAGGAATTATCTAATTTTTCTTTTAATGTTTAATTATTACTATTGGTGAAATTCGCGTTGCTTAAAATCCGTTGCTCAGTTAGAAAGATCCATAATGTTAGTAGGTACCTACGTACATACTTACGGCGGGAAGAGACTTAATCTAATAGTATGTCATGTAGAGAAGAAAGCGGTGTAAATGAAATAGGTGCCTACTTATGGTTCCAAAAGGCATCAAAACCAGCAATACAATTTTTAATTACTTACTTTTAATAATAACAATCAAAACCATAAAATGGTTATTGAGTAACAAACGGACATGCAGTCCTCACCTGATATTAAGTGGTCCAGTAGCCCTTAGACACATCCTACTTCAAGTAGAGAAGAAATCCTAAGTATGTATGCGGTTGTATCGCATGCATGTATAGCAAAAATTATTATTGCGTCATACGTATCTTCTTTTTCGTGAGCACTTACGAGTATGATGTCCACCGTTGGGCATACCTATGCCTCTCAAAGGCCTCTTCATGCCGCACGGTCCATGGCTCTTCGATGCCAATGCGTGAGTATAGATTCGATAAACCATACTTAGTGAATCAGACAAACACATCGCGTTTCAATCGACATGCCATCTCCGTTAAATGGTACTCGTACCTAACATGCTTTCTTTAAGAAAAACGCTAATTATAAACATTGAACAATCATTTATCGACCGGCGATCTGATCTCGCAAATCCATGCAAAGAAACGAGGTAATTTCGTCACAGACGAATGATCGAACGTTTTGTTCTGGCGCCAATCGGCTATAGGTACCCAGGGTTGTCATAAATAACATAAATAACAATTAACATTAAAAAATCTAAGGATGACACGCAGGAGCCTTGTAAAATTCAGAAAATATAAAATGAAATAAATTATTAATGCGAAAAATATCATTCATTCGGGAATAAGTTCTACAAAATTTTCTTCAAATTTCTACGAACTGCCCTGAACTCTGCGATGAACCAAAATAAATAAATTGCCCCTTTTTTGTATTGAGAACATTAAAATATCAAAAAAAAAAGAGAAAAAAATATTGTTTTTGTCCTTTTGGCTAATATTTTTAATGGAATTAGAGTCCATTACTTAGACATAAGTCGAGGTAATGAACCTGATAACTAATAAAATTGTCCTTGTCTGAGGATCGAATTTGAGGACCCTTAAAGAGTTAGCAACTCCCTAGAATAATAATAATTGAAGCGCTCGGGTTATTTCGTTCGTCATTTTCGAGTGTTATTTGAATTTCATAAAGCATTTTTCCTCAAAAATCTTTTCATTAAAAAAATATACCCATTCCACATTCTATCTAAGGGATCCAAAGGGTTAATGGGTTTTGATGTCCAGTGGTGAGTCATAGTAAAGTCACTTCCCCACTTACTCAGGTGGCTTTTCTATTCCTCTGCTTTGTAATTGGCATAAAAAAGTAAGATTAGGAAATGGCCTCATAACTGAATGCTCATGGTGGCAGCCCTGTCTGTGTACCGTATGTCATTAATATTTTTCTACATACGAGTACAATGTACCCAGTTATCGTACCTTATTATTAATGTGAGATATGTCTCATAATCTTGGAAAATTGCCAACAAAAAACCTAAATCTAACAAATTGTTGGTGACGTAAAATACGACGCGATAAATTTATAAGCTGTCCCGAATTTTATTGGAATACTTTCTTAGGTCCATGATATTTGCCCAAGGATATAAAACTTCACACGGGTCTATTTTTTGTGAAAAACAAACTAACTCGTTACTTAAAATCGTATACCTACTTTATTTAGACACCATCTTCATGAAGAGTAAGGTATAGTAATTTTTTCAATTACGACCATTTTTAATCTGCTATTCTGTCTATGATCATTATTGTTTTATTGATTTCCTCAAACAATTTTCCCTTTGTCATTTTATCTCTAAAATGTTATAAGTACTGATGCTAGCAACCATAAAATGTTAAATTACGCGTTGAACTTTAAAACATCAAACAGTTTAGACGCGCTACTCATTACAGTAACGACTTCACGTAAATATTAGTTCTGTCAATATTTAAACAAAAGTAGGTAAACATTTTAGTTTCTATTCTATTAGTAAGTGGCTTCAGCATTGTTCTGGGAACCGGATCATTTGTTGATTTGTCGGTTAATTTTATAACAATACGAGCTGTGCCCGTGGATCCGTCCATGTTATGTTTCCAATTAATGAAAAATAAAGGAACAAAAAACAAAGACACTACCCTAGTGACTGTTTAGTATCTTAGCAATTGATATTTTTTGATTTTTTTTTAATAACTTCACTTTGCTACAGTAGGGTATTACGGCCTATGTCAAAAAGCTTTTTATATGAATTCGTAAGTCATAAAAACCCATAAAAAATTGGAAAAAAAAATTTACAAACAAATATTATGTAAATTACACTGCTAATGACATCACGCCGATAGCTTTCATGGCGTATAGCGTTTTTGACATTTGAAAAACAGACGATACTGTTCTGGTAGTTTGTTGAAATTTGTTGAACAAACATGCGTCGTGTGCATAATAGCTGGCTGGGTGTAACAGTTATGTATGCCAGTTGTTTATGCTCTGGTTTGCATCGTCTCGGATATCCGTAAATTGCACATATTTAAAAGCTTTCTAGGAGAATAATTTTGTCACAGTTAGGTATTAAAACAATATTCACAATAGTAAGTAATTAATACAAGAGAACATTTATGAACGACTAAAATCTAGGCTCTTTCAATATTTTTTTAAACTTTTAGAAAAAATAAATGAAGAACCTTTTACTAGAATATATTATGTTATATGTACATAAATATGAATGCTTATTTGTTTAGTACATGTAGCGTATTAAAATGAAACAACTTAAAAGATTTTCGGAAAAGCTCCAAGTAAGTTTTAGGTATTTTTTTAATTTTAAAAATATCTTTAAAAACATCACCTCTTAAAGTCTAATGAGAGAGAGAGAGAGTTGTTCATCGTTCTGCTCAATTTTGAATCACCGAAATTGCAAAATAGCTACGTGAAGTTACTACACCAACAAAGGTGTTGTATATCTACATACATATATCTGAATTAACTTTTACCGTTCGTTCTATTACATTCCCCTTATTAAGGTCAAACATTTTTAAAAGTATCAGACCATTTGTTTGTTTAAAACTGAACTTCAAAGATTTTAAATGTATGCTGAGCCCTTTGGGATAAATATAAAAGTGACATTGACCGGTCATTGCGTATACCTTCAAAATACTTTTAACTGACGGCGCCAAACACTAATCTATACAAAATGGGGGATAACACGGGGACGTTAATTACGCATAATTAACGTACTTTTCACACATTGCAATCAAGATTCCTTAATGTACAAATTTGACATTTAACAATGATGAGACAAACGGAAGTTTAAATATGTAGACTTTGACTAATAATGTTGTAAATCTGGCAGCTGCAAAGATCGAATGCAAATTGCAACTACATCTTTAAAAAACAAGTTTCCAAAATAAAATTATAAGTACACGAAAACATTTTTAATTCTTCTCCATCTTTGTTGTACTGATGTTTGTATCTGTTGACGTAAACTATCTTTTTTATTTGTTTAGAAGCCGGTATTGCGTAGGTAACATTTTTCATTTGTTACAAAATGGACAATTCTGTTTCTCCGTGTTCACGATGTAACCGAAACCCACGTCCTGCGTAAACGTTTAAGATCAAAAAGGTGGTTAAAAATGTTTATCCGGCAACGATCGTAAATTATAAATTTGACGCGAATTTTTATTGTCTATGTTTAGAATTCTTTTTTCGTATTTACGTCGAACGAAAAAAACAAAAGACGCGCGATAAATGGCGTGTCATTAAAATATTTTGAATTCAGAATGTGATTGATAGTTACACTTTCTTTTGTTCTTATGTATTCATAAGTATTTAAAACTATATTTTAAAAGCTATGTTATTTTGTACGAAGCTTATTGTGCTGTCAATAAAATTGACGTCTGCCCAAAAACTATTTAGCATGCTCATGTGACCTTCTCTGTCTATGAATGGGACAGCCCGTTGAAGACAATGATTTTTTAACATCTATGACCTACTGTGCTATTGTAGGTATTATATGCGTACATTGAATTTCTTGTCGACACTTAACTATAATTTTTTAACCGACTTCAAAAAAAGGAGGAGGTTCTCAATTCGTCTGTATGTTTTTTTTTTTTTTTTTTTTTTTATATTTGTTATCGCCGCATTCCGTCATTTGTTAACCGATTTGAATTTTTTCTTTTTGGTTGGAAAGATATTACTTTGAATTTGGTCCCATATTAAGTTAGTGTTGATCTGATGAAGAGTTTCGGAGATACAAAGTGGAACTCTTCAACGGATAAGAGTTAAGGAACCGGGTTAAAAAATTATTATTATTGGTCACATTACCTTTGCAGAACTATGTAGACATAGACCACCTTCGAGTCTGATGATGGAGTGGAACTCGTTTTTATTTTATATTTCCGACCGCCGTATTCCATCATTTGGTAACCAATTTGAATTGTTTTTTTTTTGGTTTGGGAGCTGTTACTTTGGATTTGGTCCCATATTAAGTTGGTGATGATCTGATGAAGAGTTTCTGAGATACAGAGTAGAACTCCTCAACGGATAAGAGTTAAGGAACCGGGTTAAAAACATATTATTGTTAGTCACATTACCTTTGCAGAGCTATATAGACATTGACCACCTTCGAATCTGATGATGGAGTGGAACTCGTTATAAGATAGGAATAATTAAATCGTGTTTAAAAGTTCACTTAAATAAACCATACAAATTATAATTACATTTAAACTATAATTATGGTATCCGTAAGGTTACCATTGAGAAGCCAGTTGCCACTGGCGTTTTTAGACTGTAAAAGTTTCGCATAGCTCTGCCATGTATAGTAACAAATACTAGCGACGGGTATCCACGATTTTCCCAAGTACCTACGAAAACGAATCTAATGCAGTAGTTACCTACTTCCGAACGGCCATACCTCCGACCTCCGGTTTCTCAGAATTTTAGTATACTTGCCTATTTTTCTTTTATATTTGTTATCACCGCATTCCGTCATTTGTTACCAGATTTGAATTTTTTCTTTTAAGTTCGGAAGATGTTAGTTTCAATTTGGGCCCATATTAAGTTGGTGTTGATCTGATGAAGAGTTTTGGAGATACAGAGTGGAACTCTTTAACGGATATTAAGTAGGTGATGATCTGATGAAGAGTTTCGAAGATACAGAGTGGAACTCCTCAACGGATAAGAGTTAAGGAATCAAGTTGATAAATTATTATTGTTGGTCACAGAACCTTTGCAGAACTATATAAACATTGACCACCTTCGATGCAAATGATGTAGCGGAACTCGTTATAAAATAGGAATAATTAAATCGTGTTTAAAGCAAGTTAATTTAAATAAACTGTACAAATTATATATTTAAACATTAATAATGGTAATCCGTAAGGTTACCATTAAGTAGCCAGTTGCCGCAATCTATGATGAAGCATTAAAACTAAGATACCAGAGTCAGATAATAGAGTGGAAGTGAAACTATGACAACTAAAAAGCATTAAATAAAATAATTTTAAACAAAAATGTGAACCGACTTCAAACTAAAAAGTAAGAAATAACTTTACAAACAGACTTCAATAATAAGGTATTTTTGGAGTCTGTGCCCAAGTTCATCCTCAGTTTAACCTCAAGTAACCTCATTTTTACAGACGAGTTTTAAAGTCATGAAGAAATCATGATATGTTTTACTATAAAACTTACTACTTTATATATTTTACTAAAAAAGAAGTATGTAGGTAAATATGTACTTAGGTAATATTTTATTCATTTATTATAATTGTACGGGCTAGTATCGACACCATACGATAGTCAAAGAAAAGATGTTGTTAAAGTTTATAATATTTATTGTTGTACACTGTAGGTATGATAATGATGTTGCTATGAGTACGAGCGCGATATGTTCGTATCCCAAATGCATACTAAATTGAAAATGTGACCGGCGCGTGCTATACGAAAAACGCGCTGACGGTTGGTGTACGGTTGCACCGTACAATAATGTACAATAGAAAGAGAGACTTTCTTTCTGTTGTATCATAAAATAATTTAAAAAAAAATGTGAACTGTCTTCAAACTGAAAAGTAAGAAATAACTTTACAAACAGACTTCAATACTTAATAAGATATGTTTGGAGTATGTGTAAAAATGAGGTTACTTGAGGTTAAACTGAGGATGAACTTGGGCACAGACTCCAAAAATACCTTATTATTGAAGTCTGTTTGTAAAGTTATTTCTTACTTTTTAGTTTGAAGTCGGTTCACATTTTTGTTTAAAATTATTTTATTATGTTACGCTATTAGGAGTAAACGAGCGTACAGTTCAATGGCAAATCGTGGAGTCTTATTCAGTATCAAAACCATTAATGGATTGCTACTTCTTAATCTTGGGAGCATAGAAAACAGAATACTATAGTATTCTGTGTTCTATGCTTGGGAGCTTAGTAGAAGAACCATATACCGTAAGTATAAGAACCGCATAGCTCTCAAATTTACAATAAAGTGGCCAAGGGCTGGGTACATCGCTCGTAGGACTGACAACTACCTCTTGGCAAAAGGAGCACAGGCCGCCCTCGGACCAAGCGGACTGACGAACGTTGTATTCAAAGAGCCAAGGACCGGGTGGAATGCCGTTGATTAGGGGAGGCCCATGTCTCGCAAAGTACCATACTTAAGGGCTGGATTTCCCTCTCTTGGAGCGCATAATCCCTAAAATCCTCTTCAAATAACTACCAGGATAGTGAGGAGTTAAGGCCAAAGTAGTATTCGCGTCCTCATATTAAGAGATTTTTACATATTTGCTTGAAGTCCTTTTACGCTCGCTTTCTTTACCCTATGCTGTCATTGTATTGTTAGCATTTCGAAGCAATCAGTACGTACACGGCGTGAGTCACGCATGGCATAGATTACATTTATCAATAAAGCGGAACATTGCCGGGTACGTTTATCAAAAATGTGCAGTTTATCTATAATGGAAGTTCCTGCTAGTAAATGTAACACAATTATTTTTAGAGATGCGCCGAATAGTGGTTTCACCGAATAACCGAATACCGAATACCGGTTTAACCTTTACCGAACCGGATATTCGGCCGAATTATTCGGTTTTAAATGTTGACTGTATAGTCAATATATAATTATAATAAGTATAATTATATTTATAAGTATAATTAGTATTAATTACTATAAGTTAAGAAATAAATAATTATGTTGACTCGATGTTTCAAAATAAATGTTGCATCGAAGTTAGATTGCTTTCTGCTTCAAATCATTTCTTTGACTTACAATTTAACATGAATCTTACATTAGAAGTTTTGTCTTTTAGATTTATACGTGTCGTGTAGCCAAGAAAATAGAAATACCTACTCGGACCGAATATTTTCGGCACCAAAACCGAATAATTCGGCCGAATTCAAATATTGAAAAAGATACCGTAGTGAAACAAGTTCACCATACCCTAGCTAATCTGTACAATCTTGTATTCATGTGTTTGACAGCACATCAAACATTATATTATTATAACATATTATGGCTCTAATTTTATTTTCATAAAAGTCTTTACTAACGTAATACAAATATAAAATTAGACTCATAGCAGTTACCCCGGTCAAGGGCGCCCCTCCCTGACATAAGGTTTATTTTCTGATTGTTCTAATATACGGATGGGCTTGCCATATCACGGCTTAATTAAATAAACCGGCCTTTCCCCGCCCTTACAGAACGATGTCATGTGTCTTCATGACAGATGTGTTATACAATATAATATACAAATACTAAACAAATAACAGCAAAGGCACATAATGAAGAATGTGGTGACCTAAAGGCGAATCTAGATCTTACGCACACAAACAAACTCATACAGCTGTATAAGATAGAAAAAGAAAGATAGAGGACCCCTGACGGGGATGTAACGCTTTTTCTTACGTTACTTTTAAGTATTTCATATACGAATCGAAGTGTCAGAGACGAAGACGAAATCTTCAGTCATCTTTCTTTTAGGTAGTAGAGGCATAGTAGGTCGTTCGGGGCGGCACCTTAGCGCCAGCCTCTTAACCCGTCATAAAGCAGGATTTTCTTCATCTCATGTTTCGGCTCGGGAGGTATGTTTGCCGCGGACACTTTCCTTTCTTCCTTCCTTCCTTTCAGTCCTTGGCAGTCCACTGCTGGACATGGGCCTCCCCTAATCGACGGCACTCCACCCGCCTGGGCCCTCTGAATCCAACGGTTTCCCGCTGTCTTCTTCAGGTCATCAGTCCACCTGGTCGGAGGACGGCCTACGCTCCTGTTGCCTAAACGTGGTCGCCATTCGAGGATCATTTTCCCATTGGTTGTCAACCAGTCCTGCGAACGATGCGGCCAGCCCATTGCCACTTTAATTTGCAAACTTTGAGAGCTTTGTCGGTCACCTTCGTTCTTTTACGGTTTTCATCTATTTGAGGTTGGATGGTGGCGACCATGGGCTGCAGTGACCACTAAACATCAGGTGGCCTGCATGCCCTTTTGCTACTCAATTACTATTAAAAAGAAACCTCCGTCACATCCCTACTTCATAGTAATTTATTGTTTGACGTGACCATAGAGTTACAGGAATGTTGGTATACGTAGAATCAGATGTTTATATTACAGGGATTTTTGAATGAACGTAAGTCTTGTAACTAATTGAATCGTGAATGTACTCGTATAAATAAATTAACATTTTTGTACCGTGATATAGTTATCAATGGATCTTTTAGCGAAAACATCGGATGTTTTTCGTAATGGTTTATAGTTTGAATATTATTGACTTCATTAATTATAAATTAAGTACTGGTATCTATACTTTACGTTTAGCATTGGAGGACAGTCAGAGTTATCATCCGCTAACAGTTGTGTATACCGTTATCAACCTTAATCTTTTAGGTCTTGTTATTAAGAGATTAATACCTCTCTAAATATTGAGAGCATATTAAATTAGTGTAATCTTTTTATGTTTTTCTACCACCTATGGGTAACTATAAATAACGAATGATGAGTTCAAACTTCTGTTTCTAGTCTGAGTGTGTGCTTGATTAACGGCAGGTATTATTATTATATATTAGTTTTTGGCTGAATGTATAAACATTTTTTATGTTAACGTTTTTCAAAATATAACTACTACTATTTTTCTATTTTGCTAGTCAAGCTCTGTTTAATACCCATATTGAGATAGTTGCAAAAAATTGTAATCCGCCATTTTGTAGCTGCGGCCATCTTGTATTTAAAATAATTCAGAATTTATTGTCATCAAAACTAAGACGTGTGTGTCTGATAAATTATTGTATCAGATCAATCTGTCCACAGAAAGAGGGTCAAACTTCAATTACTCAATTTGACCCAAACAAACAGGGCAAGCTAAATAGAACCGTTTAAAAAATTATTTGATTATAACCTAATCCTAGATTCGCGAGACGAGTCCCAGCTGTTGGTTAGCATAAATATGATTACGCAGTGTTTATTTATAATTCAAAATATTTTAATAATGTAAACAAAATACAGCTCCGGGATATCGTCCTAGATTATTAGAAGTGGTGGTTTTGAACTGCCAATAAAATCTGCTCTATCTTTACGTGGTTCAGAATGACTGTTTTTTCCATGTTGTGTTAGTTTTTTTCTACGTTTTGATGCGTTATTTCGTCATAACGAGTGAGAATGGCAGCGCAGAGAAATGATAAAAACAGGGATTTGATCAAATCCCTTATAGATTTAATTAAATCACGCAGGATGTTAAAATAACAAACTTTCCCTTACAAAAATCAGTGATTTTGATCAAATTTCTAAAGCTCTTCCTACATTGTATCGTCTTAGGTTAGCTCAAAGCCGTCTTTGGGCTAAGGTGTCTTTGAGCTACACTAACTACTTAACATAAAGTAGCCTGAAAGAATAAGAATTTTAATACAAAAACTACAACAACGAACTTTGAAGAAAATAATACTTTTGTTAATATCCCTGAGAAAGTTGTCCCGTTGTCAATGCTCAGTGCTACCTACTGCACAGTGTTTGATATTTTTTCCTACTTTTAAACTGGAAATATAAAAAGTAAAACTAAAAAGATACGTATTTTTTGTGTTGGATTCTTCTGCCAAATGCAGCACGATAATGCACCCTTAAAACAGTGGGGGTTGTCTAGATAATAGGGGACTTGAGTGTTCCAAAATCACCTCTTATACGGCTTTAAGTACTTAGGTATGATGAGAATGCTGTAATGACGTCATTCTGTTAGCTCTCCGGATTTTTTTCTCGAGGGGAGAAATGTTTTAATCAGTGACTCATACCTACTGATCTATACTGATTTAGTTATCTTGTACATCATTTACTTTCGCAAAAAAAATGTTTACCTGGAGGTATAATATTACGTTTTTGTTCCAATCGCGATTACAGCTACTTTTATAACAGTAAATGGCGAAAATGTTACCTAAGGTTTTGTGTGAAGGATAGGAATTTTGAAACAAAGAGACAATGAAATGGAATTTTAAATTCAATTGAAATGCATATTTTTGTGTCGGATTTTTTGTCCATACAAGTATTTAGAATTTAGGGCCTTAAGTTTAGGTACTCTAGTACCTTAAGTTATAAATATTTTAGGTTAACAAATACAAATTAAACTACTTATTACGATTAACTCAAGTCTTTGTTTGGTCGTAAATTAGTTGTAACAGCTGCAACTAAGTATGAAATATGAAAACAAAAGTAACTAACAGACATAATAACAATAACCATATTGTACTTTGTACCTAATTTAGACTTTGACACTGAACGTGTTAGGATTTAAGCACTAAGCAGAAGCCATCAACAAAATAGTCATTACATTTCAATTTAGGAACGTACCTTACATGATTCTTATTCTTAATGTAGTAGAGTCCAAATTTAAATAAACTTCTCTACTTTTGCCATCGTAAAGTGAATAATTTATTTCTAACGTTGATAATGAGGTAAGTGTCAACAATATAAGGTATCGTTCACACATTCTATAAGCATAACTACTACATAGACAGAATCTAAACGAGCATTTCTTGTAAGTAGCCTTATGCCTCAAATAAAGTTGGTATTTCCTTAAATAACTCACGGCGGGTTACGAGGGTGGCGGTGGGCATAAACCGTTGAGGAGTGCACACACGAATATGAAAACGGATTCAAACGGATATTTTTATCAGCGCTTTTAAAATAAGCGAAATAATATTCCAGTTACGTCTTTCAGCACTTCTCCGGTTCGGACATTTACTGGTCTTTAATATGTAAACACTTAAACCGGGAAATGTGGTCAAGATTCGAAAGGTATCATGAAAGTAATTTAGAAAAATTTTTAATTTATCAGTTATGCTGGTTTGTATTATGATATCTTTGTTTTTTTCCAAGTGATCTCATTTTTAAATAATTTCAGTAAATGTTTACTGACTGATGCTTCAGATAAGAAAATGCAGTTTGTTCAGATTCACAAGAATTCTTATTGTGTATGTATGTGTGTGTGTCACATTCATGTGTAGACATCTACACCAATAAAGTTCTTGTTAATACCTACCACCATGTACATCAATTTTCCAGTTTTCAGTATTATTTTATCAATGATTTTTTTAAAGTATTATTCAGTGCCCGGTCTAGAACTACAAATGTTCTAAGGCATAAAATAGACCTAATTTCACCGACAAAACACCCTCTTGGTCTAGTCCCGCTCTTCTTGAAATGGCTACTTGAATTTTAGTGACATATTCAACTACCGGTACTACTAAATGAATAAAAATAAAGATTATGACAGTCAGTGAGTTAATACCATAAAGTCCATAATCGCGGTGTCAGACAGCGTTGTTTGGTTAAAATATAAAATATTTGACAAATTTAAGCCTTTATTACCAGCCTCTGACTTCATCGTAACGCTAAATGGTTTAGTAAAGGCCTTGGCTCACTACATTAAAGGTTTCACGTAACACTTAACATGCGGGCAGCGGAAGCAATGTCAGAAACCACTTAGTGATAGCTTGTTAGAATACGTTATGTTTTTTTTGTGAAATGTATGTTTTTATCAGTTCAGTGTGATGCCTCTGCCATTTTATTTTACTGTGTGTTCGGTTTTTTGTTTTGTTCAGATTTGGATAGGTAGATGAGAATCAAAAGTGTCACATTGCTGTGTTACTGTGATATAATGTTATAGTCTAGGGCTAGACTCTAGGCCTCTAAATCTTGTGTAGTTGGGTCTCTACAGAAGAAAAATTGCCAATTTTTGCATTGTCAACAACTGTTGGAAATACAGAAGTTGCCAACAATTTCAGTGGAACCTTTAACATGGCAAAAAGAGTAGAAAGAATGGACAAAGTTTAATTTTAACCGATACGTAGGTACTTGAACATAAACCAAATCAAACGAATGCAATAGGTTGCTGTAGACTGACAACGGACGAGCAACCAACACGGCAAAATTTAAACACAGGGCTCTGTATTGAGCAGCCCTTATTGAGCATGTTACTGACATGCAACAAAATGTACCTATGCAATGACGTTGTTGTACGAGCAACTTTTGCGTGCAACATGACACTAAGGACACGGGGTAAAGCCACAAACAATACCAAAAAGGACATTTATTTTATGTGTCATAATACTCATAATTCCTGCGACATAAAAAATGACATAGATGATCTCATCACCATTTTTATTGCTGTTATAAATATGCATTTTTCTCAGTTCATTGTAGCCATTTTCTTTCCATCGCTATAAAATAGTCTTTCACGCTTCACTACTTTTGATGGGAAATTACATGGATAACAAATAAAATAATCTTGTCGCCGTTTTGCGTAGTAATATGAAAAAATAAGCGGTTTTCTTCAAGGGATTTTGGAGTTTGATATTATTTATGTACTACTAGCTGTTGCCCGCGGCTTCGTCCGATGGGTTTTAGGATTTGGTTCAAAGAGTGATAAAAAGTATCCTATATGTTAATCCGGGTTATACTCTACCTGTGTATAAAATTTCATCTAAAACTTTTTTATCGTTTTTGAGTGAAACACTAACAAACATCCATCCACCATTTATAAATAGTAGTAGTATAATAAGATAATCCTGTTTACAAAATTCATACTTAAAACACATTCTTCGTGTTTCTTTCGGGTAAGCAGCGCTTGTTACGTGAGCCCGATTCGGACTTGGCCGTTTTTTTTCTAATTTCCGTTACCTGCATGCCCGTATAGCCTTTTGAAGTAATTATGTTAAATTCTACATCAATTTACAACGTTTAAAGTAATCAAATTGCCAAGATTAGGATCTTGCCGCGATATGATTCTATTTACGAAGGCTGCACCAATAAATAACTCCCTAATGATCTTCTAAATGTTGCAATGGTCTGAAATGGCAGACATTTCCTTATTAGGTAGTGAAATAAGTGATAATTATTGTGACCTATACGAACATGGTTATAAAAATTTTCTTACATTATAAAAACAACAAAGTTTATTAAGTTGTCAACCCTGTTTATTAACTACATTCCACCAGACAAGACCAATCTATCGACTAAAGATACTTGTTATTATAAGTTTATAGGATATTATTATTTATTTTATAAATAGAAAGAATAATTGCCGAAGAAACTCGGCAACCACATCGACCTAAGATAGATATCTATCTAATTTGAGACTGAATATATTATATATCTAATTTGACTACATATATCTATCTAATTTGACTCACAGTAATATAAAGATAACAACACTTAACAGCCTAAAATCCATGCCAATACGGAGAGTGCCTAAGCAATACGTCATACCTATATGTACTACACATTAGTAACCGTCATGAGTCGTGAGCTCAGATTATCGGTGGTAGAGATATTGTATACTTTCGGCCAATGTACAGCAGCCGAAAAAACGTGCTGGACCAATAGACGACGCACACTGACGATCTGACGTTTGTCGAACCAATCGTGTGCACCGCAGCGCAGTCAATGTCAAACCGACCAATGAAAGTTCTGCTCACCACTCATGACGGCAACTATACAATCGCAAGCATAACCCTCCTTACAGCAGAGTCGGGCAAAAGTGGGCTAAAACGCTAACCGTAACAAATTAGCTCACATGTCTCAAACGCATTATAAATAGACAGCATTAAACTATCTCGAAACGATACAACAACAAGAAAAAAACTCATGACGCTGCGCTGATCATAACACAACGGCCAAGTATATTTAGACACAAAAGCTGTCAACGTCAAATTGTTTAAATTAGGACTTCCTACGAACAGAACAGGTCTCTGGCTTGGTCAAGGCTCGTGCTATTCTGGCGTGTCTCTCTACGTTAAGTAGTAAAAGTAGTTTTGAATTTCTTTCTTAGATATTTTAATAAAATTATACTTGTGTATAACCGTCTCATAATGAGAAGGGTGAAAACCTTAGTCCATCATGCTAGCCTAATGCGGGTTGGTGGACAACCAACGCGGGTTTAAATTAAATAATGAATTTGTGAATAAAATGAGATAATAAACTTCACTGTTACTATAACACCGGCTTACTCACGTTCGTTTTTCGGGATAGCCCGACGTAAGCCGGTGTTATAATGTGTGTTAACGCAATTCCTTATATGTGAAGAAACTGCATATTATTATCCTGTCTTTTAAAAGATGCACTTAATTGGCATTATTGACACCAAAAAGGGGCATAAACGGGCACAGAGTGTGCTATACTTAAGTAGTATCGGCCAAGTAGTATCTTAAGTTCACAAATATTTTTAACATAACGAGATCCACCGCAATGGATATACGAATAGTACATGTCCATTCACTTTTCTCGGCGGCGATTTAGACAAATGTTTCCTGCACTTGACCACTTGATATTGGCGTGGTATTAATTGTTTGGCAGCGTAAATAATAAGCGTAGTCATTGTGAGAATAATCGTAAACATTTGGTCTGTAAAAAACAAAACAAGATGTTTGGTTTGAAGTCAGGTGTTCGGTACTAGATAGGAAGGGAGGTTATTCCACTTTATTTTTCTATTAAGGTAAAGAGTTGGTTTGTCCCAAACCACCTGAAAGCAAAATATTAGCAAAAAGATAGGATATAGGAGGCCACCTAATGTTTGTCATGTCACTGGTCATGACTATTTTATTAGGGTAAAGTGTTAGGGTTTTTTAAATAGTAAATGAGCAACGAACAGACATCGAGGCCACCAAATGATAAGTGGTCACTATTACCCATACTAACACGTCCAAAATACGTTCATCTAACCTCAAATAGGATATAACAAACAAACACCCTATTTGTTCCTTTTTACCTGACTACACCATAATGAGGGTTATGTTTTTCAAGTAAAGTAGATACTCGTATGTAAGAACGTTTGTACTATGTCTTTGGCACGCACTGTAGCTACACTAAATACTTGATGGATCTTAGCTTGAAAGATTTTTTAATTTATTAATTGTAGGATTAAATAAATTATCTGTAGGACTGACGCTAGATTTAGTTTAAAAACTACCCCGTATTTATACCAATTACAACCACGAAAGTAAGTACGAGTACTCAACGATATTATCTACATACTTATAGTCAACTTAAGGCCAACTTTTTTCGTCAACAGGAAACGGGTTACCGTATATGATCACAAGTGCCAAACAAGTTGTTCCGCAATTATGCTTACTATTGTATAGGTACTTTACTTTTAATAGGGCTGGCTCAAGGAAACATAAATTAAAAATTAATAAGAATTTAAAAAGATATCAACCTACCTCACTAGATAAGAAATTTTTAAATAAAACAGTATCGAATTTTGTTTGTTGTAAAATTTATCTTTAAAAGAAAATAATAAATTAGATTTTGTTAATAAAAAATACAATATATTACACAAAAATCTGTGGGCAACGCAATCACAATTCAAACCTAACCTTTTTTATTTTAAAAACAAAATTAAGAACTTTTAAACTTGAATTAAGAACTTAATAAACCTCCACCTTTTTTTTAAATCAGTTCAGGAATAATTGGCTCTTATTTCAATTGTCTTACTTATTCGGACTCAGAATGGTGATTTTTACCTTAAAAAGCATGTAGGTAGCTTGTTGAGTGTTTGTGAAGGACACCGGGATCATCAGTGCAGGTGGCAGCCCTAAGGGTATCTTGATAGATCAAGTTTTTTCGAGTCTGTCATCTCACATAAATAACAATTCGTTTGAAGGTCTTCCCGCCCGGGAACTGAACATTGTGACGCCATAATTATGCTTATAAGATGAAATATAAGGAACGACGTCACTGGGCTAGCACCGCAATTGTAAGTATCGTAAGATTTCCAGCAATTTGAAGATAAATTCTTGATATTGAGGATGAAGATAAGTTTCCAGTATGCGTTAACCCGAACTCTGTGACACCCGACGAGTTAACAGGGAGACATACTAATGTCTGACGTTTACTATGCGAATACTTTGTCGATAGTTTTCATGCCCACGGCTCTGTTTCCTTTTAGTATAGTGCCTCGAGTAAATTTACGCAGTTTTGTACAGTAATCGTATCGAGCTGTCATTAGTATGGGAAGATGTCAAGACACACTGACATATAACATGCTAATGACTGACGTTTACTATACGATTGACGATAGTATCCAAGCTCACTGCACTGTTTCTTCTTGGTACAACTATCAAAACAAACATTGTATATTGAAGATAAATTCTTGAAATTGATGATGAAGATAAGTTTCCAGTATGCGTTAACCCGAACTCTGTAACACCCGACGAGTTAACAGGGAGACATACTAATGTCTGACGTTTACTATGCGAATACTTTGTCGATAGTTTTCATGCCCACGGCTCTGTTTCCTTTGAGTAAAGTGCCTCGAGTGAATTTACGCAGTTTTGTACAGTAATCGTATCGAGCTGTCATTAGTATGGGAAGATGTCAAGACACACTGACATATTACATGCTAATGACTGACGTTTACTATACGAATACTTTGACGATAGTATCCAAGCTCACTGCACTGTTCTTTTTGGTACAAATATCAAAACAAACATTGTATATTGAAGATAAATTCTTGATATTGAGGATGAAGATAAGTTTCCAGTATGCGTTAACCCGAACTCTGACACCGGGCGAGTTAACAGGGAGACACGAATTGTACCACTTAGACGTCGTTCTAAATTGCAACGAAGACACAATGTTGGTGGCAACATACGTGACGCAGACCATACATGACGTAGCAAAAGCAACATAAACTTGTAGTTTCTCTTACTCGTATCTCTATGCGATTTAATTAATGTTGAATTTGTCAAGTATCTTCACTCAGACATGGGTTTCCTCTTATCGAAGTGGTTGCCATTTTAGGATCCTGGGATGAGAAAGATCGCATCATTTATCGGTGCTTCGAACCATGTATCCAACCCATTAAATTGCCACTTTAATTCGCTTACTGTACTATGAAAGCTTTGTCATGATTATACGCACATAATTTTTTCTCCACGCTTTTTCTGCTGACAGACTGTTTAATTTGTTTTTATGGGCTCCAATTAGGCCGGATACGATCAAGATCCGCAAATCAATAGCTAAGTGATTTCATAAGAAACTGATCTCACAGAAAACCAGTAACGAACGGATGTATTGTGATCTCCACGGGTCATTTCTCGTCTCAACAATCGTTTGATCTTATTAATCGGATAATATGAGTAGTTGAGTACTCTTGGTTTTATTAAGAGAGTTCTGACAGATGTACGGACATGAATATTTTGAAAGTTTATTAACTCATTATGGATTTCTTCCAATAACTTGGGGAAGAACTTAGTTCTTTTTATAAATAAAGACAGGATAAGAAGATTAAAAACATAAAAAATGGTATGCCTTAAGGCGCTGATAACATGTAATTCAGCAAATTTGCTATTCTTATTTTTCATTTCCAGCAAAAATTACAAAGTATTTTACAATGGGAAAAATATATGTTATTCTAGACCGTATTCCGAACGACAACATAGTCGTCGAAACACATTTTGACAAAGTTGCCTCGATAAAAAAAAATTGCAAAGTTACCCCTTTTCTGAATTCTTATACTAAACTACAACGTTGTTTGTTAATATTTATTCAAATAATTTAACCAGTATATTAGCAGACCTTCGTTATTATCACATCATTGTGTTAATTTTTTTCAATAAGCTTATAAATATTCAGTAAATCAGTAAAATTTAAAACTTTTCTTTCGCGTGCTCCGCGCAATATTTTCGTATTTTGTATTTCTCGCTTACTATTATGGCAATTGACAGAGAGCGCAGAGGCGCGATGCTAGGTGGACGTGCGTCGCTCCGTCATTCCAAAATAATACACAGTTGTCGTATATAGCACAATTTCATAACTTTGTCTGAGGCTTGTGTGGCGTATTAAGTAGGACGCCAGGCTGTATACGCTGGGGCGTGGGTTCAAATCTGCGTGTGCGTGACTTTATTTTCACTTTTATATAATTATATTTTTTATATAATACAAATTTTTACATCGATTATTGATTTTGGAAATTGTTGAATAAATAAGAAGACGGATTTTATTAAGTTACAAATAAATAAAAGTTTCAACGTCAATTTAATAACTTTTTTTTGTTATAAGCTATACAATTATTTTTGAAATTATAAATTTATCTAAAATTCGTTATTTTTTTTCGGAATTCGGAAATATAAATAACCATTAGATAGCATAATATGAAATAGTAATACAAAAAACATTTCAATCCAGAATGTCTTCTTATATTTTGCTTCGGGTTCGAACCCGGGTCATATAATGTAGGATTCCCTCCCGTTTTCAAATTGTACGCCGCCGAAATTCGCGCGACGCGACGTTGCCAAACCGACAGTAAAGAAGACACCGCTACGCGCGGCGTTGCCGTCTAGAATTGTACCTATCACTGTCACGGTAATTTTTATAAACGGTTAGGAGGAATAGTGGGGCCGCCGGCTAGGGCTGTGCGTCTTCGTGGATTGATAGGTAATAATACCTATTAGGTATAAAGGAAGTGTTCAATAAAAATGCGTGTTGTTTTTTGATTGGTAGATTTAATTAAAAAACCGTGTTTACGTTTGAATAACAAGTCGGTTTGATAAATTTGCGACCGAGAAATATTTGCGCCTTTACTGAGACGTACGAAATGCTTTATTATTAAATATTTTGTGAATATTTCATGAGTCTATATATTTTTGTTGTTATTAATAACGAGAAAAAAAACGCACGCATTTAAGTTGAAGATTTGAGTTGAAGGCCCAATGGAAATAAACTGAATGTTTTCAAACATAATACATACATCTAATAATATAATCTATAACACCTATGCAAGTATTTATTTTTATTACCTACTAGCTGACCCGGCACACTTCGTTTTGCCATTATAAAATATGTATATTATATCATTGCAGTTTGCATAATAGAAGTGGCATCCATAAAGAAAAATCTTGACGTTTCTAAATGCATGACATTGCCATATGAACTTATGAAGTATTCAATCTGAAATGATGTTTGACAGGTATTACATGGGTAGAACAGTTTATATAGGAAAATGAAATTGTTGTTTTTATTATTTTCTTTACATTGTTTTCAAATTTTCTCTCCGTAAGAACCATCCTCGGATAAACTTCCGAAAAGCGCATACCGCCGATCGACCTGAAATTTGGTATACTAACGTATTTTGACCTCCTGATCACGAATTTCATAACGAAAATTGGCGCAAACGCAAAAAAAAAAAACCTAACCTAACCTAACCTAACCGGAAAATCATCACAAAGTTCAAATACTATAGCGGAAAATATTCAGAGTTTGCGTTATTGATCAATAAAAATAAAATTATTGGGTGAATCGGTGCAACGAATTAATTTCAAATTCACAGGGTTCGACTAAAAAAACTTTTTTTATTCAAAATGGCGTTTGCGCCAATTTTCGTTATCATATTCGTGATCAGGAGGTCAAAATACGTTAGTATACCAAATTTTAGGTCGATCGGCGGTATTAATTTCAAATTCACAGGGTTCGACTAAAAAAACTTTTTTTATTCAAAATGGCGTTTGCGCCAATTTTCGTTATCATATTCGTGATCAGGAGGTCAAAATACGTTAGTATACCAAATTTTAGGTCGATCGGCGGTATGCGCTTTTCGGAAGTACACGCCCATCCTCGTACTTAAAGGAATATCCAAAAAAAATTAGCGAAATCGGTTCAGCTCCTCCCGAGATTTGCGCTTAGCAACATAGGTATTCATTTTTATATTGTACAAGGTGGAGATGACGTTACCTCATTAATTTAAACCACAAAGATCGTGTACTTAAGTGTGTTAAAGCATACGAAAAGGTTTAGGACCGAAAATAAAAAAAAAAAAACAAATTTCAAACAAAATAATTACACAAATAAAAGACACAAAAAGTAACAGGCTCAAGGTGAAAGGTCATTGACCTGAAACGAAAGGAAGCCAAAAGCGGCTTTTTTCAAACGGTAGGCATAGTACTGCGCCGCGCCGGCGCGCCGACTGATTTATGGCCTGTGTCGGCTGTGTAACTAGAGGGTTTTAAACAATTTAAAAAATCGTTCCTACTCCCATGCCGGGAGTCTAGGTTCGATTCCAGCTCTCGCCTTTCCTAAAACCACGTGATGAAACCTGTATGTCTCAGAATACATGTTTTTACATGATAGACGAATTAACTGGTTATACAAAAACCAGTTAAATCGTCTATCTGTCTTTTACTCGATCTCGTGACAAATTTACTTGCTTTTATGTGGTTAGGTATTATTTGAGGCCATCGAAAAATTTGAGGGTAATAATATGCAATAACATTATGAAGCTTGTTCCAAGCCTCTTTAATATTGTAAGAAGAAATTGAATTGTTGGTTGACATGTTTAGGTACTGCTGAATTATTGAATTTTTAATTTAATAGTGATTTAATAGCGAAACAATGGCATTCTGGGTACATCCTCTGAAAGAGAAGACCGTGTTTTATTTATTTTTTGGTGAGATGAATAGAAAACATAGGTATTATATGGACCTTTGATGGAGAATAATAATAAGAAGTTTTAGGTGTTCAATAAAAAAGCTCCGCGTTTTAAAATCACATCATTACTAGAGTCGTCCATATTTCTTTAAAACTGGAAACAGTGCCATCTATTGACGATGTTGTCCACATTTCTTTAACACTTGAAACAGTGCCGATTTTATCATTTTATTTAGTTCTCATAGAGTCCGCTCCACTAACAGTGGCGCATGAGGGGCATGGGGTAGGCGGGAGCCGCGAGCCGAAGATGCCCGATTCCTAAAATCATCGGGTGTTGTCAGGCTCTTAAAGACCTTTTAGGTATATTCTCGACAACTATGCCTTGAGCATGAACTTACGCTATTTCGTAGTAATCGTATCGATGCCATTAGTATGGGAAGATGTCAAGACAGACTGACATATGATATACTAATGACTCCCGTTTACTCTACGAATGCTTTACTGGCGCTAGTGTTCATGCTCACGGCACAAATGACAAATAATTAAAACAAACATTAAAGTGAACATTAAACAAACATAAATTAGTATCAAAGCAATCGCGTTTATTTCGCCATAACTTTCCCTTCATGAACACAACATCAAAACAGAATTCAAAAACCTCTAAATTGCAGTAAAAACTTAAAACTCCAAGAACCAAATGCGAAAATCCAAATAAACAAATAACATTAACCAAAGTGATATGAACAAAGCAACCCAGTGCGCCAAAGATTGCCCTTAATGCCTCCGACGGAGACATCGCGCGACGGCATGCTGTGCCTGTCGAGACACGAGAACTGCCCCTGGGAACAGGCGCTGCAGTCGGTGGACGTCTCCTGGACAGGCCTCCAGTACGCCTGTCTGAAGATCCTGCACCTGTACTGCAAGGTGTTCGAGCAGGAAGATGTTTTGGAGATGGTGATCCGGTGAGTAACGTAGAAACTTTGTGCTACCCGAAAATATACTAAATGCTGTATATACTAAATAACAGACGGAATCACTCCTACAAGGAGTACTGACGACCTGAAGAAGACCGGGAAACCGTTGGATTCAGAGGGCCCAGGACCGTGTGGAGTGGCGTCGATTAGGGAAGTCACATGTCCAGCAGTGGATTACCAAGGATTGAATGAAAGGAAAGAAGAAACCGATTCAATAATCCGTCGAAACACCAACGTTTCTTAAATTACCTTTGGAACTATGCTGGTACACAGTAACAAATTCCAACGTTGTACCCATAGAAAACATTCTGTTGTATCATAGAAAACAGAATGTTTTCTATGGTTGTACCTATACATCCTGACTGTAGCAAGTGTGGCAACATCCTAATATGCGATATACGTATCGCCAAATCTACAGAAGTAGAAATCTCGTCTATCTACGCCTTCAACTCTTAAGAGGCTATATATTATTTTATTTTAATGACATCTCTCCATTTACCAATAAGTTCATTAAGAACTCCTTATCAGCTCCTTGACTTGTTCTTCCTTGTCTTCCCCTCGATTTCTTTATTGGATCCTTGATTTCTTTCAAGCCAATATTTTATTCATTCACAGGTTTCGACAAACCTGTCACATTATAAAGAGATATCTCCAAAGACTCCAAACCAAATCACCAATGTTTCCTTCTCGAGATCCCCAAAGTAAAATGCCATACCGCTCATTAGACCAGCCATTACCAGCTAACGACCAACCGATTTCGGGTTTAATGCCCACAAAATCGTTTAATGTTGCCATCATCGCGAATGCTGCGATAAAATTAAGGAAGACCAGCGCCTACGTGGTGTAAACTGTAAACATTGTGGATGTCCCCATATTTATCGATGGCTGACTGCTATTAAATATAACCACCTCGCCAAGGGAAGATCGCTCGTAAATAAATTGAAAGCTATCGACGTTCTATACAGAATACTTTATAGCGTTTAAACAACACTTCCTCCTGCGATAGTGTGGCAATAAATGGGTGAACTAAAAGGTTTTTGAGAACATGCTTTTGTCGTAAGGTATTTCGGTAGTGGTCGAAGTACCTATTTGAGTTTGACCACAAAGGACCTATCGCGGTCCTCATGGTTTTAGACAGTGTGGTGAACACTTAATATCAGATGACATGCGTACTTTTTCTTGCAGCATTCTTTAAGGTTACGTAAATATTATGTAGGTACCTAATGCATGGTTTAATGATACGATTTAAAAAATCTTAAAGTCCAGTCAAATCGATCGATCTTGTTTTGTTTCCATTAGCACTGTCGATATTCTGAAGTTTAATATTAAATCAAAATTAAAACGGCAGTAGAAGAAAAAGCCGATGAAAAAGCTCTGACAATGTAGCAACTGCTCCAATTATAAGTAAGAATTTTCCGTCCTCAAGATAAAAGTCATAGCAACGATGAGACTTATGAGTTTCTTCACAGAAATAGATTTATGTAAAGCAGGTATTAGTTTACGAGTTTATTACTCTTTTCTATTGTCTAGCTTCTTGTACGTAAAAAGATTTTTGAAAAACACGTATTATTTTTGTATTCAAACGACATCTTTGTGTATAAGATAATCTAAAAAAGTTTAAGGTGAGTTATGAGAAGTATACATATACATTAAAACAAGAGAACAAACGTCTAGACTAAAAAGCAATAATTTTCGCGTCATTGAAATTCATATGCGAAGCTCTTTAAACTTTCTACAAGTAAAAATGTAATGAGATTGAAAATTTTTCTATCGCTATCATGATGTTTCACTCTTTGTACTATTTACGAGTATATCAAATTTTACCTGACTTCGTTTTTCATGTCTTGTGTTTCAGTTAGGGAAGCATGGTTGCCGGAGATACTCGTACTTTATTTGAGGCGAAAATCTAAGTCCTCATGAGCAAAGCACCCGCATACAACTTCAGATAGGATTTCTTTTCTATAAAAGGATGGATCCATGGGCTGCATTGAGCGCTTAACATCAGGTGACCTGCATGTCTGTTTGCAACTGAATTGCTATAAAAAAACATCATATCTACGGCTCATAGTAGGATAATTTAAAATCGATTTTTGAAGTCAAACTTATTCTTAGCCTTACATTAGACGTCGATTTTCCCCGACACCAGATCTACATAGGATAATTTTAAATCGATTTTTGAAGTCAAACTTATTCTTAGCCATTAGACGACGATTTTCCCCGTAACGAATACTGTTAGCTTTGCGATGTTTCAAAGTAAATGACGTCGCGGGCTTGGCGTATACTCCATTAGAGACGAACCACGCCAAAGGTCACCGTGGACTTAATTGTTCTAGAAGAGTTTGTTAACGTTATTTCTACTAACTGGTAAAATTATTCAATTCAATAAAAAATAAGAGACTTAAAACTCTACTTTGAGGTAAGCCCTAAGATTTATAACCTACAGTTCAATAGAAATACTCTTTATTTGCATACAAGAAACATTGATAACAGCACATTTACATAGATGAAGTACAAAAAGGCGATAAGATTCGTAATATCTCGCTATCATTTTTACACACCCTTACGATCTACTTGGGTTTTGCTTAACCTAATTTTACTTAACTTTTTAATAATACGTTAAAAATCTATATTTCTATGTCAACGGTAGGCAAGAACCATACTTTGATTACTTTCGACTTAGTTGATATTCAATAATCTCGAAAAAAGAGTAGGTATTTGACGCATTTTTTAAACAACGCTCTCTTTATTTCAGCCCTAAAATACCACAAATAAAGTGTCAAATAGCTGCCGAAACATCGAAAAATAGCTTTAACCGCATTTCATTGAAATTATTTGATGATTTTTAAAGAGGCAAGAAAAATATTCCGACGAGCCGTTCTAGCAAATATTTAGCTCCGTGTCATCTCTGAATCAGTTCGGCGGGCACTAATATAATACGGGGATGCCTTTAAATTAACCAGATCACTCATATTATTTCATAACAAGCTTCGGTGGAGGGATTTGCTTGCCAAATTCAGTACAAAATATTTATAAACATTATGTACTCTTTTTAAACGGTTCTATATTTTGTCTGATCAGTACCCCAGATTGATGAGAAGATTGGTGCGATCTGGTAGCTAGGACTTACCGAATTATTTTGTAGTTTTTAGTACATAACCTACATCATTTTTTATTGTAACTAAAACCGTTTAACATAAAACATATTATATTAATTTAATTTAAACTAGTGGTCCGCCAACGATAGGTTTTCGTGACCAACTAACTTCCTCCCGGTCAAAGATGATAACTAAGAAATATAACTAAGAAGCCACAACTGACGATCATTAGTCTTCTGAGGCGTGCAAAAATACAAAGTTTCGCGCCCAGTTCAATGCAAAACCACAGACAACACCTACATTTTCCACACGTTACGCGCAATAAAAAATAAAATTTTATGCCTTCTCGAACAAATCTGTGCGTACCTAATGTCTGCACGGACAATAAATTCGTTATAAACGAATGTAATGGTAATCATTAATGCAATACTGCTTTATTTCGGGCGCACATTCGCCAACATTCGCGGATATATTTTTATCTATGATTTTATATGAGACTTGGTGGTTTCTATCATAAAAGCTTCCATCCAACTTATGACATTATTGAAACTAAACACAATTAACATAATCTGTAGCCAATTTGTGTCAAATATTTTCATTAATATTTTATTCTGCCATATTATGGAAAATTGGGTGAGTAATGGCAACGAAATGTGTTTGAGTGTTGGGCCAATAAATGAGGTAGCAAAAACGTAACAAAAATAGATTGGCGTTACTGTGAAAAAATTTCTTCATTCCTCAAGGAAATCTAAATAATCTTAAGATATTGAAAGTTTTATTAAAAATTATCTCTGCGTAAAATATGCATCATTAAAAATTCTCAAGTGTCAATGTACAAAAAAAAATTCTTCTTAAAATGTTGTTGTTTAACTAAGATATGCTGAATCAACAAAAATCTCTTAACAGACGAAATATTTATAAGTTTAACACAATGGGGTTTCTATTTAACCCAATTTCAATCAGTCTGGACTTAGCTCTTTGATCATCTTTCCGAACCAAAGTGACGGACGCCTCCATGCCTTCACTAAAACATCAAATTGTCAGTTTATATTTGAAATGACCTTCGATTGTCAATGGAAATGCACAGTGCCAAGATAATCTTCAAAAATTCTTAAAATAAAAGGGTATTTATTGGTAGTTCTTATCTTTGAATACTTTTATTATGACAATCAGACACAGCTGTAACTGATTTTCTTTATTCTTTAAATAAAAGAAGAGAAAGAAGTCAAAGAATAAAACCGTTTAATAAACGGGAATTTTTAATTTGACAGTGGCATAAAAACATCAAACCGAACATGAGAACTTGCTTAATGTCTAATTAAGTTAAAGTATGATTCACGGTCGCACTCAGAGACGTCATTTAACGTAATGTTCATTAACAAACAAATAAAATCGTCTTTATTCGTATTGACATAAGTGTCACCGTTATTTTCATAATTAACCATTAACGTCTCTGAGTACGGCAGTCGAGGCAACACATACACACTGGGCGTGTAAACAGTTCTAGTTCTATAACATAACCAAAACCTGTGTAAAATGAGACAATAGTTCAATAGTAGTATCAACATCAATGAGTATTATCAAAAGAATTTCAAGAATAAATACAGCAATAAAAGCTTTGCAATGTACATATTATCGCGCAGTAGATATAATTCAATCAACAAAATCTTTATACTTCCAAACAAAGGGCCTTCCGTTTCCGTTGTCTATCGAAGATCAATTGGTTTTACACTTTGATCTCGAGAAATCTCGACGGACGCTGTGGCTTCATTAAACGCAAAATTGGCATTTATTGCCGAATTGGCAACCTTCGACTGTCTACAAAACTGCAATGTAATGGACTTTTCAATTTAAACATTCATTACAGTAGGAAAAAGCTATGAAAGTAATTATTTTTAAAATTAAAAACTTATCACGTTTCTATTACGGAATTTAACGTAGACGCTTTTATTTTTTTGCGAGAAGTCAAACTCCACTGCGAGAAGTCAAATCAAAAATTCGAAATTCAAACACCGTCCCACCCGCAAAGACAAAACTAAATTGTGTTTTTAAAGTTTCATAGATAGTAGAACGATTGCAAAGAACGAAGAAAGAGTCCTCATTTCCCGTTTTGTAGTCTTAGTTGCTGGACCAAAAACAGGCCCTAAATAGACATTATTATCATTATTATC
Organism: Erynnis tages; assembly: GCA_905147235.1. Taxonomy (NCBI): domain Eukaryota; kingdom Metazoa; phylum Arthropoda; class Insecta; order Lepidoptera; family Hesperiidae; genus Erynnis; species Erynnis tages. The sequence goes on from LR990076.1 coordinate 2,013,823, forward strand.
TATTGCCGGTGATAGCCCAGTGGCTTAGAATTCGACCTCGAATCGAGGGGTCCGGGTTCGAATCCCAGAGGCACGCACCACGACTTTGTAAAAAAAGTTATGTGCGCTTTATAAAAAATAAATATCACCTTCTGTTACGGTGAAGGAAAACATCGTGAGGAAACCTGCATGCCTGAGAGTTCAGAAAAAAAAAGTTTTGAAAGGCCTTAGCTGCCGGACCCTAAACAGGACCTAATGAGGCATTATTGGGTAGGTATCTATCAGAGGGTATTGGGAATTGTCAGAGGCTTTTATAGATGTGCCACTAATATGCTGAGTACAAGGACGGTCACTATGGCCACCTCGAAGTCTCTATATCAATCTTACCAAGAATTTACTAAGGTGTTCTCTGGATAACGAGAAACTGCCGTGCAAACTGTGAACAACAGGGGGAACTATAAAAGCCCGGCCGTCTATAAAAATACACTTACAAAGTGCCTATATAGTGTATAAGAATCTTGAATGGCCCCTAACTGAAATGTGACGTAATTTATGGCCGGATCCCTAAAGGAGCCATTAGTTTCATCGGGAACTCCTAGCCGTCTTAAGGTCACCTGAACAATGAACTGAAAGGCGTCTCATCTCCTATACTACGTAGTGCACAATAACTTAAGGTCAAATTGTCTATGATCTGTCTATATGTGTGGAAACCTGATGGCATAATGTGATTTATTTATTTGTCAGTAACCCATTAATGACCCACTACAGGGTCGGGTCTTCTCTCACAATGAGAGGGTAGGCCTAAGTCCTCCACGCTGGCCTACTTTGAAGAATTTTTTGTGAGTTCTAAGGCATTCTGGTTTCCTCGCTATGTTTCCTTCAGCAGCCTCAGTCATTAGTATATCACATGTTAGTATGTCTTGACATATTTCCATACTAATGACAGCTCGATACGTTTCCTATACGAAACTGCGTAAGTTCATATACGAATACTTGGCTGATACTAGTAGTGTTCAAACGGTACTCGTTTGTGGGAAAAACTTCAGTAGTAGGTTAATTGTTTCGTGTATTTGTTTCCCATTCCAACCACACCACAACACGACATACCTCGGTGCTGTTTACTAAACAAATTTTCCTCAACACGTCGACTATTGTTTGCTTCGTTGTTTTCCATAATAACTCAATTATTCTCACCACAATTATAATGCTTAGGCTGATTAAACACGGGATTGTTTCCTTTCAATTGTTTTTTTATTCTCCAGTATTAATAGAAAATGTTTCAAACCCCTTATCTTGTCAGGATAGAAAAAAGAAATATAAACATTTGATTCTTTCTGAAAGGTATAAAAATACGTGTTTTGACGAATTATATTAAAAAATCGTAAAACAATTTACATGCGTCTTTTTCGTAGAAATATGTATTTCAAACTATTTTGTAAATAAAGAAGTAATAAAGCCTTTACGTTTTAAATTCATGCACCTTATTATTTTTTATTATGGAATTTATTTTAAATGTGTCAAAAGAAAAAAATAAACATTAATATTTAATTCAAAACTTGCAAATAGGATTATCTAAAATTATAGCGAGTTTTTCGACGTGTACTTTCGAATTTGGTAGAAACACAAAAAATATTCTTTTGTCCTACTCCATGATAAAAAGGTTTCAAATTTTTTGCTGTATTGTATAATATTCAGACGATTAGCGTGAAAGAGTAACTAGTAAAATCCATCCATCTCAAAATCTTTCCCATCGATTTTATTTTACTTTATTTATCAGGCAATCCAACAGCGTTGCAAATACATACAAAACAGAAACAACACATTCTGAGAATAAGGCCAAAATGAATGTTATCGAAAGTTTTTCATCGAATTCATCGATTCGGCTCTGGTCAAGATTGGCTCATTTAACGCCGCAATACTTCCGTATTTATATAAATCTCCGTGTAGATATCGTGTGTGAATGGGCACTGTCTTCGGCCAGTCTGAAATAGCTCTCGGCGCGTGTGTTCTCATAACCTTGTCAACCAGATGCTCTATATCCTCTACATTAGACTAATTTATTACTGGTTCAGTTATTCTAAGTCGTTTCACCAAATGCGAATAGCGAAAAGCGAGAAGATTAAACTGACCTTCATTTATAAGATCAAATAAAATTAAGATATATTTACTTACAATGGATAAACGATAAATGAAGTAATATGGTAAAAAGACTTCAATTAATTAAACTGCTACTAAATTACTACTTAATTTTAACGACTACTTTTACTATTTTATTACCCGATTAAGAAGAAAATAATTAATATTCACTCACCCATATTATAAAGAAATCGATAGTCTGTTATCAATAGTTAGCAGTCAATAGTAAACTTCGTCGAAGGTTGTAACATATTATGGGTTGTTGGAAAACATTAACAAAGAAAAGAAAGATTTGTCAGCTCTTTCATATTTTAACTGATCCGTAATACCAACTTCTTGCAAAGGTTTCTCCAGGATTGTCACTTCTACCGGAGATCTCTCCAAGCTTGTCACTTCAATAGGTCCCGTGCCTAGACGGATATTAAAATGTTAAAGAGTATACCTGTCAATGGAGCAATTTGGTGAGAGTAGAGCACTATCTCAACGCTGCGCGCTTAGGCGTGCAAAAATAGTAGTAAAATTCTATGAATATCGCCTCTCTCTGACAGTGAAGCACCCACGTTTTCACAATAAATAGAATAACTGCACATACTCAATTAGCCTCTTCCGCGTAAATGCATTCGCTATGCACCGGTGTGTTGGAACATTACCAAAACCATTTTATGTTTATTGCAACTGACACACGACTGTAAATATAATATTACATATGTGTAACATGAAAGAAGCCTGTTGTTATATTCGGCCATTACATCGGTACATTAATGTTAATATAACATATGTTTATTCCGTTCTCATAAAGTACAGACCATATCAGTATTGATTGGTGTTTCTTTGTGATAATGGAACCATATTACTCTAGGTAGAGCCATCGTTGTTTACCGCTACACTCTTAACCCACAGTGAAGTTATGACTGAGAGATTGCTACTGGGCCTTAAGTCCGCCTATTGTAACCTCAATAAAGGCTAAATAAATAAATAAATTAGTAAATAAATTAATTTGTGTGTTGTGTACAGAAATATTAAATAAATAAATAAATAAATAAATAAATTAACGGTGGTAGACCCATCGTAACTCGCCAATTGATGTTCCTTGCCGCCACCGTCTTAACCGCCGGATATACGTAATCTGAGTCAAACATTTCAGTCCTCATGACTAGCATCGCTCCTCAAACAGGATTTCTTCTATTTGAAACTAGACATAGGTGACCATGGGCTGCAGTGACCACTTATCAGGTCGCATAAAGTACTAGGAGTACATTCCCGGTCGCAAAAAGTACTAGGAGTACATAAACGTAGATGGATAAGCCCTTGGCGTAGCACCCGCTCTACGTAGCATCGTAGCAAATCGTTATCGAGCCTTGATAAGCAGCTGATGTTATCTGTCACCAACAACACTGACGGCCGCACTCAGTGACGTCATTGAACGTAATGTACATTAACAAACATATAAAATCGTCTTTATTCGTATTGACATAAGAGTCATCTTTATTTTCATAATGAACCATTAACGTTAATGAATGACTGAGTACGGTGGTTAACTGCGATTAACTAAAGATACGCTAATTAATAGTGATAGCTTAACTTGTTTGCTATTCACTTGTTTTTTACAAGTGCTCTGTTGGATTTGGGTAGGTTGGGCTACATCAGGTTTTCGAAGTCCCCGTTTTGATATGTGCCTCCCCAAAACTAAGAGGTTACCAATCATACCATCCCATCCTAGGTACCCCCATCGAGAGTTTGTAAGATGTTCCTGTTATGAAGAATGTACCAAAGATTTTACGCACAATTCGTTGAACACATTTTTCAGTGAAGGGGTAAAAGTATTGAGGATATGATATTTCATTTCGCGTATATATGTACAATGTGTACAAAGATGTTCGAACGATTATAGTTCAGACTTTAGTTGAACATTCGAACAAATACACGGATTAACGCCTCGATAGTCGGCATATTACCAATGGATAGTTATAGCAATGTTTCAGTACCAGTTAAAGAAATATAATCAGTCAAAATTTGATAGATCGCGGTCAAATAGGCTCAGTTAGTGTTTCTGTGCGTCTGGTAACCTCAGTCAGCGGAACGTCAACATCAAATAATTACGAAATGTAAGTTGAAAGGTATATCTACCTTAGTACTGAGTGGTCTAGCATGAGCTTTAAATTAGTAATTCTATCATATGGCTTAGAATAAAAGCGCTAATAGCTCTCGATTTGTAGACTGCAAATGATCGAAAAAGTTTAGCAGGCACCGTTAAATAAAGCCTATTTCCTTCACATCCTGAATTTCTGTGGAAGGAAGATAGGATGGGTGGCAGACATTAGCATCTGAATATCCGTTCCCTGTACTTTATTTCATTCTCCGTTGTCCCACATTTAACATTAATGCTAGTCTGACATAACGAACCACGACATTTATCGGTGTTTTACACGACGTTTAGTACTCGTAATAATTTGCTTAGTGCTGATGTGCTGATGTGTGGAGAAGTGTCTACCCAATTTTGTACCTTATGAGTTAAAAGAATAAGAGTTATAAGAATATTATTAATAAGAGTTCAAGGAGCGGTTTCTGTAGGGCTTCGTCTACGTATAGATTTCTTGTTAGAATTCATTTTAACTAGAACGGAAGGTGGTTGGACGTTTACAATAGGTACCTATTGGAGTTTCGATACGATAGCAGTCGTTAGACCTTTTCGGAAGCCCTATGGGTGGTTTGAAAAACATCCGACACGGGTTTCTCCACCGCACCGCATTGGAGCAGCGTGGTGGACCAAAGGGTTAAGCCCATTAGAGTTCCGCGCCTGATAGAAGGAAACGGAATTATATAAAATTTCAAATTATCATTGTCGGTAACTCATAGTGAGCCACTTCAGGGTTGGGTCTCCTCCTATAATGAGAAAGGTTAGTGAACTTCACATGTCTTTTAAAACATTTTTGTGAACTTTCAGGCTTGCAGGTTTCCTCACGACGTTTTATTCACCGTTAAAGCGATGACTGTTTAATTGTATAACACGTAACTTTTCAAGAAAGTTATTGGTGCCACTGGGATTCGAACCCCTTGAGTCAGGGGCCGAATTCTTAGTCGCTGGGCTATGATCGCTTTATCTGTGTAATATAATAAATATACGTATGATGAGGTAATTGCATGAATTGGTGATAATTTTTTTATAACGTCCTGTGCTCTCAGAGTATATCAATTCAAATTATTATACTGTGCGTCGTTTACTCAGAAAAAAATTAATAAATAACAAGAGTTGTATGTTTTGTGACCGGAAATGTTTAAAGCGCTTGTCTTGCCAGTGGGCTATCAACCTGATTTCTTGTTGCAAATAAAACATCTTGACAGTCGTTCGCTGTGATTTACCTATTCTACATCCTGTCGTTTATCTCTTGATGAGAAATATTTCTTCAAAAATATGATAATGTACGTAATTAAGGGTGTTAATGGGAGCTCTTTTAAATATGTAGGTTAATATTTCCTACGATAATTTAATTTCGCTGATTGGCTGCTACTCTCTTTTATGTCCTAGTGTTGGACTCGAGCCTCTTTCCTTAACGGGAAAATACTAAAGTATACTTACTCCACTAACTACGCTGTTTTATGCAGAGTACTGGTCAGTACAGGCTGGTGGTGAGAGTTTTCCAATAGTTCCTACCACGAAAATTGTCGATAACAATTGTGACTGAGCATGAAATGTTGCCAGTAGAGTATATTCAGCTCGAATAGTTTTCTCGCCCGACTTATTAGCTCAACTTTAACTTTTTCGATCACTCGCGCAAACCTTGGAACTTTAAAAGAAAACCACGCCACGATGAACAGCCACGGTAAAAAATTATGCATCATTCATGTTCATTTCATGCATTATTTGCTGCAAGTCATAATTTAATGACGAGTTTAATCCCTTTTAATGATACCTACTATTAGAAATATGTATAAGTGAGTCGTCTGTCCGTCAGTTGGTTGAGTTTAGGTGTTATTTTGGTCAAATCCTCGTATTAGTATCACCTAAATACTTGCGTGAATCGTCGCAGACGAGTTATTTTTGTTTGTAAACAGAGCCCTACATATTAGTCTACATTATTTTAAGGGCTTCCACATAGACATTCGTTCTTTTATTTTTTGTTTCATTTGGCGCATTTTTTTCCTAAATATACGTTATCAAATATTTTTGTAGAAAAGTGGATACGGGAATCCTAACAGTTCCAACTGTTATTTGTTTGTCAATCGCCCCCATGATTATTCTAAGCCCAAGAGCAAACAAACAAACAAACAAACAAACAGACCAAACTATGCACTGATATTCGCTTCCAAGCAAAACAGTCATAAATCTATTTACCATTTACTATCGTCATTTATCGCAATGCTGCGTCCAGTCGACGTAAATCTTAGGTCTTTATTCATCTCGCTAATTCTTGACGGATTAATCTTCGCCGTCTTGCTATTTTAAGGCTCCAATGTGGACGCAGCTTTATCTTTATGTTCACTTTGACTTTAAGAGACTTTGTGACCTTCCTTCCTTTCAGGCATTCGTTCTCTACTGCTGGACATGACCCCTCTCTTATCGACGCCAATCCTTTGAATCCATCGGTTTCCCGCTGTCTTCTTCAAGTCATCAGTCATCTAGTCGGAGGGCCGTACTCCTTCGTTCTTCCACGGATTTCATTCTTTTCGAGCGGATTGATTGAAACATAAAAACTAACGTATTATTTCAATTGTTAAATTCAATCAGCCACAAAGGCCAGTGACAATTTTAAGAGCCTTTTAATCGTACGTAGGTACTCGAATATCGTACCGCAATAAAAAAGCTTTTAGATATTTTTTTCTACAAAGTCATTAACCTAAATCTGAAAATAGATGGAATATTTGTTTGTTTACGAGTGTAATGCGACATGGGTCGACGTGAGCGACTGTGACCGCTGATCATAAGAATAAATTTTACAACAATGTCGCAAAGCAACTGAGTTGTGGTAAAGGCGATGAACAGCATTTTAAAGCGTTATCGATAACTTGCTTGTGCCTTCATGTAGGCAGCTTCAAATTAAGTTTGCAAATTTTATTTTAATTTTAATGGTTTTTAAGTAAATATTATTTCGAAATCTCATAAAGACACAAATTACAATTAAATTTTGCTTAAGTGTTTTTAAAAAGTCTCTTAATTGGCTCTATACCCTTTCTGAGCTTGACTGCTGCCATTTCAAGGCCATTTCTCTGTTGCATGGCAGAAGCGTTTACCTACAACAGAAAATTGAAGACAGACTTCACAGTAGTTGCGGTATTTGCTCTAGGCCGCTAGGTGGTTTTACCGTCGTATTTTTTAATTTCGATCGTGTCGTATCACTTTTGTAAAGTTTTGTACCAATCATCGACTATCGATGCCTTATTCCCTAAGCTTATTCCTCCATTCTCCACAACACTTGACGGGACAAAGACGTTTCACGCAAATAAAACTAAACAACACTAAACGGGGTACTTAGATTCGTCACGTGAAGTCACGTCGCTCCCGGGGTCAGTTATTCTTGCACTCAAGGACGTACAGAGACGAGACTTCGAGATCTTTGTTTACCATTTTGTGGTTTATAACCTCGGACTTATGCACTCGGAGTCAGGAAAAATGCACTTTGTGATATTTAGTTTTAGGTGCAGTAAAATTAAACTCGCGCGTGTACCTACGTCGTAGTATGTCGTACCTAAAACCTAATCACGCACAGTGTGTGTGTGTGTGTAGCATTTTTAAGGTCGGGATTGTTCGTACGTGTGTAAAACGCGTCCCAACTGAGAATCTTCTGAAGGTTACCCCCCCCCCCCCCATCAACAAAAGAAGTGGGAGATTCTTATGCGAACGATATGGCCAGCCCATTACTACTTTAATCTGCAAATATTGAACACACGTACACGTACCCTAACCTTCGTTCTTCAACAGTTGTAATGTACCATTTACGTTTGGTATTTGTTCGTCTGTTATTTTTCCCTTTACTCTATGGTGATTACAGGATAAACAATGGTAAACAGGCAGCGTACGAGTGTCAATGAACCGCGCAAGATCGTCGTCGCATTTGCGCCTGCGCATACCAATTATGCGCCTCAGAATGCTGTGGGAACCGCGCGCCCTACGCGGCAATTTGCCTTTTAATCGCTTCTAATAATTCTCTGTTACTGCTTCCTGCGGCTGCAGCGGTGATAGCCCAGTGGCTTAGAATTCGACCTTGAATCGAGGGGTCCGTGTTCGAATCCCAGTGGCACGCAACAATGATTATGTAATAAAAGTTATGTGCGATTTATGAAATTAAATATCACCTGCTGTTACGGTGAAGGAAAACATCGTGAGGAAACCTGCATGCCTGAGAGTTCACAAAAAAAAATGCTCTCAAAGGCATGTGAAGTCCACCAACCCGCAGTAGGCCAGCGTGGTGGACGGCGGCCTACATCCCTCTCATTGTGAGAGGAGACCCGACCCTGTAGTGGGTCATTAATGGGTACTGACACTGCTTCCTGCGCATAGGTTAACTAAAGGACGGTAGGGTTTGGTCGTGCTTTATATGGGATATTGTCTCAAAAAATCTTTTTTATTTCATTTGTATAGCAAACAAGCTACCTGATATTAAGTGGTCACTGCAGTCCATGGACAACCACGTGCAGGACGACTTAAATAGGACAGAAATCCTATCTGAGATCGTCCAAGGGTGTGTTGCTATCTGTGAGGGTTAAGGTGCTCGCGTCAAAAAGAGTATCCGGCAACAATGCCTCCCAACCGAAACACTAGAACTAGACATTAAGAACAAGCAGCATCATTGCGGGTTACGAGGGTGGCGGTACCTTACCTCACCTGCGATGACTCTACCCCTATAACAAAACATGTTGATAGCTGCGAAATTTTATTCCTTTTCTTCAGTCGATGAAATCATAGAAATAGGAAGTAAATACAGATAATCCTACTGTGGGCTTGTGAATGTGAAGTGTTATTTGTTATGTTTCATATTCTATTGATTGTAATATAACCCATTTTCTAGGGGTAATCACGGTAAATCGATACTTCAAAGCCAAGGTTCCCAATCGATGGTGGGCATGTGAAAGTCAAGAGCATCTTATCAGATATACTCGTCCTCGGCCAAGGCAAGGCACGATAAGGCGGCACTCTCGCTTATTGCATGACGTCAGAACCTTACACCCTGAGTATTTTAAGACTTGGTATTACATGGGTTATTCGTTTTACTTTGTATCAAAATATATTTATGCCATCAAAAACATAACCTGTAAAAAGACCAAGTCTCGCAACTTAGTTCTTCTACCGCAAAAAGTTCTACGATAGATAAGACAAAATAAATTTACCGACTTGGTATTACGTGAATACCGAGTCGGTTAATTTATTTTGTCCCTACATATGGGTTCTTCAGTCTTGAGTTATTACGTAATTAGCTAACCTAACAATATCTTATAGTGACCATTTGGCTATCGCATGAAAAGTCAATGTATCCCACAAGATATTATATTAAATTAGATTGTTTAGTGTCTAAAACAGAAAAAAAGCAGTTTTGCGAAGAAATAAAGCGGTTTGTAGTCTCTTCTCACAATGAGAAGGTTTTAGGCCTAAGTCCACGACGCTAATAATGCGGGTTAGTGGACTTCACTTACCTGTACGGTATGGAGATATCATGGAGAATTCTCTAGCCAGCAAGTTCTCAAAACGTCCTCAAAGACCTAAAGTAAAGTCTATCAACATCAGGCCAGGTGGTGGACTAAGGCCTACATCCTTCTCAATGTGAGAGGAGACACGACCCTGCAGCGAGTAACGAACGGGTTACATAGTTGAAATCGATATCGCCGCTAAGAATCAGGAGTAGTTCGAATACTGTATGTTAGCATAGCACAGAAGTATGAGTCAAACCCAGGAAGAGTAAATATGATCTGAAATGTCCAATCAGTCAATTCACCTACGAACCTTTTAGTTTCATTGCCTACCATTGCATCACTCGGCCTACGCTCCTCCCGAAATAGTCCTCACCTCTGGTTTATGTACTCGTGAGTGATCTTATGTTATCATAATGTATACAGCTACGGTGACCATGATAGGATTTGCAAGGGAGAATAGTATGTTTTTGCTGACAGCAAATAAAGCTATTATATTATTATCCTAGAATCCCATTTTTCGTATGAATATCAACCAACTATGGGCTGATCGTAGGAAGTCCCCGTCACATTGACACAAGTTAAATCAGAAGACCCATGCTTCGTCATCTTTGGAGGAGAGCTTTTTTTGCGTTTTTTATTAACTGTTTGAAATCTTAGAAAAAATCTTTTATAGCTTGTACGTACGAGCTATGTGCATTAATAGCTTTCGGCCGCAACTTAATTAATAAGGGTCTATAATTATTATATTCTACGGGTGGTAAAATCATTATAGTCTACAAATGGATAAACCAACGCCGCCCTCATAATCCGACATAAGGAAAAGCCCCTCTACCGGAGTGTCAAATCTAAGTGGGATCTTCAAAAGTTACCTAATAAAACATTCCAAATTACAAAATTCACTAAGCATGATCCGTGAAAATTCGCTAGGTTGGTCACCTGAGTGTATTCAATACGTAGCTCAGGTCAATCCGTAGAGTACTAAAGTATGACGTTATTACACATTTACGACAGGAAGAGATGCTTCTGGCGATTCTTTCATTGATTTACGACTAACAACACGTTATACGATGTTTAAATGTTTTGGAAATCTGATTTTTCGCAAGCTGCATAAGAAAATAATAAACTGGAACTGAAATTATAGCAGAATCCTTAGTCTGAGTTTTAGCAATGCCGGTACTACCCATAGATTCGTAAATCATACACCTTACTACACAGGAGTCGCACAGTGTAATAACCCAAATAGAGGTAAAATATTTTTAGAAGAGTTAAAATTAATACAGCATTAGATATCAGATCATCATAAAAATAGCTTTTTTTTTAACATTCTCTTTTAATGTTTTGTACTTAAAAGTTTTAATGCTCTGTAAAATTTCGAAATTTAAATTTAATTTATTTGTATAGATCCTCCGTAAAACATCACTCCGTGCATATGAATTAGCATGATTGTTATTATTTATATATGCATGCATTTCAATGCAGCCATGACGTGACAATGTCACCCATCTTCAGTTGCTGCTGTCATTCACATCCGAGCACGATGCACGTGGATGCACGACGCTATTGTGCTGTCAGAATGATATGGATTAGTTAATAACGTGTACCTACTCAATGTTTCATAAATATCACACTGTATAAACTACCTTTTTCACGATTTCACCCGCTTGGATTTTATTAGGCGGTAGAGCCATAGTAAATAGTCGTCGTAAAGCAGCGTGTTCTTCCTATCTTGTGTTTCGGCTGGGGAGTTATGGTTGCCGAGGATACATACTTTATTTGAGGCGAACACCTTAGTTCGTTGAGTACCAACGCACCCGTAACCTCAGATAGGATTTTTAATCTCTATTTATTACACAATGAAATAAGCAAGCTTAAAAGCATTGTAATATGCATACAAATTCTTAATGTCTTTCTTCCATGCAATTCGTATACTGTTGATTAAAATTTATTAAGAAATAAATCGTGTAACATGTGCGCAGATAATTTCGTTTCGACGCGAGAGTCATCTAAAAATATCGCAAAAAATAAAGCGTAAAAACGCGATTTCTTCCTACAGCTTATATGGTTGTAATTATATCGCGAAGAATAATAATGGTTTCATTGACTTCGTAACTCATTATTTGTAATTATATTTTTTGTTACAATGCGTACATACAGATTGTGTTATGGGATGGACCCACCACCGTCCCTTATCTCCAGGTAGCAAAACAGCATCGTCAGGTTATGTGGACTCAACAACAGTTGGTTGTAAAATGAGGATAAAAATTACACAGTTACCAAACCTAATTAGAGTGCTAAACTTATTGACAATTGCACAACCTGTGATGTCTGTAATTAGCCTAATGGAATGAGGATTTCACATCGGAAAAAATATAAGTATAAATTTTCCTTCGGATACCTTCGGAAATCGTCACTGGCAGTCTACGTTTCAATTTTCAGGTTTCACTCTGTTGCGTCATCTGCCATCTTGTATAAAGGTTGAATTTTTGTTTATTGGTCTAATTAGATTGGGCTAAATCTTTATTCTAAAAGAATATTGGCGATTGACCATCAACACTACTACAGAAATATTGAAAATAATGTTAATGTATTAGGGCTTGTCTCGACGTATGCTGATATTTTTAGCATGGTCCGTCGTGCATGCAAATTTGTAAATTGCATGAACGGGTTATGCACTGGTTCTATTAATATAACGAACTTCAGATCACGGTCGTGATTCTGTCACTGGGAATCCTATATGATATATTGAATGTTAAGCTGACGGTGACTTTGAAAATGGACCATTTCGACGCGATCTATTTCAAGTTGTGTCTCTATTAAACCACTTGAATGACTGTTTTAACATAATTATAATATAAAATTACTTATTAGTTATTTAAGATATAATTATTGTATGCCCGCATAGGGAGACTGTTCTTAACTTATTATAAATTTTGTAACATCTTTCTCATGTAACAGTCAACAATAAACGCATTCTTTTCTTTTCTTTTCTTGTTATAGAGGCGCCGGGAAGTTTTTGGAAAGATTCATAAAAAATAATTAGATTATTAAGTCGGTATAAATAAATTGACCACAAACTTGAATAGCAACTTAGGTCTTGTAACGGGTTGCCGTATCGGACACTTATATGCTCCTGGTAGGAGGGCGATCTTAGCACCCTCTGCCCTGCCGTTACCGTGTCCGCTGCCAGAGTCAAGAATAGCAGAGCTGCCAGGGACTGGGGGCCGTGGCTTTATTGTGTCGTCCATGGGGGGTTTCTACCGTTGTTTCCGCGCTTGGCAAGTGCGTGTAGTTTTTTAGTACCCAGGGAGACGCTGCTGTCCCTGGTAGTTACGATCGAATCGGACTGGCGCTATTCTAAGCCGACAACCACACTGCTTAACAGAGACTGTAAACAAAGGCTAAACATCAATCTCTTGTCCACAGAAAGACCTGCAAGTCCTGCGGGTGTGATCGGCTGAAGCATTCCGTGTACCACGAGGAGCTGGGCTCCGTGAGGGACCGCCTCGGGCTGCGAGAGTCGAGGGGCACCCACCACACGTATGACAACAGCCCGCCCGGACTTACCGCTAAACAGGTAATTACTACTCTCTCTACTATAGTGAGTGAACGTGAGAGTGAACCCCTGCATCGGATCCACCATGCGTCGAATCCCTCTCACAAGAAGGGCGTAGGCCTAGTCCACCACGCTGGCCTAATGCGAGTTAATGGACTTAACAGGCCTTGAAGATAATGTTAGGCATTAAGAATTTTCTTACGATTACAAATACAGTAGGGAATGTTTAATTTTTAACTGCATATAAATTTTTGGATGGTATTAGAATTCGAACTCGAACTCTTCGATTAAAAGGTGTTATCCACAAAAAATTGTGTACCTTTGTAAATTAACTCCACAACCACTACGTAAAACACTGGCGTGTTAAACCAGATCTGCAAATCTTTGGTCAATTCGTTTAGCGCGGCAATCACTAAATGAATACACATATTGAAAATCATCTTACTATTAGTGACTATATTATTTAGTTATTTAACTTCCTTATGTATTTATACTTTCAGACAGAATTGTACTGGGCGTCGCTTGCTGAACGCGCTCCGACCGGCATAGGTGGCGCCACCGGTGCAGCGGCGTGGCGGGCGTGGCGAACCAGGGCGCTTGCCGCTCAGCTACCGAAGCAGGACCTATCGCTTGCACATTGCCGACATATCGATGAAGAGCATCGTAAACAGTTTGAAGATTTCGTCGCGGCACGAAATGAAATCGCACTTGATATTGGTAAACTCCGTCCTCACTCTTACAACGCCATCTAGTGTTCAGTAGCCGTAAACATAAATTAATATTTTGATTAAACTTTTAGGAATCGCATGCCAGCATCACGGAACGTCAGTGGAATGCTTGAGATGCAATAAATTAATTCGAAGCGGAAGCATCGTAGTCCAAGCTCCTAGAATAGGCGAAGAGGTATTAACTAGTGTACTTTTGTTTACATTGTATAAGCGCCACCTAGTGGCGTATTTTAAAAACATAGTTTCATATGTACGCCATAGATGTCGCTCTTTTTGGTATCTATAAAATACAACATAACAGTTTTTGCTGCTCCACAACAGATGGCGCGAAGCAACACTATACTTCTGTTTTGTTTTCAGGCTACGTTTCATCCGGCGTGCTTTTCATGCTCGGAGTGCGATGAACTGCTTGTGGAACTAGCCTACTGTGCTCTGGACGGACGGCTGTACTGCGTCCGACATTATGCTGAGCGACTCAAGCCTAGGTGTCATGCCTGCGATGAGGTAAGTTACAAAATACACATTTAATTGCAAAAAATGAGGGACCTTTAAGATTAATTGGAATACTCATGGCAATAAAAATATCATGCATTGAGATGGACTTTAGAAAATGAACATTGAACATTGACACCAGGTAAGCTTACTGATTCACTATTCTTAAAACGTATGGTAACGTTTCGCAACCCGAATAGTTTGGCATGTCTGTATCAGAGGAAATGCACCTTATTGCTACCTCGGAATCAATATTGACAATTGATATGAGCTGAAAATAAATCGTACCAATAATATTGATTGGTAGCCAAGGCTATTATTAGACTATTAGTAATCATTTTTTCACCTTTGTGACTCATCCCAATGTACCTGTCGCTATGACGCTATATCTAATTCAGCCTCTGAACGCTAGATGTCACTTAATAGACTGAGATTTTTGTTTGCAATTTTTGAAATAAGAAATGCATTTTGAATTGCCGTTTTTACTATTGATAAGGATTGTTAGAATCTTTTAATTCGACCGGTGAAGATCTTTTCGCAGAAACTGTACACACTTCCACTACACACTACAATCCCATACGCAATATGAGACAGCTCTTACCGCGATTCTAGACTTTTGCCATGAATTATGCCGTAAATTCGCGCGATGAACTCACGAATGGCAATCCACCAATCAAAGAACGAGATTGAGGGCTCGTGAAGCCCGGGAAAATCATCTACATTCACGTTCACTCTTGTTCACGGAGCTTCGCGGCACAAGTGTAGAATGACTACTCTAAATCTGGTGATATATTAGTTTTTTGCTCCTTCTATGTATGTGTAAAAAGACAAACATAATGAGATCTCGTAAACACGTGGACTAATCATGTGGGACGTAAGAAAAACAAACCAGTTACTGAACGTAACAAAACAGAGGCACTAATTAGTTGTTATTGGAACGACACCAAAGCAGTTTCCGGTCTACATGATACATTTTTGGCTTATTCTTGTTTTCTTTGCTGATTAGAGACGTATCTCAAATTAATGAGGAAAGGTAAATATTGAAATATTTTCTTTTACATCCCTATACTTTACTGTGAGCCTAATCCACAAACTCAGAGTCGCTCAGAGGGCAATGGAGAGACCTATGCTTGGTACTTCTCTACGTGACAGTCAGAATTGATAAAATCCGTAGAAGAAGGAAGATAACCTACATAGCTCTTAGACTGTTCCACTACATTAAATTCCATGGGGACGGTACCGCGGGCATAAGCTACCTAGCTAGCTAACATACAGCAAAGAAACTATCGCGACTCATCAATTCTCTCGTTTATTCCTGTCGGCCCTGTGTCGCTGACATTTGCCAGTCCAGTAGTTACTACACTTGATTTATTTCTGTTTTTGACTTGTAGTATGAACGTAAAAACCTAACCTATAGCTCCATTCCGAAGTTCTTCATTGGAGTAATTAATTAGTGTTCAAATTTTATATAACAAACGTTAAAATAACATTACTTATACAGTTTTTTTTATCGGATATTAGAAGATTGATCTTCATTAATTTATTTACGTAGGAATTACTTAAATATGGTTTGTTGCTACTCCCTCTTTAACCAAATGGACTGCTTATCCATTATTTGAAGCACTATTATTAGAACTAGCTCCTAGACCTTGCCCCTACCATATTTTTTTCAGTAGACCATTAAAAGATTCGTAACAAACGTTGTGTTATTCTACTTGATTAAAATCTTAATTCACCTTATTTTCTTTGAAAATGTTACCTACATTTCTTTCTAATTGTACACTTACAAATAAGTATCAGCTATTATGTATCTAAACAGTGAAACCTGTCATCGAACGCCCATCCAATCTCATTAACGTCTTAATTAAAAGTTGACTCAGCCCAGAATTTTCCGGACATCTATTAGATGTTAATTCCATGAAATATTAATTACATGTATGTACATCAATACTCTGTTAGTATATGTTGAAATTATAGAGCGGAGGAAATTGAGTTTGTGTCTTACGTTTATTTGCAATGATTAGACTCCAACACTGCCGTACCAATTTTAAAATATTCACTTATAAAATTATATTATGTATATTTTATTGGCTTTATGGTATTTAAAAAAATTAAGGGTTACTGGCAGGCAGTATTCCAATAATTTGAAAGAATCTAAAATTGTTTTTTTTTATATTTAGTGCGGATTCTACAGTCAAAGGTTCAGGTCAATTTTTAGTATCTACCATTCACAGTCAAAGTACTCAAACTTGTACAAGTAAACGAAAACCAAAATCCAATTCCAAAATTTTTGTTCTCTGAAATAAACGACTCTTGAGGAAAACAATCAAAATAACGAAATATATTTTTGGCGCATTATATTCGTTAGTATTGTAGTGCTCCATTACAATGCAATTATACAACAATGAAGTAGGAATCTACCATAACACAGTACTAAATTAGAACGCACACACCCATACCAGAACAACACTAACAACTAATTTAATTACATATCTGCGCTGTAAATCACACTCAGGTATAAAATTTGATATACTTACAGGTAGTTTATAACGTGGAATAACATAAAGGATACCTTTTATCTTTCTCTGGGCTATTTTTTTAGTACTCACGGACAAAGTCGAGGAGGGAAAACGCAAAGAATAAAGAGATAAAGATTTATGGGTGGCAGAGCTAAAGTATGTAGCTTGCACGGATCATATTCTTCAAGTCTTGTTTCGGCCGGGGAAGTATGGTTACCGAGGATACGTTATTTGAACCGAAAATAGTCCACAAACAATCAAACAGTTTTAGTCCACGGGCTGCAATGACTACGTAACATCAAATTTATGCCCGATTATTACTCATTTACAATAAGACAAATAAAAATAAACGCAAGTCCGAATCGAACCTAATATCTGACAATATAAATGCGACACAACTGCGACCCATTCACATGTGCGTTGCACTTTTCACAACTGCCCATCTGCGTATGCGCCAAGCGCCCCCGCATAGATGAAGCTTAATAATACATCATTATTATATTTTACACTAGCTCTTGTACCCGACTTCGTCTGAGTTTTGATGGATTGCAGACAGATATGCGTTAACAGTCAGCAGAAACTAAGCCATTAGTACAGATTGTCAGATTTGTAGATATTTTCAATATCTCAAAGAGTACGTTATATACGTTTATAATCTAAGCAATTTATTACCTCCCACAGACTCGTATATATGAAATAAACTTGATCATAACCCATCACTGAATGATTTATTATCCTGACTGCTAGTTTTTGCTCATCGCGATTTCCCATTAGAAACCACTTTCTACCGAGGTTTCCATTTAGCGCTCACGTGAAGTTGAATTAGTTTTGCATCTCAGGAATTGTGGTATAATTAGCGACCAGTCTATTCTGTGAACAAAATAGGCATAGTTGTGTTTCAGTTCACAAGAACAACGTGTGTTATAAAATAACTAGAAATTATTGGAGGTCAAGTTTTTAAAAAAAAGTGGCGTTTTCTTTCTAAATTAAAAGCATAATTAAATTTTAAGAAGTTTAGTTGTACTATGGCTGAGTGATTTAAAAATCTTTGTCTAGCAAATGGACGACGAACGCCTTAGTACTGGTGAAGTTTGTATTAATTTTTGTACATGAATCACAGGTTATATTCAGTTTCTGTCAATGAAATATGTTAAGTATGCGGTTAAGGAATAAAAATAAACTGTTAAACACTAACAGAACTGTGTGCGTTTGTTCGCACCTTACTTGTAACCAGTTGCTATACACTCATCGGGATATTTGCGCGCCTTTTCCTCGAATATTGAAAAGAATATAGTGTTCCGTTTTTAAATTTTACCATAGCCAAGTTTCCAGCTTATTCGGGTTAGGTATGTTGAGAAAGATGATTATTATTTTATGATGATTATTAGTTTTTAAATTAACATTGTGTTTACTTTAGTGTATTACGAAGAATATTGGCTTCCAGTGTCTTCAAACACATGGGCTCAGATGAATAATGGCTAAACTTTTAAACATATCACTCGAGTACGCGTATCTGAAGTGCTGGCCTACATTGGGTTTGGAGGAATTATTGATGCAATTCTGTATTGGAACACATTAATGTTAGTAACGCTTTGTGTTCTAAACGCCTGACTGGAATTTGTCGGGTTAAATTTAAGCCAGAAAGCGTAAGTAAATGTTTTTTTCTTTTTCGTATCTTGTCTATGGTTTGCAAAGGCACATTTTTAGCAAGTTGTGTGAACTAAAAAAAATTAACTAAGATGGTGATTAATTAAGACGGTCTCATTGTGCCTATTCGTTTTTGTTTTTTTTTGTGTTTCGTTTAAATAAAAATAACTTTTTCCGAGTTCCGCTAACTCTATGCAGAAGTGTTTCAATTTCGACCAACCGAAGAATTCGTTTATCGATCCTCTAAATAGCGATCGATCGCTTTGAAGTCGTGTAGTGTGTGCTTGTTTATAGACACTAGTTCGATGTAATAAATATAATTGACGCACACACGCGACAAGGAACACTTCTTAACTCTATAACGGTCGCCAATTCTGAACTCAATGCTCTGTCGACAGTAACCGAGGACGTATCTCCTCCAGCCTTTGCCTCCAGCTAGGAATTTAAAAAGTTGAGAGTGTGCCTGTAATACCGATTCGAAATTCAAATTAGCGCGCGAACTTATTGCCGCGGTTGTGAAATAATTGTGTGCGTTCGGAAATCCCTGATAGGAAACAGTTACTGTGAGTGAAATGCATGAATTGTGCTTTATTGTATTGCAAACGTTCTTTTCTTGTTTTGGCATATTTTTTAAATAAATACCTATATACAAACATGAATGATGTAAGGGAGCCTAAATAGAATTTTACAACTTTTACAAATTTTGCTTTAAATGTCTCACTAAGCGAACAATCGTTGCACTCCAATTAGTTAAAATAAGATTATTATTAGTTTTAAAAATAAATAACACTACACAGATATTTAACATTAAACCATTGTTATTAAATGCTTTTTATGTGTTTCCTACAATTTTAAATTAAGGTTAATTTGCGTTACTAACAATAAAATGATGAAATTAAAAAGTATACGCGATCGGTGTGAATTTAGTTTTGCTACTCGATAACAGATGGCGTGTGTAGTACGTATCATTCATAATTATAATTATTTACTTTATTGGGTACTCGAATAAAATATTTTTGTTATTAATAATTTACCGATATATTCAATTTCCATATGCAATAAAATTAAATATTCTAAGTGCCTTAACACCTTTCTCATAATTGTTTTAATTCAATCGAAAATTTAAAATGAATTTTATTTTGAATTTTGACTGTGACACTACAAGGTAGGATACCATACCAAAATATCAGCAGTGACAGCTTCTCTTGTATGTAGAGCACGAACAATTCTAATCCAAATTGAATTAGAATTATTTGATATGCGGTACCTACCTCTGTCTGCTTCTAAAATTAACCACCGTGGCCAGGATTTTTTAATGATTTATCAATAGAATAGAAAACTCAGCAATTGATATTTACATACATAGGTACATAGTAACTAGAATAGCGTGATCTAAATTATGTTAATAATAATTCTGTAAAAAATAACTCTGAATTCGGATTCACAAAAAACTGTATTTTTTTGTATTGACTTCAGTGATTGACTAAGATTCAACGCGGACCGTATCAGAGATTAAAATCAATCTATTAGAATAGCCTACAATAGCATAAGTTAAGGTTTTAACATAACATTATAGTAAATAAGAGTTAATAAAACATTTGTACTTACAAAAATAACAATAACTTAGATTTTATGGTAACAACGAATTAAACTTTTTATTAGTTGTAAGTTGTAATCACAGAGAAGCTTTTAGCATTTACACGATTTTATTGTCAAACGTTTGCTGTGAGTGATGTTCTTTTATGTGTTCATAATACGAATACGAATACGGCTGAAGTCATATACTTTATAATGCCTAATAGTTAAGCGTTAAAACTATTTTAATCCAATTTAAACACCTGGCTAATAAGAGCTCTCTCACTGATTTTATAAGCATTTTAACAATCCTTTAAATTCTTAGTCTTGGTTTTTGTTATTGAAAACTAAGTGCGAAGAGTCTTTAAATCAAAAGAAAATCGACTCCCTAGACTTATGGATTTTATTTTATTTTCAAAACAGTAATTAATTTCAGATAATTAAGTTTTACTAAAAACAATAGCAAAGCAACGTAGTTTTTACTCCATCTGCAAATGAGAGGCTCGAAAACACATCGATTTTCCGCGAGCAAAAATTTGAACGGTTAGTTTATTTCTGTTTCTGATCTATGTGTTCTTTCTTGCGTATGTTGTTGTATATATACCACCCACATATGATACAGATAATCCTGGGGCTACAAGTGGAAAGGTTAAAAAAAATCTGCCAGATGAATGAATGTGTGAATGTGTAAAAGAATGAATGAAACAGCGATCATTGTGTTAACGCACGCCGACAGACATACCTAATTATATCGTTACGTTTTTGTATATTTATTGGCCGCGACAATATCGATACAACTGACAGCTATACGCAACGAGCCCTCTAAAGCCGGGAGAGCATAGACATTTTTCCAAAAATCTCGTCTTTTCCAACCTTTCTATGTTGTAAGTACTAGGCATAGCGTCATCTCTGGAATCGCTAATTTCTTAAGGAGTTTCAAATTCCTATAGGTATGTATTTGAAAAAGTTCTTCATCGTTGAAAATGTACAGCAATTTTTCAGACTTGGCACGCTACAAAATGAAGTTTTTTTTATTAGAATTGAGAAGTAAACAGGCATGCAGGTCACCGAATGTTTAATGGTCACTGCAGCCCTTGGACACCAACCAATACAATACAAATACTCAAATTCACTCAATCAAACTCGCTCAAATAGGACGAGCATTAATACCTACCTTAATTGACTAGATCTACGGTTATCTATCATTAGTTGAATTCAAGAAAAATCTGGTGTCAGAGTCGTATATATAAAAATAAGACCCGGCTGATACAAGCCAGATGAGTCCGATAATAATAAATTATCTCTATACCCATGTTCATATAAAATACGATAGATAAAACTAGAAAGATTTGAATATTTTCAGTCCACACTTTGGCTGTTCGTACGCCAGAACGAATCAAAAGATAAAACACAAAAAACGGGAAGATTTCATTCGAGAATAGAATATTATTTACAAATTATTATATTTAATTTGTCTGCGGTCATAAGTCATTGTTAGTATCTGATGTTTTTTTTTAAATATCATGGACATCAAGAGTAGCCACGTAAAATTATGATGCGTTTTCTTTTTAATCGCTCCATTTTTGTTTCATTATTTAATATTTCACAAAAACTAGGGAACTAGTTTATTTTTTTAAAGAACGGAGACCTGGTGTTAATATACCGAAGTGGTACCTGCCAACTCAAAAAACGCATAATTGTTATAAAAAAACTATAAAAACAACATGTCATAGACAGAGACTGTACACATTAATAAATTATTATTTTATCCTTCTAATTCTTAATTAAAATTTACCTATTTGAAAAAGGCGGATTAATGGATTAATGAGTGGCGGCAAAACAATAAAACTAAATAATATTATACATAATGACGATTCAAATAACATTACTCCATTGTTTATTAGTAACTTGTCACTACTGTTTAAAAAAACAAACCCAAAAATGTTTGTCCGAATTAGAAAAAAAACGAATAGGTTTTTCATATACTCTATGGTTCCTGAAAGCCATGGTTCCCTCTTGCAGTGCGGACCAGTGCGCACGGCCCGCACGTGACGTCACGTCAGATCGAGTTTCCCGCCATCGCTGCCCAGCGCCGTACTCGGGCGATTACTTTCAGTTTCAAACAGCCAAAGGCAAGGTCGATGTGTTGATGAAATTTTTAGTTATTTTGGAAGCATTGGATAATTTTTGTTTGACAAAAAAATTGATGATCTTTTATTTGGAACGCGGCTGAGATTCGATACCACAAATGGCTCTTTTGAAATAAAATACTTATTCAAAGTCTGCGATATTTTTTGCTATCATGCGTTTATTATTATTCTTGATGAATCAACGCTATGTAGAACTTTTAAAGTCTAAAGCTCGGTATGAATACTGAAATTAGAAACGATTCGATTTGAAAAAAAACCACTTACTCGAAATTCTATGGCGAATCGTGCATCGTAGGTTTGTGAATGTAAAATACTTGCAAGCACAATTATGGATAACATTATTAGATATTGGTATTTAATAAATTTAATAAGAATCCTTTTTGAATCGGTAATTGTATGGGTTTGAAAGGGATTGACCTATAAACATTCCAGAAAAGGATTGAATTTGAATTTGAATACACAATTACAGCAGAATTTAATTTAATAAATAATAATTTAAATTTAGACATTTTCATTATCTGTACCAAGTAAATGGCTGATTACACCAAAAGCATAAACCTTGCAGTTGGTAAAAATTATTCAATTGGCATTAGGTTGCGTATTTAAATAAACATCTTAAAATGTAGTCGGAAACAATCGCAACTACGTGGGCGCAAATAGAACCAAACGGTCTCAGAAATACATTAGAAATCGATATATTTATATTCAATCGTTCCATTTTAACCGATACTGATCGACTAATGGAGGTATTTTGCCGCTTATGTCTTGATTTGTAGATATTTTAAAAATAGTTTCTTCCATAATGCCCATTACAGTTCAGTGCAGTCTCTTTGCATAATAAGAAGGATGTAGGCCGTACTTAGTCCATCACAGGACTAGTTCAGTGCAGAGTCGAGACAATGAGAAGGTTGTAAGCCTTAGTCCATCACTCTGGCCTAATGCGGGTTGGTGGACTTCACATGCCCTTGAAAACATTATGGAGAACTCTCAGGCATGAAACTTTTCTTGCTATATTTTTCTTTACCGAAACAGCAGGTGACATTCATTTTGTAAAACGCACCTAATATAGAAAAGTCACTGTTGCGTGCCAAGATTCAAACCTGGACCTCTATTAACAACTGACATGTCAACGCTATGATTATGACGTGTTGTAAAGTTGCAACATTTAGACGAATCTCGTTTGAAAATTTAACTATTTAGACGATTTTCGTCTGAAAAGCACCGAGCTATTCAAGAAGTTATCGCGAATTAGTGTTTAGATAGTGAAAACATAGCTTACGCAAGCTCGTATGGCTAATCCTAGAATGGCGCCTACGCAACGCGCCGGGATCGACTGATGAAATAAGGAACCAGGAGTCGGGCTTCAAATCATCAGAATTTGAGCAGCATCTAATAAAAAGCACTAAATAGCAAAATAGCATAAAAATATTTAGTTGGCAATTTTACTGGTTATTGGTTGTTTTATCTTTTATAAGATATACGAGTACATCAGTCGGAAGTATGTACTCGTATACCTTATGCAGCATGTTCTTCATGTCGTCTGTTTCGGTTGGGGAGGTTTTTGATGTTTGAGGGAGATCTTATATCTTATAAATAGCATAATGGACCTACAGTCCGTTTTTATTATCTTGCCCTATTTGGTAAACAATGTTGGCACTACTTTTTATTTAAAAAAAAGATTAAAATTGCTTTAAAAAAATAAATAATTATAGTTACTAAAAATCTGTTTCAATATTTAATGACTATTTAGTTTTAATTTTTTATAATTTTGTGTGTGCGTTATTTTCAAGTTATGGTATCCTATCGTAATGTAACGATTACTATACTACGCCTCTTTATAATTGGGTTATCCCTTAACAAAAAAAACACAAAAAATGTATCAATATCAAAATGGTGAAGGAAAAAGTTGTTGTTTCTTGATCAAATGTAGCGTAGTAACTACCTAACCATTTTATTCTCCGCCGGAAATCGAACTGAGGACTTTTCGCGCGCGCACTAGTCGACGACCACGCCACGGCTACGTATTATCCTACCAATTAATATTTTCCTCAATACATTTTGTTGGAAAAAATCATACTCTTACCTACCTAACTGATATACATCAGTTCCATTTATAACGTGAATCATGAAATATTTTGTTTGTTACTATGATCTATGCGGTTTCTTTAGTTTTCGTTTTCATCCACGTCACGCCGACGTCATAAAGCTGTAATTAGACCAAACACGCCTGTCTGAGTATCTTCACGATTTTGATGAGACTACGTTCCTATTTATGTTTTTCTTGGTCTTACTTTCGATCTTAACTCCATTGTCCTTAAATTCTAAGAAAGAGATTTTTTCTTTTGATGGGCCTTCACCGGACTCCCACTACCAAAGGTTGACTGGCAGTAGGGCCGCCTTCATATTATGTACGGTTTATAAAGAATCAATAAATAAATAAAACTAGATAGCTACAAACTGCATTAAAAAACTAAAAAATGTGTTTGAAACTAATACCACTCTCCACTTTCACTATAATGTTGGCTTCCAAAAGAAAATAACCTGAAGTAGGTTTCGCATAATTCGGCAACTTCAATAGAATAATTTTAAGATAACTAATTTAAGAAAAAATACTCTTATTTCCGATCGGTTTTATTTTGAAAAACGAAGTCACTGTTCAGAGATTTCGCGATAAGTTTCAAAATGACTGAAAAGATCAAATATTTTATTTTACTGAAGAGACGTCGGGTTCGTGGGTTGCAGTGCCCACATGTCGGACTGCATGATTTAGTCAAATAAAAGATGTATTATTGGGAAATTACTAATACCTCCCTCGTGGGTTGCAGTGCCCACATGTCAGGCTGCATGATTTAGTCAAATAAAATTTGTATTCTTATAATTGTAAAAAATTATGTACCTACATTCTTATGTTAGGTAATGCCGGTATGTTGTTTTCCAAAACGTTTTGGGAACATGTGGCGCGTGCAAAGACGATTTTTTAATTCACGATACAGGTCGATGACTCAGAGTTATGTGAGGTTATTACCGAAGTAAACACTATTTTCAGTGCTCAGACTTTTTCAATGTCACGTCTTTGACTTTTATCCACCCATTGTAAATTAACTGAGACATTTGTATGAAACAAATGAAATACTCGTAGCATCAAGTAATTGACGAAGGGTGTACTCTCTCTTTTTATACATATTAAATAGGTATACTGTTGTTCGTATTGAAGTGGTCATCGTAGACATCGAAGTCGTAGACGAACGAAAAAAGGGAACATACCTCTCTAAGTTCGTTAGCTAAGTTGGTAATGACATTTCGAAGGACCGACCCAATGGGTTATAAAATTAAACATCACTTGCTGTAACGGCGAAGGAAACATCGTGAGGAAACTTGCATGCCTGAGAGTTCACCAAAAAACGTTCTCAAAGGCATGTGAACCTTGGCTAGTTCAAACTTTTGGCTTTGATATAGATTCTTGATAGTCGTATCACACTATTTACATAGTGTATCGGATACTACTTACACGCGTAAACGTCAAATTACACGTGTACAAGTCAAATATTGGATTAGCAACCACACCTTGAAATTTTGTATAGTTTGCCAATTTGGACTGGAAATAGTTAAATTAGTTAAGATACTTAGTTAAATAAAATAAATTTTATTGCCTATCTTAGAACATCGGAAGCAATTTATATGATAGAGTTAAAATAGTTCATTTGGCTATTGTTTTAAAGGAGCTAGCCAAACCCATTGATAAACTGTCGCTTCTGGGATCTTATCTGTCATGTAAAATACTTTTATATCATACATGAAAAGTATGCTCTCAAAAGAATATTTCATGCCAAGTAATGACACGCTTCAACTCTCTCAATTTTAAAAAATTTCAGTTAAAAATTAGCAGTTAGTCTATTTTCTTATTAAAGGATGTTTTTCATTACGATAATTTGCAAACAATTGCATATGTTATATGTGCAAACAAAGAGTATTTATTTATCTTCAACTGAATCACCGAGACGACATTGAAGTCTGCGCATATTAAAAAATCCTTAACACGTAAACAGGTGTCTCGAACAGCCTCGATATATCATCGCTCGTTCAAACGATAGTTAACATCGATCAGAAATCAATCAGTTGATAAATCACCTCCATTGTCCCGACTGTAAACCGAGCTAACCTTGAACATTAGATTAAAACGAGACATAAACGTAACGAAGTCTGGCCGCAACGCCAATCTCGATTCTAAAACTGGCCACGAATATTGGCAAGTATAGCATTTTAATTTCAGTTGTTCATATCTTGCCCCGGCGTCACATCGCTGCACCCCGGTCCCGGCCCTTCGACTTCAAAGTACCCCGCCCTTGTCCTATCCATTTCGAAATCGAACGGTTCGCGACCGGTGAACTATGGGACTGATGCTCTCTGCGGTGATCTCGTACGCGGGGGCCCTGGAGGTGATCGACGTCATAAAGCACATACTCAGCGGTGTTGTCCCCTACACGGATCCGGACTTCGAGGACCTCGTCGAGTACTACAAGAGATCCCTCCAAAAAGCGACCGGACCCTCATCCCATAACGATTGGGTGACAGCCTGCGGTCAAGGATACCTAAGTTTAACCGAAGACAAAAACGGAAAACTTCAGTCGGTCTCAGTTAAGTACTACGACGGATCGCCCAGCTCCACGGCTATATTGTTCTCCACAAAAATATCCAGCTTCGGACAGGATTCCCTCGAAGACAATACCCAAGTAAACGGTGGTTACAGATCGGAAAGGTATACACCGACTAAGACTAAAACGATAATATCGAACACTTCAGAATCCTTTAGTGTGAGTAGCAGAAGAGCGTCACCTTCGTTTAATGAAAACGTTTCAGATTCTGTTCGTTACTCATCCGATTCTTCCGAGCAGCATAGTGAACGCAATGCCAAACGAGCCGACAGCCCGAAAGTTTCGTGGGAGTATAGCCCCCTGACCCCTACCTCACCACTGCCAGAAATACAATTCCAATCCTACGACGAAGATAAGCCTACGTACAGCGAAGAATACTTAAGGTTAATATACATTGAGCACGCCTCATATGCACAACCACAAGTTCAGCGTTCCGTAGTGACTTAGCTACATACTCCAAATCATGTGTGAGCATACAATTCACCACCATCAATGCACGCGTAGAGAGCTAGCTCCGATCATGGACCATTGCCTTTCCTTGTACTATAACCGACTCACGTGTTATAAATTTGTTTAAGATCACTTGATGGCATTAAGTACCGACCATTGCAACGAAGCGACCCGAGTGGCCGGCGAAGGAGTTTCAGAAAGCGTAACTCGTCATCGTCGAACTCTTCTAGAGATTCGCGGGCGTCGCGCGAAGAGGAAGTAAAGATGTTCACGTCACTCGAGGAAGCTGAGTTCAAAAGCATGAATAAGGAGGTTTTCAGCGGTTTTGGGAGTAGTCCTAATCTATCCGCGCGTTCTTATTCCAGAAGTCGGTCGAGGGAAAGCTCCAGGGAGCGGAAACGCGAATCCTGGAGCGTCGAAGCGGCTGTGGGCAATGTGGTTGACGATGAGAAAAACGAAGTAAAGCCACAGCCGACCACGACAAGCCTAGGTTCCTTCGAAGAAAAAGACGAAATGAAAGAGAATAATGAGGTAAAAGAGGAGGACGAGGAAGACGATGTTGATTTCTGGGCTAACCTCGGAGATTAATGCTGCTTACTGGGTTTTGGCACGATTGCACTGTGATTTGAGCTTCGAGAGCATGACTGAAATTAAGACATTAAAGTAATGTGATTCCTACCTCGTGTTTGTTTTAAGCCCTTGTAGCGATAGTTTTGTTGTACCTTCCTTCCAGACGGAAAAACGTATTGATAAGAGCTTTAACGTATGGCTTCAGCAGACAGCTGCACACGCTTGAAACGATACACGTAGATACTGTTCCTAAAATAGCGAACATTGTAAACAAATATATTCAAACTCAAACACTGGCATATTACTGTCAATCTCTACCTACAGAATCGAATGTCTAATTCTCTTTATGTAAACGCACCTACAACAATTAGATTCCATTTAAATGCAAATTCGAATTCCTAGTTCAAATGTTTAAATCCCTTTCCAAACTTTTACATCGTATTCTAGATTTTTTTTAATTCAGCCAGTCGACGTGTTTTTTAATGTCATCGTGTAAAATTAATAATGAAAAATAGCTGACATTTGTTTGGAAGTGTTGCATAATTTGACCGAAAATACTCTTGTATGATAAACCTCGACCCAGTTGCGCTTATTGGAGGTGAGGCGTGCTGATGTGACCTTTGTGAACATACCATGGGATTCGTATCATCCACAGATTATAAAGCCCTTTGTTTTTAGAACGGAGATTAAGTTTGTAGGCGTCAATGTCAAAAAGTCAAAACAAATCCTAATAGATATTTGGAATCGCATCGTACTCGAACTCACATCCAGAGATTACATTCTAGTTTCAAATTTCTATGTTTAATGACAATAAAGATAGAAAAATGTTTGATTATAAATGTTTAATTTGTTTGAAGACGAATAAATAATTGGATGGTTATTTCAACATTTTGCCAGTAGCTTCAAAAGGTCTTAAATTCAGACCTTCATCATATTTTAATGCAATATTTCGTTTTAATCAAAAACGTTTCAAATCGATTATATAATAATTTTATAAGCTTAATTATTTTAAATGTTTAGCTTTGTTTTAATTTTTATTTTACTTATTGGTATAATTATAATTATTGCAGTAAACAAATTTTAACCACCACAAAAGAAACGGTTTCTATATAAAAGTAATAATAGGCAGTCTTTACAAATAAGATATTTTATTTAAAAAAAACAATTCAACGCATTCCATTCGGCAATAAGGACAGGTCGGTCGACCTCGTTTGCCGCATGCAATTAAATTAAATACTTAATGATATTATTGTTACGGACATTTTGGCAAATACAAAACGGGAATTAAATTAACAACAACGTGTAAATTATCGAGGGTATTAAAATGTGACAGACCTTTTAAGGAAGTATTTAAAGTGCGCTTGCGCTCTGATTAGAGTGAAATCGGAAAATTTACTCAATGTAGAGCACGATCAAAAGGTACCTATTCGTACTTGGAAAGGTGACGTACTGAGTATGTTCTTAGGAGGATAGGTTGGACACACTTTTGGGTGCTTTTGGGTAGGTACCTACTGTTAGACATATTTGGGTAGGTATTTAAATCACCGTAAAACCTCAGTATTTCTATAATACCCAATACAAACCCTTGCTGAACATAGTTACGCTTTTTACAAAAAAGTCGTTTTTTTAATTATATTTAATGCGATTTCGTTCGCGTCAATTTACTACTCAAATATATCTTCTAGCTGTAGATCTTGTTATTGACAAATTTTATACCAATCATAGACTATGCACGCAGGCCTTCCGATTGGTATAAGAGTCTTGTCAAATTTTGGAAAAAGGAGAGGGTTTCTGATCATATATATCTACTTATAGGTAATCTAAAACCAAACTAGGTACTACCTATCGTACATACTACTACCATCTGAAATAATTAAAAACACAACTTAGAGTTTAGAGTTAAAATTCCCCAACGATAATTTCGATTCGTATGAAAAATATTGATCGTCCTGACTGTTTTGCTGTTTATACAGAGAATAAATAACGCGGACGACTGTTCTATCTAAACTGGCACGACATTCACAAATTACGTCTCGCGGAAAATGAAAACAATTTTCTTTGTTCTATCACCTTCCAAGCCTCAAAATGACACCGATGACAGATAACAGAATGCTGAAATTTATATTTGGCGTGCATATTCGTCTATCCCGTGTGTCAATAGCCTCTATGACATTGTGATTTTATTTTGTGTTTGTTTGATGGTTTTTAAAATCACTGTTATATAAATCACTGTTACACTGACTAAATTGCCACAATATCTCGTTAATAATTTTAAGACTTGTCCGTATTGGCTGTCGCAAACCGATACAAACGACCGACCAACCAACGCGATAAAATTCAAACAGTCTTTGAATAAACCTGTCCTAACTCCTAACTAGCAATGCACACTGACATGCGACAAATGTGACGTTGTCGTACGACAAAATTGACACAATGGACAGATTTTGTCGCCACAACTAAATAACTAAAACAAGGGGTAAGGTGCGTATGGTTAAGTATAAAAATTCTAAGGTCCTATTTATTTTGCTAGCACCAAAATAAAGGCGTATTAATAGCCAATAACACGATCATAATAAGTAGATAAATTCATCTATCGAGTGTATGCGTTCAGTCCACTGTAGATTTTTCTATAACTTGGTATGGAATGATTCCTTAAATTCGGTTTTTGTAGTAGAGATTGCAACAAAATACATCTAATTTAAAGGATACCACATTGTAATATTATTCCGTGTCATCCGAATTACCTCTCTCCTTTCTATTCTATTTGTGGCCGTAGCGAGTGTTCTTAGTAAGCGTCTAAATTTAACCAAACAGTACTGGAAATCATGCCAAACCGACCTCAATATACAAATCGTAAACAAAAAGTGATTTTTAAATTCTAAAAACTCCTAAGAGTTATGTCGGGTTTATTTTAAAATGTGATTTGTATTGTGTTTTGTGACATGGAAGACCGCGCTTCGCATTGTAATTCCATTTGTTTAATTTTTTTAATGGCTGCAACCCTTATTATGTCCCACTTTTCGCCAAAATTTCCCTGTTTTCTCCAAAATAGGGTGATATCTGGAGCATACTCCATGATCCTTGGTTTCCACCAATTCTACACATATTTCCATATGGACTAGACCGACCCGTCTTAGATGTTCCGATCTTCTTTAACATCTGAAAAGGCCAATACAAATAAAAAATACATTTGGATAGATTTCTCTTCAGTCTTTTAGAACTTTTTACTATGTTCCCAATTGCATTCATCGATTTTACGAGTATATACCTTTTAGTACTAAGAATTTATAGTTTAAAACTAATTAAAATTTAAGTTCTATTTTGCACATTTCCATGTGATCCGCAAATCGTATATGTATAATCTTAACACAATTTTACAAATGCACCGAGAATTTTAATATGATTTTAATATTTTAAAAAATGTTCTCAAAGGCATGTGAAGTCCACCAACCCCCAGTAGGCTAGCGTGGTGGATGGCAGCCTACATCCCTCTCATCGTGAGTGGAGACCCGCCCCTGTAGTGGGTCATTAATGGGTTACTGACAACACTTGACCCAGTTCTGGGCTCTCTGAATCCACCGGTTACCCGTTCTCCTCCTTAGGTCGCCCATCCGCAGAGGTAGAAGGCGACCTAGCGACCTACCTATTTGAAAGATGAAGTCGCAATTCAATGGTCTTTTTATGGTATTTTAATTAGAGTACCCTAGACGGAGCTTTCAGAGGACGTACTGCAGTCATTACTGTACATCCTCCGTAGAGTACGTGCAGTCCTGGTGACTGATGACAAGCCAAGATCTAATGGATGAAAAGGTTATTTAATTAAAGTTGTAGGTAAAATATGCACACTTTCAACTCATATACAAAATGAAGAAAGGAAAAATAATCTACAGTAATTAGCCAGCAGTGATTTTGATAAATTCTTGGTGATGATTGTTAAAGTATTTTATTGAAGCAAAATGACGAGCGTCATTGTTCGTCTATTTTTAGTATCGATACGAAAGATATCATTGCTTATACTATTAGCACTTATTTAAAAGCTGTGTTACCCGTTTAAGGTAAATTTCGTATTGGCAACTTCCAAATTTGGCTAAACAATTTTCGTCATTGGTAAGTTTCCGAATTTATTTTTAATATCACGAGTAGGTATATTAAATTATAGCTTTTTTGTTGTTTCTATTTTAGTCTTTATTCTAAGTGGTTAAGAGATGGATCACCTGTGTGTTAAGATCGTTGAGATCATTACATTCAAATTTAGTTTAAGTTTAAATTTTACACTTTTTGTGGCTGTTCCCAAAATATTTATCAATAGAAGCTGTAAAGTCTTTAATGTCTTTATAGCATTTCTCTCCATTATGTACGATTGTAATAAAAGTGCTTATATTTGGAAATGTATGAAGGAAATGCATGAATCATAGGTAAAGTGGATCGGTTATGGCGTACAACTCACAACCAGGTGTTCGCTATTGACGTATCAGAGCCTCACAAACGTAAGCGAAATCATTTAAAAATAAACCAATGAATGAAGCTCATACTGACCAAGACCTTGCCACGAGGTCTTCTAAGACATCGACCGGCTTAGAACACGTCTAGACACATTTGAAGGCTGTGATGTATTTCAGGAAACAAAAAAAGCCGTACACAAAACTTATGTCATTCGCCACGAAGCGGATGTGTTAAAATGTCAGAATGCTTCCTCCACTAGACAAAACAATGTTTTGTCTATCATTCTAGGAATTTTTCCAAAGAATTTTATTTTAATGTTTCTTGGGAATTTTTGGAGTCCCTCCTTGTGGGATACCAGAATTACGGGAAAATCTCGAAAGATGACGTCTACAACATCAGATTTTGCTGGCCTGTCAGCACTATTCAAACAAACTTTAATGCTTCCGAACTGTATGTATCATATCAATTCAAAGAATCAATGAGTGCCTGCTATCTCATCCTGGATTCTTCACCCACATAATATCCAAAATACGTAAGTTGAAAGTAAAGTATGATGTATTTGAAGAAACATTTGTTGTAGCATCCGCTACTTACTTAGATGCTATAAAAATTAAATGCATCTGTTTTAAATGGACTCAGGACTATATTTACGTAAAACATCGGCAGACAGGTGGACGACACGTAAAACTGAAAGTGCTCTCAATTATAGCAGAATTTCAGCAAAAGCTACTGAATTTGCTTTTGAATTGCTTATCTTAGTGCTCCCCGATAGTCCTAAAGATACAGTTTCATTTGCTTTAGATTTATGCGCAAATTACAATATCAATTCACTTATGTCATTAAAAGTAAATTTATCATGACTTTTAAAGATTCCAACACGCTATAGATTAGCCCAGATCTCTAAATATTTGCTCTGATCAAAACATACATACGTATAAATTCTTTTTTCCTAGTGCTTTTCGCTGAATTTACTGAATAAATGAATAATTGTCTCTCGTAAATAAATCGAATTCAATAAGTAGTAGGTATTTAGACTGTCTTTAGGCTTGATCAAAGTTTTTCATTTTCTTTTTTTATCAGTGCTTTAAACATACAGTCAGTTATAGAAATAACAATTTTATTGCCATGCGGTTTTAAATTTGAGCATCGATCGTAAATCACTAATCGTTAGCCAATTACAATCGAACATTAGCTGAATCTCGGCCAAGCGATAAGACGGAGTTAAACTTCGGTGCAATATTCATAACTCTGAAGCGGTGCGGCCTACATATCATGAGGGGTTTAGATCTCCTGAAAAGCGATCTCGGGGTTCGCTAGGGAAACGCTCGGTTCTCCGGACGCTCGGAAACGCCGCCCGCGCACCTGCCCTCTCCGTCACTCATCCAAATTTAAATCCCAAACTCCCCCCTCCGGCTACGCGGCTAAACATTCTGGAATAATTCCTGCGATTCAGCCACCGGTGCTCGCCATTCGAATTCGGGTCGCGACCGCGTTCGGAGATATCGCTTCCTTTGCAAATTCGGCAGCCCCGACTTCTGCCATGGCCGACGTAGACGTACAGGTCCAATACACCACCACCGAGCGAAAGACCAGGAAGGTCAAGAAGACCTCCAAGCGTAGGGAGTCCAAGGACGGGGAGGTGTCCGTCACGGAAATCGAGCAGACCAACACCACCGCCACCAACGATGATGGGTATGTGTAGCGGTGGCCAACCCTTGACCCTCGTTTAGTGCGATGTGACGCTAGTGTATTTGTGTCAGCCAAGTGTCGATTACCGATCGCGTTCGACCTTTAGTGACATGTTCCTTGTATACATATAGCACCAACGTTAACCGTAGCTATGTGGCCACCCTCACATACCCGACCTAATTTAAGGTATTTATCTGAAAATTTAAAAATATCGAAACTATACCGTCGCTTATGAAAAGGCATGAAACGGAAACAATGTACGTTTAGAACACTAACACCAAAGTTGACACACCAAATATTTTTCACTTAGCAATCAATTCACATTTTCTAGTCTCTAGAGAGATATAATCTAATCTTCAATAGATTTTTATGTTTTTTCGTTTGGAGTGTCGGATTTCACTTCATTTAACAAGAGTACCAAATCCAAACATTGACGAACATTGAGCTCCTTTCGTAATTTACAAAATTATAAATTCCCCACAAAATCATTTGTACCAGCTGCTTCAATGTTTTTATATTGTTCAATTGTTTGATGTTGTGTTTTTGTTTGCAGCTTATTTTCAGCGGCGAATACACCAAGGCGATGAACAAGGACTGGCACAGCGGTCACTTCTGCTGCTGGCAATGCGACGAGTCGCTGACCGGCCAGCGCTACGTGCTTAGGGACGAACACCCCTACTGCATCAAGTGCTACGAGAGCGTTTTCGCCAACGGCTGCGAGGAGTGCAATAAGATCATCGGCATTGACTCCAAGGTGAGTAAAGTCTACGACATCCCCCACCACGCCTCCCTTGTCATTATTTCCCTTATGTAGGTCTTTCAAAGTAGTCAAATCTGTTTATGTTGCAACGTAAATATGTTTACGTCAACAGAAGCGTTTCTAACTACTTCTAAAATTACTAAGAGCAATTCCAAACGCTTGAAATTGCATCAAATAACGTAATAATTTTAGTGGAGCGTAAAATATTCACGAATACACTTCTATATATAGACAAATAGTTAATAGCTTTAATGCACCGCTAAAAGGTTTATAGCATTGGCAGAAACTACTGTCTCAATCTCAATGATTAATA
Source organism: Erynnis tages (assembly GCA_905147235.1). NCBI lineage: Eukaryota > Metazoa > Arthropoda > Insecta > Lepidoptera > Hesperiidae > Erynnis > Erynnis tages. The sequence goes on from LR990076.1 coordinate 2,049,102, forward strand.
AACTTATGTCTTGTAGCGAAAATAAATTTTCATTGTACACGACTGTAAGAAAAGGAGCTGCTTTGATCGCTTGCCAAAATATGATAGAATATATGCGAACTGTATCTCCAGTGGTTCAAGAGTTAATGTTAACTGAATTGTTAGTCGTTAACCCTATTCGAGTGGCATTATGTCAGATGAGAATAGATATGTAGTCGGTGGCATTGCTTAGCTTTGTTACACCGATCAAATTTAGTTTGTCACTCCAGTCGGCCCAGATTCTTCAAGCGCACCTCTCTTCTGCACACGGCCCCAGGTCGAACGCTGCCAAGCCAACATAAAGTGAATACGTGGCTACGCCAAACACTACATTTATCTCAACCACCGACGAATGACTTTTCCTGTCAGACCAACATCGGCAATAAAACGTACAATCGCATAAATACCTAATCTGACATTGCGCAAATAATTTGCGATGATCCGAATGATTACAACACTGTACCAATATAGATCCCAGCTATAAACAATACTGCTACTGTTATTATACCGTTAGCAAAAGGTGTCGTTTTTCAAAAACAGCTATATAGTTCTAACAAGAACATATTATTAGCCCTGTTTATAAAGACAAAATAAACATTGGAAAATTTGTTAGCATTATTTTGAAATTGTTTGCTTGTTTCCGAGGCGACTTTAGTAGATGGTTCGCGATTTTGAAAAACAAATCGCCTGCTATTCAAATGGGTCGTATGTGATGTGATTATTTTTGGGTCGGAAACAGTATTATTCTGATGTTTACGTTCTGACGCGACCTTGGAGAGTCGGGCTGGGTGCTGTTAGGCGACTCTTCTAAGATTTATCTATTCGTCTCGATCCACATAGTATTTCGTAATCGGCCAAAATAAACATTCATATTTTATTGACATTACGACATTTAGTTTCAAACTCGAGTTCTCAAGCGGCACTCGTCGTCTTTCTAAGAATAGATCTTAGAATGAGGGGAGCTTTATTTTGAAACTGAAAGACGGTTGCAGTAGTTAACAACTTTTCACTTATTTCGAATAGACGATAGAATACCTACTTAAGTTCTTCTATGGAAATACTTAAATTGTGATCAAAGATAGTGGTAAAACTCATAGTCAATCTCCCTAGCAATTATTATAATTTCAGTAATAGTTCATTTTTATTTAAACCAAGTTAAATTAAAGAATTGAATGATCGTATTATGAATTGATAGATTACATATATTGTCTAACATTGAAATTATGAACCACTTATTCTGTGATTAATAAATGATATACCATATTGACATCGCACATGGCACAAAACCAATTACTGATGTACAATAGGTACATAGGCGGCTAATAAATAATCAATTATGATTATAGGTGCACAAGAGTATGTTTAACGGACTTTAAGAAGTTGAGTTTGATTAGCTAATCAATTCAGTAATCTATATATATAATAAAATTTCTTATATAAAATTCTCATGTCACAGTTTTAGTTACCATACTCTTTCAAAACGGCTTGACCGATTTTTATTATATGCACATTCAGTAGGTCTGAGAATCGGCTAACGTCTATTTTTCATACCCCTAAGTGATAAGGGTTGTCCACACCTAACATTTTTATTTTATTTTTTGGACAATATATTTTTATTTTTCAATAATGTGGCATTAAAAATACATAAGTACTTACAATCTTAAATTTTCACCTTTCTTTGGTGATACCAACCCCTTTTTTTTAATAGTCGATTTTTAATGCTCGATAACTTATATGGCAAAACAACGTTTGCGGGGTCAGCTAGTTATTTATAAAAATAAGGAATTTAGGAATTGTGGATGATGTGATAATAAATAAATAAATAATAAATAACACAAGTAAATATATCTCTTGTTTCTCAAATTCTATTAGTCTGAAAATGGCCTTAACTTTTCCTTAACACTTTCTGCAGACAATAGACGACCGTTTCTAACTGTAATGAATTTTACGTTCTAACTGAGATCACACATGTTGCAATAACTAAAATTCTTGCCAGATTTTGATTACTGACTATAATAATTTGTCACCTGACCCAAAAACTTACTCGTTTGACAAATGAATAAGTACAATAATGCAACACTACGTTATACGTAGGTAATTTCTTTCTTTTCTGTCTAAAAATTCATAAAAACTTCCAAGAAACAAATATCGTGTCATTAACAAAGTGATACGACAAAACAAAGCACTTTTTACCATTGACATTGATTAACCGTCCATTGATGGTCCTCAGAGAGATAACAAGTGATGGGATCTGCGTAATCCTACGATCTTATAATGGCTTACACCCACACGCTAAAGATGTTTTGTTAGTCAGCTATGGGAATTTCCGCTAAGCAACAAATCAAATAAGTTTTTGACACGTGACTTAAGTCAACGACAAATAGACAATGTTTTTCAAATATTTATTCACACTAATGAGAAAATATTCATTATTCAATAGGCCAAAGTTCGCAAGTCATACACAGCGTTGAAAAGCAGCTGATTTCATTAAATGGTTGTCTTCAATTAGTCATGGCCCAACGGTATTACTGAGTTTATTTACATGAATGAAATATAATATTCAGTAAAGACTTTAATTAATTTTTAAAAGTATGTGTCAGATGAAACTTTGAATAATTCCTTTAGAATTATTCCCTGTAACGTCATCAGCCCTTTTACGCTTTAAGAGATTGGATACTTGATTGCTGTCAGTCAAGTATTCCTAATTCAATTCAAATTCAATCAAGTAGTCTTTGAAGATATTAATTTACAATTAATCAATCTATTTTTTTTCCATCGATTGACTCTTTCATAATTTTATTTCAATAACAACATCCGTTGAGATTCTTATTCCTTGTCCAAATTCATTCACGACAAAATCATTCGCTCGCAACTACTTGAAGATTGACTCCTTAACATCATGCCTGTACTCTTCCTTAATTTCAATCCTTCGTATTCCACTTGACATGGCTTCCAATTGACTTCTCTTAATTAACGCCACTCCACCCTGTCTTAGGCCCTTTCCATCCGAAGGTTTCGCACTGTATTCTCCAGGTCGTCAGTCCACCTGGTCGGCCTGTGCAGCTTTTACCAAGACGCCAATCGCCAATTTATACTCGGTTGTCGTCTGCATACCCAAACTTTTAGTTTGAAATTGCCTATCAGCAGACAGCAATCAGCTTTATCCCACTTAATAGACTCCATCACCTTTCATCTCTTCCTCCAGGATCTGTCGTACAAGGACAAGCACTGGCATGAGGCCTGCTTCCTGTGCGCCAAGTGCCGCGTCTCGCTGGTGGACAAGCAGTTCGGCTCCAAGCTCGACAAGATCTACTGCGGCAACTGTTACGACGCCCAGTTCGCAAGCCGCTGCGATGGCTGCGGCGAGGTGTTCCGTGCTGGTGAGTACTGCTTCTGTTCTGTTCTGTGCCTCGAGCAACTTAACTGTTGGGTTATAGGCAGGTTCTGTGCCTCGCCAACTTACGCAGTTGGGTATAGTAATAGTATCGAGAAGCGCGCATAGCCTTGCTTGCGTAGATCGCAAGCGATCGACAAAGTTAAGTCGGCTGCGGTCAGTACCTTGATGGATATCTGCTAGTGGCGTATTAAAGGCGCGCTTCCGTGCTTCGGAGGGCACGTTAAGCCGTTGGTACCGATTATTACTCGTATCGATACGATAGCAGTCGTTGTCCTTGTCGGAGGCGGTATGGGCGGTGCCCAACAGTGGGACATTAAGGGTTGAAGCCAGTCAATCGTATCGAGCTACCTAGTATGAGATGATGTCAAGACAGACTGATATAATATGACATACAAATGATTGACGTTTACCGTACGAATACTTTGACGATCGTGTCCATGCTCACGGCACTGTTCTCGTATTAAAGAATTTTAATTCTTAACTATTGTCACAGAATACATAATACACTTGTACAGAAGGCCCACTTCGAAAAGTCATTTAAAGAAATAAAGACTCTAGCTACGATACGATTAAGTTCAATTCAGATCGCGCAGCGCTTAATCACCTACGATATATCTTAAGTCTCTTTCTAGCGCGTAAGTCTTACCTTTCCACTTTCCCGCTACCTGTTGCGTCTCTTTCTAGCGCGTAACTGTTACCTATTCCACTTTCCTTTCCCCCACTGAATAGCCTGTTCGGACAGGCCCTTGTGCGTAGGTACATTTTTGATACCTACACGGTGAGTGGGACAGGCCTGCTATTGTCATTGTGAGGAACATTGTAAAAAAAACGTGTCACGTGATTTGTGAGTTGTGACGAGACATCGCGTGTTCAAATGAACGTACGATTGGCATACAACTTTTGTTTGTGTTGCTCAAATTTTAAATTTTACGAGTATATTATGCAAATTCTGTGAACGAAATGATCGGTTGACATTGTTTAAATCCATGAAAAACACGACTGTTTGATTTAAACTTATGGTCGTATAATGCAGACAGTCAATATTTACGTACAAACTTAACTAATATACAGTTACATACAGTTAATATACGTTTAGGAAAAAGTAGAGTATTTAAAAACTAACTAAGTCCACTAACCCACAGTAAGCCAGTGTGGTGGACTATGGCCTACATCCCTCTCATTGTGAGAGGAGACCCGACCCTGTAGTGGGCCATTAATGGTTTTGCTGGCAATGACTGACGTTTACTGTACTTACTGTAATACTTTGACGAGTGTTCATGTTCGCCGCACAGGTGACCTGCCTGCCTTTGCTTGTATATTGTAGAACAATATTTACAAAGTTAGTATATAATTAGCGTATAGATTAATAATTGTATATTATTAAGCTTGTAGATTAATAAACACCATTACCAGTGTCAACAAGCTATGCACATTACTCGCAGGCAACCATGCGTGTAAATCGTAGGCGCACGCGTTAGGAAGTGTGAATATGTATTAATATGTAAACGTGTAGCTTGAGAGCTAATTTTTCATAGACATATTGAATAGATTATTTGTTATATCCAAAATATAACAAAGATGATGACCTGGTTGGCGGGTAATGTAATTTTGCCAAGCTAAAATAAGTGTTTTAATTTTTTTGTTTAGAATCCCGGCAAATATGACCTATATTTTTGAACAACATTATATCTTTTTAAATATAATCATTCAGGGTGCGTCAAATACCTTCTGTCGATTTTTTTAAAAATAATTTTGGAGATGCCTAGCGAGGTTACAAACCCGAGTTCTGTCTTCATGTATTACATATTAAATTAAATGTTGTTAAAAAGTTCAAAACACCTCCACTTTTATTGAAAAAACATTCTTTCATCACTTAGGGTTTCGCTAAATTCCATTACCCGACAGCCAGATCTTACGTGTTCGGATATTACAAAATAAGGTATTTAGCAAGCTTTTATACTTCAAACACTTCTCAAAAAACGTCTGACAGCTCTCGGACTATTCACACTTGCTAGCCCAGTGAGGTATTCAATCACTCGCGTGCTATATAAGGAGCGATGGATCGCGTTCATGGAATACGTATCCTTTGCGCTTTGATACCAGGGATTAGACACATATGTTGATCTATTTGCTTCACGCGAGGGATACTGCTCTGTAGTGCATCAAACTAATAGATTATACGAGCAATAGAACACAGAATAAAAAAATGCATTTTTTTTGTAAAGAAATGGATAAAACTTAACATACAGACGTTCACACACATAAACACATACACACCCTCACGCATTCATAATTTCATACACATGTTATAAATTGACCATGATGGACGTTCAGCCATCTGCAGGAACCGCTTGCGAGCTCCAAACTACATCTTACAGTAGGCATTTTTTCGAAGCTCGATCAACTCGCAGACCGTGTGTGACACCAACCACCAACCAGTGAGCGATACGGTCCATATAAAGGCACAGTGTTACCCTCGCTAGATAAGGCAAGTGAGGTGAATCGAGTAAAAACTCGCCAGGGTCATTGCCGCAACCTCGATCGTTCATTTTGACTTTTAAATCGGATCTTAATGGCGATTCGCGGATTCCGAGAATGCAATGGCGGCTCCCGAACCGATACGTTACGTCAGTTCATTATCGATGGTTGCAACAGGTCGGCTTTTCTTGTCAGTTGGACTAGTATTTTTTTCTTGTTTTTCTGTATCACTTCCAATCAGATCTACGTGACAGCGGATGCACTGATCAGTGTTGCAGTTCTACTGCAATGAGGTCGAATGCAGTTCAATTTTTGTATATGTATACTTGTAAATTTGTAATGTGCACATATACATGTGTAAAAAATTTATGCACAAATAAGTAAAAATAAGTAATAAATATTTTTTTAAATGTATCGTACCTGCAACCGTACGTAGTATCTCGCAATGTCTCTAGTTTTTTTTAAATCAATTTAATCCAAACTGTCATTTTTTTTACACATTTATGGGCGCCATAAAATTGGTAGTAGACACCAGTCGTGGCCGGATTTTTTAATTAAAAATCCACCTATAGCAGTATAACGACACATGCTTTATTATTGATTTGCAAAAAGGACTTTAGAAAATTCTTTAGTTCGATAGTGTATAGGTACCTATCATAATAATTATGTTGACATAAGTGTGTTATGGGAACGAAATGAACGTTAAATTGTTTCCAAAACTTCATATCGCCGCCGCTGCACCGATTTCGTTTGTTATGATTAAGCACTCGTTGATTCTGTTAGCAGAAACGTTTGCAAGAAACAAAAGAATAAAACATGTTGATACCTAAAATGTTTACTCGGTGATTCCATTTGCAAACTTCTATTGTAAATTCAAATTAGTCGTCAATCAAATGAAATCGTACGAATTTTATCGCCCCTACCAAAAACACTCTTTTCTTTACCGTCGCTCCCCAACATCATCAACGCTAGTAATAGTAACTCAATGCTCGCGACAGATCAATCCAATACATTTCCTCAATCAACCGCTACACGAGAAATCAATTAAATACATTTTCCCAATGAATTGAAGCCCCGTAACTAATGTAGTTAGCTCGTATGCTGTCATCGGGGCGCGTCAATCGATTTACGAGTCGAGCTTGTTAGCTAACGTTCACTTCACTATTTAGGGAGCTATGTCATTCGTATGTTAAATGGCGAGTGATTTGAATACGAAATCACTATCGATCTGTACCTACTAATTATTCGAGTTCAGCATTTGCGAATTAGACAAGGTACCTTTGATTTGTACATCGTGGAGTATTTGCTTTTGACACTGTGTAATTGAATAACTTTGGTAAATAACAGAATAGGTTGAATAGATGAGAAGTAACTAAAACTTGATGGGGACAGCTTTGACAAGACCCGTGCCCAATAGTGGGACATAAAAGGTTTAAGCCTGCCAACTAAAACAACCAATATTACTCGTTACTATATTTACTATGGAAACCATTACGATGATTAAAAACGAGATTTATTATATTTATTGCTATTTTTTTACTTATAGATTTATTTTTCATTTTCAAAGTTTTCTGCGTTCCAAAAAAGATCGTTAATTACTTACCTAATACTTACCAAAAAATTTGAAAATAAAAGAAGTGACCTCAGCTGCAATCAAATTAGACCTTGTTTAACCTTTTGACAGGTTGGCAGCGGAAAAATCAAAACTGACGTTTAATTGACAGGTCAACCCTATTGTTAAGGACATGGTCAAGAGAAGTATGGGCTGCCAAGAATTGCAACGGTTTTCGATGAGTCAACCAAGTGTACTATTTATTTATTTCAATTTGGTGCAGGTGAATGACCTTGGTAAATGTTTATATGGTTATTTTTTTTGTATTTAACGGTTATTTTATAGGAAATTTAGGTTCAAATTAATGCGTTCTGACATGTCTACTAGTACCTACTTACCTACCTAATGATGAGAGAGGGAACAAAAACATTTTTTTTTTATTTTTATTTCCAGTAACGGTATCAGGATATTTGGCAGAAAATCGTCAAAAAACATTGCAAATCACCAGTTAACAAAAAAAATTTTCCATAGTCGTCGATTTGTTAAAAAAATGCTCATAAAAAGGTCAAAATCCTTTTGCACTTCTTGTAATTTTTTTTGTACTCAAAACAATTTATTATTCAGACTCCCACACAAAAAACACAATGGTCGCAAACACTGAACATACTGAGCCGATACAGTAGTTTGTGATTCATCGTAATTACTTGACAATTTGATTTTTTATCTACACCACATCACATAAATATTATCTACTGATATCTGTACACAGAGGTGAATTAAAAAGTTCAAGTGGCCATATTGTTGTGAGCTTCAAACAAAAAAAATCTACCAGTTAGAAATACTTTAATGAGGTAATATTTTTGACCTTAGAACAAAAAGTTTTACCAGTTACTTTAATATTCGTGATATTCGTCTCTATTTTTGTAAAAATAATAAAAGATTATTAGTAGTCTCTTATATACAGAGTATGCATTTTCTGAAACATTTAACATACCATATAGTCCTTTCCAAGTAAATCGGAATGCTTAAACGCAGTGATACAGATCGGTCACCGGATGCAATACCGTTAGAGCTTGTTGTGATCAGAAAAATACGAGTGCATAAGTAATTGGTCACCGTTAGGTCCCACTTGGGGACCAGTAGGATAAATGCTCTCTGCTTAATAATTTGAAACTTGAATAATATTTCTTCGCGGTCAAAAATACTTGAACTTTAAAGATTAACACCATAACGACCTCCGATTTTTTTTATTTATTAATTAAATGGTACAAAAAAACTGTATATTATGTGAAGGGAGAAAATACTTTTCAAGCAACCTGAAAAATAATCTTTAAAATTAATCTTACTCAGTAGGTAAGTACACAAAAGTACGGAACCCACATGCTACATTCAAGTCGCGCTTGTCGTCTCAAGATTTAGCTCAAGATGGCTTAATTTGGGCGATGGCTTTCGGCTTTTTTATTGCTCAGATCGAAATCGGAGATCGTGTGCGGATTAAACACTATTGATGGAGTGATGTCATCGGCTTCAATTCAATGAATGAAATAAAAACTAAATTACACTATCTAGTCTAGCAGTCATTATTGTAACTTTTGAAAATATGAACGGGCAAGTAAGAGACCTAAACATTTTAAAATTGTTAGCATGGACTTATGTCAAGAAATCAACTACTAAGGTTCGATAAAACAAATCGTTCATCGGAACGATACGATGGGTTCAGTGATTTTTTTAAATTTACTGACTTAATTAAATAAAACTTAAACTGAATGTTTTCTTACGGTATATAATATTCGTAAGAAATATGTTATTAACAAAACAATTGTTATTTTAGTAAAAAATGGCTGTCCGCACGAAAGACCTACGCAGGAGTAGGTAATATCGAATATGAATTTTACAGTGCGCAGATGAGAAAATGATTTTAATAAAAACTTCAGAACTACAATATTTTGAATTCAGCACGAAAATTCAATCCTGGCTAGGCATATTGACTTTTCAAAAACCCAATGATTCAGTTCTGAAAACCTTACACAGTGCTGTCATATTCCAAAAACAAACAAAACTTCATCATATTAAAATAAAACAATACTTTAAAACCTCTTCCTGATTCGATGAATACAAACCATTGCTCGATTCCAAAGAGCAATTATTCGCACGAATACAATAGCACGTAAAACCCAAAATGCATGCAGTGCATTTTAATTGTGTCAGTTATAGAATATTTGCACCTTATGACGCAGAAAATAAGATTCCTTTTTTAAAAACTATTCAAAGCCAGAAACAAGCATTTTTATGTCCAGTCGCGTAGTCGTCATTGTTACCGAGAGGTTCGAATTTTAAAAGTTGATTTGCATTTTTGTCACAGATTATTATAATAATATTATCTTTGTTATTGTATTTGTTGCACAATGTTAAATTAATATTCACGAAGTTGCGTGCCTTAAATACAAATGTATTTGAAAATTTGGGTTCTAAATGTTCAAAATATCTTGATACTATGCTTATTAAAGACAGCGTAAATGAATTTCTTGCTGCTGTTATCACAGTTCGAGTAGATTCGCCCGTTACTACCCCGTGTCAAAAACTAACCGTAAGGCTTCAAGCGAGGCTTAACGTCTGGGCTTATCGATCGATATTATCCAGTATTATCGGTTCAAACTTCAGCACTATCCAAAGGGAAGCGTTTTGGAAAATAAAAAACGATTGTTAGCTGCCAGTAATACGTTTGTGTCTTACGAGTCAACTGAGATACTTTTAATGAACTATCTAAACGCTGCCTCTTCGTACATTTTGTATGATGAACGCACGGGGTGACGTCATAGTTTTTTTGGAATCAACTAACAATTTTTTTTATTGTTTTCGCGTTCAGCAAACCTCATTTATAACACATATTGGAAGGTCGGCTAGATTTTCAGAGAGTAGTGAACGCAGCCTTTTAGCAGAATTACATTTTTGAATTAATTGTGAATGGTGGAAACATCCCCATTCTGATATTTTTTCCACTAGTAGACAGCTGAACTGTTACCAGATTTGATGATATTATGATCCATTTTACAAATACTCAAGTACCCAAATTAACAAATACCTAACTGATTTCAGAACATAGTATTCGCTTTTATACTTTTACTTTTCGGCCCGCTGCTCTGTAATGAACTATAAAAGCAACAGCGGAGTTCCAGACAATAAAGTTATCGGGATAAAATTCAAATCCTTTGATGTACGAGTATGTTGATTGAAAGCACGAGTAAAATATCCAGTAATTCCAGTTGCCGATATCCATTCATCATTTTTATGTGGTGTACAATAAAGATTTATTGGAACAAAGTTCCTATGGTACGTAGCTTACAGTAGAATGGACTGGCAGGAATCGTCACGTAAGGAAAAAGCGTATCCGAAATCCAAGTTGCCATTGCCCACTCCATCATTTTTATGTGATATATAATAATATATTAATAATATAATATATTAATTGAAAAAAATACGTGGCTTAAGGTAAAGAGAATTGGTGTAAATCGTCACGTAAGGCGTCTCCAGGCGTTTCTCCTTAGGTTTCCCCAAGCGGACAAGTTTTAATTTATGAATACGTTTAATAATATGTGATAGATATTTTTCAATTTATCGTGTTGAAGAATGCTAGGAGGAATTATAGCGGGCGGTTTCAAGGCAGTAGCCTACCTACTCTAGACGCCTCAGTATGGAGTGGAGCCACAGGCCTAACCTTAAAAGTCTACATAAAATTAACAAGCACTAACATTTGTCATTATGACTTGCGATCACGACCAAGGGTCGGTAAACTTGTCGGTAAAGTTGATTAGGAAAAAAAAATTTATCCCAACAAAACAATATCAAATAGGTATTTTTAAACTAGGTCTCTAAGCAAACAAAACGACAATAACAACAGTTTGTTTTATTACAATTTAATTAAATAATACGATTTGGACTATCTTACCATTTAAATTTTTTATTTTCTCACAATCAGGGTTTAAAGTTAATTGCACCTATTTATCATTTTTGCGGAAGAGAGGGTAATCCTAAGTATGAAATCGAGAAGACAGAATTCTTTGATTTCTAGTCTAGTTTCTACTCTTGGTAGATCAGATGAAATGTATCGGTAAGAAGTGAAAACTTTACTGATTTATGTATTTTTTGTTAAATTAGTTTTTTGTGTAGGTACTTATTATTTATTGTTTGTTACCCGAGTAAATTATTAATATTATGCTACACCTCTTACAATTCGCTTTCGTTTACCAGCCCGTATAGTGAAAACTGGGTTCTGATAATAAAGTCAGCTTCCAGCATGCGTCCCATCTCAAGAGCATCTGCATCATTAATACAGCTTCGTTCGAGATAACCCACTTGACAGGACCATTTATCAACTATCTCCCGCCCCCGGCATTGCTCGGATACCGGTGGCGATTAACTCCTGCAGATATACGAGTAGTACTGGCATAAAATGCATGGGAAGGTCGCGCGTGGGTGGTAGTATTGAGGGGAAATGTTTTGGATTGAATCGATTTTTTTTATAAAGATTTGTCCTCAGAGAAGGAAATCGATAAATATGATAATCTTGTGTGTGTAACCAGGTAACAATATTGTTACATTGGATCAAATATAATAATGACTGTTTTTTTGGTTGGGAGTAGATCTTTCTTTGTTCAAATCAGTAATTCTAATAATAATAGGCAAGTAGTTAATTATTTATTAATATTAATACGAAAAATTAAAAAGCAATCTTTACAAGTTTTTTTCCTTTTTATTTCATGATAGTTTGTAAATACAAAATGACGAGGCAGTAACTTAAAATGGATTTCAGCAAAATAGGCAACTTTCCTACAAACTATGTTCCTCCAATTTCAACTAATGAAGGCATAAATTAATGAATGAATCCTTTAAAACAAATAGGCAGTTGATTTTGAAAGCTTTTAAACCTTATTCATGTTTTACTAACTCGTCGAATACCGCTCGCAGAATAATTCAATTAAGAGTTGTTCCGTTTGCTCTAATTAAGCAAACTTAATTGGTGTAGGTAGCTAAATTTCAGAAATGCTTTGGAAACTCATAATGATCAGAATTTGTATTAATTGTCAAATTAATTGTGACAATTTTTTCGAAATTCGTTGAGATTAACCAATAGGTAAATCTGTCCCATTTTACATTCCTTTCGGTTATGTTAAAAAAATAATAAAAACAATATTACTGAAACATCAAAAGGTAAGGTTTTAAAAACAATTTAGTAACATTTCTTTCTTATCCGATAAATAGTGAATGCGGTACACAAAAAGGGGGCAATGAGACAATTAGTTAGTGAGTAGTCAAACAAATAAGCTAATTAATGCTCTGTTATATTTAAGCCGAAATTGCTACTAAGGCACGTGACAATTTTAAAAATATCTTCAAAAACGTCCGAATAAGTATCCTGGAATAAACACAAAATTATGATATAAGTAATTAACTTAACAGTTGTTATAATTATTATCTCAAATCAAATTATGAGATAACTTACCACGTGTGTATTATTATTATCATCGACAACTTCGTAATCATCATTGTTTTATTATCGTTGGAAGATGTCATCCATTGTATGTCGTTATTATTGAGTTTTATGAACTTGTAACTTGTGACTTGACTTAAAGTGTGTTACATAATCAAATATTTAAGAACAAAGTTTACCTTTATCGTAAAATTACAAAGTCTGCAATGACCTGTAAATCTTTAGACCTTAAAATAAACATAACGCTTCACACACATAAAAGTCATCATAGCCGCAAAATTGGATTCGGTGATTCGGTGTCGTGGATGCCATAGACATACCTACACAAGATAAGAACACCCAATACGAGTGTTAAAATTCCGGCGTTGAAAGGGAACACCATCTATCGGCTCCCTTTACAGGATTGAAGGAGCACCGTTCCTTCCTCATTGCACTAATCAGATGTCGAGAGAATTTGTAGCGTCTTATCTTACCCGATCAATTAAGTTCAATCAACAGCCTACACGGCTTCTACACATCTCCCTTCGCCGTCACATCAGTCAGTACGGCACCGCCAGCCGAGAAGCCTGCCCCGCGAGTGCGCGCCAAAACCGCCTGTCAAACTTTGGCGCTAAATTCCGATAGCTGTCACATTGACTTTTTAATTTAAGGTTTTAAATTTAACAGCCAAAACAAAAGCTTAGTTTTTTTTTCTTTTTTTTATTGTTTTAAAGTTTATTCTGCCAAAATGTCCGCGGACGTGTTGAGTGACGATTTTAAATCTCGGCTGCATTTGACCACCAAAACGGTCGGACAGGAGCGCATACGTAGGGCACGGGAGAATAATGAGGATGTTGCCATACTGTCCATGTTCCTGCCGAACGCGACGGCCGAACGGGAGAACAAGAAGTTCTGTTGTGCGCTCAAAGACCAGTGCCTGCTTGGTGATGCCAGGAAAACTGTTGCAGGTGTGATAATGTTTATATTTCCACATATTTTTATATTCCGAATATTTCTATTTCCACAACTCTCAAGGAAAAATCATTAGTAAGGAACAATGACTATGCAATTATGGCGTTCTTTTTTGAAAAAATCTTAAAGAGCCCTACTTAATGAATTAAATAATTTAAGTAGAATAATTTTAATATTTTTGATATCGATTTTTACTCCAAAATAAAATGTGAGATTTGCGTAAATGCAATAAATGATTATAACTATAGATATATGACTATTGACTATAGCTCTACTATTCTCTATTAGGAGAGACAGTTATAATCATTTTTGTAGTTTGCTTTTATAATGAAGTATTCAAATTTTATTTATACTTTCAGATAGGTACTTAATTTTTTTAGGTTTTGTAAACAATAAAGATTTCTAGCGATTGTTCTTTAAGTTCTATACTTTTAAAGTTAGTGTCCAATAAGTAAGGAATCAATCAACCAGCCAAGAAATTCAAAAATACTTTACGATCTCTAATTATGTATATATGTACTTGTTAGACAAACAAACGCTATCACTGAAATAAAAAGGGACAATTTTACACCACCGCAGATGCAATCACCAAAGGTCAAGCGTGTAGTGTAGTCATAATGCATCGCCGTACATTATAGTTGACCATCACTAAGGCGCAGAAAGGAACACTTTCTAAAACGTGTTTTACGATCGCAAAACGATAACAATTGAAAGTATTGTGTGGGATGTAAGAAGACCCTACAAGGAAAATCTTGAAACACTGTTTAATTGTAAGATTAAATTGCTAATCTATACTAGGAAATACATTTTAGGAAAAACATTTATACCTACTATCAAACTTAAATCTTATATTGTTAATACTGAAAAATCCCCTTTAATATAAACGTTTGAAACGTCGGATACGCTTTTATATTAAATAAGCATTTGCCTCAAGCACCTCAAAAGGCAAGGGAAACCTCATTACGCGTTTCCAGCCACGGAAAAGGCAGACAGCTTAAAGATTAAAAGCGAAACATTTCACTCGCCTCGTTAATTAACGTTCGCTACAAAGTTCTTCATTTGAACCGCGCGCCGGTAATTTGTTCGAAGGTAATTGAATGAGGTCTCCATTCATTCAATTAGCGGGAAATTCATTCGCCCATTCACCCCGCCCATTCAAATTTAGAATAGTTTAATGGCACATAGAAAGCATAAACGTATAAATGTACGAAAGGCCGTGTTAGTAGGAATCTCATTTAACACGGAACGACTTATTGTTCGTACGAAAAACAATGCGAATTTTTCCATAAATGTGTCTCATGAAGTTAAGCCTAAAAAAAGTAAAAATAAAGCATTACGCTCTTCCCAATACCATGTGATTTTCCTATCTAGAGGTTACGAAAGGAACATGTCTTCAAATTGGAATAAATTGATGTTTAAAAAGTATTAGTTGATGTATCTATTTCCAATTAATTCAAAAACTCAAGAAAATACTTCTCCTAATTACAAAATATCATTTTACATATCAATAACTTTTCTGAACATTCTGAGACGAAAGGAAATAATTTGAAACTGCTCGATATCTCAGTATAGTTCAGTGAATCGCAACAAGATGTACGTTGTTCCCAAAATGGTGAACTCATCTGGAAAAACAAGAGTCAAGTCATGTGTGTGCGATTCGATTTGCCCCTGAATGGGCACCCTGCAAATTGGATCATGTTTCAAACAACACGGGACATGACAGCTGCGCCGGTAAAAAATTCTGTATCAAATTAGTATTTTTGTGGGAGAAACGAAAAGTTTTAAAAAGGGATTTTTATAAATCCCTCATACCAAATAAGCTATTTTATTTATACAGATCCCTGTAATAGGTATACAATGCAATGCAGGAACATAGTGAGCTATGAAATATTATACAAATACTCGAGTTTTGAAGTAGCTAAGTAGAGCTCTTAATTTATTAAAAGTGAAGACATATTGATAATTGCCACAAATATTATATACATACATATAACATTTACATTATAAAAACTATTTCTAAAAAAGAAAATTCCTGCTACTATTACATAACCTTTGACAATATTTCGAACTAAAAATGCGAATATAATTGGCTCCCTGGAAATTAAGTAGGTCGCGTTCCAAATAACTGGCGTTCTTTACAGTTCTAAACGGCTGCGTATGTCATTTCAGGTTTAATTGAGATAGAAATAGCTTAAGTTCAGTGGGGAAGATAAAATATCGACTTTTGTTCTATGCCCTACGAAAGGGAAAAAAGTAAAGAAAGTTCTATGTCATGTATATGTATACTCGTAGCATAGATCGCTTTAGTGTTCATTTTTAGAAATCGAAAATCGAACGAACCGACGTCGAAATTAAGAAACTCTTGAATTTATGATTATTATTTATCCGTCGCCAGGCTTGTTAATAATTCTTAGGTAGCGCTATGTTTACTTTCCAACTCGAGAGTTTGGAAAACTTCGATAGCGTTATTCAGCTATACCAATGGCGCATTTTAGTGACTACTAATTTTCGTTTAACTGTCCAAAAGTTCTACTTGTATAAAAATATACCAAGTCCAGTTTGATACGTACTTTGAAATACTTAAAATTAGTTCACATTGTTAAAATTTAAGGCTCTTGGGGCTAATAAACTTAATTTTAATTGTAAAAGATTAATAAATATATGTTTATTTATAGTGTTAAAGTGACTTAATTATTAACTCTTGCACATACAATCGAAAATACACATCAAGTCAATTATGAGATGGACGTGTGATGGTAAATAAAGGCTATGAATATTTAGTGTTATAATCAAATATTAGTCTTACTTATGTATGTATATTGTAATCAATAAGGGCTAAACTAATACACTTATATCATGTCAGAACTCATAATATATGCCGAAGTTAATTAGTACCTACTGTTTGCGCTGCCCTTGACCGTAATTTAAGGTAACCTACGCATTTTCAAAACATACATTTGTCAATGCATTAAGTTCATTTTTTAAATATTTACTTTTACTACTTCATATAATTTCTTTTCATTATTGGTAAATCCATGTAGCTTTCTGGATAATGGGAAGCTATAATTTATAAATACATTTAATACATTACGATATCATTAATTAATAAGGGGAAATGAAAAAGACAATTTTATGAAATAAATGAAAAAAAGTTAGGCAAATTGTATAGTTAATAAATGAAAAAGTTAAGATTATTAACAATTGAAAATAAGTTATTTAACTCAATTAATGTTACCTTAGAAATCTTTACCTAATTACGCTGAAATACCCTAAAGATTCTTGTCGACATAAAAAAAACAAAAAGAAATTAACAATTTACAATTGTACAGTGTATAGATTGTATCTACGGTAATTCATCAAACCAACCTTTTGAGTTATAATGCCCAAAATAATATTTCTGAGTACCGTAATGTAAAAGCCGTAAAGATAAAAGGAGAGAGGTTAGAGAATCTTTTTATAGAACGGTAATACACAGTGTTAACCCCATTTTGGCAGTCAAAACAGACAGCCTCTTTGAGATCTATCAAATATTTTTAACTTCACATACTCGTACAGCTATCTATAACTTTTACTCTTTGATGGACCTACTTACAAATATCAGAAATCGTTATTAAAAATTAAAATATCATTCACTCTTTTAAGGATCGTTTTTAATCAATAATACTAAACTATGTTAATTTTTTTGTGAATGTAAATGAAATGTTACTATTATATTTTTATTACTTACTTTTATTTATTATATTTTTGGTTTTTTATTTCTGATTGTGAGACTAATAAATGTAGGATTTTTTCTCACATACAGGGCATCTTTCTACGATGAAAAATGTATTTTCCATCGTATCTTAAACGCCTACGTATATCATGTTTTTTTTGTATGCCGTTAGGCACTCCGTAGAGGTAATCTTAGGAAGTGCGCACTTTGCATAAAGAGCTTGTTTGTTTTTATCTGTGAACGCAATGGCGCGAAAAGAAAAAAACACAATCGTAAAATATTAGTACCGGACGACGACTGACGACAATAAATTAAACTGCTCGGAAAACATGATCCATGATTCAGAAAAATGAATTCTTATATCAGAATAGAAGGCCCGAAGCTATTGAAATATAAATAAATGAAGATTATAAATTATAATTTGAATTTTGGAAACCTTTCTTTTATTTTCTGGACGCAAACTCCTTAAAACCTGAATGGAGCTTACTCCACCACTTACTCTTATACCAATCTATATCATTTTATTTTCGATACGAATATCACTAAGTACCATTTTGATAAGTTAAATATGTATTAAGTAACTTAAGGTATAAATCCTACCACTATTATAAAATTATAAATACGACAGCTTTTGAGGATACTCTTTCACGCTTAAACGGATGAACAGATTTAGACGAAATTTGATATACAGGTAGATATAACCTGGATCTTAGATCAACGTGTATTTAATCTACTATTCAATTGAAATTTTATTTTAGAAGAAGAGGAATTTTTTACAACTATTTACATAACTTAGAACAAAAAAAAGGAATAGAATAAAAATAAATAAAAATAAAATTTTATAAATAAAATAATGAGTCCAAACCACTGTCCTGCAGCAGGGTACCAAAAGGTACAAACATGTAGCTCTCACCTAGAACTGCATATTTGCGCCTCTTGGCACTCTCAGCTAAATAATAATAATAATAATCTCTCAGCTCTCAGTTTAATCTCTTTATATCTTTAATTCGTAAAATTCCATCAATAACCTCAAGGTATTCATTACTTAATAACTAATTTGGGATCTGATGTTAAACAACATCTGCTTGACGTCAATTAATCGAATGTTATAACAAAAGTTAACCACTTGTGTAATTAATGGCTCTTCATTATAAGATTAATTAATTTTGCATATTAATTTTGTAAGAGCTATGACAGAACTTATTTAGACTTGACTCTACTTCGTGACCAAGAGCTAATTATCATTGCTTGGGACTGATGCGAATATAATTCGTGCAAGTGTCATTAGATTTGCTACTTTTATTTATACCTTTAGTATTAAAATTGACAGTAGAGTTGTAGACACAAATTATCTTATTGTCAATTAAATATAGCAATTATTTTTACTACAAATTCAAGGGTTCATGATTATCAAATATCTCAAATCGATGCGAAACTAGTTAGGCTATACACAATACCTTATATTAGGTAAACGTTTAGTAAGTATATTTATTAGAATATGACTTTGTTATCAAAATATCAACGTATAGCAGTAAACAGCATCTTTATCGGCTGCGTGTAAAAAAACAGTTGTATTAATCATTTGGATTATAAACTATGTATCTACTGAACTAACACCGTACTTTATTGGGTTCCTTTGTCATATTCTAAACCTATGTCTATACTATTAGTTTGACCAAACATCAAATAGTCCCGAAAGTGTAGTTTATTTGAACAAATTCATGTTACATTAATGGATGTGTGTTTTATCGCGAACTTGTTTGGTGTGGCTGACAAATAGCGGCGAATAAGTAAACATTTTTACATAACCTTTTAGCCTAAAATCTGAGTTTTGTTTGTCATTGTCAGTACCCATTAAAGACACACTACAGGGTCGGGTCCCCTCTCACAATGAGAGGGATGTAGGCCGCCGTCCACCACGCTGGCCTACCGCGGGTTGGTGGACTTTGAGAACATTTTTTTTATGAACTCTCAGGCATGCAGGTTTCCTCACGATGTTTTCCTTCACCGTAACAGCAGGTGATATTTAATTTTATAAATCGCACATAACTTTTATTACAAAGTCATTGGTGCGTGCCACTGGGATTCGAACCCGGACCCCTCGATTCGAGGTCGAATTCTAAGCCACTGGGCTATCACCGCTCTGGGTACCGATTTGAGTTTTGTTTACTTATGTCAAAATTGAGAAAAATTACAAAATTAGATGTTAATAGATACTGTTAAGATATTAAATCTGAATTAAATCACCATGGGAAAGCCAATAATACCTACTGTTTGTCACTCGATCAGACTGCACCATAGTGATTGAATTTTACAGCATTAATACCTAGATTTTCCCAATCGAATAAATTAAATTAAAACTTACAATACATAGTTAGTTGTAAAATAGCTTTAAAATATTCTGACACCCACATCGCTAAGCTACGAGTATCAATGCCGATTGTAGGATTGGAATTAAGTTGTTTTATTGTATAGATCCGGTCAAATTATTATCACGTTACATTACTAAAGAGATACATTGTTTTAATTAAACATAAAAATAATGTATATAGATCCATTGTAAATTCTAAACATATACCTGAAAAGGTGAATATGAAACGAAATTCACTGTAAAATTATCAACTAAGCCTAAATTCCTGCAAATAATCGTCTTTTCTCTTTATATTTATTCAAAAGTATTTGTCCAAAATATTCAAAGAAGACTTTCTCCTAACACCCCAAGGAGTGTAATGACCTTTCAAAGAAACACATTGCGTAGAGTCGTAATATTTAAACAAAAATCCAATTAGTTTCAACTTTAGATTCGTATTTAAATCAAATATAAAACTTATTTTTGTACAATCCGAATGATTCAACGATGTGTAATTTTAGGTGCGACACTGACTTTGACCCAAAAGTCGTGTTTTGGGTCGATTGTGCCCAATATACCTAGATGGCGCTGACACGTTTAATACATCAATAAAAGGAGTTTCATTGCCTACGGGCTTCACTTTCATTTCGCAAGAACAAAACAAATAGCAGAGTTGAAGGAATCTCGAAATTGTTATGACGCAATGTTTAACGGGTAATTAGCTCCTTACGGCTGAAAGGTCGAAAATGATTTTGAAGGATTGCGCTAGGGTTGTCGAAATTATAGATTGGATATTAAAAAAATAACTTGTATTTTCTGACGATTAGTTGTACAGGAAAATCACTTTTTCTAATTAGGCAATAAGAAACATGCAGATGTTCATATAATAATGAATAAATAAAAATATAAAAAGTTGTGCGCTAGAATGCTATGAAAATCGGAAATGGGTTAACTACGATGACATGACAGCTAAATTATTTTGACAGTTACCAAACAATATCATCAATACTCGTAAAATAACGCTTTGTGGCGACTTCCACCACTCGTCAAAAGATGGTGCCACGGGGGCCCTAAATCACGCTTTCAAAGTTTTCTACAAAACTCCGAAATTATGTAACGCACGACCTCGCGTCCTCTGGTTTCTCTCTCTAGATATATTTTTAACAACAGAATTGAAATCCTTCAATTCTGCTCACTTCCTAGAAAGTTTACATTGTATTTGTGTGCAACTACAAGTATTATGTGGTCACTTTTGAGCTGACAACGAGTGACAACCCTATAAAACGGAACAGATGGCAGTTCACCTCAGGCCGCCATATAATGATTAGCCTTTGCTGGCCCTATTCTGGGCGCAATGATTTAAGGACGATCTCATTCGTCTTGGTGACTGATCCCTTACGACAGAGAAAAGTCATGATACTCATGATACATAATATTATGTTATGTAATCCTAGATTTCGTTGAGTTAATCTAAAATAAAACAAGTATGTTCTCTGTTTAAAATTGGTTACTAAGGTACTAATGTATTAAACAATTAGTACATATTTGATTACGATAAGACGATGATAAAAATACAAGTAGTAAGGAACATAGTGATTACGATAAGACGATGATAAAAATATTAAGAAGAAATGTTTCTAAAATCCTATTACAAGTGATTGATAAGAAATTGGTTTAACTTTAGTTTATGTGATAATTTTAGTTACCTATTCCTTATCGCAATTTCTAATACTTCCTGCAGTTTCCATTGCGTAAATTCAAGGTCGATAAGGTTTATCGTAAACCAGCTAACGATGTAAATGTACATTAATGTACAATGGCCATTCTTCACGGTTCTTACGAAGAATAATAAACATAGATATGTATGTTAGTAAAACCTTTTCTAATTTAAAAATTCCACTGAAACCAGTACCTCGAGCATAAATTTACGCAGTTTCGTATTGAAATCGTATCGAGCTGCCATTAGTATGGGAAGATATCGAGACAGACTGACATAATTATGACGTAGGTACTGATGACTGACGTGTACTACACGAATACTTTGACGATAGCGTTCATGCTAACAGCATGGAAGAAAAATCCGTTTTCTTTGAAGACTTCCTACTAATTGACGTGGGCATATCTAGTTCAAATGATTTTCAACCCTACAGTCCATACATAAAGTACAAGCCATGTTGGCTTTACTTTATCTTCGAATGACACAGTATAAAAATTTTAACGGCGGATTACTTCGGAAATTAGTACCGAAGCGAATTGCTACTTGCGTGTGAGCGTTTTATTACAGCGGCTTTATTGCGTAGGTAAATAAGAGATGGGAACCTTATTCATGATTTCGACTATAAAAATGATAGAATTGGTAAAGAAGCGTGTCACGAAAATCTATGGATTGCCGGAATATCGTAAGATAGTACACTTTGTTATTCGCTAAGGAAAGTTACTGTTATGTTGATAGTAAACAAATATGAGGAAACTTGCATGCCTGAGAGTTTTGCCCAATGTTCTCCATGTGTTGGTTCACAAACCCGATATATTATTATGTAGATCAGCGAGGTTGGACTAAGTTTGGAAGTGACTTATATACCTACATAACTTCTGGACTAAGGCTTACATCCCTCTCATTGTGAGAGGAGATCCGACCCTACCACTGTGTTGGTCAGAGATAGTAAACAAATTTCAAAAATGTAGAAATTCATGAGAGATTTTCATAAATCGCTCTATAATTTGCTCTACTTAGGTATTTAAGCTTTGGCTCCAACTCTGATGGCTCACTGTTGGGAACGGATCTCTTTCCACGACTGGGGGAGGCCTGGAGCATATTCCACCACGCTGCTCCAATGCGAATTGGTGGAGCAACTACGTAATGCAAAAAATACATTATATCATAGCTTTACAAAAAGCAAAATAGACTAGTTCTTGTCGTTTTTGTACTGTACCTACTGTGGATTTGTTTTGGATTTGTTTTGGACTCCAGGATTTCCCCTGTATGTATATGCTTTTCAGAAGCATCATAGCATCTGTCATAGTGGAAAACACACTCTTTATTTAATATTACTAATGTCTATTTAAAGAATATAATTAATTTGAAACACAAAATTTATTCCATACGAACACATTAGCTCCACATAGATTGTTTGAGTCAGATTAGTCACGTTACTGCTACAGTGATTAGTGTTGCCATTCAATGTGATGACAAAAAACTGCCTTAGAGTGTATAAATAATGTCGCAGAGTTAAATTTATACGATTCATACAAACAGTTAAATTTATACGATCTGTTCTGTATGAGCAGAGCTGTCAAGCTAAATAAATGACTCACAATTTCAATTCAAATATTCTAATCTGTCGCTAAGCGATTCGAACAGTTTCAATTTGCATTTAGATTTTCAAATTAATCAAAATGTGTTAAACTACGTAAAAAAATCATAATTTAAACATCTGCAAATTCTGTTAGCTTATGTGTGTAAGTATGTGTGTAAAATTGGGAAATGAAATTACCTGAGTCTAAAATTGGGAGATAAAATTAGAATTTTTCTTTATTATAATTAAAAGAAATACGTACTTACAAAATCCTTTTTACTATTCTCTTTGATCACAAACCTGTACCATAAACAATCAATTGGTTTTACTGGTATTTTGTTTTTTTTTTCTTTACGTAATCTGTGGTATACATCCCACGCGAAGATGGCTGACATCATCCGCTCCCACAGCGCTGGCCTTCGGATCGCGATCGCTAATTCTCTGGGCAACCAACACCGTTTACCGATCTTTACGACATGATCTATATAAGGCAATAAATGACCGTGTATAGGCACCCCTGTAATTTTCTTTTAATATGGCACGCCTAATTTCTGTTGATATGAGATGGTTTGCCACACACGTTGTAAAAAATCAATTGATATCCGCTCAGTAGATTGCCTCGTTAGAGGGCTAAATCCTATAAAAAATGAGGTGTACAAAGATACCTACCGTTTGAAATATTACGGACAATTAGGGTGTTACTGATTGTTTTTAAAGTTTCAATAAATCATACCCAAACATAAGTAATCAAGTACCTACTTATCACATAATCATAACAAGTATTACAATAATATCATAACAATCATATCATATCATTTGGAACACAAAGATTTCTCTACGGGTACGTAATGAACTGAATATGGGTTGTGTTTTTGGTGTGAAACTCTTTTATGGTCTGGAGCATACTCCACCACGCTGCTCCAATGCGGATTATCTATCTATCTTAGGTAAATTGTGCAATGTAAAGTAAGAAGACAGGTAACTCACAATAATTCTGTCGAGCGGAAAGGAAAATTCAAGATGAATAACCGCTAAGTCAGAAACATAAACAACACTGAACTACGGAAGCAACCGCAAACACTTATTCCTCACTTCCCGCTGCATTTGTATGCATTTTTAATACTTTAATACCACGATGAACACTGAAGTCTTCCTTTGGTGCATTGGGACTCGCACACTTCCCTGAGAGGATAATAACAGCCCCAGGGAACGGCTTTAAAGGACGACTCATTGTTGGTTTTGCAGTACGCACTTATGTTTAATTAAAAGGGGCGGCGAAAGAATTCGGTTCTTGATGACAAAGAGATGGGTAAAACCCTAGCAAATTGTTAATTCACTGGAACCTTGCCGCATTAATGTCAATATGAAGAAATCAAAAACAAAAAACACATAGGATTTTTATTTGGTCTCACAAAATTAAATATCATAGACGTTTAACCACGAGCATGATGAACACTATCGTCAGAGTATTCGTATAGTTAACGTGTGCCATTAGTATCGGAAGATGTCAGACAGACTGACATGTTATTATGACCTACTAATGACTGAATTTTACCGGAAAAATACTTTGATGATAGTGATTATGCTCACGGCACTTTATTAGGTACCTACCTATTGTATTCTAAAAAAATAAATTTAATTGCAAAACGCAAAAGTTTACCCAAGAAAAAAATGCACTCAGACGCCATAATAACTTACTTATAATAAAATATAATATCAGGTTACTTCACTGATATAGAAGTAGTATATCAGGTTACTTTATATCAGGAATCTTGCTTCTTGGGTATGGTAGATATAGCAGAGGTAATTCCTTCCTGTTCGGATCCCAATGGTACACACCAATGATTGCTTAAAGTTGTGTGCGTTTCGGAAAATGAAACATCACCTTATGTAACGGTGAAGGAAAACATCGTGACGAAACCAGGGGCCTGATTCTGTATGACCATTCACACTCGTATCGCAGCAATGTCGTGTCTTACCCGTGATGAAAAGGCAAAAAAGGCTTAAAAGTCAAATATCGTCACAATCTATTGTGTGCCTTATACATGGAACAGAAATTAAGGTTCTATCACTATGTCGTGCCGAGTTCATGAAATGGCGTACTACGGTTTGATGTCACACGATATCGACACGAAATCTGGTCTTACAGATTTCCAGTCTAACAGAGATCAGGGACCAGCATGCCTGAGAGTTTTCCATGTTCTCAAAGGCATGTGACGTCCACCAACCCGCATTAGGCCAGCGTGGTGGACTTACCTACCTCCTTTTCCTTGCGAGAGGAGACTGACTACGCAGTGGGTTATTTTATTACCTAATAGGTTACAGAAATGTCCAGAGATGTAGATAGCAGATACAATTGCATTAATTAATAAACAGTGCCTTAAAAGGCATATATTGCAAATGAATGTACTCGTACCTGGCTTTCGGCTCACATTTAACGAGAACATTTAACAGTTAATCTACCAATAATTCGATAGCGTGGAAGGTGGTCAGTGACCACGCATTTGTAAGTTGAAGTTGGTATCGTTTTTCGATATAATCTTACACTTTACGACAAGTAGGAACATTGCGGTTTCTACGGGTTTCTAAATGTCGGTTGACTAGGATAAATTTCATTCGATAATTCGGTATTAAAGCATACAATTAATAAAGGAAATTAATGAATAAACGAAAAGCGATAATACAAAGAAAATTGTTACGGAAAATCGTATCATGATAAATACATGATATTTTTTATTAACTTCTTACTTACCCCGTTTCCTTATTGCCATGTCGTACTTAAAAGTTGCTTGTACGACTCGTCATTGCATACATTATGTCGTATACAGAGCCCTGTATTTAAATTTCATAATGTTTGGTCGGTAGTTTATACCTATTAGCAACTAGACTGTGCCACCGGCTTCGCCCGCGTGGATTTTAGAAATTGGTGCAGAGAAGGATAAAAAGTATCCAATATGTTAATCCAGGTTATGATCTATCTGTGTTCCAAATTTCATCCAAATCTGTTAAGCCGTTTTTGCGTGAAAGAGTAACAAACATCCATCCATACTCACAAACACGCGCATTTGTAATAGTATAACTAGGATTCCGGTTTTACCTATTTTATCTTAGCTACGTTTCCCACTAGTTCCTTGACTGGCCAGTAAATTAAACATGAACACTAACAGCTTTCCAAATCGTAAAGATATGCAGAGCAAGATGCAAAGGAAATTGCTAAACTATTTTATCACATAACTAGTTATCGCCCATGGCTTGCCCTTTTCCAGTTTTGCGAAAGTAGACTACACGGCAAAAAATAGAAGTCTAATGGTCTTGGTGCAACTTTAATTTATGTACGTATTTATCTGCCGTTTGCTAGATTACAGTTTACTTTTCTATTTTATATACGTAGGAAACAAGTACTTGATATAGGTATAGATGTCACTACATCCCATGAACAACAACCTTCAGCCTCAAACAGGATCAAAGCACTTTGAGGTTATGCTGTTTCTTTTTGGGTGACTTTTATGGCCCACTGTCGGATATCTTCCCACTACAGGGCCTGGAGCATACTCCACCACGCTGCTCCAATGCGGGTTGGTGGAGAAACGGGTGAGTGGCCAAGGTGTTGGATGTTTTCAAACTCAGAAAAGGTTTAACGACTGTTATTTTATGTGGGACTATGCGCGCTTCATGCTACATTGGCGACGATTTAATAAAAAGGCCAATAATAACATTTATATATTTTTTTATCGAAATTAAATTAAAAAGAAAAAGAATAAAGTTAGCCATTTGAATTCACTGAACCGTGGCAAAAGCTTTTAAAAGTTACATCGCTTCGGAACTTTCAGTCGAGGATAAAATTTAATCTTGGTTCTTAGTTTCTTTTCCAAGACAAATTGTCTCGAGGAAATAAATTCCTATATAATAGTTTTAGGTTTAAAAGATGGCTTAAACGGCACGGCAGTTCCCCCGGATTAAACATAATGTTAAATGCTTATGTTAAATATGTTGTTTTTTCTTTACAAGCATTTTTTCAATAAAATAATTATCGCTGAAAAAAGTCACCGAAAGCAAAAAAAGCACCACAGTTCGGCAATATACAATATCTTTATACTCGCTGATGTGAGGGGATCTCAATATAAATGTTTTCGGCAGGAATACACAATCAGATCGGAATCAGATAGGCTTGGGTTGTTTCATCACGCGATTTCACAGGAACCTCTGTCGTACGAGTACATTGATTCGGCGAAACTTTTCCCATTAATGGCGTATAATCAAGATTGATATAAAATGATCCGTTGGAATGGGCAAAGTTTTTTCCAGGTTTGAAAATTAATGTCTGTAAATCGGTGTTGTGTTACATTAATGTTTTATTTCAATATCCGTCGTTAGCGGGTACAAAAAAACTGCAAGATATTATTTTCTATTATTAAGTTTGGCAAAACCTCCTTCATGATGGCATTTAGGTAATTAAAGCGAGTCTTGCTTCTTTCTGTGTAAAAACTATGAACGTTTTGTGAGGACGGATGGAATGAATCCAGGATGTTATCTACTTACTTACTAACTTTCAGGATGATACTCTTAAGGGTGGATTAGTACTAAGTTTTTCTACTCTTTGTGAGTGTTTTACGAACATGTTTTACGAAAATATATTTGTGAGTATGTAATGTAACCTCTGTGAACATGCAAATTGCTTTAAAATTTACGATACTTAAATATGAGTACCATTAAATTGATTATGGGTTTGGCTCGCGTGATTTGTCAAACCGTTATTGGTGTTTATAGCGAGTCAGTGTACGACTGTACGCACGTAGGTTCGATGACATTCCATAGATTGCAATCAGGCTGTATGAACGAACACATTTGGTCAATGTTTGCTAACATTTGATGACAACCGTAATATACCTACCACATTTTTATATGAACTTTATATGAAATTTCAATATTTACCTATTTAGTATCAATTAGGTAATTATTATTTTTTATGTCCGACGCTATAATACGTCCTTTCAACGGCATATTTATGACACAAAATTGGGTTCTTAACACTAATAAAATCAATCAAAACAGCGTGTTACATTCGATTTGTTCACAAATGCATACTATTGAGAAATGTCAAGGTTCGTCCATGTATCATCAAATAGAACAAACGACATTTTGACACGTCTTGTTACGACGCTATTATACGAAACTTGGTTATAAAGCAAAGCTTCCACTGCAAGAGGGTTGCTGCAACCCATTGTTGTGTCCCACTGTCCCACTGCTGGGTCCACAGGGTTCCCTGTTCGGGGATAGCTCCATAGGGTCTGTGATTCTCTGGGTTAATGACAGGAACACAGAAAAGACAAGAACATAAACACTACAACAGGAGTTAGGTAAAATAGGTGTTTGTAGCCTCTATCAAGAAAATGTTCTCCAGTTTTTTCACAAATCCACGGTGAATGTTTGGTAGAGAGGAGAAGGATACAGTCCATACCTCCCCTAATTATATTTTTTTTTTTCGCACAACACGAACATATTATTAAGTTTTAGCTTAGTGATTATTTATACTCTTTTTATATTTTAAATTATTTTTATTCCACTTTTTTCTATTGCCAATGAACCAACAGCTTAAGCGGAGTCCGGTTTTTCGCTTCCCGCCTAATTCTTGGTTTATGGAACGGAAAAAACTATTAACAAGTTACTGTTTTCGTACGAAGTCATGTTTCTTTCACAGTGGAAGCCCGCCTTAAGATCAGCCGATCAGATCAGGTCGATGAACCTTGAACGATGCAAGTTAGCGTGCATTCCTCAAATATCCTATTGTTTCAATGCCACAGCAATCTATACAATCGTGAAGGTTTTCAAGGACGGAACACAATAAAGATCTATAGGCGTTATAGACACGCTACTGATGCAATTTACGATTCAACCAACAAGAACTCGGATAGCCATCGCTCACGGATGGGCTGGGGTGGATTTATAATTCAGGCCCGGTGGTCGTAAAAGGGCCCCAAATACCGTACAGAACACAATAAATATTTTTGAATATAAAGTAAACAACAATCTAAAATTAAAAGCGCCTTTTCATTTGGTCATAAGCAGGCGCGCGATATTACCAGACTTTCATATTTAAAAAAGTGCGCGCGGCTCATGCAATCACGCGCTACCAATACCGGGCGCTAATGAAAAGCAACCCTAATTTTAATTTTAATTTCAAATACAATCATTAGAAGGACCCTTAGATCAATCAGCTTATAATCGCACTAGTTGAATGATAGAGGGACTTTTCGCGTTTCTCATTGGTGTATTGTCGCGCAATTTTTTTTGACAAAAAGGGTCCCCTATTAGTACGGCCCCTTGGGCCCCCAAAAAATCATCGTTCCGCCCTTGCGAATGTGTGTTTTTCGTTTTCATCAAACTTATTTTTACTGGTTAGCGATAGTACTCGTAGGTACTACAGATTATTCAAATACGATTTTATGTTCGATTTATTCGGAACGACGCGGAATGAAGTTTTATTTTAAAATGAATAATTGTTTTTGAATAAGTAGGTTTAATTTGATTTACCTGTCTAGTTTAATCACATACATGTAATAATCGGGTACATCCCACAAGTTTTTAGGTACCTACATTAATTTATTTAACATGTTTTGTCTCGAGACAAAAACACTAAATAATGTATTGAAGTCAGTTAAATCCTTGACCGCGGTCATCAAAAGCTGTTGAAACATTCGCCTTGATTTCTCTGAATTGGATATTTTAATTATCTTCGGTCATCGCCGACGATAATTACAGTTTTTATCCGCCATCGTTCATGCGAAATTAGTCAGCGTCAAAAACGTCCAAAGTATTTATTTTAATCTTCATCTAACTTTGTAAGATATAATTAGAAACTTTTGCGAATGAATGATATAAGTTATTGAGTTATCTTTGTTATTTAATCAAGTCTGTGTTCGATCATTAATTTTTTTATAACAAATATAAGTTTAAGTATAATACCTATTTAGTCGAATACGTCTTTTTAAATTCAAGTTTAAATACTATATGGCTCAGTAATTCGTTAAGGTTGTTGCCAACGTCCATACCACGTTGAACACACCGGTTCTCGTCCGATCACCGAAGTTAAGCAACGTCGGGCGCGGTCAGTACTTGGATGGGTGACCGCCTGGGAACACCGCGTGATGTTGGCTTTTTGTCCCAAATTTTTTTTATCTATCATAAATTTTATGTATTTTTACATAAAATTATTAGTATTTTTACATAATATTAAAAAAAATACATAACGTTTTTTATTTTGAAACAAAACGATAAAATTAAATGATTTAAAATATCTTTATATTTCTATATTTTTACCTTCGAAGCTAGTATGAACTTCTGGTACTAGATGGCGCTGAACCCGCCTTAAATAGTTTAACATGTCTCCGCTAGATGGCGGTAAACATGTTACCGCAGTAACTTTCGAATAAATACAGTTAATTTCTTCTTTTTTCCGTTTTTAGCTTATAAAACTTTGTTTGTAGTTTTCGTGCCCATACTGCACAACCAGTTTTTACATAAATTAGAAGTGCACCGTTGACGTTAAATGATTCACCTTTACCAGTGTCCGATCATAAGCCCTATCTTCAAAGTATTCGTAAAGTTAACGTGTGCCATTCGTATGGGAAGATATTAGACAGACTGACATGACCTACTAATGGCTGACGTTTACCGTACGAATACTTTGACGACAGTGTTCATGAATGCTCACGACACAGGCTGATACCTACTCTTCTTCGTCGTATCACTCTTGGCAGAGCGGTCGTGGTCATCACGAAGCAACGTCTTTGAGGGCAGATGTTATGTGCCTCACTCCTATATACCTATATACTACCTAGATAGCTACTCAGGCGTACTAAACGTCTCCTTTCTCCACAGGTACCAAGAAGATGGAGTACAAGACGAGGCAGTGGCACGAGAAGTGTTTCTGTTGCGTGGTCTGCAAGAATCCCATCGGCACTAAGAGCTTCATTCCCCGCGAGCAGGAGATCTACTGCGCCGGCTGCTACGAGGACAAGTTCGCCACCCGCTGCGTTAAGTGCAACAAGGTAAGATCTCGAATTTCAGAGTTTAGGTAATAGACTACAAGCACATGGACAAAATTTACTGTGAAATGAACCAACGTGAATAACGCTTAGAAGGCTCTTACTATATCAGAAAATAACTCTGAGCACTATGTCGTCATTTCTGAGACTGAGACCTATAGGTCATTTATTACTGTACGGCATTTGTGTAATTCCTTTTGTTTACATATACAGATACTATACTTTATCCATGAACGCCGTACATATTTCCGTAATTTTGTTCATGGGCTTGTAGTCTTTGGATTTGGCTAAAAATGAGAGTAGCCGTCCCTTTTCAATGTCATCTTTTAATATTAAAATTTTCTTAACAAAGATAAAGGCCCCTAATAACTGGCCGCCCCAGACTTGTTATTTTTAATTTTTATAGTCAGGTCTCTTCTCACAATGAGAGGGATGTAGGCCTTATTCCATCACACTGACCTATGCGGGTTGGCGGACTTCACATGTCTTTGAGGACATTTTTTGTGAACTCTCAAGCTTGCAGGTATCCTAACGTTTTCCTGCACCGTAACAGCAGTGATATTTAATTAAATAAATTTTATACACCGCTCCTGTTATCCCTTCTAATGTCCAACGTGGAATGTTCCCCAGATCATCACGCAAGGCGGCGTGACGTACAAGAGCGAGCCGTGGCACCGCGAGTGCTTCACCTGCACGCACTGCGACACGTCGCTCGCCGGCCAGCGGTTCACGTCGCGCGACGAGAAGCCCTACTGCGCGGAGTGCTTCGGCGAACTGTTCGCGAAGCGGTGCACCTCCTGCACCAAGCCCATCACCGGTAAGTCACAGTACGAGCCAATATAGGGGCAATCTTGCGGGTAAACCTCGTGCGTTCTCCTAATCTTATTTCTCTAATGATAGTTGTCGTTGACAGGGCCGTCTTTCACCTATTGGAGGCCCTGGGCAATACTGGGCGTTGCTCAGCAACCAACCGTTGTAGAGTCCACATCACCTGATGATGCTCCGTTTTGGGGCGAAACACGTGTCGTGTACTATTGGAATAAGTTGTTATGGTATATACCTACTCAGAGAGATAAGGGAGGGTGGTGGGTTCATACCAAAACAAGTTCCACGTGTGCGGATTGTTGCAAAGAAATATAAATACAACTTAAATAACAATGGATTTCCGCAAAGTAACGCCTGATACAATATATTAAAATAATACTGGGCGTTAGGATAATGGAGCCCCTATTGTAGTCAGTATTCGATTTCTTCGAATTATAAAGTTTTTGTGATCTGACAGGAACTAGGGACTTTGTATTTGATCTGAGGGGGGCCCCTACCGATCGCGGGGCCCTGGGCACTTGCCCAAAGTACCCACTGGGAAAGAGGGGTCGGTCTGTTGACGATAACTACTAATAGATAGTGCAAATCGTGGAACAAGCAATCTGTGGCGACTTCCGCCACTCGTCAAAAGATGGCGCCACGCGATCCTGAATCACGCTATTGAAGTTTTCTACATCGCTGGCATATATACAAAACTCCGACATGACGCAATCGGAGCACCACCGCTCCCGCTCCGCTACGCACGATCACCTAGCCTGGTAGATCTTCCTTTGCTAAACACCTTCGCATTGAACCACAGCGTGAAGTTCCCATTAACCTTCTTTAAAGTAAAGTGTATCAGCTGGTAGCCTTTCCCGATACTCCTTGCTATGAACGTACAACTTCAAAGAACTTTCAAGTTCCTCAAAGACGCGTTAAAGGTACTCTTTAAAGCATTCATCGCGTTCATCTACTTATCAGTCCTTTACATAGAACGAATGACAACTTTGACTTTATTTCCATCTATCTCTTTCCAGGCATCGGCGGCACCCGCTTCATTTCGTTCGAGGACCGCCACTGGCACAACGACTGCTTCATCTGCGCGCAATGCAAGACCTCCCTCGTGGGCAAGGGCTTCATCACCGACGGACAGGACATCATCTGCCCCGAGTGCGCGAAACAGAAGCTCATGTAAATACCACCAGCTTGCTAACGCTTCCAATCTCTCGCCGGTAGTCTGATCGCGGTTCCACGAATTGAGTAAATCGAGCTATTGTTAAGTAATGAATAGTTAGGACACTTGCCAGTTAAGTAATGATGAACGCGCCAAGCGCGAATTTAAAGGATTAGATTGGAACCGAACACCGTATTCAGCATGGATGCTCGGTTACTGCAAAACTACTAATGGCAGAAACGGCTAGTAGAATGAAATGTAATGAAGGTAGACGCTTTAAGATCGGGACCAGTAGCATGTTCCAGGCCGGCCTTGTAACATTAGATAGTCATTTCACGAATAACACAGGCTTGTAGACCGGGTCCGAGAGCCGTGGCTATCGCATCGTGTGGTTCCTATATTCTGTAACACCTCACATTGTAATGATCTGTTTTGTGGTTGTGCAGCGACGAAACCATCCTTCCCTTAGTCGCTAAAGCGAGAGACTGGTGCGTGCTCGGTGAAAAACACAAATCTCGTAAGGTCGACCAGTAGTCACTCCGAGACGTTGACGATATTTTTATACAAAAAATACGAAAATCACAAAAAAATGTGGATGCACAAAATAAAGTATTTAATTTCGCTTTTTTTTACTCAACTCTTTAATTAAGTTGTCTATATATATTTTGGTTGTTTAACTATCGTTACTAATTGCAGATTACAGATTACATCCAAGTATCCTGTATATTTATCGACGTATATACCTATTATCATTATGTATCGTAAAGTAACTTGTAAATGCTAATCGCCATATAATTTCGCTTTGGCTGTCGTATTAGTCCCCTAGACTTAGGTCACTTTACCTAGTGCAATTCACACGATGCCTTAATAACATATCTAAGTCAATTTGGAGGGTAGCAGAGTCGCGTTCTTCGGCGACCGTTATTTTATTAGTTTAAAATCCGAAGGGATTAAGTGCTTGTCATTGTTTAAACGCGTAACATAGTGTAAGTGTAAGAATATCGACAGAGTAATGTATGATTTACGCATAATTAAGTATTTATACGGAGTACGACTCGATTGAGCGCCGGAGCTTCCTAACCTAACATTAAACGTAGGCGACGAGAGTCGAATAGTTTTACTAATAAAAAATAATATTATAATAAAATATTTTTGTTCTCGAACCTACTCGTGTTACATAATGTAATTGAATGTTATCGCTATTTTTACATGATAATGATGAATACATATTTTCTTAGTGTAGAGTTGTATTGTATTGTATTGTATTGTTGTGTAAGCGAATAGAATACCAACAGCGCTCGAGGCGACCACGACTGGGGAACACTTTATAAAGGTTACTTGTTAAGGGTTAAATTATTAAAATGTTGAAATATATTACCTAATTTATATATTAATGTGTACACTTTTAAATTGCTTAGCTGTGTGATCTGATCTAATATTTGTAATCTATCAATCCATAGATTGTATAAACTATGAAACTTGATTAAATTATCAAAAGTAACTTCGTTTTTATTTATTTCTACACGCCCCAACCCTTGACACGTAAATTTATATTTCCATTGTAATGCAGTTAATTTATTTTAAAGTGAAAGATGAAATGAAAATACAACAACATAATATGTGTAAGTAAGTACAACGAATAGAGTACCCATACGTAAGTTGAAAAATAAAATAACAAATTGTTTGAGAAATATTTACTTATCTTCATAATTTACAATAAATACTTAAAGCCCAAAGGCCTAAATACAAAGGTTGCTCCAGTGGATAATATATTATACATTTGTGTACCTATTTCTCAACATAATTAATAGCAAAAGTAATTGTAACATTTTGCAAAACCTATTAAGATATTTTATATTTTTATAGTATTTTTTAAGGTATTCACATTTATCGTTTTAATACATAAAATAGGTACAAGATACACAGTAAAGATTAAAATTTTAACTGACAAATTGATTTATAAACTAAGAATCAATTACTTAATTTCATATTTTTTTTAAATAATTTTAATACACAGGCTAAGTATAAGTAGTGCTATTTTAACACTTAAACGATAATTCTTAAAATTATATAGTTAACCTTTAGAAGTGAAATTGGTGAAATGTTAACTCAATAACTTTTCATAAATAAAAATTGGATTTTTTTTTGTTATTGTTATATTGGTATATATTTTGTTAAATATTTACAATTATAACTGCAGCACATACAGCATTTCCTATACTTAAATTTTTATACATTTTATATTATGTTGATTGACTAGGAAAAGCTTCCAATTTATTATATTAAATAATAATGATGTCATCGTGTAACCGAAATCCCATTAGATACCAGTAAAAACAAGTTAATTTTCTCTTCAAAATAAAATAAAATACAATTTAAGGTTGGAAGAAAATTTCCTAAAAAACATAAAATATCATGCTTACCTAAAAATTGTACCTATTACATGCTATAGTTAAGAGCAGCCTATTAAAGAAAGTATTACTTATGAGACCAAACAGAAAAAAAAAACAGAATAAAAACACCAATACTTAAAATGCATTAATTTTATCAATGCTTTTAACAAACATTATTTATATTTAAACTGCTGTAAAACATTTCAATATAACACAAATTAACCTAGTAAATGTAGCTACTATACATAAAATGCTATATATGTATATCATTTGAAGTTTCAAACCTCAAATTCGTCCTCATATCAGTCGGTTCCGAAGTACTTCTGGCCAAAGTGGTTTGGTGCGACTGGATGCAGTTCAGATGTGAGGATCTTCATCTTGGGAACATAGTCCACCACAGCCTGGACAGCGGCGGGAGTGCAGAACAGGTTGGAGAGAATAATCCGTTCCTCTTTCACGCCATGCTGAGTCAACACATTTACCGCCTGTAAAATATACTTATTTAAATTTTTATTAGCCACCCTTTCTGTCAGTAAACCATCAATGACCAACTGCAGGGTCGGGTCTCCTCTCACTATGAGAAGGATGTAGGCCTTAGTCCACTATGCTGGCCTAATGCGGGTTAGTGGACTTCACATGCCCTTGAGAACATCTTTTTTATGTGAACTTTCAGGCATGCAGGTTTCCTCACGACGTTTTGCTTCAAGGTTACAGCAAGTGATATTTAATTTTATAAAGCGCACATAACTTTTTTTAACAAAGTTATTGGTGCGTGCCACTGGGATTCAAACCCGGATCCCTCGAGTATGGGGTCCCCACCCTTTAACCTGTCCTAAAGCAGAAGTGTGGTTGCCGGAGTTTGCAGGTGGCTTGCATACCTGTTTGCTTTTCAAACACAATAAAAAAAAAACAATATTAAATGCAATGCAGTGGACACCTGCATCTAACCTCAAATAGTAGTTATACTGACACCAAAACATGACAAATTAGATCACACACAAAATAACATAGAAGCACAAAGACTTACCTGTTTAACGGTATTCCCAGTGGACATGATAGGGTACATCAGCAGAACTTGTCTGCGTGCTATGTCCTCCGGGAACTTGGCATACACCACATGAGCCTCGTGGGTATCTGTGTCACTTTCCACCAGGATCTTCCCGATGCGGATGGAGCGGCAGCAGTCTCTTAGACCCTGAGATAAGTTGAAATTTATTCTTTTCTTACGACAACCTGAGTGGCGGCGCAGTGGTTAAGACACAGGTGCGCTGCGCTAGGGTTCCAGCAGAGCAGAGATTTGAATGATGAATTTGAATTTCTGTTTCTGGTCTGGGTGTGTTGTGTTCTTGTCTTGTGTGTGACTATGACACCCATGACACAGGGAATCCTAGTGTGGGGCTATGAGTGTGAAGCATTATTTATTTATTTATTTATTTATTATATTTCATTTGACTTATTATAAGTCCTATATTTGACTAATTAGATGAACAATTGAAATAAAAATGCCTACAAACCTGTTCCATAGCCTCTCCAGACCTGACAATGGAGACTCCACAGTTGCCCGCCCCATACTTCAGGCCCTTATACAGAGCGCCCGTGGGAGTCACAACCTCACAGTCAGTGAAGGGCAACTTGTTCAGGCTCTCCTCGATGACAAGGCGGATCAGACGGTCTGCGTAGAACTTGAAGTCACTTCTTGTAGTGTTCCTTTAAAAGTTAGGTTAGGTTAGGTTAGGATATATTTATCAATTAGCACAATTTGTTCTGCCAAATATAGAAATTTCTACTGTTTTCCTCGCATTCTTTTTAGATATTACCACTGTATAAATCTTCCTTGAACTTATACAAACATATCAAAACTAAAATGAGCCAAATTGGTCTAGCTGTACTGGAGTTGTAGTGTGACTAATGAACTGTGATTCATTTTTACTAAATATATTTACTGTATAAGATATTGCTGTACATATGAATTAGTATGATTAAGCAGAAACATTAAGCAATAAGCATGTAATATAGAGATAGCAAACAAGCATCTCATAGGACTATTTTCAGGGGTAAGCTTTGCCCATTCATTGGTCTTAAATGATCATTGCAACCCAAGGACAAACACATAGAATAGAATTCCTATCTATGTGTACCTTGAGGACTCAAAAAATGACTATAAATTCCATACTACATCTACCAGTAGATACGCTATATACAACAATTTTATTAGAACATGCAGCACCTTGGATTTGATAGTTATTAAAATGTGTTTACTATCGATACCTGATACTGTTAAAAACAGTATTCAATGTATTGAAGAAGAAAATGTGATCTGGTGTGTACATATTTTGTAACCTCACTCACTTGTCCCTCAGAATAGTTTGAAGTTCCTTAATGTTATCGTTGGACGGGAGTAGTGTGAGACTGTCGCCGAACTGCTCCTTCACATCGTCGGCGTCCCACTGCCTGATGTCGTTATCAATCAACTCCATTTCGGTTTATTAAACAAATAATTAAACAAACAATAACTGAGATTCGATAAAAGTCCACAATACTTCACAATAGTATTTTGAGCTGTCAAAATGACAAATTAATTTTTATGTCAACTAATTTGTCAATGTCAGTAATACAGATATAATTATAAACGCGTTTATATCCATGAAGTTATAGATGTTTATATCTGTATTCGATATGTCACGGTCAGCTGTTCTGCGTTCAGAAATAGTGCAAATCATAAATGATTTTCAGATGCTCAAAATAACTATCCCACTTTGATACATAAGCTTATGCTGTGAAGGGTCGTCAAAAACTATATTTTATAGGTAAACTTGGCTGTTATTAGAGCAACATAAAAACCTACACGTAATGACGGCGCTGAAACCTGTTTTCATTATAGTCTATGCTATACCTTCCGTTAAACGATTTGTAACCGGAATAATTTTGGACTGAGATCTGAGAGTGGATTCGTATTAGTTTATCTGATGCTTGGTCTGTGTATGTGTCAGTACCCATTAATGACCCACTACAGGTCGGGTCTCCTCTCACAATGAGAAGGATGTAGGTCTGTGTATGTATTTATTAATAATTATCATTAGATAGATTAGATTAGATTTTTATTAATAAGACCGATGAAGTTTACATTAGTCAATGACTAACAAAACATATTATATTATAATTTTATTGTATAAAGAGGTTTATCGGTAAGTTGTAGGTAAGTAATATTACAAATGACAAGCTAGGTAGTCAACAATGAATACCTACAATTAAAAAACTTGTTTAGCTGTAAAGGAAATCTAAAATCAAAAACATTACTAATTATGCAGTAACTCTTTATTTGCCCAGAAAATACAAATTAATGATTTCAAGAATAATACCACTTTCATGTTACAGAATACAATACATTCTGATGCAAAAATTTATTACATCTTATTTGATCTGTGTCTGGTTGTAACCACAAAACATCGTTCACAAAAATATATTTTTAAAAATATTTTTATGAATATGGAACTGTAACCGCTAATTCGTTCTAGACTGAACAAAATTTCTTGTAAATGCAAAAAAGAAAGAAGAATAAGGTACAGGTGCAGGGTAAATAAATAAATGCCATGTGTTGATCAAGTTTATACAATTATTATACACGGTCTTACTTTCAATGTGGCTGTATAGCCGGCCTTTCACATTGTACTTTATAATAAAATGTAAATTACTTGTTTATTTCACTGTGATGCATTGTCATTTTAAAGTATATTAGTATACAACATCGAAAACAAAAATAGGCAAATAACTACCGTTATATAAAACAATAAGTAGGAACGTTGAGTATAAAACAAATAAGTAACAAAATAATTCATAAATAAACAAAATAATTATGTTCGACAACAACTGCAACAAAAGGCCGACGGAGCAAATAAAAAAAATACTATGAAAAATACAGTAAACATTACAAAAAGTACAAAAATGGCATAAAATGTACTCTCGTGTGTGACGTTGGACGCACTAAGGTGAAAATAATGTTGATTCGCTTTTGCGCATTAATTACGAACGAACCATTTACTGTAATCCCATACCGCACGTAAAACATCTAATGATTAAATCTACCCGCATTATTATGAAAATGATAAATGATGTCGGATGAAAAATATAATAATAACCATAAAAATTCTTAAAAGTAGATTAGTCCAGAATGAAAAACATAGCCCTAAGTACTGGACAGTAAAAATCAACAGTCTATCCAACCTACCTTAAATTGTGACTTCTATTTTAACTAGACAAATTGACCTGGCCTAATCTATGCTAATATCTGCACACCGCATCGTTACCAAGTCGTTAATTGTTTTTTAATAAGCGGGCAGTTACAAGATAGATTTCTATAATCCTAAGAAAGTCAAGGAGAGAAAATCATCCAACGTTACATACATATCTGTTAATCTACACCGGGCTGGCAAACGTACAAATACACTGCTGTGCTGTGTTACAATCTATCTAAGTTGTGTCTTTTTGATTCTAATTCTAATGTATTGAAACCAATACATTTCTGTCGACACTACACGACACACCAGTGTTTCATTCTGCCGACACTCGCGTAACCGCTTGAAGCGTCATCGTCTACTTTGTCTATGGCGTAACTTAACAATACTTTAATCACATCATCACGGATTGTGGACATATTTTTTTTATACAAACAGCTAAAATAACGACAGATCCTGTATCGTTTTTAGCATCGACTATACAATTTTCTCGACCGCATCTATAAAAAACCGTCACATATCATACATTAATTCAAATTACGCAATATTACACCCTAAATTTGGATTTGTACCGCTACAAGTTGACCGATATTTGTTTTTTTTACACCAATCGTATTATCGAAGACTAAATGACACGAAAAGCGTTAAAAAGCTTAACTGTCATTAAAATCACATTACAAAACGTCAGCTGACGTCATTTATTTTAGCACAAAACACGTGATCTACGACTAACCCAACCTCTTGCGAGTCTCAGTAGGTAGTGCCAAGGAAACCCAACTCTACAAGTAAACCCTAACATTTGAACTTTGATGAATCGTGGGTTCACACGGCACTGTTCTGAATATCGGTAATCGGTGGTTTGCAATATACATATAAAAATTCGTGTAAACGAAAAAAATAATAATCGATGCGACTTCTCTCATACGTCAACAGATGGCGCCACGATCTGAATCATATTTAAGAAATTTTTGTTCAACTATTGAATTGACAAAACACCAATATGATCACCTCAATTACGTACTTTTTTTTAATTTTTTAATAACAAAACAATAATACAATCAACAATCTGCAAAAACCTTCGGCTAGTGTTCCAACACACTAGAAATTATACTCCAACCAAAGTCTTTGCATACTACACCACGACGCAGAACAATGTCGAATTAACTACTTTTGCTGGCAACTGCTCGAATGATGACAATATCACATTTTTGAGCCAATGAGCTTGCAAAAATATTAACATATGAATATGGTAGAAGTGATATTGGTGTAACAAAAGTGAATGTGTCGCCGCCTTTGAATGCGTACATAAACTCTGGTTGGACTATAGGTACTAGTGACAATGCCATGTGAACTCACTATTACTTATTTTTATTCTCACTGACCGTCATACAACTACAGTAGGTCCGGCTACAATAATTATATTGATACATCACCGTTGCCGTATTTACATACAGGACTATACATGCATTACACGTCAGTTCACCCGTAAACGTATGTACAATCATAATCATACAACCCTAGCGTGGCATATACATATACATATATTATACAATATACAATTTCAAAGTCTTGCGAGAAACATTCGCGGACTAATTTTCGACGACATTATGGACAGTCCATAACTTAACATAACGACCAACCACATTGTCAATCAAAACACTTAACTGCAGCTATACATATTATACAATTGCTTCCGAAAACCGACATTTTAAATTAAATTCGAACCGAATTCGAAAATATAATCCTGGCCACACACAGTACGGGAGATGTCGATGATGAAACAACGTTTCAATCTCCATGTTTAAACCGTAAATTTGTTTACAAAATTCTGTTTTTGTTTGATGTTATAAATACAATAACGTGGCTGCGACCTCACAATCTCACTCAAATTCCAAAAAATGCTGTAACCGTCACAAGAACGGCAAATATCTTAACCCACTAGTTGAAATTACAATTTTATTCTAGAAAATACACTTTGTGCACTTGTTTGACAAGCCTTTCAAAGTATTAAAACTATATTAACGCTCCAAAATCACAAAACGACATATCTCAAACGTCACAAAA
Source organism: Erynnis tages (assembly GCA_905147235.1). Classification (NCBI taxonomy): domain Eukaryota; kingdom Metazoa; phylum Arthropoda; class Insecta; order Lepidoptera; family Hesperiidae; genus Erynnis; species Erynnis tages. Next base: position 2,091,056 of record LR990076.1, read on the forward strand.
GAAAATTGATCTCTATCCCTTTGACTTAAAGTTCGTTTTCGCTCATTCTGTTGGAAATAAGTCATCTTGAACACGGAACAGTATACCTACGACCGATACAATGATCACAATTATTAAGCGGAACCCAAAAATTTCATTGATTTGCTGTACAGTCGTTAAAACTACCCATTTGTTACAAATAAATTATTTTAAAAATCACTATTATTTTCTCATTAAGTAATAAATACGTTAAACAACAACAATATAATTACACTGGCGTTTCATGTGACCTCAGATGCGATATTCCGATATTTGGCTCAATAATTGTGACTATAGATTGCTTTACAGAACCATAGATAAAGATTTTTTTCTACGAGAAATGGCAATTTCGAACTATTGAGTATCAAATATGCTTTGTAATTGTCAATTCTCACGAGGACTAAGATGTTCACCTCAAATGAAGTAACCCCGGCAACCATAGGTTCCCAGGGGCCTGATTCTGTATGATCATTCACACTCGTATCGCGGCAATGCCGTGTCTTACCCGTGATAAAAAGTCAAAAAGACTTAAGTCAAATATCGTGACAATCTATTGTGTGCCTTATAGGATAGATATTAAGGTTCCTTGTCGTGCGGAGTTCATGAAATGACGTACGGTTTGATGTCACACGATATCGGCACGAAATCTTTTGGGACTTAGTGAATCAGGGCCCAGGGAATATCGCACGTGGATCGCATGAAAACGTGTCACATTAAGGCGAAGTCGTCTCCAGAAGCAACAGAACTAAGTCGAGCATGGAATGTAACAGGCGACGACCCGCCTTAATAGCAAACGGTCCGGTTCTCAACAGTACCTACAGTTTCAAATATAGAGTATGCTATGCTAAAATTAACTCTATACCAAGTGTATAAGGTTAGTTTTTAAATCTAAGGTCAGTTGTACAAAATTGAACTCTATACCAATTGCGTAAAGTTTTGTTTAGATTGTGACACTGAGAAGTAATTGTGACACTAAATGAAGTATTATTTGAAAGTCAGTACTGTTCTTATTGGCTGACATAACCGACCGACCAACCAACACAACAATATTTAAACACAGGGCTCTGTATGGACAAATGTATGCAATGACGTCATACGAGCAACCGAGCAACATTGTGACTGTAACCACTTTAATTGACTGTTATCTTTTTATCAAAGGATTTGAGCTCTATTATTATATAGTATAAGGTTCAAATTGGCCTGTCGCTATATAAAACAACTACAAAGAGCAAATATACATTTAAAACAATAACAAGAACACTACAATTACGTACAATTGTGCATAATTAGTAGGAAAAAAGACGCAACAGATTACCCGGTGCGAGATTTATTTAACTAACAATTACGAAGATATTTGTTAAGGATCAATTAACTATTTGATCGTATCGTTACTATATCTATTTGATCATCATAAAACAATGATGTGTCTATTGATCTTTGACCTGACATTTGCATTCAACAACACACAACATGTTGATTTTATAATATTTTATGATGATTATATTGTGGACGGCCATTGCACTATCTACAACAATTGTTGGCACAAACTATTCATTTTCAATTCAATAAATGCAGTCTACAAGTGGAAATTGTATTGTATATCTACTGTTTTGGCATCTATATTTTATTATTGATTATATTTTAAAAAATAATTTTATTTTACCACAGTGGTAAAATTTGTTTTCAACGTTTATTTCACTTAACATTCAGTTGTCTGGTTATGATATCACGTTTCATGAGTAACTCATTCATCATAATCATAAGCATCATTACCGATGTATTACCGATGTATGTGTATGTAGTTTGGAAAAAACTAAACGGCCACTACACGCATGGCAAAATGCACATGCGTGTGAGTTGTTGCATGTGGAGAGTCAATTAGGATTCAATTAGGAATGATTATACGCTCTGTGAAACAGCGGTGATAGCCCAGTGGCTTAGAATTCGACCGCGAATCGAGGGGTCCGGGTTCGAATCCCAGTGGCACGCACTAATGACCTTGTAAAAAAGTTATGTGCGCTGTATACAATTAAATATCATCTGCTGTTACGGTGAAGGAAAACATCGTGAGGAAACCTGCATGCCTGAAAATTCACAAAAAAAAAACCTCAAAGGTATGTGAAGTCCACCACCCCGCAGTAGTGTGGCGTGGTGGACTATGGCCTACATCCTTCTCGTTGTGAGAGAAGACCCGACTCTGCAGTGGATCATTAATGGGTACTGACATGACATACGCTCTGTTGAAAAACAACATATCATTATTTTTAGCAATCGGTCACTTGATATGATAACCTATATAAACCTGCCACCTTATCTTATACGGGACCCACTAATAACAATGTAAATGTAGGTATAGCGGTAGCGATATCGAAACTTTCTCTGGGGAAGTGTTTCTTATATAGGTAGTCTCTAATGGTGATCTCTAATGGTTCTAGATATAATGACAGGTTCATTTTATCGTTAGCGAGACCTGTTGCGTGAGTTAGACCATTTGACACTTTGTTACATTGAATACACAACTAGGTAACATCGATTCACGTAAAAACAGAGTTCACGTCGTATCATTCATTAGTTCCGTCATGATTTTCATTAGTAATTTTACGAGCCATAAAACAGCATAGCTCCACTGTCGGTTCAATAACCGCATTGTTTACAACGACCCTAGACTAAACTGCAGGACCGTTAGAACCGCACACAAAACTGTACAATACAATACTTAGGAATATCACATGTCGCCGACTAGTGGACAACGCCGTTCCTCTGTCGCGGGTAACTGTTGTAGTCCGGTTTCTTGACCGCGGGCGCCTCTGGCACTGGGAGGGGCTCGACCTTGGCCTTCTTACCGGGCTTCGGGGAGAGGTAGGCCTTGTAGAAGAAACGCGCGAACAGCACGAAGTACGAGAAGTACATAGCCATGGAGAGTTTGATGTTGATTTCGCTGATGTGGCACGAGTGGTGAGTGCCGGCCGCCATGTAGTTGTGGGCCCACACGTTGATCGCGCAGCCGACGATCATCTGCGTGAGCTGGAGGAAGGTGATCGTCATCGCGAGGAACTTGGGCGGGTACTTGCCCATGCTCACCAGCGCGTAGTACGAGTACATCACACTGGAATGGAGAAAGGAGAATATAAGGGTTAGAGCCAGGGCCGGATTTAGAAGTCTGGAAGCCTCGGGGCAACAAAGGAGTGGAGGCCCCTTGGTCCCAAATTATTTTCCAAATAAAATCAACAATTTTTTTCAGTCGAGTTTTCGAATAAATAATAATAATAAATTAAAAGTGCTTATCAGGGCCATTTGATATTTTGATATTATACTGATTGCCTAATTGATGAGAACAAAATATTTATTCTAATTTCTGTTAATATTTAATGTAATCATGGTTGTACAAAGTACTGTAGGTAAAGGTAAAACACAAAAAAAAAAATATGAAAGGAAAAGTTGTATACTAGTGTACTAGTCTTAATTTAAATTTTTTTCCCAAGTCTATTGTGGGGGCCCTTCTTTTGTGGAGGCCCCGGGGCTGTAGCCCTGGTTGCCCTCCCCTAAATCCGGCCCTGGTTAGAGCGGGTTATTAGCTATACTATACTGTATCAGGCGTTACTTTGCGGAAATGCATTGTTATTGACGACCTGAGTGGCGCAGTGGTCAAGGCACCGGTGCGCTGCGCGGAGGGTCCTGGGTTCGATTCCCAGCAGAGCAGAGATGTGAACGATGAATTTGAATTTCTGTTTCTGGTCTGGGTGTGTTGTGTTGTTGTCTTGTGTGTGTCCATGGCACCCAACGACACAGGGAATCCTAGTGGTCGGGCTATGAGTGTGAAGCAATATTTATTTATTTTCGTATCCTTCCTTCCTTTCAGCCCTTGGTAGTCCACTGCTGGACATGGAGGCCCATGCCCTAATCGACGCCACTCCGCCCGCTCCTGGGCCCTCTGAATCCAACGGTTTCCCGCTGTCTTCTTCAGGTCATCAGTTCACCTGGTAGGCGGAGGTAGGAGCTTCGTATACAAATCGTCATACTAATGATTGACGTTTACTGTACGAATACTTTTACGAAGTGTCAGAGTACACACTAAAAGAGCAAAAAATAAAAGTATAAGGAGATATAACTATTGCTTTACTTCTTCTTAATATTACTACTTATCTAAATCTAGATGCACTACTTCGGTTTGGTTATCATGATGTTTGTTCTGGTTGGATTGTTGTGGGATAAACACACATCACCAATTTACATAAATTACTTGAACATTTTAGTCATAAGTATGTTATTCGTTAGGAATGGGCTCTGATGCAATTGTTTTGTTTTTATCGGCAGAATTTTATGCGCACAAACAAAAAACAAGATTACAGCTGGACATGGGAAAAATCCCCATAAGATCATCATAATTGTATATTATTAGATGTGATTAGTAGAATCACTTCGACTCTACTTCCAATGTTACAATGGCATTGGACTTTTTTTAAGCTTTTTGTTTAAGTATATAGTAAAACCATAAAATCATACAGACGTGGGAGAAACTCCTGACTTCTTTAGTGTTTGAAATATAAATTAGAATTTAGTGTATTTGGGTATACTACTAGGATAGCATTGAACTAAATCCTACCGGCCTTAATATTTCCATGCATTATATTCAGTTGTTGGCAAAGATTGGCATGTACGCATTACTGCTATGACATTGATATATAATACAAATGGAAACTCCAATATCGTTTGATTTCGGGGAATACTCTATAACTCCTCCGTGTTAATTATGGATCAATAGAGAACATCATTTCTTGATAGATATATTTACGCCACAATCGTTTCTATGTGTTGGTAATAAGGTTTAAATTGTAATAACGATCGTCAATGGCCATCTATTGAGTTTGACCCTGCCAATAAGGCGTCATTGTACTTAGATGGTGTTCCACATTGGCGAATGAACGACTTGTGGACAATGAAGAATACTTAAGTGAACATTGTTGTCTATAATTAATTAGTTATAAATTAAAAAAAAATGCTTTAAAGAGACACAAAATTCAAAAACACATATTCAGTTTTGTTGCGCACTACACTAGTAGTAGACTAACTACAGTTTTAATCGATCAATTTTATGTGCCCCATTGTAATAGTCATTTAATATTTTTTTAGTATGCATTGTCTATTAAAATGTGTAACTTAAATAAATAATAAATTTTCCAATAATGAGATGGATAATCAATAAATAAGATTTTCAAATTTTACAAACGGATTTTACTATGTCATAGTATAGTACAGTAGTTTTAATACAGATATTGCTATTGTAAAATGAGAGGACAAATGGCAACATTGGTTTGCCCACATAAACATCGTCTACGTACCGTCGAGGGTAAAAATCAGGTATGTTTTTTCGGTACAAAAAATTGATAATGGGAAAAGTTGAGTGTAATTATATGTAAGTATAATAACAATAGGATTTCGCGATAATTATCTTAAAATGATTCTACGTCTTTGATAAGGCTAAAAGCGGAAAGCTCCACAATAACCCCGAAGCTATAACAACAGTATTGAGTAGGTAGTGAGTGGGTTCGTCGCGTATCTAAGGAAACTTAACTCTGCTGCTCATTCCTAAATTTAGACCTCCATTTATTATTGAAAAGAGGCTGGAATTTATTTAAATACGGACACACAATACAAACTTGCATTTTATTATGGTTAATATAATATAACAATACATATTTAAATGAACAGTCAATACGAATCCATCTGTGTTTCATTGTTGGTAGAAAATTTGAATATATTTTTTCTAATATAGTATTACAATTTCGTACAAGCAATACATAACACGCTTGTAAGTAATCTATTCTGTTACATAAGTATAATAAAATTGTTGAGTCACCAAGTGCGTAATGCGTTTGACCACGCTAATCTCTAGAATGGCTCAACTAATTTGAATGCGATTTTGCGCTGTCGTATAAAGAAAAACTCTAGGCAACTAGACTAATATTATAAAAATCAAGGAGCCCTACGAAAACCCCAAACGTAGATACGGAACGAATTACAGTAAAAGTACCTTCCTGCCAGGTCGACTAGTGAGTAATATGACTGAGATACATCCAGCTTAATAAATGAAATAAAATATCCCTTTGCTTACAAAAACAATTAATCGCTTATCGAAAATAACCAATTCAGTAGCGATACTGAAATGTCTAACCGCATAGGTATACCTATTACCCACACATTAGTTTCAGTTTTAAATGATTTATATTACATATCATATTAGTGTACCTAATCGATATTGAAGAATGGCCCTACCTACGAAGCCCTTCGTTCGTGCGCCCTAGTCACGAAGTTCCGAGTGCAATGACACACTAATAGTACATATTATCCTGACATTCGACTCAATAGTAGATAATAAAAACCAAAAAGAAAATACTGCGTTTGGTGGATTCAAAAGTTGAAATAAATTCCGAAATGAAACGAAAATGAAAAGATAACAGAAAATTATTTTTTACACAAAATCAGATGGATTGCGTTTATTAAATGTTTATTTAGTTAGTCTGCTACCTATCGATGGTACTTCTCATTCCTCTCTCAAAATTATACGGATGTAGGCTTTAGTCCAACACGCTGGCAACACATTGCGGGTTGGTGGCACATAACTTACAAAGCTCCTGGGTGCATTCCACTGGAATTTGGAAGTTAACATTGAAAAGACGCAGGAATTAACGAAAGTGTCGTTGCAGTTTGAGCACTATTTCACAGGAAAAATCCATCCGAAAACAATAAAGATATCTCACCTGTGAACACAGTAGTTCATGACGACGAACTAGTGCGCTGGCGATGTGCACTTAATTAAGAACAGCCAGGCATAGGGCAACATGTATAAATAAATAAAGCTTGACGCTTTTCATATAGTAGGCATAGTACTCCCTTTAATCATAAAGTCTTTGAAATATAACTCACCTGTGAACACAGTAGTTCATGACGACGAACCAGCGCGCGGAGGAAGTGTACTCGGTGAAGGAGAACCAGGTGTAGAGCAGCACGGTGATGTGGTGGTACCAGTGGAGGAAGATGAGCGGCTTCTTGCGCAGCACTATGAACACCGTGTCGCCGAGCTCGGGCAGCTTGGACAACACGAACATCCACGTCCAGAAGCCGGACACCTTGTCTTGCTCGATGAAACTGGAACAGAGAGAGATAGGAGGTCTCGTCAATAAGTTACGAATTGTTAAGAAGTCAGATACAGAATTATATTTCCATATATTTCAGTAGGTTATACAGTAGGTACAATATTGGAAAGTGATGGGCATTTTTTCGATACTTAAATGTAGGTACTCGTTATGGGCAAGTTTCACGTAGATACCTTATTAACATGGATAACGAACGGCGCAACGAAATTGAATAACTTGCCCTAATTTGTGAAATTGGAATATTAGGAGAAGATAGTGAATTTAGTTGAAGTAACCGATAAAAATGTTTTAAAGACAACAAAAGATATAGCTGGAAAGTCAGAAATAGATTCAATAATCTGTCTTGTTACAATAATCTAGAAATAAAGTAGCGTACTTAACGTATTAAATTCGCTAATTTCATACAATTGACTGCTGAAGACAAAATTGATATTCAGTTACAAGTACACCTGAAATAAAAGTGTGTTAAAGATGTTGTGAACTCAAAAACGTAAAAACGTACCTATTGTAGATAAGTTACAAATAAAATAATATAAGTAATTATCGCTAAGCAATTAGCAGGTAGTCTGTTACTTTGAATTGGCATAATACATTACTGAGGCAGAGTATGCGACAATTTCCATTTCCAATTTAAAATTTAAATTTCCTGATCCTTGAGGTTTTACGATGGAGGCTTTCTGTGGGCTCTCGTAAAATGGATGTCAGTGCCGCGTTCCTAGCTCTTGAACAAACGAGTTACTACTATTTAGAGGAAGGTTCGCGGAAAATGAACGTCTCAAATACTTTCACGTACGCTCGCCCGGCGGTTGGTAAAAATTCTAGTGTTACGTGTTTCGAGATACTATTTATTCTAGAATACTGTGAAGTACGTGATGTTATATAACATTGTCTAGATTGCAATTTGAATTCGTTTATAATTGAAATACATGACAATGTCATAAAATTGTTGAGTTGCCAATTGCGTAATTGCGTTTGTGCACGCTCATCTCAAACACGGCTGGACGAATTTGAATGCAATTTTCACTGTTACATACAGGAAAACTCTGGGCAATATATAGGCTAAATTATATTTTAAAAAAAAACTAGAGATCCCTACGACAATCACTCGAAATAATTGTTAAGGTACTTGGATGGATGGTCCAAAATTAATGGTAGGGCGGCGCATGCCGGGATCACTAATAAATTAAATAAAGATCTTGCTCCCAAACCAAAGTTCAATACAAAGTTCTCACTTCAATAGATCGATTGTTTAATTGATGATGGTGTGTATTCATGACACATAGAACTTGTTCGAGGGTTCGTCATTGCGGATATACTTTTCTACATCTAGGTACCTACGATATGTTAGATCCCCTCTTGCCATGTTAGTTGTCGTTGTTATATAACAATTCATGACTAGGAAATTCGTTTGTTTCCATATAAAGCAATAATTTAATGACCGAACAATGCGTTAAAATGGGAAAAATAGCAGTTATTTGCATACAATGCAAGCATATAAATGTCGATGATCGCGTGTTTTCGCGTAAGTGGAGATGAAGAGACATGCGAACAGTAAGTGGGTATTATAATACGTTATGTTCATGGTTGTCATCAATTTATTTCAATTTTCTGTGCAAAAACATTTTTGTAGGATTATCATCAGAAGCCCTCATAGTCATAGGACTATGGCTAAAGTATGACATAATAAAGTAACTATGGCTATCAAATAAAAATCATAAAAAAAAATTAAACCGACTTCAAAAAAAGTTGAAATAAAATTTGTTAAGTACATACGTTATGCTTACCTACTATTTTTTGAGAATTTTTTTGAAACATAGGATTTTTAACAAAATGACAACTTGTGAATGTGGTTCTGCCTTTATTCCATCAAATCAATAATCGATATTTTGAATTCAAAATACAGTGTAAACTCTTTATAACGTTATCCTTTATAACGATAAACTCCCTATAATGTTGAAGTGAGCCCAACTTGGTTGGTTTGCGTTAAAACCCATATATTGAAACACTCTTTATAGCGATACACCATTCTCTATTACGAAGAAATGTGTTCATATTTTTAGACAGTAAATATTTATTATCGGTATTAAAATAAAAAGACTTTGAAGCTCCGAAACATCTGAGGTCGGTCTAGCTTTTGTTATACTTAATTGCCTTGAACACGTGCAGTATGACGCATTGTTTCCTCGGAAGTGATGGTCTTCGACCAAGCATACTGGGTACCTATTGTATTATCAGTTGTAAACCTACTTTGAAACTGTTAACATGGCCGATTGAAAACGTCAGACATACCTAGTTATCAGACTATATGTGTAAACAATAATTTATAAGCATTTATTATCTAAGACATACATATAAAAAATTCTTGTTAATTTGGTTGTTTTTTTTGTTCACTCCATGTAACGAAAACTCTCTATAACGACAAAAAATGCTCAGTCCCTTGAGTTTCGTTATAAAGAGTTTACACTGTACATCCATACATTATGAATTTAAAATACGAACAGGAACCAACAAATATAGTCAACGCCATTAAACAACCTGTTTGAAGTGATAAAAATGTACCGAATAATAAAGTTACATACAGTGGGATCGATTATAATTTAAAATACAGTGAATTACGAACGAGTTCTTGTTAGCTTATCAAGTATCAACTACCGACTGGCTGCCCGGCCCCGGCTTGTATTAAAAAATTGACTTTTTCATTTTGTTTGTAAATAGTTATACAAAATGATTTTTTTACGTATTAATAGAAATTATCAGTATCATGAACATGTCAATCGTCAAAATATTCGTACAGTTAACGTCAGCCATTAGTATGTCTTGACATCTTTCCATACTAATGACAGTCCGACACGATTACTATACGAAAATGCGCAAGTTCATGCTGGATAATAATGAAAACGGTATCAAAACCATTTAAAGATCTACATCCGGGTCCTAAATGGCTGACATAACCGACTGAGCAACCAACACGACAAATTTTAAACACAGGACTCTGTATGGAGCTGAATGGGACAAAATGTATGCAAAGACCTAGTCGTAAGAGCAACCTTTGTTTGTGACATGGCAATTAAGACACAGGGTATGAGTCTAAGAGTACACAGTTGTACAAACGCTAGAAGCGGTTTATTTATAGTATGTAGATACATAATAATATGTTAGCCAAAAACAAAACGGGCATTTTTATGTTTCAGTGAAGGTCAACCAGAACACAGGTGCGTAATTATTCATACTGTATCTTTATTCAATCATCGGACGAGTAGGCTGGGGCAGGTCAGTTAATGTAGTCTGTACTTTTCCAAGAACTAACAACTGTAAAGTCCCGTTTTCACTAGAGGATTTCGCGGAGGCATATCTCATATCTCCCTATCGTACGTTCACGTCGTTTGCCTGCGGGACTTGGTGGGACCATGTCGGGGACATTTGCCTTATTCATAGCACACTGTGATGAATACTACTAGTATGTCGCTACAAAGTCGTGCGACAGATTTTCCCAGAGAATGTGGGTAAAACAAAAATTGTTATGGGGCCAAGGAGTGCCTCGAACTTTAACAAAATACTCCATTTTAACCAATTTTAGGAAAGAACTCAAAATGTTTACCAAATATTTGTAGGTTCTTAATTTGTGCACATTAATCATGGTTATTCATGACATCGTATTTTATAAAAATATGAAAATAAATCCTGACGTCAAATACTACGTCAAATAGGGTATAAATTCCTATACTAAGACAGAAATTCTTGTTTAATTGGCACTACTATAATAAAATAAATTAAGGTACTTAACATGTGTGACAAAGATAAATTATAGTGATAACTAAACCTAATTGTTGAATTATACATAGAAATAAAATTTGAATTACGATAATGTGTAATGATAAAGTTAATTAGCCATACGCAAAAGATTTACTTCCTGGAAGGAAATACAATATACGGTATACCTGTTATGTCCTTCCATGATGCTACGTAGTCCGCACTAGGCCAGCGTGGTGGACTAAGACCTACATCCTTCTAATAATGAAAGGAGACCCGACCCTGCAGAGGGTTAAAGATGTAGTAAATACATAATAATATATTATTACGGCTATTTTTAATAAATAATTTTCCGTGAGTAAACAATTACTCAGAACCGGAACAGTGAGATTGTGTTTTTAATGGACTAATATTTTAATAGTCACTAATAGAGGTTGTTTGCAAATAAGTACCTACTCCTGAAAATGCCTGATGAGTGTTGCCGACTTAAAAAAAAACACTTTTCACGCCTTCCATGAAATTTGGCAACAAGAATCATACTTAATTAACATGATTGAATACCATTTCTATAGCATAACGACAGAAGAATAGTGACTATTTTTTTATTCCGAAGCTTGAAGATCAAGGTCATAAGTAAGTAAAAAGTGCTTCTATCGATAACCTATGCTAAAACGCTTCATAACTGCGATGGAGAAGCCTCTAGCTGCTCAGTGTAAGGTAAACATAGCATCAAGAAAGCAGATATTAGAATTCAGAACAAAGTATAAATAAAAGCTGTACACTATCGCAGGGCGGAAAAAATGAACAAAAATGAAGATAGGACCGAGTGGGGCGCCTTGGGGATCCCTGTTATTTAACAGCCGACCAAGGTCAGTCTCACAGAAAAGGAGAGAGAGAAATATACAAACAACAGTTTGGATGCCGAGTACTCTACTGAGAAAGTAACAATACTCTTTTGACGAAGTTACATAAGCCAACAATACAAGTGAAACACTGCAATGATTGTGCTACGACTTAAAAGAACAATAGCTTCAAAGTACGTGTCAAGTGGTATTTTCATAGATTTCACACTTTACCTTAAACGTTAAATGTAAATAATTTTTGTGATAAGTTCAAACACGATTTTTATTTATTGTGTACGAGTAGCAAACGTGCAGGCCACCTGATTAAGTGAAATGAAATGAAATGAAAATCATTTATTTGCACGAATATGGGTTAGTTCTATCTGATCACATCTAACCTCAAATAGAAAAGAAATTTTATCTGAGGTTGCTTTGCTACTCATGAGGACTAAGGTGTTCACCTCAAATAAAGTATCTCCCGCAACCACACCTCCCCAGCCGAAACACAGCACATGAAGAACATGCTGCTTTACGATGGGTTAATAGACTAGTGGAGGGCACCCTACCCGGGATAGCTGCTATGGATCTACTACTTATACATTTTCAATGACATGCTACTAATGAAAAGTTAAAAACAGCAGTGTCATAAAAGCGCAGGGCCAAGTTTTTATACGAAGCCCATGTTTCAACTTTCAATTGCCTATAACTGCGCCAATTACACGTATCAGTCAATGGGCTTTAGCATAATATTCGTATTTATTTCGCTAGGTGTATTCTTTCGTTACGTCATCCAACACAAGAGTGTCCAACTGACGGCGTTGTGACGACGCACGTTAGAAAGTGACGTTACGCAATTGGAAAATCTATGCGTTGGAGCGCGCGGGATATTTACGTTAGTGTTTAATTAGCCGACTGACCCACAAAAAGGGACTAATCATTAATCAACAACCGTAGCAGTCTAGATGGTTCTGAATTCCTTGCCGTTAACCGAGGAGCAGATGATTTTAAAACAAAAATTAAAAAAGAGAAAAACCGAATATAATAAACATAATCTAGATTTGTAGAGAGTAGTTGAGATCAAAACTAAAAAACTGATGTTGTTAATAGATACAACTACTCGTAGGAGTCATATCGACTAAAATGATAAACTATGTATCTGCCGAAAATCAAACCTCAAAGAAAAATAAGTGGCTTATTATTTCTAAGTAATGTAATTTCCTAAATCAATACTTGCGTTTTACAAACGACAAAACAAACTGCTGCTTAACTAGAATTGAAGGTATCAATGGTACGTAAGTTTGAAGACCCCAGGAAGGAGTACGAGGCAGAATTCACTTATAAAAAACCACTGCGGAAAAGCTTATATGAGTATGTAACTCATAGCTGAGAATTACACAATCAATTCGAATGGCGTCAATTCATCAAAAAAATCAAAATCAAAATTCAAAATTCATCTACAATAAAGCCGACCGAAATAAAAATGAAGTCATCTTTCTCGCAACCAAATGAAATGCCGAGTGGGCGTAATCGATTCCACATCTATAATGCATCGAACGTGCTGAAGTGTTCAATTCAATCAAATTCGATTAGCTTCAGAAACTGGTCTGTTCCCGATTTAAAACCGTAGGTTTTCATCGTTTCAATATTCAGGCTAAATTTAGAAGCTTAGAACTCCGAAGGTCTTGCTTCAAAAATAATATATGTCTGTATAAAAAGTTTTGATGTCGGCAATATCCTTTCCAATTTCGTGCTTTTACTACAGATGGAAGGATGTTCTCTTTCAACAATATTCGCCCAGTAGCTGAGATAGCTTTTAATATCGGAAGGGGAACAAATTCTTGTAAATCAAAGACACGTCATATTTTGAATACTTACTTAAGTTGCAGGTCATCTAGTGTAATGTAAGTATCAGTTTATATTATTGTAAGTATGAACTTCAGCTAAATAATGTTTAAACAATTGACAAAATAAAACAATTGACATCGACTATTATAGTTTAATGTGAAAGTTTATGAGGATGGATGGATGACTTGTTACTCTTTCACGCAAAAACGACTAAATAGATTTGGATAAAATTTGGTATGAACGTACTTAATATCCTGGATTAACATATAAGATACTTTTTATCCCTCTGGAACAAATCCACAAGGACGAAGCTGCGAGCTCGAAGCGAGCGGACGAAGCTCATCAAATTCGACAAATATAAATCTTCAGAAACCATTGATATAAAATATACTACTCTTAACATGAAAGCTTTTATGATCCCATAAAGAAATAGCTCGTAGTCTAGAATGTGATCCAGAGTTTCAAACTAATAAAAATTCATTGAAGGTTCATCTCCAATTCGATATTGACCGTGACCGTATTCTCCGTCCCAATATACCCAGCCGCATGAAGCGGATTTATTACTGGAATATCTATTTGAAAATCTATCTCAATATCTAGAAATTTCGACGGAAGAATTTCTGAAAGGGTCCCAGTGGCACCAATGACTGTAAAAAAGTTATGTGCGCTTTATAAAATTAAATATAACTGCTGTTACGGTGAAGGAAAATATCGTGAGGAAACCTGAATGAAGGATGCCTGAGAGTTTACAAAATAAAAATGTTTTTAAAGGTGTGTGAAGTCCACCAACCCGCAGTGGGCCACCGTGGTGGACTAAGGCCTAAATACCTCTCATTGTGAGAGGCGACCCGTCCCTGTGGTGGGGTCATTAATGGGTTACTGACACAATGTTTCTATCGAATATTGTATTTATAGTCAAATTAACTTAATTTTTAGAAACGTTTATTACAGAAGAAACTAAATGATTATATCTTGCAGTTACTTTTCGTAAGTGTGCATGAGAATCCGTAAAGTGAAAATATGGAAAGTTAATCTGATAATTTTACTAAAATTTAGCAAAATGTTTAATATTACGAAGAATATTTGTAAGTTGTATGCTGCAGATCGCATAACAGCTCCAAAAATTGAATATATTTTGTGGAATTTCGCCCGCAGCGTTTTATCAGATTTGTATATTAAAATAGGTCATAGGTATCTGATTTACCTTGAATCGATATGTCAGATGCTGGTTTATAACATTTTGTGGTTCTGAAATCTCAAAGTTTATCTCCGACACATTGACGTGATAGGACCATTTGGATACAGCTATGTTATTTTCTTCAATTTTGGTGGGCCATGATTGTCGTCCCAAGTCTTGCGTAAGCGATATTACTTCCAATGTCGTTGCCTTATAAAACCCGACCTGGCAGAGTCCCCCAAACAAAATAGGCAACATATTTCGTTAAAGCACGAGAGTAATATTTTTCCGCCCACGAGATTCGGGAACTATCTCTAATGGCCCATCGCCAACGTCCGATTCGACCCCGATTTTTAAAGGCACTTTTGAAATTTTCCTAATATGGGAAAGTTTGGCAAGTTGCAGATTTGCATGTCCTTTATAACCTACATATTTGTCTCTATACTGCTTTTCACTTTATAACTATCAAAATGTCAAAATGTTGACAAGGCTATGACGGGTAGGAGCTCAGGAGGTAAAATCGTCCGCAATTTTGCAAATGGTTTCCTTATTTACTCCATGTAGTACTGTAGCACTATATTACTTGAAGCTTATCTTAGCCGTTAGTTTTTCTATGGCATCAATTTTCTATATCATCGTTGCATTTCTGCAACTCCGACTTTTCTCTATAACAAAGCAATCCTACACACTTTATACGACACAATTTCTTCAAATGAAGAGAAAATAATATTTTCTACCTGCAAGGACACTTACAGCTAACTTAACGTTATCTGTAATCAAAGACCATGAAATCATCAAGTCTCTTTAAACCATTTCACTTCGTAAAGAAATCTGCAGAAGGGTCTGTAAGCCATTTCATTTAATAAACAAATCTTTGCTGAAAGGATCCCATTCTAAACGATTCCTTCACTCATCCTCATCGAAACCTCACCTTGTCCTTGTGGCAAGTGATACGAATCTCGCTGGGAGTTGCGTAACGCTACCGACTCCCCTCATACCTCGGATCGCAGTCGGGTCTCCACTTGACAACGTTAGTTCATTTTTCAAGATTACGGAGTTTTTTACTCCGCCATAAGACTGTTTGAAATATCGCAGACATTAACCAGAACTACGCACGAATTTTTTTGGGAAGAATTTTTGTGGTTAAGAGATTATTTTGACGCAGAGAATTAAGGCATTCGTGATAACAAATATTTTTACGTGTGCAGTGTGCTGTATGAAAAGGGTTTCAATATTTTTAAGTGCCTGACTGTATTATACTGACTTTTTTCTATGGTCAGTAGCAAACGATCATGCAGTCCGCTTGATTTTAAAGACACTGGAACCCATGGACGCCCACGTGCAAATAGGAAAGATTTTCTATTTGAATTTTCGATACGTGCGTTGCTAATTAGTAATTAAATGGTAGCCTCAAACTATGTCTGGCAACCACACCTCCCCAAACGAAACACAAAACATGAAAACGGCAAGGTACCTCCCCAGGCGAGCTACAATGGCTTCTGTTGTTGTTTTTAACCCATTAATGACCCACTACAGGGTCGGGTCTCCTTTCACAATGAGAGGGATGTAGGCCTTAGTCCACCACGCTGGCCTACTGCGGGTTGGTGGACTTCACATGCCTTTGAGAACCATTTTTTTTTGTGAACTCTCAGGCATGCAGGTTTCCTCACGATGTTTTCCTTCACCGTAACAGCAGGTGCTATTTAATTTTATAATTCGCACATAACTTTTTACAAAGTCATTGGTGCGTGCCACTGGGATTCGAACCCGGACCCCTCGATTCGAGGTCGAATTCTAAGCCACTGGGCTATCACCGCTCAATGGCTTCTGTACCATGTATAACCTGCTGATTTTCCGTAATTTACATTCAGATATGTCACTAGATAACTATTCCCTTACACGTGTAACCCTTGCTAAATTTATGTAACGTATAATGACTTAATGTCTCTTATGCAAACACTTTAAATTGCTAATATAAACCACATACATGCGTACTTCGCAAATATATAGTATATAAAGTGATTTTGCGATTGATTGGTTTGTAACATAATACAATACGGCATTATTTTTATATGGTGAGCGATAGTTTGAAGTATCAGTGAGTTTCTCCACTACTTCGCATCGGAGCAGCGTGGTGGAGTACGCTCCAGGCTCCTCCTTTTGTGACGAGAGATTCGTGCCCAACGGTGGGACATAAAGGTTTACGACTATCCAGCAGTTAGTATCAGTAGTGAAACAGTAAAAAATTTAACCAACGAGTATTTTAACCATACCTAATAGTCCAGTCATTTTGAACATTAAAAATCGAAAATTTAACAATAATTCCAAAAGTTTTCAAACTTCGGTCAAGTGAATGGTACATTGGGACGACAATAAATCTCATTTTGCAACCTTGTCCGCAGTCCGGAACATTGCTTAAATTGCAATTAAATTAATTTTTGCTATATGGTCGTGAAAAAAATTCCAAAAGTTCTGCAAACTTGGAGTGGTGTTAAATATATTATTTTACATCACGTGTCAAATTTGCAACCAATTTAAGTGTACGGAACATTCTTTTTTATTAAAATTAATGTTTTTCTTTATTAAACTGAAGGAAAACGTTCCAAAAGTTCTGCAAATTTGACAGATATATCGGAAAAATATACCGAACGATTGTATAAATTTGCAACCTTTTACGTTGACCGGAACATATTTATTTATAATTCTTTTTAATTCGTGGTCATTTTTTCGAGTAAGGTTGTCTCGGAATAATTACAAAAGTTTTGAAACTTGGTTGCAAACTTCGAAAACATCTATTCTGATGCATTTGCAAATTTGCAACCTCATACGCGATCCGGAACTTTATGCAATTTGCAAAAATGTAATTTTTTTATTTTATCACCTTATTACATTTTTGCAAATTGCATAAAGTTCCGGATCGCGTATGAGGTTGCAAATTTGCAAATGCATCAGAATAGATGTTTTCGAAGTTTGCAACCAAGTTTCAAAACTTTTGTAATTATTCCGAGACCACCTTACTCGAAAAAATGACCACGAATTAAAAAGAATTATAAATAAATATGTTCCGGTCAACGTAAAAGGTTGCAAATTTGTACAATCGTTCGGTATATTTTTCCGATATATCTGTCAAATTTACAGAACTTTTGGAACGTTTTCCTTCAGTTTAATAAAGAAAAACATTAATTTTAATAAAAAAGAATGTTCCGTACACTTAAATTGGTTGCAAATTTGACACGTGATGTAAAATAATATATTTAACACCACTCCAAGTTTGCAGAACTTTTGGAATTTTTTTCACGACCATATAGCAAAAATTAATTTAATTGCAATTTTAGCAATGTTCCGGACTGCGGACAAGGTTGCAAAATGAGATTTATTGTCGTCCCAATGTACCATTCACTTGACCGAAGTTTGAAAACTTTTGGAATTATTGTGAATTAAATGTTCAAACTGACTGGACTATAAGTGAAACTGTACCGGAAAATAGTCGGTTACCCCGAAAACAGACAGGTGAACCGTATTTTATATTTAAAAAATATATTTTATACGTAAGTAATAAAATTCAAACTGAAGTTCAAATTTCGGTCTCTCGCTCACAAATGATTTTTTTTGTACCTCCTCTTTAAACAAAAGCGGATTTGCAATTTTAAACCACATTTTATATGCAAGTGGCAGTATAGTATCAATTTCAATATTACAAAGTAAACCCAAATTACCTACCTACCTATATTATTTGTTTTATTTTGAACCTTAGCACAGACCGAGGGCAGACGTTATTTGTATAATTGTAATAGAATATTTGCGTAATTAACGTAAAATTATATTTATATGTAAAAATATAGTATGCAAATCTAAATCACAGTCACATTACGTGGGAAATTAGGCGTCTTGTTCCGTTCATTACATTCTTCTTATCAAACCGCCCACCAATGACGATAGGTGTTTTAGGTAATTATGTTGCTTAGTGATTATCTCATTGTGTTCCATCAAAACTGCTATTATTTAATGACGTAAATATAGATAGATAGATAGATAATTTATGTGTGTGTGTGTGTTTGTGTGTGTGTGTGTGGGTAGGGCTTTGAATGTTAACGTAAAAGTTCTCATAAGATTTCGTTAAGGAGAGGTTGCCAAAGAGACAAATTATCTAAGTGGATTAAGACGATTATCTTAATGGATTATGTGTAATCAGATGTTTCTGGATCATAGGAACGCACTTTATGTATTACCTAACCTTATGTGCCTTTCTGTGATATGTGCTCACAAGTCCATATACACACGGTCAGCAAACAAATCGCACACACGAAGGTTGGATTCACTAGTTCCATTAAATGAGGCGGTTCCATCCGGCAAATACTCGTAGTATACAACGTTGAGTAAACAGTGCGATACCAATAAATAGAACTACAGTTCCGAACATTCGAGATGGTAAATAGTAGAGTACTCGATAGCCAAGGTTTATAGCTGTTAATATAATAGGTACTTGTATAAACCAACATGCATGTCCCTTGACGTAGGTCACTGCCAACTTCAAAGAGGTATTATACTGCGTTTGCGTTTCTATGTAAGACATTTGTATGGGGCACAAATTAAATTCTCACCGTCAACCATATCACCTTCAACAGTAACGGTATCACCTATACATATGTATGTGAACAGCATGCGATATGAACTACAATAATAATTGATGTCATAAAGACGAGACTGAATTCCTATATATTCCTATATATCCGTAAATTTTGTTTAACAGACGCTTTGGGAATAAGGCCGAGGTGTACGTAAATATCAAATAATACACACACACAAGCACACGCACATACATACACAAACACACACACGCGCGCAAACATACTCACACATGCACGCACGCAAACGTTGCTGTTAGTATCGAAACTCGATTTTTTATTTACTCATCCCGAAACAAAGCTCTAGCTCGTAGGTCAAGGTCAAAAAATCCTATTGAGGTCGTACACGTTCATTAATTAAATCGTTATTGCCAGCAAATAAGCAAAAAGGTTGTAATCAATCACGTTTGTTAAGTGATCTCGGATAATTCAATTCTCACGGCTCAGTGGACGAATAACGAATAACTCGCAGTACTAATGAACCAATTAGTGTTCATCCCAACGTTCATTCGTTTTGGTACTCAATTGGCACATGCAATAGTGTTCTGATCAATATGATTATCGAAATAACAATAACTCTTTATTTATTTTATATTAAAATAATATTTTTGTCTCGAAACATCTACATGTCGAATTTTTTGTCTGTTACTCATCATACCTACAAGATACAAAATGAGTAAAGATAAAAATGAATGCCATCAAAAACATAACTTGTAAAAGAACCCAAGTCACGCAACTCAGTTTTTGCACCGTAAAAATATGTGTGCCTACATGTAGTGGGTCATTAATGGGTTACTGACAAGTTTCCACCAGGCTCTAACAAACACATTCCCTGAAGACGTCGGATATCCAGGATGCAGCTCGGGTCAACATCCTGCGACGGCATCAGTAGTCGGCGGGAGGCATATCCCCTTCCGATTGGGACTTCCGCGACAATTGCAGGCTTCTCAGAAATCGTGTACTGTTAGGCGAGTCGCGAAAAGTGAACTACATAATTATTGGATTAAATAAATAAAGCGGTGATAGGTAGGTAAGATTATTCACGGGGTCCGGGAGTTATGTGCGGTATATAAAATTAAATGTCTCCTGCTGTTACAGTGAAGGAAAACATCGTAAGGAAACCTGCATGCATTCGAAAAAAAGTTCTTAAAGGCATGCGAAGTCCACAACCCGCATTACGCCAGCGCGGTGGACTAAGGCCTTCATCCCTCTCACCGTGAGAGGAGACGCGACCCTGTAGTGGGTCATTAGCCTCTTCTTCTAGTCATAAGTCATGTTGGCTGATCAAAGTAGGCCAATAAACTTAGAGTCCCATTTATCCCGTGACATTTTTACCGGATCAAAGACTTGTAGTATTGCAAGAAGTAGCAAGCTTACCGGATGAAAGACACTTCTAGTATCGCAAGAAGTAGCGAGCGTAGCAGACGTCCTCCAAGATAAGCCGCTTAATTACCGAAGTGCTTAATTTATTAAACCCACGCCGTAAGCTCCCAATTTCTCAGGGGACTTAAAGCCACTCCATCAAAGGGCTCTCCGCCTAAAAAGAGACCTTGTAATGAAATAATTAAGCAACGTAGCAATTTTTGAGGGGAAAATGAATCGTTGTGAAAATATGTATTGTCGAGTGGATAAAAGTGCTCGCGGATGAGATTTATTTATTTTTCAGAATTTTTGCTTTTATTTTACGTTCTCGATGCGAACAGCTCAAACAATTCAGATAGCAATCATAATTTGCATACGTTAGTTGCTTACGGCTTTCATTAAGTAATTCCATATTATGTTGCTACCTTTAATCACTATTAGATGTCTACTTGAGTAATATAAATATGTATAATTGTACATGACTATTAGATAGAGATAAAACTCATTTTAAACAGTTGGCAGTAAGAAAATTCATCGGGTAAAAGGGGAATCCTCGATATTACTCTGTGCCGAACAGAAATGACCTATTAATGACTGTATCTCAATTCAAACTTTACATAACACGTTAATTACTCGAGCAATCTCACTCGCTCCTTCTAACTGTAGCGCGCTTGCAGCTAGGATATTTACACAAGTAAGATTAATTTGAGGTGAACAATTGAACATCTTTGGCCTCATAAGTAGCAAAGCTGAAAGCGCATACCTCAGGTAGGATTTCCTCTCTATTTGCCGTTGGATTTAGGTGTACATGCGCTGCAGTGACCACTTCACATCAAGTGACCTGAATGCCCGTTTTCTACTCGATTACTATGAAATAAATATACAAATGTTTATAGAAAAGGCTGACCTGGCGGCGCGGAGAGCAGTGAGTGATGGTTATGAGTGTAGGTTATGACCGTGTACCATCCCATAGCGAGGTATTGTGCAAGGCTAAAGCACGAGGGAGGCTTTTGTGGCGACAGTATTTTGATGAAAGATCTTTAACGAAAGGCATTTGGTGTAAAACTATCGAGTGTCAGCCGCCACGATATCCATGGTTGTTTCATTACTGAGGCTTCGTTCCGGACATATTTCATCAAACAAGTTCAATTTTTTGATGGGTATTGTGGAATCACCGAACTGCCCGGAGTGCGACACAATCGACGACTGTACGGAACGAGGCACTAAGACGTGACATATCATGGTTGGATGAAGAAGATGTAGGTATTTGTAATAGATGTAGGTATAGAAGATGTAGGTAACAGTGTTTTGGCTTTCCCGTTATCCAGTAAAGCCAAGACACTGATAAAATTATATAATTATGTAATTTAGTTTAACTGTACTTTATTTTTTGGGTATTCATTCTCGTGTTAACCTTATGGGGGTGGCATAGTCACTGTGAGACAAAACCCCTTTCAATAATAAAGAAAAAATATATACAATTCACCGTCTAGAAAATATAGTGTGAAGTTATGACCCGCGTGTTACGATCTAGAAATACTGCACCGATATGTCCTTTCGCAAGAACACACACCAACGTCAATGACATTGGAACGATGGGTCTCTATGACGCATAAAACTCGTTGATTATAGTGTTATCAATATGTCATAACGATAGCACGTTCTGTAGATTATGACTATGTCAGGGATCAAGTCGGTTTAGATGAGTAATAATTAGCCTCCGATAACTATACATAACTGCGAATTACGCCTCGCGGCACATTAGGAGCTGTGCCTACATGTGAACAGATGCAAATTCCTTCAAGATCATCAAAAGATTGCGCGAAAGAGAATTAACTGCAACAAAGAGAAAGGAAAGGAAAGTTGGAATGTTCTATAATAAAGGGAAAGAAAACAAAAGTAGTGAAAAAGGTTATCCGAGCACAAAATAGACCCTCCCATATAGTTCCCTAACCATATTCACGGATGCTTTGTACTGAATAGCGAAGAATGTACGTAATTGTATGAGAGAGCCGTCAAGCACGTTGTGGGCGAGACCGAATGAATGAAATCGGTGAATGGGGGCGAACAGCTAAGATGAAGTGAGCTAAGTGCGCTGCGGAGAAAATAAACACTAAGAATGAATGGTTTAATTTGCGGTTTCGTTTTTATGAAAATGGTTATAATTTAAGAGGAAATAGAACTAGAATGTCAAATGTTCTCTGCTACGCGGCTTGAGTTGATCGCCAAGTATGCACAATAGTTTTTGAGTTTATTCATTACAAACATACACACACACACACACACACAAATACAAATTTTTCCTCTTTATAATATAAGTGTAGATAAAGGTCAAAATTTTGAGTAAATTTGCGTAGTTTTGTGTTTGTTTGTGCTATGTTTGTTTGATGTCTTCAGGGTAGCTAAGTTTGCCGATAAGCTAGTTAAATGATACTAGAGATCGACAAGTAGTCGAAATTCAACTTAAATTCATTGAATTTTGAATTTGACACGTAACGAAATTTACGTACACGTCATGTTTGTCACGGCCATGTCAAAGTACTCAAACTTATGGTAGTATGCGTGGCGTATTTTTTGATGAATTTAATGTAGGTACTTATTTCTAATGCATTTCAAAGTATTACAATTTAATTTTGTGCATTCCTCTCGATATTAACTTTAATTGTGCTAAATTTTAACTGCTCCGTTCGCGTACTGAACTGTAAGTAGTACCCAAAATTTTCGCTTCACGTATGTATTAATATACAAGACAATGAGTACAAAACCTCTGCTTACGCTGTCGAATGTCAAGGTCTCGCGCTTCGAACTCGCCGCTAGACAACCAGCATCAAAGCCCCTGGACCCTCGCGCCCATCGGCTGGAGATGTAGGTCAACCCCTGTCGCTAGGGTTGCCAACCGCCCCGCGTGAGGCCGGACGTATCGTTTTCATAGCCTAAATAATTATGAATGTTTACGAAACACGAATGTTTGTCTGTACCACATTAGTTACCCACTACAGGACGGGGTCTCCTCTCACAATGAGAAGGCTCATCCTTCTCGCTTAAGACCACGCCGGCCTAATGCGGGGTGGGGGACTTCACCTGGACCTTTGGGACATTTTGAAAAACTCTCAAGCATGATGGTTTCTTCAATATGTAGATGATATTTAATTTTTTTTTTATTTACTTTTTTAAATCATCGATGCGAACTACTGGGATACCTCAAATGTCAGTAACCCATTAATGACCCACTACAGGGTCGGGTCTACTCTCACAATGAGAGGGATGTAGGCCTTAGTCCACCACGCTGGCCTACTGCGGGTTGGTGGACTTCACATGCCTTTGAGAACATTTTTTTTTGAACTCTCAGGCATGCAGGTTTCCTCACGATGTTTTCCTTCACCGAAACAGCAGGTGATATTTAATTTTTATAAATCGCACATAACTTTTTTACACAGTCATTGGTGCGTGCCACTGGGATTCGAACCCCTCGATTCGAGGTCGAATTCTAAGCCACTGGGCTATCACCGCTATATGATGATGGATAGTCATTGCGCTATCACCGATTTATCAAACCTCAATCAAATAAAGTATTACAAGACGCATGCAGCGAAGATTACAACTGGCATTCATTGATTTGGATTAAATTATTATATTGTGAGTTTGTTGTCAAGTGGCGCATTATTCGGCCTTGTTCCCCGCATACCCGTGTGTAAGATGTAGGAGTTGGTCACCCTACCAGCAGCCCCTACAAGCCGGGCAGCGTGCCAAGCGCTTTATCTAACCCAATAACAATAATAAGGGGCACGGTGGAGCCTCCGCCCTCTCCGGTTGTTTTTCCGAAGCACGCCTCTCTACTAAATATTCGTTTGCTTCAGATATTGGAGTTTATCGGTATTAAACATATATTTTTAAGATAAAATTCTAATCTATACCAAATCTATACCAAAATAAAATATGAAAGTGTGTTATGTCAAATAACACGACAAAATTTAAACACAAGGTTCTGTATAGAGCTGTTCCAAGTGTTCAAATTGAAACGAGCAACTTTTGCGATATGGCAATTAGGACACGGTGGTAAAAAAAAGCTAAATAAATTAACCACGGTAAAGCTTAATGCACGGTAATCCTTTTGGCTGATGAATATAATTTTTTTCGTCATAATGATCAAATGATGGTCACGTCACTGTCATGTTACTTGAAGGTCATAGAAAAACTCCCGAGAAGTAACAAGATAACGTGATAAATTGAGCATGTTCAAAATATTTACATCACCACCAATCCCGATAGTTTGCTGTCAAATTAACAACAAGATAACATTTTCACTACATTGAGTTATATGCTTTATTATTCGTAATAGCCACTTTACACTTGTTTGAAAATATATTGTATCTATAGATTGAAAAGACAAATTACAGTAAATGTATGAAAAAATGCCATTGAGGAACATCCGTATTGATTTTTGAATTAACATCGCCGAAATATTTATCGATTTCCAAAAAAACTATAGATTCCGGCAATAACAAAATTTATGTTGAATGCAAAATATGAAACTAATTTATTTTTACAAAAAATGTAACTTTTCATTTGCGTGACGCGAGAACGAACATTATTGTCCACGTATTCGTTTAACGTGTGTCATTAGTATGGAAAAGAGACAGCATCTGTCAGCAGCATCTTCCCATACTAATGAGTCATTAGTAGTATGGGGGTTTACTAATGACACACGTTAACTTTACGAATACTTGACGATGATGACGATAATGTTCATGCTTGGAGCACTGCTCCCTCCCTCCCTGATATTACGTATTATTAACGCGCGTAAAACTTTTTTAAGAGTAATTTGCTTGAGTTTCTGGCGAAATTTTCGCAAAAAACAATGATTGTAGTGATTACCACGGCATGCAACGGGACCTCTTATAGCAGTCATTAATGCTTCACGAGCTTTTTTGGCAGTCTTTCGTATTGCAACGTATCATATTGCAACGAGCCTTTGATTTGCTGTTTAGGCGGGTACACACTGCGCGATAGTTCTGCAGCTATACTTATGACGACTATGACGAATACGACGAATATGACAACAAAAACAACAACCTACTCTTTATTGTACACGAAAAATACTGGCAAAAGAAAAATAACACAGGAACCAAATTACTGGTACAAGAGGCGGCCTTATTGCGTAATAAGCAATTTCTTGGCATACTAATCGATGACGTTTAAAAAGTGTGCACAAATTTTGAATTTTGAGCTAAAATACTGTTCTTTTTCTTTGGGCGATTACACACTATGCGTTATAGTTAGATACTTAAATTCCAAGCGGAAGAAGTCGCCGGCACAGCTAGTAATCTTCTATGTTTCACATTCGTATCTAAATTATGATTATACGTAGTACTCCTACTCTAGTTTAAAATCTTTTTGACGTAACTTACCTAAAATTAAAAATAAGGCAAATTAATTCAATATTTTTTAGGATCAGTAACATATCGGATCGATAACATCCTAATTCAATATTATGGTCTTTTTCTTATTTTTTTAAACCTCAACAAACATAATCTTCCCCAAACAAACACCCGTCCGACAAATACAAAGTTGATGTATAATTTACATTCGCTTCGTAAGAAAAAATCCTTTTTAAATATACAAATGACGTAAACAATATTATATGTTAGGAGGCTAATACCACTTCCATGAGCTAACGATATTGACTTAAACTTAGGAGATATTCGCCCTACCTACTGCCCGTGAATATGAAATTGTTAGTTAACGCAGAAAAAATCGCAGAAATACAAATCTACGAATTAAGGAATGCTTTTGTATTTTTTCTTTAATAAATCTCCTTTCACATCAGACTTTTCTTTTCTTGCCAGTAGTAGGAAAAGGTATTATTTCAAGTCATTTCTTATTCTGGAGAATGAGAGACCAGTGCCTCGAGCATGGCTCTACGCAGTTTCGTATAGTAATCGTATCGAGCTGCCATTAGTATGGGATGTCAAGGCAGACTGACATAATTATGACATAATAAAGACTGACGTTAACTATACGAATACTTTGACGATAGTTTTTACGTTCACGACACTCTAAGTAACTAAATTAGGAAAAACGCACATAATTTAATATTATGTAATTTCACATTTCTCATTTACAAGTCACAGTTCATAACGTAAAATTTCAATCTGGACCTCTTGATCATTAAGCTGAGTGTTTAACCACTACCTATTACCACAGTATCGCGGCATAACAATGTAGAAGCACACCTTAAATTGACAAGGATAATATATCTACTAATAAAACTAATACACCAGAGTACAAGAACATCGCGTGTCTTCACAAAAGTCGTTAAACTTTAATCTGACCAAGTGAACCTTACTCGAGCACTCGGTTAACGGGATAACATAACATGCACGTGAAGCTCCTAGCTTCCGATGGCGATGACGTGAGCGTCGAAAATTCGATGAAAGGTGACTTTGTTTAATAATCAAACAATGGTGATTTAAGTTGTATTTATATTTCTTTGCAACAATCCGCACACGTGGAACTTGTTTTGGTATGGACCCACCACCCTCCCTTATCTCTCTGTGTAGGTATATACCATAACAACTAATTCCAATAGTACACGACACGTGTTTCGCCCCAAAACGGAGCATCATCAGGTGATGTGGACTCTACAACGGTTGGTTACTCAGAGAGATAGGGGAGGGTGGTGGGTCCATACCAAAACAAGTTCCACGTGTGCGGATTGTTGCAAAGAAATATAAATACAACTTAAATAACAATGGATTTCCGCAAAGTAACGCCTGATACAATATATTAAACAATGGTGAGTATTATCTTAGTACTTGGTTAAACATGAAAACACGAAATCCGTAGAAGAACGACGGTGACCGACATACCGACCGACCGACGACCGACTCTCAAAGTTTACAAATTAAAGTGGCAATGGGCTCGCTACATCGTTCTTGGGGCCCAGGTTTATCTCACGCTTGTTTAAAAATTGAAGGTCTAAATTATCCCTTATCATTAACTCCGAGTAACATTACTTAACTTTGATTGAATGATGCCCTTAATCGAGGTAAAAATCGACAGCACGTACATACATAGAAGGCTTTATGAGTAATTTATCATAATATAATTGTCTTCAACAACTTAACAATGAAACTAATTTATTACAGACAGAATAATTATTTAATCCGAATAGCCTGCTACGCAACTAACACCTTCTGTTCAGGGTTTTGGAGGATTTTAAAAGTTTCGAACTTCGGTAATGATACAAACCAATATACCATACATACATGACATACATGACATTGTATGGTTACGGTATGCGTTGCCCAAAACCTCGTTACGTCACATCGTCCAATAGTATGCAGCGTGGTAAGTGCACACTAACTGAAGAATATTAATTGTTAAGAAGTGTATTGTAACAGTAATGAAATAAGGGTGTGGTGACCAAATCGAATTCAAATCACATGTATCCAAAATTGGCAAGGTTTGTGCATTTTGCAAGCACCGAATGTAATTAGTACATTTTTCTTATGTTATTTGCAATCACCGCAGAGCCTAATTACTTTCTAAACATTAGGTATACAATTTCATATTAAATATTATATTGCGGGGAAGGAAGTACTAAAATTGATTGCCAGTCATTAAAAAAACTTTTAGTTTCGTTATGGCAAATTTATAGCTGGCACGATACAGCCGCAGCATTGTTACTCGTAACTTTGTAATAAGCTATAGTATTAGGTAAGTAAAGTAAGTTGAAATTGAATTTGACACGTGACGTAATGTACAGACACACACACGTCATGTTTGTCTTTGTGTGCAAATCAAAGTACTCAAATTTATGGCAGTGTGCGTTACGTGGTGTTTTTTTTTGACAAATTTCATGTACTTATTTCTATTCTAATGC
The DNA here is from genome assembly GCA_905147235.1 of Erynnis tages. Taxonomy (NCBI): domain Eukaryota; kingdom Metazoa; phylum Arthropoda; class Insecta; order Lepidoptera; family Hesperiidae; genus Erynnis; species Erynnis tages. The sequence continues at coordinate 2,119,714 of LR990076.1, forward strand.
ATTTCATTTAAAAATATTTGAATTTGTACATTCTTCTCCACATAATCTTTTATTGTGCCAAATTTCAAACTGCTCCGTTCGCGTAGTGAGTTGTAAATCGTATACCTATCCAAAATTTTCGCTTCACGTAAGTATTAATATAAAGGCATCTTGACCTCTCCTACAATCGACAATATTTTGTCAACGCAGCCAGTGCGCGACATGCGACATCCTCGGCCCACCGCCACCTCGGACGTGAACTTTCGCTCGGCACGCGCGCCGCACGCGGAACACACACGTGCCGCGCACACAGCGCATACCGACGCGGTTCCCCAACGGCGGCGTACAGTGGAAACGTCACGTTCACTCAAATTCGCGCTCATATTTATATGTACACAGCAAAAACTTTTATCTAAAAATGAGTACCTATGCGGTTCCGACGCAACGACAGTGCAAACTAAACATAGGCTCCACTCTCATGTCATATTATGTAGGTAATGTCAGTTATAGGCTGACAATCAAAGTCAGAAATCCTTCCAGCCTATCGTGCTCGTGTGAGCCTCCCACTTTGTGACCACGACTCCCCACCGGTGGACCATAGATACGTCACGTTCGTTCAAATTCGCGTGGCAATACGAAAATATTATGACACGTCAACATTAGTTCATTCTTTCTCAGCTAATTCTGTATAGGCCTTGTCCTAATTGACTGCCTTAATCGACAGATCCATTAGTTCGATAAAACTAAACACACGGCTCTGTCCAAATTGAAATGCGCACTGACATGCGACAAAATGTATGCAAAGATGTTGTCGTACGAACAACTTTTGCGGGCGACTTGGCACTTTTACGATTAACTCAAGATATAGCAACTTTATTAACGCAGAAGTATCCTTAATGCAGGGATTTGAGATCTCGCCCCTTCGTTCATGTAACAGCTATAGAAGGAAACCCATCCTGCCTTCTAAACTGATGTGCGAGTGACCTATAAATTCTCCAACGACATGCACCAGTTAGTAAGCGGCTTAAACCAATACTTCTGATAGCTTATGCACTGGCCGGAACGAGCGAGTTAGTGTGAGATCAGGCTACAATAATCTAGTTTTGAGCGACATACAAATAAGTTTAGAAATTAGGTCTTCTCACGAAATAAAAATCATATATCGATTATTAATAGAATGCATTACTCAGTTTCATGTATTAGAATATTTATTAATATTTAAAGGAATAATTTAAAGGAATACCTAAAGGTATTCGTATAAAGTGAGAACAAACAACCATGACCAGAGTTTATAGACTTTGTACTTTCACTTTAACTTTGTACACATAAGGTTAGGTTAACAAAATTAATTAAAATCAAAAATCATTTATATGCATGAATTAGTTAGTTCCATTTATCATAACCCTTAAAGGTACTTTTATGAAGTGAGAACAACCAACGAAGGGCAGAGACAAGGATACCCACTTTAGCTCTATGCCAGAACCATCCACGTGCCTACTTTACTGACTACCGGATTATACTATGAGGGTGATTAAAGGTTTACTTACGACTTCGATGTTCAATTAAAACAAATTTGAATTAAGAAGCACATTGATACCTACCTATAAAATAGATTTCAATTCGACCATAATATCTTTTTACGATATGAAAATCAGTGGCTGATTAAATCAAGTTTGGGAAACGTACGTAGGGCCTTACCTCTGACACATGAGGCCAAAGTTCGTACTAATGGATATAATCCAAGGCCTTATCAAATTCAATACAGTTACAACACGAGCTACCTATTCACCTCACTTTTAAGTGAACTAATTAATACCAACCTCGTGCTGCACTAATTAATTGTTAAAAGACAAAAAAGTGCATATGTATTGAGTTCACTTGGCGGGTGAGACAGAATTTAGGTAAAGGAAATTAAAAATCTGTGACATTTGGTAATTAATTGTTATAGCCCAGTAGATAGACTAAGGATGTGACCCACTGCAATTGATCGGGCCTCCGCTCACAATGAGAAGGATGTAGGCCTTAGTCCATCACGCTGGCCTAGTGCAGGTTGGTGGTCTTCACGTGCCTTTTATGACAATGTTTTTTCTCTGAACTGTCAGGCATGCGTGATATTTTATTTTATAAAACACATGTAATTACCATTTTTTTAATAAAGGTATTGGTTTAGTTTGATATTACTGGGATTCGAACCCTTACCCCTCGAGTAAGCTGCTTATCTGCTGGGTTATAACGACGTGTAATTACATACATCTCGCGATGACGCAAGAGTGAAAAAGTAGGTACCGGGTGTCGCGGCTCTTTACGTCGTTTGATAGACGGTGAGGCACTAATGTCATGTTAAACGACCGATTGCGGACTTAATTATACTAATGATCGTTTATGGACATTGGAGGTTATATTCGCTACATTCAACATTTTCCGTAGATACAATATTTGACTTATTGACTGAGGAAGGCAGGTGGATTCAAAAGGGGAGGGACCGTAAAGACAATAATTAGTAAAAGGGCCTAGCAGTGGATTTGAAACAGCTAAAATGTAGACAAAATTTAGGCCCTCAATTTGTGTATGATTTTTACAAAGGTTGCGCTACCTTTGAATTTCAATTGAAAAATATAAAGCACATAAAATAGCATAAATGCTTCAATATTTATATCACTTACGAGTTGCGTGACTGTATTAAAAGGCAAGCAATCAACAACATCAGAAAGACAATTTTTACATTTTAAAAGTTGTTTAAAGTCCAACCACAAACCCGTAAAACAAATCAATCAATAAATAAATTCATTTATTCATTAAAACAACTAATTCATTAGGAAAACCACTAATTAGGAAGTGCACACAAAAAGACATCTTACCGCGACGCGTGACTTGTTTACGTAATACGCATATTAGATTTAACTAGTTAATGAATAATGTTTTCATTTTGGTAAATATCCGTCCTAGGAAATAGAAGCGAGTTAAGGAGATTTCTAGAACGATGATATCACAGTAGATAAGGATTTTGTCTCTTATTCAAGAGATGCCTGGGTTCGAAACCCGTGTCTTCCAAACGATGACTTCTTTTAGGTTAGCAAAATTATAAAAAATGCAATATGTATGGCGTTTATTGAGTGTGCATAATTTGTACCTGATAATGGTCAAAAATCATTTGTCTGAACTTGGAAATTTTACTGAATAAAGGGCAACGCCCCCACTTACTAAGAAGGTCGTAAGCAAGTACAAAGTCTAATTACAAAAGTAACCGGTGCTTAGCAGGGTAATAAAAAAATGGTAATCATTTATATTGTAACAATTCTCTGAGTCAAAATCTTAGTACACATACCACACGCGTATTTCCATCGGATAGTCCTACATAGTAACAGACGTACGATATGTAATGAAAGCCTTTAGTCATCGAACGAAACGTGACTCCACCGCTTTGTAACAAATGCTTTCTCTAAATTCATTCGAGTAGCATTCTTATTATAGTTTAATTGAAAAAAGACAGGATTTTACAAAGTTTGTTATCTGCTGAAAATGAACTAATAGTCACAACCAGAATTCTAAGCGTACAAAGCTATTCGATATCGACCGCAATCGATTTAAAACTCCTATAGTTCATATGGAGTTCGTAATATCGTTCGTAATGATTCCTATTAACAATTGTACGAATCAGAAATTAGCGGTAGAAATATTTGATTAAACATACTCGTAGGTACCAATATTATTAATTAAACACGTAAATATAGCACATTAAAATTTCTAATTCAAATTCACATTTGAATTTAAAATTCATGGATTCTTCGAAACAATGCTTACCTACAACCTACAGCCACATATTTATTACTACCCAGGTACTACTAATACTTCAACAACAGGTACCAACTCAGAGATGTAAACGATAGATTTACCGCACAAGTAAGACAGTGCGAACTTTACGAGTAAATATTGTTTGTTTCAATTAGATTTTCAACAGACCAACAAATATGATATTTTTTTTGAAAAAAAAAGCAGGATTGTCACGTCACTACAAGACAAAAAAGAGGAACGGTTGTTTTTTTGAAACAACAATTTACTAAAGTAAATAAAAAGTGAAAATCACGTATTTAAACGGCTTTTTAATAAGTCAAACTATTTGATTTTTCGAAATGATTTTATATTATGTTTGTCGGTAATCATTAATTTGGGTTATAATTTGGTGATCCGGTAGGTGCAGAGACGCCTGCGTACATATCAAATTTTTGTATCTACGCCAGCGACGTAGAAAACTTCGACAGCGCGATTCAGGTTACCAGTGGCGCCATCTCTTGCCTAGTGGCGGGGGTCGCAACATCGGCAGGCTGTGGTACTCACCTAGGCACGCATATAGAGTGGTAGAGGCCGTGGTTGCGCAGCACGTGGATGAACTCCGGCAGCGTCCGGCACGCGCCCATGATGCTGAACGCAGCCAGCATACTGTTCCATATTATCAGCGTGCGTCGGAGCTCGAACCTGGGGAGGAAACGCACAATTAATTGTAATACGCGAAAGGCAATTTACAGATGTTATACATACTATATATATAGGTGGTTGACAAGCGGTGATAGCCTAGTGGCTTACAATTCGATCTTGAATCGTGGGGTCCGAGTTAGAACCCCAGTGGCATGCACCAATGACTTTGTAAAAAAACAACGGGTTGCACTCCGGGAGTGCCGGCAGAAGTGAAAACTTATAAGATGTGTTTTCTTGTTGATTTTAACGACAGTTCAATTAAAACACAATTGAGTGCCTCTGTAAGAAAAGAAACGACATTTAATGCTAATAATCGCAATGTCGAATCCAAAATCACAATAATTATAATATTTAGCTTTAGACAGTTTCCATAGTTACCATCTTACGCATTTTCCCTTACGATTAGTGTCACGTGTTCTGTCGCGAGTTTAACATTTTTTACCCATACCATAAAGTGCTCAGCGCCGCTGAAGAAGTATTCATTTCCAAAGCTGTGTGCACTCTTAAAATTAAATCTCACCAGCTGTTACGGTGAAGGAAAACATCGTGAGGAAACCTGCATGCTTGAGAGTTTACAAAAAAGTTCTCAAAGGTATGGAAAACCCACGGTGTTCTGCGATGGTTTTGTACAGAAGTTACAGTACAGACCGTGCAGTTGTTGGGAGAACATCTAATATGAAGTTCAATTTCAAATACATAAATCAAGCCAAACATAACATATGTTACGAAATAGGTATTTATTCTAATTTAATTTTCTTATCAGACAATAAAAGAAATCGACATAAAAAATAAGGAATCGTTCTCGTATGACTGCCATTCTATGAAATGTCTTACATGACCACACGTGAATGTTTTATATTCATAAATCGTTCCCTGAAAGACGCACAGATAAGACTGAATCTTTGAATAAATAAACCAATACAAATACTTTTATCTCATAAAACATTTATAAGAATTCCACATTCTATTCCATTAATTTTACCAATCTCGTATACATGAAATATTTACTTGTTTACGTCTGCGAATTTTTCCACGTAGATGTAAGAATTGGACTCAGAGAGTATCATAGAGGGTTCAAAACTATCCAATTTATTGTATCAGGCGTTACTTTGCGGAAATCCATTGTTATTTAAGTTGTATTTATATCTCTTTGCAACAATCCGCACACGTGGATCTTGTTTTGGTCTGGTCTGATCACAACTTATTACAATAGTACACGACACGTCTTTCGCCCCAAAACAGAGCATCATCAGGTTCTGTGGACTCTACAATGGTTGAACGGACTCGACAACCAACCGTTGAGTCCACACGCAGTGGATAAATCTTCGGTGGAAGCAAAATCGTTGTACTCAACGGAGACTCAAGACATCAAGACTAGGCGTAATTCCGTGTACTCTTGATATGTAAATATCAATATCTATCATAACATCAATCTGAACGACTTAGCACCAAATTCACAAGGGTGTACTAACATTCAAAAGCCGCTGGCATTTAATATTATTCTGGGCAATTTGATCCCAACCCTCGCCAGGGCGGAACAGCACCTGCTGTTGAATCAGTAATGCGGTGAACAGCTGTGCAGGGGTTGACCGCTTCCGGCCGGGTGAGTGTCATTTACCGCGTCAAAACAATATTGGAACAAATTCCATGAAACATTTAAGGGGAATATTTAAAGTAGAAGCAATCAGGAATATAATGCGAGAATTACCATAACTAGAGATCCCTAAGTAATGGAATTGTATGTTTTTCTCTGGCTCTACCATCTTAAATTGAATGCTATTTGAATTTAGAACAGCAAAATAAAATAAACTCACAAGTTGACAAGTAAATAAGGACAATTATTTAAGACTGCAAATACAGAAGCAAATCCTTTTGTACTAAATGATATCTGGATTCAACAAATTGGATGATTTAGACGTTCGATTCCTATCTGAAATTTGGCATTGAACTTAGCCAAAAGCAGATCGAATGAGCGGTTCCGTAGCCGAGTCGTTACGTAATGCCTCGTAGAGCAAGCTGGGAAGTTCACAGAGTCTTGAGCGTGCACTTGGTAATGCTGGTTATATAGACACAGATGGCTGAAGCAAATTCAATATTGGAGTAACTTAATTATCGCGAAAGGCCGGCGACTTGCGTCAAGATACTTACAACTTAATACTTCTTACTTACTACTATGCGAAAGTTTGTGAGGATGGATGGATATTTGTTACTCGTAAAAAGAGCTGAACCGATTTGGATCAAATTTGGTGGGTTTGCCTGGATATAACTATAGAATACTTTTTAAGTTCTCTGACCAAATCGGCATAGACTTACAAAATTGGGTTATTTTAATCCAGATTATAAACTACTCTTCCAAATTCCATTTCATTCCATTCCATTCAACCGCTTTTACGCAAGGTAGGTCTGTGCTCCTTTTGCCTAAACGTGGTCGCCATTCGAGGACCTTTTTTCCCCGTCGGTTATATTCCGTCCTACGAACGATGTGGCCAGCCCATTGCCACTTTAATTTGCAAACTTTGAGAGCTATGTAGACACTGAACAAGGCACTAAACGTGCTAAATTTAAAGTAAATTACACCGACCGGGACAGAGAAATTATAGGTTGCGAATCGACTGTAGATGTACTCGGAATATCACTAGCTTGGGTGATAAGTATCGGATGACGCTCCTATCCAGTTTATGAGGTCAGGCCCTACAATGCGTGATATCTCCGCGGCAAGTGCTATATCCGTATGATGTTCACGTGGTTCGCCTAACTGCATCCGTTCGTCTCTACACTACATAGTTCTAGATTCTAGAGGATTGATATTGGCAAATTTTTCAATCAAATTTTTCAATAAAATCTGTGTGTGCCTGAGGCCTCCTTTTTCCTTTCCTCGTTACGACTAGGTGTATTAGGTTGTCAATGTAACTATAGCATTGAAACTTCAAACATTTTTCATATTTGAACATTGATGTTTAGAAAGTTTATAATATCTAACTTGTTGTATGATTTCGTTATATAATTTCAGATTCCTCTTAGACGTAAGTCACTTCGCCTCGTATTGGAAGCAAAAAGTGCCATGAATTACAATCTCTGAATGGGATCATAGTACATGAGGTGATGATGCGAACGCTAAAATTGTAGGAGTGACGCACTTACCAGCTAACTGTACCATCTTAACTAAATTTAGACGAAAAATAACATTGTGTAACCGCTTGTTTGGGATGTCAATAGAATTTATCAGATGCTTCCCTTCCTGTTTGCAACGTAAGATAAAAATGTAAATATTTTCGGGTGTTCGCATAAGTAATACTTACTAAGTTCAACTAAAGATAACTGTTACTTAACTATATTTAGTTAAAGATTTAAGTTACTTTGATAATAAATTCGCATTAGCTAATTATAAGTTTAGTTAAAGATAACTGTTAAAAGTTTACGTAAGTTAAGTGTTTAAAGTTAACTAAGTTCTGTTTAATTAATTAATTTAAAGTTAACTAAGAACATAAACTATTCTTGTGAGTTCAAATTTTATTCAGTAGAATACACTATTATACAATACTTTTTTCTACTTGCAAGATCAAATAGGTCCATTGGCAAATTTGGGTGACACCGCTTATTATTTAAATGTGCCTATGTCATTTATATATAAATAGAAATATTATACTTTATATCACTGTTTCCTGTTCAATATTATTTATTGCGATTCAATTTAAACCGAAACTGAACAATCCTTATATAAATAGAAATACTTTATATCACTGTTTCCTGTTCAATATTATTTATTGCGATTCAATTTAAACCGAAACTGAATAATCCTTATATAAATAGAAATACTTTATAACACTGTTTCCTGTTCAATATTATTTATTGCGATTCAATTTAAACCGAAACTGAATATTCCTTAAATGCTATGTGGTCACTACTTCGTGGTAAGTGCCTATTACTTACACATAATTTTGTACCATATCGCGGAGTCGCGGTTATAAGGAGTGTGTAATTAACATGAATGAATGAGTTTCTTCAGAAATCCAGCCTTGGTCTATGACTGTGTCCATGAGCGCGATGTTCGCATATCTATCTATACAAATATGTACAAAAAATTGGTGTCTGTTTATAATTTAAAAATAACCACTTTTTATTAAACACGGTACATATACAAAAATAACATTTTTTACATTTATTATCCGTCTGCCTGTTTGTTTCGGCTAATCTCTGGAACGGGACTTTCACTGGCTAGCTGATGTAATAAATAAGAAGTAACTTAGGCTACTTTTATTTTGGAATTCCACGTAAACAATACACAACAATAGCAGCGGTGATAGCCCAGTGGCTTAGAATTCGACCTCGAATCGAGGGGTCCGGGTTCAAATCCCAGAGGCACGCACCAATGACTTTGTAATAAAAGTTATGTGCGATTTATCAAATTAAATATCACCTACTGTTACGGTGAAGGAAAACATCGTGAGGAAACCGGCATCCCTGAGAGTTCATAAAAAAATGTTTTCAAAGGCATGTGAAGTCCACCAACCTGCAGTAGGCCAGCGTGGTGGACTAAGGCCTACATCTCTCTCATTGTGAGAGGAGACCCGACCCTGTAGTGGGTCATTAATGGGTACTGACTGAATACACAACAATAAACAATAGGTACCAATTATTCGTTCATGTGGTACCTATACAACAAGAAAACAAACCTATTCCATTTATTGACTACCCTCGATTCGTTGTGTAGTATCCTCCTCCTTCATTCCTTTCAGCCCGTGGTAGTCCACTGCTGGACATGGGCCTCCGCTTATCGACGCCATTAGTATAATTTCTTCCGTTCAAAGACAAAACCTAAAGCGATCTCACTTTCTGAGGTTGTACGGTGAACGTTTGGGGTTTGTGGTTATAACCACATTTGAAAACGTTTTAAGACATGAAGTCGCAGTGACCACTCAAGATCAAATGGCCCGGATGCTAATTTATTTAAAAATTAAATTAAATTATTTAAAAATTAAATTATTATTTAAAAATTTAATTATTATTTAAAAATTTAATTATTATTTAAAAAATATATCTTAAAATAACTGAAAATACATAACGTATCCGAGGGGAATATTGGACATATAAATCACGCCCGAGGGCATAGTTAGTGGTTGGAAGTTGGAGCGCTCTGAGTTCTCCTGCGGTTTACTTGATTTGTTTCAAAGTTACTTTGATTTATTTGCCTATAAAAGTCGAATAAGCTTTGCAATTAATCATACATAACAGCCCTTTTTGGAGTTCAATCAACTTGGTAGCAGGTAGTGGGTATAGCATATAGCATCGTTGCGCGTGCAAAAGTCGCTATGTGTTATTTAGTAATTTCCGGTTTTTAAGCAGTTTAAATCGTTACTTCAATATACATGCACTGTAAAACCAGCTATGTGATAAATTAAACTCAGAAGTTACAAGGGTTACGGAATGTAGCCATGTGACATTCATACAACGAAACTGCTACGGAAATTCGAACCATGTTTCTTGTCTCCTGTAAAGTTTGTAAAAAACACATAGCTAATTATGCACGCGCAACGACGATAGTTAATTCAGCTCGGCATTTCTTCAAGTTAACATATTTTATAGCTGTCGTTATTAATATTAATGAATATCTATTACAATACACACTATCATACGTTTTACAGGCATCACAGAATCAGGAATCACAGAATCACGCTATCTCGAATAGGCATGATGACAGTAATCAAGTATCGCCAAAATATTAATCTGATCTAATGAAATAGGATTCAAAGATTTCGAAACATGTATTTATTCTCTTATTAATGTCGAGATTAATAATTTATTTGTTAAAATAAATCTACAAAATACAACAATCCGCCATGATAGCTTAAACACCCATCAGATCCAATTACGTCAATTTACGTCACGTCTCAGTAAACGTCATTTTTTTCGTAAGCATATTATACGCGATCTCTGCATTTTTTACTGAGCCTTGACGCAATGACAGACGTCATGACACTGGCGAGTGTTTTGGAATGAATTTGAAACTTAAAATTTAAATGTACTTTTATTGTACAAAAACCTTAATTTTCTACAAAAATATGATACATTTTAGACATAATAGAAACTTCTGAATATCATAGAAGAGTTTTTGAAAATTAGTCATCATGCCTATTCTACATAGCTGGAATGTTTAGATACATTTGTTATGTCTTTAAGTTTAACATGGGATAAACTCAGACCAATAAGGCTTGAACGGTAACGATTAAGAAAATACCCTCCAAGAAACCAAAAATCCTCTTCAGTAATTTGCAGTGCCCGTGGTATCGTTAAAGTAATGCCGCACCATTACGTGTAAACGCACCCTCTTTCCGGAAGTAGACGAATAACGTGAACACGGCCTTATGTCATAACTGTTCCACAGTGCAAAGACCTTTGCGAAACGTGAGCCACGACCCTCCAATCCAATATTACAGATCGCTAGACAAGACTTATCAAATTATAGCTTTGAAACCGAAGATGGATGGGCGTGGTTTTTGAAAGGCTTTCCTGGCCGACTTTCAATCGATTCTACATAATGGGAACTTTGATCTGATTATAGAGTAAGTCTCAAACGGGGCTATGAAAAAGTTCAATTGAATGAATCAAACTAAGAATTATATTACTTATATTGATGACTTCTTAATTATGAGATTATTTCTAAAGACGACAAAATGACTAGACAGATTTTTTATTAGAATTTTTATTTTGTAATTTATGTACCTACCTACGTGTCATCTAAAGAAATATCCGGGATATCCCGACTAATAAATATGTTAAACGATACAAAAATTCGTTAAATGATCGTTGAGACGACAAAAAAATTATTAAAAGACAGGTGGAGTGATGATCTGGAGACCGGATCTAAATCCAATGAGTTAACACCTGTTCTTACACGTGCCTTAGCTAAGTAAACACAGCTTATACGTATTCCGGAGAACAGGTTCGTTTTATAATTTCACCCATCATTTATTGAGTCAAATCATTAAAACCAAGAATTTGACTCAATAAAAACTACAGTTATACAACTTGTATATAAAAAAAAAACTACGTAAGTTTTGGCGAATAAAAAACCGGATCCAAAACGATACAGGAAACGCTCCATCTCATACTATATTAGACCAGATCTCGGCGTCAACACTTTATTGAACAACTGATCTATTTATAACTTACAATACAAAGGATTTTTGAGTCTACTCCATCTTCCTTATGACGTTCAATTAGAATACACGTGTAACTTTAAACAAATTAAAATACGGCTTTTGACTAATTTGTACTGACGCCAAACCAACAAATAAATACTTATTACGCTATGTTACTAATGCATTAACTTATAACTTTTGCATTTCTTCTTCTGCTCAGTCCTTCATAGTAGGTCACATGAGCCTCCCCTAGACGACGCAACTCATACTCCACCCGGTCCTAGGTCCATCAAACCCAATGCTTTCCCGCTGTCTTCTTCAGGTCATAAGTCCACATGGTCGGACGGCGGCCTGTATACTTTTTGTCGAGATGTGGTCGCCATTCGCCGACCTTTCTTCCCTACGTTTGCGTTTATTTTCCCCATTCTGCAGCTTCAGATATTATCATATCAAATGAAATGTTCAGTGATCAGCCCACGGACATAATTGGCGTGTTTGTTTGTCAATCTGTAACCTGTCCACTTTTACATATAAACATTTACGTCTTTTATATGTTGGATTGTATACTCTGACAAAAAAATATTTCAATTGAATAATGGCCAACTGTGATATGTCACCATGGTACCATCCTAGAAGTATAAAGGCTACACTTGCAAATCAGTGACTCAGTGCAGACTGCAGTTCAACAGTTCGTTCTCAACGTTCATTGTACGAACAGATCACTATAAAAATGACGACATAATAATGATCTATGAATCATAGTCGAACGAGAACGTCGCGTGACAGCTCTCCTGCCTATGCAATGACGGGTTGAGTTTATTGCAAGTTACCTCTGTTTTCTCGTTAGACTTCTTTATAATCGAGTTGTTTAGTTTATTCCAGTGAGGCAGATAGTATGCGGATTAGATTTTCAGCTGAACAGACATTTGAATGATTTTTTCGTCTAATTTCGATAAAGGTATTGAGGAGCTAACGGGCATGCAGGTGTCATCCACATCCAAAGACAAAAAATAGAGAAGAAATCGTATCGGAGTTTGTATTTTTCTTATACGTTGCCAACGTTTGCACAAGAAAAGAAAGAAAAATATGGGCATATAACTAAAGTTATGAAGTTCTCTAGACCTACACCTATACATAACATTACGAGCCACGTTTGAAGCCCTCGCAGCTCTGTGACTAGATATGTCCCTATAGAGATTAACCCTTTGATGTTCATTAACAAACTGGTAGTCGTACACCACTACATAGTATAAAACAAACTCGCTTACCGCTGTCTGTCACTATATATGCTTAGATTTTTAAAACTACCCAACGGATTTTGATGCACTCTTTTTTAATAGATAGAGTGATTCAAGAGGAAGGTTACTAATATTTTTTTAAATTCTTTAACTATAAGAGCGCTTACACAAAATTTGTCGTTTACTAGCGCCCTTAGAGTTTCAATATCAAAAGAAACGTAAAAATTCCGTAATAATAAGCGCAGCTCATCAAATTGTTGCGGAAAAACCGCTGTAAGTAATTAATTAGTCGTACAAAATTAGCTTAAACAAAATTATGTAGGTAAATGTCATTTCCGAATATGTTCGCGTTATCAGCTGCAGATTACGTGTGCATGGCGCGGTGTACGATAAGAGATAACACACACATGTGATGTTAGTTCACTTCGCAGAATAGATCTAAATAGATCACGCAAATGTGAGTATTTCCTGAGCCAATGTAGGTATGTTTATCAGCTATCTGAACCATAACACAGGCTCACAGCCTACTTTGGGATCAGAAAGCCGTGTGTGAGTTGTCCCTCAATATTTATTTATTTAATGAGTAGGTACATACTATCTATTATACCATCCTCATAGTATACTCTTCAAAAATCACTCGAAAGCCTAAAACAGCATTCGTAATTAAATTGTGTGAACGCTAACAAAGAAAGTCAGCGTAATTGGCTCGGAGGAAGGTTAACCCGCAATGCTAAGTGCCTAATTTAAACCAAATTCGTTTCGGATTTAAGTCACGAAATGTTTTAACTTTTAAAAGCATCCACTAACTTTTCGAATAAAAAGTTTTTAAGTATTGGTTGGTTTACGCATATTATGTTGGTCGGTTTCTATTGTACCTATAGGAAACCTAAACAATAATTATATAAGAAATAAATTAAATTTCATTCAATTCCTGTAACCTTTACATTAAATTAAAAATTGTTTTGTTGTAGTATACATGTCCTAACGTAAAGTGGTCCCTGCAGTTCATGGACTGCACACAACCTCAAATAAAGAAAAAAATCCTATTTGAGGTTGTAGGCAGGTACTTTGTTTCTCATGAGGACTAAAACGTTCGCCGAGCCTCAAATAATGTATCCCCGGCAACCATACCTTACCAGCCGAAACGTTATAACAGTAAGATCAGCGTTATCATTCGCAGGTATATGACAGCCTAATCTAAATTAAAATTGTAGTTAGGAAACCTTTATTTTTCCTTTAGTTGTTGTTTTAACCCATTAATGACCCACTACAGGGTCGGGTCTCCTCTCACAATGAGAGGGATGTAGGCCGCCGTCCACCACGCTGGCCTACTGCGGGTTGGTGGAAATCACATGCCTTTGAGAACATTTTTTTTTTGTGAACTCTCAGGCATGCAGGTTTCCTCACGATGTTTTCCTTCACCGTAACAGCAGGTGATATTTAATTTTATAAATCGCACATAACTTTTTCACAAAGTCATTGGTGCGTGCCACTAGGATTCGAACCCGGACCCCTCGATTCGAGGTCGAATTCTAAGCCACTGGGCTATCACCGCTGTAGTCCTTTAGTACAATCCTACAAATACTTCGTACTACAATCTTCCCTAATGGCTCTCAGTTTAATTTCAGTTTATCCAATTGTCCTTAACAATTAATTTTATTTGTAGAGACCGTCTAACGTCCTACGGGCCTCGTCACGTTCCTGTGAATTTGGTGCTTTAGGGAAAATGAAAATTGCTTGTTATTGCCCGTGTAGAAACGTGAACAATTACAATGATATTTATATGTGTTTAATAATATCCATCCGTGAATAATATAATAAGATAATAATAACCCAATTTATCAAAAGTAATATAACAATACAAAATATACAAAATATTTTATTTGTGTACCACATAATACATACAAGGGAGAAAAGTAACAGTAACATTCATAATGATGGTGACCAAAAGGCGGTCTTATCGCTAAGTTAGCGATTTCCTCCAGACAACGTTTGAGTAGAAAATATTACATAGCAAGATTGATTGTGTAAATTTTCTGTTCGAATTAAATTAGAGATTAGTATCCAGGATACAAACTATCTGTGGATCAATTCGCATCAAAAACACTCAGCTTTTTTACGTGAAAGAAGCGTAACAAAGGACACAAACCGTCACATTTATAAAAATAATTATAAATACTAGTGTTATATTCTGCGGCAATCTGATAGTAGGTAAATAATTCTAGTCACGTCAATAAAAATTATCAATTAAAATACTATAAAAACTATAAAAAGGCAATGTTATCTAGTGGACATTTACATCATTTTAATTACGCTCATCTATCACTATATTAAAACAATTAGGTAATCAATTAAGGCGATTATGTAATTATGACAGAATGTTTACTTTAATATTATTTTACTATTTTTTATCAGACAATACTTTCGGCCTTCTTATTGAACTATTCATATCACTAAACATTATCTTCTAAACATAAAATGGGCAATGTAGAAGTACGACAGTTAACATTTTTTCCTTTGTTTATCAATCTCCATAACCAATTTCCCTTTTATTATTTGACTGTTCAAGTATCATTGTTAAAAATGCAGAAAAAAACGGTTTTTATATCCGTGCATCGTAGAGTTTAGAACATGTTATGAAAGTTAAAAGTACAAAGTTATTTTTTTGTAAACGTGTAAGAAGTCTGGAGCTGGACCTAGTACTAGGGACATAAATGCGTAAGTTTCTCTGTGTGACTAGTGGTTTCACGCGAAACCTACTTGTCTGTAACCCATTAATGACCCACTGCAGGGTCGGGTCTACTCTCGTAATGAGGAGGATGTACTCGTAGGTTTCGTGGTTTCGATCCACCACGTTGGCCTAATCCGGGTTGGTGGAATTCATAATATGACTTTAGAACATTTCTATTTTCTACCTTTGAGAACATTGTTATTATGAATTAGCCAAGGAGGTTATCTCACGATGTTTTTCTTCGCCGTTATATTTATTTTATAAAGCTTTATTAAGTATATAATTAATAAACAAACTTTTTTAAGAAAGTGATTGGTGTTGTTACTGGGATTCGAACCCGGACCCCGGAGTAAGAGGCCGAATTCTTAGACACTGGACTATCACCGCTTCACCTATAGCCTAAAACTACTTCTTACTGTCGCAAAAATAAAACTTCAGGAGATGATAGAAATACGGGTTAAAAAAGATCTTTAAAAATCAGTCACTTTTAATAAACAGACTTTTTTCAGGGAGCAAAGCGCTCGTCGACGATAAATCAAAATATTCTGTCACCATCGATAAAATGGTTTTACCATTTCGCTCGTCGCTACACATGCTACACGGAGACAATCGCCAGTCACTAGGCTATCGCTGGCTTATCGATATCAAATACCTATCAGATTATCGGCCTTCTCATGACGTAATATCGCACGATATTCTTAAAATACTTTATAGCTACATTGGCTACATACTTACTACCTTTTGCCCCCAACGTCGTTCGCGTGGGTTTTCGAAATAGGTCCAGAAGGATAAAAAATAGACAGAGGTATAGGTAGGTATTAATCCACGTCTATAAACTCTGTGTACAAAATTTCATCCAAGTCCGCACCGCAGTTCTGCTATAAAGCAAAGATACATCATACATATACATACATATAGCGAACCTAAAGTATAAATAGTTATTATATCCATCGTTACAAACGTTCGCATTTATTTAATAATATACCTGAGTAGGGACAAGTGTCACATTATATGGTTAGATGGATATACCCATGGACATCAGTGGCTAATTAACCTCACCTACCACGCTCGCCACTTCCAAATTACCGTAACGACGTTACCAGGAAAATATGGATAAGTGGTGTAAAGTCGAAGGTCTTGCCAATGAGAACTGTAAGCGTTTCGCCAATAACACGTAAATAACCAACGAACCTATACAAATATTTGATGGGCAATACGCAAAGTAGCGTACCTACATACTTTATTTTCTTACTTCACGCTCAAGAGTCGCATGAATACCGAACATTGAAATCCTTTTAAATCTCAAGTTTATTTATTTTTCGGTAAGGAATATGCAAAATAAGATAGCAGTTGAAAATATCTACATAAAAGTGAAAGGTTAACAACTCCTGACTAATCACGAAATCTCTGACCTATGAAATATGAAATTTGCGAGGAAGGTAAGTTAGGCAGGAGATGTCAACTAGCACTGGAATTTGTAAATTTCAACAGCCTTCCTTCTTTACAGCCCTTGCAGTCCACTGCTGAGCATGAGTGGAGAAACAGTGGAAAATCTGAAAAGAAGCGTGGAATAGTAGAAATTTCTACATTTGTCTTTTATATGATCGTCATTGTTTGTTCAAAGAGTGAATAAATGGAAAATTCAACATATGTAGATTATTCAGACGCGCCTCTCTCGCAAAACTTTCTAAGCTTCTAGTTTAGACAGACACTCGCAGACTTCCAAAAATAGGTCATATTCGCCCAAAGCCCAAACAGAGAAAGATATTTTTCATTTTAAGTTTTATACAGATATACGCCTCATAGCAACATTATAGGCTTTATTCCTTTATTTGTTTATAGAATAATGCCTAGGCGAACAAAATATGTGCGTTTTTCATTTTAAGTTTTGATAAAGATTAAAATTTCATACTAGCTAGGTACTTTACTGATTTCGTTTCGTTAATGTTTTCTTTAAAAGTTTTGAAGAATACTTCTTATAAGTCACGAGGCATCTTACATAAAAAGAAGTTTTTTTTTTTCTAAGGCTATGTACCTATAATATTTGCAATTAAAAAAGGCACAACCGCGATGTATGTGTTATGCAATAATAAATTGACTGACGACACATAAAACAAGACGAAGGAATTCACCAATAAAAAAAAAATTACCGATGCTCATAAGCCATGAACTTTCCACACGTCCGTTGACCTGTTTAAGGGAGGCTTTAATTATGCTTCGTGCGGAGGTCGCAAGTGCTGCGGACTCGCCGAGGTCAAATGTATACGGAGTAAGTCAAGGGTGGTTACCGAGCAAAGGCTGGGACGCACTGGGTGTGGCTGCCTTCGTGCTGTGCGAGAACCGCCGGCAGTGTCATCTCAAAAAAATTGTTTTACTTTATTCTATTTATAAACTCTAGCTATTTGTTATTCAAATAAGATGTAATAGGTATTCGAAAAAAATATTTTCTTATAATGCGGCGTAGAACACGGACTCGATTGTGTACTTTTTATTTTGTTTTTTCTGTTTTCTTTAATGTTTAAGAAAATGTATGATAAACACCATCTTGGTGACTGTATACAGCAGTGATTATATCATTCTACTTTCTATCCAGCTAAATAAAATGTACCTATATATATATTTGATATAATATTAAGATATCCAAGACCCTAAAACTATTAGGTAACTAATTTTCATGGATTTTGGAATATATTTTGATAAACACATAGTTTAGATTTTTAGATTAACTATTATAAAGTATAAGTTCTATTTTTTCTTTGAACTACATAAATTCCGCGAGGATATAATCGCAGACAAAAGCCGGAAAAAACAATTTAAGAGCTTGGTGTGACCCAGCCTTAACGTAGAGATGAATTTCAATCATACAAAATTTCATGGTTTTAACGTCATACCGCAAAGTTATAACCGGTTTTTAAATCGATAAATAAATTTATGGGTACGTCGAAGTTCCTGCATAAAAGCGATAAAAGTATTTCGGTTTCTGACCGTGACGATCAGATAATTATGTTTTTGGCGGTTTACATGAAACATTTTTATGCGGTACAGCTACATCCTTATTATCTTGTAGCTAGTTCTAGACTATATGGGTTACGGCATCTCCTGCTTGTTTGCCAGAGGAGAGTAGGAGCTCAACTACGTTAGGGAATTCTGACGGCATCGTCTAACTTGGGAATAATTTATTGTATCTTATAATTCAAAACAAAATAAAAGTGCGCAACATAGAAGTAGCAGTTATTTTTATACAAATACGAATAGTTTACTTTGAAACTGAAAATGAAAACAATTTATTATCTTAAATCAATTTGTTGCAGAGCTCTGAGCTCTGAATATTTTTAATAAATCAACGGCGAAAGTTATTTCGTGGTCTTAATCAATTTCGTAAGAAATATTACACTGTGTTAAAACATAAAAAAACGATAGTTAATCGCAATTATTCCAATGTCAATAGTTCAAACTGAAACTGAAAAGCTTTTCTATTCATTATCAGGTACAATTTGTGCATTGTAATAATACATTCACCCGCAGGCAAAACGTAGACTAGGACTAGAAGAAAAAAGCGAACGGAAAGAATAAGTCATGAAAATTATTTTATAGCATATATCTCGCAATGTGACACCGCCGTCTATGGTAACTACTGATTAATTGAACAATTACCATAATATCTTTTTTATTTACCTCCATTAATTGTCTGAGAGACTTCGATATCGACGTTTCTGTTGCGTACAAGAGTGGGTAAATTTCCATACAAATGGATCTTTCTTGGAAATTATCTTTATTTTACACTAGCTAGCGCCTGCGACTTCGTCAACGTGGACTTAAGAATTTGACCCAAAGAGGGTTAAAATCACTCTTTATGTTAATTCAGGTTATAAACTATCTATGAACAAAATTTCAACCAAATCTATTCAGCCGTTTCTTGCGTGAAAGATTATTAAACAACCACAAACAGCCATAACAAGTAAGCTTACGATTTCATTCGTGTAAATTATGGTATAATACATATAACATTGTAAATAATTAAGTAAATAAATATTAATTTTATTTGGTGACAGCTATTACAATTATTAGGGTCGAAAATGCCCAAAAAGCAATAAAATCCACCCATTTTTATAAACCTACAGTAAAGAGTCGATAAATAAAATATTAGTGTAGGTAAGTAAATAACAAATGTGTATTTAGATTAGTTTACAGTAGTCTTAGATATTAACTTGAACCTAATTGCATTAAATGCTATGTATAAGTATAATAACTCTATAATTATTATTCTTTAATAGTTTGCATACTATGTAGTTATTGAACCTGCTGAAAGACCTATTGTTTTCTAAGCCTCGGCTGTAGGTATATGTCATTAATTTATTCGCGTATATTATTGATTTTTTGAGTTTTATTGAGTTTTTAACACGCTTGACTTGTTGTTATGTATTTTATCTACGTAACGGAAATTACTTATAATTTACTAGGTACTTAACAGAATCTTAAAACGTTTATTTTAGCTGTCGGTTTTTTATGTTAAATATTACACATTACAACACTAATTATACACGTTAATGCATGAAAACAGCCATAAATTTTTTCTTATAAGTTATAGTGAGCAAAAGAAGTAAGTATTCATTTTTTGCATGTTTTTCTGTTTGTATCACGATGAAACTTTTTTAAAAGATCATTACTTTTTATATGCTCAGTCATTGCACCTTCGTTCAAAACGAAAAACAGAATAGTTAAGTAGGTATGTCTATTTGAAGAGATTACTCATCTCAAAACCTCAAAAACAAAGGGTCACGTCATCTCTATTCCTCTGCGACAGCCCTAACTCCGCAACGGGCCCACAGAGGCGATAACAAGAACAATGCCTTCGTTAAACGCCTTATCCAGAGAAGCGAGCACAAAGGCCAATATTCAGCAAACGATATTACCAAGAGATACAAGACTTCATTAAAAAGTTAACTATCCTACTCCTATTATAAATGTGAAAGTTTGTAAGGATGGATGTTTGTTACTCTTTCAGGCAAAAACTTTCAGGCAGATATTTGGTATATGTACGTAGTTTATTAACATATAGGATATTTTTTATCCCTATCTAAGTTCTAGAACCCACGCGAACGGAGCCGCGGGTAAAGACTAGTTTAAAGTAAAACGAGAAAATAATTCAGGTATGCAATAGACATAATAGTACGTGACTACCATAATAATACGAATATTTTATCAGAGCTACTTGCAAAAAAGATGTTGACAATTCAAAATATAAAATAAACCTTAACGAAGTGGCAACATTAACTAATGCTAAAGTTTTTGGCATCCAATGGATGGATGGATGTTTGTTATTTAACCAAGTTATCTTTTACAACAAAATTTATTTACCTTAACTTGCCTTCTTTCAGTTTTAACCATTTTCAAAGCTATCGAGACTGGTCTATGGATGGTGGAGACGGACAAATGTGAACAGTCCCCATAGCGACTTATTACGAAAGGCGGTAGTTTGTTTTCATTAACATCCACACAATATTAATTATGTAGAAATGTCACCTTACCGCAATTAGCGATTCAAATAGGTTGACTCTTTGCCGTCGGTTTGAATGAACGGATTGTATTATGTTTCAAGGTAAATGATATACTACAACGAGGCCTATTTACTATGGACGAGACTTGTTATCCCACTATGAAGGTACTATAAATGCGAAAGTTTTTGAATATGGATGGATGGATAATATATACCATTTCATCGATCATCAATGTCGCGATATAAACAATGTTTATATAATGTTGAACTTTGATACAGTTTGATGTTTTGGACAGCTCCCAATAAAATTCTAGTTGAAACGTATTGAAACTGAAAATAGTTGTAGGTAGTTACTTCTCGTTTATTAGTAAGCGTGGACTTAGGAATTTGCTTCAGAAATATATTATGTATATTTAGGTATCTATAGTTTAAAACATAAAATGAACTGAAATGTTTTATCTCTCTTCACTAGATACATAAAGCAGTGCCTCATTGTCGAATATCCAGACATCATCTCAATAAATCATTTATATTCCCATAGCATAGAAATCCGTCTAGGTATTTATCTTTATAATCTCGTATTTATATAAGTTAGTAGGTGTTGGTATTAAGTGCATGTTATATTTGTTTAAAAATGCGATAAAAACATCGATTTAAATACGGACTTCTAAGTTTGGTATAAAAAGTGTGTATCTGCTTGTATTTTATGTAAATTTTAGAAACAATATAAAAAGTGGTGTATAAAAAATAAAGGTAATCAAAGCCAAATATTTTTACACTACATACTTAGTCTTATATTTACATGTCTCTTTTAAATTGACTATTTATTATTTACTTTAAGGGAATTACATTATTCTGTCTGTAATCAAAAACCACATCAATTACACGGTCATTAAAGTCACAGGATATAATGTCGCCGGACATAATATTTGATTGACTATAATAAATTAAAATTTAAGTAACACTCGACACATTTATAAAAAAAGTTACTTATAATAATTATCCCAATCACATCCGCTCGACGTTAGAAATTACTTATCGTTAGAAACATTACGAACCTACGAGTACAATTAGAGACATTCAATAAATAAAAACATTAATAATAAATTAATAATAACGCTTCACTTCTCTGTGTCGTGGGTGCCATGGACACAAGAAAAGTACACACACAACCAGACAAGACGACTTCTGCTCCGCTGGGAACCAAACCCAGGACCCTCCGCGCAGCGCATCGTTGCCTAAACCACTGCGCCACTCAGGTCGTCAATAATAAAATAACTACCACGTCCCCAGGCCACGTCATGAAAAACATACTAGCTACAAGCAATATGTATAGTTAGCAGAATATACCTTAGGTCCTAGAGCGTACTAATAGTTGCTAATACTAATTACTAACTCCAAACTTGCCAATAATCAAGGCTCAAAATAAAAAACAATCG
This sequence comes from Erynnis tages, assembly GCA_905147235.1. Lineage (NCBI taxonomy): Eukaryota > Metazoa > Arthropoda > Insecta > Lepidoptera > Hesperiidae > Erynnis > Erynnis tages. The sequence continues at coordinate 2,142,210 of LR990076.1, forward strand.
ACTAACAATGACATTTCGACTCAAAACCGAAACACCAGAGTGATTTAACCGCAGAGATGAAATAATGTCAGGCGGTGAAAGAGAAAGGTAGCGAATAACGTGAATAAAACAAAACCGCCGCAAGTCAATTACAATGGCAAGAGATGAAAGCGTGCCAACGTGCCAAGTCGGTTATGTAACGCTGCGGGTCGGATGCGGGGCCGTTCATTCATTCGTTCATTCATCTTTTGCTATGATGTATCTAGCTAAATTTTGACAAATCGACCATAATAATATTGTACACAAAGTCGATTCATGCGATGGGGTAATAATAGACAGATTGCCTACAGTATAACACTGTCAAATTGAAAGAAATGCTACATGGAACACTGCAACTGCAACTAATGTTGCACACAAATTCGTGTCATGCGGTACTCATAATTGCCATTCGATTGCAGTACGATTAACAAGGGACACTGTCAAATTGGCAGACATACAAAATGCCACAATTTCAAATTGAAAGAAATCCAGCATGAAACCTTCAACTGAATGCGAGTCCGTTCATTTACTACAATATAATTATTTGTATGGTAAAATTGTCGAAAATCTCAAATTTTCTTTTACAATTGTGACCAAGTGACCAAAACACCAAGTTGACCGTTATGGAAGTCGATTATGAATTACAATGCTTGGATAATTTGGTTATGAAAGCGTGCCAACGTGCCAAGGCGGTTATGTAACGCTGCGGGTCGGTTCGTTCATTCATTCATTCATCTTTTGCGACGTGTTAGTATATCTTGCGACAGTCGCGACTTTCGTAAAATTGTCATGCGACTATCACGCATTAACAAATGCAACAAGCGACATTGGAACTGGACGGAAGGACGAATTAATTCATCTTTTGCGATGTCTGTGTATAGCTCGCGACATTCTGTCAAATAGACTATAGGTACTGATGTTCTTATGTTGTACACAAATTTGCGTCATGCGACTGGTGTATGATTGCCATTCGAGAGTAGTACTTTAACCGTTCGAAAGTAGTACGATTGCGATTCGACTGATATACGATAGAGATGCGACACTGTCAAATATACAGAATAATACAGATATACAACGTACAGGCGACACTGCAAAAATACACTTTTTTACACTTACCTTATTTGGTAATTTTATTTTAATTTGTTAATTAAAAAGTACGAAGACACAAAATTATAAAGACTTAAAAACATACTATCATTTAATGCTAAAACAAATTTCTTTAAACTATAGCGACTATAATTTATTTTTTAAAGCAATTTTAAACTATTTTCAATAAAAACTACTGCCAAGATTGTTAACTAAAGTCTAAATTGGTCAATAGTAAAAAACGGACTGTCGTAGGACCCTGTAACTTAAGAAATGCTATGTGCGACAGACACTATTATTTTACGACCTATTCGAGTGTTATGGAGCTTTATGACCGTTTATGGATACAGAGATGAAAGCGTGACAAGTTTATTACGTAACACTGCAGTTCAGCAGCGTCATTCAATGTTGTCGAATGACATTTATATTTTTCGCGACTTGTATTCAATTGGTATGCGACATTCCTCGAAATCAACTATAACGCATGTTAAAACGGTGTACGACTGCGATCACGATAGTATTATGCGATTCTATGAGATTGTTCTGCGACACAGCGCAAACGCAAAGCCGAAATTACTAGAAAACGCGATGCAAAGCATCAAAGTTCAAGTTGATTATGGCTTCCAAAGCAAAAGCAGCTTTAAAGAGATCTTCGTCAGCGATGCCTTTACCCGTATAATTAAGAGGGATGCTTTAGTACTAGAATGTCTTTGATGTTTGCCGATTATTTCATGTGATACGGTTGTTTTCGGTTACGGTTGTGTTCTATTTTGAGGGCAGATGCATAAATCACAGAATGATGGAAACGAACTTTGAACAATAATGTAGTATTCATACATGTACAGTTCATAATAGTCCATTAAATGTCCACCAACCCGCATAAGGCTCCTTCTTATTGTGAGAAGAGTCCGAACCTGTCCGAGCCCTTGCTAGTCCACTGCTGGACATGGTCCTCCCCTAATGGACGCCACTCCACCCGGTCCTGGGCCCTTAGAATCCAACGGTTTGCCGCTGTTCTCTTCAGGTCGTCAGTCCAACTAGTCGGAGGCCTGTGCTCTTGTGCCTACACGTGGTCGCTATTCAAGATTTTTCTTCCCCATCAGTTGCCAGTCCCGACCTTGTAGTGGGTCATTAATGGGTTACAGACAAGTGTGCGTTTGTGCTTGATACTTATGAAAATAACATCTTAATAATAATATGCAAATGCAATGGATGCAAAAGCATCAGTTTTTAAATGAGGAAGAGGCGCATGTTTCTTTTGGGAAAAATATATCGTAATGACGAATAGTAGTTACGTAACTACTATAAAGAAACTACATACAGTATATTATATAACTACCTTTAAAGTAATTCTTATAGCTTACAAACGGGAGTCCAGAAACTTCAATCTTTAAACGCGTAGGCGCGAGAATTCATACCTAACCTATTAATATCTGCAAGTACAAAGTGCAGAAATACTTAAGCCACGATATCCAGATGACATCAGCCACGTTCACGTCCAAATCGTTCTATATAAGTACAAACTCCACAATATAACGTCACTCAATTAATCGAAAAACTCCCTAAACGTCGAAAGCACTCCGCAATGGTTGGGATAGTCTGCCTGTCTTCATTGGTTACACTCTATTTCGCGTGACAGTCACTCTCGATAAATCTCAATGAGTAATAAAAAACGGGTTGCACTCCGGGAGTGCCGGCACTTCTATTAAGCACTTATTGTGAATCCAAAATCACAATAATTATAATACTTATTTAGCTTTTTTCTATAACAAAATACACTTATCATTTATCATGAATGGTTTTAATATAAACTTTGAATATTCTTCTTTACGACCATGTAAATGAAATCTAGTCTTAAATAATTAATTAATTTGTAATTAATTAATCATCAAAGTTGGTGAAAAGAGAAAAAAATTATAAATTAAAAACGACCAACTTTTGGCAAATTGCATAAGCTTAACTTTCATGTCAAAACTGCTTGCAGCTACATGTTTATACTGTAATTAAAATTAATCATGATAATGGACCACGTGACTGGGTTACTGTATTACTATGTTACATTAAACATATCACAACTATCGCAAGTTCATAGGTTATTGCTTTGCAATTTTATTATCCGTGATACACGAGTGTTGATAGTAATTATTGGTGACAAACACGCGTGATGTACATCTGATCTCCCAAACTTTATAAGAATATATGTGTACATGGTGAGATAGATATCTGTCTTTTATTTTAATTCCTTTGCCTTCCCAATTTATCTTCTGGATCTATCTATCTCACCTCAGGTTTGCAGACGACATTGTTTTACTCTCATAATCGTCAAAACAATTAAAAGAGATGATATACTTACTTGACCAAGAAAGCTGTAATGTGGACCACAAAAACTAAAATAATGACAAACAACCAACAAATACCCATAAACATTAAAGATAGAGAATATGTTAGTAAATATAATATATATTTAGGAAAACAAGTATCATTCAACCACTTTAATAATGAAGTAGAAGTCGACAGAAGAACAAATATAACCTGGAAGAAATTCTGGTCACTGAGAGAGATATTGAAAGGGAATTATTCAATGAATATGAAAAAAAAATAGCATATGACTCTTGCCTCCTACCTTGCCTATAGTATAGCTGCCAAACATGGACATTCACAAACAAAATTAAACACAAGATTTATTACTTTATAATTACTTATATAATTATCGCGAAGTAGTCGAAATTCAACTATAATTTATTGAAATTTACATTTGAAACTTAAAAAAACTTTAATTGTGTCAAATCTGAAACTGCTTGCATTGTGAGCTGTAAATCGAATCCAAAGTTTGCTTCTGATATTGATAAGATAAATTAGAATTAAATTTAAAACTTCCAAATCTAAAAACCACTAAACCTTGACGAGGTACAACTGGGAAGCAATCATTTAATTGTAACTGGTTCATATTCCATTTGTTTCATCATTACGAAGGGCGTTCATTTTATGGTGATGTAAAAAAATGCAAATAAAAATTAACAAGTTTAAAACGTTTATTAAGGAAAGACAAGTTGATTGTCATAGCTACCTTACCAGAGATCAAGGTAAATTGTCATTCTTCAGGAAGCACGAAATCCTATATTCGGATGGAATGTTTAAAGAACCAAGGAGGAAAATACTAAGAATTTAAACTATTCTTTATGGACTGGTTTAAGGCACAAGCCCCAGGGTTTGAAATTTGAAACCAGCATTTGTTTACAATGCAACCACTATTTGCATAGTCCATTTTTATTCTCTTGTCATATTTGGTAAACAATCTTAGCATGACTGTTATATTTTCTATTATTCTGTAACTACCTAAAAATTGTTGTGGAAAAATGTATACACTAAGACGAAAATTAGCATACAATGTTCCAAAATTACATACATGAGAATAATAACAATAACAGTTAGAAACCTAGTTTCTTGAACATAATGGTCAATAACTTCAACTATACAATTGATTATGGGTACAATTTATGTTATTATTCTGTTTATAATGTTGTTAATTAAATATCAACATACAACTAGTAAGTAGGTAATTAAAATTGTTTTTGTATACCTAATTTGAATAAATTTTTATTATAAAAAATATTAAACTTAATTTCATGATTAATGGTTCCACAATACTTGAATAAATGGTGAAAAGGTTTCTAATATTTTAATTAATTTTTCTAGTCTAGTCATGAAACTGTGAGATGGCACCCACAACACAGTGATGTGATAGTGATATCTCAATAAACTGCTGTAGACATGGATTAAATAGCCAGTAGGAAGTTTTAATAAATAAAAAAATTTTTAAGGTTTGTTTTTTAAAACAAAGTTTGACAAATAAATTCCTTTTTAAATATTAAATTTTATAGCTTTTACGCCAATTTAAAAATAAACATTTGTTTACTCTATGTAAACTGCAGCGTTAATATTCTAATATTAAAAATACATTAATGTTGTAATATTTGTATTGTTATTATCGAAAATGTTAAAAGTTACCTAAGTTAAAAGTGGCCTAAAAATTTCTTGTTGAGATTTTAAAACTAAGCATTTTAAATTAAACCTCTCAAATTTTTGTTCAGTTACATCATACATACTTTCACAGGGGAAAGTTTTTGGCATAAAAATTAATGTTAATACTAAGTACCTACTATTTAAAGTTTACTGAACTACAATAAAATGCACTAATATATCATTAAATGTAGTAAATAAATTAATTAAAATAATAAATAAAATTTGTGAACACAAATGTGTACACATTACCATCACAAGCCCTTACATAATCATCATGTATTATCTAGACCACCAAGAGATATGTATGAGTGATGTAGATTATATCAATGTAGATAAATAGTAGGCACTATCACCATTTTTATCATCCATCAATACGCCCTAATATATTTGTAGTCGAGCCTCTAACAATCAAATTCGGTGCTAAACGAAATTTAACACAGTACAACTAAAAAATCAAGACATCATCAAATAGGTTATCTTCAATTAACATACCTTGGCCGGTTCTGCATGTAGTACTGGCCTCCGAAAATAAAAGCCATGTACACCCCGACGTAGTAGAAAGCCACCGTCCAATTCTCTGTCATCCATTTCCGATAATTTTGATGAATAAACTCGTTTTCGAATTCGAAAATGTATGAGTAATTCGGCGTTATGTCCAGGTTATAAGTCATGGTTGACTCCATCCTTCAGTCCCAATTGTAACACTAGGATTTCACAGTTCACGGTTAAGTTTGCACTGAATTTATCACCGGTAAGGTTTTAACCTAAAAATTATACCGAGATACTTATGTATCTTTTTATCACAGTCGGTCAATATCTCTACGAGACGAAAGGCGTATCACCTTCGTGACACTTATTACAGTAATGATCACGGAATGCCTTTACGTTGACTATTTATTCGCGGTGACGAGGCGTCGACTCGAGACCGAACTTTATTTCGCTCGTCACAGCGACAAGACCAAATGATGAATGAACGCTTCCTCACGCCACACATGACACTTCCGCGAGCGAGCGCCACACCGCACCCTGCCGTCGACTCACAAAAATATTTTTGACATTCATTTTGACATCTCTCCCGCTCTCCGTCCGCCCGTATTACTACAGATACAACATAATATAGATTAAAAAAATGAAATGCTTTACAAATTATTCGTGATCTTATCTTCTCTATTACACTATCAATTATTATTATTGTACTCGTTAACAATTTAATTTAAATAATTTATAATTTATTGTTATCATTCATTATACGTCAGGCATGCATTATTAGGCTTTTAGGTAGATGACGTTTTTACTTGATATTACGTCATCAAGGTTCTCCCCGACACTGCCCGACAGTTGTTAAAGTGCAATATTAAAGAATAGGACAATATTGCAGTTTAGGTGGTAGTTAATTAACTGAAAATTTGTTAATAAATAAAAGAGAAACAATACGTATAGGTATTTAAGTTTTGTTTTGACTTAATAAATGGAATAAATTCTATATCATTAAAATAATCAGTAGGTATAGTTGTCGTCATGAGTGGTGAGCAGAACTTTCATTGGTCGATTTGACATTACTGCGCTGCGGTGCACACGATTGGTTCAACAAACATCAGTGCGTCAGTGTGCGTCGTCTATTGGTCCAGCACGTTTTTTCGGCTGCTGTACATTGGCCGAAAGTATACAATATCCCTACCACCGATAATCTGTGCTCACGACTCATGACGGTTACTATATTCATTATTCTGTAAATTGGTCTAAGGGTATCACTCATACCACTTTAATCCGATAAACTTATAAGTGTATCGTATTTAAATGAAACAATCGTTTAATGATAATTTAATCGTCAATTACAATTCGTTACTACATCTAAGTGCGTTACACTTGCACAATAATTTTTTATACAATAGGAATCATCAGAGTACATACCTAGTAATAATATCAATAAATTACTTATTGACACTGCTGCGTCACCTTTAAAAATGTTTGCAAAATATTTGAGAAGATGATGTAGGCAAACGTAACCATATTTCTGAATCGTCGAAGTAATTCCCGAAAAATAGGAAGTTTTGGTGTGGAACTTCTATCTTTTATTTCAGTATCAGTCGTATTTAAGAACGTGTACATATAATACGCAGAAGTGTCTCCTATATTAATAACTTTGTGGAATGTGCCTGGTTGTAGCTTGATATGGGTCCCTGTCGTCAAGTGCAATGACTGCCCATCATAGTTTCTAGACAACTCAGGCTCATATACGGCAGATCCTTCCAAAATAGTTAAAGTAACGTTATCTAAATCCGTAGGAATGTATTTTTCTTGTTCATAACCTGGAAAAATAAATTATCTTAACAATCCTTAACAACAACAAAAAACAAGTATAATTTATATATTTCCTTAACAACGAAATATTGTTGATATAAATACCTACCTCTAATTATATTCTATCTATTTATAAATATAATAATGATAAGAATCTTATTTAATTACACACTCTAAAAACTTCCGAGCAAAATTTTATATTTTAACATATGTACTGTCCATGGGTAGTTAAAAAACACTAGATATAAGTACAATGTATTCTTTTTCATTTTTCAATTAAAAATACTGTACCGGGAAAATCAGCAATGAAAATCACGTCGCTGCCATTGTGTCTGGAATGGACTTCCTGCCTGATATCCTGCAGGACGCCTCTCCAAGCTAGAGCGTCGTCTATAAGGGGCATTAGATACGATACTGGCTCAAACGGCGACCAAGAGGCACGCAGCAAATCCACTTTGGGATCGAACATGCGCTGTGTGAATCTACCGTTCATGGAACACCACACATCTACATTAATCGATATGTTATTTGACAGAGCATTTTTTGAATCTTTCCCTTTTAATTGCTTCGATTGTAAAATTAAATTGTCCCTTATACAATGTACATACTGGTACAACATGTCGCCATGCCTAGTCCATCGCTCGTTTGGCGCGTAAACGTAAGGATCGATGAAAAATTCAGAGTTCTTTTCATTGTCAATGACCTTTACTGCGACGGAATCAGTATCCCAAGTGTGGACCATCATATCCCAAGAGTAACCATAGAGACCGTTCGTCCAGTTATTGTAACCCTAAAAAGGAAAAGCAGAGGCATAAACTAATCCGCTCAGTCTAGCATAAGCTGAGATTCTTATTTGAGTTAAGCGTTCTTTTATCGGCAACAAAAATAATGGCAATAAATAATGTTTATTAAAGATCAAACGTCCATAAACCTAGATTACGCGTATGGAGTAGTAGCCAAAACAACTACACAACTACCTAAACTTTCGTAGTAAACTTTAATTTTTAAAGTTCTTTATTAGTTAGATTTTTCTAGAGTGAACATTAGGTATCATTTTATGTATGAACCTGCTTCGTTTCTCGTTAAACTTGATTTTGATACTGTATCTAATAACAATGAACACATTTTTTGTCAATTAAGTCAAATGTTAAAATTAAATCTATGCAGTGGCTGTATTTAACAATTATTACATCACATCAAAATGTGATGTAATAATTGTTAATATATTTTCTCAGGTATTTTTATTTATATTTTCATTATAATAATACATAGTCTTATAATTAATTACCTTCGTAATGAAATGCGAGAATGGCAAGAAGGCTTGCGTTACAATGTGAAAAATTATCAAAGATAGAGTAATCAATTTATCTCTTTTGCATTTCTTTTCCATTAAAAAATCATTTAATTTATCCTTAGATTCCTTTGTTTGCAATTCGTTAAGTTCATCATCGGTAGCCGTTCTTTCTTTAATTAAATCTGCTGAATATTTTGTTCCTTCCATGCTTGTATCTTTCTTATCATAAGTTTTTTCGACCGTGGGTATACATGTTTCTTCCTTTGCACCATTCACACTTTTTTCGATTTCATAATTTGGATTATCTGACTTCGATTGATCGACATCCGCCTCATTTATTTGAGTTGTTTGCTTCCAGCATTTAATTGTCTTTACTTTTTCCACATATCTACATACTTCTTTTTTAATTCTTATGAAGCGTTCGTTTAAAAAAATCCTCACCGTTTTGGGCCAGTCGAATGGATAGTAAAGAGGCATTGTGGCCAAACAAACCCAGGGAAACATGCCTGAAACCAATTGAAAACATAAAACTCCTAAATGTTATTCTTGAAGCGTGAGAGTTTTGGGTTTATTTCGAATATTTTTAAAGTTTAAGTACCGTTTCCTTGTACCTATTAGTTGTAAAAAAAACATTCCTTAGAACCTCTCTGTACTTGTTGACGCTGATAAAAGTTTGAATCGTCTGTCTTCACAAGCATACCAAATGAGAGGAAACCAAACCAATAACTATTAGTGATATTTGTTGGGTGAATTTTACCAACCAATGCTGAACAGTCTGCTGTTCATGAGGTGGAAGAGCGCGCAGAAGCACACGGCGAGGTGTCGCGTGCGCCCCCACGTCATCCAAATGGCGACGGTGAGGTCGAACACGAACACGAACCAGTGCACCACCAGGTAATCCGTCTGCGGGACCGTGAGGAAAAGCCTGGCGAAGAATATTGACGACATAAAATCATGAAGTAGCTGTGACTGCTACCCTGCCTGTTGACTGAGAAATTCTTTATATCATACACAACAGGAGCCTGAAGCGTATTCTGCAGCGCTAATGCTAGTAGGATTGACACAACGGGTTGTTACACAAACAAAGATGGATGTTTCCAAGCGTCAATTGAACCTAAAGGTTCCTTTCTTCCCCTCTTCAGCCTATCATAGTCCACTGCTGGACACGGGCCTTCTCCTATCGACGCCACCCCGCCCATTCTCAGGCCATTGAAGCCAACGTTTTTCCCTTGTCTCCTCAGCTCATCAGTCCACCAGGTCGAAGGCTGACCTTTACAAGTCGCGGGGCTTTCCGCGCTTCATAAACTTCTCTACTCTACACACTATGCAGAGGCATATAAGTTTTTGTAGTGAGTGGAAAATTTACGCCCATACATAAGCGGTCTGCGGTTTTGTGGGGTGCGCGCAATAGAATAATAAACGAGTTATGTTTTTAACATATTCCGCTTACGTTGTTACTGTTTCACATGGAACTTCATGCACAGAACAACATTTTATCCTTGAATAGAATTTGCCTTTGAATTTTCCTAAGTACTACCTACTAGGATTAGGATCTGAGTCCTCAAAATGCAATTGGAATAGGTATCTCTTATTTTTTCAATCTCAACTTTGCACTGCCTTGCACTGAAGGGTATCGTATATCGGTATTATATAGTGTCTTACCAGTCATCCTGTATAACGGGCTCAGTAAGTCAGTACCTACATTTAAAAAAATGATCTGGGTCTACGTAACCCATGTAAGGTTATAAAAATGTTATTATTGATAAATTTTAGTGAGGTCATCTTTATTATCAGATGCAACATGCAGTTCGTGGGGCCAAAAAGTTTGTTATTATTAATTTATGGAACTATAATAATTATAATTATTATCAATCATACTGTCATAATTATTATGCAGTTTAAAGTAAAGCGGATTTTTTACACTTGTCCTAAATGGTAAACAATCTTAGCGTGTCTTTTTATTTTAATTTGGGATTGAAAAATAACGCATGTATACACAAAATTAGGTATTTAAAACAAATTCTCATATAATGCTGGCAAATTTAAACTTTTTTGCAATGAAAAGTAGTACCAAGATTGTTTGCCAAATAGAACAAGAGGAAAAAACGGATTGTAGGTACCTAGTACAAAATACCTACCTACTCAGATTAAGTATTCAGTATAAATTCCTTTAACCTATCTAGAATCTAGGAGTTAAAAGGATGAGTATAGAATCTGTTATTAATAGACAAATTGGCGACCGAGAAAACCATAGAACACAGAAGTATTCTGTCTTCTATGGAGAAAACACTTAGCAAAGAAATCTTAGGTAGGTACCTAGATATGTTTCCATACGACTAAAATCCTCTAAATAAAACAGTAAATTAATGTACCTATTCATTCTTCATGATTTTTTCGCTAACTACACGAATATTTAATCGATTTCATTGACGTCATATACATATATTATGTAGATCTACACCGAAAGTTATATTATAGGTACCTACAAGTAAGTGAATCCATGTATATTTAAAACTTTATGTTCTCGCCTTTTCGCTAATCGAATTTCTCTTTCAGATTTTTACGTCCTGTTAGTTAAAGAACTAGGTACCTAGGTAGTGCCTCCGGACTAAGTAAATATTTTGGATTCTTGTAGTTTCAGGGTTGCCATTCTTTGTATTCCCCACTTTTCGCCATGGTCGTTGCCCACAAGCTTTTATAGGAACACGATAGAGATTAGCTCAATAATAATGATTTTTTATTATTTTTATTGTTTTTAGTGTGTACTTTTCTTCCATTCCCGCACTCCACGCTCAAAAATATAGGCGAACATGTGATCCCAACGTAACGGCACCTATTTCAACATGTACTGTATTTATATTGAATGAATCATATGAATGTCCAATAATTTGGTGAAACCCCTTCCATAAAGAAAGATCACTTAATGTAAAGCGACCGGTAACTACGCCCATTTTCTACTTCTATTTTATGTACAAAAGTACGATTAAGATACTTACTTAAACGGACTAAACACCCAATGCTCACTGAGGTTCTGGACGGAGTACCCCGTCAACCACTCTGCAGTGCCCTTCTTCAGCCCAGCCATGAAGTAGAGGACGAAGAATTGGTACTTCAGAATGAAATAGTTCCAGTAAGGCACCGTCTCTTGCTTGATAGATGGGTCTAGTATCGCATCGATGGACCTGCGAAGCAACCAGGTGAAGAAGAGGTTTTTCGTTAAAATTAGTGTGGCGCCACTTGCCAATAGATGGGACCACACGATTCTGAATCACACTATAGGAGATTACTACATCTAATCATACTACAAAACTCTGACATGACGTTATTGTAGCACGGCTGCTCCCCAGGCTCTTAAAGCTTTTATTTTGTGCATTCAGGAGCTTTATAACCATACAAATAAGGACAGCACAGAAAGCGAGGGCTTAATGCTAAAATCATTTACTACCAGCCAACCTTAGGAAGTGGGAAAGTGGAAACCAACAAAAAGCAAAAGGAAGTTGCTACTTTGCGTATTTAATTCGACTTGCATTCCATATGGTATAATTTTTAATCACTTTGGCAGCTGTTCATTTTGGAAGGAAATTGAGCGAACTAGGTAATAACTGCAGTAATTTTATGCAATCTCAAGTCTGGCCTAACAATTGCATGCCAGAATTACGCTGCTTCAATGTAAGAAGCTGGGCTATGGAGTACCTACTAAGGAATAGATAAACATTTTTGTAAAACGCATTCTTATACCAAACAACTTACCAATAACAGTGCGCGTCAGTAAAGCTCAGCAGCATTGCAACGAGGCCGAAGAGGTAACTGTGGTTGTTCCAATAACTCTTCTCGATAAGAAAGAGGTACCAGTAACAACAAACGAATGTAATGGAGCTGATACGGTATTTGTAGCCAGCAGCTATCCCGAGAGCTCCTGGAAATATTCTCAATACATTAGTGCTATTGTCAGTAAGTGCAAGTGTAAGTCAGTTAGTGCTATTACAACAGCGTTATTCATCAGCGGTGATAGACAAAAACAGCGTAAATTGTTTTATGACTAAAGGCACACTATTTAGTTACTCTATGGATATGTATCATATGACTCGCGGGTCAGCGAAGTGGTTAACGACTTACCAAGCCAAAGCGCCGCATACACCAAGGCCATGTAGGGCATCGGGACTGCTCTCACAAATGGTACAAGTGGGAAATGACAGATGGTAGGGTTTCCCCAGCGTTCTACCATCGCCGCACCACCACGCTCGTCGGGGATGTCGAAGAGCATCGCGAGGCCTGGTACATTAGTTCATGAAAGAAAATAAGCGGTGATAGCTCAGTACTAGCTTAAAATCGATGGGCCGCGTTCGAATCCCAGTGGCATGCACCAATGACATTGTAAAAAAAAGTTATGTGCACATTGTAAAATATCACCTGCTGTTAGGGTGTAGGAAACCATCTTGAGGAAAACTGCAGGTATTTTGTGAACACATGTCCACGTCAGAAACATATAAATTATGATTTACGCATCCGTCTGTGTTGTTACAATATATTGACTTACCAAACAAAATCCTTGTAACCGCTAAACTGGAAGAGTCTTTGGGTGAGTAGAAATAATCCAAAACTTTATCCAAAGTTACATCTTGAATGCGAAACCCAAATTGGTCCAATATTTTCTCGTTTATCGCAGCGCATAGACCAAGGAATTTATATTTCGCGTTACCTAAATAACAAATTTTATTATTTAGATAAATGTTAAATAATTTTAACGCCCTACCTGCTATGGTAACTGTCGCGAGGAATACTTAAAGAAAAAAATCTGTACGTGCGCGATAGGTACCTATTCGTTTGAAAAATACTCGTCTATATATTGTGTAACTTGGTACCTAATGGTTTTTGCTGTTAAAGAAAAAGCAAAATATTTAGACACGCCACTATCAATCCATATCAAGATTTTCTTTTACATTATTTTATACCTTACCTACTTCTGAAACCCAAGAGCCTTTAACTGACTCTCTGGCACACACAATCATCTTCCCTATCAATACAAGAACGGTGCCTACAAAGCTAAGCTAATAAGTACAAGTAGATATGGCAAAAGGGTAATATTTTCACTTTATAAACTTACTTATCTCTCCACTCATGACCGTTTCTGGCGGTCTTCTCAAAGACAAAGCAATAACTAAGGCGGTTTGGATAAAGTCAAACAGGTAAGCAAAGGAATTGTGGTGGAAACTTCATGTCTTCTTAATTATGGGTGAACTCAATTAAAGACATGTGTGTTGAAGCGGCAAATAGGTCGTAGTGAGCTTCCATAAATAATATCAGGTGAATAATTATGGCATAGCTTAATTTATTCTGGCTCTGCCGAAATACTTAGTTCTCCTATTTTTTGCGAAGGAAGGAATTACATGTAGAAGTGTAGGTACCTATTTTGCTTATTTACTTTATAATACCTACTTAGATAAACGCATACAGGTTCATACATTCATAAATACAACGCATTCATATATTTAAGTTTATGTAATCAGAGTAAATTGAAACAAAATTGTTGAGCAAAGCTGCTAGAACGTACGTTTAAAATTCTGACAGTAGAATAGCTTAACAGAATTAAAATTAAGTTTCGATGATAATGTAGAAATAATAAAAATATGATAACACGGAGCGGATGGCGCGATACACCCGGATCTGACAAATCTTGGCCTATAAGACAAAATACATGAGGAAGTCCAATGGTCGCTTTAGTTGTCAGAGAAACTCCCGTTGACATTAAACGCTAATGTGATCAACATTAGCGTACGCAGATCTATACAATTTAGATCGTAAAAGGGTAATTAAAATACCGCTTTCCGTGTATCTCATTTGGTTTTTAAGAACTTTGTGTTGTAAGGAATTCGCAAAACCGAGTAACTTTTCTTTATAATTGAAAAGCAAAAGGGGCTTGGAGGCTGATTTGAAGTGGTCACTGGGTGGGCGCATGGACCTCAAATAGAGAACAATCCCTTTGAGGTTTGTAGTTTGTACGCGGTACTCATGAGAACTAAGATGTTCGCCTCAAACACTAGACATGAAGAACATGCAGCTTTACGACGGGTCATTTGTATCTGTAGTTTAATATACCCACATTTATATAGGCAGTATAATTTTTGTAGTAAGTGTATTGTATTTCAAAACTGCACCAATTTAGCTAATTCTAGAGAAAGATGTAGAGGAAAATATATTTTACTCCTCATCATTGTTCGTTGTTTATTGTCCTAAATGGCTTTAAAATAAAACAGTGAATTGTGCTGAAATAATTTATTTCTCATTCTCTACAATATTCGATACAAGTTCCGCTACGATAATAGACATTTATTATTGTCAACCATAATATCCATAACATCAGCCAACTTCTAACCATATTTGTAACTACTACATTAAAAACCGTTGAGATTTCTAATAATCTCGTAATTTTCTCATAAAACGATTTGCGAATGATATTTAATACATTATATTTTATTAATCGAGTACTTACTTATAACTTTCGCATTCCAACCAAACCTATATCCAATGAATTATATGTGAGTAAGCAACTGGTACTTGAATAAAATAAATATAATTTGTATGAAAGAAAATAATATGGTATTTTTAATAACTTCAGCATTTTTGACTAGACTAAATGATATACATATCAACAAATTAATCGCAATAACAAAAATTAACACAATTTTTATTCGAAATAAATAAAATTCGGTTTACATATTATATTCTGGTAGTTACAAAAACAAGCGATCACAGTGACAAATTTGAATTCGTATTTATTTATGCTTTACTCCTACTATTTGGATACAATGAAATTTAAGTTTTACGTGTGAGTTTTGTAAAGACTGAACAAAAGATTATTTTTGCTAGCAAAAACCTGACGTATTAATGGTGTATTAAGACAACTAGGGAACTTATCATATTAATATCAATATCAACGATAAAACCAATAAATTTTTGACAAGCAAAAGTATCACAAAAATCATATACAATGGAATAGCCTTTAGCTACTCCAACATAACAATAAAAAATGTATGTATTGAGATTATAAACTGTATAAGCAATTCCGATCTAAATCTATAATAATATAATTAGTAATAAATATGCAACAATTCAAATATTTGGTTTGTATTCTTACATCACAAACGGATAATTTATTTATAATACATAATACATATTGCATACGCTATAATTTTGCAATTGCATATTAAAATATTATATTTAAATATTGTTCTATTCACATATACTGTAATCAAATCTCGCACAGTAACAAAATAAGATCAATTATTTAGAACTTAAATCTAGAGGTATAACAATGATTAAATCTTAGCATATCTGCTCACTTAAGGAACGAAATATTGAAGGGGTACAATATACCTAAAAACATATAGGAACTCTCTCGGGGATACAGCAAACTACGGTTGGGATCCAGTAGATATTTCATTACTTCAGATAATTACGACCATTTTCAAAGTAAACGTTAATGTTGCCGTGGAAACTGATCTCCGATTCAAGAATCAGATTAATGAGTAGTAAAACATTAAAAACTCAACATTACGGATATACTATGCCTCCGTCATATTATCTTTATGTTATTTTTGATCGACAAATCATGCGTTTATTTGGCACGATCACACTAAAAGTTACGCTATTCGCGTGGTCAAAACTTGAAAAACTCGTCGGAGAACGTAGAGTATTTATTGAACTTGATATCATCAACTTTTGAGCGTCAATATGAACCTGTTGACGTCATTCCATAAATTGACGCACTAACATTTTACCGAACAACAAAGTTTAAGAAGATTTCAAGAGTTTTTGTTTCGTTTGCATTGTAGCCGCCTAGTCGAATCCGGTCTTCGTTCCACCTACCAATTACTGACTTGTACCGAAATGAATAAGCAAATCTGAATTTAGATACTAAAATACTAAGCAATAAAATACCTTGCTACTTTTGCAAAATATATGAGCGAAGAATCTTCGTGAGATGAGAGATTTATGAAAATAGATATAGCAAATATACCACATAATACTGATTTCTATTAGTGATGGCATTATGGTACGATGGAAAAGAAAATCATTGATAAATATTAATTAAAACAGATAAATTTTCAACTCATTTTTGACAATAAAGAGATCAAACAACCCAATAAAGTAACAATTCATATTTAAGATATGTACGATACTACTCTACGTTCAGAGAATAAATATACCACGTGTGACTTACTCGCAGCAAGCAACGATGGAAAAAGGAATTTTAATTCTATTTATGTACATAATATGGATGTGCAATTTACAAATATGTCAATATTTTAGGTTTGCAGGCTACGAGTAAAATAATAAGTAACATAAATATGTACGTATTTTTATCATTCATCATTTATCATGTGGAAATCATATAATTGATCTGTAAAGGAACGGTGACGGAAAATACCGCGACGAACCTGCATGCCCGAGAGTTATAATGATCTCAAAGGCACGTGAAGTCCATCAACCCGCATTAGGCCTGTGGGGTGGACTATATCCTTCTGATTGTAAGAGGAGACCTTAACGTGCAGTGAGTAACCCACTCATTGGGTTAAAGGGTTAAAGACGATTCCTTTTTCTACCGTAACTATGCCCCACTTCCTTCATATTCCTTATCACACGATACAACTCTATAAACGGAATGTGAATACAAAATAAATTCATACAAAAATGTATAATACCGCAACACCAAGCTCAGAAGGCCCACGGTTCCAAATACAATAATCAAAAATAAAACAATAGAGGGGGGTACTAAAATGTAGATCTTATATCTAAAATATTTTTCGATTCTTATCTACATATTGTAACTAATGATGTAAAATTGATTTCAAAGATAAAAATCCTCCACAGATAAGTTTATTAAATGTAGCGTGTCTTCTAAACTACGTATATCAATGTCACTATGACAATGAGTGGTACAACGATTTATGATTTATATGATTTATATTTATGATTAACGTAATATTTTTGGTTTGTTTTCAAAACTGTGAGAGGTTAAAAATGAACGGATTTATTGTTGATTGTTAATAATTTATAAATAACACATTGTGTCATTGGACGTCCAAAAATTTTAATATTGCCATCTTGATCTTTTGTTTATTTTAGACATTTTTACACCTGTTTCAGTAACCAAAATAAGGTTTCCCTTTAAAGAAAGAGAATGTATTCTTTAATAATAAGGGTTAAATAATTAATTCTGCTTACAAATAAGGACGTAATATTTAGTAACTATAGACTTGTGTGGCAAATTTTAATTTTGGCAAACTCCATGGCAATTCGTTTCTTTAGCGTTTCAATTAAAATATAAGAACAAAAGTAGGTATATTAATTAATTACATACGCGCTTTGAATGATAAATTATTTTACGTTGTTTTATAGTGTACCAACAGATGGCGCGCATTTCAATAGAATCTATTGTGTGCCTTATAGAATAGACATTTAAGGTTCCTTGTCGTGCCGAGTTCATGAAATGACGTACGGTTTGATGTCACACGATATCGGTATGAAATCTTTTGGGACTTAGTGAATCAGGGCCCAGTGAGGCGCGATTCCGTACGAATTTAATTCATATGTTGACGCACGAACTCAACGCCAACGTCATACTTCCCACGGTATTTCAAAGATCGGGATTGTTCGTGCACGAACGTACGTATACACACGAGTTGAATTCGTACGAATTTAACTAATGGGCACAAGTACGTACACGCAAGTTAAATTCGTACGGAGACGCGCCCAAATTGGGCGTGGCCTCTGGTGCATATAGCGCTGGGGGTACCATCGGAGCGTCCGGTAGTAGGTATTGGGGTATCCAGTGATTGTAAACTAGTTCGACGCGCGTTCAAACCGAGCGCGGCCTTTGTCGGTTGTCGTATACAGCCCATCGGTGTTTCCTGTACCCAATACCCACTATTGGGGTGTTCAGTGATCGTAGACCACGCCCCCGGGGCCGGGCAGCGACGACCTGCCGGCCAGGAAGGTGTCCACAGCGCGAGCAGCTTGCCGCCCCTCGGAGATCGCCCACACCACCAGCGACTGTCCGCGCCGGCAGTCTGACAACAATAGCGAGTGTTATGGACGAATTTACAACCAGAGAGTAACGTTGATTGCCTACTTTTGTAAATAAAAGGCTTCGAACTGAAAAAAGTAGCAATAAAGTGGCTTAAACTGAGCGTATCAGGACCTTTTGTACTGTGCCGTGAGCATGATGCCTCCAAAGTATTCGTGCAGTAAACGCCAGTCATTAGTATGTCGTATGTCAGTCTGTGTTGACATCTTTCTATACTAATGCTATTAAGGGAGTTTGATACGATTACTATACGACACTGCGTAAGTTCATGCTCGACGCAACGGATGAAGTTAAAGATGTTATTGGCCGAGACGATTCTTTAGATACGTTTAGCAAGTTTTACGGCCGCACTCAGAGACGTCATTTAACTTGATGTTCATTAACAAACAAATAAAAAAGTCTTTATTCGTATTGGCATAAGTGTCATCGTTATTTACATAATGAACCATTAACGTTAATGAATGCCTCTGAGCACGGCATTTAATCGTGTAAAAACTGCTCCTGTCACAAAGATGAAAGCCTTTTTTACATCAATAACACTGGCGGAGAGCGTGTGCATAGTTATGGACGAGTAGTTGTGCACACAGCCAAGTTGTGTGTACCGACATGGCCTAATAACTTTACTATTACCTAGACCATCCTATAGACTTATAGATAAAAGATTTTTGAATAATTTGTTGGCGCCCATAACACAAGTTTGATTTTGATATGGGCACCACGGTTTTAATAAAATCACTTTAAAATTGTACACGTGTAGAATAATTTGATATGTACCTATGTATGTACATCATTATATTTTAAGTGTTTATCTGTACAACATTTTTTGCAAATAAAGATTTATTATTATTATTACCTATAAGTGAAACGAATCTGAACATCTTCGATTATATAATCACAGGTTGTATATAATTACACACAAAAAATGTAAATAATACATACCTCCTGCAGCGAAGACATTGTTCAAAGGCGTCTTGTAAATGTTCGACTTTTCGGTCTCCACGTTGCTGCGTGCGTCCAGCGGCAAGTCTGCAATCACATAATAACATCAGACATGCCTTTATGTGATTGTTATTAAGTCGGTACAGGGCTATTTTTAGTCATTACATTAAATATTTTATCAATGCATAAATTAAAAAAGTTGTAAGATTTTTTAGAGCGACTATACTTTTTGAAATTTTATTTATAGGGGAATCAAGTTTCAAAACCATACACATTACTGTGTCATCAACCCTATTTAGAAGTTACACATACTGAGTTGATAAGTAATGTAGAATGTTGGACCCGGAAAGCCCATGGCGGAGGGAATCATTCGCAGGACGCAGTGATCGAATACTCTGGTCTTTAAAGGTTTGCTGTATTGGCGAAGAAAAATACCACTCAGCCTCCTCAACTCCTAAAAGCATCATAAAGCAATGATGTTTGTTTTAAATTAAAATAAAACATCATGTTTAAATTAAAGCAAAACATTGCTTTGTGATGGTTTTAGGAGTTTGTAGTAACCCCCCTGATCCACTCACATTGCAAATGAAATGACAAAACGCAGTGTATACCGAGCTGATAAGCAACGTATCGCTCGGGCCCCAGGAAGCCCATGGCCAGCAGTATCAAGTCGGCCCTGTACACCTTGGCCGTGCCCTCTACTTCCTTCATCTCTCAGCGTCCTCCGGGGCACCGCGTCCACTCCACCTACCTCCACGGCCGATACTCCGCATATTCCTTAGCCCACATCAGTCCACTGCTGGCCGTAAGGCTCTCTCTAGTCACTGAGCCCGATCTTCGGTACTCTTGATCCAGTTACTTCCGCAGATCCTCGTGCATCCTGATCAGAGGACCTACACTACCTTTGCCCCGACCCGGTCTCTACCCCAACCGTGGTCAGTGGAGCTTGCTAACCTTCAGAGCCATGGGACCCCAGATTTCTCACCTGAATTCTCTTATCGATTTCCTTCACGAAGCCGTCCTTACTTAACGGATCCACGTACGTTGCAAATAATGAAGAGACATTTCGAAGTGTTTAACAGTACGTACCGAGCTGATTAGCAACGTATCGCTCGGGCCCCAGGAAGCCCATGGCCAGCAGCACCAGGTCGGCCCTGTACACCTTGGCCGTGCCCTCCAGCTCGCGCATCTCCCAGCGGCCCCCGGGGCCCCGCGTCCACTCCACCTCCACGGCCGACACTCCGCACACGTTGCCCTCGCCTGGAACACCACGTTAAATATAGAACCAGCTAACAAACAGTGTTGCACGCCGGGCCGCCGCTGCTCTACTCTCGCGAAATCTCAAATCAGCCATTTTTCTTCGTATTTATTACTTTTATTTCATTAATATTGCACTTTGAGGTAATGCAAGTTTATTTTTGTTCTGGTATCAAGGGGAAACTCTTCTTAGATACCCAATGCCTTGCCCATACCCTTTCCGGGCGTTCAAGGGCGCCGATTACGATATTTTTATTAAGCATTGTAGCACTAGTCAATGTCACATTAAATTTATCCCCTAAAACGATTAATATAATGAGAAATTGAATGACACGCAAAAGCTAGTGGGTGCCTTTTTTTAAATGTCACCTGTTGTGGTAGATTAAAATATGGTAAGGGAAGTTTGTGCATGCGGTGAACATTTTTCCTCTACAACATCCAGTGACCTTCGAATCCCACTTATCATAGGAGCGGCTGAAAAACAGTGTTGTTTGTGACTTTGTGAGACAGCAAATATAGTCGTAGCGCGTGCATAATTCGCTATGTGTTTTTACAAACTTTACAGGAGACAAGAAACATGGTTCAAATTCTCGTAGCAGTTTCGTTGTATGAATGTCACATGGCTACATTCCGTAACCCTTGTAACTTCTGAATAGTTTAATTTATCACATAGCTGTTTTTACAGTGCATGTTTATTGAAATAACGATTTAAACTGCTTGAAAAACCGGAAATGACTAAATAACACATAGCGACTTTTGCACGCGCAACGACGATATGCAATTAGCAATTACGATTATAGTAATTAATTTTTTGTTTCATTGGTTTGACCATATTTAGTTGCAGTTTGTACTTTTCACTTAATGCATACTTCGATTTTTAATAAACTCCTAAAAATATAAAATGAGTTGTTTGGTGGAATAAAACGCGTTTGTGTAAAAGTTCGTGAAATTGGAGACAACCCTAAAAATATATTTTTATGGTTTGTTTACATTGTGTCCAGATCGAATTTGCACCAAGTATACCTACCTTATTATATATTATTATGGTAATAAAAACTTAGAATTAGTGCTGGCATGTATTTAATTTTATTTATTTAATTACATTACCATACAATGCTCTTTAATGCTAATTCTTAGCATTGTATGTTAAGTTTTACTATGAAAAAATCTTTAAAAATAAAACTCAAAACTTCAGACCATGTTATTTATGCAAGCACTTGACATTTTAAGATATCGCATGTTTGGCATGGCAAAAAGTTTAGACGTGCAGTTGAATAAACAAAATTTACGAGGATCAACTAAGTTAATCATTGAAAAAAATTAAAACCGAGTCTTATTAGTTTTTAACAATAGGGTTGTGTACTTCGAATCAATTGAGATTATTTAATGAACTGTCATGAACACTACACCTTCCTACATTTTGTATGGCGAACGCACGGGATGACGTCATAGTTTTTTCGAGTCAACTGACTAACTTTTTAACGTTTTCGCGCTGAGCAAAATTCATTATTTGGTCTCAAAGGTGGGCTAGATTTTCAGCTAGTCGTGAATGCACCAGCTTTTTAGCACAATTATGTTTTGAAATTGATCGTGAATGGTGAACAAACCCCCATTAAAGTCAAGGTCACAGGACAGAGAAAAATACAAGTCGAGCAAAAAAGCGGCACAGTTGTACCATCCTTTTCTCGAAGCAATTCGGGCCATTTTCAACTCCCTGTAACTCCATTGTGGATAAAACTAGGAGCCTGAATTTTTCGTAGCCAGGCAAGTATTGTATAAACACGATATAATTAAAATTTCATTCAATTTCAGCCAGTAGTTTAAGAACTATAACTAGTCAAGTTTTTTCATTTTGTCACTCACTCACCGATCATCAAAATTCTAAGGCACTTCTAGCAAACATAGAAGCTTCAAATTTAGAATACAACTAGTGTTTAGCGTATAAGTCGAGGAAAAATAAAAAAAATTCAATTTCGGTCCAGTTTTCTAGATACTCCAACTGCATAAATAACTTTGTAAACCTGTACATTTGTATGGTTTGTATTACATTTTCAGTTAGATTGACAATACAAAAATAAATGAGATACCACCAAAAACAATACTTGTAAAAAAACACAAGTCTCGCAACTCAGCTCTTGCACTGTGTTTTTTACAAGTATTGTTTTTGATGGTATTGTAATATAAGAAAGACATTATGGCATACCATCATCTAAGAACTCTTTGGTGAGCGTGGAGAACTTCCTCGGGTCGTTGCCGAACTTCACCTTCACTTCCTCGTGTCCATAGTCCACTCTGTTAAAAAAAATCAATACTTTATTGAACGCAAAAATTTTTTTTTTTACAAAAACACTGTTAAATTCCAATTTTAGCGACAATAATACAAATTGTGGGCCATTGAGATTCGAACCAGGACCCTCGATTCCTCCTTCCTTCCTTTCAGCCCTTGCTAGTCCACTGCTGGACACGGGCCTCCCCTAATCGACGCCACTCCGCCCGCTCCTGGGCCCTCTGAATCCAACGGTTTCCCGCTGCCTTCTTCAGGTCATCAGTCCACGTGTTCGGAGGGCGGCCTGTGCTCCTTTTGCCTAAACATGGTCGCCATTCGAGGACCTTTTTTCCCCATCGGTTGTCAGTCCTGCGAACGACGTGGCCAGCCACTTTAATTTGCAAACTTTGAGAGCTGTGTCGGTCACCTTCGTTCTTAAACGGGTTTCATCATTTTTGACTGTCACGTAGAGACATACCGAGCATAGCTCTCTCCATTGCACCCTCACACACCCTCTATTAAGAGGTCTTATTCTACAAGAAAACGTATAAAATGTGAATACCTGAAGACTCGCGGCCACTGCGGCCAGGGGTTGTCGGCGCCGCGGGCCTTCTTGGGCTCGGGCAGGATCTCGAACGTCGTGATCGACTTGGCGCCCTGCCGCAGCGATGTCGCGATGCAGTCGCACCTGAGTAAATAATACATTAACACGTGTGGATAATTTGTATCAACACATAAAGGTGCTATGCTAGGAAACACAGAACAGAAACAAAACAAGAAAGACATGAAGAGCTGTTAGTCTCTACCTGAGTGATGACGTAATCAATGGCCAACTTTAGCAGCTCTCACCTAGCGTTTTTATTGAGTTAGAACATACGTTTTTATTTTGTTTTAAAGCTAATATGCTGTAGAATAATAGTAAGTCACAAAATATCCCAGTTATACCGGGATAATTTTGAAAATTTTTGAAATTACTGAAAATTATTGCCATAAACAATTCATATTTGTTACAAAAGTCAAAGTTTAGGCCATGATAGATTCTATGTTGTTTTGAGTGCTACGTGTTATTCTATCCTCACTGCCAAGTATTTGACGTATTATTGTTTTTTATTTCAACGAAATCGACCCACTACTTTGAAAGAAATCGCTTTTTTTATACATAGGGTCTACAATAAAAAATCAAAATCTTAATTTATCAATAAAGACTAGAATTTTCTTTTTTTACCTGTTTTTCTATTTAATTTTTGGTCTAGTTTCACCCTCTTTAATCATAATACGTTAGAGTAGTGTAGAATGTCGCGTTTGTAGGTTGGTTTAGCTGGGTGGGACTCACCCGGTATCGCCACCACCGATGACCAGCACGTGCTTGTCTTTCGCGGTAAGGGCCGGGGATTGCTTGGTGGCGGGCGGCGCGCTGCCCGCCTGCTTCTTCTGCCACGTCTCCAGGAACTCCATGGCGAAGTGGATGCCGCTCAGCTGCCGGCCCCGCAGCGGCAGGTCGCGCGGCCACGTCGCGCCCATGCACAGCACTAGCGCGTCGTACCTGCGGAATCATTGCCCGGTTACACTAAAAAAATTACGATTTTTGACTTTTTTGTGCTCTATGAATTAAGTCACTTACTCTACAGTAGCTAAGTTACTCAGCTACTACTACTACTCAGTACTAAGTTACTTAGCTACTCTACAGTAGCTAAGTAATCAGATCAAATGTCTTATCTCTTTAATGTACTAGACATCGCCAAGTAGTCTGACATTTGACTATTAATATGAGTGAGAAGATCTTTAGCCAGGAAATTTGAATTTGACAAGTATCGGAGCGAACGTCGTATATACGTCATGTTTGTCTATGTGTGCATGTACTCAAACTAATGGTAGTGTGCGTGGCGTGTTTTTTTTTTATGAATTTCATGTATGTATTTGTAATGTAAAGTACAATTTAAATATTTATTGTGCCAAATTCCAAACTGCTCCGTTCGCGTAGTAAACTATAAATTACTATAAACTATAAAATTTTCGCTTGACGTAATAATATATAAGATTAGTTCACACCTCGTACTGATCAGTATTTGGATGGGTGATCACTGGTAGCAAATTAAATGCGCGTTTCCGTGCTTCGGAGGGCACGTTAAGCCGTCAGTCTTAAAATCTGTTTGAAAACATCCGCCCGGGTTAGCCACTAGCCCGTGTCTCTACCAATCGGCACTGGAGCAGCATGGTGGAGTATGCTCCAGATCTTCTTCCGTTGCAGGGAGAGACCCGTGCCCAGGCCCAACAGTGGGCCATAAGAGGGTTGCAGCCAACGGCATAAAAAGCTCACTCATTGGCCAGATCGCTGGCGGAGATGTCCTTGCCGACGTCGACGTTGCACTTGAAGGAGATGCCCTCAGCGGCCAACAGCCTGACGCGGCGCGCCACCACCTCCTTGCTGAGCTTCATGCTGGGGATGCCGTACTGCAGCAGCCCGCCCGCGCGGTCGTTGCGCTCGAACACCGTCACCGTGTAGCCCGCCTGAGGAGATGCCACGTATTAATCAAACACGAAACGTTTATTTGCATATTTGCACAATAGGTATAGGAGTTGTTATAAATTATTTTTCATCCCATCTATTCGAAAAGTACGACTTTGCTCCCCTTTAAGTGCGGCCAGAGTTGGTGTTTTCTATAAGAATTTTTTTAGCGGGCACGAATGAGTTTTTCCTCCCTCTTCATAAGTTCCACATTCAAAAAGTGCGCGGCAATGAACTTATCCGCGCACTTTTTGAATTTGGAATATCTTAGTGTTCACCGCCAAAGAAATCGAATACAGAACTACAGCCCGCGTTTTTGTCAAGTTTCACGGATTGTTAGAAATGAGCCAGATTCAGACATTATTTCAAACACGCAGAATATAAAATCTACAACAATCTGTATTCCTAATAAAACTGCAAGTAAGTAAAAATAAATTTTCATAATTGCGAAAACGTTTCATATGTAAATATAACTTTTTTGTTGTTTTATCAGATACTATTTAATTTCAATTTAGTTGTTACTCTATGTTTTATTAAATAATAATATTACAGTAGAATATGAGGCCCCTTTCATTTTCTCATAGAGGGTGATGAGAAGTAGAGTGTATCACTCGGGACAAAATATATTTTTGGCTCGGGCGACGTACTTTGAATCCGTCGCTACGTTCAGGATTCTACTAAAGAAACCCTCGCTTTTAATTTAAATTCGATTACTTAATTTAATTTGTGTTTGTACCCATCTTTAGAAACATTGTTGCCGGGAGTTTTTTTCCGCCTGCTTTTTTCTCCTGGTCTACGTTAGCCTGAGGGGCACCGAAAGCTGATGCTAGATGTAAGATAATGTTCTATCATGTATGACGTTCATTAAGTGTACACAACTCGTACCTGAATAAAATACTTTGATTTTGATTTTTGATTTTTTTTTGATTGTCTTTGTTTAATTCTTTCTAAGACCTTAAAAAGCACCGATAACTTTTTACAAAGTTACGTGCGCTTTATAAAATTAAATATCACTTGCTACAACAGTGAAAGAAAACATCGAGACGATTTTTGATTTATTGCAAGAGGTGACCAGTGATCTATGAGACTGATCCTACAGTATAACACCGATAACAACATCGAATATGTAAGGTTCACTTCATATAAGGGTGTACTCCCGTCAGACTAAACGACTGGAAGGTAGTCTTGCTCAGATAGTATCAACTGTAAGTGTACCCGATGTTTAGTTAAAAATCTATAGTTCAGGATATTGCAGATGACGTCACTTGAAGTTTTGCAAGAGGCCTCAAAATATAATTATAATATAGTATTACCTTATTCAGTTGATGAGCGCAGGCCAAGCCAGACGGCCCGGAACCCACCACAGCTACTGTTTTGCCGTTTCGATGCTCGGGGATCTGAAATTAATTAAGTTTATTTAATTTATTCTGTTTCACAAGTTACAATAACTTTACTAACACAATCTCAACACGATGTGAGACAATTTTTTTTCTTATCTTGTGTTTTGGATGAGCAGATATGATCGCAGGAGATGTTATGTAAATATGAAGCATCCATCTTAGTCTTCATGAATAAACTCTAATACGACCTCAGGCAGGATTCCTATCCAATTTGAGATTGAATGTAAGGGGTTTTTGCCTGTTTGTTTCATATTTATTGTGATTACAGGTTTCAGATAATAAAGTCTAGTCGCACAGATAGTAAATCGTAAGCGATCGAAAGAATGTTCTCGTTAACCCGCCGTCGGTACGTTGTTATCGATAAGATAGCAGTCGTTACACCTTGTCGGAGGCCCTATGGCCGGTTTGAAAACACATAACATGGGTTGCCCACTAGGGATCCTTATAGGCATCCTTTTGTTTAGGTGCCCAGTGGTGGGACAGTGGGACACAAATGGGTAATTATGCAGTTTGATTACTTTTACGAAAAACGGAGAAAAGGATTTCTGGCGCATCTCAATATTTTTCGAAAAATAGAATTTTTTAATAAATAATTTTGACGCCTACAATTCGGTTCTGTTTTAACTGTTCTAACCTAACCTAACCAATTTTAATGCTACCAGAACCGAATTGTAGGCGTTTTCTCCTCTCTACCTTCAAATCACATCTTAGTTTGGGCTAAATATGAAGCATGGTCAAAATTATTTATTAAAAAATTCTATTTTTCGAAAAATATTGAGATGTGCCAGAAATCCTTTGGCACACTTGCTTGTATCGTCGAATAGAAGACCAAATTTGAGCCAAATCGGTTATAACAACTTCAAAACCCCATAACTCATGGAGTTTATGGGAAATTTCAGCCTCCCCCCATGGAATATCACTTACCGTGTGTTTGTGTGTGTGTTTCCCCCCACCCTAGCGCAAACATCAAAATATCGATTATTTATGAGAACTTCAAAACCCCATAACTCATGGAGTTTATGGGAAATTTCAACCTCCCCCCATGGAATATCACTTACTATGATGCAATCAACAGCTTCATGCAAAAAAATATTTCCATCGTTTTTCGGAAAAGTAATCAAACTGCATAATTACCCACAAATGGGTTGCAGCCAAGCACATCAATCAGCAGTTGTTTAAAGTGCTTGGTACTCACGATGGGCTGGATCCACCCGTTGGCGAAGGCGTGGTCGATGATGGCGCACTCGATGTTCTTGATGGTGACGGGCGGCTCCGAGATGCCCACCACGCACGCGCCCTCGCACGGGGCGGGACACACGCGACCCGTGAACTCTGGAACAAAGAACTAACTTCATAATATGCATACCTGAGGAGGTGAATATGGATCGATCAAAATTCCCTGTGAAACCAACAACTAACCCATATTCGTGCAAATAAATGATTTTCATTTCATTTCATTTCGACTTTATTGTTTACTAGCTGACCCGGCGGACTTCGCTCTGCCAATTAATTTGACTGAATCTAGTCTAGCAATAAATATAGCCTATGTTGCTCAGGGTGATTGTAGCTTTCGAATGGTGAAAGAATTTTTGAAATCGGCACAGTAGTTTTTGAGTTTATTCATTACAAACACACACACACACACAAATACAAATTTTTCCTCTTTAAAATATTAGTGTAGAAGAAAGCTGAGGTCTGCGAGCGTAGAAAAATAACTAAACTTAACCTAAAATAAGTCTTTAGTCGTGTAAATATTGACAGCACCGGTCTGTGCTGTGTCTTAGCTGTAGTCTTAAGCTGTAAGAGGATAGAAAAACTATTTTTTTACTAGACTGTGCCCGCGGCTTCGTCCGCGTGGATTATAGACCTTGGTCCAGAGAGGGATAAAAAGTATCCTATATGTTAATCCAGGTTCTGATCTATCTGTGTACCAAATTCCATCCAAATCTGTTCAGCCGTTTTTGCGTGAAAGAGTAACAAACATCCATAGTCACAAACATTCGCATTAATAGCGCAGCGCCACTAATAGCTCGGAGACCGTGCAGTGAGACACAAATGGGTGACAGATAACGCAGGCCTGGCACCGCACTCACCGGGGAAGTTGTTGGTCTGCAGCAGGTGGTGCAGCGCGGTGGCCCAGTCGTTGCGGTATATGAGGTCGTTCCACTTGGGGATCAGGTTGGCCAGCGGGCAGCCGTGGCCGCTCTGGCAGAAGGGCACGCCGCAGTCCATGCAGCGCGCCGCCTGCACGCGCAGGCCGCGCCGCACGCCCGCGCTGTTGTAGATCTCCTCCCAGTCGCGCATGCGCTTCTCGGCCGGCCGGTACATCACCGTCTCGCGCGGGTATTTGATGAAGCCCCTGCACACGCAACAATCACAATATTGTTTAATGTGACACACGCATCGACGTCGGTTGAAAGAGATTTGCGCAAGTATGTGACTGGAATTAGACGTCGTTTTGAGATACACGGCACGTATATTACGAATACTATACAATTATAAGTCAATATCGGAGGACCGCCCAGTCATTTCATTGTGTACGGCGGTGTATCCACCAATAGTGGAAGTAGCTACATTAATAATAGGACTGTGTCCGACGAGTCGATTGAGATACTTGTAATGTTAAATGAACTGTCATAAACACTACCCCTCCATACATTTTGTAGGATGAACACACGAGATGACGTAACAGTTTTTCGAGTCGACTGACTAATTTTTTATTGTTTTCGCACTCAGCAAAATTAATTTTTTAGACATATTGGGAGATGGGGAGATTTCTAGATAGTAGTGGATAAAGCTTTTTAGCAGAATTACATTTTGAAATTAATTGTGAATGGTGGACATCCCTATTTCCCTATTCAACAGGCCATACACACAAGCCACCTTGGGCACTGCCCTAAAATCCGCTTAGACCAATCCAATGTCTCTTGTATAATGTCCCTTAATTAGAATTATGTAATTGTTATAACATTGCCACTTGATTTTCTGATATTTTTATTGGAATAAATTTCGATTAATAAATACGGCCAACCCAATAACACAAATAAATTATGATCATAGTATTTTAGCTGGCAATACTGACCTGGTCTTATCGAGGACCTTCTCCAGATTCTTCTTCTCTTGCTCCACATCTCTTACAGCCTCCTCGATGTCGACGATGCCGTTCTCGTCCTTGCCGTTGGCCTCCACCTTGGGCGCTCCCTGCTTCAGTGCCATCTGCTTCAGAGCCCGCTGGTACTCGTAGGGGAACACTTTCACGAACTTCTTGGCTGGCTCCGGCCAGGTCTCCAGCATCTCCTTGGCGATAAGTGACCTGGGTACGTATGGGAAGGCTGATAAAAACTTTGCTTTGTTTATTTTTGATGACATGGGGGGTGGGAGGTCGAGACGGTGATTACGTCAGCAGTAGTTATGTTTTTTTCGACATAGTCAATAAAGTTTGTTACTTTAAATGAATATTATGTGCGTTAAAGTCCTCTATCCTAAGCCCATTTTTATAACTGCTGCTCCTGAATCAATAAAAAACATAATACATTAAAAGAAAAATGCAAATAGGTACCAATGTTTACGTAATCATGGGGGGGGGGGGGGGGGGGGGTAAGAGCTTTGCTTACTTTTGCTGACAAGAGGGAGGATGGGTAGTATAAATAATTGTAATAAATCTGCTTATGTAATACTTTAACGGAATACCTCTCCGATCCACTTTAATCCTGAATCCCATATAAGTCACAAGTGATATGAGTTGTGTACACACCCAGTATACTCGAGGAACTCCTCGAGGAGCGTCTGCACGTAGCGCAAGTCGTCCTCCTTGTCCAGGGGCAGCAGCTCCACCATCTCCGGGTTGCACTTGCCCTTGAACGAACCGTCTATGTCGTACACGTACGCGATTCCACCTGTAATAAAAAATATTATAGAAAACTTTATTTAATTTATCATAATTATTGATTTTTGTAACAATGACTTAATAGCGAAATTTGAATCACAATGGCATACATTTGATTTTTCTAGGTAACATTTAACGAAAACGATTTAATTTTTTGGGTCATATTATTATGCATTTCACAATATTAAATGTTACCTGCTATAGCAGTGTAGGAAATTATTGTTAGGTCACCTTCATGCCTGAGGGTGTTCCGTAATGTTCTTAAAGGCACGTGACCTCTATCAATCCGCAATATGTCAGCGTTAGGTTGTAGTTAACTAGATCTACACTACATCTACACTATTACAAATCTTCTAATTACTAACTGACCCCGCAAACGTTGTTTTGCCATATAAGTTATCGAGCGTGATGAAGTTATTAAATTACTAAAACAACTATTAACAAATAGGGGTTGGTGATAGAAAGGTGAAAATATAGGGTTGTATATATTTTTAATGCCACATTAAAAAATATAAATAAAAAAAATTGTCCAAAAAATAAAATAACAATGTTAGGTGTGGATAACCCTTATCACTTAGGGATATGAACAATAGATAGCCGATTCTCAGACCTACTGAATATGCATATAAAATTTTATAAAAATCGGTCAAGCCGTTTCGGCGGAGTATGGTAACTAAAACTGTGACATGAGAATGTTATATGACACTTTGCGTGTGCATTCAGCAGACACAATAGTGAAACAACGGGAATGTACCGCACACGGTCGCTGCACAGCGAACGGCACAGCGGTTAAGACAGCTGAAAGCTAGTAGCCAGTGCTCGCTCACCACTCATGCCGGCGGCGAAGTTGCGGCCGGTGAGCCCCAGCACCAGCACGGCGCCGGCCGTCATGTACTCGCAGCCGTGGTCGCCCACGCCCTCCACCACCGCCACGCACCCGGAGTTGCGCACGCAGAAACGCTCCGATGCGATGCCCCTGCCGATTAAATTTGTTCCTTCATTTTTATATTTGGTCGATGATTGCATGCCTCTATGATTATTCTCCAAAGTTCCTCCCCCTTGGTAAAGGATATGGATTGAGATTGTTCTTGTTTGGATGCCAAGATCCCCTTAAATTCTCTATATGTCATGTCAGTAACCCATTAATGACACACTACAGGGTCGGGTCTCCTCTCACAATGAGAGGGATGTAGGCCTTAGTCCACCACGCTGGCCTACTGCGGGTTGGTGGACTTCACATGCCTTTGAGAACATTTTTTTTGTGAACTCTCAGGCATGCAGGTTTCCTCACGATGTTTTCCTTCACCGTAACAGCAGGTGATATTTAATTTTATAAATCGCACATAACTTTTTTACAAAGTCATTGGTGCGTGCCACTGGGATTCGAACCCGGACCCCTCGATTCGAGGTCGAATTCTAAGCCACTGGGTTATCACCGCTATATTCTCTATATAATCTCTTTGAACTGAAGAGTTGCCTGGCAACCAAACAACCAAACAAAAAACTGATCTCAGATTATAGATAACCTAATATCTATAATCTGAGATCAGTTTTTAATTTCCGGCGTATGTCCGTCCAAGAGATGCAATGATAATTTCGAATATAATTCGATTATAATATGTAATGGAATTGATACTAGATATTATTAAAGTTGACATTATTGTATAAGATATTATTCAATTGAGGATTTTACCTGAAATACGCTCTGCCTGATGTTGCGCCATACAAGCACACGTTACCAACGATCACGTTCAGGTGAGATTCGAAAGGAGAGTTCTTCGGCGGGTAGATAATCACCTTACCGCCTGACAGACCCTTGCCTGAAACAAAAAAGTATTTCGTTGATTTAGGATTCATGTATACTTTTGGATTCAAAAGAGAACCGGTTGTGTGATTATCTTGTGCAAGTTCCTGGGTATATCAAATAGATGTTGAATCCTTGGATACAAAGACCACGGGTTAATTATTGAGTATTGGCTACCATTTATATGTACCTCTGGCTTTTTTTCACTTAAACTTTCCTGAGTGTTTTTCTTTAGTGAGTGAGCACAAGTGTTTGTTCTATGTCTGGGTGTTGTTTATCTATTTAAGTATGTGTCAGCTATCTGGTTACCATGACACAAGCTCAAAGCTTAATTAAGGTGTCAGTTGTCCCACAATATATATTTATATATTTAGTGTTTGTACACATTATAAACTCACGCGCATTTTCCGGGTAATCCCGACTACTTTCAAACCGTCGAAACGTGTCGACGTCGAAACTAGCGTCACGAAGAACCTCGGATACGGTTTGAAACTAGTTCGAAACTAGTCGGGCTAACACGGAAAATGCGCGTAAGTTGAACCACAATTTCATGTTTAACTCTGGTTTTAGGCACATTAAATAATTAATAAATATTGTGGGACAACTCACACAAGGCTTTCTGAAGCCAAAGTAAGCTGTAAGCTTGTGTTATGGTAACCAGATAGCTGATAAACATGTAATATATATTTTAAATACATACTTATATAGATAATTTACACCCAGACACAGAGCAAACGCTTGTGCTCATCACACAAATATTTGTCCTGGGTGGGATTGAACCCACGACCTCCAGCGTAGTAGTTAGGGCGCTAACCACTAGACCAACAGGCCAGTCATTTGTTCACAACTCACCAACATAGTCGTTGGCGTCTCCCTCCAATGTGACAGTGATGCCCTTAGAGAGGAAAGCGCAGAAGCTCTGTCCCGCGGAGCCCTTCAGAGAAATATTCACAGTGGTGCCATCTGGCAGGCCGTGTTCACCGAACTTCCTGTGAACCAACAAAAACATTTAAGTTTATTTATAATTATAAATAATATTAGTACAGATTCAGACCTAGTTTTCGCACCTGCTGTTATGTCACCACTACTACCACTATCTATTTAAAACCGCTAAAGTTGGGCTATCGAACCATCCATTCATTCTGTATGACCATTCACACTCGTATCGCGGCAATGTCTCTTGTGTTAACCGTGACAAAAGTTAAATATCGTGACAATCTATTGTGTGCCTTAAAGAATATACATTAAGATTCCTTGTTGTGCCGTTCATGAAATGACGTACGGTTTGATGTCACACGATATCGGCACGAAATCTTTTGGGCTCCGTGAATCAGGGGCCAGATCGCCTCCGATAACGTTTGGTAGCTGATATCTAATGTATCGATGGTATACTCACATAGCGATGTGATAAGACAGAGTGGAGGTGAAGGTTCGGTCTTCGTTGGTGATCCTCATGGTGATGTCCACGTGCGTCTGCGAGCCGTCGAGGATGCCCGCGCATTGCTCGATCAGCTGGTTGTCCAAACGCTTCTCCAGTTGGAAGTCCTGGGGACAAGGCGAGACTGAGTTTAGTTTGAAAGCTACAGATTTCAATCCTTAAGATTGATAAGTGATAACTTTTTGAGGGTAAACCGCTTCGTAACGTAACGCGTTACGACGCCACTCTGCCTGGTAACCATGGAAACTGTCAAAGGAAACATTCAAAAAGAATAATAAGTGTATTTTGTTATAGAAAAAGGCTAAGTATGTATTATAATTATTGTGATTTTGGATTCGGCATTGCGATTATTAGTATTAAATGTCGTTTCTTTTCTTCCTGAGAAACCCCATTGTGTTTTAATTGAACTGTCGTCCAAATCACCAAGAAAACACCGCTTATAAGTTTTCACTTCTGCCGGCACTCCCGGAGTGCAACCCGTTTTATTTTTATTGCAGCACATAGGTCTACTTCACGTACTGATCACACTAAATGGAAAAAATGAAAAACTCAGACTGGCATCGTACCTGTGCCTTCGACCCCCCGACGATGTTGACCCCGGGGCGCATGTGCAACGCATTCTTCAGTATGAGGCTGAGGTTGAGGAGGCGCGCTTTGGGGTTGTCGTTGTTCTCGCGCACCTTCAGCAGGTCCGTGCGGCCGATCAGCTCCTGGAACTTGCGCACACCCACTTCCGCCATGTGTTGCCGCACCTGGTAAATAAGTTATAGTTGGGACGTGGATAAATTAACTTACTAATTGGGTTTTTCGAATTTTTTTGTGATAAATGAAAATATCATGTACAAGTTTTATAACAGAACTAGTTTTATTTTCGCAATAATTCAAAAGTTATTTCAAAATAAAAATTATTGAAAATTTTTGAATCCAGTACCGAAGACACGCCGACAACTCCCGAGCGCGTGTGACGTCATAATGTTAGTTTTCACTCATTGCAGTTGATAGAAAAATGTTCCCCAAGATAACAACCTATGTAATGTCTAATGTCTAGTGACGTGTAATAGCCGTAAACGCTGTACTGTTATTAGATAGCTATAACATTATGACGTCACAACTATGGTGACCAATCATGGCGCGTCCTATAAACGAAATTTAAATAAATAATTTTTATTTGTTGTTTTAACCCATTAATGACCTACAGGGTCGGGTCTCCTCTCACAGTGAGAGGGATGTAGGCCTTAGTCTACCACGCTGGCCTACTGCGGGTTGGTGGACTTCACATGTCTTTGAGAACATTTTTTTTGTGAACTCTCAGGCATGCAGGTTTCCTCACGATGTTTGCCTTCACCGTAACAGCAGGTGATAATTAATTGTATAAATAGC
Organism: Erynnis tages; assembly: GCA_905147235.1. NCBI lineage: Eukaryota > Metazoa > Arthropoda > Insecta > Lepidoptera > Hesperiidae > Erynnis > Erynnis tages. Next base: position 2,177,895 of record LR990076.1, read on the forward strand.
ACGTAACTTTTTTACAAAGTCATTGGTGCGTGCCACTGGGATTCGAACCCGGACCCCTCGAATCGAGGTCGAATTCTAAGCCACTGGGCTATCACCGCTGATATTTTAATTTAAATTTAATATATAAGATAATTTTTATTTAAATTTCATCAATTCTTAATTGCTTCAACGTCCTATTAACGTAACTTTGTCTTCCCTGCGACTGAACACACATACCTCTTCCGCCAACATGAAAAGATAGTTGATGACGTGTTCGGGCTTGCCGGTGAACTTCTTCCTCAGCACGGGGTCCTGCGTCGCGATGCCCACCGGGCACGTGTTGAGGTGGCACTTGCGCATCATGGTGCAGCCTAAGGAACCAATCAATTGTCAACATAGTGTAAATACATACAAAAGTTGTTAAAATAAAAATTAAATATTGATTTACTAGCTGACCCGTCAGGTGTCGCCCTGACTTTAATTTAGACAGTCTATCCAAATAACTTGGGTCTCAAACTATCTCCATGCCAAATTTCATTTAAATTGGGTTCATGGTTTAAAGATAAACACCCCCGGGGGTTTTATTCGTATACTTCCACTTCTCGTGGGATTTCAGGGATAAAAATTATCCTACGCCCTTTCTCGGGTCTTAAACTATCTTTGTACCGAATTTCATCCAAATCAGATCAGTGTTTTAGGCGTGAAGAAGAGACAGACACACAGACAGAGTTACTTTCGCATTTATAAGACTATATTAGTAGGGAGGGACATTATAACTCACCGAGTGCAATAAGAGGAGCAGTGCTGAATCCAAACTCATCAGCTCCGAGAAGGGCGGCCACCATCACGTCGAAACCGGTCCTAATTTGACCATCAGCCTGCACAACCACCCTGTAATAATCAATTTATAATAATTATTAAAATTAAAAGTTATTAGTTATTTTGGTGCACAAAAAGTATAAATTATTTTTTTTAATTAGCTCTGTCATTTCAATAAAAACTTTGACACTAAAATTTGTCTGGAGACTAAGAGAATTTATATTACATAGCAGGATTGAACCCTGTAACTAATCAACATAGCCTTACGAGTTACTTAATATGTTTTAAGATGCACTTTGATAATGAACACTTTTAGATGTGCTGATGAAACAGCTTCACTTCACAGTTAATCTGTAGCCAGCCATTGTTACCTGGATCGCAGGTCATTGAGCACCAGCACTTGGTGCGTCTCGGCCACGCCCAGCTCCCAGGGCAGGCCGGCGCTCTTGATGCCGGTCCACGAACTGGCGCCGGTGCCGCCGTCGTGGCCCGAGATCACGATGTGCTCCGCTTTGCCCTGGGACACAAAACGTCAGATAAAGAAATATGGATGTAACAGTTTTGTTGAATGTCCCGTTGCGAAGGACTCAAGGTATATAAAAAAGTCAAAATATTTAAGACTGTTTAAAACGAATGCACAATTGGTGATGATCATTTTAGAACACCACTCTGGCTAGTATTGACATGTAGAAAAACGTGGGAAGAAATAATATCACAAGTATCTAAATGCATATTATGCTTGAAATGTATTGTTTCCTATAATCGTGCATTTTTATTTAAACTAATGTCAAAAGAAAATTAAAGAAGGAACCTTTGTCTAGCACTAGACTATCATAGTCGATGAAGTTTTAAGAAGAGGCCCTGTTGTTGAGATAGACAACCTAGTCTATACAGAATGGTGCGGATTTAAAAAGTTAAAGGCAATAAGTACATTATAATCAAAGAGTAGAGAGTAAGAGTAGTACCTACTCGTAATTTAAGGATTCCTAATCAAAATACATAAAGAAAAGAGTAGAGAGTAAGAGTAGTACCTACTCGTAATTTAAGGATTCCTAATCAAAATACATAAAGAAGGAAGGCTCTAATTACAAGACTGATGAATATTAGGTGGCAAAAAATGTCATTTACCTTGGCAACTCCAGAAGCGACCACTCCCACGCCAACCTCAGACACCAGCTTGACCGAGATCCTGGCTCGCGGGTTGGCGCATTTCAGATCATAAATTAATTCCGCCAGGTCTTCGATGGAGTAGATGTCGTGGTGCGGCGGCGGGGAGATCAGGCCCACGCCGGGGACCGAGCAACGGGTCTTCGCTATGGCCTCTGTTACTTTGTAACCTGGAAAAAACCATTTTTATTAATGTCTGATTAAGTAACTATTAGATACGAGTATCATTTTGACGAGTCTGAATGAATCAGCTTCTGTAATTTTGTAGGCGGTCTCTAGTCCACGGCTGGGCATGGGCATCCTCTAATCGACGCCACTCCACCCAGTGCTAGGCCGCTTGAATCCAACAGTTTCCCGCTGTCTTCTTATTATCAGTCCATCCGGTTTTCCCCCATTCGAGGACCTTTTCCCCCCACTAGTAATTGGTCCTTCCATTCATTGGTCATTTTCCTTCTGGTTAAATTGAAATCTATAGATTTCAGAAGACTTTAAGCTCGTAATAAATGACCACATGTCAGCAATGTAGGGCAACACTTTGCTGCAAAACTTCCGACTTCAGGAAATGAGGTATATCGGACATCAAAGCTTGTCGTAATCGTAATGTACGCTACCTAGTCGAATTTGATTATTTCACTGACCTCTATTTCAAAGTGAGACTTATTACGACCCGAGTGGCGCAGTGGTTAAGACAACAGTGCGCTGCGCGGAGGGTCCTGGGTTCGATTTCCAGCAGAGCAGAGATTTGAATGATGAATTTGAATTTCTTTCTGGGTGTGTTGTGTGTGTCCATGGCGCCCACGACACAGTCCTAGTGTGGGGCTATGAGTGTGAAGCATTATTTATTTATTATGTAAGTAACGTACCTGGCAATTCGCCCCCTTCTCCGGGCTTGGCTCCCTGCGCCATCTTGATCTGCAAATCGTCAGCGTGCGCTAGGTACGAGGCTGTCACGCCGAACCGACCCGACGCCACTTGCTTGATCGCAGACCGCTTGTTGAACTCTGGGTCCTGAACAGAAACCGACCAATAAATCAGAAATAGGGTATGACATGTATTAAAAATATACATTAAAGTAAATGAAGAGCGGTGATAGCCCAGTGGCTTAGAATTCGACCTCGAATCGAGGGGTCCGGGTTCGAATCCCAGTGGCACACACCAATGACTTTGTAATAAAAGTTATGTGCTCTTTATAAAATTAAATATCACCTGCTGTTACGGTGAAGGAAAACATCGTGAGGCAACCTGCATGCCTGAGAGTGCACAAAAAAAATGTTGCCTACATTTCATTGTGAGAGGAGACACGACCCTGTAGTGGGTCATTAATGGGTTACTGACAAGTTGCCTACATCCCTCTCATTGTGAGAGGAGACACGACCCTGTAGTGGGTCATTAATGGGTCATTAATTACTGACAAGGGCCAAAATGTACTCTAGCAAAGCAAAATAAAAGTAAGTAAAATAATGTTACCTGGTTGAGATATCTATCGGCGTTCTCGCCTCCCTCTCCGGTGTTGGACTTGCCTCCGATACGGTTCATGGCGATCGCCAGTGTTGTGTGGGCCTCCAGCGAGATCGAGCCGAAGGACATGGCACCTAGAGATTGGACCACAGGCAAATATTTAATTATCACACAAAGTAATAAGTAAATGTAGAATGTCACTTATTTAGTTAGTGCTATAATCATTCTGACAGGGCAAAATTTAAGTGTTTTGGTGCAACTGATCTTTGCTTTCAGTTCCTAATATATAGAGTAGAGTATAGATAGCATATTTTCTATATGCTTCCCTGTTCCAGAATGCAGGTCTTCAGTGTATTTTATATCAGTAAGCCCATGGCGGATAGAGCTAAGGAGGATCATCTGTGTACATGAAAAAATGTCCGTCGAAATGCACTAAATTAGGGTGGCGCCACTTTAGCATCAGATATAAATCTTAAAGGAAGCGCCAAATTGGAATATCTGAAAATTTATGAACTTGTAAATTTTTTTACTACGCAAGTAGTTGAAATTTTCAATAAGTAACTACTTTAGTTGACAATATTATTAAATTGGCGTAATTCAATTCGTTGCTACATTCATACCATACCTATGTGTACACCAACGCCATCTAATTCGTTTACAATTGTTAATAAATTGCTACATTCATACCATATCTTTGTCTACAAGATTTTGGAACTGTTATTTACAGCTTACAGCTGGACACTTTTTTCAATGTTCTACATATGAGATGACACTCCTTCTATATATTCTCCATAATTAAGTTTAGTCCCCAATAGTTGATCATAAATTGTAAAAAGTCACATCATTGTGACACAAGATCCCTGCAATCAGTACACTGACCTGTAGCGAACCGCTTGACAATCTCTGAGGCGGGCTCCACCTCGTCGATGGGTATGGGCTCGTCTAACCTCACCAGCTCCAGCTGCCCACGCAGGGTGCACGCTCGGACAGATTCCAGGGCGCTCTCCCTGCGAACAGTTTTTAATACATTGTCTGCTGTCCTAAGCAGGTAATAATACGGCCGTGCGGCGCGACTATACGCTGAACGCGCTATAAACAAACATCATATAACTGACCGCCGCCCCACACTCAGCGTGTACGCGATATACGATAAGCGTGCGATTACCATGAATTTCAAGTCGATTTATAGATATTTAGAATATTATCAAATTTAGATAGCAGGTGCTTTGTAAAATTACCAAAAATTATTTAGTTTTCATACATATTGTGCACCACACACACTACATACAAACCAGCCTTAATGCCGACACATTGGCTTGCCATTCATAAACGCAATTGTTGTGCAAGTCGCAGAATTTGATATTGAACAGATTCATACAGAACAACACTTCTTTCATCATTCTTCTTATTTTTTAAGACAAATACAATAATATATTGAACGATGTATTTGTCATTAAATGATTTGATGCAAGTCGAAGCAGTTTTTGCAGAAGCAGTGAAGTTTTTGATTTGTTTATTAAAAAAGTGTCATAATATTGTTGGAGGTCACACTAAGTTTTGCATATGGCAGTTAAGAGGGCACCGAGGCATTGATATGAAATTTGGGTTCGTTTGATCCCTTGCTGTGTCGTTATTACTAAAGCTATAGCTACGCATTTATTACGTAAGAAATTTAAGGATATACTCTATAAATCATAATAATATATTTCAGAAACAAGATTACTTGTAGTTTCCTTGATAAAAAATAAATCCATAATAAGCTATTAAAAGTTAAATAAACCCATAGCACGGCGTAAATACTTCACGGAAGGTTATCAGTGAAACGTACTTGTATCGATCATAGGCCGAAGAGCTTTTGTTGACGGTGGCCTCCTGCAAGTTGGCGATGGACATCGGGTCGTTGATGTGCTTCTCCCCGCCGGCGCGCCAGTGGTAGTTACCGGGATTTCTAAAATATTACAATATCTTCTTTTAAATAAAATTCTCATGTCACAGTTTTAGTTACCATACTCCTCCATAACGGCTCGACCGACATTTATGAAATTTTATTTGCATATTCAGTAGGTCTGAGAATCGGCTACTGTCTATTTTTCATACCCCTAAATGATAAGGGTTGTCTGCACCTAACATTTTTATTTTATTTTTTGGACAAATTTTTTTTTTTTTTTTTTTTTTAATAATGTGGCATAAAAAAATACATACAACCCTAAATTTTCGCCTTTCTATCACCAACCCCTACTTTTTAATAGTCGATTTTTAACGCTCGATAACTTATATAGTAAAACAACGTTTGCGGGGTCAGCTAGTAACTAATAAAATAATGATTACCACCGAGCTATATGAACTAGAGGACGCATGTGTACGTACTTCGCGTGTAACAAAGGAGACAAATTGTCTTCTTTTAGCGCCACTTCATACCGTTCTCGAACGCACACGTGATCGAAAATAGAGAAAAATGCCTTGTTGTAATATATTAACTTGTACAAACTACACAAAAAAGGAGGACGAGGTACCGGAAACGTTTCCTTTCATCGGTAAGACATGTTGTTATTAAAATGGCACGCTTGGTTTCTATACAGATAATGAGACTTGCGTCCTCTAATTCTGTGATGATTATCATCAATAGGGCATCTACGCTGATTCATTCCAAAATGTAAATTAATTTTATTTTTAAATATTACCTCAAAACCAGTGTATCTCGACAATCGCCATATGCCAATTCATGTCTTTCAAATATTTCTTTCGACAGGATCTCGAAGGTCACTCCGCCTGTAAATAAATATGAATGTCCATAATTTCTTAAAAAGAAAGAAAGAAAGAGAGGGTTGTAGGCCTTAGTCCACCACGGGCCTACTGCGGGTTGGTGGACTTCACATGCCTTTGAGAACATTTTTTTGTGAACTCTCAGGCATGCAGGTTTCCTCACGATGTTTTCCTTCACCGTAACAGCAGGTGATATTTAATTTCATAAAGCGCTCATAACTTTTTACAAAGTCACCGGCATGCCATTTGGATTTGAACCCATTTCGATTTGAAGGTTTGTAGCGCGCTTCACTACTCGTCGCCACTCTTCCTGAACTGCCGCTTTCCTTGTGCACTCATAGAGAGGACTATTAATAGCAGCTCTCACTTGGTCTAGCGCGTACCGAATACAAAATACAACAATCCGCCATGATAACTTAAACACCCATGAGATCGAATTACGTCAATTTACGTCGCGTCTCAGTAAACGTCATTTTTTTCGTTTAAGCGTATACGCGATCTCTGCATTTTTTACTGAGCCGTGACGTAATGACAGACGCCATGACACGGGCGAGCGTTTTGGAATGAATTTAAAACTTAAAATTTAAATGTACTTTTATTGCACAAAAACCTGAATTTTCTACAAAAATATGATATATTTTAGACGTAATAGAAACATTTGAATATCATAGAAGAGTTTTTGAAAATTAGTCATCATGCCTATTGCTTCGTTTACCTAGCCTCGCTCCGCTAAGCTCTTCCACCAGAGCTGTGTTGAGCGAGGCTAGGTAAACGAAGCAATTCTATCTATTGGTCGTTCAAAAACGCATCCCTCCGCAGCCTCACGCGTCACGAACAACACAACCCACCGATCCGGGAGTGCGTGCCCTTGAAGCACTTGTCGACGACCTCCTCGCTGAGCCCCACCGCCTCGAAGATCTGCGCGCCCTTGTAGCTCTGCAGCATGCTGATGCCCATCTTGGCCATCACCTTGGCCAGCCCCGTCTCGGCGGCGCTCTGGTACGCGCCGTATATGTCCGCGTCGGTCACGCTCGGGTCGATGATGCCGTCGTTGCGCAGGGAGAACGCCAGCTCGAACGCGAGGTACGGGCAGATCGCGTCCGCGCCGTAGCCTACGGAACACATGTGGAGGTCAGGTGGCCATGTTTTGAAGTGATAACGTCTTATGGGAGGGCAAACGTGATAACGTCTTATGGGAGGGCAAACGTGATAACGTCTTATGGGAGGGCAAACGTGATAACGTCTTATGGGAGGGCAAACGTGATAACGTCTTATGGGAGGGCAAACCGCTGCGCAACGTAACGCGTCACGGCGCCACTGTGTGATAACTATGGAAATTATCAAATGGAAACACTCATTAACGAAGTGCGTCTAATTAGATGGAACTATGGAAACTGTCAAAAGGAATATGACAGTAGCAGCAGACATCGACAGCGGACAGCAGTAGACATAAATGATATGTGTATTTTGTTATAGAAAAAAGCTAAATATTATAATTATTGTAAGTTTGGATTCGATATTGCGATTATTAGCTTTAAATGTCGTTTCTTTTCTTACAGAGACACTCAATTGTGTTTTAATTGAAGTGTCGTCCAAATCACCAAGAAAACACATCTTATAAGTTTTCACTTTAACCGGCACTCCCGGAGTACAACCCGTTTTTTTATATTTATTCTATTCTGCACTATATTTTCTGTTTCACGAATTTGAGTTAAATGAATCCAGCTTCCAAGGAAGAAAATACTTGTCGCTTATCGGTCAATGCGCGTGGCTAGTTATCTCTGGTCGTCGCCTAGTTGTCACTTATGTGACAAGACGCAGTACAATACAGCGGCTAACGAGTCACACGCATTACGCACATCAATTATGCAGCCATTGATGAAAAATCAAAAACAGAACCGCGCTTCTAATTCGACAGTAGTTGTAACTTGTTTAATTAATTAATCTGAAAAAACGCTGAAGCATTATGAGGAAAGACTACTCTTGATTCAATATAATCTAGTTGGCGTGTGGCTATGTGTACTCACCAAGTAACACACACAGGTGGTGGACTTCACGGGCCTCGGCCGTCTCCACCAACAGGCCGACCTTCATTCTTTGCCGAGTCTCGATCAGGTGATGGTGAACAGCTCCTGGAATACAAAATTATCTTGTTTATTGGAATAGAAAATCAGCAAGTGCACAATACAGTGGATATCAATATCGCAATATAAAAAAATCTGAATTCTATCTCCCTTCGTATGCAATTCAGAACACATATTTTTCTAATATGATCACTCCTTCTATAAATTAAATGCAAAAATGTCACCGAAATCTAGGTATATAGCGGATCATTTTTTTTTCATTTTTCTGCCAGATTAGGAAATCATGTCTGTGGATGCACTCCAACTGAATTATAATAATATGGGGTTTTGTACATACGCCTGGTAGAAAACTAAGCTTAGATGTTACACTCGAATTCACTAACCTCGAACAATAGTAGGCCAAAAGTATTTAACAAATTTTATTTCATACTTTTTTGATCTCAGTTTAATTTTTTTAAATTAGGTATATTTTTTTAATTGTTACGACCCAAGTGGCGCAGTGGTTAAGACACCGGTGCGCTGCACGGAAGGTCCTGGGTTCGATTCCCAGCAGAGCAGCGATTTGAATGATGACTTTGAATTTCTGTTTCTGGTCTGCGTGTGTTGTGTTCTTGTCATGTGTGTGTCCATGGCGCCCACGACACAGGGAATCCTAGTGTGGGGCTATGAGTGTGAAGCGTTATTTTTATTTAAATAATGTCGTACCTAAAGCCAGCAAGGAACTGATGGGCACCCTGTCTTGTCCAGCGGCGCGGTCCGATAACACTATCAGCTGGCAGCCGGCGCGAGCAGCTTCCTCGGCAGCCAGCGCGATCCGCGTGAGCGCTGGCTCCAGCCCCGGCGGGCCATCCGAGTACGGGAACGTGCAGTCTAGCACGCGGCACTGGACATTAAATATTTTCAATGTACCTATACGTTTTTGAAAGGTTCAAGTGGTGGACCCAGTCATACCAAGGCACTATAAAATTATTCATATTTACTTTTAGAGTGCTGGGGGTTTTTTTGCTCCCAGTCTACTTGCCTTAGGGGCTATCGAAGCGAATGAATGTATAATTTACAATGCAATATGTCTTACATTCATAAAGTGTGCATAAATTGTACCTGATAATGAGTTAAAGTTTTCGATTTGATTCCCACAAAAAATTGTAATTAGCACTAAACACCCTGAAATCATGTATGCCACGATGAGCGCTTCAAGGTCGAACACCGGTTGAGGCAGGAACAGTCGGTGTACGAAATAAATTCTACACTGGGCTGTAGGGTTTTAGCCATGGAACCGATACGGCACAGCAGTCACGTCACTATCTTCTCTCTATCACACATCTAACAGCCTTCTATTCTCTCACAAATGTAACATACCCTCCAGCCACGGTGGTTGGTTCTCTTGAGCGCTTCAAGGTCTGGATGGAGAACACTGGTTGGGGCAGGAACAGTCGGTGTACAAATTCTGCACTGGACTCTAGGATTTTGGTCATGGAACCGATACGGCATAGCAGTGACGTCACTGTTTTCTCTCTATATCACAAATCTAACATCCTTCTATTCTCTCACAAATTTGAGTCTTTTCTATCTATATCACACATCTAAAATATGTACTTAGACATACGCTCCAGCCACGGTGGTTGGTTCTCTTGAGCGCTTCAAGGTCGGGGATGGAGAACACCGGTTGAGGCAGGAACAGTCGGTGTACAAATTCTACACTGGACTGTAGGGTTTTAGCCATGGACCCGATACGGCACAGCAGTGACGTCACTATCTTCTCTCTATCACACATCTAACGGCCTTCTATTCTCTCACACATGTAACATACCCTCCAGCCACGGTGGTTGGTTCTCTTGAGCGCCTCAAGGTCGGGGATGGAGAGCACCGGCTGGGGCAGGAACAGGCGGTGGACGAACTCGGCACTGGGCTGCAGGATGTTGGCCACGGGGCCGATGGGGCACAACAGGGACATCACTATCTTCTCCCTGCAAATAATAACTTTTATTTAATACTGGCTGGCTATATAAAAATTATATATCACCTGCTGTTACGGTGAAGGAAAACATCGTGAGGAAACCTGCATGCCTGAGTGTTCACAAAAAAAAAATGTTCTCAAATGCATGTGAAGTCCACCAACCCGCAGTAGGCCAGCGTGGTGGACGGCGGCCTACATACCTCTCATTGTGAGAGGAGACCCGACCCTGTAGTGGGTCATTAATAGGTTACTGACAATACTGGCTGACCCGTCACACTTTGATATGCCAAACATAGGAATTTCTTCTATTTTCCACGCATTCGTTTTAGGTTTTCTCACTGTATAAACCTTCCTTGGACTTATATGAACATATCAAAACTAAAATGAACCAAATCGGTCAAGCGGTTCTGGTTTTAGCGAGACTAACGAACTGGAATTCATTTTTATTGTATAGATGGAGCTATAAAACGACCGAGGCATGAGATATCTGATTTTAAGCCATAAAATGAAGGGGTATCACAAAGAAAATTTACAAGTTTTTCGATATTAGCATTTATTTGAGTTCTTAGATGATATTATTATTGTTTGTTGATAGTCAACCATTGTTAAGCCAATTTTAGACGTCCAACACTGTTTAGCAATTGAGACTTATGTGACATAAAAACAGGGTTGTTTTGTATATTTCAGGCTCGTCCCAGTTCTGGGCAGTCTCTTTGTATAGTAATGGGAAGTAAAGGGCTGCCGAGGTACCTGAAGGGATCGATGGGCGGGTTGGTGACTTGCGCGAACAGCTGCTTGAAGTACTCGTAGGGCAACGGCTGGAACTGCGAGAGACACGCCAGTGGCGCATCGTTGCCCATGCTGCCCAACGCTTCCTTCCTGGAATGAAAATTAAAAGGTTGATGTGGTGATAAAAACGTTACAAAGATAATTTATGCAAGGATACGATTACAAAAAAAATTAAATAAATATTGTACACACGGCTTTCCGATACCAAAGTAAGGTGAGAGTCTGAATTATTGATTAGGCCCAGGAAAAATTAAAAATAATACTTGAATACTTTGATAGATAGATATAAATTCTCGAGTTTGAATTTTGAGTATTTTTAATTGACTCACACTACACAAACAAGTTTGTGTAATAGACCTCGTAAACATTAGTGTTGTGCCACACCAAAATCCTTATCTTATAAGCAAAACATATAGGTATCAATAAATACATTAATATTACAATATAATGTTACAATATCTATGCAAATTCGTTGTATCTATGCGCAAAACACAGTAGTAGATTTACCAATAAAGATTATAAGTCAATGATTAAAATAGCAGTGCAAAGCTTTCATTCTCATGCAGAATTAGTGTCAGTCAGTGACCCATTAATGACCCACTACAGGGTCGGGTCTCCTTCTCGCAATGAGAAGGGTGTAGGCCTTGGTCCACCACGCTGGCCTACTGCGGGTTGGTGGACTTCACATACCTTTGAGAATATTTTTTTTGTGAACTCTCAGGCATGCAGGTTTCCTCACGATGTTTTCCTTCACCGTAACAGCAGGTGATATTTAATATTATAAAGCGCACATAACTTTTTTACAAAGTCATTGGTGCGTGCCACTGGGATTCGAACCCGGACCCCTCGATTCGAGGTCGAATTCTAAGCCACTGGACTATCACCGCTTGTGATAGCCAGTGGATAAGATTAGTTTTTGTGTACATTTTATGAACTTCATAATACATTACAATACATCCATGTTTAGCAGTTGAAGGGCCGTAAATTATGATTAATTAAAATAATTAGAGTAATTAGAGACTTACTTGTTCTGTATCATTGGTACGAGGAGCATACTGATGGACTCAATAGTGTACCCGAAGAGGCCCAGCCTCTTATCGGACAGGCCTGAAATGGCCCCGTTCACTGAACCGTTAACGCTGCCGTTCTCTAGAGCCACCGACTTGTGAATGTCTTCCATAGTAATCTGAAACAATCGTACAATATGAAACTACCTTCTTAATTTGGTAGGTTAGCCATGCTTGTCGTGCATATCACTCTGGTAAATCGTGGGTTCCTTACAATAATTGGAATTCACACTACTTTTCCCCATAGTTTGTTTGGAATAACTACAGTAAAAATAAGATTGATTTAGATGGGAGGATATCAAGAATTGTTTTTTTTTGAAACACCTACGTGTTTTGGGCATTATGATTCAATACACTATTAATTTTCAAAAAGTATTCTTAGAATGACAGGAAAATCACTATCGACAAATATTATATAGGAAGAATAATGTAGTCAGTTGAACTTATGAAATCTTTTGATAATATAATGGTTTTCATATAAAACTATCAAAGTTACTAGTGATGACAACCATACAATTAATTGTGTATGGGGTCGTTATCAACATATCCGTATCGAAATCAATCTTTACATTCAGAAGCGTTTAAGTATAAACTACAACTACAACTAGTGTATTATTGTTCATTTTAGCTAAGTACTTATTCGATATTATAATTATTATAACACGGGTTACTAAAAACCAGCAATTTCGAAACAACATCACGCCTCTCGACTCACCATCTGTTATGTTGTTATATTTTAATCCAACACCATATAATGTGGCATGAAAAACAAAAAGTATTCTCAGGTTATATAGGGCAATATTTAATTTGTACATGGGACAAAATTTTAGTGAAATTATTTATGTATTGGAATCATACATACATCAAATTTTAATAGTGAAGTGATACACATATTAATTTACATATCAGATAGATCATATTTATTTTATACAAGTTAGACACAAGATAATATACTTTATTATGTATAGATCGAATATATCCGACTTTAATTATTTTCGTATTCGTCATGTTGGTAGCCATTATTGGTCGAATTTTGCCTATTATAAAGGGTGGATTTTTGTGATCAAAAAATATTTTTTGTAAATAACCGTATTAACGTTTAAATCAAATTTAGAAATGAATTATCCAACTGGGTTATTTGACTGTGTGCTGTATTTATTGTGAATTGTATAAAACATACACAAAGATCGTTGATTTGCTTTATAAATTCACTTATACGAGTATCACTGGCGCAAAAATGTAATGGCCTTTCTGCATTAGTGGTGAACCACAAAACCGTGTAACCGTCTCAGTTACTGCGGTCTACTCCCTGACACACTAGTAAGTATTGACAACAATACATTTTAAGGTGAGTCAATAAGTACCTACATATGTAATCTATCTGATCAGCAGATTAATCGATACAGAAATTAACAACAGTTCTAAAAGAAGACCTTCAAAGGAACGAAAGACACTTGGCGAAACCAAGTCAGGCGTATTTCATCTGCACAAACACACCTCACTGACAAGAGGACATCACTGCTTCGACACGTTATTGTGTGAATCTTACATTAAACTGTGTGTTTTATAGTTGTACGGTGTACATAATGTTGGTATATTGACCTGCTCCTTAAGCCACTGCGAGTGCGGGCGACTCTGGGCGATTTCCTTCTTCAGCTCTACGTCTTGAATGATGCGCTTCTCCACAGTGTCTACCAACAACATGCGCCCAGGCTTCAGACGACTCTGGGAACAAATCAAAAAAATCAGAAATCAAAGAAAGCTGTACACAATTGAAGTGACCGAGATAAAGTGTGGTTTCAGCTAGATAAAACTAGGTTTAATTTATTGTGTTTCGTGGGGAAATGTGTTCGGTGTAGTCATCAACAGAGAGCAATTGTTCCGACACATTGGAGGCACTATGAGCAGTTTGAAACCAACAGATCCACTCGGATTAGTGTTAGTGCTGAGAGTTTATTTCCACCCGCTTTTTCTCCTGGTGGGGTTACCGAAAGTGGATGTATGATATATCATAATTATTGTATTATATATGACGTTCATTAATTGAGCACAACTTGTGCCAATGAATAAAATACTGAATTAATAATTAAGGGTTAATTATTCTCTCTCTCTCTCTCTCTCTTGATAGGGTTAATGAAGCCCCTGTTGTGGGGAGAGTTGGTTCCCTAAGGATGACTAGGAGAGAATGTTGCTAGCATTAAGTCGGACGTCTTTTCGTTCTTCTTTAGTAAGCTGCAGATAAAGAGCCGTACCTTGTGGATGACCTTCTCAGGGTCCACGTCATACACGCCCACCTCAGAAGCCATCACGAGTATGTTCTCACTGGTCACGTAGAACCGAGAAGGCCTCAGCCCATTTCTGTCCAGTATAGCACCTGTAACAATGTATTACTTACTTTACTTTAGACCTTTCTTTATAGTGACAATGTCATAATGCCGGGAAGAACAGTTCACTTCCCAACACAAAATCTTTAAATACTACATCTCCATGCCACACCTCTGTTAGAAATGTGTAGCTGTGTAACCTAAAGCTAACTAATATATTTGATGATATGATAGCCTTGACACCTATTGTATTCATACCACTTGCCGTTCTCTTGGCACTGAAAAGTTAAAGTAATAAAAGGAGTCAAAAAAATCAAACACCAATATACGGTTACGGCGACTTGCAACTCGCCAAGAGATCGCGCCACGCGGATCCTTTCGAAGTTTTCTAAAAATCTCGCTTATAAAACTAAGGGTGGACGTAATAAGAGCATGGACGTTCTTCGGGAACGACCATCTCGTGGCGGGTAGTGGCAAGAAATTTCCCGTGACCAAACCGTTCACTAATAATAGTAAACGTACCTAGTAATGAAAGCGAGGGCGGGTACGTTGGAATGGAAGGTTCCGTGACGCTTGCAGCTCACATCTCCACCCTATCTTCAATGTATAGCCTATCGCAATGGGACATAGCGGTGATAGCCCAGTGGCTTAGAATTCGACCTCGAATCGAGGGGTCCGGGTTCGAATCCCAGTGGCACGCACCAATGACTTTGTAAAAAAGTTATGTGCGCTTTATAAAAATTAAATATCACCTGCTGTTACGGTGAAGGAAAACATCGTGAGGAAACCTGCATGCCTGAGAGTTCAGAAAAAAAAAGCATGTTCTCAAAGGCATGTGAAGTCCACCAACCCGCACTAGGCCAGCGTGGTGGACTAAGGCCTACATCTTTCTCATTGTAAGAGGAGACCCGACCCTGTAGTGGGTCATTAATGGGTTACTGACAATGGGACACTCACCGATGTACCGTCCGTCGGTGAAGGAGACGAGCGCGGGCCCGTCCCAGGGCTCCATGGCGCAGGCGGCCCACTGGTAGTAGTCGCGCTTGGCCGCCGGCATGGTGGTGTCGCTGTGCCACGCCTCGGGCACCATCGTCATCACCGCCTCGGGCAG
Source organism: Erynnis tages (assembly GCA_905147235.1). Lineage (NCBI taxonomy): Eukaryota > Metazoa > Arthropoda > Insecta > Lepidoptera > Hesperiidae > Erynnis > Erynnis tages. The sequence continues at coordinate 2,193,413 of LR990076.1, forward strand.
CGAGCGCCGGCCGCAGTGCACCAGGAACTCCAGCACGCAGTCCGCCGACCCCGAGTCGGACAGATTCGGCTCTACCACTGGGTACAGCTTCTTCAAGTCTACCACAAAACAGCATACCGATTTATAGTACATTTTTTTACGCTTGTCAAATGTGGTAAACAATCTTAGCATGTCTTTTTTATTTTTATTTGCGATTTAAAAATACGCACGCACAAATTAATTATAAAAAATAAAAAAAGATTTTGAATTAAATGATTTTGCAAATAAATGATTTTGATGAAAAATTTAAACTAAATAGTCATTTAATATTGAAACAGATTTATAGTAACTATAATTTTTTTAAAGCAATTTTAAACTTTTTTCAGTAAAAAGTAGTGCTAACTTTGTGTACCATATAGGACAAGAGAATAAAAACGGACTGTAGTATCTATTTCGTAATGTTCAAAGAAGTTGGATCCAAGTGTTTCACTAGCAGACTTTTATACTATTATTTTTTCATAATAATTAAGGTCAAATAGTAATAATTAATCCCACGTGACATTCAGTATTTTTAATTGGGAATAAAGTTAAAAGAGGGCAATAATATATTTAATGCACTTTGTGGATAGCAAGCCACAAATTAAATAATTCAATGTTCTACATACCTACGAGTAATAACTAATAACAATGGGAATTGAGATCGATTGGACGAGCTGAATTGATAGGCAAGTAAGATATATCTCTCGTGGGTTATTCAAATAAAGCCCCCAAGTCATATATTTTTATTATGATCATAATCTAAGATTATAATCATAATCCCGACTACCAAACATTTTTACTACACTACTAGCTACATGGCACGTTCGATGCACGCTCCATTCACGAAGACAACGCGTGGAGCCTATAGGCTGATGATATATGTACATAGATACCATTAGCCTCTGACTTTATCTGAATGTTGAATAACCAAAATGCGTCAAACCATATTGATAATTCGATGGGGAACGCAAAATATTTATAGCAATCAAGTAAAAACAACACACTTGGCAAATCTGAGGTTATCTGTTTTATATCCTATAGCCAACTGACACAAATAGAGCGTTTTGGTTTTATGTAAATTCAATGGTGCACACTGCATTGTCATTTAAATATATTTTATAGAATTAGAATATAATCTCAATTACCCCGTAAATTAATAAATTTTTCATCACGATTGATATTGATACGCAAACCAATTTTTGTACAAAAAATATTTGAATACTAGGTTATTTATAGGCATCCCTTAAAAACTTTTCAACCGAGCCCCCGTGGTTTTGTTCAACCCTTCCCGGAAAGTTAAGAAAGATTTCTGAGAAACCTTTTCGCTGCGTTTCATGACTTTGCCACGTTTCCCTAACGTCACTCTTTTACGCTGTAAACGTGGCTTTTAACGTGAGATTATCGTAATTTAATACGTTTTTCACACAGAAAAAAGCGTGAACTTGCCAAGACCGTTCTCCTACATCACGTTGGGTAAGGTTCAGTCTGGTTTCATCCCTGTTTAAAAATCTTAAAATTAATGGAAACCTCACAGTTCACTTAGTTTCGTAACAGCCTAGTCCCACCAAAGAAAAAAGTTCTATTTTTATTTAAAAAAGTGGAGATCTGAAAAGTATAGACGTTTTTTTACCCTTTTCCTATTTTCCTATTTGGTTACAATCTTGGTAATCAATCTTTATTGCAAATTAATTAAAAATTACTTAAAATAATTAATTATAGTCGCTACAAATTTCGCGGAGGGTCCTGGGTTCGATTCCCAGCAGAGCAGACGTTCGAATGATGAATTTGAATGTCTGTTTCTGGTCTGCGTGTGTGTGTTCTTGTCTTGTGTGTGTCCATGGCGCCCACGACACAGGGAATCCTAGTGTGGGGCTATGACTGTGTATAAAAAAGAAAATAATCTTGGCACGCACTATTTTTAATGACAATTTGTTTTTAATCTCATTTTGTGCTCCGTTTTTGTTTACCAAATAGGAAAAGTATATAAAAATGGACTATAGGGGGTACTTGATTTTGAAGTGTTCAACATACCATCTCCAAACTCGTCGCTCTTCATAACGCCCTCTCGAGCCTTCATCAGGTTCACATTACCCCGTAATGTATTTATTTCGCCATTGTGGGCAAGCACTCTGAAACAACCACGATTTAGTTCAATAAATCGTCCTTCCTACGTATTATATCGTAAATGCATTCGCTATATTTTCTGGACTCGTTTTAAGATTTGCTTAAAGTAACTGTTTATTGTCATCAAATTTAGTTAGTACATAGTTTCTTTTTTATACATATAAGAAGAATAGCAGGCAAACAGGCATACGGGATACTTAATGGTATGTGGTCACTCTTGCGCTTTGTGTAGCTTTAAATTAAGGAGAGCTCTTTTTACGTCCTTTTTAAGCCCCATGTCATAGTCCTGCGAAATACATAGGGCGAGAGACAGCCTCAAAATTTGTACGTATGAGGCAAGAACGTGTGAGAAAAACGCATTTTGGAGCTTACCTCAAAGGGTGTGCTCTTTCCCAGCTGGGGAAAGTGTTCGTGGAGAACCTGGTGTGCACCAGCGCCAGGTACGTAGTGAACGCCGGGTTGCTCAGGTCCTTGAAGTATTCCTACGACAATCGTACACGTATCCGTAAACTTAATCGCTAGAATATCACGATTACTTATTTTTATATAGCCTAAGGGTCATGTATATAGCGAAGAATCGTGTAAACTCCCGCTTCGAACCCCAAATAGAGAAAAAAACCTGTACTTAACTCTCTTTATTCTCTTCCTTTTCTCTATTTTATCGGCATGAATAGCAAAGCACTCGCATTTTTATTTATATTCATGAGAACTAAGCGTATCAAAGAGACATGTAGAGCCTGTTAAGTGACGATTGCATCTAGCCACCTTAAATATTAGGCTGAAAACCTAGGAGCATAGGAGACCATTTTGATTTAGTCTGACTTTTAAAAGCAAAGCACGTCTGTAACTCGAACTCACCCATAGCTGATTGGAGGTGAGCAGTCCCTTGTACACGACAGTCCTGACCGAAAGACTGCAGATGTAGAACCGCGCGCCAGGCACGACCAGCTCGTGCGACGCGCGCTTCCGCAACACGAACACCTGCCGACACATACAATCACTCCGCATACTGACTAACACACGAACGTCAACTTATTTAGGATATATTATTACGTTTGCACAGCTCCCGTCCACCCGGCCGGCGCCCGGAGTCGATCTGAAAATACAGTCTCCAAAATTCCTTGTCTTAACCTAATCCGGAGTTTGAAATTGCAAGCGCGCGTTGCAAGTTCATACCCACTTAGATGACCAGCGGACGCACTTAGATTACCGCCGTCGGATTTCTTTCTTACCTGACGTGCTAGTTGATTCTCGTCCTCGATATCTCCCGTAACAAACACTTGACGCATATACGGCTCCGAGTTACGAGCCACTTGACCTGAAAGCCAGTCAAAATTGGCCATTACTAACTTGCTCTCCACTGTAAAAGACTACCGTTCTAAAGGTTTAACTTAAACACTTAATGATAAGTGGTCACACACACACAGTCATGATCTATGAACCGATTCTGAATAGTGTACTTATAAATCATAAAGTAATCCATCCATTTTTGCGATTTATGCTTGTTCTATGAGTTGTATTTCGTAAACATCAATGAAAAGTCGACAAAAATGATTCGATGTATAGTCCATATTTTACACTTGACCTATTTAGTAAAAAACCTTAGCTAGTCTTTTAATTATAATATGCGATTTAAAAATAACACAGATTTAAAATTATGAAGATGTAAAACAAATTTCTAGTAATTATAATTTATTCTTTAAAACAAAGCTGTTTAAAGTGAAAAAAAATCAGTAAAATGTGCCAAGATTTATTACCAAATACAACAAGAGTAGAAAAAGGACTGTAATTGATTTGAAACACTTTTACCATTCAAGCGTGTAGCAACTATTCGGTTGACTTGAGATCACTGAATGAGATATAGAAATTTCACTTCGTAAAAAGTGATGCACTGTAGAACAAAATTAAAAATGGCATCACTTCCGATCTCTATTCAAAAATGTCAAGCCAGTTGCCTTTTTTACACTATTCTTTTTACCACCATGTCTATGAGTTCAGATTACAGGTACAGATTCGTATGACAAAGTTATTAACGAGACCTAAAAATCTATTTAAATTAAAATCTAATTGGAGTTGTTATTTTACTATTTAAAATTAAAACATACGAATTTGTATCGACAAGAACCCAGTAACAAACCTATCCATATACAAGCAATTGATAACAGAAAATGTATGCTAGTTAATGTATTGGGTATATACATATATTTACGCTTTAATTAAGAATTTCATTGCTGATATATGGATAAGGTGCTCGCTCCTTTAAAAGAAAAGCGATACCACGATACGAACTCGTTCCATTCTCATTTTGTGAGAGGTAAATTAACTTCATTTTCCTATTTAACCTAAAACGGATCTATTAGTCTAATCGTATTTTGAACTGTTTTATCAGCAAATTATTTTTTTAAATAATGAACTGGTAAGAATAGGTTGAATGAGAATCGATCGAGTTAGTGCGAAGTGACATCACATATTGTTAAATAGAACAAACCAGACGGTCAAGCATCGCGGCAGCCACGTATGCGACCCAATCGACTACTACGAGTACGACCTGGAACGATAGTCGCAAAACAATCGCAACACCACAACTGCCCATAAAGCAACATAACATGGCATGAAAAGAAATGGATCGAGAATGTTCCGTTATGGAGGCACTTCACTTGGCTATTTGTATTTGCGTATTCGACGTATTTGGTGAACTATAGCCATGTGTGGAGGATTTATAAGACAATCTTATCAGTTTTTTGACGCAACTTTGACATTGCCTAGAACTGTAAAATGTGTATTTGTTATTTGACTGTATTGCCATGTGTGACGCTCTTTTGTCAATATGTGCATAGTGGTGTATTCGTCCAAATTATGCAAATATTTGAATACATACGTCAACACTAAATGCCCAAGTGAAGTGCCACCTTTAGATGTAATTCACAAACATTATTCGAGTTTAAGTAGTAGGGGTCTTTTTCACACGCGAACGTTGTATATTAATGTTAGAGCAGTCCAGTTGAAAAGGCTTTTATACTGGGACTATTTGCTTTGTTCTGCATTTACACAAGAAAGCTTAATTGGTACCCTCCTACCTACACTCGTACATTCCTCTTGTTTTTATACGCCCTATTTAGGAAAGCAGTCCATAGATTAAATCAAAAAGGGAAGATACGGCATACGCTTACTCGTATCTTGTATCAATCAAAAAATGAGTCCGACTCAACTACATAATATTATGTAACTTACACACACACGTCTATATTAATGAAGGGTCAATCGGGCGAGCGAGACAGAGCTCCTGTTTTACCTTTTTAAACACAGAAAATCCGCGATTATTGTGTTCTAAGCGCACATATAGTTCAATAGCTAGCCAAATTGCGACTAAAGTGAAATTGTGTGCATGGACCTAATTTTAGGTGCGCACTCATGAGACGTTAGTGCCGTATCTTTACTTTTTGATTTAATCTAAGATGCAGTCTAAGCAGATCTCTAAGTACGAATAACAATAGCCTATTCACTAAGGAGAATCTGTGCCCCATTTCTATTGTATTGATTTTAACGTCGTCATCTTAGTACGAAGTACGTCTGTGTGAAGTGTGTCCCTGAGTTTTTGTACGCACAAAGTGACGTAATAATAGGTACTCTGCATACATCCTATCTAGACTGTTTTCAACTTTTTATGTTTCACTAGTGTACTGCTATTATACTACTGGGAGTTGAGAGCTCCATAATACATGCTGTACATAAGTATGAAGGTGAAAAACACTACTAACAAAGTCCATGTTTTTGTTAATATATTTAAAAACCATTATACTTAATATAGTTTCGTTTGTATGAAATTGTATGTGTATGAACATGTAGGCATACGAGTCGTATTTTCTGCATAATCAATGGCTCATTAAACGTTTTATGTTATCTACCACAGATTCGTACCCAGCCCAAAATCTAAAGAATCAGCTACGTATACATTCAACAGTCTGTAAGCAAGTCTGACTATACCCAGTGTATATACCAAAATGAGTGCACAAATAAAGAAAAATCATTCTCACACACCGGAGTTCCAAGAACCTATTCATTTATGCCGTAGCTATTACATACTCGTGTATGGTATGTTCGTTTCGAAGGAAACATGTCATTATCAATTCAAATGCCATATGATACCGATACCGCAGAAGCGACTTGACTGAAGACCGCAGACACTTGTGTTTTGTCTATGCCCAATGCTCATGTTTACTAAATAACTTTGTAGTTAGTTAAGACTACTAAATAACTTTATAATAATATAAGTAAGATGTAGATTAGGCTAACGCATTAGTGACCCACTGCAGGGTCGGGTCTCGCCTCACTGCCCTAATGCGGGTTGATGGACTTCACATGCCTTTGAGAACACTACGGAAAACTCTCAGGCATACAGGTTCTTTATCCGATGTTTCTCTTCATCGTTGCAACAGGTGATTTAATTTCATAATTAGCCTATAGATATAGTCATACACATTAGACTATGTTACATTGTATCTTAAAACCCTGTATCAGGATTTTTACACGGGATGAACTCCGAAACCTTTTTGATTAATATAAGCACCAGTGTGTAATCCAGTACAAATATAACGAAACTTATACTAGCTAAGAAATTTAAAGCAGAGCGAAGCGAACTACACAGCTAGTATCGTAAGCCATAAATAATCGAGACTCTTGTAAATCAGAACGTAATATTAAATTATTAATGTCAGCAAAATGCAATGATCATGCACGATGACGTCATTGTTCATGGTTTACATTATCTTGCACTTGTTTTTAAACATAATGGAATTGTGAAAATGACCCCTACGTTATCGCAACTTCGTTGTTTAAGAAGTTTTAATTAATTAAAGAGTCCTCAAAGATTATCTGCCCTGAGTAATTAAACCGCAATAAAAAATAAATGGCGTCCTTAAATCGACTTTAGGCAAGCTCTCATGACCGACACGACACAAATAGTCGATAAAAACAAACATTATAAAACAATGATGTTTTTTCTTTGCGTTTCGCAGAACTTTACGGTGACCGTTAATCACACGATGAGGTTATAATTTAAATTATTATGACGATCACAGTCAATCATAATCACAAGTTATTTAAAGTAGGTATTTTTATGTAGTGATATAACTTTTTAACTTGAGTAAAGTTTTGCAGAGTTGAATGAGCTTGCAAATTACGTCGATAAAAAGAAGCCATATCCTAGGAATGAACCAAAAAAATAATGAATTCAGCAGATAACATTATTTTGATATTAAGTGTACCTATACGTAGTGGTATTATTCATAATGTTTTCATGGTCTAACATTTCTTTCATATTTTTTAATAATGTATTATTAATTACGCCGTACTTACATATAAATTAAATTTTGTTAAGAACCTAGGCTCTGGACTGCATTAATTACCATTTTAACAAAAACTATATCAATTAAAGTTCTATAATTTTTGAACCATTCAAATATAAATTGTTTGATTTCTGGAACCTACTAACAAGGTAAAGTAACAAAGTGGAATTTTCCTTCTTATTACTATCGATTCACTTTTACATGAAAGCCTAATTTTTTTATCAATCTAGAATTGTTCAACTATTCACATAAAAATTCTACAATTTCTAGAACTGACTAATATAAAGAGCATGGTAGAGCATGGTAGAGTTTTCCTACTTAACTATCGCTTCACTTTCACATAAACTCATCTACTAACAAATTTACGGTCTATTTTCTTAATTCAAGTTGTAGGCAATCTCACTGACACTAGCCAAGCACACTTATCACGAGTTACTTGTGTGTGAGTTACTTTATGTCTTTACGGTGTACAATAAAGAGTGGTGTACAAGATTTGTTGTAGAGTTGTTGTAAGTAAAAGTCATAAACACCTAACTAATTTTACAAGGTTTATTAAGGTACATCAAGATGTAATATCTTACCGATGGTGGTGTTGTTGGTGGGTACCGTCCTCCAGCACAGGACACGGAGGCCCAGGCTCTCAGCGAGCCCCAGGAACTTGCGCTCTATGTCCTGGTGGTGCAGCTTGTCCAGGAAGAAGATGCCCGTCGCGTACCGCCCGAACGCGGGCAGGTCGATCTGGTGGGTGTCTCTGTTAACGAAAAAACTATACATTACCTCCTGTCTATACCTATTTGTCATGTTACTCGAGGGTATATAAAGAGTTGCTAAAAATTAACGACAGATTTGTCAGTACCCATTAATGACCCATTACAGGCTCGGGTCTCCTCTCACAATAAGAGGGATGTAGGCCGCCGTCCACCACGCTGGCCTACTGCGGGTTGGTGGACTTCACATGCCTTTGAGAACATTTTTTCTTATGAACTCTCAGGCATGCAGGTTTCCTCGCGATGTTTTCCTTCACCGTAACAGCAGGTGATATTTAATTTTATAAATCGCACATAACTTTTATTACAAAGTCATTGGTGCGTGCCACTGGGATTCGAACCCGGATCCCTCGATTCGAGGTCTAATTCCAAGCCACTGGGCTATCACCGCTGCTGGACAAGGACAGATTAAGGACACTTATTATGGGATAAAGTAAGGAACGAATCCGGTCTACAGCGCCTTGACAAAAACTAGAAGTGCTCATCACTATCAAATGTAGAAAGGCTTACCTCGGTCACATACTAAGAAACGAAAAGCACGGACTGTTAGTTAATAATCCAAGGCAAAATATCGGGAGAAAGATGTGTTGGAAGAACAAGAACTTCCTGGCTCAAGAGCCTCGGCCAGTGGTTTAATAAAGTACAAGTAGCCCTAATGACCGCCAAGGCGCCAACCTTCAATGAAGATGGCACTTGAAGAAGAAGGACACTTATGTACATAATCGAGAGAATTTAAGTTTAAGCACAGAATACATAATAGTACAAGTACAGAAGGCCCACTTCCAAAAGTCATTTAAAGAAATATACACTAGCTACGATACGATTAAGTTCAATTCAGGTCGCGCAGCGCTTAATCACCTACGATAATGTTGCGTCTCTTACTAGCGCATAGGCCTTACCTTTTCCACTTTCCCACTACCTGTTGCGTCTCTTTCTAGCGCGTAACTGTTACCTATTCCACTAGCCGTTTATGCGGGGCCGCCGTGCGTAGGTACATTTTTGATACCGACACGGGGTGTGGGTCAGGCCTGGTTTAAGTTATATATAGTTTGGATCCATTGCAGCTCGATTTAGAAGTTACCTTAAGGAGTCGAGAGGAGTCGTGTGCGTTCATAAGAGAGTAAACATGTTAGCTTATTTTTGACGTTCGTATATCTAGTAGTCAATGTATCTTTTAGTAAAACACTGCCCACGGCTTTGTCAGCGTAGATTTTAGTACTTGGCCCAGAGCTCTCTCTGGATTAACATATAGAATGCTTTTTATAGGAATAAAATTTCGGGTTATAAACTATCTGCATACCAAGTTTCATCCAAATCTGTTCAGGCGTTTTTGCGTGCAGGAGTAACAAAATCCATTCATCCATCTAACGATCCTCACAATCTTGCACATTTATATTAGTAGTCAAAGTGCCACTCAATAACCCTCATCCCGTATCATAATCCCTCATAATTATTATCATCATCGCTCCCATACCATCATAATACTCCTAACGACAGCTGCAACAACTTGAAAGCAAAACAATAATCACAATCTAACTAGACAGCTTGTCCAATCGAGAAGCAATCTCAGATTATACATAAACCTTAGAGTGATCGTGTGAAATACAGTACAGTACCTAATTTGGTACAAGAAGTAATCCATACCTATTTATAGTAAAAATATTATACGGTATTTTTTACTTCTTAAAAGAATTAGGGATTGCAACTTATAGTAATGTATAAATTATAAACCAAAATTCGCGACGGTTCATACACGAGCCTGCAGTTCACATCTCCACGCACTCTAGCCAATATAGCTCTAAAGCAGCAAAGGCCAGAGGATCACAGCCAAGACGAGGAGGTGCGCGCGCATCCGTGACGTCACAGCACCCACGGTATTGACCAATACGGGAGCCCAACACCTATCTCGCACCGTCAGCGCTGTAACAGCGAACAGCGAATGCAGCGACTCAAGGTGACACCGCGTGCGTAGTAGGAAAACTACCAGACGGGATGTCTAGACTTGGAATTACAGTGGTTGGTAAAAACATAACTGTTTTATTATTTTCTGATATTTGATGGTGTCAATACCTTAGGATACATTAGACAAGGGCTACGGAAATACGTCAGTAATAGATATTGATGGTAACCAAAAAGGTATTAGTATCATTCGACACGCCTAGCGGGTAGGTACTGTAAGATTCTATAGCGGTGCCAATCCGCCGGGCGTGTCCAAAACATAGGTAATGACATCGACATCGCTAAAGCGTTCACCACATTTGAGAAGGCATTGAACGTGTTAAGGGATTTTCCAATTTTCTGTCTTCAGTATCAAATCAGCGATATAGGACTAAACTGTTGTATTTGTTTTAAATAATCTTTCAACATTCCTCTGAAAATAATTTGAAATATTTTAAATCACTCATACAAGTCAAGAAAACATGTAAAGAAAACGTGTAAACAAATGACGGTCTCTAGAAACGTCGATTCCTTTGCAAGAAAGATGATGTTTTTCAAAAGGATAAGTATTTGGAAAAGGCGACTATTTTCGTGTTGTAAACAGAGTTGTTGACAGTAGCAGATAATGGACGGTTGGGCAAAGATCTCCCGTCGTGACGCGGCTCGGTAATAGACTCCAATTGCTGCGACGTGCCCCTATTGCGTCGGACGGCTTGATTGGATCCATCACACAACAAACGTAGATTGACGTTTTTAGCACGAAAATCTTCAGTAAGTTTATTTATTGGGAATTATTACGGTGACTTACTTACTTTATTATCTGACATTTTCTACCATTCGGTGTTTAGATGGAAATTTAAGAAGTTTTCTAAAGACTGAAATCAATAACACCTCATTGGCCACTGTGAGTGTAAAGCTTATATAATTTAGGATAGTAGAATTTTGACAATGGATTGATATCGTAAATGCCGAACATAGATGAAAGATAAAACACAATGAGTCTGATTAATGTAAGCCTAGAAAAAAGTAGGACTAGTGAAACCGCTACTAGTTGCTGTTTGAAAAGATTGAATCGGTTATGTTATATTCTTTTTCTTCTACTTTTACTTCTCAAGCCCCAAATATGAGAATCATACCTATCTACTATGGAGTACTCAGCTAAACTAAGCTAAAGTGTTGCATAATTCGGGCCTAAAACGGTCTGAGTTATTCTGGTTAGGAAAAACCTGACGCTGAAGCAGTGACGTCAATTGATATCATACCGCTATAATTTCAAAGTGCCCCTTGCTTTTGTCAACTCCAGTTTCGTAAGCAAGGGTTTAAAATAAGTAATGGGTGGGTGCAGTTTGTTTTTCACTTCTACGACTTTTTGTTACTTTGTGTGTTTGATGTGTGTTTACTTTGTGTCTTTGTGTGTGTAGATGTTTGTTACTTTTAAATTATGAAGCTTTTAAATTAAAACCTACTTTGTAATGGGGTAACAAAATTGAAGTTTCGCAGAAATAAGTAACAATAACAGAACAGGGGCGTTCTTTACCAATTCGTTGAAACGCAAATCAATTGGTGTCATTGTGACTTTGGATACGAGCATGGTTAATGATTACATACATTGTGTTTCTTAATACTGGACTAACGGAGATGTTAGCAGTTGATAATAATTATAATTTGGTCTATGACACTGAAAGGACCACTCCATTCATGCCGTCAACGCACTGACGACTCCCCTGGCGATACATGTACTCGTATTTATACTACTTGAAAGTGGCCACTTTTCAGCTATGTACATTAGTTTTTATTAAAAATGCTAGAAGCCTGGGAAGATACTTTTTACCGCGATTGTAACCAAGAAAAAAGGAATTACATTTCAGTTGATCAGACAACCAGATGCTGCTTTGGGTGAATATCTATTCACCCAAAGCAGCACATTCACTAAATATATAAGTTCTCCAGTCCTCTTTGGCAATAAACGTGGAAGTCCAAAGGCTGCGGTCCTAAACTCTCAAATGCAACAGACTTCCCCATTCACACGTCTGCATGAGTCAGCTAGGAAGGCATTTGCTGTACGCTCATGCACTCGTACTAGGGATATTTATTGGATCACGCCACTTACAAATCTCCGTCGCATGTGTAAAGCACATGGCGTAATTATGTTTACTATACCGACAGTTGCGGAAAGCAAGTATTGGGCACCTGCCAACGCGGTCGCCAAATCTGGATATTTACAATCGCGCTAACTGACCAACGGACGCTGAACTTACTGGGCTGTTTATATCGATATTGGTGACATGATTATTATTTGTAATCGCGATTAGTGTAGATCGGAAGCCGCGGTAAAGAAAATTGGGCGCGGTTAAGAACTTAGACTGGTGAGATAACTAGTTCATGACAAATTCCATACTTAGTCTGTAGACACTAGGTCAGCAGCCATAGAAGCAGCTAAAATAAGAGCGAGAGTTAAATAAGAGCGGTTAGAAAATTCCGAAACTGGATAGTCGTTCATTATCACACGCAGTTTGCAGTAGACACGAATACATTGGAAGGTTTGCTTTAGACCTCCAACTACCTTTACGTGCTACGACGAAATAAAACAACCCTTTTGAAGGATGAAAAACACATTCCTCTCACTAGAAGCTCCAGCACGCGAAAAATGTATCATTATTAATGACATAAAACTAAACAAGCTGCATAATAGGCTTATTCAGGCCGTATTACTCCTATGCAGTCGTTTTCCTTTCACTGCAACATGCCCGTCCATTAATACGTAATCAGTTCAAAGAATTTTCCGAATTGCATTTACTCAAAGTATACACAATACGATACAGTGAATTGATAAAGACGCTGAGGCGAGTCACGTGACTGGGCAGAATACATATTTGATCGGAGGCTATAGGCTATCCACGGATGACCGACAGTTGACCTGATTACGCGCTAAGCACCTATCATAGATAAACTGGCGATAATATTATTATAGAAAACTTGTAGATGTTATATCTTTAAACACACCTCACTGCTTGATGACAAAAGAATTAGAGTCTCCATAACAGTGTCAAAGGCGCGGTAATATGACCGAAGCACAAACTAGATAAACACGGGAGACAAGAAAATTAAAGCATGAAGAACGCTTGTATGACTTGTATCCTTGAACTCCTGAATGAACACTCTACGATAAGAATAATTCACAGACGAGCAAGCCTCTACACAGTCACCGTCATCTTTCAGAGGACTGAAGCCACCGGGATGAAAGGTCCTCGAATGGCATATGTTTAAATAAGGCAAGTTACAGATCGCACTCCGTCCTGGGCCACCATGCGAAGTACAATACGACAATCCCAAAAGTATGATACAAAAACATAATATAAATATTCGATCACAACTTGCCAATAAAAATGTCGTCTGTAAGGTAATCTTTTAAAATAACTGCTTAAACATTGAGGATGACAATTTAATAGAAAATATGCGAAGAGGAAACTATATATCATTTGGGTAATCAACATCATAGATCAGTCTCATCAAACGATTGACGAATAGGGTTTGTTCCCTTGCCAACTACGAGTGAATCTGGCGCCTGAGCGCAAATGATTTGGAGGATTTAAAAAACAAACGTGATTTGCATGTGAGGGTTTTATTTATATGTAAAGCATGTGAGTTTGTAAAGGGACAGCGAGCGTGTGCTTCTACCTCACAAAAGCGGATTATTATGCCCACTGAATCGTACTTTACGTAGAATATTCAATTTGTTTTATTGTTTGTTAAATATTTTCTGTGAGTAAAATAAAAAAATCGATAAAATAAAAGATTCGTCGAACGCAAATCGCCATAGTGGCGGCTAAAGCCGATAATGGTTGATTTGAGATCGTTAGGGAAGATAACAAGATGTTTACTACGAGCAGGTAAGCATACAGCCCCAGTTTTACAGTTGAGAAGTAGCAGTCATTGAATTTTATCACGGTTTAAAACATTCGACAGGATTTGAGCATTATTCTGTATCTTGCGTAGAGTAAAAATGCTCCGTACCTCTCCCTACAGCGTGTGTTCAGAAAATAAAAAGCAAATAAAGTGCTGATGTGTTCAAAAGCAGCGTCTGTATAGTCTCTCTCCGTATCAGACAAAATGCATACATCAATTCCTGTATGGAAGTTTTAGCTTAGACTCGTATTACGGGTCGTACAATCTTTCTGCTCATACCTATAGTATAAGACTAACTTATGACTTGCAGGCAAGGCGTCGTCTGCGTAAAATTAATTTAGTAGTTGTTTCTTGCGTGCCAAATAAACAGCGCTTTTGATTTTGATTTTGACCTTTATTGACCTCGTTAGGCGATGAGTTTAAATAAATTCTGAAACACGTCTTCCAAATGTTAATGCAAAATTTGAAGGAGTTTGGAGCAAGGAATCACGTTGTCCCATACAAACTTTGCCTCTTTTGTTTTTTACCCCCTTAGGGGTAGAATTTCGGAAAATCCTTTCTTATCGGATGCCTACGTCATACAAAAAACACACCCTCCAAATTTCAGGTCTCTACGATAAGCGGTTTAGGCTGTGCATACATTGATCCGTCAGTAATTCAGGAGAGGCATTTTTATATGTATAGATGTTTCATACTCTACGAAGTACTACTTAGTAATCTGAGCCAGCACTACTTTGCACTGGGGAGTTAATCAATTCTAATCAACTTGATAATATTGTATGAGCACGCAGTGTAAACATGCTAAAATATCACGGTTGAGTCTTGCTAATCCAATCACGGAGCTGCTTATAGCAGGATTACTTTGAGAACTTAATTCCAATATATCTAATGATGTTTAGGAATGAATGACTGTTTCAATTTACAAGGCACTTTTTATGTAAGCAGGTTTATTGGTTTGCAAAAGCTCTTTTGAGATATGTACTTAGTAATGTGATCATCATTAAAAAGCATAATTAAATGACATTGGCCGATCAATAGCTCGTAACATAACTTTGAAATGCATCTTTATGCAACAATCGTGTTTTGCATAATTGTTATAATTATGCAGAACACTCGCTGGTCTAATTAACACGGTTTAACGATTAAAATGCAATGTAAACACTCCATAATAATTGCTAATACCAACATTTAAAAAATCATTGTGCTCTTTGTTAATTGACGACAAAGTTCGTTGTCAATAATAACATTCTTTTTCAACTAACATTTCTTTAAGAGCTTCTACCCCAAATATAATAATTTCTTTAAGTTCTCCACAAAACAATAAATGGTGTCTTAGTCATATCTTGTTGGGTATCGTTCATATCTATTCTTCATTCTGAACTACGAACAGTTAAGATCCTATATTTACACGACGTATACGAACTTAATATTCTCGGGGATTACGCTAATACATCTGCAAATACAATAGTGATCTAGATAAAGCACCGTACAGTTTCTTCACGTGCAAGTCTCGTGGGATGCGTAGGAGCTAATGATCGCCTCTATCCGAAACACTGACGAGGTAGCATCGAATTTCCGATCTCTTGGGGACTTTATTTGGTTGTCAAGCGCAGCGAGTGTTGCGACCCACCACTCTTTACGATAAAAGTCAGTAGATAATTAGGGGATATAGAATTGTAAGAAAAAATAGCCCTCCTAACTTTTAGAAAAATCAGGGTTGGGTTCCAATGATCCTAGAACGTCGCGTTTTATGAGCAAACTCTTTGAGATACTACTTATCTTGAATGGCTTGTGGTATTGATAATACAAAATCGCACGTGGAGTCTTCGTGGAGCGTGTCTGAAGTAATCTTATCGGAAAGTAAATGCATGTTTTTGGTCTATTACGTTTTAGTGTCTAGAAACTACGTTTGTTCTTCCAAATGTCTTTAGTTTAGGGGTTCCCGAAAGATAAACATTTATCTATTAATCATGTTGTCTCTGTTGGTTGCAACCTTGCAACCCTGTCATGGTGGGCACGGGTATCTGCCCAAATTAGGGGAAGACCCGGAGCATAGGGCCTCCGATAAGGTTTAAGAGGGCACCGAGCTTATTATACGAAATTTGTGTTCGTTTGATGTCTTGCTGTGTCGTTATTACGAAAGCTATAGCTATGCATTTACTAGGTAAGAAACTTCAGGATGTACTCTATACATCATATGTACCAATCAAAAACTTCAGGATGTACTCTATACATCATATGTATAGAGTACATCCTGAAGTTTCTTACTCGGTAGCTCTGCGGTAGCTCTGCGTACATTCTACGCAGAGCTACCAAACGCCCCCAAACGCGCGATATTTTAGGTATTTCCTTCTTATTATCCAACAAGTAAACATTTTGAAAATGTACAACGTATACGTTATAGAAAACATATCGTTTTGTTATTATTCAAAAACTGATAACCTTCCGTGAAGTATTAACGCCATACTATGCTTTTATTTAACTTTTAAGAGCTTACTTTGGATTTTTTTTCTATCGAGGAAACTACAAGTAATCGAGAGTACATCCTGAAGTTTCTTACCTAGTAAATGCATAGCTTTCGTAATAACGACACAGCAAGACATCAAACGAACACAAATTTCGTAGGTATAAAAAGCTCGGTGCCCTCTTAACAACTGCTATCATTGCTGCTGCTGCAACAACTGCTGCTGTATAGATAACAACCGGGACAGACGTCTTTAAAGTGACCTCCGAAGCACGGAAGCGCGCGTTTGATTCGCTATTAGCGGTCACCCATCCAGGTATTGACCGCGCCCGACGTTCCTTAACTTTTTCGATCGCTTGCAATCTACTCAAGCAGCGGGGCTATGCGCGCTTCATGAGAGCGTGAGGGCAGCGTATACAACACACACTTTAATTACGTTTTTGAAGCTGCAATAGTCTAACAGTAAATTAGCATAATGAAGTGGCAGTGCTACATTACAATTCAATTATTATTAGTATTATTACATATAGATAACATTCGAGTGGTACACAAATTGTTTGCCAAAATGCTCATTCATTCTGTTATTATGCAAATTCATATCACAGGTTGAATGATCTCGCAAAAATGTCATTTACATATTGCGATAAGATTTGGTAGTCTCGTCGGTGGAATGGTTTGATGTTCGAGGGATGGCTGAATTATTGTTGCAGATATGATGTTATCTGCATTGTAATGCGAATGTAATATTTCGATGATTTGAGGCTTATTAGATATCGTAAGATATTGGTAATATCGTTGATATTGATTTATTCAGTCTGCACCTTAGATTAAATCAAAAGATACGGCACTAGCGTCTCATGAGCGCACCTAAAATTAGGTCCATGCACACAATTACACTTCAGTCGCAATTTGGCTAGCTATTGAACTACATGTGCGCTTAGAACACAATAATCGCGGATTTTCTGTGTTTAAAAAGGTAAAACAATGCATTCGTAACATTTTCATTCGTAAGTACACTTAAACTTAATTTTTCATCAAAATCACTGATGGTTTTGAATGTAGTTGAGCCTGAGTCGCCCGATTGACACTTCATTTATAGGCGTGTGTGTGTAAGTTACATAACTGTGTAGTTGAGTTTTTGATTGATACAAGTAAGCATATGCCGTATCTTCCCCTTTTGATTTAATCTATAGTCTGCACGCATCACTACACTGATGCGATGTTTGCGACGTTGCGTACGACTTTTTTATCAGAGTATTGTTCGATATTTTTCACACGGTCCGACTTTAATAAACTTATTTATATTACGGGTCGTTCCTATTGATAAGACTCCGATAGTGTTGGTTTTAAATAT
Source organism: Erynnis tages (assembly GCA_905147235.1). Classification (NCBI taxonomy): domain Eukaryota; kingdom Metazoa; phylum Arthropoda; class Insecta; order Lepidoptera; family Hesperiidae; genus Erynnis; species Erynnis tages. The sequence goes on from LR990076.1 coordinate 2,211,329, forward strand.
ATATTTTTACGTAGTCATTGATACAGTCAACTCATTACATAGTTAATAGATAAATGACATGGCAATAAAATTTGTTGTTTAGCAGATGGTAACAGTTTGTTATTTAAAATACCTAATGCGGTAGGTACGAATAATGCACACAAATAGAAGAGCAAAGTTTTCTTTGCTTCGGTTCGTTGATTGTGATTCGGAAAATATAGCAAAATATTTCCGAGCTCCCAAACACGCACCCCTACTTGGGACTGTGACCGCGTAACGTCCTGAGTTGGTCCTAATTGCCTTCATACCTTTTAACGGAGGCTGGCATTTGAGAGCTGTGGAGGCAATAATAACGCCTCCCGGTTGCTTTTTGTGTCAAAAGAATTTGAATACGAAGTACGTAGGTACTTACTAAGTCCGTTACGTAAGATTTGGAAAATTTAAGTCCTGTAGCGTTGGAGGAAAGCTAGAATCCTGATACTATTTTAATGTGAAAGTTTGTGAGAATTATCCACCCATCCAGGATTTTTATTACTCTTTGTTATTGTTTATTACTTTTCTCCATGCGGACTACAAAGTGTAGTATTTCATACTACTAAAAAAATCATAAATCGCTGCTATTATGTACCTACCCACGTTGAGTATTATAGTTTTGTTAATTTTAAAATATACAACATGAAAGAAAACATATTTTTTCAATTTTAATTTGTAAGAGCTCACAGACTCGTCTGGAGTATCTAGTTTCCGATAAACTAATGCGATGTTAACACATCGATACGTTATCTAAATCCCGATTGGTATTGATTGATTGCAAGTTAGGAAATGATATATGTGTAGTAAAACTAATAGTTTCAATCCCGTATAATTTGAGATAACAGGGAAAATTTCCGATACACTGAGATAATGGAACGAGAAAACAAATATTTGAACGGTAACGTCGTATTACAATGCCTGCAATTATTGGATGGAAATCGTGATCAAGCAGTAAGATATTGAACATACATAATGTTTTTTACATGTCATATTTTAGAAGAATTAAGTGGCAATTAAATGGAACAATAATATTATTGGCGAGGATAACGATATTTTATTAAAATAGAAATTTTTCCACAATCACTTCATTAGAAATCATTTAACAAAAAGTTTTTGAACGCTAACAAAATACACTAAGAAAAGAACAAGTGCTTGATCAAAAATCACAAATGTCACAACAGCATTCAGAAATATCATCAATACGACGGCTAGCTTAGAAAGAGGCGCAATAATCATAGATGCGTTTCAATTATCCACCAATATTACCAATAAACATAATATGCAAGGCTAGTTAGATAGACATAGACAGAGACTTAGATGATGCTCTATAAAACATGATCTTTATCACCGTTAGATAAAATCCACATACCCAGACAGCTGTAGCACTTGGCAAATAAACCTCAACAGATGTTTACCGTTGAATGTATTGACTGACAAACTAGCACTTAATATGTGAATGACTTTGGAGTGAGTAATGCGGCTTAGACCAATTGGGATTTGAAGCTTAACACTAACATAAAAACAATTTAATTTTGAGAGTGAATGATATTAAATACGTTAACAAAGCAGAGTAATGTCAGTTATAATAACAACATCAGATGTTTGGTAGTAGGTGACCATAAAATAAGTTCAAATACTGCTAAAGAAACAAAAAAGTTAACTTAAAATAATTTTCAAATTTTTATTATTTCCAAATATGGGGAAATGCTGGGAAAAGCATATGTGGCTAACGTTTACAAGAATAACAATCGTCTTGGCGTATTATCTAAAAATGTTCCTATCCAAAATTTAAAATTTTTCCATCAATGCAAGACACGTTATTGCAAGAGGCAACCGAAATGTGCACCTGCCAATGAATCATTTTCACCGTTTGAGCCATGTCTTGATTTATGGATCAATCTGTCCTTTAGCGTGCCTGAACTATCGATTTTAAAATACAAAAATTATCATCATTTTATGGTACTGCCAGTTCAACGGCATATTGCAGGTGCAACTGTAACTAATAATATATTTTGAGGTTAGACAAAATTAAGTCTTTTAAAAACTTCAATAATTTTAAACTCCTTTTGAAATATGCCTTTTAAAATCCCGAAAATATAAAATTAGATTCTTGAGATCATGAAGGATTTAAAACCCTTTGTGGTTCTAAAATACTAAACTCAAAAGGCAACTGCTTGGAACCAAAATTTAAAGTAGATGACATATATATATAACTATGTATCATCTCTTTACAAAATTAATAGATATGAGCAACTTATTATTTATCAGAGTTGCAGCAATATGTCATAACTTTGCATATAATTTAATTATAAAGATACGACGTTATACTTTTATAGGCGGGTTTATAGTAACACTAAACACTGGCGTGATGACTGATTTTCAAGTGAATGAGATTACGCACTGAGAAAAGCGGTACAGTCGGAATTATTCCATTCGAATCTTGTTATTTACCACGTTCATTTGGTCTAACTGGATAAAAATGGCCTAATTGCCTTGCATGCTGCCAAATCATTTCGAGCCAAATGAAAATGTATTTCTCCTTAGGTTATGGAAAATTTTTACACTGCAAGAACTCGAATTTATATTTTGTGAAAAAAGCTGCACTGAAAAACATACAATGAAAATGTTTGAATTAAACCCTCTTCCTTTAGGTTCAACAAGGGAAAAGAAGAACAGCAGTCAACTGTAATCAACCACGATTTTCTAACGGAAATGTTATAATATGTGGACACTTTTAAAGCTGAGATGAAAATTGTGAAGAAAAAAGGTAATATTTGATCCTACATTAAGGATGACCTATTGCACAATCAGCAACGGACGAGACAATGACCGTTCAGATTTATAAATAACACTATTAACACGAGAACGGATGGACGTCTGCGATCCTATGGTTATACTTGTACCTCCCTGAACAAACATAGATATGGAATAGAACTAATTTTTTGATGAAACTTTTTAAACCAGAGGTTCAATCAAAAAACGTCACAAAATTAGGAAGCAAGTGAGGTTACGTGAATGTTTACCACACAAAACAATGGATATTTGGCATGAAAGATGCACATGCAATATTAGGAAAGGACAAATTAAAATGAATTGAATGAAAATAAAATGTCAAATACACTAGAAACACCAAATCTCACGGTGGAGAGAGAGAAGGGCTGGAGCTTAACAATTAGAAACAAGCAAATAGTGAAGATAGTTACGTCACAGATACTAATCACCGATACTAATTCGCTAGGTAAACATGGACTCATTGGCCACTAATAATTCTTTTACAGGATAATTGTAGTTGCATGATTGCACAACTGCACGCAATGACCTTGAGCGATACCGAGGGGACACGGCTAAGTCGCAATAAGGGGAACATAAGTCAAACCGGTTCAAACTTACCTACCCCAAATATGAAGTATACAGACATTAAGATATTTTTTAAATTCAAAGATAAGTGACTTTATTTCAGATGTTGCAGAAACTGGATTGAGCTATTCTCACCGTGTTTACGCACGTGTTTTGTCACAACGAAAGAAACCATAACAAAAGCTTGAGATAATGATTCTATTAATTCAATTTAAATATAATGGCTTATGGATAATGAATATGGAAATAAAGATTTTCTCAAAATAACGACATAGATTTTTATTCGAAATATTTTTTATCTTGTTATGCAGAGTCCTACGTTTGTCCCGGAACCTATGCGAAGTCGTCAGCAGAAGCTAGTTTTAAAACAAAATTTGCATATCTATATTTATTACCTTGTAACAGAATGCATGTCATATCTTGTGCAAACCCACTTATCACAAGATTTCCGCTCCGTACTCCATCAGCTGAGCCGCAAACTCGCGTCAATATGATAAACAGATAAGTGGACAACTGTTTACCTTAGGATGCATGCCACTGAAGAAAACTGGTATAATTTAGAATTATTTCACACGATTCAGATTTAACTTAATTAAAAGATTTATCAAAATATATGGATAAACAATATTTGAACTCTAATTTTGGATGTAAAAGAGTGATAAAATAAATAAAAACATTATACGCGACAGAAATATAATACTCAATTTAAATTATTTCAGTAAAGTTTGGCTTTTTTTATTTTAAGAGACATGTAGTCACTACAGTACATAAATTCGCATCAGAAGGTCTATCCCTCTAAAATCTGCAATGAAAACTCAGAAATTGATCACGCGATCACGTTTGGGATCGTAGTCTTACACTCCCCATACCACAGTCCTTTATATCAAACAAACTATATTTCCGAAATAGGTTGCCAAGTTGAAGAGCGAATAAGCTGTCGGACACATAGAAGACAGAATTTTCTTCCTCATCGAAACTACTAACTACTATTACCTATTTGATAATAACAGCATCAATCCATTCAGAAGACGCGCATTGTTTATTGAACGCGATTGCGATAACATTGCTTAGATACTGTTGGCTTTGGTAATATTAATAAATAATAAAGGAGATAATAGAAAATTACGTTTCCTCACTTTACACTGCGTATTACTATTCAAGGACGGTCGTTTGCGTTGCACTTGCTGACTATATAGCAGTTGCATTGCATTGTTGCAAAGTTGATGTTTTTTAGATTTTGGGTTTAAAAGTTTTACTCAAATAAAAATTTAGATTAAAAATCAGCGAGGCTTTTGAAGTTTCAAAACGTCAAACATTTATTTTGCTTCGAGATGATTGATGATGGTCTGACTGAATAGTTGGAACTAGTACCTATAGTAGTAACGTTATTGTTTTACGTATTTTCTTAACTAAGTCAGAGACACTTCCTCCATAAAGTTATCATTATTTGCGGATTTTATTATTACAAATAACAGTACAAGTGCAGTTGATTCTAATCAAAACATTATTAAACAGGATCGCACGGATTGAACTGCGTAGTTCAGAGTCGCAGTTATCTATTAGCTATTCAGAAGTATTCCACCAGAAGTATGAGGACATTTATAAAATAAGTAAGTGTAGGGAAAAATATGTGTATGCGTACAGAAAATTTGAATAAAGGAACCCAAAGTAATGTTTCTTTATGGCTAAGATAAAGTGAAAAGCCTGTTGATACTACATCAATTAAATTTTTCATCAACCATCATTTAAACAAAGTTACGGATAAATAAACTATTAATAGCCTACTATTTAAAGATGCTGCAAAGAGGGGTTCATACCAACAAAATAAATTTACCAATATTAATTATCAATAAGCAAAATTAAGTATACCTACCTGTACAAGTGTGCAATCCTATTACGATTATAAATGTGAAAGTTTGTAAGGATGGATGGATGTCTCTCACTCTTTCGCGCAAAATTAACTCAACTAATTTGGATAAAATTTGTTATGCGCGTAGTTTATAACCTGGATTTACCAAAAGAATACCTTTATCCCTCTGTGGACCAAGTTCTGAAATGCACGCGGACGAATCCGCTGAAAGTCTAGTGTTCACTATGTGTATGGGTATTACCGTAATACGCGAGTGGGTCCAATGCTTCAGCCGAGTTCGAGTAAGCAGCGCTGATTGCGGCTGAAGGACTCCCGGCCGCCGTTGTTAGATCAATTCTAATAGCTATCGAATTGCATGATTGCCAGTGACGTGGAATGTCAGTAATTGGACTTCGGCGCAGATCACGAGTTTGTTATGGCTATTGACTATATCGGTTGTGCGGTAAGGATTCCTCGCTATGCTCGTTGCACCCTCATCAAAAAGGCCATTATTATGAGAATTTCGCATCACTCCTGTCTAATAATATATGTAGTCAATCCAAACCTTTGTGTGTACTACTCGTATGTTGAATGTTTTATTCTTTGGCGACGCCAAAATCTGAAACTATGTATTATGGATTTTTTTGGAAAATGCAGTTTCCGTCAAATAAAATTCGTAAATTCACATGCGCTAATATAGCTGTCAACAACTACCAGTTTATGGTTTTCGTGTTTAGTAAATAATTTACTTGGTTGCTAGTTATTCGATATGGTTGGTAAACTATTTTAGGTACAGCTCATCAGAACTTCTGTGTTCTTGCAGAAAAATCAATCAACACCATTATAATTCTTAACTAGCTGCCAAATGTGTAAAATTTTAATCTTTAATCTTTTTTTTAATCTTTTTTTAAACAAGGTTCGATAAGAAATTGGCCGTATAAGGTCATCAGTTACACAACCGTGAAAAGTTAATTTACGAAAGAAATCTCCGCTGATTCAGAAATTAAAAATTAATTACTTGGAAGCCTCTTTTTAGATTGGTCCTATTCATACAAATTCTTAACGCTCGCTCACGCCAGTTCTGTTCCATGATCATATATTTTGGTATCTTCAATAAAAGCTTCTCATGTTTCATCTACACTTTGCTTGGATACTAAATTTAAATCTAAGAAACTATCGATTGATTAGTCATTTTATTGACGTTCTCAGTGTTTTAAGTTCGTTCATACGATTAGTTCAGCAATTGTTTACATAATTTGCAGTTATTGGGTTTTAAACTGTAGTTTTATAACTGTTTTACGTTACACTTCTGGCAAATTTTCAAATTATTATGGCCTTTAATTCCAGTTTGATCTTGAACACATTGTGATCCAGAAGAAATGTGCATTCTGTGATGACAATATGGCATTCAACAAAAGTGTTCCATAATCCGCATACTTGTCAGCAGAGGAAAGATGCGTTCTCCTGTTATGCGGAGGCACCCGAGGCCATCAGTAGGACATAAAAATATTATAGCATGGTTGTGCCAACCAAATTTACTCAAAAAGACACTCACAATGTAATCAATGAGTGCGCTATTCATCACACTGTCCTGTGGGTCCCGTACTCGTCTTTGCAGGATTTTCTCTAACCTCCTGTCATGTGCCCTTCAACCCTCTAATAAATTGTATTGCGCTCCAGTTTCCCCCAAATCGATTTCCTGTCGGCTGGCAAGCCGCCAAGTAACGTGCGTGCTCGATTGTCGTGCGACTTGGCTCCATGCCAATTGTTAGTTAGATTGTTATATTGCTCATAATAATTATTATTTTGCTGTGCCGTGGCCGTATCGAGATGTTTTAGTTGTTTTTGTTGCATCTTGTGTACACTATTTCTATAATTAATGATTTATTTTTAAAACGGTGCGCTACGCTGTCATTATTGTGCATATTGTAGGTTGTTGATCGTAAATAGGCGTGATGTTATCGTAACGTTGATAATGCTCATTAAAATAATAAAGTCATTTAATTTATTGATAAATTGACTTTTATTTGTGTTCTCAGTTAGAAAATCTTTAAACCCAAAACTTTACGGCCGGTTCTGAATGCGTCACAGTTGATGGATCGCGGGAATTAAGTGCCACGGAAAATTAATTAAATGCCGTAATTATTCTGATACCCGGTGAATGATTAGTGGCGCCGAGATTGCAAAACTTAATATTTCTATAGAAATAAAATCTATAATAGGATTATCACCAAGCTATGATATGAAAGAGAAAGTAATGATAACTTTTAATGCTATTACTATCGTGGATGAAACTGTCTACGGGTTATATCAAAAAATTGCCCGCCCGAGTTGAAATATTTTAAAAAGTTATACAACCATTTTTCTACCTTATTTTATTCACACTTAATTTCAATCACAGTTCGGTGCTTAGCCGTGGTTCATAAATAAAATAGCTTATATTTTGTCCTATGTTAAGTCCTATGTCTTCAATAATGGCAAATGTACACCAAGTTCTGTTTTGCAATTTGTATGTGTCACGACACAATTCAGTTTCAAATATTATTCAAACACGCTAAACTGCGTGTACTAAACTACTAATTAAGCATAACCAATCGCTACGCCTCGCTAACCATCTCAGAGTTACCTCAGTCGTCGTTGCCATGGAAATAATTCACTGTTCAAAACATTGTTGGTGTTACAAATTACAGGTGCCTTAACACATTTGTTTTTAGCTTTCGGGCTACTCGTATTGTTTACTTCAAATAAACTTTAGAAGGAAAAAAGTTTTCCACTCATTCTTTATGTATTTCTTTCAATATTTATAGTACTTACAAATGTTTGAAATTTTTAATGTTTCACGATTCGCGATAGTGATAGGTTTAAATAAATAGGAAAATTCTGGTAAGCAATTTGAGTTATTTGAAGAAACAACATGAAAAACTGTTTCAAAGTGGCATATTTGCCAGAAAACTGCCTGCTTTATTTGTCGATATAATAATTACAATTGGAGGAGTCGATATAATAATTATAAATGAAGGTTTGCGTTTTCCTACGAGTGTAATAATGTATGGTGTTAATGGTTACCGACATACCTGAGCTGAGCACAGTAGAACTGGTGAGGGATGGCGGTCAGCACGCCGGCGCCGTCGCCGGTGTCGTTGTCGCATGCGCACGCGCCGCGGTGCTCCATGCGTTTCGCGAGGACTTCGGCATCGCGGACGATCTAGAGATAATTGTTTATTTATTTATTAACGGCCGATCTAGGGAAACAATTGGCTAATTATCATTTAAAATTATCTACAACTTCTAAAGTACAGGTAATAAATGTATGCAAGTGCTAATGTGACGACACTAATATTCAATTAAAGATGTGTGAATATCCTATGATTAGAGGACGATCAAGATGCTACCAATGATACTCGCGATTGTTTAGTTAAATTTTGATAATTAGTTTTTTAAATTATATAAAAAAGTAACAGATGAACAAATTGCCGCAGTCTGGTAAAAAACTAAAGTTCTCTCAACTATATATTTTATGATCACCGTATGATTTAGATTTTAGAATAAGATATAGGCTGAGTTCTTTGTTTTCGGATATTTTTGAGAGATTTGTCTGCATCATGTACTTGCAGATAAATTGTATAATACCATAGATGAATTGTAGAATTCATGGCCATAGACCTCATACCTTTATTTCCAGTCCAAATGAGACGGTGAATATAAATGATTCAGGGTCAAAAGACGACTAAAACGCTATTTGAACTAAAAAAATAAAACATTTTGTTTTACTCATTTTAAAGAACAATAACAATTTTGATGTAATTTGCTATGCGTAAAAACATTGAGAATAATTGCTATCAAAACATAAAAAAAATCTAATGAAATGAGAGTAGGTACAGTTATAAAGGATGATCTGAATCAAACAAATCTTAAAAAATCTAATGCTATCAAAGAAAGGGACGTTAAAATAAGGTAAGATGATACTCACTTTATGACTACGTTTCCCGTCGATAGCAACTACGAAACCAACACCGCAAGCCTCGTGCTCGTTCTGAGGGTCGTACAAGCCTTGCTTGGCCGGCCCTTCCCACTCCATACCTGGGTACGAAAAATTATAAGTACTGTAAAAATAAAAATAAGAAGGATAAGGCGGATTGTTTTTCTTAATTTAAGTGACATACCTAGTTGTAATTTTAAATCAAAGATATTACGAAAAGGAGGATTCAGTTATTCTGGAAATTCGCTAAATAATACTATAGATAAGAAGTAAGCAGGATTCGATAATTCCGAAGAATATAATTACTATCGTCAATTCATGAAAAGGTGAAAATGATGAAAAAGTTAAATAAAACCATAGTACCATAAGAGTAATAGTAATGGTAATTTTAAGAGATTTTTCAAAAAGAATAATTTAAATAACTAGGCTTAAATTGTGAAGAATGTTTTTGGCTAATTGCTCATGGAATTAAATTTTTACTGTACGTAAAAAATGTTTTTTATTAGATTTATAAGACTTTTAAAAAAATAAGCCTATTAGAAAAATGTTGCGTAATGGTATTTCATCAGGTTAGACAATTATCGATTTTAAGGCGCAGTTCTTCCTCGTTATGGATTATTGTATTGAAATCGAAAACAAACTGATGCTCCATACGTTTTCTGTTAACAAATGACCTTCAATGATCGCAATTGTTCGATGACAAAAGGCATATTAAGATGAATGGGAACCGAACGGAAGTTATCTTCTCTGATTTAAAATAAACGTTCGCTATTGAAACACACGATACACGTCTAACATGCGTAAGAAGAGTAAAATATGTGTAATAATCATTATATACAAACATATAATGTGACCTATAATGCTACCTTGAGGCAGCCTATAAGTATTACTATGGCTAAAAGTTATAATCAGTGTTTCTTAGGATAATAGAAAATCTTTTTCGTTTAAATCCACACAAAACACGTCGTGTTCTAAAGCTTAACCGATGTACGAACACTTAATTACAGTTAAGTTAAAATGTTTCAGTCCATAACCTTGGCCTTTGTTTAAACAAACACGGTAAGTTTGTTTGACAGCAACCTTGAAAACTGTTTTGGAACTTCAAAACGAGAAAGTCGAAAGCTTTTTTATTTCAATTTCCATCAATACTTCTTACATATTAAATACATAGTACCTATATAAATGAAACATTTTTTTTTCTGTAAGTACCTAGTTATTTAAGTATGTCCAGTGTCAGTCAGTCTTCTCTGCAAGTTTTGTCGTCATAATTTAACATTGCTTCAAATGCTTGGTATGTAAAGATTCTTTCAAAAAATTTAGTTTAATAAATATCAATTACTGCAGTTACTTTGAGGTGACTCAAGGCTGTCCACATATTTACGTCACAATCCGAACGCTCAGTCTCCTTGCCCTACAACAGACGGCGGTTATCGGTTCAATACTCGTTGCGTAATAGCCCTGTGCCCTGTGTGTCATATGGGTAACTGGCTGTAATAAGCGGCTGTCAGTTTGTTATTATGTATTTATTTAGGCACATTTTGTTTAAATAATGGTGCTCTTTAATTGTGCTTTAATTAGTTAGTCATTGTGAGTTATAAAATCTGATATTTTCTGATCTAGTTCTACAATAATATGAATATATTTTTATTAATTAAATTAATATTCAATCAAATTCTGTTGCCCTGACAAAAGCTCTAGTAAAGTACGACTGAATTAAAGTCATGAGCAATGTGTGACTCGTCACCCGAGCAACTATGAACATATTAAATTATTTAATAGGTCCATGCATTGACATTTTTGAGGCAACTGGTAAATATGAATCCCCTACTTTTGGAATAACTCACAATTTCATTTTATTTCGGTTGGTTAACTAGTGGGTAAGAAAGAACTCAACCACATGATCAATACATCAATGACTTTACAAAGTAAGGTATATTTCTGAAAGTAAATGTCACCTGCTGTAACAGTGCAGTAGTTAAATGTTTAGAGGAAACCTGCATCCCTGAGAGACCCTCATGTTTCCAAAGGCAAGTGTTTACCAACTACCAACCCACAATAAGTCAGCGTGGGGGACTGTGGCTTGTAGCATTCTCATTGCGAGAGGAGACTTAAACCTATAGTACCTATGTCTCAATGGATTGCAGAAATAAGGCAGATTTAGCATTATGGGCCAGTCAGGCCAGAAAAAGTTGCCTTATGACCATGTCTGTAACCTATAAATGACCCACTACGAGAAGGATGTAAGCCTGAGTCCACCGTGCTGGCCTAGTGCGGTTTGATGTGGGCAGGTTGATCGGTTATAACCATGACAGTAACAGAAAAATACAGATCTTAGCAAAAAAAGAGTGCAATATGTGCAGAAACATAAATCTTCTAGTAATTTATATTTTAATTAGAATTTAAAAGATTTTCATAAATGGTTGGCAGTTAACTAGATAACATAAGAGAAATATGCAAATAAACCTGTTCTGCACTAAACATACAAACAATTTTTTCTGATAGCAGTTTGCTAATGTATGCAAAGTTATTGACCTCATCTCACAGAGAGCAGTGTGGTCTGACTTTATAATGTTATTTACACTGTTTTTTCTTCTTAGTATATTTAAACTTCTTAATTCCATAAAGAATTAGTACCTTTTAATTCTTTACAAAATATTTCAATAAAGTATGATAAACTTTGTTTCATTTCCAACATTTTTTTTGCTTCAGATTGCTAATTTTTTTTCTTAATCTTTTTATGTTTGCAACGAAATATATATCTGCAATATTTAAATTAAGAATTTAAGTAGGTAACTAGAAACCATGAATAAAAGTAACCGTACAGGGTTAGGTTAAGCCCGCTACAGACCTTCAGTTTTAACCGCACAGTTTTAACAGTTAAAACTGAAGGTCTGTTGAACCGCACAGTTTTAACAGTTAAAACTGAAGGTCTGTTGAACCGCACAGTTTTAACAGTTAAAACTGAAGGTCTGTTGAACCGCACAGTTTTAACAGTTAAAACTGAAGGTCTGTTGAACCGCACAGTTTTAACAGTTAAAACTGAAGGTCTGTAGCGGGCTTGGGTAGGGTTTGGGTCAATGCCACACTGCCAGATTTATATTTTTAAGACTGAGGCCACTTTATTTCCGCCGCCCCATGTAGGTAGGTTTATGTATGTATTTATGTATGTAGGTTTCTAAAATACTTGATAATTTTCTATTTGTTTGTATTATGGCAGACACTAAAGTTAAATACTAGGAATTACAATTTTCGATACGAATCGAGTAAGCGTCCTCTGAAATCTGCCGCAGAGGCTGCCGCCCATAGGCCGGGGCCTATACGTCCTATTTACAAATCCAGGACTGGTTTGAGTTGACTTCTGTTTGTGACATTGATTTCATCAAATAACTATGAGTCCTTCTCTAATTGTTGAATTAAAACTGGTCTTTACAATTTGCTCCTTAGTGGAGGGCCTGCAATTTTCTTATTTTTTAACACAAAAATTTGCTAGATCATTCCATACTAAAAAACTTCGATAGGTATTACATTTATTATACTTATTAAAGAAATTAAACTTTAAATAAAATTATCGGCTTTTTTATTACGTAGATTAAAAATAGTATAAAAGCTAAATCTAGAAACAGGTAGTTAGAAACTCGAAGTTTTTTCGGGCTTGTCCTAATAATAATTGATAATTTAATTACGCCGGTCTACAAAGTTAGCCTTTAGGTAGGAACTAGGAACAAAACCTGGCAATAAAAATTTAAGTTTGTTGTTAACTTACTTCCTCAAAGGGAAGTGTAATATTCGCGTTATTAATAATTATAGAGCTACAGGGTAGTGAATGTAAAAAATAGTCAAGTCTGAATCCTATTGGATTGAATGAAGCTTATCGATTTCTTAAGATTAAATCTACATAAATTGCAGTTCACGACAGAATTCTTTTCAGACCACGTATGCAGCAGAAAATGAGACCAGACTACACGTGGACTGCGCAACGTCTCATCGAGCAGTAAAAATAAGCTCAAATTGTTCAAAATGCATTTCATACTTTACCTCAAAATAGGATCGATAGATTTAAGAAAGTGTGCGCTAATAATGCACTGCGTATATGTTTGCACTTTCACTGTTTATTAGGAGGGTATTTGATTGAAAAACACAATAGTTCTGTAATAAAAGATAATAGTTTTTTAGACACTGAAAAAGCCGGCGTATCGTAGTGACTCCTAGCAGTCGACAACGACATCCGGAGAAACACGAAAGACTGACACCGACCAGTCATGTGTCGTTCAGGAATGAATGCTTCAATTGAAGTACTTCACTTTTTCCCGTCCTTCCTTCACTACTTCAGTTACAATTCATCTCGTTCATTTAGTCCAATTGCTTCGCGAACGAAACTAACCGAAGAAGCTCGACAGTCGACGACGCGTGGCGTGCGCATATACTCACGCACACATACACATACTCACGCTCGGAGACATAAAATAGAAAACAATCTTAAACCATCAAGTAAAGCACCAATGATCAAATTACAAATATTCATATACGAACACTATTACATCTAAATACGTTGTCGTTAGAAGTTCTAGGAAACGTTTCAATATTATGAGTTTTATGTTAAGTATTTACGGACTATTTTGGCTTGATTATAAGTACCTATAAATGATATTTTCTTTCATTTTTAAATTTAAATAGGTAACGTCTCTGAGGATCGTAAGAAATCTAAGGTATGATTTTACGGAGGGTATATTATACGGTATTTCAAAATATTGAACAAAAATAACATTATATGTCATTATACGTTTGGAAAGCGACCATAATTTATTACTAGATATTTGATAAAATAAACGCACTTAGTTTTATTTTATTGTTTTAGTCCTTTTAATTTTTTTGTCTTTTTATCCTATATCTAATAATCTCAAAAAATTCAAAAGACTAGTAGAGATAAACGTTACGATACACGAGTTCATTATGGGGTATTTCATAATAATTTATCGAACATTTCATTAGAACTACTATATCGTAATGAACTAGTGAAGGAACTGAACTAACTGAAGTAAAAGAAATAGTATGGAGTGTTGAAGTAAGAAATAGGAAAGGATAACCTATCGTTTGTGAATGGTGAACTACATTGAACTACTGGACTAAAAGAGTGATATACTTCACAGTGAAGGAAAGATATGTTTCGTTCTTTTCTTTTAAGTGACACATTTTGCTCATGGCTAACACCGACTGATAAGAAAAGGACGGACTGAGCGAGCGAAAAGAAGGGGGTGGGGTGAAGGGTAGAGGGAAACTGACAGATCATAAGGGAGATAGATATAGTGATCACTACTTAGATAGAAAGAGAGAATCGAATTCAAAACTATATGAATGACAACGATTTTATATTGAAGGAATGAGTCGGATATCTATTCTGTGATTGGTGGAAGTATAGCAAGTGTGCTGCCCGACGCTAACATCAAAATTTCCACTTCGATTTAAAATTCTTGGATGTATATTTTGTAATGTTGAATTAACTCAAATGAAACATAAATTAAATGTTCATGTAAATTATACTAATATTATAGCAAGTATTCATGTAAATTATACTAGTATTATAGTAATATACTAATGTTATACCTAGTATAACTTGTGTATAATTATAAACTGTTTGTGTATTGTATTGCTATATTTTTCTTTAAAGATAAATATATTTCTCATATATTGCACATCATAAGAGTAAATAGAGTTGTATGATATTAATTTTATTAAAGCGCCTGCATATTATATCCAATCAACAAAGGTAAAATATTACTCTGACAACACTTCCTTTTATATGTGTCGTTCATTCATTCCGTAATATAAGGCGTTGCGTACATTGACCACGAGTCCTTTTTTAATTTATTAACCATCATTTACTTCCATATCTTTTACAATTCGTTTATCACCAAATTATGTAAAAAATCGGCATGATTATACTCCTTCCCATAAAATGAAGTACTAAGTACTTGTAAGTATGTGAAATCTGACAAAAAAAAATTAAGTACTAAGTACTTCTTTTTATGCCCACTAAAATTTCAGTAATTTCATTCATTTTATCCATTTCATTTTATCAACATCACATTATATAATTTAAATCATTTAAAGAGTACAGAATTCTTGTCATTATTGCCTATTGAAGTCGATCCAGTTAATATTTCAAACATAAGATTTCGATATCCATATTGCATTTCTAGGATTTTTTAATAACCTGAATGTGAATGAACACTTATTCAAAAGGTTTATTGTTTGCTCCATTGTATTTAAATTGAGGGGTTTTGTGTTTTTTGGTTAAACTGCCATATTCGATAATGCAAAAATATTCAGCATTGTAGACTTTGCCTTATGAGATATCATTCGTTCTTTCGTACAGTCATTCGTGAACGTCACCTTTCAATTCAACTGTTTTTTGCCCAATTTATTTGCGCGCGCCAGTTGAAAATTTTAGCGCGAATATCGAGGACGACTTGAATTTTCGTGATTGGAATTTTACGAAACTCCTTCCAATTTACGTAAAGCTTGCGTAAAATAGTTTTCGTAATGAAGATTGTTTAGGCTATGTGTGTTAATTAAAAATAAAAAGTTTAAAATTGGAAGAATTCCCATCCCTTCGATTTTGAGTTAGATTGAAAAGGAAGGCTAGCACCATGAGTTTGAGTAGATTAAGAGGTGTAGCGCGTATGGATTTGGTGAAAGCGTGTCCGGTGTTCGTTTCGCAAGTTTCGGGACCTTGTCGGGAAGTGAGCACGAGTGGCACGCATCGGGCGGTTGCCCAACAGAACAGCAAACCGGACTGGAACCGCGCAGTGAGCGAGGCTGAGAAGATCGTAGGTTACCCAACCTCGTTTCTCAGCCTCCGATGGGTTCTTAGCGACGAAATCGCCAACGTTGCGCTTCACCTTCGGAAACTAGTGGGCAGCAATCATCCGTTACTGAAGACTGCCAAGTAAGTTGAACAAACAATGTTTAACGGTTCCTTGTAAGTGTGTTCTTTATTTGGTTTGAGATTGGTTTGAGTAGATTTAACAGTTTAGATTTAGCACCTAGGTACCTACTCAACTTATTTAGGCGATCAACTTATTTCTCACGAAAAACAACGCACCTACCGCGTTGTTGCCCTACATGGGTTGCAGTGACCACTTAATAGTTGGTGTATATCTTGCATGTTTGTTTAATAATAAAATAATAATAATAAAATAAAAGATACATCAGATTCTTTGCTGAAACACGATGATGAATGATACGGAGAAAGGTTGAAGATTAAAGGCTAGTAAGTGTTATGTCAGTATAGAAACTCTCTTATTTCTGGTAAAGAAAAAAACTTCGTTCGTTACCATCCAACCTTGTATGGAATATTTACAGTAGTTCAAGACTTCAAGTTAGGTCTCAGGAGTAATGTACGATGTTAACTAACTAACTAGGTACCTACATACACATAAAATAAAACTTAAATGGCATTCGCTTCGTTTAAAGTCTTAAATTTGCAATGCCCATATTATTATGATGCTTCGTTTACTTCTATTAGAATTTGTGCTATGCTTAAAGAATCTTTGGTTAGCATTATTTCTTACTTTCAACTAATTACACGGATTAATTAATTAATTGGTAGATAACTAATTGTTCAAATGAATCATGAAATCTATAATGAACAACTGTTTTGTTTACCGTCATGTCTTCTATGTTTAAATGTACGTTCAATAATTCTACAATGAGAGGTCTTAAAATCCTCTCAACAGCCATCAAAGTATTTTTTTATCAAAAAATATACTTATGTCAGCTTAATGTAAGTAGCAGCAATCAGCACGTGTTTTAAATAGCCCGAAACCTCTTATTGAGCATGTTCCAAAAATATGTTAATGAATGCGCATCATTAGTCTAACTTAGGGTTTGCTGTATTTTTTCACGAGACGAATGCAGAAATTACGTATTTATATATATTGTATAAACATGTTATCTGAAAGTAAACATTAGATCAAATAAACATCGGAATTTCTATATTTACGCCGTTCAACCGTAACTGAAAGTATTTTCATTTTCCGATGAAATACTGCAAGGAGATAGAAATAATATAATTTCTCCGTGTTTGTTGATTGTCTGCTTGACGTCTGTTATCGACGATCACGACAGACCGCCACGCAATCCCCGCAATTGCAAGTCGCGCGGCGGCCGCGATGCTTTAATTAATTGTACATTGGCAAAAACACTGAAGACCTCGACTGTGCCGCGAGCATACTTTGACGATATTTTTTCATTTTTACATGCTCTCCACGGCACTGTTCTAAGATTTTGCTATAGTTTTGTGTTGGTTAGTGCTAGTTATTTTGCTATAGTAGTGAGCGATGCCTGAGAGAGCGATGCCCTTGCTCAAAGCGTCAAGCTTCCGGAGCTCTAGGTATCCACCCTAGAGCTCACTAACCTCCGTAAGGGCTCCGTGATAACACTGACCGTTACTTGTTATGGGGCGACCATCTCGTCTAACTAGTTACCGAAACTTGGCCATGAAGAGTTTGCTGCTTCGCGGTTTGTTTAGAATACGCGTAGGCAGGTCCCTGAGCGCCATCCAATAGTTAGTACTATCATACAATTGTAATGATGATCATATTTTCAGAGATCAGCCATAAATCTATGATACTTCACTTCTGTACTCTTACGAGTATCTATGTTTAGTGGTAACTATTCGCGATGACCCACCACTGATTGAACGGTAATTACCTCTTGAAGCATTATGTTTAAAGCCTCAAGGTTTGCATCTGTTGGTTTTAAAATCTTTTAACTGTTTGCAAAGTAAAACCGTTCTATGAAGCTACCTTATAATTTGTTTAACTAACATTTACCTACTGTTTTAGATTTTTATATTTTTTTATGTTAAACCTATCGCAACCGCGTTATTTATTTTATTGTTAAATAATAAAAATGTAATATTCTTCTACAAACCCTATTATGTCTCCAAGAATTCGTTTAAACGTCTTGAAATATTATTTCTTTCTAACTGGTTTCATAAATTAATTCCTAATACGTGACCCGATATCATTCTATACAGCTATTTTATAGTTATTTTAATTTTATGGCAGAATTATGCAAGAATATATCAAATAGTAGCACCGTGAGTTTCTTTTACTTAATTTTAAACACAAATCTGTCTTCTACACTTTTAATAAAAACTTTTTTAAATCGATATTTTTAAGCTTCATAAGTACCTAATAGCTGGAGATAATAATCCCTTAAACTTAGTCCTTCCAGAATGTAACAGGTCTTATTTTTAGGATAGGATACTTATTTTCCTCTCGTATTCGGGTATAGCAAAGCATACCTTATGAATATTAATATTGGTGATAAACAGTCGGTTTTTAAGGCAGTTGGTATGTTGACACCATTTACAAGTAATTTCAAAATGTTATTCAAAATGAAAAGAGTGCTTTCGTGAAACGTCTGAAAACTCTGCTCAACCTCCAATATCTATATAAATGATTTTTATTGCGTGCGAAAACAATAGATAATAATTAAGTCTATTGATTTAAATATAATTATAGACAAAACATACATTTTGTACGAAGGACCCGGATTATAGAAATAAATAATATAAATAACGCTTCACACTTATAGCACCACACTAGGAATACCTGTCCATGGGTGCCATGGACATACATAAGACAGACAGAGAAACAGAAATTGAAATTCATCATTCAAATGTCTGCTCTGCTGGGAATCGAACCCAGGACCCTGCGTCCAGCGCACCTCTAACAATCTAAGTATAGGGAAGTTTTGATGTATTACGAGTATGATAGCATGGCTCGCCACACGCAACGAACAGGTTCATTAGCTATCTTGTACGCAATCGTAACGTAGTTAGTGCATTTCTAATATCATTCAGTATTCACTCGGCTAGCTTATATAGTTACAACTGGTTTGCCTTGGCGTGTATTAATAAATATTTAGTGCAATATCTGGTGATGCACTGTCTGTCGTTCACTCATTACATAAGTGATCCACTGCGGATTGGTGGGGAAATTGCTATGCTGTCGATAACAACCGGGATCCGTGCCCTCCGAAGAAAGCGCGCGTTAATTCGCCACTTGCGATCGTCCATAACATACCAACCGTGCCCGACGTTGCAAACTTTTCGCAAAATCGCTTGCGATCTACTAAAGCATCAGAGTGAGCAGAGCCATGCGTGCTTCTCTTGTCCAGGGCTACACAAAAAAATGATGGAAAACTTAAGAATAAGAATACTTTTGTCACCAGAAATC
This sequence comes from Erynnis tages, assembly GCA_905147235.1. Lineage (NCBI taxonomy): Eukaryota > Metazoa > Arthropoda > Insecta > Lepidoptera > Hesperiidae > Erynnis > Erynnis tages. The sequence goes on from LR990076.1 coordinate 2,230,773, forward strand.
TGATCTACAATGGCAAGAACAACATGCAAGCGTGGGGCCTCATCGTGCTGCTGGTGTCGAAGGCTGCAGGCCACAGCCCCGAGATCCCCGACATGGAACAAGACAAGGCGGCTGGTGTCTTGCACAGGTAAACACGCTTAACTTCTGATCTTTGGTCCTTTATTGAAAGTGCAAAAATAGTGACAGCCGCATGACTTAGCCCGCTCCTTTGTCAAATTTAAATCGGCTACTGTCCCGCAGCAGCCACGGAGCCCCAAGATAAGCCCACTCTCGCGCTTCGCTCCCAAGAATTGCAAATGTATGGTTGTAATTAAATTCATCGGAGATTTTTTTTAAATCTTTAATTGCTATCCACAGACTCTAGATCCGTGCCTTTTTTTGCATCACGTTACTAGTAATATTTTTGCTCCAGAAAAAGTTCTTTGTCAATTTTAGCCCGGTGTCTCCTTGGATCGTCCCGGGCGTTCCTTTAGGGTTTCTGCAATGACTGTCGCGTCTCTGTGGCTGATTGCAGTAGCCAGGTTGTAGTCCTCAATGGCAGCTGTGTTTGCCTCTATGGCCTGTTTTATGAAGTTTGCGATGGCGTCCTCACTGACATCCGAGTAGTAAGCGCAAGAGCCTGTGTGTCTGGTGATAGCGACGACTGCATGAGAGACGCTATCATGCACCTTTCCTTTTTGAGGCTTTGTATTTACTATTACTACATTTTTCTATTCATCGGAGATTTTTCTATTTCTCCTCCAGCCAACGCAACACTTCGGGAGAGTCCGATGACATGTTGTTGGGCAAGATAGCCTTGTCCCGTAGTATTTGGCTATTCTCGCCACACTGTCACTTCCCTCGGAAAAATTGTAGGTGTACAGTTGTAAGGGCAGCTTCTTATTGTCGCGAGCTTTGCGGCAGCCGCGAGGCTGTCATACTTTTGATATAGAATGACGGGTACATGTACATTTTAGGTGCTGTTGTGCAGCAGCCGCGAGACGTAATGAGAAGGAATCCTTAGGCGGCGCTCATTTCCTACGAATTCAGATCGTGCGTAGACGTGTCTTCACGAATAATCCCGCTTTTTCAAATAAGTACTATGGGAGCGCTCGAACTGAGTGCGACTAAGTTGACGTACGTTGACGCGGCTGGAGCAGAATGTTTACCACTCTTTATTATCTTCTCCCTCTTCGGTCTCCACTTCACTTCTTTGTTCCCCAGCCAACGCGCGCTCGCTGAGGTGACGGAAATGATCCGTACGTCCCACCTGGTCCACAAGGGGCTGGTCAATATGAACCCGCGCCAGACCGCCTCGGGGGAGTCCGACGACATGCTGTTCGGCAACAAGATAGCGCTGCTCAGCGGGGACTATCTCCTGGCGAACTCCTGTACCGAGCTGGCGAACTTGCGGTGAGTCCTGTTTTGACACGCTTTATATTAGCTTCACCTGTATGTTCGTTTGTAACCGACTTGTAACCGGGTGCGATTTTGACCCACTTTAAACGGCTAGATTTCGTTCAAACTTTGTAGATTTATCGAGGACCGATGATAATACACTTATTTGATAAAATTATTTTACTGTAGAATGTTCGGTTATCGACATACATGAAGGCACTACTCACATTTTTAAATACAAACCTAATAACTGGGAAAATTACGGTCTCAATCCGACTCAAAAATGATCTCATTTATGTCAGTAACCAATTAATGACCCACTACAGGGTCGGGTCTCCTCTCACAATGAGAGGGATGTAGGCCTTAGTCCACCACGCTGGCCTACTGTGGGTTGGTGGATTTCACATGTCTTTGAGAATATTTTTTTGTGAACTACCAGGCATGCAGGTTTCCACGCGATGTTTTCCTTCACCTAATAGCAGGTGATATTTAATACCACTGGGATTGGAACCCGGACCCCTCGATTAAGAGCTCGAATTCTAAGCCACTGGGCTATCACCGCTTGTCATTCTCTTATTTATACTCACGAGAGAATAAAATAGCCATAAAATAAGATACCGAGATTGAAATTTCATAGGCATGTTAGCAAAGAGACCAAGATTTAAATAGCAAGGTTAGCAAAACCAATAAAAATATAGCGATTGAAGTAAAGACTAGAAAAATATGAACTAATACGTTGTTTTAATCTCACGTCCTTAATATGAGGGGTCCGGGCAAGTTATGAATAATGGTCAAACAACTCGATAGTTACTTAACGAGCGGGCAGGTCATGGTGAACCGCTATGGCAACCGAATCTGTGTTACGAATTGCTATTGATATTGCCACTTTAATATATGTTTCCAAAAGGAAATAACTTTTAAATAATATTTGAGAGATTAAGCCTTAGGCGAATGAATATTAAAGCATTCATATATATTGATAGATGTTTCTGATAAAATCATTACAAAGTGTGTTGGAACAGTTTCTACCATTTTTCGCCATCAAAAACTTCCTTATGACTTGCGACGTTGGCTCTGGCTCTATACAAATTAAAATCATTACACTTATTCTCTAAATTATAAGGAATATTGGTTTAAATTTTTAGGTGCATTTAAGAGTACATTTAAATTTTACATCGATTAAAGTGCATTCTCTACGCTGAAAGCCGTGTCTGGCAAACGTTTGAAAATGTAGAACCTAATTAAAATTCTACTTACTTGTGAAATGTAATCTAGAGTTAACTACGTGTCTAGACTAGATCCCATTATTCTCAGATAAGTACCAAGTAACCCACTTCTTATGAATAACGTGATTGCAATACATCAAACTTTTTTATCAGGTGATTCTCGTATAAACATAGTATTTAGGTATTGTACAGCAGTTCTTTTGATATGATTGATCAGATATGATTGATCAGATATAGGTGCCAGAGAGACATAATTTTGCCATCATTCGGTCTCTTGCTACTTCCGTTTTGTTTCTTGTCTTCTGTTCAAGATTAAAATGACAGTCTATTAGTGACCAATCTAAACCAACCTACATGCTCATTGAAGTTTACTACTTGTATTTATCATATCTAAAACAAATGAAAATCCTGATAAAAGTACCTTGATATCGGTCTATTCCAATTGCTTGCTGCAATGTGCAATACCCTAACAAGCAATACAGTAACAGCGCGTTTTGTATGGGCCAAAAATATACAATAACTTGCCTAACTCACTAAAAAGTAATAATAATACATTTAATTTTAAACGAAAATTAAAAATGTTTCTAACCGAAAAAGCATACTATTCGGTTACAGAAATATATTTTAAATGTAAAATTAAAAGAAAGCCTTTGAGTCCAACAAAAATAATTTTATTAAAATTAATATGGAAACGCGCGTCTAAATAAATAAAGTAGAACTAAAATTGTGCTCAGAGTTTTTTCCTCCGGCTTTTTCTCTCTGCCGATGAGTTCGATTAGGTTTCCGGAGTCAGCTAGTGTAAATAATTTTTTTTCAAAAATTACGCGTTTATAGTGTGTGAACATTGAATTCACACACAAACTCAAAATATATAAAATGATTCCATGATGTAATCGTTGTTTAACAACATAGCTTTAGAAGTAAGTACTAACCGATGAAAGTCAAGTATCAAGTGAAAGCTACTCGGCTCAAGGGATTGTCAATGAAACGTTGTATTGTATAGTGTACAAACAATACGTGTAATGAGGATCAAGTTCAAGTTAAAGGTTAGGTTGCTTAGAAAGTTGCCTTGAGTGGGTCAATGCACAGGTTACTTTGTGTACGGGAAAATTCTAAACGAGTATGTGTGTTGAACCTGATTAATTTTATTGACTATATTCTCAGTATACTCACCTTCTGAAGATTTTTCTGAGGACTTTCGTTTTTTGATATAGGAAATTAGGGAATAGGTAATGATTTTTAATAGAGCGGTAGAACCATAGTAAAGAAAAGAAAAGAAAAGAATACGTTTATTGTTGACTGTTACATGAGAAAGATGTTACAAAAATTTATAATAAGTTTAGAACAGTCTACCCTATGCGGGCATACAATAATTATATCTTATATAACTAAAACTTAATTTTATATTTCATGGCAATTATTTCTAAATTATATTTATTTATTATTATTTATTAATTTGTTCAGCAGTCCAAATTATGGTAGCTCGTTTGGGGAAGCACCCCACCGCCACCGTCTTAACACGCCGTGAATGTTCTTCATGTGTAACGTTTCGGTTAGGAAGGCACTGTAGCCGGAGATAGGTACTCATGGGACAAAGATCTTAGTCCTTGTGTAGCAACACATCCACTTATTATGATCTCAAATAGCACGTCTGTCCTATTTGAGGTTGGACGTGGGTTTCCATGGTCACTATCGTCAAAGTATTCGTATAGTTATCCTGTGCCACGTAAACATACGAGTAACTGCGTCTTACATGACAGAAGTCCTAAACAGTTTTCTACACAACACTTAGTTGTCCATCATTAGGTTGTGTAGGCGGTCGTGTCCACATTACGTGTCCACATTGCGCAAACCCTGATGAAACTCTGTGTGAAATATTATTATTGTCCACCCCGCTTTGTGCCGTGAAATCTCCTATTGTCAGGTTGTTACAAAACAGTTGAGGCTGTGACACATCTATGTAATGAGTATCCACAAGAAAGCTCATCTCATTGCAAATATTGCGAGGTTCATAGACGTTTTTTGTCTGTTCTGATGTACAATAAAGAGTAATTATATTCCTTACAACATACAACTATACGGTACAATAGTACTGTAATAGTATTCACTCTGAATACATTCGTCCTCCACATAATGTACATTTCAAGCAACACAAAAGATATTTTATTTGCGGAATACGTGAAAGAAAACATATTCACTGGCTTACCGCTGATTTATAAGGAATAAGTTGCATCTATAATCGTTTTGGATACCCTTGAGTGCTTAAAATATTTTCTTTATTGAGTGGTCAATGGACCCTATAATTTGCAGTGTCAGGGAAGTTCCCAAGCCGTTGACCTTGTTGGTAGAGTATTGCAAATTAAATATGTGGAAAGTGGTAATAAATACTTGTAATTGCATGAAAATATTAATACTGTTATGACGGGCACTCCGGTTTAAAATGTCTACAAAAAAAGTACATAAAATAAATAAGAATTACGATACTTCAGTTCACTAATTTCATCAAAAAACATAATGTTACTAGCTTCATTATATTTCATGTAATGCCATATCATTTTATAATTCATGGACATGCGTGCCCGTCTTGCTCGCATGGAATTAAGTCCAATTTAAATTTATTTGATTAGTGCGATGTCTTTTTTCATCAGGAGAGAAATTTTACAATTTCACATTTTTACAGTCTAAATTCTGATTTGCTCAGCTTGACGCATTCGTTTCAATTATAGTAAATAAAAACTAAATACGGCCTTTATTTTCGCCTTTTGGAACTGCTGAGGAAATAATTACTAAATTAACCTGTCTGTGTAATTGTTTGACCGTAAAAGAGATCAAATCTTGAATTTGTAGCGATTGCATTCCTTTGTTGATTGAAACCAACGATACTTCGTGATACCACCAAATTAGTTTCAATGGAACTGTCATAAAAATAATAAAATAACTATTTTTAAACGTTTTATTGACATTGAATTGCCAGTATTAAAGTAAACCTGTGGATTGTTGGAAAGTTTTAATAATAATTCGTATTTGGATTTTTGATTTTTTTACTTTGTTCAAAACGGCGTTATTTTTTATTAGAGCCTTCGTGGGTGGCATAAGAACGTACCTACCACAATTCATTAACCCTTTAATTACTTAGTAAACTTGGGACGTGCACCGGCTAACAGGATTCATTTGAATACACTCGCTTCTTTTGTTTTGTTACATAACTATAGATGTTTTTTTTTGAAAATACTTTCCTAAAAATCATTGAGGACGTTCGATAACTTGAAATTTGGTCCCTTCCGACTACTTCTTTACTGATAATTAAATCGTTTGAAGTTACAGTACACTTTTACTCCATATAAGGTACCTACAGCCCCTTCTAGCATCACATGCATTTTAATGTCGAAAGTTAATTACCCATATCGCACTCTTATGGTAATTTTTTACTGCTGACCAATTTCATACGTCGAGTTTTATTGTAGCTTAGCTAGTAATTTCAGTCAGGAATGTCAGAGCATTGAAAGTATACAAAAATGTACGAGTATGAATGACGGAAGTAAATATAACTACATACGAACTCGTATGTAAGTAAGTGCAGTCATAGACTCTATGAGTGTTGCTTGAAAAATTGCTAGAGAAAATTTCATATGCTTTTGGGTTCCTTCCTTGGGTTCATTTCCTCTTGATTCCCTTTACACAGGTGAAGAGTGGCTAGATATTTATTTTCAGCGTACTAAAGAGCGAATTCGTATATGATGATCGTAAGACAAAAACCATACAAGTTTCAAACCTACACAACTTAATTTGTTCCTTGAGTTTTATTTGTTCTGTCTTCATTTGTCACTCTGTACAAAAGTTCTAAATACTAAAATCTGAATCAAAGCAATATCAATCAGCAGGTACAGTCAAACCGACCAACTTAAATTCATTGACATTCTAGTAATTTAATTTTAAACTTCTTTAACTTGATGAATCATCACCTGAAGAAGATAAAAATACTTTCTTGCTTGTTTGCCACTTGCTGTCAAGACATTAACTTTCGTTCAATGAACATGAACAGTCTCCTGACCTATGAAACCGATTCGCAAGCGGGTCATCACGAATTGACACTTAGTCTTGGTTTGCTTAGTTCCCTTTTCGAATTTTATGGTTCAAAATGTCCCAAAATTTCAAATTAATTATTTTCCAAATAATTGTTGAATGGTCTAGTCCCTATAAATAAATAATAAATAACGCTTCACACTCATAGCCCCACACTAGGATTCCCTGTGTCGTGGGAGCCATGGACACACACAAGACAAAAACACAACACACCCAGACCAGAAACAGTAATTTAAACTGATCATTCAAACCTCTGCTCTGCTGGGAATCGAACCCAGGACTATTCTATCTATAGTACGAGGTATCTTTGAAGCGATCTTCGCAATCATCTGCTGCCTCTCAGCTCATTTACTTACAAGGAAACAACTTTTCGAAAGAATTTCTTAATGGATTGAGCACCGTTAGCATTGTTTCCATCTCTCGTAAAAAGTAATGGCTCTTAATTAAGACGAGTGTGTGATAATTTATTTCCTTAGTCATGATCATTGTTCCGTTTCTATTCGAGCAGATTTTTGACTAGTGTTGTTAATTGATAATTATTTTTGATTAGAATAGACTAGCTATTCGGACAGCTCTAAAGTAATTGTAAGGTATCTATTGTATCAAATGTGCTATTAACATCTTCACCATAGCATCAATTCCGCGTTTATTTCTGCACTTTTCGTCATACTTTCGGGCGAAATCTGCAATTCATTCACATTACCAAAATTATATACCATAACATTTTTTACAATTTATGTCCGTCCGTCTGTCTATCCGTTTGTTCCGGCTAATCTCTGGAATGGCTGGACCGATTTTGACCTATTTTGATTTTCACTGACAGATAGTTGATGTAATAAGGAGTAACCTAGACTACTTTTATTTTAGAATACCACGCGGGCGAAGTCGCGGGCACAGCTAGCAAATACTAAATAAAAATAACCTCATTGAATATTGTTAGTGACATGTATAATTTTATAATATATAATTTTATATATAAGATAATATATAACCCGCCGGTACCAGGTAAGCTGAAAGTGTAATAGGTATATATATAAGTTTATCAGATAACACATAACCGAAGTAGCTCGGTGAGGCCTATTTGTTAGACGCACGGTTTTCCCGAAGAAAGCGGCAAGTGAGAGTGTTCGCACCTCGCACGTGCATATTCAAGCATAAATTATATACGTACAAGTACATACGAGTACAATGTGCGAGTCATTACACCTGCGTATTAATACAGGCTCTAGCCCAATCTGTGGGGCCAAAAAAATTTTGCCTTTCGAAATTGGTGTGGTGTAGGTACTTACAATTTTGAATTATGTTATTTAGGTTTGGTATTTAGGTTTGTACGCTGACGAAAAATTCATATTTGTGTAAGACTGCTGGTTTTTTCAACGGTTGATCCCACGACCAAAACGATTAGTGCAAACTTGAAAATCACAAAATTTCACACAATTTTTGTTTCAACATTTTTTGTGAGTCATAAATAAATAAATAAATCCTCCGAAATGTATGCTTTCAAAGACTGTTTTTTTAAGAATTAAGACCGTATTACAAGTGACGAAATTAAGTTCCTGCTGTTCAAGCACAAGCTTAAAAAGTCTCTTCTTATAATCTTCCCTTTATTTGTAATATATTCTGAAGGAATCGACATCATTAAACACATTCTGCGACCACCAGTTCCACGTGATCCATATGCGATTAAATTTAAATAATATTATCGTTCTGCGCCGCTTTACATAATCATGTAGACGTTGCCTACTACTGAGGGCCGACAGTGAGGCAAGCACACTGTCGATCAGTCACATTAAACTGTGTTTATAAAACATTTAGTATAGCTTTAATTCAATACATCGATGTCAAGAATTAATAGTTTACAATAAACTAACATTTTAAGTAAGTAAATGAGTAGCAAAGGGCCATGCCGGTGATCAACTTAACTTATAACTTGATCTTAAGTGGTCACCGCAACCCATGTAAACACACACCCACACTCAAATGGGAGATATCGTCGCTGAGTGCGTATGGTCCTAGTAGTTGCTAGTTGGATAGGTACGCGCGGATGCGTTGTTACTTGCCGATGCCTAGCTTTTGCCATCTATTAACCTATTGAATGTCCAGTAAACAGACACAATAGTTAAACAATAGCAGTCGGACCACCTGTGGTTCGATGCAAATTAATAGTTTAATAGTGTTAAGAACTAGCAACGCAACCAGCATTTAGAATAGTTTACTTACAAAATTGAACCCGCACCACGCTAAACGCTACAGAATTCAGCTGACTGACGGCGGGCTACTCCTCTACGTAAGATACTACCAATGTGACCTTATATTAACATATCACATTTTAGAAAATGCTTGCTAGCCTCTCTGGCTATGAGTTGGTCTGTAGGTACGTTCACGTGAAACTGGCGCAGAATGGAAACAAAAATTATTTATTTTGTTGTTTTATACAGGAATCAAGAACTAGTAGAGCTGATGTCGTCAGCAGTCCGGGATCTAGCCGAGGCGGAGTTCCTGGGAGAGAGGGATGAACAGAACAACCCTCTGCCCTCTAGGCCGCTGCCTGAGGAACAGAGGGCGCCTGCTGAAGGTATGTATACCTAATTACCTATATATTTTAATATCTTCCTAATTAAGACTTTTTGTATGTTCCAGTGTAAAGTCTCTAAACTCTAAGCCTAAGAGATAATTTGCTTCACAATCCGTGCGTCGTAGGCTAATACTTCTTCGATGTGTCAGTAACCCATTAATGACCCACTACAGGGTCGGGTCTCCTCTCACAATGAGAAGGATGTAGGCCTTAGGTCTACCACGCTGGCCTACTGCGGGTCGGTGGACTTCACATGCCTTTGAGAACTTTTTTTCTGAACTCTCAGGCATGCAGGTTTCCTCACGATGTTTTCCTTCACCGTAACAGCAGGTGATATTTAATTTTTATAAAGGCCACATAACGTTTTTTACAAAGTCATTGGTGCGTGCCACTGGGATTCGAACCCGGACCCCTTGATTCGAGGTCGAATTCTAAGCCACTGGGCTATCACCGCTATCTTCGATGTAATTGGCTGCAAAAACTTAGTGTGTTATATGTCAGTGTCTTGACATCCTTCCATACTAATTGCAGCACGATACGAGTAACTAACTACTGTACAAAACTGCGTAAACTCAGGCTCGAGGCACTAAGCTTATGTAGAGCCATGAAATTCTCAAAAGGAAAATTACTCCATAGGTGGGTTGGCAACAATCTTTTCGAAGCTTCGAGTTAATGAGTTGTGATGGCTCCGTTTACCTATCGGTGTAAATAAGTTTCGCTCGGATAAGCAAATTTGCATAAGAGTTAATGAGCATAGTGCCACATCCGCCAGTAGTGTCAGTCAATATGTAACCAGTTTAAGGCTTGTCGCCATAGTCGCCATAGAGTCGAAGCAAAGAACCAAATGTACCTACTTGATGCGGAGTTTTAGAAAACTTTAATAGCGTGATTCAGGGCACTGACGTCAACCATTGCACTTTAAATGTTACATTTTCTTAGAGAATTGGTAACGGAATAGTGAGGAACTTGTGTATTTTGTCATAAGCAATTTAATACTAAAGATAGATAAATTCCAAAGTCGATATCGAAACACCAAAATTGCGTTTTCTTATAATTATTCATTCAAATATTAAGAAATATTCACAAAGTAGATGTACCTATCTAACTGTCTCCTCAAAAATGGTATCTTTCGAAATCATTTAAAAATGATAAATCAAATTTTAAATAACAGATTTTTTAAAGGATTTTCTGACACAGAAACAAAGGTGAGCTAAAATGCCTCTAGGACAATTGATGACAATTGATTAAAGATCATCATAAAATACGTCAAACAACACGGAACTCACATCCTTGTCCGTAGTACAAATAAGGGCGATATTCGGACTCTACATGTCCGTGTGTGTATTGTAATTCTCCATTGTACTGGGCAGTAAGGAACTCTGTGCCGCGCCCTGAATGCAAGCAGACCGCGGTGCTGACTTGAATACCAATTTGTGACGCTCTGGTATTTCTAGGAGTGGTCTCAGGTCCGTGTAGATGTAAGAAAAATATGTAAACAGTGTTAAGTAAAGCTAATGACGATGAACATGATTAGTCAATTATTACGCGCTAATGTTCAGTTAAAAATTATAGCACATAATATATTCAGTACTTTCGGATGTATGTATTCCATCTATGAATACCGTCAAGTACGTTAACACGTTAACTATCTTAGGCTCACGAGGTGTAGATATCCATCCATCCACACAAAATCACATAAGAAGTAAGATAGGATAAACTAGTTTTTGGAAACTTTTACCTAAGCAGGGCGAAAGGGTAAGAGGACCGATTTTGAACGTTCAATTTACTGAATTGGAATCATGTATCTTGGATGGAGTCTGTGCCGGGTTGACGGAGTCAATGCAACTATGCAATTATGCATAGATACACTCACATCATTCCAAAATAGATTCCAAAAAATCGTAATAATTGAAGTCATAAACAAAGATAATTTCGAATTCCTTTATTTTACATTCTTATAGCGGCAGGTAAATTCAATATAGGTAGTGTTTTAAGTTTGTTTCCTTAAACTAACGGTATAACGTATTAGCGGATGTAATTTATCTAATTTATTGCTTTGAGGTGGTTAGTTTTCACAGATACTCCGAATCGGTTTGCCTAATAACGGAACGGAACGATCGGCGATTGTGCTTCCTACTAGTACGATAGCATAGCATATTTACCGGTTCTTAAAATTACTTGGAATTTTCCATCAATCGTGAATCGCTCGTAGGAGAGAGTGACCCACTCTGGTGCGAGTTAAGGTAAAGAATTCGTGGCCAGTCCATACGCTAACGTACGTTGAACTAGAAGGACTCCGTGATTCACAAACCGGGGCTATAAAGCAATGGGCCCACATTGACCAGTGTCCCCGATATGCTATATGCTTGAAATTGAGCGTTACCGTTCGGTTTCATCGTGACGATATGCGTTATTCAAACAAATAGGTGTTATAAGCGGAGAGTTCATGAATAATTTGTCACTTTTCAACCTAAAACCGGTACAATTTTCGTCAAAGCCATAGTTCCGATAGCTTATTATGCGATACCGATTATACAGGAATTTAATACAACAATAAAGTATGATTTAAATACTACCGAACCTAAGGCCGGTTCACGTGACCGCGCGGTAGATACGGTGGTTGCATTAAATTAACATGAAAGCTAATTCATTCGAAAGTCTCGTGCTAAGTTTACCCTCATAATCTGCCGAGATGAAACGTTCTCTTCATGTGTTCTGCTAAGCTGGAGAGGTGGGGTTGCCGGGTACTTTGGGTGTAACTACGAGGTGTTCCCTCTCGACGAGTGACAGAAGTCGCCATAACACTTTAGTTGAGGCGATCACCTGTCCAGGTACTTACTCGTACCACGGCCGACGTTGCTTGACTTTTTCGCAAGTGATGCACTCAAGCAGCGTGCTTCATAGCTTCATGCGAGGGACTCCTACCTATGTTTTTGAAATGACTCGTTCTCAGAATGGGATTGCGTGTTGTCTCCGCTGCCGATGACGGGAGTGGCGGGCAGCGCGCGCCACGAGTGGGTCGCGAGACATGTCCTCGCCGCTGGAGCTTTGCTGGGGAAGAGTTGCTCGGCCGCACTCAAACTGGCTGGGCACAAGCCTGCGCTGCAGACTCAGGTAAGAGAACAGTACCCTTAGTCTGAGTTTTAGCGATACAGAAACGAAACGTTTGTGCGTTTCGTTTCGGATAGATACGTAATTCATACACAGCTTACTACACAGGAGTCCACAGTGTAATAACAAATAGAGGTAAAAGATTTTTAGAGGAGTTAAAAAATTTAAAATCAAATTTTTGTATGCAGTGAAAGATATGAATACTTATCGTTAGACATTATAATACTAACAAATATTTAATACAATACGGGATATTATTAGTTCGAAATTTTACAGCCAATTCACGGTTATTATGTTTCATTAATATTATTAAACTGACTAGGACTAAGGCCTACATCCCTCTCATTGTGAGAGGAGACCTGACCCTGTAGTGGGTCATTAATGGGTTACTGACAATATTATTAAACATTGAAAGAGTGTTAATTAAAAATAAAGCAATTTTTGTGATAATTTATCTTATGCTGTATTACAGTACAGAGGGTAAGAAAAAATGCGAGCTACGACTAACAGACTCATGAAACTGTAGTGTAGCAGTTGCGTTAACAGACTTTGTAATATTTGTACTCTATACTTCCATTTACCATCAGTCTCATTACGTCTGCTTTTGACCTCTCCTGGTCGATATTCTTTATTAAGTACCTATTTCCGTAACAATAGTCATACGAGTACGACACTGAACTAAATTGTGTGTACAGTAAGACAGGCGTCCTTTGGACTTTGGAATTCGTGAATTCAGGAGACTTAGGATCTGACAGACTATTCGGAGGGCTATAACCAAAAATTAGCCTCAAACGCTGGTGGATAAATCATTAGATTTGTTGAGCTTTATTATAATTGATGAATTACTTCTAACAAAACTGCCGTCTACAAGCAACATCTTCATAGATTTTCTATGTTGCACAGGTCGTCACCATTCCCACTGCTAAATTGATTCAATCATTTAATCTAGGCATTTAAATTTTTTGGCAGGTATCTAGCCTGAGTTTCAGACGGTCTCAAATGCAGTGCTTATACACTATTTTTTGATGTCAGTACGATCGTTTTGATATGAAGTCATCATGATTCCAGGGCTACCTATTCGGCTGCCACCTAGCCCTCGCGTGGCAAGCGTTCCTGGACCTGGAAGCGTTCTCGGGCCCCGAGCCCGGCAGCTTCTCGCTGGTGGGCGCGCCGCTCGCCTTCACGCTGGAAGCGCGCCCCGAACTCTACTCCTACATCGAGGCGGGACGGAAGAGTGTGCATGACGTCGACTACCACGCGGTGAGTTGAACCGATGCCGAGATATTCCACAGCTCGTGCGAATCCTGACAGCAAAGTGACGAGAGTTTCCTAGTATCTCTTAGAATGCAATCGGACTAAGATACAAGCTACGGCGTCTTCTGTTACGGAGGCGATTGAAAATGAGAATGAGGGAGTCGTAAGCGAGAGTAATCTCCGTCATTGCAGGGGAAATTGTGCGGGACGGAAGAGTGTGCACGACGTCGACTAGCATGCCGTGAGTACATCTATATCTCCAGCTTTTGAGTACATTTGGGGGCGTGGCAAGGGTCTGACCTCAATCTCGGGAACGATGCATGGCTGCTTGCAGTCATGACTAGTCAGAGACTAGCGGCAGGAGAATGACAGCATCAGGAGAGTAAGCGTGACCTCAATCAATCCAGGAAACCACAAATGCGTGGCCGCGTGCCGTCATACACGACTGAGAAGCTCAGAAGAAATAACTTCTTTTCCGAAATGTCTCTTCTCTCATAGGTAGCAAGGGTGTCCTCAACAAGGAAAATTATTTGGATATAGACGACTGAGAGAGTTTTACGTATCATACCAAGAGGGCTCTCAGGCCTGGCAGGAAGAATCCTGGTCGTTTTACGGTCGTCAAAATGCCATCAATAAAGAATGTCGTACATTCAATCACTCAGTTCAGTCTATAAATAATATCTATATAACATTTTTTTTTCATTTTCCAGCTGTACTGCGCTGTTCTAGAAGGCGACGGCATCGAGCAAACGAAGGCGCTACAACGGGCCCACATCTCCCAAGCGCGAGCTGTACTCGAGCGCTTGCCGCGGTGTGATGCTCGCACTGCCTTAACCAATATCCTCGTGGCCATGAGACACTAGTTAACCTAGCTGGTATTTTATCCAGAAAAACAAAAATTATATTTCTCACGAAATCTGTGACGTTATTTCACCAAGTACCCGCAACTAGACAATTTAATTAGGCGTGACCGTGTCAAACTGACAAATTATAACTTACGACGAATCAGGCTATACTTACAGCCTTTAGATCTATGAAACTTTGAAATATGTATCTCGGTGTACCTAAAAGCCATATCGCATTAATAAAGCGCTACAACGGGTTAAACTTTAAATAGATACCTACTAGAAATGTCGTTGCACGGCGGATTATCAGGGTGGGGGTAGGTGCATTCCGCTATGGAATAACGATATATGTATGTAAAACACATTCCATTAAAAAAGTTAAAAATGTCAATATAGGTAATATTGTTGGCAGATATACCTACATGCTCATAATGTATGTACCTACTTAAAAAGTATTTACAATTACAACTTGATAAAGACTTCTTAAAGTGATTTATGAAATAATCATCACATTTGTATGTAAAACACATTCCATTAAGAAAATTAAAAAAATGTCAGTATAATAATTTTGGTAGCTAATATTTGCTCAGAGTGTATCTACTTAAAAAGTGTGTAAAATCAATGTAGAAATTAAAGTAAGTTATTAGTTGCTAGAATAATAAAACGTATATTTTGTATTGTATGTAAGAGTTACCATATTGTACAAGGCGTGTTTAATGTATTTACATATTTATATGTTTTTAAACTTTATATACCTTTTTATTACAATATCGACGTACCTTACAAGACGAGGTATTTTTATACCCTTATACAAATATTTATGTTACGAATTTTATATGATTTTACCTTATGTATAAGTTGTAGAAGTTGAGAATTAGAATAATACTCAGTTACAACACTACTTGACAAGTTATAACTTTTTTGTATGTTTTTCAAAATAAAGAGGCTCTTGTTCAGTTCTGACTTTTATTTTTACTATAAATCTGTGTATTATAAAACTATCAATGCGGAACACCAGGTACTAGAAAAGTTACGAATCTCTTGAGAAAACAAGTAAATTATTTTGTGTGATGTGTAATTAATTGGTTTGCTAACATTTCTGATTCACTAGGTTATTGAAAAGAATCTCTATGTTATTGAATTAAAATTATCCGTGTATTAAAAAGAAAGGGTAAAAATAAAACATCACCTCAAAAATAAAACAATCCAATCTTTTTAAATTATTATATTAATAAATAATGGTAGTCTATTTACATGACACATTCTTTTGTTTTGGCAGAAGACAATAAAATATTGTTACACAATAGTTTCGTCGTAACTGAATCGCATCGAGCGGGCTCGAACCCGCGACACTCGTACCTCGGATCGGCAAACTCACGCTACCGGCCACAAACAAACATTTTTGGTTACAACGTTCACTAAATACTGGTAGTTTTTGGTTTCACGGTTTACAATTTAAGAAAATAGCCATCAACACAAGTTACAATACTGATAAGATTTTTTTTCTAATTTTTTTCAAATACAGGCAGTCTTCGTTTTGTGGGCGAAGAATTTTTGGTTGTCAAATTATCGAGGCCAGTTACATTTGAATTACATCAAAAGACATGCATAAAACTACCCTGATATTACCGTAGCTACTAGTGGAAAATAACAACCCAAATACACTGCCAAACAGGAATAGAGTTTGCCGTTTAAGTGCACATATACAAAATAATTCGCAATTTCGTCAATCCAAATACAATTAAAAAAATAATCGTAAGTCAGATACACTAAGATTACTTTTTGCTTAATCAAAAGTGATTTATCACCTCTTAAGGCTGTCAAAGGCTACCCTACGCACTCGTTACTTTACCTTAACCAATTCAACAATTTTTATCGATATTTATTAAAAAAATATTTTTATTCAAAAGCCATAAAAAGAAGAGCTGCCCGTTAGTACTCGTAACTCCATACTTTAAAATAACTGTGCCGGCGACTGTTCAATCACACTGAAGAAAGACACACGCAAGCAGTCAAGCACTCGTGAGTCAATGGATATCACAGGTTCTAGTGGCCTAATTGATACACAGACGCAAGGACACTACTGAACAATTTTTAATTTACCTTATACGATTCATAAAACTGCATTCGAACTTTTATCGCCACACTATTGACCTCCTGAATATGCCTAAATCGTAAATGTTACCATACAAAATTCGTAGAAAATTCACTTTTATATTCTGTTGCGTAATAATAATTTCAAATTCTAAATGGATTCCAATTCAAATGCAGTTTCATATTACACTTAATTTACTTGACAAATGCAACTTAAACTTAATTTCAGAATAGTTCCAATGTTTACGGTCTACAAATCTAAAATAATAACACTCTAAAATTCAGTTCAAGTCGTATATGCCCGATACAAAAATTGCCCGCACAAAATAATTCAATCTTCGATCTCTGAACGAGGTGAATTGATTAACTTTGGATTCTTTAACATAATCTTAAGTGATAAAATACTGTGATTGCTTTTGATATGTCTTGTCACACAATGTATTGACATCAGATGAGTTCACACGACAGGCTACATTAATATGGCAACAGTTCTTAGGGCGATACCAAAGACGCACACAAAATAATATCAGTTAATTTAGGCAATTATCGGTAAGAGCTCGAACGACAAGCAACTCCATAAGATCGACGACATATCGCACCATTCGTTATTAATTTTAATATTATTATTTTTCACTCCTACATTACAACGTACATAGACCCCGGTGTCTATTATTGCTTAGTTTTTATAAGTTTTGTTCTCCAAAACTTCTACCTATAAATAATTTCAGGTTCGTCCCAATAAATTTACCATTCAATAAATACGTACACGTAAAAAATATAAACTATATCAATAGTTTAATCTTTAAAACAAACTTTTCTTACCCTAATTATATATTAATAACTATTCATCAGTATGTTCTCATTCATTTTCAATAATATGCCTACTTTATAATCTTTCCAAGCGCCTGAATTTTGCAAATATTCTATCTTAATCGTATGTATTTTATTTTAATCTTCTTTATTGTATGAATGTGTTTTATAAAATTTTAACGTCGCTAAATAAGAAGAACGTTTTAATACAAACTCACTTAATATAAATAAGGTCACATTTTTAACATCGTTAGCAGCTTTAGTCAATACAATAGTAGTGCTGGTGGAGCCAGACGGACAGGCACTCGAGTTGAACTAAAGGAGGCTTTGATCATGCACAAAACAACTGCCAATAATTTAATGTCATAAAGCAAATATATTAAAT
This sequence comes from Erynnis tages, assembly GCA_905147235.1. Taxonomy (NCBI): domain Eukaryota; kingdom Metazoa; phylum Arthropoda; class Insecta; order Lepidoptera; family Hesperiidae; genus Erynnis; species Erynnis tages. Next base: position 2,248,533 of record LR990076.1, read on the forward strand.
ATTAATATCTACCGTAACGCTAAATTATTACAAAGAAAAATGATTCGATAATAATGATTCACGTAATACAATATAAATAAGTTAAATATTCTAAAATGTTAAAAATACACACATCTTAACCTAATAGAAAAGCACTCAATTATGTCTGTGGTCAAATACAAATAAATAGCGTCAATCGCCACGATTTCATTTTTCATTCACAATAATAATAAAATGCCAAAACAAACAAAACGGAAAGGCTGAGGAATGGTAATAAAAATTACAATAAAATAAAACAACTAATACACAGACAAAGGTACAAAAATATCAATAAACACGATCGTCGAACGCGTCCGTCCCGCGGCTCGTCATCTGATGTTTTGTACTTTTGCTCTGAATAACGAATATACGAAGGTTAGTAGTTATTGAGATCATCGCCGCGTAACGTCTCCGCTACGCGCTTAATTAGAAAACGTCAAAATATGCAGACAAAATATACGCTAACGTCACTACTTTACATCGGAGCGAGTCACGATGCACGCGGTCGGTCGCGCGCCGAACTAAACACACCAATATACAAAACTACACGATACGGGCACTTACACGTACGATCGACACTAACGTAGTAACATAAGACTAGCTGAAATGCGATAAACACTATTAAAAATTAAAACTTAAATTACATCTTTGATTAACTCACTCGGTTCACCTCGAAATATAATACGTGAAAACGGTATTCAATTCCAACGTAAATGCAAAAAGATATCATCGGAACTCCGGACCGGTCGAAAATTCGAGAGCTTACTCCTTCTAAAAATCCAGGAACTACAAAACGGTTTTTAAAATGTATACTTAATACCGCACTACTCGATATTAGAAGACCTAGAGAAAGGCAACATGCACCTTACATGGCTACGGAAGGGACGTCACTCCGTCGTCTGGAAGAACTGCGGGCGTGGGGGCCCCCCGCGTCAGGGGCCCGTCAGGTGCCCGCCTCCTGGTAGGGGCCCGTCACCGTGCACGGGTGCATCGGGAACAGCGTCGTCCACGACATCGTCGTCTGCGTATCGGTCCTCAACATGATCTGCCCGCTCTTCCTGGCGGCGTTGGTGGCTTCCACGAGGGCCGATAAGGAACTGTAACCACCCGGGATCGTATCCTCTGTATTCTTCCACTTCTCCCCGACTGGCGTTTGCCGATGTTCAGGGCCCGGGGTGGAAGCCGGGGACACCGAGTTAGAGTTGGGCCCCGGCGTGGTGGGCGTCGATGGATTTAATCCTAGCTTCTTTAAGCGCATCTTCTCCTCCCATTCCTCGAGGCCATGTTTGGGACGATTCAAATTTCGGTGCTGGTAGAACACTAACGAAATCCTCGTTGGATTTACTCTATTGGGACTTTTCACGGATGTTGTGGAGTGCATTTCATGTTTTGCGCATTCGAAGAGCACGCTGCCGTGCCCTAACGCTATGGCTACTCCGCCCATTTGGCTGTCCTTGAAGCAATCTAAGTTATCGGTTACGTCGGTGACTTCGCCGATAGGGTCAGCCTTGGGGGGCTCGGGCGGATAGGGAATAGAAAATGGTGGAGGATACAGACACCAGTTAGGCGAAGACTGGCACCAGTTTGAACTGGGATTCTGGTAAAAGTTCGGAGCAAAGTTGGGATTGTATTGATATCCGTAAGAATTGTAGCAATGAGAATTCCTTATTAACTCTTCTCTTTTGTATTTCTCCGCATTGTAATACGCTAGACTGTTATAATCGTTGTATGTATTTTCATAAGGATTATAGTGCCCGTAAGGATTTGGCGGAAACGGGTAAGAGTTTGATACTTGAGGATAATTACTGTAACTTTGTAAAGCGGCCTGATTTCCATAATTATTTTGATTAACAGGATGGAAATTGTTTCCTGTGAACTCGTGTACGGGTTTGTTTGTTACCGCCGCGTTCTGATTATTTGGGTCCTCGTGGCTGATTGTATAATTAGTTTGGGGAGTTGAGGTCGGCGGCATGGCGGAGTTCATTCTATTGTCGTAAGGGCTCCTGTTTTCGTACCCTTGTGATACGGGAGGTCTATCAGACGGAGGATAAGGTTTTAAGAATGTGGAATTTTCCATACCCTCGGGGACGTTTAAGTGTTGAGAGCGAGAAGGCGGTCTCGCTTTAGGCACTCTAAATAACACGTTTTCATTTTCATTCGTCTGATCTTTGGGCTTTGATGGATCCCAATTTTTTGAATCTGGCGACTTCCAAACACCTTTACGAGCGTCTGTATTTGGTCCTTCGTTGCTTGGTGATTTCAAATCAGAACCCTGCGAGGACGGCGAGGCAGGCGTGCTTTGTGATTTTTGAGAGATTTCCGTCAACCGTGGAGAGTTAGGCATATCAAATTCTGGCATTTTGTTAGGAACATCTCCAACTACGTTTTGTTTGTCCGCCTCTGGGGTATTCTTTGGTTGCATTTGTTCTGAACTCGGTTCACTCCTGTTGGAGTCTGGACTGTAATTATTCGGAGGTAAATTAAGATGTGCCGTGGTCGAATCGGGGTCCTCTTTCACTACATTATTGAACATCCCGTTATTAGCAAAGTCCGCCCACTGATTCTGGGACGGGTTTAATTGAAGAGCATTAGGTGCGCCGAATTGTTGCTCTCTCTTTTGCAATCCCGATGCGAAGCTAGGTAACTGATTAGGGTTGGAATTTTGACAGTGGCCCTCTACCATTGAAGCTGCGTGATTAGGATTGTAAAGCGTATTCTGGTGATGCATATTGTAACTTTGATCGTACGGATTATAGTTGGGCGAATCTAATACTGTGCTAGAAATCTGATTACTCTGTAACTGGGCTTCCGTGAAATTGTCGATCATCGATGCCATGTCGAGTAACGCCGGGTTGCTCAAGTTGGCATTGATCAGACCGGGATTGGGGTTATGCATGTTTGGATTTACAAACGCGGAATTATAGTGAGGGTTGTTGGAGAAAGCTGAGGGATTGGATTGGTTCAACCCTGCTGGGGTGGTCGCTCGTGGAGAGGCGCTGCTCTGACTGCGAGGGCTGGCGTTGTTCCTGTTGTCTGCGGGCTGAGGGGTCCTCGGCGCTGGAGTGTTGGACTTCGCCTTCTGGTTGTTGGGACTTTGTTGCGAGGCGTTTGTGTTGTTGTTGTTAGATTCTGAATTGTTGTCCTCGTCTTTTCGCTTCTTGCCGTGTCGCCTGCAAGGTTGCAGCGGGACTGAACGCACTCGCACCTCCATTGGATATCTGTAATTGAAAATGGCTTAAATTAGGTACAGAAAATTTAAGACACGATACGGTTTTTGTGTGTAGTTTTATCATTTTCATCACATCTACAGTCTGAATCATTTCATTAGTTATCGGGCTATCTCAAGGCGCATTACTGAGATCTTCGCCACTTCTTGCAGATTTACGTAGTAGTAGGATGTTCTATACTTTGTCTGCAAAAGGCTGCACAGGTTGCAGGGTGGTATTTCTGAGGTAGGGATGCTCGGATGGAGTGAGGCCTAAGGCTTAACGCTCCAGGGACGTATCGTCGGAGGTCGAACTCCGTTTGTCAAGGCGTGATCGTCATTCGTCAACCAGTAAATCAATAAGGGAATCAAAGAACGTTGTACATCACCACTCACTTGTCCAGCACTTCGAGCGCGCCGCTGCTGATCTTCTCGTCCTGTCCCTCCTTGGAGCCGAACTCGTCGGTAGTGTCGACCACGTACAGCGGCAGCACGTGGAGCTGTTCGTCGGAGGGCTTGGAGAGGGAGCGGTGTTTGGCTAGCGTGACTACTGCGGTGCAGCCGTTGTTCATGTTGTGGAGGTCCCGGTGGGCGTGCGCGCAGAAGTCTATGCAGGCGGTGACACCTGTAGAAGGAAATTTATATTGCGGTGATAGCCCAGTGGCTTAGAATTCGACCTCGAATCGAGGGTTCCGGGTTCGAATCCCAGTGGCAGGCACCAATGACTTTGTAAAAAAAAGATATGTGCGTTTTATAAAAATTAAATATCACCTGCTGTTACGGTGAAGGAATAGAAAGTTTTGAGATGTAAACGATTATTTATTATCAAATTAAAAGGGATTGATATGTATCGCAGTGTTCAAAGTGATGAAAATTTGTTTCTTAAGCAGGAAGCCGTTAAAGACAGAAGGCCTATTCTAGAGTGAAGTGGGGTTTTTTCTGGAGGCCTACAATCAGCAAGTTTAAATTGTTGATACTAAAAGATAACTTTGACAAAGGGTTAAGTAATATGAACATTAATTCATGTTGCTTTCGGGAATACCCTACCGGACTCGGGTTTACCCACAACAGGAGTACTAAAGTATAATCGACCTCGTTGTTCCGGTGTGATTAAAGGAATAAGTTTCAGAACTTATGCACGCTGTGTGCATGAAGCATAAATGATAATATTTAACCAAAAGTCATTTGCAAAGCAAGTTCTAGCTAGACACAAAAAAACTTGCCTTAACATATTCGGAGGTCTTACCAGAAAAAGGCCGTCCAGGCTTGAATCCTAACCGGCAATCCGAGGCTTCCTTCTCAAACTGGCACTGGTTCTCGAAGGACTTCGGCGCAAGGTTCATGTAGAGTGGGCTCAGCAGCGTCGCCAGCACGTTCATGCGCTCCTCGATCTCGCTCTCCTCAGTTTTCACCGAAAGTCGGAACTTGCGGACGGTTTTCGAACGGGCGTATTTGCATCCATTGTAGTACATAGACCACGAGCAGCCGAAACTGTAGGACGCGCCGCACGTCTCCGGATCTAGACCTGAGATAAAATGACGATATTGTCAAAAATGTAGAAGAACCATTGATTTTGATGGTTGGGGATATCTCTGGATTATCTTTGTGTAGGTTCAGTGGGCTGAGTAAGTAAGATAAACTATTTTTATATTGTTTGAATACTATCAGTGGTAATCCTAGTGTTGAACGTGTTCTTAAACTATCAGCTCAATAATAAAACCACAAAAAACTCAGTAACCACACTAAAACTCTGAAGATCACCTACTTGACAAGAGACTTCATCTTTATAGCGCTAGGAGAATACCAGCGTTATTGATTCGACTTTCCTCATTGAAAACAAAACTACAATCTTTGGCAAGAACATTTTAATCTTTACCAAGAGTATCACTGGCAGCAGCAAACAACAGAAATGACAACCTTCAAGTACCTGAACTCATACGTACCTTGACAAGCACAAGTCCTGTTCTCGTTGGTGGCGCATCGTCTCGTAGTGGGCAGGCCGTATCTGTTCAGCTTGTGGGCGAGCAGCGTGTAGTCGAGGTCCGCCTCGGACTGCGGGATGCCCTCCCACGCCACCAGGCAGACCACGATCCAGGCGGTCGCGCACTTGTGACCGTTGCGGAACTTCACCACCACCAGCACTTTCTCGGTGTAGTTTGCTCGTCTTATCACCTGCAATGAGACAGAGGGACCAATGAGGCATGGAGATGTTAATATATGTGTTCTTGTTGCAGAGACAGTGATGCTGATACAGGCATGACATAGGGACCAATGAGAACTAGAAATGTTAATAGATGTGTTCATGGTGACGAGAGACAGTGATAAGGAAATACTAGGCAGGCTAGCAGTGAATGAAAGGTCGCAATCAGATGAGACTAAAACTAACATTTGAATTTTCTTCTTCTCTTTTCTTCTCTTCATACACTTCATATCTTTGATTCTCAGTCTGAATTGACTGAAGTTATACCTCGTGAGTACTAATATAGAATGCTGTGACAATCAGAAGACGAAGGCAGAAGAGTCACTTTTAGTTTCCTTCAATTCATCTAATTTCGCTGCATTTACACGACTTTATAGAAAATGGCAAAAATACACATTGAGATTTTCTATAAAATAAAATAATGTTATTTGCCTGAATCGAATTTTAGCTCCAAATTTTTCTCAGCTTGATTTAACTAAACCATCAGACTATCCTAGAAGAAGGACTGACTGTCCACTAGCCCGCATTAGTTGGTGGAAAAGGCTTTCATCCTTCTTATTGTGAGAGGTCCCCCGGTCACTTATGAGTTACGAGTACAGACAGTAAAAGGATTAAAGGACACTAAATTTTGGGATCCATACACTCACCCACTTAGCCATGGGGCACCCCTGGGCGGACTTGCCCTCCTTGCCAGTGTAGCAGACCTTCTCTATCCGCAGCTCCTTGCCGGACAGACCAGTGCGGGTCTCCAGGTCTTTGCGCAACTCCAACAGACTTGATGCCGCACCTGTAATTGGAGGTCAATACAAATTATTGCTAAGTATACCAGAAAAATGTAATAATTTGTTCGCCATCTTGGGCCGCCATATTGGATTTAGAATGACGTGGTTAATAAGGCATTGTAATCCAAACTAAAGTTAAGGATGATTGCTGCAGTCTCGAAAGATGTCCCGAACATACAAATATTTTATATTTTAATTAATAAAACACCTTTAATGGCGGCGACACATTTATCTTTGGTGTAACGTTGTAAAAGCAAAAGCAAAAAGGATCTTTAGAAGGAGCCTCAAAATGTTCTCAAAAGGACTCTCAAATGTTGACTACTGTTAGTAAAATAATAAAATAAAATATTTCATAATTTATATTCTTCTCTTGAGTTCTTTTCGTCTTTTTTTCTATTTAACATAGAAAATGATTTTGAAAGTTAAAAAGTAATGATCAGACTTGTCAATTTTAAGAGTTTGGTGATGGATCTGTCTCAAACTTTTATAAGTTCTGTATCAAGAGACATGAAGATTAATTAAAAGAAACCCATCGATCAAAGTCTATTACTCATAACGGATAAAGTGACTTGAAACTGCCTATCACTGCTTACCAAAGTTTAAAACTTAAAATTTTTAAAGAAATTTATAAGTTTAAATAGATGCTTACCCAGATGAGTATAATAACTGCCGGGTTCAGGAGGATTCTTATCGGCAGGAAAACAATTGCAGTCGGGCACTTCTGTTCTTGAATTGTTTCTCAATCGTTCTAGATTTTCGAGATATTCCTTCGAGTAATTGAATTTATTTTCCTTTGGAGCTTTCAACATGTCCAGAACGGGAGTGCCAGGCTTAGACTGGCTCTTTGGATCGGATTTATCCGTTGAATCAGGATCATCTTCTAGTATTTCGTCTTTGGTTTGTAGTCCTGGACATGCACCGTCTCTTAGGTGTTCTGGCGGCGGTTTTTTCGTCGACCCTTGCCGACAACAGGAATATCCTACTTCATTTCGAATTGCGACAGGACCTCCGTCACCCGAAAATCTATACGGCTCTTGTCTTGGTGGGCCGTAATTTATGTTTTTGTAAATCTTGTGACCCGGTGGCGAATGTTCAGACTTTATTTGCTCGATGTAGTAAGGTAACTTCGGATCGGTCGGAGTAGGGTTACCTGAATTGCCTCGACTATCAGACTCTTTGCTAGTTTTAATGTCAAAGTTACGGTTATACTTTTGGAAACCGACGCCATCTTGGGATCGTGGAATCTGCGAGTAGATCTCTGTCGGTTCCTGCCTTCGCTCAAAAGGATAATTTTGAAAATTCTGATAATTTTGCAAATTGGGGCCGAAATTTTCTTGTTTTATTGTAGAAATCGGTGGCAGGATGGTATTGTGTGTGTGTCTAAGATTAGCACCGTTTTGAAATTCCCTATAGGAGTTATTTGATGGCATATCATTTTGATACGGCTGGTTCATTAATCTTTGAGGTTCCGGCTTCGTTTTATCATCCTTTTGATATGGATAAGTATCTGGCGCTTCTAACTTAGGTATTAGGAGTGCCGGTTGCCTGAATTTGGCATCGTAGGCTTCTCTATCATAAGCTCTTTTTTGTGCGTTCGTGTCCAGCGCTGAGGCGCAGTTTTGTTGATTAATTTCCGATACTGGTCCGATGAGCATTTTTGATTGAAAATCTTTACTATCTTGCTGATTATAACTAAAACTATCACTACTGTAAACTTCTGCATATTTTTGCGTTTCATATGGTACGTTTTGATAAGTACCATATTGCCCCCTCATGTCTGCGTAAGAAGGCAACTTCTGAGGAGTTTTGGATACGTTCTTAGACGAATTGTGTTTATCATAATTTCTCGAGACTTCCGTCCCCCCCTCCCATACGTGGTGGCCACCACCTCCGATATCACCCGCGCCGTAGGCTTGGGTGTTTTGTGAATAATTACCAGCGACAGGGTAACCCTGTTCGCCTATGCGGTAATTATCTCGGAGATGGTGGCTATACGATAAAAAATGACCGGTGGTATTTCTGTCATCATTGGCGGAGACGCCGCCTTTTCTATCGTCTATCCCTCGGGGCGGCCCTTCGCCGGGATCACCTTTGTCCGGCGGTGTGTTGGTTCCGTCCCGCGTATGGTTCTGCTTATTCAAAATCATTGTTTTCAGTCTCGAATTCAAATTCACCCTGTCAGATTGTGAGAAAATTTGTTGTTCAGATTCCTCCTGCCTCTGTTGTTGCATATGGTTTTGCATTTGTTGATTTTGATGGTTCTGAATCTGACTTTGCATTTGATGTTGCTGATTTTGTAATTGCTGTTGCTGGGACTGTATCTGTTGTTGTTGATTTTGAAGTTGCTGCTGTTGGTTTTGTATCTGATTGATTTGCTGTTGATTTTGAATCTGTTGTTGGTTCTGCATTTGTTGGTTTTGCATTCTTTGGTTGTGTTGCCACTGCTGCTGCTGCTGCTGCTGTTGCTGCTGCCGCTGCTGCCAGTCGTTTTGATTCTGCGCTTGATTGTTTTCCCTATACTGTCCGCTGGAGTAGGCGCCCGGATACCCGTTACAATCTAGTGAAGCTCGCGGACCGTTGCTCCCCTGCAGGTATCCAGGCTCGGCGTTTCCCGAATGCTGTCCATTGGGCGTGTTCTGTTCCTGTCTCTCGCCTTCGTTGTTGGAATCTCCCGTGCCGTTCTCTCCGCTGTTGTAGTCCTCCGAATGTTCCGAGGCATAGTCAGAGCGTTCATAGCTCGGCTGGCTCACGGTGTACACCGGTGCCGATGATGTGGGTACCGAGCTCTGATACGAGGCGGCGGAGGCCGGTCGCGAGTCGTTTCCCGACGTGCCTCCTGGGGTGGACGCTTGTTGTGCGTACTGCTGCTGGTATTCAGTGGTGTAGTGCGGCGCTCTGGGGGACGGGACCGGAGTGTAGGCCCCGCGGTTCGACGGCGGTCTCTGGGCCGGCACGGCCTGCACGCCGGTCTGATAGTACGTGTTGTTGGTGACATCGAAGGTAGTAGCTACATTCTGGACGGTGTATGTGGTGTTGGCTTGGTAGTGCGGCGAGGTGGCGTACGCAGTGTGGTTGCCCTGGTAGTCTAGCGTAGTCTGGCCCGTTTGTGTTGGTAGTTGCTGGATGAACTGGTTTTGCCAACCCGCTGAAATAAATATTTTTGAAATTAGATAATGATAATAATTGGCTGGCCTTAATGAGGCTGTGTTAAAATTATATTCGTTATTAAAGGTAATTAATTACAAACTGGTTGTCGTTATACATAACTTGACGCGTTGTGTCGACGAAATTATTATTTAATTAAAACACTGGTATTAAAGCAGTAGAGGCATACGTTAATCTTCTGTCAGCGTAAATTTAAATTTCGGTAAGGCGACGTCCTTGCAGGAATTTTTAAATTTGTCCGGAATTCCATCATCCCTAGATATTTTGGACAAACATTTAATGAATATTGGCATAACAATTACCTTGTGATGGATCCGGTTGCCATGTCGCCGAGAATCTGTTGGGATCTCCAGCGTAGAAAGGCATCGGGGCCTGTAAAATGAAATGTGGTGCATGGTTATAATAAACTGTCATTTAAAAATATAAAAATGTAGGGAAGTTCACAATCTGCAAAAGACGAATCGGTGGAATTAACATAAGAAAAAAGTAAAAGAGAGAGAGAGAGAGAGAGAGAGAGAGACTGAGAGCGGAGGTTATTCATCACGCTAACCAAATGAATTGCATGGAGATCAAATTAGACTACGTCGGACGCGGCGATCATCGAAAGCCTACGAGTATATCCAGTAATGAACTTCAAAAGTCTGACGGACGAATTCAGATTGATACAGTGTTTTTTTATAGTAATTGAGTGGCAAAAGGACATGTAGCCCACCTGATTTTAAGAAGTCACTGCAACCCATGGACTCCCACATTCAACTTCAAATAGAAAAAAAAACTATCTAAGTTTGTATGCAGGTGCTTTGCTACTCATGAAAATGATGTCATTTTCAGCTAGAAGGCTATGGTGTTCAATAGGCTCGACAGTCTCATTGAGATCCAAGTGTACACGTTTAGTAGTGAGATGTTTACCGCATCACACGTGATCATATCGCGGCCGAGGCCGTGGTCGGACCTCGTGTATTGTTTGCCTCGTTGCCGTGTGAACACGTAACGTCGAGGTTAGTAAACCTTGTCGAACTAAATTATCTAACAAACGATCATTTAGGTGAGGATAAAAGCAGTTTTTCAGACGTAGTTCTTGATGTTTACTTCTTTACTATCCCATTGGCGATACACATAAATATTGATTTAAAATAAGGTAGCATAAAGCAAAAAACCGTTTTTTCTCTTTTGATTCGCTCTCCTTTAAAAAAATTTATATTGGTAGAGTGTATATTGGCCTGTGTTGCCTCAGAATGTGTAGATACTAAAAATTACTATTTAATCTCACAACGAAAATTCTCGCAGCTAAAGCACAAGTTTCTCAAAGCTTTGTTTAATTTTCTTCCCAAAGAGAAGCAGGTATCTGCTCCACTTCAAGGTGACTTTTCGGACAATCTGCTTTGTCGAGTAAACTTATTTAAGGCGGCGGAAAAACAAAAATTACGAACGTATTACGGCCCGCATTACCTTGTTTGCTTTAAACTTCTTACGTAATTAAAAATAAACTTTGAAGCGGTGGAGGCAAGGGCCGGTGAACTCGAAAAAAAGCAGGTAAGAAATGAAATTTTTAATATCGCGAAGGCAAGAATATTATTAAATTATAAAACTCGAGTGCGCGGAACGGCTAAAACACCGAGCAAACATGTTATGAGAACAAATTATACGTTTTATTTATACATTACGCCGTGCGAGCTTGCTGAAGAACTTTGTAAGATTTTAATTTTTCCGTAAAACAGAACGCCCTTTTGACTTCGGCGAGATTTTCATTAACGCACGCGTCATGTGTAATTGAAATTTAAGGCGTAATGAGGTTTAATAATTTAATTATTGTTGCTCTTAAAGCAATCAAAATGTTTACTAATTTCGGCTGGGGATTAATATTGTCTCCAGTTGTTAACTTCATTTATTGAAATTACAACGACAAAAATATTTTTCCAGACTTGACTACCTCCGATTGTAAGTAATAGGTATACTCGTAACCTAATAGCTAATCAAACTGCTTACATAATCAAACCGTTTAGAATCAAAACTTTGTAGCACTGTAACATAGCGAAACTATTTTCAAAAACTAAAACTAAGCATAGTACCTGCACACTGTACACACGGCTCGACAAAACACAAAACGAAATAAAGTGTTTCGTTTCAATCCGGGAACGATAAAATGTAGGAGCGAACCGGCATAGAATTGCTCAAGTTTTGAATCGACGCAAATTAAAAAATGTCAGCTTCGACTGCGACACTCTAGTGTAACACATACTCGTATTGGTGTTAGGTTTAGAATAGTCTATGACCTAAACATTCTAACACTTAAATGTGAGGGTAAATCCTTTTAAGATGGATAGATGGATTAAATTTTACTACCGATTCAGGAATGGATTGTTTTGAAGTATCTTCTCACAGAGGGGGAGCATAAGTATATCATGACGTTTCAAATTGTTTCAATGGTTTCAAATCATCGACTTACTCGATCGATTACTTATCTTTAACTGTAACCATAACATTTCTTTAATTAATAGTATATTCGATAATATAAATACAGTGATAAAACAGTCGACGTTAAAATATAACCCGCGATAACCTCGCGTACCATTCAATAAAATCGATACCTCAACTTCAATAACTCCTATTTTATTTTAAAAACTTTTACGGAGACACGATCCTTTTAAAGTTCAAAGCGCTGCTGAGTTCAGTGACATCAAAAGTTGAGTTACCTATCCAACATACAAAATGTTATATTAAAAACTTTCGACTAGAGATGCTAGATCATATTGCTGTATAAGTTTTCTTAGGTATGTGTATCGTTAGTTTCCTTAAAATTATAGTTCAACCTGTGAAATGGTTCACGATACCATCGGGTATGGATAGAACTAATGTAGTCTGGTAGCCAGCCACCATTTGTTATTTAAGGATGTCTTGGATAGTGAGCTACGTATGTTTTATAGGTGGTAGAGCTAGTAGTTCGTCTGGGGAGGTGCCTAACCGCCAGCCCGTCGTAAAGCAGAGTCGTCATGTCTTGTGTTTCGGATCCGGAGGTATGGTTGCTGGAGATATTTTATTTAGAACGAACATATTAGTTCTCATGAGAAGCAAAGCACCTAATCTCAGACAGTTTCATTTTCTCTATTTGAGGTTTAATGCGTGTGTCCATGGGCTGCAGTGACTACTTAACGTCAGGAGGCGAATGCCCTTTAGCTACTCAATATCAGCTACTCAGTATATCGGTTCCAGTATTCGTAGATACAATGGAACCATCTTTGTTGTTTTCTTACCACCCTATCGCGCTGGGCGAGAGTGCTTTTAGAATTAGGCCCCGCCTTGTCTTGTGCCTTATGTAAGTTACAAATAAATATTAAGTAATTAAATACTTCGGTTTTTAGAATGATTTGATGAAAACACAGTTACATATTTCTTTATTGTAATACAAAAAGCTTGTTTTCTAAGAAAGCAAATCTAATGAATGACAACTTCGTTAGGAGAACAAACGTTGATGCCATTATTTCAGCGACAAATTTAATCCTATGAAAACAAACACAGTTACGCGACATAAACAAACTCAATTATAATTATCAAAACTGGCTTTTAACGACATTTTATTTAGCGAAACAACTTAACAGGGAAAAGATAAACAAATTAACCGAGTCCTCAGAGACGGCCCTTGTTTTATTTACGAGAGGATTTTCCTGAAATTCGATTTACGATTGCGGATTGTACGATAGGTACGTATTTTTTCTTTTATTTACGAGTATCTTTGTTTTGTTAAATGAATAGTCAGTCAACGTAGGTGTCCTTACTGATAATACGAACTGACATGCGACAAAGTTACATTGACGTACGATAAACTTAAATGAGCGACCGATTTTGTCATCGCAGTTAGAACAAGGGTTAAATTGGTATGAAAAAAATATATCGTTAATTTTTTTGGGTTATTATTTGTGTAGTTGCATTATACGTATCTCCCTTCTATGTAGGTACAACTACATTCATCTAGGAATAAATCTTGATTTTTCTCTTTCTCTCTCTCTTTTCACTTTTATAGTTTTGATTTACAACTACATATCAATATTGGGTGCGACAGGGCTCAGCACCACCATTACTCAGTCGATTGAGGAGAGGATCATCCAAGGAGGTTGGAAAGACAATCAGACCCTACTTACCGATATTCTCAGTAATATACCAGGATTTGAGCTGCTGCTTCTAGCGTCTTCTGCGTCTTGAAATCTATATCTTGTTCATACTCACCTAAACCATCGGCTGGTTGGTGTTTCAGACAGGAACAGACTGAGCATAACGTGCCGGTAAAAAGCCAAAAGCCCCACCACAGTCGAAGTCCCGCAAGCTATACATTCAGATGCTCACCAGCTGTTGCACCTCTTGCTTCATGGCCGGCGCGGGGAAGGTCCAGGCGGGGGCGGCGGGCCTGAGCCCCACCAACACTACTGTCTCCCCGTAGGTCTTGTACGGCTGGGCTGGGGAGCTCCGTGCGTCCGGCTCCCTACTCACCATGGGCTGGCTCGGGTGCTCCTGCTTCATGGGGGCGGCGGCGGGGGCGGGGGACGGCGCGGCGGGCGCGGGGGCGGGGGGCGACGCGGCGGGCAGCCCGGGGCTCAGCCCCACTGGCGCTGATACGGACCCTCCCAGGGGCTTGCGCCCGCGGTAACTCTGGAAAGATAGGAAGAGGAGTTTAGGATCCGATCTGAGAATTTGGTGGTGCTTAGCACTATCGATGGAGCTTCGTTTCTTATTTAAGGTTCCAATGACGTGGACAGTGCAGGTATTGAAAACATTTGGTCTTTTTTAAAGAGAACGCGTGTATGCGTAATGCATATTTAAATTAGGTAGTCTAACTTGAATATTATTCATTTGGCTTTACTTTATGTTAAATAGTTCAGAAAATATAGTAAAACTATATTTTAACTCAAATTTATTATTTTTAACACAAATACGTATTTATTATCTGTTTAGTAATAGGATAATTCATTTGCATCATTAAACAACTACCTCGAAAGCCTCAAGTACCTACAATACATACATAATACATAAACACCGAACATCGTACATTCGTACAAGGTCCTTCAAAAATATCTTAAAAATTATGGCTCGAATAAAACAAGTTCATTGGCTGTAATTAGTGCCATTATCGTAATTTATGAGGAGGGATTACTTCGCATAACGAAAGGTATAATAAAGCCGCGGGTAAAGCACCATCTGGCTTCGAATAATTGCGATTGTGAATCCAGTACAAATGTACGAGTATAGAGGCATATAAATTATTGTAAACTGATGTTGAGCCTTTTGCGTCATTTAAGACAAGCTTACTTGGTGTACTCGTATGTTGTTTAAATCGATGTATGTTGTTTAAATGCAGAGTTCGGAGAAAATTTCAATTAGTCGTACATCTTTTACAAATTTAAATGTCACCTGTTGTAACGGTGAAGGCAATCATCCTCAAAACATCTCCGTCATTCAGGTGATGAGTTTTATTAGTGTTCTCAATGACTGACTTTTGAGTCCACTACACTAGCCTAACTAAGGCCTAAGGTACTCTATAGCCTAGTTTTGAGAGAGACCCGACCTGGCAGGGGGACCAGGCGCGGGCCGAAGGGGTGGGGGGTCACAGGGGACATGACCCCCCAAAACTTAAGGTCAAATTGAAAAATCTCAAAAATTTGCCTAATAATAAAAGGCAATTTCTAGCTATCCCCTAACAGCGATAAATTTATAGTTTGCTGACATCTAGTGGTGTTTTTATGAACTACGTACGATGGCATAATAGCAAAAAAAAATATTAGTGTAGTGAGTGACCCCCTCCAAAATGTCAGGCTGCGACCGCGCCTGAGGGTAGTACTGGGACTAGTAATGGGACACACACATCACAGACAAGAAAAAGTAGACATAATATTCATGTATTGATTTGTCGCTTGGAAAACCATTTCGATCTTTACTTCCTTATCCTCCGATATTTTACTTCCGATATTATTCTTAATTTTTACAAAATTTAATGCCACCTTACTCTTAAGTATACATTTTTTGGTGTATAATAATATACTTGATTCGATGTCCAATATTCATACATATATAACTGAAAAGACCTGATATTCTTTTTAATAAAATAAATAAATCTAATAAAGATTGAACCAATGAATTATACCTAACATTTACGAGACCGATGTTAAGATTAACAACCCGCCTAGTAAAAGAAGCCATAATTTCATCACAGAATACTTACAGATAATAATCATTATTATTTATTTTTTTATCACTCAACCATTTAAGCAAATTATTCATCGTTAGACATACCAACGAGCGAGATGAGACCTCCACGAGATTCAAATTGGAAATAGAAAATTGAAAATTACAAGTCGTGTGTTGTTATTAGATATTACGGAATGTAACGAGCGTAATTTCCCTTGAGCGATGATTTGCTTTGGTAATTGAAACCAACAGAGCTCTATTATGTTATAATATACAATCTGAGAATGTATTGGTTCTCAAGGGATCCCACAATTTAAAAGTTATTTAAAAATTTAAACTTACAGGTAACTTGTACATGTTAATTTATAAATACACCTTCGATTAGATGTCTCTCATGAAACACTTATTTATCATACTTATTACAATAAAAAAACTTATTACAAGGAGGATAATTAGAAAATAAATAATTGCATAGAGAACGATAAAATAGAGCCTAATTAGGTACGTAGATACTTAATTTTTGTAGAAATCAGATGTACTGAGATATATTTAGTTTAGTTTCGGCTTCGAAAAAATCGTTATAAACACATTTGAGAATGATTGTCATTATTTCATCACAAATATTCATTGCATATCGCAAAGAACTGTATAAAAGCGTATTATTTAAGCTCTACATTTCTAGACGAAACTTTTTCATACCCAACAAACGACTTACAATAACACAAAAAATAAAAACGCACCAGCTTAAGATTGCACAGAAGCTGCAATTTGTACAAAACGAAGCGTACAATCTGTACATTGTACAGCAATGGGAAGTGTACAATTGAAATAATATTAGACGTTTACCGGTTGGCAAGAGGCGTGATTGGATTATACACCTCGTCGCGGTCCGCTGCGTGCGACTCTACTAGTATTAAATGCTCTACATCAGTGTTTCTCAACCTTTTAATGCAGACCCACGGACGAGAAAAATTATAAACTCCCTGATCTTAATGTTTTTCCTTTTATCGGTTTCGGCATATTTTATACAAGACTTTGTTCGCGGCTTCGTCCGCGTGAATTTTAGAACTTGGTCCAGAGAGAGATAAAATGTATCCTATATAATCCTGGTTTTAAACAAATTTTAATCAAAACTGTTCAGTATTTTTGGGTGAAAGAGCAGCTATCCAAACATCTATCCATCAATCCAGACAAACTTCAAAAAAATGAGGTACCTATAACATAAGCTCATGCATAACTTTTGAAGAAAGATAAAAGAGATACAAACGGTCTTAATTCACCATTTCCTCAGGCGAAGGCTTCATTTGCAAGTGTGATTGAATGTGGGAATATTTTATGCTGTCTCATTGTAATCGCTTCTTTGAATAATTGAAAGTATTCATACATCTTTGCGATATTAATGTTGGGTAGAGAATTAGAGATGTAGCCCGTGATAATAATAATAATACAAAAGTTAATAAGGACCTGTTTAACTTAACTTTAGTATTAAATCTAAATTTACCTCCTATTATGACGCTTTAATATAGCTATTGAGAGATTTTTTCTTTATTTTCGTTATTTGGGAGAGACATAGTAGCTCCCTCGGGCTACCTTACCGCCAGGTTTCGGCTGGCAGGGTGTGGTTGCCGGAGATACTTTATTTGAGGTCTATCTTAGTCCTCATGTTCTAAAGCACCTACATGCAACCTCTGACAGGATTTCTTCTCTATTTGAGTTGGATATGGGTGTCCGTAGGCAACAGTGACTACTTAATATCAGGAGACTTGCCCGTTTGCTACTCATTTACAATATAAAATATCTTTTTAAAATTCCATTTTTTTGTTGAAAGTAAGTATTAACAAAGTACTTAATCCATCGGATGAGGCCGGTCGGCAGATGGATCTACATTCTATCAGCATTACGTTCGGTTCATTAACTCGCAAAAACTGATTGCATTCAAGGGCTCGAGGTTGCCGCTACGCTGCACCACAATATCGCGAATATTAATACCGACAACACTACAATACGATATTGAAGATGATATTCATTTTCAAAGCTTTACGTAAACGTATTAAATTACCTGCCTTAAAAATGTTGTTTGTGCAATTTAAAATAAACTAAAGTATTGTAGTACTCCATTTCAAGACTTATTTTCGTGAAATTTGATCGTGGATTTTTATTTTGTGGATCGTGAATTTATATTTCGTGGATTCCTTGATACGTGGATCTTCTTGAGGTAAGTATTTAGGTATATACAAAGCGGATACACCAATAATAAATGAGACATTAGACTCTACGAGTCCTTGAACAGAGGAAGTGATCAGACGCTACTGGTATCACACCGGTTTCTTTCCTAACATTTACTTCCTTTTTCTATGTTTCATTTTTTCGCAGTCTACTGCTACGAGTATAATATGGGCCTCTCCTAATCAATTCCCTTCAATCCTTGCTTCCTTGGTCCTCTGAATCCATCAGTTTACTACCGTCTTCTTGTGACACCTCGACGAAGAATATTTTTATTTGTGTGATTTTGAATATTCTATGGCCGTATGCAGACTCTCACGTCGGTTCAAAACAATAAGTCTAAATTTTGGGCCCCAACGACAAAGGGCGTCCATTAAACGTAAACAAAGGCTCATTGTGGGCCCAAGTTGGCCGCAAAGCCTTTGTTTAACTTTGTGCAGCCTTTGGCTCAAACTTTAATTGTCTTTATCTTAGCCGGTATGAATTTATTATCGGACTTGTGTAGGTATGTCTGAGAAATTGCAAAAATATGCAGGTGGCTTAACTTCTATGGGTTAACGAAGTTTTGATGAGATTTAAATCTTTAAAAAAAATTAAATCTTTTATTCATTTCACATTCACAATTTGTGCACACTTAATGAGCGTCATACATATAGCATTTGAAATAAATTAAGATTAAATTAAATGAATTAATATAATTGTTAGACACTCCTACTCTTTTATTTCCTTTTAGCCCTTCGTAGTCCACTGCTGGGCATAGGCCTTCCCTAATCGACGCCACTCAGCCCGGTCCTCGACCCTATGAATCGCTCTCTCTGCCTTTCTTTAGTCATGACACGAGTTGCAGTTACTACTTATAAAAAAGTATTTACATTTATATTTTTTTATCCATTGATAATTGATAACAGAAGAATTAAAACTGTTCACAGTAGTACTACAGTAGAACCAGTACCATAACAGCGAAGTACTACGTTAGAGATGATACATAATTCACGAGAGCATGTAAACACGAGGGCTCTAAAAGCGCATTACGTGTCGTTATGGAAATTGATGGACATTTCATGTGACATTTGTTTTATACTTCCAGTTTATAGAATAGTAAATTTAAAACGATGGTAACATTATTTGAACGAACTAAAATAATGTTAGCTTTTTTGATGTGATGATCTTGAAAAAATATTAAAGCGTGTAAACAAACAAACTATGATATTAATACTATTAGTATTCGTTGTATGATTGGACAATGTAACAAGAATTATTCTTTCGGAGGTCTCCACACTTTAACGAAACTTTCCGGCGGATTATTAGGACAGCGGTGTTTTTGTCTCGTGTAGAATAGCATTCGCTGTGAGCATACACAATAATTATGTTGATGATATCGTAGAAATATAAAATGGACTCTTGTAAATAATACTAAGAGTTACTCTAAATTTGTCTCCAAATCATGCCCTACGCTTCTTCGAAAGTATTTCTATCGAAAATCAGACGAAAAGCGATTGGATTACGGAGACTATTTAAATAATATTGGGCTTTTCGGAGATATTGCTCTCATTCATGACGTAACGTCACGTATAGAATTGCAATCGCTATGAGCAAACATAATGACATTTATACGTCGATGATACCGTACCAAACAAACCATGGAGCCATCTGGTCAAAGTTGGAGCAACTTTGATCTTTTTGGCTCGCTATCAAGCCAGCCCGTGTGACTTACGAATTAATTTCGGCATTTCGCGATTGTTTGTTTTTGAGATATGATATGTGGTCGACATTATTCAAACTGATTTATGCAACTCGAACGTGAATGGCTTCGCTACCGTTTGCGGGATTTTATGGGACTATTTGAGGTTAGAGGTGGTTCAGAAATACTTTGAATACGTCGTTCATTGGTTTTATCGTATTATTTCTTATTTGGTTTAAATTGACATAAAAAAAGTTTGTAAATAATTGTTGTTTAAAATCGAGATACAATTTTAAATGTTAGAATAATAATTTACCTGACTTAATAATTATTTACATTATATAGGTAGGTACATATCGGGATAACAATAGTCAATTATTCGAATTATTATCGAATCCTTTACCAATTATTATTATGGTTTAATTATTTAAAATTCTAAATAAATAAGATGACGATCCAAAACAAATCATTATTTATAAATTGTGAGCAACACATCGCTGTCACCATTGTTAAAAGCTAGCAACTTTTACCGACCTACACTAGGCCAGCGCGGTGGACTAGGGCCTACATCCTTCTCATTGTGAGACCCTACCTGACCCTGCAGTGGGTCATTAATGGGTTACAGACAATAAGGTTATTCCGTTCGGATCCCCCAAACTATAACAGAGATATCGCTTTTTCCTTTAGTTACCTACTTACTCTTTGTGGTTAATAATTCTCACCTGAATATATCAAAATGATCGATTAAAGTGATTCACAGTGAAGGCGCGACTGTCCCCATTAGATAGTGTTATCAGCCGCTTCCGTGTCGACAATTAATCAGGCCCGACACCGTGGTTAAATGGGACACGATAAATTTAACTCCAAGGAAAAATACACGTAACTATCGTATACAAATAGAATAGGTTGTGTCGAAAGTTTATCAATGAAAGTTACGGCATCCGGCTGTCTTTGAAGCGAACAGTGTGTCGTGTTAGGCAGGGAATTCGTTGGAGCTTTCGTTCGTTGTAGTCTGGTTATCGAATAAATTTTCGAAAATATTATAAGTAGTAGGTTAAGATGATCTTGCCACTTTAATTAAATTAAAGTGGACATGGGCTGGCCACATCGTTCGTAGGACTGACAGCCGTAAAAGAGCACTGGCCGCCTTCCTACCAAGTGGACTGACGACCTGAAGAAGACGGCGGGAAACCGTTGGCCTTCCGAGGGCCTAGGACCGGTTGGAGTGGCGTCGATTAGCTTTATTTACGAAAGTTTATGATAAAATTTTATGAGTTGGCCTAAAGCTTTTTAGTGCTAATATTTCTATGAAAATACCAAATCTTGATTCACAGTTCTAATCGTCAACATTCATAGCAGAAGTACAGCATAATAGTCAATAAGTTATGCATAATAGTCAATACGTTGAAGGACCGTAGAGACACGACTTGGGTTAAAGCTCACATACGATACATAGTAGTTACCTATGTCGATCGGAGGTACACAAATTGTAAATTTAAATTTGCATGTCATGTACATAAAGTTTTAAGGCACATATACACGGAGTAAAATGCTAATCTCGTGGCACGATTGCCGATAAAATAGGATAGTAAAAAGCTCCGTGGAACGGCAAATGTATGTAAATATGGGCGTAGAGAGAATGGCAATATTTCAGGCGAAGAGCGCCGGCGGCAATAACGGGCCTCATTACAAAAATATTATTCAGCTATTCGCGCAAATGTTTTAAAAGGAAAAACGCTGATTTCGACGGGAAATTTATCGCTTCAGCGTAACTTTTGTTGCTTGAAATTATTTTTGTTTCACCGCGCCGGTGCCGCATGCCGCCGTTTTGTTGTGACGTTCAAGTTTGGGGAACGATTTTTAGTTTTGGAAACGTCGATAATGTGTTTTTAATGAAATGCAGGAACCATTTGTGTATTAAACTCTTTAAACGTTTGTTTTTTACATTTCTGTTAAAAAGTTTCCTTAACTTAGGAACACAAAAATGCGGAATCAAAAGCAAAAAAAATTGCAATAAAATACTATGTCATTTCATTAGATAATACTGATAATGTGTAAAAATTTACAGCCCCAGTTACCATTATCGAAACATCATCAATCGAATCAGTTACAGTCATCGAAAGCGGCCAGTCGCATTATAAGTTTGCAAGGGTTATATTATCACCTAATCATTGTTAAACAATAAACACTTGTAAAATCCTTCTGCTCCAATTATACGACTATTACGTTACGTTTGTTTCAAGCTCGTATTTACCAATTTTATTCGAAATCCCGGCCACGGCTGACATTAACAACAGAAACAATTATTATTGTTTTACAACGTAATCGCTGTATTTCATCTGTGACATTTACAATTTTACATGTTTTGTTTGGCGCGCTCGCGTCTCCGGTTTTAGAATAAAGCGGCATTTCTGCAATATTTTATTGTGTTTAGAATGTCATTGGATACATTATTTTTCTGCTCAAATATTTGGATCCAATTTATTTTTAAAGCTGCATACTAGATAATGAAATACGCTAAGTGAGTCAATGTTTACGATGTTAATATAATAAGTATAATAATTTGGATATTGCAATTATGATATGTACATATGAGAATAAATGACAGAGAAGCTTGAAATTTTTGGTGTATAATTCTTCTTTTGAAAAAAGCAGTAAACAAGAGTACATTCGACCTTGTGTTAAGTGGTCACTGCAGCCCATAGACAATAACACGACCTTTGGAGAACTAAAACGGTTCTCATATTTATTTCTCCGGTAATTAGACCTCCCCAAAGAAAAATCACATGATAACCTTTCTACTTCAAGGTTTATGATGCGAGTTTTCACCGCCACACTCTTTAACTTCAATGAATTTACCTACAACATAATATTAAACTTATTTTCATACTCATTCAAAACGAATGAATCTTAGTGTAACACAAATACCTATGTTCTCAGTACTAGATAAACTTGCGAGTGCATTAAACAAACAGTATATAGTTAATGTGATTTGTATCGCATAATTGGTCGCTTCCGGTAAGCGCTACAAATTAGTACTGACTATTACTGGAAGATTTATGTTAGCCAGGAATTTAATTATACAGTACCACCTAATTTATCGGCTCCGACTCATTGCTCAATGTTACATTCATTGTTGGTTCTGGATAAAATATTTGTTGTTTCAATTAGTTGGAATTCAATTGTTATCGTTATAATAGATGTAAATGTTCTATTTGTGTAGACGTTAAATTAATCATCCGCGAAATCTAATGATTCGAAGTCTATGTACGGAAATATTGGTTGAGTATCTAAAGGTTAAGTCAAAATTGAATGTACGAGTACATTGTCAGTCACCCATTAATGACCCACTACAGGGTCGGGTCTCCTCTCACAATGAGAGGGATGTAGGCCGCCGTCCACCACGCTGGCCTACTGCGGGTTGGTCGACTTCACATACCTTTGAGAACATTTTTTATGAACTCTCAGTGTCTCAGGCAAGCAGGTTGCCTCACGATGTTTT
Organism: Erynnis tages; assembly: GCA_905147235.1. Taxonomy (NCBI): domain Eukaryota; kingdom Metazoa; phylum Arthropoda; class Insecta; order Lepidoptera; family Hesperiidae; genus Erynnis; species Erynnis tages. The sequence goes on from LR990076.1 coordinate 2,271,483, forward strand.
CCTTCACCGTAACAACAGATGATATTTAATTTTATAAAGCGCACATAACTTTTTTTACAGTCATTTTTGCGTGCCACTACTTCGATTCGAGGTCGAATTCTAAGCCACTGCGCTATCACCGCTCAATAGAGCTCGGGTACTTTTCATTAATTGCTTTTACACTTTGTCGTGCAATGGAGAATTATTATATTATATTGTACATGCGATCGAAAAAGTTAGGCAACGTCGGGTGCGGTACATACATGTGTGTATGTACATGTATACATTTGTACATATTATGTACCTGTTGTACACTAAGCACGTGTGCGGCCACGTTGGCCAGTTATTCCCGTGCGTCGCGGGGGCTTGCTGTGTGGGTTACCATTCGTTAGATTTGTTTCAATTATTGTATATGCTTATAATTTTCATTAATTTTTAATAACGATTGGTAGTGATTTTCTTGTCAAATAATAATAGAAATATAACTAGCGTAAAGGCTGCCTACCTTTATGCCTATTTGTTTCGCAGATTTGTTTCAATGTCAAATACAACATTTTGTATCATTGACACAATCAAAACCATAGTAACTCCTGAGGTGGTGTACCTAGTCTTAGTTGCTCTCCGAAATTTTCAAACTTAGGAAATGTGAAGAAAACGCTTCGTTCATACTCATGAATGGTTATTGTTATGGAAAACAGTTGATCTTGCAAGTCACGCCATCTCCATCTAACGTGATATGACTAAGCAAGACGGAGGATTTATAGTCGGAGCAGTATTATCCCATCATGCTGGTTTCCGACTATCATGCAATGTGTTCTGTGTTCTACTTTGTTACATGCTATTGTGTGCCTATTAAGGTTAATATTTAAAAGAATTCTTACCTACTTATAAATTGAGTTGGATCCAAAATGGTACATATCCTACACATAAATTTTTGCCTTTTTCAAGCTACAGATTTGTTAAATGAATGAAATATTATTTTCTAATTACCGGGACGTTATAATTATACGATAAAAGTAGTGGAATTACAATTCATAAAAATATAAGTACGTATGTTCTTTATTAATCTACTGAAGGAGGATTGATATTTTTGTAGCAGAAATAAAAGTCCAAAATGACTTGTTGAAATAAAAATAGATTAGAATTTAAGTAACGTCCAAATAAATTTACTTGAAATTTGACTTTGTTAATTTTATTAACCGACTTCAAAAAAGGAGTTGTTTTATATTATAAGATACTAAATTTAAATAGTTTATCATTTCTTTTCCGTCAGATGATAGAGTCATTCATTCAAAAAGTCATTCAATCGAAAATCCAATAAATTAGAACGGATTTCAAATCGTCATACCATTCAGTCCGCGAACGAACATTTAAATTATCTCGAAGGTTGTTCTTTGTGCGTGGATCAGACCTCTTAACCTTGACTGAACTGAATTGATGGCTTCCGTACCAGGACGACCGAATGGAAAACTCCGATTGGTGTTATTTCTGTCAATTTGTTGAGCAATGCGATCATTGAGCGACCACTGGTGGCCTATTGTTGGATTGAATGAAGTTCCTTATCAGTCATTATAATAACCGTCATCACTCATGAGTTTCGAACTTTCGAGCGCAGATGGTTAGTGGTAGGGATATTGTACAGTTTCGGCCAATGTACAGCAGCCGAAAAAACCCGTTAGACCGCGTTTTTCCCTTATTTTGTGCACCTTAGGTATAACACAGATTTTCAAATGCATTGAACAATGAATAATAAATGATAAAATAAGAGAATGACTAGAAAATTGTATTTTCTTAAATTAAATGTCTATATTATTCACGACGATTTGTACTGTGATGTCTTGTTGAAAAAGTCACTTGTTTGTATCTAAAATATTTAAACCTATCAATATAACCTTCACAAAACACGTTCTATTTCTCAAAAAGAGCAAACGCAAGGCAAATTTGAATAAGAATGCGTTACCGTTCCTCTATCAGTCTCTTTGTGCTGTCAATCTGTCAGCGTGACAACTGACCTTTGTTCCCTAGATCTAATGCCATCATTGTACCTTCGAAGTTCACCAACTAAAATAGTTCTACGATAAGTTATCGTAGAACTTACGTTCTTACTGATCGTTAGTTATCGTCGATATCTAGCGATCAGTAAGAAATGTACGAGAAGGTACAAGAGGTTATTTAGATATTTTAAAATAGAATGTTTTAGATACATACTAGCGGATCCAAAAGGCATCGCTCTGGCTCCAATTTTGAGCGACATGTAGTTGATTATTTCTATCCATTACGTTTGCGATTGGGGGTAAGTGCCATCGACTCCTGTCAGGGGAATTTAAGCAGGAGTTTCTCCCTACAGCAAGAGGCTTCACCACACTGGTGAAACGTGCTTGAGCCCTACTGGTCAAAGATGTCCTTTGGTCATTCAGAAGGTCACCGACGAGGTTGAGGCTGACTAAGTATATCTATCTATCATGGAACGCTTTATCTATGAAACCCAATCCCAAAATAGATGCTTCTGTGATTTGAAAATTGAGAGCGGTTTTAGAAATTTAACATTTACTTAAAAAAGTTTGTAAAGTTTTGTAAAAATATCTTTAGTCATAAAAATATTTTTTATCTCAGTCTTTTGCAAATGTTTATAATAACTAAGCGCAAAAAACGTTTTATAATTGAGCTTTAATCCATTGAAAATTTTGAACAAAGGCAATGTTTTTTCTTTTTTTCCGATGTTTCCGAATTTTGAAATAGGTAACGTATTATTGCCAGAAGTCACCCGATATAGCGACCGCACTTCTGTTATGTTACTTTGCAATAACACACGTTTGTTTATTAAATAACTTTGATTACAGCTGGTGATTCGCGCTTCCAAAACATCCGATCATTGTCAAAACAGTGATTCAAACCCATAAACGTTATGTTATAATATTAACTCATGTTGACTCATAATTATACTCGTATTATACTCATAGGTTCTGTGGTATCTAGGCAAGATATAACATCACCTATATTTAAGGGCGTCAAATTTAGGAAATTCTAAACAATTTGAAGTCAAGTTCGTGAGAAAACTGTTCTTGTTCGTTACAGGTATATACTTTACTTAGCGCTCCATGTAAGCATCAAGCAAACACGCTTTTGTGCTTTTTGAGGTATGGTTCTCTCTCTCTTCAGCCGACATTCGTCCACTTCTGGACATAGGCCTCTCCCAAGGCGCGCCACTGAGCCCGATCTTCGGCTCTCCTCATCCAGTTGTTTCCCGCCGCCCGATGCAGATCGTCGCGCCATTGAGCAGGAGGGCGTCCCACACTACGTTTGCCGAGCCGCGGTCTCCACTCCAGCAGCCGTTTGCTCCAACGTCCGTCGGATCTAGGACAGATGTGGCCAGCCCACTGCCACTTCAGTTTGCTAGCCTTTAGAGCTATGTCGGTCACTTTGGTCCTCAATCTTTGGTACTTCGTTTCGAATTTTGTCTTTGAGGGAGGGAGTGGTTTCCACAGGACAAAATTTAAATCACGGCACTAAGACAACCATCTCAAAACCTTCGAAGTTGGGGTAAAAATGATTTTCGAAGCTGTAAATGACTAGTATGACTACTATTAAATGATCGTAATGAATCTTTCCCAGAGAAGTCTTTGCTATCTACTATTAACATTATGAAAAATAATGCAAAAACAATTAAACAGCATTAAAATTTGTCAACATTTAAACTCTATATTGACTCTTTATTAGACCTTAAGCCGCCGATTTCACCATAGTTAATTAACTACTAGTAATATTTGTATGGAGCCCATAAGTCGGTTTAGAAAGAGACGCAAGATCTTGCGTATGCACAGACCGGCAACGTCGCTCCACTGTTTTGTAAATAGACGATTGTGGGAAGAACGAGACCACTCTATAAGCTAGAAAGAGAGAGGACCTAGTGTCAAAAACATAACAAAAGTGGACTTTATGGTGTTGAAATAATGGGTCGATTGTACTGTTATGTGTTTTAATCGGGAATCCAAGGCGACGGGCACGAAGCTTTATCGTACGATTTACGAACGTATGTTGTAAGAATTGCGTTTACATATTTAAGGGTCACTATACTTGACTGTCGATTATGAGAACGTAATTGATACAATTGGATTTTAATTTTCTCATAAAGATTGTACCTATTTATGGATAAATAAAAAGGCGGATCATATTATTTTACCGTAATATCACTTTATGAATTGCTTCTTTTAAAATAATTTTATGCAACGCGAAAAACACGTAAAAGCTTTTCAAACTTTTACGTTTCAATTATTCAAATTGATAAAAACTCCTAATAGCTAGTTTTTAATAAGTTGTTATTAACAACTAATTAACTCGTTAATTCTGTAAAAATGAACATAATTTAACAAAAAACTAACATAGGTTTAATACATTGTATGAATTGTACGCGTTATAAGTACCTACTAAGGTAAGGTCTTGTCTAAGTATACAATGAACGGTCTACATTAAGATTGAGTTCCGGATATCTTCTCAACCTGTAATCCCATTAGCTGATCGAAATCGAATCGGACATCGCTTGGTCTCGGCGGGCTCTTGGACAAAGTGGTCATTAGTAAGCACTTAACAAGCTTAAGATGGCCATTAATTAGTTTAATGACATCAAGGACCAAAGACGCCGAAAAATTACTTATGAATCACTTCTGCTATACTTTAGTATTCCTAAAGTAAAGTATAGTATTCCTATTGTAATTTGTAATTATGTATTTTGTTATTAAACGCATCGTGAGTGTAAACTAACATTTTAGTAATCTTGATAGATTTTACTCCCGGTTTTATTATTTACTACCGGTTTTACTCACGGTATTTTATCGGTGATGCCGACATGTTTCGGTCCTGACCGAGGACCTTTTTCAGGAGCTCCAAAATGTAATTTGTATACTAAAATGTAGTACTTGAAACGTTAAATGTGGATTGATCAAAATTTCCGTGGAAATTAACGATTTTCATTATCATTTAAAATCTAATCTAAATCTTTTCAAAATATATTCATTAAGTCGTAAATTTTATTTTATTACGAAGACAGAACTTCAAACTTGCAAATGTACTTTAAACTTGTAAAACCCGTCAAAGAAAAACCAAAATAAATTTAAAAACCGTAATAAGTTTGATTTAGTAATCAAACTTTAGTTAAATTATGACTTATTTAACATTAATTTTAAATCATAATTGAACTTTAAAGTTGAAACACCAAGCGCTTTAAGCAATGTTATTTGACATAATTGCATCACAGAGGAACCGAAATAGAACTTTGAAATGAGAAATTTCATCAAGGACTTTTGTAACGTTCAAAAACGCGCAAGTTTCTTCATTTCAGTTAATTTTAGCATCTGTGGAATTTCGAAAAACAAAGACATAAATTAAAAAGAATTTGAATTTGACAGTCTGGTCATATGACTAGATGGATTAATATTATATTAGACAAAAAAGTAAAAGCTTGTTTGAGCTTTTTTTAAAAAAAAGACCCAAGTGTTTTCGGGATACTATAGTAGGAAAATTACCCTAACATTAGTGGAAAATATACCTACTACCTGGGTCATGAATACGTTTCAACATTAAAAAACTAATTATCCGAAATGTAATGAATATTTAGAATATACCTTTAGGGTGGTTTTTGGGTATCATCCTAAAATATGTACGTTTTACCGTAGTAACAACATCTTCCGCAAAACAGAGCGAATAAACAAATACAAAATAAGCATTGAAAATTCCAATTGGCAATAAAAGGCAATTTTCCGAAAGGTTTTACAAATGAAATGGCCGTACATAGACGTGGGATAAGTACGAAATTTTAATAAATAAATAAGTGGAAGGCGGGGTGGGTACGAAATATCCCCGGGGTCGTTGACCCATCGACCGCTCCCGCCGTATCGAACCTTGCGATGTGATATGTCTTAGTAATTGTGTATATCCAGAATGTCATAATTGTCCGATTGTATGCCTTTTTCATTAGAGAAATATCAACTAAACCTATTAAATAATAGATATGTTGACACTATTCTTAAAGGCGAATGTGGATCGATCAAAATGGTTAAATCATTAAGAAACCCATATTCGAACAAAAAATGCTTTCATTTTCATTTTTCATTTTCAATTGATTGTTAAAATCGAAATTTGATTCCCATGAGAGCATTTAAGAACGGCTAAAAACTATTAAATTTGTTTCGTGATGCATTAGTGATATTACTTTATACTTATTTGTTTGAGTTCTTACGTGGACGGAAACCGAGGCAAGTATAGGATGGAAGTAGCTCTGTTAATTAGCGGAAGTCGTTTACTGCGCTCCAATTAATTCGTGTAAGTGGAGTGCTTACTTGGGTTTACATTCTTTTAAGTTCTGTTTGTTATAATTTCATATTGTTTTCATAATTTAAAAAAATATCATACGACAACTCATTCACATTGCTTTCTGTGCTCAAAGCAGCTCACTCCATCGCATATTGTAACTAGACAGCTGAGTGCATCTCGCAAATAAACTATTATTTCTTTCTTATAGGACAAATTTGGAATCCAGGTGTTGGTGACAGACCGATTTTGTTGCGTTTTTATCGAACTTATCGATAAGAAAAGTTTTGTAAGTATAGTCGGAATACGATATCATTGATTGATAGTAATGTATTAAAAATTGAAGTTGTAAGTTATGTTTAATTCGCTATATTATTTTACTTTCTGTGTTATTAAAAGAACTGGCTTAATTAGATCCGTTAAAGAAATAAGTTTTAATTGATTGATACTAAATAATGTTTAAATAATTGTTGTTGCTTTCACGTAGCTAGTTTTGAAGGCATTGTAACTAACGACGAACTCAATAAAGTATTTATAAATGAAACTACAAAAGCGGCCTGTCGCCAGGTCTTAGTCTAATTACATTTAGTGCGATGAAAACTCATCGAGAACTCGAATCACAGAAACAGACAACAATGAAACTCAATACTCTTCATTTAACTAAATAAATACAACAACGTAAGCACGAAAAAATAGCGTCCAAGTACCTACTGATTATAGGCATTTTTTTCAATCAGGCAGATCTCTTGCTATCTACAACCGTGCGTTTTATCTTCTAAATTTAAAAATGAAACTTAAAAAAAGCAAAATCGCACAAGCCTACTATACTAATCTTCAAAACTGAAAAATGAAAAAACCAAAATGGCAAAAATGCAACAAAAAAGAAAAAGGCGTTTAGTGCAGAAAAAAATGAAGGCAAGGTAATGTAAAAGGCAAGAAAATGCAGTGAAAATGTAAAAAAAAAGGTGAGGTAAGACACAAATTGCCATATTTACCTTGATGTCTTGTAAGACCTGTAAACAAGTAGAGATATATTAGTTTGAGGCAGTTGCATATGTACATACGTTGTATATTTAAGTAGTAGGGTTAGTTCTAGATCAATAAATTAATTTTAGATAATGTTATCGCATTAAAGGTTTAATATCCAATGTTTAAGAATGAAGTAACTTATCACTAAATTAAATAACAATGATATAATTTTAAGTTAATTGTTTCCATTTCTCAAGACGCTTACTTTGCTTTTAAACTTTTTCACGTTCGAAAATTTCAATGTTCCCAAGACTTTTTTTTACAAAATGATAGTAATAGACTGATATAGTTAAGTATAAAATTATTTCGTAATGCCGGAAATTGTTGACGTTTTTATGATTTGGAGATGCAGATATATCAACAGTAGGTACTTCGTCGCATACAGTAACTTCGTTATTTGTCCTTTTTAATGATTTTCTGATTAGTCCTGTTCCATGTAACAGTCTACTAGGTCCACCAAAAAATTGTAGTATAAATGCTTTAATCTCTAGGAAACACATAAAGTAGGAAAAAGTACTATTGTAGTCACATGAAAAACTTTCAAGGCCTGTAAACATTTAAATTAAAAGGTATTCAAAACATTGTAGGAACAAGACTGTATTTTTATTGTATTTTTAAGGTAGAATAGTTTTAACAGATCTTTACTCAGTCACTTTACAATTTTACAAATATTTACACAGTTAAGTTCATTACTATCTACTAAAATTTTGTTATTAAAGCAAGAAATATCTTACAATCCTCTGATATTTTAAAGTCTGAAAAGATAAATACTGCGCAGAATATGTTTTCATAAGCTAACGATGTATAAACACGCTCGAAGCTTGTTATTGCAGCTTTCGGAAATATTTCAATATTTGCAAAGTTTCTCAGACGTAAGACATGATGCTTCATTGCATTAAGTTTATGAGAATGACATTATGAAATGCTCTGGAGCTTTAATGTGAATATTACTGAATATAATATCTAGTGATGTGAAAAAAAAGATCTTTAAATTTTGTTCGGAACTGTGGTTGATTGTGACTGTCAGAGATTGCTTAATAGATTTCAGTCATCAAATTTATTCTCTAGTTCCAATTCGTATGACACTAAAAATAAAAAATATTTTTTTCCTTTTAAGACAATTCCAATAAAATTAAATTCAAAATACATTGCCAACAAACGCAAAAATTTTCAAGGCAAATTTAATGACCAAATAAATTCAATAGTGGTGAATCAGTCTGCCTGTCAGTTGTTTTGAAAGCCCCCGACCTTTTAGGGTCTTCTATGTATATCTATAGTACCTACGTCCTACACGGATAAAAAATGGGACGGAACAATAACAACGATAATAGAAACGTTTTTATTATTGTTATTATTGTTTAGTTTATAAATACGTCTTCAAAAATTTTTTAGAAACAGTCTTGCAATAATAATATTTTTAGAAACAGTCTTGCAATGTCACTCTTGTTTTTAAACATTATTTGGGGTGCTCTTTTGGTCGAGAGCGGAAAAAACGTTAGATAATATCCGGGATTACGCCCGGGTAACGACAAGTTGCCCACCCCGACACATCTCTCGTCGGATCCCGTAGGTCAGTAACGAGGGTTTACCCATCCCTTGAACCACGACTTACATATGTTCGGTTGAAGGTTACAAACTTTGGAATCCTGATCGGGTCACTGCCCGCTAAACCATCAATTTCTTATCGGATAGTGTGGATCAGTACGTCTTTACCCCTTTTATGAGCAAAGTGTGCAGTTTGTTTCACTTAAGTGTGTGTGCCGATATTTATCCGTGCGAATCGCAAAGTTATGACGCTAAAAATATAAAAGGAACCAACGGTGTTCTAATGAGAATCGGTGATGAAATGGTTTGGTAGTGGTACCTAGTGCAGGATGGTTTAAGTGATACCACGGAGGGAACTACACGACTACTGTTTATCAACAACGACCGGTGAAACGTCAGTACGTTTCTTTGGATTAGTTTAGAAACAACTAACCTTTTAAAAAGGTTGACTTTTTAAAACTCAGTTTTATCAAGACAGAAGTCAACCATTTTGAAACTCGGTTTTAATAATCGAGACGGACGGCTTATGGTGCCCTTAGTTGCCCTGCTTTGCTTCCCTAAACGTGCATGCAATTTGCGCACAAGCAGTATTACCTACCCAAGTATTACTACACAAAATTTGCTTTAATTTTTCATTTACTAGTGATCTAATCTAGTCCAACTACTACGCGCATTTCTGTAGATGATATTACAAGATGTTACTTGCATCTCTTGGTAAGCTAGTAAGCGAGCTCACTTTCAATGAAAAACATATCTGCAGTTTATTTACAAACCAAACCAGTTCCCGATACAGGCCCGGTTCCCGGTGGAAAGCCGGTGAAAGGCACACACGTGCACACAACACGTGTCGCGTAAAACGATTGAAATAATCGGATTCCGCCGCTCTGCGATGCCGCCGTTTATCAGAGCGAAAACGTGCGAACAAATATGCACTGGAGGTAGGGAGGATGGAAGCGCTTCGTAAACTGTGGGAAACGTTGTGGATTTTCTATTAATATTATTTTGGAACCTGTTCATTATATTCGTAACATTAAAGGTGATAGATTTGGGACGACTTTCCCCTCTTTGTAGCGTGCCTACTACGAATATATCATTACGCCCTCATCCCGTGGCGGATTGCTAGAAATAGTTAAGTCGTGTTAATAGTAAAGTGCCGTTTTCAGACTGGCGAAAGGAGTTTTGACATTCGCTTATCTGCTCCATAACAACCGGAACCGGCTCAACGTGCCTTTTGAAAGAAGAAATTGCACGTGTAATTTGCCCGCTACATCCGACTATTACTCACACTACATAAACACACATAAGACAAACATACACTCTAACGGCCGCACTCAGAGACGTCATTTAACGTAATGTTCATTAACAAACAATATTTAATGGCCTTTATTCGTATTAACAGTTTCGTATTAAGTGTCATCTTTATTTTCATAAGAAACCATTAAGGTTAATGAATGTCTGTGAGTACGACCTGTAAGACCGGAAACAGAAATTTAAACTCATCAAATCTGCCCTTATCTGCTACGATGGCAGTCGAACCGGTCGAACGAAGGCCCGCCAGTGCGCAGCGTTATTAGCTTTATAAAAGGGCAATAAAAGTGGAAAAAAGCCTTTTTAATAGTAGTGACGACACGACATGTTTGTTATCACATCCAGTATCCATATATCCGTACATCGCAACAGTCTACTATCCGTCTACGCTCAATCCCGAGAGATGCCCGCAAACGCGAGCATATTTCAAGAGCCGCGTACTGGCTCCGCGTACTAAATGAAAGGAAAAGGCACTTTCACGGGTATAACCGTATACCCGTTATACCCGTGAAATGCACACGTAAACTTCTTTCAGTTAAGCTTACACTAGCTCTGATGGAGCCAAGAAGCCTAGACCCGCGGCAGACGGAGTGAAGCACATACTCGTATGTGTGAATTGAAATAGAAATGCTTAGATAGTACGAGCAAAGTACTGACGCGTTCAAGATATAACCGTCACGTGTGAATTCTACCACGTGTAGGAGATTAGCTTTTGTTGAAAGTGTTACGTTATGCAGTAGTCAATATTGGATTAAATACGCGGAAGAGTTACTAATACAACATTCTGCACACATGTTTATAGATTTCGATAGAACACGTGGTCGCTGACTGCGATATCAGCATGACAGCCTTCAGGGATGGACAAGAAACCGGCCTTGTAAAGTGCAATTCATAGAAGGTCTCTTCTAGTAAACTAATTGTCGCACGCAAAAGTTAGAGCCATGATAGCCCAGTAGCTTAGAATTTGACTTCGAATCGAGGGGTGCGGGTTCGAATGGTGGCACGCACCAATGACTTTGTAAAAAAAGTTACGTGCGCTTTATAAAATTAAATATCACCTGCTATTACGGTGAAGGAAAACATCGTGAGATGCATCGAGACCTGCATGCCTGAGAGTTCACAAAAAATGTTCTCAAAGGCATGTGAAGTCCACTAACCCGCAGTAGGCCAGCGTGGTGTACTGAGGCCATCGCTCTCATTGTGAGAGGAGACCCGACCCTGTCATTAATGGGTTACTGACTGACGCAAAAGTTGTTAGTACGACAACGACATCCATTTCAGTGGATTTTTTAATTTGGATAGTTCCATACAGAGATCTGTGTTTAAAATTCGTCGCGTTGGTTGGCCGGTTGTATTAGCCAATCAGGACAAGGCCTTAAACGTTCGTATCTTAAAAATAAGAAATTCTTTCGCACTGTCTTGCTCAGTGTCGAATGGAGCAGCAAACTTGAAATAAATTGAAGTGCGGGCCAGTAGGATAATAAATCGTTGACCGGTCTTGAACCCAGTAGAAGGTAATCAGTTCCCCCTCAAGTTGTTTACAAACAGACCCACAGACGTGTCGCGCTGAAGCCCCCGGGACAGGATCGACACTCTCAGTGGCCATGACCTCATCCGTGACGGGTTACCAGTACAAGACTTCTTCTATTACGTCACGAATTCACGATTCGTAAGCCCTCTCAAATTGATATTGCGATAGAACCTTGTCACATTAATGTATTACGGATTCATCACATATAAAGAGGGTTTGCAGTAAAATATTTCATACCGACGCGGCACTTTAGTCGAGCTTTCAGGATCAAGTCCTCAAGTAATGCGTGCCAGCAATAATGTAAATAATACTCCGGAGCTATTGGATGACATATTCAATCTGTAGATACTTTTATTTTTTGTATGTCAGTAACCCATTAATGACCCACTACAGGGTCGGGTCTCCTTCTTGCAATGAGAGGGATATAGGCCTTAGTCCACCACGCTGGCCTACTGCGGGTTGGTGGACTTCACATACCTTTGAGAACATTTTTTTCTGTGAACTCTCAGGCATGTAGGTTTCCTCACGATGTTTTCCTTCACCGTAACAGCAGGTGATATTTAATTTTATAAAGCGCACATAACTTTTTTACAAAGTCATTTGTGCGTGCCACTGGGATTCGAACCCGGACCCCTCGATTCGAGGTCGAATTCTAAGCCACTGGCCTATCACCGCTTCATTTTTTGTACTCCGGGCAAAAATAATAACATAGTCAGTTAACTTGCTACATAATAATATTGATGTCGTTAAACTTTGCGTTCGTCATTAACTAGTTAAACAATTTTTATGTAATACACTAAACTTCCACCATAGAAATTATTAAGTAATGTTCGTACAAAGGCCTTATATACAGAGGTTACAGGTTGTGTTTTTGACAGATCATTCGGTCGATGGCCTATGTAATCAGTTCAAGTTGTTTACAAATAATTCCACAGCTGTCCTGGGAGAGGAATGGCCTTGACCCGGTATCAGCTCACCCCACAATCCACGAGGGATCACAGCTCGGCTCGGCTTCCCACTACAATCCGCGCTCCAATCGTAATACCGCCATTGTTGCGACACTTTGCAAGTAGGTACAATATTGAGTGACTCTGAAAACGACGGGGCGATTCGTTTTTCCGATTGAGTTGTGGATATTTCGCGGATAAGTATTGATCAAAGGCATGCTAAAATGTAAGGTTATTCTTGCCTCTGGTGACCCAAGGGCTGGCGGCTATTTCGCTCAAAGGCTGAGCCTGTGTGTTCAGCGTGGAAATGCCGCCAGCGTCTTGGGCACGTTGCCTCACATGGGCACTTTGGATGAATTATTTTTATTATGATTTTGATATTCAGGTGATAACCTGTGAATTTTAGATGTTATACAAACGTGATAACGTTTACGTAACCATCACTAATCTATAATAATTAAGTTGCGGGGTAAAATATTTTTCAGGTCTCCCCCGATGTGTGAAAAGACCCAATAAAATGGGACAAAAAAGGGTTGCTCCTAACCCTACCACATACCCTTGGTAGGTATTTACATAATTGTTATCAATTAGTTTAACGTTTGTACCACTAACCTACCTCAATAAATGTTTTAATAGGGCGTGTTCTACGTCGTGTATCTTCTGTTCAAACAATTATTATTATAACTAACGCTACGAGTATATTTATATCGTATTGAATATGTCTAATTACCGTTATCGTTGGGACTTTTTGGACTTTTAGATTTCAATCACTCTGTTAATTCAAATGCTGATTGGAGTTACATGTTCAGTGGGTCAAAATGCTCAGTATTTTTTGCTAAATCTGAGGTATGTAAATAATTTTCGCTGAAGCTTAGCTTAGATCTGATCAAAACACGAACATATCGTATTTTGGTCAGGTTTTTCTTGGGGCATTTTATTTCATCTATAGTATAGGTACCTACCACTTATATTTTGATAAACTAGGAAAAGGAATAATGTTACTTATTTAAATAGATTGTAAAAATAATTATTTTCGTGTATTTTTGTGTGCCATTAAAAATTAAAGTTAAACATTTTTACTTCAAGCCTTACGCAGTTGATAAATAATGCATATTATTTTCCTTTGTCACTGCACTTTCACCGACACTGTCAACTCAAAATGAGGCGATATTTACATATCGTACAACAATGAGATCGTGTCGTACTCGAACTTGGAAATAAAATAATGAAAGTGTGTTTTATTTTTATAGGTGACTATTGCTCAATTATTTGCTCAATAACCCGTGTATCGGTTTGATACGTGTTGTAGGTGGCGTAGTAGCGAACTATTTTTGATTTATTATACTGTACCTCTGAATTTTTTCTCTTTCTTTGCACATTTCTCAATCTTCTTCGTGAACCAACTAGGTATAGGATGAAGTAAAATGTAATTTATTTCGGTTTTAATTGAGGCTGATTTAATGAATACGGGTATACAAATATTAATTTTATATTTGAAACTAACTTTAACTCCAAGCGACTTTGATTGCTTACTCTACTACCTAACTATACACTGTATAGCATAAGAATACAATGTCATGAAAATGATTTTCAAAGCAATCTCGTCGCAATTACCAAGAGAGATATCAGTCGGAACTACGAGTATAGTTGAGGCGAGCGACGGCGCAAATGCAAGTCGCAGTATCGATCAGACCCCGATACCTCCCTGAACGCTTCTTAAGTTTTGCTTGCGTTTAAGCGATAAAATTAACATACAATTGCATCTAATATAAATATCATAGTAGCTAATACATATATTAAGATGTTAAAATTCTCAAGGTTGAAGTTCGTACTTGTGCACGCAAAAGCTTCCTTTTAATTATAAAGAGAGAAGCTTTTCCGTGCTTCAGATTTATCTACATATTTTCCGAGATGGTTAAGGTTCATAAAAATCGTCAAAAGCTCAACTTTATTATACCGCGATCAATAAAATGATTATCTCCATTGTAAACATTACCGTGGAAAATCCCGTTGGCAGACGTCAGTAGTAGTTGAATACGCTTCCTGCCAGTCACAGTAGACGGCGCGGCGGAGACTACGACATCGCGACTCGGATTATATTCGTATTAATACGTTTGTCCTTTTTGCGACGGATCCTAAAATAGGTACGTGATCGGATTATGTGGGATATCTTCCTATTAAAATTGCATAATGGGCCTTACTTCGTGGAGAAATCTTCACGGATATTCAGTGTCAGGTCTATAGCCTGATAGAAGCCAGAAGGGTTTACAAGACTACCGGCTACAATCCACGGTGTTCGACTCACCGTTATTTGTCTGGGCCACTGGCACACATTCGTATTTTTCTGCAGAAGAATCGCATTATGATCTTCTCATTGCCGCTCTCAGTTTGGACGTGTGTTCGTGCACTCAACTCGTGCGTATACATGTGTTCACACACTAACAATCCCGACCTTAGAGATACTACGGGAGCGCTCACACTGGCGCTCACACGAATTGAACTCCTACGAAAACGCGTCTAAACTGAGCGTGGCCTGACCCTTTGAAACTGGACCCTTTGGACTCTGAGATCTTAAGAGTGCACCAGTGTCCCACTGGTATGCCAAGGGCATTGCCTGGTCCCGGGTCCCTTAAAGCAATCATCAACAAAAGAACGTCTTTTTTGGCAGAAGTCAGTATATATATTTGAAGACGCTATACGTCGCAGACGGAGTTTCCTGTCGCGGCAGACGGCGCGGAGACTGCGACATCGCGATGCGGATTATTTTAATGCGTTTACCCTGTCGAGACATATCTAAGGTCGAGCTAAGATGACCGCGCGGTATAGTGGTACATATTGTGGTACATATGGTGGGTACATTCCTGTAACAACGACTTCTCATAAGCCTACGTGCGGTGACGCTTCGGTGCGGTACATTGCCGCGGTACCAGTCGTGCGGTAACGCGTGGTCATATGACCCCGACCTTATATTAGCTGTTGCATTAGATAATATGTTGAACACCGAATGATTTTTTTAATATTCTATCTCTATTCTGTTAAAATTAAAACATTTTCATTTTTTCATTACAACTAAGAAACTTACATATTGTATATATGACACCACTATAATTCAAGCCATAAAATAAATTTTATGGCCACTAAAATGTTTATTCACACTATAACCTTAATTTGCGGAAGTGTTGTACTATCTTTTAGTGTTAGTAACAAACAAAATGATTTTTATGAGTATGTCATAAAACCTCATAAAACTAACATTTCCATGATTTGACTGCTATTTATTATAAATCCTATATTATCCTGAAAAAGATTCATTGAATAAGCTATTTAAATTAAAATTTGGAGAGCAGAATTTGTTTTTAATATACTAATTAGTTGTTTTCTAAAGTTTTATTTGTATTCTCCTCGCATTACATCGATCAGTATAAAAAGAATATTCGGTCTTAAAGTGTAATCGAACCAAGAATAAAAAAGTCTTTGTTGTTCTCCTTCTTTCTCTTTTCCAGTTAATTCGTGCCACGTCTCTTGTTTTTGCGTCATGGAATATAACTCTACCTACTTATGGAGGATATACCTATGCCGCATACGGACATCATAGAGGGAGTTTTAAAACTTTCTAGTATTTTTTGTTGCAGCACAATATATGTACGTGATGCAGCGAGGAATACGGCTAATTGCAGTTGATATGACTCGTAAAGTCAATTTAACTCCTCGTGAAAACGGGAATTAAAATTTACGTTCGTCCGTAAAAGCTCTACCTTTGTCTCTACACTTCTACATAGAGATGTAGAGATGTAGACGCATGCTTTTACGACCTAGGGGCGTACGCTATTAATAATTTCTTTGATCGAACACTTTAGGGCTTATTACTGCAAAGGTATGTCGATAAAAAGTTAGTTATTATAATTTTAGCGCGAAATAAATAAGTATAGTTATTATAATACATATTATGTCGTGGGCTTTTCTTCTTTCGGTTTTGTATTTTGATGCAGGTAAATTGAGAATTTAAAATTATTATTTAGTAGTAAAGCCCATATTATATAAAGCCCATATATTAAGAGATCGGTTTTAGGCTAATGTTTTTTAATAGTAGCTATTTGAAGATTTTATTGGTTTATAATCACCGGAAATAAATAATTAGTTTGATAGATTTGATTTGATTTTAAATTAGTCAAGTCAATCAAAAGTCACTTGTCGAATCCATCTTAATTATGTGATAATAGTGATAATTGCCGTGGTTTTTTTTAATCCGATAATGTTCAGTATCAGATATAGCAACTACGAGTACGTGTATATTACAGATGTTTATTGGAAACATATATCACCTGTGGGGTTATGGTAACGCAATTTTAGCATGTTCACTGTAGAAATGTTTTAAAGCGTGTTGTGACTAAGTACTTATATTATGGGATCTTTGTAATTGGTACGTATCTATTCATTAAGTAATTTAGACATTTTTTGCACTTTCATCTTACATCATTGACGTTGACAATGACGGTAGTGACAGTAAGAATATTTATAGAAACTTTGTTACGAATTGTTAATACGTAAAATAATGACAAGTCTTTAACACCTAAATAAATAAAATAAATTTGTTCTAGATTTCTTCATACTAACTACTTCATAAAAATTCTGGACAGATCATCGGCCCGAGCTACATATGTACATATGTTTCATAGTACTCTTATGTGAAGCATGAATGACATCCGCTCCGATGCAATACGGAAACGTTTCCCGTTGAAAAGTGAAAATTTATAGCTTCAGCGTACTCCAAAAATTCCAATTACTCCGTGCTGCCGGCTGTAGGAACGCGCAAATGTTATTGATTTTCGCTTTTTTGCTCACCGTCCTTCAGAACGGACGTCTGGTCTGCCTAAAATAACTTGAGTTATTGAAATTCTGTGTAATTTTTTTATTATATGTTTTGCATTCCATAGGTACTCGTATTACGCGTCGTTATACCAAGCTTTTGCGGTGATTGTAAGCTTGCGATACTGAAGTCTTGGGCGTTAGAATTTTACGATTCCAATAGTAATAGAGAAGTTAGTAAAGTATGCTAAATAAGCTTCTTTTAATATTTTCTGAAATAAATTTTCCTATTTGTTGGTGGTTTGTTATTTATTTTCGCTTACAATTTTTTGATTTCACCTTTTTACTTATTTTCCCTCTTAATTATTTTGTAATATTCTTATTTTTAATTTATTAACATGTTACATATTATGGTTTCGTGATTTTAAATTGAGGCGATTGATTCGCGTACGTTTCTCAGTACCTTTTAGGATCCAGAAGTCAGTGACTCATTATGGAATTGTGGATACCATATTTTATATTCAACATGTCGTTATCTCAATAACTTATCCATTACAATACCGAACAATGTACTCGTTTATACAATAAGCAATTATGCAGACAGGACAATGGATACGCGATAGTCGCTTATTATGTTTAAACAAATCAAATGAAATCTAATGGTGTTTATGTATAAAGTCGGTGTATACAGGCCGATTTGTTATGTGACGTATTCCCGGCTCCCGCTAGGGGCATGTACTTAGTTAAGCTCAAAACAAATCGTTGAAATTGTGAAACTCTATCCAAAACTCAACAGTTTTCGAGATATTTGAATAGCCTGATTAAATTTTTAATAATTCGGTTATTTACTTTACACATAAATATGAAGACATGTCACTGTAAGGGAAGTCATTATATCCGACTTTTTTATAAAGAATTTTATATGAAAGCCAAACTTCGTAGTGCAATAACGTCATAATAACCGGCTGGTCAATATAGGAGGAGTCATAATAAACGGATTCTACTGTAGTGTCTAATGTTGTTTATGTACAATGTCGGTGTATACTGTGTATGTGGCAAGCCAGTGTTGCCAGAATCACTCCCTAAAGTCCAGTTCATAAAAAAGTTTAGCGTTCAACTACGGGAATGAATGTGTTGTGTCAAAATGTTACTTACGAGTGTGTATGGACGGAGTTATTATATCAAAATGCTCTTATGATTAATTAAATCGTAACTCTACAATACTCTACATACACAAAATATACGTTGGTATCTCCTGTCTGCGGATGATGCCCTTGACACTCATAGTCCCACACTAGGATTCCCTGTGTCGTGAGTGCCATGGACACACATAAGACAAAAACATAACAAGACAAGACACAAGACACGCCCAGAATAGATTATTTTTAAATTCATTATTCAAGTTTGCAATTGGCAATGTAGGAACTAGGAAGGCCCCTCTGCCTATTGTATATTTTGTGTCTGTAGAGTGCCATAGACAAAAGTAAAAATACGGATAAACGTATAGCTAATGTTTCGGCCCAATGATAGACAATAGTTATACTAGAAGAATAGAATACCTAGAATACATTGTAGCAAGGAACTAATTAGGAGTAAACATTTTAAAACCTCCATAGATTATTCTGTCCCAATGTTTACGTAAGTTTACTACGTTTATTTTTAACGCAAGCGTAACCTTGTACTAGTAAGATTATCTCGGCGACAGAGCCTCTCCCTAGTCTGGTTGTTTTGACCTTTTTGTTTTATTCAGTTCCATTTTTGTACCGTTTTGTGGAAACCTAACGTTTCCACAACATTCTCTAAGGCATGTGAAGTCCCGCACCAGGTCAGCGTGGTTGACTAAGCGACTCTCATTCTGAGGGGACACACCCCAGCAGCGGGTGTAATGGGTTACAAAGGCATGAAGTCTACTAATTGGACTAAGGCCTTCTCATTGAGAGAGACCTGACTCCGCAGCAGGCAGTAATGTGTTATAGACATGTGAAGTCCACTAACCCACAAAAAGCCATCGCAGTGGATACATTCCTATATCTTTCTGATTCTGATGAGTGAGAGTGAGAGTGAGTCTCACAGTGAATTAAAGGAGCATTTTCGCGGGCTACTCACTAGCCAGTCGCGTACGAACCAAGTGATTAATTTCCCGAGCCATGTAAAGTCTTCTAAGGCCTATGTTTCTGATCCCGATAGAGAGTCTCACAGTGCGTCATTAATGGCCCATTTTCACTGGCTCCTCGCTAGCCGGTCTCGTATGAACCACTTGTGTTCTTTACCATGTCATGTGAAATTCACAAACCCGAAATGAGCCAACGTCGTAGACTAAGGCCTACATCCTTCTCTATGCAGTGGGTCATTAATGAGCCATTTTTGGTAGCTGTTGCTAGGCGGTCGCGTGCGAACCACGTGTTTCTATTTACCACACTATCAGTGAAGCCGGCGAACGCACGATCGCCAGTTCTCAATGAACGAGGCCAACTGAGAGTGACCTAAATTTTTATTCGCTACGTATGTAGGTAGCGGTGTCGTCACTATGTAGGGTTATCGACTTCTTCTATCTGTCAATTCTATACTACAAGTGATATTATAGTTCTGCCAGTGTGTTTGTTCGTCCTTAATTGGCGGCGAAATAGAGCGACAGGTTGACGTGATTTTTGTGGGGAGAAGTCGAAAGAAGTATGGAGAAGTCGAAAGAAGTCCTTGTCCTAATTGACTGACATTCCGACCGACCAATACGACAAAATTTAAACCCATGTCCCTAATTTTAGCTGTCCTAATTGAAAAAAGCTCTGTATAGAGCTATCCTAACTGACAATAGAAATGTCGATGAATTTTTTTACCAATTAAAAAAAATACGACAATTTCAACGCTACCATCAGTAGGTAATAATCCTTTAACAATTTCGCTGCCGTGAGTCACATGTGACTTATAACCATTGTTCGACTACTATGACAAAGTGTTAAACAATGGGTGGTAGCCCTACCACTCCGTGTGCGGTGTGGCAACAGCCCACAACCGGGACGGGAGGTATGCCCCACGCGACTCTACTTTTTTAATTTTAGAAGCAATCAACCTGTTTAGGCCGCCATATTGTTTTAACCGTGCCCGTAATTCAACTGTCAAAACGTTCGAGGTCAGAACAAAAATGTTCTTAGTTTTGAAATGTTATTTCAATAGTAATAGCGCGTAGTTCGCGTATTTCGTTTAAATTTAAGTATTCTGTCAAAGAGTTTCTATTATTTCCATAGTTCGTTTTGTCAGATTTGAACCCAAATAAATACATCATTATGTTTCAATTTGATGAGCTTTAAAAGACGAAGGATAGGTAAAGTTCGTCATATAAAAATACAATAATTACTATAAGAAATGGTATTTATATTTTAGCTTTTTTTATTTCTTACAGCGTCTTAAGTACCAAATAGCTACCAAGGATTCCAAATCCTGTAATCATATCTGTATTTCTATTAACACTGATATATGATTACAGATAAGTTATATTTTGGATTTACAACAGCCTCTTTTAGCTATACTAAAATAAACAAATGACCATGTTGCACGATCCGTAAACGGGGACGTAAGATAAGTTTTATCTATGGGCGTACAATCCATATTTACTATGTTATGTAAACTTTACATCGCGATAACGCGAGATAAGGAAGTCTATGAATCAGGCCCTACAGAATTCGAGTTAAAGCGTTGATAAATGAATGGTTTAAAATTACCAAAATTTATTTGGAGCTCGCTTTTATCTTATCTCGCTAACTTATTAGAAAAAATTATGTTGCTGTGCTACTTACTGCTACTTAACATAAAAAAAAATTGTTTGACTTTGTATTTTAAACCCTTTTGTTGTATATTTTCGTTCAAATATGTGTACGTACTTGTATGTGTTACTATGTAATATTAATTACATACAACTATGTTAATGTAATTGAATTTCTTGCAAATTATTTACATAAAGGTTGAATGAAAAATCGCCCAACTAAAGCTTAATTTTTTGCAAATAAAACGAATTTATTTAGCAAAATAATCTAATTTATCTAATAAACTTTAATGTAATAATTAAAATTACAGCATAATAAAAAAACAATTCGCGCGATCATTTACATAATAACATTCAATTTAAATCACTGATAACAAGAATAAGCGTTAAACTGGAGTATATAAGAGGCCTTGACGAAGTGTGTTATTGTGTGTTATATATAACCTGTGCACCTCAGTTTTTATACTAGGCCCCCACAAAGTCAAGGAAGGACGATACTGCAAGCATGAATCATGGAATGATGCAATTTTCAATGAAATATGTAACACGCTCTGATAATCCTCCTGTTATTTTGTATAAGCGTTTGCAATTTTGAAAGTTTGCAAATTAAGGTGGCGATGGGCTGGCCACGTCGTTCGCAGGACTGACAGCTGATGGGGAAGGAAGGTCCTCGAATGGCGATCACATAAATTGAAATTATGCAAAAAGAACATAAAAAGTAGGTACATTATACTGTATTCGTCTCTATTGCTCTATCTTTTACACCCAAACTCTCTTATTCTTCAAGTCTTCCGTGTATGTCGTATTAAATTATCCAAATCCAATGGCTATTTAAATATATTGGTAGAAGACACGTCTAAATATCTTATGTTGTATGTTTACGCCTTTTTTACAGAGGTAAACGTCATTCTTTTTTTCATATAGCGTATACACAGAAAACTAAAAATCTGTGGGCTCTTTGCTAGTAATAACGTGTAATTTAAAGTTGCGAGTTTCCTGAAACTAAATAATAGGGTAAGGAGAATTTCTTGTGGTCTATTTTAAAGCTGGCCGCAATTTGCTAGGACGAGATTGCATCAGTACTATTCAGTACGGCGGAGCCAGGGATTGGTAGGAACGCCCAACGATTCATCTTTAAACAAAATCTTCCTTGGTTCTTCCCGTGATTAATGGTTTTTATTTGTTTTGTTACTTCAAGCCAATTTGCTACTAGCAGATAGAAACGGTGTTGTAGGTTAGCGCCTGACAGAACAGTCTTGTTGATCGAAATATTTACTTCCTTCTTGTGTGTTACTAATACGTTTGAGATTGTGAGGAACCCGAACTAGATATTAACCTCTATAAGACAGTAGGTATTTATTATTTTACATATTAAGGCAATTAAAGTAAAGCTTTATTATTATAATAAGGTTAAAGGGCTTAGGTGAGAAAATAACTAAATAGTAGAACTAAATACATATTGGTTATCTGAATACTACATAAAACAAAGTAACTTTGACTCTTGTTGTACCTACCCAAAAATTAAATGATATTTCATGTATTATGTAGTATTTTATTGTATTGTAAGATTGTTTGTTAGCTTATGTCTTTTCTTATACTGTATTTGTTGGTATCTTAGATCTTAAGGAAATAAACATCTTTATTTCTTTCTAAATATCTATTATACCTACACAAAAAACAGGATTATTTTAATTATCATGAAAATATTTTTTTATTATCAGGAAAAGTCTGCCAGAAAACAGTGAGCGTAGTGCAGTCAAAGGTCATTACAGTGCCTTATGACCGTTCATTGAACCCGCCGCGTTAAGTAAGTTTTTGAAATATTATCCTTATGTTTTATCAAGTTACATAACGTGTTTTAAGAACGGTTTTAAATGTTTTATCAGGGAGCAAATACGCAAAGAATGACTTAAAAAAATAACAAACAGTAGAAGTAGTTAGTAGTACTACTTAGTTGTTTTTAACTGGTCAAGGTCGGAGATTAAGTTATTTTTTTTACATGTACATTACATTGATTGACGATATAATTTTATTCTATTTTATGTAAATATAATAATTTCGTTTACTTATTTACCAATTAATAAACAGGTAACTGCTTAAACAGAGATTGTTATAAATTATACTTCACATAAATTTTCCATTTCCATTGTGGACTAACTTTTTGAAAGTAGGTAACAATAATGACGATACTACAAAAGACGTACATCAAAGACCGTCTCGATGTATCGCTCTACATCCATCGTTTCTCGCGTGCCGTGCGGAGTATTGACCTTTACAATCTCTACGGTTTGCCGCCATTCAGCTTACGATACTATTACTACAACTTATTTACCGTACGCTAACTTATTAATAATAACTACAGATACAATTGAATATCACAACCAACCTGTAAAAAAATAACGTCCGAAAATCCAAGGCCTGGCTGACGGAAACACAACTCAAAATAATAAAAACAACGAAATAAAAAGCACAACACACGCGGCGTTCGAATTCCGAATTTGCGCGGGAATCGCACGGATAGTGGTGTACGTGATATACGAGTACGTTCGGGAATCGATTGTACCGTGAGGTTACGTAAGACGCGTGCTGGGCCGGCGTTGTCGCACGTGACTGGCGGCCGTGTGACGGACGGAGCCCGCGGCGCCCGCCCCCGCGCCCCGCACACACACACACCTACAAGAGACGTTTGATAAACAAATTAGGTACAAAAAGATACCTATAGAATACAGCTTTAATGGCCCGTTACACAATAAGTTTATCCTACATGTAAACAGCCTGTAATTATGTGTTTGATGTTAATATAACTTTTAAAGATAGTTTCATTTAACGTCATTTAAATTTCTTCAAAATCAACATCATGTTTTACGTTTGAGCTCTGATTATGGTTAACCTTGAAAGAACAAGTTTTATGGCATTTATGTTTAGTTATAAATAGGTTATTATATTTTTGTTTAAGCAAATGCGAATTATAAAATTATTTAAATTAGGTAAATAAAATTTATAATAATATCATTTCTTTATTCTTTATTCATTGGATTATACGCTTAGGAGTATTATTAATATTATAATGAAAGTCCGAGAAAATTTTCCGTTTTAAGTTTGAACTCTCTTACATTGCTTGCTTTTCCATATAATAAATATCCTTATTCACGTGAAAGTAAACGTTAGCGCAATAAAATTTGATATCTCGATGGCGGAAGCAATTTAAAGAATCCAATCAAAGTGAGCCAGACTACGATACAGTACAGACGGGCGGCCGGGTCCGACGGGTGTACGAAGAGCCATACCAGTCCTCGCGTTCTTACACGTAGCTGGCACGCGTGTCGTCCTTGTCTGCACGGGACGAGACGTACATCACTATACTCGTAGCTTGTACCAGACGCGATTGATATGTTGTTCCTTATTTAAAATAACTTCAGACGTGTTGTCTATGGAAAATGCCCCAGTTTTGTTCTTCGTTTGATGGAAATTCGTTACGTCGTTTAGCTATAGCTCGAATGAAATGTAATGGCATCTTAATTTTTCGTTGGCTATTCTACATAAATAGATTTTGTCACAAAATGTATAGACATACCTAATGAAGGTATCTTTTCCTCTTTTCTGACTATTTTGTCTCTTTAAATTGAATACTTATGATACAAATAACGAACTAAACTAAAGAACACCCCACTCGTATAATATTCAATTTCATAACCCCCACAGAATAATTTCCTCATGTCGTGCGTTGCTAGTAGCAGGTATTGCAGAAGAAATGGTGGAATGTTTGATTTTTAGTGTTAACTCAAGAGTACTCAGACTAAGGAGTAATTTGCCAAATGTATCATTTGACACTTTATATTTAATGCTTTAATTAAAAAACAACAAACATTAAGTCCAGTATCTAGGAATCGATAGCTTTTGTCTCTGCGGCTAGATCGGTGGGTTGGAATCGATTAGCTCAGGTACATTAGTTAGGTGGCCGCGTTTGAAACTTGATAAACGGCTCGCCAAAACCAATGTACATTAGGTATGTACTGTAGCCCAAATGCTCGCTTTTGCGATGCAATAATTTTCACTCGACAAGATATGGAGCCACGGGTGTCGGCAACGAAGTTTTCTACACCGCTGGCATAGACACTCCGAGATGACGTGATAGGAGCTCGGTCGCCCACTAAACACGATGACCGCTCCTGGAGATCTCCCTTTGCCAGAATACTTCTTTTTTCAAAAATCAATCAATAATTGTTGGATCAAAGAGTAAATCAAACGTGAACATTGCTTACCAAACAAATATTTTCTGTATCTTTATCCTTTGATCTACACGATTAATTCGTTGTGGAATGTCAAATTAAAATCGTCAACTATTTTCCTCATACATGTGCGCACAGAGTCTGCAATGTTTATTTATAAGACAATACTTTCTTATGTCACTCGCGTACAACCTCTAATAGGATTTCTTTTCTATTTGAGGTTCGATGTGGGTGTTTAGGACTGTGACCACTTAACCTCTGGTGGCCTGCACGCCGGTTTGCTATAAAACAAAACTCGATGACCATTAGAAACGGATAGCTTTTGTCTATCCGGCAATGTGGATAGATCGGTTGAATCGATTGCCGACTCAGGTACATTAGTTCGGTAGCCACGTATACCTTGATCAATGGTTCGCTAAACCATCGGACTGCTACTGTTAATTATTCAGTTCAGCGTGTTTAATAGGGTTCGTTCTTGTTGTGTTTGATTCTAGTTCTCTTCAGTGCTATTGACTATTATTGCCATATATTGCAATAGTAGTAATCCAGTGTATTTACTCGTGTCATTAGAAGTAACAAAAGTAGACGTATGTTTATTTATACTTTGTACGAAAGGTTTCATATTTATTTCGTGATATTATAATCATCGTACATGTTTCATAACTTATGTACCTAATGGCTATTTATGTACCTAATGGCGAGAGGTTCCATGGTTGGACATAGGGGGAAGAAAGCATACTCGACCACGGTGCTTAGCTTGGAGCCTTACTTAAGCTTTTTCGACACTGGACGAAATATTTTTACCCATAAGAAAAAAGTTTCACTTCAAAAAAATGAATAATAAATAACATCAAAGCTACACGCTGGGTACTATCTGCAGATATGTGATATAATTTTAAATATAAATAAATATAAATTTGTTGTAAATTTATTGTATGTAAATGTATTTCTTTGCCTATTACTCGCATGGTAGGTCGCTGGTAGGTCGCTTACAACTCCCACACTTTATACAACATCATCGGTATGAACAGGCTTCCGACACATTACCGACACAAACAGGCAAAATATGTAAAACGAACTCAAAACTCAAAACTTAACATTAATCTCAAAAACAAACTCTCAAAACAGTAACAATAACAAAAATAGAACAATACTCTCACCCCGTACAATATTTTCTAAAGTGGCAGTTAATAAACAATTAGTAGCAACAAATTCCGGTCGTAGCACCGTAGCACTTCGTAGCGGGGCGCTACGCGGCACTTATGCAAAAGAGGCCAATATTTCATCGCTCCTCCGTCTATTGCAGCCGTATTATCATAACAATCGTTTACACTATGTACCTTACAGGGCCGCATTTGGCCTTGTATATTTTGGAATAGCTGACCTGCCTGACAGACTATCAGAGATCTGTGCCGTGAGCACGAAGAATATCCTCACAGTATTCGTATAGTAAACGCCTGTCATTAGTATGTCATAACATGTCAGCCTGTCTTCACATCTTCACATACTAATGGCAGCTCGATACGATTACTATATGAAACTGCGTCAGGTCATGCACGAGGCATAAATGACACAGCTTACCAAAATGTATTTTACATTAACTCTTTGTGTAAATAATTAGGTAGTTTTTCACGGTGTTTGTCTAAATACGGCCCTGAGTGGGGTTATATGCGCTTGCAAAGGGAACATGATCTGCATATGAGTTCGCCGACCGCAGCGCCACGTTGCACTTTCGAGTTGTCGATAGAAAAGCTTGATCTGAGACATCGATTGTAAAAACATCGATTAAAATTAAATCAATTAAATTAGTTTCCAAGGTTACCCGCTATGAATATTCTAAATTTAATTTAGAAAAGTATACAGTTGTTGATATTCTTTTATTTTTCCGTAATCGATATTACCAGTAGTAGTATTATAATACTTTGAGGGTGCATGAGAACGCATGATTGGCTCGCTATAGTGACCAAGTGGACTATAATGCTTCATCTACATCAAATATATTTAATTTGGATACTATTAATGATAATACTAATGATGCGAGGGATTTAAAAAATTAAGAGTAAATAAATGTATATTTTACTTCCTACTTCGTAAAACCTACAAAACAAAACCTTACTCAATTTAACCAATTATACCGCCGTACTCAGAGACATTCATTAACGTTTATGGTTCATTAATTAAATAGAGATGACACTTATGTCAATACGAATAAAGACGATTTTATTTGTTGGTTAATGAACATTAAGTTCAATGACGTCTCTGAGTGCGGCCGTTAGTTGCATAGATCACCTTGTAATAGTTTCAGAGAAAGCACTTTTAAAACTGACACTTAATAACACTTCACAGAAGTGGACAGTGTTTCAAAATTCGAGCATCTTAAAACCTGTAGAAAGAAATACGTTGGAATTTTATTTAAAAACATCTTTTTTGGCTTAACGTCAAGCGAGCCCATTCCGTTTATTTATACTTCAAGGCCGTAGTGTATCGTCGTTGTTACAATAAATGTGAAACGTCTTTGAAAGATTTATATTTCTGCACGAATATGTGTTAAGGAATTTAGTGGGAGCATTTTTAAACCAATAATAGCGATAGTCATAAAGGTTCTATAAATAAAAAACTTTTTAGTTTGACGAGATATCATAATTATTGTCTATGACAAATGTCTTTTTAGTGATTTACATTCGAGGCCAATACAAATACTTTAGGTCATTTTTAACCTATTCACAATGGTAAATACGTATACGGTATAAATATATAGTAAAAAATCCTTTGAAGACTGTTTGAATTAGCGTGCTTTATTATCTACATATCTAAAAGTTATACATAATAGGATTTTTAATTCGAAAATTTTGAAATAGGTAGAGCTCGTGAACGGAACTAACCTAAATCTGTGCACATTATTCAACCGAATATGCAATTAATGAGGGTATTTCTGCCCGAGAGCGAGCGAGACGGCAACACCCACTCGATATTATATTGAACAAGTTTATAACTACGTGTATTAGACGAACGAGTTCGTACAACGTTTTCTCATTTCCCGGGACGAAACTTTTCTAATATTATAGTTTCATTCATATTGTCGGTAGTTTCCCGGAGTTTTCTTTCGTGGAAAATGAAAGACTATTTCCATAACTATTATTTCGCTTTTATTGCTTCGCCAGTTTCTTTTGCTTCAAATAGATTTGTTAAAGTTGGAAGTTTTCTACTTTATCGTTCGGAAATAATGTTTGTTCTTCGAAAGTGTTAAACTACACAATTCCTTA
Organism: Erynnis tages; assembly: GCA_905147235.1. Lineage (NCBI taxonomy): Eukaryota > Metazoa > Arthropoda > Insecta > Lepidoptera > Hesperiidae > Erynnis > Erynnis tages. Next base: position 2,300,180 of record LR990076.1, read on the forward strand.
TAGAGGAAAATATCGACGCCCTCGCAATGCGCGCAGTTCCATCTGTATCAAATCTTAAATCACGGGTCTCGGGACTTATTGACATTCCTGAGGTTTTTTTTAATTTATGAAATGATTCCTGATGTTTTTTTATTTACAGCCTGACCATAAAGAGGATAGAATAAGATGGCCACCATTTTGTTTTTATGCTGTTTATCAATTGAGTTAAGTGACCTATTAAAAAACTGAAGAAAATACTCTCGCTCACTCACTCGCTCAAATCAAATGATAAATGTCTGAGTAATTTTGAATGTTTGATTGTGTATTCATCGTAAAAAATAAGAGTCATTATGTTTATAGGTTAAATGTTTAGGTACATTATGTTCAAGTTCAGTTGTGATAGTAAGGCCATATACATAATTATATCCTTGTGTTTAATTTTGTTTGTCTTATTAATTTATGTTTACTTGAAAGAATTCTAACTAAAAGTAAAAAGTAAAGGTTAATCTTAAATCTTGTATTCAAGTTCAGCATTAAAAAACGAAGTACACAGACGTCGAGGCACCGGCCTCGTGTAAATCAGCCCGGCCGCCCTATGATTACACTGATTACGACTATTACACAAATTGCAGTGATTGCCATTGTCTAGTTACAACGTATACTTACTAGAACTGCATTTGTTTACTAGGTTTTTGTTTACAAGCTAGCTAGGAATGTAACAATTTTCAAGAAAATTTATTTATCACGTAAAAACTTATGTGAACATCGTAAGCAGAAAATGTGCGAAAAAGACATAAACGAGCACGTAAATGAAAAGCTTTCTTGAGTAGCACTTACTTATTTATACTATTCATGATTGGATATTTTTGGTGAGGGATAACGTGTCACAAAATAATCAAGAAAGAATTTAACTAACGAATGCTTAATTTATTACTAATTGATTAAAAAAATATAACATAAGCGTAACAATCTATTTTTTTCTCTTTTCAATTATATAATTAAGGTAGTTTAAAGGCATGTTAGACCATTTAATTCACATGATTAAGGTCTTTATACGTTGTAATAATAAGAACACATTGAACAACCTAACGCGTAGACAATTAACTTTTGTGTCAAAGTACGAAAATTTTGAGAGAAAATAACAGTCAATTCGAAAGACGTGATATAAATAGCGGAACGAAGATCGAATTGAATGTCAATGTTGGTTTTTAATTATGTAGAGCCGTGCAATTAATGCAGGGAGGCGTCTCAGTTTTCTGTGTAAACACTGTGGAGCTCAATTTGCGTTCGGAAATATGCATTTAACCGGCGTGTTAGACATCTATAATAATTAATAGGACTAATAGCAGGTCCGAAGTTCCATATCTATTCTATTCTATATTTACTCTATTCTATATTAATAATAAATATGTAAATAAATATCGTGGGACAACCCACACAAAGCTTTCTGATCCCAAAGTAGTCTGTGAGCCTGTGTTATGGTAACCATAATATGTTATTATGAAGAAGATTATAAAGAAGGCCCAATTATAAAGAAGAAAGATTTGATTTTTCATTTGTTTGTCTGTAATTATATATATCAATGGAATTGTTCTATAATAACATACTCGTAAAGAGCTATTCTTTCATTTGTCCGCTTTTAAGATACAATAATCTTATAAACTTCTACAAAATATATCGAAGAAAGAAAGGTAGTTGAGAAACAGGTGTGACAACAGCGAGTTAAAATAGCTACATCGGACAAACTCGCTTAGAGTACAACGGGGGACTTCAAAGTTTCATTAGAAAAAGTTCTTTTGTCGAGCTTAACTTTTGCTGACAATGGCAGTAATTAAAAGTTGTCGACGCGGCCGCAAGACGGCTCAAACTTAGATAACACTACTTGCTTTTTTGTACCTGAGAGCTAATGCAGTGAGTTTTTAAAGTAAGTAATTTTTATTTTATTTCATGAACGAGAGTTTTTATTCTATCTTCCTGGCTTTTTATAGAGAACTAGCTTCCGCCCGCGACGTCGTCCACGTGGACCTGGAGGGAGTTGGAAAATATCCTATAAGTTAATCCAGGCTAAGTATAATCTACCTGTGTACCAAATTTAATCCAAATCTGTTCAGCCGCGTTAAAGACTAACAAACATCCATCCATCCTAACAAACGATATTAACGAGTATAATAGTAAGACTGAGAAGTAAGAATTTTTCCTCTCATTACCTATATTATCATTTGAGGCGAAAATTTTCCCTATTAGTATAGAGAAAAATTCTTCAACTAGTACAGACTAGTTAATCTGATGACTTCAGTATATAACCTCAGTCTGACGTTGTAGTAGATGTGTTGCTACTTCAAAAGACAAAGATGTCGTCTCGATGTAAATTTATACATATCGGGTTATGAAGTATAGTGTAAACGGTGTCATACGGTGAAGTATATTCTAAGTTGAGGCATAGTCTAAGGCCTTCGTTTAACGATCTACAAACTAAGTTTTTCTTTTTGCCAAACGTTGTCTTCAAGAAGCAAAACCATCTTTTTATACTTTGTCACTGTTTTATAATATGAAACCAAATAATTTATCTTTTGTTTTACGTTAACCATCCCATGTGTATTGATGTTCAAGATAATTTATATTCAATCCCTCGAAATTTAGTCCTAATTTTTAAAATTACTTACACCTCTGAATACCCAACACTGTGTGTGGCATTTCACTAGCTCATCAACCAAGCCTAAATGCGTTTTCGTATACTTGATGGAGGCAAAGGGAGATATTCCATTCAGCCGGCCAGACGGTCCAGGCTCCCTAGATTGCTATTCTAGCCCCCACAGGGGGCGTCTGCCTCCCCATACTGCGCTTAATTTCCGTATCGTGCGGCCATTAATTTGTAAAATTATATGCGATGAACGTATGGAAATGGTCACGAATTTTATATATAGAGACGCATTTCACATTGTTTTTCGGTCTTTACAAAAATTACGTATTATGACACTTTACATTCAAATTTCTATATATTTTTACATTTTCTTTGGTGTACAACAAAGCGTATCGTATAGTAGTTATACTAATATTCTCCAGGATATTTATTATCTTATCTACCGTGGTTTAAGTGGTTTTTTTATATTCCATCACTGACGGAAGGTAATTTGGCCATTTAATTGAAAGATCTAGGTACGAATCCATCGACACGCATCAATAACCTTTCTTAGTTACAAGTATGTGGGGTGAATGTTACCGGCTGTAACGGTGAAGGAAAACATCGTGAAACCTGCGTGCCCGAGAGTTCTCGATAATGTTCTTAAAGGCATGTGATATCCCTCAATCCGCAATGGCCCGCGCGCGGGGTGAACAAAGGCCTATATTGTCATATCTTTCTTTCATTTCTCATTTAAAGAATAAACGTAGACGGCAACATTTTCATTGCCCGATCGATGTTGGTAACGAATCTAATAAGAATGCAAATGGATTCTGAAAGTACAAACATAATTCCATTATTAGCGAAGACGCCGGCGTGATATATTATCAAGTTAAAATTAAATTAATTCCGCAGAACCGCCTCTCCTTGATATATTGAGGACGTTTAATTAAAATATCTTTAAGTGATTTACGAGAGAACCGATAATTGTCGGTTCAAGGCTGATTTATCGGCGTCTATGCGATAGTTGGTGATTCATGTGTATCACTTTAAGTTCAAGATACGATATATTGTGCTGATAACGGCTCGAGCTTATGATGCCTCCCTGACGAAACAGCGAATGTTTGCTTTGAATGGACCAGTCAACATTATTGTGAGTTTTTCTCGAAACGAGTTATTGAGCGTTAGTTTTACATAAAATAGCATGACTTTAGGTATTGTTAAAACTTAAGAAATACTAAAATTAAAACCGCCTCTAGGGGGTTTGAAAGGGATTTGGTGTTGCATTGACTAGGTTTTCGAATACTACAATTCTGATATTTTACAATATATGTTCGATACGGCTTGCCCTTATTTTACCTTTTCTCTTTAAATTCATCTGAAGTAGTTTGCAAAACGCCTACTTTAATGCAATAGCATAATATTGTTTTTTTTATTTTTTTTATTGGGTCCACTAGCGCCAGCATTTTTTAAACGCTCTCGTTATTCATTCATTCTAATAAACCTCGCCTTTATTAGAATGAATGAATAACGAATAATGAATAATAATAAACCTTTCTAATAAACCACGGAGAGCGAGAGCTAATTAATTTTGTAGTTTTTATCAAAAATAATACCTGGCCACCCATTCAATTCACTACAATATAGAATATTATTACAGAAATACATAAATATAGGAAGGAATAGGCGAGCAAAGAAATTTGTGCTTAAAGTAGGATGATAAAAACGACCAACATAGCGCGGTGCTGTATGCGCCCGTTCGAAATGCCGAAGGTTTTGGGTTTGATTCCAAGCAGGGTTTGGTGGTTAGTGTACCCAAGTATACAATGTACACATGTAATCCTCGCCTTGTGTTTCTGTGGTCCACGAGACCTTACGCCTTCATGATACAATAATGTCCTAACACATTAGGGAAAACTAATGTTAGTGCTGTTTTTTTTAATAATTAATCAATTTAATAAATAGATAATTAATATTAATAATTAATAATGACAATATAAGCATGATACGTTCATTTAATACAAGGTTGATGCTGTTGTCTAGTAAACAAACAAAAGTTTATGAGACAATACAGAAGATTCTCGGAAACAATAAGCCGATAATAAGTTTATGAATCTATATTCAAAGGCCAAACGTAATTACGTAAAACAATATCATTTTATGACTGGTATTCGACTACTACGTATTTATAGGAGTTTTATCGACTAAATTCAATTTATTGCAGCACCGCCGTGCCCCGGGATAGCAATTTCCACAGAAAATTAAATTTTCCGTTCACCCGGAAAAAGTTGAAGCTCTCAAAACTAAGAACGGTATCTAGGTTTATGTTTAACGTCACATTAATATTTCTTGATGGGAAAATCGTAGATGTATTTATTATAACTATGAGGAAAATAATAGCTATTGAAAGTTTTATACGACAAACTTGTCAGTTTTTGACGCAACACTGACATTGCCTTTCATTGTAAAATGTATATGTGTTTTTTTGTGACGCTCTATTAGTCAATAAGTATGTGTATGGTGGTGTATTCGTCAAATATTATGCAAATATTTGAATACAAATACCAAATGCCTTCAAATGCCAAGTGAAGTGCCGGCTTAAGACTGAATATTGGAGTGACTATATCAAAGATGAAAGTGACGCAGCCATTGAGTGTTTTTCAACCTTCTGGAATATGTATATGAATAATAAAAAATATTCCATTTTTTTTGCATCAACTTCTATCAAAACAAATGAGTCATGTTTACGCCACACGAGTTTGCCTACACTCCGAGCACTGGCCGTCTGTGTGCATCGATTTACGAATATCTCGCGAACCAGCGTCTCCCCGAATCGATTTTAGTTACTTATCGACTCGCTTAATATCCGGGAGGGCTAACTGTGAATAACCCATATTACTTGCCATGTTGCTCGTTCGACAACGTCAATTGCCTACATTTGTTATGTCAGTGCGTATTTTAATTAGGACAGCTCCAAACAATGTCTCAAACATGAACTTACGCAGTTTCGTATAGTGATCGTCTCGAGCAGTCATTATTATAGAACGATATCATACAGACTGGCTTATGACATACTAATGACCGACTATTTACAATACGAATACTTTGACGATAATGTTTATGCGCGGCACTAACCCTTGTGTTTAAATTTTGTCGCACACAAAAGTTGCTCGTACATCATTTGCATACATTTTGTATAAATACAAGAACAGCTATTGTTATTTAGCATTAAGCTCGCCTTTTGTACCGCATATTCTTCGGTATCACTATATAAATAGATAAACAGCGTGTTGACCCCTGTGTTTAATTTTTGTCGTGTTGGTTGGTCGGTGCAGTTATGTCAGCCATTTAGGGGTTAGTCTATCAACTTGACCACTACTTCCGCAGTCCCGTCATGTGAATTTCCTTTACAATAAATATTGAAATTTGAGACCATAAACGTATAGGACTTAAGCCGCGCGGAAGCTTAATCTGGCTATAAAACAGATTTTAAAGCGTTGCCGGCGTAATCCGCGATATATTAAAAGTCGTCTGTTAAGCCTCTTACCATACAGGCATTATACCATCCACAATTTATATGGCAAATGCCGCTTATAAAATAAATTCAACGAATTGTTTCGTAGCGTTTCGGTACATGTGTATCAGGGGCGTAGCTACCGCCTTATCTGCCATATCAATTATACGGGGCCGCCGGGCTACGGAGACCCCCAACGTGCGTAAGCAAAATTTAACAAAAACTTGCCACATATTTTTTTATTTCAGAAAAGACAAAAGTCAAAAAATGCATTTCAATTGAATTTTTAATTTGAATTGTTTGTAAAATTTATAGAAAAAGCGACAGAGAGCTAAATTATGATGAATAAATATTTCTTATAATAAGGGCCCCAAACAAATTTTTATACGGAGCCCCGCCGAGGCACGCTACGCCACTGATGTGTATACACAAGTGAAAGATGGTTTCCTTTATTGAAACAATAAAGAAAGCCGGCGTACGCGACGTTATTGTCATAATTCATTTCGTAGGTTTGTTTTGTTCATGTTTCTGTCGTAATTTGTGTAAGATTGTAGATATTTTGCTGCGACATCTACGAGTATCATATTATTAACCCATCATTTGAGGTCTTGAATCTCTATATTTTCATTGTTATTTATGAGATAGAAGTAGAAAACTATCTATCTTTGGATATAGCAACTACGATCTATAAACATAGAAATGAATCGATTAAGCTCTTGTAATGTTTATTTATCGTTGCTATAAGATCGGAGATGTCTACGAGTCTACGAAAGACTACGTTTATGTACCGGAGATTGTTACGTTGAATGTATTTTTACCTAAACATTAAGTTGTAGCAATTTTATTGCTGATCCAAAATTAATAGCAGGGCATTTGTAGAAGACCACCATCAGTAAGAGATTTTCATAAAGAGAATTTTAATACTTTTATAATACCATTTAAGATCTATGATTTTTTACGTGTTTGGAACCTGTACCCTTCTTCCACACTCTAGCTGAAAATCTTTTTTGTGTTAACTACCTAACATAGGGTAGATACATTGCATTATTTTCACGTTGAAAAATCAAGTTGAACTTGCGCACACGTGCATTTACGACGAATGGAAAATTTTGATTCGATCACAAGAAATATTACTCTGTATCTCATCCATAACTTCACATACCTATTTCACTCGATATTAAAATGAAACATAAGTTTTTTACTTGAACTAGATAATATGGTAATGTGACGGAGGAACTTTCTGGGAATTGACATTGGACATGAATAATTCATGAGAGGATAATACATAATGTATATTTTATTATCTTCTACAGTGGCCTTGTTATTTTTGTTTATATGGTAATTCGGAATCCTTGTTTTGTTTTACAATTAATTTTAAAGTATCTCCAATGTTGTGTTTAAATTTATAAGGATTTTATAACTTAAAATTTATAACTTGAATTTTAAATATGGGTTAATGTTGATTAAAAAATGTTGTTAGTAAAATTATTTACAATTATAATACACAAATCAGTCAAGCAAATACCGAAATGTTCATCAATCACTTTAAATAAATAGCCCTCAGTATGTTTCAGTATGCACGTATAATGTAGGCTATTGAACGTGCCTCAACGTACATACAGAACCAGTAAGGTAAGGCATAACGTCTATGACGTAAGTCTTGCAACCCTACGAGTACATCACCTCACTCAACCCTCACGAGCCAAAACACTTGTTATTCCGTAAGTGTTGGAGCCTGGGGATTCCATATTTCCCCTGGAGGTGGCGCGTGGCGTGAGATTTATAGCGGCACTTGTTGCGCGGATTCTTTCAGGACACGCCACGCGGTGACGGCAGGGGATAGGGTGTCGTCACGTTTCGTTTCATGGGGTATTTTCGTATGGGGCATTTTTTTTATTTGGGGTATTATATTTTTTTATTGTTATCATAATCACTTACTTTATACAAATTTGTGTTACTATAATATTGCACATTATTATTCCCGAAGGAACTAAGTAGGTATATTTTCGATGACTTGGTTATTTTTTATTTCACCAAAAATGTCGTAAATCTTTTTTTTTATTTACATATTTTTAATCAGTTCTAATTTTCCATTAACATTTTTACTTTAGTCTTAATTTTCGGCATCAACTTTCCCGTCTAAGTTTTTAAAATGTGGTAACATTAGTCGTTGTACAGTAGTTTAGTTAGCTCGGGTTATCCACGTTTGCGGTTATTGTTACACCCTGTATGTGACTGGGAAACGTAACCACGATTTCACGTGCACACGCTTAGTTATACACCATTGAGTTACATTGGATCGGATGTTTTCAAGTCCTTTTTGTGGACTGACGTTTTTGGCTTTAAGCCTCCTTGATCTGTCATATAAGCAGGTTTTTGTTATGGTTGAACAACAGTCAGCGAAAGTGAAAACCTGTGCCAAAAGATGAGAATAATACCTACTTTTGACATAAATAGAATCATTTGAATACGGATCAAATAAGAATCACCGAAGTTCTTGCCTTGAAATTAGAAAGGTTTGTTACCTTGACTATTAACTGGAGACCCTAATATGAAGGACCAACCTGGAAAAAAAATCTTTGAATAGCAACCACGTCTTGGCAAAAGGACCAAGTCCTTTAGTCCAAGGTGGACTAAGGGTTTAAAGAAAACACTGGGCTGCTATTGGAATTAGTTCTGGGTGTGAGCGGAGGGGCGTCGATAAGGGATGATCAGAAGGCTAATACAAAGTGATGGAGAAATGGATGAATCATAATGAATCCCCGGTGATAGCGGTGATAGCCCAGTGGCTTAGAATTCGACCTCGAATCGAGGGGTCCGGGTTCGAATCCCAGTGGCACGCACCAATGACTTTGTAAAAAAGTTATGTGCGCTTTGTAAAATTAAATATCACCTGCTGTTACGGTGAAGGGAAACATCGTGAGGAAACCTGCATGCCTGAGAGTTCATAAAAAAAATGTTCTCAAAGGCATGTGAAGTCCACCAACCCGCAGTAGGCCAGCGTGGTGGACTAAGGCCTACATCCCTCTCATTACGAGAAGGAGACCCGACCCTGTAGTGGGTCATTAATGGGTACTGACAAAATAAACGTACATATACATACATTAATAATCTCAAAGTCAAGCAGTACTCAGAGCCTGTATATAGGATGTATTTGGATAAGCTACTATCTGTAATCATGCCTTTGCTAACAAAAACAAAAACCAGAGACTAGAAAACGGCTACAATTTAACAATGATAGGTATTAGATTTACAGACAACTTGTTGCGTGGATTCTTTCACGATAAACCCCGGGTTTGCGGCGACGTTACACGTGTTGCGGGTTATAGTTTAAACAGCGTGTTGGCCGGTTTATTTTGCATGGTTTTATTAGGTTTTCATAGATATTCATTCATAGAGATACCCAATTATAAATTCCACGAACGAAGCCGCCCGCACCGCTAGTTGAGTATAAAAAAAGTATTTTTTATGGAAACAAATCCTTCAATAAATTACAATAGGCCTTGAATCCACTGATTAGTATCAAACTATTTATAAAAGACCCATAATCGCTTCACCATAAAGCATGAAGCAACATTGTACCACTATGATTGAAAGTTATTGCAATTTACATAATTATAACTTGCACTCAATCGAGTTGTGGGTGATTAATCGATATTGAATCGATTTTCCTACAGTATTTGTACCCGCTTATGAACATAAAGCATGGAGTAAATTACAGGGTGGTTACAGTTTAAGTTGAATTGCTATTTACTGCGGTTATCCGATCGCCGTACTAATAATGGACACTGCGCTAGACATTAATGGGAAGGTTACTTGCTTTTGAGACTGGAAGAAATTGAATAAGAGCAATATAGAGAAAACCATTATCCATAAGGTTCTAAGTATTTTAGTTTTTAAGGCCAATAATTTCAGTGCCATAAATAAAAATTAGCAAAAATTATTTTCATCAATATCCGTTACATCAGAAACAATTATTAAGTCAATAAAAACAAGGTCTTAGACTAAACGACTTCACATTAGATATTGTGTATCGTATACAGTTTTGTAACGAATTAATACTCTTGGAACAACTCCAAATAAGTCTGTGTAGTGAGAACAAAAACGTTCCCAAAGCTGTGCTACGTTACCGCAATCCGCTCTTCGCTCCTAATCCCGTCGGACGCCACCAATCGTGCTCCTGTCAGCGGTGTCTTATTATTGTCAAGTTTAAAAGTCACTCTAGGGCACTTGTTGCTATGTACGCCTGGTAGTCGGATTGTCGCGACGTAAGTATTGATGCAAAGGAGCACAGGCCGCCCTCCGACCAGGTGGACTGATGACCTGAAGAAGACAGCGGGAAACCGTTGGATTCAGAGGGCCCAGGAGCGGGCGGAGTGGCGTCGATTAGGGGAGGCCCATGTCCAGCAGTGGACTACTAAGGGCTGAAAGGAAGGAAGGAGGAGGAAGTATTGATGGCGTATTAGTTGAATTACGGGTTTTGTGAATGGGTGATCGATAGTGGCGAATTACATGCTCGCCCCGGTTGTTATCGATTAGATAGCAATCTTTATACCCTATCCGAGTTCTTGAAAATATCCGACACGGTTTAGCAACTAGCCGGTTTTGGAGTAGCGTCGAGGGTGTTGTGGGAAGAGGCCCGTGCCTCAACAACAGAGGGAAATAAATGGTTGCAGCCACTAATTTCACGTCTGTTAACGGCCGTCCATTAATCACGTGAGGCTTGAAAGGGGTTTGACAAAAATCACGAAATGTCACATGGGGGAGGGGGGGTGTAGTAAGATGTCACGTGTATTTATTTTTCCAAACGCGCGATTTTTAATTCGAAAAGCGGCGTGTAGTGTGACCTTGACTCACATTTTTATCGTGGTCCTTAATTTCAGAATAAAATAAAGAATAAGATTATACTTTATACCTGTATTTAAGATAATATTCTAAAATATTCTAAAAAAATTAAGATTTTTTGTAAATAGATACTAAAAATACACGTGGTGTTGGGTGGGGGTGGGGGGGTAGTCTTAAACCTCACTATGTATCACCAAGGGGGAGGGGGCTTAAAAGTGCTTAAAAAAAGATCACGTGATTAATGGACGGCCCCTTACGTTAGAAAAGTAATCAGTTATCTAAATAATATATAAATACGTGGTTTTAATATCCAATACCAAATACGGTAGAAATTCGATTAAATCCGGCTCCTTTGGGAAATACAAGAACACTAGTAGTAGGGGCATCAGCATATTGGTTCGTTAGTTGAAGTCCACGGCACTAGGAAATGTATCCAATGTTGTACTTGTAGTAGGAAGTGCAGTGTAGACTGTAGATAGAATAAGTTACGCGATCTCTAAAGAAATTAATAGTCTACAATTAATACTAAACTATAAATATTGGTCCATATACCTTCAGTTTATATAATTATTAGCTATGCAGTTTCTTAAAAATAATATAAATCCTAACTGAGGATCAAGTGATCAATTTATTTAGACGAAAAATCGAAATTACCAAAATAGCAGGCGACATACCATTGCCCACCGTTCTACATAAAACATAACTTTAAATCGTGATTGAAATTTCATATATTTTTATAATTAAAAAAACATGCAAGCGTTCACATTAATTTTTAACAAGACTTAAAATACATTAAAATTATCCAGTATGTATTTACTTATACACTCATAAACTAAGCGGAAGAAGAAACACAGTTAAAAACCTTCTAGCATAATAAGATAATAATACGGCCCCCAAAACAAGTGCGCACTATAACTATCAATATCGCAGTCGCAAATCGCAAAAGCAAGCCGCAAGCACACGTCTGCGATTTAAAGTATGCGAAGGGACGAGTACGTTCGGCGGGCAGACGTCACATCTGCAGTGCAATTCACAAAGCAAAACAGCCTAGAACTCGACGCTGTCGCAGCGACGAAATACAGTTTCGTATTCAGAACCACGCCGCTCGACGCTGAGCTCGACGCTGAACTCGACGCTAAGCTCTACGTCGAGCCGTTTGACAGTTCTTTCTGTCAAACGGCCATGTTTGTATGAAAATCGGTATTCACAATGCAAAATTGCCGCGACCTTCGTCTACAACCTCGCCCACAGCCTCGACTTTATCTGTCAAAATCAAAAGCTTCAATTTTGCAGGCGAACTGAGGCGAACCGCAACAATTCGCTTTGATAAAAATAGTTTCTGGTGTTTTTAAGTTCAGTTTGTGCATTACATTTAATTTATAATGGCTGCTCGTGTTTTGTGCATACTGTATTTGCTAAAGGAAGCAAAAAAATCTGATGAATTACGAAAGCGTCGCCAAGCTCGTGAATTGCGAGAAATACAAACAATTTCTCGCGATGTGGAATATATATCGAATTATAGGCTCTCCGAGGACCTTATTAATATTCTTGTACAGGATATTTCCCCATACATACCCAGACATAAATCTAGTGGACTAACCAAGAGATTAAAGGTAAGAAGCTCTTATTGTTTTTTGTGTCTTTGATAAAGCAAGTTTCATTTTAGACTCACTGAAAAGCTTTAATGTGAGTAGGTACATATTATCAAATTATGACTAAGTTTTACCTAAATCTTAAAAACATTATGTAAGTAACCTATTATTTATTTCAGATTTTATGTACCTTATCTTTTCTGGCTCATGGAAGTTACCAGAAAGCACTTGCTAAAAATATGGACAGCTATATATCCCAGTCTTCCGTTTCAAGGGCTATTCATGCAGTTGTCAATGCTCTTAACCACCCTAATATTGTAAAAAAGTATATTAGATTTCCACAAAATGAAAGTGAACGGCAGGCTCTCAAGAAAAGGTCAGTGAAGAAACATATTTTATTAAATTGAACTTGCTATATTGAAAGTTCTTAGACTGGTACTTTATCTCATTTGCACCCTGTGTCTGACAAAGGTGCTACTCAGTTTACTGGTAGGTTTGATGAAGTAAAATTAATGTTTTTATTCAAGACTTCCAAATTGTTAAACCACATGAAATCTAGTTACATTTTAACTGAACAATATAAAACACCACTCGTTAACTGTATGAAAATGTATTTGTTGCATTAATTGTATTGTTTGGTTCAAATTTCAATTAAATGTTATACTAACATTATTAAAATATCTATTAAGGCATTTAAATACTTAAAAAATTTATAGGAGAAAATAATTTGGAAGCTGTGATAGTCCAGTGGATAAGAATTTAGCCTCTTACCTGAGGGGTACCCGGGTTTGAATCCCAACGGCATGCACCAATAACTCCTAATAAAAGTTATGTGCAGTTTTTAAAATTAAATATCACTTGCTGTAAAGGTGAAAACATTGTGAGGAAACCTGCATGCCTGAGAATTCACAAAAAAGAAATGCTATCAAAGGCATTTGAAATTCACCAACCCCTCACTAGGCCAGCGTGGTAGACTAAGGCCTACAACCTTCAGTCTAATTGATAGAAGAGATCCAAACCTACAGCAGGTCATTAATGGGTAAATGGTTGACAATAGGAGAAAATATAAATAATAGGGGCTATTTTTTAAGTCTTCTTTCTACCTTTATTAATTCTTCAAAAAGGCACAATAAAACTTGAAATGGACTTGTATTCATGTTAATCAACATAATCTTATATTTTCTTTCAATTTATTTTGCTTTTTAGCTTTTATGAGAAGTTCAAAATCCCTGGTGTCATTGGTTGCATTGATGGGACTTTAGTTGCTATGATTAGACCCAATGAAAATGAGGAAATGTTTTACTGTCGGAAAGGGTATCATGCTCGAAATGCAATGCTTGTAAGTAATGATATGTTAAAAAAAACCATAATACTATGAATTGATCCTTTTTGTTAAATAAGTTTTTATTTTTATTTTAGATAACAGATGCAAATTTAAATATTTTACATGTGGATGTTACATATGGTGGAGCAACACATGACAACTTAATATTTGATAATTCTATAATCAAAGACCACTTGGAAAAATTAAATGCCAATGGGGAATCAGTGTACTTACTTGGTAAGTAAGTCAGATTCTACTATTTACATTGATTTTTACTTTCTGTAGTTTTTTGTACCTCAACACATTGACTTATGTTTTTCTTTTTAAATTATTTACAGGTGATTCAGGATATGCCCAAAGATCATATCTTATGACACCATATAGCAATCCTGAGCCCAACAGCAAAGAAGACTATTATAACACTATGCACTGTGCAGCCCGGAACAGTGTAGAAAGAACCATAGGTATTCTGAAAGGTCGTTTCAGATGCCTTTTGGTTCACAGGGTATTGCACTATAAGCCAAAAATGGTTGCAAAAATTATAATTGCATGTTGTGTTTTGCATAATATTTGTAACAATGGTGGTGTTCCTACACCAATTCTCACTCCAAGAGAAGTTTTGGAAGAAGAGACAGTTATCCAGATATTGCGGGGAAATACAACATCTACCCAAGATCAACTGGTGACTGGCAGAGCATGTAGGCAGAGGTTGGTTGATCAACTTTGGCGTGCCCGAGCAAGATAATTTTAATTCAATTTAATTTTTGTTAAGGTACATTATTGTTTTGAAACTAAAAATCACTTCTGTAATTCATAAATTTTATGTCTTATAAGTTAAATAAAACGTTTTAAGGTATATAACACATTATAACACATATAATATACAAGTATTAAATGGGCTGCATAATTGATAGCTGCCTCTGCCTAGCTGTCTCTATACACCATGCAATAATTTTAGATTTTTTGATTAATGAACACGTTATATTGTCTGATACTGACCCATATGCTAGCTTCTACGTAAAGTCCAGTTAAAGCCTTTTTACCTTTCTTTTTCAGCAGTGACAGAAAAATATGAATGAGGTGTCAATTGATTCAGAATGGCCTGCAGATGGTTTCAAAAAAAAATAGTTTGGATTGCAGAAATTGCAAAAGTTAAAAACAACAAACTAAAAACAAAAAAGGGGCTTTAGTTCTTAAATGTTTACATGCTTTAGTTCTTTAATATCTTTAGTTCTTTAATAATGATAAACAAATGCATTGTTTAATAAATAATTGAAAATATTTTTCTGGGATCTTGATATCTTATTTAAATACGGAATTAAAAACTGTACTGTGTCTCCGTGCGTAAAACTAAATTATAAAATTATCAAAGTCATAGGTGTCGAGAGTTTTTATTCTCCGGTTGTTTTCTCTCAGTGACCCAGTGGTGGGTGGCACCAAACCGATGAGTTCGATTAGGTAAAACAACTAAATAAATACATGAAGTCTAAATCTTGGATGTGAAGTTGTCCACTAAAATAATCACAAGAAATAATCAAATTAAAAAATAAAAAGAGTAATATTTTCAAATAACTCATAAATAAAATATATTTTCAAACTTGTTGAATGTACAATAAAGATTGGCTGTCAACCGCCCACTCCCTTGTCACCAGGGCGAGCAGGGGTTTCACAGTTACATTAAACTATTTTGGTGTTTTATTTCTACTCATATCATCCGAATCATAATATGTAAATATTGCCAGACAGTATAGATATGAAATGATTATTCTTTACAGAACATAATAACCTGAGCCCATGTTTCAGTGTTAAGTTTTTTTAGTATATTTATTTGTTCATTTATGTGAGCAATATGTGTATGTTTTTAATAAAAAATTAGAAGAGTTTTAAATTAAAATGTATTTAATAAAACAGGTTTCAACACTTATTTATCTGTAATATATAATGCTTTCATTTATTTTCTAAAAAAATTTTAAGTGCCTCAGCTAGAGACTGTATAGCTTGACTTTGCTGGAGAAAACCATGGCTGATACGCTCCAAACTTTGAGCCATGGCCTCTCTACTCCTTCCTTGCATCATCTCCAAGTCCACCCTGCGTTCTTCTATAGCAATAAACCTCTCAGTCAGACTGGCCATTTGGGAGTGTCGCTGTGCTGGAGGTGTACGTTGTAATAATCGCCGCCGGGCATGCGCCACACGACGGCGGCGAGGAGCTGCAAAAACAGATACATATGATATTGGTACTTTTGTTTAATGTAACATTTTTAATGAGAAAGATCATTTTCTTACACGATGCAGCACTGACAGCTTGTCTTCTTTGCCCTACAGTCTCTGTTGCTCGCTGATTCTGTAATAACATAATTATTAATTATTATTTAAATATCAATTATATTAAAAATAATACTAAGCTTTTTTGCTTTTAGTCAAAATTTCCAACATAATCATGTTTAACATAAAGAGATGAATATTTTTACCAATAATAACATACCAATTCAATAATTTGGGGTGAGAGAAATGTCGAGGCAGTACTCGAAGGTCCAGCTTGAGGTTCCTTTATAATGTGAAATATTCATTAAAATTTGTTTCTAACATTTAATAATAAAGCAACAGTTGGGAATAAATATTCATAATTCTTACAGGTGTAGCTTGCACTGTCTGCTGTGCCTCATTCTGTAATGATAAAAAACATTGCATTAGTTAGCTTATACTATTCAGTTACAAATCATGTAATACACTGTAACAGTAAGTGGAGCCCTACCATCATTTCTGAGCCTCCCTGAACCACCATCGACTCTGCTGGAAAAGATAAACCCTAAAAAAGAATGCAAGTATAAGTTAAAATTTCTCAATATTAAAGTGGACTTAATAAAATGACTATTTTATATATAATTTTGCACCTGCAATATACTCTCAGAATTATTTGGCTGTTCATCATTTATATTCTGTAACAAAGAAAATTTTTAATAATTATTATTTATTTCATAGATATATTTTGTTTCACAAATATTAAACTGTTATTTTGTACACTACTTACCAGCAAAATAGGTGGACTGTTGCTAGCAACAGCTGGAGATGTCGGTAAAGGTTCAGGCTCCGCAGGTGGATTCTAAACAGAAATTAATTATAGAATTTTATTTTTATATATAGTAAAAAGTAGTAAATTGTAGTAAATTAGATTAACAAAACATACTTCAAATGGATTAATTTCTAGCTCTCTGTCCCCAATAGCAAAACCTTCACCACCAACTAAGGCAAGCAATTGTTCTTCCAAACTTGTTAAATGTAACACTTCCTCAGCTGCACCACCACCAGTACGCCGTCTTGCCTGATTTATTTGGCTAACCTTTTTTTTAAGGGCTGCTTTTTTATCTTTCCAATACTAAAACATATACAAATATGGAAACTGTAGTTTAGTACTATTGTTGATGTTAATAAAAGTAAGCAAGTAATAGTTTTATCTCACTGATAAGAAATATCTACTAACCTTAGCCCATTGCTGCCAAGTTTTGATGCAGCCATTGCCCTCACTATTTAAAACATTAGCAATTTCTTGCCATGCTGCACGAGTACGGTCTCTGGCATGTGCTGTGCGGGCATATCCCGTGACAAGAAACCTTTGATTGTTTAGCAGATCCACTAATTTTTCCATTTGGGATTGACTGGGTGCCATTGAACGGGACATAGTTGCTGAAATGAAGCAGGTTTTTTATTAATCCAACTTTATCCAATCCAACATTGAAAAGTTCTTATAGCAACAGTTGAACTTATGAACATTTTTAAGTAAACTTAATAAAACTTACTATTATTATATGTGCTGTTTATTGGTGACGCCTTTCTAAACTTCAAAATGTTGTATCTAATTGAGACGCGCACAACGCTCATTACGAATGGGTATATGAATTTATTTCTTCACAATATATATGGTTCTTTGGTTGCCTCCCTATTGTAAGGGAGGGGAGCAAACTCTTGGCGCCAGAAATACGATACTCACTAATAATTCAACACAACTCTTTTTGCACCATAGTAGTGGAACATATGTGAGGGTCTCCACTTGAACACAAAACAGACGTGATTTTTTTAGGAATTTGGGACCCAATAGCCACTTTGCACATGTTACGTCAAGCATGGGTTATTTTATTGCTTGCACTTGTAAATACGTGGTAAAGTGTAAAAAAAAGGTCCCCGGCCCTTTGTTTACCAACAAGAAAAAGTTTTCGCTCGCTTGGCCGGCGTCTGTCACGCCACGCCTGACACTTAATTTTTAATACGCAAGATTTTTACTATATTCTGCCACGTTATCAGAAATTAAATAAAGAATGTGATGTAAATTTGCGTTCTATGCATAAAATTGTAAATATGATATTAGTTTAATCATTCGTAGCAAAAAAGAAATTTATCAATTTAGTATTTTCAAGATAATTCAACTTTTCTATAAATGTACGTTTTTACCGATTCAAATTGTGTCAAGCCCTAACTCGCCCTAGCGAACAGCGTCGAAAGGCCACAGCCTACAGTTCGACGACGAGCTTAAATGTCAAAGCGAATACGGATTGTTACAGCGCTGAGCTCGACGTCGAAATGAAGGCTGGCGCTAAGGCGAGCTCGTTGACGAGCACAGCGACGAATGGTTACGTTTGTGAATTGCCCAGCAGCATATTGGCTCGTTAGTACGAGCACAGTATAAAGAATATACAGTAATGTATTCATACTGACGCATGACGGTCGAAACGCGAGTCATGTTTACGTCTCGTTCGGTGTACACTCCGTACGCAAACTGATGCGAATGCGCTGCAGTGGCGAACGAAATTTTTTCAATGGCAGGTCGCACTACTGTAAAAACGTTTTACTGTGGTGAGACTATCCAGAATGCGAGCAGGAACGCACCCAGCAATGTATAGCAGAGTGTACCTCAAAGATACAGCTAATGTGACGTTAGTGTGGGTATCCGTGCGTGTGTGCGCGCCAGACGGGCCACAATAGGGCATTGTTTGGAACGTTTTTTAAATTCCGAATCCCGAATGTTGCCAGCCTTGACTTAATTGTTTATGGAAAGTCTATGCCGGAATTATTTTTGTTGCGTAGAATTTAAAACTAGATAAAATAGTTTATTTTATAAATAAACCTACACATATTTAAGGAATTAAAAATATCCACTATACTAGATTTAGTTGCTCGTGAAGTTGCTCATTGTACAACGTCATTTTGTACTTACATTTTTCGTAAGTCAGTGATTATTTTTCAATGAGAACAGTTCTATACAGAGCCCTGTGTTTAAAGTTTGTCATGTTGGTCGGTCGGTCTGTTATGTTAGCCAATTAGGACAACGCCTTACATTGTACAGTACATTGTACCCCTTTTATTGAGTAACAAAATACAAAATAATATATTTACGAAATCAATTTGAGAGTTTCCCGTTTGTTTCGAGGCGGCAATCAAAAGAGCAATTTCGCAGCAACTGGGAACCGAATAAAATATTTAACGACTCTTTATAACATTGAAACCGTCTGAAAAGTTATGAAATTTTCAAATACCCCCGGAAATTACGGCTCCGCACGTTGGAGGTACCGGCATATAGATACCGAATTTATAATTCATTCGAAAAGTACATTTTTAATTCGATGTAGCTGATTACGGTGTGCGACGATGGATATGCCTACAAAAATTGTCTATGTCTTTTCATGATTCAGGGTAAAAAACAAAATACGAACCATAATAATAATAGGTTCAGTCTCGATAAGAAGTGGACAACCTATAAAAATAAAAATAATAACATCAGAACGAATTTTTAGTATCAAATCATTTACGGTGGCAAATATTATTGTTTGACTCCAAACCATTAATAACCCAAATTTAGTATAACAATAATCTAAAGCTTTACAATAATCCAATATATCAAACTAAGAACAATATCGAACTGACAAAGGGACGCCGAAAATGCATAACGAGGCAATAGAATGCATTAATGAAAGTTTCAGCCAATAGTTTACAGTAACTATCCAATAGCAACGGGCGAACCCCCACCCCTTTCACCACCCCGTGTTCGAAACGGTTCAAACGCAAGCTTTAAAAAATTCCTCAAAAACTTAATATGTTAGGTATTAAAACTAAATCAAATAATACATTGGCATTATCTTATCGATGTTTTGGCGCGCAAATTGTATTTGTGTTTAAAAAAACAATATTATAGCGCGGTATTGATCGCCGCGCGGCGCATGCGCGGGGCGGCGAAATTTGCAATTACAAAGTGCTATGTGCAAATTTCGCCCGAGTTTATAATTCGGAGGCGACCTCTACCGGCGAGTTTCCTGTTCGCTGGTCGGGAGCGAGGGAGATGAGGATAGTCCAAATAAATTTCAGTTAGGTGCGCCCTTTTTAAAAATTTTACGACTTCCGCTAAATTAATGACTGGAAATACGAGGACCATCGGGTAATTAACATTGAATGTTGCGTTGGAGAGAACACACTATAGACAGATTTTTTTTGAGGTTAATTATGTTTCATTTTTATGGGTTGATGAGTGTTAAAATTTTGCGTATTGTATAGTTTGGTTTTTCTTTCGTGTCTAATTAAGTTAACACGAAATCTAGTATCTTTAAAATACATACCATGTTTTATAGTCATTTGTGAATTATTGCGAGTTATTTAATAGGCAGTAATAGAAATTTCTCTAGTTTTTAAGTTTTTAAGTTATAAAATAAAGTAAATATTAATATACATATAGAATAAAAGGTAGTGCCAAGATTAGTCATAAAATGAGACATAAAATATATAATACAGCCTATAATAATAATACAGCCAAAAAGTTAATAAATTTAATATACCCAAAGTTGTTAATTCTATAACTTACATAACCGTAACTTGTGCATAAATTATGTTTGTTTTCTAATTACAACGAACGCTGAACTTCTCTTTGATGTAATTAAGTTTACACGTGGGTATAAAATGTGATTAAGAGTTCATTAATTCTGTAATCTGCTCGCATTAATAAAAGAACACTTATGAGAAAACTGAGTTTCTTTCATTTGTTTTAGATACCTATTATAAACTCGTAAATATTAATCATTAATTTAGTGTTATAAATCAATGATCAAAATAATATTTTATAAGTAAGTAGTTAAATGGACACATAAGACAACAAACATTTATCCGACGGGAATCGAACCCAGGATCCTCCGAACAGCGCATCGGTGTCTTCACCACTTCACCAAAATTTCAGACCAGAAACAGAAAAAACTCAACATTCAAAATTCTCCGACGGAAATCGAACCCAGGACCCTCCGAGCAGCGCATCGGTGAACACTGAGCTCCGCAGGTATTGAAATTAATTTACCTTTACTTACTTTTCGTTTAAACGTTCTGGAATTAGTAAAAGAAGAACGCGCGAGTAGACTATATGAATACTAAAGGCACGTAGCGAATGAATAACAATAAGGTTCACGTAGGGAAAATCAAAAAGGGTCGATTGGGCTAGGTGAATAACATTCAGTATCATTCCTTCAGGCTGTTTCAGTTTAAACGTTGATATTGGTTATATTACGAGTAAATATACTATTTAAAGGAAACGTGTTGGTTTGAAGTTAACATAAGTTGGTTACCCCCGAAAATTTCTAGTGCGATGGAACCTTGACGCATTAACGTCATTATGACGAAATAAAAATTAGAAATTGATTGATAGGTTGTATAAAAATTGGCATGCTTACCATACTCCCTGCAATGGCAGCCAGGCGTAATAGCAACTTGCGAGGGTTATACTATACGAGTATGATCTTGAGACGCGTATAACGAATAATAAAACTTCACTAAAAGTTTGATTTGAATTTTAATAAAAAACAATTTTGAATCTATAAGAAATGAGCGGGAAAAAAAGGTTTTTAATTTGCAATTAAAAAGTATCTTTGTCCAAGACCGTTTGTTTACTTGCGTTTTTGTTTGTTTTCGTTCGGTTCAATTGTTCAGCAAATCCGGGAGATACATAATCAAGGCAATTATTGATCAAACAACGTTGATTCTACCTATTACGACTGTAAGCTCATCGCTACGGAACTATAGTCCGAATCGGCTAATCACACGAATGAGGGTCTATTAGGGACTTGTTTCATGACACACGTGTGCGCGATAAGCGAGTAAACAGTGTCTCTCATCATGCAGCGTAGTGCGTTTGTATGGAAAACGCATCCACGCGCGTTCATGCAGACGCGTTTTCTGCGTACATCGCTAGATCCACGCATTCCCGCGCTACTGCGTGATAGGGGGCAATGTGTTAATCGCCTTAAGGTCACAAACAAACGTCACAAATAAACGAACAAAAGTAAAAAAAGTAAAAAATAACAAAAATTTGGTAGCGAAATCTCGAAGAGTTAAAATGTTGTAGGTTTTACTTTTAGTGGTAGAATGAAGTCGTTTTAACACTATTAAGATTATTGTCAATCTCATTTCAGGTTTTGAAAGTCTAAAAAATGGGAATTGTCTATAGGACCTCAGTAGGTCCCCAGTGTGACCCAAGTTCGACCTCAAATAGCATGGAATTGCTATAGAATTATGGGTTGGATTATGGAATTTATGGAATTATATGGAATTGCTATCAAATAGCAGGTACTTATTAGCATAGTAAATAATTTTATGTTTTTATCGATGTCAATCTTGGTCATGAATTTTTTTAGATTATTGTCAATAAACTTCCCACTACTATAATCATTGTGTAAGATTGTGAGGATGGATAGATGAGCGGATGAGTGGATGGTTGTATGCACGGAATAGATCCAATTCGTAAGGTCCGCGCGGATGATGTCACGTGCTAGAGCGTGTCTTTCGTAACATGACTTGACAACCGTTTATAGCTATAATTAGCTTTACACTCCGCGGTGAGACAGGTCAGAGTCCCTCCGTATCCTACACATCTAGAGTAGACTAGCTTTAGTGCAGCGAGTGCAGGGGCGGGGGGCGCAGTCTCGTCGCCATGGCAACCGCAAGATGGCCCCCGCGAAATTAGTACCTACGTCTGCAGGCTGTATGCGCCCGTCTTCATTATGTAGGATTTCAATTTATTTCCGAATTGAACTCGGATTAGAATTTGTATTAGTTTCGCTAGTGAACTAAGTTTCGGTTTCCCGTCCTGTTACAGTCGAGTGGGTATTGTAAATGCTTGCTGCCTTGTTATGTCTTGCATAAAGGCGTCCAATACCGCTGGTATAAGGTTTTATTAGAGGCAATGAAAGAATTTTAGTGGGAACGTTTTTATGGCAAATCACTGCTCATTTATATCTGTAATACAAGAAATGTATTATTTTTATAAGAAAAGCAGGCAAATAGGCAGACGGGCCACCTAATGGTGAGTGGTCATCGTCGCTTACTCAGCCTACTGACATGAGCAACACCAGAAGAGTCGCCAGTGCGTCGCAAGGAGAGCTCTTTTCAAGCCCTTTTCGAAGACCCCATGTCATAGTTGCGTAGCCGGTCAAAAAATTCAATTTAAACGGTTTAAGAGAAAATTTTATTTTAATAAGCACAAGCAAAATTAAATCCAGCCGTTTTATAACTTAGGCGCTAAGTACATTCTTACGTTACCTACGTCGCGGTGCTTATGAAAATGTCAAGTGAGAAAACTTAAGTACATTTTTAATTTTATTTTTTTAGTAAAAACAAACCTTGGAAAGTTTGCGGGAAAGTTCAACCGAAATCATATTATTTAATTTTTGTGGTTTACAACGATTTGCATAATAAAAATTTTGGTGGTAAATTTGAGTGTTTTTCTTCTCCATAGTAACCGGTACCAATGCCACCACTAGTAAGATGTGACGTCACCCATCCAGATATTGACGCCCGACGTTGCTTAACACTGTTAATCGTTTATGATAACCACTAACCACCGAGCTACGCGCGCTTGTCACATCACATAGCCATACTTAAGTTTATTAGTTTAGTGGGGACTCCAGTAATATTTATTGCACATTTTTCATCTGAGCGCAGTTTCATCGTGCATGCGGATGGGAAATAAAACGCATAAGTTCTCGCGGGTTGGTGGAATATGGAAACGTTAGTAGATAAGTGTTTCAGTTTATTTTTATTAAACTGTTAAGTTTGCGGAATTGAATTTTTACATGTATTTTTATTCCGTCATAAAAACTTATAGCTCTAGAGAAAAAAAGAACAAAAAAATACAGCGATATTACACGACTGCACTGGACTATCCCCTATCCCAAACTAAATCTAGGTCCGTTTTAAAACAACTCTCGTGTTGCCAACGAAATATAAATTATCATTCAACTATTATTAAAATATAAAATAATTTAAGTACCTGTAAGTAAAATAGTAGGTTATTGATAAAAACACCTCTGAAACAATCAAATTCGTTCCCCTCAAGATGTCTTTGAAAACTTTGTTGGAAGGAGATTCTAGCGTCGCAATCTCTCTGTCCCTCGTTAGGTCTTTGTGCTTCTACGAGTATGTCCACACGTAGAAATAGCCGATAAAGGACCTAACTATAGGTCTTCGATTGTATTTCATTCAACATTTTATGTTTCAAGAGTCTAGAAAATGGTGACTAACATAGCTCTCAAAGTTTGCAAATTAAAGTGGAAATTGGCTAGGAAAATCGTTCCAAGCACCAATAACCAATTGGGAATGGACCACGCCTTAGCGAAAGGAGTACAGGCCACCCTTCGACCAAGTGGACTGAAGATACTCCTATTGAAAGCATTTTGGAAATGTTTTTTACTTATCGAAGGATTTTTAAATCCTGCGAAGAAACTTTGAGAAATGACTTTCGCCAATCGAGAAGTCTCTTTCGTAGATGTGTTCGAATAAAGACCTCGTACATATAATATATAGCTCAAAATCTGGTATGAAGAAACACTGTAGGTAACTGAAGAAGCGTGATAGCCCAGTGGCTTAGAATTCGACACTGGCTTAGACTTCGCACCAATGACTTTGTAAAAAAAAAATTATGTGCGCTTTATAAAATAAAATATCACCTGCTGTTATGGTGAACGAAAACATCGTGAGGAAACCTACATGCCTGAGAGTTCACAAAAAAATGTTCTCAAAGGTATGTAAAGTCCACCAACCCGCAGTAGGCCAGCGTAGTGGACTAAGGCCTACAGGGAGAGGGAGTCAATTTGGTGTAGCACTAGGGATAGTGATGTCGAAGGATGTACGGTACAGTGGTACAGTGTATGTCAGTATCGCGCCCCTACAGTGCATTGTGGAGCAGAGCGTAATTACCAGCGCAGCGAGCCCTAACAATACGAGGGAAAGGGCTTTGCTCAAAACACTAAGGTATGATGTGGTGCTACTATTGAAAGGGCTTTGGAGATGTTTTTTACAGATGAAGATGAAGTCATTTTAAATTTTTCGAAGGATTTATTGTCAGTAGCGAGGATTCATTTGAAAATGTCTTCGTAGGTAGCTATGAACTATCTGAAAAATATCGATTTAATAATTACATTTATTGCTATCTTACAGCACACTCAGATACTGAACTCCATTTGATATAATTATAATGTTAAGTTGATCACATCATCATGTCTTAAGAATACCTACAGCAGAATTCAAAGAGCCCAGCACCAGGCAGAATAGCGTCTATTCGAGGAGGTCAATGACCAACAATGGTCTACAAAAGGCTGAAAGGATGGAAGGAAGATCCTAAAGTTCAAACTAACAGACCTAACAGACGAAGACCTACAGGTCAACTACTACTAATACTGCTACTGCTAGGTTATCGACATGAAAAAACTAAGTTATTCAGACCATAGCAATATTATATCAAAAGTTTGATCGAATTCTTATTAATATTATTTTATTGCACTCTATTCGATTTCGTAGTAGGGGCCGTCCGTGTGCATTAAGATGAAGCTTGGAAAGAGACGCGAAGAAATCACGTTCTTATTCTACAAACATTTTTTTGATAAATTAAATTGCATTCGTTGGAAAAGTTTTATCATCGGATTGGAGTTTGCGAAGTATTATAGGTGAAGAACTCTTTCGGAGGTATTGACTATTGTAGGTAGTTATAAGACTTTGATCGCGTGTATTAAGTTTTGTGTAAGTTCGTGTGGTTTTATCAGGATATAATAATGTTATTTGAACCTGATAGCTGCCGTATATACTTATAGGAAGAAAAATACAAGACAAAATAATATCTACAGCAAATTACTCTAACATAAAAACGAGATAAATAACTTAAGAATTCTAAAAGTATCACACCCAAGGAACTATCTTTAATAAATATGCGGAAAAGGCAAGAATAATTTATGTATAATTTCGTCATTTACTACCACCATAAACCTATTTTCTCTACGAGTGTAACACATGAGAATTTGGTTAGAAGCCAATAAATAGACCATATTTCAATAACAGAACAATAGTCAATAGCTGAATGAAATGTATTAAAAAATCATGCATTTCCAGGCTAGACTTGCCACAAATAGACTGAAACGTCAGCGATATTAAGATTGACGCATTCGCCATTACGGTAATTATTGTCCCGCCGTAGGTACAATCAGGTACGTCCCTACAAGATATTTCCATTTTCATTGGCAGGCCAATGCGACCTGTCTTAGCTAATGCACTTGTGGGCAATGAAAAATGCAGGGAAGTCTTATGGCAAGCATTGTCAGTAACCCATTAATGACCTACTACAGAGACCGGGTCTCCTCTCACAATGAGAGAGATGTAGGTATTTACGATCATTAAAAAGTATTCATTCAAGTAACCATTTATCAAAATAAATAGTAAATTTTTTTGGAAAAATACATTTTTATAAATTTCAGCTCCGGAGAATGGATACTTTGGTCTAGACTCCAAATTATTCCACAAATCACGATGAATCAATCGACTACTGAACCAACCAATCAATTCTCTGAAATCGTCGAACTAAAGCACTCTTCTGAGTAACCTGAGGTAAATGTACCTACAGAGAAAATATAAGATTTCCAAAGTGACAAAATAATGTAACTTTCCACGAAGATTTAACACTGTTTGTTGAGTGTTAATAAGGAAATAATTCCTGATTTATTATGCACGTAAATTAATAAGTGTTCGTACGAAGGCTGCAGTTTGTGAACTACGAGCATAACTGCAGAATTATGCGCTGATTTATGCATGTAAGTTCATGTAAGCTTTGTTGCTGTAAGTTATTAAAGTTGGTTAGTAGTTATGAATGTTGTGATTGGAGCGACGAATTTGTTGCATGAAGTATATAAGTTGGAGAATTGTTTGTTGTTTTAGTTTGTACATGAAAATATTGTTAAGCACATAGATGCTAAGACTAGGTGTGGTGTAAGGCCTCGTCCTAATTGGCTGACATCAGCGACAGATCAAGAGTTCTGACCGCCCTAGGTTAATTTATGAGGAAGCGCCCCGACTAAGTGTGTTACGGTCGGCCTAAAAAGTAGTATATTAGTTTTGATTTTTGGTTCATACGTACTACCTATAAGTGCTGCGTAAACTTTTGTCTAACTGTATTGTCCCGGTCTAGTTGAAATATGTAGGGTAGAAGCAATAATATTAGATTACCTAATAGTGCATGCGAAGACACCATTTCAACGCGGCCCCCCGATCCTCGCGCCCTAGGCTGCAGCCCAATTAGCCTAAGGGTTAATCAGGCCCTGGCTGCTGACATATTTGAGTTACCAACCTACACGACAAAATTAAAACAAAAGGCAGAGCCGTGTCGCCATGTCGCTCGCAAAAGTTGGTCGTACTATGTCATTTCGTGCATTTGTCGCATGTCAGTACGTAGGCACGTCAAATATTTAGGACTGCTAAATACAGCCCTGTGTTTAAATTTTGTCGTGTTCGAAGGTCGGTCGGTTTTGTTAGCTAATTAGGACAAGGTCAGACAGATATAAAACCTACGCAATGTGTCTATAAAACGAAATGTATAATTTAAAAAAGATGTAGAACAAAAAGTCCTCTAAAAAGCAACAGCGACATTTAACGTAACAAATAAAGCATTTCAGCCGAACTGAAAACGCTTTCACTAGTATCGACGCAACATTGACAATGGTTTCAATTTTTTGCTCATTGACTCTCAATTTACAATTCAAAATCCTCTCGTCAATGGGGCACAGGTAGACAAGCGTTGAAAAAATCAAAACAGTTTTCATCGCGATATCCATTGCCGGGTTAATTTGCGTTATATTTTCGGACATCCAGCCCAGCGGGTAGTGGATGCGAGAACCTGCAATCTTTCGATGACACGACATCCATTGCTGTGTTCGTTTATGTTATAATTTCAGACACCTGACAAAGCGGGTAATGGATGTGACTTCCTCCCATTTCTCTACGCACGTACGGATACTTATTGCAATGTTTTGGGCGTTAATTCGGGTGAATGGCGACTGTGGCCGGACACGGCTTTCCGCACTTGTTCGTAGGTACATCGGAAAGCGAGAGTGACCCCGTTTTTGTATGTGTGATTTATCATCGCTCTAATAGATGCGTGAACGATTCGCGGGTCAAGGCTGGCTTTACTATCATATCGTATCGGCCTGTATCGTATCGTATAGGTACGTTTCGTGTACTCTGAAATAGGAGGGAGATAGAACGGTTATGTGGGAAGTCGTTACCTAGGTTCTATCTCCCTTCTATTTCAGAGTACACGAAACGAGTTCTGAACTGAGCGCATATTAGCTCATTCTGTCACTCTCATCGCTACTGTGAATGAGAGTGATGGCATGAGAGGGATGTGAGTGCCACTGGTACTATTGCCTTTGTATTTACTTACAATCGATATAACAACGTCGATAGGAAATATCGACTGGCAACAGCATACCTAAACTTTTAAGTAACTGTTGATGTCGATTTCAATTATGCATAACTGCAATGACTTTATTCTTAGTCCTCGTGAGCAGCAAAGGACCCGCATACAAACTCAGAAAGGATTTTTTTTCTCTATTTGAGGTTGACATACAACCTCAAATAGGGCGTCCATGGGCTGCAGTGACCACTTAAAATCAGGTAGGTGCTTCACTTCACTACTCTACATTCATAATGAAAAGCTTTATATAGGAAAGTGAATTAACTCACACAAGAATATAACTTCTGTTTATTCCAAAACAAGTTCAGTGCACAAATACGATTTGTTCGTACATTTTCGTAGATTGCGCGCATTCTCGGGAACTTTCGTACAGCGGAAAGTTTAAATTAAACGAATTTACTGGGATTGTCTTACCTAGTACTTGCCTATTCTTTTAAAGTTCGTTTGTTTATCTTTGGTTTCAACAAACGCTTTTCTTAAATGTTAACGCATTTCTTAAAAGTGATAACCGTAACGTTTGTTTTAAAGGTATTTAATACCTATTATGATAAATGGTATTAAAATCATAAGTAATAGACGTTATATTTAATAAAAAACATATTTTTAGAGTTCTTTCGTTTTTTCAATGGGACACTTCGGTGTTTTGATGACTAAATTGAATGTCAAAGACACCATAAATAAAATACCTTTTCATTCGTTAATAGATCAGTGTGTTAATAAACAATTAGTCGTCGCAAACATAAAAGGTACACATAACATAACATGAAAAGGGATGAAAGAAAAAAAAGAAAAACAGATAAGAAAGGAAAATATGTACTCACGGGAGTGGTCGATGAGCGCCCCCTGCCGCGACCCCGGCGAGACTCACTCTTGACCGTCTGCAGAGTTCCGTCGGGCCCCAAAATAAGCTAAAACAACATACACACCACAGACTTAACATAAAGCAAAATAAAGGTAAGTAAAACAAAAGAGAACGTTAACACAAAAAGGGGGAAAATTAATAGACAAACATGCAATGGATGGGTTAGATGGCGACAGATTAGTGGTTTAGTTTTAGTGGTGTGGTTTAGTTTACGTTCGAGTGAGTAACGGTTTGTTTTTGTTTTTGCAAGATAATTTTATTCCTATGTACCTGTACGAGTAATTGAAAGAAATGGGTTTCGTTTAAGCACGTCAAAATACCGTGTAAGGATATAATCATTGATTGGGAAAAAATATTTTGGTTATAACTTCTCTTCCTTTCAATCGTTTAAAAATAAATATAATTATTTAACCGAAATAAAATTATTCATACAGAAATAGGTAAAAAATCTCAAATCAACAGCAAAGTTTCAAAATGTAGGTAAAGCGCCACCTATGAAAACTGATGGAACTAAATGAAACCGTACAAGAGTAACTCCGAACGTAGTTTTGCTATTCGCCGCCAGATGGCTCTGACTCAAAACCTTACGTAGATGGCGCTGACAGTTGTTAAAATTAACGTTACATAGCTAACAAAATTAACGGTGAAATACACTTAACAACAATGTTTTTACTGTAAAAACAGAATGTTGTGTATTGGTAAGGGTATTCAAGATGCTTTTCCTACAGTTTTAAAAAATATACGTTTGGTTTCAAGGATGAACATTTTCATTTTCCCGGCATGGTTTAACGAAGATATAAAATTAAGAGCTTCGACAAGAATTACATCTTCACTGATTTTTCTTTTATTATTAAACTATTTATCTAAAATTAGTTCATACGCAAAATCGAATGTTCGTGTGCCTTGTCATAGAAAATTATTCGAAATATCTAATATTTTTGGACATAAACAAAACTATTGTTTCAAAAAATGTTATATTTATATCCCCCGCTGTATTAAGTGTTAACAATGGTAAACATAGCACCTTCTTGCATCCCGAGCCGATAATAAAGTATCGTGACCATAAGGCGAGGAATTCCATTAAAATAATGCACCACTCTCATTTTACATTATCACATTTTAGCTCGGGCTAGATAAATGAAGACTGCGAGCAAAACCATAAATAAATGTAGTTTCTGTTACCGAGCACATGGCATCGGTTCACACCTGGCGTTTTAGTTCGTTACTCCTGTTTTTGTGTTAGAACGCGCGCGACATTTGTTCAATAGCTGTCTCGCTCGCACCCTGATATGCTCTTTCGTTGTCTATTCTCATTCAAATTGCAGGATTTGTAATTATCCCTGTGAACAGCTACGGGAACGATTCCTTACCTCGACTGATTTAATAATTAAAATCGGATAGGATCGTAAGTCCGTTGAGTTACAGCTGCTTCTTCGTCCTTAGATAACCGGTTATTGTAATTTAATTATGTTAGATAAGCCGGGTACTCTTTAGACGTTAAATAATACTTAACGCATACGGGCTAGCGAATTAAAATTACTGGTCAAATGTAGCTGATGTCAATGCCAATTAAACTTGTTACTAGTCCGTACATACTTTTGTAACGTTACTATTTTAAGGATGTAATGAGCTTGTATATCTAATGGTTGGAAATATAAATGCAGCCATGAAGTTCTAGGAAATTCAATTGGAATTTTAATTCAGTTCAAATTCTGCAACTAATTAAATTACTAATTACTAAAAAACGCGGCATTGCAAATATTGTATTTTTTTTGCTAGCGAGCTAGCTTTTGCTGGCTAGCGAGAAATTACTATGGTTTTATTTATTTTCTTATAAGTTGCTCGAGTATGTCTTATACTTAAAGCCTTATCTGTATCACCGATCATCAGACTAAAAATAATTTTATTACATAAAATTTTCATTACTAAATGTGTTCCAAGCCATGCGGTCTAAACATAATCGTACACCCATTGTGAAAAGGGCCACTAATTAATGAAATCTTTCAATTAATCCATCACGGTTACGAGGTCTACGAGGCTCATAGCGTATTAGGTATGGTAGCAATCCGTTCAGAAATAACTCAATAATGCTTTACTCGGAGCTTACACACGCGTGGGTTGTAATCGCATGTGCGTAGCGTAGGCCCGTCCTCTTATTAGGGCAGGTCGCGATCGACACGCGAGCTGATGGCCCATTGATCCCAAGAACGGGATATTGTGGTCAAGAAAAAACGACAAATTTGCGGGCCGCTCAGATTGGCTACCGATATCCGCCACTGATTCCAGGGGCGATCGGACAAAAGGAAATTTATAGGAAAGATCGTATCCTCACACTCACAAATAGTTAAGTAGTAACATATATTCTCGGGGTTTTGTAGAAATAAAGCCGTTAACAATAAATCATTCATGTAAATGTCATGTCCATTGTAATAAGCTACGCAGCCGTATAAGACAAAGTTTTATTACCTCTGTTCTTAAATAGAATTATTTCTCTGGTATAAAACACTTAACAACACTTTATGTTCCTCGAATCGCATTATTCAATTAAACTTTGTACAGAAAGTCATTCAAAGGCCCATGATCCGCTAAAAGTGTTGGGTCTTGATGGATGGAAGTGGCAGTTATTTAAAATCGGTTAAAAAGGCAGGTGCGGGGTATCGTCAAAGATAATAAAGGCACAAGATAATCTCGAACGTTAATCTGTACAGTAAAATAACAAGGTTAATTGGAATGTGTTTTGTTTCATTCCGGACGCGCCGTTTTTGCAGACCGTTAGTAAATTACAATTGTGCGTATTTAGTGCCGCTACTCAACGACAGATGGCGGGGTTTCGTGGAATTGCGATTACGAATTTCTTTGGTTATAGGTATATTTTTGCTAACGATTTTAACGCATATTTTAACGAAAATAAGTACATTTCAATATTATTAACATTAGTTAAAAAATTTTTTGCTGAATGATAAATAGGTATTTTACTTTAAATTTATAGATAATAAAAAAATTGTATTTACTGTGAAGCTTTTGCCGATATAAAATGCAATCTGTTATTTTTGAGGGGAGGAACTCGAGCGGACTGATGTCTTTATGTCGATTCCGAAAGATGTTTCAGAATGGCTCCGAGGTATGCATCACTAGCAGTTTGGAAATACAATTTAACGCTCCGATATCATTTTAACGTATCGCGATGTCTGCAAATGGGTATACTACCTATGATTTTTTAAATTTGACAACAGAAAAGCATAAAAACCTTCGATCAACAATACACTAGATTTCGGGTCGGCGCAAAAAATACGTCTCGGTGAATAACAGCTCACTTGAAATGTGAGCTCTTATTTTATTTAGTTCGCTTGTAAAAGAGCCAATATAAACACGTGTCACAATGCCGCAACGTACATTCAAAAGTTGCAAAAATAATGCCCGAAGGAACAATTTAACGGCCGGAGTGTCTTACTTTCGGTAAGTACATGTAGAATAAGTTGTATTTTATGCTTTAAACTAACAAATAATATCAAATTTAAATCAAAATTGCCGATTTTATATCACCGCTACAAATGTTTGACCAACGTTGGCGCAAAATTGTGTGTAACAGAACAATAGATGCATGGAGTAGATTTGTATTGTAATAATTTATTTGTTACTAGATATTTAAAATTGGTTAATACAAACTTTGTGTCTGTTTGTTGGACTTTCATAAGATACTTAGCTTTCCTTTTTTTATTTTAGCTTTCCGAGCAATCCGTTTACGTGTGCAGAATGGATCTCGACTTTCTATGGACATCAGTTTTAAAATTATATATTGACAAGAATGTGTTTCCTGGAGGAGATAAACACAATCACGAAATTAATTTACTCAAATCAGTGGTTCAAAAATTTATTGACGTCAGGTTACATTATATATATGTAAATAAGCTACCGATATTTAATTATTATTTTGATCTAATTATTGCACTAAACTGTACATGTATTATGAAGATTGTAAACATGAATATAAAGATATTGTGGAATTTAGTTATATTTTTATTTGTGACAAAAAACTATTGTCGATTCGCACTTTTACCACCCTTTGTTCCCATTCATCCACATCTGCACACAGTATGTCTAAACACGACCGTACTTTCAATATTACGGTTTGTGATACCCTAAAACCCAGAAGAATCCCTTTGTTCACGTTTATCCACATCTGTACACAGTATGCCTAAATACGACTACAATACTAAGGTACCTACTAGCTACAACAGCGATAGACACCTTGGCCAAAAACATTATACATATACATAAATAAACATACACACAACAAAACGGTAACAAAATAACATATAGGTATGTATGTATACTATCAAACATACTCGTAGATGCCCAAAATATAAATAATTTTAACTAAACTTTCGTGCATAATAATATACTAAATTGTTTTTGTGTTCAACGCGACTCCATACCTTCTGTAGTTAAATTTGAGGAAGCAAACTGAAACGAAACCAAAGGATGTAACTCGCAAGGTAATAACGGGAAAAAGTACTTTATTTATAGCTCATTAAGGTTGATTTCACATAAAATGTTTTTTAACTTATGTCTTTTCATTTCTAAGTGACGGGAGTAATTTATTGCTTTGCTCGTTTTTCGTGACGAATGATTGTAAGAAAAAGAATATTTTGAAGAATGGCTACCTTATTTCTAGGCGTCATGGTTGTAATTAGGTTGAACTTACAACTGTTTTAAAACGTTTGTCTTATTTCGTTAGTAAACAAATGAAGATGTATAAGTATGTATTCACGCGGACAGTATAAGTTTTGATTTTGTACGTGACCCGATATCTAGTGTATTGTTGATCGAAGATAAAAACTGAAATCCTTAAGCAAAGAGACGAATTTAGCCTAGGATGTTGAAATTAAAATTTAATTAAGCTACCTATTGCTAACCCTTTTTGCATTTTGTATTGTCCGTAGCAAGCCCTTTCGTTTGATACCCATACCATGGAATTGCATAAAGAATACCGCTTTGCACCACCTTGGGCCACCCGCCATATTGGATTTCGAGTGACGTCACTTAGATAATCTTGCATTGTCATCCAAACAGAAGGAGTATGCAAAATTTCTTCTCAATCGGTTAAGGACATTGAGTTGCAAGATTTGACCCGTACAAATATTGCAAGTTAAAGGAAAGCTTTAAAACGCTGTGTGGGTCTATGCAACTTCATCTATTTCGTCTGCTCTTTGAAATATACATATAATATATACACTCTCTAATATATATATAATCTATACAAATAAATAAAATAGAAGTGTCTATAATATTAAAATAACCGCTTTCTACTAAACGCATGTATGTATGTACATGTAGGTACATGTATCAAAATAACATTTACAATCTTTGTCTGCCTGTCTGTTTGTGCTGGTAAATCTCTGGAACGGCTGGACCGATTTTGAAGGGACTTTCACTGGCAGATAGCTGATATAATTAGGAGTAACGTAGGCTACTTTTATTTTTATTATATATTACAGTTAGATAGTTAAGATCCACGCGGACGAAGCCGCGGGCACAGCTAGACTATACTATAATAAATATAAAAACATAACCCTCCTTCTGTAGCAGTCGGGTAAAAAAGCAACCGCAAGAATATCTCGTGGATAAAACTGGAAAGCGTTTACACGTTTTGATTTCACCCCACGCTGTCCCCAAGGTTACAGGTGTTATTTGGTTAGATGTAGCGTGGGGGCGCAGGAGGGGTGCAAATTGCCCAGAAACGCCTCGTTATACCGATTGATTGTACGTATACGTAATTGGCGGAAAAAGCGCATGTGTTACCGGGAAAAGCGTATCTTGAAATATTTTGATCCGTTGCCCATAAATGCCGACTGAAAAAAAAATATTTGTGAAAATCTAATGCGGTGTAAACTATGAAATGTGGTTTTTCAAATAGGAAAGTCGACTCAATTCAAGCTGAATTATTAGAATATTAGATGGTATTTTATTTTTCGTGTCCTTTTCAATTACAACTTTTGATGTTTTTTTTTATTTCTCCACTATCATTGAAAAACCAATGTTCTCTTTCCAATATTGGTGTCAACAAAATCGCACCCTTAATCCAAACTCTGTTCTCAAAGTGTTCGGGTTCTGTAATATGATTTTGTATGTCAACTTTCAATCCGTCGAGCTTAACCTTTAGCGAGTTGATGTCCAAGCGTGATTGAGTTCAATCAGGACTCAATTATGGAGTGAAGCGTTCTCTCAGTTGGCTGTTGGCCGGATTAGGGATGCTTGTACGTATCGATACTTCCCTGAATCGATACAATGGCATGCGATCCACTCGATTTTCGTATCGATACAACATACGATTCGCTGGTGGATGCAAATGCATGGGGATCAGATCAAATAAATCATACTTATTTAGTTCATAGAATCAAAATGCGAAAGATCAAGTCTACACCCGTGCCAAATGGAAACAAATTTATAGTAGATACTTCTCTGGCTTTCGATTCTGTTAATTAATAAAATGAATGTCATTTTGGTGTTATTTCTTATGTGTCAGCAGGTATCTCTTACTTTTCGCTTCTGCTTGTTCATGATAGATTAGTATTCTTAACATATCATAGTTTTTAGATTTCAATATGTATATTAAACTAATTTTTAATGATGGCTTCGCCAAAATATGTAATTAATTTCTAAATATTGAATCGATTCGGTGGATCGTATCTATCGAAGCGGATCGATACTTCAACGATTGCGATCCAAAATATCGATATAAAACAACTGGTTCGAACATCTCTAGGCCGGATCGAGCATTGTTTAATGCGGTCGCGAGGACGGTTTTTATCCTGTCGCCGACGGAAACAATTACTTTGGGAAACACCGCCGCCATTATAGTACGTGAAGCAGGCCTATGTTACGCTTTAGCGTAGCGGATTGGTGGACTTCACTGGAGAACTCTCTGATATACACGCCTACGATGTTTTCCTTTACCGTTACAGCACGTGATTAATTTATCAAATATAAATCGTAGTAGTTAAATTCAAATAAGTATATTTATTTGAAATTTGAATTTGACACGTAACGATATGTAAGTACCTACGTCCCCCTTGGGATGGCATGGCAGTGTCCTTTGGCCTTTTGTCCAAAGAAGGAACCAGCCCTTAAAAAAAAACTAAAACCAAACTAACTTAACTACAAGTTAAACAAAGAAAAAGTTATAGTATTCATAAAAATCCGTAATAAAATATACGTAATAAAATACGCAAAATTCAGCCGGTAACAATTTATCGGTACTTTGATAGAGTTGTACCTTGACAGCTGTTGCCTAACCGTCCCGTCCGTTAACAACGCTATTAATACCATTCCACGTACAATTCAACATTCATTATGGCCCCGGAGCCAGGGAAAAATTTCGTCAACCATTTCGTCAACCATCTTCCTGGCCGAAAACTTGTAGTGATTAAGAAAGTCAGAGAGTCTAAGAAGCTTTGAGACCGTTAAGATCGGCTCCATGGGTGGAACAAAAAATCTTTTTTTGTAAGTAGGCTACTGATGTTTTTATTTATTTAGAGTAAGGATAGAGTATCATCTGACAAATTTTCAATTGGGAGCAAATCATTGAAAAAATTATTGTATTTCGTATAACCGGCAGAATTTGAAATCTAATAATTTTAAAATGTTTTAAAATGAATAAAAAAGATACGTAGAAAACGTCTACACCCTTGGAGCCACAGCTGACGCTAACCAGGCTTTTTAGTTGTACTTTCTTAAGCATTTTACAAATTATTGGCCGGGAGGAAATTGGTCACGAAAACCTGTCGCTGGCTTACGTACCATTACAATTTTACATAACAATAACGCATATCCAATTAAGGATAGACGTCCTACAAATTGGCATCCCTGATCAGCTTGACAAATGTATTTTTTTAATTATTAACTGACCAACGACAGCAGGGTGTCTTTTGACAAGTATCGAGTATGTTCGAAATTCGATATCGTTTAAACAGTGTCAAGTCATTAATGTGTATCGCGGTGAAGATATAAACAAGTAGGTTATTTATTGGAGCTTAATTTACTCATTTGCATACATTTTGAAAAGGTTGTTATAATATTAAGTGATAATAACATATTAATAGCTGTAAGAGGAAGGAGGTGTCTTGAATGCATTATTGTTGATTTTTTTACATTACAGAGAAAGCCTTTTCTGCATGAAAATATAATATTTTTGTAAATTTGACATGTGAATTTTCCAGTTACTCCTAACATCTATCGGCCACTGCCACTGCAACCCATGTATCAAGTTTAAATGAGCATCTAGGTCGTCTCATTTGACATGTAAATTTTCCAGTGACTCCTAACGGCCACTGAAACTCATAATATACCCACGTCAGAAATAATTATAGGTTGCAACCACACCTCTCAAACTCAACTCTCCAACTGACTATAAAGAACATGCTGCTTAGCGGCGGGCTATTATAAATTCAGATTAATTCTGATCTAACGAATTATTTTCAACCTGTCCAGTAATGGGTTTGCGCAACGGTTCCCAGGAACAAAGCGCGAAAATCATTGACATCCTTCGCAATCCACTCACGAGTGAATCTGTGCGCAAATGCGCTTAATTCGACAAATTGAACGCCTTCCGTCGCCCGGCGGATACGCCATGATGCCGTGACGCACGCGCATGCAACGTAACCACGTGGACATACAGCGCTTTTTGCTTTGACGTCGGTTTGTTGAGTAGTTTTTATTCGGTTTTGTTTAAACAAGCAGTATTTATACCAACCCGCGATAGAATAGACAAACGTATTGTAGATCCAAAGATTTTTGTATTTCAAAATGGTAGGATACCAGATTTGGTATAGGATATCAAAATATGGGACAAATAAAATTATTAATAGGGGAATTTTGTTTTTAGGTCACTTTTAGGTTGGCTGGAATTACAGTTGTGTCAGTTAAAAGCGATACATGAGGTCTACTAACGTATTGTTCCCGAATGCTAGGATAATTTTAAGAAAATTGTCTTATAATTATCACCTGAGGTGTTCCAAAATCACCAAATTCTCACCTCACGTAATGAATGGACGCTCCCTTCATTAGTAGAGGTACCTACTTCACCAATTTAACTGATACTTGGTGTGAATATTTGTTGTAACCAACTGGCAAGATACATTTTCAAAAAAGAACACGTTTATTTTTATGAACAAAGAGCGTCAATCAACCAATCGTCGAACGTCAGAGCGTCGCGATTGGAATGATTTAAATTTGGAGTTCTCGTGAAAAGTGCGATTGTTTGGTGATTCAGTTACGTTACATTGTTCCATCCCAGCATACTTGGCTGA
Organism: Erynnis tages; assembly: GCA_905147235.1. Taxonomy (NCBI): domain Eukaryota; kingdom Metazoa; phylum Arthropoda; class Insecta; order Lepidoptera; family Hesperiidae; genus Erynnis; species Erynnis tages. Next base: position 2,338,979 of record LR990076.1, read on the forward strand.
CTCAGAACATCCGTGGGACTGTGTATACCTTTATGTACCTTTGTCCTGAATTTTGTTGTTAATCAGCTCTCGGAGACATTATTCGCCATATTTTTTTTTTAATTTAGAAACATACCTACATGATATTCGTTTTGGTACATTTCGTGTACGAGGTCCCGATGTCCTGGCAAAACTAGCGGTTGCGGGTGGACGGTAAAAAAATATTATAAGGTCTTCTTTGTATTTTCTTTTGTCTCTTCTTTGGTAAATCCTTCTAGGTTGCTCAAGTTATGCTTACATCACCTTGACTATATCAAAAGTAGCCCTGAACTAATTAAATCAGGTTTTAACTATCCGTACAATTTCGTACAGAGGAGTTTTGTAGTTTTTCTGCCAGTAAACTTTTCCGATTGCATTAACGATTGTATATTGGCCTTTCAAAAAGGAAGGATGATTGACTGCAGATTGATTCAGAAAGAGAACATTGGAAATAAGATGTACGATAGGCAGTAGAGGCTGAACGCTAAAGAAAGGAAGAGACAAATTTTGAAACCTTTTCTAAAACCATCAAAATAAAATCCGATCGGGATTTACCTTTTTACAATCAGAAGCGAATGCGAAGCTTTAAACGGGGTTCCGATAACACCTTTGGGTATAGAACCCAAACAATAATGGATGATAATATTGAGATTTTTTTCGAATGGGTCAAAAATGCCAATGGCTTATTTAAAGGCTTGATATCACACGTGCTAAGTTCAAGGGCAGCACTGACCTCGCCCACGGGTCCGGCCGGTCCCGGGTATTTTTGTGTCCGTTTTATTCGGGGTCGTGGACCCAACAGTTTTCCTTCTACGAGCTCTTTATGTTTACGCGCGAAAATGAAGTCTGTTAGCTTTGACGCCCGAATACGTAAATAACTTGAGCGAAAGTATCGGAGAATTGGTGCTGAGGTATATTGGACTCTATGTAAGGAAAATAAGGTTGAATTTGGGATACGGGGGCATCTGTCGGATCGAATCGACCTCAACATATTCATGAAAATCATTAAGTTGCAGTGTTACGACGTGACTTATTATGAGGGATCACATATTTGGAGGATGTAATTTACAGACTACCTATACGAATGCTTCCATGGAATTGTTTATGGTTTCAATACAAGCCTCGGTTATAAGTTTTGTGTCTAGCATAATGGTTATTTTCGAAACAAAGATGTTTCAAAAATTTAAATTGTTCGTACCTTATTTCACGACCAACAATAACAAATGGATCCAAGCAAAAACGCAAAGCATATTATATCATAATTATTTCATATATCGGCGTAAAAATATTTAGTTCCATCCAAAATTCTTGTGTTTAGTATCCTCTAGATAGAATTATTATGGCTCAAGATCGGCACTGCCATGTATCACATTTTATCCTCCTTACCCTGTTATTAGATATGCATTACTTTCATTTCTACGTCAAAGTGAAAATATGTTACAAAAAGCTGCTTCGTTTCACCTATTGCAAAGTTAAAGCTTCAAACCGAAATCCTGCCATCAGGTTTTAGGTACAAATCAATGAACATCCCCATCCGTCTAGACGGTGTAAAGGCATCGGGTGAAAACTCCATTTTCGACCCCTCTGGGTCAGTGATGTCATGGTTATAAACAGAGGCGTCGCCGCGGGAAATTGAAAGGCATCGGTGTTCTATTTCTCTTCAAATCTGTGGATTGTAATTCATTGGCGTGGATTAAGTTTCATTTCATTTAATTTTTTTATGTTTGTGTTAGTCTTTTGTCCTTTTTATGGCTTATGATATCCTCATCAGTTGAAGGAACGTCTATTCCTAATAAATTTGGAAGACTATTCCCCATAAACGTAATCCCATAATAGCGAGTATTTGCACTAGTTCTGAGAACAGGTTCTGGTATTTTGGGAGATAGGGTTGTTGAAAAGCCAAGGACGATGAGGTATGAAGGTATTTGGACAATAATACTTCTGAACTTTTTGAGTTAAGGCAGCAGTGATTATCTAACATTAAGCCCTGGTGTCTTATACCATTCTTTCTTTTTCCTTTACCTAATAGGTACGAACTCGTACTAACGACACAAATCTGCACAGGATTCAAGAGTGTTCAACTTTACTAAAACCAAGCTTTTCTTAATTGAGTTTCAAGAGAACATTATTAAGTTATTGTAGGTTGAGGTTAATCAGCCCTTCAGTTTATGCAACAGTGTCACATTATATTTGAAGGGTGTCGCCGCTATCTAAAGGGCTGTCACTGACAGCCACACCAATTTGTCCTTGCCCTTATCTTGTATGCAAAGTATCTTTTATTGCAGCTTTGTAGTCTAATTTGTTTGCTGTTGATAGTTTGGTTTTTCGGCTGTTAATTTTAGCTATTTTGGTATTGGCAAAGTTACGAGAAGAAGTTATCAATGAGTAAAGTAACACTGACTTGAAGTGAAGTACGAAAGAAGTACCTACGAAAATCATACTGCAATATAATTAGTTCATAATTGATTTTAAAAGAGTGCCGGGAGTTTTTTCCGCCCGCTTTTTTCTCCTGGTCTACGATAGCCTGAGGGGCACCGAAAGCGGATGTTAGATGTAAGATATAATCATGTATGATGTTCATTAAGTGTACACAACTCGTGCCTGACAATGAATAAAAGACTTAGATTTTGATTTTTGATTTTTAGTGTATGAAAGTGTTAGAAAAGTTGACATTGGATGAAAAGAGTCAATCGTTGATTTTTTGACTCAGAATTAATGTAGAACAGGAATAAAGAAGCAAGTAGAAAAACTCCCCGGGAGTTTAAAGCTGGAAAGAAGAGTGGTGAGCATTTTTCTGCAAGAAAAACCTTTTTTAAACCTACAGTGAATTTCCGATACGCACACACTGTGACAGTTATCGTGGTGTCAGTATCACCTGCTCACAATCCGCGAATTAAAAAACAATCGCCGGTCAAAAACTTCACTGCGATCCGCGCATAAAAACAGTCGACTATCAAAATCATGTCATAACACACGTAGAAACTGAAAGCGGTGGGCCAAAGGTCGGTGTAGCTGACCCGGACTTGAACCCCGCGGGATTACCGGCGCCTCGACTGAGACCGTTAATCCCGGACCAGACTCTCCGTAGACTACACGTACTTTACGGTTCACGTGACTTCTTGGAGGTAAAGCGTCTAGTAGCCAAAGAGACTTCAAGATTTAAGAGACTTCTTCAAATGTTACCATTTGAAAGAGGTCAGATGACGGCGACATCTTTTATTGAGAACGTAAAGCAGAGGTTTTAATGGACTTGAACTAACCTAAAGAGAATTTGACATTGAAAGTGTGGAGTCGTGTCATAAATTGTCGTTTGGAGGAAAGAGACCAAAAGTTGCTGAAAAAATAGCTCCAGTTAAATAATTTTGCCTGGGATAAAAGGAAAAAAATAGATGATCTGGAAAAAAAGGACAGTGCTTTTTTAAGTCTTTCTCCTAACCGCAACAACGATGACTTGACATCGAGAGCTGTGATTGAACGACGAGAGACGAAGATTCTTTCTACTGTTGATCAATATTCACGACTCTTTTCCGCATGAAATTAAAAAATATTCAAAACCTACCCGAGTTTAATTTCTACAAAAAATTTAAGCGCCACTTTTAGTGTTCAAAAATTATGGGCTCAAAGTTGAAGAATGTAATATCGTAATTCCGTTCCCTCATTAAGTTGATGTAAAGGCATCGTGAGGAACGACTTCTGCATACAGATAGCGCGAAGTTGTTTAACTTATAAATGGGTGCTTCATCAACTGAATTGTTGGACTTAAATTTCGTAAGATTTAAAACTTGGCGGAATATTTTCAATTAATTTCATAGCATATTGATTTTTTTGGTAATTAACATCATGGATGAAGACTCTGTTATTGAAACTACTACCAGAAAAGAAGGAAACGCTAAAATGGTCAGGAAATATAGTTTTTTTTTTAATACACTCAACATTTGAATATTCCTATAATTACTTGGTAAATTAATGTAAGTAACCAAAACATTTTTTGGTTTAGTCTTAAAATAAAGTCCGGTATAGGTCTCATGTAAATTTGGCCAGTTTTTGTCAATATCCAATTCAACGTAGAACTAAATTTCAAAACTCTTTAACCAATATTTAGAATATGCCGTACTATTCTGATTTTCTATAATGTTCAGAATAGTGCACATATCCAGTTTCATTGTAAGCATTTTGCTGTTGCAGGTTGCTTTACTATTACCGCAATATGTGGAAAGTATGCGAAAGAGGCACGATAAGCATCCGGTGACCCGTTTGAATGGAGCGGTCCAGCCCTGTGGGTTATGAATATCCGGGTATCCGGGTGTCTGCGGTCCCCCCGGGTGTCTGGTGCGCGTCTGCTCCGGTATCGAGATTGATGCGATACGTGGTTGTGCTCACAAGGTCAATAGTGGAACTAGTGGAAGGGGTTTGGATTTTCACTATAGAGGTAATGTGGGAAATTCCAGTAGAATAATCAGCATTTGGCGGATGAAGAAAATCTTTTGTGCGTTTCCTACATTAATGCATTCTGTTGTTTATACTCACAAGGTTACTAGTGTAATGGGTTGGATAAATTTTCACAGTTTCAACACAGGTTCAGAAATTTGGTACAACGGCAAGTTTGCCACATTACGGGAATAACGTAGAAAACGCCAATCAAATTAAAACTCCTGATAAATGAAAGATTGTTTTTCCTTTGTTTTCCCTAATAGCTCAGCAGTTAAAAAAGTCTCAAACAAGGCTTGTTTGAATGGAGCGGTCCGTCCCTGCGGGTTTATGAATATCCGGGTATCCGGGTATCTGCGGTCCCCTCGGGTGTCTGGCTCGCGTCTGCTCCGGTATCGCGATTGATGCGATACGTGGTTTGTGCTCACAAGGTCACCAGTGCAAGGGGTTAACTGAATTTTCACAATAGCCTGTGGGTACAGAGAACAGGTGTATTGTGGTCAGGTGTGAATAGGTGTCTTTGGTGACACATTACTGCAGGATTTCCCTCTTCATTTCAGTGAAGTTTAATGGCTTACGTTACTTTTCTTTCATTCTAGGACCAAGAAGGTTCACCAGAGAAAATGGCTACGAAGTGACGTACTGCGCGGGCGACAAGAAGTAGTTATGCCTTAGTTATGCAGTAAAACCAGGAGATAAAACTTTTACTTTGAATTTCAACAATTCATACAGTAGGAGCCTTGGTTATTTTTGGACGGTGCAAAAGTATCGGATATATAATAAAGGTAATTAAAAGCAGCTGAAGAAGAAAATTTGCTTGGTCTATCACGCTGCCTTTATCGCGGCAAAAATTTCGGCATGTATGACTAGGTAGGTATGACTAGTTTATTTAATGTACCGACGAATGACCTTTAATACAAGTTTAAAGATAGAATAAGTTGTGATTTTTGTTCTTGGAATCGAATACGTATTTTTGGTTCATAACAACTAGCTGAGCTTTCGATCGTGATATACTGCAAATTGCCTGTCGAGAATACCTACCGTTTTCAAAATTGCTATCAAAACGATATCAACCCAATCACTTCTAACAAATAAAGTTTAGTTTAATAACTTATATGTCACTTAAATTATTATCACATAGCCGAATGAAAATTTTATTAAAATTCAAATTCTTATTTTTTGTCCATTATTAAATTATTTGTTTCTTAACTGTACCTACCAGTGCATATTCATAATGTATATTGAATTATGCACATATTCACGTCAGAATGTAACTGAATATAGTTTACTTGACAGCACGAATGAAGGCTCATAATTGACGCTGCAGACTTGGATCCGAACTTATTCCACGTCTGGAAAGGCAACGAACTCGCTTCCATTTCGCTCAAAATTTTGCGTAGCACGCTCGAAAACACGATTGGTATTTAGGTTATTAACTCCTCGAATGGCTCTCGAACCGAAAACAAAGGTTTGGACATTACATAGCTGAAAATAGATGCGGAAGGGGGCACTTTCACCCTCGCCCAAGGTCACATGGGCAGACGAGAGGGTAGTGTGCGTCGATGTACGTAGGTACTACTGTACGTCTGTGGGCGTAGTGAACTTGTGCCGTAGGTAGGTAATAGGTATATGTACGGTACGTCCGTCCATACTCGTACATACGATGTCGATGTGATGAATTGGGAATTGGGCTGAATTGGCTCATCAATGGAATATGTTCGAAGTAAACAAATGTGGACACTATATCTAAACGTTTTAGGAAACATATTATTATGTTGTGTGTTCTTGATTACTAATGTGAACGTGTGAAGAATTTCGGTGAATAATCAAATATCTAAGCTTGATAGGAATAGCGCTGCATTTACATACGACGCCAAAAAGATTTTGATTTTGATTTACGTATTGAAGATAGGTAGATAAAGGAAGGTAGGTATATCTATCACATAATTGGGCGGTAGATTTTACTTCCTTCTCTGAACCACGGAATTTTCTTCCTTACGAAAAAGCTTTAAGCAGTACCTAGTTGCCATTTTAAATCCTAACGCCTCATTTTTATTTCGTAGTCTTTGAACACAATAAAGCTGTTTATATTTTTTCAGCTACATTTTTCGTACAAAAAAAAAACTAAACTTTAGTCAAGGAGCCGGGCGTTAAACCGAAAAACACTCGATTATAGACTAGACGCGTTCGCAATTTGTCGAGTCGGCGTAATTTGGGCGGGAAATTGATTTTTTATGCCATTAAAGGCGGGCGGGGAAGGGAAGGGGGATGAAAGTTATCGGATTTTCGCGCCTCAAGCACTGCTCGGTCTCAATCAGAACGAAGGTTAACAACTTTATTTCACTATCATTCAGACAATTACCTGCTATTTCGCGGTTTATAATGAACATGTCTGATTCACAGTTTGGATTGGTTTAATACAATTTAAGGCGAGAGGGGGAAATAGTGCTTGGGAACGAAAAACAATCAGGTAAAGGGAAAGTTACCTATTATTAAAGTACCTGTTTTTTCGCAGTTTTCGCGGAAATTATCGAATTATCGCGCCTCGGGCTTCAGTTACAGCTACAACGATTAACATTTTTTTTGTTTTTGGACTTTGACTTTGACTTTTGCGCTTTAAACATTGTCATGATCAGGACATAAACGATGGAGCAAACGACAGGACAAAATATTAATTCAGGGCTCTGTACTGAACTATCCTAATTGAACATGACACTGACAATTGACATGCAACAAAATGTATGCAATGACATTGTCGTGCGAACAACTCTTATGCGATTTGGCAATTAGGACACGGGGTTAGACAATATATTATAGTTTAGAAAATCTGTTAATCCACAAGGGGGAATGAATATTTACTAACATTTTGACTTCCTTCTTTCTTTCCTTCCAGCTATTGGTAGTCCACTGCTGGACAAGGGCCTCCCATAATCGACGCCACTCCGCCCGGTCCTGGGCCCTCTGAATCCAACGGTTTCCCGCTGTCTTCTTCAGGTCGTCAGTTCGCCTGGTAGGAGGATTTTGACTTACTTTTATGATTGAAAAGTTACGGCATAGCGAAACGAACTTAGCGCAACCGAAGTAAAAAAACAAGCTTATGCGAACTTTCAAGGACAGACGCTCAATAATGAAAACCAATAAACATAGGAATACCAGCCAAACAAACAAACAGGATAAAAGGAAATAATTAAAACGAATCGCAATTGAAGCAAATATTTGTCAAAGTCAAGCAAGATAGAAATCGATTTATTTAGATCTGTAAGTTTTCTTTTGGTCATAATTTAGCAAAGGTTTTCAAAATCCATTATATATAAATGTCTATTAAGGCCCACAAATCGGTATAATAGCGCGATAACTTCAACGCAAAAGCAATTTACTTTTTATCCCTTAAATTTTATTGTGAGAATCGCTAAAAGACCTAAACTAATAACTAAAGCTCATAATGGTCCCGTCTGCCATCATTAGACAGTCCTCGTTAGAACGAAGTATTTTCTGGAATCTTCCATTATTCCGTTTCATTCGTCCGATAACTTTAATTGTCTACGCAAAGTCGTCTACGATCGAACGCGGAAGCTTCACTTCGCACATAGGTACTGCAGCGCTCGAATTCGACATTCACACACGCGCAAGTTCATCAAAACAAACGCACACAGGCGCGGCGCGTCTGCCGAATTACACGCACACCACAAACATTACATAGACGCGTGTACTGTGTACTCGCGTCGTGTGACTGTGTGCGTGACTGAGAGGGAGAGTGTGACGAAATTTCACTTTCCGTTTTGGCAACGTCGCACGGCGCCCCCCCGTTCGTCGACTTTTGAAGGGGGGTGGGTGGCTAGTTCGCTCGAAACCGACATTTTTATTGATGCCAACGCGATTCTAAATGCCGTTTTCAAAAAAGAAATTCTAGTTTTAGGTAGCAGAGTTCTAGTTTTAGGTAACTCGCCGGGTTACCAGCCTTAACTCGTTGTAATGCATCATGTTGTGTCTTGTGTTTCGGCTGGGGAGGTATGAGTTTGATTGCCGGATATACTTACAGCGAACATCTCAGTCCTCACGAGTAACACAGCACCCCGCATAGAACCGCAGATAGCATTTCTTCTCTATTGGCAGGGCCTATTGAGAAAAAATTTCGAAGAAATTGTATCTATGGCACAGAAATCTAAGGGCTACAGTGACCACATAACATCACTTGGCCCGCGTGTCTGTTTGCTACGCAATTGCAAAAAAAATATTATTTTTTAATTCATAACAAAACTGAATCTTCGCTTAATACGCTTGCGTATTTAACGTTAAACCGGTCTTTTGTTTACCTTGGATCCGATAACGGAAAGTGAATAGACTACTTCACTACATTGTTCTATTTAAGTACGCAATCGGTTGCGATAACAAAAAACATTGTTGGTTGATTGAAAAAGAAAAGTTGTAGTAAACTAACGGTACAATGTGTGGGGCATTTCAAATGCGAACCCACTTCAAAGCTCAGACGATTCTCGGAAGTGTCATCCTCGTGTGAAAGAGACACCCTACCGCCGTCCCCCTCTCACGACTATCGACTCACAAAGGGACGCGGCCGGAATACTTTTCGTACACTTTACACTTTATAAATTCTGGTCGCGAATGTAAAATTGAAAATGATGTTCCTTTTCATCGCTTAATGATGGCTGTTGATATATTTTTTTTATCAGCGTTTAAAGTCAGAAATACATGTATGAAAGGTTTGGTAAAAGATGCGATTATGTTTTTTGCATACAGCGCCGCAAGCATGAACACTGTAATAGTTAAAGACTGACGTGTGCCGTTAGTATGGGAAGATGTCAGTCAGACTGACACATAACATACTAATGACTGACGTTTAATGGCACACGTTGTCTATAATATGATGACTTTGATGAAAGCGTATGAGCTCACGGCACAGTTCGTTATTCATTAAAAAGAGACATTTTGACACTAATGCTAACTTTATAAAACGTTTTACGTTACATTTATCTCTGATATGGCAATAGATGCGTAGATTTTCATTTTTTTAATTTCTATTTTTTGTTATAGTCAACAACTTGCAAGCTCATACACAATATGGCATTGACATTATTCAGACCGTAACTGTAACTCATTAGTGCCCCACATGGACCCATTGCAGGGTCGGATCTCCTCTCACAATGAGAAGGATATAGACCTTAGTCCACCACGCTGGCCTAATGCGGATTGGTGGACATATTCGCACTATTACTCGTAAAACAAATCAGTTTATATACATCTTCCACACTATGGCAACGCGCGTAAAGAAGTATGACGTACTGGTACTCGTAACTTAGAGATTACCATTTCAAATCATCATATTATTGAAATGATACACATATCAGTCTCTGGAATTGAGTGATCTAGTCTCGGTCTATATTTTAACAATTCCGATGATTTCCGGCTACTGTAATATACTATAGGATTGAGCGCTAACAGAAGTTTCTAGAAGGTCCTAACCTAACCCTGAAAAAGCTCTCGCAATAATTCCATTCTTATGATGATCATTACTGGTTAGGCAAAGGGAAATCTTAAGTACTTGAGCCTTACACTAACTTACAGTCCTTCATAGATATACTTAAATGATATCCTAATATGTATAGGTAACTATCATAAATGTTAAAATTGACTTGTAATATTACGCGCCGTGTGAACCCAGCATAAACTATTTTTCCAACCAATTATTATTTATCCACGCATTGGGCCAGCGTGGTGGACTAACGCCTACATCCCTCTCATTGTGAAAGGAGATCCGACGATGTAGTGGGTCATTAATGGGTTACTGACACTTTTTATCCCTCTCTGAACTCAAATTCTAGAAACACGCGGACAAAGTCGCGGGCAAAGTCAAACATTTATAAGGCAAACATTTATAAGTCAAAAATTTTTGGTAGCACGGAGACCTTGGCGTTATCTTAATAGATTCCCCATAACAATGAGTTTCGGATATTAGACGATCGTTGCCAATTTATTCAGCTACGATTCATTGTTTTATGTATCGAGGTCACACCTTTGCCGACTGAAAATTTTGGCTATATTATCCAGAATATCTTACGGTTACGAGTATCAAAGGTAACCTAACGTACCTATATATATAGTGTTTTGCGGAGATTTTCTGTTGCATTAGAATTCTGCGCTATTTCACGTAGATAAAGTTAGATTATAATCTTAGTGGCGTAATGGTTAAAACGACCCAAGACACTGCGTGCAGTGCACCAGCTCTTGGGTTCGATTTCCAGTTTGGGTAGGTGTCAAGAACACTGGTGTGTCCTTGGCGCCCACGACACAGGGAATTCTAGAGTGAGGTTATGACATTAAAGCGTTTCTTTTTTTAATTTATAAGATTTATTTATTTGTGCTAGAAAAGTATTCCATAATGTAGGTATAAATAATGAATCATAAAATGATTATTCGTTTTTATGCATATAGAAACCTACTTAATCGAGGTTGTAAATAAAAAAACGCAGTCACGTAAAGGAGCCAACTGAGCGTATCTGCTGTAAAAAAACAATCAAAAAGGGTCAAAGGAAATATCAGAACAAGTGTTAAAAGACACAAAATTGATTTTTTGGTTCAAACTTATGTATGGTTTTACTACAAGTGAAATCAATTGGCTGCGCACGCTGTTGCTCTAAAAACGTTGCCCAAAAAGTCTTGGACTACTCAAGTTACTTGTGTTACTACAAAATCGATTCCGTTTTCAAACCTGCGACGGCTGCGTTCAAAAAACGCTACCATGGAACAGCCTTCGATCCAAAAAGGACAACTCGAGTTATTTGTGTCACTACAAAGGCTGTATACAATCGAACTGCAAGTGGAACCAATCGGGCAGTAGGGATGCCCAAAAATGTGTTGTATGTAAAAATACCCCGTTTCGGGTATTTTTTATGGTAGATATTCTTTAATTTTAATGCGCAAAAATTTAATTCTTATTAAAAATTAAGAATAATAAAATGTTCCATGGCACTATTTATCATTATTTCGCTATGATGTAATAAGAAATTTCAAGTTATAAAAGTAAAAAAAAATCTTAATTTGATACGATACGATATTTTAAAGTGATAATATCGTATCACTCAACGAAACGTATCGTATGGTCAAAATAACGTATTAAATATCGATATATCTTATTGTGTTTATCAATATTTCGATATATCGTATCGTAATGGGCATCCCTATTGGGCAGGCTGCGCAGGAGTCGAGTTACGCCGGACGTGGTCGCGGAAGCGGGCACCGGACGCGCGGCATTTTGCCTGCGGATGTCTTTTGTTTAAGCCGGTTGCCTGACGATGAAATTCCGCCTTTTCAGCCAAGTAAAACAATAAATTAATTGCTTATTTCCCTCTTACAGGTTCGTTGTTTCGTCGATGCGAATGCGCTTTTAATAATGACATTATTGGCGCAATTTTTATTAGGTGGCAAAAAAATTTAAAATGTTATGATTAAGTATAATTGACGCTTTCCTTTTAATAATTATTTATTGAGAAAATTGCCCGTTATTTTAGTTAAGGCATAATTTTTAGTTTAAATTACATATTATTATAAGCAGATACGCCTTATTCTCAGTAAAATTATATTATTTTATTTGTAATATATTTGTAACTCTGTTGGATTGCCACATAAATGAATAAAATCCAATAAAAATATCGATTTCACATGATTTAGGTTTTTACTACGGACCAGCCAAGCTTTCAGATGAAAGCCATAAAGCTTGTAAATGCAATTCGTTTACATAAATTGTCTCTGACTTTGATTTAAAGTAACAGCTGATTCAAGCAAATGATTGCAAGATTTTACACCATAATCCTTACATTGTGCTAAATAGAAGCCAAACTTTTTTGCGAACAATAAATTTCTTATGCGCTAATGCATTTACCTCGCATCTGCGCTTTACTCACTGGAATACAAATTTGAACTTTAAGTTGTTACGATAGAGTACATTTTGGGTGTACACTTGTATTGTATAGCGTCTTGTTGACATTTCACAGTTTAGATAGGCGAATATTCTTTTATGAACGTATATAGAATGAAAGAGGAAGACAGTGCCAGGTAAACGGCTTTGTTCGCGATGGTTGCGCAAGTTAGCTGCGATTTGCGGCCCATCGCACAATGGCTGATAAATCGACGGCTAATTTACTATATGAAGCTTGCAGCTGGTAACGCAATGTTATCGAACCGTTAGTAAGAACAATAATTAACCGACTTCAAAAAAGGAGGAGTTTATACTGTTACGTACTTAAACCAAAGTTTAAGTTGAAAATGACGTGAAAACTCGTCTTTGTATTTTAGCTCAATAATTATTTTGGATAAAGTGAGTGTATGGTATTTGAGGAGACTGAATTATACTTTAGAAGCAGCACATTAAAATATAACGTTAGATAGAGTTCAGTTTCTTCTATGTCTTACTCTATCCGAGGTCTTGCAGGTTGAAATCTTTTAGTATTCAAACTCAGGTCTACAAATCCAATCAAATTTAAGCATTGTATTCAAAACAAAAAGGTGATGTAAAAATAAGTTACGTATTATTCTATTAAAATAGAAAATGACGCTAGCGCACCCGTGTACCTATAGAAAACAATTATTCTGTATCCGGAGATTGGCAACGAATTTCGTAAGAACTTGGACTGAGAGTTCCGAATTTAAAAGCACGCATTTTTCATCGTACGTGGGCAGGAAAGGTCTCGCTCTCCGCCAAATTTCCCCATTCGACACCCCCTCCCTCCCTCGGTGACTCATTCAACCTTTGGTGAAGTTTCCCTGAAACTGCCTAGGCGGGTATGTATGCTTCAATAGGTCTGCCTCGTGTCGATGTCATTTCGAATGTTTCAGAAAATGTTCTCAACTTAGGCAGTGAATTTAAAAGCACGCATTTTTCATCGTGCGTTGGGAAGAGCGTTTTCGTCCAAACACCCTTGCCACCCCCTCCCACGGTGACTCATTCAACCTTTGGTGAAGTTTTCCGCTTTACCTATTTGGGTGGATACTACCACGGGCTTGTCATCTCGTTTAGATGTCATTTTATAAGTCTTATATTCGTTGAGACGCTTAATGCTTAATTCTTAAAAAAATGGAATACTCGAATCTATATTTGTGAACTATTTATAATAATATATTTTTGGATGAAATAAATTACCAGTAAATTCTTCAATTGCGTTTATACTGGAATCTATATACGTGAACTATTTATAATAATATCCTTTATGGATAAAATAAATTCCAAGTACATTCCTGTACCCTTTCACTTGATGATTAAAAAATGGTTTATAACCTAACGATCTCCTAAACATTATCCGAAAATAGACGTACTTTTATCTGGTTATATTTCTGGTAATAATTGTGTGTCATTATTTGTGTTGGTGCCTATTTTTAATCTGTCGGTCCATTAAAAACAAAAAGAACATAAAAATAAAACAAAATTACATCTTGGACTACTACAGTTACCTTTTTCGGTCGCCATTCTGCAAGACTGGTTCTGAAATGGACTGAGACACATACCTAGAACAAGAAAGAAGATCTATTAGTATTGAAGTATGAATAAGTACTTGAAGAAAATTTTATACTCAATATTTTACAAACACATTATTGAAAAAAAAACCATCATTTACTCTGCTGTCTCAATCAAATATAAAAATAAAAACATTATGAATGATACGATGATTCTGAGGAATGATAGCCTTACCTTAAGATGGTTACGATAAAAAGAAATACACTGTTTTATACGTAAGGTAACCTTAACCCAATTGAAAAATTTCGGAGGAAAAGATTAATAAGATATCTTTAAATAGGTACACGGGCAAGTTATATATTGACTATCATATTAAAGTATAAAGCTTGAATACTGCTTTGTTTAGAGATTCTATACTTATCTAAATAAATCGTAAAATTCTATAACAATCTAAGCACCACAACAGGTTTCTCACTAACTAAGACGCGCCTCGTAAATTTTTTCACAAAGCATTTTTCCCGGCATTTTTATCGGATAAATGGAACAATGCGATAAATCCGTCGTCAGCGCGGCAGCTGACGGCGCGGACATATGGTGCCTACTTCCTCATGCCCAGCTGCGCGCGCGCATGCTACACAATATTCGCCTGACTACTGACGTAAGGTCACTATCGATTGCCAAGCTTCTACTTGCTATAGATTTAAAATTACTTTTTCATCCCATCTATTCGAAAAGTACGACTTTGCTCCCCTTTAAGTGCGCCCAGAGTTGGTGTTTTCTATAAGAAACTTTTTAGCGGGCAGGATTGAGTTTTCCTCCCTCTTCATAAGTTGCAAATTTAAAAAGTGCACGACAATGAACTTTTCCACGCACTTTTTGAATTTGGAATATCTTAGTGTTCAGCGCCAAAGAAATCGAACAAATATTGTTTGAATAAAGACGACAGAACTACAGAACTAGAGCCCGCGTTTGTGTCAATTTTCACGGATTATTAGAAATGAGCCAGATTCAGACATTATTTCAAACACGCAGAATATAAAATCTACAACAATCTGTATTCCTAATAAAACTGTAAGTAAGTAACAATAAATTTTCATAATTGCGAAAATGTCTCAAATGTAAATATAACTTTTTAGTTGTTTTATTATCAGATACTTTTTAATTTCAATTTAGTTGTTACAGCTACACTATGTTTTATTAAATAATAATATTACATAGAATATGAGGCCCCTTTCATTTCCTCATAGAGGGTGATGAAAAGTAGAGTGTATCACATGGGACAAAATATCATTCATATAATCATTTTATATACCATAAAAATAATTTAAAAAAATTAAAGCGATATCAAAAAAGTATAAAATAAAATTTCTTACATAGTTTAGAACTACTATTTGTGAAGTTGCTGCCAAATTTTAACAATAGAAACAAAATAGTTGATACTAAAGACAACAACCTCAATATTTTTATTTCGTAATTTTTAGTTTTAAGTCCATATCACGAAAACTACTGGACCGATTTTGATGAAACTTTTACCATTCCCTAAGTTGAACAAAATACAAACAAACAAAAAAAGAACGAACACGATCAGTCAATTAGTTTCGGAGATATGCGAGGACAAACATATCTACATACAAATATAAATATATAAACCTGGTATTCTTGTTAGGAAGCCGTAATAGACCAACATAATATTGTGCAGTTCTGAGAATATTACATACATACATACGTGTCGAATTGATAAACTCCTTTTTTGAAGTCGGTAAAAACTCGTGTTCACTGACATTGTAAGGTCTCTAGAACTTAACTTAAATTTTATCTATTCATTTTAATGAGTATTTTAGGGAAGGGCGCAAGTAATTAAATAATTGTATTTAGTATGTCACCCCTTATATGAAACAAGGGGAGGCGCAGACATTTTATACTATGCTAACATAATAAACTCAAAAACCATACGCTTACCCCTAATTAATGAAGGAGAGGTCATTATAATCAAATGATATTTTGGAAGAATACCTTCAATAAAAATGCTTATCAATACCTATCGGTACTATCTAATCCTACTGCTTCAAGCCTTGGCGAGCGTTTCTTATACCTTTCGTAATGCATTACTAAGACAGACACAAGAAAGAGCCATGAGAATTTTCCTTAAATCATATAAAACTTTGATTGCCATAGGTACTTTTTTAACATTTATTTTATTTTAAATTCCTGGCATTTGACATATAATGATGCGTATAGATAAAAAATATTTGAATATAAAGAATATTCCCCTTTTTAAACATCTAATTTAAATCTTAAGTCCCATTCAATTCATTTATGACCCCAAACCTTTTTTTTTCCCCGGAAGTTTGAGTGTTACTTTAGCTTACAGAAGGTAAATATGTTTTAAGTTCTACAACATACATAGGATATAATATATATCAAAACAGTTAAAAAAGTGAGTGTGATTAAATAAACGAGTGCAAAGCTCTCGATGGAGCTGCAATGATCTGAATAAAAGTGGTGTTCGTGAGGCATCGTAGCCTACTGCTCACTGACAAGTGCGTTGCCTATTTGCAGTACTTATACGTACTTTATTGATACGTTAGCATTATCTTAATTTTAATTTATACATGTTGTGTATAACCTTTTCTCTTCAAATGCTTTAAAAAGCTGTATTGAAATCGAGTGAATTTAATGTAGATTGAAAGTTATGTAACAAACATTCTAATAATAAATGCGATTTAGAAATGAATAGAGAATAAACATAATGTGATTGAATTTTAAGACGGACCCAAGGATCTAGCGGGTTGAACTTCAATTTTAAAAAAACAATTTTATCATTAATTGTTGATTACCTACTTAATATTAATTTAAATTTAAATTAATTTTATCATTAATTGGTGTTTTCTTAAAAATATAGTTATTCAGGGCTACTTCAAACACATGGTCATCCTTTACCAACTATAAATAACCATAATCCATTATCTCCTGCTAAATGAATGATGTGACGGGTAGGTAAGTAGCGCAAAACTTACCCTTTAATTAGCGAAAGTAATTAATATTAATTTTTATCTACATTCAGATCACTCATTACTAATGAATCACTTATAAAATGGTGGCAATACATTTATCACACGCTGCGGGTTATTTATAGTGTTGTAATTGAAATTTTTTTTGCTGATATTTACTTACTTCGGTTTAATATTGACTTCATAAATGCAATAAATAACTCTTGATAGAAAAGTTATGCATATTTTCTATATTTTTATAGAATAAAATATCTATATTTAAATGAATAGCTATTGGTTAGTCTCGCTAAAACTCGAGAACGTCTAACCTATTAAGGTCAAGGAAGGTTGAAATGATAAGAAAAATTCGAAAGTAAAGTTTAATAATATTTTACAAAACGTCTAATAATATTTTTACATACTAGTAAAAGGCGCATCTGCTTCAAAGAACAAATTCTTTGATAGATAAATAATAATATCAGCTCTATTATTGAAACGACATAAGGACTCAAAATTCTAAGCCCGACATAGAACACTCGTCTACCTGAATACTCCATAAAAAAGAGGTCATCGAACTCGATGCAACAGCTGCTTCATTCAAATTTAAAATGGCGGACATTTATGTCAAAAATTAATAAATGCAAGCCGTTTTTCGTATGATGAATTGAGTATAGAACGATTTAGTTCGGCCGTTCATTGTGTATGCATCAAAGCTTTCATGTAATTATGTATGTATATCATGAGGATACCTACATGGTCGATTTATAAAATATTGCCCATGCTGTCAGTAAAGGCTCATTGAGGAGAATTTCAGTTGTCTTTTTAAGGAAAAAATAAAATTAAATGCTCCCACTTGTTTTAGTTCGGTTGTCAAAAATTAATAAAATAAGTAATTAGAAACTTTCTTACATCATTTTAAGTAAGTAAACAAAATTAGCATTTTAGCATTATAGGGTAAACGTGAAATTTAGCATTTAACATGGAATTAATTAAAATAAGTAGTAGCTAAGACATGCCAGTAATGACTAGGTAGGTAGGTACTTTATTGTAGTATTTCGACCCCTCATTAGTCTAATTTAATACCATATGTTGGCAACATTATTAACGTGCACTAAGTAACGGTCATATAAATACTATCAGTTTAATTAATTTGCGTTTTTGAAAATGGATAGTTTCGCTGTTTAAAAAATTATTTATTTTATTATGACGCAAAAATTACGATTGTAGAATGCACATTGAATACCGGCTAATGTTTGTGGCAAAAAAATATAGAACCAACTTATGTTTTGACGTGAGTAAATGTTAAGCCATTTAAATATAATTATTTGTACCTACATACTAAATAGTGCAATGTAAGTAAAGATCAAAGCTAAGCGGTGATAGCCCAGTGGCTTAGAATTCGACCTCGAATCGAGGGGTCCGGATTCGAATCCCAGTGGCACGCACCAATGACTTTATAAAAAAGTTATGTGCGCTTTATAAAATTAAATATCACCTGCTGTTACGGTGAAGGAAAACATCGTGAGAAAACCTGCATGCCTGAGAGTTCAAAAAAAATGTTCTCAAAGGCATGTGAAGTACACCAACCCGCATTAGGCCAGCGTGGTGGACGGCGGCCTACATCCCTCTCATTGTGAGAGGAGACCCGACCCTGTAGTGGGTCATTAATGGGTTACTGACTGACAAGTAAAGACCAAATGGCTCAGAGCTAAAAAAGTTCTAATTTCGTTCCAAAGAACACAAAATTAATTTCACCCTACAAATTGATAATTCGTGAAGGTTGGATACCTCTGTACTATAGGAAAAACGACAGATGTGTATCCAATGTTCCTGTTTCTCTGTATAATTAGTTATTACAAATATAATTTTTCGATGGGAACAGTGTGACATGTCAACAAAGGTCTCATTACGTAATGTGGCTGTGTTATAGAGTGTTATTTATTGCCTAGCACGGTCTAGTGGAGAAACGCCTCGAGTGGAAAAAAGTAAATTTGCATCGCCTTTAAAAAATAAGGTGTGAAAATGAGTTTGATTAGGATAAAGTTTATCTTAGTCAAACAGATTTTTAATTATTTTATAAAAGTTTACTATACTAGTGCTATTATTGCACATTTGAAAATCTTTAATATTGTAAACTTAAAAAAAATTAACAAAACAAACTTATAACTTTTTTTTTAAAATTGCTTTTTCGACAATATAAGTTAGTAAAATTTTCAAATTACTTTATTTAGGTAATAACCAAGAAGAGTCAGTCACACTTATAAAATATTTAAGAATATTTTTCGAATTCTTTTTTTAGCTGAATTTATGAAATATTTTGCAGGGGCTTTTATAATAATAACATAGATCATACGTATAACGAAAAAGCACGATAAAGTTAAGTACTAGTACAGCCATTTACAGAACTAGTATTATAATTGTGAATACTTACATAGCTTTTTATACCTATCAGCAATACGACTTAATAATACTATCACAAGAAGGTGACATCTTTATCGCTCCATTTACTTTCGTTTTAATATACGTATAAACGTACCAGGTGCATTCCGAATTCAAACATCAATCAATCGATTTGAAATTTCACATATAATTAGGTTGTTGTAACTAGAAAAGTGAATTTCTCTAACCTTGTTAGGGAAATATGTAATAACTCATTATAAAACGCGAGTCATATTTCGCTTCTCATGGTTTTGATGTAAAAAGTGTGTTATAAATAAATCAAATAAAATTATTTCACTGATAGAAATCTATGTTATCGCTGAGTAACATAAGATTTACTATATTTTCATAAATATTAGGGTTTCTAGCGCAAACTCCAATAATGTAACGCAAGGTAGTAAAAACTGACCAATAAAATTCCTTATTATATCGCGTACACTACAAAAACTATTGATAATAGAGCAAAAATGCACCGTAGGAAGAGCTGAACCAATTTGAATGCAATTTTCAATTATAGAGGAAAGCTCTAGGCAGCACACATGCTATATTTTTTTAAAAAAAACACTAAAGGTACATTGAAAACCTTACTTTATATAATTACGGTACGACTTAGCATCTAATACATTGGGCAGTGCCTGCCGGATCGACTAGTATCCAAAAGAATTTCTCTAACCTTACCTTGTTCGGAAAACGCGATTCATATTTCGTGGTGCAAGCTGTGGCAAGCGTAAGCTCTCATGGTTTTGATGTAAAAAGTGTGTTATAAATCAAATAAAGGTGTCGTCGTGTTTCGTTACTATTTGAACGAGTCACACCGGAAGCCGGCAAGGACCATAAATTATACTTTACTGTTCCCGCCGGGATCTTGTTACGTAGTAACGCACGTAATTCCGCCTCTGATCATGGGATTGACAGCCATTGGAAGTAACGTTTGAAGCATAGATTTTTATATGCCAAGATGGAGTGTTAGAATATCAAAAATAGCTCCTTTAAAAAAAAACGCTAAAAGGTAGAGCCCACCTTTACCTTTGCTTTAAATAGAGCTCCGTCTGTAAAAGCCTTTGATAAAAGTAAAGATTTTTATTCGCCAAGATAGAGTTTCAGGATATAAAAATGGAACACTCAAAATAAGGGGTCTTTACAAGGTAGGTATTCCTGAGAAAATTATGATAATAGAAAACCCTTTTATCTATTATATACCTCTGGCTATATAAAACGTTATTTACGTATTACTAAAGTGTAGTTTTTTACGTACCTTATATTTGATTTGCAATGTCGAGTAGGTGCGATAAGATATCATTGTGATTACATAGAAACAGTAACTATTATACTTACACGTAAATGTATAATGAAGCTTTGAATGTATAAACCAACAGTAGAAGGAGAGTAGGATTTTATCTATATTGAGTAAGTACATATCGTATGTCGAGTTATAAGAGCGGCAACTGAATCTCCCTAAGAATCAATAAATTTTAATTAATTAATCCGTAATTTTCTTTCTTTAACAAACTTTTTTCAAATAATGAATACATTTTTATAACATGATTTCGTAGAAGTCTCCGTATTTTAATAAAACGATTAACTTTCCCGGAATCCGTATCTTAATTTTGAATGTTTTATACAACGAAATGGTCGAAAAATGAATTAATTAAAAACAGCCGACGTTTCATAAAAGAAAAGATAATCAAATAATTTTTTTCTACCCAATTCAAAGGAATGCGGTAAAAACCATTATAATAATTATTATTACAGTCGATACTAATTAATTTGAAGTTCTGTAGTCAATTACCGTATGCCGAGACGTGGTCCTTTACTGTGAGCCTAATCCACAAGCTCAGAGTCGCCAGAGGGCAATGGAGAGAGCTATGCTTGGTATTTCTCTACGAGACAGAATCAGTAATAATGATATCCGTAGAAGAACGAAGGTGACCGACATAGCTCTGAAAGTTTGCAAATTAAAGTGGCAATGGGCTGGCCACTTAGTTCGCAGGACTGACAACCGATGGGGAAAAAAAGGTCCTCGAATGGCAACCACGTTTAGGCAAAAGGAGCACAGGCCGCCCTCCTACCAGGTGGACTGATGACCTGAAGAAGACAGCGGGAAACCGTTGGATTCAGAGGGCCCAGGACCAGGCGGAGTGGCGTCGATAAGGGGAGCCCCATGTCCAGCAGTGGACTACTAAGGACTGAAAGGGAGGAAGGAGGAGTCAATTACATTTTTATTTATTATAATAGTTGTAATACTTTTTTATAATACAGAGAAGAAATAGACATCAACTCACAAAATAACTAAGAGAAGAATGAACGAATTCTAATATTTTCAAATAAAATCCATTAGACATGAAAAACATAAAAAAACACGCCACGCACTCTACCATAAGTTTGAGTACTTTGACAAGCACACATAGACAAACATGGCATGTGCGTACATTCCGTTACGTGTTAAATCCAAATTTCAATAAATTGTAGGCAAATTTTAACTACTTGGATATCTTTAATTACAATACAGCCGTAAGCTACAAACGTGTTACAAATAAAATCAAAAGTACGTGTCGGCAGTGTTCAATCATTAAGTTATTAACACAGCATATCACCACCGTCATTAAGAGCTTCCTATTTACCTCGATCGCACATACCACCCTATCTCCCTTACCCTACATCGGTGCATAAAAACTGCAATTACCTATCAGTTGGGTCACACAATAACCAAGTTGAGACCCTTGCCAACATAACGCGACCTGCCTCGCTGCCGCGCACTTTGACGACTAAAGGTGCGGCGTGAGAATGTATGGAGGCGCGGAGGTCTAATAGCACTGGTCATACTCGAGGGGTTGCAAGCCTCTGCCGGGAGGTCGTTAGCCTAGCTCTGATTGTTCGATGAGTAGCGCAATGAGTCACTTGTGTACGTAAATAAACTGGAAAATATTATGTAGGGAAATATGAAAATGTTGAACGCAACTATGCCTAGTGTTCGCGCGTCATTCAATTGATACAACGCGTTTTTCTAAGCGCCTCTTCACGTCTATTTCTAATATTGACGCCCAGGATATAATTGCTTATTAGAGTGTCTTAATTGTGTATCGTCGTGAGAGGCGAGCTCGATAAACTAACGTAAATCGATGTTGCACAATAACTATCGAGAGACTCTTTTTATTTCCTCTAATTAAGGATGGATTTTTTCCTACAAGGGTCTTTGTTAAGTGTTATATAATGTATGAATTGTGTGTTGTATTTAAAATCGTCAGCAATATTTTCATACAGGTTCATATATTTACGATGCAAGCAAACTGGATATGAGAACAAGGTCTAGAATTTTAGACCCCGTTCGCTATGTTCCCTCTCTAAGGTGGGGGACTTGTCACATATGTAGTCAGTTTAGAACAAGCAGGGGCATATAACTCGAATTGTATATTTGCTTTCCCTATGTGCTTTGGAGTTAACTAGCGCCACGTTCACTAGGTTATGCGTGCCGCCCCCACACGCAATGTGTCGTGCGATTATAGCCCAGGATCTGGCGGACTTTTTACGAGAAGTGTTTCAGGTATAATAAAAGCACGTTAAATCGATTATTTGTAATATCCGAATACAAATAATGTGGAGGCGTCTTGAATTTTTTGCTTTTGGGAAATCGGTATTTTTCTTCGTTGTTTGAGGCACGAAGAATTTGTTAATAAAAATAACCCGGCAACTAGGTCTACATTTATTGTGTTTAGACAGTACAAATAATCTATTCAACATAATTTTATGAAGCCTCAAACACTTGTCGAAAAATGAATGTCAGCTCTTGGGCTACTTATATTCCGTACACAAAGCTGTAATAAGTCGTTGCACTCTGTAAAGCTTAAACAACTCGAAAATATGCAATTCGCAAGTCTTATGGCGAAGGCAAATGCTTCACCTCACGGTAAAGAGCAAGCTTACTTTAATACTTTGTTGGGTTTTGTATTTTGTTACCTTGTACCTCGTTTTTTCTCGCCTTCCGCGGGTACCGTAAAGAGCGTCTAAATGTCATCAGTTTATTTTGTTATTATATACGTCCAGAATTGGTTTCGTCTCTATTTTCAAATTGTTTTATTGAAATAGTTTAATCTTTTTATTGGTGGTGCTATATTGAGGTTTTTTCCGACGAATATTGTAGGTAGGTATAGTACAAGCGCTAAACACTATTTTTTGATTTGCGATTTCAAAAATAACACAGACTCAAAACTGTAAAGATTTAAAAACAAATTCTCATTTAATGCTGAAGTAAATTTCAAGTAGGTAAGTATAATTTATTTTTTAAAGTAATTTTAAACTCTTTCTCACGACAACATAACACAACAGGACAAGTATTAAGAAAAAGGCTATACGCCACGATTAAATTCGCTCTTGAAAACGCAATCACCGTCAAATCCGCCTGAAATTCACCCTGTAGGGTAAAACCGAGAATGAGTATTGAATTTCGTTGCAGGATCAATTTGATTGACGGTCAAAAGGAAGGCAGAAGGGCAGGAAAGCTCGGCTCCATTTCAAGCGTCAGGTCACCTAGTGCAGATTTATAGGTTAGGCGTACACGCGCGCCCTAATGGGCGGGGCGATTGTACATAAGGCGGGTATGTACTATGAGTACATAAGGTGAGCAAAGAAAAATCGCGAACAACGTTTTCCTAGGGAATACGGTTTACGGTAGATAGGCATATGTGCCATGGGGCTCCATGCCACAGCCATGCTAGGATTGCGTAAGATTATAATTACAACTCTGTTTTGAAAGTAGATTTTTAACATTTTCGTTTTTTTAAATTTGTGTTTAACGTTTTAATATACTTAAAGAAGGTTGAAGTAGAATATAAGCGCAGTTATTTTCATATGGTCCAGTTCTTTCTACGTACATTATCGGCAAAAAATAATTAAAGGTAACT
This sequence comes from Erynnis tages, assembly GCA_905147235.1. Lineage (NCBI taxonomy): Eukaryota > Metazoa > Arthropoda > Insecta > Lepidoptera > Hesperiidae > Erynnis > Erynnis tages. The sequence continues at coordinate 2,363,215 of LR990076.1, forward strand.
AACGAATTTTTGACGAGACGTAACATAGTCATCTTAATAAATAGTAACTAGCGTTAATTTTCCATTTTATTTACTTGTCTTATTTTACTGCCATTGCAATCAGGGTGCTTATCTTTGATATAAGGTCTTTTTAAAAAATTGTATTCAACATATTTCCATATTCGTACTTTTATCGCACTTGTAATATCATACTGGAAATATTTGAAAAAAAAAATCATCAAAAATCACTTTGATCCACTATTTTTATCTGTTACAAAATGTATCGACCGTTATCAGTTGTGTTATTTTATTTCCCATCATCACAGGACAAAAGCTACATGAAAAGTATGTTAAGCAGGGTCGGAGAGCCTTCGAGTGTGCTGGGGTCCTTTGAAGGGAAACGCAGAGTGGTATCATAACCGCTTTAATTAGGTCTAAAATGTCATATTTTCTCGTTTTCCAGTTGATTGTTTCCAGTTCAGAAAATTGGTTTATGCCTTTTTTATCAGGTCGCAGATATTCAAAATTTTAAAATCATCAATTCGAATCTTAAAATTAGAAATTATAGCTTGTGCATATTCACTCAAGAGTTAATACGTACCTATATTTACATATTTACCCCCACATAGGTAGGTACAGTCTAAATCCAAATACTTAGATCTTTTAGCTTTAGCTTAAAGAACTGTTAATCTTTTAGCAAGTACAATTATTTACTTCAACCCCTGTTGATTTCGTATTTTTTTTTAACACCGATTCATACTTAGCGTCGGTAACTAAGTTTATCACAATAATCGTGAATTTATTGAATTTTATTGCATCTTATTATATTGATAGATAAATAATCAGTAGAGAGGTACATTGCTTGTTTGCATAACTGCAATATCGTCAATACGTATAGCAACGATAGTATCGTTAGTAACGATAGTATCGCAAGCTACGTATAGTATGGTATAGTATAGTATCGATTGTTTGAGCAGTTACGAGTACATAAGCGAGAAAGCTGAATGTGGGGAACTATTGGGGCATGGTATGAGTCGCTAAACGCACCCTGCTCACTGAACTAGTCCTAGTCAGGGGCTCACAGACCTATTTGAAAATACCATTAATTTAGGTACTTCTCTTGGTGTGAAAAATATTACCATTACAACAGAAGTATGATACATGCAAAATATCTGGAGATGTTTGTGGTTGCTGAACATCAAAATTGGTGATGTGTTGGTACAAAGATAAATATATATAAAGTACCTATTGTTGAGTCACTTTAAAAGAAAGGAAGTTATCATTTAATTAGAAATGAATATCCATAGTATTAAGTATAACCTACAGAATACGGAATTATAGGAAGCTGGAAAAGAATCAAAGGTTTGATTGAACTATCTGTGACTTAGATTATTGATTTAGTAAACTACTAAACCTATCAAAACTATGAAGTCCGATTGATTCCATTGTGCTACAATAGTAACAGTAGACTCGATCTCTACGTCGCTTCCCAAGTCAAATTATTTTTTTATTCACAGCTAAAGATGAAGAATCCATAAGTTTACCTTATTTACCTCCTGCTATAAAAACATCAGCTAGTAAATGGATTGACCCCTTCATTATTATCTCCGTTTGAAACAATTATATAGGAAGAATATCCCCTTGAATATCACCCCTAGCTAAGAAAAGAGGAAAATAAAAGACGATCTTGATTTATAAAATGTGATAGGTATTCTTTACAATAAGACGTGTATTGGTTGTTAATGCGTAGAATTAGTTCTGGGGTAGGGGAGCGCTAATGAAGTGTATATACGTATAGGTATATTAAACGTAACATCCCCTCTTAGGTGCTTTGGTGAAAAATGTTTCTTTAAATTGATATTTTTTAAACTTATGTCTTAAGACTCACATATTATTATAGATTTGCGACTCGAGAAATGGGCTCTTTTTTAAAAATTACCTACGCAGAGACGCCATCTCATAGTAGGCGGTTAATTCACACATCCGTTAACCGATTTTGCGCGATTGAGCAACAAGCGTATTTATTATTTTTATTAATATAATTAATTATTAATACAAGAAAGCACAGTTTGCATAACCAACTAGAAGAATACAAGCATACCTGCATACAAGCAGGTTGGCAGCAAAACCTTCGTTTAATTATTTTATTGGCTTCAGCCAAATAAATTCCTCCCTTTAGCCCTTCGCAGTCCATTACCAGACCACTACTATATTACCAAAAAATATAATCAAAAACATATATAAACAGCGTTTTTGCTCAAGATCAAAACGGAAAATGATATTCATTTTCATGTCTATTCTGTTATTTTTTTACCTACCAAATGACGGTCTAATACATTTAAATTTTAAAATTTAAATACAAAGATTATTTTTTTAAAAGATAATTATGTAAATGTAGCGCGATAGCGTTCTTAGGGCGTTAGCGTCAAAGCGCTAATGAACTGTGCGAGCTGCGTGGCTAAATGAGTAGCCTGAAGTCATTGCTCACTGAACTAGCCCTCCTTTTAGGGTCGACCGATTAAATAGGTAGTAAAAGATAAGTTTCATCTTTTTAAATTATTGAATAAAGAATTGAGAAAAACATACGAGCGAAATATTTCTAAAAAAAAGAATAAGGCTAGATTTCAAAATAGTTCCAGATTCAAAATCATTTCACCGCTTTCATTGCTATTTTTATACAAATTAAATGTTGCAATTTAAAAAGCGAACAGTGAAATGCGTCGCAAAGCCATTCCAATTTTAAAATAGTAATAGTGGCGTCATTTAAAGAAAATATTTTTTAAATGAGTAAAAGCACTGGAGGCCAAAGCATTTGAGTAGTAGGGCGGGTGTTGCGTTATGCGTGGGCACGCACGATTTTGCCGCCGCATTGCTCTGAACTATGAACGCACCGTTTATTCGCGCGTTGGTTTACATAATGGTCGACTCTTACTTATGTTTATACCTACGCTTAATTAATCTATGCGCGGTATAAAATAGTCTTAATAATTATTATAAGTTTTATTAATATTCGTAAGATTAAATTTATTTTTGATTATTGAACACTTTTTCAATCATGAAAACCATAGATTCATTGGTTAAAAATAATGTATGTATAGTATATAGGTATTTAGGTATGTAGATATGTTTTAATAATTCTTAGAAAAAACTTAAGAATATAAAAGCAAACAGATATATATCAAGATAAAATAATATTATAATTCGAACTGCACAATACAGTAATACAGTATTAATATTTATGGTAAGCTTTCGAATCTATGGTGAATTCAAAATGCCGATTTTAAATAGTTATAGCATAAATAAATAAAGTGCATTCGGTTCGTGTTGTATGCATGGTAAGGGTGCATCAACGCACCCCTCACGCACTTACTCACACTTGTACAAACGAGTGTGTGAGTATTGTGATGCTGGATCGCTATTGGTCGGGGCGTGTGCTCGTGTGCGTACCTGTTTCGCTGTAGAAAGGAGGTCGTATAGATGTAGTTATTTATACTGTGCGTTCTAGGTTGTATGAATTAGTTGCGTGCATTGGGGTAGTCTTCGCTAGAAAAAGTATTGATTTGTGCGTAGCTCGCACAGTTTTGTGGAGCATTTGCCAACGGAGGATGACCGAATGTAATCTCCGATTTTAGTTGTTCGCACTAGTTCGAATCACTTTCCCTTGAGAAAAAAAACACGCATTAGAAAATTCAAAATAAGAATAGACCGCGGTGAACTTTTAATTTTTATGCGTGCATCGAAACCGGTCGTGTACGGCCAACCGCTTTTTTATTTTTTGTTGGCTACTTGAATGAGCACAGCTTTAATTCTTCTATTTAAAATTTTATTATCCAACGACAATAGCGCTTTTATTCCATGCAAGTTTATACGGCCACCATCTTGTGACAGCGTACGGTTTTAATGCGATGTATTTTACGCATGGCGTATGAAAGATAAAATATTTTTTTCTAAAGCTTTTTACTTTTTAACGATAAAAAGGTGTCTATAGAATTGTAACGATTTTTATCACAGCATCAAAATGTAATTATATAGGTTACTAATTATATTGTAATTTTTCCTTTTTTAGATATTTAAGGAACAATATTATTAATGAACTACATATGTATATGTAAGTATGTTGTTATTTTTTATATGCACCCAGTTTTCGTTCCATATTTAGATGGGTTTGGACGTAAACACGCGTCTGACACACATCCTGTTTGTTTTTGTGGGCCTCGTTCATATTGGAACACTCAAAATTTTTCAAAATTTAATTTCTTTAATTCTATAATTTTTACTAGACCTAGTAATTGTACCTATTAGATACAAAGTACGGGAACATAATATCATTACTAGGCAAAAAAATAGTTTAGTTTTAAGTTCACGTTTATAAAAAATAAACGACGTAACATGTATACATAAACTTTACTAAAAATACTACTTTATCTAATTAAACAAATAAGACTTTATTTACTTGCTACTGTTACAACTCACAAAACGTCTGCACCATTCCAATCTCAATACGAAAGATACACAAATTGTATCATCGCGATCAGAAGGTTAACGAGAAAAAAAAATCAATTATGCAACGTGGTAACTACGTGCAGTCAGATGGCAATGCAAGATGCATCATTAAGGTCCATTCTACCCGTTACATCAGCTCACATCAGCTGATGGTACAAAAAGTTCCACCCAACATCTGCCGACCCGTGAATCACCGGCCCTTGGCTCGTGCCGAGAAAAAAAAAGAAAAGTGTAAACTCAACCGTTATAATCGCTGTGGGTGGACTCACGTGGCGCACTTCGGGCCTCCGTTCGGAAATCGATTTTTTGTCGATCGCGCGATTTTTTTGCAATGGTATAATATGTATCAACATTTTTCGCATCCCATTTTTCGCGTGGCCCGCTTTGAATTTGAGATTAGCACGTGCTCGTGTGTTTTTTACGTTCCGTGACTAAATTTCGACGCGATGCGATACGAACACGGAGACGAAGATATTTCACGCGTCGAAAATTCTTGTTCTTTTTTCAAATCCATCTCGTCGTGGAGTACGCGCGCGAAGTCTTGTACACTTGATATTTGCCGCGATATTGTCGTGGGAGTACAGATTTCCCGCTCCGTTTGAGCCCCCACTTAAATGTAAAGGAACAAAGGTGGAGCCGTGAGTCGAAACTATATCCTGAAACAAAACCTCCATACGTTTCCCCCTCTCAAAAGCGTAGGTACAAGTAGTGGAAGCGTTACCACAGATTTTTTCTGAAATCGTAATAATAAAATGGAAATACCGTCCTGTTATTGTTCTAACTTGGAACAAAGTCATATAAAATACTTTAAGTAAGCAAATAGCAGTTAGTCTGTAATAAATTCCCTTTAATTCCGAGTCGTCGCGTCGTCGCGACATTATTGTGACATTAATTTGGACGCGAAAAAATTTCGACGATTAAAGAAAAAATATAGAGGTTTTCGTACTTACATTTTTTACATTTATTTACAATACAAAACTCTATTAAGGCAAGGAGATAACTTTATTAGGAGGAGATTATATTAGGAGAATAGTACTTAAGTACTAATATTATTGACTTTTATACTTTTAATGACTAAGTATAAAAGTGAGCATTTAAAATATATCAACCAAAATTTTCGGTAGGTACTTACCTATGTATCTACCTAACGATGCCTTTGGTGAAACAACATGAAAGAATTCAAAATATGTTTGATTCAGCGTCTATTTAGTAATAAAATAATGTAGGAATGATCTAAGAATCCAATGAATGTTTCAAATGTAACGATTCTGTATAAATATTTATTCTTACCATCTTTACGTGTAAGATGCAGCATTCCAAAGACAAAATTAAACCTATTTGCACGGAAATTAATGTTTTACAGAGCATTAGGTCAATCCATTTTTAGCTTATCAGGTATGCAAATTTTAATAATAGAATAATTATTTAAACCTAAAACCTATTTCAGTTTTCAGGGATTTCAGTTTTGTACACGCCTCTAAAGAGATTTTAGATATAGGCTTGGAAACGATTCTAAATAAGTTTAATTTCAAAAAATTATCAGTTCAGTTCAATTTCAAAATCAGTATCAGTTTCAAAAGATATCAGTGTCCAAGCAAATAATAAAGCAGCAACAGTGACTGAAGAAATCAAAAATAAAAGAGCTATACCTACCTCACCTTTAAAGCATTAAGTCCTCGTCATTACGATAACATTAACTGAACAGATTACCGAGTAAAGCCTAACGTATCAAATCCCTCCAGCTGCTTATGAAAAAACACAATCAAACTTGAAAAAAGAACACCTTTACCCGACAATAGATACAATCAGATCGACCCTGATAAAGATCCTAGTGCAGCGGTTCTCAAACGGACATTGCCCGTGCTTTGTAACTCGTTCAACTTTGAGAAATAAATAAGTGTTTTAACGAGCTGAATGATAGCTGAGCATGTTGAACATGATTCGGTTGTTACAACGATGCAGTTATAAGATGAATACTGTTTATATTTAATACATAAATATGTATAATTTTAAAATTAGTCCTGCATAGTCCGACCGGGATTTTTTGCACACCCCACCATATATACATACTTTATTACTAACTAGCTTCCGCCGCGATTTAGTCCACGCGGACCTAAGAACTTGACTCAGACAGGGATAAAAAGTATCCCAACTACTGATCAAGGTATCAATCTACCTGTGTACCAAATCTCATCCAAATCTGTTCAGCCGTTTTTGCGTGAAAGGGTAACAAACATCCAGCCGTCCTTACAAAGTTTCGCATTTATATTAGTAATAGGAATAGTACAGTTTGAGTGCGAGTGTCCTAGAGGTGTATCCTATGGAGCAGCTGCCGCGCACATTGCGCTCGTGCCGAGATAATGTGGGCGACACATGAGGAACGGACCTATGTGTCAATAAGGGTTTGTTGGGCTTTTTTGAGTTATTGTATTGATTTTATGTGTGAAAAAACGATTTCACTTATTTTCAGCCAGATCTATGTATATTATTTATTTCAAATTATAAGCGTCATTTTCAGTAGGTACTGATGAGCTGAATGTTTCACGCCTAATTATTACGTCTTGAATTGCGTTCAATATAGTCATTTCAATTTTCCACTTTTTATTATTGCACACCGCGCCACGGCGTTGCTCTACACTCACGAAATCTCAAATCAGCCATTTTTTTAAATTTCCTTGTTATTAATTTCGAATAAGCATTAAAGCGGATGGGTGAGCGGTTTTTTTATATAGAGACACGCTATGCAGACTCTACATTAGTTCTACATGGATATGTAGAACTTGTATTATTTTTAGTCGGTAGATCAGTAAATTGAATGTAATTAAAGCGAATGGTGCCAGACCTTAGTCGTAAAATATAATGATTTAATCTTGGAATTTGTAGCAACTGAATATTATCTATTTAATTTATTACTCAACGCAGTTTTAACTTACACAAGTTAACATCCTAAACAAAGTTATTAAAACATCAAGAACCTCACAACATCTTCGTTAATTGTACAATACGTAACTTTCCAAATATTTAAGACCACTAAAGTGTTTGAAAGTAGGCTTTAAATAAAGTGATTCCAGTCTGAAGGATCGTCCCCCTACCCCCTTTCACGGTGGTTGTTTTAAAACTAATTTGCTAAGTTACTTCGCAGCCCTTAACTTATAATCGTAAATTAAGTCAAGTAGGTTTCTTGCCCTCTGCTTTCTGAAGAACTTTTTTGGTGGAATTTGTTATTTCTGGTCTGAATTGTATTTACCTACGCTTAGGCATAGTTTAGATGTTAAACACAAGAATGGACATCGTTTATTGATGCGTCTTTAAGCTACGAGTATTAATGATCCAAGGGTCTTTTATCCTCTCACATTGAGAAGAATGCAGGATTTAGTCCACCACCGCTGGCCTAATCCGAGTTGAAGAACTTCATATGCCTTCGAGGACATAATGGAGAACTCTTAGACGTGTAGCCTTCTTGATGGAGAACCCTTTCCGCGGTGTTTCCTTTAAAAAATATAATTTTGAGAAACTTTAAGTTATCCTAAGGCGAGAAAACGTTTATAATTCAAATATATTTTTAATTTGAACTTCTTAGGCTTTTGATTCACGGAAAGATTTATTCTCCACGATGTAGGATAAGAAAACGTTTTTAAGCATTATTCGCGATCACGTTTCGTTGATAACTCGATCTGATATCACTTTCAGGGAATCGATTTCTTTATTACGAAGACGGATGGCGAAATTGGCAGGCTACTTGGATCGACATAAGTATTCTATAGCTATAAACGTCTTCTATGTGATAGGAATAAATTTGTATGTATTACAACGTTATGTTTTGCTAGAAGGTACTAATGTGTGAACGATATTATACAGATATCTTTAAATCCTGAAGTCAGTATGTTTTTCATGGCTTGTGTTTCGGTTAGGGAGGTATCGTCGGCGGAGGCTTTACTTTAACCTTAAACAGTAACCATGATTCTTAATTGTAGTGATTTCTACTTGTTGGCCATAAAAACATTAGCAGACTATTATGTTTATAACCATTATTAGTAGTTGCACAAGTATTTACGGGATATTCACCGCTATTATGTTAGCACTGGTAACGGATTTATAAGGAGTGAAAGGCTTTTAACAGTTTTTTCGTAAAATATTTACCTACACGGACAAACGAAAAGAAATCTGAGATTGTCAAAGATATTTTCGCGCGCTATTAATTTCAGCTCAGTATTTTTATGACCGTTCTATGTTAATAACTTGGTCCTCAAATTGCGATTACAAAAATATTTTGCTATTATTTTATGACCATTTCGGAGTAATAAAAGTGCTATTCTGATTACACTGATCCAAATTACATAGATAGGTATTTGAGTCAGCTGTTTTTATAGGTCTCTCTTGGCAATTTGTTAACAAAATGACAGTAATGGCTAATTTACCATTAGTCTCAGATCGAATGAACTACTAAATCTTTTCGTGATTTGCCTCTGCTTACAAACAATATCTAAGCTATAAAATGAAATAGATAATTATGTAATAGAATGTTTTATAGTGAATCAAAAAGTATATTTAGGTGGGTACATACTAACAGTTCTTAATTTTCATCAAATAAGTGCCTAATCAGAACTTTTTCAGAAAGTGATTTTGTTCGGTTATCGACGTGTTAATTAAAAAAGCTTTATTACGAGTAACTTACATAACTAATGATCTAAGATACATACAATATTTACGGGCGACTTAACTACACACAACAATAGATCTACTTTGAAAATGGCATTCCCATTCAACGTACCAAGCGAGACACATTACTTCCGCAGCCATTTTATAGTGTCCGTGAAACGTCGCCGTGTCGACAAGATGGCGGTACTTAATCTATGCAGACGAATAAATTAATGCAAATGGAGGCGCGTAAATAAGCCTTACATTCCCTTCGTATTTGCGTCATTCAAATATCGAATGTGGATTATTTCAATGGCTTTTGATTCTGTTGTTTCAGTGTAATTCCAACATCGCCTATTCGAAATTAAAGGTTTTCGAATAGCGACCACTGTTCGGCAAAAGGAGTACAGGCCGCCCTCCGACCAGGGGGGGCTAATGACCTGAAGAAGACAGCGGCAAACCGCTGGATTCAATGGGCGCAGGACCGGGCGGTGTGACGTCGATTAGGGGACGCCCATGTCCAACAGTGGACTACGAGGGGCCGTAGCTAATGATGAATAGGTCTAAATTGGGCGAAATTTAGGATTAGGCGCTAAGGAACGCTTGGATGAATAACTAAATTAATTTAAGATATTAAACTTTATAGCAAACATCATGTAAGATTTATATAAGTTGTAATATTTTACGAGTAAGAAGATATGGATCTGTTATCGAGCAAAACAATAATTTACGAGGCACTTAGCCAAAACAACAAAATTTTTTGTAAGGTATTCGTGCAGGCAACAATTTTTTATTCACTAAGGGGACAATTATTTTGATATAATGTCGTAATCAATCGCTTTTTTGTTCATTGCATACATATTTATGGACAGCAGCGAAGATAATTGAAGTATGTTTTTATAAGTAGTAACAACGTTATTATTTAAAAATATGACCAATAGTTATATTGAAATTTATTTTATCTCGCTTTAGTGACTACTGACAGCTAGTGCGTGTAGGTTAACTTATATGGGAGATTCTTTTGGTGTCGTTTCTTTATATAATTTGTCCATTTAAAGCTACTGTTAAAATTACCAAATTGAATGCATATTTATTTGGTATCGATATATTAAATTCGTTTGTAGTGTTGGTTTTTACCCACATCTTTTATTTGCGTCAACCTACAGAAATAACTGTAAGAATAAGAGTCAGTGATGTACCACGAATCCTCTTAACGAGCTATAAACCTTTTTTCCTGAAAAACTCCTGTAATTTTAAGTCAGAGCTTCAGCGTCAATTAGGATACTATTATAGAGCTGTCAAAAACGCTGGATATTTGTTACTCTTTCCCCTAAAAATGGTTGAACAGATTTGATGAAATTTGGTACACAGGTAGATTAAAACCTGGATAACTGGAAACTCAAGGTCTTAGATGACTATATACGCTAAATAAATAATAAGACAATAAATTCATGTTTGTACGATGAATCGTTTAGTAGTTATTAAGGTCAGACGATATAGACCAATTCGTTCTGACATGGTAACCGGTGCATGATAACGATTTTAAAGACGTTTTACGTCAAAAACTCAAAAGCAGTGCAATATGGACGACCTGAGTGGCGCAGTGGTTAAACGCCGGTGCGCTGCGCAAAGGGTCCTGGGTTCGATTCCCAGCGGTGCAGATATTTGAATGATGAGTTTAAATTTCTGTTTCTGGTCTGGGTGTGTGTGTTACTATCTTGTGTGTGTCCATGGCACCCACGACACAGGGAATCCTAGTGTTGGGCTATGAGTGTGAAGCGATATGTTATTATATTTATTTATTTATTATAATATAATATAAGAAAGCAAATAAAATGATAATAGAGACATACCTTTTTCTCCGTCAACTTCTCACACCGGCGCTGCTTGCAGATCTGATGCGACTTGTCGTTGCGACAGGGCGCGCAGTCGCCGCAGTTGTCCTTGCGTTGGCAGCCTATGCACTCGCCGCAACGCTTCCGTTTCTTCTTCGTCTGTGATGGACACCACTGTTATTGAGTTGTGGTATTTGTTAGCAACTTGTTGGACTGACTCGACATGTAACAAAAGCCTGACCGGAAGAATCAAACTTCATTTATGGGTAGTAAACTTTATTTATAGCTGGTAGAGCCATAGTAGCTCCCCGGAGAGGTATCTTACCGCCACCCTCTTAAGCCGTCGTGAACCATGTACCTACTACATGTCTTGTATTTCGACTTAGGCGTGGTTGCAGATAAATAATTTGTTTGAGACGAACTTCACAGTCCTTATTAGTAGCAATTTATCCACATATTACGTCAAATAGGATTTCTTCTCTATTAATTTCAAGTTGGGTACCCATATGGTACCCATGTGTTCAGTGACAACGTAACATCAGGTGGCTCGCATACCCGTTTACTACTCAAATAATTCAACAAAATTAATTTAAAATGTTATCGATCTCTGCTTAATACCGTACACGTTGTATTTCCAAGTTCAAACTATTTTGATTTCTATTTTCAAACTTCAAAAAAGGGGCAATCATATACGTTATTATCATTAGTTCTCATTCGGTTTCTCGACAATAAACTTAGAGATATGTACTTATTTAAGTACGAGTACATATTATGTCGTAAAATATGTGAATCGCCGCGCTACGAAAACCGTAGCGCATTGGTACGAGTACGTTAAATACTCTCACAGATACGTAGATATAGAATCAGTGCCCCGAGTATGAACACTATAGTCAAAGTATTCGTATATGTAGTTAATGAGCCATTACTTTGGGAAGGTGTCAGACAGACTGACACATGACTTACTAATAACTAACGTTTACCGCATAAATACTTTTACTAGAATGAATCCTTCCCATTTACCCACCCGTTTGTGTTGCTGAACTTTATGATGAGTTAAAATCCAGACTTCACCTTATTAAAAGGTAAATTACTAACTATTTTTATGATTGTCGTTTTTAACTCCCGATTCTCGGTAGAAAGTATTGCAATTATTTGGCAGACGATTTCGGCACTAACAACGTCTGGCCCGCTCGCGTTCAGTCGTGACGGCTACTCCTTCGATTCCCGGCGAGATAACTCTGTTTACTGTATTATTTACGGGTCATAAATGTAATGTAATCCCTTTTCGTACGGTGTTCTTGATGGTCATGCGATATGCTTTAAGTGGATAGTACAATCTTTGTTACTTTATGTGTTTTTCAACTTTCTTCGCCACAGCAGTTATTATGTAAGATACGCTTTAATGAGTGGCGGTTTAAGGAATTTAACATGTTTTATTTGCTAATAGGATTGTTGTTAATTGAGTGAAAAATAACCTAATTTGAATAGGCTTATCTTAAAGAAGAGGTAAATGATATTCGAGGGGAACCTATTATAAGTAGATAACAAATCCTAAAAACTACAACACAACCTATCTTTTGCGATTTTAATTATATTATAAATATAAATTACTTCTTTATACTAGTTAATCGCACATCGTCTTTTATTACGCATCTATGGTCGTAGCTAACAATTTTGCCAACTTGCCTACCGAATTGCAGTGTTTAACTCAGCTATTCACATTATATGCCTTTATTACTCTAGTTTCGCATTTACAATATGGAATTAGTCCTTAACCATAAAAACGTAACAGCTGTGATGCGTACGCCATTTTCTCCCGCAATTTTAAACGCAATAGCTTGTTATCAGCGAATGTAATCGAAATCGTCCGATTGTTCCCGACATACAGCTGACTGTTTTAAATGGAATTTGTTGCGTTTAGAATATTCGCCCGACTGCTCGGATACGGTTAAAACATGAGGACCTTAACTCGAACTGCAATTCTTGGCTATGTTAGAGGATTCGCAATATTTTTAACGTAAATTTAATTTACAATAGCAAATGATATCATTATGAGCGTATCCTCAGCAGTGTTTTATTTTAGTGTTCTTTTATTATTCGATTAACTTTAAATTTGTCTCAATAAGTCTTACATTAAGTTTAAGCTTTATTAGGCCTATTCATATTTTTTGATATCAAACATGAACAGATTCTAAAACTGTGTTACTAAATACTACAATTAAACCGAAATAAAATAACAGCGGTTTATTTATTAAGAATGTACTGAAATGATGAAATGTTAAGTTGTAATTAATCAGGTATGTTCATAAATCATTAGGCGACCATACTAGACAATTATTTAGAAGAGGGTTATTGCTAAGGATGTAATAAAAAAGGTTTGTATACGTATATCTACTTCTGATACATTGTCGACAATACCAACTCGTAACGTGAGCCGTCAATAAATCGATAAATGCATGACTCTGCCATCCATATTTATTGTCAAATGCTCTAATCGCTAAGATATCCGGTACAGCAGATGTTCTTCACTACTGGCTAATACGGCCATGCCTCCTTCCGAGTAGACCAATTAACTTTTCATACCTGCCTACAAAGTTTCACTAGGAATGCATTAAAAACTTTTATGGAAATTACATATCTTGTCAATTAATAAAATGATAGCTCAGGTGTAGATGACATTTTGAGGCCTATTTGAAGACTGGTGTCAATTTATTTACGCCACACAGCTGTGAATGACGTTAAATTATATATCATTTTGTTGGGTTGACGATCGGTTGACATAAAAATATATTTCAAAGCTAGCAATTTAGTTGTTCAGCTTCATAATGCTAGCAAAAGCTTGTCATTCCTATATGTGTAATTAGCCATCCATAGTCCATTTTAAAACAATACAGAAAGCATATTATAATAATTACATCGATAATCAATCCTATTATAGTTCCTGAATACTTGTAGAAATCATACGAAGGTATAAAAGCGGCGGATTAAACTTTATAGACCATAGTTTTTATAGTTTATAAACTAGTCTGTAAATGACAAATCTAAAATTTTTAAACGCACACGCACTACGCCTGTTTACTCTAAACTACCATAAATAAGTAACATTTATAATAGGAACTAGAAGAAGAGGAAAGTAATACTTATTTTACACCACTGTAAGATACTAATGTATCGTAGATATTTGCTTCCAACGCTTTAGTCAAAGCACCACAGTACTTAAGTAAAGCTAAAATCAAATCAAAACTGTTGTTAAAGTAATTGTATCATTACATGGATAAAAAAGTTAAAAATCCAACTTTGATAAAATTAAACGCATGTGATATCCACTTTTTATAATTTGTAGTAGGTAATTAAGTATTTTAACGTCTAGTTGGCGCTAACACTCCAAAGTGTCGTTTACCTAAGTCTTAACAAAGAAAACTCATTAATCCCGCTCCTATAAAGTCCTATACATCTTCTCCGAGCGGGCCGGGATAATATTTATTTTTTCTAGTTTCCTCAGCACTTAGACAATAAATCAGTGGAAATTATTTCGTCTCTTCCGCTCTCTCTGTTCGTTCTTTGTTTCTTGGAAACTTTCGCAATGGGTTTCCCCCGCCTTGACTCATTCGTATAATGAGTTGTGAATCGTATACTAAACTATACATTATTATAAACGTCAGTGATAATCTACTTTTAACGTTGATCTAACACAAAATCTAACATTACTTTAAATGGTTTTAGTTATTGTTGTGATGGTACCTTGCAGTTCAACAAACAGCAACATGTTCTTCATGTTTTGTGTTTCGGCTCGGGAGGTATCAGAGATACTGTATTTTTGTCCTCATGAGTAGCATAGCACACTCATTTTTCATAATATCTATTGTAAACATGAAGATGTCTTTCATATGAAAACAGAGCGACAGAGGAGGCTGAAGAGTGATATCTCGCATTGTAAAATCATGATCAAGTTTTCTGTAAGGCTGTAGGTATAAAAACAGGTAACAAATAAGGAACCTTATTTGCGACGTTCGGCATTCTTAAAACATTTTATAAGTAATGGCGTAATAAATTGAACTAATTTAACTCGATTTTCACTCTCCTACATGGTGACGGCTACCAAATTGCCGTAAAATATTGCTATACCCTTCGGCGACAGCCGATAGCCCAATTATGAATATTAACAATAGCATGAAATAAAAGCATTTATCTTTACAATTACGATGTCACAAATACAAGGACAAGAAGCTTATCATTAACGTATTGCTGTAATTGGTGTTTTCTGTTAAACAAATTACCCGAAAACTGCCAAAAATATTCAGTATTCACGCGAAAGCTTTTAATATAATGTTATTCTTCAAACGATATCGCATGACTCGAATTTGATAAGCATAACGGTTCTGTTTTTAGTTTGAAAATTGCAATTTTATGATTAACATTTGCGTGCAGGTAATGAGGGACTCGATAAAATCTTTATATCTCGTACTTTTGCAGAACAATTGTAGGGTCAGTCGCTCCAAGTGTACGCTACAGACAATGGACATGCTTGCCCCAAAATAACTATTTCAAGAAAGTCAAACGTAGGTCGTATCCTATTGTGCCTAGGTCGTCGAGATATATTATCGCAAACAATACTTAGATGTAATTGTACATTTTTGGCTTGAAGTGTTTAAAGACTTTTTGAATACCGGTGTTTTCTCTGTCATTTGTGTTATTTAAATCAAAAATATGTAGATTTTCTATAGGTGTACAAGTTCTGTGGCAGCGGAGATTAACACGGATAATTTCTAGTCTTTCAAACAAAATAAAAAATGCCGGAAATCATCATACCTGACAAATTATGACGCATTACTTACTAGTCTATGCAAGAGAAAGAACAAAATTCTGCAAATTCTCGGTACAGAACAAGAGAATTTGAGATATTTTCCTCTTTACAGCCAATTAAGACATCCTTTCGTGTTCGCCGTTTAGGCTAACATCTAAACGTTGTCCGGCAAAAAGCTACGTTCCGCAAAGGCAATTAGTCGCAATATAGTTGAGTCTAGCAGCTGCCGAGCGCAAAGGTGTTCGTTATTAGACTAGGAACTGCTGACATTTATTGCCAGAGGAATGTCGTCTCAACCTGGACCTATTCTAGTATTTAGACGAGCTTTTTCAATATCCTCGTATCGAGGATTATAGGAAGAATTCGCGACTGAATCCATTATCTAACACAACAGCGAACTCAAAGGTGTTGCAAATTAGATTCCGCGTAGCGAGAGAACGTGAAAATTGCTCCAACAACGTTTTCGCCGCCATAAAATAAAGCCATGAACTCGACTAGTGTTAAGGCTTATAAAAGTGCCGCCTAATTGCACTCGCCCTTAAATTTGAATGGAACTCATAAAATTTTCTAAGCAGGACACGCGTAAATCGCCCGACTTTAATTTGTGTTTTAAACGAGAGAGGAAGTTAATTTATTGGCGGAGCAAGCGAATCGGCTAACTATTAAATTTATCGCCGCGAAGACAGAGAGTTCGGCCATTTCGAAACTCGGGACCGAGAATAAAAACTGCTCCCCGAATAATAAAAGGTGGAATTACTGGGAAAGTTTCGCTTTTTCGGGATCTCTCGAATATCTACTTTCAACGCCGTGTAGTCGGATGAAATTCAGAGAATTCTCATATCTTTCGTCGAATATTCAGTCAGCTTTTCGCAATTCCCCAGCGTCTTGTTTACGCAATTCGCCGATTCGTGGAAAGAGAGATTAGTTGTCGTGTCTGATTTTATTGTGTACGTTTGAACTTGGTCTATACTACGCGTACAGTTTGTTTAATCTTGAAACACAAAGTGAAATATCCGTTGCTCGCATCTGCTTATGATCAATGATATTCAATGTCAGTAAATGTTTAGATCTGGCTAATCAAAAATATTTCTTTCGCTTAGAAAATTGGACTCACCTGTTTTTCACTGGATATGTCGTCAAGCTCCATCGGCCCAGTGGCCATCGGCGGTGGTCCATGCATAGGTGACTTGAAGCCTGCAGTGGACGACACTGCTGCCACCTGCCCACTACTTTCCGAGCCGACTTCCATATTCGATCCATCCGATTCTGAACTATTCGCTCGCATTTTCCGCCGCTCCTTCTTCCTAAAGTCCGATCTCGTAGGTGATGATGCGCTCCCGAAACCATTAGTCTTCTTCTCGTAACCATTATCGATTAGCATCGGATTCTGGAAATTACTATGATGTAGCCCGTTAGGCGTGTATTTATCTTGAAGGGATTTCACGTCGAAAGGTTCATTCTTTAGAACGTGTACTACGGTCGGACTTTGGATATTTTGGATTATACTCCCGTTTTGATGAAGGAGCGTTCCGTTCTGGTGCAAAATTCCATTTTGCGTCGGAAAAGCGTTGATGGTGGCGATGTTTGGCTGGTACAGCTGTATGTGTCGGTCGTCGATGTACGCCTGGCCCGCCACTTGAGTTAGTTCCCTGGCTTGTAAAGGTGCCGGAACGAGAGGGTAACTCCTGGCGTTGACCGCCGTAAGAGTGTGGAATGTTGTGGCGTTTACTGGAGATAGGGTGGTTAGAGTGGTAGACAGGGGAGTCACTTGCGCCAGGGTGGTTAGGTGCGCGGGAGACGACGGCGTGGTGAGCTGCGTGAGTTGGGTTAACTGACTAGGACTCGCGCTGGGCGTCGGGCTGGCCGTGACCGGGACGGGGGTGACGCTCGGCAGCCCCGTCTCCGGTATGACAGTCGTCTCCGGAAAAGTTTGAAACTGGCTCTGGAAGGACGGCAGCTTGTTGGCTATCGGCTGCAGCGTAACGGATTGGTACTCCAAGGGCGATGCGAATCCTGCTCGCAGGATCGCATCCTTCGAGTTGACCGTGATGGGCATCGACTCCCACGGTCGGTACTGCGGCTGGCTGGCGATCACGGAGACGGTGTCGCCGTGTCTCTCGTAGTACTCCCAGGCGGGGTCGATGAGCCGCGTGTCGGCGGTGAGGATGCGGTGCTCGTCTGCCATGTCGCCGAACGTGGAGAACGGCGGTAGGTATGCGCCCTCAGCGCCCGCCTCGCTCCGGAGCGTCTCGCTCATGACGTGATACCCCGACGCGACCTCATCGCGTCTTTTATCTCTTCTCGCGTTTCACTCTTAATACAAAAATAAGCTCTACTAAGTCTATTTACGTTGTACTGAACACTCGGAACTGCACTGGAACTTGATAATTTGTACTCTGAACCTTGCTTCTTAAATTATGTCCGCAGTATACTAAATAGCACTTAAGTTACGATTATACGGCACACCGGTTGACACTACACTAATCACGATATCTTCGATTTCTCACTATGAAATAAATTATGTAAAAAATCCTTAACAACAGGCAGATAACTTAGAGTCTTACGGCTACGGGCTTATAAAAATCTTTGGCTGACTTTTTAGAAAATGCTCGAGGAATTGGTTCGTTACTAATTTGTTAACTATCGATAAAATATTTTGTGCACTCGTTTAACGAACTATTTATTTTGGAACGTTTAAATACTGGTCGTTGATAGATTCTTTCTTAAACTTCGCTCTTGAAGGCTTCTTTTTATTGTAAATACCGATCACTTCAGACTTAAATTAATTTGTACTGTTTGGGAGTTAGCGTATACTATTTGCTTTAAATTTTTATCGTTAAAAGGTTTTAAAAAATAGTGCTTATATTAGATTTTCGAAACGAAAGATATGACTGGAGGCTTTGGTTTGAGGATTTCGTGGCTTTTGGTTATTGTTTGTTGAATTCGGTTGTTGCAGCTTAAGGCGGAGGCGGGCCGATGTTATCCGTGCGGCCTGCACCAATCTGGAAAGACGAAAAATAAATTAGCATCATCCATATTTTATAGTTCTTGTGTCAAAGCTTAAATAGAAACATGGTTTGAAATTACGAAGAATGTGTTGCCGGGTAACGAGGCAAGTTGCGAACTAATTTTATCGGATTTCAATTGTCAGTCCAGATTTAAAATTGTGAGTTGTGGGCACCGAGGACATAAAATCTTTAAAATAAGAATTAAGAAGACCCCACTTACTGAAACAACTTCTTAGTCAAACTAATAACTAAAGCATTACAGAAATGATTGATAAGCATTACTGAAATCTCCATTATTAAAAAAATGGGATAAGGATCTTTAAAACTCCCAATTTGGAATTTAGATGTGAGCAATTTTTACAGGATACGTAAAAAATTCGGTCCCTTATTTCTTCCGGCAATGGTTATATGTAGCGGCGACAGTTATGCAAATGACGACTAACAGGCGAACGGGAGTGTGTAGGAGAGTGGAGAATAATGGCAACACTTCGACATGTTTACCGCGTACCACAGCGCATGCGCGCCCGCTGTTTTGAATTACGCGCGAATCGATGGCGCGAATTGCTTCCCATGAATTCAATAGATTGTTAGTTATATATTTGTTTTTTTATAGCGATGGTCATTTGATTTCAAACCTGTGATATTACTAGCTCGTGACTACATCAGCATCGATTTCAGTAATAGTAACTCGTATGTAAGCTTGTAAACAGATTTGTAGTCAAAAGAAGGATGGATCATTTGTAACCCATGTTCTTGCAAATAAAGATATTGAATGAAATTGTATAATAAAAAACATATTTTTGAGATGCTTCTAGACTCAACACTGCGAGTTCATGTGCACATAAGAGAACATTCAAAGAAGTTAACAGACCGTTAACCATGCTATCGCTGGTAACATTTCTGCCCGTGACGTCATAGCCGACCTGACCCCGATACCCCGTGCGTGCATCCCCTGGTGTTTATCCATGCAAGTATATCAATAAAATACCTCTTTTTGTCATCGTTCTTAAGGAAAATCTTGACAGTTCCTTAAAGAGCGGCGGTATCTTAAAAGTTTTTTTTCTTTCTGGTATTGGCCGCGTCCATGGACAACCAATTTCCAAAACCATGGCCAATTTCCGTCAGTCGGGCCGTTTGCCTGTTTGCTTGGTTTTATTTATAAAAAAGCTATTTGTTTAGTTACTCATATTTAATCTAGCAGATAAAAGTTACTAATGTATTCTTACATCAAGTTGTTAAATTTCAGAAATTTTGGTCTTATTAATATCTTGATGTTTTTATAATATTTCAACAGCGATCTTTATCTTTCCTTAAACGGTCCTTCAATTCTGGTTAATGTTACCATTAAAGTCATTCTTTATCTTTGGTATTTAGATACGTTTATTTGCTTCTACATATTAAAAATACGGTACAAAAATGCAAATGCCTCTCGCATTTTATTATTTAGTTATTTGTTTACTTATATAGTTTTCAGCGTATAAACTCAGGTTTCCGGTGGCAATACATTAGTGGCGACATTTCCCTCGCCAGGCGTTGTGACTCACCGCCTCATTTATGTTCTTGCTTTATTGATTATGGCCACTACTTGGAAGGAAGTCTATCGGTATTCTTGCAGAATAGAAGGACCGTAAACGTGAAAGCAACCTAGTCATGTCATTTAGAAATCTGAAGTCAATGGACAACTAAATCAGCCCCTAAATAGTACTGATGTGCTCTTTACATTTGGCTTACCTCCGTTCCGCCGATCAGAAGTCGAGAATCTAAAGCTATTTACGTATGTAGTACTTATATGTTAATATCAAAGATTGTTAGTGGATTTGTGAAACGGTCGACTATTTTTTAGGTTTTTTTAAGTTTAAGCAAACAGCACTGAAGTAGGTACTTTACTGAAACCATTTTCAAGTCCCACTGCTAGGCTTAGGGGGAGGCCTAAATTATACTAAACCACGCTGCCCCAACGTTTTGTGAAGGTGCTCTAAAGACCTGTCAATCTAAATGTAAGTACTAGATATTTCAGGGCGGATTATAAGAGCGGCGGATAGGTATTAGGCTAATTTTACCACTTGAAATATTCTCGTGCCGTAATTTCCGAAGGCGAAGTGACTCAATGTTCTTGCTTTATTGAATGCGGCTGTTCTACGTAGACTAATAAGTTTACCGTTTATCGGTTTAAATTTAATTATGAGAGTAGGTATTAAGTATTACGTAGATAAATTAGAAGCGTCTTTACTGGTTCACTTTGTTGCTAACTCTTTTGTAACAATTCCAGTGCGTGTTTTGCTTTATAACTACCTTTTATAGTGCGGCGTGCGGTCAGTAATTGATTGAGGAGTGTTTTTCATAGTTCATCGAGTAGTCTGTATGCTCATTATAATAATATGTATAATGTTTATGATTAGATTAAAGTTGACCCTAAAAAAAAATCACAGAATTACGTTCTTTGGAAAGTCTATTTAAACTTTCCAAATATTCATCATTCACATTCATCTATTTAAACAAATGGAGCTCTGAAATATAACGCCGGATTTGGTCTCAATAAGCTATCGCCGGTTATCCAGCTACCGGATAACCATGAGCGACACCTAGTTGCCCATCGTTCAGGCCTTTTCGCTGTTGTAAATTATTTTGGTCTGAATACACATCCGACAAGCGACGTTAGCCCAGTGGCGTAGAATTCGGCCTCTTGGTCGAGGGGTTCGGGTTCGAATCCTAGTCGCACGCACCAATAACTTTCTTAAAAGTGTGCGCTTTATAAAATAGAATATCACCTGCTACAACGGTGAAGGAGAACATCATAAGGAAACTTGCACGCCTGAGCATTCTCTATAAAGATCTCAAAGGCCTGAAGGCCACCAACCAGTTTTAGGCCAGCGTAGTGGACTAAGACCTGCATCTTTCACTTTATAAGAGAAGATCCGACGCAGTAGTTCACTATTTGCATGACCACTATCTTTAACGGTCCATTCTTAAAGTATCATCTAGGTTTCTAGTTTTCTACAGATGAAAACATCAAATTTGTTCGCGTAGCAATGCCCGAAGTATGCCGTAGCACATGGAGTCGTATTCGTGGGCGTATATCGGTTGTAAACAAACTAATAATAGAAGGGTACGCTCATAGTAATGGCACGCTCTATTTCGGCGCCACTATTTTAAGGGCAACTATTTTTAAAATGTTTCAATTTAAAATCCGTGTCTTTTCAAAGCGATTTTATTTTTGTGCGGTGTATTTTTGGCGGATTGTTATCAGCTTCGTTTTTGATTTTCGAATGCCGAATGGCGTCCATTTTATTTTTTGAAAAGTTTGTTTATCGGAATCTGTGACTACAAATTATGAATACTTTTGTTAAATCAAAATACGTTTCCATCTCTTTGCAATAAATTCGCCAGGTAACGAACTGACTCAATATACAATTTAATTATTTCTTTTCCTCCCCTCAACCCTTCGTAGTCCACTGCTGGACATAAGGCCTAATCGACCTTATACCGTCCTCAGCTCTTTATCCCAAATAAAATTTCTGCCATATTATATGTGCTTTACTATATTTCAGTTCTAATATAAGATGGACGCATGACTTGTTCATGACGGATTATAGGGGGGCAATGGCTAAACGTCCGAGGCAAACCACAATTGACCAACTATAATAAGTAAAAAAATTTTGTGGGACAACTCACGTACCTAGTAGGCTATGAGCCTGTGCTATGGAGTATTATAATTATGTCATTATCAGGCTATAATAATTAATTAGCCTTTATTTTTTGTTTGAACTGTTTCACCAATTATTGATTCACGTCACGTGTTCTGAAAGACTAACAGCTTCCTTCCTTCCTTCCTTTCAGCCCTTAGTAGTCCACTGCTGGACATGGGCCTCCCCTAATCGACGCCACTCCGCCCGGTCCTGGGCCCTCTGAATCCAACGGTTTCCCGCTGTCTTGTTCAGGTCATCAGTCCACCTGGTCGGAGGGCGGCCTGTGCTCCTTTTGCCTAGACTAACAGCTTAATACATTACATTCAATCTAAAGCTCTGTGGCTATGTACAGAAAACGATCGCAACAGTGTAACAATAAATGTTATTCTATTTTTGGCTCGAATCGTTCTACAAGTAGTCACGTTTTATTGAAACTCTTTAAATACGGGCAAATATTGCTTTAGATTTTACCACTTTGTCTGTCGCGATTTGTTTACTAAAAGTACTATTATATTAATGGTTTACAGATATTGTAAGATATTTTTGTTTATTTGTTCTAAAATAAAGGATGATTACTTGCCAGAGGACTATAATTTTTCACCTTATGACAAGTTGTCACCATTATGACATAATTAACAGGGTGATTCGTTGCGTTCAACGCGTTACTGCCTTTCAAGAACGCCATTATTTTTTTTAATAATTTTAGATCTTTTAATATATTTAACCATACAATACTTTTGTGGGAAAGTAATGCCTTGGCTAGTACATAAGCTGTTATGACCAAAAGTGGGTTTACGCAATAAATTTTTTTTAAATCTGATCTTCATAGCCGCATCTTGATGGAAAATAATTACTGGCTACTTCACATATTCCGAGAAAATGCACATTACATTTGAGATTCCAAAAATTCGGCAAACTAACTTCTGTCAGAATTTGCATCAAAAGGAATGTCTCTTGTCTAGTCGACAAGCGCGGCTAAATTGCAACATGCCTGTTTCGACTTTTTCGTTTCCCCTCGAGTGCCGACAGATTTTCCCGAGGGAGAAACTTGCGCTGCGTATTGCGTACAAAAAGCTCTTGCAAATAAACTTAACGCTAGAACAGTATCCACATCGACTATTCTACTATCCTACTATTCTGAAATGTACAGTTATATAATAGTATTAAAATGTAGATTTTGTAACGCAGATTTTGAACTACGAAAAGACAAAATTTGAAAATAGTAGTGTGAAAAGTCTTCTCATTTAGAAATTCCAATGTTATTGTAAATGCGAAGTTATCCGTGTATATCACTGCAATGAAACAAAAGAGTCTTGTTGCTTTATCGTGGTTTAATGGGTGGTCGTAAAAATATGTTATCTTCCAGAAAAGCCAAGAGGGTAAAAACTCTTAACTACGCAAAAAGATGTTAAACTTTGTTTATAAGTAACAGAGAAACGGCTGCGTACGGTGAACTTTGAACAAAGATGTAGTTTGTAGTTGTATTCTAGAGCTCTTATTCTCCTCTCCTAAACTCCTTCCACTATTGCGTCATCCGCAGCACAAAAGTGCGATCAAACCGTCCCGACTAGTAATCACAAGGCGAAACGCTTTGTAGATGTGCACAAAGAGCGTTCCTCGAAAAAAAGATTAAAAAGCTCACTCGGAACGGAACGCAACTCGAAATCCTTCGTGTGAGCGTGTCATAATACATGGGTTGCGCTTGTGTGCGCCAGGATTCGTCTGTGATTCGCTGGTGTGGGTGGCTTGCGGGTGTGTGCGTCGCGATAGTATCTGGGTCTCAGTTGTCAAGGGCAACCGTACAACCGCTGCAGCGAAAGCATTGCGCTTTCAGCTTTGCGCTGTAATTATATGGCTTATTTTTAGCGTCGGATGTTGTCGCTTTTTTGTGTAGCGTCGCGCAGAACGGCGTGTTTAGATGACGTTCGGAAATCCTTGGAGCCGGGCTGAACTTGAAATGCATGTGCGTGATGTTGAGTTATTTCGTGCTCGTTCACGAAATGAATGCATGTGCGTTGGTGCATTCCTAAAGTTCTCCAGCTCGGAGATATACTACGGAAATGATTTAAGACCGCGATTCAAGAACTAATTTATCCTCATTTTATTCCGTTTTGATTTAAATTGTCTGTTCAACTGTTGTTGTTGTTATAAAGGTAATGTCAATCGTTAAACTGCAAAGAAAAGTTTTGCTACAACATATAAAATAAATACTCATGTTCTCTGTTTCAAAAAAGTATTAATGAAATTGTTCACACACTTTCGATTCGGTGCCGTGAATAAAAATCCATTTAACTATTTTGATAAATATTTCATCATATTTGTATAACACTCTAACATCCCAAAAATAAAACGTTTTTATATTTCTGCGTCAGTCATTTGTTTATGACAACTTTATATTCAATTGTTTTCATTCTTCGTCGTCTTATTCTTTCAACAAATCATCATCCCTACCTCTCAGTATCATTACCTCAATGACGTATAATAACTCAACGCTCTGGCATCGGACCCTCATATCAATGACAGCCGAATGTA
Organism: Erynnis tages; assembly: GCA_905147235.1. Lineage (NCBI taxonomy): Eukaryota > Metazoa > Arthropoda > Insecta > Lepidoptera > Hesperiidae > Erynnis > Erynnis tages. The sequence continues at coordinate 2,388,200 of LR990076.1, forward strand.
AAGTTATTATGCAACAGTTGCGACCCCGGGTGCCTTGAACTTCCTTGCACCCGCGACCCTCTCCGCAAATGCTCGGAAGGGCTTCACTTTTTGCTATGTTTTTCCTTTTTTATATTATTTGATCGGCTCTGGGGATCCGTGGGTGTGAAGGGTCCAGTATCTTTTTGTCCATCGCGGTAATCAGTTGGTGTAATCGCCTTGTGTCTAGCTCTCGATCGGATTCATACATCTAGGTATTGCTTAAAGATGTATTTTCATGGGTCGGATTCATACATCTAGGTATTGCTTAAAGATGTATTTTCATGATCTTCAATCAATCAGATTTGATCGTTTACGGTTTCAGTCTAAAATTTCAGTCTAAATTTTTACTTTAATAAAAGTATGAAAGTTCTAATAAGACTTTCTGAGAAAGCTTATACTATAGATATTTATGCTTCAGAAAATTCATGGGATAATAAATGCAGAATCACTTTGATCGACTCGCCCATTATTTCAGTTTCAAAATTACAATATAGATCGGTGTTGCTGTTGAAAAGTCAAAAAATATTCTTTAATTCAGGTTTTAAACTGTGTACGTACCGTATTAATGGGTTTTTGTGTGAAAGCGTAACAAAGATCCTTCCATCTAAACATCCTCACAGATACGAGCTTAAGTTATTGGTAAATTTAATTAATGCCAGGTTGAGCCGCAGCAAACAAGCCAGGTCAATCACTTTCCCTTTTATACCACCTGCAACCATTTCTGCTTTGCCCAAAGGCAGACCGACAGAAATTGCTTCTAGCATTAAGTCCACCTTTTAAACCATTTTGTTATTATCATTTGGTATAATAAAGAATTATCAAAATAAATGAATTGTCAAAGCGTAAGGAACCCAGGACCTTGGTATCCAAGGTTTATTCACAACCCAGCTGTGTATCTACAAGCAACACATCCGGCGCCCGCGCATTATACCTGCACAGGAAACTGATATCTCCGTTACGGCGATCACGCTGATAATATTGATAACTCCGCTATCGATCCACACTTTATGTTTCGGCTCCCTTAATATATCGAAGGCACCAAAATATTTTTCTTATTGTTATACTTGCCATCTATGTCTGGTCGGTCATTTTTTTCCTTTCACAGTTACACAGTTGTAGCAGCGTCAGATCTCTTACATGACAGTCTGAGATTGTGGCTCAGTGGCTCAGACAGACTGCTCGCTCCTTTGCAAGTTTAAGTTATGTTTGAATAGTTGATCAACTTACTATAGACGACGCGTCACCAGCCGCTTTAACAAGCAAACCAACCAATATAAAATGCAGTGACCATCAGAATAAAATTACTAGTAAGTTGACAATACTTTACTAATATAAATTTTAATGAGATAGATGGATGGATGTTTGTTACTCTTTCACGCAAAAACGGCCGAACAGATTTAGATGAAGTTGGACATGCACGTAGAGTATAACCTGGATTAACGTGTAGGATACTTTAAACCCTCTCTGGACCAAGTCCTAAAATGCATGCGGACAAAGCCGCGGACAAAGTCTAGTTGACAATAAACGTATTTTCACATCTAGCTAGCATAAAGTATAGTGTCGGTAACAGTTCTCACACCAAGTGTAACATCACAAGTAATGACCACTTGCACAGGATATGTGCGTCACGCTGATTGTAAGGTTCGGGTATACGTACTCTTATAAAAACGATGTAAGTAGCTAGAAAAAGATTTAGTAGTTCATATTTCCTTTTATTTCCACAGAGAACTTGAGAAATTGAAATAAAGAATCTTTATTTGAAAAACTTTTGGAACATAAGTATGGCTGTGGAAATATACATGACATATGTGTGTGAAAGATCTTTATGTTGCAATTTTAACTCTGATGGAGAAATTTCTTTTATGTTATTCCTATAAATTTCTTTTGAATTGAACTGCATTTGCACCTAATGTAATATTAGATGCAGTTCAATTCAGTGACGTGGAATTTCTTTTTCTTTTCAAAATACTTAATTTCTTTCAGTTGTCTTCTCTTCTTATCAGAACTAAAAATACCTTTACCGTAAGATTTTTCAAGTTATTATAGGCGATAACAAAAACTTCTTTCGTTGTTAGATTACAAAAAAAATCGATATTGCAAATCTAATTTTGTGGACATTTAGTTTAAGTTAGTATTCAAGAAATGATTCAAAATAAGATTACAGATATGTATTTTTAAAGCAAACACCAATTACATCGCTGAACACATGTTTAAAACGTTTAAAGAAATCATCGCTATAAAATACATCGCGTTCCGTCATCGTTTTTAAATTTAAACATGGAAACAAAAGCCGATCGAGAAAGATTAAGCGACATTACAATGATAAGGCGACGAAGGAATCCCGATATAGAGTTACCGTCCCATCCCATTCAGGCACTCGAATCGAGTTGAATAGAGGCGCAGATGTGATGTTTTTTACAATAATCTTTCCCACACTACCACTTTTTCTTATGCCTTAATATCTTTACAGCACCGAAATTGCAGCTCAAAAAACAATTGCCAGCCAACTTTCACTCTTATGTGATCACAATAAGGCGCTCGAACTTTTAATTGGACGTAGATTTAAGATGGTCGATACAGTTTAGTAAAGATTTTTTGTGCGCACGTCTTTCTCCGCTATCGGATGCGCTGTAGGAAATTGAAGAGTTTTTGTACTTGCACCTATGACATGGAATTGTTTAAAGGAAGTCACACATGGATGATTGTGATTGTATGATTTAGTACTGTTTCCTTTCGAAAATTGAGCTTTATTGTTTTTTTGTGTGCAGTAAAATTGCTTTTAAATAATTTAATGATGATGCGTTAAAATAGTTTTTTTAATATGTGACAAATAAGCAGCTCCTATTCAATCGCTACTGCACACAAATAAGTCCCATTTTAAACAACTCAAATTGTAATTCCTATACTGCAGTTAACAGAACATAATTTCGAAATTGCAAAATTCGTGTTGCGTGAAAACAGTACCAAAGCACAGAAATATATATTATTAGTCATGAAAACGACTAATATATCTTCAACATCAAATTTCTTCAATCAAAACACAAGCACCTGCCCTCACGGAAAACTATACGAGAACCTATTACTAGATCCTCCCAACTCCCAAACTACAATAGGTACCTACTTCAAAAACTTCAATGTGATTTTTAATAAAAATATTTTCCAAACAGCAGTCCCCACATAAAATTTTACACAAGGATTAAGTACGATGTTTTCAAATGCTTTTCCTTGAATAATAATGAGCTCCAGAGTTTCTCGAACTGAAGAAAGTCCTTAATACAGAACAGAAAATAAAATGGACGTTCATTCACGACACAATGCAAGGCGAGCGTTCACCGGCGCGACGCCGCGTACAAATAAAATATTCTCCACAATTACGAGTCCCAAACTTCTCCCTCGACCGTGCTGTTTGAACTATGATGAAAACGAAAGTATCTAGGAAGGCAGTGGTTTTACTACCATCCTTTAAAAGTTGGGTGTTTTTAAAGTTTCAAAAGTTTGAGATTACATCATTTTTATGTGCGATCCTTAGAATACTATGATCCTGATTGAATTTGGATGTATTCACAAGTGCAAGAGCTGCATTGATCATCATTCTGGTTATCTATTGCCGTTTGTTTTTCAGTAAAGTTTTTTATTTAATTCGTTATTATGCGCTTATATTTAATTAGTTTTAGATAGTGGCCTAAATTGAGTCAAACCTTGCATGACAAGCGTGAACTGCAGGTTGGGTAGCGATCTTCAATACATCTACTAAATTGAATTAATGACTAAATTTTAAATGGATTTAGCGGTCCTTTCAAAGGCCGAAACGGTGGTTGCTAATACTCCCATCTTCTGACTACTGTGGTTCCAACATCTATTAATATTTTGTTTGAATGAATTGCCTATTCATTTTAATTACGAATAAATTATGGTAGGCTCATCAATCTTTAACCAAAAAATTCTTCTGTTGAGGTTCTCGGTCCTCGTTGTACACACCCTAGTGAGACAAGTCCTAGCACTCCTAAGCATACAATCTTTATGAAATCCTAAGTCGTCTCCACAGTTTCTTGAAAAGCAATAAGAAGCGGATTATCCCACAGAGAAAGTATGAATCAACTTAAGATATTACTTATGGCAATGATCGGAATATGATGGAATTCGGCGAACACGTCGAATGAGGCGGTCTCGATTGAGGTTTTGTGCTAACAGCGACTGATCAAAGTTATGAAGAAGTCAATGAAGAGATCTGGATAAACCTAGATTTACAATGTGCTCGTATTTTTTATGTTTAATTTAAGTTCACTGTTTTTCTAGTGATGTGATAAATATATATAATTACAGTGGACATGCAATGCTATATTTATTTGACACATGCAAAATTCACATTTGCAGAAGCAAAATCACACTCTAAACCTGTCTAAGAAAACACAGGAAATATTACTATATTGACTGAGGCACTTAAAATGCTAAATAATAAAATTTCGATGGTAAAATATATAAATAGCTAAAAAAGAAGAAGTAACGATAATTATAATGAACAGTAGACTCAAAATTTGTGTAAGTAACAGAGGGAAACTTGCAGATTTTAAAAAGCCTATTCTCTATTTAATTAATCATGAGAAAAAAGGCAGAAACATTATATTACTATGCTCGCATTCTGAGCTGCGACATTTCTATTTGACGGGCCTCGGTGTCATTGGGCTGCAACATCAGGTAGCCTTTGCTACTCAATTTCAATAAAAAAAATCTAAGGAAAGACACAGAGGAAACATTAGTATCGTACTAAAAAGGAAACGTACAGCTGGTTGCACAACGCCGGCTCCGGCATCGGGCACAACAGTTAGTTGGAGCGAAATTGGCCAATTTTGTTTATTTGTTTTCATTGGCCGCACTGAACTTGACTCCCCATTATCGCATTCACGGGAGGAAGGCGTATTATTTATTCGATTATTCCGTGGGACCGTCCGGTAGTGACATCTTCTGTAGTACGTTGTTGTTTGTTACGTCTTATATCTATACTGCTTTTTGTATTGGGACATACTGTAGACAAGGTCTTTAGCCTATTGCAAGGTTTGGCTACATAAGGATTATGGGGCCCCTGTGCTGTGGTCAGCTCTATCCTCTTTCCAAATATAACGCCTCTACAAACGTCATACACGAAATTATTTAATTACAAATGGCACGTTACGAGGGTGGCGAGAGGTAGGTATCTTTCCAGGTCTTAAATAGCAAAAGTTCGAACACTAAAACCTATTTATGATTAGAAAGGTTTATTTGCTTTTTGGTTTAATCACACCAACAGCATAATTTTCAATTGCGGTGCTATTTATATTTATTAGGTAGGTACCTGATATGAGAAATAATTTGCTTTATAAAATTGTGTTCTCCTATACATAATTACATGTCTTGAGAAGTATGTTACTTTTATTGCAATAGAATATACTCGTGTCATTTTCATCTCCCATATTTAAGCTTCTATCATATCCTCGATAAGTTAACGAATAAATGCTTTTCAACATCTCAATATCGACTGAATTCTATTGTTCTTATAGGAATCCAATAAAGACGCATAGGTCTTTATCTAATACAAACGATGCCTAGAATTCTTGGTTGACTGGTCAATAAGGAAACACCAAAGAGAATTATTACATGGGTATTACACAAAGTAAATGGCTAATAATTCTGTTCCTTCAAAGCCAGAAAGTAGGTATCTTTTCCCTGAAGAATTTGAGAGAAGACGCCGCTTAATAATATAGATTTGGTAAATTTAAATCGGAATGCCTTCATAAGTTCAGTTCGTTGATTGGCGTGTTAAAAAAAGCTTGAGTGGACTTGATATTGAAATAAATATTAATTATAGTATAACTATTTCTACAAGGATTTCACAGTCAATGAATGTTATATTTATTCTCCATTTCTACTACTCTACAATGCACTCTGCTTCAGTCTTTAGCTTTACATTACTTCCTTATTATTATAATGAAAAACATTAGTTATAGGCATTAAATAATATAAAAGTTTTGTGACTAATTTAGCCCTTGTTCATGTTTTTTCTAGGATAAAGAACGTTAGCTCTACATTTGAACTCTACCTAAGATTTTAAACGTATATAGTCGCTGTTAATATTCGAAAGTTTCAAAACACTCATAGATATTATATCATTTAATATCCTGCATTAATAAAAAGTAAACAAAGAATCACAATTCGTATACAAGAAGAGTGAACGCTCTACTGAACTGTACATCGATTTCATCAATGAAATCGATTTATGCCACTAGTAATACCCGATGCAATGAAGACATCTCAATTTGATTTTGCGTGCAATTAGTTATTAGGGGTTAAACGACGTGACATCATGCGCAGGACTCACAATGGCACGCCGATGCGTCATCGCACGCTTTCGATGTCCCTGCTTCTGTAGACGCGGTGTCGGACGCTGCGTTCAAACTCACAAACTACCCACTACTTAAAGCTCAACTCTACAACCCCACAAACTTCCTCCAAAGCTGCAAGGACTCATCGTCCTCGAAAAACAATGCATTCACGCAAAAACTACGAAGTGCGTAAATGCGTGCGGAAAACAGGAATCGATTCGCGAAAGCTGCACGACGAAAGCTCCGGCGGAAGCACGCGATCGGGCACCGGGGCCCACGTCACGCTCTGCCGCCGCCGCACATACCTCCAACTAAACAATCCACTAAAACCAGAAGCTTCCACTACAACTTCGTAAACTACACTCGCACAACTCGAAAGCTCGCACAAACTTCGTAACTCCGGCGGTACCTTCTCCGGTCGCTCGATCCATCCGCCTCCTTTTTTTCTTCGTCTCGCTGCCTCGGAAACACAAAACGGCCCGAAGGACGCACGCGAAAAATAAACAAAAAGGGATCCGGAGTTCGCGATCGCGTCGGCGTTGCGCGTGTCGCGTGGCGCGGGAGAGTGACGCGCGTTGTCGCGGCGGCGGTCGGCGGCGGACTGGCGCGCGGCGACGCAGCTGCCGCGGCGGCCAATGGCGGCCGGTCACGTGACGCCCCGCGCCCGCACACGCTTGTTTACAAATAATAATAATAGGGCCGGTGGCGCCGCCTCTACATCTACAGCGCCCGAGCCGCGCGCTACTCGCTAGGCGGCTACGCGCTACGAGCTACGCACAGCTGTCGGTGCATTTGGCGGGATTCGATTCGGAGCCGAGCACATTCGCTTCGATCTGTTTACTTCCAACTTTGGAGCTTTCGCGTTGGCGTGCTATCGATCGCCCTCACGCAACTTTTGAATCGTGCTCCGCCTCGCTTCCTTACGCATTTTTCCGATCGACGCTACGCTGTCTTCGAACGGAACCGCTCGTTTCCATACCTCTGTCCGCGGAATTTGTTTATGTGCGATAATGAAATTATTTTGCCATTTTTGCGGGGAGGGTGCGACGTTCGTCCCCATGTTGCGACAGGTTGGTGTTTCCGATTGTTTTGCGTTCAGGATGTAAGGTGCAAGGAGGGTTTGAACCCCAGTGCATACGGTATTCGCCTAATGGCGCTGAACTCGTTGTCCCCTCGACAAATCTGCGATGATCTGAGGTGCCCCATGGGCTGTTATGAGGGACACTTGACTTAGTCTCTCTAAATGCTCCCCTTCACCTACTTAAACACCTTACACCTTATTGTAATTTCATTTGTATTGCCAGATATGGAGCGGAGGCCGAGCTGTCTGCAAGGGTAATTATTTTAATGAACACTAAAGGTCAACGCACTTTGGTTATGATAATGAGGAAAATCTTAGAGGCGAATTACAAAATATTTATTAAGGTGTAAAAATGTATTACTATTGCAGTTAGAGAATGATAAACAAAGTAATGTACTCTTATAAGATAAAACTGTGGTAAACACTAGAAGGCGAAACCTCTCATTCTTCTTTACTATGCTATCCTGTACCCTGTAACTAAAATTTATACAAATAAACATTTTAATTTATCCTTCACATCATCGCATGATCTTCACTACAGTCCACGGTCATCCACGTGTCCAGAGTGTCACCGCTACTTTTGGATATTACATTACATTTGAGTTTAATCCTAGCCACATATTCGCGGCAAAACTGTACAATGTATATTTACACTCCTACACTGAACAGTTAGGCCAAGAGTGTATCAGACAAACGTTGAGTGGGTTTACAATGCGTTATTACGATAAACATTGTAAAATAGTACACATAGCAACGCATAGGTAATATAAAATATCAACTCCAATGGTGAAGCAAAACATCGTGAAGAAAACTACAAGTATAAGATATCTTCATGATGTGTACAACGGCACGTGAAGTCAACCGACTCGCAATGGACTAAGGCCTAAATTATCCTCATTGTGAGATGAAATCCGATCCCGCAGTGTGTCATTAACGAGATGCAAATATAATCATTATCATTTATTTGCACTTATATACCTATATATATTAGAATAAGATACTGCACGATATTATAATAATATTCTGAATGTTCACATTTAGCAGGAACAAACGAAAAAGTTACTCAAAACTAATAATATTGCTCTACATTTCCCACTTTCATAAAACCATGTCAATGTCGAATTAGGTGTTCCGTAGGTTCATTACGAATTTATTCTGTTATTAGTCTTCCGACGTCCACTGCTGAATAAATATAGGCCTATATTATGTAGAACTAGATTAAAAAGTAAGGTACTAGGCCTCAATAAATTTATTTCTGTTATTCTTGAATATTCTTCTTGATATAAGTATGATACATTTATATGTAAGTACACCATACTTTCGAAATAATATTTTTCGAATCAAATTGATTCGATTTATACACATTTTTCTACGATTTATTAAGAATGGTTTATCTTTATATTAATTTAAGTCAAAACAGTTCAACAGAGCTTGGTATAGTTTTCTAATTTTAATCACTAACTTTAATATTAAAGTTGGAGTGTGCAAACAAAAACTATAAGTGTAGAGCAAACTGTACCGTATCTCCAAACACAACGTGAGCCATTTTGACATTAAGGTAACCGTATAACAAAAGCTAGAGTCCGTAAAACATGTTTTATACACAATTTATTTATTAAATTTACCATTGAATCGTGAAATTCCGATAATCTATAAGAGTAGAGTAAATTATATTCTAATGTCTCCATGAGCACAGGGTTTGCTCTTCAACGTTAAAGTATACACTAAAAATATATGTAATTTGAAAATATGTTAAATGTTAAATTAGACTCGAGAGTCTCTACAAGCGTAGGTAACAAACAACAAAACTACATCATGTGAAAAGTATAAAATGCAAAATTTACGAATTAAATTTAACATGGAACGATGGGATTCGAGGATCTATAAGAGCAGGGTAAACTATATTCTAGTGTCTCTACAAACATAGAGTTTGCCACTTCGACGTCAAGGTAACCGTGCAATAAAAGCTAAAGCCCGTAACAATAGGTAGAGCCCGTAAAACATGGTTAATTCACAATTTAATTAAATACACCGTCATATCATGGGTTTTGAGAATCTATAAAAGAAAAGCCAATTCTCTTCTACTCTACTCTACTCTACGAACAGAGTCTTACATTTTGACGTCAAGGTAACCGTGCAACAAAAGCTAAAGCCCGTAAAACACGTTTAATGCATAATTCACTTATTAAATTTACCATCGAACGATAGAATTCCAAGAATAAATAATAATTTCGCGAACCCATTGCTACGATTGCATGGGTCCCCCGTCACAGTGAGTCATCATAATACCACCATGCGTACGAATTATTTATGTGGTAGCCCTGCACCCAATATTACGCGTATAAATTATTTGAATGTAATATATTAACGTGTTGAGAAACTATTTTAATTAAGAAATGTATAAATATTTATTATTTGTGCGTCCAAATTGACTCTACATTTTAGGCAGAGAAAATGTTTATGTGTAAAAATATAAATTTTTAATCTTTTTTAACTTAAAAGGCATTCAATCGTATGAAGTATAAATAAAATTACAGTTTCAAATATTGTAAAAATAAAATCATAATCTTGCTTCAAATTAGTAGGTCGTGGGTACCTTTATCTTTAATGATTGCGCCAAACTTGACTACATTTTATGTAGGGCAGAATTGCTGTTTTACACATTTTTTTAATTGAATAGCAATCAGTTATTGGGCAGTATAAATAACGTTACATCCAAATTCGTAATATCGTAGCGATAAAGTTTTTTTTTCTATTGAATACATAAATAAGTGTCAAATAATAATATGAGTTTGTTAACATTTTAAATTATTACAAAATAAAAATATTTTTATGATAAAATAACGTCATATGCGACAGCTGAAGTTAAGTCAAAAACTTGTCATAAAATTATAAATAATCAAAAACGAACGTTGCAACGCGAGCGCGCAAAGCGTTCTTGCACCAACCGCGCCAATTTCATTGCTACAAAAGTGCGTAATATCGATTACCGGCTCCCTTACCCCATCTTCCGTCTCTTTCAGCACGCACAAGGAACCTCCTCAGAACAATAAAAGCGTAAAAGTGAGCGCAACCCCGGCGTCGACGTTACGCGCTAAGCAGCGACACCACATCATTCTCACCCCGGCCGAGTTAGGTCCTTCTTACCCGGGCCGTTCGTCCCCCGCGCTCGTCGCCATGACAACCGATCTGTCACACGCACAGAACATAAAACGCAAGCATTGATTTTTTCCCGGCTTCCTCTTCACTTTTACGCGTGTCGAGCGACTTTTTGCTCGGATTTTTATTTTTAAAAGCGCGAGTTTTGGCGCTTGTTAGAAGTGCTTTCAGTCTTATTGTGGCGCTGTGCTTGAATCTTTTCGAGTTTCGGTCGTAATTTTTGGTATCGCCGCGTTCTATAGTGTTAGTCGACTAGATTGCCCCTTGCCTATGTTTGAAAAAAACACACCTGAAAAACTGTTTTTTTTTCAATGACAAAAAAATTTGTCTACGCTCACCAACGTATAATGATCTCGTGTGTCGACTAACCGTCTTATCTTTGTTAAATTTTTTTTTTTTAAATTACAACAAAAAAAAATAGAAATCGATCGAACAGTAATCCGGGGAAACAATGTTTCAATAAATACGTTGTCATGTTTTGAGCTTAAGGGTAAATTTGTTAAGGTAGGCTCGTCCGGGGCGCGGGCCCTCGGGTCCTCCCCCGCAGATGGCGACCCTAACCCGCCGTTAACTCAATCGCAGGAAATATGTAGTCTTGGAGTGAGATCTCAACCGACGCGGGAAATGAAGGTTACATTTGCATTTACATCTACGATTTCGGAATTTTTCTCCCAGTATTAAATAACGACGGTGTGGGCCACACCGAGTGACGCGGTGGGTAAGACGCCAGTGCGCTGTGTAATGGGTCCTGGGTTCGATTCTCAGGGGAGCAGAAATTTTACTTATGAGTTAAAATTTCTGTTTCTGGTTTGGGTTTGGTTAAAATCTAAATTCCTGTAATAAGTAGGTAATATTACCTACTTGTTACACTGCTCAAATCGCCTGCCCAGAATTTTACGATAATTATGAAGCAGACAAAAATACCTACAAGGAAAAAATATATCTAAATATTAGGTTTCAAACTTTAACTCAATATCTGTTTCGCTTTTTATGTGAAACTGTGTCAAACATCTCACGAACTTTTTTCAAGTCTTCACCAAGTTACGTAGAGAATGTTCATTACGAAAGTGCAATTAAAGAAATAGACAAAAATAAAAAGGGACTCTCGCCTTACTGTCACGTACGGACTAACGCCGGCGCGACGTCTGCACTAATTACTAAGATATAAATAATAGATAAAAGATATAATGATAGTCTAGCCTTGTCTGTAATCCATTAATGATCCACTACAGGGTCGGGTATCCTGTCACAATGAGAAGCATGTAGTTACCAAGTAGGTAGGCCGTAGTCCACAACGCTGACACCACTACTCTGACACCTTAGTACGAATGGGTTGTGTCAGAGTAGTGGTGTTAGTACGTACATACTATTATTAGTTAGGTACATACTATTGTCAATTTAACCCGTTATGAAAAGTGTTAAGTACCCAGTTGTGAGTTGCGTAAAGTAACGTCGTTCCAAAAATTATTTGTCGGTTTCAATTATATTTCGGATGGTACATGGGCATTGGTTGCCGCCAAAAAGTATGAGGAATGTCATCAAATAAAACTAAAGTGTTTATTTCATAAAATATTTTATTATCATTATTAAATTACCTAGTACATATTAAAAGTAGCCCAGAATACATCTGAGAGATCAATAAGGTTGTGAAAAATCAGGATTATCCCATTTAAAAAGAAAGATAACTTAACCTGTCTTTCTTTTTTAAAATAATTTTGTAAACTTTGTTAACAAACTTTCATTATTGAAATGAGTAAGTAGGTTGGTAGGTGTTATAGGTATAGAAATTATATTTTAGCTCCATCAAAATGCACATTTTTGTAGTGTGATATGATAGGCATTTATTTTCACATTGGATCAAATTTTTCTATTAAAATGACAACTTGAATGGCTGGACAAAAAAACAAATAAGGTAACACAGAAAACGTAGGATATTGGTTACTTAACAAACATGATTCTTTAAAAGTTAATGCAACTTATTATTATGTTTGCTCTAATTTTGCTAAAATCTAAGAGACTGAATATCCTACTATGTACATAATTGAAGATGTTTATTTTAATGGTATAGGTTGTAATACTTTGGGTTTAGGACTAATCTTAACTTTGACTATTTTTAGTAGTCAAAACTGTCATGATACCAATAGCCACTAAAATAACTTATATTACAAAAAAATAACACACGGATGAAATTCAAAAACCTAAACGTAGCGTAAAGATATATAAAGAAGCAATAATGTCATGATTCAGATACAAAAATAAATAAAGTTATCCTAAAAGTTACGAAAGGAAGCTAGTAAATAGATAATACAGCGCCATCTAGTATAGAGTAGAAGAACTATATTGTAGTCGACGGCGAAAATTATTAAAATTTTATAATAACCTACATTAAATCACACAAATAATAGATCAAATTGTTAATTATTGATAACAATAGTACATTGGCAACAGCTGGGTATCCAAAAAATGTCTGTATACAAATTCTGCCCATTTGACTGCAAAGCCACTAGTCGTTTCTGGATGTATTTCTGTTCGCATCGTGAACTATATCCGTCGGGAATCGTGCACAACCCACTGCATTCGGTAGACCTGAAATTAAAGTCATATAAGATAATTATTATTCTTAAAATATCAAGCTTAAAATTTTAATAAGTTTTAAGACCTTAGTTCTGCTATTGCACAAGAGATGGCGCTGTGTAGTGTTTTGTAAAGTGTCAATAGATGGCGTTATTTGTCATCTTCTTTGTACCTTTCATCCCTTCAAACACTGAAGCTTACCAAGGAAGCATGTTCGTGTTTCAGTTGGACTTTACCATTTATTGCAGGTTGCAGAAACCACTTAACACCGGAGGGACTAATCTACTATTTCAACCTGTGGATATGAGCACATCGGATCATTTACTGTAAAATCTGTTAGATGGTGAAATTTTTTTGCAATTTTGTTTGGAAGGAAAGTTTGAGCCACAAACCAACCTGAACACCAGGTATTTTTTTACTCACGCGCAAATCTCAGCGCGCACGAGCTGCGCCATATTCTCCAACATGTTGACGACGTAGCGTCAGTTGTCCTTGTTGTTGAGAACGGCTCGTGGCGTCACTAACTCAATCCGACTCCAGTAAAGATATATGAACATGACTCACGCGCAAATCTCAGCTCGCACGAGTTGCGTCATGTTGTCTGGCATGTTGACGACGTAGCGCCAGTTGCCCTTGTTGTTGAGAGCGGCGCGCGGAGTAACGAACTGGGTCCGACTCCGGCACAGCTCCTCGGTGTTCGCTGCCTGCCGACGAGGTCTGTCGGCTGTGGTTTCTTCGCTGCGAAGAGTTGAAGAATGTATTAAAATTATAAGTATCTTTAAACGCGATATCGAAGTTTTGTCAAATCCGAATCTGATGTCTTCAATTTTAAAAGGCCCGAAGGTAATATTCGGGTCATGGTCCCCAGACAGTGACATCGTGTGGCGTGATGTATCACCTTTTAAGGCAATAGTATCCTTTTTACTCGTCCAAACGAAATTCCTAAGCCCACTCTGCATTGTTAGCAGAAACAGAAGCCTCTTACCAATGAATGCTTACCTCGCCAACCCTAACGCTATCTTCAGCGCCTCAACGCCGGTCAGCGTCCTCTGGGAGGCAGCCTTCACCAGTTCGGCGTTGCGTCGCCGTCGTCCCGGACGTCGTATCGTGGTCGTGTGCGGCGGGAACGACACGGATCGCTCTATCATCACGTCCGCGTCGGATCGTGAGGGGGAAATGTACCTGGAATTTGATAAAAAGAAATTTTCATTAACAATGTCTTCATAAAATATAATACTCTTATTGGACACATACATACAAAATCAGTTTACAATAAGACATAGACTAAAAAGGAAAAATTGGCGGGCTTAGCGCTACGAGCGATTTTTTCCCCACATTCATCTAGGTAAGGATTTAAAATAAGAAGAGAGAAAGTTGTAGGTCATTATTATTTAACCGTGCAATCCAAGGATAGATGGTAAGCGAAGGTAAGCAAATAGTTTCTCGTCTTTCCTTATATTTGATAATAAGTAGCAAACTAAAGTAGGGAAGATCTTTCTATGATGTGGTACATATCTCCGGAACCGACACCTCATTAACCGAAACGCAAGACATAAAGCATGCTGCTTCACAGCGGGTAAAGTAGGCGGCCGCAAGATACCTTGTGCTGGCAAGGTATCTTTTTAGGCGAGTTGAAGCTAATTGCAAAGACATTGCTACAACCTTAGCCGACTAAGTCTTTTCTTATTAGAAAACATACACTATGAATCATTTCATATTGGAAATATACCAAATTATCATGATCTCATACTTATACTATGAAAAAATTATTAACAAATCCTTTCTCATAAGCTACTGAGTAACTTACTTCCACCACTCGCTAGGGTTGTACTGAGTGACTCCGCTAGACGCCGCCCTGTACCATTCTGAATCGTAGTTCTGGTACAAATTCGGATTGTTATAGTAATTCTGGTTGTACGTCCCTACGAGGGGGTTCCCACTTTGCCGTAAACTCTTCTTGTTGTAACCATCGTAAGGGTTGAACGAGGGTGCCCAAGGGCTTGGTGTGTCTGTGTGGTATCCTTGAAAGCCGAATTTGGAGAAGTTTGACGATTGGTAACCGTTGACGTTGTATGGCGATGGGTCAACTTGTGATGGGGGCTGCAATGGAGTCTTTTCGAAATCTGGAAGAAAGATAAATTTTAATTCTCTCTATTAAATCGTATTTGACTCATATTATATACCTTTTTGTCATTATCTTTATCGTACTACTGTTTGTAATCACACGAACGCAAAGATTACCATCCGTGCGTAATCTTCGTAAAGTTCCAATTTACACTATGCGTGTCTACCTCAGATAATAAACTCGCCATTTTGAACCAGAAATCTACATTAAGGCTATAAAGACTTCCTAAAGACTTCGGAGACTCCTTACTACGATTAAACATTTAAAATTTGTTTGATTTGGTTAGTCCTGTCCGGTTAGTTGACAGCAAAGACAACTAACCGATGTATACTTAGATTCGCTCCGGATTTATTTGATAGAAGAAGAAGACATCCTATATCTCATTGCCACTTTCACACGATATAAGGCAATTTAATGAAACAATATCTACTGGATATTTTCAAACCTTCCACAAGTCTTTACATGGACGGGGTTAAGTGTGTCCTTTTAAACCGTCTTCAATGCACATTAAATTACATCTCATGCACCAAAAATTAGCATCCAGCTCGGCCGATGTAATCCGACCTGATCGTCGTTTAACTGACACTTACCATGGTTAAACCTGTGGAATTTGGTGTTGTAATCTTTCGGGTACAATCCCTCATCCACAAGCGAGATCTGGTCCACATGTGGCAAAGAGTTCGGCCCGTAACCGTACGGATAGCTGCCGCTCCGGTGCGCGTCGAAGTTGTCTCGGCTTTCGTCTGACAGGAGCGTTCGGATGTCGTATTGTCCTAGTTCTACTAGCTTGCGGATCACCTTTCTGAAAAATCAAAGCTTGTTAAGTAAGATAATGCTGAAAGCCAAAGCTGGAAATTATTGCAATAATTTAAGTATAACTACGAGTATCTCTTACAACCAAAAGGCATACTTCGGATTTCTACTGCTTTCAATATGCTTTATTTCCTACTTATTTGACCTCAACTTCGGACTTGTAACCTACATCCGTGAACATTCACGCTGTTTAGTTGTGGGTAATGAGATTTTACTGTTTTGTACATTATGCCAGCGGTGTAGAAAATTTCGATAGGACGATTCAAGACACTCGTGGCGCCATCTCTTGTCGAGTGGCGGAAGTTGCCACGCAAACTGTAGAAATAGGAGACAATGTAGTGACTACTTAACATCAGTATAATATAATTTGTTGTTTTTTAAGTAACTGAAATTCCACACTCATCACCTGGATATGTGGCGTTCCTCCACAGTCCGTTTTTCATGTAAGTTCTTGCCTCGTCCATGCAAACTTTGGAAGGGTCTTTTGGTACGTTCTTGCCTCGTCCATGCAAACTTTGGAAGAGTCTTCCGGCTGATGTATTCCCGCAGGACTATGACATGGGGTTCTTCAAGAAAGGTATAAAAAGCTCTCCTTCATAGCCGGCAACGCACTGGCGACCCCCCTGGTGTTGCACGTGTCAGTAGGCGACGGTGACCACTTACCATCAGCGGGACAGTCTGTCTGTTTGCTGGCTCTATTTATAATTAAAAATAAATAAAAAAACAGTAAAAAAACGGACTTACTCAGGATAAGGATCCGGATGGAGGCAGTAGGTGAGGCCGGGCTGGGCGCAGGGCGGCGACCGCCCCGGAGGCGCGGGTTCGAATCCACAGTTTTGGCCATACGGACAGTTGTATCCGTCCCCACTGTGAGCAGTTAATACTACCTGGAACAGGGAATTAATTGAGATCAGGATGCAATGATTGTTGATGATGAAGATTGATGATTTATGATTGATTATGGATCGAACCGCGCATAACCTGGTGCTTGAGTAGATCCCAAGCGATTGAGAACGTTAAGCAATGTCGGGCGCGGTCAGTACCTGGATGGGTGACCGCTAGGGAGGAATTAATTGCGCACTTCTGTACTTCTGCGGTTTTTATTGATACGCTAGCAGTAGTTAAACTCTGTCGGAGGAACTATGGGCGGTTTGAAAACATCCGACACAAATTGGCCACTAGCCCATTTCTCGACTACTTCGCACTAGAGCAGCGTGGTGGACGGCGGCGACAGCGGTATGCACCAGGTCCTGTTGTTGGGAGAGAACTGTGCCCAACAGTGGGGATCGTTATAGCTATTCCCAACAAGCACAGGTTCTATATTATTGTTATATCTTGCTCTCTTTCCAGCCCACGCCCACTTATTTTGGGCAAATGTCAATGTCATTGTCAGTAACCATGAAGTTAGTCTGGTATTCAATAAAAAAACTGACTGACATTGTTATGAATCATCCGACATTTTTAGTACGAAGTCGAAAATAGGCACTTCCGTTCCGGATCCAGATATTAATAAAATACAAGTGTAAATACGACTAAAATTTACAAAATTTTGCATTAAAGTTTTCCATGAGAAATATCTACAGTTTAGTCGTTTCATTGCAATTGTTGGACAAACAAGTAAACAAGATTAATTGATTAAGTTGTGAAGTTTGTTTTAAAAATAGTATAATTGAGTGAATAAATAAAATCGCATGACTCAAATTTTGATCAAATAAAATATGAGCAGATATCATTAGGTCTATCTATATCCGACAATTGATTAATGAAACCGGCCATTGAATGCTGTAGAACTCGTCAAAGACAAATCCAAAGTATTAACATGGAATAGCGAGTCAAAATTGCAGTCATAAATTCTTTTAGAAACCCAAAAATTCATAGTCTATGAACGTCTTGTTTCTCCACACGAGTGAGGACGTTCGCGCAAATCCCAAAGATTTCCGTGAAAGTTTAGTGTTGCGAACTAAGTACTAAGCAGTGGTTTTGTTTACATTTGAAAGGTAAAGCAATTGGAAAACGTGGGAAGCTGATCCGAAATGCAGGGAGCGAGGCAGATTAGTGTTCGACCGCTTTCCTTTGCGTGGGTCGCATTACAATGAGTGGTATGTGACATGCGTTTGCGTTAGATCATCCTTTTCCTCAATGCCTGGCTTGCACTCTTTTGATTGTCTTATATCACAAAATGCAGAGGGTACAGAAAGAACGTTGACATGAAGATGTCCATTGCCTTTAAGGCTTATCCTTTGGTTATCGGTACCAATGGAGAAGAAAGGTCTTCGAATTGCATCCCTACTTTGGTAGTTCTTTACGTGAATAAGTCCGAAATGACGTAATCCGTCGAAGAACAAAGATAAGAGTAACTTTAAACGATAGACATAGCTTTCAATGCCTGAAATATAAAGTACTGCCACTGGGCTATTTAGATGGACCGATAACCGAGGGGAAATAAATGAAAAAAAAAAATATCTCCCAATGGTGAGCGCGTCTTGGCAAAATGGGTACCAGGGCTACAGGTCGCCTTTCAACCAAGTGGACCGATGACCTAAAGAAGTCAGCGGGAAACAGTTGGATTCAAAGGGACCAGGACCGAGCGAGGGTGTCAATAAGAGAAATACACGTCCAGCAGTGGACTAAAAGGCTGAAAAGAAGATCAGAAAGATTCTGAATTTGAACGACATCAGAATGAGACAACGATTCTTCAATTAGTATTGAGTAAATTCGAAATCGACAAACAAACAATGCATCAGCATTTTATACGAACATGACATGACATACGTGTAGGTATGTCTTAATCAAGAACTCGCACGTAATAATTTATAGACCGAGGTCAATACAATTAGATGGTAATAGCGAACGTCTGAACGACTGTGAAAAGAAGAGTCGATGGCTCGTATTAAGTTCGATTTGATGCCATTAGTATAAGGACTAATAGTTAAATTTAATGTGACCATTGTAGTTTTCTGTGTCAAGAGAAAACTATGCTGTGTAGGTAGAATTGTTATACAAAGGCCACTTTTGATGTTGAAAGAATAAATCTTATTTTTAAGATCCAACTTGGTGCCTTTGAGAACACGTGTCTTCACAATGTTTTACTTCACTATAACAGTGGGTGATATTTAACTCCATAAAGCGCACAAAACTTTTAAAGAAAATGATTGCTACTGGGATTGGAACCCGGGCCCTCGAGTAAGGGGCCAAATTCTAAGCCACCGGCTATCATCGCTAAAGCAATTGTCTGGCTGGGCTGTAACTCATTCATGGCCCACTATTGGGCACGAGTTCCTCCCCACGACAGGGGGAAGCTTGAAGCATTCTCCACCACGCTGCTCCAATGCGGATTGGTGGAGAAACGGACTAGTGGCCAACGCGTGTCGGCTGTTTTCAATTCGCCCAAGATCGCCGACATGGTTTAACGACTGTTATCTTATCGATACCAACCAACACCGACGGCTGAAGATGCCATCCGAAGCACGGAAGCGCGCATTTAATTCCCCACTAGCGGCCATCCAGGTACTGACTTCGCTCGACGTTGCTTTTTTATTTATTTATTTAATATTTCTGTACACAACACACAAATTAATTAAAAATACATAAAAGAGACATTGGTACACAGGTTCTGCTTATTTCCAGCATCCCTGGGGTAGGAGAAATATTATTATTATTATAACTCTTTATTGCACACACACAGAAAGAAACATACAACATAAAACATAAAAGATAGAAACAAACATAAAAGATAATCAGTAAAAACAAAAAAATAGGACAATGCACAAATGGCGGCCTTATCGCTAAGAGCGATCTCTTCCAGGCAACCAAGTGGTAAGGAGTTGAAGAGTAGAGAGAAAAGTGAGAAAAAGGTAGGGTGTGCAGAATATGATATAGAGCATCGGTACATAAATATAATACAAAAACATTACAACCGTATGATAATACATAATATACATAAACAAATAAATAAATATATATATACATACATACATAGATACATACATACATACATATACATACATATACATACATATATACCTACATACAAACAGACATAGAGATAGGAAGCTATTTGATGACAATATCACACAGGAATAGAAGGAGGGTAAAGGCAAGGAAGGAATAATTTAGGATTTCATGTAATGGGTTTTAACCTGATACTTGAAGGATTGTAAGGATTTAGCGAGACGGATAGATTTAGGCAAGGAGTTCCAGAGACGGACAGCAACAGCAGTGAAGGAGTTTCTATAAAAGGAGGTAGAACGACAAGGAGCACTAAGGAGAAGGTTATCAGAGGAGCGTAAGGATAGTTTGTGAGTATCAGATAGGAATTGGAAACGCTGTTTAAGGTAAGTAGGAGTGGATGGATTAAATAAAATGCAGTAGAGAGTGGAAAGAATGTGAGCATTCCGGCGAAGACGAATTGGGAGCCACTTGAGTTTAACACGGTATTCAGATATATGGTCATATTTGCGAAGGCCAAATATGAACCTTATGCACAAGTTTTGGAGGCGCTCAAGTTTATCTAACTGCTCCTCAGTGACATCGACATAGCATATATCAGCATAGTCAAGAATTGGAAGAAGTAGAGAATGACAGAGCGAAATTTTAGTGGGTATAGGCAGAACGTTTTTCAATCTCCGGAGAGAACCTAAAGCGACAAATAGCTTTTTGCTGAGCTCATGAAGCTGAGGCACCCATGACAAGTACTGGTCAATAAGGAGTCCCAGATTTTTTACCTTAACGCTGTACGGAATTGATACACCCTGCAGACTCACATTTGGTAATTCAATAATACTAAAGAAAGGCAAATCTAGTGTGTACAAGATTATTTTATACAATGCTAATACATAATATATACCTACAATATAATACACTAATACATACAAACTACATAATATATATGAATAGAAATATACAAACAGGCATAATAAATGCAAAAACGGATGAATAATAAAGGTGGGAAGTAAAGTATTTTTTCGTAGTAAAGTATTACTACGTAGCACTTTATTACGTATTTAATACGTAGTACTTTATAAAGCGATATTAAAACAACTAACACCGCTTTATAAAGGCCGGTTAATGCATCCTCTAACAAACTAACCAACGAAAACTAACAAACCAGTCTGTCACAAACATGCATATTTCAATGCGTTATGTAATGTCATCTCCGAAGTGACCTTGGAACACTTTCGGCTCATTACTCTCGTGAAAACAATATATTTACTGTTTTCTTTGAAATGTTTCCCAATTTCACATTTTGTTCGACAATGAGCGACTAGTTTCAAGAGGTTACATGTTTTGGCTTCCAAGAAAAGATGTACTAAGCACTTAGTCTTGTCCATTAGTTTAACGAATGAGTTTAATGGGTCAGATGAGCAACCACTGTCATATTCATACAAATAAATAGATTTGAAGCGTCTGTTTGTAATGTCAAAGTGGTGTTTTAAAATGAAACAAAAAGTTATCTGTCCGTTTGTTCTAGTTATTGTTCGAAATTTATGTGTATGTGCCGTTATGTATGTGCCTAAGTATGTTTATGAACTATAAGTTCCATGGTTAGCCAACTGTTTTTATATTGATTGTTATAATATAAGGCAATAAATAATATATTGTATTGTTTGCAGGACTGACGATAGATGGGGAAGAAAGGTCCTCAAATGGCGACCACGTCTAGGAAAAGCACAGGCCCTCCGATCGGTCGACTGATGACCTGAAGAAGACAGCGAGAAACCGTTGAATTCAAAGAGCCTTGGACCGTGTGAGGTGGCGTCGATTATCGGAGGCCTATGTTCAAAAGTAGACTACAAAGTGCTGAAAGAAAGGAAGGAAATATTAAATGCCTCTTCGTTTCAAACGACTTCCAAAGATGTGTGATCCCAAGGTCTTCATTGCTTTTTTCTTTTAGCTACCTACTCTTCCAGTCAAAAGCAGCAATAGCCCTTTTGCTACTCCAAAATGTTACATACTTTTGCACAAGGAAAAGCAGCAAACATAACAACCGGTATCCGGTACCCAATAATCTGCATATCAACCGTAACACATCTTAAAATGAGAAACAACATAAAACCGGCGGAAAAACTAGTTATACATAGTTATGAGTGCAGGAACAAGATAGAAATCTTAATTGCAGGAAGAAATCGGAAGTGATACAGTAACGTTGCAAGTGTTACGTTGTGCGTGCCGCAACTAGTAATTGTAGGCTCTGTTACGTCACCAAACATATCTTGATGGGAATTTTCCTGAATAGAGTACTATTGTTTAATAATTGGACGAGTTGGGTAGGTGCTGTTATCGAATTTGTGGCCTAAAAACCTAGTTGTCTACTGAACTTAATACTAAATAATTGTTTTCTCATCTATAAAATAATTTCTGATGAATTAACATCTTGGGGAGACGGAAATTCAGATTCTCTTTATTCAAATAACGCTAGACCAGATACTTTACAGTACTATTAGGGCCGCGAATGTATACGAAATTATGCCGACGACGGCCCCAATAACTGACGGCAATTGTAACACTAGGTAACCACTGTTATGTTTGATAGTGACAGGGGGAAATTATGATGGATTTCCCCACTTTAATGCACCTTTTATTCGACTGTACTTTAAAGGGCAGATGATATTCATGGGTTTTTATCGGACCAGTTAGGTGGCACTGAACTTATATAATATGAAAATTTAATTTTAAATACGATGCTAGAGTTCAACTCGGTGATAATTGCAATCTTAGGCCTTCGCCCTTATGTTAAGCTCTCAAGAGAAGTTACATCAGTCGGTTCTACGATCAAATCTATTTTTAGAATGCGAGCGGCCGTACTGGACTTCACCGGAAGGTAAGATTTTTGTACATACTCGTACTTAAAACTATTCCTACACTTTATAATAGGTGCAAACAAAATTGATTATAAATTCTATTCAATGTTACGTTAGCAGCTTTCACAACTCACTCCTAGGATGACTCATGAGATTTTCCGTCAGTGATGATACACTTTGAAAGCAAATTGAGACACCATCACACTAAAGGTGACACGACACGCAATACACAAGTTGTTGTTACGACCGTTAGCGCTGCGATATTTGTACGAAAAACACTTGGATCTAAAAAGGATCTCTGTAACCATTACTAACGCAATGGAGGATCGGGTCTCTCAATGATAATTATGGGTTTATCCCATAACTGATGACCATACTGACAAACCTCCTCAAGGATATCCTAAAGGATCAGTTCATTATTATTGACGAGTCTGGCTTATTCGTGTTAGTTTTTTGAGTTAGCCACTTTTGGACCTTACCGAGGAAAATGATACATATTGATTTTAAATAAATAGAAGGTCGTGGAACCTATATACCAGATAGTCGCTTTCATAACCCTCTTAAGTTGCAATTGCTGGAGATAAAGGTTTGAAGAAAGAAACATTAGTTTACGCTATAAACATTATAAAAGAAAAGGAAAGAATGGTTGAATTTTTTTTTTAATATTATTGAATAATTATTGAAGAGCCTTAAAGGTCTCAGAGTAATATAATTACTAACGACAATATGTTGTGTAGTTGTTCAAAAAGTTTACAATTTATATTTTCCCTAATAAAATTACATAATATACACATAATTGAAACAAGTAAATTACTATCCCCGTCGCATCGTTTGGTTGTTTGTTCGCAACGCAACAAATTTTTTAATCGTATTTTTATCACGTGGACTCATAGCGTTTTTTGGCAAAGTCTCGCCCCGTATGTTTTCACAATCCGCCAGTATGTTTAGTATTCAGCTGCGAGCCAGATCCTATCTGGAGGGTTTCACCGCAATTCGACTTTACCGCAGACTTTATACTGCTTTCTAGTTTAGTGGCAATTATTACGCAATTTAGTGGTTCATCTAGAACCAGAACTAGTACATTGTTGCAACATTTATTATTGTTACCAGTCTCCTGCATTTAAAGTACGCTACTCACTTACTACCTACTCTTAGTACCTATAATGGGAGGCATATCGGAGGCGAAAGTTTAGGAGGCATATCTTTTCCACAAATATTTAGAACGAACTTTAACTTTGAAAACACATAGAATGTGTTCTTGCTAACAGCACTGGATAAGACAAAACAAGCCAAACCTATAAACGAACCTCAGTGCAAGGAAAGTGCGCGCCAAGGATACTGTCTTGTCACACGACTCTTATTAGTAGTAGCACTTCCGACATCGCATTGCAGTGATAGGGTTGCTAGATCATTGAAACAGATTTTTGACAAAGACAAAGACAATAAGATGTTAATAATTATAAGATTTTTATATAACATTTTTTTATAAGAGTGTTAAGAATAAGGTTATAAAAGTTTTCCAGGTTATAAACTACGTGCCTACAAAATTTCATCATCTGTAAAGCCATTTTTGTGTGAAAGAGTAACAAACATCTGTCCATCCATCCTCACAAACTTTCAAATTTATAATAATAGTAATGTAATAGAAGCAAAGTCGCAAAGTTTTTTTGTTTTTATACAAATAGTATATAATAATAGTAGCAATTATAATAATAATTACGATAACGATTCATAACTTTTATAATTTCGTTTTATTACAGCAGATACTCATTAACAGTGCATGCAAATTACAGTCAAAAGAGCAACCCTTATACATCACTAAACTGCCAGCGACCTCGGCTAGTATCGTGATCTTATTTGCGAAGCTACAGTATCGAAATAGAGCCTTTGAAATAAATCAACATCCTAAGAACTCTACGCACTCTGTGCACGAAAGGATAGTCGTATAGAAAAGTGTTTAGTTTAATAAAAAAATTCAAAGTTCTAATAGGTAGCTTCATTCCGCTAAATAATTTATACACAGACGAAAAATCATTAATATTTGAAAAATGTGTTTTGAAGTCCATTGATATACATGTTAAAACATTAATTAAAGCTTACGTTAAAATTAAAATTATTTTCATACATAACAAAACAAAAATATTATTCAATTTGTTTATTGAGAAATACTGTGACGTTTAGCTGGAGTATAATTAAGTCTTTTATGTATGATATTCAAAGAAAAAATCTATTCGCAAAGTTTTCTTGTTTTTATATAAATTCTTAGTAAGTTCGTTACATAAATTTCTAGTTATCACAATTCCACATAAAGATATAATATTTCAACCTAATTTTTATTTAATTGGTATATGGTTGATTAAGACGTATCAGGTATCAAGACATTACAAATACCAAAATAATTGCTGTATAAACTTAACAGTAGTCCGCAATTGATACGAGGAATCTGGACTTGTAAACAGAAAAAAATATAGAATTATGTTTATTACGGTTGTTATGATGTAGAGCAGGATATTATACTTCGTGGTATTTCATACATTTCACAAATAAACATACTTAACTCTATCAGGAATTTGAACGAATAACAAATATTCTGCAAATTTCATTATTAGACTTAGAATATTTAAAATAGCACAAAAAATACCATGTTTAATATTCCATTAACCAAAAATTGGTTGGTAGAGAGAATATTTTTTTAATAAGCCTGCCTTTTGCATTATGGTTATATGGTATAGTTGCATTTATGGATAAATTCAATACAATAACAATCTTTTATTTTTGTAAAAAAATAACCTTTCGCTTTAATTTTGTTTCGCAATAAATTTTGGTCCTGAAACTGGTCAGGTACAGTCGTAGGCATAATTCTTAGCATGTCAGAAGTTCTGCGAGCGTGATGTGTGAATGTGTTATCTTTGTTTAATGTTACTAGTTTTGTACCGTTTTAATTAAAGTTTAAATAAATATATAAATAAATAAATTATTCTAGAAAACCAATTTGGAGACTTTTGCGCTTGACGTTAAAGCCTTGCTCTAATTCCATTCTATTGGCGACAATGAATGCATGCTAATTACCAACCTACGAACTTTGATATCCACGCAATTCCGTAACTTAAGATATATCTGAAAATATTTGCATACTATCTGTCATAAAGGAACACGATAAGGATATGTCACATAACTTGATCACTTGATGCTTAAATAAATATCCAGAGCAATAAATTATTGTTTATATACTTTGCTCAAATTAATCTACAAATCAGTTTATAATATGAAGTTAAATGAATTTGATATCAATGTATTTGGTCAATATAGGTAGAGGTTTATTTATAATCGATTTTTTACTTTGGAGCAAGAACTACTTAATTACGATATCGGAAAGATTTTAAGGAGAATACGAAAACAAAATGAAACTAGTATGCTAGTTTCACCTATTAGCTCGTTATCAGTGGTTTTCCAACAATGCACAATGGAGACCGATGGGTTACGACACGTGAGTTTACAGCGCAAACTTGTCGTTCGTATCTTCTGGGAAGTCGTTTGTTTAACCAAAAAGCGATAGGCTATGTGGTAGAAGGAATAAGAAACTATCTAATTAGCAATAAGGTAGATAAAATATTTCAATAAGGTACATGACCTACCTACTTCCACGTCAACTGGCGCGCAGTGTGAGCGATCCCTTACATACTAGGTACTTTTTGTAACCGTACCCTAGACTATTCAACCATCTAACCCTGAATCGATCTGACCCAGAATCAGACACGGAACACTATGGTCCGATCGTGATCTGATTAATCAGTAATCACAATAAAATAATTGTTAAATAATTATGTCGTGTGGCTGTATGTATAATTTGAGACCACACCTGGTATTAATATTTGCTATGCATTGTTTATTGTGATTATTGTATGTAATAAATACGAGGCATAGGATCTCAGTTGCAAATAGTTATTTGTATGCTTGTCAGATTGAGAAGGAAGTAGGCCTTAGTCCACTGTTAGGCTGCGTTTCCACTAGAGATGTGTGAGCTTGCGTAGCGAGGGATGCGTTTTTGAAGAACCAACAGAATTGCTTCATTTACCTAGCCTCGCTTAGCACCGCTCTGGTGGAAACGGCTTAGC
Organism: Erynnis tages; assembly: GCA_905147235.1. NCBI lineage: Eukaryota > Metazoa > Arthropoda > Insecta > Lepidoptera > Hesperiidae > Erynnis > Erynnis tages. Next base: position 2,415,244 of record LR990076.1, read on the forward strand.
GGAGCGAGGCTAGATAAATGAAGCAATTCTATTGGTTCTTCAAAAACGCATCCTTCGCTACGCATCCTCGCACATGTCTGGTGGCAAAGCAGCCTTAGGCTGTTACAGCGTGAAAGAGTAACAAACATTCATTCATCCATCCAACTTCACAAACTTTCGTATTTATCATTAGTGCTACAATCTACAAATAAATAAAGAAGTATTTCTTAGTCCATTTCTTTAAATCAATTTGAAATCGAAAGGTTCGTTTTATTGGTGTAGTGGCCAGCTAAATGCCAGTACAACTGGTTACACGGACCGTTTATTATCTTGTGCTTTTTGTTTGTTTACATCTGTCGTCGGGTGTGAACAACATTATGTAATGTGTATGTCGCGGCGACATCATCGTGTACACCAAACATGATAAAACCAGACATTTGACTTATTAGTATTATTTTATTTGTAAAATAATTTATGGGTGTTTTTTTATAGGTGGTAGAGCCATAGTAGCTCGCCTGGGCAGCCTCTAACCCGTCGCATTGCAGCATGTCTTTTGTTCCGGTTGGAGATTGTGGAAGTAACCATACATATCGTACGTCCAGAGATACTTTATTTGAGGCGACCATCGTAGTTCTCATGAGTAGAAAAGCACCCGCATGCAACCTCAGTGTTGGTTCACAATTTGACAAGTTTGTCTTATAAAGCATCACACATGACTATCGTTTACCAAATATGTCGAATACGCAAATACAAATAGCCAAGTGAAGTGCCTCCATGAGAAAACTTTTGCATAACAATTTGGGTAAATGCTATCAGTTATTTCTTATTTTTAAAACAAATAAAAGTAATTAATCACTACATATGCAACTGTTGGTATCATTTACGAGTAAAAATTTTATTTCAAATGAGGGCATACGTTACCGCGCCTATCAGACGTTAATTTATGATGAGAACATCTTATAAAACAATCCCTGAGAAATGGAATCAATACTATTCGAAGTGCAAAACTGTGATTTGTAGCTTTGAAGTAACTGTAGTCGTTACGTGATTACATAGTTTCATAATTTTTTCTAAAATTTACATTTATAAAGATTTTTTTCAAACAATAATTTTTTTTAATGAATAAAAAGGGGTGCCACCCACTATGAGCTCTCCTTAGTTCATAATTCATAATTTCATAATTATCATATCGACAGTGCGCACTGTCGGCTTGGCAAATTAAAAAAGACTAAAAGAAAAAAACAAAAGAAAAGGATCGTAAGCGCTTATTTTTCCATATTATTAACATGAATTAAATGTTTTGAATACTTGTGTCATTAACTGCGAGTTCTCTTAAGATTTAGAAGATTAAGAGAATTATTCTCATAAGAAGAACAAAGGTTACCTATATATCAATATCCTGCGTACACTTAGTTATTAGCTGACCCTGATAGTAAAAGGTTGTTATTTCGTTATAGACAAGAGGTTTTTGACCCGGACATCAAACTTGAATTAGATCGGCGTCAATAATTGAATCGAAATGAATGCCACTGTTCCGTTCGCGCCTAGATTACTGGCAACTAATGATGACTTGTAAGCTTGTATCATTGTCTTTAATCTGAGACTAAGTTTCAATTACACACACTTGTATTTGCTTTTGTTCATATTATTTAGTTTATTTATTCGACATCATGATAGTTGGCAAAATAATAGCATTAATTTCTCTATCAAATCTTTTACATCTCGTAGTAGCACAATACTTTTTGCTGTTTAACATCACCTAAAGTTTATAAGTAGATACTTATCAACTTTAGGTGATCAATTAAGAGCGATCTGTACTCCTCGTACCAAGATTTGGTTATCCTGTCAAGAATTTTTTTATATACAGGTACATCTGTTATCTTTCTGCTCGTGCTCGCCATTTGAGGAGCTTTTTCCCCATCTGTCATTTACGTACGTTCTTCGAAATATTATTTCGAGTCGAAAATTTCGTCACTTCGAACAATGTGGTCAGTACTATGCTACGAGTACTTTAGATTTCAAATTGTAAATCGACAATTTTTTTGCAACTCGACATAGGATATATTTCAGTGTCATTCGTTGTAGGATGTGGTAGACCACTGATCGCAGAGGCCTCTTAAACATAGGGTGGCTTGTACAGTGTACATAATATGTTTTTTATCATATTTTAATCACATCGAACGCTATGTCACGTTATGTCACTTAGAAGTCAATATATTATCTGATTGTATGTCTATCTTATTTGAATAGATACTGATAGGAAATCTGCATTAGGTCATTATGAATATGAATACTTAATTAATTATCAATTACAAATAGATCAGCCTACATGTTTTAATTAAAAGAACCGCCACATATTTATCACAACAGACGAGAAAAGGTGGTAAAGTGGTTCTTTCAAAACCTGGCTTCATGCCACTTCTCCCATACGTCGTGAGGATAGATGGATGGAGCACGAGTAGGGATAAGGGAGAGCGACGTCAAATCGACCAATAAAGATTGAGTTCTCGACTCATGTGAACTACTATAACAACTTGTAAGTAACATTATTTTAATGCGCTCTATACGATGGATCACGTACTGTATTCCGTTCGAATCCGTAAAAAACACATTCGTTAACGCTCAAAGGTATAGTTACTTACTAACCTGTGGAATTCCACGGTGACCTTCACCTCACGTGGCTTACTTTCTTTCTCGACGGACGTTTGGGACTATTCATAGGTTTACGAACGTTAACGGTTGCCTATAGTCAGACATATAGAGTCGTCTCTCCGAGATGTTTGGTTTACTACCAAAGGAATAGAAAGGGGGTTTTTGTCGTCTCCCCGAGATGTTAATTTAGCGGCATGACAAATAGAATGGAAAGATCAAATAAATAGTGACCGACCAATACAGGTTTTAAGCCGAAACCAAAACGTAACAAATACATTTTTTTTAAGTGACGTTATTTAAACGAATGCTTTACACTCACAACCCCACACTAGGATTACCTGTGTCGTGGGTCCCATTCCATACACAAAACAGGAACGCACACCCAGGCAGACAGCCAGAAACAGAAATTTAAACTCATCATTCAAATCTCTGCTCCACTGGGAAACGAACCCAGGAACTTCGCTGACGTTACGACGACATCTGCTGAAGCTCTTTCGTGAAAATAAATAATTGAGGTATAGACAAGACCGTGTCGCAAAAGTTGCTTGTACGACAACGTCTTTTCATATATTTGTCTCTATACAGAGCTCCATGTTTAAATTTTGTCGTGTAATCAACACGACTAAATTTCGGTCGTTCTGTCAGTTAATTAAGACAAGGCCTAAGGTATCTTCCACTTTGCTGAAAGAGTAACTAAAGACAAAAATCGATTACTCTATAATCGCACCCAAAATACCATAGAAAAATGTAGATTCATAATTATGTAAATAATGAGAGCCAGCCCGCATAATTCATTATAAATAACCAAATCTATCAGAGCCAGTGGAGAAATTTTATATCCGTTTTCATAAATAATAATAAATTATTGGAAAGCGCGACTGATTGGAGGAATTTATTGTTTATCATTAGCTACCTATAGTTGGTGGGTTATTAGGTATAATAATATGATGGATGTAGGCCTCAGGCCACCTCGCTGGCCTACTCTTATTTCTTATTAGCCCAATTGCCAAAGAGACTCATAGAAAAACATCTTGTTTACGACGAAGAGGCTTTAGTCCATCGTGCTGGTCAATTGCGGGTTCCTTGAATGCAAACGCAACCTGGATTTTTCGAGTAAGAGGCCGGTTTAATACCAGTAGATATAAAATAAAGAACTTTTTGTTATTTATCACAACTTTATGGTTTGTAAATACAGTAAAGTACCTATTTAACAAATTACATTTTATACTTATCCAATAAATTGCATGTGTATATAAGAGTTTAAACTTTAATCCTCTAACGAAAAACCTAATATTATTTTTAGTTTAAAGTAGAAAATCTTTTATTTTTGGGCATGCCTCGTCTCAGTGTGTCATTGTCGTGGATGCTTTATTAAGCTAGTGGTGATGTATTTTATTAGTTTGCGCAATCCATTGACTAATTAGTTAGTAACCCTAGATTCAATAATTATACAGATAGACGACGCAACGACTGGCGCCTCGTTCATCATTCCAACACAGAGTGAAAAATAACGCTTATTACCTTATAATCAAAGAGATAATCATATCGATAGAGTCGCCGAACACTTCATTTATTTACACTTGTCCTATTTGGTAAACAATCTTAGCGTGTCGTTTTATTTTAATATTTCAAAACAATTTGTTATTTAATGCTAAAAGAATTTTCTAGTAACTCAAATTATTTTTGAAACAATTTAAAACTTTTTTTTTTCAATATAAAGTGTCAAAATGTCAAAATTATTTACCAAATTGAACAAGAGCCAAAAATTTACTAACCCCAGCCTCTCAGCTTCTAGTGTTTCTCTCTATCGATGGCATAAATTTTTAACCGGCCCGACTACTCTACGAATATTATATCTCTGTGTTCATTACGGCTGTCTACAAAGTTTGTCGAGTCGATGATAATTTAGTAGAGTGGCGCCGTCTTACGCAATATGATTTGAAGATGCTAAAATATTAAGTCCCCTGACTTTGCTAATAGACTAGACGAAATCTCAAAAGATCAGACCCAAATTTAGAAACATTTCGATATACTCGTTTCGTATAATATTTTTAAATTGGTTTCACATTACGATACAACCATTATAATATGCTATTATATGCTTATGCTCCCGTGGCTTCCCCGGCAGAAAGTTTAACTTATATGATGTCCATAGTCTATGGACATTCCATTAATCTCCAAACTATTTTTGAGATTGGATGGAATGTTCCTTTAACTTCTACATTCAAACATAACGATAGACTGTTATCATAATCTTGACGATAGAGTTTTTTGTCCATTAAATTATTAATCTATCCTGAAAGAAAAGCTTTTCAGTGCTTTATTATATCGAAAGAGTGCAATTTAGAATAATCTTAAGAATTCTTAATATAGTTATTTCAACACAGCTTTGCAATTTAATTTTAAATTTCCGACACTACAAAAAACGAACAAAGAAAGTTTTTATGAGTACCTACTCAAATTACATAGCTGAAACTTTTTGTATGACTCATATATTTCAATATCGTTCGCTCGCATTCTATTGTACCAACTGTAATTTATATTTATATTACATGCATTTTAAATTAGTCACACTTCCGAGAACTTTATGCAACAATAGCTTATCTATATCAAACTTTTATGTTTTATCTCAAGGTCGTGTAACTTTCAAGTGTTGGAAAGGACAATTTAAAAAAGATTATTTGGATAATAAAATAAACATTATAACGCATCAGCGCATGTGGTTACGTAAACGCGTATTTAAGAAGCGAATAGCTAAGTGGTTTTGAAATTATTACATACATACATATGTAAGTATGAAAGTATCAGCGAAATTGCAAATGATGGACGAGCCCGACTTTATAATAAAAACGCAATTTGCATTTACAAATGTTTAAGAGTCAGTTCAGAGGTCGGACTGCTGTTGGCTAATGTGCTTTGAATCTTTCCAATTGACAATCATTCGCTCAGTGGAGGCGCGGATCCAGTCTTTAAAAAAAATAATTTAAAAAAATTAAACCGACCTCAAAAAAGTATAAAATAACATTTCTTACATACTTTTGGCTTACTGTTTATTGAGGTTCGTGTTTTTGTATCAAGTATTTTGTTTCAGTGTTTTCATCATTTGTTTCAGCATTAAATTAATGATAATTTGTTTTTACAACTTTATTTTTAATCGCAAATTAAAATAAAAATATGCTTAGATTGTTGACCAAATAGGATTTTATGTATTAAGTACTCGTACTATAATTAAGTACTCGGTGATCATAAGTAAATTAGTGTTTTTAATTGGCACCAGAAAGTCGCTCATAGAGCCGCCGACAAACTCTATTGACGTGGTCCCCTTTCCAGGTCCGTCGGTACTTTAAAAGATGTTGCCAGCACATTGCTACTTTAGTTTGCTAACACTGAAGAGCTGTGCCTTACATAACCGTACCGTACATAAATGTATGTATTTAACAAAATGAAATGGTGTTAAAGTTTAATGACATGCATTAGTGATAAATTGCCCACGCACCAACAATCTCCGTTCGGTGAACGAATGTAACATGCAAATTGAATGCAAGCGGTTCCCAGGACTGAATCGGTAACCTTTGGCCATAGTGCTTCGGTGCTACTTGCCAATGGGTGTTGGATGATATTTTTACCTACCTTATATTTAACAAGTAAAGTAACTATCAACTTGTAGCCCTTACTGACTTAATTTGGAAGGGCATTGGGTGTAGTGTTTTTATTTATTCCGAAAATAATATGTGTAGGTACTTACATATATATAAAGTTTGTAATATAGTTAAATAGGTGCTATAGGTAGGTAGCAGTTACCGTGGGATTCTCCTGTAGACACTTCTTGATTATTTTTCAGTCAAAACATGTCCAACTGAAACATCAATAATTTAAGGTTTTACAGCAAATTTTAAATTAATAATCTATGCAGAAGTCCGTTGGAGAATTTTTTACTAGTGATTATGCACAGAAATTCTTACAAAAACTGGACACATTACCTTTCGAAATAAACTCGGAACTCGAAACTGGAAGACTCAGAAAAATGTTACAAGAACCTCACCGCTTACTTTAAGCGAGAAGCGAAATTAAAGCGGACTCTAGCACAGTAAAATAAGAATAATAATACTTATACAGAACTGGCATTGTACGGGATTCATTTTTTTAAAGTTAACAATTTATAATTTTTATATTGTACCGAAAGGACATTGATCGATTTATGATTATGATTGATATTAAACCCACCAAGATATTGGATTACTCAATTTTTCAATTACATACATTATATTTAAAAGTTATTCCCTAATATCATGGAATGCCAAAAAACATTATTTAAAGTTGTAAGTGCTCTCATAAAAAAATAACCACTGTTATTTAGGTAAAGTAGTTAAAGTCATATGAGTCATTTTGTCCATTTAGATCAATTTATCGCTTTCGGCTTCATCGCCGCCGGTGAAACACTAACAATAACTGGTACCGAACGACTTTCGAAAGTATCTCACAAATCAATAGCAGCCTGCAGTTATGAATGGGGCTGGAAAGGAGAAATGGAGATGGAAATGGAATGGAAATTTGTTTGATGATAAATTCGAGTTATACAACAATCATTTTTACCTACATTGTGATGGTATTCTCATATTTCTTATTTGAATAGTTCTACATAACACGAAACTCGTTAACAAGTTAACACTCATTGTATTCATCGTGTATTCTCTTCTTATCTGTATTAGAAAAACAGTGCTAAAGTATTCTTGAATATTATCCTATAGAAAATTGACAGTAAAAATAAAAATTATGGTATTTTTCCATGCTACAATATTATTACATTTCCGCTGCATACAAAATCCTCACGAAAAGAACTTCCGTTATAACAATTTAATTTGGTGTCAATATAAAATGGAAGAAAAGAATCATTACGAGTTCAACGAACGAAACGATCTCCGGATCGAAATCGAGATTCACACAGTAAACTAAATGCAAATGTGTCTCACCTCACATAATGCAGTCTCCAAGTAGGGTAATGTGACACAGAAACTCAATCTAAACCATTATTTTAACGTCGCACACCGCATGATACATTAGTGAATATGCTCCATGAAATTTTCAATTCTCAGCAGTGACACAGCAATGTATTGAAAAGCAGTTGTTGGTTCCGCTAATAAGCGTAGAGGTGTGAAGTGAGTCATAGTTACGTAAAATGCGTATTGCAAGTGGGCGCACGCGTTATGTTTGGATGTTGTCGCGTATCAATAGGAAAATGTAGGCAGAATGAGGTTCTAGGATGTTCCTAACTAGAACACAGTGGCACCAAATACAGGCAAAATTTATTTTTCATAAGAATAAGCCACTGGGATTCGAACCCGGACCCCTCGAGTAAGAGACCGAATTTTTAGCCACTGGGCTATCACCGCTTACAATTACTGGCTTGTAATAAATTAAGCAGATTTGTGAAGATAACGATGAATCAAATTACCAAAGCCATAAATAATGTTTATTACTCACTGAACTCCGTTTGGATTGTACTCGTAGCTTTTGAGTTACGATTTTAGAGTTAATCCGCTTTATTTATTGTCATTCGTCTGTATTCTATACTCGTATTCTGAATAACCAAACATTTCAATAAGGTATGTTTCAAAATGTGTGCTTTATAAATTAAAATTAAATATCATTTTTTGTAATTGTGAAGGAAAACATCGTGAGGAAACCTGCTTGTCTGAATTCACAAAAAAATGTTCTCAAAGGCATGTGAAGTCCACTAACCCGCATTGGGCCAGCATGGTAGACTAAGGCCTACATCTCTCTCATTGTGAGGGGAGACCTGACCCTGTGGTGAGTCATTAATGGGTTACTGACAAGTATGCAACAACTGCAGTTTAAAGTTATGGACATTTTAAAAACAACTGAACCAAAGACTAATCGTTCAATTTTAAGTATGTATGGTGTAACTTTATTTCTCGGTTCAGGCTCAAATAATATTTTAGTGCATACAGAAGTTAGGTACTACAAGTTTCACACAGGATTTGATGATAGGGCATAAATTAAACCTTACAAAATAAAACATTACGAATTAAATTTCCGTTTTATTGTTCCGAGATTTTCGTTCAACTGTTCGCTACTATTGCAATAGGTATTTCGTGTTTATAAGCAATGGTTATGTGCGCGTTACAACAGCAAATCTTTCTTTGAAACTCTACTTCTGCACTCTGTGATTTTTGCTTGCTTTGCTTTTGATGCAAGCCAGTTTTATAAGAGCCATTGGCACCGTGTCAAGTGCGTCCGTGGCGCAATTAGCGTTAAGAGCTATGGCTTAAATAATAATGATGTTAGTAAATCGCGCACAGCGACCATCTAAGTCTTCATAAGTAGCCACGCAACCATTTTTACCTTTTTAATGGTGGGCCCAACCCAAGAGATAAACAGGAGGAGGCCTGGAGTACACTCTACTAATCTGCTCATATGCCGATTCGTGGAGAAACGGGCCACTGGCAACACACGTCGAATGTTTTCAAATCGCCCATAGGATCTCCGACAAGGTTTAACGACTGCTATCATATCAATAACACCAGGGACCGCCGCCTCAACGAGCCCTCCGAAGCATGGAAGCGCGCATTTTATTCGGTTTCAGCAACCCATCAGTCCCGTAGTTCACCCATCCAGGTACTGACCGCACCCGACATTACCTACTTAGCTTTTTCGATCGCTTGCGATCTACTCAAGCAGCGGGCTATGCGCGTTTCAGCAGTTTGGCTATGCCCGTTTCGTTAGATACGCTTACGGAAGAGAAATCATGCTATCATTTATGCTACAAATAAATTTCATGCTAGATGTATGAAACCTGACACAGCCGTTTCTTAGCTCGTTCTTAGGACAAAAATAATATGAAAAACTTACCATAAGAAATATCCTTAGGTGTAATTGCAATCGTTTCTTCGCCATCATCGAAGCAACGTTACGATTTTTCTGGAAAATAAATAAATGTTTTACCGCACTTCTTTAAGCGATACAACGATGGGTTTTATGGGTGAAAGTGAATTTTCTTAAATCTTACAAAAGCATTTTGGATTTTTTTAAATCTCCGACTATAGACACGACGACTATAATTAACCAATATGACGTTTAGCGCACCCCGCTGCTTAAATATATCACAAGCAATCAAAAAAGTTAAAAAATGGTTGCACAGCGACACCGTTAAGTAAGCCTACTTTTCCTCTTTCTTCAGAACCGACGAACGGATATATAGGTACATCATTACTTTACAGTGACCATTTCCAAGAAAACGAAACTAAAAACGTGCTCTCTTGAACATTTGTCATGTGTGGTAACGGTTTAGAGGTCGCAGTTACAAAATCAAGAGCACTGAGTCCTTCTAAGGGCACGATCCGTCGTAATTCGCGATATGTATTTCGCTCACGTCCTGTTGCAATATAGTAGGCATGAAGTATATTTCTGTTATGAATGAACTTTTGAAGTCAGAACTTGTAGAAAGAGGACACGTCAAATGGTTTTGAAATTCAGTTAAGGTAAGGTAAGGCGATTAACACACTACCCCGCATCATCATCACGCATCATAGCGCGGGAATGCGTGATCGGTTGTATGTAAGCGTTGTATGTAAATACCTATTTCGATTTATAAAGAACACAAGCACAGTTCAACACACAGAAAACGCATATGCGTGTACGCGCGTGGATGCGTTTTCTGTACAAATGGATGCGCTACTACGCTGCGCGATGCGGGGCGATGTGTTAATCGCCTTGGTAAATAACACTAAGTTTTGTTTGTTTAAAATAAGATTTTTTAAGGAAACCTTTCTGTACAGAAAAATAATTGTTTTGTCTTCAGTATGGCACATTTATTTGCATTAATATAATTTGTTTTATGCATATTTTATATATGTACAAAAAAAATTTGTATTCACATCTGTCAGGCATTATATTAACGGTTCATAAGTTAATATAGTAATTAAAGTTATTTTGAGCATATTCATTGCAAAAATTTCGACCCTCTACATTTGCTAGACATTCCATTAACGGTTTCAAATAATTTCAAATTAAAACATTAATTGTTACGTAACATAAAATTTTCTTTCAAACATTCTGGCTGCTACAAACCAAACCATCATTAAATAATTCAAAGCTATTTTAAAAGCTAAGATTCCTAAGATATACCGATTACGTAGAGTCTTACATCGGTTTAGTTATGAGATTCCAAAGACGTCATAAGAAGTTATCAATCGCATTGTAACAATAGCCATGGTACCAGACCCCAGAACATAGTCTACGTGATAAGTATCTGTTCGTGAGTAACCATGACCTCAGTTTTTTGACTTTAGAGTGTTATTAAATTTCGGAGGAGGAAATACTATCCGGTTTCTTAATTCGACGACATATTTGAACATTTCCAAAATCACGTTAATATCGGACCACAGAAGAAGAAAATATGTAATAATTTTATTGGTGGAATTTACACTATCGCTACTGCCATTTCCAAAGAATAGTATACTCTTAAGTATATAGGCACATACCCAAAGCTAAACTCTTATTTCGATCGCGACCTTTCAGTTTCATGGTGGCTCTTTCTACTAGAATGGTCACAACACTCGATAAAAGTAAGTACCTTCCTAAACTGAAGTTTTTTTACTAATTCTATTGTTGCGTATGGCTTTCTTTTCTCCCACATTAGAGTATAATCAGAGTTTGGGGAGATAGAAACTTTGTTCAGTCGAGGATTAATATTATTATATATTAATATTGGGAATCGAGACGATGCTTAAAGCGCCTTACTACTTATGGATGCGCCTATAAGAGTATCTAATTCTTCTAGTTCTACTTCTAATGAAGTACCGCGCTCGACGCTGCTTAATTTTGTCTTCTTTCGCTCTTTTGTCTTCTTTTCGACTAAATTGGTTATCATTTATTAAAATTCTAAATTAACTAAAATGGAGATATTTCTGTGTTGAACTTGAACTAAAAAAATATGAAACTCGACTCCATAAAATATGCATTATGAAGTTAAACAATGGATACATAATATATGTACTAAGAGGCAGTCACTAAATACTTTACGTACATAATAACAATGGATTTCGTTCTCACAACAATAAATTTAATATTTTATGACTTTGAGTAATATATTTTATGAACTAAGTATTTTATTTTAGAACATTTCGTGAGCATCGTTAAACTTGCAATGAGTTTGCGGATCAAGTTACGTATGTATATTATTTATGAAATTGTCAACCAAACATTCTTTTGAAATTTTATGTTTGAAAATTAATTGTTTTTATAGTTTTATTTGCCGATTTCAATATTAAATAATAATAATTAAGATCAATAATAAATTAGGTAAAAATAATATTCTGATCTAGTTCTAAATTTTTAATGAAATAAATCGTTATTATATTTTGTTGTGTTATGTTATTATTTCACTTGACATAATACGTGAAAATATCAGTAGTAGTAAGTTATAAAACTTATATTTACTGATTGTCCACTGTAGAACTTTACGTTGCGTGAACTACAGTAGTTACATCCTACATACGCCACGAACCTTTTATTATTAACTACTTCACATTAATATAAAACCTATCTGACAAATGTTAATTAATATATACGATAATTTTTGTCCCTTGGCATTCTGAAATGAACTATTTGCCCTCACTTTGTTCAGTTTTGATACAAGACGAATGAAGTTTGTCCTTTCCTTGTATAATCTTCCATTTGTAATCTTCCCATATCGAAAGGAGGTAGCGGATCGCTAAAGTGAGGAGATATGCTAAACTCACTATTATTCGGTTGAACTTTCGACCCCGAGTGTGGTGTGAGACTAACGAGGCACGATGGGAACCTTTCTGTTGCCCTGCAGCCCGTCGCGATACGAACATGGTTGTCAAAGTAACAAAATAATGTCCGTAACCCATCCTTCCTTCCTTCCTTTCAGCCCTTAGTAGTCCACTGCTGGACATGAGCCTCCCCTAATCGACGCCACTCCGCCCGGTCCTGGGCCCTCTGAATCCAACGGTTTCCCGCTGTCCTCTTCAGGTCATCAGTCCACCTGGTCGGAGGGCGGCCTGTGCTCCTTTTGCCTAAACGTGGTCGCCATTCGAGGATCTTTTTCCCCATCGGTTGTCAGTCCTGCGAACGATGTGGCCAGCCCATTGCCACTTTAATTTGCAAACTTTGAGAGCTATGTCGGTCACCTTCGTTCTTCTATGGATTTCATGATATCTGCTTCTGTCTCGTAGAGACTCGTAACCTATAGGTAATTATAACTCAATATTAATTGTGTATACTTTGTTTATACTTATTGGACTTATTGTAAGCATCTGACAACCCTAGTCGTGAAGCAAAATTTCCTGGTAACATACACCAACTTAATTGCGATTTATGATAGTTTGTTTCAAATGTAATGCTACGAAATTACTTGATTTGCATTAATCGTAGAAAATATATCTCCATGTTGGGAGATAGGTGGCTAGCCGCTAGTTTGTAGAGAATGCCATTAGGCATTAACTTCGCCATATTGGAGTCAAATTTGAGATACAGTCGATCTCGAATCGAAGCCTTCTATTTTTCGATAAAATTTTAATATAATAAAATAACATTATTAATTTGCCAAAAACGCAAAATATCCAATGAAATTTCATTCTTGAAATATAGCACAAAAGTTTTTAAAAGTATTTTCATTACCAGTTATTATTATGACTTTGGATGACCATTTTAATAACTTAAATACAATTGAAACGGATACTTGTAAATTACATCATTTTCTTTACTTACAAATTTTTGTATACAAAAGACATCAACGCGATCCTGCGAAGCGCGAATGCCTATTAATTTATTTATTAGCCAATGATAATGTGAATGTATATCTAATAATAATCCATGTTTAAATTTAAAAAAACATATGTAAGTAAGTACTGATATTATTAAGTACACTAGTACTAGATTTTTCCCACGACGTCGTCCATGTTGATTTGTTACTTTGGTCAAGAGTCAAAGAACGTTAATACAGGATTATTATAATATTATCTTTATACATTATCATTTTTATCCATATATGAAAGGCGTTATTGTGCGAAGGATTATCCAAAATTCATACATCCATCAATCCTCTCAAAATTTAATTTTATAATAGTTGGAACTGAACGAATAAAATTGTTATTCATACCAGTGTTCAAATTACATGATAAGTGTGTTTTATTTTGTTCTTATTTTTCACATAATTAATAATTTTCATATGGCGGATGCAAAATTCTTATTCAGAGGTTTAATTACCGGGCATTCATAATAAGGTGGTCGTAAAAACAACTAACTCTTAGATAAATCATATCTATACCGGATCTAACAAATTTTTGCCGGCTTGTGGTTGGTTATTAAACACCTTAACAACTTATTAAATTTAAATTATATATAATTAAAATCATCAACATGTAATTAATTTTATCATCGGGGCTTTTTTTTAGGTAGAGTCTGCATTTCAATTATTTGCAATAGTACACATATTTTAAGACCTAGGTGATATAGAATATTGTATATACTTTATACATATTAAGTATAATGTATATAGTATATACATTATACATATTAAGTATAATGTAGTAATTAAGTATATTATTAATTCAAAAATATTATCTTAAACTAAAATAATGCATGCATTTTTCTTGTTTAATATTAAATGTGATTTTAGTTATAGTTACGCTTATTAAAATATTCAATTTAAATTTTAAAATACTGTCCCTACACAGTAAATACGAGTGTTTCTACAGTTAGATTGCGTCTTGCAAATTTCGCATCATATCGTATTTCTTAAAATTGTGTAACATCTAAACTTGGCGCCTTGTATGCAATTCGTCATTGGAACAAGCAAATCTATTCATACATAATAATTTTGAGTTTCGACAGAGCTCTAAATTTTGAGCTTTCAGGGAGCGCGCTATTTTGAACTAATAACTTACTCTCGATTTAGGTCCACACACAGTTCACATGCACGATCTATTTACACGTTCAGCAAATCAGCAGCGATCGTATACGTCGGGAACCGATCTCACAAAGTCGAATTTGATTACGGGAAGCTTACGCGCGTGCATCACTGCATCGGGTCGGTGTCGCGCGTGCATACGGCGCGCGTGCCCGGTCGCAACTAACTAACCTAACTAACCCCAGACCCTGTCAGCTGGCCGGCCGGTCGTGTGCTAATCGCGCCAACACACTTCGCATAATCAAGTGAGAGGAAGTTTAGAGAGCTGCTACAACATATTTAAGTTGGAGCTCTTTTGGGCTATGCTTGGAATCGAAATGGAGTTCGAAATGTCGAGAAAGAAAGAGTAGCGCTCCTGAAACACCATTGTGTTTGTTCATTAGTAAACACGTGTACCTTAATGCTTGGCTAAGCAAAAAAGAGTACTTGTTACCAATTCGCCTAACAGAATGAAATTGTCAAATCCTAACTTGATCAATTTAACATTATTGTATCATAAAAATTTTGTGGTTTGAAGTTCATAATGACCACAAAAATAAAAACACTAGACACAAACCAGCAGCTGACACACTAAAATTTCGTGGTACACACCATGGCAACTCGTATGGCGCTTGCACCTGACATAACCGAAGCAACCTACTTACAAGGCAAAGAAAGCAATACTGTAGACATATTGTCGTCCTCATCGCTGGACATAGCCTTCGTGCCACTCACACTCACGACACGTGCGTAAACCAAAAAGAGACAGGCGATAGAGAAATGTGATCAGGTTTCGCCAATCGCTCAATAAATCGTCCACTGATCGAATTATTTATGACCATAAATATACGGCACTTAATTATGTAATGCGAAAAAATCCTTATTTCTTGAACCACAAGGTTCAATATCCTCCAAATTCTCAATTTTGGGTGATCCGAAATTTTGGAATGCTAACTACGAGTATACCTACACTAATCTTTGTTTGGAGATTGCGTAAGTTAGAACAAAGAATTTGTTGTAAAGCGGCATCTTTTACATTCATAAAATAATAAAGACCGTTGAAGTGACTATCAGCGTAAATAGGGCGATTTAAGCTCGTGCAGCGAATCACATACTGCCTCCTTCTTTATAAGCTGCGAAGGGAACAAGATTTCGTGTTTTTGTTTTGAGTTCGACGGTGCCGTATCCACCGCAACTCTCGTAATCCGCCATGCAGCAGCATTGTGTTTGGGAAGGTTTTATTGCCGAAGTTACTTATCTTGAGGAGTTCATTTTAGCGCTCATGCGTAGCTACTACTTACCTTCAAAATGAAAAAACCATCCATCCAACCATTTGAAGCCAACATTTTCTAAGTTAATCAGCATACCAAATACTTACACAAGGCTTATGTTGCTTTCAAATACAACTTATAAATGAAGTAAAATTAACAAACTCTAGCCTGAAGCAGTAAAAGCAAAAGGAAATTAGTAACACCTACGAGTATCTACTCGCATGAAATTTGCTTGAACAAAACAAGACATTTACCAAACCTATTGGCATCTAAGTGACATTCTGTAACTGTAATGACTCGGGAAACCTGAGTGAAAACCAGTGTTTGGAAACTGTCGGAGAAATTTACAACTTTGTAACAAAGAAAATGGCAACCTTCACTAGTCGGAGACACCTTAAGAAGGAAAAAGAAGAACACCTAAGCAATGGCGTAACTAAACCATCCGGCGCCCGTGGCTAATTCATTGGATGGGGCCCCAGTACTTACTTAATTTCTTTTAGTTTTTTCTCAATCAATTTTCTCAATCCGGGGCCCCTTTAGCCCCGGGGACCGTGGCATTTTGCCAGTCCTGCCACGCTATAGTTACGGCACTGATAATTAGATTAGATCTAAGAACCATACCTACCTCATCGAGACCTCGCCGGCTACGTATCCAAACAGTTCATATTGTAATACTTGTCGCTATTTTGGAAGCGTGGCCACGACCGATTCAGTCTTGTTTTCTTTAACATAGGACTGAGAGAACTGTGCCGTGAGCATGAACACTATCGTCAAAGTATTCGTACGGTAAACGTCAGTCATTAGTATGTCATGTTAGTCTGTCTAACGTATTTCCATACTAATGGCACACGTTAACTACACGGACATTTTGATGAGTGTTCATTACTGTTCATGCTCGGACACTGATAGACATCCGTCACCACTAGTAGTCACTTCATTTGGCGACCGACGGTAGCCACTGGCACACATGGCGACATATTTATGGTATCCCTATGAGATAGAATCCACTTCCTAATGAAACACAGGACTTGAAAATCATACCGCATCGGATAGGTAATGAGGGTGGCGATATCTCCCCCGGCGAATAGGCATGATTACTAATTTTCAAAATCTTTTCTATGATATTCAGAAGTTTGTATTGTCTAAAATATATCATATTTCTATAGAAAATTAAGGTTTTTATGCAATAAAAGTACATTTAAATTTTAAGTTTCAAATTCATTCCAAAACGCTCGCCGATGTCATGGCGTCTGTCATTACGTGACGGCTCAGTAAAAATGCAGAGATCGCGTATGTATACGCTTAAACGAAACAAAGTGACGTTTACTGAGACATGACGTAAATTGACGTAATTCGATCTGATGGGTGTTTAAGCTATCATTGCGGATTGTTGTCTTTTGTAGATTTTATTTTAACAAAAATAAATTATTAATCTCGACATTAGTAAGAGAATAAATACATGTTTCAAAATCTTTGAATCCTATTTCATTAGATCAGATTGATATTTTGGCGATACTTGATTACTGTCATGCCTATTGCAATTATCTACCACCTTAGCTACTTAACTATGTTTACTAAGCAACAAATCTGCAGTCCTTCAATGTAAGGAAACGCTTAACACGCATTGAAAATTCAAAGTGATTGGCAAGTTTATTCTCGCCTGCGGTTATTGTCGTAAAAACTTAATCCGTAGATACCGGGCAGACCTGGCATTGTTATCGAGATTTTCCTGTTAATTTGTTTCCTTGGGGGATGACAGGTACCTTTACTTAAATAAAGCAAACGCTTCAACGTCGAAGATAAGCGATAAACACGTCATAACAGAGTTTATGCATACATATATTTCATGTTTTTTTTGTGTATACTTATGTTAATTATCGCCTTTTTTTCTAATGTTCAAGAAGTGCCTATTAAAAAAGGTTTTAAGTAAATTAAAAATTTCTCAGTAAATAAAACATAAAATCCAGGAATCATTTATTTATTTACTTCAATACAATAAGTCACGTAAACAATAAATTAAATTATATTAAGACACGTCTATTCTAACACATAGATAGCTTTAAAACATTTCTTTTGTTGTAACACATACCGCCAAGATTGACGAAGGGCTGAAATTCCCAAGCAATATATATTCCTAACCATTCCTATGAGTAATTATATGTGTTACAACAAAACTAAGATCAGATCTTTAATTTGAATGAATTTTGTGACAATCTAAAAGAGTTTCTTAGTTTTTAACATTTAATATAGTAGACCCGACTTTTACCATTCATTTGCAAATACTTTTAAAAATATTATAGACATATAGTATAATTTAAAGACATTTCTAGCATTAAATTAAGACTGTAAATCAACAGTTCCTCAAAGGAAAGGCAATATGACGATAGGCATAGTGAATCAGCACTTAAATCATATATTATAATTCAGAACAAAAATTATACGTTGTATTGACATTCGAAAGGTTGAATTCTGTTTCACTTTTCGTCCAAGTTTCAAATTCATTAATCTTATTGAAGAAAAGAGTGATGTTTCGTTATATTTTAAAGATATTTAATATCATAAAACGAAACGAAAAACACTTAAAACTTCGAAATTAACCAATCCTATTAGTGTCAATAAACATTCATGTATTTATTTCATGTCCACAATATACAGACTAAAGTCAAATTAATAACTTAACTTTAGTACAATGGTACTACTTATTTCTTTAAGAACTTTCTCCTACTATCATTGCTCCGAGCATGAACACTTTCAAAGTCAAAGTATTCGTATAGTTAACGTGCGCCATTAGTATCGGAAGATATCACCACACATTGACATATGACATACTAATGACTGACGTTTACCGTACGAATACTTTCGTCTATAAGTCATGCTCACGGCTCGCGGCACAGGAATGGAAACTGCGACGTACATTTTACTTTCTGGAGGCCAATTCACTATGCCTAAATTCTACGACCTTAGAAGCAGTCAACAAACACAACATACGATATAATTATTTAGTAAATTGCAACATAAATGTACAATCGCATTGTAGCAATCCGTCACGTCTCACGTTTTTTTTCTATACACTTAGCACACCTGTAAACCTAGCTTACGAACTAGAAACATCAATACTTTTAATACTAACACGACGAATTTTTTTTTTCTAAAAGAAAAGTGTAAACAATAATTAATTTAAGCTCCATATTTTGTCACGGGTTTCAATATTTTCTTGTTTTTTATGAGCTTGTCTGGAATCGCTGTTTCAAGAAGAGAAAATCGCTTCTTACATGAATCTTATTTTTTTGTCCATTATGTAAGCTTTAAAGTTTTCGAATACAATAAATAGTAATTATATTATATTTTGGTAAATGTTTAAAGTATTTTAAAATAATATACATACAATTAACAAACTAATGTGACAGTGAATATAGGTCGCATAATTATGTATTTATAGTTGGCAAAGAATAGTATATAATCTCAATCCATATCGAAGCCCACATTTAGAAATTTATAAAATTATCTGGAATGTCTTAAATCCTGATTTTTTTCAAAACTACATTATTTATTTATTTTGTCACAATGGCAACAAAATTCAAAATTATTGTTTACACCAATCTTTTGATTTTTATAAACATTCAGCACACAGTAACATCAAATAAATATTTAAGCAGTTAAAACGTAGCACAATTGTTTATAACGAGTGTGTCCTATGCAACATGGGCGAACAAAGAAATAGCCTGTCCGTATGTAAATCTCTGAAGCGAAATTTAATTGTATATGAGTAGCAAACAGGGCCTACAGTCCACCTATGACCAACTCACCATCCACATTGAAAACGGTAGTAATCGGTTTGTACAGCGGTACCTTACTACTCACGAGGACTAAGCTGTCCGCCTCAAATAAAGTATCTATGTTTATCCAAAGAACTCTTCACAGAACTGAATCACGTAAAATGTCCATTCCTATTTAAATTACCTTACATTTCGCTCCAGTGATTTACGAAGAGGCATTGAAAATTATGCAGCATTTTATCTTAAACAATCACCTCTGATTAATTTAATTTAATGTATAATTATAATTTGGGGCATAAATATGCGGTGTTTAGGTAAATATCTCTTTTGTATTACAGTAAAGTAGTAAAGGGGCGATATGGTGACGTTAATTGATTACTTATTGGTTACTTAACAAAAACTATTGGTTGCTTTGGTTACTTCAAGTACACGTCTCCACAACCAAAGCACCAAAGCGTCGGCTTACGTCGGGCTATAATACTTGGTGGCACTTCACTTGGCTATTTGTATTTGCGTATTCGGCATATTTGGTAACCATGAGCGGACGACAAATATTGGACCTATTGACACTTGTTTGCCAGTTTTCCGACGCAACACTGACGTTGCCTTTCACTGTCAAACGTTTGTGTATTTGTTATTTGGTTGTCATTACTGGAGTCCACCAACCCGCAGTAGGCCAGCGTGGTGGACTAAGGCCTACATCCCTCTCATTGTGAGAGGAGACCCGACCCTGTAGTGGGTCATTAATGGGTTACTGACCTGACTGGATGATGTATTTGTCAATAATTGCATTGTTGTACATTCGTCAAATATTATGCAAATATTTGAATACAATAACTCAAATACCACATAGCCAAGTGAAAGGCCACCTCAAAAGACAAGATAAATATTGATACAATACGCATATAGGACACATCGCGCGATTGGACAAAGAAATCTAGCGAACGTACATTATTATCTGAAAACATAATGAAATACTATAACATACAAAAATCACAAAACTTAACAACAATGCATCGTCTGTAGTTACGAGTATGTATGCAAAACCAAAAAACAATTTTTTTTCTATACTGTATCTTTTGGGAATTTGTCTACTATCAAACAATACATATCCAAATTAAAGAAACCCATTTAAAACAACAAAAAGTCTATACATTTTCATAAAACTAAAACTAACCAACACTAAAACGTAACTAACATTAACAAACACAATTTTCCAAAGACAATAAAGTTACAGTTTAATTAAATAGGTATCTGAATAGTATCTTATAATTATTTAATTCGAAATTGGAAATTATTAGACTAAGACAGATCGTAGTTCTGTTATTATATTTCAGTTTGTAATCACCCGTAAATTAGATTAATTTCTAATGTGTTGAAAAAAAACCAGTTAACTGAACGCAATATTGACCAAAGGCAATAATAACCAAATATAAGCATACAGCATGTCCAATCACCGATAAACGTAACAGCTTACGTTTAAAAATACACGAAATGATCAAAATACATAATTGTATAAATTCACGCAAATGGAAAATGTTTCATAAAATTTTAGCACGAGGTAAAGCAGTCAATTGTTGGTCAGTCTAACGCATCAAAAGAAATGCAAGCATCCCTGGTATCCTATCGAGCGGCGTTCAATACGAACCGATTAAGAGATCCGAACTTCTACTTATACACAACGTAGCTTCTGAAACCTGAGTTAAATAAATAAATATTGTGGGACAACTCACACACGGCTTTCTGATCCCAAAGTAGGCTGTGAGCCTGTGTTATGGTAACCAGATAGCTGATAACATACATATATATTTTTAAATACATACTTATACACAGATAATTAACACCCAGACACAGAACAAACACTTGTGCTCATCACACAAACATTTTTCCTGGGTGGGAATCGAACCCACGACCTCCGGCGTAGCAGTTAGGGTAGCTAACCACTAGACCAACAGGCCAGTCAATGCTGGTTCAGTAAGTGATCAGTTGACACTAGGTACTTAGTAGACAACAAGGATTATTTGTATATATTATTCATACAGCAAAGATTAAATGAATGCATGGTCCTCCTTATATATCCACATGTTTAATATTAATAGCACGACTACAAAAACAACTAAATATTTGAAGTCCACTGTTAGATACAGCTCTCTGCAAATTGGTAATGCTTTATTTATTTCTTAACAAATTATCCGTCAGTAAATTTAACCGTACACAGTTTGCAGAGGCACTCATAGTGGATATATTGTACACAACCAGTTTGACAAGTAATGCACCCACAATAATATTACAATATGTTTACAAATTTGGCATATGCGCGCTGTCAGGACAAAATTATTCATCAAAAACATGATTTCAATGAAATCTTCTATGTATATAGCAATAATTATAAATACGAATATTACTAACGAAGGTATGTATCATAGTCGCTTACATTCGTGTAGTGAAATAACTTATACAGAGAGTATATCTAATATATTAGGTTAGAATAGTATTATTTTTTTCTAAAACTTTTACTAAAATACCGCCTCGTACCCGTAAGCTTTACAAACAGAAGCTGTTTTTGAGTTTGAATACTCATAAAAAGCATTTTTAGAGCATTAGTAATTAAAGTATAATTCGGCTTATATTTAAAAAACAAACTAGATACTATAATGAATTTTAGTTTGATTTCTTTTTCAAGAGTTTTTCTATGCTCTCTTGTTTCACAGTGCTGCTACATGTAAAATATTTTTGAGTTCAAATATTATTCTGTCCAAAAAATCTGAAAATATACAAAACTTAATATTGACAGTCAAATGGCAAAATATCAGAGTGCATAATAATACTTGAATATTATAATTATTCATTTTTCAAGTATTAAAGTACCTATTGATAAAAAAGTACCTATTGATAAAATAAATACGTACATAGATTTCGAAAATGCAAATGGAAAAATAAATTTTCTGAAATTGACAGAATTAGGAGAGAGAAAATTAATGCAATATGGTAACAAAGCTATAAGCTTTAACACACACTCTAGTCTGTGTGTGCTACATTTATATATTTTGAATTGTAGACATGAATTTTCTATTACTATACTATATTTATTAATTCTAATTGTAATCGTTCAATTCGAAATTATCATAAATCATATTATTATATTCTAGCTTTTTTGTTTCTCAATGTTGGCCAGAACCGAACCATACATAAACATATTTCTTATTGGTGAAGCAATCACGAATTAAATAGATTTTTCAAATACAATGGGTATTTTTCAAATACAAAAACAGGTAGCCTTACTCTCTTTCAGGCAACCTAAAGAAATTAATAGTATTTAATAATAAAGTAAAAAGTTGTATTTGTCATTCAGTTGCAAGAAACGCCGTTATAACATTTTCGAAATGAACGACCACACAAACAAAAGACTAGAACAAAATGTATGCTGTTCTCACGAACAATGGGAGATATGTCCGACCTTAGACCGGATCACACTTGACGGAGAGGGGCATACATACGTCGGTGGGTTTCTTAGGAAGAGAAGTAGAAAGCAAAGACGTCTATAGCCGCAGTGATGCTATACTAGAGAAAAAGTAAAAGGGACATCACCTTTTTAGCCCAAGCGTTTTAGATGCGATAAGATGGAAAATACCCTAGCACTTGGAATAAATATGTTATCAGAGGTTATGTATCAGAAAACAGACACATGACAGCAGTTGCCGCCAAAATAAAAGCGAACTAAAAATGAAACGCTGATTTGAGCTGTCCCATTTTTGATATTCTGACACTCCATCTTGATAAATAAAAATCCTTGATTTTGTTACCACAATATTAGTTAATATTTTATCTATGACATAAACAAAACGAGTAAAGGAAGTTAGTATCGAAAATATTACTATTAAATTGTTTTTATATAAAAATAAACAAACGGACAGGCCACTTAGTATGGCGTGGACACTGTTTTCTATTGCAAGTATGTATATCCAATCTGGATTCATTATTAAGGCGATTAACATCGCCTAAGTCTGAAGACTACACCTGAATAGAACCACAAAAATATAGTTCACAGACATCCCAAATAATCCGTCAAGCGCGACTCGGTCGCCTTTGCACATACACTAATGCGTAGACGCACAATACTTCGTTTTTTATATGTCAGATTGTTTTTAAGAATTCTCCACGATGTTCTCGAAGGCATGTGAAGTCCACCAACACGCATTAGGCCAGCGCGGTGGAACTTGGGCCTTCATCCTAGGATAAACGTCTAGGGTCACTAATGGCTCTCAGAAATTGTTTTCAACAAGAATTTCCTTTAGATTGTGTATATTCGACTTCGCTGCTCCACTCGAGGAAATATTATCAGAGTTTTTGGCCGCCGCATCGGTGACGCTATCTATTGATTTGGGCTGTCAATTTTTACTCGCCCTATCAATAATATCAATCAATTTTATCAATTTGTATATTGACGAAATTTAGTAGTTTGTTTGCAAGCCCTATTTTTCGTTTTTGATTCCGTCAATGCGACAAGGTTCCAGCCTATTAGCATTACGTATACACACACATTGTCATCACGCAAGATATCTAAGACGTACGTACGTAAGACACGATACAAACACATGCAAAGGTCACCCGTTCTCTTGAGAGTGTATCTCAATATCCAGAGATCTTACTAACAATGTGACACATAGAAGGAGGTCAGTAAATAGTATCGCGGTCCGATGTATTCGTTTATATATTGTTCGGTTTATACCTCGATGCCGTACTGCGCGTTTTCTGGTACCATGTTGAGGATATTGCGGTGTTCGAGCGACTCCTTTAGAGCGTAGAACAGTTGCAATTGCTGTTCCGGCTTGAGGTTGTACACCTGTAACGATATCATTGTTGTATGTATGTATGATGTATGTGTGTAGGTGTGTTCAACTCTAACCCATCGGTGATCTACAGGGTGGTCGTCTCACGATAAATAAATAACGCTTCACACTCACAGCCCCACACTAGGATCCCCTGTGTCGTGGGCGCCATGGACACACACAAGACAACAACACAACACACCAGACCAGAAACAGAAATTCAAATTCATCATTCAAATCTCTGCTCTGCTGGGAATCGAACAGGACCTTCCGCGCAGCGCACCGGTGTCGTAACCGAATTTGAATGACGAATTTGAACTTCTGTTTCTGGTCTGTGTGTGTGTTGTGCTCTTGCCTTGTGTGTGTCCATGGCACCCACGACACAGGGAATCCTTTTCGTTATAGAAAAAGCTAAATATTATAATCATTGTGATTTTGGATTCGACATCGCGATTATTAAACGACATTTAAAGCACTAAACGTCGTTTCTTTTCTTACAGAGAAACTCAATTGTGTTTTAATTGAAGTGTCGTCCAAATCATCAAGAAGACACATCTCATAAGTTTTCACTTCTGCCGGCACTGCTTCCCGGAGTGCAATTTTTTATAATTGTTTAATTATTATAATTACACTCCCGGAGTGCAATTTTTTAATTATTATAATTAAACTTCCGCGGTGATAGCCCAGTGGCATAGAATTCGACCTCGAATCGAGGGGTCCGGGTTCGAATCCCAGTTGCACGCACCAATGAATTTGTAAAAAAAAGTTATGTGCGATTTATAAAATTAAATATCACCTGCTGTTACGGTGAAGGAAAACATCGTGAGGAAACCTGCATGCCTGAGAGAGAAAAAAATGTTCTCAAAGGCATGTGAAGTCCACCAACCCGCAGTAGGCCAGCGTGGTGGACTAAGGCCTACATCCCTCTCATTGTGAGAGGAGACCCGACCCTGTAGTGGGTCATTAATGGGTTAAAACAACAACAACATTTAAACTTCCGGAGTGCAATTTTTTATAATTGTTTAATTATTATACGATAATTATACCTGTTGCAAGAGCTTCTGCGGCGTGGCGGTGCGGATGAAGCTGGTGATGTAGACGTTGACGAAGGTGGCCATGAGGAACTGGCAGTCGAAGCGGTCCATGATGCCGCCGTGGCCGGGGATCACGTCGCCGAAGTCCTGCGCCACACACCGGCACACAGATCAGAGGCCGTGACAAGTTCGGTGGTAAAGGGGAGGTCTCCCGCCAGGCGGTGTCGCTGCCTGGGGACCGCGGTCCGAGTGTTGACTTCGGACCGTTTGTATATAAGCAGAGATTCTATGGAACTTTGATAGCGCGTTTGAGGACACGTCTTCCGATTGGCCAGTTCGGTGTGACGCGTGTGACGTGTTATGTTGTTTGCTACACTCGCTGCTTGCGCCGTCATGCGTAGTCAGCATTTCATGTGAGGCGCGCGCTCGTATTACTGTAGGTATCGCGCCGCTACAGAAGTATAGTCCCACAATTGGGATGTGGACACTATTCATAATTATAATTTCAAATTGTAATTCCCATAAAGGAGTGCGTTGAGAAACGTCTGAACGCAGCTTAACTTCCAGTAGCTTTAAAAATGATTTTTATTGCGAACGAAAACAATTATAATAATGTCATTATTGATTTATGACAGTGATGACGTCATAAGTCCTTTAGACTAAACATAGATTTTGTACGAAGAACCAGGATAATGGTGTCATTTTTCGTTTTTGGCCGTTCAATACAAGTATCTCAATTGACTTGATAATCCACAACCCAATTCAATAGACAAGCCATAGTGGCACATCTCAATTAAGCCAGTATGGCACCTCGAATTAAATTCACAGAGCAAAAACCATAACAGCGTTCATGCTGCCATTCAGTGAATATTCATTGTACCACTCTTAGGCCGCTTTGGTTCTAAAGTTTTTTAAATTTCAACTATAAAATATCATAAACACAATATTGTAAAGTTAATAGTTAGGCCATAATGGTTCTCATGGCGTCGTTATGTATGTAGTTTAGACGTTACGAACATACATACACACATAACATTCCTTTTTGCTCCGCCGTAGTCGGATAAAAATAGGTACCTACTGACTGACTGGATGGAAAATAACAACCGCTTAATAAACTAAACGTTGTTTATACAAAACGGTCAAGAGAAAGATAACAAACAATGTTAGTAGCTAAATGCTAACGTTTGTAATGTGGCCGTCTGTCTATCCTCAGGCTGTAATTCATGAACCGTGATCAAGCCGGTTAAAATTTTCACAGATGACGTATTTCTGTAGTCGCTTTAACAGCAACTATTAAAAACAGAATATATGTTTCAGGGGGCTGTCTTACAACAGACATTATTTATTTTTGCCTTTTTTATAGATGATAATGGTACGGATCCCTTTCTACAGTTCCTATGGGATCTTTTATTCTGGGAAATGTCACGGGCTTTTCACCCGAGATATTTTCGCAGTACCATGCTATGACTTTCTTTGAACAGAAAGAAGAAATAAAAAAAAGGATCTAGCCATCCCATATTTTTCTGTTTTTTCATCATCGTAGAAACATTGTCATCAAAGAATTCGTAAAGCAGACGTTAGTCATCAGTATGTCATGATATATATTAATATGTCAGTCTGTCCCGACATTTTCCCGTAACAATGGCGGCTCGATACGATTACTATACGAAACTGCGCAAGTTCAAGCTCGATGCACTGGTCATATAAAAGTGGTTAGGTGGCGTGCCTATTAACTTATGTAAAACTTAAAAAAATTATACCTTGATCTTGAACGCACGCTTGAAACCCGAAGCGAAGAAGCCGCCAAACGGTCCGATCACCGAGCTGAAGATGCTGAGAGCCAGCGAGTGAATCATGAACGGGTATATGTTGATCTTGTCTCTGCCCATCTGAAAACATACAATAGGCTAGCTGACAAAATTTGGAAATGAGTTTATTTTAGAAATGAACTCCAAATTGACATCGAAAGAGGCCAAGACTGTCATGGCGTCTTGAATGATGTCACAAAAAAGCTGTTCACTGTATACGAAAATGACAGCAACAACATGACGTTTCGCGAGGCGTGACGTCACGTTTCTCTGATTTGTGTTCAATCATTCAATGTCACGTGATTAAATGGCAAATTTTGCTAATTTTATTTTCCGTAAATATTGGTAATCTTTAACTATTTTAATGAAAAAAGTGTTTTTTTGTTACCTATTACATAACGGGATTAATCATTAGAAACCCTATACCAGCCGATTTATTCTTAGTGGAAACAAGCCTATTGCACTTTTTAACACGCTTTATTAGCTTCGGTCGTATGTTAGTATGTAGAGCCTTGAGCATGATTTTGGCGTACCTACCCAAAAACATCGAATTAATTTGAATTTTTGCATATTTATCAAACACCAACGATAATTCAGTAAAAAAAAATCGAAGTAGAAAATGGAAAATAAATGATAGTTTTGAAAAAACTAAAAAAACAAAAGAAAAATGCATTGTAAAAAAAGCGTGGGGTAAATGGTGGTGGAGCACCCCACGCTTTTTTATAATGAAGTACATTTTTATTTTATCACACTATTTTTAATTTACAGCTAACTTTAATTTTTTAGTTTGTCAATTTATATATACGTAAATAATTATGATATTACGTTGTTGTAACATAAAATAGGATGCGTGAAAGACTCTGTGAATGAATGAAGGAATGAGTGCAGCAGATGGAATGATTGTGAAGATGGAATGATCGAAGAGAGTGGTAGAGTTAAGACGTAAGATGGTTCTAAAATTCAGTATTATTCGGCACATTTGTGTAGGATTTGGGTATTTTAGGACGTGTGAAAGGAACGTATGAAGAGTATGCGAAACAATGAAGGAATTAGTAAAGCAGATGGAATGATAGAGGAGAGTGCATTGAGGAGTATGGTAGAGTTAAGACGTAAGAGGGTTGCGTTCAGATGAAATATTTTATTTTAATTTTTTACATCCGGTTCTATTATTCTTAAATTCAGTGGAATAAGTTTTATACTGAGTTTTACCCTACAAAATCAAAGTCTTTTATTCGTTGTCAGGTACGAGTTGTGTACACTTAATGAACGTGATACATGATAGAACATTATCTTACACCTAACATCCGCTTTCGGTGTGTCTCTAATGGGTTACGGACTCACCATCTTCATGAGAGGCTGCAGGAATTGCGGCGGCGTGTACTCCTGCAAGCGGAACAGGGTGGACGGCTCGCAGTCCATCGTCATGCGGCCCAGCGACTCGGAGTACTCGATGGGGCACACGAGGTACGGGTACTGGGACATCATGTACGACAGCTGAAAGACACGAGATCCGGTTAGGACTTGTCCTAATTACGAGTAGCTATCGCAACTCTTGCCGTCTAACCGACTGACAAACTTCTGTTATACATATCGCCGCGCCGATATCAGCTGTCTTTAACGTTGTCCAACTTGCACGCTCAAAAACATGACATATGACTTTGTCGTCGTTCGCACATTTAAAGTACAAGAAATTGGTTCATATTTTCCCCGCTACATGGCGAGGTAAGTATGACTATTTATTATTATTATCTTGTCTAAATAAAAGTTTTTATAGAAATAGTCGAAGTAAGATTACGATTAAAAACATACTAAAGAATGATAATTGAACTTTTGAATAAAAGTAAAAAAAGCTAAATAAAGTCGCGGCGAGCGGTTAGTAATTTGATAACCTTTATTTTATATTTTATAGCAAGATAAGTCCACAGTCATTTTAGTGTATGCACGAGTAGATATCGGTTAAAACTTGCAAAGCAAACATAACGGTAACATTATTCCACTCCGAATAAGCGGAATATTATCAGTCACGCGAACAAGGGTCAGTTATGTTGTCAGCTTTATAAACAGTAGTAACCTCTTTCGGGCTTTATTACTATAGATAGAGCGGCCCGAATAGCCGCACACTTACAATGAAGTCAATCGTTCCATTTATATTGTTACTGTTTAAAAGTGAAGCGTTAAACCTAGACTATCTGGATCCTACTGAACTACAGACCAGAACATCACCAGAAGTGCAGGAACAGGCGGCGTACGAGGTTATTGCAAAGTATAAATCTGAACGGATTGAAGTTGACATAAATATTAATCCAATACTTTTTAAAGACAAGAAGGATGTCTTCAGCATACGGACCGAAGGTTCCAGATTATACATCACTGCCAGCACCGGCGTGGCAGCCGTCTGGGGCTATAATTACTTTCTCAAGAAGTATTGCAAATCCCAAGTAGCGTGGCAAAATTCAAGAATTGATACGCCCTATCATATTCCAGAAGTTGATGAAGTAGTGGTGGCCAATGACAAATTTAGATATTATCAAAACGTACGGACGGCGTCCTTCAGTTTCGTTTGGTGGGGAGTTTCCGATTGGGTTTCTCACGTAGAATGGATGGCCCTCAACGGCTTGAATTTAGTTCTCGCTCCAGTCGCTCAGGAAGCTGCTTGGACCAATGTTTACCGTAAACTGGGACTAACCGAAGAAGAGATAGATGACCACTTTACCGGACCCGCATATCTAGCCTGGCTCCGCGCGGGCAGCATGCACGGCTGGAATGGGCCGTTGTTTAAGTCGTGGCATGATCACCAAAAGAACATTCAGGATAAAGTCGTCATGCAAATGTTGCGGCTGGGAATGATTCCCGTGTTACCGGCATTCAATGGACACGTGCCGAAGGCTTTCTCCAGGATATATCCCAACGCTACGTTTTACTCCACGGGCACGTGTAGGGAAAATGACGCGGAGTATAACTGCAATCTGTTTTTACATCCAAGTAACCCTCAATTTGTTGAGATAGGAAAGTTGTTCCTGAACGAAATAACATCCCGAACGGGCCTGAGCCACATATACGTGGCGGATCCTTTCAGTGAGGTTACTTCTGATACAGCGCTTGGTACTGCTGCCTATGATTTCGTACGAAAAACGGCCATCGCCATATATAAAACGATAAAGCAAGTTGACAACGAAGCTGTGTGGATGATACAAAACTGGATGTTCATTCAGAATCCAGAATTTTGGTCAGAGGATAAAGTGCAGACCTTCTTAACGTCAGTGCCAATCGGGAGGATGCTCGTGCTCGACTTGCAATCCGAACAGTCGCCACAATACGATAAGTATTCGATGTACTATGGACAGCCGTTCATATGGTGTATGTTACACAACTTCGGTGGAACGTTAGGCATGCACGGGAACATGAATACAATAAACACGGACGTATATGAAGTTAGAAATCGTGCTAACAGCACAATGATTGGCATCGGTATCACTCCTGAAGGCATAAACCAAAATTACGTGATGTACGACCTCATGCTTGAAACGGCATGGCGAAAGGAACCAGTGGATCTCGAAGAATGGGTGGCAGAATACGCCGAGAGGCGTTACGGTTGCAACAACACTGCGAGTGCATGGAAGTACTTATTACGTAGCGTGTACAATTTTTCCGGTAAAAATCAAGTAACAGGTGTTTATATTATAACACACCGTCCCAGCTTTCAACTACGCCCTTGGGCCTGGTATTCCAGCCGCGACCTGTTTAAAGCACTGAGGAAAATGCTATTCATATCGAACAAAGAATGTTATAGTCCCGGGTATTATCACGACTTGGTCGACGTCACGCGCGAGGCTTTACAATACCGAGCGCAACAGATATACCTCAAACTAAAACAGGAAATGTACACGCTAACATTTAATTCAACGGCAAGTAATTTTCTTGATGCTATGAACGATATTGAATCTATTCTAAGCACTAATAGGGATTTTTCTGCTGAAAATTGGTTTCAACAAGCGAGTGCCATCGGAGTTAATGATGCAGAATCTTATTTATACAAATTGAGCGGTCGATATCAAATAACGTTATGGGGGCCCGACGGGAAGAGACCAGATTACGCATGCAAGCAATGGTCCGAGATGTTCCGTCATTATTACACACCCAGGTGGAGGATGTTTCTTTCATTAGCGTTACATGCAATGGATAAGGGAGTAGATTTTGACGAGCAGAGCGCACAGAGTGCGGTGCGATCGCTAGTCGAACAGCCATTTTTATCTTCCCGACTTTATTATCAAAGGACACCCGATCTTATTGGGACGGCATTGGACTTATACGCTAAATGGGCTTATGTTGATCTTGAAGACTTGCCAAGAGAGTAGTCTCAAATTGACAAAGTGTTTTACCTAAAAGGCTTATTTCTGGTGTTGACATAATTTTTATTTTTTAAATTGAGGAATGCCCAATGCGCATAACAATTACATAATAACAATTTATAGTATAAATAAAAAAATTATAACCTTTACAATTTTTCTTTATATACCCAGCAATATAAATTATAAAGTTTTACAAAACGAAATAAAAAGTTTTACCCTAAAGTCTGGTTTTACTTCAACCCAGCTACTATATTTATTTTATCGTGATCCGGTATCTTATTTTGACGGCCCGGTACCGGGTCGCGACCAGGCAAATGACAAACGCTGTTGTAATTAATTGAGTGACAGCTTTCGTATGTGTCAATATCATTCCCCTGCCACACTGTCACAAATAAAAATAATAATAATAAGTGGCTAAGAATTCGGGCTCTTGCTGGAGGGATCCGGGTCCGGACCCCAGCACACACCAATAACTTTCTTTAAATGCAAAATATAATACAAATTAAATACCGCTTGCTGTAACAGTGAAGGAAAACATCGTAAGGAAACCTGCATGCCCGGAATTTCTTAATAATGTTCTCAGAGGCAAACTCCGCATTAGGCCAGCGTGGTGGACTACGGCCTACATCCTTCTCACTGTGAGAGGAGACCCGACCCTGCAGTGGATCATTGATGGCTTACAGACTATATAGAACTCACCACAAGTCCGAAGATAACGGTCGAGAATCCCCCGCCTATGAAACCTTCCCAGGTCTTCTTGGGGCTGAGTTTGATCAGCGGCGTCTTGCCGAAGAAGAAACCGAATACGTAGGCCATCACGTCGTTGCATATTATCATCGACACCGGGACTATAAACCAGATGAGACCTGGAAATTAAAAAGACAACAGATTTGAATTTAACAATGTAATATATTTTTTTAATTTTTGACGCATATTTTAGTTTTTGCGACCTGAGTGGCGCAGTGGTTAAGACACAGTTCGCTGCGCGGAAGGTCTTGGGTTCGATTCCCAGCAGAGCAGGGATTTGAAATTTTAATTTATGTTTCTGGTCTGGGTGTGTTGTGTTCTTGTCTTGTCTTGTCTTGTCTTGTACAAAAGGGCGAAAGAACCCGTTATCAGCTTTAGAGCAAATAATCCCTGACAGACATTGCTATGTTAGTGCCACAGGCGTTATTACAACAAAGCTACTGAATACTACTACTTAATAATACTACTTAATAATATTACTAAATAACCCCGCAGGGGGGCTTGTGGCGAGCCTTTGGTGAGTAGCGACACCACGGACCTGAGTGCTCCTGGGGGAGGTCCCCTGTTCCTCATCTCCGGTAGGCGGAGTGGAGACCGAGAGGAACAGGCCCCCACCTCTGGCTTGCCTTAACTGGCCGGCCAGAGTGGAGCCGCTAGAGCTATATGCTCGGGGGTGGAAGTGTAATGTAAGTAATGGCGTAATAACGAGGAAACCCGCTCACGGTTGGTTAATGCCCCCGGGATGGTGAAATCCACTCTCGGTTGGCTAACACCCCCGTCATGGTGAAATCGGTGCCGCTCCTCTCGACACCCCTCAGCCGCTCACAACGATGTTGCCCTCCGGCATGCGCCACTTAGTGGGGGCCCGTCCAGTGGGCGGCGAGTCACCACCTGCCTAACGTTAGATTATTCTTCTAATTATCTAAACGGCAGGTGACCCCATAGTCCGCAATAGCCCATCTACCAGTCCCTCTATATCCCATCACAATAGTTCCAGGAAATTTTTCTATTCCTTTCTATAGTTCCTGTCCATATGGCGGGGACCATCTTCGGAACAATCTTTTAGATAGATTGTGCGGCCGAGGATGGTATCCGTCATATGTACCCCATCACAACATTAAATTGTGTCAAAAGGCCTCTACGTGTTGGACCTGTGTCCCCACGCAAGCTTACTGCCCAGGTCCAATTTTCTTGGACCTGTGAATGTGCAGTTACTAAATAATACTACTTGATAAGTGACCATTTGACCAACTAAGTCCTCACAAAAGTGCAACCACATAAAACCTCAGATAGGATTTCTGTCCCATTTGAGGTTGTTGCCTAAATTATGTTACGTGATTAATCAATTTTTATCGAGGTTCATCTGCTGAAAAGAGCAACAATACATCTAATATCGTTGCATTTTATTTTGGGTCGGCTGTACCAACATGTGTCAATTTCATGAAAGTCAGAACACGAATGATAGGAAATCTTGTTCATCATATTATGATATTTTTTAATGAAAAGTATTATTAGACACAGCAAAGGATTAATGCCATAATCTTTTTTTATGTTATCTTAAGATAATTATAGTTTTATATTATTATTTAATATATTACAATATTCTCAGCTCTCAGACGACCCAAGTGGCGCAGTGGTTAAGACACCGGTGCGCTGCGCGGAGGGTCCTGGGTTCGATTCCCAGCAGAGCAGAGGTTTGAATGGTGACTGAATGTCTGTTTCTGGTCTGGGTGTGTTGTGTTCTTGTCTTGTGTGTGTCCATGGCACCCACGACACAGGGAATTCTAGTGTGGGGCTATGAGTGTGAAGCGTTATTTATTTATTTATTTTTCGCCGAAGTTAAGTATGCCTTCGTAAATCCGTTCATCTATCTAAAAAAAGAATCCATTGTTTTCTCTACGTTACTATTACCTAATATTAATTTAAAGGTAGATTTTACTACTGTACATAGGAATTTAGCCCGTGTTACGAAAAGTTTGATGTTCTCAAAAATTCTTTGTTTCGATGTTAAATTTGCATACAATGGAAAGGTGACCCGCCAGACGCCGTAAGTTCATTTACGTTTGAATCGATTAGAAATTGTAATCGAAATTATAAATGCCTACTTGTTTAATATGCCTGCATTTTCAACAGAATAACGTTTAAACGTGTAATCAAGCACGGGATTGGCCCTTCACACTGTTCCAGTGGCGCTGGAATGGGCGAGCTGGAATGAAAAATAAGCCGTGGGATTGGATTGATCACTGGAATGGTACATTCCAGGGCAGGTTCACATTAAATCAGTGGCATTCCAATGCTAGACTGGAATAATGTGCACCAGGCATAAAGCCATAGCACCTATTTGTGCAGTGCATTTGTGCCCATGATTTCATAAATGATTTTGTTAAAACAACGAAAACTTTGAACAGCTGTTGTGTTACTCGCTTACATTTAGTGAGATAAACAGTCCGCTATATTTAGATTAATGATTCTATTCTTTAAACTATTTTTGCCGTACGGACAGGAGAGGTTAGTACTAACACTGCTGTATGATTATGCTGTTCTTCTTAAGAAATAAATAACGCTAAATAACGCTTCACATTCATAGCCACACACTAGGATTCCCTGCGTCGTGGATACCATGGACACACACAAGACAAGAACACACACCCAGACGAGAAACAGAAATTTAAAATCATCATTCAAATCTCTGCACCGCTGCGAATCGAACCCAGAACCCTCCGCGCAGCGCACCGGCGTCTTAACCACTGCGCCACTCAGGTCGTCAAATACTAGTATAACCCCTTTTGTTAATTGCCAAGTCATTCAACGACAAAATCGGTTGCTCACAACAAGTTGGTCGTACGACGTCATTGCGTACCTACATTAGTCGCATATTGTCGGTTAGGACAAAATTTAAACACAGGTGTCTGAATGGAGCTGCCATTCAGAGACCTGTGTTTAATTTTTGTCGTGTTGGCTGGTTGGTCGCCGCAGAGGAGTCGCCAGTGCGTTGCCGTCTTTGAAGGACTTTTTACGACCGTTATATATATACATAAAGTATGGCCGTGTATTGTTTGCTACCTACAAGTCTACAACGTACGTGGCTGATTCCTTTATATCCCGAGTATTCCCGGGCTATAAATAGATACATTGCAACGTAGGTATGCGTTTAAACTTGTCGCAGACTTGAATTACGCCCGCCTATATTTGTTCTTCCACTATCGAATTGGTATCTCGTATCGTACACTCCGATCTCCATACCCGCGTTTATTGGCCTAGATTGAGTGTTACACTGAACATTGAACGAAAAATTTTGCACAAAAATTCCTAGATTGAGTGTCATACTGAACATAAAACAAACATTAAAAACTGACATTATAAATGCGGTGAAATGGGGCCTATACCTATTTATGTATTGCACCCGCTTTGCCACTCATGATAGGTCCTTTGCACCTCAGATAGAATTTCTTCTCTATATAAGGTTGGCAATGGGCTGCAGAGACCGCTTCACGTCAGGTTCCCTACACTCAATTACTCTAAAAAAACCTGAATTACAACCCCTTAAGGAGAATTTACAGTGAAATGGGGGAAACGATCCTATTATTGCCTTCCCTCCGCTCGGGATCTATTGATTGTTAGAACAAGCGATACGATCGTCTGTCGCGTCCCACTGAACGCATTTGAAAGGTTTCTCGACCATGACAATGCCACGTCGCTCTATACAATATACATATTATTATGTACTATAGATAGATAGCTTCTCCCGTGTAAATAGAACGAATGTCAATATCGTATACAGTCTGTCAGATAGGGCGTTTGAAAACTTTAAGGTTAACCCATTCCATCGCTTTCACTAACAGCCGCAGTCTTTAGTGACCCAGTGGGTCTGGTCTTCTCTCACTATGAGAAGGATGTAGGCCTTAGTCCACCACGCTGGCCTACTGCGGTTGTAGGGGCCAACGTGGTTCCTTGGTCCAATCTACTTCAAATTTTACATAAGCATTCTTTAACAGAATTGGTGGAAGACGTGTTTCGTATTTTATTGAAAGTCATCGCCTAACGGGTTTGAAAATATTTGATATTTGAACTTTTTAATGACATTTTCGTGAATTTCACAGATATTTGAAAGGGTTGGACCGGGATTCGCTTCATTTCCCTGTCGACTAAATTCTAAAGCCCACGCAGACCAAGTCGAGGCATAAGCTGGTTAACTATAAAACTCCGTACTGGAGAACAGAAGAGATTAATTTACTGCAACGTTTACATAAAACTCCTTGAACAGACGACTGTCCGCTAGACGACGGCTTCGTTAGCGCGTTTGCGAGGCTTCCCGACCATGACAATGCCGACTGCTATGACACATCTGAACTATCTTTATCTACAAGTATATTGTTTGCTTTGCGCTTGATAGGTACAGCGCGGGAACGTGCTAGAGTACAAAAAAGGAGGTCATCAATTCGACACGTACTTATGTCATGTCATTTGAGTAACCCATTAATGACCCACTACAGGATCGGATCTCCTCTCACAATGAGAATGACGTAGGCTTTAGTCAACTTAGCAGGTGATATTTAATTTTATAAAGCGCACATAACTTTTTTACAAAGTCATTGGTGCGTGCCACTGGGATTCGAACCCGGAGCCCTCGATTAAGCGGTCGAATTCTTAGCCGCTGGGCTATCACCGCTGTACCTACTTATGTACCTATGTATGTGAGTAATATTAAATACCAGTTTGTGGACATTCCTGTTTACAATACAATTACATAGTTTTATGTGTAGGCGGTGATAGCCCAGTGGCTTAGAATTCGACCTCGAATCGAGGGGTCCGGGTTCGAATCCCTGTGGCACGCACCAATGACTTTGTAAAAAAGTTATGTGCGCTTTATAAAATTAAATATCACCTGCTGTTACGGTGAAGGAAAACATCGTGAGGAAACCTGCATGCCTGAGAGTTCAAAAAAAAATGTTCTCAAAGGCATGTGAAGTCCACCGACCCGCAGTAGGCCAGCGTGGTGGACGACGGCCTACATCCCTCTCATTGCGAGGAGACCCGACCCTGTAGCGGGTCATTAATGGGTTACTGACACGTGAAAGGAAGCGCTCACCCTCAAATATGTTCTGAATGATGAGGTAGCTCTGGGTAACGACGATGAGCAGCGCGACGTGGGTCCACGCGAACAGGCTGAACTGGCGCATGTAGTACCGCTTCACCAGCGAGAGCACGAACCACACGAACCCGACGCAGTACAGGCTGAACGATATGAAGCGGTGGTACGTCACCAGGAAACGGAGGTAGTCCTGAAACACGCGGGATACCCGGTCACACCAGAAAACAACAAAGAAAGTAACAAATAAATGAATAACGCTTCACACTCAGGGGGTTGATTCTGTATGACCATTCAGATTTCGTGTCGATATCGTGTGTCATCCAACCGTATGTCATTTCGTGAACTCGGCACGACAAGGAGCCTTAATGTCTATTCAATAAGGCACATAACAGATTGTCACGATATTTGACTTTTAAGCCTTTTTAGACTTTTTATCACGCGTAAGACACGACATTGCCGCGATACGAGTGTGAATAGTCATACAGAATCGGGCCCCACGGCCGTCTTTAACCCCGAGGCCCTGGGCCATACTGGGCATGTTAGGACAATGGGGCAGTTTAACAATTCTAGTCAGTAATTAAGGTTCGATTTCTTCGAATTATATAAGTTTTTTGGTAATATTGGTTATCGTTTGGTGATCTGACAGGAACTAGGGACTTTGTATCGATCGCGGGGCCCTGGGCACTTGCCCGAAGTGCCCACTGAGAAAGAGGGTTCCTACACTAGAATTCCCTGTGTCGTGGGTACCATGGACACACACAAGACAACAA
The DNA here is from genome assembly GCA_905147235.1 of Erynnis tages. Taxonomy (NCBI): domain Eukaryota; kingdom Metazoa; phylum Arthropoda; class Insecta; order Lepidoptera; family Hesperiidae; genus Erynnis; species Erynnis tages. The sequence continues at coordinate 2,453,486 of LR990076.1, forward strand.
CATACACACCCAGACCAGAAACAGAAATTTAAACTCATCATTCAAATCTCTGCTTCGCTGGGAATCGAACCCAGGATCCTCCAAGCGGCGCACTGGCGTCTTTACCAACTGAGCCACTCAGGTCGTCAATAATGCGTTGATAATAAGTTTAGAACAGTCTACCCTATGCGGGCATACAATAATTATGTCTTACATAACTAATACTTAATTTTACATCATTATGGCAATGATAGCATAGCGGCGGCATGGCAAAGCGGTGATAGCCAAGTGGCTTAGAATTCGACCTCGAATCGACTTTGTAAAAAAGTTATGTGCGCTTTATAAAATTAAATATCACCTGCTGTTACGGTGAAGGAAAACATCGTGAGGAAACCTGCATGCCTGAGAGTTCAAAAAAAAAAATGTTCTCAAAGGTATGTGAAGTCCACCAACCCGCAGTAGGCCAGCGTGGTGGACTAAGGCCTACATCCCTCTCGTTACGAGAAGGAGACCCGACCCTGTAGTGGGTCATTAATGGGTTACTGGCATGGCAATTAATTTGTTATAAAACACGGATAAGGAACCTAGGACGCAGTACAGGCTGAACGATATGAAGCGGTGGTACGTCACTAGTAAACGGAGGTGCTCCTGAAACACACATGGTTACAGCCTCTTTGAATTGGAACGTGGGTGTCCATTGACAAGTAATTTCAAAACGTTACCAATAATTACCACAAAAGAGTGCTTTTAGAAACGTCTGAAATCTCAGCTCAACTTCAAATATCGCGTGCGAAAACAATAATAATGGCTTATAATGACGGGTTGGAGTTCACACGCCTTGGAGAACTTTTCTCATGGGTAATAAGAGCGGTTTTTCAATATCTCCCCGGGCGACCCAAAATGGCTCTATAACAAATATTAAATTATCTTTATTAGCTTTATTAAAGCTTTCAAAATAATTGGTTCGATACATAAAATTAACTTGTTCCTACAAGCTGTTTTCCTAATCGATTTATTTGCTAGCCTACCCCATAAAATGTAAAAGCAATTTCGCTTTTGCCGCACGACACAGCGGGGCAGGTACCTACTAAACTAATTTAGAAAATGACAGATCAATCACATCAAATTAAGTTAATCAGAACTGATTACGTCCATGATACGTTATTTTTTTTTTACTTTTACGTACTTTAATAAGGTTTTCGCCGTTGGAAACAAAAGTGTAGTTGCCGTCACGAGTGGTGAGCAGAACTTTCATTGGTCGGTTTGACATTGACTGCGCTGCGGTGCACACGATTGGTTCGACAAACGTCAGTTCGTCAGTGTGCGTCGTCCATTGGTCCAGCACGTTTTTTCGGCTGCTGTACATTGGCCGAAAGTGTACAATATACCTACCATTGATAATCTGTGCTCACGACTCATGACGGTTGGTTACTATAATTAAATTGTAGTAACTGTATTGTATAAACAATAAACCTTTTTAATAACAAGTCGAAACAAATAGGCAGACGGGCCACCTTGACACAAGCAGCACCAGATATTCACGATATTTCCTCCAAAATTACAGCAGGTGAAATTTTAATTTTATAAAGCGGTTTATAAAGCTTAAAAGTTATGTACTTTTAGAAAGTCATTAGAAAGCCACTGGGACTCGAATCTGGACCGCTCAAGGTACCGTACCATTAGGTAAGTTAACAATATTCGGTGACCTATTTGTCGGTTCAATGCATACCTCTAAATCTGGGTGACCTATATACGGGTAAACAAATTAGAAACACCTGATGCTAGCATTTTCGATACAACGAGCACTTAAAACTGTGCCTCGATAAATCTGATGGAATATTTATAAATACCGTCTGACTATCGGCTATCGAGGTAATAGGTATGTACATACGTGAGAATAGTCGTTAAATGTATCTCGTCTGAAATATCTATACGCACGCTTAGTATATATCAAAGTGACCTAATTATAAAGATCCCTAAAATAAGATGAATAAATTGTTATTCTTGTTGTGAACTCTACCAACCCGCATTAAGCCAACGTGGTGGACTAAGGACTACATCCCTCTCATTGTGAGAGGAGACCCGACCCCGTCGTGGGTCATTAATGGGTTGCTGACACATTTCATCTCCAGCGTCAAATTAACTCAATGTTACAAGTTTAGTGTGTAATGGTATGTCAAATACAGTTAAACCAATCAAAGACAAGTCAAAACATTCGTCATTACCGAAGTGAACGTAATAATTTATAAAGTTCGATAACTTCAAAGATAGTGTAATCACCGAACATTTTAATAACCAATCTACATTTTATCGCATAATCATGTCAATCACGCCATTTGTTTGGTATTGAATACTAAATCGTAGATTAAAGTTGGTATGACATTTCATTCCATTCAATGTACCGAGCGTAACTCACGACATCGATCGTATTACGTACTTTATCAATGACGATTGCATTGACAAAAGCATGCCTCTCGTCCTATTAACCAAGTCTTTAAATGACAAAATCGGATCCGTCGTCAGAAAATCGTTCGTACAACGCCACTGCGTACATTTGTCGTATGTCAATTCAGAGCGGTGATAGCCCAGTGGCTTAGAATTTGACCTCGAATCGAGGGGTCCGGGTTCGAATCCCAGGGGCACGCACCAATGACTTTGTAAAAAAGTTATGTGCGCTTTATAAAATTAAATATCACCTGCTGTTACGGTGAAGGAAAACATCGTGAGGAAACCTACATGCCTGAGAGTTAAAAAAAAATGTTCTCAAAGGCATGTGAAGTCCACCAACCCGCATTAGGCCAGCGTGGTGGACTAAGGCTTACATCCCTCTCATTGTGAGAGGAGACCCGACCCTATAGTGGGTCATTAATGGGTTACTGACAACACGGCGCATATTGTCAGTGAGGACAGCTCCATTCCGGGATCTATGTTTTTTTGTTGAGGTGGTTGGTCGATCGGTTTGTCGTATTAAGACAGCTAGTTAGGTCTCAATAATTATAGGAGGGCTGGCTTTTGTTGTAAACACATCTATGAAGAGACAACTCAGTGCATATTGTCAGTGAGGACAGCTCCATTCCGGGATCTATGTTTTTTTGTTGAGGTGGTTGGTCGGTCGGTTTGTCGTATTAAGACAGCTAGTTAGGCCTCAAGAGGAGGGCTGGCTTTTGTTGTTAACACATCCATGAAGAGATTTTTTAGTTGAAATTATGCTAACTAATGTTTTCTTTTGCCCAACAAATGATCGAGAATCGCCTGTCCCCTATAACTAGGAGTGACAAACTCAAACAGTTAAGCAATCATTGTGGATGAAAACTTGCAGTTCATAGCAACCAACCTTGTATGCGTAAGTATTTTTATACAAATGGCGCTCTGGTGAATTACTGATTATCACGTGAATTAAGAATGTTTATTTTATTTACATTCAGGTCATATTATAAATTGTTCTATCTTAGTCACCAATATAAGTAACCAATAACTATACGTATTTATTTTGCATCCATCTGTTGAATAGTGCCTTGAGCATAACTTAAGCAGTTTCGTATAGTATTGTTATATTGTATCGAGCTATTAGTATGGGAAGATATCAAGATAGACTAATAGGTATACGACAAACATACAATGACTGACGTTTCCTCTACGAATATTTTGACAATTGTGTTCATGCTCACTGTACATTGCTGTCATGGTACATTGAATAACTACTGAATTGAAGTCTGTAATTATGTTGGTTAAATTTTTTTAATGTTTTTTCTTATCTTATCCCATCTTATGTCCTTAATGTTTTATAACATTCTTTTACTTTTTTTAAGTGGTTTATTATTTTTTATATAATATTTAACGTCCAAAGAAATTACGTAGAACGTGAATAATAGTCATAATTTGAAACCTTTTAAGGCAATGAAACAGTGAAAGCAGTCATATTTCGCGATCAACCTTCGCTACATGCGTTAGTGATGTTACAAGACTAGTCACAAGCCGCCCCGGTGCGTTCCGTGTGGTATTGTCGGACGACGTACGTCTATACTTCTATACTAATATTATAAAGAGGAAACATTTGTATTTTTGTATGTTTGTAACGAATAAACTCAAAAACTACTGGGCCGATTTCAAAAATTCTTTCACCATTGGAAAGCTACATTCAGCCTGAGTAACATAGGCTATTAAATAAAAATAAAAAAAAAATCATTGGCAGAGCGAAGCCTGCTGGGTCACCTAGTTGCTAATAAATGCGATTTATCGTTCACGTTCCGATACTTAGAATGTTGTATACGGCGTATTTAATGCGTTTAGTGTGCGTTAGTGATAGATCCATTTTGGTTTGGAGGTACTAGCGACCCCCCCTCAATTCACTTCATAAAGCACCTACATACAGTTTATTAGCATTCGTACTTCTCTATACACCATTAGTGACCCACTGCAGGGTTGGGTCTCCTCTCACGATGAGCTCAGGATGAGAGGGATATAGGCCTTAATCCACCACAATGGCCTGTTGCGGGTTGGTGGATTTCAGATGCTGACAACTGTGTGTATTATTATTGGATTATTAGATTTTTTACTATGTTTTTTTACAATTTACCTTACACCATACATAACCTTACCATACTTACCATTACATTACAATAAATAACGTATAACTTAGGAAAGTCACTGATGTGCCCAAATCAGATTTGAACTTAAACTTCTAGAATAATAGGCCAAATTCGCAGCCGTTCTGGGATTTCATTATTGTCAGTAACCCATTAATGACCCACTACAGGATCGGGTCTCCTCTCACAATGAGATGGATGTAGATCTTAGTCCACCATGCTGGCCTTCTGCGGGTTGGTGGACTTCACATACCTTTAAGAACATTTATTGTGCACTCTCAGGCATGCAGGTTGCCTCACGATGTTTTCCTTCACCGTAACAGCAGGTGATATTTAATTTTATAAAGTGCACATAACTTTTTTTACAGTCATTGGTGCGTGCTTCTGGGGTTCGAACCTGGACCCCTTGACTCGAGGTCGAATTCTAAGACACTGGGCTATCACCGCTTACTGCCTTATTACCTATTTATTAGTCCTAGACAAATAATAACGATAACAATAACATCAAAAGCAAAAAAAAGCACCATTATACTCACAGTCCTATTGATCACCACACCAAAGTAGTCAATCAGGTTCTCCCCGTAGAAGAAGTAGTTGGACGTGAGCAGGAAATACCAGGAGAGGGAGCGGAACCACGGCAGCCCGTGGACCCGGTACACAGCATAGCCGATGTTGATGATCTCCTCGAAGCACTTCACTTGCACGCAGAGGACCTGGGTTCATACCATGGGAATGTTACCACCATTCACAAGTAACTTCAAAATGCAATAGGCATGATGACAGTAATCAAGTATCGCCAAAATATTTATTTGATCTAATGAAATAGGATTCAAACATTTTGAAACATGTTTATTCTCTTATTAATGTCGAGATTAATAATTTATTTGTTAAATAAATCTACAAAATACAACAATCCGCCATGATAGCTTAAACACCCATCAGATCGAATTACGTCAATTTACGTTACGTCTCAGTAAACGTCATTTTTTTCGTTTAAGCGTATACGCGATCACTGCATTTTTTTACTGAGCCGTGACGTAATGACAGACGCCATGACACGGTCGAGCGTTTTGGAATGAATTTGAAACTTAAAATTTAAATGTCCTTTTATTGCACAAAAACCTTAATTGTCTACAAAAACATGGTATATTTTAGACATAATAGAAACTTCTGAATATCATAGAAGAGTTTTTGAAAATTAGTCATCATGCCTATTCTGCTAAAAAGCTGCATTTCACGACTATCTGCAAATATGGGCTATATTTCTTTTTTAACTTCCAATATGTATTGTCTAAGAAATGAATTTTGCTCAGGGGGCAAACAATAAAGACTGTTACATCATCTTGTGTGTTCATCACCCTACAGAATGTATGAAGGGGTAGTGTTGATGACAATCCATTAATAGTTTCTCATCTGACCTATAGGACACAACCCTTTTTTAAAAGTGCAAGTTCTTTTTGGTTGTAATTCAAATTATTTTATTTTCCATATTAAAATGCAAATCCTAATCAAGAAGTCTTTGTAAACATACCTTTTAGGCATTAGCATTTAAAATGCGACCTTGTATATATTTCCACATACTGTGGAGTATGTTTTAACTTTTAATACATCATAAAACAGGTTTTACCTTAACCGCAAGATTTAATTACTAACAAAAAACCCAAGTACCTATATATTATCTACGTAACAATTTAAAATTTTATGTGTTCTACAAGATGGGTGACTGACCAAATAGACATAAAATGTTACAATTTTAAGTACTAAATAAACTGGTGGCCACCTATGGATGTGATTTAATAACAGATTCTAATTTAGATATAGGGACCAAAAAAAGTTCAGTTCAAAAAAGTCCTCCTTTCTTTCTTTCAGCCTTTTGTAGTCCACAGCTGGACATGGGCCTAGTCCTGGGTCCTTCAACTGTTTCTAGCTGTCTGTTCCCAGATCATCAGTCTATCTGGTCAAAGGGTGGCCTGTTCTCTTATTGACGAGATTAGACTTTTTGCCTGTTGTTAACTTAGACTTTTGGTCCTTTTCAAAGGAAAAAATATTGTCGTAACATGGTGCTACATTAATTTGTAAACTTTCTAGAGTTATACATACAAAAATGGGCCTCACTACTATTAAAAAATAATAATAATAAATAACGCTTCACACTCATAGCCCCACACTAGGATTCCCTGTGTCGTGGGTGCCATGGACACACACAAGACAAGAACACACACACCCAGACCAGAAACAGAAATTTAAACTCATCATTCAAATCTCTGCACTGCTGGGAATCATACCCAGGACCGTCCGCGCAGCGCACCTGCTTGTTGACCACTAAAGAAAAAAACCATTTAAAACTTTAATTTAACAATTATAAATATTGATGATCTTACCGTTATCATGAGGGCCAGTGGTCCCCCATAGATGAGCAAACAGAATCCTCCAATCATGAGCCAAGTGAAGATGCCTCGAATAACCCAGTTTCTCCATCTATAGCAAACAATTAAACTTAGTTTTTTTTTATGAAAGTAAAATCATAATATAGAAATAATTAACCTGCTAGTGATGTTGTCTCAAGAGTTGCTGGTTACATGTAGTAACAAACTGTAGAATAACCCGACTTAATTTCGATATAAGAGACCTTGCACTATGGTCACTAATGAGTTGAAGACAAACAATCTATATACAGCTTTTATGATAGAAATAAAAAACACAACTTATTAAACATAATAAAAAATACATGACCCTAGACAGAAGACATTTAAGTTACTTAAAAAAATATGTTTACTGGTTGCGCCTTTTTATTCAACTCAATGTTAGTTTAGATAATACTGAGAACATTTTTACTACTTACCGCGATGAAAGCCCGGAGAGCGCGGAATCGAGAATCTCCGGAGTTTTATCCGTTCCTTGAGGCAAAGTTTTGGCCAATTCATCCACATACTTTTCCTCCAGTACCTTCTCCTCTTCTGAATCGACCTAACAATGAAACGAGTTATTTATTATCGAATATCTAAGCACTAAAACTGGTTCTACGTAAAACTTTAATAAATTATATCTACGTGATCGGATTCCCCTGCGTTTTCCACTTTATCGTTCCCGTCGCCTTCGGCGCGCCGATGCCGCAGTTCACTCATCTTGCTTCACTCAAAACACAACAGTTCAAATGGTATTTTACACAATAATAAACTTGCTTAATGAATCAAAAATTTTAATACCATTTAAGACCAGAAACTATGCTCGAAATAAAACTATGTTTTCCTTTTCAAGCACAACTGTCAAACCGAAAAATCAATAACCACTTTGATTTTTTTCAATGTTGCAAACGTTACACGTACCAGCTATACGCAAATTCAGGAAAGTTGCTGGTATTCGCAACCTCAGCAAATTATATAAAAATAAATTGAAATATTCTTTGTTAGTTAATTCAAGATCCAATATCAGATTAACATTCAATTATTATAAATATGTTAAGTAATTTATAATCAATCAGTCATGAACTTGTGCAAAGAAATTTCAGATTTCATAATAGTTTTATTCATTTTCGTCCTATTTCCTTCCAAAAAGACGGTTATAAATGTAAGATAATTAATTTCATAATCATTAATCACTTTGCCCCATCTTAATTTATTTTCTTTAATCAATTATTTTATAAAAAAACCTAAATCACGTAGACTACAGTCATAAAGAAGTCAGGAAATCGACAGCTGAGACGTTTAAAGTTTAAAAAATACAACGGAATATTTTTTTGTTTGTTTTAATACCTACTAGTAATAGAAACCTTACTCGCATGAATATTTTAAATTAAATTATTTCATAACTGTTACGTCTTAAAATACAAAAGACAACATGGGGGGGGGCAGGAGGTAGGGGTGTGCTGAGAGGAGAATTGAGTCAATCACATGGCAACAATCCATGGGTCACAGATGGCATAAAATTAAACTTTAACTTTTACTTTAAAATTTAACTTAAACTTAAACTTTAAACTTAAGCTTTAACTTTAAAATTAACAATTTACAACAAAAGCTAAAGATTGTTTTTTCTCCCACTATTTTTTGTACTTTTTTTTCATCGATTCGATCAACTATTAGGTACTACACAAAGGCTTTACATCTGTGCCGTGAAGATCCACAGACGATAATAGGTCCATGGGCAGATGGTTATCGCCGGGTACACTCCACAGATTAAGGTCGTTAGTGCGCGCTCGTTCTGTTTCTCTGATTGACCAGTACGTTTACTTGAGTTCATGGCATGATTTACGACCGCAGTGTAGAACAACCTTAACTTGTCACCATTGAACGGATGACGGAAAGTGTCAACTGTCAATTAGTGTCAATCAGTGTCAATGACTTAACGTAACGCGACAACAGCGACACGACATTAAAATAAAATGAAAAATAAACAAACATGGCGAGTGATTTGGAAGAGTTGGATAAATGTATTGAAAATGTAAGCTAACAGAAATGTGTTATATTCAATCTTATGTACGTCTTAGTAATGGGTTTCTAATATTTCCTTTTTTTGCAGCTAAAAGCTGTAGTGCGAGATTCGTTCGCCCGAATTTATGCTACCATTAAAGCCAGGGAATTGAAAACTTTAAGGCAACTCGACGCTATACGTAAACAATGCCAAGACGACAAAGACTTGAACAGAAATTGTGTACAGAACATTCACATATACTATGACAACGAGTCCACTTTGCTAGATAATGTAAATAAATATGGTGTTATAGATTTTGAAAAGCTTAGTTTTGATAGTAAAACTTTTACATTGGAAGACTACGTAAGTCCTAACGATGATCACATGTACTCGTATAAGACGATCGAGGAATTAGCTAAGAACGATAAAGAACTGGAAGCTATCGAAGAGGCTGCGTTGAAGGAAGTGACTAGGACAGAAAATTGTGTGTGTAGTGTTGAAATTCGGAGTGAAGAGATATCAAAGAAATTTCGAGATATAGATACACCGATGCCGTCGTATTCGTCCGTAGAAAATAATAACATAAGTAGTGAGAGTAAGGAATGTGAACATGTTGATGAGAAGGTCGATGTGGCAGATAATGAAAAGAGTGAAAGTTCAGATTCAGACCAGAAGAAGATAAATCCTACTGATGACTGGTTGAATTCTATAAAAAATCACACTGAGACAGAGCCAAGCCAGATCACTGATTTGATGGAGCACAGTACAATTACTTGCTCTTAATAGGATAATTTTTAGGTGTGAGGTTGCACTCGGTTTGGGTGTTTTCGTAAAAATTTAACTTGTATGTACAACTAACACACACACTGTCTGAGCGCTCCCATAGTACTTCTTGGGTTGGGATTGTTTATGCAAACAAGTTAAATTCATATGAAATATGAAAATTCATCTGCTGAACACTTAAACAACATACAATAATTTGTCAGAGTACCGGCTCACATTACACTCGCATTTTTTTTTATATGTAGAGCAAGCAAACATAGCCAGGCCACCTGGTGGTAAGTGCAAGGTGACACGTGCAACAGCAGGGGGTTGCCAATGACATTATTTTGAGGTCTGTGACATTTTACACTTTACCACAAAGGATAATTCTCATAATGGCAGGAATGGATCTTGTATATGGTTGTAAGGGAAGAGGGATGGAGAGTTTGGGTTTTGTATACAATAATGAAATAGAAACAAACCTGAAGTTTTTAATAGCTGACATTTTATATATGCTGTGGTAACCCAGTGGCTAAGAATTTAAGAATTAGTCGTGCATTGGGGTTGCAATCCCAGTGGCATGCACTCATGACATTCTAATAGTAATGTGCATTTTACAAAATTAAGTATTGCATGCTGTAGCAGTGAAGTAAGATCAGTTTGCTCACGATATTTTCCTTCACTGTTTCAATTTTGTAAAATATCTTAAACTTAGAAAATCATTGTCAAGTCACTTGGAGTGAACTCTGGACTTCCTGAATAAAATACCAAATTCTTAGCCACTGAGCTAAAACCGCTAGTTATACCAGGTTATTTTTGTATAATTTCCTATAGTTTAATGGTTTATATTTTATAATGTAATTCTTAGATAAATAATTAATATGGATATATCAAATTTTACTGTCACAAAACATGTTTAAAATAGAATATTTTGCTTAAATGGGCTTTAATGTGTCTTGTTATATACTGCCATTGTGAAGATGTACTTAATTAGTTTTAAATAAATTTTATATTTTGTCACAAATGTATGTATTATTTTTATTGTACTCTTGAAATAAACACACTTATATTTTACAAATCAAACTGTATACATATAAGGCATTTATGCCACTTTTTACTACTACTAGCTGTGAAATTTATTCCGACTATCGAGGTATGTACTTTATTAATCATCACTGTCCTCTATCATTTTCTATTCTTGGAAATTAATAACAAATTTTTATATTCAGTTTTTTGTTCCTAGGTGTGATGTTCAATTTCATTGAAATCTCAAGAATAAAAATACATTCGAAGATTCACAATTTCTTACAGTAAGTAAAATCTGTGCTTATTCATATTACTCCAAAGAATTAATCTGTTTAAATTAGTTTGATATTTCTTAAAAATCATTGTAATAAAATTCTTTAGAGGTGTATTATTAGGTGTAAGGAAAAAAAAAGACCAAAATTTTTAAAGCATCAACTTATATTGTTAATACATTTTTACAAATGGCGTAACTGAACACTTAAACACTAGTATGCATTGACTTTCGATTATATTTCCTAATGAATAAATATTACCCTTTATTTCTCCTGCACTTTGAGTGCAGTGAACAAATTAATATAATGTATACCAATCTTCCAATACCAATCCCGTTGCCTGATTTTCTCTCCTCATAATATTATGGTTTTAATTATGGCACTTATACATGACATACATTTTACAAAACGCGTCCTTAAATTCCCATCGATGGATGGAATCTGTTTTATGGGTATAGGTATTCTAGTTTGTACTCAACTTTTTCACTGGGAAATATGATGGCACGAAAAGAAGTGCAGAATGTGTGGAAAAGGTAGTTTTAAACTAATGAAATGTGATAGTGGAAGGTAATGTGCAATAGAAGAATAGTGAAATGGAAGAATACAGTTGTCTACACGATGAATGATTAACCATCTTAATACAATTAGTTGTCTAGGCACTAAATTTCATTTTGGATGGTTAGTTCTTAGGCCGCCATTACACATGAGGGTTATTTATTGTCTCAATACATTCCGAGCGAGTTACAAACTAAGAATTTACCGAAAATTACGATTACATCGACATGAATGAATACTGCGATACTTACATAGTTTTCCTACGTTGATACTTTAGATGATACGTTAGTAAAGACTAAAAAAATCCATTAGAAGGATACATGTAAAGGATAAATTCATTACGTTGGGAGTACAAAATTTCAAATGAGTACAAAGTTCGAACTAACTATGATAATTATATTGCGAATCTAAAATAGGTATGTTATGAAGAAGTTATGAATAAGTTATAAAACTAGCTTACGATTATGTGTGTGTTAAGGCTACTATTGTACATTTTAACAAAATTAACAATTCTTATGTACTATACAAGGCCGAAGTCGGTGCAAACCGCTGCAACGTCGCGGTTGTTCTGCTTTTCCGAGTTGGCCGCCATGTTTAGTTCGACCAACGTATCCACGCTATTTATACTAACACCCTTCAATATCTTCTGTGCTGCTAAACTAGTGAAATTAAAGCTCAAGTCGCTTAGGCTCGGAAAATTGTAGAAGTCTTGATTGTCTTTCTTTCCTTCTTGACTGAGACTGTACCTTTTTTGCTTGTGTTCCAAACAGTTAATCTTCTCGGTCGAGGTGTTGATGTCCTTGATTGGTTCTTGATTTTTCAGTGCTAGATTCGGTTCCGAGCCGAGCACCGTCGGTTTCTGGTCAATGCCTTTCGTTAATAAATTCGCTATCGATTCAGAACTCATTCTGTTATGATTGTGAACGTTTGGAAGGCCGTTCAACATCTGTAACGCTGCAGCCTTCTTTAATAAATCGACACTTTTTAATTCGCTATTCGAATTTATGTTCGTTTGTATACCGCTATTCGCTGATGATAACGCATTTTTTTGGTATCTGAGACTTCCCAAAGATCCAATGATGTTGTCGTAGCTTTTCGTGGGAGTCGATGGATTACTATTTGTCGTTGTTTCTAAATTATGGATATTATTATGGATAGCTGGGGAAGACGGATTAGATGCAACCTCATTGGTATTGTTTAATTGATTTTTGTATATAAAACTATTGTTGTTGGTTGCACCTCCAATTTGTAGTGATAGTTTGCGATTGTTATTCATACCTGTATCATGTATAGAATTCTTGTTAAATTTGTTTTCTTGTACTTTGATCGGTTCTTGTTCATGATACATTTGTTTCTTCTTTTCAACACAAACGTCGAATGATGTTTCGGTTGGATTTTTTGTTGTTTGGTTCGAAACGCCGTTTTGAGATACCGACACCACCTGTCGGTCGTCATTAATAATGTAAATATTGCTTCCGTTACTAGTTTCGGTAACTTTTCCGTTTTCAAATGTAATAACTGAACGGACGGGAGAATTTTGTACGTATACTTTGGTGTTAGTTCCGCCGTTTTGGGAAATAGTATTAGTTGTAACTTTAAGTGTAATTGAATTGTTGGAGTTTGAGCTTGCAAGCATTGCTGTGGCTGGATTCTCTACTTTAGCCCCAAGAGTCTTGTTATGCAAAGGGGTAGCGGTTTTTTTGGGCGTGGACTGGCAGTTTTTTGGTGAGGATTTGGGGGACGTATTTTTTCCGTTTTTAACAGTTTCCCCGCCGACGATTGGGGGTTTCGTTCTGTATTTGTGTAAGCTTTTGGGCGAACTTTGTAAACTTTGAACTTTAACAAGTGACTGTGCTCTACTTAGACCCGGTCCTCCGTTACTATGACTAGGAGAAGGTTTTAGCGTGCGGTCTGATATGTGCGATTCGAGGCTGGAGTGACCGCTGCTACCGCTAGTGTGGTAGCTTCGTTTCATTGGGGAGTTGAGATGATCTATTTGTCCGTTTTTACATTCCTTTCTCGGTGTCCGATGAGTGCTAGTGCTCTCCAAGCTCGACGGCCCGCTCGTTGACATCACGTGATCTGAATAATCTACCCTCCTTAAGCTGCCGCTGGAACTGTCTCTTAGTTTGGGATCGCTGTGCCTTTGTGGAGATCCAAAGTGATCTAGGATGGTTTTGTTGGTCGAACTCCGGCTCAATGTTGATCTTGGAAGACTTCCTGAGCTGGGGCTCGAATGCCTTATTGGTGAGTGGTCGTACTGGACAGAGCCTGCCAGCCCTGATTCGGTAGATAGATGTCTCTTGTGCCTCCGTGGGAGCGTTGATGATCGGTTGCTAATCTCCGAACCATCGTAGTAGGATGACACGTATGAAGTTTGACTCTGCAACGACTCCTGAAAATGAGAAAGATGAAAATTACTATTTTTGAATAGTAAAGTGAATAGATTCCCTAGTTGCTAAAATTACAAAAGTTTTATTTTAATGAGCGTGAGGTTTCTAAACTGTGGAAGTGTGTTGTTAACATTTAAAATATTTCATTCATTTAAAAAATTTTTTATCAAGTCTTATAGATAGATATAGAGACCGTATTTTAAGGTGCGTGTATTGTTTTCAAATACCAATCGTTAGCATGTAGCTCACCTTGGAGTTGGTCTGCGTTGCGACACAGTGTAGGTGGACCGCCTTCGAATTGAACCACTCGGTGGGCGGGAACTGGGCAGAGAATGTGCTCATCGCGCGAGACTGCTTGCTGCGGCCGCTTCGTCTGAATAAGCGGGAGAGCAAGGACACTTTCTCTGGAAGAAGATAACATTCCAGTCAGAAAAGCCTACAAGTCAGTGTCGGGCGCTAGAGACATGCAGAGGCAACCGTTGAGCGAGTTTTGGTATGGTGATAAGTAGGTACGAATGTTACACCAACATATTTATGCACCAACGATGTTCGATATTGGTGGAGTAAAACGAATGACAAGTAATTTCGCTGAGAAAATATAATATTGTGTGGATACTGGCTTAGATTTTAACGATAGTTTTTAACTGTAGGTTCAGAGGTGTCGTGGAAAGCTAGTGTATTTAAAAGTAAAAATCGTAAGTAGCATAAGTGCGACATCTAATGCAACGCAAATCATCGAAGCGAGCAAAAGCCTTTACTAATCGAAGCGTTGCCCAAACAATATACCTAATAAACAATCAAAACAGCAGTTGTTAACTTATAACTGCGATACGGTAACTCACGTGTAAAAAGCCGTATCGAAATCCATCGACGCACTAGAGTAAAGAAAAAAAAGAAGTGTAAAGTTGAAGGGATAACTACAGCGATAAACCAAAGGCGGAATAGAATGCTTACTAGGCGATGCGGATTCGACGCTGGGCGGGTAGTCGGTGGATGAGGAGCTATCGGTGGTGTTCGCATGCTTGTGGTGGAGGCTTCGGGTGGAGGCACAGCGTTGGAGGTACTTGCTGGAGGAACCGAAGATCCTGAGAGAGTGACGTCGATCAAGAGAGCGTGGGGCGGGGAAGGACGCGCTGCGACGCTTGTTCGGGCGCCCGTAGAGGATCTTGTCGTTCGGATTACCTGGAAAGATAGAACATGTATTAAGGATTGTATACATCAGGACCAGGATTTATTAAGAAATTCTTACGAGTAGAAAGGTCTCGAATATACCAGACTCTAGTTAGAGCGCATTATAATACCTACTATAGGCTTAAAAGTTTTTAAATATTGTTTGTCTATAGAAAAATATTGACTGATTCATTAACGGTTCTAATTTAAACTTAAGGTTCAACGAAGAACTTTATGCAAAACACTAAAATCGGTTGGCTCATGGCATCCTTATACGAGTACCTATCAATCTTAGAAGTCGCGCAACAAGAATTTTTGGACGGGATTGGTAGGTTACACAACCGATTTTAAATTGATATTGATACACTAGTAAACCCTGTGTCCTGGGTGCCATGAACACACACAAGACATGAACATAACACAACCAGACCAGAAAGAGAAATTCAAATTCGTCATTAAAATCACTGCTCTGCTGGGAATTGACCCCAGGATCCTCCCTGTAGCGTCCGGTTGATTAAACACTACGCAATTCAGGTCGTCGAAAGAAACAAAAGATAAGTAGATATATGTAGGTATTTCTGTAACATAAATCAAGGTTGGAAACCATCATTGAACCAAAGTGACAACAGTCCATCGTACTTTTTAAATTTCACGCCGAATAACGTGTCAATATCGACATAAACAAAATGGCGATAAAATATGGATACCTCCCAAACCGTCGGCACGATAACGATGATCGATACCCGGTAGCACTGAACCCTGTGAAAATTCGACCATCAATTTATGACCAGACACCGGGATTTAAAATTTTCTGATGGGTTTTTACAAGGATAAGGTTTAAAGTCAAAAGTTTATAGCGCAAATTTTATGGATCGATGGGTAATTCATGTTTTGCATACATCCTGAGTTAGTCTGTGTTATACATTTATTACGTTTTGTATGGTGATTTAAAATCATATTTAGTGAATTTTTAGAACTATTAGAATTCTTTAATTTGCGACAAACATCTTAGTTTACATGATTGCTACTTACAACGCATCCAAATACAATATCAGATAGAATCTCTAATATTTTCTTTTAGGACTTGGAGATCCATGGGTTGTAATCATCACTTAACATTATTTGTTTGTAATCTTGTAGTGATAGGTACTACAGGTTAAAGCCTCCTCTTACAGTGAGAAGGATGTAGGTCTTGGTCCACCACGCTGGCCTACTGTGGGTTGGTGGACATACTGAATAATAAAAAACAAAATTACTGATGTTTGAATAATTTGCATCCCATTTCAATAACAATTATGCGCGTGTTTATGCACATTTTGTCATGGCGTCGGATGGGCAAATGGTAATGTGCAATATATTACAGAATGTTATTAGTATCTAACTCCCGCTAAATTCTCCTTCAAATCATTAACACCGAAAATTTATGACTCTAAGCCAGGTTTATATTTGTTGAAAGTCTTGCGTGCAACTGAATATTGCACACGGTTATGTATGAATCAGCATAAACTCACACGATAATCCTGTTGACGTAAGTGCATAGCTACCTAAATATTTAACCGAATTCTATTTATTTTGATAGCTCTACTTCATCAAAGTTAGTAAGACGACATAATTTGCATGAATTTAGCATTGCGTCATTTATAAGTAGGTACCTACAGTATCTTCTTATTACGCCATGTCCTAATTTTGACCAAGTTTGTCGTATAACAACTTGCGTACGAACAATTGTCGTATGTCAGTGCGTATCGCCAGTTAGGACAGTTCCTACCAAACTGTGTTTCAAATTTGTCGCATTGTTTTGTCGGTCGGTTGTGTCAGTCTGCTACAGCCAGTGAGGAAAAGGCCTAGCCTGATTGACAAAAAATGTTTATACCTATAATTCAATTCGTATTATCTGGATATGAAAGTTTTGGAAGATTCTAAATTGTTTCAATTTACTTTACTACTCATCCACTATCGTAGGTATACTGCATAAAATGTTGCATCTGTATCAGTTAGCGAAGCCAAGTAAACGATCTGCTAAACAGAGCCATTACTTAGCTGACGCACAAAGAGATCGCACGCACAGATGCGCGCATAAATCAACCGTGAACTTGGCGCCGATACGATTCACCGTCCCGATGTGTTTGGTCCTTTTGCAAACATGCGAGATGTTTCTTGTTCTGAGTTTGCCTTGCAATACTTGGCACAAATAACAAACGATTAAAACCAAAGAGATAAGCGAAGTCCTTTTCAGTATGATTGTCTATGTAAGTAAGTATAGCCCGTTTTTTATATTTGTCCTGTTTGGTAAACAGTTTTAGCATGTCTTTTTATTTCAATTTCCGATTTAAAAAGGTCGCAGACTTAAAATTAGAAAGATTTAAAAATAAAACTTTAATTTAATAATAAAACAAATTTCTAGTTACTATGATCTATTTTTAAATTAATTTTAATCTTCTTTTTAATAAAAAATAGTGCTAAGTTTACCAAATAGGACAAGAGTAAAAAAAACGGACTGTATCATCATTTTCATGAACATAGCGTTGATTTGGCCTTAAACTATTTTTTCATTTCTTGTTCATTTCTTTTTCACACCTATCTCTAGTTAGCCGATGTGTCTCTATTCACGCCTACTTGAGACCAACATATCAGTCACCGTCACCAAAGCGGAATCCCTGGCCATTAAAATACCGCCAGCGAGTCCTGCACGCTGCACGCATTACTCCACTTTACAGAAATAAACCGGAATGTCGCGCGCCATTTTAGCGCACCTTAGCTGCGTACTGAGAAAGTGTGCACTACAAATATTCGAGTTCAAATTTTAACATTGGAATAATAATGGAACATATAACCATCTTGAAGCCATACATAAGTACCAAAATAGTGCCCTTCTCAGGCATTCAGTACCTAAAGCGTAACTTCTGAAGTAAATTCACTTGGATTCAAAATCAAAGTTTTATAATTATAATTATAATTTCTCTAAGCGTCTTTGGAAAGAAAAAATCTTGCCTATAAACCCATTGCGGGTAACTATAAAGTAAGTTTATAATAAGTAACCTTACTCTAACTACTTAGCTGTTTGTTCTGGGATTGCAGGGAACTGATTATGTAGCAAATTAATGCTTCATATTCGATTCCAACTCGTAGATACGAGTATTTCTACCAATCATGAAAATTCCGCCGCCTTCACTTTTAAAAGTTCTCGTGAAACGGTGCTCTTTATACCAAACCATATTTGCTTAAAAACTAATACCGAGTTAGTTCTGAATGTACAAACGAGCTTCTTCAGACCTGACTAAGTGGTCTCTTAACCAGAAGGACCAGAGAGGGTTAGTTGGCTATTTATATAGAAGAAGTTTCAAGAGCTGATATTGCTGAGTTGGAAGTGCTTTTGTAGGTATTTAGGGTTGCCAGGACCATAGATGGTGTAGCTGAACTCTGTAATAAGTAGATCCTACTATGTACTACTTATACTTAATTGCGAAATTATAAATGCGAAAGTTAGTGAGGATGGATGGATGTTTATTACTCTTTCAAGCTAAAAAGGCTGAACAGATTTGGATGAAATAGGTACACGGTTGACTATAACCTGGATTAACATACTATAGGCTACTTTTTATCCCTCTCTGCGTCGAACTCTTAGGTCAAAGTAGACGAAGTCGCGGGCAGGCCAATACTAGTGGCAAAAAGAAGACGGGAATATTTTTTTTATTCCAATAAAAATATATATCTGCTTAAAAAAACATTCACACTCATCGACACTACAATAACTTGTCGAGGGTACACTGAACTGACTTAAAAAGAGAACGAAATACCCAGGCCAAGAAGATTAATACAATTTAATCAACTATTCTGCTCCGCTGGCAATCGAACCTAGGACTCTTCACAGACAACAGTTAGGTACTCACATTGGTACTTAACCACGAGCCACGCTGGTAAAAAAATAATCGACATTCTGATTACTATGGAATCAGAGGTGGATTTATACGTACATTAGATACACAACTGCAACGTAATTCAAATTCTACAGAAAAACTCGTTGTATATTAACAGTGCAGTAAAAATATGAAAAAAGTATTTCAGATATTTCGATTTTAATGCCAGATAGTCCAAGAAGAACGTTGTCAATCGGCTAAAGCTATCAACATCTTGAAATCACTTCAAAGGCATCTGATACAGGTGTAATGTCATGACTGGTATTTTCCAACCTGACAGAGTAACTTGACAGCTATCTGGTCAGAAGCATTAGAAGCACAGCCCCGGGCTCTGTGATCTGCATGCTTATTATTGTCATGTGCATGTCAATAATTTCAATCAGACCGACATTCCCTAGCTTTTTCTTATCGGCTAAGTGCATTTGAGATCTAGATAGAGCAGCGTTAAAATCTTGAATCTTAAGTAGCTGTTCGGTATGCCTATGTGAATTTTAGTGCTCTGTAACGGACGTTTATGTTGATTTGCACCTACCATTTTAGTTTTATAAACAATATTGACAGCAGTCGAGAAGGTAGCGTGTGAATATTGTTGTTGGTGAATGGTGAATGAAAATGTTGTAGAACATTTTGATGCATATAATTAATAACAGTAAAATAAAAATCATTTTTTTATAATATTATTATTGGAAAATATACACAAGTTTTCACAAGCTTACTCGACTTTTCATTTCAAAAATTTTATTGAAATGTTTTAATAATAGCCAATAAAGTTGTTCAAAGGCTCGTAGGTAGGTCTATCCAAGAGATGTTTGATACGACGAAAGTAGGTAAGTTCGTGTTGGCTTCAACCCTTTTATGGCCCTCTGTTAGCCACGGGTCTTGGGTCCACGGGCCCAAATCAGAGGGAGGCATGGAGCATACTCAACCATGCTGCTCCAACCCGAAGATCGTGTTAAGTAAAAAAGACACTAGGTACGTCCCAATGCAAAAACATAAAACTGTTTTATAGTTTATTTATAGTTTCAGATATTATATGTGAATTAACAGAGAAGAAAGCACTCCTATCGCATGCAGGTCATGCCGATAGACGAAGGTTTGTTTTAGCATGCAAACATTGTAAGCACTCAGCAGTTCCGACTCGTATCTACGACTGTGTTTCGCCGACAAACTAATTAGCGTACTTGTACTCTCTTATCTTAATAAGTATGTATTTAGAATTGCAGTTTATTTAACGAAATAACTAAATGGTTAAACAAACCTGGCGGAATTTATTTTCGGACCGGTTGAATATGGCGAATTTTTATTTAATTTTATTCAATCGTGAAATCGCGGTGGATGTGAAAGAATCTTCTGGAAAGTCGAGTCAAGATCCAAAGTAGCGTTGCCATTAGACTGAGATAAGAAGGTCGTCCAAGTTATTTCTGATTTAGATTGGACCGATTTAAGAGCAATCATGCGTTTTGCTCCTGATTTAGGAGTGGGACAACCCAACCAACTAAAAATCGACATTGGATTTATCCAATACAAAAAGTCATTGGTAATTTTCATAAAATACTGCATAAAGCCGAGGATTCAGTAAAAAAATATGTAAAGTAAAAGTAATCTAACATAAAGAACCTGACCTGGTTACATACAAGAATAACTCGCATAAAACTTCTAGCAGTGCTATCGGGAGACGCATGCATAATGTACTTAGTGGGTATATATAGCCTTTCAAAGCGAATATGGCCTATTTAGGCTGTATGACGATGGAAAAGCGAAAAATTTTCCGTCTAAAAATTTTCAGAATTCTTTTGTGGGTAGATACAGCATACATTTTATAGGTACTAATGTTTCCAACAAAATTGCATTTCATACGCAGTAGAGATAAGTTTAAAGAGTAAACTTTCCTAGGCTTATCTAAATATTGTTTTTCTGTAAGCAAGTCCTCATACAAGGAACCATTGAAGGTCAACAACCCAACAGGAACGTTCAAACAATAAAATCCACTTAAGTCCGAATACAAATTCAAAATAAACACTGGCAGAGCATAAAATCACCGTTGCTACTCGTTGCATATCCGATTGAAGACTAAAATAAACAGGCGATATAAGTGCTGCCTTCCAGACGTAGTGTGAGGCAAAGAATAATCGGCCTAAACTGTTTTATTTATAGTAGGTTTAATCACTAGATATAATTAAAAATATTTTAAGCAAATTATAGTAGGTAGCCACAGCGGTGATTGGGGTCTCAGGTTTGCACACACGAAGAAAAGAAGAAGAAAATAAAAGAATGCATTTATTGTGTGGTGTAAACTATTATACGAGAAAGATGTTAAAAAACTTTTAATAAGTCTAGAACAGTTTACCCTACGCGGGCATAAGTAATTATGTGTTACATAACTAATACTTAATTTTACATTTTATGGCAATTAATAAGTTATTAGTTTGTTCAGCAGTCCAATTATTTATTTATTTTAATATTTTTCTTAATCGATCTCATCGGCTATGCTATGTGCCACCGATTACTGGGTAAAGAGAGAAAAAGCCCGAGGAAAAAACACGACACAGTTTTAATTATTTAATTTATTTATTTATACGCGCGTTATTATATTCCTTTTTTATAATTGTTTATAAACACTAGACAAAAGACATAAATTATATTATGTTATGTAAGTAGAGTTTGATTTACAGTTTCACGTCTTAGCGGTTTGGTTTTGTTGGGACAGGGGTTCGAGCAGGGTTCATTCCATATCTTTGCGGTACATTAAACACGAATGACGAACAAACTTTCTGGGGTCTCTACGATGTTAACATTTTCATGTGAAAAAGGAATAGGAACATAATACATACTTTCAGAAACAAAGTTGTATTTTTTAGCTTTTTAATTAAAACTGTTCAAATACTTTAGTTATGTACCTATTAAAAATAGAAATCAATGAATGTAATATTCATAATCAAATCATATCTAAAGCTTTTTCATTAACTTTAACATAATATTAAGTTACATTGTTGAACTAAGAACTTTTACATTTTAATGTTAGATAAAGATAAATTATTTAAAATCATTTAAAAACTTACTTTAAAAATGGAAATTTCATGGATTGCCTGATTGTACGACAGTCTCAATACGCACGCACTGTTATGGAATGCTAGCGGACTCTACCATAAGTTCTCATTAGCTTATCGCCTTTCGTAATGAGATACGTATTGCGCTGATTCTAGAACCCATTCAAACAGACATACCTACTTAAATTTTCCTAGACCGATAATATACCTAGTTTTAACGAACTCAATATATTGCTTCTTTTTTTGTGATGAAACATACCTATTACTGGAGAATGAGTGACTTTTAAATAGGCTTGAAGCAAAGTAGGTTAGTATTGGCATAAATCTGTTGGGAATCTCAAGTGTGCAGTCATTACTTAGGCGTTTTACGACTTTTCAAGTAAATAGTAAATCCTTACCCAGGGTCACGTTACTCGAAGGTTTAAGTAGGTTTTATTAACCATTTAGTTTATTTACGCACATATTTAATTTATACTATTTATTAGTAGGTACATATTTGTGTGTCGAACCCAGTCCAACCTAAATCGAAAAGCTAAGTACCTACCTGCTTATAGTAAACTGTAAACACTTATATATGTATTTATTTTTTGTGTACACCAAATATAAAAAAAAAAAATATCGAAGTAACAAGCGCGGCCTTACGTTTATAGCGTCTGAATTCTCGAACAATACAATTTATTGTTCGCACGACATAAAGTAGCAAGTAGTAGGGGCTGGAAGTCCGATTCCAATTGGATGCAGGCTATTTCGGTAACACTTTATGGCTCATGTTTATTGTTTATAGGCATCTCAGCACGTGTTACATATTATCGCTACCGATCATAACATCGCTAAGTGCACAGTGCTAATATAAAATCATAATGTTAGTGTTTTAAGTGTTCGAATGTTTATTACGTTACGTTTCTACTAGGTTACGTTTCTACTAGGTTGTTGTTTTACCTGACCTTCCGTAATAGGTATTGGAGATGTCTATTCTTTTGCAAATAATAACAGAATGGCTACAAATAACTAACATAGTTTCAGCCTTTAATTTTTTTAAAGTAGGTCTGTTTATTGGGTCCAGGATAGGGCGGAGTGGCGTTGATTAGTGGAGACATGTCCAACATTGGTCTATGAAGAGCTGAATGGAACGAAGGTATAATATGAAAATTAGTTTAATATGCGATCCTTAATAGGAGGACGACATGAAAAGAGTTGCAGACATTACGCAAAAAATGATACCTTAAATTGTAACTTTGGTAAAGAAGAGTGTTGTTGAAATAAAATAAGAAAGGAAAGCAAACTTTAATTCAGAAATATTTTGCTGATTGACTAGTTGAAACCAATAGCCTTGTGTTTTGTTCCCTAAAGGAGAAATATTTGTGGTCGAGTGATAAACATAGTTACAAGGGAACAACGCAGAAACAAGCCTATGGTGACAACAGACAAATGCATCAGCTTGACAAATAAAGGTGCAAACAAATATAGCGTTGGGAATTTGACACTTAGCAAGAAGAAATTCGGGCGATAATTACCCGCGCTAGTTTTTTCAATTTGTAAGTTGACGCAAACAGCCATTTAAGCTGTCTCCAAGTGGATCATTTGTCATTTCGCAAAGGAAAGTATGTGGTCTGATATATGATGTTATATTTAGTTTACCGTAGCGTAGGTATGAACAAATTCTTGATAGGTAAATAAAGACCTTCATATATTAGTATACTCGTAATATAGTTATGAGCATTAACAACGAATTCACGAACATTACAACATAAGCGAAAGAACGATATTCATTCTCATTAAGGCACTCATTAAGACAAAAATATAAACTTAATCTTTTCTATGAATTTCACGGGTGGGGAAGAAAGGTCCTCGAATGGCGACCGCGTCTCGGCAAAAGGAGTATCTACAGGCCGCCTACAACCAGGTGGACTGAAGATCTGAAGAAGACAGCGGGAAATCGTTGGTATTAAGGATTCCAGGACCTAGCAGAATGACGTCGATTAGGAGCTGCCCATGCCCAGCAGTGGATTATCTATATACGAAGGGCTGAAAATAATAAGAAGAAGATATTTCTAGATCTACAATGCTCTGGGTTTGCAATCGAATCCGTGGTCATAGATAGACAGGATTCTAACTAAAACTGGTTTTATTTCTGCTAATTTTACAGCGACAATGTCTAGTCATTAATCGTCAACGCATTCCGCCCGCCCGTTCCCGCCGCCACAAATATAAATGCACTTATATTGAAATATGAATGCATTTTGTTCAGTGGATGCACGCCTGACCCACATCTCTGCCCGAACGTCGGTTTCGTTATAAATAACTTTAAATCTATTAGAATATCTCAGTTAATAGTGCTGTGTTTAAGTTGTGTAAAGTTTTTGAATGGCAATTGATTATGGCGCCTAAGAAATGAATTCCTGAGAAGAGTAATGAACTGTTATTGTTTTTTCAGCCCAGTTCTTCGATCAACAATACACTAGATATCGGGTCACGTACAAAATCAAAACTTATACTGTCCGCGTGAATACATACTTATACATCTTCATTTGTTTACTAACGAAATAAGACAAACGTTTTAAAACAGTTGTAAGTTCAACCTATTACAACCATGACGCCTAGCAATAAGGTAGCAATTCTTCAAAACATTCTTTTTCTTACAATCATTCGTCACGAAAAACGAGCAAAGCAATAAATTACTCCCGTCACTTAGAAATGAAAAGACATAAGTTAAAAAACATTTTATGTGAAATCAATCTTAATGAGCTATAAATAAAGTACTTTTTCCCGTTATTACCTTGCGAGTTGCATCCTTTGGTTTCGTTTCAGTTTGCTTCCTCAAATTTAACTACAGCAGGTATGGAGTCGCGTTGAACACAAAAATAATTTAGTATATTATTATGCACGAAAGTTTTGTTAAAATTATTTATATTTTGGGCATCTACGAGTATGTTTGATTATATACATACATACCTATATGTTATTTTGTTACCGTTTTGTTGTGTGTATGTTTATTTATGTGTATGTATAATATATTTTTGGCCAAGGTGTCTATCGCTGTTGTAGCTAGTAGGTACCTTAGTATTGTAGTCGTATTTAGGCATACTGTGTACAGATGTGGATAAATGTGAACAAAGGGATTCTTCTGGGTTTTAGGGTATCACAAACCGTCATATTGAAAGTACGGTCGTGTTTAGACATACTGTGTGCAGATGTGGATGAATGGGAACAAAGGGTGGTAAAAGTGCGAATCGACAATAGTTTTTTGTCACAAATAAAAATATCACTAAATTCCACAATATCTTTATATTCATGTTTACAATCTTCATAATACATGTACAGTTTAGTGCAATAATTAGATCAAAATAATAATTAAATATCGGTAGCTTTTTTACATATATAATGTAACCTGACGTCAATAAATTTTTGAACCACTGATTTGAGTAAATTAATTTCGTGATTGTGTTTATCTCCTCCAGGAAACACATTCTTGTCAATATATAATTTTAAAACTGATGTCCATAGAAAGTCGAGATCCATTCTGCACACGTAAACGGATTGCTCGGAAAGCTAAAATAAAAAAAGGAAAGCTAAGTATCTTATGAAAGTCCAACAAACAGACACAAAGTTTGTATTAACCAATTTTAAAGATCTAGTAACAAATAAATTATTACAATACAAATCTACTCCATGCATCTATTGTTCTGTTACACACAATTTTGCGCCAACGTTGGTCAAACATTTGTAGCGGTGATATAAAATCGGCAATTTTGATTTAAATTTGATATTATTTGTTAGTTTAAAGCATAAAATACAACTTATTCTACATGTACTTACCGAAAGTAAGACACTCCGGTCCTTAAATTGTTCCTTCGGGCATTATTTTTGCAACTTTTGAATGTACATTGCGGCATTGTGACACGTGTTTATATTGGCTCTTTTACAAGCGAACTAAATAAAATAAGAGCTCACATTTCAAGTGAGCTGTTATTCACCGAGACGTATTTTTTGCGCCGACCCGAAATCTAGTGTATTGTTGATCGAAGGCCCAGTTAGTTTGAATTTCGAAGAACACTAAATATATTTTTAGTAACTTTCAGAAACATTTTACTTACTTGTACTTTAATTCAATTTAAATTTTTAAAATCGTGTTTGCGCTCGTTCGCGGTTTCTATTCTAATATATTCTATATATTAAACACTTTACACTCATAGCCCCATACTTTAGTTTCTCTGTGATTGGGTGCCAAGCACAAAAACGAGACAAAAAGACATCCACCCGGACCAGAAAAATAAATTTAAACTCATCATCATTAAACTCATCATTCAAATTTCTGCGCCACTTAAAAATGAATCCAGGACCGTCCGCGCGTGGCGATTTTTGTTTCATAAAAGCAAAACTAAAGGTACCTATTTGACCACCACAACTAACAAGCTGCATTACAACTAATAACTTATGAGTTCAAGCCATCATTTCCTTTCTCGTACCACATGTAAGACTATACTCAACACTTGACCCAAATAGTCTAATCAACATCCGTTAGTTAAAAATAACTTAATTTTCATTTACGATGCTCCTTAGAAGTGGGTGTCGTTTTAAACTACTGATTAGGTATTAAAATAACTCGGTAGATTTCATTTCTTAAACAGTTATGACTTGAGCTTATAAACAAGCTACAAATTACA
Organism: Erynnis tages; assembly: GCA_905147235.1. Lineage (NCBI taxonomy): Eukaryota > Metazoa > Arthropoda > Insecta > Lepidoptera > Hesperiidae > Erynnis > Erynnis tages. Next base: position 2,480,264 of record LR990076.1, read on the forward strand.
CGAATATACACGAAATGGCAGAAAAATGAATGGATTTATAACCGTAAATAGAATTAATAGCCAATATTACCCCATTGAGACTGATTCATCAACGTTAAGATTAAAATAATATAATATCGGTGGATTTCAATAACCGATCATCGATATTTGGTAAGATATTTAGGTACCTACTCTTAAATTGCCGTGAAATAATATATGTTGCCTGGCAACCAAACATGAAAAGCCTTGGCTACTGAATCCGGCCATATGTGAAGGTAGTAAGTATGTCGAATTTAGCGCCGAAAAAACTTTACAGCGACCAAAGAATAGTAGCTCTAGCTCTAGTTTTAATACTCTTATGGCATTTAAAGTGTAGATAACGACGAAATTATAGTCTGCTTACAGAAATAAGTACGTACCTACCTGTTTAATAGTAATTGAGTAACAAAAAGACATGCACGGGCACTACTTCTACTATACTCTACTTCTTATTGCATCTTCATGACAACAGTTTAGTACAGACTCAACTATCGTAAGTTACATGTTCCGTTTGATAACCAGTTAAGTAATGATACGCATATTTTGATACGTTTATCTTGTAGGACGCAGCTGTCAAAGCAGACCAGTGACCGTAGATGTAAGCAGATACGCATTTCCACAGGATACGACGTATCCTATCTGAATATCCTAGCGTTAATGGCATAATCATAAGTTTCTATAAATTCTATGTCTATGATTTCTATTACGCATAGTCACGCGTTTCTTACAGCGAGCGATCGAAAGATAAATTCATTTTACTAAGCTCTTGGTCTAGAATCTGTGCCCCGAGTATGAACGATATCGTTAAAGTACCTATGCGTATAAAAGTCGCAAAAAACTAATGAACAAGTACGATGGGAAAATACGATCCCATCATAAACTCCATTTAAATTCCAAATAATATTTACGTGTCAAGTATTTACTTTTGAACACTCCCAAAACCCTATTTCATAGTTTTGTGCAGTTTGAGTTCCACGCGATATTTTCCCACAATACAAAGAGTAACATATTGAGTCATGTAACCCGATGCACAAAAATACACGATGAGTCTCCAAAAACGTAAAATTAGAATTCGAAGTGCATGCTCGTATGCGTGTGGTCGATAGTATTTCAACAAAAAAGGCATTTTGACCTGCCGGTATGAAGTCATCCCGAATTCGGTAAAACTTCGCAAGAAGATACATACGTGTTTCGTGTCTGTTTTATTTGCTAACCTTGGCTGATTCTAAGATAAAAATAACATGCAAAATTTACGTACACGTACGCCAATTTGCTTACCAACTCCTACCGATATGCCTTAAACTTATTGATACTTATACATAATATACAATCAAATCTTGATCGTTTATTTTAATAACTTGATCACTGTATTGAAAATCGACATAAATTCTTACATTTTCTCAGGTAGTTATAATACTTATTTAAAAGAAGAGGTGTGAGAAATTTTGTCGACATTCAAACTACACATTCATGTGGTGTAGATATGTATGTCTGATTCTCTGAGTTAGTTGTTAACCTCTGAAACACTCAGGTATATCATAAGCCAACGACTATTATAGTCAAAACTGCGATTAAAATTGGATGATATTTGATATTTTGCCAATTTCATTTTCCTTTTTCAATCGCAGATTTGTTGTGGACTTGTGGCCTTGGTATGTGATCAATCAAACCCGAATTTCGATAGACAAAATTAATAATAAACTCTTATTTCCTTCTGATAATATTTTAAATGTCATGTAAAGACATTATTTACGTAGATTGACCGGACCCACCACGAGAGCGTTGTATAATGATCATGAATATAGAATACTTTCAGACTTATGTGTTTGCTACAATACTTTGACAGCGACATCAATTTAAAACCTAAGAGGAAACGTGGGCGATCTCTCATAAATAATCCGAACATCTAATTTAAATAAGTCTCTTAATCGAAAGAAAGTGAAATATATCAGGGCAGTATTAATTTTGGTGACACGCATTGAACGTGTCTTGCGTTTAGACACTTCTTTCAGTACAGTCAGCGTCATATAGTTCGTGACACTCAGGGTACTCAAATATATAGACGCAACCAAAAAGTCGATAATATCGGTACAAACAAAGTTGTCTTATTGTTGTCAACAGTTTTGTCGCTCAAAAGGTCGACACACTTAAAATGTCATATAAATCGGATCAGTCAAACTGCCATAAATATGGTTACAGTCATTCCGCCAATGGTATCCAAACATTCTTAGTGTTCAAAAATATGGAACACATTAGAAAAATAAACTTTACTGCTATGATATTTTAAATATTATTTTCCTCGTCAATTAGTATCAAAAAATTTAAACACAAAGTGAAAGCGATAGAAACTACTGCTGTCCTTTTCATTTTAAGCACGACGTCATAGACTTCTCTTTTGTTTTGTATAGAGTTTCAGAATTTCTTGCATAGCCATTTACGATATCTGGGGGCACGGCAGTGGTGAGGACCAAGTCGAGCAAAAAAAACCGGCACGGCCGTACCATCCTTTTCAGGCAAGCTTTTCGATCCAATATAGCATCGTTGTCGACAAAACTAGAAGCTTGAATTTTCAGTACGGACGATAATAATATATCTCAAGATATGCTAAAAAAATATGCAATAAACAGTTACAGCTTAATAGACTGATGTTAACCTCAATGATAATGAATATGAGTTATTAGGTATATTTCGTATTTAATTTTACTTGTCTACCTAACTGAAAAGAACACATTCCGTATTAACGATAAACTGAGCAGTTCTGATAAAGTTACTTTCAAACGCAACAAAAGACTGATCACTTATTCATATAAAGCCAAATCGCATCATAAACCTTTTTTCTATTTCACTGTTCTTTCACTGCACTGTCTCTTTCTTTCTTGGTGCTGTCAACGTTTGAAAGAAAGTGGCAAATCAATATAATGGCTAAAATAGGTTTAATAAGCGATTTTTGTTTTTATGAATAAGGGGATAAGAATCTCAGAGGGTGTAAATAAAAAAAGTTTTGGTTCAACTATCCTTATTTTTAATATATAATTCGATGTTTAGTGGTGTCATCAATGCTACACGTATTTAAGTATTAAGTATGAAATTGCTTCAATAGAAATTACGTAGGTAGCCAAGATTTCCAGCTTTCTATAATATTGCACTTGACATTGATACGACTGATGGTTATTTGACATACACTGACAGATAATAGAATTACATTCAAACACTAGATTGCGTAATGAGGTTTTAATGCTAGCTTATTTTTCTAGTGTGTTCCTTATTTTTGAACACTTAGAATGTTTAGATACCATTGGCGGGATGACTGTAACCATATTTATGGCAGTTTGACTGAACCGATTTATATGACATTTTAAGTGTGTCGACCTTTTGAGCGACAAAACTGTTGAAAACAATAAGACAACTTTGTTTGTACCGATATTATCGACTTTTTGGTTGCGTCTATATATTTGAGTACCCTGAGTGTCACGAACTATATGACGCTGACTGTACAATAATAACCCTTATTTGTAAGTACAGAAGATAGTTGGTAAAAGCGAATGGTTACCAAAAGTTTGTTCAGTTTGTCTAACTCGTTGGTTATAATCATAGGAACTACGGCAGCAGGAAATTGGATTATGGGTTTCCTGCCCTTTGATCTCAACAAATATCGTAAATTCAAAATTATGCGACGCTCTGCTTAAAAAGATTCTTCCTTTAGGAGGAAGCAACACACTAATTTAAGGTTAATTAATGAAGAAAAATTAAATGACGTCCAAAAAATTTCAGTAAGTATGTACCCACTTTTTTACAACTTATAAAATTAAACAATTATAAGAGTAATAAAAACACAAATTACATATTTTATAACTTTTCCTAGAAGTTATTAATAATGACGTCGGAAAACTTTGATATAAACTTTTTGCGTTTAAAAACTATGAGGCAATATTCCGAAGGTGACCCTCAAACCTGGCAAATTACTTGCGGTTTAGCAAAAATATCATTTTGGTTAATAGCGGAACAACTACTAATGAGTTTGGAACAAAAGACATGTGTCATGTGAGCTGCCGGTTGGAACACTTTGTACCCAGATGAGGTAACCGACCGTTTAGCGGAGATAAGGACTCTAATGAATGGTTGCTTAGTCAGCGAATTAGAGATCTATTGAGGTTGCGTTTTAGTTGTTATTGAACTTAACTTTTCAACATTCATTATATAATGACGCTACGCTGCACACTCATAGCCCCACACTAGGATTCCCTGTGTGATTTGTGATTATCTGTGCCACACACACGACAAGAACACAAGACAAGAAGACGAGAACACATTAAGGTTAAATATGAAAAACGCGTCGCAAAATGGATTATTTCGTAGTAAATTGAAGTGTATTATTGTGCCAATGGTGTAAATTACATAGGAGGTTTAATTAAATATTACATAGTAGGTGTAATGAAATAAGAATCTTGTTGGTGAACTTCACATGAAGCAGAGAGCATTATAGAGTCTGCATTATGCACTGTCTGGAATACAGACAGTGCATAATGCAGTGCATAATTCCTGTTGATGTTTTATTTCATCGTTACAGCATTAACTTTATAAAACGCATGTATCATATGACTTACTGATGTAGACTTTTGCCGCCGCTATTATTGTCCTTTGTTACAGATTCCTTTCTTACTTTCAGCTCTGGAATGCAACGGTATTCTGCCATCTTCTTCAGATCGTAAGTCCACCTGGACGCCTGGACGGAGGACAGCCTGAATTCTTTTGCCTTGACGCGGTTGCCATTCGAGGACCTTTCTTCCACATCGGTTGTCGAACCTTCTAACGACATGGTCCGCCTATTGTTACTTTTATATGCAAACTTTGAGTCTTGTTACCGACTGGACTTTGTTTCTGATTAAATTAAATTATCTTACAACATGCCGCTGAAAATAAGCGAAGGCGGCGAATAAGTCGGCAGCTACAAGATTTGCATATGTAGGTATTATCGGATGAATCAATTTCGCAAATGGCTTTCTGAGAATCTCAGCTGCTGAAAGTGAGTCAAGGTCTACTTTGGATCACTTGACACATGCTGTTTGGCGCATCTTGAAGAAATTACCAGAATCCTCGGATTAATAAATGTTACAAGATATCCCAAGGTTCTTGTTACATAAATTAAGAGTAATAATTTTTAAACATAAGTAGCAGATGAGTGTGCAAGCGACCTTATTTTTTATACAGATAGACTGAGGCATGTAGAGGGCCACCTGATGGTAAGTGATCACCGTCGCCTATTGCAAGCAACATCAACGGAGTAGACAATGCGTTGGTTTAATTAATTGATGATAAGTACTTTTAAAATGCGGTAAAGCCTTTGTAAATCACACTTTACTAGTAGTATGTTAACCGCTAAAATATAGCATGTTTCTCATATGTTGCTTCTGTCTTGGTGGTGTGTTCATAGGAACAGTTGCTGTTCCTAAAATGCATCCTATTCCTAAAAATCATCGGGTTCCTGAATTCTACTTGTAGGAAAGGTCATTAACCATTTTTTTAATGTGAAAGAGTCCAGGGAAAACATACAAAAATCCAGTTTAACTACTCATATGGATTCTCATAGTTTCATCTTGCAGCTTCTAGCCATCAATAAAGTCCATGTCGACACAACACCTTCGTTGAGTTCATTACTCACAGTCATCGCCACAAATTATTTACTTTCGATCACTTTCCACCGACTTTCCTCGGTCCAATTTAGTGATGCGCTTGACGAAGGGACGATAATGGTAGACTCGGCTTCATTAGAACATACTTCAATTACAGCTAGGGCTGCTTCTTGAGTTATTAGAACGGTATCGTTCACTTCATGTTTTTTATATAAAGAAAACCGGAATAGCGGGAAAATGGGTCACCTGAGTGTGGTAAGTGGTCGGTTATCTTTGCCTAAACACGGACAACACCAGGAGAGCCAGTGCGCTGCAAGCTTGTCAGTTATCTGTAAATGACCCACTACAGGGTTCGGGTCTCCTATCACAATGAGAGGGATGTAGGCCTTAGTCCACCACGCAAGCCTACTGCGGGTTGATGAATTCACATACCTTTGAGAACATTTTTTTGTGAACTCTCAGGCATGCAGGTTTCCTCACGATGTTTTCCTTCACCATAAAAACTGGTGAATATTTAATTTTATAAAGCGCACATAATTTTTTTACAAAGTTGGTGTGTGCCACTGGTATTCCTATCGGGACGCCGCGATTCGAGGTCGAATTCTAAGCCACTGCGCTATCACCGCTTAAGCTGCAAGCGTAGGAGTGCTTTTAACGCCTTTCTTGAAGAACCCCATCTCATAGTCCCATGGAAACACCTCAGATGATAGATTGATCAACATTTTACCAGGTGCTGGGTAAAATTGAAGGTCAGTCCTTAGTTATCGACGGGTGGTGGGATGAAGAAACGGTGACGTAGGTATTAAGGTGATTTCTTGAAATAAGGTTTTTCTAATATTTCTCGAATCGTCACACACACACTGGGTGTTACCTACCTATGCGTGAACGCAAACACACAAGTGACAAGGACAAATGACAAAGACGCATATCAGAATTTAATAAATCACCTACGAATACGAATATAATGATAATCATATCAATAGGTGTAGATCAGCATACTTCGAAATATGTAAACTAAAAGCTCGTTAGTGTTGTACAATATTTCCATTTCGCGGTTTACATAACACGTTTCGTGGAATGAACAACAGTCGTGCGCCGGACTTAGCAAATATCAGGGCAATAGCAGATATTAAGCTATTTTTTGGTATTTTTGAGGGGAACATCATAATCCTTACTATCATAACAAATCATTCGCAATCAATCTCAGGTAGGATTTTATTGAGTTTGGATGAGAGGGTGCATGGACGGCACTGATCACTTAACGTATCATAATTATCACCTGCATGCCTGTTTGCTACTTATCTACTATAAAAAAATCCTAATAACAAGCCGTGAAGCAGTATGTTCTTAGTATCCTGTGGTTTGGGTGGGGAGGTGTGGTTGAATTTGATATATAATTTAAGGTGACCATAATATTATCACCCGAACAAGTCACGCTAGAATGCACTGACAAACTCGCTTGCCTGTACGGTATACTGTCAGCAGAGAAATCGTCAAAACTAAAAGTTCCTCTGTTAGTGCCCTTAGAAAATGTGTAACTTACGCCAGATTACACTTTTACACGCGAACTTTGAATAAATTTTCCATTGTATATCTGAGTGGCCGGCTGACCCCTTCAGTCACTTCACGGTTGGCTTTCCGGGGTTGAATAGTTATTGATGTGATAACTTGCGTTACGGAGAATATTTGCATCAATTTGTAAGCAAACTAGTGAGTTAGCGACGTTACAAAACAATCGAAAGCTACTGTGAATACCATTTTGAATTTCCGTCAAGCTAGTTCTTGTGTATAATTATATAGTGTATAGTCATTAGAGAGATAGGTATATTGCATGGAGCATCACTATTAATGCAAGGTACGTCGCTAGAGAGACAAATGTGGATCATCACCGTTCAGGACAGTGTGGTGACTTCCACTCATCAAAAGATGGCGCCACGGGTATCCTGAACCACGCTATCAAATTTTCTAAATTATACGTATATATACAAAAAGTCCAAATTGACGTCATAGGAGCACGGCCGGTCCACAAGCAATGCTGGGCACGGCAATCTCATTTAGTCATTTAGTGGATGATCTCCGTGCCAAATTAGAAATTTATTATTAGTTACGTTTACAATACAACACAGTGTTGAACTTACTGCTGATTTACCCGATAAATTGTTATCGAAATGTTTACAAACTGAAATTTATTTCAGGCGGTGTTTGAAGGTGTTTCTACCGAGGTGGATTCAAGGAGGTCTAACTAAGATAACTTAGATCAACGAATATTAGTATGATTTAATTTTCGATATTCGACGTGACATTGTTGTACTAGTTACATGTTAATTTTGTATCGTGACAGTATTGTTGTAATATTTCCCTAAGCGTTGTCCGCACGAATTGGATCACGCGATTAATGACGTAATGTTACACCTACCCTAGTTAAGGGCCATTAGGGCAATCGATAGGTGTTAAGGTGAAGGGAACAGCTGACAGCGGTTTATGACTGGTATAACTATTGTAACTTATTATTGTAAGCCTCCGCGGAAATAGAACTCCTACACGAAAAGCAAAGTATTATTTGTTTAGAGGACACCGATTAATTTTTTTCGCAATGACAAGTGTATACCAATTTTGTTAATAGACTGAGAATCTTCCGTGGTTATTATCCGAATCCTCATTGTATTGTCACATTACGATATTTAATTTACACTTTAGTAAATTTAGCTGTCGTTGTCCAAAATAATAATATTTTAGGAAATTACCATGGCTATGATTTTAAAAATCTCCGAAAAGCGTTATCTAGTTTAAAAATACTTCATGGCTTCTACTGGGAGAAGCCGCGATGTTCAGTCTCAAACTTTAACTCCGAATGATAAGTCAATAAGAACAGTAAATACCAGTTATTTACCAAAAATACATACTGTACCTCGTAGGATAATAATTTATTTGCTTCTTACACAACCGTCATTTGTTATTTTAAACGTTGTTATTTATTATAATGTTACCCAATGCAAAATATTTTAAAGTCTAAAATATTCTTTAAAAGTTGTTGTTTCTTTTTGAAGCCGATTTTGAATGAAAGATTCCGTATTGGGTCATGTCCCAAGTGTTGCTGCGGTGTTTCCATTGAGTGCGGTTTCCGCAGTTTTCTTTCTACTTTAAACCGCCAAGCTTATGAATATGATACTAGGTCTGCCATGGTTTATCAACTCATGTACAATGTCTTGGATTTCTGTGGTAGAATAGTTGGGCTGTCTATGTGTATTTTTTAATTAAATAGGTAAGATTGTGTAGCTTATGCTACCCTAAAATTCCATATAAATTAAACCAAATAAACCTCAAAATTTTTATTTATTATTTATAATTCAAGAGCTAGGACTGGCTGGTAGAGGAAGAAAAAGAAGAACACGGATGTTAAAAATAAGAACTGTTATTATTGTATCTATAAGTTGTATAATTTCATTTTTTTATGTCATTTTCCTCTAAAAGTGCAGATTCAGGTCGATAGGATAGAATAGCAACAATTGTTTAAAACTTCATACTTATTAATAAAAAGGCAAGTTAAATCAAGTTTTCTAAACTATAAACTTACATTTTATAGGTTCTAATTGGATTCAAATGTGATGAAGTGCGGAGAAGCTGTACCTAAAGATAATTTTAAAGCAGATGCCGATGACGATGTAATGAATAGATAAATGGCAATTTACACGGCCTGCTAGTAAGTAGTGATGCATCGATATGTACTCGTATTTTAGCCGATACGATACCGATACGGGCAGTGATAATAAAAAAAAAGGTGAAAGTGGTGGGTTAAGAAACAAAAACAACTAAATTACTTTTAATTACATGGATAATCATTCTAAATTCAAAATGCATCGTTGTGTCGGAAAATTCATTGAGCCGTTTGAGCAATATATCGGTAAACTCACGATATAGGCGAATTAAAAATGTAGTGGTGTATCAGAAATATTCATATCGCCGATTCCGATATATCGCTAAACTCACATCGCCGATATATCGTTATCTGTATCGGTATCGGTATCCAGATCGAATGCATCCCTACTTGTAACCGTAACTGATAATAGGCTTGACCACCGACCAGCGTTTAGTGACGACCGTCCACGCGCTGTGTGATTATCTCAAGCGTGGCAGCTGATAGCAGTAATTAAAAACGAGATTGGTACTTTATTTAAAGGTGTTTACAAATACGAAGTTAGTGGATTAGTAATTCTTACAATCTGGTTAATGGCAGGTACTCGTAGATTGATTTTGCAGACGCGATGACTGAAAAATTATACTATACGTAAACAAGTTCCACTTTTATCTGATAAAAGGGGAACTTGTACCTATGTAAATTTGAATGATTAATTTTTACCCTATTCAGCATTTTTAATGGATAAACTACATGCGTAGTGGCACACTGTACCAGTTAACCAATGCTGTGAATTGGCAAAATTTATGAAAAACGAATATGAAGAAGAAGTAAATAAACGTTGATAGGTGATGTATATGAATACCATACAAAATGTAATCAAATCGGTAAGTGGTCTTGAAATAATTAATAAAATACGAAATGTGTGTGTGTAGTAGCGGTATTGCTAAAACTCAGACTAAGGGTACTGACCCTGCAGCAGTCACTACCGGGTTTCTGATTAAGAAAATTTTGCTGTTTTAAGTACATTCCAATGTATCGCATCTCGTGTCATATCGTAACCGCACTCTAAGCACCTACTTAAGAACTTTTGATCATTTGATAGTCACTATAAACCTCATTGGTGGAACAGAATTAACAAATGGGCGCTTCGTGAGCAATAAAACGACCATTATTTTTGCGGTTCTGGTACTCATGAACCCAAGATCGCAACTGTTGACCTTAGAAAGGGCATTGTGGTACAAATGGTACAATCCGATACTAAGTGAAAACAAGAAACATTGGAAATAAGCAATAGAAAAGCAACTGTTGTTATAAGATTGTGATTGTTTGCCAGTAACCCATTAATGACGCACTGCAGGGTCGGGTCTCCTTCTCGTAATGAGAGGGATGTAGGCCTTAGTCCACCACGCTGGCCTACTGCGGGTTGATGGACTTCACATACCTTTGAGAACATTTTTTTTCGTGAACTTCAGGCATGCAGGTTTCTTCGCGATGTTTTTCTTCACCGTTACAGCAGGTGATATTTAATTTTATATTTTATTAAGCGCACATAACTTTTAAAAGTCATTGGTGCGTGCCACTGGGATTCGAACCCGGACCCCTCGATTCGAGGTAGAATTCTAAGCCACTGAGCTATCACCGCGCTATATCACCGCTGTGATTATTTAATCACAGCTAATTAACTTCGGAAGAGGATTGTAACCATTGTAATAGAACTGGTTACAGAATTCAGACTTGACTGGTAACACGAGTAATGTAAAACCATTGGAGAAGAAAAATGGAATGGCTTTAAAAATATGTTATGTCAAACATAGGCAAAACAAAGACAATTTGGATTGAAAGGACCAGTTTTTTATAACAAGAGGAGACTTGAAGGTAATCCACAAAAGAACACAGAGAGACTTGAAGGTAAAAAAACAAACGCAGCAGCCTAAAATAACCTCTACTCATGCAAAGAATCGGGATCATTTAGACTCCAGACGCTGCTCACTGTTTTGATGCGTAGAACGAGCTTTCAATATTATCTATAGAAAAATAATGTATTTCCTTTTCAACACTATTGGAAATCTCATTATCTAACATCCTGCGCACATCAGCACATTTCCGAGATAACCCGTTTCGCTAAACTAGTCTGAAATTCGTATCCACACCGTTGCAATGCGTTGACAGGAAAGGCTCCTCACTTTCCATACCCTCGCGTTTAATTTGACAGTAATGACCAGCCATTAGCCAGCCGCAATCATTCCATGGTTTCTCCATATATGCTATTGATTCCATCTACAAGGGAAAACCATTATAATATCGCTCCGACCGTACGTCGATCGTGGCCATCGTTAAAGATTTCTTAACTTACTTTTTACTTCTACTTTTACCTAGTAAGTTACTAGGCATGAGTGAGTGACCTATTGATTATATCATTAATCAAGATTTGCATTTAAAAGGTTAGTTATAAAATCGATTTTGTACTGTTCATTATTAGTCTATTTTTTATAGGTTGATCCAAGCTCAAGGATTTGATTGGAATGTATACTTTATTAGCAGAATTATCTCAGCTTGCTAATCGATTTAATAAGTGGGAAAGTGGCATCCAAGAACTTATTAGTGAGGGTATCAGTACCAGCTGGGATCTATGCCGAAGTTCGTAAAATGAATAATGCTTTAAGGGAATGCTTCAACAGAAGAAGAAGCAGGTGCTCTCGAACCTAAAATGGTATATGACGCTCAAATATTTAGAAGAGGTATAGAAATAGTTGATATAACGCTTGTTAAAAGAACGATGCTCATTACACAGTCATCTTATGTATTACTAGGGTATAGTCTGCTAATATCTCTGTTGTGAAAAGTTTCAATATAACACTGCCGTGACAAGTTAATATTGCATGCACACTGTTGTTTGTCATAACACACAATCACTAGTGAAGACGAATGTCGCAAGAATCACACCTGCGACACCAACAGTAACTAAGGATTAAACTAAAGGATCAAACACAGTAGGTACTATTAGTTGCCGAGAACTTGGGGCAGACGTTTTAAGAAAAGTGAGCTTTACATTTAAATACTTTAATAAAACTTTTGAATTCAGAATGTAAAAACTTCATTTCGTGTCTATTTGCATTGCATCTGATGGTTATTTAAATTATTTTGAATTGTTAATTCATGAACGATACTATCTTTTTAAAAATAGTGAGGGTTTTAATGCAACTTAAATCATACTTAAATCGTTGATTAAGTTTTGAGGAAGAATTCCAACTTATATTTTCTTAAAGGTATCGGTAGTCGAATAAAACACAGGTACGCACAAAGATCGTAACAGTTTAGTTGCTATCATTAATGGCGTATAAAATGTATGTCAAAGCTACGAGAAAAAGAGTCAATAAATCCAACACTTCAACTGTCGCCGACGTAGCAATAAATTTATTACTGTTGAACTGTCTTTATGATAATGAAAGTGTATGCGAGACCTTCATCGATATCGAATAGGATGCGTCACTAGGACGCCTATAAACACTGATTAAAGCTTACATTTTACCGGTTTAATTGATCCGTCTCATCGCGATCTTCCATGAGCCTACAATCACAAATAACTCGCGCGAAAAAAGTGCTTTTCCGTGACATTAATGAAATGCAAGTGGTTCCATGTTAAGCACCTCAGGTCTCATAAATCTTATGGGGACTCAACATCGCCTTATAGGATCCAGGTTCAGTTTTTGTGCGACGTTCCTTGATGTATCCGAGGCGGTGTTATCGGTAGCATCGCGTTCATCTATGTCATAGCCTTGAGGGGCGAAGATCGTATATCTCACGACCAATACCGAAGACTGATTAAAACAGTTTCCTGTGCTCCAGGATCGGCTTTCCACTGATCTCTTTACTCAGTTACTAGTTTTCTGGCAAGTTGCAATTTGCATTCCGTTTAGCTCTAAATGCGTGGGATTTAAGCGTAATTTGCGGTGCTCAAGGTGTTACAGCTTCTATAATCGCGTGCGGCCTTGGTGAATCGACTGCTCTCTTTGAACGGTAAATAAATAGAATTATCGTGTTAGGCGTGATAAGAATCTGTGATGAGATGTTTGTATTGTAGGTTGTTATGTTAACGATTATCATGATGAAAACGAAAGTGTAAGGATGTCGGGGTGCTTATTTATCGATTAACAAAACTTAATTGTATTGATACTGATTGATACGAAGTGGTGTTATTAAATCATTTAATCACTGTCTGACGAACATAATTTATCTTACAATATTTTGAGGTTCTATAACCTCCCCATTATCTATGCAACCTCTTCAAACTTGCCACCATAAATATTGTGGCTGGTGTAAGTAATTAGGATAGGTATTAGTGTAATTAGGTATACACTAATAGTAGTAATTAGGATAGGTGTAAGTGTAAGGTACCGCATCACAGATGTAGAGCTAGAGAGCTGTCAGTCTTTCGAGAAGTATTTTAGGCATCATAAAATTTCTCGAAAAATGTCTGCAAAAAATATAGTACGTACCTATGAGTATGATTTTAGCTTGCTTGATAGATAATCTCTCACAGCTTAGCGCAAGGCGTGGAAAATTGCCACCTGCGAAGCACGTCCATTTATATTGCCACCTGCAGTCGACAGTATAGAGCAGTGTCTAGACGACTAATGCAATGCATCAGGCTGCGTATATTACTCCAATTTCCTATATTTTACTTGAAAATTGTTGGTGTTAATCTGTTTTAGGCTTTGCTTCTTCACGTCTCTTAAAATAGAGAACTTTGGAGGAATAAATCGTCATTTCTTTTTGTACGTATACCTAATCTAATTTGTAAAAGACAGACCTCTCTCAATATTCAAATTGAGTATTTTAAACAATTCCACATTCATGATCAAAGTGCCGAATCCAACCGAATCGAAATCAAATAATCGAATAACTAACATGGCGAATCGGTCATTGAGTTCAAGTCGATTTCATATTCACGGGCATTCAATGTTAAGATTTCTTGAATTCATAAGATGCAGAACCCAGTACAAAGTTCTGCATCTTATGAATGAACGGACACACTGACCGATTAAGAACGAATCGTAACCAATCGGTCAATCCCAACCCCGATAACCCACTTGTCATATTGTCTGCGGATAATCTGTAGACGATTTGTAACGAATTACGAATAAAGTGGTAAAAAATTAGTACTAAAATTTTATTTTTATTTTAAATAAAATCAATCAAATAAAAGTTAAATGATAAAATATTGCTATAAATGAATTCAAGAAAATTTCTTAATTTACTATGCTACCAATTGTAATAATTTACCTCTATCCATCCACTTTCGTAGATCTTGGTACCTCGAAGCCATTTAGATTATCTTATCTAATAAATGTAATATATAAATGTATTATCTAATCTAATAAATGTAACCTAGAGAGAAAAGACCCATGCCTAGAAGTTGCAAATAACAAAAAAATGGCAATAAATAAAATTAATAGTAATTTATAGTAAGTATAATAAATATCGGATTTAATAAGTTTTTTCCAATGAAAACAAAGCTTAAAATAAATATACGTAAAATATGGTTCAATTCTATAGCTCATCTTAAGCCTAAACGATTAGACGATGTCGATGTGTACTAAGCGATCGCCAAATGTTTTAGGCTGAGCAATCGCCCTCATTGTCCGTGTTGAAAATCGTGCTTCCAATACAAAGCCTCAAGCCGTCCGCAGGGAATTCTCGCAATAATCGTTACTCGACGGCAATGAGGCAAATCCGTAAACAATCGAACGTTACTATAATGGCGCCGACTCCGTTGTTCAGTTCCGTTGTCCATCACGGTACGTGTTCATATTTCTCAAGCAATCCCGTTAGTGTTTCCTAAAACAAATTGGCGGAGTCACGAACCCGTGTGACCGACGCGACCTTTCAAAGGTCTGCTACGGAAACAGACCAATGTCAGTAATGTCACTGCTCGGTTAGACCCTCGGGCGTGGCTGGGCGAACTAGGTAATACGAAATCGGTTTTAGAAAACATATTGCATGCCAATACAAAATCTGCTTCAGCGAAGTAAAATTTATAATGGAATATATATGACCTTGTTTAATTGTGCACAAATTGTACCGGATAATGAATAGAAGCCTTTAATTTTTGAATTTTATGTTGATCAATCCAGTGTGACGGTAAACAGATAATATTATGATGTCTACCAATAAAACGAGACTAGTAAATACCTAAACTAATTCGACACTTTGAAATGTATAATACAACAAACATTAAGATTAATATAACAGAATCGTTGACTGATCGTAACATTTGTAAATTCGAAACATGAAGTCTATACAAGAAGATAAGATGAACAGAAACATTCCAATAGAATTCTACCTAATTGTTAAGTTGATAGCAGAAGATAAGCTTAAAAAGCAACACAGGCCAATAAGGGCATCGAACGTGCGAATAGACCTACCACCATAACGGGAAAGCAATCTTCTAATTGAAATTCTTATCGTAACAGCAGTCATATCCTACTGTTTTATTAATAGTCGACAAATATTCCGAGAATTTAATAACAAAGTTTTAAACTGTCCTTCCTTATAAGAAAAATGGGCATATAGGAAGTGAAGCATTTATTGTGAAAGGGACATCAATCAAAATCCTTTAATAAAAACTTTGTTGGTTGGCGCCAATGAATGCCAGATGAATTTTTATAAAGCTCCCTTTAAGAAAATAATAATTGATACAAAGTAAGTAAGATATGATAACAATGATATTACTTATATAAAGAAAGCCAGGATTGGCAGATGTGATACTAAAATTTCTCGTCAATTAAACCAACCTAATTAACAAAAGTATGTTGTTTGATTTGGAAAATTCTGATAAAACAAAAATAAAAAGTTCAGACAAGTACTTAAAAAATGACCAAACTTTGTAAATTTACTCCACTTTTACTACTCTGGAAATTGGGAACCATTTTCGAAATAGGAACACCTCTATGTGGTGCCAATTTCGTAAATTCGTTCCTTCATAAAACATCATATTCCACTTTCGTACCAAACTAAATTATCTTTAGTTATTGCTAAAACGAATCAAATGCATGATAACTAAATGAAAATTTTATTTACCCTGAAACTCAAATTGCTTCCAATCGGAAGTTTTCCGTGAAAGTTTAACTCCCTAGTTTAACCTGAAAAATAGGAATAATATAGCGGAACAAAAGTCGAAATACCTTTTTTAGCGCTTCAATTTACCATGAAAAGAGCACGAAGGGTTTTCCATCATTACTCAATTATTGGGTGATTGTGGTTGTACAAACTGCACCAATAAAATAGTGAAAACAGAAAGCTCCAAAGGCTGCGATGTTAAGTTTCGGCATGTTGATGACAAACTTTAAATCAGATAGGAACTTGATTCACTGTATTTTAGCACTTTGATGAAGGGTTGAGCTGTATGAGTTCAAATTATCCTGCTCCGCAATCTCGGATAGTTTAGGCTGTTTGTCATGTCATTGTTCTGAACGAAATGTGAAGATTATATGACATGACTTTTTTCAATAACGATTCCACCATGAACTGCAGATGTAGTCAATTCTACTTATAGATACAGAATCTACTATAATTACGTCAATTATCCGAAATTCTGACCTCTGACAGTAACTAATCTTTCCCAAAAGACGAAAGCATTTCCATTACCACTGACTCCAAATGATCGCATTGGGATGTGCTAAATTCAGTAGGCGATTGAATCAACAAATCTAGACGATAAAATAGCCAATCTTTTCAGTAGGACAGCTTAATAAATGCGCAGATTCGCGGTTTAATACCGATGCGACGTCGAATCGGGGCACTGCAGAACTGCCCCACATTCAGTGCCATTGCGAAACGATTGCGAGCGACTCTAGCCGCTATCCGCATGCGAGTTCGACCTTTCCGAACGGTTTCTCTATGCACTCAACATTTGTAGGTCTTTGCGAACCTGCCAAATGCTGTTAGTGCTTCGTGGAACTTTACTTGACCCCGGCGAGTCGATAAATGGGCGATAAGAAAACTTTGAGGTTGAGTAGTTCTGAAAGGAAGTTTTAAATGGTAACCATTTTTTCTCTACAATGTTCTCATAGTAATTTAAAGTCCCTGATGGACTTGTATACAGTAATAGTTCAGTGTAGTGGAATCCAGTGTAATGAACTCCTCCTACTTTCCTACCATTTACCCCTTCGTAGTCCATTGCTAGACGCGCCTCCCCTATTCGACGCCACCCTGGGCAATTTGAATCGTCTTCTTCCGGACAACAGCTCACTTTGTCGGAGCATGTATTCCTGTATTTCTTTTGCCATGAAGTGATCACCTTTCGAGTACTTTTCCCCCCATCGATGTGGTCAGCCCATTGCCACTTTAATTTGCAAAATTGCAAAAGGCGAAAGCAAAAAAAAGTATTGGGAACAAATTATAGTTCATACACAATTTTCTACCACTAATTCCAAGCTTAATCAATGTGTTGTTTGTACCAAAAGCTATCCTAGTTTGGGTCGTGTAAAAAGAAATGTAGAGAGCTTTTTCATGGGGAACATGAAACCAGTGCTATTGTTAACACATGAAAGAAAACAAATACACTGGGGTTCCTGAAAAATCCGCAATCCGTATTCCTCTTGAAGCTGTGAAAACTCTGTGTTACGTAACCATAGCTTAAAGTTTTTGGCCTGAAAAAAGAAAAGATGCTTTTTCACAATTTTTCAATTAACAGTCATTCTTTAGGCAAAGAAGAACGAATTATATGTATATTTAAATTTTTGTTCGCTTATTTGAGTATCTATTTTTTTTATGAAAATTGAAAGTTTCAAAAGATCTGGACAGAACTTATAGCACTTTTCAAATGATATGCCAAGCAACACTGACCTCCACAGATGACGTCCGCCAGGTTGGTCTGCACGCACTGGTGTGTGACGGCGCCGTCCCGGACCGTGGTGATCTCCCCGTAGAGCTGGTGTAGAGCCTCCTGGTCCGACATGAGAATGGTGCGTGGCGACGAGCAGTCGTCTTCGTGGTGGCGGGAGGAAGAACGGGAGCGCGAGCGACGGCGTCTGTGGAAGCAAAAACAATACAATAAGTGCATGGAGCGGTGATAGCTCCGTGGCTTAGAATTCGACCTCGAACCGAGAGGACCGGGTTCGAATCCCGTGGCACGCACCAATGATTTTGTAAAAAAAAGTTATGTGTGCTTTATAAAAATTAAATATCACCTGCTGTTACGGTGAAGGAAATCATTGTGAGGAAACCTACATGCACTAGAGTTCACAAATTAATGTTCAAAAAATGTTCTCAAAGGTGTGTGAAGTTCACCAAACCGCAGTAGGCCAGCGTGGTGGACTAAGGCTCTAATTCTCATAACTAACTCTCATTGTGAGAGGAGACCAGACCCTGTAGTGGGTCATTAAAGGGTTACTGACAACCACTGCAATAATTATTTCGTGAATCGTCTGTCTTAATGTGATTGATTTAATGACATATAACGTAAAAAACTTGTCTAATCTAACGTAAATCCAAGTACATAATTATAAATACAGTTAGCGATTAGGAAGGTGATTTCTGATGAAGATTTGTAAGAGTTGCAATTCATTGTCTGTTGTAGGTAAGCTAACATAAAACTTGACATCAATGTAATCAAACTACTAATAAACAGACAAAAACTACGCTAAATCTACAAAAGCTCACAACAAAAAATATCGAATGCTGATTTGAATAACTACTAATCGCGCAATCAAATTTCAATCTTTAAGGATGTTGGATCCAAAATTTCAATAACATCTCAGAAATCAAATTGAGATTTGTGTTAGTATTTCTTTTTTGCCTTTTTTAATGCGAATATTAGTCTCTTTAATTCACAGATATAGATCTAAATAGATAAGGCAAGCTACCCCATTAATATGAAAAAGCACGCCTTCCACTTTTGGCACGACAAAACAAAACGTTTACTTCATCGTTTCTTACTAAAATGGGAATCTTACATCAATGTGAAGCCGAATCAAAAGTGCAAGTACGAATAAGTATTGATCATCATTTAAATCGTTTCGACCTCATTATAATAATGACGAGTATCAAAAAAATCAAATTTATTCGAATAACTGTATTAAAGGAATGATGATTTTTACATCCCGCGTGAACATCGGTGGAGTGTGGACAAAATGAAACAGCGACGACGGTTTCGCGTTGCAACTATTCAAATATTTCGACATGGAAAGTACATTTACGTGATCTATTTAGAACTATATCTGTGCCTCTTTTATTTCTCAAGTTGTTCTATTCCATTATAGACTTGTCTTTTATGTACTCATGGTCTTTTGACCCGTCTGTCATTTCAATATACAATTATAATTAAATTCTAATAAAAGAGCAATATCTATAATGACTCCATCGCGAGTTCAAGTAGTATTTCTTAGCCTTTGATTACACAAAAAGTTATTTTCTTATTGCGAACGATAAACGACTTTTTGCACTTTCAAGTTCATGTAATACTTATGACCTGTGTTTCGGGTTGGCTGCGATTGGAAATGAATTATAAGTTTTGGGAGATAAGGTTTAATTTTCATTGAGGTGAAGTCTGGTGGGCCAAACCGGATTCTGTGCTCTCATGTTTCGTGTCTGCCGTACTTTTTGTCGTTCGTCACCTGTCACTCATTATAGCGCTATGGGTTTTGTTCCAGCACCATCTTCAATGATAAAAAGTTGCCTGTGAGACTTTCATGAGGTTTCTTTGATTGAATTGAACATTCAATCATGCACACGCAGCTGAAGTTAATATAGTTTTTAGTGATTAGTATATTATAGTATAGTAATTCTCTTGAAATGCCCACGGTTTCTAATTTAAAAATAATTTAAATTGTCTAAAGCTCTATATAACATGTGCACTCAAACAGTTGATAAACTAACAATGTACGAGCTTTAGACAATTTTGATATTTACATGTGGATTTCATATTGTATTTTACGAGTACCGATCGATTATCGATGACTTTTTCAATATTACCAATTATTATTATGTATTACCAAAAATTTTATTTCCTAATCATCTTTTTTCAAATACTCGTATGTATGGAGACAAATTAGCGCTTCTACCTTTCGCAGTCCTCGGAACTAAAATCATGTTATTTCCTAATTCACTAACTTACAAACATTACAGCAACTCGCAAATACTAAAATTCACACACAATTTTAGCACTATTATGTCAAGTTATGTAAAGTTACAAATCGCCTAAATACACCTGAAGTGCGCAAACAGTGTTAATTTATTACAAAAGGGAATGTTGAGTAAATTAAATAACTGCTTGAATGTGACCTTGGTTTTTTTTGTTTATTTATTAGCGTATAACAAACAAGATGGCAGTGGTGACCCACCCGTGATATTCTGCTTCCTGCTAATAAGTTTAATTTTATTTTATTTTTTCTGTTGTGGTGCGCGTTTCAATAGAAACAGAAACCGTCATCCACTTAAGTATTTAGTGTTTACCATCAAACAATACACATCATACCTACAGCATTAGACCAGTACCAAAATATTGATACCAAATTTCAATCTTGTCTGACGTTTTACAGTGCTGCCACATGCACGAGCGCAGGCGGGTTACGAGCAAAATTTCAAACTTGCCGAATCGCGAACGAACTTACTCGGCGGTTTTAAAGTACGCGTACTTATGACACACCAGCGAAAAAGGTCGTCAAGACCCAAGCGAACTTACTCGCGCGTCTATCACCCCTTTTAATGGATGAAAGTAGCGTTAAAATTCCGTTACATACACACGTAATAAGGCGTTAAAAGTAATGCATTAATTTCTATTTTTTGTACTTCTTCATCTTAGATCTACGCGTTTACCCTAACTAATGGAATCACGAAGGAGGCTTTTTTATGCAGTATCACATTGCATTAATGTTATTATTTGCGAAACGCGAGTATCAAATGATGTGCAAACTAATAGAAATACGATATATCATAAGTTTGAGATCTAACGTAACAGTCATGAGGCAAGCAATTATAAATTGATTCAAGCTTGCGTCTTTATGAATTACTCCCACTGAATAGAATGTATGAAAAATTACTTTTCGATGTTTAAGAAGGACGTTCGTGAATGGTTTACTTCAAAGTGGATTCATTAGATCTCCATTGATTAGTTTAACCTCGGTTTAGAAGGAGTCATTATTGAAGCTTGATAAAGATTTTCGCAACACCATCTATGTGGATCAATTTGAAATCAATTTGTAAAGTCTATCGGAAATCGATTTTTTCTTCGGTAATTGAAAATAACACGAGGCCTACAGCACACATTCTATTACAAACCGGCATAACTAAGGTCGTATTACTTAAAAATGAACCTGAACCTTCTATCGATACCAAAATAGTTGTACCAAAGTAGTTTTATATAGATAAGATATGTCAGCCTATTAGAACAAGGCCTTACAAATAGGAAAAGTGGTTTATCGAACTCCGAACCTAATCTCCTATCTCCACCTCGTGTTAAAATAACAGAGAGATAAGCAAATAACACTAGCCCTACTATACCTTCGAACTAACAGGACACAATTTAAATGTTACACCTACATGCCAATTATTGCGAGCTAGGCGATGTTAACAAACGAAATTCGATGTCTCTTAAGCACTCTAAACCGTTTATCGTCGGTTAAATCTTAGGCAAAAGGTTAAGATTGTTGCTCATTCACACCTAAATGTAATTCGCACGAGTAAATAAGTAGAAATCTGCGGTGAAGACGGATTTCCTGCGTTTGTTTTTGTCTGAGAAATGTTATTTAATAAGAGAAATAAGATTGTTTTACGTTTCCCTTTTATTGCAATTAGCATTTTATTTGTTTTGATAGCAAGCCCACTTCTATCAGACACGACTTAAGGCAAAGATTTTATTAGCATAGAGCCTATAAAATTAATGTTTTGAATTGTTTTGGTTTGGCCGAGTTAAGTAATTTCCCGATATTTATTCTTGAAAATAGAAAAAATATATGTAAGAGCTTTTATCATATAAAAAAGGTGCAATTCACTAACGGCCATGTTTCTTGGACTTGTTGAATGCCACGTAAATTATGTTTTATCGTCTTCTTGGGAGTCAATGTGCGGTTATTTAGAACGACTGGCCGTGATAGGGTTGTACCGTACTGAAATGTTCGTATTCGTAACCGAAATATTCAGGTTTTTAAAGTTTTTTATTGTTTTCGTATTTTTGTCGTCATAGGTGGTCATTGTTATGGCTCCATTAGAGTTTTTCTACAACATAGACATCACTTTGTAAATAATATGGCTATAAGACATTTCGATGACGTCAGCTTTCTAATAGAAAAATGCATCAAATCAATGTATTTGTCTCGAATCCTGCAAAAGTGTATTCGGTAGTAAGTCAGAAAAAATTATGTGTTCTCTATATGATATGAAAATATTTGATGAATTAGGTAATAATCAATTTTTTAAACTGACTACAGCATTTAAAATTCTATTATGTATTATTGTTTTAATTTTTTATTCCTTCAAGCTTTTGTGTAGGCAACCCTAGACGGAGGCGTAGAATTTTTATCAATTTTGTATTCAGAACGTTTCATTCCGTTACCATTACATTACTCTTGTTTTCATGTTTGAGAATTTTAATGAACACTAACTTATTCGTAGTATTGCGAAAATAATGATTCAAGTTTTCGGAATACATTTTCAACGTGCAGTGCATACAAAGAAAAACGATTTATTATTGATAATTTACTCTACAGGCGTACAATCCCTCATGATACTCGTAGTGCAAATACAGTTTAAAAGTTGTCATATTTGACTATTTAATATATTTTTCGCCCTAATAATACACGATAGTCCAGTGGCTAAAGGGTCCGAGTTCGAATCCCAGTGGCACGCAACAATTATTTTCTTTAAAAAGTTATGTGCGGTTCATCATCATTTAAATACACGCTGTAACGGTGTAAGAAAACCTCCAGCAGAAACCTGCATATCTAAGAATCTCAAAGACATGTGATCTCCACCAACCTGCATTAGGCCAGCGTGGCCTAAGCCTTGTGGTTAAGTGGCTAAGGCCTTCATCGTTCTCATTGTGAGAGCAGACCCGACTGCCACTGGACATCAATCATGGGACATCAAAATTGTTACTTGAAACTTGTCACTGGTCACCGACGCTACGGTTTTACTAATGGTTGATAGCACTTACTCAGGTGTAACGATGAAGAACCCTCGGGAGGTCTGGTAGATCTTCCGCTCCTGCATCAGCTGTGCCAGCGTGTCGTACACCACCTCCTGCGAGGGCGTCTGCATCGAGGGGAACTTCACTGACAGCGAGGTCCGTATGCTCTCCAGCGTGGCTGACTGCCCCTGGTGGCAAAACACGTTTGGTAAAAACCTATTTAGAGTTCATCCATATATTACGTCACACGTTAATGGGGGGGAGGGTGTCGCTGGAATGTGACATAGTGTGACAAGGGGCAGGGGGGCGAAAGCTTTGTGACGTCATATTTTAAAATTTGAAATCCATAACACTTCATCAAATCCTTATCAATCCTTACTGAATCCTTGTTTCAAAGTCTATTTTAGCCGCTGAATTTTCATGGTTGCAAAACAAACAGATTTACATATCAATCAGTCAAATCTTATCTTAGACAAGTAAATGTCTTAACTTTTCATCGAAGGCTTTACAGATCAATCAATTATTCAATCAAACGCTATCTAACTCGTGCCTCTATTCTGAGAACATTAAATATAATGAAGCGCGTTTAGGCTCGCTACTATTTTTTGGAACGCAAACGATAGTCGGGCGCGGTTAGTGTCTGGGTTACAGCAAAGATTTTTATATGTGAAGATGTAACGATATCAAAAATGGGACATTTAAAATTAGGAGATTTTAATTTTTAAGGTTATGATGATGTTGTTATCCTGACCAATTTCGGTCACGGCGACAAGTTCCCCATTCCTCATACGGAAGAGCTACGCTCATGTACTCTTATGTGACTTACATATCCTTTTTTTTGCTGTGAAATGCAACTACAGTAGGGCATGTAAGAATATTGTTTAGGTCGCCCATACTTAAGCGGGAATCGCTATCGCTCTGTCTGGTCATATAAAAGTCTTTGGGTGACAGCTACCGGGAACTAACGTGCAGCACTCACGACATCTAAGAATGTGTAGTTTAATAACCGGAAAGATAGTGTGGCGCTCGATTGCTAGTCTTGCAATTTAAATAAATCAAGAATGTAGTTATAGCATAGACAAAGACCCAAAGCATGTCTGAATTCTTTCGCTGATCAAACAGGTTCCTGAGGACGGAATACATCAGCATACAGAGTAGAGAATGATCTTGTCACGTTATGGTGCAACTGACCTTTCTATAAGTTAAAATAATGTGTGACGTTTATGTATGAAGTTTTTATTGTGTTGAATATTGGGTGGATGAAATCTTAATGACATTAAAGGATAATGCCCAAAAATGTATGGACCGAAAACCCGGAACTTATGAAGTTTCGTATAGTAATCGTATCGAGCCGCCATTAGTATGGGAAGATGTCAAGACAGACTGACATATGACACACTAATGACTGAAGTTTACTATACGAATACTTTGACGGTAGTGTTCATGCTTTTAGCACAAATGGCTTACATGCTCCGAACCATTATAGCACAAATTTCTGACTTTAGTTATTAGATGGTTTCACCATTAGTAGGTACTTCACCTAAGGCCCTTCACAAGTCAAAAGCCAGGAGACAGACAGACAGTATAAAGTACTGTGCCACAAGTGTGTCCTTAGAACGCCCACACGTGCCATAAACACAAAACTGCGTGCGGATTAGAGAAAGGTGCGTAGATCGATCGCGAATTAAATCAATGCGACCTGGCGACTTAACCACTTGTTCCTATAACCACTGGTATAATTGTTTGTTAAATTGTAGTTATACAGGACTGATATTTCAGGTGGTAGGTATGTATGCATGCATGTATGTATTATTTTAAATATGTATGTATTATAAATGTCAAAGTTTCTGAGGATGGGAGAATGGATAAATGGATGTTTTATACTCTTTCACGCAAAAACCGCTGAACTTTAGATGATGAATTACTCGTAAATTGGATTGAAATATGTAATAATAATATACCTACATTAATCCTTTGGACCATGTTCTAAAATCCATACGGACGCAGCCGCGGGAAACATCGAGTATATTTTGCTGCATACATTTCACGGATCTCAAGAATCGATGCAACATTTAATCTCATCTAACCCGCATGCCTCGCACGATCCGGCGATCTTGTAACCGTTTAAAATTCCATCCCACATTTGGTATTTCGAGCCGACCTGTCTACATTGTATTGTGATGATTGTAGAATAGGCTTTCGTAATGGTGACAAATTTTGTGGGTACGCCTTCGGCTTGCCAGATAAATTAATTCGCCTCCAATCTAGATTTGTAGATACAGGATTCCGGACTTGTGTAACTAGGCTGGTCCAGCCCGAAAATACGAATGCGCAAATTGGCCTGATTTCTGCCGCTGTTATTTTGCAGACTGTCAATGGTATTGAGTAAAATTGTCTGTTTTATGTTTTACTATGATTGGAATCAAACGTAATTAATGTTGTGTCGTGTAATGTATAATGAAGCGATTTGTAAATGAGTCTCAAATAGGAATGTACATATATGTCGGACTTTTCTTTACAGATTCAATTAATGACATCAATTAGTCTTTGAAGAAAAGCGTAGATACTATTGACACTGATGAAGGCCCCAATTTTAGTGAAATTTAACTTAAAATATTGAAAATAATAAAATGAGGTTTTTATTTTTCTAATAAACGTCTTTAATACAAATCTATGCTAATAGATAATAACGGAATAATATATTATTATATAATCTATAATAACAGAATACGTAGCTGTGTATAAATCTTGAAGCTTGAATGTTTATGATAAACATGTATGAAGACTGATAATACTTTGAGTCCGGCGTTTCAAGTATTTTAGCTGTTGAGTAAAAAAAAAGATAAAACATCTATTGTACGCACAAAATAATCAGGTTTGAAGTGCTACATGTAAGCAAACTAATAAATCTTAAAAAATAAACGGCATAAACACTTAATTCTTATTCCAATTTAGCGGTCATCAAGTCAGTGCCGCCGCACGAGTGATTTATCGAATAAATTGGACACAAAAACTGGACAAAATGCAAATGGCGGACATTACCGCGGCTCTACAAAGCTATGACCTCACAGCTTCGTTATTTTAGGGTTGGTTTCCAAAATAACATAAAACTGTTTTGTTTCAATTCAAAAGCGGTAGCGATTCGATTGGTAAGTCAAAAGAATTTTAATCAAGAAGATAAAATCTAGTGATTAGAAAGTACGGACCAACTAAATATTTTTGTCTTGGTATAGATTTTGATTTGTAGTTTTGTTCGATTTGATGATTGTTACTTTTGATACTTTTGTCCAAAAGCTATTGGGTTCCTAATTAAAGAATTTATCTTCAAATAAATAGGATAATACAAACAGAAAAGCAGAAAATTACACGCCATTATAAAATAGGAAAGCAAATTAAAAAAATAGTACATAAACAGACGGCTCTACAGCTTTAAAGGATACAAAAATTTTACACGTTCCTATAAACAAAGCATTGTACAGCTATCTGAAGGGGATCTCCACGGAATTTCACCTTTCGCGAACGAAAACGAAATAAAACAACTTGGACCAAAGCTAAAAATATGCACGACAAGTTCGCCACACTTAAAACCGGAATTATATTTTTATTTTTCTTACATTTCATGGTCAAGAGTCATCATTCCGGTATTAGGAAGGCACCAAACACCACATGCAAAATTCCAGTTACAATATGCTAATTTTAATGTATCGCATTCGGCATTTGAATATTTTAGAGCCAATTTGCATTTTTCGGAATGCATCTTATATTTGGTTCTTGGAATGGGCTTAATGAACCCCGTTTGCATAATAGATACAGATAATGCGATTAATGTTGAGATTGGAATTATATTTTTGGATTTGGTTCTTCATTAAAACAGATTTACAAACGATACAGCCGCGTTAAATGTTTGTTCTTTTAATTTAAAATATTATTAACAAGTATTTATAAAGAGTGAAATTAATCCTACTATGTTTATAACTAAATGCGAAAGTTTGTAAGTATGGATGGATGGATGTTTGTTCTTCTTTCGCGCAAAAACGTTTAACATAATTATTTGGATGAAATTTGATATACAAGTTAAATTATATAACATGGATTATTATAATATAGGATACTTTTATCCCTGAGTCAAATTTTCCCTCCAGATTTCGCTTTCGTTAATTATAATTATGTATCTTAATTTCGTTTATAACTTTCATTCTTTTTTAGATATGTAAATTCATGTTTTAAGAAAGTACCTAGATGAGATTACGGAAGCAGTAAGTATTGAACGAATTTCAATTTTATTTATAGATTATGAAATGCCTAATCATCACTTGGCATCCAAGAATTTTTTTTTTATTGAAAAGTATAAAGTGTACCTGAGACGTAAGGTCCATAATGCAGTCGCATAGCGCTTCCGGCAATGGAGTGAACTGGCCCTGGTACGTAGGAGTGACGATGCAGTCTTCTATATCACCTGAAACAAGGAGGAAATTCGTTAAAATTAATCAAATTAAGATTAAACTCTTCACACTCATTACCTCACACTAGGTTTATTTGTGTCGATAGCATTTTATCGACACACACAAGACAACAACACACACACAAACCCAGAGTAACTCAGACCCGAAACAGAAATTTAAACTCATCAATTCAAATCTCAGCTCCGATGGGATTGGAACCCAGGGCCCTCCGCGCAGCGTATGTGAAAATTAAAGTAAGTAAAATTACAGTTTTAACATCGTTTAATATGGTTCCGTAAGAAATCAGTGTTAATTTCCATCAAAAACACCGTATTGATTGCAATGCCGCTTAAATTTATTTTACGCGTAATATAGAACAGCATTGAAACCATAAAACGACGCGAACAGAAAATGGCGTAGATTTACGCGGCGTGGGATTAACGGGCGTTTCATAAATTGTGTCCTTACAAAGCACTGCGGACCACGGCCCTTGGGGACCGCTCTGGAACTCCGCCAAATCGCAAGTGACGAACTACGTGCTAGATCCATCAGTAAGCCAGTTTATAGGGATTCATTGAAATTTTTACGAGTTACCTATGTTAATGCGTGGATGGGTAGAATCGGTGATGCAGTTTCGGGTGAGAATTAATGCAAAGTCTATAAATTGTATTCACACAATGCAGGCATGGAATGCGATGCGACCCTCCGGGATCATGGCGCGTTGCCAAATTATGCGGCATGGTGTGGGTTATAACAAAAATATTCTTGTCTTATTCGTTTGCGGCCTGGAACTTTGATATTAAACTTATAAAGTAATAAAAAATCTGTTAGTTTTTACGAATTTTAATTTATTTATTAAATTTAACGCGTGAAGCACGTTGCGTATCCAGCACGTAGCGTGTCAAGCACGTTGAGTGTCAAGCACGTGGTGTGTTTAACACAAATCCAAAGACCTAGACAGGATATTATTCTGAGGCTGTTGGCAGGTGCATTCAGTAGGTACTAAAAGATCAGCCTAGGTCACTTTTCATTTGTGTCCCTTCTCTTATCTACTATCAACTTGCTACACGATGGTTTTCATCGGTTCAAAGGTTCTATCGCCCCCAGATATAAAGATTGCTGTCTTTGAAATATTAACTGCAGTCTGGCCGGTAGTGGGTTTAGGGAATTAACGTGTGCTCCATAAATTGTGCTCAAACAATGCAGCGCTGCAAGTGCATCCCGCAGGGACCGATGTTGGACCACCGCCAAATTGAACTTTTTGGGCCAAGAGATAGGCGCTAGCGAGCTTTGAGAAAAACACGCGCACTGCGGCTATGTGCGAATGGTAGAGTAGTTAAAATGTTACTTACGATATCTAGGAATGTACTCGTAACTAAAAGCCACTCCTTAAACAGATTGTTCATAATGTCTTATGTTTCAGTTGGGGAGGTGGGGTAGCCGGAAATACTTCATCAAGCTCTGAGCAGCAACGGACACACGTGCCACCTGAGTTCATTTCACTTATAGTCACCAAAAAAAATGTTGCTTTTTAAAAATATTTCAAACAGCATTCAAACTCTCAATATTTCCATCTGGTCTTACTTTTCCCCTGGTCAGTTTACAGCAATTAATGATCATGATTTTTCCTACTAATTATATAAATTTGAGGGTTCATTTTCAAAATCTAGAGGATAATTTACAGGAGTTCTATACTCATTAGTGAATTTCAAAGGGTTTACGGACTTTCAATCCTGCTTAAGTAGACAGATATTTTATTATTTGAATATTTCATTGTAGCATATCGCTTCTAGCTTGAGCCACGGTAATAAATAACGAGGATTAGTGTCGATATCATTCCTCTGGAATACCTCTACGTCATCCCGGTCAGATCACAGGCCATGAATGTGAGCAAAGGCCAAAAATTTCATGTGATATATATATATTAATTTATTAGGATACAAAAGTGTATTATATGCACGGCTCGTTCTTTGATTCTGATTCCGAGCAGAACATAAATTTGCAAGGCAAACTTTAATTTTAATGTTAGCTTTAATGTTTCTATTCCGGTTGTGTGTTTTCTTGTCTTGTGTATTCTCGTGGTAATCTCGACATAGGAAACCCTACCGCGTTGTTGTTTGCTGTGATCATATAACATTAGTTTAGGATAGCTTAGATATACGAGTAGACAGATGAGTTCCATAAGAGACACAAACGTTTGGTACTTAACCCACAACAAATTAACGGTCAAACAAGAACTAAAAGAATTTATTTGAAATTTTGGTTATATAAGTACTTATAGTATACCTATAATAAGGGATACCAAAAAATAAATAAAGAGAAAAACACTTTTTTTTTGTATTTTAGAGAGGTGCACCCAAACATTGCTTCAACAATATCGCACATTCACAGTATTAGGCTAGGATAGCTTAGATACAGACAGACGGGTTCCATAACAGCCACAAACGTTACTTAATCCATATCCGTCGGTTATTCACATTCCGCGTGGTAGTGTAATTGCCGCGACGTTTCCTCTGCGGTAGGAAACACTTATTTACAATAGCAGTTACTTAACAACGGATACGGACGGTCCTGATACTGTTACATACGATAATAATTAAAAGTAATAAATGTATGGGCTGCGAACAATGGGCAAGACATGTCCTCGAATGGCGACCACGTTTAGGCAAAAGGAGCACAGGCTGCCCTCCGACCAGGTGGACTGATGACCTGAAGAAGACAGCGGGAATCCGTTAGATTCAGAGGGCCCAGGACCGGGCGGAGTGGCGTCGATAAGGGGAGGCCCATATCCAGCAGTGGACTACTAAGGGACACCAAATGATAAAGGAACGCGAAATGGTGTTAATCTAATAACGATTTTAATAAACGCAGTTACGATAACACTTAGATACCTTACTTAGACCTTTCCAACCTTTAAATGCGACCAATTAAACATTGGACATAGTTTATATTATTTACCCAACTACTGCGAAGCAAAAATGAGTTATTCAGTTTGATATTATCTAGTGGTGTATCTCGAAAAATATGAGTAGGGTCAAATGTTTTTGAGGTGTTATAAATAATGGGAGCGAGGGCGCTTCAAGAGACGCCACCTAAATTCTAGCTCTACACGAAAATGTGAAGGGTCTTTCTTACCTGAAAATGAAATATCTGAGAAGTTCGTGATTTTTGTTTGTTTTGTAGTTTTGTTTTTATGGTTAGAATATTCTAACTTGCATCATCGCATCAGCCATCTGAGCTCGCCTAGAAAAACTATTTAATAATTCTAGTGTAAGAAGGGGATTTCCCTATTTGAGGTTGGATGCTGGTGTACATGGGCTGCAGAGACCACTTAATATCAGGTGGACTGCATACCTTTTTGCTACTCAAGTATATGAAAAAAGATGTTTTAAAAGGTAACAATGAAATCAAAGCTTTTGTGTGTGTTTCATCTTTTATAAGAGCCACCGTGGCGACTCCTCTGCTGCTCGTGTGAGTAGGCGACGGTGACCACTCACCATCAGGTGGCCTGCATGTTTGCTTGGACTTATTATAAAAGGTGCGTTAAATTCATTGATGACATTATAAAAATGTTGCAAACACTGTTAGCTTACATCGAAGTATTTTGCAGCTGCCTTAAATAACACACCTGCGTTTTGTTTATCATTTTAAAAAGTAGCGGGTAAGTGTCGTGTGTAAAGCTGTAGTTAAAAAAATTATTACTCATATTTAATAATATAGTTTTAAAATGATATTGAAAAGCGTATTTTAATGGCTCCGTTAAATTTGGAACCAATGAAAATGTACTGTAAAAAAGTAGTTTTAAAGTATTGTAGCATTAACCAAAAAGTACCTAATGTACTCTGCGCTAAATACCCTCCAATCTACAGGCTGTTTTTCCACTAAGTTCTTTTCCTTTAACAATGCCGCCTATTAGGGTTGACACGTATGCGAATATTGTACTAAAAAAAGTGTATTGAAAGAAAATGTGTCAATATTTTTGAATTTCCTTTTGAATTATGGAAGATATAACCTAAATTTTAAAGAATATTTATAGAATATAATATTTTACTGAATATAAAAAAAAAAAATGTTTAAAGCGCCTAATTTGTCTTAAGACATTTTTAGAACTAAACTTGTCATTTTCTCGTAGTAAATGGTTAATGCACTGGAATCCGATAGACAACCACGCCGTATTCGATAAGTTGGTTATCTATTCAAGCTGACTGACTAAGCTCCAAGCTGAGGTTATCGACTTCCATCCTCTTTACGTCTACAATTGTATTATTCTCCTTTATTATTCTTACCTTTTCATTATTCTCCATGATCTTCGATGTGACAACCCTAGCAACACATGGGTGTTCGCTCGTAAATACATCGCTTTACGAGCTTGTTGCGAAAAGATAAAACGCGATTTTTACGCGTTCTTGCCGCATCCTTGCAAATGCGACCATTGAGTCACTATGACTTAACCGTATATGTGCTTATGGGTAGTATGGTTGTGGAATTCTTGTGTCATTGTTTGTAGTAACTCTGCTTGTAGTTAGAGCTTGGCTTGAAAGTGGATGAACTTGAGCCAAGCTGGAAAATTCCTAGCTGCCTTTACAAGGAGTTTTACATCACATGTGTTGGTTGCTAGTGCGTGGTAGCTTAGTGACTAAAATTTCGACCTTTTTATTCGAAGGATCTGTATTTGGTGACTTTTCAACATCATCTGCTGTAATGATGAAGAGAAATATCGTGAGGAACATGCACGTTTAAGATCTCAATATTGTTCACAATAGCATTTGAAGTCGACCACGGTGTAGTACAAGAATAAGAGTTAAAATTTTTGAAATTGTGAAAACTGGTAACAGAAATCTAAAAAGAAACCGTTTTGACTAAACATAATTATATCAATTATCCCAAAAGTCTTAATAATTTTGATAACTCATGGTTTATACTTTATACCTATCATGGTTTAACCCTGATATTCAGTTTACAAATTTAATTATATTATTAATTAAGAATCTTAACCTCCGTTCATTTATCAGACATTCAATTTCAATACACTTCAATGAAACTCAAGACATTAAATACTTTGTTAAATGATGCGTATTAATTCTAACATACAAATCGATGATCGACATCCTCTATAGAGTATAGAGTGTACAGACCTTTAGGTCACGATCTAATTACTGTAAGACCAGACGAGGTTACATTTGACACGAATGCTCACTGTTAATTAACTAAGGATTGTGCGCAATTATCGTTCTCAACAGACGCCGATACTCGTATATTGCAGTCACATACGGTTTAATTTTGTGCTCACAAAACGTTCTTACAACACTGAATGCATGTGAGTACTGTCGTAAAGTGTTATAATAAAGAGCTTTTGCTACTAATTGAATCAAAGTGTTGAATTAAAAAATACACTATGAAATATGCAACTATGCACATTTAATCGTCATAGTTATTAAGTTCAATTAATTTCAAATTTCAAAGTTATATGAACTATTTATTTTATTTCAATTAATAGAGCTTTTATAAATAAATGCACTCGATATTTTTTTAAGTCAGTAGGTACTGCTATCTTGAGTTCTTTGAAAGGGAATGTAGTACCTATGCTTGTATAGATGTTACCACTGCTTGCATATCCACATACCTAAGCCTTCTTTTCCGGGTTAGGCTTTAGGACCTATGGGTAAAAAATAAATGGTTTTACTGAAAAAATTAAAGTATTTTACTACGATCACATGCATTTTACGCCATATTTCGATTTAGCATTTACCATCACGCTATTTAGAAAGCTAGAAGCGTCGTAAACAACGATAAATCTGTAAGCGACATGAACTTTACAATACTTCACAGTTCCTTTAATCCTTGTGCGTGTTGCATGGTAGCTGGTATGCCGCTTGCTCCCTTCAACCATTAAACCACGGCTGTCGGATTAATTAAATCCTGTTTAGCAGTAGTTTTGACTTAGTTGCGTGATACATGCACTCGGTATTTGACTAATAGGCGAGCTATAGGCGTGGTACGTGGATCCTATTTTAAATTTGAATGTGATTGCAGTCTACTTCAGGTGCTCTACACGTTTGTTCGACTTATAGATGGCAGTCTAAGTTATAGACAGATAGACCTCACCGTAGACTCTATGATCGGTTCTAAAATGCATCCCTTACCTACTCGTACCAATCCAAGTTGGTGTCCGTATGGTGAAGTACGCTTTGTTGAGCCAATACTAGTGAAATACTATAATAACCTATAACCCTGTTATTATTGAACCATTGCCGGGTCGGGTCTCCTATCATAATGAGGACGAAATAAGCCTTAGCCCACGCCAACCTAATGTGGATTGGTGAATTTCGTATACCTTTACATTACATTACGAAATACTCTGACGTGCTCACGATGTTGCTTGACCGTAACAAGTGATATTAAATTTTGTGACGCACAAATAACTTTAGGAAAGTCATTGGGGGATTTAAACATGGACTGCTGAATAACCTGCTTTGTCCTATTTGGCTGGCATAACTGACCGACATACCAACACGACAAAAATTTAAACACAGCTCTGCATTGAGCTATCCTAATTTAACATCATAGTGACGCAACAATATGTATGACGGGTTATCCCGTCATACTTAATGACACGGTCGCATAAGTGACGGGTTATTCCGTCATACTTATGAGACCGAGTTCTTATAGACACCGGGCTACATGAGGCTATTACTGCATTATAAACAAATAATACCTGCGAGAAGTTAAGTCGTTTCACTGCCGAGAACTTGCAGTTATTGCGAAAATAAAGCCAAGGCTTCACGCGGTCACTTCAATGATTAATAACAAAATTAAGCACACGCCTACTCACTCTGATTCGTCATCATTATCGGTTAATTATATTATTCGAACTATAAATCAATAGGATTTACCGTCAGCAAAATTATTAATAACCTGTTGAGATCACTTGATATTTATTCACTTTGATCGTAGATAATAATAGTGCTTTATTTGACTACGTTATGATGGAATACGCTGCGTAATATAAATTATAATTGACAGCTTAGTTATTGACTATTAAGATACTTTTAATGAACTGTTAATACTTAATATCTACTTGGTTAGATTTTCTTGAACAAATAAAGCTAATAACATTATAATCTTGCAAGGCAACTGACTAGAAAAGGTTTTATAATTTTTAATTCAAGAAAACCTCATGTAAAGCTAAAAAGAATATATTTCAAAGGACAATCACGATGTTACCCACATTGACATAAAAAAATTAAATAAACAATCAATATTTATTATGGTCGTCTAATAAAATTTTGTCAATGTTAAATACCTTAAAAGATTATAATTGTCTATTGACATCTAAGAGTATGCGTGGATGTACCTATGTTTTTATTCGGTTTTCGAGTTAGTACCTACTATTATATGCCGGTGAAGGTTAATAAAACGTTTAAATTTAATATATTTGCGCAATTAAAAATCATCAGAGTTTTATGATTCAACCCACTCTTTACTTGACACACTTGATCTACACTTTGATCTTAGCCAAAAGGCCGAGAAAAAATCTCCAAAAAAGTATTGAATTAAATAATGAAAGCCAGTGAGTTTTTACTGCGTCACTGTCCTTGTAAGCTCTAATGACTTATTTTGCTCATATTATTTACATAAACATAACAACACATACGTAAGTTTACAAAGGGTTGCAGCCAAACCCATTTAAAACTCGATTTAATCTTTTTTTTTCAAAAAAAATTGTATTTATTACGTTGAGCACCTAATATCCTGAAGGGTGCGGATTCGAAGCTACAGAGCTTGATAACTTCCTCGCAAACAGCGACGATTTAGATGCGAAAACATCAGCGATCTAATCTAAATGATATATGAATGAATGCGACTATAAATCATTGACGCATCTAGCGCCATCTTGCAACGTAGCTAATTATCTCTGACGCGTCATAGGCATTTGATTGCGTGTTGAATAGCCGTCTGTACCAGTGACGTATTATAAAATTACGCGCCAGGGCTTTATTTGCCTCGCTAAGAATTAAAGCGTGGACGAAGGAACTGACCATGTCTTTCACAATCCGCTTTTCACAAATGTTCTCCGGCCGATTTATTTTGGAAAAACTTTTGCATGCATTTCTTCATACAGTACATAATTATATAATATTGTTTTAGCCGACCGTAAGGAGTAGCTTCCCCCCCCCCCCTTACTGCAGTCCCCAACAATAGCCCTTTTAACTCTAAGGGTAAATACGCCCCTGGTCTGAACCGACCCGAGGTGAACTGTTCCGATGTATTGATCAAGGATAGTGTAAATGTGTTATTTAATGCGTAATAGACGATTAATATGTTTGTGATTACGTTTCGAACTTTGATGAAGAATGAATTGATGAAGTGTATTAGTACAGATTAATAGCCGAGTTTGTATAAAAGCTTTAAAGAACATTTAACGCTGACGACAGTTAAGCGGCATTTAACAACTTTCCAATCAATGAAATCTTTGTGTTTAAAACAACAGGTGCACTGCCCTCTTTTGCGAACGCTTCAAATGAATTATCCTTTCCCTTTTAAGTTTTTAAAACAACCACCAGAAAAAGTTACACAGGTCCTCCACATAACATCTAAATAAGCGCGTACGGTATCTAAATAAGAGCGTGATTAATTAACTACACTAAATATATTATGTAAAAAATCGGAATTTATATTTGCTGTACCATCAAAGAACAAATAATGCTTTCTCCATGGATCTATGGAGAAATTTCGTCGCTCCGATAACTGAACAACTCGCAAAGCCGAAGAAAGGTCTTCGTGTGATTTTCAATGTCATTTCACGCAGAAAAAATAGTTTTTATCAATAATCCGCGCTCCAAATAGTTGCGGAATCGGACCGTGTACACTTTTTGCTTATATCTTTACAATAAGGTTGAAAATTCAATATCACTGACAGTCAGACAATTAAGAAATTGGTAGAAAAAGAAACGAATTCTATATGGTCACGTAAAGGCTTTCATCTGATAAACGTTTCCATTACCGTGGGCGTGAAACATCCATACAATGGAGGCGGTTTCGATGGACTTGCTATTTTGAGACATATTTCCAGAATTAGATTCAATATAAGACCTATCTTAGGTATACCTATATCCTTACTTTGGTCCAATTTACAGAAACTAATACATACGTCGGTTTCAAAGTTATTTAGTGTTGATTTTCGAAGTAAAGAATGCTTTGTTATTTAAATTTACAGAAGCTTATATGTTGATTTCAAAATGTTAAGTAAGTGTCCACCTTCCGATTAAATATGTCATAGTTTTTTTTTACTTTGAACTTGAATGAACTTCGCACTGGATACAGAAACCCGGACTCTAGTTAAAGAGTAGGGGCGTGTTAACCACTATGATGACACGCAGATTCTCAATTATGGTATACAAATAGTTACAAGCTTTAATTCATCCTGTAATCACCATCAGATAAGTTAAGGTGTAAAACCGATTGCACAAACAATACGTAGTTAAAATTACGAAGAATTATCTGAAGGAAGCCGCACGCCGCTAGACACACGGAAGTTTATCCATCAAGTTCGTAAAACTTCACCGATCTACCATTGTCACGAATTATGCACACTATTTAATTCATACTTGCAAATCTTGCAATGTAACGTTTTCTGGTCCATTCAGAATCACAAATAATATAACAAAATTAAATATTATCACAGGAGTAATTTAAATTTATTCGGCAAAACTAGGTGATAAGACATTAAATAAGATTAAACTTGATAAAGTTAGTGTAATTACGGTAACAAACGCCAACGCCCACCTACCGATCTTGGCCCCTTTTTTACATTCATGATTAAGATGGGATTAATTTCATCCTGTAATCACCGCAAGTTTTCGAGGACAATTTATAACGTTAACTGTTGATGGTAATGATTATAATAGCGCCATTAACCCACATGAATTGTTTTACGAGCGTTTTGTGTAAAAAACGCATAATGTATGGACACTTCGAACTGTCAAAAAGCCAATTAAATTCTCATTACGTGATTCATGATTTAAAATTATGAATGCTTGCGAAGAAAAATTGGTGCCCGAAAGGTGTTGGGAATTACAATACCAAGGTTGAGCGACATGCTGAAGAGGTTTGGATAATAAGACTTGGATTACGTGATGTGGCATAGGTTATGTCAATGACACAATCAAGTGTTGTATTAAGTTAGCTGCAATTTTTTGCCTGTGGTAATGGGTTTCCCTCACCTGGTGCTTATAAGTGTATGGTGGGAGAGGGTTAGGGGTGAACCGAAAATAGAAGTCGTAACAACTTCAAAATCATCGAAATAATTGATTCACAATGTCATGAAATCTATGTAAATTTTAATGCTATCAGAAAATAAACTGCTTCATTTAGCAGAACGGCATTTTAAAGGAAACTTCAAAGAATACAGGTAACAATAATTTCTCAACAAAAATAAAAATAAAGCATATCTATGAGTATATCCTCCGATTATCGTATTATCAGATACCCTCCGATTTCGACAATATCGCTCGTAAATTTCTGAACAGTTTCTTACAATATGTATCGATTAAAATGTTCAAATTTTACCACCGTATATCACGCAAAACAACGTACCTAGCTATTATTACAAAGCAACGTACCTATGTCCTATATAGCTACCTGTTTTCGAGGGTATAATGGCGACAATCTACGATGAAAGGCGGTTGTACAAAGGCTTTGAAGTGCACGCAGACACTAACTTTGCTCACATAAAGTGGTGCGTCGACGCGTCGAGTATCAACGTTACATTGCCGACGTAAAGGGTAGAGCCAACAAGTGAGGAATAAGGGTACAAAGGTATTGTCCCCTCTAAGAATTAGGTTGGCCTTTGTTCCTCGAGCAATTGCTGGTAGATTTACTTAACATGCCGCTGGACTATCATGGATAAAGACTCTTAAAGGCAACCAAATACAGGCAAATGCCTAAATAAATTGGTGGTAAGAATCATAGACAAACGCACAATCTAAGGTAAGATAGGCAATCAATCAATAGATCCGGTAATATTATGTACACAACCGTCGCATGCCACCATGTAAAATCTAAAACAAAATAAATAATTTCGATTTGAGCTTGTTCTGTTCAAAATTTATATTTCAGATGTGGCATTGCTCTAGTGATGCCTATGGAACACCATGATCACTAACAGATTGCCTTTTATCTAGGTTTGATTGTTCCAAAATAGTTCTAGAAGTAACATAGGTAGTATCTGCCTGTAATCATTCTCTAAGGTACTTACGCATGTCTGGCA
The DNA here is from genome assembly GCA_905147235.1 of Erynnis tages. Lineage (NCBI taxonomy): Eukaryota > Metazoa > Arthropoda > Insecta > Lepidoptera > Hesperiidae > Erynnis > Erynnis tages. The sequence continues at coordinate 2,519,385 of LR990076.1, forward strand.
GAAAAATAAAGCCTGCAACTTCACACAGGTCTTTGAAGGTGGCGGTAGGTACGTCCCGGCGAATTCCGAAGGTTTAACCACCTTAAAAGTAACAGTTCTTCAACTGCCCACACTACAATGTACAGATAACCCGATAACCTTCGATAACTTAAAAAGGCATCACAAATTAGCCTCCAGCCGTTCGTGTGAGCAAAATCACAATGCACGTAGAAAGTGTCGATGACCGTCTTACATGTGAGTATAATGTGATCAATTCAGCAAGGCCGCATTCGCCCCGGGTAGAGAAAATGTTCCCAATCACTATCGCTTTATCATTATCGACTTCTAAAACATTTCGTTGTCCATCGACAGCTGTGTTTGGGGCTTTATAAGAACAGCCACTTTGGGCCCGCAATGGATAGGTTGTTAGTTAAGAGATTGTGATACTACAATGTTACAGTAATGGCATCGGAATAGCTCATAACAGAGCTCATTAGAGACACCTAGTCGACCTTTAGATGGTTAATTACGATCGTGCATTGTTTCCAAGGAAAGTGAAATGGCTATTATAGGCGTAGGTCGTGTTATGCAAGCCTGGTAAGGTCGGTCACCTCCAGTTTTAGGTGGCGATTATGACGTCGTGTTTGATGGGATAATGTGTGTTTGCTAGTTAATTATTGTGCGAGCGAAGGTCAGAGGGTGAAGTGACTTGCGGTTAATGAACAATGGTTTTTAAAAGATTTACTATTAGGAGCAATATTTTGATATGGGAGTAGCAAGTGAGATCTTAAATGTCGGTAGATGCTACTTCAGAGGATAAGATTATATAGTTGCCTCTCTTTAAAAAAAATAATGAAGAACATACTGCTATATACTGCTACACGAAATCTTATTATAAATGAGGCAGTAGAAACCTTACTGAAACGTCAATAATTATACCATTTAACTCAAGATATCAAAGACTAAAAAAGAAAACTCCGAAAACGATATATTGAGAGCTCCTTATACTTCTAAAAGAAATATTATAACAAACCTTAAAAGAAACACAAAACAACGTCGTGTAAAACGTAAGTTCTCTAAAGCATTTAGCTTTGAACGTTATAAATGACTTACACGTATATGGCGCGAAACACAATAATAGAGAAAGGAAGCATAATTTATTGCACTATTATAGTATTCATTAATATGGAACTTTTACTTCATATGATAGTTAACGTGGGCGCGTTCTACTTATTGATATAATTTTGATAAATGAGGTCTAAACAGCTACCATTCAAAACAAAAATATGAGCCAAACATTTATTAAAACGAAAGGTCAGTTTAAGAAAAAGGTTCTTTTACAACTTGAACCGTTATTACCATAGAAAACAGAATACTAGTTATTACCGTTCAAGCGGTTTGACTGAGACGATGGATGAAACAGCTGGTAAACTTCACGAGTTTCTTAGCTTTAGGAATATGTACAGCTATGGCCGTTTTAGATGGATTAGCAGTCTTCTCATAAAAGGAATCGAGAGTGTTATTGTACATTAGTCCTATAAAGCCGGTATACTTACGTTTAATAGGAAAGACCGCGGATCTTAGTGCTATCCCAGCGAAGGACATTTTATCATCTGAAGTAATGAAACACTAACACGGCTTACACAAATACAAATTTCTAATTCAAAGTCTTTCGTTCATTGTCAGGTACAAGTCGTACTTAGGGAATTTGATAACCATTAAACGACTTTAGCAATACACCCATCTTTACATGGTTCCAAAATTCTAATGTTATTTTAAATCACATTTGGAATCCCACGATGCAGTTCCAAATACAAGAAATTCCGTTACATTACCGTTCCAAAGCAAATTGGCGACTCTGGTTTCGGCCTGACAGGTTTTAGTACGAGTAGCACTGATCTTGAGAGTAGGCCAAGCACGTCTCGCTTTGAACTCTGCCTCCTACGTGCCACTGATAGACTGCTTAAGAAGCTAAGCTTATAATTTAATGCTAGCAAATGACATAAAGTCAGTTATAGTTATTGAATGCCAATAAATAAGATAGAGTTTGATAGCGAGGTTTATAGCAGCTTCCGACGTTAGGTAATGTCTAAATGTGTTTGAGTTATAAATAGGCGAGATTATTGGAATCTCTTATACCTAAAGCCTGATTTTATTATCAGTGGGTTATTCCAAGATCCCTTGGCAAAAGGAGATCAAAGTCAAAAAAAGTCAATACATATAAATTATACATTCTACATTCATCGGCTTTGATCGCCCCTCAAGCAAAACGTAGACTGGGAGAAAAAAGCGGGCGGAAAAAAACTCCCACAACTCTTTTAAGCTCTCTTTTGATCTGCACTTGACTATTTGATGATAACTGGGATTGACCATGCTCCAATTACGAGTAGGTAAGACGAGTAAGAGTTTTGTACATATGCCAGGAACGTTGGATTCAGAGGGTGGCGACAAGGTACCTCCCAGGGCGAACTGCGATGACTCTACCACCTACATTATAAACTTAGTGAAGACTGTGTTGCAACTTCATTCAAGATCTCAATTGCCAAGGCTCAATGTTCGCGGCAATCTGCAACAGAATACGGTATCGGGAGATCGCGCTCGTGAAATTGTATCGTGACGAGGATTCGTGACACGCAGATGGCCGGTGACAGATCTTTGACCCGGGGGTCACCAACAATAGCTTTACTTTCGTTTCCAACAAGGTCAACGTTCTGCATCGCTCCGAACAGGGCCGGAATAGCCATGAGGGGGCAAGGAAATGCAGCCTGGGGCCCCTCTCGCTTCGTCAATAGCTTCTATTAAATACTTTAATCTATTATATTTCTAAAGAACTTTCGTTTTATACATTATGAGGGTATTCAATATATTGCTTATATTAAAAAAATTAAAAAATAACACAAAAAAATATATTTTCTTTGTTTAAACGTTTTTTGGAGTTCTTATAAATTTTTCTAGGTGCAATATCTTTAAAAACATGTTCGAAGTAAACTTTTTCCGACATACATTATCGCGAGGTTCCAATAATAATTTAAAATTTGTCACAAATAAAAATAAGAAAACGATTTAAAATTACACGAGGCCACTTGCTGATGTGGGGCCCCTAATCAGTAGTGTGTCAGTATGCTTTCTGCTATATAAACCGGCCCTGACTCCAACAGAAGATGGACTGAATGTATCGCAAAGAACACAATCTGGCGAAAGCATCCGACTATGAAATGATATTCAGAGTTTGTATACAATCGCCTCCGGAAACATTCTTTTTGATGACGTTATCTGATATGCTCCAAACATGACGCCGTGTCAAAAATTCAAGTAAAACTTTTTGTGCAACATAAAAAATTCAAATATTTATCGAGGGAATGTATCCGATTGATGTATTTAATATTCACGAATGCTATATAGAGATTATTTATGCAATTTAACAACTCTGTAACAACTCAACAACATACGAGTACGCTCATAATAAATTCTATCAATGCTGAGCGCGGAAAATCGTTGAGTTAGGGTGAGAACACATAGAATGCTATTTCTTTCTTCAAACTACTAACTCATGAATGGTAGAAAAGCGATTTGTTATGTCATGTTAAAACGATGGTTTTTTTTTCAATAGAAATTTCGAACTAAGTGCGTATCAAATTCTAAAAAACCTACATTGTTCTTAAGTTTGCCAAAAAATAAACCGATAGCTATAAGCATGGAAGGTAGCTCTAAGCGTGTCTTGGTATAAAAGTTCCCAATCTAACATAATCACATTTAAACTTAAACAGGATATTTAAAGCATCATCTGAGTTAGAAGAACTCCAACTGAAATACAGGAGTTTGCAAGCCTACATCACAGTCATTATGAAGATAGCAATAGATAGTGATACTTTCTTCAGCAAACTTTATTCGACCACAATTAACCTAAGTATAAATCTACATAACACGTACGTGATTATTGTAAATCTATTATGGTCCTTACAATCACTGGCATACCCCCTTTATCTTGTATATTGTTGCCTTTTATTGGTAAAACTCCCTCTAAAGAGAGAGAATATCGGTGAATCTATAGAAACACAGGGCGTGTGGAGCCGTTTATTTAGGTTTGAATGATTTATGGCCACGAGACAGTGACGTCGGCGCCGACCGGCGTTGCAGCCATTGTGTAGCGTCATGTTTCATTCGATGGCGATTTTGATATTGGGCGTCTGTGGCGAATTCGTTCATGACTTGACGAACGTTTCATGACTTTTCTCAATGAACACCAGGCGTAAGTGTCAATGCTGTACCTTCTATTTAAATAATACATACATATTGATATTCTGGTTCGTATCGCTAATGGTTTTGGAAATGTTGAATGTGGTGGAAATATTAAGAAAAAATTCAATACGAGCAAATGTCAATGGTAAATATGACTGTAATATTATATTTCACTTTCTTTAAATGCAATAACTGTAATCTTTTTTAACATGAGATAGAAACATATTTCTCATATTGCGCCATCACTTTCTTTAAATGCAATAACTGTAATCTTTTTTAACATGAGATAGAAACATATTTCTATGATGATAATATATCTATGTAGTAACAATTAGTTGTTAGGTTCGCATTTGCACATGACTATTGCTATGATAATAGGAAAAAGTCTAGTTCCTTTGTGGGTATAAACTAGTGTAATAGGTACAGAAGTGCGGCGTACTTTCCGTTTTTTTCGTTTTTACTATCAGAGCACTAAAGTATGTTAGCGGAAGAGAAATAAATTAGTTTTGCATATCTGTTCCGAAAACATCCGATAAGGAAAACTATGTCGATTGAATAAACGAAGCAATTAAAAGGCAAACGATTCTGACACCAACAAAATTGTGGCGTACCGAGTCACGAGTCTGAACCTAATAAAAACTAAACTAAATAAATCAATTTTCGTAGAGCATCTCCATATCAGGAACTAAATGGAAAGAAAGTAAAACCTAGTTTGGAGATCTACATAGATGTTTGGTAGTTTAGATATGAGAGATAATGTGAGGTAAAACTGAAATGTGTAAAGTTGAAGATAATTTATAGGTATTGCAAGATTCAATTTCACTCGGCGTTAAGTCATAGAATACTTATTTTTATTATTTGCGGGTACTGTGCACTGTGAGTGTAGTAGTGTTTAGTGTAGATATGAAATAGGTAACATTTAAAATGTAAATCGAATGTAGAATATTACACTTTGTACACATTCTTTGTTGTACAACATTCATTAAGATAGTCTGATGTCTGTGTGCATATGGTATTCTCATTATGATTTAGGATTAGAAATTCTTTATCTGAGAACTGGAGCGATGCAGCCGCCTCATTGTTGGAGAATTTCGATTGCATTTCTTTCAGTGTAATAGAAACTTGCTGCTTTTTATCGGCAGCTTTTACTTTTCCTTTTGGTGTCAAAGTTGTATAGGTGTTTCTAAAGAAATTGACGTCGATGTTTGGAATATTTATGTATGTGTTTTGTTTAATCCATCGATTTCTCCATCAGCTTCATAAAGATCACTATATGGCTATACATACATTGATATCCACTCTGCATAGTCAACTTAGTTGGAAAAATGCAGCGTGTAATTCTTTAAAAAAGATGTGTTCTCCATTACAAGACCTTTGCTACTTCTCCACCAGTGAACAATTCTTCTATTTATTTTTAATCGTGTTTCAACCATCTTTTCTATAAAGTTTTATTTCTTTCATCTCTTTCTCGTAACACTTTAACTGCTATGAAACGGATGAATGATAATAAACTAAATGATTCGCGATTAACATACATTCCAAAACCAACTACCAAAGTGTCTTCAACATCTTGCTTCCAATCAAATGTGTCAACAATCCTATCGCAAAACTTCTAGAGAAATACTTATTCACTAATTAGTAAAGAGGAAGTAATGAAGATAAATGGTAATTAGAGAACGTGGCACAGATACATGGGAATGAGGTGACACTTGCGATGAAATTCATTGCCAAGGTCAGGCTAGCTCGGCTTTCTTATCTATCCGTACTTATGTGACTTGCGTTACAAGCAGAAAATGCTATAAATTTCGATTTCCTAGACTTTGCATAATTTCATATTTAATAAATAGCTTGTAGTAAATGTAATAATAGTCAATACAGTTAATAGACATTCACAGGCAATTTTTTTAGATTTTCTGTCTATCATTGTGCAGGTAGATATTCTTGAGGACTTCGAGTCTGTGGAGTAAGTGACTAAGGTCATCTCAAACGAAACAGCCGACCAAAACTTAAAAGCTTAATTCTTACGGACACACTATGGTAATTTTGCCATTTACATAATAATGAAAAGAAATTTAATGGGATTGTACTGGACTGAAAAAACATTAAGTTTTAAAACACAATTATCACATGTTCGTATTTTAACACAGTTCCTGATTACAAAACGCTTGCATCTTAATGGATTGCAGCTTTCTAAAGCAAAGATGGTGAACAGGTGCATACTAGAGGTTGCATACAAGGCCGCAGTGTTTGATTTTCTGCTTACTGAACAGTGAAACGGTACGAGACCTAAATAAAGCAACAATGCAATGCGTAACAAAGGAATGACAGGCCTCGTGTAGAATGGGCCCATCTTGTCAGTTCTCATAGTAATGACGAGGAAACAGACGCGATTGCAAGGAATGCACGCTCTAACAACGGCAATTTTGCAATAAAGTTTTTACCCAGCAAATGTGTCGCACGCACAAGTGATCACCATAGAGACTAAGTGAAGAAAATAAAAGAAAACAACCTCTCTTTACAGCGACAATTTGAAAGCAATTTGCTAGCATAGGAACTGAATACATTAAAAAAATTAACTACATTTCCGACTTATCACAAAATTAATTGTTAGCAAACTAATGTAGGTGAATCTAAAACGATGTATAAAAGTAAACCAATACGGGTCTATACTAGTTACAGTAACGCTCTAGCGTTCGCAATCATTAATCACTGCACAACAAAATAATTGAAAAGGAGAAATTAATGGCAATCTAGATATCTGATCGTCTCCAAATTGGCACTAACGTATGTCAGGAAAAGGAGTATCAAAGCTGTCTTCATCTAAAACACAATTAAGAGAAAGCATCCGTTAAGATAGCAATTTAATATGAAAGATAGAGAATCAGATACAATTGTTAACTGTTAATTGTGTGCGTATGTGAGTAGACAAAGAAAGGCGCAGGTCAATGATACAGAGAGCTAACGGTGTCCCGATGTCAACCGCGCAAACCCGTTCGAGTCTGCAACTGCTACAAATCGTAAACATGGAGTTCGAGACATCCTCATAAATGATATGGCTCGTTATGCCTCCAAAGAACCACGTTAACCCCAAAAAGATTCAATGACATCACTGCCAAGGCAAAATTATGACGAGAATCGCATTATAGAAGATCTTGAACGTATGCGAATTTCGTATTCAGCAAATTTAGCGCCATTAGCCATGCATTCAAATGGTTAATACTTAACCTTTGCTTTCTTTCGAATTGCGTATCTAATTTCACATTCACTTTCGTCCATATCGATTACGACTGGCTCTACGTCACTTTGATAACTATCGAGATCATTTCGATGTTCGTCAACCACTTCAGCTGTCGATGGCCAGTATGGATTTACCATAAACGTATCAATTTCTATCTCAGTTACATAAGGTTGACTATCCGTTGTAGTTTTATCACGGAAACAGAGATTGTGGTTTTGTTGTTAGGAGTTGGCACACGTGTCTGCTTATGTCTGTTCTGTCACAACACTGGTTGTCGTGACAATCGTTGACTAGTGAAAATCTATGAGAACGTGTTTTCTTGATTTGCATCCACAACATTTAAATACTCACTGTCGTACTGGAGGAAAGGCTAGGAACAGGGGAAAGCGATCTATAAAATCAGCGGCATTCGATCTATTATGTACTGTGTATCAACTCCTAAATAAGGTATCTTTCCGGGAACGGGATTCAGTAATGATTAATGCTATAGTATTTTATGTCCATAATTAACTGCTGTGAATATTGATCGTAATTGAACACCTGTTTGTTCGTCTAAATATTATTGATCTATAAATAAAAGCTTCTAAGTATCTAGTAAAATTTATATACGACTATATCATACACATTCGTAGTTCATTTCGCTTATCTTACTTAATCATTGATTTTGAACTGATCCATTATTCTTATCTGATCTAGAATTCGTCTTAATTCATTATCCATACTTTCTTGCACTTCCTATCTCAGTTTGAGATCGGACTCATTACGAAATGAGGCAAACATTGCGAACTTATGAATCGTAAAGTAATCTTTTTGATACTTCTTTTAACGTGAGCAAAATATAAATTCTGCTGGACAACTAATACGCGATACCGAATTATCGTAGTCAATAGACTGATTGAGTATAATTTATTCTCAGAAGTTGAAACTCAACTAAAGTTACTTACAACTAGTTTTGCGAAACAATGAAGCACAAAAACTTGTAGAAAGCTATATCATGAAAAAGATGCGAATATTATTAACGGCCATATTAAGATTATCACCAATTAAGAAAGCATGAAAAACATCATGATCATTGTTGACATCACAATTTAATATTCACACAATGCACCAACTTCATTAAATGATGATGACATGTATTAATGAATGAAATAATGATCTATCATTACTACAAAATTTTGCAGAAATACTAATGAACGCCTCGTCCTCCTTTAAAGGCTGATATTTCGAGGTTTTCACACAATTACCAGATTCCACGCATCTTAATATAGGTGTAAGTGAATTCTGTTCAATTACCACGACTTTCTCGTTACCAGGGATCGTTTTCAATAGGCGTGCTTAAGTAAAAGCCAGGGTCATATGCGACACTGTCGTGACGATTCTCCACATTTACGGACCTCGGCTGGTTATTGTTTACCGCAACTGCCCGGAATTCAGGCTAATGTGTGCGAATTTTAAGATTATAACCGAATTGAAAATAACCGTTCACGTAATAGGCCGTTAAAGTTATAAATTCGATCGTGAATTTTTTTCCATTACCTCCACATCGATATTGTCCACTTAACGGACATTGGTTTTGGCGTTATAAATTTTTATATCTCAGAACCACCTGCAAGCTGCTGGAAATTCAATCGGAGCTTTTACTGGATGGATTCGCGAGGCATTATGAACGGCGCGCGAATTTTAATAAAAGTTCAACCGTTTTTGTTTTGTAGCCTTTGAAAAGCGACGTTGCGTGTGATATTTTTATGACTTATTTGCTCGTCTAGTACCGATGTGAAAGTTTCAAATAATGAAACAACAAACAATGTGTACTCGATTAAAGAAAGTTTCACTAGTTAACTCACATTGGGTAACAATCTGGTCATATCGGCTATGTAATTTCATTCATACAAGATCAAATGAACTGTTTAATTGGACGCCACGTCTGGTCCTCTTATCGGGACTCTTTCAATCACCGATCACAGTTAATACCTCTAAACGAGACAAAGGCATCGGCTAATTTGCTTGTCAGTACCAAATAATCGACATCGATCTATCGCTGAGTCCGTGCGAGACTCGTACGGGAAGGTTCGAAAGTGAACCCTAGAGCGAAGCTTCCGATTCTTTTCGAGGCGTCAAATGGAATTGGACCTTAAGTGAAAAGAGTTTGATTGCTTTTTGATTGAATGTCCCATGTCGTGTTTGGAGTGTGTCAAATGAGAGTCAATTTGAGGATTGCGGCGTGTGTACGATCGCCCGAGGTGCAACTCATTAAGAATACTTTCGCTGCTCTAGTGACGTGCAATACTAGTTCTTTTATCATCACTGTCTAGCTTTGTACTTTTCGAATAACATTGGCAGTCAAACCATCGACAAAACATACTGTCTCTTTTAAACATTAAACAAGTGATTAAGAAATGATCAACCGAGCGCATTGCGTGCACAAATGTATGAGAAAATGCCTGTCAAAATTAGGTGTAGTGAATTGTGAATAAAGCTTGCAAAATCTTGAACCAAGGAGTATTGGGGAACAACTTCACACGACGTCGATTCGATCACGCGTAATTTCCGGTCGGTAAGTTATTAATCGAAACTGGAAAAGTCAATACCGATTTAATCGATGTCACGCCGGTAACGTTTGATTAATTAACCAATGATTTATTGGCGTGCTAAGCTAGATATGAGTTACTTAATATTTATTTATACAAATTGTAGAACAAAATGATAACTAAACGTTTTAATTATTTTGTACAAGGTGAGAAAGATACTGTAGTAATAAAAGGAAAATGCTAGTGAATCAGACAAATAACAACGAAGTATGTTTAGATGAAATGATGCTTACGAGGATTAACATCTTCTTTTGATATCCATATTAAGCAGTCAGATTCTGTCAGATCAGACATATAAGGTCGTTACAAAGAAACAAACTAAACAATTATTCAGTTTTATGAACAGTGTATAAAGTAACATGAAATCAAAAGCGTCTAAAGAATAGTTTTCAGAAGTATTTGTCTATTTCCTTAGAAGATCTTATTAATTGCCTATTTTTATTTTCGCTAATGATACGCGATTGCCATAAGAACCGATGAGATCAAAGTTTTGACCAGAAGTCACGAATGCTATTGCTTTGGTACAATAAAACTCGGTCTCAACCATCTTCAAATAAATTGCTCTTACGATGTCCATAGTAATCAAAATTTCAATTATGCTCTTATGAAGTGGAATTAAAAATCAGATAAGAGTTTAATAAGGAACGGATATAGTCGAAAGTGCATGAGAAGGCTGATTTAATTGATAAGGAACAAACAGATGATGTTTTGGAAGAATTTTTACGTTTTGTACATAATTATCATCCTACATCCTTTTCTTTCTTCGTGGTCCACTAGACATGCGCCTCCCCTAATCGACGCCACTCCTCCAGGTCCTGGGTTATCTGAAGCCAACGGTTTCCTGCTGTCTTTTTCTGGTTGTCAGTCCACCTGGATAGAGAGCCTGTACTTCTTTCACCTAGATGTGTTCGCCATTGGAAAACATTACTTCTCCATCAGTTGTCAGCCCTGCGAGTGATGTGGTCCATTGAACATTTATGTAAGTGACTAAATAAGGAAATAATAACTTAGATAAAAAGTTGTTTTTATAAAGGAATTATTAAAAAATGGTGTTCAAATATTATGCTATGCCTATTGTTTTTCCTTCCGTTATTTGAGTCCATTCATAAGTCCATTTGTATTTCCAATTGTATTTTTAGTGGGAGGCGGTTGAAAGCTACGAGTAGCAAAGGTCAATAAACAAAACGAGAACTTACACTTAGAATTGCAAAATCAAGTGAATTCTGCATAACACATGTTCGCACACATCTAACCGATGCCATCCATCGTGAGATTGCGAACGTCGATTTGTTAGTAGCAAATATATTTCCATAGCATTAAATTTCAATAATACTCACAATCTCATGAGAAAATCGCAGGCAAGTTCAACATTTACTTTGAGGACACGTATGTCATAAATTATATTGTATTTTTCTATTGTTTACAAGATTATTTTAGCGATATCGTCTGCTTTTACAATTTGATATGTTGCTTGCTTGTAAGATTTTCATGTGATATTATTATTAAAAATTATTACGGTTATGTATGATATGTATGTATTAGGATGTTAAAACCAAACAAAAATATCGTGTCCTTGGAACTCAAAATATTTTGTCGAGATTTTTTGAGTCAATTTTATAAAGGAGCACTTTATTACATTTAAAATAACAGAATCACTTCAGAATATGTGAAATAAAAAATCGGTTTTTAGTTTACTATAAAATTACTGTATTCATGAGCGAATATAATTTTCCATAATGTCTAGGAAAGAGATTGCGTTCTTCAGTACTATATCACTGATTTGACGTATCCACAAAGATTAATATCTTACTTGTCAAACCATTCATCATAGGAAATTCAAGATATCGACGATTTATCTCGATAAAACTTTACATTCATGTACGAACAAAGTACATCAGTCATGATCCGTGTGAATATGGAAGGATACCGTTGCGGAGGTTATGTTATTCTGATAATAGTACCAGGTACCTATCGCCGACGACCAGATACCATCCACGTGAAACTATATAAGGTAATCGAAATTAAAATAAAGAATAGAAAAATTCCTTTTTTCTATTCTTTATTTTAATTAGAAATTTTAAAAAGAAAGAAAGAAAAACCGTTTATTCACAGCAAAAAACAAATGAAAAAGAAGATAGATGGTTGATGAAACTATCTATCCACTAAAAAAAGTCAAAAGACTAAAAAAGCAGTCATCATAAAAGAACATACAGAGAACGAGGTAGAAAAGGAAGGGTTTACAAAACTTTTAAGACTTGGATTATCTGGTTTAGGATATCAATACCCTGATAAATAGACCTTTCGAACTAACTACACTATTAAATATTTAGTTATAATGGTCAACATATTGCTGTGTATCAATGAAGTGATGACTTTTGTAATATTAGATGAATTGCCCACTCTCTCCTCTGCTATTCATTTATTTACACCCAAACCTATAATTATGTCTCGAAATTAAATCGATTTGATACATCAACAACACATTCAGATTCGCTCTCCATACTTGTTCCATTTTCCAAATTTGACGTGAAAAAACTATGAGTCCCATGTATGGGTGAGAGAAAGGCATATATGTTTACCATCTTGAGACTTGATCGAGCTGTACTTGGCTGTCTGCATCAACCCATAGTTAATTTTGGATCAAGTTACAAGAGAACCGTGAGAATAATATGAGTTTTTAATTATCTCTAGTTTTGTCTTTGTAGGTTATTAGGTTAAAGTTTCAATTTAGGAAATAGAATTGTCAGTAATGAGTTAATTTAAGTTCACTTCCTTAGCAGTATAATTATAATTTCATGTTAGGTATGGTGGTAGACCCATATCGCTAGACTTTTAACTTTGAGGCGAACATCTGAGTCCTCATGAGTAGCAAAGCATACAACTTCTGCTTAGTTTTGAGCAAAAATAACGATCATGTTAAGGAACCCAATTAGATGTTTGTATACTTATGTATTTGCTGGATGGTTGGTGGATTAATAATTAATAAGTTGGTAATTTAAACTTAACGCAAATAATCCAATTTCACTGTTGGCAATAAGTAACCAAGAGAGAAAAAAAGGCAAAAATAAACATGAATTACCACTCATGTTCGCCATACCACAGATTGATTTCATCTAGCAAGATACAAATCTCATATATCTTAGACCACACGCGATCGGCGTGGGCGATCTAAGACATCATTGACATTATGATATGTAAATAAAAACTAAAGTAATAGCACATTAGAGAACTTTCTATTGTTATTAATAGCGGCACTTACGGCGTAATGTATCCCCTTTTATCTGCCGTTCTGTTCTCAGAAGTCCGCAAAGCAATGCTTTTTGTTGAACTCGTGCATGCAGTCTTTGTGGTGTTAAAGCCCTTTTTATTTGCAAGAAAATTCATTTGCTGTTTCTGGTGAGTAGGGAACTCATTCGTAGCCACTTTCCACTACACATTCAATAGTCCTCGGTGGGACTCGCCTTACATACCTAGTCCACAGTTGGACATAGATCTTCTCTAATCGATGCTTCTCTACTCGGTTCAAAGCTCTCTGAATCCAATGCTTTTCCGTTAACTTTTCCCTCTACTTTAATGTTTTAAGTCCTCTTCATTCTGAACTCTCTCAGATAGAGAAATATCATGCAAAATCATTGCTGTCTCCATTGCTACGTGACTAAAATTTTAGTGGTCTCCTTGATGCCATTTTTATATAGGAAGACAATGCTACTTCAAAGCATTAAGATGCTACTAAATTACACAAGACAAAAACACTTCTGTAGCTAAAATAATACTCACTCACTCACTTCACGGTAATTTATAAGGAACCTTTGCGGTAAGAATTTAATAACATACCTAAGGACATATTTATTAGATCTGTAGATACCATTTCTTTTGATTCATAATATTGTTATAACTGACTCCCACACACGATAGAAAGTTTTAACGATTAAATCAAGATTCGTTTAGATCTCGAAAGTCTAACTAATTGGTGGTTAAAAGGCTATGGCAAAAAGTCGCTTGATTAAACTCTGTCGTTGAAGATAATCGGTATCTTAAGTAGTAACCCACTCATAAAATATACTGTCACGAACCAAAACGTTTTATTTAATTCCGTGTTGCATATTGACCAGTGTATCTTGATCCCGTATCTGGATTATATTGTAATTTCTGATGTATCATTAATAACTCTATCACTCCACACGGGCGCTTCAGAGCTTCAATGTAAGAAACATTCAATTTATTGGGAAAAAAACTTCGAATTCAAAGTCCTGAGACTTAATTTGTATCATTAAATGGTTCGTAATGTTTTCTTTGATTCATCACTGAAATTTATTGAACGTAACTTGATGTTTCTTTCATGAACATTTGTCTTAATACTTGGTTAATACTATTTAGTAAACATGTATCCGATACATTTGATACAAAACACAAAATTTATTCCATTTTAATGTCAAATAGAGTCGGCTGCATTCCACGAATTAGCACATAATCCAGCCTCATTAGTTATGCACTACAAATAATCGAAGTAGGATATAAATTCACTCAATATTTACCATTAAATAAGTTATGCTGTTTTCATTTAATACTGAATTGTATGTTACTGTCCCTATTATTTATCATTCTAGCCGCAAAATTATACGAGAATAATAAATATTGAGAATAATAATATCGAAAATTATCGAAAAATATCAAGTATGTACTAGCTGTGAAATTGTTGTTTAACTTTTTCTTGGATTTTTTTAGTTCTACTCTTCACTTAAACCTTCCTTGGACTCTCGGACACGAACATCTCAAAATCAAAAAACCCAATCGGCCCAGCCGTTCTCGAGTTTTAGCGAGACAGCGATTTTTATTTTGTATTGTACTCGTATGTGTCAAACGAGCAACAAAATCTCCGTGCAACCTAATAGTAGGTGGTCATTGTGATCTATTGACACGAATAACATCAAGGGAGACGTCTGTACGTTGCCGTCTTTGAAGGAGAGCTCTTTTTACGCCTTTTTGAAGAACTTTGTACTGTTTCATTCAGCACTTCTGCGTTTATAAGAGATTGTCCATGCCTAACGGCAGACTTCAAAACGCATAATTAGATCGCTATTTACTTGGAATTGGAATTCAATCCTACTACTTTTATAAATATTTGTGAGGATGGATGGATATTACTCTACGCAAAAACGGCAGAACAGATAAGACAAAGACAAAACATTATTTGCACAAATATAGGTATATAGTTGTTACAGATTATTTAGATCAATCTATATTTACCAATTTTAGGTATGCAAATATTAAGTAGATAAAACTAACAAATTTGGATGAAATTTGGCATGCACGTAGATTATGACCTGGACTAACATATAGGATACTTTATACCACTTTAGAAGTTCTAAAATCTACGCGGACGGAGCCGCGGGCCAAGCCTAGTTAGATTACAAAAGAAGTAAATTATAAGTAAGCAAGTTCGTTTTCAACGATATTCATAGAGATGTTCTCATACATATTCGTGTTACATCCGCAGAGGATATTCCGGCATATGTCATCCGCTTAATTAATAATATGTTACTCTAACTGCTATATAATTAGCCACTTTGCAATATTGCACATTACATAAGGACTAGCTCAGTTCACACGCACTGTCGTGTCGAGTGATCGAGATTTGACACGGGACCTTTGCGCTGATTAACTCTAAATGTCATTTCGATATAGTAATTACTGTTTGTGTAACGTTTATTGTTATTTGTTACGTATTTAACACTACTCTACAGGTAGAGTCCGAAATTACGAAATCGGAAGAATGGATACCCAAAATAGCTTTCAATGTTCGCAAATTAAAGTGACAATAGGCTGACTATATCGTTCGCCGATAAATAACCAATGGGAAAAAAAGGAATTCGAATTTTGGCAACGTTTCGGCAATAGGAGACCTATCGCCAACCAGGTGTAGGTTCACCTACCGGAGACAGAGGGAAACCTTTGTATTCGAATGACCCAGGATCTGGTATAGTCGTGTAGATTAGTGGAGCCCCATATGCGAAAGACTTCGAAGGAAGGAAGGAAGGAAACATTCCTTTCCTGTGTTACGATACGTCTGCTTTCAATCGATAACATTCGATGGCTTTTAAGTTTGAAGTGGACATATAACTTCCCTTTTGTCGACTTATTCATCTAAGTATTGTAAAGTTGCCTTCAACTTTTTTAATCGTTACTGAGCACGGAACCCTGAAGGCTAGAGCATAGATACAGTGGTGGCATAGGCCTCCCCTAGAGTGCAAGTAGTTATGAGAGAACTATCGCCTATAACAACTACAATTAAATTGTCGTTGAGCATAGAAGGATAAAACGAAGACAAACTATTAACACTAATCATCCTCCGCCTTATGACTTTCCAACGACAGTGTGCACAGACAGACAAACATGGCGATTTCTCTGTGCTATCGCCAATCGGTGTACTGTCTATTATTGTTTGTTGTTTGAAACAGATGCGTGTTTTGATAAAAATAATCAATTCTCCTCAGATGGACAGTGATTTCGCGTGACGTATCGAAAATTGATCGCA
The DNA here is from genome assembly GCA_905147235.1 of Erynnis tages. Taxonomy (NCBI): domain Eukaryota; kingdom Metazoa; phylum Arthropoda; class Insecta; order Lepidoptera; family Hesperiidae; genus Erynnis; species Erynnis tages. Next base: position 2,535,964 of record LR990076.1, read on the forward strand.
CGCGACCTAGTGGTAGTCTGAATGATATAGATACAAATACAGGAATAGAACCTAGTAGCAGACCTTAATGGCAAAAATTTATGGGCTTAAAAGGAAACTAGAGCCCGGGTTTAAATCAGCGATGTAAAGTCATCTGCTGTAACGGTAAAACAAAACATCGTGAGGAATCATGCATGACTGAGTCTTCTATAATGTTCTAAAAACATGTGAAATTCACCAGCCAGCGGATGACCAGCGTAGTAGACTAAAGCCGCAGATTTCAGGCATTATAGGTACCTACCTACTGATGCCTAAAGTAACTCATTAGTGGGTAACAAACAACAACACTTTCAATATTAAGTCTTTTTTTATGCTATTTGGAAGAAACAGGATTTCCATAAATTTTACATTGACTCTTTTAAGGACAACTCACTATACTTTCTTTAAAATTAAATATATAATGGTGTCGTCACCTTAATATTGATATCGAAATCAATGCTTATTCATTCTTAAATGCAGGTGAATGAATAAGCATCCAAAATAACCTTTTATAGTACCGTGGATGAATTTTAGCGCCTACTACAGACTGTGGTATGATGTTGGAATTTATGTTGAATCTGTAGGTGCATTTCAAGTTTATTTGAAAGATTTAAACGCCTCTGAAATCTTAAACTTTAGCATAATATTACTGACGAATTTAATAAGCATTGAAAATTATTTATTAAATAGGTGTGGTATTTATAATGTTTAGTGTATGTGAAACACAACAGACTCTACTAGGTTATATATAATAATATATTTACTCGTAGTTTGAACATTGGTCTCTTCTGTGTTTATTAGTCCATATTTTCTCTGGTTTGTGCGTCGTGTTTTTAGTATCGCTCTTCAAAGATTTAACTCCAAAACCTTTACAGAATATTAATAAAGAATTGGCACCACAGCCAAAAATTCAGAAAAAAATTTAATGAAAACTTCAGACCTAGCTAAATATGCCAGGTAAGTACAAGTTTCTGGTCAAAATCATAACTAAATTTACCTATGGTAATGGTACGATAGGTACACTTATATTCGACTACAAATTGTATCTCCACATGTATAGGCACACACCGGGCCGCAATGATTGCAAACATGTCAAATGTATGGTCGCCTGTTTGTTATCGGGCGCAATATCTCGAATTCGCAAGATATTTTGACATTCTTATCGAGTGTTTGATCACAATTGGTACTCGCATAATTGGATAAAAGTATTTGAAACGCTTTACAAATGTTAAAATCGGTTGAGAAATATTTCAGTTATTACAGCTTTTAATAAATATTTATGCAAATTTTATTGCCTACAGACGCCGCCTGCATAATGTACCGTGAAGTAATAAAGATAATTATTTTCTTGTATTTCGATTATGCAGGCGTGGTGGCTGGAGACACAGATTTGTGAGGATTATCGTAGTTCTCTGAAAAGTACCAATAATACTGGAGTTACTACAATTAAATTACAGCTCAAGCGATATTTTGGTAGTCATTGTAGCTTTCCCTTGTATCTTACTGCCGTCCTCTTCACCAGCCTTGAAGCACCATGATCTTAATATCTTAGTCGAAGTGGTGTGGTTGCCGGAGATATTTTAATTGAGGCGAACATTTTAGTCCTCATGAGTAGGAACGCATCCATGGACCTCAGATAGATATTTTATCTTTAGGTTGTTTGTGAGTGTCCATGGATTGCAATGCCCACTTTAAATCAGATGATCTGTGTCTGTTTACTATTGTTATTTAAAATTTGATTATTTTATACTCGTGTAAGGAGCCGGTAGATATGGATTGAGATTGATACGGTTGCTAATATACTCTGAAATCTCGTAATTTCTTTGAAATAACAAATGTTGAATTTCAACCAAACGTCATTTAGGCGACCCATGATCTGAAGATCGTTTATTAATTCAAAGCGTAAATCAAAAATTCCACTTAACTTGAAATTTACTGTAACTTAAATTTTACTTAAAAAATAATTCCCACTCACTTCCAGGTTTCCGCTTTGACGTTTCTTCTACACCGCATTGCTTCGTCACACTTAGTAATCGGATAGGTAACTATGTTCCACGATATATAAAACAGTGCATGTCCGAGATGTTATACACGGGTAGGTCTAGGTACTAACCTTGCGAAGCTCCGTCGCATTGCAGCACCGATTGCGGTAGTGCATTCAAATATGTTTTCAAGGGCTGTGTTTAATAAATGATCCAACCAATACCTGTAGGTACAATTTATTCGATTCGTAGTTAGTGTATTACATAGGTGTTCACTGACGGAGAAAAAACGTTTCTGATATGGACTAAAGTATTTTCAGTTGAAGAACATATTTCTAGTTCGAAGAGCTAAGAATCTGACAACGCGGGGTGTAGTTGGCACAATAAAGGATAGAGCCGTGTCGAATACAAAAGAGACCTTTATGTTTGGATTCAGGCTAGGAACTATGACTATCCAACAGTACATTTTAAATGCTTAATGGTTGTTGGCTAACATAAAAGCGGTTAAGTTGTACCTATTCATCTATTCTGTTAATTATTGGATTTGTGTTATACTTATAATTAGGTACTATTTGCCTAAGTTAAGCGGTTAAGATTATAAAGCTATGTATCTTATCCATTAGCCCGAATAAATCTAAAGTTACTATGCTTAAGTGCTTAAGTGACATTGGCTTACAGGCTAAATTATGATATACTTAGGCATCTATCAAACAAGCTCACATTCAAATCCACTAATAATTTTAAATTTGACGTTATTAAATACATATGGGTACTTTATAAGTTGTTTTTGCTACAGTTTGTCAACTAAGTGCAATAAACTATTTTAATCGGAAATAAAACTACTTTCTGTACCAACTGAGGCTTTGCTCGTGTGACATTTGCGAACAAAATTAATAGCTCCTGTGCTAATTACTGGTACCCGTGGCTTTTCTGATAACTAATAGGTGTTCCGATATATCTTACATAGAAAGTTGACTTACAAAGCTAGAGAAAAGTAATATAGGAGCCACACGCAATACTGTACTTTGGTGTTGCCAGTTTTATATTTTACCAAATTTCTGGTCGATACGTGGCAAATTTTAAGACGAATAATAATAATTATGAGAGAAATAAAGCTAGGAACTGTTTAAAGATTAAAGTTGTAAATTGTTTTTATCACATGAAATTTTAAATTGTAAACAAGCTCAGTAATGACTGCTCATTACTGAGCTCTTTTAAAATAAAAAATTATAAGTATCACCATAATCAATAAACTGAATATAGAACATTAAATTTAATGATAGCACGCGTATTGTTATTTCATCGACAGAGTAACCTATAAGTACACTATGAACGTATTGCTACTATGTTTGTTTGGCTTGCCTATACGTTCAACCCAAAGAAACAGGGTAGCGTCCTTTTTTTCTCCAAAAAGCTTAGACGTAGCGAAACATCAAAAATCTATTTAATTAAAATTTCCAATTTTTTTCGCGGGGATTTCAAACAATGTAGTAAATAAGTATCTTAAAGCGGGGTATAAGTAAGTAAGGGTATACATTTATTTGTATTTGTGTACAGTTAGACGCATAATTTTGCATACACACCTGGCAACACTATCGCTTACTATAATGGAAACCTCTACCTGTTTCGCGCACCCCGCCGCGCGCTATGCATACTGATGATCACTAATGAAACTGGTTTTAACCGGGTTTCAGTGATACCTTTTAACCTGCCTTTTCAGAAGTAGAGGGATACGGTTTTTAAATCTTTCTCAACGAAAAACACGGCTTTTGGACTGGATTGAGTGAAAGCGACGAATCACCTCGTGTCCTAATTGCCACACGCACTGTTGGGTATGGATCTCTCCCTACAACGGGGGAGGCCTGGAGCATACTCCACCACGATGCTCCAATGCGCCGACAAGGTTTATCGACTGCTATTGTATCGATAACAACCAGGACCGTCGGCTTAACGTGCCCATCGAAGCACGGCACTAGCGACCACCCATAGATACTGATCGCGCCCGATGTTGTTAAACTTTTTCGATCGCTTGCGATCTACTCAAGCAGCGGGGCTACGTGTGCTTCGGTGGAGCTATGCACGTTTCTTACTACTTAGATAGTCTAGTAGTTAGTAGATACCACATAGATGGTTTAAGTTTAGGGCAGGTCCCTGCTTAACACAAGAGTGTTATTATTCCTTATTACTGAGAATTGGTGCAACAAAGAATACTGTTGTGCCCGATATGCAAAAACATGTGTCCGAATTCAAAAATAACTACAAGGCGGCTTATTAAATAAAACATTTCAATTTCGGGTGAAATTTAACTCGAACTGAAAGGGCTTTCTGCGGAAGAAAGTAAGAGTTAATAACCAGTTCAGTGCAAGGAATATTTCCACGAAAACAGATACTCGTATGTAGTAGGTAATTCAATTGGAACGGATTATATATTTCAGTAATTGATAGTATGCGGACATTATAATGATTGGACGTTGTTGATTGAGCGTGGTTTCGTCCGAGTAGATTTTAGAACTTGGTCCAGTGAAGGATGATGAGTATCCTATGTTAAAAACCCATTACCCATTAATGTCCCACTAAAGGATCGGGTCTCCTCTCACAATGAGAGGGATGTAGGCCTTAGTCCACCACGCTGGCCCACTGCGGTTTGGTGGACTTCACATACCTTTGAGAACATTTTTTGTGAACTCTCAGGCATGCAGGTTTCCTAGGTTTCCTATTTTGCAGTATCATAGCTCAAAAATTATTTTCACCCGTCTATATCATTGAATAAAATTTAAGCTCCTCCGATCGCTATAGCAGAGATATTATTGTGCTTTTGTCCTTTGGTCTTTTTGATTTTTGTTTTGAATGCAGGTCTACAGGAATCTAAATTACAATTCCAGAACAATATTTATGGAGCGAATTCGGGAACGTAGTGCTTATCGGTAGAAAGAGGATGCTCCAATTTTTGGCAACTTGCCATCTCCGACTGTGGAGTTTGGTTAAAGAATTTTTACGCTGTTATTTTCGGAAAAACTGTTTTTGGTTGTGAAATTTCGGATTAGATTTAAGGTTATTTTGCCGACGCTCGATTTTTGAAATTGTATTTGTTATACAAAATAGTGGTGAAGCAAGATTAGCTTTAGTCACGCATCTGTTCCTAAATTGGGTATATTCGTTCCAGAATTATGTTTGGAATAGTAAATGTTCACAAGGAATTTGACAAATCTTTGCGGAAATCACAATCACACAGATGACAGATATTGATTTAGTTAATGTAAGCATGAGTAAATTTGACATTTTATAAGTTATTTTAAGTGTTTACATGTAGCGCGTTATAATATGTTAAATGAATAATTACCTAAGACATAGCTGACTCATATTTTATAGTTGCTATACTTCAAGATACGTTAAAAGGGAAATACCGTTTTTAAAATTTAAAACAACAATTAACTACATCTTGCGAAAATGCAATCATTATAATATGACAAGGCTAACCGAATAATAAATTGAACCCATAATCAAAAGAATTCTGACAACCGCAGTACAAAACAAATGCGACAGTAATAACGCCCCTTAAAATGAAACAGAATAAAAATTATACATGCAACATTGCAATATTTCGACCCTTTTATGTACCTAATTACCACTCTATATTTGTATCCGAAACTTAATGTTAACTGACTGTTATGGTTTAATAATCGTTTCGGACATGCATTTATGCTGTATACGAATTTTCGTTAATTTTAATCACATTGTTTTTAGTATGCACACTGCAAAGGGTTATTATGTGCGTTTCTTATACCACCTTTCTCTTTTCAAGGCTTTTTATTGTTAATTTCATGTCATTACAGATTATGGTGCTAGTTTTATTTATTTAGCTCGATAAATAATCTAAAGCCAGTCTTTTCTACAAATAAAGTTAAAACTCCTATTTCAATTTAAATTAAAATATTATGTTAATTAATAGATACCTATAAAAATAGTTACTAGAACTAATATTTAGAAAAAAATATAAAATTTGCGGATAGACAATTTTACAACTGGCAAGTCCACATACTCGTGCGTTGCAACTTTTAAAAATAAGTTTTGAATTTCGAACTACGTTGCTGTCCGCGTTGCGTGCTGAAACTTTTCCCATGATCTGTCAGTGCATTTGATAGAATTTAAAAATAAAATATGAGTTATTCTTATTTTGAAAGTTATTCTTCACACAATGGAGCGAAGTACACGACGTTTCCGTTCACGAAGCGCGCCATTTGTTAAAACCTGGACATTTGTCGTTGTCGACTGAATTTTCTTGACTTTGTTTGACGGGAACAATTTATTTGTTGCTCAAATACTTGGAAATGGTCTCAACGACGTTTTGAAGATAATTTATGGCGCAAGTTCACAATACTTTTATTTATCCATCGTTTTCATTCTTTTATGGGTTTACAGGGGTTTGGTATTCGAAAGAATTAAAAAAATTTGTTGAAAATTTACCCGAATATGCTGGAAACCATAAAATGTCATATTATTTTGATATATAATAGCTGTAAATTGTACCCAAAATTTTTGCTTAACGTCTATTAATATAAGAAGATAAGAGTTTTTGTTCACCAATTAGCTGTTCGGAAAGATATCAACCAATCAAAAGATGTCAAAATATATTATTGAAGGGACAGGCAATAATTGCGATATATTTTGAATTACAAGGAAATAAATTTAAAGAATGTTGTATCTTTATTATTTCGCATTCTCAGCGATCACATTAAGTATAGTTAAAGGAAGAAAACAACAATATTATTTACACAGTCACAGAGTAACCGATCAGGCTGTTCACCTTTCATTGTAAAAGTAATTCGATAAATTAAACTCGAATTCCAATATTAAACGGACGCTTCCTGGATAAGCATCAGCATCAAAAGAATTTATTTCTCTGGTATGTTTCAATTGAAACAATGACAACCAATGGGACGGGACGAACAAACAAACTTTACTTTCAGTATTTGAAGGATGGATTATACAGATGTCCTTTACAAAAATTTACAAATCAACCTGTATAAAAATAACATTGCCTATGAACACGTGAGTGGTCGCTATAGGTGTTCGCCATGCGTTCCCCGTTTAAGTCTTTTTACGTAATAATTTTTTTTGTAATATTTTAACCCTTAAATAATGCATAATCAAAATATTTTACATATAATTCATTAACCTTTAACGTTTATTGTGATTTAATTACGCTCTAATTTGCAATCTTTGCCCGTCTTATTTTACGAATATAATAACTCGACCTCAGCGCCTTTGAATCATATCAGAAAGTAATTCAATGTATCAAGAGCTGACATATCCTTTTCAACACCGGTTTCGTATGAACAGACGACAATGTACCAGTACGTCCTTGCAAGGCCGCCGTGGGCGTTACTCTTACTACTGGTATAGCTGCATAACACGAACGCACTACATTTTATTATATTACAGTTACATCTGTTGTTTGATATCATTTTTAATTAGTCAATGTTGAGTTTTTTATTGTATATAGGAAATGGGAAATGGGCAAACAAGCCACCTGATAAAAGGTAATGGTCATAGCAGCCCATAGACACCCACGTTAGACCTCAAATACGATAAAAAATATATCTAACGTTGTACGTGAGTATGTTCCTCATAAGGACTAAAATGTTCGCCTCAAATAAAGTATCGCTCGCAACCATACATCCCTGACTGTCACAAGACACCCAGAACATGCTGTAAATAATCAATTAAGAAATAAGGTGTGACTAAACATTAAACCGGTGCTATAGCCCAGTGGCTTAGAATTCGACCTCTAATGGAGGGGTCCGGGTTCGAATCCCAGTGGCACGCACCAATGACTTAAAAGTTATGTGCGCTTAATAAAATTAAATATCACCTGCTGTTACGGTGAAGGAAAACATCGTGAGAAAGCCTGCATGCCTGAGAGTTCACAAAAAAAATGTTCTCAAAGGCATGTTCGTCCACCAACCCGCAGTAGGCCAGCGTGGTGGACTAAGGCCTACATCCCTCTCATTACGAGAAGGAGACCCGACCCTGTAGTGGCTCATTAATGGGTACTGACAAGACAAACATTAAACCATACATAAATTATTGAAAGTCAACACTAACCTTCTATTTTAGGCACAGTAAAGCCTAGCGCCAGCACACAATAAACATTAACGATGCGATAATTTGATGTTATTTTCCCACGAGCCCTTCGCATTATGCAGACCTACGCAGCGGCGTCTTTGCACCCACGCCGCCCTTGCAAGGACGTGGCATTGCCGTTCCACTGTTTTGATCATAAAACAACCATTCATTCGACGCGATTAATTAGTGAAAACAGACGATGAGAACCGATGTGAATGTTGAATGCATCATACCGAAATATAGATTAAACTAGACTTAGCTCCCGGCGTGCATTTTTGAACTTGGTCCAGAGAGGGAGATTAAAAGTATTTTATATGTCAAGTTACAAACTACATGCGTACCAAATTTCATCTAAATCTTTTTGCGTGAAAGAGTAACAAACATCCATCCATCCTGCAACACAAACTACAACATTTATAAAAGTAGTAGGATACCTGTATAAAAGGTTATTCTTATCCGAGATTTCTCAGACTTTTTCGAGGGAAGACGAGTTTCGAAACCGACTTCCTGTTCCTGTTTCTGGTTAGAGTATTCATCCGTCCGAAATAGTTTTATGTTGTCCACACCGCTGTAAATGTTTCATTGGCGTGCTCAATTTTGTCCTAAATATTAGTTTATTCAAGAAATGGTGATCGCTATAAAGGTGAATGAATTTAGTATCTACATTCATAATTTTCATAATACATATTGGATATCAATAGCAGGGGTTATCGATAGTAACAGAGGCCAACTCTTTAATTTATCTTCCAAAGGCCACACAGATAAATCGTCTCAGACATCCAAGTACGTGTGGCACCTTATGTTTAATGAATTCCGCTAAACCCCCATATCACTTATTAGGTATATCCGATTATTAAATAAATCCGCTAAACCCTTTAATACCTACTACTTGCACAATAATTAAAGAAATCCGCTAAACCTCCACCCATATCACTTACACTATAATTAAATGAATCCGCGTAACCTCCATATCACTTACGCAATAACTAACGAAATCCGTAAAAAATATCATGTTAACAAATGTCACTCACCGAGTCCGCAGATGAGGTAAGTCGGCGGGGGCTTGAGCACTGACCGGGAATACGCCCCCCGGACGGTCTCGAGCGCCCGCGGGGCCCCCGCCACCAGCAGCACCCCGGGGGACACGTAGCCCGCGTACCGGAGCTCCGCCGTGGCCGCCGCTAGCGCCCCCGCCCACCAGCACTTCGCGTTCGCTGCCAGGAAACTCTGGAACAAAAAATGGATGGATATTAGCAAAATGATAGAACTAAAGTGGTACCTATTTAAACTCTGCGGTATGCTGATGCTTCATAAAGGTTAACTTTTAGACCTACACATTTATTATACGAGAATTGAATTTTTGAATACAGACAATCGTATAGATATAGATTCTTCTGCGCGCGGTGCTTTTTGTTAGTGTCCAATATGGAAATATTAAACAGGGAATTGTGTATAGTTTGCTTAAAAATAATAAAAGGAGTACAGGCTGCTTTCCAACCTGATGCCCGAAAGAAGACAACGAGCAATCGATGGATTCAGGGGGGCCCGGACTACGAAGGGTTTGAAAGGAAAGAAATAAGCAAAAAAATCATAAAAATGAATTTCTAAAACGAAAAATCTCTGCGTTTGAAATAGATTTTCAAAATACGAATACGCTTTGTTGGATGTTTTCAATTCAAAAGAACTTGGACGCTTTGAATTGTTTCACTTTTTGAAAAGTGCGGATTACTGATCACATCCGCATTACATCCGCCTTGACCTGCTACCCGAGCATTGCACAATGGTGCACTTCGTCCTGCACTCTACAAATGGCATTTACAACACCTCGCATTACTCACGACTTTTATTGAGCGTTCAGGCAACGGGTCAATCGATCGATCGATTTTTAATATGGTTTTGTAATTAAATTTTTATTGGCATGCATTCTGAATTTTAAAGAAATGACAGTTGAAACTGGTGTGTTCGATTCTTAAATAACGTTCTGCTTGACAAAAGAAAGAAATACAGAAATTCTTTGAAAAAATAATAATTTCATTAATCCTTCTGTAGAATTAGGTAGGTAAGTATAGGTAATAGATACATTACTATAAGGAATGATTAAACTGTACAGATTCTTGTTATAGTACTCGAATACTTAGTAGTATAGCGAAGTTTTCGCTGCATGAAGAAAATAACAGATCGACTGCAAAACTGACTCTGGTTATTACAATGACCCCGTATACTCGTAGGTAGGTCCATTCTGAATACGCGGTTTTGACATGTGGGGCACAACTGACATGTTCATTTCGGACCTGTCCAAGATTTGCTTTTAAATGCCGCTGCAAAAAGTTTTCAACTTTCTGATAATAAATAAGTATAACATATGCAGAACAAAACGAATGCAGTGTTATGTTTATTTCTTTAAAAAAGGTTTTTTTACTGCATATCTATGCGCATGTACCTATAACAATACGCTATATTATTAGATAATTATGTAAGTATTTGTCTGACTGAATAGCTGAAAACAAATGCCTTCCATATCTCCATATCTCAAAGGCAAAAAACTATTGATATTTAATAAACCATAATATTAGGTACGACGATATTATTAGGTGCTGCATACATTTAATTTGGCTACTTAAAACTTCGATCGCAAGATGCAATGTGCATTTTAATAAAGTTTTATTAATCTTAATATAAATTTTCTAATGAAAGTTATTGATACATCTCAATGTCGATGCTTAGACACGCCCACTAATTAAGGCGAAAATCGCTTTTATAGTACAATCTAGATTTTACATCGTTAATCTGATAGATATCCACTTACCATATACTCTCGTAATCAATCAACTGTGTATCAAACCAGTTCTTTATTGTATAATAATTGTTTTCATAAAGAAATTGCAAACGATCGTTCTGATAGCTGATAACTTTAAAATATCAGCGCTGGTCACAGAAAACTACAATTAAGCTTAAAAATTTGGAAGAACTTCTGTTATATGTTGATGCTTCGTCTTACATATCTTTCGATTAGGAACAGAAGCTGGCTGCAAGACTTTAACACTATGTATATGGATTGGATTGTAAAATCTGTAATATTTATGTAGTAAATGGAAATACACGAAAAAATAAAGAAAGAAACAAATAAAATAGATAAATAATTTACCTTCCTGGGTGAACTATGTATAAATAGAGTACGAGTACTACCTATAATCTCTTTTCTGATCAAAACAAAAGAACAACCCAAAGCAATTTACGAGTATGCTGGTAGTTACCTCCCAAAACGAATTACCTATAGGCAAGTGAAACTCATTCTCCCTTCTATAGAAACCTAAAATGACAGTGAAAATCCCTTTGCCTTATAGGCACAAAATTATTAGTTACAAAATTGTTACTACATTATGTAGATTCGGATTTTCCTTGGTGCGAATTACAAGCGAAAGTCGGTAGGTGTCGACGGCAATGGTATATTACAAGCAAAAACTTGTAATTAGAGTACGACGGCCATTAACTATGGCAGTGTTTCCCAAACTGCGTTCCGTGGGACTAACTAAGCGATCACTCGAATAGTAAATATAGTCTAGTATTCTTGTTCAATTAAAATCGGAAGTCTAGTCTAGTTGCTTAATCCTTAGCCTCTAGTATTCCTATGAAGCTAGTGTTGTTGACTTACTAAACTCTAGTTAAGCAGCGACATAATATCTTTAAAAAGTTAACGGTGCGATGCGCGGAGGGGTCTGGATTCAATTCCCAGCAGAACAAAAATTTGAATGATAAATTTGAATTTGTTTCTGGTCTAAGTGTGCTGCGTATGGCACCCACGAAGCAAGAAATCCTAGGCTATGAGTGAGAGTGAAGCGTTACTTAGGCCACGGATTTTCATGCGTACAACCATTTTAGCGGATTTATGTCACCCGTCCACTAATTAGCATACGATACTCGTGTCTGAAGTTAGCCAGTAGTAATAGTATGCGGCGTTTAGCATAACGTTCCGTGGCCTTAAAGTTTGGAAACCACTGCACCGTGCTACTGCAGTAAGTTCATAGTAAACGCCCATAATAACTCTTATAAGTGGATAGTAAGTAAACTTCTTGTAAATGAAAAACTTAAATGCTGTAATCTTTGTAACTGATACGGTTATATTAAGAAGAGGAAATTGGTTCTTTTATGTAGCAAACGAAACGAGGAGACCACCTCATGTTAATGGTCATTGCAGCCCAATAAAAGTGGACAACGTACGTTGGAGTAAATGAGTCCTAGAGACTATTTCATATTAATTTATGTAGAACGTCCTCCTGCTCGATATCGCGATGTGTGCAGGGTGGTGGGAACTAAGTAACTTGATGAGGTTTAGAGGCCGACGTCCAGCAGTGGACTAGGCTGAACGAAGAAACAGTGGAAACAACAGTGACAACAGTGGAAATACAGCTTCAACGACGTGTCGAAGATAGACAAATCTTAGACAAATAGATAATCCTGAATTTGTAATTAGACGCGTGAGCAACGCTGGCAACCTTACATTAAAACCATATCGAAGTTTGAAATGATAAGCGGATGTCTGACGCTTCTTTGTCTATCCAGCAACGATAGCTAAAGATAAAAGAGCTACACGGATTCTTACGGAGCTATACGAAATTATTTGACTTGTCGGCACATCAAAATTATTATGTCTGATGTGTTAGAAATATATGCTCCACTTTAGTAGTGCAGCTAGCTTTATAGAAAATAATGGTAACAGAGGCACATCCTTAAATCGTCATTGTACTTATTGATTTTATGGTCTTTGAACGTTGAAATAACTAGGCGGCTTGCTTTTCTCACGCACGGTACATTAAGTCATTACTTCTTAAGTAAAAATACTCTAGCTACTTAAGTACAGTGCAGTGATTTTAAAATTGATAGGTCTTTTTCAGATTCTCACGAGAAATGTGAGAATTATGTATCAGAATTAAAGGAATGGAAGGAATGGAAGGAATGAATGGAAACATATAAACTATTTAACTGAAATTCAGTATTTGCAGTACCCAAAGTGCTGAGTGAAGTTAGGTGTTGCTGAGAACGACAGTAAGTCCTAAAACCTCTGAGTAAATAAAATTAATTAGGTACAATAATTCTGGGTCCAGTCTTGGGTTCAAATACTATTCGTAGGGATATGTAGGAGTTTGACAGTTTAACTCGTAGGTTTATGTATAGACACAAGATTGACAGTACCCTTAGTCTGAGTTTTAGCAATTCCGAAACGAAACGCACACATACACAGCTTACCAGACGAACATGCACAGTGTAATAACCAACAGAGGAAAAATATTTTTAGAAGAGTTAAAAAAATAATAAAGCATTAGATAAATAATCACAAAAATTGCTTTATTTTTAATTAACACTCTTTCAATGTTCAATAATATTAATGAAACATAATAACCGGGAATTGGCCGTAATGCACTGTAAAATTTCGAACTAATCCCGTAGGTATTAAATATTTGTTAGTATTATAATGTCTAACGATAAGTATTCATATCTTTCACTCCATACAAAAATTTGATTTTAAATTTTTTAACTCTTCTAAAAATCTTTTACCACTATTTGTTATTACACTGTGGACTCCTGTGTAGTAAGCTGTGTATGAATTGCGTATCTATCCGATGAATTGCGTATCGCTAAAACTCAGACTAAGGGTATAGGTGTCAAAGAGCAACATCTCCTTCATGACGGATAGTAAGGGTGCCGTTAGTTATCTCTATAACTATGACTATACACTTCTATACAATACAACCGGCGCTTGAATATTATAAGAGAAACGGCAGTATAAATATAAATAAGGAGTAAACGTATTTATAACACAAACATAAATAGTTCAGATGAAGAGAGCCCGCCATATTAAACGAATCTTGCACGCACTACGCATTTAGATTGACGATTCACAAAATTACGCGTTTGTGGCAATAACAACACAGTCATAAAGCTGATAATGGTTTACACTACTCCCGACAAAGAGTCGTAAAATCATAGAGGTGTTGTATACTAGAGTTGACAAACGATTGGCGTGTAAGTAACTCAAGATTTCTGCTCTATCCTACTACTTTATAATAAATTCTACTACTAACTAGTCGGTAATAGACTACAATCCCATGAACAAAATTTACCTGTGAAATGAACCAACGTAGTCGTCTTATAGGCTTGTAGTCTATAAGAAAAACAGATCTATTTTCCTAAACTAAGTACATTTTGTAAGACTGAGTCCACAATAAAGGGCACAATTTTTTGTCTACTCGTCCGCTCTAGTACATACATAAAACTTTTCTATGTAATTTAGAGTCGGCCTTACTAAAAGCTACCATCTATCGTATCGATGTTTTCAAAAAGAGTTAAAAGGAGTTGGTTTAACCCGAAGTTGATATCCCTGCTAATTCGGAATGCGGAACGAACAGACATACCTACTTAAGATGGGAATTAAGTAGTCGATTTTTTGTTTTGACTCGGCTCCGTATTAAATTAATCCCGGTTTTATAAGGCGTGTTTTGGTTGTAAATTTTGAAATATATGTTTCGTTTAGTAATATTGTCGTTAAATTCATTAGACTGTGTTCGTGCGTGTATTTTAGTGTTAAAATTTGATTTAGCTATAGTTACTGCTCAGTTCAGAGCTTTTGAGCTTTACGTAATGTTTAAAATTAATTAAGTTAATTAAATCTAGAATGCATATAATTTCGCTAATAACATTTGTATTAGTGGATTTATTTTTGATAAATAAGCAAGTATGTATTATCCAAATACTAATAATTATCATAATTGTAATGAAAAAAATATAACTTGCAGATATCCACTTTTTACACAAATCCTGACGTATATTTTGAGGTTCAACAGTGAGAATATTTTATTGAAATGATCTTTGCTTTTCCATGAAGTGTTTCCAATTGAGGTTCGATTCACTTGTCCTGTGACTGCAGTGACCTCAAAACAGCACTTTCGCCGCATGCTCAGTGCTTCCTACCGTATAAGAATAGTATATCGATGTTCCTACTTTCAAAACTTTCCTAAACATCTATCACAGAATCTCAAGCAAGTAATTCCCGTTTACGTACGTGTAAACCACAAACTGATGTCATATAACGAACTCGGTGGTTCGACCTGGTGATGTCATGCCGTCTTGTTATACAGAATTACCGTCTTAGATACGTCATAGGTCATTGACAGGTAACGCTTGTAAACTTTAAGTACGACTTAGAATTTTTTGTAATTCCTTGCTTCCTTTGAGAACGTCGTAGTCCACTGGTGGATATGGCCTCCGTTTATCGACGTCACTTTACCCAGTCCTGGGCCCTCTTTATAACTACGAGTACCTATAATATTTTAGATTGTCCACTCATGGCCCTAAGATTCCCTGCGTCATGGGTGCGATGGACCCATACAAGACAAGAATCCAAATAGTCAAACCAGAAACAGAAATTTAAATTTCAACTCATCATACAAATCTCTGCCAGGTTTCGAACCCAAGACTACTACCCGCTGAAGCTTATTTTACCTACGTACCTACTTATGAAAGTTTGACAAGGGAAGATCCCTAATCAAACTTTCTTTAACATTTGCCACGTTTCTGTCCAAACGAATACGTGAAAAGGGCTGATGATAGATACAATAACAGATATAACGCTTTTATTTTATCTTATCTACCTTTCTTTTACCCATCGTTCACACAAAGGTTTACTTTCGAAAAATGTTTTGACTTCGCGTATAACTCTGTTGATAGACCTTTGCCCTATTACTGACAAAACAGAGTTAGTAAATATTTGAAGTAACCTACGGCTTGACCTGCCGTCGATAAAATTTTACTGCATGAGTTTCTTAAGAGAAAATTAGGCAATCGATCATAGTTAAACCTTAGCTGGTAGGGTTTAGGGTGAAGGGATTAGAGTTCAATAAAAATAATTTCGTAAAGTAAAAACACACTAATAAAACCAATAGTAGGTAAAGTAGGTGGTAGAGTCATTATAGCTCTCCCGAGGTCCCGAGGTCTCCGAGAGATTTTAGTACTCTACATCTTAGTACTCATGAATAGTATCCACGCATGACCTTAAGAAAAATTTTTCAGCAGTTGCAATTACCACTTAATACTTTCTAAAGTCTCTAAGAGAGATCTAAAATGGAAGAATTAATCTCACTTACAATAATGAACAAGCACGCAAAACACCTCCGCAAGCCACTAAATTTTTTTGTAAATCAAAAATCGCAAAAATTCCAATTTGCAATAATCCATCTGTCATACTGTCTATGCACCTGCAATGGCTACCAGCGAAGTAAATTAATCATACCATTTCTAAAAAAACTAATAAAAAAGTCAAGTAATTTTCTTCAACGCGGGAGGCATGTGATATTAATCACATGCATTATCCCAACAGCATAATGACGTCATTGTAAGGAAGAGTGCACACTCACACGGGAACGCCGCTGGACCGTGAATGTGTGTGTCTATGAATATGTGTTAAATATATATGTATGTGTGGAAATGTTGCGCCCAGGAGATAGTATCGCGAATTCCCACACCGGCTTCCTAGGTGCCACGCTTAATTAAATGGATTGTTTTAATAAGAAATGCCAGACATCTTGAAAAGTGAAAATGGATAAAGAAATTCTTTGTAAGTGATAAAGTAGAGAATTTCCGAGAAGATAAAGCTTACAAAATAGAATTTGCTATTATGTCGCTAGCCTGTGTTATGTCATGTAGTAACTTCATAATGTTGAGTTTAAAACATGTCTTTTAATTATAAGATAATAACACTTTTATGGCGAACTTAGGCTTATGTTGTATAGCTACGGTACACATACATACATAATTATTACATGTTAATGTATTTTCAATGACGGCATTTTATACTACTTAATAGAACCCGGGAGAAAGAGAGCGAAAGGTCACCTGGAGGGGATGAAACGTTTTTTTTTAATCATGTGACGGTTTCTGCCAAACCACTTTACCTACTGTAAGCCGCGTAAATAAATTTCCATAGAATAAAATATGGAAAATATAAAATATCCGTTCCAATCGTATCTTAAGCTAACACGTGCTGCCAAAAAGCGAAACAGTGTCAAATTCCGTGAATTTATTTATGAAAAGCCCTCGGAAGCACTGGACTGAAGCGAACTTTTATGGCCCTAAACTAGATTTATGGCGTCCGATCTCGACACAGGAAATGATCGGGTATCAAAGAATTCTCACTTTTACCATCCATTGCGGTTTCGTCTATAGAATTAACCGGTTAACCGTTCCCCCTTCCCTTACTAATAGGTCTTATTAAGCGAGCACTGATTGGCTAAAGGCTATTTTGTGTTTAGTTAGAAAGAAAATAGATGCTTTAGTTAGAAATACTTAAGGAAAAAATCCTGATTTGCACGAATATAGGTTATCTTGTGGTCTTACAGGGAATTGATAATCCATATTCACATTGGTACACAAATTATAAGAACTTACTGTTAATAATGTAGGGTTTATTTTAATGCTATTGCATCCCTAAAAATGTATTAAATGTTGACTGATTTTCATTTAGCTTGTGCTGCTTTGTCCATATACTGGAATTTCGTTAAACCATTTGTCACAAGAAATATTGTCTGATTAAAATTTTGCAAGCTGTTCGCAAAGTGCCCACTAAGTCAGTCAGTACCACGCATAGATTAAACATTGAGCAACTTTAAAAGCCTGTATAAATAGCTGAACCACTTATCTGCATGAGAACACGAAGAAAGTGAATGCATCCAAAAGAGGCACGAGGGAAAATGGTCCACGGTTGACACCAAACAAATGGATTTTAAATTGAAAGCGCCGTAATAGGACTAGATTTAATAAACAACCAATCATTGGTTATTCTTGCGTCAGAAACACTTTTACTTGTTAACCTATGACAATACTGGGCTACGGCGAGTGGTGACCCATGTAATAATATTTACAACGTCCACCCTGATTGAGATTTATGAATGTGTTGCGTAAGATTCGATGGTTAGGCTAGATGCAAACGGTTTAGGGTCTGAGTACACGAGGCCCGATAACACTTCGTCAAAATAATTCAGAATTTATTCGCAAATAATGCTAGAATGCTGATGACCTGAAGAAGACAGCGGGAAATCGTTGGATTCAGAGGGCCCAGGAGCGGGCGGAGTGGCGTCGATTAGGGGAGGCCCATGTCCAGCAGTGGACTACTAAGGGCTGAAAGGAAGGAAGGAAGGAATGCTAGAAACTGTCACGTAATCCTCGAAAGCTACTGTATGTAGCATTTTGATCAGAATTTAAGGATTCTGCCTATTAAGAATTCAATCTGTTAGTCCTATAATTTGTTTAAAATAAAGAGCAAACTCTTGCGAAAGTTCAGGCTTTCGGTTGGCGAGAAGAAAAGAAAGCAGAACAAAAAATAAAGAAACATTCTCAAATGGTGGCTTTCGATTGGGAAAAAACGTTGATGGAAAGATGACCTGAAAAAACAGCAGTTTTCACGGGATTCTCAGGATTTGGCATAGTGACATAAGGCATATTTCCAACATTTGCCGAATGATTCTAACAAATTTTGGAATTTCTTTCTATCTTAACTTTTATTGCAAAATTTTGTTGTAAGATCAATAAAATGCCTTACATCTATAATGAAGCTTAGCACTAGCGCTGAATTGCAATTCGCATGATGCAACCACGTTGCACTGCGGTAGAAATATTACCTAGTGACATTTTATTTTCGTTATTGCCTTTTGAGAAGCCTTTCAGCTACGTCAATTAATATTAATTCTGCAGTCTCAATAACTTTTTGAATGGCAGAATGACAGGTGTATTATCTATTTTTTGTTTTTATTTAGCTAGGTAACTTCTTTAGAGGTTTTAATCGAAGAATTCTACAGACAGAGTGATATAGTATCGCTAGATAAAAACTAAAGGTGGGCTCAATTTTTTTTTCAGCGCCTTTATAAAAAAGTCCAAGCGCTTTAGACCCACCATGTAAAGAAAAATTACAATATCACTTGGGAAAAATTTATTGATAAACTTGAAGCACTAAAAATGACATGTCAGGCCAGATAAATACGCTCTCAAAATAAAAGGGCGCTGAATATAGGTGACCCATTTTAATATCCTGACACATACATAGGTAAGCATCACAGAAATATAGTATAGATGGACAATAAATTGAAATTTGATATTTAGTGAAAGCTTTTTGTGTCAAATTTCAAATCCTATAGTATAAACGTCTGTTAACATAGCCGGCAATCAGCGGCATGGTATGGCCCGGTTCCCGCAAACCGCAACTACCTATCTGTAAAGCGACTCGTTACGTTTGTTCAAGGCGTTGTAATGAAATTGTGCCTCCTTGCCTCTCCTTGTTTCCTGGTACCAGTTAATACCGGCGATAATTTAGTGGGCTTTCATGTAAATAATATTCAAATATGGAACGAATCTCTTGTTATAACGTCGACTGGTTCTATTTTATCTGTTATCAGGCTTAATCAAAGTTGTGTTTTGAATTTAGAAAATATTTTAGTTACGATAACGTTATGTCTAGGTATGCCTTTCGCTGAAAAAGTATCTCATTTTAATGCATATTACTGTATCGGTGAGGAAAAAAGTTGATACAACAATATAACTTCAATGGTGTTTTTCTAAATATTTCCCATAATTAACTTAACTATTCTCGGTTGCTCATTCAATTTCCTTTCTAATTGTTCATAAACGTTAGGCGCGAAGGACAAAGGGCGCAGGCGACGTGTGAAGATTTCAACACGTATTCTTCAATTGTTTTATTTAAAACTTTTGCGAATGTGAATTAACAATGTATATGAATACCCTAGCAACCGAAAGCAACAGCGGTGATAGCCCAGTGGCTTAGAATTCGACCTCGAATCGAGGGGTCCGGGTTCGAATCCCAGTGGCACGCACCAATGACTTTGTAAAAAAGTTATGTGCGCTTTATAAAATTAAATATCACCTGCTGTTACGGTGAAGGAAAACATCGTGAGGAAACCTGCATGCCTGAGAGTTCACAAAAAAAATGTTCTCAAAGGCATGTGAAGTCCACCAACCCGCATTAGGCCAGCGTGGTGCTTAGTCCACCTACCTTAGTGCCTACATCCCTCTCATTGTGAGAGGAGACCAGACCCTGTAGTGGGTCATTAATGGGTTAAAACAACAACTTAAAAGTTAAAACACGATTGTAGATTGCTCATAATTTCGACTATCATCTAATGAAGTCGATAGTAGTATGAGGATCACTTCAGCAAATATTATATAAAATTATACATACAGGTTGGATTAAAAGTGTATTGACCAATACAGCATCAATAGGTGTTGATACTTCGCGCATTTATACTGGTCGTTAGACCTGTCAAAGTTCTTAATTCCTGCCATTGTCAATTCTTAACATCTGTCATACATTCATACGAACGCGTCGACAACGACTTATGGTCTAGGTAACTTAGTCTAAGCCGCTATGAATGAAGTGAAAGTGACCGGTCAATGAGAATCAATCAGTGATATGAATGGAGGCATAGAAACCTGACGAAACATTTTGACCATAACACTAGACTAGGTTTCTCAAAGTGGGATGTGAGTAACACTGGGGAACGTCATTGAGTTGCAAGAGATACTCAATAAAATTTACAAAATGGCGACCGCTTAGCTGCGTCCTTGGTGCAATAAGCTGAGTATGAATCAAAATTGAAATTGAGTACAGTACATGTAAATTTTTCACAAAAACTTAGCAGCTTTTATTTGGCTGGCTGCAACACTTTTATAGCCCACTGTTGGGCACAGGTCTTTCCCTACAACAGAGAGAATTCTGGAGCACTGAAGTATGCTACTCCAATGCGGATTGGTGGAAAAACGAGGTAATGGCTATACCGCGTCGTATGTTTTCAAAGCGCCCATAGGGTTTCCAACAAGGTTTAACGACTGCTATCGGACTGACGGCTTAACGTGTCCTCCGAAGCACGAAAAAGCGTATCGCCACTAGTTGTCCATCTAAGTACAGAACTAGGTACGTCGAACGAAGATTGAGAAACTGCTCTAGACCATACAGTTATTACGTTTGATTCACAAAGGAAGTCGACCAGTTCTCTTTGCCTACATGGACTGGTCAGGTCAACTGGGTTATTGGGTGTTTATGGGAGAAAATGAAAATCCATCGGCGTGTCAATGAGCTCGCAAGAAACAAGTGGCCATAATGCGCGATTTCCGCAGGTAAACGTGGTTGAAAATGAAACTAAAAGTGAATTTAAAACGTGTGATACAATAGAATATGTAACAGGACTTATAGTGGCACATGTTAGTGCAAAAAATGATGAAGGTAATGATTGGCTGCAGCCCTGTTATAACCTAACCCCAACCCCTCCCCAAAACAGGCTGGGGCTTGGAGCAAACTCCACCACGCTCCAATGGGTATCTCAGATAAGATTTTTTTCTCTATTTGAGGTTCGTTGTCCATGGGCTGTAGTACCCACTTAACAGCGGGTGGCCTGTATGCCATTTTCCTATTCAATTACTGAAAAATTACATCGTACCAAATCGGTAGATCAATTTATTGTTTCAAGTGTAACTAAAAGAAGCCAGAAGCCGAAAGTACCAAACGGCTATCTAATCGAAAACAAGCAATCTCAATAGCCGATATGAAGCAGAGACGATCAAACAAATACGCACTCAAGATAATATCAAAGATCGATACAAAATATAACAGGCAAATGAGTTTAAATATATTAAAGATGTTATTGTAACAATTGTCTATGTCTGAAAGTTGTATTCACACAACATTAGAAAATTTCTCTTTAGCTTTTCAGAAACATTTGTCGACAACACTCATAAATAAAAAGTAATGCTTCACACTCACAGCCCCTCACTAGGATTCCATGTGTTGAGGGTGCCATGGACACACACAAGACAAGATACACACACACCCAAACAGGAACAGTTCACTCAATTCACTCAGTTCGTCTTCAAACACATACGAGTAAGGTTTAAAGCCTAAATATTTTAACTGCAAACAATGATGTTGTAAAAGCTTCTCTAAACTCAGTACATTTTCATAACACTTACAGAACTTACTTAAGCTAGCCGTGTACTAACAAATGAATTGAAAACCCAAGATAATGTTGTTCGATAGCAATCGGCCGTGTCCTATGGCAACGGTACAAACTGGTGTCAGGCGAAGGCAATTGCCAATCAAAAACTGTTTAACTGAGTTCCGGTAGTACGACAAGAGGTCAGGAGTCAACACTAGCAGAATCAATGTTACGTGCCACTGTCGAGTTGTCTCACTGTATTTAGTGTGCGAGAAGCGAAGAACTTATTGATAGCGTTAAGTGTACACGTAAGTAGCAAAGACTTCAAAAAAGTTGTTCTATTCATTAGTCTTTTAGGAGTTACACGTTCACGAAAATTCTTAAAAAATGACATAAAATTAATGGCAGAATATCCAAGCATAGGCTGGTAAAGACTAAGCTTGATAAGATGATTTAGGCACTGAGATCTCAAGTGTAAGAGAATTACGACACATGGGACAAAATGACGAAGTTGCAGCCGAAGCATTACCTTCGTTTTGAAAATTTACCTCGACAGTTTACAAGTTTCATAACATTAAAATTGATTAGCACTTCATATTTCGAAACTATTCGCAGGCAATTTCGCACTAAACTAGTTATCGTCAACAATGCATTCCGTCCCGCCTTATCGCGTCGATCTTCGCTCGTCATTGCTCATGTCATTATTTTCTCGTTCGAGCAACTCGCTGGCTTTGAGGCAGGGCTTTACTATCTAGTTTCAATCGTCGCATCGATATCGACGTAATGCGACCATGTTCATCTAAATGTATTTCCTACTGATATAATTGATACGATACCTGCTGTACACTGAGGGTCATAGGTGGCTTACGTAATCAATGTAATCTTGCTGCTTACCAATATTATAAAACTGAAAGTTTGTGGAGATGGTTTGATGGATGGGCTGTTGCTCTTTTGTGAACGGGTTTGGATGATATTTTGTACACAAAGAGCTACAAGAGAACCAGGATTAAGATATATATATTTCTGTGGACTGAAAGAGTAAATTTTTTGTATATCTGTCGTCCACCTGGTTGTCTGTCTACCTAATTTTTTGAAAATCCTATCTATTTCAAACATCGGCAACTATTTTCCGATACATGTCCTCGGACACATCGCTAACTAAACGTGTGTGGCGCTCTATCGAATTTTCTGCTTTTTATAACACTTTTTCGGAAATGTGTAGTCGCGTTTTGTGATGTGATGTTTCAAGTCTGTCTAAAATTAATAGCATGCCGTGTACAATTGCTTGATTTAGACTTTAAAGTGACTTGTGTCGATCAGCGATATCTGTATAGGGTACCTGAATAGGGTATTTTTTATTTGACTTTTTTATACGCGAAAATGCTAAATCATGCTATTTTTCGTAGATATGATGGTTCAATTCGGTTTCCAGTATTCGATCTCAACTAAGGGTACAGGTTGCCTTATGTAATCAGTGCCGTACATACACGATGGACCGCCCAGTCGTCTTCCTTTCCCATCCATCATCTTTATTGCCTTCTTATGTAAGTTCGCTAATATAATTAACCATTGTTTGTTGTGTATGAAAATTGATTGCTTATCTCATTGATCTAAGACCCTTTGGGAGATGTAACTTTGTTTTCGTAATTTGTTTGTTTGTATAATGAGGAGTTCAGCTTTCTTGTTGATTTTTGCGTGTCAATCATTGTATAAATTGTAGTTTACTCAGAGAATCGCTGCGGCTATTATCTAATGTAAGTTTCTATATTTGAGTTGTCGTAAATTAAAATTGGAATCAACCATCTTAGTTCTAAGGAGTAGTATATAAATTTGGTCCATAATCAGTAGTTTTAATATCGGCTGTGGATGTCTATGTCCATAATAGTCCTCAGGAAAAGGTTTCAAAATTTGATCAATATTCAGATCTTTTCTGTCATCTGCTATGTCAATCGTTAGCTTGAATATTGAACGTAATCTGATCGTTATGCTCTTGTGCTTTTTATAAATAAATAAAAATTAACCATCTCAGATAAAGTTCGTTATTCAAGCCAAGCAAGTGTATTTATAAATTATTATTGACGTGTGGACAGCGGACGTGCGTTGTGATGTATTCATTAATATTATCTACGCATGATTGCGCAAAAGAGAGCGCAGGGGTCTACTGTAAATTTTATGATCATCATTATGTAAACAGACTGAAAAGACGACTTAAAATGAATGATGTGAGATTAATAACTATTCAAAACTTTGGTATGTTTGTTAAATATTTTTTGATAGACGAGGTGCTTTTGTGTAAAAATCTTTTAGCAGTACCTACCCTTAGTCTGAGTGATTACAAGATTTACTCATCGCCGAAAAATTACCGAATTTCGTTAGCTACTTACACACACATACATTTACTGGATACTGATTATACTGGAAAAAGAAATAGAGATACATTTATAATCTTAGGATTTAGTACTAGCGATTTTATTTGGAGGACCAACTGAGTTGCACTATTGAATAAATCCAGCTTATTCACCTTTACAAATGACCAATATGAATAATATAGATAAACTTCTTTTTTGAAGTCTGTTTTAAAATAGGATTTCTATTCCAAAAATCCTTATTAGGCTAGTCTTATTGTTTTACTTATCTCGTAACTAACCATACAAATTTTTGCACCTAACATCCAGTAAAAACAGAAAAGAAAGCAACCCTAAAATGCAATAAGAGGAGCAACATCATATAGACCAATGTATTATTCAACGTTTAATTTATTGCATAATTGTATTTGATAGCGTTATATTGAACGATACTATCGCTAATTCAAATCTGTTCGCGAACGAAACAATGCACGTTGAACGTATCGAATTCACAGATAAAATAGTCCTGTCACCTGTCAGTCATGTTTCAATTTGAGTCAAACCGTTCGTCACTCATATTGTGGTACAACTCTAAAGTAAAGCTGGATACAGACAGTCAAGTTATTATAAATGCGAATTTTAGTCTAATGAAAAAGAACTTATTTGTATTTACGTGATTGTAGGGTATTAACATAGTATTGTTACACACAGCTACAGTACCTGGAAGCTTTAATAAAATATCAAAGCACGTTGCCAAATGCAAGGTCACTAAATAAATTACTCTTTTAAGTTACGTTATTTCCAGTTACAATTTAGCTAATTTGCAAATTCATTAGCACTTTCACCATGTTATCAAAAAATATTTCCTAGCGCTTTTTAACGTAACTGAATGGTTCACATCTAAGTTTCATTTTTTCTAAGGATTTCCAAAAATCCTATTTAAATAATACGTTTTAACTTAATGCCAAATTTTACAATTAAATAATAATTGACCGACCTAAGAACGGTAACCTAAAAATGTATCAATAGAATTATTTGTAACAACTTTACACCTAAATTTGTGCAAACAAACGTTTTTCTCTTAAAACAATACCGTTATATTCGAGATGACATTTACATAACTTCCATCCAAAAGTGAACTCCCAGCTTTACCGTACGGTCATGTCATACGGACAGATGTGATTGTGATATGTTAATAGCTAACTGATTGGACAGCGGTACTTCCTACAGCCAACTGTTGATTTATTGACTCCTTTATTTTACGCTCTCTTTGTTATCTCGTAACGTCCATTATTGCTGTGATTTGAAGTGACATCATCTTTAAAATCATAAGCGGTGCTAGCCCAATGGCTAATAACTGCGCCGCTTACTCGGGTCCGGGTTCGAATCCCAATGGCAAACAATGACTTTCTTATAAATTATGTGTGCTTTGTAAAATTAAAATATCACCTGCTGTTACGTTGAAAGAAAACGTGTTAGACAACAAACTTATACCTAGCATAAATAATATTTTGGTGATAACAAAAGTAATGTCGTCGGTCTTCCGTTCAGTCACTGTCCATAACTCAATAAAATTTTATGTAATAGGTAATCAAATTTGTCCCTTATAATATATTTTATCAATTCATATTATTAGATTCTATTCAAAATTACGAAGAGATTCATATAGTAATGCCACGCTTTTGATTAATAATAATTGCGGAACAATTCATAAATAACGACAATAGAATGCTTCAGTGAAGATTATATCAAAATGCTTGGATGTAAATTTTATACGTTTACTTTTTGAAGTTTTACTTGAATATATTATATGCTAAACATCTCTTAATATTAAGTTGGTTTCTCGGTTTAAAACTAAGGTGATTTGCATTTATTCATAAAGAGCCTTAGAATCTACT
Source organism: Erynnis tages (assembly GCA_905147235.1). NCBI lineage: Eukaryota > Metazoa > Arthropoda > Insecta > Lepidoptera > Hesperiidae > Erynnis > Erynnis tages. The sequence goes on from LR990076.1 coordinate 2,562,321, forward strand.
AAATATAAATTCAAAAGAGATCCAAGAGTCAATGTAATCATACCTTGTTCTCTGTGGTTACGAACAAAAATAATTCATTGAAGATCCGCTGAACATCCCTGAAAGACTCGTAGGCTCTTTAAATCATTTTTAACCCTTAAATAGACAAATTAATAAACCTTAAAAACTTGAAACATTCAATTGAAAATTAACTAAAACATCTTATTAATGTTTGTTGATATCTGTAAGCATATTAAGATAACTTTAATGGCCGTTATATTTGGAAATGGCTGTACGATACAAAATCGATGTAATTCAACGATGCCACTCGGTGCCAATAAAGACGGGTCCACAAATGGGGCAATAACCGTATAATGACGACATTAGAGCTACTCTCTATTGCACTGACAATGTTCTTAAACGATCGTGTGCATATATCACAATTGTCCGATTCCGCGTGTCTTGTTTGAGTGTAGGGTCATCATATTTAGCCAAAAGACGATTTTATTAATCTTAAACGGACATCAATTTTGCCGCAAAATTTATTTTGCGAATTATTTTCCTAAACAGTTTACGTAGAGAAAACTTCAGGTTACATGCTGAAACAGCTGGATTTAAAAGAAACTTGACGGAATCAATCGTATCTAGCAGAGCCTAGAGCTCTGTGATGGGGATATGTAATATAAGGGACAGGGATATATAAGTTTCAGAATAACGTGTTCCAAAAGAAATTTCATTGAATCAGCCCTATCCCTTCAATTGCCCTTTCCCACCCACGGCTGCACTTACAGGAATAATTTCCGAACTCATTGCGGGCCCCGGGAAGACGCAGTTGATTCCAGTAACTAGGTCTATTGTTAGTATTGTTGCACAATGCATCACGCATCACGACGTGCGAGACTCCTGCGACTTAGGATCGCGGAGGTGGTAGGAAGAAGGAGGATTAATTGAATAAAATAATTAACACTGCTGAAAATTAAAAAAATACGAAGAAATAAAAAATATAATTGATTGCCTTTTATATAAGAAATAACGATTGCAAATAAGGAACTTGCTTGGTTATTCTACTATTCCAAAATCGGGTTAGGCTTGGTTATAATCTTGACCCAACGAAATTCACTTTATAATCCTCGCAAATCGCTAAAGGGACTGGCCGTAGTTTCGTCAATTTATACACACCTTATCAGTAATATCTATCAATTTGTATACGAAAATTAAATATTTTGTTGCAAATTTTAAATTTGTTGGGTGAAAACTCAGAGAATATCATTAGACACACTGCAATATTTTAACTACAAGCGTCATGCCAACTGTAACTTGGAGCTCATAATAATGAATTTCTAGTTTATTTACCTACCAATTTTCCGAGAAACCTACTTCCACTAGACAGTATGTCTACAACATATTGTTTGCAGGTCATTGACTCCATCTCTTGTCTTGGCTCGGGTGTGACATAAATTCTCCAATTCAGCCCAATAGTCGTTTGTCACTCTTAACAATCTGGCAATTCGCTCAACGGGTGCCACTCCTCTTAATTAATGGTAGAGGCAATACGATCATCAACAAAGGATTCCCATTGCTTGGGTGATTGCTTAGTTGGTGTGAATCGCATAGAAATTTTAGGTGACAAAGAAAAAAAACCTAAAAATATTAAACTTAATCTTATAAATAGCATACATCCTCTATAGCATACACACGTGATGTGCCATTCAGTGAGAAAGCTAAAAAATCTTTTAAAAACCGATTTAAAGTTATGTAGGTTGAAGAGTCATAGTACCTATGAGGTACCTTACCAGCACCATTCTAACTCACTGTGTAGCATCATATTTTTCATGTCTTGTATTTTAATTGTAAAGATTTTATTTGAGGCGTACTCAACACTTATAAGAAGTAATGCTTTCGCATACAATCTCTACCTTTTATCTTATTATAAGGTAGAGAATAGAGATCACCCATGTCGGACTCGTGTCGAATGTCGATTATTTTAAGTGACCTTTTAATATCACGAGTAAATTTTACTGTAGTAAGCTCTTTTAAGTCGGTAAAATATATAGCCGTATACAATACCCAAAAACACCAGCTTTTCTCCCGACAGCATGATGGTATAATCGATTCCCATTCATCTGACTGGCTTGATACGCGTTATTGCAACGCAATCAATGTTGATCGTTTTTTGCTCGTTTCGATGCACCAATCAACGATGTCAGTCGATTTTGAATTTATAGTGCGGGTGATTAAGACTCAATTTCCCATGACCAAGCCAATTTCAGTCAGAATTGTTTTAGCGCCCAGGTATCCCACGTTCATTCTAGGTTCTTTGGTACAAATATTACTTACATAGATTCTATAAAACTATAAAATTAATTCGACGCAATAAATAAATAATTTTAGCACATATTTGGAAAATTTGTTGTGAACTACTGGAAATTTAGTTTCATTCAATCTTGTCTTGGAATTGGACTTTAAAGGGCTGATAAATAATATTGACTTCAAAATGCATCTATCTAGTGCATATACATATTATTATTTATAGAATCTTATGGAAAACTCGATTTCCGTTCATCCGACAAAGTTGATACGGGTTATTGCGACGCAATCAATGTTGCTCGTGCTTTGCTCGTTTGTTTGCGAAGCGCCAATCAACTGGCAATGCCGTGTGATTTTCAGGATAAGTTGGGTTTTAACACTATGCTCTCACTTTGAAAAACAACGTTAAAATAGGAACAGAAAAATGCGACTCTACCTTTATTCTTTAAAACTAAGAAAAGAAGGGCACATGTGGCACACGTATTCTACATACCACATTATGATAAGTAGACATTGAATTATTGCCAAAATTAAAAAAGAAAAAATAAGTTGGATAATTTAAGGAATAGGAATCTTTAATAAGAATGTAATAAAGTGCGCACAATAGATCAAATAAATAAAATTAAGTGAATATAACTGCTGATACTGTCATTCTATGAACAACACACTCAACAAACACAGATCAGTTTTTTACCTACCTACTTATCGTTTTTCACATCCGAAGGGTCACTGTCAAACAAAGGCAGTTAAAAGGACAACTCAAAATGCACCCTAAAGGTATATATGTAATTTATATATTTATAGGTAGATACTTCACGCGGATTTGCATGTCAAAAGAATTCGATACCTATGTATCCTTAGGTGGTCTCGCGTATTGAGAGTTAGTTTGAGTCCTATTGCAAGGCATTAAGAGTCAATTTTCATCACCATCATCAGCTTCCGTACTTATCGCTATTAATGGGTCAGTCGCGAGAAAAACCTACGCACTAAGGGCTCCGTATGTCTTACTACAGTTGATTCAATACACTATAATAATGATTCAGAATATTTTTCAATTCTAAACATCATTGGGGTCATTGTGCCTTGTTTATATGAATGACAGCTATATACACAAGCAACAATTATAATACCAGAATTCAATATACATTTCTGGCTAAATCGGGGCTCTAAATCTAGGAAACTCGGGAATAAAATACGAGCTACGGTATCTTCTGCCTGTCGTAAGAGGTGACCGAGAAGGTCCAGCTAGCGACCTAGATTTTAAGGGACCAGACATGCTCCTAACGTGAAAAAAGATTTTAGCAATGGTACATAAAAAGGCTTCAAATATTTCGCCTAATGAAAATCGTCATAATACGTGGACTTCAAAGGGTTTATGGGTGATTGTTGAACCCTTACGGAACCCTACCAAAGACCAAATATCACGTCTTTTCCGTACAAGACAGTATATAACTTAATGATGTAACCTTTCTTCTGAACTACCCTCGTGTGTCCTAATCTCAGCCCCTACGGACCCAACGGAAACGATTTGCCAAAAAAAAAATTAAACCTCCCCTTCTAGGGGCCACTGGTTAGAAAATCCTTTCTTAGAGGCGCTTATTTCTAAATACCTTGTTTAAGTGTTTTTTTTTTCTTTTTGTATACTTGCTGCAAAGATTCAGCAGCCAAAATACATTATTGTACTTGAAATGCGAATTAACTGAGGTAAATTAAGGTAGGTATCTAAACATAATATTATTTTTATTTGTTAATACAAGAAAACAGAGCACTTTATTGTGATCGGGTAATTTATAAATGGTAGGTATCTACTATTTTATCGTCCTTACTAATTTAACTTAACATCCCGTAAATTTTAAGCTTTCGCACACAAATATATATATACTACCCAACAAAATCAAATCCAGGACATACAATTTAAATATTATGTAGGTATTAATGAAGAAAATGTATCTATAGAATAGGATTCTCAATGCATAAGTTAAGTGAGTCTACACAGAATGAAGTTAACTAACATTTCAGACAAGACAAAGTGTCGAAACTTTGAATTAAACTACACTCAGGTATACTAAAACTTTTATATTTGCTCAGAACAAACAAATAATCCGGAGACAATGTACCGATCGATTCTAATAACATAAGTCAGCCTGTCCGCAGGAGCGACTAACGAAATTACCCGGCCCTATGTTGAAGGCGATTGGAAATGGTATTGGTGGTATAGAGTGGATATTCCTTTAAAAGTTTAAACATTTCAACCAATTGTCCAAAGGATAGCCCTTCTCGGAAACTTTTAGTCCTCTGAAGTTCCTCGCATTACAAACAAGTCAAGCAATGACCATGAACGCTATTGTCAAAGTACCTATTCGTATTGTTAATATGTGCCATTGATAAGGAAAGATGTCAGATAGACTGATATAAGACATAATTAAGACTGACGTTTACTGTAGTACCACAGAATACATAATAGTACGAATACTTTGACGACGATGCTGTCGGCATAGATTTCTTGTGCGCCATGTTGTGAAAAACCTATGAACTAATTATGTGACAGGCAATAGTGCTTTTGAGCCTATTGTAATGATGTAGAAGATATATTATTGGTGGATTATATTGGTGTGGCTTTATCAAAATATATGAATGCGAAATTGAAATTCGTTTATTTCTCTGATGACTTACAGCCAGCCTATACACAAAATAACAAATAACAACAAATAAAAAGAAAGAAAAGAAGAAAATTAAGTTTGAACTCCACCGTCCATCTTTTACACTTGTCCAATTTGGTGTTTATTTTAATTTGCGATTTAAAAATAGCGCAGACTCAAAATTAAAAACCAAAAATGCTAAAACAGATTTCCATTAAACTTACAATAATATATTATTTAAAGCATAAAATTGCTTTAAAAAATAAATTAGTAAGTTTTTTTCAATACAAAATAGTGCCAAGGTTTTTTACCAAATAGAGCATGAGTAAAAAAACAAACTCTACAACGTCGTATCTCCATTAATCCAGTGCCGTCACAAACTCGAGTGGCTAGCAAATTTTTCTGCAGTAACCAGCGTATATTGAGCTCTCCACTTTGATAGCTCGGCGTGATGGTCGAATGCCAGTTAAACTAATATTGACAGTCACTGTCAACTTTATTGTTATGGTAACGTTCGCTACGATTTCCGATTTCTCAGGTTCGCTTTTGTATACTCTGATTTAGATGGAAAGTTATTTTAAATGGATGCTGGATTGGTTTATTAGTTATTTTGGAATAAAGGGTACTTACGAGTGCAGTTATTTTTATGCAGTCTTCAACTTGAAAAAATGGTAAAATAGGTCTATTCCATAACGTCGAAACCTAAAACTACCAAACTTGAAGTTGGTAATATTTCAAACATAACTCACACAAAAAAGAATTCTGATTTGAATATTCAACTATTTATATATTGCTTATCTATCATGCTATCTGTCTTAACGTTTGAAAATCTAAATTCTATTGTTTTTACAATGTAATTTCAGTATTTAGAATTACTTTAAAATGTTATGTATTTTTGTAACTATTATATCTTGCAGTTTCAATTTTACATAAAGCTTTCCGAAATTTAGAGATCAAACAAAAAATGAGGGATCTTGTTACACTGGTTGCGTGAGCCTTCACCCCATACGTCACACACACGCTCGCGAGACTAATGCAGTGGACCCGGGTTTGTTAAGTATTTACCCCGCCTTAAAAGTTTCGCTCTACCCTCGCGATTTCACGGTAACAAGACGGATGGGAGTTCGTAGGTAATAGAGTGAAGAAAAATAGAAGATAAGAGTACCTATATGTATGTATGTACCTAGCGACATTAAGTACCTAACCCTTTTTGGTAGGCACCTACACCTACGATTTATATCCATATCTCTCTATTTAGTTCAAGGATATCCGTATTAGTGTGATGTTTATAGGTACTCAAAATTGACTTTTACGGATAATAAACGTATTGTCCACACTTAAACACGGGGATATCTTCTAGACGTATAATATGATACAGTTTTCTCCCTTGATGTTCACTGTGCTGTCCCTATTCTTATTCCGTCATTTTGTAGTATACACTATTCCTGTATTCAATTCTCTATACTTTGTCATTTCGTGCACCCTACCTACAACTCTCTCTTCATGCTTTAACTCCTTACCTAGATGGTTGTCTGGAAGAGATCGCTCGTAGCGATAAGACCGCCAATTGTGTTTTTCTCTCTCATGTTTATTGTAAATCTGATTTTGTATGTATGTGCACAATAAAGAGTATTGTATTGTATTGTATTGTATGATAATTTCCCATACAAGTCTCTCAGCTAACAATAACACTTCACATGATCGTTGACAGGTACCTATTCTACAAAAATCATGGATACACGTAATGTAAACGTAATAATCAGAACAATCACTATTAACGTCTTACCGTAATACCAATTCCCATCCAAATGATAAAAAACACATTTAATACAATTTTGAATTAGAACTATCCTTAACCGTTTGAGAGGAAGTTTTATACTTACGTGTTTAGTTTGGATGACAGCGCATGACTGATTAATTATTATCTAAGTGACGTCATTTTAAATCCAATATGGCGATAGACGCAAGAAGGCGGACTTGTAGGGCTTGATGCGGACAAAATAGAAATAATAAAAGCTTTTTTTAAATGTTTTTTCAAAATTAATTTATTTGAATTCTAAGCGCAGAGTCCTATATTATACTAATAAGAATAGCATTTATTGAACATAAATATTAATTTTTAATCCCAAAAAGGTACATGAAACTCCCACTATTGTCGGGATTTCCACGTTGAAAAGTGAGCCGGCGTCGGTTGTGGCGTGGCTGTGGGCTCAGTGAAATACTTATAAAACAGTGGAAGTGTCAAAACGTCATAAATTGTAGCCGCCAACGCTTCAGCCTTGCCGTTTTGCACTCGATGGAGTAAAAAGAATAATATTCCTGTAAGATTTTACTGAGATGGAGTTTATTTAGATATTTCACCACATTTTATAAATTTAATTAGGTACAATAAAGTAAAAATAATTTAAAAATACAAATATTGTAAGCTTTAAGTTTACGGTACACATTGAAAATTATTATAATATAATAATTAAAATTTTAATTTTGTAAATGCTTAAAAAATAGTTCGCGTCGTGCTTTTTAACTTAAAAGTCAATACATATTACCTTTAACATGTAGGTACCTATACCACGTTTTTCGCATATCGCAGAAAAATGTCTCACTGACGTAATAATCACGTAATTGTGTAAAATAATAATATTTAAAGCATGTCATGTGAAATTTTTCACATATAAAAGCAAAATTTTAAATATAGCTTCGGTAGTTCAAATTTATTTGGCAGTTAAACAAAGAAACGTATTGACGTTATCAATCTTTGATGTTTAATTCGAATATTTATAATTTTAACTATCATTTAATATATAATAATAATAATAATAATAAAGCCATTTATTTCCATAATAATTAACATTTTCACATTTCATTCAAATAAAACCTATATAAAATTGATTGTATACATAATTTCATTTAAAAAAGACAAGATTTTATACATTGAACAAATAATTGATTGATTAAAAGAATATAGACAAAAATTAATTATTAGGGACCTCTCGACGAGTATAGGCCTCCTCCATTTTGCTCCACTCTTTTCTGTCGTTTGCTGTCATTACCCAATTTTTTCCTGCAATCTTAACAATTTCATCCGTCCATCTTTCTAGTGGTCTGCCTTTTTTCCTTATTCCCGGGGGGCCGGTCCAAGTAGTTATTCGTTTTGTCCATTTTGCGTTGTGCATTCGCGCGACGTGACCTGCCCATTTCCACTTTAATTTTTTACAATGAGATACAGCGTCTATGACTTTTGTTTTTGACCTTATTTCCTTATGTCGTTTTCTATCTTTTAATTTGAGATTAAGTATGCTCCTCTCCATGGCCCTTTGGCATGTTCCAATTTTCTTTCTAGTGTATGTGTTATAAATCCAGGTTTGGCTACCGTATGAGAGGCATGGTAAGAGGCATGAGTCCAGAATTATCTTTTTTAATCGCATAGGAAAATGGGATTTTAGTACATCTTTATAGCTCCAGAATTTTTTCCAAGTCATGTTCACACGTCTGTTTACTTCGTCGCGATGCCTGGATTTTTTAAAGGATATCTGTTTACCTAAGTATAAGTATTCTGGTACATACTCTAATATTTGGTTATTAATTGTAATGGGATTTTCTAGGCTGTTGGTCATTATCTTGGTTTTATCTATATTTAATTTCAAGCCTATGGCATCGCTAGCGTTGTTAAGTTCGTTTATCATTTCCTGGAGTTGTATTGAAGTTTCTGAAAAAATTACTATGTCATCCGCGAATCGTAGGTTGTTTAAGTATTTTCCGTTTATATTAATACCTTTATTTGACCAGTTAAGTTTCATCAGGATACTCTGTAGGACAGTTATGAATATGGCTGGGGATAACGGGTCTCCCTGTCTAACGCCTCTACGAATTTGTATATCTGGGCCTTTCCTATCTAATTTTACTCTACTAACACTTTTGTTATATATGTCCTGTATAAGTGTTATTGCTTCCATTGGTATCTCGCATTCATGTAGAGCTGACCACATACTACAGTGAGATATTGTGTCGAAGGCTTTGGCGTAATCGATAAATGCCAGATAGAGAGGGCGTTGTCTCTCTTCATATTTCTCTATAACTTGTTCAAGTACGTGTATGTGATCTGTTGTCGAAAAACCCTTTCTGAACCCAGCTTGTTCCACTGGTTGAAATTTTTCTATAAAGGTAGAGATACGTTCTTCCAGACATGAGGCAAATAGTTTGTATAAGTTTGATTGTAAACTGATGGGCCGGTAGTTAGATATATCCGAAGGGTCTCCTTTTTTATAGATTAAAATGATATATGATTCCGCCCATTCCTTTGGTATCTTTCTTTGGTCTAATATTGTATTAAAAAGGATTGTCAAAGGAGGTGTTAGTAGAGCTCTCCCTGCCTTGATTAATTCATTTGGTATATTGTCTGGTCCACTAGATTTTCCGTTCTTTAGTGACTCTATCTTTTTATTTATCTCCGAAATAGAAAATCTTTCTAAGCTTTGCAGTTTCTTTAATTCTGCAGGATTATTTATAAGAGTTTGATTATCATTATTTTGGTCTGAATAAAGGTTTTTATAAAAAGTTGTTGCAGTCTCTATTATCTTTGTTCTTGAAAAAACTTGTTTACCGCATGGTTTCTTTAGTTTGGGAATCCAGGTTTTTGTAGAGTTTAATTCTTTATACCCTTTTTTTAAGCCTCCATTGGCTATAAGATGCTTTTCTAGAACCTGCAATCTATGGTGTTCGTACTCTTCCTTTATTTTTTTATGAACTTTTTTGAATAGATCGCTTAACTCAAATCGTTCTTCATTTGAAAGGGGTTTCTTATGTAGTAATTCATTTCTTCTATCTAACAGCATTTTTGTCTCTTTGGAAATTATATTTTGTTTCGGATTTTTATGTTCTGTAGTTTGATTCAGGCTGGTAGTGATAATTTTCTTTAGTTTTGAGTAGTAGATTTCAATGTTCTCGTTTTCCGTAATATCGAAGGATTCTAAGTTACATTTCAAGGTTTTTAAGTATTGTTCTACTTCTTCAGACGATTTGAGTGTGATGGTGCTATGACCGTACTTGGCTCTACTTTTCTTATGTTTTATTAAGTGAAATGTACTTCTTACAAGTCGGTGGTCGCTAGGAAAATTGAGATGGTTTATTATTTCAATGTTAGAGAATCTTTCTTTTGCATTAGATAAAATGTAATCTAGTTGGCTCTTAGTATTTTTTGGTGAAAGCCATGTCCACATATTGCTGATTTTCTTTTTAAATATGCTGTTGATTATAGTTAGGTTATTTTGGATTGCAAATTGTACCAGTTCTTCACCTCTTTTATTTCGTTTGCCATAGCCGTACAAACCTAGGACTCTATCCTCTTGAGTTTTTGGTTGGCCAACACATGCGTTAAAGTCTCCCATCATTATGATTGTTCTATTGCTTTTATATAGAGCTTCTTGTAGTTGGTCATAAAATGTATTTATGTTTTCTTCGCTGGCATCACTTGTTGGTGCGTATGCTTGAATAATAGAGTATTCGGTGTTATGAAATTTTAGATTTAGCATACATACACGTTCGGAGATTGCTACGAAGCTTTCTATATTTGTTTTCAAATACTGTTTGATTAAGAATCCAACACCGTATAGACCTTTGGTCGTGCCGTAGTAGCAGAAAACGTGTTCGGTATCCTCAACTATACAATAACCAGTTCTTCGTATTTCTGATAATCCGACTATATCATATTTTATGTTAGAAATAGCCTGTTTAAATTCTATGAGTCTTGCGTTTGACAGTAGAGTTCTTGCATTGTATGTACAAATGTAGAGAGTGTGGAGTGGAGGGTTTTGGTCGTTTGTCCCCGCGGTGACCAGCCGAGTTGGGGAACTTGGTAGAGAGGTCACAGCGCTTCGTCAGATCTTGTGTTTCGACAACGTAGAGCTAGTAGCGGAGCTGTTTTCGAGTGAGGAGTTAGAATTACCTTTGTCTTGGTTTCTAGTAATAAACTTATTTATTGTACAATTTTGTTTTTTCGGTGGTTTTCTAACGCTCGACTGATTTATTATCAATGAAGCATTTTGAGTTTCAGGTGATACGGATAAATTTCTTTTGTTAGAAGCTTTGTTATTTTCGATTACCTGTTGGTTTTTATTGTGGTTTATGGTTTCTGGCAAAATTATTAATTTATTATATTTGAGGTAGGCCGTTTTCCCTTTATTTAGTTCTTCTGAAAGTTTTCCCGCCAACTTTTTACGTTCTTGGAGTACTTCTGGAGGGAAATCTTCCATTATATAGTATGGGGTTGACTGTAATGTTTTCTTCTGTTTTAAAATCTGAATTTTTATACTCATTACAGTGAAAGTGATAACAACAGGCCTTACTTTTCCTTCCTGTCTTTTTCCTAAGCGTTTAATATGTTCTATATTCCCTTCATTGAAATTTATTTTCATTTTATTTGTTATAATTTTTGTTAAGTTTTCTTGTAGCTGGAAGTAATTTCTTTCGTTTTCTTCTACTCCAAAGAAAATCAAATTTTTTCTTCTTAATAATCTGTCTAGCTGTTGTATCTGCCGCCCTTGATCTTCCACAGTTTTTTCTAAGATATTGTATTTGGACTCTAAATTTATGAACTTTTCATCTATGTTATCATTTATTTGTTTCGGTATTATTTGTTTCATGTCTCTTATCTCATTTGTCTGTTCTTCGAATTTTTGTTGTAGACTTTTAATAAGTGCTGTAAGTTCTTCCATATTGATTTAATATTTAAATTTGTAATCTTACTGCCCTCTGTTGGTAAGTTGGTTCAACTAGAATTTGAATAATTCTGCGCTAGATGGCGCTGATGCTTATATTCATTTAATCGTGATTTGTCAATTCGTTGTTGTTCGGCTTTATAGGTTATGATGATGATATTTATGCCAAATCTTACTCACGTTAATATTTCTTCTTGATTTTACGAAGAGTCCAATCACAATAGCTGATATTCGGTGTTTTTATTTTCCAAGATTGACGGATTCAACGGAAAATTTCACTGAGTTTGAGCACTGTTTTTGTTCAATTTTTTCACTTTTTGCATCACTTATTGTTCGTACTTCACTTTATTACAATAGTTCTTGGCGTACTAAATACTTTTCAAGAATATTTCGTATTAATTTCACCGATTTACTATTTTAAAACTTTAAATAACACAGAGCTGATGTTGACAGGGGCACTGCAGCGCCCTCTCCCTTAATATATAACTACCATTTATTCATTTATTACACAAAATATTACATCACCTGTCATAATATCTAACTTTTATGGCTGTCAATCATACAATGCTAAAGATCTAAAAATAAAACATTCTAATCATACTTTAACTCGGCCACACGTATACAGTGAATTAAGTACAATGTCAGCGGTACCTACTCAAGTTCGAAATGCGAAGTTATGCAAATTAATAATTTAATTTCCTTTGCGGTTCAGCTCGTAATAGGTATGACAGGTATAAAACTATAAAACTTTACAACTAGTGAGACTATGCAGTACCCGTTTTGTTGTTAGAAAACAGTTTTATTAGACTCTACAACAATCTACAACGTCTTAAACATACAACACTGGTTATTAAATACAATTTCAATATGTACTACTCATAAGAAGACCAAACGATGTTGCTTACTTAGCTTTCACTGATACAAAATTAATTTTTATTGCAACTTTTAAACTTTAGTCACACTCAATACTCTGTGAGAGCAGTGATAGCCCAGTGGCTTAGAAATCAACTTCGAATCGAGGGGACCGGGTTCGAATCCCAGTGGCACGCACCAATGAATTTGTAAAAAAGTTACGTGCGCTTTATGAAAAGCTGTTACGGTGAAGAAAAACATCGTGAAGAAACCTGCATGCCTGAGAGTTCACAAAATGTTCTCAAAGGCATGTGAAGTCCACCAACCGCAGTAGTGTGGTGAATAAAGGCATGCATCATTCTCATTGTGAGAGGAACCCATTACCAAATGCTAGGTTAGGTACATTTGGTAATGAGTTACAGACAATCATATCAGACTTTAAAGTATTAATGATATTGCCAAAACCAGATAATTTATAATCATACAATCTTTATGTCCAAAAATAATGCGATAATTTCATACTATCTCCATTTCTCTTTCTTTATTTTCACCCACAGTAAAAACTAGTGTTATGGTTTCTGTGAAAGTTCGTTTGTTTGATGTTGCGAGGCACGGCGAGAGTACTGTTTATTGCGTTCAAAGTTCATCAAAACGAGAGAGACATTGTAGTAAAAGTTATTATTCTAATGGGTACAAGTTCAGTTAAACCTGCACCGTCGTTTAACTCCATCTGTTTGTTTTATGATCAAGATATTTAGAGTGAATCTCTCTTGGGTAAAGTTTCTACAGTGGTGAAATGCAATGACTAGTTTTTAAAAACCATTCTAGTTCCCCAAAAAGGCACCTATCGTTGGCTCTATAACCCGCCGTCAAACAAAGAAGTTCTTGCATTTTGGTAGTCCCCTATTAACGAGTAGGTTACTAAGAAGAAAGTGTCCAACCCATGTCGGAGGTTTTCAAACTACCCATAGGGCCTCCCCCAGGGTTTAATGTCTGCTATCTAGCAATAAAAACCGGACTAAATATGCCCTTTGAAGCACTGGAGCATGCATGTAATATAATTTGCCTCTAGCGTTTAAGGGTTATGTCCGCTTAAAGCATACAACCTCAAATTTCCAAGAATCTCTAAGACTTACAAAGCAACCGTCCAGCTTTCCTGGTAGCTGTTTAAACCGCTAGAAAGTAAGGCAAATCCAATTGTGTTACTAAGGTTAGGTCTCGTTCGTTAACGGTGTGGTCGACCGCAGGATCCTTAGGTATACCCGTTGTACATAATATGCAGTTCTACTTCAACAGTAACATTATTCATTGTAACAAAGGTAAAATACTTGAAAGTAGACACTTTCACTGTATACCGGTCTATTTAATTATTTTGAAATAACAACCTAATTCATTCTACCGCGTAAACTTTGATTTCAAATTATGAAGTCACTTAACTAGATTTAAAAAATGTTTAATGCTATAATAGACACATTTAAAACGTTGAAACTAACCGCACCGATTTTTAGTAATAAATTAAATTAATCATCCCCCCAGTCCAGAAATAACGAATGATTGTTTACGGCAAATGAGGACGACAGTAGGTCTTTAAAATTCGTTTAAAATATCGATCCAACCACTTGTACTCGCATACCGTAGATTTGCGTACTACGTACTATAATACTTAGTATCGTAACAAAAAACCGAATACAAAAGTCATTGACCCGACTCAGACGTTTAACGCAAAATCAACATTATAGGTCTGAAAGCTTTAGACTTGGCACGTCTACAACGAAAACAATTTCTGTTTACAAAGAACGTGGTTTTTTGTAAACTTGAAAAGTTGAAAGCTAGGAAATTGTTTCCAGTCATTGGAAAGCTGTTATAAATTGTTATAGGTATGTATTATGTCTTTTTGTACTTTTAATCCAAGAGCTGTGAGAAATTTGTCGAGATGTGTTTGAGGCATCAACCATGTTGATCTTTGTTTAAAATCCCGTGAAAAGGCAAGTTATTTTCATTTACAAATATTATGTTGCAAGAGTTATAAAGTGCTCCAATCGAACTTGTACGATTTTATTTTTTAAATTTTATATTTTTATTATATTTTAATTTTATTATTATTTTTTGATATTATTTTTTTAATATTTAAAAAATAATTTTGGAGACCCCCGCCGATATTAATTGCGGCGATGTGAACCAGACTTAGTGTTCTTAAAAAGTGTTTTAATATTGTTAAAAATTTCAAAACGCTTAAACGCTTTTTTTGCCAAGAAAATTTATCATTTAGGGTAAAATTCCATTAACCGCCAGCTACTCGTACATCTGCAATTTTTGGTGTTCGGATATTACAAATAATCGATTCAACATGATTTTATGATCTCTCAAACACTTCTCGAAAGATGTCTGCAAGCTCTTGGGCTATTGTACCGCCCACTCGGTCGATGGTAGGTAGTAAAAAGCCGGTAGAATATCCGGTGTTTCTCAAAGTCTTCCGAGTATGTGAAGCATGAAATATGTGATTTAACCTACTTATCTTGAGTAGGAGATAACGATCGTGAGATGCGATGAGATTTTATCAATCAAATAGTTTTATTGGTACTGTAAAACGATTAAGAAACGATTTTGATGGGTTTCCGTACAATTGTGAATTAAAAATGTAATGACGTATTATTTTTCTGTTTATTGAGATTTTTTTGTTTCAATACAATATCAACTTAATTATTGAAAATGTTTATGATTTCTGTTATGCAATGGATGTACCTATCGTACGTACCTATAATAAGACTAAAACATGTCTTTTTTTTGATGAAATGTGAAGCCCTATCCAAAACACAACGATTTTGAGATAATTATTTGAATTTAATTGAAATTGAAGAAAAGTCACTTTTGTAGTCACTGTAAAGTTTTCATCAATAACAGAAAAACGAAATCCCAAAGTCATCAAGCGTATAATAGCGGCGGGTTCCAAATTATACGTAAAGTTGAGCGATTTTTTTTCCGCGCAGTTAAATTTCAATAAATCTATCAAAATCAGGGCGCCATTGAATCTCGGGGTAGAGCAGCATTACCCTGTAATTGGTTCGCGAGCAATTATTATAAAATTTGTCAAGTCAGGCGTTTGGAGGGGAATAATTGGGGACCGCTGCATTCCTGGTAGCGGGCTTCGGGCAGGAGAGAAAGCGATTGGAGCCATTTAATTACTGCTTCTACAAACGTGCATGTTAAACTAAACAATAAAATGAAAAAACACTTGATACTAAGGATTCGGGATTAAGGATTCTAAACACTTGAAACCTTCCCTCATAGGTGACACGGCTACACACGAGTTAAGTAGGAACAGGAATTGTTTAAATACAAAGCATTATAAACTTTTCAACAACGAACAAATAACGCCTTACACTCATGGCCTGGGCTAGGTTATGTTAGCACTCCCTGTATTTCGAGTGTCAAGATAAAATCAAGAATTTAATTTTTTATAATATTTATGCTGTGTGCAAACCACAGCGTCACGTGAAAATATCACGTACATAATTATCTTGTAACGTCTTCTACATTTTTGTCACGGAACAAAAACTTAATCTTATTTTACATTAACCTTCTCACTTGAGAGCTTAAAAGGGTTGATAACTTGACACTCTCATGAGTTGTGTCGCTAATTTCTGATATTTAATAGATATTTTCTCAACTACATTTTTATCAGATACGCCATTATTTTATCCAAACTGCGACCTCCGTATTGTATTAGAAAGGAGAGTATTGGAAAGTCTAAGGTTTATCGGTAGAGAGGCCTGTACCTATAAAATCCCTCAGCTTATAGCTTGAACCATCTCAAAGGGTACCCTGTTGACAGCATCTTGAGTGACGCCTCTAATTACTGGATCCCGTGCAAACGTCACTTAGCACGACACACCTCCGCTCAACAAGGAGTGTTAACGGTTATATTCTTAACTACATTTTTATCAGACACAGCCCGCATATTTGACTGAGCAGTAATAAATTTTAGCCTCAATAGTGTTTGCCTCAAATATTCGAAAGGAATTGCATTTTGTAGATATGTATTTAAAACTGCGTCGCCGTCTACGTCGTAGGTACTTAACCATCAATTTACCATTAGTTTCCCCATCCATCTTTGAAACGGGCTAGTGGCCACCCCGTGTCGGATGTTTTCAAACCGCACATAGGGCCTCCTTCAATGTAATTTTTTTTTCATTACACTATGTAATAAAACTGAATAAAATAACTGAACTTTCAATAAGAATTGATACCCAAATTATTTGTGAGTGAAAAATTGTTGCAAGTACTACATACTACTATGTACTAAGTAAGTATCCTTAAGGGGCGCTCCTATGTCCAGGATGTCAGTTTAATGGATGTCAGACTAATTACTTTAGTCGTCTCGAGAAAACGTAACAAAGCACTTAACGAAAGGTATTCAAGGACTTTCCAACCTTTTAGGGACAATTTCGCAAAACATTTTCAAGGGAAACTACATTAAAATCATTTAGCGGTAAATTGAATACGATCCTTCATAACGTAGCTTTTATTAAGTGACGTTATTCTAAAATCAATAAAATAGAAGATTCAATACATTTTTAAATATTTTAAATTTATTCCATATATCCCCGCGAGTTCATCCGCGTCGACGTTAGATTTTCATGCGGAGAGAAGAACTGTAAAAAGCACCTTATAAATTACTAGTACCTATGCCAAATGGACTCCATATCCGTCCTGCCATCTTTTCATAAAGTAGCATCTTAATTTTTACCTCCATCTCTGAATCGCCTTAATAAAGCGGCACCTTCCTCATAATTTCGGTTGAGTGGTATAGTATGGTTGCCGTATTTGAGGTGAACATCTTAGTCCTCATGAGTAGCAACGCCCCATACAAGTTTGGACGTTAGCTCAATTGACACTCATATACGATAAAAAAGAAAATATTTTAATCTTGACTACGCGAAACATTCCCAAAACTTGTGCTATAAAAATGCAGATTCGGGAAAAGTTTAGGTAAAAGTGTGCAATGTACAATACACCTGTTGTCATTAAAACTTTTCAGACGCACAACTAGCACGTTTGATTGTGGTGCCGTCTCTGCTGGTACGTCCCCTGCATATTTAATAAAATGCACTTTCCTTCCTTTCAGTACCCAAAAAACTTCATATTTATTATTATGTAACGTCATAATTTATACAAGCTTAAGTACAATCCTGGCATTTTAAGCCAAATAATTTATAAACCAAGTAACTAGGCGCACAATAAATTCATATAATAATATATATTATCTATTAAATTAAAAGATAATTATAAAAAATATTGATGGTTAATAATAATAATTATTTAATGGTTTACCTAAATCATTGAAATTAATTACTTATTTAATATTTTAGCTAATAAGCTTGTCCAAGCACTGGTTGTGGTATAAAAACACTTTTCCTAAATACTTATTATTTAAAATTTGTATATTTGCCTTATATCTCCCTCTTTCGTGTCTAAAAATTGGGTTTTTTAGAAAAACTAATCTTTTAATAACGAAATACTTTTAAACTTTTTAACGGTGACAATAAATTATATCAAGACAGTATCTAATAAATCCTCAACAACATCATCTACAACCTACACTTCAACAAATAATTTTATCGTAGCTTGCATAAAAATTTGCATAACTAGCCTTTTTATAGCTTAATATAATAGCCATATAGGAACAGGAACCTATTCGAGTCGCGTGATTTTCTCAAATTTCCCATATACTTTTTCTTGAGCGATGCAAAATGATAGGTTGTTATCTCCGGTGTGATGCAACTTTTATGTCACGGTGTTATTACGGGAAGGGATTTAATAGACAAATAGGTATTGTATGGTAGTAGAAGAGTACTAGAGTAAATACAGTAGCGACAGTAGGGTACTAATGTTGGTAATCTTCTACAAAAAACGGCGATTGTCCAAATGCTAAGAATTCGGTTACTTGAAAGATTGGTTCGAATTTCAGTGGCAATGAGCACAGGCACTGAGTGACGTTCTGGGTTCTGAATCAGAACTAAATTCAAAGGTCTACTTTTTCAAAGGAGAGAGAATCAAAAGGTAAAAACTGTTTTTTACCTCAACGTTATTTTATATCAATATTTATGTTGATAGTGATATAAAATAAGGTATCTTATACTCATACATATATGAACACTTGCATCTTATAGACATTTTCAGACAATTAATATAAAACCGTAAATGTATTAAAGGTTACATCGAGCAGTACGGTTAATGCGAGGCAGAGGTTATACTTAAAAGCTTTAATAAAGCAATTTCGTTTTATGCCGTTTAGTTAAGATTTCAGATAAGCTGTTTTGGAGTGACTAACGTGAACAAAACATGCGAACTTTACTTCAAGAAATGTGAAAATAAGCGTGAAAAATGTTTACTTCCAGTATTTAGTTGGTAAATGAAGTACAATTATGCCGTCATGGTACAAATGTGATAATTATAATGGGTCTAGATTTCAATTGTAATATTTTTATGCCTGAAATGTTTGGCAACAAAATATAACCTGCAGATGAACATAAGGTAGTGAATAATAATTATAAAAAATACGATCATAAAAAAATTTACCATAAAAATTATTAATGGTAATTTTTTTGACATTTGAATATAAATTTCCCATGGATGATGATCCTTCGGAATTATAACCAAATCGTTTTGTTAAAGCTCCTAACATTTTTCAATTTTAAATTAGCAACATACGATTCCCGCCAGTTATTTAATAGGAAAATCCGAGGCACAGAGTAACACTACCACAATAATACATTGGAACGTAATTCGAATCACAGAGTATAAACACTAACATAATAGCAAAGTGGAACATAATTTCATCGCCCGCAGTGCGCCAAACGACGGTGATCACTTTCCTCGACCGAAGCCATCTGTTTTACTTCCTCGCCGGCTAATTAATAATGTTTACGTGCAAACGTGTAATTATCTTGTATTAGCCGGTATGGATTTATGTTTGCTCTATGATCTATGTTTGTTTTGACTTTAGACTAGAGCTAAATGCAATTTTCAATTATCTGCGATGTTCTTTTCCGCAAATTGGTATCCAATCACATTAGTAAAGAAAATTAAATATGTACCTACTGTTAGATTCGGAATGAGGCGCTCTTAAATTTGCTATATAAATTTTTAGTTGAATAAAATCGTAATCTCAAAATTTTAAAATTACGAGTACTTTTATTCCTTTTCATTTTTTCAATTTCTATTTAAATGCAGACCGAAGGATGATATGATCAGTCAGTCAGTTTATTTTTCTTTGTTAACATAGAGCCCATACAGATTTCTATGCAGTTTTTTATTATTTATTTGTTTATTAGTATCTCTTTGAGAGAGAAAAATACTTGATCGAAGTGAAAAATATTTTTTACTTTTCATAGGATTAGTTTTTTCCCGGCATCTAAAATGTAACCTTATTGTAGTGTTGAACGCAGTCATCAATATTGTCTACGGCCACCCCGTCGCAAGCGGGTGGGCGGACGTTGCGAAGTATTGCAGTAATTTCTGACTCTGACGATCCTATTAAGTAAGGTTGTGTCGGTTTAAAGGTCATGTATTCTCTGAAACTTTAGGACGGAATCATCATTTATGAATTTCTTCTCTCTTTATCAAATTTAACTTGTAAAATTTATATTAAGTTTGAAGTGTTATTGAAGTATGTAGAGTTGTAGACGCTTGTTAATTAAATAGTTTTTTGAGAATAGTAACTCTTACCCTACTTATAGATTGCAGTTTTTTATCAAACCAAACTTTCGTTTAAACCGTGGAGTTAGATTTATAATAGGCAGTAAATAGGCAGTAGGTAAAGTTTTAGTCCTACCAGTGTTTAGCAAACAAGTAGGTATACAAGCACAGCCTTCTCCTCATACTTTACTTTATATTTTTTGTGTATCTACGAATAATAAATAATTAATAAATAAAAATGCATTTCAAAGACACTTAAATTTAAGCTTTATGCGCTTAATTATAAAGGTCACACGTAGAGCTTTAACGAAAGACGACATGGTTAATTTATTCGAGTATTATAATTGATTCGGTTGCATTCGGCTGATGTTATCGCAAACCAAACCGATTGCTTGCGTGCATGCAGTTACCACGGAGACTAATGGGGAGGTTTTTACACTACCCGACCGACCTTTAAATAAATTTGAACCTTATTGCTGTAAAAATAAGGTCTGTATAATCATTTTTGCAAAATTACATGACTATATTCGAAGGTATTGGAAGACGAATGAATGTTTCCATTTTTATTGCGCTTGCTGTAGCGAGTTATGATACCGCTTCAGATCGTACTGATGCATTACAAATGGTGGTAGTAAATTTTGAGTTTGCTGACGTTTATCGAATAAGCGATCGATGTGGCCGTCGATTAAGCAAAATACTGTTTGATGTCGAACAAAATTTGCAATGGAAACTGAAAACTTTGCCATAATTTTAGTAACAAAAGATAGGTACGTTGTATTTCACTGCATTGGAGCAAAATTATGGAGGCCAATTTTTTCTTTGATGTCTTTTTAGTGGTGTCTTGTTAGGACTTTTCTTCTCCATCGGATATCGGTCCTCCGAACCCTTGGTGTGTGGAAGATCTATTCGAGGTTCTTAATCATACGCTTCAATCGCAGTTTGGTACGACAAATCCATCTAAGTTGAGCCGTGATTTTACATTCAAATAGATATTCACGAAACTTGAAGGTTTTATTTCTGGTCTTCAATAAAGGTCACTACAAATAAAATTGTTTGTTTTTCCTTTTTCGCTGTGACAAATGACTAATTAACAACAGATCTCGCAGTCAGATCTGCAGTGAAGCCCATACATCACCAGGTCGAGGGTCGTGCGTCTCGTCAGCCGCGGCGCCCGAGGTGCGACAGTGAAAAGGTTAACTTTGAAAGTTAGTTCCGCTCTACGATCTTTACCATACGCTTGGATTATTGCGAATGTGTTGCTTAATTGCTTGAGATTATACTTTTGTATGGCGCATAGTATTTTGGAAGATAAATCTTTGTAGGTAGGTACCTTGAGGATCTAGTCCTGATAAACCTTAAACTGCCCAAATTTCTGCAAATAAATATTTTTCATTTTTATTTTTATTTCAGCTACTTGTGTCGGTGACGATTTTTACCTTACAAAAGGTTGCAGTTACAATTTTGAAGTATGTTGTTTGGGTTTATGTTTTGAAGAGCAATCCGAATTTGTTACTTCACCGAGAGGGCACCCGAGCCGCCATTTAGAATGAAAGAATCTAAAATCTAGTTCCTTATATGTATACAGCAATTTCTTTTTAATCCTACTGGACTGGACTTCACCTTCATATTAATATGCCCAACAAACTGACCTTGGGATATGTTATAAAATGTTATCCCAAAAGAAAGGAGTTTGTTATAACCGCGCCAAACCATAAACATCAGCTAGTTCTATGTTTGTCATAAAACAACAAACACATTTACCCGAGAAAGTGTCGACGATGTTAATAAAACATTAAAACAGCAGTAGGCCAGTGCCTACATTTTCACTTTACCCTTCAACCAGTGAACATGAGAAGACAAATCGCTCACATTAAACAATAACAGCATTAGGCTGCGATCAGTTTGGATGAGATATCCTACGAATACAACTCGTGCGTATACGTACGTTCACGCACGAATCCCGACCTTAGAAATACTATGGCAGCGCTCACACTGCCCGCGACTAAGAAGATGTATGAATAACAACCGCGACCTTAGCGATACTACGGGGTGCCACACTGCGCACGACTAAGTTACGCACTAGTTGCGCACCTACCAGTAAGATGTACCTACTAGTAACTCGCGTGCAGTATGAGCGTTCCGATAGTATTTCAAAGATCGGGATTGTTCGAGCGTGAACGTATGTGTACGCACGAGTTGGATTCGTACGAAATCGCATTCAAACTGAGCGCGGCCTAACAGCATTATACATAATACGTCATAATGCACCGAGGACGGGGCTGTGATAGAAAGCGCAGGCGAGTCACGAAGTGCCGGAGGAAAATCGCACAATAAATTGCTGCTCATAATTGCATACAATCGGGACTGTGACATCATTAAATGCCCCTGTAATTTCGGTGCGAAGCCAGGAAGCTCATGTGAATCCCAGCCTAAGGGGATTAAATTATGGAATTCTTACAAAGTATGCCAGTAGGAAGACGGTAACGTGTGTTTAAGAAGAAAAGGAAGTAGCTGATTTGTGCACATCAGAATATGTATGCTTATTACTTTTTAGTTTTAACGCCATCCTCAATAAAAATGTTCCAAATATGACACCTTAACACATAACAGTACGATTGCTAATAACGATATCGTCAGGAGTATAACAAGAATTGGGATTAATGCAAAAATAACAGTAACAAATGACGTTTTAAACAAAATCAAAAATTCATTACGTAATGACAATTTGAAGGAAACCAACAAACAACTTGTCTAAAAGATGAAGAAAAGAAAGTAAAAGAACTTTACTGAAGTTAACTTTGATCATGATTTGGGTTTGAAATGTATGAAGAAAAGCTTACTTAAAAAACTTGTAGAACTTTGAAAAAATGAGAAATGTTACTTAAGTTAGCATACCTTATATCAGTTAAAAAGATTGAATTTATGCCAATATAAAGGCCAAGTATGGAACTTAATCATGTATTTGAGATTGAAGGAAAACAATGCGGTTGAACTCCTTTAAAGAGAAATTACTTCAAAGTATGTCAGCTCTAAGACCACTACGTCATCTCGAGATATTGCAAATATGAACGAGCATGTGATCCTAACAAATTGACAACCAGAATTTTTCTTCACACAATTTAGAAGCAGTAAACGAGCATTCAAGCCACTTGATGATAAAGTATCTCAGCCCAATCACCTCCAAAATCAAACGTAAATTATCGCTGGAAATTACTCAAGATTCGAGCAACCCCTTATTATTTTCCGTAGTTGGCAAGGGCGCTCCCTACAACAGAAAGAATTGGTGGCGAAAGGGGCTAATGACTAACCCGTGAATATTTTCAAACCGTTCATAGGGTTTTGATGAGATGTATGCCGACGATTTAACGTGCATGGCCTCTAAAGCACTGAACTCAAGACTTTAATGGTTGGTATGAGATCATTAATGAACTCTAAAATAGGTAAGTTAGAAGCTTGCAAATTATTTGATTGTTATCTACATCAAATCGCATATTATTATAACGTGAAAAATATATTGTTTGAACTTCGTATTTAAGAAAAAATATAATAAAAGCAATTTTAAGTATGATGATTTTTCAAAACTACTGTCAGAGCTTGTTATTCAATTCATCCTTTGTTGCGTATTTCTGATAATCTTCGTGGCATTATCTATCGATTCGCAATGTTGTAAGTAATAAACAATGTACAAATATTTATTTAACTTTTATCTGGTCTTATATATCTGAACTATGGTAACCTCTGTCTTTTGAATTATTGATATAATGTTATATAGAGTTTCTGAACTATTATTCTGTTACGTAATTGGATGTTTTCGCAGTAGTTCAAGGCCTTCGGTTCATGTTGGACCTAGAAAGTGTAGTAAAAAGGTCAACCTAAAACTTATTACTGAGCAATTTCGCTGAGTTTACTTTAGTTTAATTTCAGTTTCGCCAAACATTGCCACACTGGTTCGAAATTTTAATATATCCAATGTATTAAAGCAATCATAAGATTGACAGGTACAATTTATTTGATCAGTTCGTTGATTATACATATTATTATCTCTTTTCACCTACAGCCACGCCCATAGTTAATTACCTGAAAGCAAAAGAACACAAGGTCAGATGTTTCACAAGGAAAATTAACAAAATTCGCAACACTTAACAGCTAATGTTGTTACGCTTCCATTGTATATGAAAAGAAATTAAATTACCAATTGTTTGTTATTAGATTCGTAAAATTTTATTATGTTTCTATTGTCACTAAAAGGAAAATATAACAATGAGCGTTACTGCAACGTTACAGGCGGGAGGTATTACGTAAAGTTTGAATTAAGTATATTTTTTGTATAAGTATTTTTGGATGTCACAGCCTAACTATGAAATTTTTTTAAATCAAAGTTTCTTAATTGTCCGAGCAGTAGTAGTAACATCTAGGTTATTGTGTTCGACGAGATTAAATATTAATTTTAATAAACATTTGTCAGTAACCCATTAATGACCCACTACAGGGTCGGGTCTCCTCTCACAATGAGAGCGATGTAGGCCTTAGTCCACCACGCTGGCCTACTGCGGGTAGGCGAACTTCACATGCCTTTGAGAACACTTTGTGAACTCTCAGGCATGCAGGTTTCCTCACGATGTTTTCCTTCACCGTAACAGCCGGTGATATTTAATTTTATAAATCGCACATAACTTTTTTACAGTCATTGGTGCGTGCCACTGGGATTCGAACCCGGACCCCTCGATTCGAGGTCGAATTCTAAGCCACTGGGCTATCACCGCTTAATAAACATTTAAATAAATTTAAATAAACATTTTCAATATGTCCTCTTTAAGATTTACTATACAGGGGGACTTCTGAAGGATATTCCATCAGGTTGCGCCAGTACCGGTTGGTATAGATACCATCTACCTATTGACAACATTGAAAATTGCTGCTGGTTTTAATTACCCCTAAAAATTAACCCTTACTAAACTTGCAATCACACTCGTTTACAAGAGGGTTTTTTCAAAACTCACTCAGCGGCAATACGCCAAGTCAAGTTTTTAAATATATGCAACTAACAATAGTACGGTCTGTACGAACAATAGTTACGTGTTGCTGCAATGTGAATGACATGCACATTGTCTAACATTCTCATGCACCGGGTAACCCCGTGTGAAAAGCGTAGTATTGTTGCACGGTTCTACCGATGCAGAATAGTGATCGCTGATTTCCAGTGAGTTTCATGAGCGATTAAGCTTGATAATCGTGGATTGAATGGATTATAATGGAATAATTAACACGCGCTCAGATATTAACACGAAACATGCTACTGTTTTCTTTATTGATGTTATAAATTAACAAAAAATGTCTTCGTTTGTGATAAAGGGTACCGAGAATAGAATGATTTACATCTATAGAACTTAACCGTTAACCAGCGACAGGATTTCGTTAACAATTTCCTCCTGAATTCTTAAAAGTAGAACTTTTTCCCTTAGTGTTGCTCGTGTCAATATGAGACGATAACTGCTTATCTGGTATTTTTTAAAGTTATATAAAGCCTAGATGATGAAGATCCTCCATGCAAGTAATCTTAAAAAAAATTAAAGCCAATGACGTAACTTTCCCGACATTTTCTCCTCACTACATTTAACCCTTTATTGGGTACAACGATTTTCAAAGATCGTGATCGTCCAATGTTATTTAACGTTTAATGCCACAGTAACATTATGTCGGTTCGCCACCTACCACCTACCACCTACAATTACTAGGAAACTGATAAGTGGTGTTATGTTCGTTCGTACCTGCGGAATGCGCTGACAAGGCAACTCAGGTAAGATAGAGTTCAATTTCAGTAACTTCCTAGTATTTCGTGCAATACAGTAAACTAGAAAATGCCAATTCAGAAACTTTAATATACGTTATATGGTGGGAACGAACTATTACATCGATTGTATCAACGGGTATTCGTAACTTATTGTTTAAATGTTAGTCGCCTTGTAAGAAATATTTTAACGGTGTTTTTGAAGAATTCTGTCGTAACCCTACGAAAATAGGGAAGAACGAGTACACATGCGAGGTAAGAACGAGCCTGAAAAACAGACTGTGGGGGATAACAAATCCAGGTGGTGAGGAATATGTAAATCTTTGGCGGGTGTAGACAGTATGTCGCACCTCATTATACATATACGAGTTTTAATTTATTCTTGCAATTGTATGGAAAACCTGTAGGCATATTATATTCTTCTTACGTCTTCTAACGTGCATTGGAGAAGCTTGATAGGGAATGTACATACTGCTGTGGAAGATTTGAAGATAGACCTAACTCAGTAGTGGGACTATAAGCTAAAGCTAAAATACATTTCATTTACCAACAACATTTTCAAATCTTAATTCACTACCTTATTAGTCAACCGCAGTTGAAGAAGTATGCATTTAAATAAAACTACAGAAGATTTTGCGTAAGTATCTACTTATTTTATAATGACACGAAAAACTGAACCATACGGATGTAACATTAATGAAGACATCACGTTCCCATACATTTACTCACGTAGAGATGAGATCGAACGACACACAAAAAACGCGAATTGTTTTACAATTTCCTTTTGGTACAGTCAGCTTCATAAATTAGGCAACAAGGCAATCACACTGCACATTTTTATTTTATGACCGCGATCATTTTAATTAGCTATTGCCTGCAACCCTTTTATGATCCACTA
This sequence comes from Erynnis tages, assembly GCA_905147235.1. Lineage (NCBI taxonomy): Eukaryota > Metazoa > Arthropoda > Insecta > Lepidoptera > Hesperiidae > Erynnis > Erynnis tages. The sequence continues at coordinate 2,589,195 of LR990076.1, forward strand.
TTGGGCATGGGTCTCACCCACTCTAACATGAGGAGGCCTGGGGCATACTCCACCACGCTGCTAGAAACGGGCTAGTGACTAACCCGAGTTTATTTTTTTCCCATAAGGCCTCCGACAAGGTTAACGACTGCTATCGTATCGATAACAACGGGGGCCAGGCTTAACGAGCCCCCCAGAGCCCTCCGACGACGCATGGAAAATCTTTTAACTAAAGTAAAAACAATGTGTTCAAAGATAAGGTGTTACTTTATTGGCATTTTATGGGTAAAAACAAATAGGTAGTTATTCTAACAACGTACGTAGGTAACACTTCAAATAATACTCGTAATTAAGCCATGTTCTAAACGTGTTATGCGATATGATAATCTCGTTATTATGTGATGCTCACTGTATTCTAATACCGAATTGAAGTAAGCTCATCAATCAGCCTTTCGGAACTTGCGTGCAGACTTTTAAACCAAAACCAAAACACTGTAAGAGAAAACTAATAACACGCTAATATGACCCCATTTACAAAGACAATAGGGTCAAAATTGTCTGCAAGAAATTTCGTTTGGTTGGGACTCCTCTCACAATGAGAAGGATGAAGCCTTAGTCCATCACGCTGGCCTAATGCGGTATGGATTTTAACGAATTTCTATCGTCTTGGTCTGCAGTGGTAACAAAAACTGACATACTGATTTGGTATTTCCATAAATAAAACTGAATCATAACTATCATTGGTAAACTTATTGTTATTTATCATTTCTACTAGTAATACATTTTGCAAATAATACGGAAGGTTAAGGTAATAATCTAAAGGTCTTTTTTGACTAATGTTACACGGAATAAGGAAAAACATTTGCAATTATGATTAAATCTGCCCGATAACAGGCAACAGTCAGAGGATAAAGATTAAATTTGATTGTTGCAAAACGACCAGTGAATGTTCTATTTGTCAATGACAATGGAATATTTATCGAAATTTATATTATAAAATAATATTTTACGCCTTTATGGAACAAATATTTATTAACAACAATATAAATATGATTTTAAAATGTTTAAACATAACGCTAAGGTACATTTTTATAGAAAGTAACATAGCTGTAAGGGAACGGAACGGAAAGAGAGAATGTATTCAGGTGATTAGCACCTAATATCTGAATCTAAGCTACTAAAGTTTCAAAAAATTAATTTGCTCCATCAAAAAAACTTAGAATCATAAGTACAGCGATGGCCTAATGCGGGTTGGTGGACTTCACATGCCTTTGAGTACTTTTTTTATGATCACCGCTTACCTAGCATCATATTGATATTACGTACAAATTCAACAATAAATTCAACAGCGTAAAACGTTTTCAAATCAATTATCTCAATTACCAACGCCTCATCTCACTTTCTAAGCGTCCGATGATAACATTACGAGAACATTACCAATTCAAAAATTGGGATCATTATAACTGACCTTTCGCATTATGATAGGGTTCAAGTAACTATTACGGATGTTCACGTAAGAATAACACGTGTGTGTTGTAAGCTTCAAAGTCAACATAGCGGTGCTTGAACAATAGTACGATTTTTTGCCGTTTTTTGCCAATTAACACTGGTATTAACAGTTATACAGCTTTGTTTGAAGCGGTACCGATTGTTGTGTAAAATCCTTTAAGGCACCTTGCACTAAGATATGCGTTACTAAAATTAGCTCAATACTTCAAATTTCAATCAATATAAATAGGCTGCTAGAACAGAAAATCGCCGAAAATGACGTATTAGTAGGCATATTTTTGTCTTGGAACAGAATGGCTTTCAAAGACAAATATGTAGTACCCAGTATTACCCATAATAAATTGTGATCGAGGTTTTAAATTATTCCTGAGCAAACCTAATCTTAAAACAATCAAAACTAGCCGTTTTTGTATGATTGTGTTACAAAAATCTATACATAGAACTGTCACAAAAATATTGATTTACTTATGTAGGTATTTCTTTACTTTACTTTTATGTATTTTTTTCTTTGACTTTTTATCTTTTTAACAAACGTAAAAAAAGTAGAATAAGGACTTTGAAATATACCTAGTAGCCATCACGCTTTAATTAAGAGTATTTTTTCAATAAAAAAAATCATTTTACTGTCGCAATAAAAGACCGTGCATATTAAGTGGCCATTATTCTTTTTTTTTTTTTTTTAATCTTTATTTTAAGGGAGTTTGGTCACCTAGTGGCTATGTCACTCCCGTAAGTAACAAAATACAAATATATATTGGGCCATTATTCTGTGATTCATGGCTGTGCATCAAAACTCAGTGTAATGCGACGAAATGCAAAAAACATAAAACGACATGTTTGCGATACGAGGGGGCTGTTCGTGTTTGGACCATACAAAAAGTACGAAAATGATGGATGTATGGGGATACTTTGTACTCAGCATTATGCAAACTTTTTGTGACACCATTGGGTACGGGTATAGAAAAGGAAGAAAACAGAACGGCAATGATAACACATTTGTTCCGAAATACGTAGGTAGCTCATTTATGCCCCAAACATATTCTGTCTCTGACGCATGTGAAGACCACCAACCCGCATTAGTTCTCAAAGGCATGTGAAGACCACCAACCCGCATTAGTTCTCAAAGGCATGTGAAGACCACCAACCCGCATTAGTTCTCAAAGGCATGTGAAGACCACCAACCCGCATTAGTTCTCAAAGGCATGTGAAGTCCTCCAACCGGCATGAGGCCAGCGTGGTGGACTAAGGCCTACATCCTTCTTATTGAGAAAAGAAATTCAACCCTGCAATGGATCACTGATGGGTGTGGTCCGTAAGGCAAGTTTCTCGTCACAGATAAAATAAAATTTTATTCGAATTTTGAACAAAGCCCACTGCGCGCCATTATCGTCCCCGACGTATTTAAACACGTCAAACTGTATAATTATTTCAACAGATTACCGTTAAAATGTAAATCTGTCGTTTTAATTAACGTAACTGAGGTAAAGAGGCAATTAAACACCCAAAATGAGTTCCACAAAGGGTCATAATTCAACGTGGATTTTGTAAAAACGCAGTTAATGACAACATTTTGATAAACAAAAATACACCTCTACTTCTTAACATGACATACTGGCTATAGGATGTTTTGACGTGCAACCCATAAAGGAAAATCTTATGTATCCAGAGTTGGGCAAAAGAGGAACTGTTGCGAAATCTCTACATTTAAGAGAACGATTTATAATAATATAATTAATTTAAGTATATCCAGTGTATAAAAACGCGTAGGTGGAATTAGTGTTGGAAGACTCTAATTAGAGCAAAGTTAGTTAAAGATAATTCTTAACGTATTTTACACACTAAACAAGTATAATATTATTATTATACTTAATCTACGGCAAACCAATAACAGTCGGCCGTCTATTAGACAACATAAGGCGTCCAGGATTAAGTAGGAAATCAAAAATACTTTTAATTTAGCTATTATCGAATTAATTGTGGCAATAAAAAACTCTGCATTACGTTTGATAAGCACGTAAGTTCACTGTTCAAATCCATTCAAATGTACAGTGAATATCGTGCAATGTACTATTACGCCCACCTGATAAATTACAACGATGACCTTAAATAAGAAGTTCAAACCCTGCCAAATGTCATGAAAACCTTCCAATTCGACAAATCGGACGCTAATTGAAGATAAAGTATTATTTTATGGCGCCATTTGCACAGTAATTTACGATTCACGTAAACGATACTTATTTAACCTCAAAATTTAATTAAGTAGGTAACTAGGCGTTAAATCCGCCTATGCATAATAAATACGATTCATAGTTACCTAGATGGAATTAAATTAGATAAAATTTGTATTAAACATACGAGTTCGTATTAAATTGCATCGCAATCGATATAAATATCATATTAAAAAATGATCCTAACATCCCTAGTCCATCTTTACGGATCAAACTTTTTGATGCACAAGAATCACTGTCTGTCGTTACCAACTCAACCTAAAAATATCACAATCCACACCTCACCTACTATGGCACTAATTTAAACACCAATAGGTGATGTTATGTCGAGCAATTACTGATCAAGCTATAAGATTATAATAAGCCAATATTTTCTCTACTTATCCGCATTGGAGCAGCGTGGTGGAATATGCTCCAGGCCTCCCCCTGTTGTGGGAATCGTGCCCAACAGTGGACCGTTAAAAGGTTGCAGACTTTCTCCGCATAGAGGAGAAAATATCAAACATAGTGCTAGTGATAATCAGACCACTCTTATTCAGTTTCCCTGCTTATCAGAGGAGCACAAAGGTCACAGGTCTGTGAGATCTGTGAGACCACCCAAGTGTGAACGGAACTGTGTTTACTGGGTGTATCGGATTTCCTATCGTTATATTGTACCTGCAGTATGTTACCGATATTCTTCTTAAAAATATTTACCTAGCTATTGTGTAAACCGTTTGCAGGACTGACAACCGAGGGGAAGGTAGGTCCGATCAGGTGGAGTGACGACCTGTAGAAGACAGTGGGAAACCGTTGAATTCATAGCAGGGCCGTATGAAATGGCGTTGATGAAGGGAGGTTCATGTCCAGCAGTGGGCTACGAGTCTGAAAGGAAGGAAGAATGTAAAGCACTGCATTATGGACACTTACGTCTGACCTCACATTCTTTCTGAGGCCGTATGCGGGTACGTTGCTACTCTATGGACCCTGAGCATCGTCACAAATATAGAGTCAGACAACCAAATTTCCCTAACCGAAATACAAGACGTGAAAAAAACACTATTCCACGGTAGATTAAAATGATTGCGCTGGGGTAGGTTCCAACATGAGCTACAATACCTCTACCATTAGTACTTATTATATAGAGATATCTATACCTATATCATTCATGTATCGCAAGTTCGCTATTCATTTTCAGCAGCTGTTTAAAGTTTTCTTCGATGTTACAGAGATTAGGCCAACATTATTCGCAGTTTAACATTAAAGTATCTAGTAAAAAGCTTGAAATTCCAAGATTTTTCCTTCCTTTCCTTCTAAGATGATTCACGCTTTCTAACTAAAGCTTTAAAAAGATCCAATTAGAAGTCTTAAGAAATGCAAGCCAGGCAACTTTAAAATGCGGAAACTTAAATCATTAATTAGGGCTGATTATAATCTATCAAACCGCGTTCGGTAAACTTTTCGCTACAAATGCCAAAAACTTTTCTTTTCATTTTACGGTGGTTTGCTACCAACTTAGTTCCTGGTCATTGAACTTAGTTCCGCGTTTAAATCGAAGCTATGGACGCGAATTTTCTTTACATTTTCCTGGCATTTATCGCAAATTTCCGGCAAAACTTAGATTGAATCGTATAGGCTCGAAACTTGGATGCATTCACTCGATTTAACTTTGAGAAGCGTCGGAAAATGTATTGGCTTCGTACACGCTTGCTTCGATGCAAGTAGGTACTGTCTTTGGTTATAAGGGCGAAGTAAAGGAAGTTAATTTATTGGATGCGCTTGAAACTTGCGGAATAAATTAAGCTTATGATACTTTGCCAGTAATAGGGTTGTGGCTTCAAAATCAATTGATATATTTTTGTTTTGAACACTTCTGTGAGCGGTTATGCGCCGTTGCGGAGGTCATGGTTTCGATTACCAATGGAGCAGAGGTTTGAATAATCAGTTTAAATTTCTCTTTCTGGCCAGTAACCCATTAATGACCCACAACAGGGCCGGGTCTCCTTCTCGTAATGAGAGGGATGTAATTAGGGAATCCTAATTACAATTTTATTCTGTTATCTCAGAAGCGACATGGGATTAATTGATTTTTTAAAAATCCCATTTTAAACCTCAAGTCATTTTCAGCCTTTTTTTCAATCTTAAGTGTATTAAACTGTGTCATACTTAGTTTTCTGATCCGTGTAATGAAATCGATAGGAAGCGTGCACTATCGGTGTCACCTTTCAACCGACGCTACCGTGGGCTACCGTGCTACACCCGGATGCTAGACATACCCGCCACAACCAGCGGTTAGGAATCAGACGCACTCAGTATCAGTGCCCCCAGCATGAACACTATCGTCAAACTATTCGTGTAGTAGACGTGTGCCATTAGTATCTATGGTAAGATGTCAGACAGACTGACATATTATGACTGACGTTTACCTGTATGAATACTTTAACGATAGTGATTTTGCACACGGTACTAATCAGTGTCCTGACCATGAACATTATCATCAAAATATTCATAATTATATTTAACGTCTGTCATTAGTATGGATAGACTGACATAATTAAGACATACTAATGTCTGTCTCACGGCACTGTATTTGGCCTCTAACTCACTACAGATTGATGAAAGCATATATACCATAGAAATATGAAATAGATAGAACGGCTATGTGGGTAGGGCATGCGTACTCCAATAATAAGCTAAGTTGAGCGCATAGTCTGTAGCTCATTCTATCTTTCTCATCACATTAGTTAATAGCACGCGAACATATGTGAGTCACGGTGACCGCACGCAATCAGATGGTATACATTCCCATCCACGTCTAAATTATAAAATCAAAACCTTATAAACAAAAAGCAAACACCGTAGTGTGAACTCACCGTTAAGTGAACTAATAGATATTATCGTAACCTGACCGTGGAACGAAATATTCTCACGATCTATAAACCGCAGGACTAAATATAGAATCGTTCAGCTTTATGTTATTTGTATTGAGGTAATAAACGTCTTTTATTCAAATGTAATTTTATCGACCTGCCTCTTTGATTTATTTCGTGAATATTTATGTATGCATTGATCCGGTTGCGTGTCACGATAGACTTTTTATGTTAAGTCCCGGTACAGTCCGTTAAGTGTTAAGTCCGATACAGGTCATAGTCCACCACGCTGGCCAATTACGGGTTGACGGACTCAAATGCCAAAATTATGGATGCTTTACATTATGTCACGTGCTGTAATGATTTTTTATTGTATATTGTTATTACAGTTAAGGAATAAACGGGCATGTAGGACACCTTCGACCAACGTCAAACAGAGAAGAAATCCTATCGGAGGTTGAACGCGGGTACCTACTTTGCTACACGTGAGGACTAAGATATTAAAGGTATTCATCACAAAAAAAGTATTAAGAAATACATTGTGAGGAAACCTGCATGTCTGAGAGTTCTCACGATCTCAACGGTAGCTAAGTCCACTAAGCCGTATTAGGCTAGCGTGGTGGTCTAAGGCCTTCTCATGGTGAGAGGATACCTGACCCTGGAGTGGAACGCTTATGGGTTACAGACAACCAAAATTCCAGATATAAGAACCGTCAACCAAACAAAGAAGCGAACTCTTATACCCTATTATGTTACTATAGATTACATCATAAACCACACACGTTATACCAAGCATTGGTTACAGAGAGATGGTGATGACTGACAATAGAACACTTTCTTCCAAGACGAACAAAACTGCGAACCACTCAATCAACTAAGTGTCTGCACATCTTTTCATTCAAACACTGCTTCTCAAAGTATTCTTACATTAAACGCATATATTGAGGTGGATGAATTCGATAGTTACCTAATTAGTTACTATACAGGAGTTTGAAAATGGGTTGGTTAAAGAAATACTTACTTACAATTGTGTTAGCTGATTTCCTCAAAAAAGTATCTACTTAGCAAAATGAATAAATTACGAGGGCTGTGTTAACAGGGTATTACATAACAATAAAAATAATGATGTACTTCCATCTTCCTTTAGCAATATGATACGGTGAACTATTTCTCTTGAAAACTTTCGTACGTGGCTGTTCATAGAATTTACACCAAGAAAGTTGATTGCGTTTTCCGTCTAACGATTTTATATTTATTGAATCTTTTCCTCTTGTATACGAGTGTATGACTCAACTGTAAGGTTGCGACAATATAGCTTATAACATTATCTAAAATTAATGAATTATCCATAATTTAGCAAAATATTTACCAAAGTAAATGAATAGTAGGTACAGTAATACCCCGCTTTACGTGCTTTTGAATTTACTTACATACAAAACTGTTAAAATCATTAATAACAAAACGTTAGTGAAAAAACATCTATGAATATTGTGAAGCATCTTTTATGCTTATATTAATTATAATTACAGATCTTAACTTTGACAACCGACGCCTATTACAGACAATCAAAGTCGTTTAAGACGTGTAATTACCGACCGTGTTGAATGAAAAACAGTTTAATATTTTTAATGCTCAATTAACAAAGAATAAGATTGAATAGAAAGCACTCCTGTCTATAAAGTCACGAATCTCGATACCAACAAATTAAATCTTATCGAAGCAATTATCATCGTTATTGGACATAAATTATTGTTATAATTATTGGGTTGTTTATTAGAGGTCCAGGTTGCAATAAAACTTAGGTTATTAAACAGGAAACGGTAGCAATTTATTTGAACCATCTCACGAGCTTACGAGCTTTTTGCTATTGATTTTTATTACAAAACGGTCGATATTTAAAAAAAGAAGGTTATAGGTTATTAAAGGTACCCCGAAAAACTATCGTAAGTAAGCCAGTATCATTAGTAATAAAGGCAAAATTGTTACCTACAGATTTCATTAGTGAAACACATTTTAAAATAAATAAGTAAACAGATTTTAATTTTAGACACATGTGACCATAAAAGTTAGTATGAACCAACAATATATCAATGAATCACAACAATATCACATCACGCTCAGAAAATACTGTATTCACTGCACTATCAGTTGTCTATCAAATTCAACAACCAGTCGCATGAATACTTAACAAAAAGTAGTAAATAACACTCGTTATCAACCACAGAGCTGTCTCATATCAAATATTCTTAAGGAAAGTGGTGTTTCTTCAAACAGTACCATCGATAAACGAACAGGTTTACCACCGGTCCCTATTTAGCCATAGAAAGGGATTATATTTACGTAACAGATTAATATAATGCCTGTAATAATGTGGCGAGAAATAATGCATTCGAATCGATAACGACCCATGTGATTGGTGTGTAGAGTTACCATATTTGCATGGAATAGTCCATTATAATTTGATTTTTTCCCCATGATTCGGATACTTATCTTTCATTTAGTTTCTTTTTTATGAATTCAATAATTTGCAAAAATCTGTCGAACCTGGTAAGTCTAGCCCAAAACATTTAATTAATTAGGATAAAAATTACATCCTATTTAATTTAACGTTTTCGTATAACAGAACGCTTTGCAAGCTTCTACTCGCGACATCACCTTTTTGGACTTTAGTTTAGTATTTGATCCAAAGAAAGAGAAAACCATGATAATGTATACCATAGGGGGTACACCCTATATGGTATGGTACGCAGATCAAACTAAGTATCTGTAGTAATAAACTCATACAAATCTGTTTACAAAATAATCCATTCATCCCTATGTGACAAATTAAAATTAAACTAAAGAAATAGTACGTCAAGATTTGGGATCCAACCTGAAATTCTTATCCGGACTTTGTTTACTTAATGGCTACCCTATGCGTGTGAGAGTTAGATAGAGAAGAGTCTTGTCATCGGGCAATCAAGAACTTATAAAAGCAACATTTTTCCAAATGTAGGGCGGCCTTTTGGTCATCGAAATAAGGTTCAAATTCGTATGTCGTATTTAGGATGAAAGCTGAATAAGTTTGTTCTCAATGCGTTAATAGATACGTCGGCGGCGTGTAATAAAAACACATTATTCTGTAATTGCTATAATTTTATTGCTTTCAATCGAGAGCCCTTTGGGCCTGCGAAGCTAGAGGCGACGATATTTTATAAATAATCGATGTAAATCCACCTCGTTAGCGATTTTATCGACTTGCGTAATTATGTGAGACGTAATCGCACAACGATGGAAAGATTTATCGATTTATCAGTCAGTGCCAAGAACAAATTGTTTTTATGAGGCGATTATGGTGAAAGTCAACTAAATTCAATAAAATTTAACTCATCTACCCAATTGATGGGTACTTTGAGACATCATTACTGAAGTCACTTCTAACGTTTATCCACACGTTGGTGGATGGGTTGCGATTCCTGATGATTCATTTCCTTCCCTAAAATATTCCTACATTTCATATTTATATCTTCTAAGTAACCGAAACATATAAAATCTAATTGTGATTTGCTTTTAGGCGGTACGAGAAAGGTACCTTTTGAGTGTTTGCCGGCTTCAAACACGCAATAGCCCAGCGTTGCGGACTACAGCCTTCATCCTTCCATTATGCCATGATACCTCTGCAATATCTCAATTATTATAGTTCCTGAGGTACCTACTTAATATTCATCATTCTTTCTTTATAACTTTTTTACTTTCTTTCTTTCTTCATTGGGTCACTATTGTGTTGACAGTCTTACCAATAAGTACGTTTTGCCTATCGACGTAATAAAATTTAATTCCCACGAACAATAATAGAATCGAATAGAAAGCTTTCACTGATTACCGATCCAGGTAAGTTCGTCCACACAATGGCACATTACATTACATGGACCGGTTGCTAAACCATTACAAATTAAACTCCTCAGCTTTTTATTGCACTATCAACTTCGAGAGGAAAAGCAAATGTTGCAAGTTCCTGAAAAGTAACTTCAGTAACTCGTCAAAAGTATATCTAATACTGAATTATTCACTTGAAATCATTTGGGAAGCTTGTACAAATGGAAAGTTACTGATTTTGGTCCAATTTAAATATATATTTGGGATCAGTCATCCAACTTTCGTTTTAGAAATTAAGCTCGGAGTCAACTTGGCTTTAATTTATTTGATTTGCGAATGTAAAAAAGCAAATTGAAAGTCCTCTATGTAATACGATAGATTAAAATTGGATTGGACAATCATCAGTGGTTATTAAAATGTAACAGGAAGGAACTTAAAAGTTCTAGTCTCAGTAAATAAACCAAGTATCATCCCCCTAAAAGCATCTTAAAATTCAATGTAAAATAGCTTATATAACGAAGAAAACTATGTATCTACGAAACAAAATAAGCGACGAAATTCCAACATTGCAAATAAAACACACACACTTTCGCGATGAAATTCCACGTTCGGTAACAAAATTGAAAAACAATAACTAAAACTGTATTCCCACGGCTAGAAAGCCAATCACCAATAGTTGTACACAATAGCACATAACTGGTCACTCGATACTAAGCGAATTACCTCGCATACGGGTATCGATATCGCCTCCACGATTACGAACGAGTTTAATAAATCGAACTGAACTTTTACATAACAACAAACCGATTGGGAGAGAAACAAAGCGAGAAAAAACAAAAATGTATGAATAATTTAATTTTTTTAGTTTAAATTTTCTTTTTTTAAATTGTTTAATATTTAGGTGGTTTTTTAATTGGTTACAAAATCGGTCCAGCGGCTTTTATGTGATGGAGTAAGAAATAGTCTGGCTATTATTAGTCTGGATAACATTTATAATATTAGTATGATATTGTTTGTCTGCAGATTCCATGATCCTTGTCCTAGAAACCACATTCCATGACAGAAGGGATTGTTTCAATAGGTTTATTTATGGAATCAATACTAGTATTGGGCTTACGCAAATACAGTTAAATTTCATAAATACAATGGACATTGTAATTCGAATTAAAGCAAGCTCAAATAATTTTGTTATAATCGAATGGCGACCACGTTTAGGCAAAAGGAGCGCAGGCCTACCAGGTGGACTGATGACCTGAAGAAGACAGCGGGAAACCGTTGGATTCAGAGGGCCCAGGACCGGGCGGAGTGGCGTCGATTAGGGGAGGCCCATGTCCAGCAGTGGACTGCCAAGGGCTGAAAGGAAGGAATCAAAATGAAACGATTCCCTTATTATTGATAGAGGATATAAGATATTGCTTGGTTATTGATTAATTTTAAGTTTTTAAGCAAATTATTTTTAAGTTTCAAATATATCTACTATTTTAATAATTATTTTGTTAAAATTCTATTGATTAATCAAGTCAATTAAATATATAATTAATTAAGGAATTAGTTAACCTATACCCTACTTATTATTAACGCCACACAAATACAAAAAAAATACTGTCAAAAATTTCACGGCTCTACTATCGAAGGTTTCATTATTATTTCATTAATTACAATTATTGTAAGTAATAATATAATTTTTCGCTTTCAACTGACAAGGGCAATTAACGTTTCGTATTGTTTCCAATTTCATATCTCATTGCTTGTTCAGTTAAGGAATTTCGTCAAATGAGACCTATTGTCACGCTTAGTAAATAATTGCTAAATCATAGAGAAATATCAGTTGAGCCTTGGTGATCGCGCAATCGGAAACGTAAGATTGGATTGGGTCTCGTTAGCTACATTGTAAGGTTGTAACTGCTCCATCTGGATATAAGAGATATCTAAGACATCTTGAAACACACAATGAGCGGAAGTTATAGTTTTCAAAGATAATTTTAGCGTATTATGTAAGTAGCTTATCTATACCGTCTTGCTGGTAGCGTTGGCTTTAAAATGTTCGGATTCAAATAATTATGACTTATCCGGCCTATGTTAATACAGGTTACATTTTACCAGATCACTAAATTTCATCTAAACCTGTTCAGCCGCTTTTGCGTGAAAGAGTAATAAACATCCATCCATCCATCTACCCCTACTCACAAACTTAGTAGGATAGTACCGATTATGAAAAAATCTCATTTTGGCTTTCAAAATCAGGTCATTTATGTAAACTTAAACACTATTTTGAAATGGTTCAGATTTAAACAAAATGATTTAAATGAATGAATTATGACTTTAAATTCTAGTAAAAATAATTAAAATATTTTAAACTGTGATGTGTGGATGCGACAAATTAAAAAAAACAGCCAGTAAAGAAACATTTTGTGAAGTGTACCTTCCGGACTTAGCCGGATGCGGATAAAACTAGTGTACCTAATATTTAAAGAACATTATCTAAGACAACCTTACAGTTATATTTAAAAAGAGAACGGATTACTGTAAGGTGAAGGTTTCATGATAATTGCTTTGTAGTATTAGTGTAATAATTCTATTTATAGAAAAATATCGAATAAGTCTTATCAATAGCATGAAAATGCTGTTTATTTTTCGCGTATCAATGGTGTGGACCTTACCAACATTATATTGTTAAATTAATTACATTATTTATCGCTAATAGGACAACAACATCCTATTTCAAACAGAAGTTAATGATGCTTCGCGATCTCATGTAGTAACATTTTTTCTGCAATTTTCCAACTACTCAGGCATTTTTATCAAAATACAGACTTTAAACGTTCATTCCTAACAGCTGCTTTATCTGCCTACCAGTGCTAGCACAGTATAATACTTTGCTTTTTAACATACACCAATCAAAATAGATTTTCATCGCTCTCCACACAAAAATAATACACAAAACACTTGATATTTTTCATTGGAATTGTTTCGATAAATTTATTCCTAATTCACGTAAGAATAAATTTGGGAAGTTTGTAATATAAACTTTTAATTTTAGAATAAGTACCTAATTTAACTACTAATTCATTCGTAATGCATTTAATGTTTGATTTGATTGAGTAAAAATTAAGAGAAAGTTCACTTTTACAAAAAACAACATGCGATTGTCATGCATATCGCTCCAATCAAGAGTGCAATTTGAAATGTAATCAATTTGTACCAAATCGAACGATTCTTCATCGAGCACCAATCGTCTGCAATAAACTCTTAATTTCAATTCTCACAAATAAAATACTGAAAGGGAAACTCACAATTATGTCTCTACTCGTGCGAGATATGACTTTTATGAAAATTTTGTTATCAAATAGAAAAAACAAGGTTTTACTTTTTTATTGTAACCTGATTGCTACAATCTAACCAATATCAAATTAGAAGAATTAAAACTACTAAACGTGACTAAACTCCTTTAAATAAGCAAGTAATATAAGTTATAAGAGTACTGTTTGTGATACTTAGCTTTTCAACCTATAAAACATTTATAAGTTAAATATGTAATATATTATTTAACTTATAAATATTTTATCACATAAAAATGTAATAACTCCTAAATGACATGAAATCAACAGTCCATGTGTGTATTATTTCGTGTTAATAAAATCGTATAGGTTATTATCGTGTTAATAATATTAGCATAGTTATCTTAGTGGGTCGGCTCACAAAACATTAGACACAAAGCCTAAGAATATTGAGTTATGTCAAAAGACAAAGTTAAACAGTAAAGTCGCAGCTGAAGTAAGGCAGATAATACAAACTGTGCAATCCCGTAACACAAATATAGATATGAAATTGTTATTTTTCAATTGGTCTCCAACAATAGGTCGCCCGAGCTTTTGTTTGTTCAGTGCGATTTCATCTTTGGTCGCCGCCACGTAATTTTCCCTGCAGACGGAATAAAGGCCATTCATGCTTTCGGCGTTCGATATGCCATTTCAATAATTGTAATATAAAACTGATATGAGAAAAAAATGGTCAAAGAAAGCAAATACATATATTGAAAGTAAACGTACTCGTTTAGATCCAATTCTGATGTAATGAGCTTAATAGCGTGATTCAGGACACAAAATAATTAAATATTTATATTTATTTTTGACTATTTATTAGCATATATTCAAAATATATCGTACTGTTTACGTATTATGTAACTTGATTGGATTAGACTCTTTCGGACTTCACGTAAAAATTACTTTGTTTAAAATTAACATCATCATGAAAAAGCATAATAATATTCAATAAAATTTAATTAAAAAAGGCATTGCCGCTTGCAGTGTGAAGGTTATCTTACGACCGAACGTTCGAATTAAACGATAGGATATTATGTCAGAACTTTACAATTTTCATTAACGCCGAGGCAATTGTAGTCGGAATGATTCAAAATGTATTGTCATCGTTGAAATAAAATTTGCTTTTATCTTTTTCTTAGCGACAGATTACAGTAGGCTTAGTAATTTTATAGATAGTTAGATAGATATGTAGTTAGAATAGCTACTGCCTTGATGATTAGTTTACGTAGATGAGTAGTTTAGTAAAGTTTATAACAAATATCATTTTTTTCAGATACAGTAATTATCAATTTGAGATACACAAAATTGTATTAGTTACAATTTTTTTTTCATTATTTCTGTTAACTATCTAATGTTTAAAAGTACTGCTAATAAAATTTTAACTAAAAGGAATGAAACGCACCATTCCTCAAAAGCTCAAACCGTAAGATACAACATACAAGTATCGTAATTATCTTCTAAGTACAAAAAACGTTGTTATAAATAACCTGCAATTTGCTCTCATTTCGCGACAGTACTAACTAGAGGTCGAACAACTTGACTGCTTACACCAAATCAGTTTCAATTCCCTATAACATAAGATCGCAAATCGTGTGTAATTTTCGTGAAGTGTGAACTTTATCACAGTTGACCGGTCGGTGTAGTGTTGCAGGCGTCTATGCATTTAATTAGGTCGTCCTGTATACGGTTGCATGCAGGAAGCGGAAGCGACGTAATGTAGATCTCAGACTCTATGCTATCTTCAATCTGTATTTCCTTGTGTTAAGAGAGGTAATAGATGAGCGACATGCTAAGAAGGGATCTCAACTCTCAAAGACTAAAATGGAATAGCTTTATTCGCTTCAAAGTTTTATAAAACAGATATTACTAGTCAGTTATTTTCGATAATTAAAGCAAGATATTTAAACTATAATATTAATAAGTTTATTATTAACTAGCAATGATTAAGAAACGATTAAAGAGGTTATTTTTTATCGTACTTTAAATTGAAGGCATTTACTGCCTTACTTTGAGTTACTTATGACCAAAATTTTTTAAACACAAGTTGCACAAGTATTTCTAGAAAACTTTCTACAGTTTGATTTAGGCTAGCTTTATAAAAAAATAGTTTAAACATCAATGATTATACATATAGAGGCAATTTGAAAATAACAAATACTTATTTGGGTCAGGTTCGCTTAAACGAGTACACATGAAACTGCAAAAACCCACATCACCAAAAAGCCATCAGCTAATATCATAATCTGTACAAATTAATCCTCAAGTAAATTAGGTAATATTATACAATATAACTTTTCGAGCTATATCATATACTCTTATAATATTAGATATTAAATCCATTTATAAAAAAGCTTTTGCCGAATGTACCCACTTATCCGCGATATTTCATCACTTGGGCCGTGCACGCTTGAGTTGGTTATTTAGACCAGGCGATTTAACGTAATGAGTGCATAGATGCATTAAGATCGATGCACTTTTGATTTATTTGGGCCATGTTTGGTTTTCGACTATTTTGGGCATGTCTTGAACATTGCTAATACGTAGATGGTTAGGTATATTTCATACTACGTGTGTTCTATTCTATTTCATCTCTCGCGATGATTTTTGTATAATGCATTATTTAGTCATCATTTAATTAATTTAAGGGATATTGATTGGGGTTATACCGAAGTAACCGAAATACCTTACTACACTTTAAATTATAAAATGTAATCGAAGTAAACGCCTAATAATATTTCTATTCCTTTTAATTCTCGATGTTAATAAAATATATCATTCGATTATTATTACGATTTAGGATCTGATGCAGAAATAATTTGGTTTGATTACATTTTAAGGAAGCATAAAAAACATAAGATGTGTTCATAAATATGTTTTCATTTTTCCTAACCTTTTTTAGTGATTTTAAATATTTAATGCCTAAAAGTAATTAAGATTAAGCCTTTAATTTGTTGAGACATTGTTATTCTCCCTTTTACAATGGAACACGCAACAGAGTAAGTTTGTGGAATTATTGCGTCTAGACTAAAGGGTATTTGCAGCTTTTACGGTCACCTAGCCTGATTTAAAGTTATATGGCCATCTGGGAGTGCTAGGATCCTTGCCAAGTTCAAAAACAATGGAAGGAACGTTTTATCTGAATGTGAAATAATATAGAGAAATTACAGTAAAATGAGGAGAGAAAGCTCAGAAGCTTAAGCTTAGCTTTTCTTTGGTCCTTCATGTACTTATATTTGCGAGTAGGACTTTACTCACTCTTATGAGTGTTTTAGCTAACAGTACCTAAGTAAAATGGAGTTTACAACAGGAGAAACTAAGGTAAATGTTATCGTCTCGAGAAGTTTAATATTTCAATTTTTATGACAGTAAATAAAAATATATCCTAACTGACTTTTTCAATACACTCTATCGTGTATCAAATTGTCTCAGCATATACTCGTATTTTGGGGGAGTTGTTCTAGCTTAAATAAAGATACATTCATATAGCAAATGCTAAATCAAAAATCAATGCAGCTGCTACCGAGCCGGCTGGAGCACGTAAACAAATCAATCTGGCGTACGCCGCATTGCCACCATCTTTTATCTGTTAGTAGGGCTGTCACTGGATCAAGTTCTTTACTTCTTAGGCTACGTGGACTTCTTTCTACTTAGGACTTCTTACGGTAATGCAACTGCTACTGCTATTTAAAATTTCTTTCAGACAATCACTTCTTGGTACTTACAGACTATTTTCCTACAAGGATAAACGACGATGAGAATGGGAAAACCATTGGACTCAAGAAGCCTAGGATCGAGTGCCCTTAAAGTGAGTTAGCTTAAAAACCCTCGGATGAAATGATAATTTTCAAAATCTCACTAATTTTTTTTTATTTTTTTATACAATCGATTAACAAGATGATTCAGGCGATTTTCACCTTTATATCAGGCTATAGCAAAATGATAATAACTGTTAATGATAATAAGGCTTGAAAATGCAATACTTAGCCAACTAAGGATTTTCAGAGTATTAGAATTAGAGAGGATACGCATTACAATTTAAATATTTTGACATAAGTGACAACCCTAGCTTTCTACGCGGCCTCCCGCCTCGGCACAAATTCAATATCAATAAACATCAATACCTTGTTAATGCTGCCTCACGTGCTGCCCATCACGTTTTACCACGTGGGTCCAATATTATCGTTATTTGACGGGACGTCATAAAAACTTTTATAAACACGCTTAAAATGTAGAGACTGCAGGAAATGCAATAAATAAAAAATTTTGTTAAACTTTACAAAAAATGTTAAGACGGCAAAGAACGAAGGACTTAGTTAGCTGACAAAGCATAGACTACAAAAGATTTTTTTCTACGCAGTAAAAACACAGGCGGTCATTAAAATTAAAACAAAGTTAAAAAGTATACTAAACAAGCCTGGCCGCAACTCTTGAGACAAATAGTAAGTCTTAACTCATCATTGTGGTGACAACGATGCGGATAGGTAGTACCTACGGCGTAGTGGTCACCCATGTTTATTTTTTTTCGAACCTACAACCTTTTTTATGTCCCACGATGCTCCAATGAGGATGAGTGGCTAAACGGGACAGTGGCCAACCCATCGGATGTTTTTAAATGTCCTTCGACAAGGTTTAATTTATTTTTTTTCGAACCTACAACCTTTTTATGTCCCACGATGCTCCAATGAGGATGAGTGGCTAAACGGGACAGTGGCCAACCCATCGGATGTTTTTAAATGTCCTTCGACAAGGTTTAATTTTTTTTTTTCGAACCTACAACCCTTTTTATGTCCCACGATGCTCCAAGGAGGATGAGTGGATAAACGGGACAGTGGCCAACCCATCGGATGTTTTTAAATGTCCTTCGACAAGGTTTAACGACTGCTATTCGTCGATACAATCAGGACCACTGTCTTAACGTGCCCTCCATGAAAACATGCATCTTATTCGCCACTAGCGGTCATCCAAATACTAAACCCCAGCGTTACTCAACCTTTTCGTCACTTGCTAACAAGTAGCGGAGCTGTGCATGCTTCAGGTACCTATTTATATGATGAAATAGCAAAATTCTGCGTTTCTGTAGTCAAATGACGCAATAATGTAGAGTCGCAGTTATATCTCGCGCATTTATCGCGGTTTCGTTGAGTTATCTCATCGCAATCTGTTTTCTAAGAACGATCATATCTCTGAACCAACTGATCTGTGACTTTATAGGTGACCAGAGAATTGCTACATGCAAGCGCTGAATATAGGACAATTTTACGCCAATAATTCTTATGTTATAAACGCGAAAGTGGGTTTGTCGGTTGGTTCCTCTTTTACGCAGTCGATTGCTCTTTCTGCGAGAAAGTAGTTAATGTGCTGGCAACTGACTTATATTAATTTTATGCTTATATCAGAATACTTTGAAGGGCCGATGAATGGATAGAAGATCAACTATGCTACTGTCGGGGTATTATTAATCTTACTATAATTCTCGAAGTAGATACCTCCAACGATTTAAAACAAGGCGACAGAAATCCAAACACGAAGCATACTTCACCCCGCTGTTTCATTTAGTGATCGGCCGTGCTACAATTGTGTCAACTCAGGTTCTGTTTGGCTGTGTAAAAAACTTCAATAGCGTGATTCAGGCTACTCGTAGCTCCATCTGTTGTGGAGTGACGAAAGATCCCACATTCGGCCCCTTGTTTCAATATCCTTTCTGCGTGTTCTCTGTAGTAAGTATGAGGCACTAACCTGGAAGAGCAGGTAGCCGGAGTCGTACATCCAGAAGTCGTCGGGCGCGTTGCCCGGCTTGGTGAGGTGGATGGCGAGGCAGCGCTGCAGGATCAGCTGGCAGCGCTGCCCGCCCGCTCCGCGCCCGCTCATGCCGAGCGCTGGGCGGGCGGCGGCATGCTCTACAACAAAACAATACTACATTAATATTGCGGTAACACTTTTGGATGGAAAGAAGGAGGAAAAGAAAAAAGTACTCAGTTAAACGAATCCTACTATAGGTAAGTACTAAATGCGAAAAGTTATGGGGATGGATGGGTGTTTGTTACTCTTTTAGGCAAAAACGGCTCAACAATTTTGAATAAAATTTGATGCCCAGGTATACTTTTATTTATTATAACCTCGTTTACTTGCCATAATGGTATCTAATGCAGGTTGTATAATTAAATTATTTAACAGAGTCTTTAACATTTGCCTTAATAACAGCATTATTAAGTAAATAGGCTATAGATAGTACTGGTGAAACTGACTGCACATTACATTAACTTATAATACCTTCAACCATGTACAAATACTAAAGCCTCATAGAATTAAAAATTACAACACTTTCGTATTCTATTAAAAACCTAAACCTTATATAACAGCTCCTTTGATTTAAATACTTATCTAGAAGATCAAGAAGATACGAGTACCTCAGAATTCTGATAAAAATCTAAGAATCTTTTCTCTTTTTTCCTTTGGTCCGTCAGTAACAGTGACACTAACAAACAGTTGAAGGAGCAAAAACGTGTGAAGAAGGCCTTACGTAACTGCCTTGTGTTTGAAGCGAGCGGGTTATTACTGCACTTGTCCGAAGACTAACGCCTTATTGCTAGAAACAAACTATGGGATAGAATATTGATTCCTTTAAACTCAAACTCAAACTCAAAAGCTTTTATTCATTATTAGGTACAATTTGTGCACACTTAATGAAAGTCATACAGATAAATTATACATTCTACATTCATCCGCTTTGATCGCCCCTCAGGCAAAACGTAGACTGGGAGAAAAAAGCGGGCGAAAAAAAACTCCCAGCACTCTTTTAAAAGTAAATAAAACTTAGTCTATAATGCAGTATGGCTAGGTCCAATAAAGGAACACACGTGACAGCTATCGTGTGTGTCAATATCGCCCCATTGACATCCGCTCACAAATAAATATTGTTACATAGTGTATAGAAATAGCCTATAGTGAAGTTATTCAATCCCACGCTTTCTTATCTTCTAAATAGTCCTTAGTTTCATAATAGGCCTTTCGGCACAGGACTGATTTGATAGTTTTTTTAAATTTGTGAAGAGGCAGGGATTGAATTTCTATTGGAATTTTATTATATATTCTCACGGACATTCCCATAAATGACCGGCTTTTTTTATGAAGCCGACATTTTGGAAATACAAGTTTGTGGACATTCCTGGTTACAATACAATTAGTTTTGTGTAAGTCCTTAAATGTTATAAACTTGCTCTTATTTTTATAAACATACATAATGTTTTCATAAATATATTGCGATGCAAGAGTAAGTATATTTATTTCTTTGAATTTGTCTCTAAGAGATTCTCTATTCCCAAGTCTATATATTGCGCGAATAGCCCTCTTCTGCAGTACAAAGACAGTTTGTATATTTGCTGCATTGCCCCACAGTAAGATGCCGTAAGACATAATACTGTGGAAGTAACTAAAGTAAACCAATCTAGCAGTGTTTACATCGGTAAGAGATCTTATTTTCCTAACTGCAAAGACCGCAGAGCTAAGTCTATTCGCCAACTTACAAATATGGGGTCCCCATTGTAATTTCGAATCAACAGTGATTCCAAGAAAACAAGCCGTGTCCACAAAATTCAGCTCTTGACCATTAAGTATTGGTTTAGTATCAACATGCTTTACATTAGGTGGCGAAAATTTAATACAATTAGTCTTTTTACTATTCAATAATAAGTTATTAGCATTAAACCAATGAACAACAGTAGAGAGAGCATTGTTCACATCGTCATAACTATTTTCTGATCTGGTAACTTTAAAAATTAAGGAAGTGTCATCTGCAAACAATACTATCTCATGTCTTTTCTCTACCAGGTGAGGTAGATCGTTAATATAGATTAAAAAAAGGAATGGGCCGAGAATCGAGCCCTGAGGAACACCCATTTTGACAATTGAAATATGAAAATTTCCTATATTATGTGTGATTCTTTCTTAGTTTATGATATCTATTTTTATACTACTGCTATACTACTCAAAGTTGAATTAGAAGTATTCGGCAGTAAAATTATCGGTTGTTTTAAGCTTCGTCAATTAACAATAGCTAACTTGATCTCTGATTCTTCTAAATAAATCCAGTTGAAATTAATGATTACAAAAAACGAACTTCTAGTCTTTGCCGAAATCCTGTTAATAATTATACTTCAGAAATAATGTGTCAGTAAAGGTTTTATTGATACCTAAGGGTACCCAAAAACGGATAACCGGGGTATTTTTAAAAACGTAGCAAATTTTTATATTTAAGAATAATTTTATTTAATTAATTCTATTAATCGCATTAAATACATCACAGTACTCAATCGTTTTCAATATTTTGTCAAAAGTCTCAAATTTATTAACCGAAATATATTGCACCCTCCCCAGTACGATTCTAGCCGAACGACTAGCACCTGAATCAATATTCCGAGTCAGAAACAATTTTCCGTATCGACTCAACATTGTGCAACGAATGATGTTGAGATACCCGCCATCCTTCATGTTGATACTGCGTCTGCGTACGTTTCCGTGGCCATCGTTCAAATTGACCATTTAGTGGCATAACGTCAGCCTAAAGAGAATTCTTGGGAAAGGGCCACAGATAGAAATGGTATAGAGACAGAAGCTTAAAACAGGGTATTCATTCAATGCGATGCTCTATGATCACTTAGATGAGACAGCTAGGATACTGATATGACAAAATGAGCTACTTGTACCGTTATGGCAAACTTTAAAATGAAACTACATAATAATATACATGGTACAAAATAAATTGATCATATTGAGCATTATTTCAGCATGCGTATCAATTGGTGATTACCTATAGGTATCTACATAAATCTAATAAATGTAGGTATTCCCATTTAAAACTCAAAAGTGGTTGTTTTGTTTTTAACCTGTTCGTAAAGGCTAAACCAATTGTTTTTTAAACAATATACCAGCACATTGTTTAAAACCCTTGACATGACGTTTTTGGAACAAGGTAAAACTAGGAACTAATTGTAATTGTGAAGGCATTTGTCATCCTTTCACGGATCGAATTTTGCATAAAATTACGTTTAAACTAACTAATAGGCCATTAGATTCTGTCCGGGCGAATGGTCGCATAAGATTTATATGCGCTTGAATAGTACTGATTTAATGACGATATTAAATACCTACTTAATAATAAAGACTATAAATCAGTATCCTTACGCATAGGTTTTGTAACATTTGCAAGTCGTAATGCATTAAACCGAAAGGATAGTTTTGTATGATATAAGGGCATTTCATCAATCTTTAAGTAAAAGTTCGCACCAAAGGTTCACATTTCAGATATTGAAAAGATAAATTTAAAACTCCCACTACTACCTTTTTGGTCTATAGACCATGGAAATGTAGAAAAATACAAATTGTTTTCTTCTCCCCCAATAATAATTGTTTTCTTTGTTGATGCGAGAGTGCCTATTCCCGGAGACCGTAAAAAAGATTGATGCAAAACAATTTCTGAACGACAAATAAAGAGCAAACTTTAACATTTCCCAGTGTTGCTGTGGTTCAATGGCTAAGTGGTCATTTCTGGCGCCCTCACGCTTCAAGCGCTAGATCATTAGCCGCGGAGGGCTGTTCTTCACAATACCCTCTCACGTTTTTTCTGACTTTTACTTGTCAAGGGTTTTCAGCTTTGAACCAGAGTTTTGCGTAAACGTTTAGGTAGTTTTATCAATAGTGTAGAAAAATGTTATGGTAACGAATATAAGTTTTTCAATTTCAAGTCACTAAAGATGGAAAATGGTTATCGTGAAAAGCTTTTGAGAGATAGGTACCTAAGGCCTGAAATTAATATTTTCGATTATTTTCGGGGACCTATTAAAAATTATACGTAATTTTAAATAAAGGTTAAGTTCGTGATTTGATCAGTTTGGATGAATTACATAATCTCCAAATCTTTTAACCGCAAAAAGATACCAATGTTTCAAAATTATCCGAGGATTAGTTAAGATAGGCTATCGTAAATTCACAACTGCCAAAGACTTAATGACGAAGAAATTCTTATAGGATCTAATTACCATCAAAAAACTAATATTTTAAATCTAAATTAAAATACAAGTATCACATTATAATATTAAACACGTTAATCTTTCTCATTGACTTATAATTGCTATTATAGTTTCTATTACGACCGTTCAAACATAAATTTGAAATGCTCTGCATACTTATGCAAATACATCAGCCATACTTCGGGCGGCTCGCGAACATTGAAATCCGACTACCGTTTATAAAATCCGACTACCTTTTATTTTAAACTGATTGCAGCTAACAAAGTTAACATTTGTTTGCACGCGTAATTACGCTTCGACCGACGGCTTTACAGCTTGTTGGCGCTATAGAGGATTTATACAGGGTGTTTGGCTTCGAACTAGCGATAATTTAAGGGCATAAAATAGACCAAATTTCATCGACAAAACATCCCCTATATAAGGTCTAGCCATTTTAATTTTGTATTAAATTTTGTGGATGTACAAGATGATTTCGATTTCTCTGGACTTGAATGTTCCACATAAATAAAAAAGGTGGTGTATAGATAACAATACCTATCGGACAATATCAGACAAATCAGACGATATCAGACAAAGAAGAAAATATTGTAATGTAAAATTTTTTAACGAAAGATTTTTTTACCGATTACAATCAAATATTGATAAAAAATTTTCAGTTTTTCTTACATATTTTCTTACATTTGTTTCCCTCTCACAGAAATATTTATAATTATACACTATTACATATATTATAATACATCTATAGTTGGAGCTCTAAGGATTTTTATTTTACGGCCGGAAATGGATTAAAAGTGAAAGGTTTGTAAAGGCTTTAATTTTAAAGTAAGGCGTTAATATTACGATTGGTAGAGCTTACTTCCAGTGCGAACAGTTTGTCGTGGGAAAATGAGAATAAGGTAACATTATGTATTTATTTTATGAGCCGCTTTAATCGCCATTAAATCATACCAAAGTAACAGTCAAAGGACTTATTAAAAAAAAGGGGCATCCATCTATTATCTCAAATAGTCCGTCAACTTAGTTGGAAGTGAGTGTCCCATTAGTGACCCACTGCAAGGTCGGGTCTCCTCTCACAGCCTGAGTCTGGAGATTAGGTTAAAGAGCAAGAAAACTAAACGTTCGTATTAAAAGAAGATAGCAGAAATAATACATCGTTTAATATACTTAGTCTAATCGACTGACTGCAATTACGATACGTCGTAGAACTGACAACAACAAAAAGCAACTCTACCAATAAAATAAATAGATATTAATAATCTTTATAAAAATAAGTAGTATCGCCTTAGAAGTGATCTTATCCATAGATAGCTATGTAACGCAATATTAGTAAGGTTGTAAAGGAAACCATCGAACTCGCATTAAATCGATTCCAAGCCGAATAAGGTCCTTCGTATATTAAGCATCATAGCGGAAGCCGAGTAATTATATAAAGCGACATAATTTTCAGTGTCCCGACTAACAGCTTTTAGAGAACGCATTTCCATAATCGGAAACTTTACCTCACTTTATATCTCGGTTCTGGGGCTCTGTGTTGAAAAGTGAACTTTGTTACTTGTGTAAAAAGTTCTAATTTCTTTGTTGATAGCTACGGCAAGTGTCGCGCCACTTTTTTATAGGGTTGCCAATTATGCTGTACAGTTATTTACCTACATACATACATCTTACGTTTTATATTTCGCTCTAAATACTGTTATTGGTTCCATTTGAAATAATTTAATTACACTGACATATTTAAAAGTTCTAGCATTCTCATAAAAATAATTAAATTGTTGATTTTATGGAATATGCGTAGAGGCGTTAAAATTACCGCGCAATATACCTACTATCGTCCGGGGTGATACCTTACCGTCAGCTTTTTAATCCGTCGTAAAAATTTTTTTCGTGTTTTATGTTTGGGCATTAAACGTAAGGTTGCCGGGGATACTTTATTTGAGGCGAACATCTTAGTCCTCATGAGTAGCAAAGCGCCCTCAAAAAGGATGGTTTTCTCTTTTTGAGGTTAGATGCCGTACGTGGGCTGCAGTGTCCATTTAACGTCACTGCAGCCCATGCCTTTTGTGTCATGTACCTACAGTGCAAAACTACTCGCAAATTTTTACGGTCGTAGCTTGGAGTTAAGGTTGTGCGTCGACAAAGTTTTTGGCAGCCCTAGCAGTAACTTAAGCGTACCGTTCTCGACACGACAACTACCGCACGGGTACAATGCCACTTGAATCGTGTTACGTAAGTTTCGTTGATTTACTTCGCCGGGAAGAGATAGTACTTGACGCTGAAATGCACATTTAGCGGCTTCATTACCATTTTAGTTTGACGAATCTTCCGGTTATCCGATTTGCATCCTTTTGAAGCTATTTGCCGGTGGAAAATAGTACACTTATTGGTAGTAAAGTTAGGGTATGAAATCGGGTTAGTTAATTTGCATGCGGCGATATCCCAGACAGGCTACTCCAGCCTCTGAAATAAGTAATATCCAAAATATTATGTCAATCCATATAGCATCTTAAAAGAAGGCTTTTTATTTTTCTCTGGCTTTGTATCAAAAATAAACGAGGGCATGTAGAGTCAGACTTTATTAACAAACTGGAAGCAGCAACGTTGCTGGCTTCCGTTTGCTAAAACTTCGCGATTGAACTGGAAAAGTCTGACAATAAGAATGGATGATGTAACGTGAAACGTTTGCTCGAGTGCAACATTTAAGAGGTATGCCTACCTCTTATTTATATACTGCATTCGATATTGGTATGTTTCGAAAATATTCATTGTAAATGACATTTTCTAAAGAAATGTTAAGGTGCTAAGTAATTTCTAAAAATTCGGCTTCTGACTAGAGGGGTCCGGGTTCAAATTCCAGTGGCAAGTTTATGTATCGTTGTGAACTAAGAATTACATCCTTCTGCAGTGGGTCATTAATGGGATACATCCACATGAAGTTTTACAGGGATTAAAGTATTTGGATAATGCACTCAATAAAGTCGTTTAATTACTTAGGGCTCCAAAAACATATCGACTTTTCGACTCTTCGACTCGAATTTATAAATACTACCCGGAACGAAATCATAAGGAGTTGAATCTTAAATAAAATGTGTAACATTCCACATATACAGAAAAGCTAACTTAAAAGGAGAGATAAAGTAATTAAAGCGTTTAAATCGACTCTAGGTAGAGGAATGTACAGTCATTATATATAGCCCTTTAAAAGCAATCACTACCACATCCTATTTTAGTCATTTTCTATATTAATTTGATAGACACTTAACACATCATCCTAAGAATCATAAAGGAATAAAAGTCTGATGGCGTGGTTATTAAAGAGAAAATGGAAGCGCTTTTAGCTTCGCTGGTTGAGTAGATCGGAAGCGATCGAATAGTTATACCTGACAAGGTTTAACAACTGCTATCGTTTCGATAAAACCTGCGCGCATGTACAATGTACTCATTCGCCACTAGCGGGGACTCATCCGGGTACTGACCGCGCCTGATACTGCTTAACTTTTTCGATCCACTCAAGAAGCGAGTCTATGCGCGCTCATTTATCTTAACAAAGCTTAAATCTGCCATACATGTATGTACCTACATATAACCATACAATTGTATTCATATACGACTCAAACAAAAAAAAAAATTATTTTCGAATTGACATAATAAACTGTCATTTCCTTTTTGCTCGATCGCGTGCGTTCGTAGTAAGTTAAATTGCGGCACCAGTCCATTTTGAGAATTAAGGTCGTGCCACACTAGAGCTTAGACTGAGGTACTCAAAGTTCTACTTGAGAATGTTTCGGTATGAATAGTGAAATATGAATAGTGGCGCATTTTGCAGTAGGTATTTTACGATATCAATTAAATCTAGAACCTAAAGTTAGATAACATGTAAAACGTCAATAAAAGATTTATTTTAGCAAATTAAATATTAAAGGCGGTGGAAAGGCAACGAGAATTTTAATCAAATCTATTTTAAACCTATAACAATGGAAATAACTCAATAAATTAATGAGGTTTTACATGTTAGCCACCTAAAGGCCTATTATCCTTGAAAACTTACAAACCTTCACTTTGAGAGTCTCTGATCGGTCGTCTATTGTTGGCCATTATAACGGCATCATCGCCAATTCAGGTGTTGTGCAACTGGGCATTGCGAATGTAATGTTTTTACGTCACAGTTCGTATCGTCTTATCCAGCTTGTTTGGCTAACTAGCTGCGACGCTGGGAAAATAGTTACCGGGGGTACGTGTATAATCCTTTAAGATCGACAAACGAGCCGCCTACCGCGGTTTTAAAGAAGGGCGGTTTAACTCGCGGCTCGTTGATAATGATCGATTCTAAGCAAAATATGACGTCTGAAAAATCTTGGTTAAATATAAAAAACAGGACGGAACAAAATCAAAGCTCATGATCAGTAAAACCGCGGTAATGAAATAATACATTGCTGAGTTTAACCGACATAGAACCACGGTTTTACTCGACCGTCGATCAGAGCCTTTATATACGAACATATAGAAAACAAGCACGCAGAGAACTAATTTAAAGTCGTCAGCCTTCAATAAGATCGAAATCCTAAAATTTAACTTCACTGAAACTAAAGAAATTGTAGATATACGAGTACTCCTAGTTTCAGAGAGTGAATTTGGTCTTGCTACTATTAACCAAATAAAACGTTAATTTAAATTCAGATGTTTCTAGATCATTTACGTGGGCGATTCGATAGAAGATTAAGGAATTCCCATTAATCAATGGAGAGCAGATTTCTATTCGAATTTGTATTTTGTTTTCTTTTTATAATTTCCCAATTTGTAAATATCGAGCTAATTTGGGATGAAATCGACACGTTTCAGTTAAGGTTATAAATGTTTGCCATAAATTATCAATCAAATCCTGACTTTTTCTCTCTGTCGGTCTGTATATTAACATAAAATGTTCTGTTAGTTTGAGAAATTAGTGCTATTCATATACTTTCGTAGGCGTATTTTATTAATTAATATTTCGCAAGGCGCCGACATGTGCCTGTTTTTAATAAATTAAAAACAAATGGTAAACAAAACTGGTAAACATCAGTCATTAGTATGTGATAATATGTCCATCTGTCTTGACATCTTCTCATACTAATGGCAACTCGATACGATTAGTATACAAAACTGCGTAAGAACCTGCGATAAAATATATTTTTTTAATTTTTTATAGCTTAGTTGTCACCTTTGAACTTTGCGATGTGTGGTTTGCGAACCCACCAACAAAGATTCTGTATGCTTTTTACATAGTGCTTAAGCTTCATATACATAATTCGAGTATTAAGTACAAGTAAACGGAAGTTAATAAGATAAGTATCGCTTACAAGTTTCTCTCGAAGGAAGTGTAAAGATTAATAGTGACATTGAATACATAAATAACAATTGTTTAAGTATTTATTTCATAGGCTTATGTTACTTGAGAAGTACTACTAAACAAGTAGGAATAATCATAAATTTGCATCATTTGACATTTGCTTACCACTTTCGTTTTCACGATTGTATTGTTTTGCATTCCATCCGTACATTCTCTTTTGCCTTGCTTACTCTATAATGTCCTTTGTATGCTCTTCTCCACGGCACTTGTCACTACACCGGGACTTTATGACATACTTTATCTGTGTGTCTTTAACTCATTAATGACCCACTGCAGGGTCGGGTCTCCTCTCACAATGAAAAGGATGTAGGCCTTAGTCCACCACGCTGGTCTACTGCGGGTTGGTGGACTTCACATGCTTTTGAGAACATTTTTTTGGTGAACTCACGATGTAAGTCTCACGATGTTTTCCTTGCCTACATTACTTTTGCCTTACCTACTCCTTTAACCTTTTGCCTACCTTTTTGATGTTCTTCTCCGAGGCACTTGTTACGGGACTTTATCCCATATTTTATCTACGAGGCTGGTCTAAATCATTGTACGGGATACATTGGGTGGCCGGAGATATCTTATTTGCAGCAAAAATCTTAGTCCTCAAGAGTAGCAGAACACCTACATACAATGCGAATTATCCAACCTCAAGATGTCTTATCTACTGGACGTTGGATGTGTGTGTCCATGGGCTGCAGTGACCACTTAACATCAGGTGGCGCATGCCCGTTTGCTACTTAATTATTAAAAAAAAAATCCTTGCAAACTTTTGATACAGTACAGTATTTTATTAGAAATGGGTAAAATTTTCATACATTTGTTTACATTGCACAGAAGACGCTAATGTAAGTGTTACAGTTGGTACTCGTCGAGTTTCTGAACTGGGTACATCCAGAATGGTTTACTCGTACTTGTTTGTACTTTTTGCTTCGCCATAAAGGCGCACAGAGAAAGTAATCAAACAGAAAGCCTGAGTTGTAGGTGTAGGTACAGTCGGCTTCCCATAATTTGAAAGTTTCAAACCATAGACAAATTTTTAAGAGTTCAAAATAACAGAGGTTTAAATAACCAAGAGGGAGAGAGAAACAAATTAAGTAAAATAATGGTTTAATAAAAAAATCGTGATCTAATTTTTTTTAATTTGTATAATTATTTGCAAATGTTTATTTTAAAAAGTATCTCCCAATTTTTCTGACGAATAAGCCTAAATTTTTTTTTAAATTGAATTTTGAACTTCAGTCGTGAATTTTAGATGGTCATGAAAGCTGCGCAAAAATCGCCACTTGTGTCGGTTCTGGCTGGTGATATTTAAATAGCTTTCCTTTGGTTAAAAAATGCATGAATTTTACATTAAGTATCGTATGTTGATAGCCAATAGGTAATCTTAGCTGAAAATTTCTTCAACTTTTTTATCTTATATGATATATTTATATTTAAGTATTAACATTAATTTTATTTAATTCACCGAATATTTTCTAAGGGACCGTTTTTTTGGAAATAGAAGTTTAAGAACGTGTATTAAATATCTAGAGTCGACTGTACATCGTAGGTGTTTTCCAGTTCTCGGGGCGTTATCAATCCGGTTTAATCGTTCCTTGAAGCTAAGCTCTCGCCTTGCCAGGTATCCCAAGGCCGTTAGTGGCAATGTTTCAGTTTGTTTACGCGATTGCTCTTTAGTAACTAGCTAGCTCGTGGCTACAAGTAGAACTGCTATTAAATTATCAAGTACAGGTATAAATCAATGCGTTTATGACTCTTGATAGTGGCGGGATAAATTTTAAAGCTAACGAGAGGAAAATTGTATGGAGGGAAATGTAGTTTTCTTATAGCGCTTCGTTCAAAAATTAATTTCAGAAAAAGTAAATAACACATGCAACACATTTTATTGCGACATCCAAGTAAGTGAAATTGTCAATCTCGGCGCATTCTAAGTCTACGTGATTCAATTGCACTGTCATATTCCCAGAAATCATTCAGTTAATGAGAAATTAATTTTTTTGTTGCTAACCAACTAACTAAATAACTTTATTTATTGAACTCTTTATTACACACTCAGAAAAACCACAGACAGAAATAAAACAATTGATACACAGAGTAATGCATAATTATGTAAATGGCGGCTAAAAAGCGGTCTTTGCAGACAACCTTTTGTTTAGGCATATTGATATAATAAACACTAATACGGGTGGCCTTTCCGAACAAAACAGATAATCAAATAAGCTTAAATTTCCAGCGAAAATGATTCTGCATTCTCGGTGTGTCAGAAATGCGTATGCAGATTCTCAGAATTGAAGACCCTTCTCCGATAATACAGATAACCCAGTTCGATCGCATCGCTGGAGGCTTCACATTACTCTCATTAAAAATAAACTAGGGTATGGAATTTGTACAAGGTTCCAGATTACCACTAAATATTACATCGAAATATTTAATAAAACTTTGGTTCAATTTTTATATCTTAAACCAGTATGCGTGTTTGCACACTTGCTACTGCCACGTGTAATGGGGCATCGTCGTCTATCGAATCAAGCAAAATTGAAGGATAGCTTATCGTTGAATATTCCACAATACATTTTTTAATCATAATAGCATGTCTTTTTGGCAAGTTATTAATATAAATAGTTGGTTTGAAATCCTATTTTGTAATTATTGGACTACCAATAAAATTTTACATTAAGTATCGTATGTTGATAGCCAATAGGTAATCTTAGCTGAAAATTTCTTCAACTTTTTTATCTTATATGATATATTTATATTTAAGTATTAACATTAATTTTATTTAATTCACCGAATATTTTCTAAGGGACCGTTTTTTTGGAAATAGAAGTTTAAGAACGTGTATTAAATATCTAGAGTCGACTGTACATCGTAGGTGTTTTCCAGTTCTCGGGGCGTTATCAATCCGGTTTAATCGTTCCTTGAAGCTAAGCTCTCGCCTTGCCAGGTATCCCAAGGCCGTTAGTGGCAATGTTTCAGTTTGTTTACGCGATTGCTCTTTAGTAACTAGCTAGCTCGTGGCTACAAGTAGAACTGCTATTAAATTATCAAGTACAGGTATAAATCAATGCGTTTATGACTCTTGATAGTGGCGGGATAAATTTTAAAGCTAACGAGAGGAAAATTGTATGGAGGGAAATGTAGTTTTCTTATAGCGCTTCGTTCAAAAATTAATTTCAGAAAAAGTAAATAACACATGCAACACATTTTATTGCGACATCCAAGTAAGTGAAATTGTCAATCTCGGCGCATTCTAAGTCTACGTGATTCAATTGCACTGTCATATTCCCAGAAATCATTCAGTTAATGAGAAATTAATTTTTTTGTTGCTAACCAACTAACTAAATAACTTTATTTATTGAACTCTTTATTACACACTCAGAAAAACCACAGACAGAAATAAAACAATTGATACACAGAGTAATGCATAATTATGTAAATGGCGGCTAAAAAGCGGTCTTTGCAGACAACCTTTTGTTTAGGCATATTGATATAATAAACACTAATACGGGTGGCCTTTCCGAACAAAACAGATAATCAAATAAGCTTAAATTTCCAGCGAAAATGATTCTGCATTCTCGGTGTGTCAGAAATGCGTATGCAGATTCTCAGAATTGAAGACCCTTCTCCGATAATACAGATAACCCAGTTCGATCGCATCGCTGGAGGCTTCACATTACTCTCATTAAAAATAAACTAGGGTATGGAATTTGTACAAGGTTCCAGATTACCACTAAATATTACATCGAAATATTTAATAAAACTTTGGTTCAATTTTTATATCTTAAACCAGTATGCGTGTTTGCACACTTGCTACTGCCACGTGTAATGGGGCATCGTCGTCTATCGAATCAAGCAAAATTGAAGGATAGCTTATCGTTGAATATTCCACAATACATTTTTTAATCATAATAGCATGTCTTTTTGGCAAGTTATTAATATAAATAGTTGGTTTGAAATCCTATTTTGTAATTATATTTCAAATAATAAAATAATTCCAATATTGTAATTTTTTCACGTAGAAAAAAACACACTTTGTGTATTGAACCCTAATAAATACGACACACATTCGGCAAGATAATAAACAAATGTATTTAAAGATATATTTTAATCTAGAAGGTAAAATTACTTTACATGTCAGAGATTTCGATTAAAAAAATGTAAATTGCAATTCAATAAGTTATTTTAACGAGGACATCCAAACCCTGCGCGTGCAAAATCCAATTAATACAAAATGTAATTTGCATTAATGCAGCTATTATTTATTAATCCATTTGCAACCCGCACTAAGTGGACTAAGCCCTTCATCTTTTTCCTTATGAGAGGAGACCCAACCCTGCAGTGGGACACTCGTGTGTTACAATTACTTATGGGTTGGGGTAATTCCGCCCAATGTATAACATCTTGCCTGTCCAATAAAAAGACAAAATAGTTAAATAATGGGTATTAATCACGTGTTACTAATTTTGATAAAGTTCATTGGAGTTCGCTATCTATTAAACCTATAAAAATATATGTCAAAATATCTGTTAAAATATGTAAAGCTTCGATACACCGTAGAATATACCTACCTACAGAGAGGCCATAAAGAGTTATAGTATATTCGCAGCGCCTATAGGTACATACGGGCCTTCGCGTTCATTAGCTGGGTACCGGGTACGAGTAGTTAACGTAAAAGTTAACGGCAATCCCATTATCCTGTCTGAACGCCCAGACCCGACGATAACACGTGCTTCACTTATCCCTTGCCTGACTTAAAAGTTTAGCGAATGAGTAAGTTTTTTGAATTAGCGGTAGGTTTCCTGAAGAAAATTTCACAAAAAACTAAATAAGCGATTCGGAAATAAAATCTTTTCACGTCGTACGCAGACTGTCCAGAAAATTGTTGTCTACCCCTGAAACGTCATTTTGACAATGACATTCTATCGTTTAAAATTTTGATCTCGAAATCCATTTCAGACTATACAAATCCTTGTATTTATAGCCTGTAATCCAACACATACACCTTTCCCGACACTAACTCCTTTCAAGCACTACTTAGCCCAAATGAAAGTTGGACAGACGCTGTAGGAAATGATACATTCATCATGTTTAGTCTTGGAACAGTTTAAGCTCGTGTCAAAGCAGTACTTGGCATTCAATGGCGACCGGAAGCGCCTGTAGCGGGGGATTTGAGTATAGCTAGGGATGCCCAAAAATATTTTGTATCGATATATGTCATCGTAACTGCATCGTATTCTTTTGTATCGATACGCGGAAATATCCCATTGTATCGATATAGAGTATTGTGTTCGTATCGCATGCTTTTTATTGATTTGCGTATTTGGGATTTAAGTAATTAGTATTTGTAATGAAAAATGTCGTAGTGTGATATGATACGATAAGTCGAAACGTATCGTATAGTCAAAATATCGTATTAAATATAGATTAATCGTATTGTGCTGTATCGATATTTCGATACATTGTATCGTATTGGGCATCCCTAAGTATAGCCGAACATAGCGGATTATGCCCGCTCTATATTAGGTCCGACATTATGCAGTAACGGTCCTCCCGGTTACCTAAGTCAATGTGTGCAAAATGCTAATTTTATTGTAATTTTTTGCAACGGTTCGGCTTAGAGCGTGTGAAGTTCGTATAAGTATGGAGTGAAATACGCACGTCATTTTGTAAGATGTGGTTTAGTTTTGAATCTGGAATACGTTTCAACTATTTTTTTAAATTTAACATAAGAACATCATGTCTCTTTATCAAGCTCCCATTAAAAAAAAATTAAAGCTGAATATTGCGAATTTCATTGTATATTATGATTAAATTTTACGTCAATGTAATAAAATATTTGTTCAAATTTTTATACATAAACAAATTTTATTTAAGCCTTAAATGCATTATGCAGTATTTACGGAAATAGACATCATTAGATACTGAATAAATGACCGTAAAACAATGAAATAATTACTAACTAAGCGCAGCGAGACGTTAATTAGCACATGATAAACATCAAAAAATTGTTAGTATGCTATTTATGCGTCATTATGATATAACCTTATTTGTGACTTCTTTAAGCATTAAAATGTTGAAAAAACTAAGAATTCCTCAGTATTTCAATCAAAACTTAGATCTTATCATCACCATAACGTAAATACTGATAATAACAACTTTAACAAACATCCACACCCTATAATTATTTTTGTATACATATCTACTCGTACTAATGATTATTTAATGCACAGTGCGGTTGTTATAAATATTATTTTATAATAATCTTCTATATAGGTAAGGAATATGTTTAAAACTATGAGTGAATCAGTAAATATTATGGGAAAATCCAAATAATATTTTCTGTAACCTATTAGTGACCCGTAGTTACGAGTATTTAGATATGGATCGTTATAACAGTAAGCGCAGTTACCGACCGATTCGATTCGAATCCAAACAATTTTGTATGGGAATTCGGGGATTTTACCAAACGCAGTGCGTAACTTTCTTAGAAATACTAACAGTATCTCGTAGATATCGTACAGTTATTTCTGGTGAGTTGTTTTGGATCAAATTTCTGCATTAGAAGACGTTTTTTTGCAGAAAGGCCTAGTTTTGGTTATGACGAATATTTAACTAGATAAGTAATTAATTTTACTATGTAGTTGCATATTAGAATTACAAGTATACCTATAGGTATTCGTACAATCAAAAGGAAGTTATCGCTAAATTATATCAGTGTTTTTATAAAGTCCTAGCCTAAAGAACAGATAATATCTAGTAGGTAAGTCAATGGACCAACCTGCAGTAGGCCAGCGTGGTGGACTACGGCCTACATCTCTGTCAATGGAAGAGGAGACCCGACCCTGTAGTGGGTCATTAACGGGTTCCTGACAAGTCAATGGACAATCCTTCAGACTGGGTCTTTAGAATTATTCTGAAACAGTAAGTGGCTAATGTAAGAGTAGGTAATAAGCGCAATACTAATGGTCTGTTAATACACTGCAACCAAGTTAAACAAAATAAGATTAGCCTACAGCTGTTTAGAAGATTTAAATCTATAAGTACCTACTAAAATTTTCTCAATGCTCCAAACTTGCTCCGACTTGCACCGTGACGTATAAACTATTCTATTCATGTGTGCATGAATGGTGCACTTGTTAATCCACCCTCATTGGTTGCTTAATTTATACCCCATGGCGTAATGTTCCCCTCGACCGTGCAATCTGCGAATACCATGGCAGCCCCATGCGGCACACTTTTTATTAAATTCCCCATAGCTGACATTCAAAACGCACGCGTACCCTATAGACAGAACTCTGTGGACTGTTATGGCAATCTAAAATTCTTTGAAGGTTGAATATAGCGAAGATGTAATAAAAATAGAGCTGAATAATTTTATTTGACTTATTTCAGTTGTAAAAGCTTTTTCTTTTAAACTACTGTTTACAGGTTCTTCAAAAAGGGCGTAAATAGAGCTCTCCTTCAAAGTCGACAACGCACTGGCGACTCCTCTGGTGATGCTCGTGTCAGTGGGCAACCGTGATCACTTACAATCACATGGCTCGTCTACATGTTTGCCTGCTCTTCTTATAAAAAAAATAACATTGAAAGCAAGGCACGTCGTGTCTATCGAAGCGTCCCAATATTCATCCCAACTAATTTGACTTCTACCAGCTCCCAAAGCAACTAAATTGCAACGCGACAACCACAATTTGATCCTACAACGAAGAATTCTTTAAGTTTCCAGAACGTAATGGAATACCTAAAGCTAACAATAAATTTCTCAACTTTTAAATGCATAATTGGCGTTAATTTTTTTGTAATTAAATTCGGCAAACTAACCAAGGAGCAGGAAGTCTTGTGTCTAACGAGCCGTTCTTCCAATAATAAGACGTGCAGTCGTGCATACTACCAAATACTGAAGCAAGTTTAAATTGCGCTATAAATTGCAACGCGACAACCACAATTTGGTCCTGGCACAAGCGCAGGCAATTGTATTTTTCCCGGCGCGTCGTCCCGTCGCATAATGGAGTTACAACTTAATAAAACGCTCGCAGATATGGCCAACCATGCTATATAATTCAGCAGTCTGGAAGAAACGTTCAATTGGGGAATAAATGGGCGTTTGTCAATTTTGTAGCATTATGTTGACAATCTTGAACAATCGCGTATTTTTGTTATATTTCGAATTATATTTTTTTAATAATAATATTATATGCTGCAAATAACTACTCTACTCTAACTACTACTTCTCACTACTCACTTCCTAATTTTATGAGAAACAACGTAAATTAAAATTAAAAGATACATTTTCCTTTAAATAAGTTTATTCATTGAACAATTCTGCACAAGTTCAATGGTTGACTGGTAGAGAATGCCACTAGGCATTAAGTACGTACATTGTAAACTCAATAAAGGCTAAATAAATATCAAGTCTTAAAAACCCAAAACATACAAGTTTACGTTTAAATATTTAAATAATTTTGCATTGTTTGGTATACATTGCTGAGATGGTATTGCCATGTCAGTACCCATTAATGACCCACTACAGGGTCGGGTCTCCTCTCACAATGAGAGGGATGTAGTGTAGGCCTTAGTCCACCACCCTGGCCTACTGCGGGTTGGTGGACTTCACATGCCTTTGAGAACATCTTTTTTGTGAACTCTCAGGCATGCAGGTTTCCTCACGATGTTTTCCTTCACCGTAACAGCAGGTGATATTAAATTTTATAAATCGCACATAACTTTTATTACAAAGTCATTGGTGCATGCCACTGGGATTCGAACCCGGACCCCTCGATTCGAGGTCGAATTCTAAGCTACTGGGCCTATCACCGCTGCGCTGCGCATAGTGCTCAGAGTTATTTTCTGATATAGTAACAGCCTTCTAAGCGTTATTCACGTTGGTTCATTTCACAGGTAAATTTTGTTCATGGGCTTGTTAGTCTATACGTATTACTTACTTTTTCCATTCTTATTCTGTGTCGAAAGCAGGAAATGAAACTGCAACTTAATAAACCACCCCATTATTTTACATTCACAATGCAAGTCTTGGCACAGCGGTATCACAATGCTTCTTAAATTTATAGCTGGTTTAAGTGCTTCCATTTTGTTCGTACGCTACATTTTTATGAATATTTAATTTTGCCGTATCAAGCATCATGGAGATTGAGAAATTTCATTAAAATCTTTTAACTTTGTTATATTTAGCGGAGGTACGCGAACCTTTTAGGTATCTAAATTAAAAAGAGTTTATTTGAATTTCATACACCATAATTATTATGAAAGTGAAATTATTGCTGAACCCTTTTTAAATTTAAGAAATTTTCTGTTTATTATGGTGCTAAAACTGGCAATCTGTTTAAAAATTAACTCTTCTTATCACTTAGGGGTAAATATCAGTCTGTGTCACTCTAAGAATATCTGGCCATCGTTCCCACGATTACAGTTACTCGTTTTTTGAAAACGCGTTTTTCAGATTAGCGCGTGGATTAGCCGGGACATCCATTAGGGGAGGGCCATATTCAGACATGGACTGCAAAGGGTTGAAAAGGAAAACGAAGAAAAAGCATGTGGAATCATCCTACATCCTAAGCTATCTTTGCAACATCTGCATAAATTCTGCGCTATACCTTCCATCCTTCAGCCAAAATTCATTCACTGCTGGCTCTCCCAAGGTGCTATATTCGGTAAAACATAAATACCAAAATATGTCTGTCTGTAATCCATTAATGACCTTCTACAGGTTTGGGTTTCTTCTGTTCTGTTCTGGCCTAATATGGGTTGGTGGACCAAAATATGTATTCATGTTTAATATATGTCGATTGATATAACGAGCGGAACTATCTGAACCGGCCAAATTTATAGCTGCTATCAATTCATTATCGGGCATCAATTTGTAATCGAACGTTGAACGTGCAATGATGTGAATGCATCATAGATGCAGAGTAAACCACAGTTCTGATACCCCCTTGTCGCATATAAAGCACTCTATAGAGTAAGCGACGAGTTTGATGGAGTGAGAATTTATCAGCGTTGAAAATGCTAGTAAATTTCGTAATCCATAGCAGTCACTTTAGAAGGAGGTACCTACAAATAACTACAATATTAGGTTATTCACATCGTGGTTAAGCCTAATTCTTATGTTTTTACCATTGTGTAAAACAAGGTCACGTTTACGGTGAAGCTTTTATTCATTGAAGACGAAAATATTTTGCTGGAAAAAAAATTAAGTTAAAAATGAGCGCGTATCTCACCTACATCCAATTAGATATAATAAGAATAATAAGAAAGTATAGGATGTGTAAGAAATGGATACGCCCAAAGTAGATAAGAGCCCATTACCATCACCTCGTTACCATTTCTGAAGACCAAAAGGTCTTAGTTTAACAATAGCTTATCGTTTACTCGTAGCTAATTAATGGTGTTCCGTAATTTATCGGTGTACAGAGCTTTTGATAAATCGACGGCATGGACGGTTGAACTTTTAATGGAATTGGTCGAAAACCATTACGCATCATTTTGCAGTCAAAACATCCAAATTATATTAAATCCTATCACATTTCATAAAATACATAACTATGTAAAGAAAACTCAGGTTGGGTTTACGATCATTCGCACTAAGGATTTTAGGAAGCTTCAAAATTTAAAAAATAACTGAAACTGGCAAAGAAATTTAAATTAATTGGAAGTTTTCAATTTATTTGTGTAAAAGTGTCTTTTAACATATTTTCTATTGGTTATCTATTAACAGATATAGAGCCAATATATATGTCAATAGATAACCAATAGAAAAGAATACCTACAAGACCTATACCTAAACCTACAAGACTAGCTCCCAAATATACAGACACCTTAAAATAAATGTTGAAACCCATAATGACATTGTTTAACGATCACTTTCAGAGTTTAATAACACATAGCATAGAATTAGACAGCACAACTTGAAACAGATTCAAAGAAAATTTCTTCCTTATTTGAATTCACTCGTAAACCAACCCTACAACTTGATAATTAAAATAAATCAGGTAAACCGTTCCAAATGCCCACGGAAACAACAATGAACCATAATAACAATAAATTCTATCTAACTCGATTGACTAATGAATTACAAATACCTACCGACAAATTAATTCGTAAGGGAATACGATAGTCTTGTACTGTTTGTTCATAGTTTATTACATTAAATACAGTAATTGACACACACTATTAATCTCTGGATTCGAAAGATAGATAAAGATCGGCGGGTAATAACATGCTGCGCCAGAACTAGTTTGAACGATCGAGTTTGTATACGTTACGCCTATTTGCTTTGTGTTTAAAGCCTGCCGTTTTCCATAACAAGGGCTGGAGAAAATTATAGTGAAATAAATATGGCAAGTCGCTGATATCAAGAATCATTGAAGAAAAACAATAAAATCCATTTAGCAGTCTTAGAAGACAAAGACAAAAAGTTTATTTGCACAAATAATAATTATTTGATTTGCCTATTAATAATTATAGGTATAAAGTTGTTACAAATTATTTAGGTCAATCTATATTTACCATTTTTAGGTATGCAAATATTAGAAGCTCTTTAGAAACATTGAATTTCTGAATTATTATTATTTTCATTTTCTCTTTCACTCGATCGCATAACAATTAGGTAAGTTTTTTTCAAATATTCTCACTGCCTCATTTGGGATTAGAAAAGCCCTGTGTGAATTGTTTCACTGTGTTTATCTATTATAGTTATTTTTTTGTACTTATTTATTTGTCCACCAATTAGTTTCGCATTGGAGCAGCGTGGTGGAGTATGCTCCAAGCCTCCCCCTGATGTGGGGAGAGACACGTGCCCGATTATGGGCCATAAAAGGGTTGTCCAATTTGGATGTACTGGCATTGTTCAAAAATTGAAATGATAATAATGACAAGCATCATACCGCATAATGTTTGAGGAAGTGCTTTACTCTGAACGTGTTTACAAATCGTCTTACGCATATCACTGTATTAACGTGGACTATTTCAAGGAGATAAAACTAACCAGTGATGCATGTATTTATAGATTAGCACGGGTGGTCGCCTTCCAGTTGTTCAAGACTATCTCTATCAGTCTCTATCAGTTTCAAGAACCAAGCAGGAAGCGTAAATCATTGCTGAATTTAGGTACAGGAAAAGTAAACTTTACCGGTTGCGAGAACAAGCAATGGATCCATTACAAACACTGCAAGATTGAGTTTTTCTAATGTACATGCAAAGCTGATCTCAAGTAGTCTTTGTAGCATGGACAATAGACAGGCAGAATATTTATTCCAAACTAGGTCAGCGCACTCTATTCTAACTTTTAACAACAACATGAGAAAATTGTTTTTTTTTGTATATAAAAAAATCATAAACGACAATAATTTATGAGGCGAAAAGGGCCGTATCCAAGTTAATAATAACTTATAATAATTGAAAACTTCCTCCATTTTTCAAGTCAGTTAAAAAAGGAAGTATCAGCATTAATAGAGTGACAAGTGATCTAAATGTTCAAAGTGACCCGAGTTGACTGTTCTTTGGAGGACTAAGATGTTCCTATTAAATTTGCTTGTCGCGTAACTTATACATAACAGGAAAAGTGTATTTCACTGATTACGAAAACAATAGGTCCATTACACTCACTGACAGATAGTGTGTTTGCTTTAATGAAAAACTACCACTTAAAGCAGAGCGATAGGTATCTGATCAAACCGCTAGTCGTAGGCAGACCAGTTCTCGATGTTAATAGTGTTACCGTCAGGATTTATGCACTTGCAGTGGTGTTGAAATTCCTTGATTTAATGACAGTAATGGAGTAATTCAGCCACACTTGTTGGACGGAATTGAAAGGCATTTAACAAACATTTTCTGTCTGCAATTTTACCGCGCGTCTGTGCTTTGACTTTTACTCTATCTATCCGCTCGTTTTCGTATCTTGCTTTAGGAGAGCGTTTTGTATTATGTTGTGTTTCATAAATCTATCGTGTTTGGGAATAAACCTCGCTATTTCTGATCCTAAAATCCGCATTCTTTACAGGTGGTAGATAGAGCCATAGTAGTTAGTAGTTCGCCTATATTTCCGCCTGCTCTTACGGTGAAGGAAAACATCGTGAAGAAACCTGCATACCTGAGAGTTCATAAATTTTTTCTCAAAGGCATGAGAAGTCCACCAACCCACATTAGGCCAGCGTGGTAGACTAAGGCCTACATCCCTCTCATTGTGAGAGGAGACCCGACCCTGTAGTGGGTCATTAAATGCTTACTGACTATCTTTCCGCCACCCTAAACCAGCTGTGAAGCAGCATTTTCTTCAAATTTTATAAAGTCTATGTTTTTTATGTTTAGGTTGGGGAGGTATGGAGCCCATGATACTTTATTCGATTAGATCATGTTAATCACCATAAGTAACATCCATTTATAACATTAAATGAGACTTCTACTTCGACTCTATCATCTAAACTTGGACGTAAACATCCGTTGGTTAAAGTGACCATTTAAAGAAGTTACAGTTTTATTATATTATGTAAAGTTGAGGCAACTATAACCGTTACCCAAGTTTGAGTAACCGTTAAACAGTTACGTGGAAACGTACAAACAGACGGATAAACGACTGCGCACGTTGTTTATTGTCCTATTCGCGAAGTTTACTGTTCTTTTTAAGCGCTTTGAAACAACTCATTTGGTTTACTGATGTTTCGTAATGTTCCTTGCAATAACAACGAACAGCTGGTTAAATTTATTATAGAACTACGTAGCTTTAGTTTTTAATTACCTGTACGTTATATAGCCGTTTCCCAAGTGATACAGTAAAGTCTTTGATATCATCATAATACAAATTGTAATTTATGCCGACGTCACAATAAATGTTTTGTGACGTAGGCATCATAATTGCGCATTATTTATTCTGCTTTATTGCAGTAACTTCGCCTTATAAAGTTGAGCGTGTCATTAAAATAAATCATATTTTGAAACCGCGCGTAAACAATAATTATGATAATGAGGTTCTTAATTTTCATTTAAACTTAATTTTATAAGGCTAATTTACATTGATTGGGTATCATGGAACTGGAATCGAGCGACGCTCAATGTTAACTGAATTGAAGTTAATTGAATTACTATTGCAGTCGCTGAAATACATTTCAATCTGGTCACCAACCCATTGATTCAACAGATTCAATCTAAAATTATTAATCGCTTAAAAAGATAATCTTCATTCATTTCCTATAG
Source organism: Erynnis tages (assembly GCA_905147235.1). Taxonomy (NCBI): domain Eukaryota; kingdom Metazoa; phylum Arthropoda; class Insecta; order Lepidoptera; family Hesperiidae; genus Erynnis; species Erynnis tages. The sequence goes on from LR990076.1 coordinate 2,632,539, forward strand.
TCATTTCGGCTCCCTTAATCGCTATGCTTTATCTGATATCTCGGACATAATCCTGTAACAAACATAGTTTTGTTATAGTATGCTTTTTATTTCCTAAAAGAAGAAGTCTTTGAGTTGGTACGTGGATGTTTTGCTATCCATCAGCATATATCTAACAAACAGTACCCAAAGCAAAACACAATTGAAATAACCTGTGTACCCTCTAGACCTCACTCTAACTCATTAAAAGCTTATGACTTTTCGAAACTTTAACCCTTCAATTCTTTGGTTGCACTTGCGCCATAGCCAACATTATTGATCAATAAACTCCACCAAAGGATAGGCTTCAAAGATCAAATTACTATCTTATCGCCATCACCAGTTATTACAGCAAGCGCATAACTCACGTTAATATCAAAACTTGAGTACTAATAGTTTCACCACAGGTATAATATCAAAATTTGCATACATCAATATGAAAATGATGGCCGTTAGATAAACGTGTTGATACCATGTTAATATCGAAACAGATAGGGGGCATTTACTGGTAATATCCCGCTAATGAGATGGAGTACACGCTCCGATCTTGGATCGAGTTTTCTACCGCCAGTTTAAACCCTCGTTGTACTGTTTATAGAAGATTTTATCCAGCTTAATTGAAGTAAGCTGTACTACAGTATGTATGGGAACCAGTATAGGTATTCATTTAGATGCAAAACAGCCGACGGACCCTGTCTCTCGCTGAGAACGGTTACAGCGACGCGGATTTTGGTTAACATCGTTTTTTGCACTTTATTCTGTCTCCAAAGTAAATGACAAAGTAAGCAATGAAATCAAGCTGACGTTATAGGAACCTGTATTAAAATAGAGAAATTACATTTCATTTTAATTTTGTCAACAAATGATTTATGTAAATTTTAAATAAGTTTTCATACTTAGTCTAAGCCCTGATAACGGCAAAAACATCACAAAAGCAGTCGTCAAAACTCATCCAAAATTTAGTAAGTATTAGTAATTAAAAGTAATTCAATTTCTTCATCAAATTCACCAACAAATTGAGGACATCTATTTCGCATTCAGTAATCGATTTCGTAATCGTCCACCAACCCGCAGTAGGCCAGCGTGGTGGACTAAGGCCTACATCTCATTGTGAGAGGAGACCCGACCCTGTAGTGGGTCGTTAATGGGTTACTGACAATCGATTTCATTTCCCTCACTAGGTACCAGGCAGAGTGGCTAGTGAGATCGGCCATGTATGCAAGACACATCGAGTAAAAAGTCTGTCGTAAGTGACCCATGTCCTAAATGGTCGGTATTGTTGTTTCTACAAGATTGCAGACGGCAGAAAATTTTCCATGAACTTTTATCGGAGAGTGAAGAGTAGGATTGGTCCGACCAAAACACTATGGTGTATCGGCACCGCACCGGCGATTTGTAGTGAAAATTTATTGACATAGATTGAAAAGCAAGGATTCACGGTAATTTGCTTAGTGATTTATTTTGACTTTCATTAAGTGCGCATGTATAATCAATAAAAATCTTTTGACTTTGACTTTGCCTCTCATGAAAGAAGAGAAGAATGTGGAAAGCTGTGTGTAGAATTAATGAGCCTTTATGTGTTCATGTGTGGAAGAAAAAATTAAGTTAAGGATATTTTTACGTTGCGTTTAATTTGAGAACTGCCCTCGAAATATGTTTTATACTGTTTTATAATTTTATACTGTTTTATATAAAATTATACGAAGTCGAATAATATTTTAGGCCATTCCTGATATAAGTACCTACATTACCAATTACTGGTCATGTAAGAATAGCTATTACGGAAACGTCTATCTCTCCGCGTGTAATGTCTATAAATAATTAGAAGGTGTTATTAACGTGAATGCAACTGAGCATTGGACTATCGCAATAGTCTTCGCAAATGTTGCACTATTTGTGAAAATTACTGTCAATATACCTACATGTACGTAATGAAGTGTAGGTATTAACGCAATGCGCTGTAGTTTCCCAAAGAATTGTTAAACGAATAGTTTTTGCATTCGTATTCACAAAATTGTTAGCTTGGTATTTTAATGAACATGTAGGTTAATAGTAAACTTAGACTCATATAATTTTGTAACTAAAAATCCCGGCATTTTTCTAATTTTGTTATTTCATTATATTGATTTGAATCTACTATCTATTTACTAGTTAAAAATCACTTTAATTAATTAACTTTATAATAAGTGGGTAAAAAGGAAATGATACACACGCACTAATTGTCAACGATTTTTGTCGTGCATAATTTCTTCCTTTTGTCATGTTAAATTATTAATCTTTTCATTCAATTTTAATGTACCAGTTATTAAACTACATTTAAAATGATAATAAAGTTGAATATTCCTTGTTATTATTCAAAAAAATCAACAACCTCAAATCCACTGTTATATAAATTATTATAAATTCCTAAAAGTGGTACAACGTAAATTAAGTCGACGATTCATTACTAAACTTCTGTTATTTTCATCGTATGCTCTAATTTTACTTATTGTCGTACGTAGATACCACAGACCAAGTAATACATATACCATAGACTAAGCAAATCGTTTTTTATTCTCACTTATTTTTTAGAATTGTCACTGTTAGTAACCCATTAATGACCCACTACAGGGTCGGGTCGCCTTCTCACAATGAGAGGGATGTAGGCCTTAATCCACCGCGCTGGCCTACTGCGGGTTGGTGGACTTCACATTTGAGTACATTTTTTCTCTGAATTATTCCATGCCAAATACAGAAATCTAGCGACGATATCGTGAGTGTCGCGGCGGAAACGCATTGCCAAGGTCACATCGGAGGCGGCGACGCGCGACGCGACACAGACCTATTGTTTTATCACCATTGCCGCTTTTAACCTGTTTTACTATAACCAACCTGCTGTAAAAGGCAAGCCTTCTTTTTAAATGCCCTTTTTTACCAGCCTTTGTTTTCAATCGTGTTAAGAACACCGACATTGAACCTACGTAACACATAAAAAATATACAATTAGGTATACAGATTTACGAATCTATGAATGATGTCAAAATTAGGAGCCCTAGATTTGAACTAAAACCGCTACACACTAGAATTTTTGTGCAAAACTTTCGTTGTTTGAAATGAATGTCAAGTCATCTTCTAGTTTACAGTTAAGGACGAATTATAAATTCGTAATCTGCAACAATTTAATTATTTATTAATAAAAAAAATATGAGTTCGAAAATCCCGTGTACGTAACAGTGATAAAAAATGCGCTCTACATTCTTTTTACTTTGCGTGTTAAGTGTTCTGTTCTGAATTTGAATGAAGGAAAATAAAACATTATTACTATTGAAAGTGTTATTCTCTATCTCTATTAGTCAAAAAAGCATTTTAGCGAAATAAAAATCTTAGACTGATCGAAATATTTAATTGAATTTATCATTTTGATGCGATCTGAATCAATCAAGAAAACATTATTCATACTATGTTTGCCACAAAACAATTTAACTTGCTAATTCCCTTCCGTTTTGGCAGAAAGCCACAACTTGTCACATTGTCAACGTGTGAAGATACTAAAACTAATGAAATCTATTTCATCCCAAACAGTGCTTCACACTTACCTACAGCAGAGACTACTAAAAATCCCATATTTTTACAAGTGTGTATAAATATGTAATTTTATGTTTATACAATAGTATTATTTGTAGTATGCAAAGTTATCCTAAATCTCTACATACGGGCGCATTAACAAGTCTGTGTTATTACATTGAAACATACAGTATTTATTTATTCAAGTCGAAGTTGATCGAAATTTAAATTTTCTAACATTGCTAAATGTGCATATTATGGTTTCTTCAACTGGACATTTTGTACAAAATCTTCCATTGTGATATTAAAATCTAATCTTATTTTCCTCATATACGACCCTCATCGCTTATCGCTGACAACTTACGATGGAGCATTCGGAGGCAGTTATATCATCGTTCCAATTCGCATCTTAATTACGATAGATGCATGTAACAATTTGTACCGATAGCATAATTGATCTAGAAACAATTGTACTACTGATACACTTCCGTCGACTACGTTCACCGTAGGAGATTGGATTTTCTTTGGATTTTTGTTTGGATGATAAGATTTTATAATACTAAATTAAGTTAACAAGCTAAATTGGTAGTGTGCTTGCCATATCTTGCAAAGAATTGGCAACTGGTAAGGAAGAACCACCACCAAACCGCATTGGAGCAGCGTGGTGGAATATGCTCCAGGCCTCCCCCTGTTGTAGAGAGACCCGTGCCCAACAGTGGGCCATGAAAGAGTTGCAGCCAAGGAAGAAAACTCCTCGAAAAACGACCTCGACTTAACATAAAGCTTGAAGTTGAAGCTGCTTCCGTTTTCCACACATGCTTAACTTTATTATTATTATTATTATTATAACTCTTTATTGCACACACACAGAAAGAAACATACAACATAAAAGATAGAAACAAACATAAAAGATAATCAGTAAAAACCAAAATAGGACAATGCACAAATGGCGGCCTTATCGCTAAGAGCGATCTCTTCCAGGCAACCAAGTGGTAAGGAGTTGAAGAGTAGAGAGAAAAGTGAGAAAAAGGTAGGGTGTGCAGAATATGATATAGAGCATCGGTACATAAACTTTACATTTCCCTTCTTTACGATTTTAGTTATTTTTTTTAAATTTCCACTGCGCATGGAGTTGGAACCATAAGTCTGATTCAAAATTTTAAAAATATTCAAAACTTTAAAGTTTAAATTTTCTATTTCATCAACTATTATAAAGTTCCGACATTATAACACTAGTCCGTATAGAGTTCTATTTGTATAGATACAGATTCACGTAGGTATAGGAGTACGTTACCTGTAGGTGTCTGTCTGTATAGATCCATGTACAGGAATGGATACTACTCGTATTAACAAGGCACCGGAGAGTTTGATTGAGATCTAACACAGTTTCATGTCGACAGCGCCAGTTAGATTGTTCCCTAACTACATTTGATGTACGAGGTAGGTACAGTGGGTCCAAGTGACAAATGGATTACTTAAATAGGATATTTGGAGTTTCCTTGGGAATCCACCGCCCGCCACCATCACTGTCCACCGTGTAGCGTTCTCATTTTTTGTTTTCACTTTAACATATTGTTATTCATAACGTGTGTGCAAGAGATGTTTTATTTGAAGTACCAAACGTTTAGTTGTCATAAGTATGCACTATAATAATTATATTAGTACTAAGGCACTCACATACTAGCTCGAATATCATATTTGAGGTTGAACATGTGCCCATAAAACATGCTCGTCATTTAGATACCAAAAATATGTTCAATTTTTTTTTTTATTTATTCTTATGACATGGTATATTGTAAAATATCGAAATTCACCTACTACAATAAATACAATTTAGTGACAATCCAAGTTAAATATATGAATGAGCTCAAATCCACAATCACAGCCTTCACATGTTTATGCTATGTTGCTATGCTGCCTTGCGAGGCCACGCGAATTCCGCTGACATAATGCTAGGTGTGTGTATACGAGTCATACCGTCACACTGAGCAGAGCCTTGTACCTATTACAGGGGTTTCTTTTATAGTAATAACTAACTGCAGCGGTGATAGCCCAGTGGCTTAGAATTCGACCTCGAATCGAGGGGTCCGGGTTCGAATCCCAGTGGCACGCACCAATGACTTTGTAATAAAAGTTATGTGCGATTTATAAAATTAAATATCACCTGCTGTTACGGTGAAGGAAAACATCGTGAGGAAACCTACATGCCTGAGAGTTCATAAAAAAATGTTCTCAAAGGCATGTGAAGTCCACCAACCCGCAGTAGGCCAGTGGTGGACGGCGGCCTACATCCCTCTCATTGTGAGAGGAGACCCGACCCTGTAGTGGGTCATTAATGGGTACTGACAATAACTAGTTTACATCTATGACTCCGATCACGTGGCCTTCAGGGTTAATCTTTCGTTACCGTCCTTGACGATAGTTTTCAATGTGTTCATGCTCACGGCATAGTTGCTGAAGAATCGAAGCACATAGTCTGAGTTTTAGCGATACCGAAACGAAACGCACACATCCATAGATACGTAAATCATACAGAGCTTACACAGGAGTCCACAGTGTAATAACAAATAGAGCTAAAAGATTTTTAGAGGAGTTAAAAAAATTTAAATCAATTTTTTGTATGGAGAGAAAGATATGAATACTTATCGTTAGACATTATAATACTAACAAATATTTAATACCTACGGGATAATATTAGTTCGAATTTTACAGCGTATTACGGCCTTATTACGGCCAATTCACGTTATTATGTTTCATTTATATTATTAAACATTGAAAGAGTGTTAATTAAAAATAAAGCAATTTTTGTGATGATTTATCTAATGTTTTATTAATTTTTTAACTCTTCTAAAAATCTTTTACCTCTGTTGGTTATAACACGGTGCATTTACGTCTGGTAAGGTGTGTATGTGTGCGTTTCGTTTCGGAACTACTAAAACTCAGACTAAGGGTACAGGACGAACCACGGGCCAGGCTCGTCTGTGAATGAGCCGCGGTAGGTATTCCAATGATACACCAGCGAGCATAACCTACAAGACACAAAACCGCGCTATTATTCACTCGTCGTTCAGTGACGTGAGCAGGGACACTATCGCCAAAGTATTCGTATAGGAAACGTCGGTCATGTCATCATAAATGCCAGTCTAGGCGTCTTCCTATACTAATGGCACTCGCTAACTATGCGAATACTTTGACGATAGTAGTCATGCTAGAAGCACAGGGCCCTAAAATTCCGCTCTTTCCGAGTTCTAAGCTTTCAGAATCCAATGGATAGGAATCCATTGGATTCTGCTATAACTTGACAGTTAACCTGAAATATTTGGCATAAACAAAAACATAATAAACGAGTAGTATATTGAAAAATAGAGACTTGAAACCACTTGATTTTGTGTATCCTTGCAAAGCTCAAGTAGTACATTACCCGAACGGCCTCGTCACAGTTCTGCCTCGATCGAATTTCATATGACAAGGGCGTGATCATAACACGAATATCTCAATTATCGGTGACCGCAGATTGTATTATATTTTGTCACAAATTCTTTAGGTGCAAGAGCCTTAAAATATTGGTAAAAGCTTTTTTGTAAACGAAAGAAGGGTGAAAAATGCCTCTTCACATACCTCTGAGAACATTTTTTTTGTGAACTTTCAGGCATGCACGTTTTTTCACGATGTTTTACTTCACCGTAACAGCAGGCGATATTTATTTTATAAAGCGCACATAACTTTTCACTAATTAATTGGTGCGGGCGACTGGGATTCGAACCTGGACCCCTCAATTCGTGGCTGGATTCTGCCACTGGGCTATGACCGCTGTCCACTGGACTATCACCGCTCATAACATAATGTATACTAATATTATAAAACTGAAGAGTTTGTTTGTTTGTTTGTTTGAACGCGCTAATCTCAGGAACTACTCGGTCGATTTCAAAATTTTTTTCAGTATTGGATAGTCCATTTATAGGGCTACATTTTATTTTCAAAAAAATTAGGGATCCGTAAGAAAATTGAATCGAAAACCTATTAATGTTTGCGCTGCAAAAACTATTTACAATAGAACAAAATGATGTACTACGGGTTTGTAGGTCTTATTAAGATCTACAAAAAAGTCCGCGAGAGCACATATCTAACTATCATAGTTTAGTCACAATAACCGCTTTTACTTTTTACCCTTCTCTGCACCAAGTTCTAAAATCCACGCGGGCGAAGCCGCGCGCATAGTCCAGTAGTTCATAAATCATGTAACATTTATTGCTGTCCATTGCGCTGGAAGTGGTACAGTGAGGTGTGAAGGTGCAAGGCCAGCCCGCAGTGCAGGCCGCGGCAGACGAGGGTATCGATCGCGCCAGTCTACGCACACACTCGCAGGGTGCCCACGTCCACGGCGTATAAAGGACATTCGTTTATCCGCCGGCTATTATGGAGTAGGAGGGAAAGTAAACATTTTGGATAGGAAAAGGAAAGAACATGAACGTGTCTCTGGTTTAAGTGCTATTATTAAAGGGTACAAAATGTTTTTTGAAATTGACGTCAGTACCCTTCTATGAGAATTATATGCTTCGAATACAGACCGAACTACTTTTCTTGTACTTACATAATAAATACACATGGCATATAGTATTGAGACAATTTTGAACTCTTATTTTTATTACTTATTTGCAGAAATGTGTGATAAAGGGTACACATTTTTTTAACAAATAGCGCTAACTTTTAACCGACTTCAAAAAATCGAGACGACAGCGATTCCCGGAATAATCGAACGGCTGGTGCCTCTACCCATATCGCAGTGGTGCATTTATACCCCACGGAACGGGATCGCAGCTCGAACCTTAAGCTCATCTCGTATTAGCTACAGTCTGTGAATCTCTATTGAATTTTAAACACCGCGGCCCAGACGGTACCGTATTGTGTGAGAGATAATAATATGAAATAATGGTGAAAAGAATGTAGAAGCAACAAAAGGAACTTTTTCTCGAATTCAATTTAACTGATATCATGACTACTGTTAGTATTACATACATTGTATAAATGAATCAGCACTTAATTAATAAATATTAAACTCTGCGTGGGAGAAACTATTTGAATAAAACGGAATCAGTCTATTTATATGCAGTGAAAACAAATCCTCATCTCATTAACATACGTATGGTTTTTAGCGGGAGTTTTTTACCAACGTGTTCGTTCGAGTGTGTATATTCAAAATAAACTGATAAATACATAAATGTTAATTTCTCATTAATATTCAGAATCATCGGCGGGCATTATGATTGATTACGTAACAGCGTCAAACAAATATCGAAATACTAAAAGGTGTACTGAAGTCACACCCATAGAAAACAGAATAGGTCACACCCGATACCCTTTACGTAGATTTGAGTGATACGTAATAGGTGACCACATCTCTTTCGAGGCGGTACTTTACCGCCATTCTCTTAACCCGTCTTACTACTTTTTGTCTTGAGTTTCGACTATAAAGTTGATATAAACGAAAATATTATAATTAACATATTTGCAGCTATTTTAGTCTTCATGAGTAGCAACGCACCCACATAATTATGATTTGTGATAGACTGTTCAACCATTCGTTCCAATATTCCGTGTTACTGAGCGATATCTATAAGTATGTACCTAAATTGTAAATAATATATCTGTATTGCTCGGACGCTTTCAATAAATCTTCAATTCTCTGTGATTTGTGGTTCCGTATAGGACATAAATGCAAATAATATGTTTTGTGACATTGACATCGCCAAATATGTGCTCTTCAACAAAGCTCGTTCATGTTTTATTCTGGCTGCGTCTGCAAATATTATTAAATTTTATTGTTTTGACCATAGGCGAGTCAATACATTGTACGAGGTTCTTATGAATGACATTAGTTATGCAATAATTACGACGTAATAGTCCTACCATTTTAGAGTCATTCCATATTTTAGATTTTTAGCCATGGAATTCATGTATTTTTATTAAATGTTTTAAACACTTGTGTCGCTAATTAAAACAAGGTGGGTATTTTATTATTTTATGGATGTCGCAAATAGTTTAGCCGCTTTCTTTAATTAAAAAAATTTAGATTTAATCTCCAAAGCACTTAACTGTGCAATTAAATTTCTCGAGTATTTTTATTAAAAGTACTTTAATATCCCACAGCTGGTTGCTCTTGACAGTGGTCTTAGAGGTAGAGATGCTCCTATGCATATTGCATATTAACCCCCCCGCTGCCACATGAGTCACATGTGATACATACACATTGTTTAACTATTATATCTACTAAGCTACTGGACAGGAATAGTGTTAAAATATGGAGTTACCGATACAAAACTCTACAGTACAACCTAAAAGTGACAACTATAAGTAGAATGAAGTCCATAAAAATAAGAATTTTGAATCGCTCGTCAATCTCACAGTGTAAATTCCCCATGCGGCCATCCCAGGACCCTATTAGTATTAGTAGTATGGCGGGGTGCGTTGGTAAACGAGACGCGTGTACTACCAAGGTCAGACAGACACTACAGTACACACAGATGTACAGTTACAGTTACGAGGGACCTCTATAACGACACTCATGTACTTCCCTAGCCGTGATCTTGCGAGGATAAAAACGCAACTTTAACGGCTTCTTATTTTGTAGCATTTTTGCGTTTTTAGTATGTTTGGAATCTCAGTCAGAAATATACAAAGTAGTAAGTTAATAATGTAGAAATACGGGCTTTAATTTTATGTGAAGAATCCTAAAATGGACGAAGAATGAAGTAAAGTAACGGTATTTTAATAATAACTTAGCAACAGAATTGCCTATGGCGAAGAATCAACGGACAAACAACCAACATCTAATCAAGCTATCTTAGAAGAGCCATCACAAATGTGCACCTGTTATTCACAAATCGAAATCGAGTATGACACCCGTTTGATAGGTTAGATGGCAATATTAAGAAGCATACTTGGTTTAATAACGACAGAACGGTCCCTCCGCTCGCGAGTACCGACTTAGTTATCATCATTAAGATAATGAGTGTCACATAAATATTTAGATGTTTTCGGGTTAAGTTATAACAATTAGTATATTTTTATTTCTTTAATATTTAAGTTTAATATTAATTTAATATTAATTATTAGTTTAATATTAATTTAATATTAAGTTAATATTTAAGTACGTTCGTTCGTTAAGTATATTCTAATGACATCAGCAAGCATAGCGTTTACTTATGCCGTAAACAAAAAAATGATCTATGAGTTTGAATTTATTAACGCATGCCAGAGGTTAATAAGATAATCCATTGATCAATTTCACTTAATAAATATATGTATTTTAATAATATTTGCGTTTTTCTTTACGAATTAAGGTTGATTAGGTATTACTGTATTATACGCCCGCGCAAATTTTGAGTTACCTATGTTATAAAATAGTAGCATTAACTTTTAAAATAAGACATAATTTATTTTTTACGGGTAAGTAACTGATGACGCACTTTCAAGTCTATAAAACACACGTTCTACTACTTTCTGTGGGTATATTTATTGGTGCCGGTGATAGAATTTTCTACATTTGAAAATTACAAAAATTACCTCATTATAACTACGGTCGATCGACTTTTAAGAAGTTCTAACTATTTTGTCGTTAAAATAGTGATATCATTTGAAAAAGCGTATGCTTCGTAGAAATAGGAGTAAAAAGTTTCTACTTTGTCCAAAAGTGTGAAAACGGGTTTATCAAGTCCGTAAAGGTTAGTTGGCAATTACGTAGTTAACTACAAGTTACTTGACCAATTAGCCCCGAGACCTGGGAGGTACGATATATGCGTAGCTTCTTTTGAAACATGCTTTGTTGTACCTCACACCTCGCGCACAAACAATGGATCTCTAGGATGGAGCTCTTGTTTCCTAGCTATCTAATAACGAAACCAAGAGATGTTTACTCAGCAATTTCGGGTACAGTTTATTGCAGCAAAATGAAAGGTTATATGGAGAAGAATGCACAAATTCTAATATTTTTGAATAATTTATATTTGAAATAAGTACATGAAACTCATCAAAACGTCATGCACACCACCATAAGTACTTTGAATTGCACACATACACAAAAATGATGTATTCCGTTATGTGTCAAATTCAAATTTCAATATATCGCTGTTGAATTCCGACTACTTCGCGATTTCTTTAAAATCTTGTGCAACAATCCTGTTTCTACTAAATTACGCCTATATTATGATTTTATAAAGATTTTCACGTCACTAAATCGTGTGTTTCATGGTATCTACGAGTATATCCCGTCTATATCGAGGGGAGTGAACCAATGAACCCTTTGAAAGGAAGTCACAAACCCGTTCTCGAAATACCACATGTCATAGCCCTGTGGGAAAACCACAAGTGGAAGTTACTGCATTCAAAAGAGATACAAATAAACTACCTACAGACACAAATTACTATGAAAATTGTGACGATTTAATTTTCAATTATTAAATTTTGGCACTCAAAACAACTGTAACAGTGTACTTAACAAATTTTATTTCATACTCTTGAAGTCGGTTTAATTTTTATAAATTATTTTTATATCCTAAAGGTGCAAGTTGGTAGCGGGCCACATGAAGCGGCAGCGGACGACGTGTCGCCAGCGACACTACTGGTTTCTATGTATTTCTATGAAAAAGCTCGACGACGTGTCGCTAACTAAGGAGGGAATTGCTATGAGTGTGAAGCGTTATTTATATTTATTTATTTATTATTATTTATAAAAATATACTAATTTATCGTTTGATCTCTACCAGTAGGGCAAGTAATGAGAACGCGGGGTCTAAGGTCCCGGCTTCGACTCCGGGTCGGAACGCTTGATATTTCTAGCTATGGCACGAGTTGCGTGGCGCTGCCATATTCGTGATGCGATTGTACCAATTATCTCTGTATTGTTTGTATCATTCGAAAGCCATTGAGACATCGATTTTAAAATCGATTGGTAAAGACACGTCACCAAATTCTTTTGGTTTAAAAAGCAATAATGAGGCAATCAATATCATGAATATGGGGAATTGGGTCCTACTTAAACTAGCACTCTACCTATTTCTTTGCTTGGTTTTGCTTCAGCTTTATCTACAATTTCCATTCCCTATGAAGCGGTTTTTCTTAGGGTTTGAAATTCTAAAAATACTTCCTTTGTGCTCTAATCTCTGTAGACAAATCTAATAAAAGGCTATGGTCATTGCCACAGTATTTAAACTACTTTAATATCAGGTAGATACCTACACTTCAGTTGAGTGTTCACGAACTTGATAGTACATATCGTAGATATGTGTGGAGACGACATCCCTTGATTAATAGACGTGATTCACACTAATTTAGTACACGGTGTTACCTACACAGTGACGGCAATAGGGGTTCAGACCATCAGTTACGCTCCGCAGCGCGAGATGACGGCTCGTTAAGACAGCCTGATGGGCAGACGCCGCCATTCTAACCAGTGACATTTGATCGAAGTGTGTCTTCAATATTCACCAAGGACCAAAAGCTACTAACAACAATTATAGCTCAAATCCTGAGCAAAAATTTTATTTGAAATTTACTGCTGTCAAAGAATGGCCCTATTAACAGTATGGTCAAATATTTTGACCTAGACTATGGATCGACTGCGATCTGCTACACGCTAATAGACTAACGCTATATCTAACAAAAGGTGTGGTTGGTGCTCTCTCTAACAACAAGACAGTCTTTAACAATCATTGGCGACAGTCATCGATATCCTGTAAGAACGTGAACCGTTATTCATAGTCTGAATCATCAAACACAAAATTCAAACATTTGCTTACGAGACGAATATATAGGAAATAGAAATATATTAGACCAAAAGGTCTATTTTTATCAACATTTATTATCAACAGGCATTTATTGCCTTTCTTACAAGGTTTAATCAAGACATCGATTTAAGTAAAGATTTCCGTTAGAAAGCTAACATCTTATGGCTTAAATGTATGATTTTGCTACTGACCCAACGCTTGTCAGTAGCCCATTAATGACCCACTGCAGGGTCGGATCTCGATTTGAGGTCGAATTCTAAGCCACTGGGCTATCACCGCTTAACATGGTATAATTGTATAAGAACAAAATTTTGACTGCATAACACTACTTAATTTTCTTTAAGCACAATAATTTTACAACTTAAATCACTCTTTACTTGCTTGTAGTACGCGACTGCACTTCGTCACACCAATAAACTTTGGTTGATAGCCGGTATATAATGAACTACCACGATAGCTAGTTAGTCGCAAATAACCCACACTGTATACGTCACATAAACCACGGCTATCGTTAATTTTAACGAAGTACAAATAACACCTTTCCACTCGATAGTATATATATATATATCTAGAAGCGATTTGTTTGAAGGATAATGAGTGAAATATTCTCGTAATAATTAAATGAGAAAGTTCATTTCGACGTTTGTTACTTAATCAAGCGAAACCGCTGAATGAAATGCGATACCTACTAACGTGTCTTCTGATGTTGTTACCTAAATATGCAGCAATTCTCTTTACTTCCAGAAGAAAATTCTGAAGAAAGCTAGCAAAAGATTCGTTTAGAAGCTCGCAACATCAAAAACGAATCATAGAAACATCGGGTAACATCGAGTTTTCCAAATATATACCTAAGTTCGTGTTCAAATTTATGTGCTGGAAATCGAAATGAATAAGTAATAAGTAACGCTTCACACTCATAGGCCCCACACTAGGATTCCCTGTGTCGTACGTGCCATAGACTCACACAAGACAAGAACACAACACACCCAGACCAGAAACAGAAATTCAAATTCATCATTCAAATCTCTGCTCTGTTGGGAATCGAACCCAGGACCCTCCATGCAGCGCACCGGTGCCTTTACCACTGCGCCACTCGGGTCGTCAAGAATTAAGGATCTGTATTTATAACAGCAAAAAAAAAACACTGACCGGGCCACCTGATGGTTACTGTTACGGAAGACAACACCAAGAGAATTTTCAGTGTGTCGCCGTTCTTGAAGGAGCGTTCTTTTTACGTCCTTTTTCAGAACATCAGATCATAGTCCCTTGGACACACCGCTGACGGAGGATCATCCCACAATATTTAGCAGGTGCGAAGAAGGTGTGGTGGCATTGACGTTACGTAGAGTAAAAATTCGAGCGAAAGTCTTCCTACACGAATTCTTGCGGTGGCATTTACTCTTAGGTAAATCGTACGCGGTACTCTTTGATTGGTCACAGCGACTTTAAAACCATCCGTCATCCAGTCATCACTCGCAACTAACGCCTTTGCAGTGACAACTGATGAACTTAATTGATTTCAGAAACACTAAACTTTATTACTAATGATATAAGGTCGAAACTTAATTAAACACCGCGTCATCGTGAGACGCAGAAACATAACTGTAAGATAATATGCAAATTAGCGATTCAAGCTATGTAACATGACACCGTGACAGAAAAAATGCCGGTAATTGGTGATGTCATAAAAAACATACGCGAAAGTATGTACCTACAGTATATTGAAGTGTTACATATGGACGTGCGATGATACGATGTAATACAATGTTTTATGACACGATGATGTGTGTATGTAATTATATTTTTTCTTTTGCCTTAGGTATTTAAATTATTTTTTTCTGTTCACAACAGTTTTTATTTAAAGTTCATTTTAAGGCTCGTGAGCTGTCATCGGCGTTCGTCGTTTACATCCAGTCGCGTAGGAATATAGATAAAAATCAAATTTAAATAACAGTTAAATCTTACCTTGTAATATGGTATTTCCTCCTAAAAACAACTCCTACAATTTAGTGATAGTCTCAAATTGGCATAAAATATCCTTGTTTAAATTTAGCTATGCATTTTAGCACGAAAATGCATGGGGCATATTTCATTTTTTATTTGTCATCAAAATTAGACGGGAAAGACATCAACGAGCGCGTTATTTCGACTCAATCAACCTACCTACGTTTGATTGAGCGCACATAATATGCTAGAATATGCTCCCCTATTAAATTTATCGAATATAGTATCGAAACCCTATTAAGTTTATAATGTTCTCCGAGGCATGTGAAATCCACCAACCCGCATTAGGCCAGCGTTGTGGACTTAGAAAATTATTTATTGTGACCCAACCCTGCAGTGGGTACAGACATCGTTATTGAGTATCAGACAAGCCTTTTAAGTAGTTACTCCTCCAAGTTAACAGTAAGACACTAATAGCTCCGAGACAAAGTTACGGCATTCCGCATAATTCGGAAGGCTGCCATTGACACCCGATTAGGCGAGGCGGCAATCATGCAGGAATTTTAATTGTATGCAAAGCGTCAGTTATGTATGATTTGTTGTCGCATGGGACGATTAATAATGGATTATATATAACACGTTACGTCGCCGCGAGGTTGCCCGTTCGTTCACATGATACCGCATATCGACAGCATTGATGGTATAGTGGTCGTCAAAGGGAGTGTCCGGGTTCGATTTTCAGCGGAACAAATTTGAACCATGTCGTTTTTAAAATTTGTTTCAAGTCTGGGTGTGTATGTTCTCATCTGTAGTATGTTAAAGGTAGTCATGACAACCATGAATATATTATAAATATTCATTAATTCTAACCCCGTGTCCTAATTGCCATGTCGCACGCAAAAGTTGCTCGTACGACAGTCTCATTGCATACATTTTGTCACATGTCAGTGCGTATATCAATTTTGACAGCTCCATACAGATTATTTTATACACTGCATTAGTAATTTTTACAGAATTTTATGTGGTAATGTAATTGCATTCCTATCTACACTAACTTCTATGTAGGTACTAATGACAAAGTACCGACACGGCCTTGTCAGACCTTCAGTGTCGGCCGTCATTAGTACAACCTATGGTAAGCGATTATTATCATTCAAATTAATAGTACGAGCCTGATGAACAATCCGCTTATTAGCATATGCATGTATTTATGTGTATCCATCGCTAATTGTGAGTAGTTATAATAAATATATTATATGACATACGTAATGTAACAACATGAGGACTGAAAACTGCAAGTAGGTACTCGTAGACTTGTTCGCTGTCTGTGAATTGCCAACTGTGAAAATAAATAATGCAAAAAAAATCGTCATGAAATCAATCATTTTTTTTAATGTAGTACAAAAACATAATCGTATCGGCCTTTTTGGAGTTGGAGAAAAAAAATATTTTTCTTCAATCGCAAAAAACATTCAACAACATAATATTATACTTAAGGGATATGTAAGGTATCTAATATTATGTATAGAGCGTATGTATCTAATATTATGTATAAGATTCAATTATTTTAAACCAAATTTTAAGATGGTTTAACTTAACTTCAACTCATCTGGTGTGAACAGCTTCAACCGTAAACACGATACGCTGACGGCATTCCCGGAATACGTCAATTCATACGGATATATTCCAAGATAAGTATCTAAAGTTGACAAACGACCATGCTAGCTACGAGTATGACCCTAAGCAATGTTTAGATAGAGCTACTTAAACAGGTTTGCAAGGACAGCGGTTTTTTAACAGTCACAATGAATCATGCTTTTAAGGCTAAATATAGGAGTGACATTAACGGTTCTTAAATAGGCAATTTTAAAAGTAGCATATTAAATGACGTCGTTACTTATAAACTTAATCTTGTGTACATAGATAGGTACCCTTTAAAGTTTTTAGTTACAATCGTACTTTAAAGTTTAATGTTTTATTATTTACTTGGAATGTTTGCAATAATTTGGACGTTTGACGTAAACTGATCTACGAAGTGACTTAATCGTATAATACCTACTTGCTGCGAAATTACCTGACACTCTTTGAAAATTTTACTAACAAATTAAAGGTTCGGTCTACGGACAAATAAAACCGCGGTATTGGATCGTTCGTCGATCAGGGCCCTGTTACGATGTAAGTAGCTGTTTGATAATATAATAATATCAGATTAAATGCACATCGCATCGCACATGCAAAAGCGGTGATAGCCCAGTAAAGCGGCGATAGCCCAGTGGCTTAGAATTCGACCTTGAATCGAGGGGTCCGGGTTCGAATCCCAGTGGCACGCACCAATGACTTTGTAAAAAAGTTATGTGCGATTTATAAAAAAATAAATATCACCTGCTGTTACGGTGAAGGAAAACATCGTGAGGAAACCTGCATGCCTGAGAGTTCACAAAAAAAAATGTTCTCAAAGGCATGTGAAGTCCACCAACCCGCAGTAGGCCAGCGTGGTGGACTAAGGCCTACATCCTTCTCATTGTGAGGGGAGACCCGACCCTGTAGTGGGTCATTAATGGGTTAAAACAACAATAACAAATGCACATCATTCAGTTGTTTTTTTGTTTTCGCCTGTTCGCATTGTTTTCCCTAAAAATAAGATTAAAATACGAGGTCATATTGTTTAATGTGTCTTGTGACTTAGACACCGACTCGTATTCCGTGAATACTCGTAGCAACAACTAACAAGGACAGTTTTTCTACCGAGACTAATCTTATCCGTCTTTCTTGGTCCATTGATTAATATAAAAACTTTTTAGTCTTAAAAATATTTTAAATCTTCCATAGGGTTATCGTTATGAATCAACTCTAAGAAATGTATATATGAATATTAATAAACATTTATTATAATAAAGACGTATAGCCCCACTATGATTCCCTGTGTCATGGACGCACACACGACAATCACACACACAGACCAGAAACAGATTTGTTTGACCGAAGAAGAGTGGTAAATCTCAGCATAAACATTGAGGTTTTACGATAAAGATCTCTCTAAATACTACCGTAGAGGATCTAAACATATTAATCGTAAAACGTAGAGTTTAGCACACAACCGACATTTATTTACTAGTCAATAGATAGCGACATCTTGAACCTGTAACATGAAAGCCTTACGATAATTAGACCCGTTAAGCTCACCGTAAATATAAATATTAACTCTATAAAGAGACTGATAGCATCAGGTGCAGTTTCTATAACCGTCCTTTAAAGGGTGGTATTTGCTTTAGTCTTGCCAGATTTATGACGTTAAAGTTCTTTAGTCTAATATTCATCATTAACGAGTGACAAAAACATTCTAATTTTCCCGAAAAGCCTGTTCTTACAATTTTCTGTCAATTTTATTTATTTATTTTTATTTATTTATTAAGTTTACCAACAATTATGTCATTATTAAAATTACAATGAAGATACATCTTAGGAAATTACAATTAATGCATAATCAATTAAAGGTAAACATAACTTTCAAATTCAACGTACAGGCTAACATAATTATGTGTAAATACTATACTTTACCACTTTATTGTAATGAATGAAATAAATCTAAGAACAATAACAATAACAATAGTTGCTTATAAATAATTAATTAATGACACATCTTTTTCGCTACGGTCTTAAATTTATGTAATGACATGGCATTTATATCAATATCCATGCCTGTAGATCCGCTTAATTTATTGTAAAATTTGGTAATTCTGCAAATGGGAGAGTTTGCGCCAAAAACTGTTCTACGGAGTGGCGGTGAGAAAGGATGAATAGCCTTGCAAGCACGGGGAATTCGACGAGGCACTGTGAAAGAGATTTTGTTCAGAATTTGCGGGCAATTTAAGATGTTGTTTACTATTTTAAACAGAAAAACTATGCCTAAGAAATCGCGGCGGTTCTCCAGTTTTTGTAGCTTGAACTTCTCAATCGTGTCTGTATAAGAGTATTCATATCTGTTTTTAAGTTTGCCAATGGAGAATGCTAGATGCCGCGCAAATCTCCTCTGTACCCTTTCGATCCGCAAAGAATGAGTCGCATAATGAGGGCGCCAAATTGTGCTACCATACTCCAGAATTGATCTGACCAAACTATTGTATAACAGTATTTTAGTTTTCGCGTTTTTGAAAAACTTTCCGAATCTTATAATGAAGCCCAGCATTTTAGAAGCCCTTTTTACAATGTTGTCGATTTGTGGAATAAAAGTAAGCTTTCTATCCAGCACTATGCCCAGGTCCCTCACTGTTTCAACCTCAGTGATCTTGGTACCTCTAATGAAGTATATAGACGGATGCACAACCCTTTTTCTGGTAAATTTAATGTGTGAGCATTTAGCTGTGTTAAGTTCCATATTATTGCTAGTACACCAATTAACGAGAGAATCAATGTCTTGCTGAAAGAGAGATACATCTTTGGCACTGTTAATGACTTTGTATAATTTTAAGTCATCTGCAAATAATAGTGGGCAAGAATGAGAGAACGATGTAGGAAGATCATTTACGAAGATGTTGAACAATACTGGACCCAAATGAGAGCCTTGAGGAACACCTGAAAGTATACTATGGCGTTTAGAATTGAAACCGTTGATGACAACAAAGAATGAGCGGTCGGTTATATAGGATTTCAGCCATTTCAAAAATGAGCCAGTAAATCCATACCATTCGAGTTTTTTCAATAAGGTAGAATGCTGGACCTTATCAAAGGCTTTGGTAAAATCAGTGTAAATGGCATCGACTTGTTTATTTTTGTCTACTGACTCTACTAATTCAAATTTCTAGTTTATTGATCAATAAAGACTGATAGAATCTTAGGTCTTGGGAAAGAGTAAAAAATCAACTTACAACCATGAAAAACAGTTCAGTGATGTGGAGGTTGAATACGATTAACAATAAACTCATGCGACTACTTAACATAGCACTGACTGTAATATAAAAAAGAAATTCACAAAATTACGTATAGACACGAACAGTTGTGTAAATCCAAAGCCTGCCAGAAATTCACAATTCCTCACCAAAACGTCTGTTGCAGCAAACGCAAGTAAACAATACCGCGAAACCGTCATTAGCTTAGACGTAATATCGGAAACATTACGTCCAAATGCATCGTTGACCAACGAGGGCCCTTCGGCGATTCGTTAGTCCACGGCATAATGACACCGAGATTTGAGTGATACTGGCCACTGGCAGAGTGAAAGTATGACGACAGAGCATCAGTGTACGGTTTTGTGCAGTGTGGTTCAAGTAACAAAATAATGCAGGAGGTAAAGCGCAAAAAAGAACGAAAAACCATGTGTGACTAGACTTGTAATGTAATGACTTGTAATGTTATTCTCCGTAACTGTTGAATTCGATTAATTACGTAGTAATTTCCAGTGGCTTAGAATTCGATCACCCAGTGGCTTAGAATTCGATCTCGAATCGAGTGGTCCGGGTTCGGATCCCAGTGGCACGCACCAATGACTTTGTAAAAAAGTTATGGACGCTTTATAAAATTAAATATCACCTGCTGTTACGGTGAAGGAAAACATCGTGAGGAAACCTGCATGCCTGAGAGTTCACAAAAAAGATGTTCTCAAAGGTATGAGAAGTCCACCAACCCGCAGTAGGCCAGCGTGGTGGACTAAGGCCTACATCCCTCTCATTACGAGAAGGAGACCCGACCCTGTAGTGGGTCATTAATGGGTTACTGCACGTAGTAAAGTAACTGATAGGTTTGATGGATTTGGTAAAAAAGAAAAGTAAAAAGGCACAATGGAGTTGAAGAGTAACGGAAGACGGCAAAAAACTGTTTAATTCAGAAGACCTAAGGCTAGAACATTAACAAGTGGAAAGTGACTCAAGCTCATGGAATAATGTATGGAATAATGGAGGGACTACTCTCAAATATATTATTCATAAAATGGCAAAATACTTAATAATGTATTATTATCATCAAACGCATATATCAGGCTATCCATGTGTTAATTTAATCAAAAACATTTTGCAGTAGTTTATAGACATTAAAGCCTCTTTGATTGTCTCCTAGAAATCATTTACAGTTGCTAGTTGGCACAAATACAATAGGTGTAATAACGCGTCATCCTCGTCACATGTAGAGACTGGTCCTTCCTGTTTGTGCACGCGATCCTGGTTACATAATGGAGCCAGTTTGAATTAAAGCAGGTGAGGTTCAGGGTCAAATGACGTCATCCTAGGATTGAGTCTACTTCTATTTGGACCGCCTAGTTTTAAAGTAATTTTAAAGTAGTAATTAACAGATTTTTATGGTGACTATAGACCAAGACAATTTCAATTTTCAGCCAGTCATAGATTTCTAATCTTAAGGACTTCAACAGTATCTCTCAGGAAACTACCTACTTCTTCCTAAGAGAAGCACTTCATGACAATTAAGAGACTCGGTAAGCAGTGGCTCTAGAATATTGAGAGTTCTGAAGTGTTAGTGTTGTTCTGAATAGTTCTTTCGCCTATTACTTTATGGGTAAAGCCATATCAAAATTTCAGGTACACGGCAGATTAGGAAATAATTAGTTGGTTAAGACTCCAATGCGGGACCTACGTGACCATTTTACGTTATAGCCCACCGATAAATCATTCTCTTGTATTCCTGGAAAGGACGTTTAAATTGAAACTTAATTACAAACGTGCCTCATTTATCTGCATAAAAGTGATAAACGCTATTTAACGTTATCGATTCCTCGCAAATTTATCATGTTATATCTATCATAAAGATTATTTAGATAGACAGTTTAAAGTTTGTAACTTGCGCCCGTGTCTGCGATTAGCGTTTCCCCCATAGCCTTTGCATATCGGAAAGCTGAACCTATTCTCGTTGAGACATGCATGTGAGCGGAATTCTAATATGTTTCGTTTTTCCTAGATGACCGTCTCGACAGGACTCCATTAGGAATCTCGGAGTACGCCCGGAGGTTGCAACAATAGCTGCCACAGTAAGGGCCCTACCTAATCGGGACGCCATGGTTACGTCGCCATGGCTACCACTGCCTATTTTCGGTTGCCAAATGAAGTTGAAAGTGTCAGTCAGTTTTCTCAGTTTTTCAGTCAGGTTTTTCACGCGTGTCCGAACCACGGGTGTTGTCATCCGGTTGGACACTCAGTGAGTGAGACGCGACTTATAATTACTTATATATATGTTTGAATGGAGACGTCACCAGAATGTCATTAATCCAGACTCCAGAAAGTGACCCGTTCCCCATCGAAGCTGGCAAAATAGCTGGCAGTGCTTCCGAATTGATGATAAGCCATTGTCAAATGACTGACAATTGAAGTAAATTATTATGGTTTATTTGGATACGTATCCGACGACGCGTGACGTCGCCATAGCGTCTCGGTATGGTAGGGCCCTTAAGGGAGTATTATTCTGCTCAAACATTAAGATACGTGTCGGAGATAGGGGGAAGATCGTGGCTCTTGATAGCCGGTTCCGCCTGAGGCCTTGTCTAGGCTGATTTAAAAACGTCTATCTAGCTGTTTTGCACGTCAGAAATAAATGTTTATCGTGAAGAATGATGGGAGCAATGCCGTTAAATCCTCATTTGTGGCTTATAGCGTTTATACTGTCTTTATCTTTGACCTGTCCAAAATAAGGTGAGCATTTCTTAAGTTTTTCCAGGCTGAGTTGCTTTCTTTAAATGTCATCGATCAAAATCTGTCAGAACTATCAGAATGCATAGACGTAAAATCCGGCTTAGCAATAGAATCCCGTAGGCTCCCTTTATCAACCCCAAATTCCATTAAAACAACATGACAGGACATAAAGAGTTACTGCCAAGGCCCCTTCCAAAACACAAGTCTGTCATATTTTGATCTCTTGACATGATCTTACTTAATAAGTGATGGCATAGCATACGTAATTGCAACTGACAGTACGAAAATAAACTAAAGTGCTATCAATCCCCAAAACCAATACTTGTTAACGGTTCCATCCACAACGGTCATATTTGCTTCACCTTTGTAGATGTGTCAGTGTAAAGTGTCAACACTCAAGACATGTGTGGGTTTAACACTTGTGAGTTGCGAGATACGATGCTTGAGTAAATGAATTTAGTGTTAGCGCATTGCGGAAAAATCTCAACGGGTCTCAATAAAATAGAATTTAAAAAAAGGACCACAAAGCTTTAAGAGGTATAGTTAAGGAAAGGGAGAATTTTCAGTCGAAGAACACAAGTAACTTTATTTGGTCTGGAACTCTGGATGCTTAAAGTCGCCCTTATAGTTCGTAATGGTGCAAGCAAGCTCTTGTTTTAAGTTTTTCGGGATCAAAAAGTACCTATAGTAATCGCAGTGATGTAGTTGCAGCCTAAATTTTTGGTAGGGGAGGTGTGACTTCTAGAAAGAGGCATAAACCCTTTATAGGTATTAAGTAGGTATCTAAGTATTAAGTAATCTAGAATTTATGATTAGACCTTTGGAGTAGGAATACATCCAATTTATAACGGCACTTTGGTTAAGTAATGAAGTGAACATGGACTAGGACTTCATAAGTTGCAGTTAAGAATAAACGTCAGTTTCTACTTTCAGTGGCTTTCATGGCGTCAGAGCGTCTGCGTGCTCTACAACAATACTAGGAGTAGCCACATCATGGTACTATTCAGATCCTGTTTTACAAGAATAAAATGTAGATTTATTTTGTTTATTTTGCTGTACCAACTCTTATTGTATCTTACACTGTACGTCCTTGTATTACTTCCACGGCTGATTTCTCAAAACACAAACTGTACAAATTTTAATTTGCATAATAATGTCACTTACGCGTGTTATTTGAGTCATTGAGAAACGAGTACTTACCGATCGGTATTTGCAAGAATCCCGGCTCGGACAGACTTGAACGAGATATTGCTTAATAAGGTTTGTAATTGGGAATGGTAGCGATAGGCGATTAACTAGTTTTTCGCTATCGAAAAATAAGTAGGTGCTAAACATGTGATATTTAAAAAATAGCGATACCTACACGTGTTTAAATTAAAACAAACAACTTAAATCGATGTATTCAAAATAGTATGTATCAATTACACGTTTTTATACGTTAACTTTTAACCGTATTCTGTTGCATTGTCCTAAAGCACACTGAATGTTCTTGGTAAGGTTTTATTAATGAGGTTTAGACTGCATCTAGCAATTTAGCATCAGTTCTTTGCACGATCCGTTGCTAATTTTATGATTAAACCTGGCGTGTGAGCAATTTTTCTATTCTTGTTCTAGAATTATCTACATCCTTCACATCAAAAGCATAAACACACTCCCAGACCAAAACCAGAAATTTTAATTTGTCATTCAAATGCATAAATAGTTGTTGATACTCGTACTAACGCGTATTCGCTACACGCAAACTATGAAACCATGGCTTACATGAATGGTTCCAAATGAAATAAACATGCGAGCAGTAACAAGAGTGTCATAGCGAAATCAATTACTAGTGTTTGTAGAAACGATCCATCACACTATATCGACAGGTACGCCGGCGTCATTAATGTAATGTGATGGATTTATTACGTTTTATTAATTGTGGGAATGTGAAACTTAATTATTCTTTGAGATCAGTCGTTGACATTGACCTCCATCATATTAATAGCTTCTCTCCGTGACTTGGTCTGTGTTGACTTCAGAATTTCATCAAGACGATATTGGAAAATTTCCTACATCTGAATCCTGGAGTACCTTATAAGGTTTGCCACCAAACTGTAAACCATAGATAACTAAAACTTAATTCTAGTTCGAAAAACGCTAATAGATCGAAAAACGTAAAGAGCAGTAAAATGTTAATTATTATTATACATATCTGGGTGGTATCTCGTCGTCAGAATTCACCGTAAAGCAGTTTGTTTTTCATGTCTCGGTGGGGCTGGAGATATGTTTTTTGGAAATACTGCTACCACTGCTTAGTTAATGCTACCATCCTCACTCATGTCTAGCATATGTATGTCCTAAGATCTGTAAAGGACTGTTATCGTATTTCAGATTAGACGTGTATGTATGTATCGTGCTATGTCTTAACATCAGGTGGTCTGTTTGCTCGTTTGCCCCTCAATTACGATAACGAAAGAACCCTAGTAAAAGTTAGATAACTTTTTAATTTAGTCCGGCACAAATTGACCGCTGAGCATAGCCATCGCTCATGGAAATGAAAGTGTCATGGCTAACGCGGGAAACGACAGATCTTAACTCACTTTGTACCGTTTGAGATATTAGATTACATATGGCATACGTTACACCATCACGTGGGAGTAACTTTCGTTCTTAATTGAATTGGTGCAATAATGTTCAGTTTGAAGACGACAGATAATTGATTGTCCTGGGAATCATTTGGTTATGCAAGTAGTCATATGTGGATTGTGGTGACGATGGATCTATCTATCCATCTTCAGTCATTTTAGTCGGCTACTGGACATGAGGTTTACTCAAGGTGCTTCACTGAGGCCCATCTGGTTTCTTCATCAGTTTATTTCTTAATGCTGTCTTTATTCACGCAGCTATCTATTAAACTCTAACGTTTGCCGAATCTTCTGGTACATTTGTCACTTCAGTGTACTTATTTTACTACTATTATTTCAAAGTACTAGAATTTCAAAGCGTTTTAAATATTAACCACTTTATTCCGACCAAAATTGTTTGGTTCACTTCCTAACATTTGCTTAAAGTTTCTTTTTTAACGTCATTTTTTCTCTTATAATTTTCTTGCTGTTAACATTGCTTGTTTAAAATATTCCTAATGTTTTCCTAAACTTCAGATGACGTATATCTTGAAGTGTTTTATCAATTTCTAGTGAATATCAGATTCGTCTTATGTAACCCTTTTCGATTTTAGAGTGAATGCAGAATTTCAAAATGGGGAGCAGTTAATTGATTGAGTTCCAAGTGGTCGTTGTAGCCGCAAATGCAAATGTTCCCAAGCGATAGTGCATTTCAAATCTACGATCCGAAGAACGGCGAATTTTCAACTGAATTATTAATTGGTAGAAATTCTAACGAACAAATTGCAAGATCTAGCAATTGATGTGTTTTACAAATTAACGAAACAGCTCTAACTTGACTTACGAGACAATTTTGTCATAGGCTTTTACTTAGCTGCAGGCTGCGCTGTCGCATAGATGACTCGTAAAAGAAGAAAATCTTAGAGCACTCACCTACCCTCTTACAGGCACCTTCATAGAAGTGGGTTGTGGGTTGTGTTATCATTAAATCATTTTTGATTTTCGACGAAATACGCAAATAATAACGCCGACCGAGATAGTGCCAAATCAGGTTGAATGGCTTGCGACGTACATCGACCATATGGTTGGTTATGCATAAGTTTTACTCAAACTTAATTTAATTAGATATTAATTAGACTCATTTTATTTATTTGATGGAAAAACTCATGGAATTGAAACTTGAAGTACAAGAATATTTAATTTCTAGTATTGATTTTTTAATCGTTTATACCAATTTTTTAAAACCGCTAAGGAAACATGAAATAAATTACACAAATCTAAACTAAAGCCAACGTCATAACCAAAGACAAACTAGCTGCAATGACTGTGCGTAACTGGACCGGTGCATTAGTAGCGACACAAAATATCCTTGATCTCAAAGTCTTGTCTTTTGTCCTGTCAATTTACGCATGAGTGACGCGCGGCAGGACTTGTCAATCTCGGTACGACTCTATTGGAGGGGACTAAAAGCGCACCTAATCTTATCGATCCTTTCGTCTGTCGGTTCTGAGATGGGGTTTGTTAAGTTCGGAATCAAATTATTTGCTACCTTCGTCTCATCGATAAAGTAATAAACATGCCTACGCTGTTGTGTGTCCGCCTGCCTTCTCATGTATTTATTACTTGATCCATGACTCTTAATGAAAAAAATTGTGTTCAAGTTGTGTGTCTAAATTTGTTGCCGTAAGTATTATGTTTTCTTTATTTAGTAATGGAACGGAAAAGCCCTCTACAGATCATTAACTGATCGAGTCTTTAAAATAAATTGAGTTAAAGTAGAAGGCATTAGGAATATCGATCTGGACTTTATAACGTAGAAACAAGAAAGTAAAATTTCTCCCCTTAAATAGATAAATCCTGACTCACACTGTCTAAGAAAGTTAACTAATAAAGTGCTCTAGACTCCACGATTGGGTTTGATCATATTTTATTAAACCCTTGAAAAATATTAAAGTATACTGTACTTAGTAGCTGCCTCACAAAATAACAGCGGTTTAAATCTTGTGCAGCTTGTCTTAAATCGTGTATCCAGAAAATCTCAAGAAACGACCGCATTTAACCATAATATCCATTTATTGTTCAAATAAGAATGATAAGAGAGTCTACAAGGAAGATTGGTACAGAATCAATTTCAGGAGACATGGCAGTATAATCACATTACACGCATTAAAAACGTACAATCAAGGACAAAACTAGCATGCGCAGGTTGGCAGATACATTACCGTCATTCCAACTCCAACATTCAATTACAAATGTACACAGTACTGCCTCGTAATGACAGCCCCAGGACATAATGACATGATAGCTGGCTTATTGCTAACCCATCATTAAGGAATGATCCTTACCTGCCTCTCAATCACTTATAATTATTGATGAAGCTTCTTGCAAAAATCAACCCCGATAAAAGTTTGTTTTTCAAAGAAATAGTAAGAGTCCTTTTCGAAATTGCATCAAACAAAAAATAAGCAGCAGTTGAATAATCTGACAATATACATGTAAGGTAGTAAATTGAGCAAGATGTAACAAATAAGTAGAGAAAGATGATTAATCGTTAAAACCTACGTCACAAACACAAATGCCCAAAAATATCCACAAATGTAAGGAAGCAGAGGTCTGTATAATATACGAAGTTAGAGAAAGGGAATTGATTTGTAGGGTCGCCGTTGTTACTAAAGCAAATCCGAGCGGAACTAATGGCGATATTTCGATACAATGCGTCGTTATTGCCTTCCGTGAGACTGCCGTAATCTAATCATCACAACCCAGAATAAATCTAGATTACTTAACTAACGCGAAACCATATTTAGACTTCGAACTTAACTAGCAAAGCGCTGTGGTTTCTGTATTTTATTCAATATTGTTAATCTCATATAGTATATTTTCTTATTATTAATAGAGGTATTATTATTATTAACCATTAACCATTGCCGAAACGAAAACAAATAATGAACGAAATATGAAAGAAAGTTTAAAGGTTACACATACGCGAACGATTCATAAATTTGAATGAAACTATTACTAGTAGGTACAGTTTCTCATTACATATTACTTTTATTAAATAATCCAATGACTGATAAAACTGATGATTCTTATCGTGTTCACAAATCAATATCAGCAGGTTCTAACTTATTCGACGACCTTGATAATGAAACGCGGCAAACAAGAAATGAAAGTGAAGCAGATTTGTTTTCTCTTTCGGTTACGACTATGACTTAACTAATTCTAATGAAATAAGACGGCGCAGTTTGCATTGCCTCCGATTTTGTAGAAAACATTTATCTAGAACCGTTTAAAGATAGATAACCTTCTTGTTAGAATTAATTTCTGAATTTATTAAAAAAAAATTAACATTGTTATTTAATTTACAAGGTGTACGTATTACAATCAAAAAATCAAAAATTCTTTATTCATTTGCAGTTTGCAAGGGCCCCTGTACTAGGTTATAAACCTGAGTTACTGGGTACCCCGCTCATCCACACAGACAGTAAAATATGAAGAAATGAAAAAGAAAATTAGTAACAAGGTGTTACTAATTTTAACTTAATAACATTTGTAACATTTGTAATTTACATTTAATATTTATTTAGTGTTTTAGGCAACAAAAGTATCTATTAAAAGTAATCGTAGCGACATGGACTGAGCAAAGCGGATAAATCATATTTCAAACAATTTCATATTTGGTTATTTTAAACCAGTTTCTTCTAGGCTCTCAGGGAAATTTTAACCTAATCTATACAAACAAACAATCAATCATAATGACATTAAATTCTATTGCGCATGTTTCGAGCCTTACTAACTCAAACCACAACGGCGCCTAGACAAAGAAGGAACTTAAAGCAGTAACCGTGGACCAAACTCAACGAGTCCAGGCCTGATAAGTTATCAGCGCAGTCTGGCCAGATCGTGCCATTGTTGCAGAGACAATAAGCATTGTACTTCATTCAGTAGGCGACCTTGCAAACATGTCTATGTCTATGTTACAATAATAGATCAATTTTTCAAATCGGTCGGATGTGAGTGATGTAACAATTGAATTTAATTGGAAGAGACTAAAGGATTTATAAAAGAATGAAGATAAAACTTAACCTAATGAAGATAAAAACATGGTTGAGTAGGGAGTGGGTGTGAATAGTAATGACGATAATGAAATTTCAACAAAATTGAAGATTATGCTAAATAGTAGTGGTAAGTGCCAAAGTAATTACTATTATAATCTTACTGCATAAATTAAACAGACAAAGCGAATAGTAGGTAAATAAACACTAAATTTATATCGCCAGCTTTGCAACAATTGGCTATGCTATTTCCATTACAGCAAATTATAATACCAAAATATTAAATGCAATATTATGTTTAAGTATAATCGATGTAGCACAATTTCAGTTTGATTTAGATATCTTAGTACTAAATCTTATCTGCAACCTCGAGGACTATTACAGTAATTTATAATAAGACTATAATGATCGATAGTTTAATCCTTAAACACGCACCGGTAAATGATATTTCGTTATTATTGTGGCACTCAAAATAATACTATTGATTCAACGATACGATAAGTCTGTTAGTAATCGAAATATTTTATAAATAGGACGAATTGGTATCAAATTATTCCGTTATTCACGCTATCATGAAATAGATACTAAAGGAGAAACGACATCATTTGGTTATTCATACGGGTCTACTTTTTACGCGAATGACTTTACAAAAACTAGAAATTCAATTGAAGGTGAAAGCACAAAAGACCCTGACAAAGTAATAGAATTTGTATTTTACTATTATACAGATACTTCTATAATAAAGCATAACAAAAAATATTTTCAGTATGGTCGCCTGTCGTGATCCAATATTTTTGGAGATCGTCCTAAAAAGTTTGGCTATAAACCTAGGGATGACAAAGTATTCGCTGATTTTGTGATGCCAGTGTTACCAAACACGGTTATCTTAAGTAATGAAAATGATGAAGACCTTTGATGTTTTGACGACGAAGTTCGTTTAGGTCTGGTACGTGACATCGTTTTGTCCAAATATGGCGAATGCGCTTTTGCCTCGTCTTCGGAAAATCTTGCCGTGAGGATCTTTTTCTTCATTAAAATCTTTATGGAATATACATGGTCAAACTATGGGATTATAAATGTATCTATATCTCAACATTTCTAACCAATTAGTATGATATCTAGAGTAAAGTATTTAAGGAATTTGGGCTTAATAAAATAAAATATAATATGGCCGCAAATTGTTTAAATCACTTTTTGTTCCGTAAAAAAGGTACCTATGTAAGGTACTAGTTAAAGAGGAAACGTACAGAACGTACGCAGGTGCAGTCGAAATGGTGGCAACAAGGTTTGTGTACATGTTTAATTAGCCTGGCCCTTGCAACCTCACAGGTAATGCGGTCAGTGAGGTGTTAATCAAGTTACAGACCAAAAACCAGAATATAATTGGACCGGCACTTCGAAGAAGGCTTCAATGGAAACAATGCTACTGCATTCACAATTAACAACTCCACAGTATATAATTAAAACAGAAATTAAGGCTATAAATAAACTTCACCCTGATCCCAATTGGATGAATAAGTGTGAGAATCGTTTATCGATTTACACCCTAAAGGTCGAAGTGATTGTTTTACGTAATGAAGTGAAGTTCGCAATTTTTGATGGAACGCCATTTGCAAGGCTTTTGATGGCCTTGGTAAGAGCTATTCTTGTTAGGTACTCTGTCAAACATAAGTTATTTAGCTAAATGTCCTCCATGGTATTTATAACCGTGCTTCAAGTCTATTATTAATTCAAACCTACATTTAAAAAACATAAAGTCAATAATTTTCAATGCAGTACACCTCTCAACTACTTAATTGCAAAATTACATCAATATCTAGGGCACCGGTAATGTAATGACTGAACATTACACCAAAAGTAGCACATAAACTTATAAAAAAATCATAACCGTATATATAACAATAAAAATAACGACTCCAGATTAAATTATACAGAAGTAAATTGGAAATAGTAAATGGATAGAGAGAATAACTTAACACTTTCACCAATTAAGTAGAAATTCACCAAACGGCGTTTGATATAGACAGAACAGCTGACCATCAATCACATCATCTCAATGATTTCATTGCTTAATAAAGACCTCGACATAATTCTTCAAATTTGAATAGCACTAAGCTTCAATGGTCTTAACAGATGTGCCGGTCGGTCAATATTTACTAGCTATTCAAAGTTGAACCACGAACGAGTAACGAAGGCCACACATGATGAATACAATCTTAATGTGGTGTAAAGCCTACGGTAATGACCGTGCTACCATGAAATGTTTTTGTACCACTTCCACAAGATTACAATTATACCATGACTCTACAAGTACATTTTCCTTAACAAAAACGACATAAATGACATTTTTTCTTAAACAGGAGCGTCTTCTAACTTGTTTCCTCATTTTTAAATTGCTTGTTTCACATTGTCTTTATAAGTATCGTTAAGATTTTATCTCAAAATTATATTTATTCAATATACCACATATATAATTATATTTTAATTTTGTTTTATTATTGTTATCTTTAATTCCGTTTATAATTTTTGTCATTTAGATTATTTTAGCAAACATGTAACATTTGATGGTTAAAATTACCTACCTATGTATTGAGTATCAGCATACTCAACAAATCATGATCTCAGAAACGATGCAACGGCTTGTAATAAAGTTGACATAAGTTTCTCAACCAACAGATCTAAGAGTGCGCTTAAGTACAGGTAGGTACATAATAAGCACAAGGCTGAACAATATTTGATCTCTAAGTGAAACAAGGCGATTCATAATATTATGCTAAGCTGCAATAAATTTTGACAATATAATTACATCATAGATGGTCTGTTAAAAGACAACCTACGCTTTGAGATTCATTTAAGTAATTGTATTTAATGTTTGCAATATCATAGACGCTTACCTCTTTGCTAACTAATACTAATCTAATAACAAGTTATTGCAATTTTGTTTATTTAATAGTATTTACTTTGGATTAAGATACTTCGAATACTGCAAGGTGAGAAACTGGTTCCAACTACTTTCAAAGTGTTACAAAAATAGTTCTTGATACAATAGGGTGTGTGGTTGAAATAGTAATGAGAAAATTAAAACAAAGCTTATCTGGTGTCAAATAAAATTGGTTATTATGTTATTTTTATCTACTGATCTGGTTTCAATTGGCCTTGATATACTACATCATGCTGATAATCTTGTCAATTTGATATAGAAGTTTACGGTTATGTAGCGTTATCATTCGAAATCATAACAACCTGAGATATTAATAAAGTAAAATATTTATTATACCACATAATGTGGATGTTAGCAAAATTAATGCACACACGTGCTTAGAAACTACTCAGTTCATTCATCTTGCTCGTGGTAACACTTCGAGTGAATGGACTGTCGTTGTGCGATGCAAAATTTGATATTCTATCCCTCATTCCTTTGTTGTGCTTACGTGACCGAATATATTTAAGTGCAAATTTAATGTCCAGGTCTCAACAGACTAAGCATTGGTCGCTTCAACAAAGGTCGGAAAATGTCATTTATAACGTTTCACAGAACAAGTTATCCAAATTATCGAGCATAGAGGGTTCTTATAACGATGAAAATTCCTTAAATATTAACTTTCAATTTATAAAACATCGATTATTACCTTTATTTCCTACGCACCATATTTCATGACAACTGACTCTAATATTCTAGAAATGCAGATTATATTCTACTTAGTTATTGTTTCTTTGAAACTCAATAAGCCACTGAATTTGACGCACCACTGCATAACATAGGTCACTGCGACACCTCGTCCTCTTATACTAGATTTACCTTTAGTTTCTTGAACTTAAGAATCTTTTTTCTCCCCATCAAGAACAATATTTTTATGCTTCCTGCTCTGATTTGAAATTTGAATGGCTTCTTTGTGTAAATGTTTCTTCTATATCTGACCTGACCCGAAGAGAGGAAGTGACATTTATGCATCTTCTTCATTGTTGCTATTTAACAATGCCGACTACAGTTATGAAATGAAATCTTGAATCCGATATTCAATATAGAGGCAACGATCGAGGTCGAATGAAAAAAGGTAACAAAAAGTGCCCAACGACTCCGAGGTCCAACAGATCAAGCAGAGTTCACGACGATTGCTCTGAGTTAAGAATAATTTCTCTGCACGTACAAATAGAAGAAAACCACATTACTTACGCTTGGTGTCGAGAGCGAATTTGGCTTGGAAGTAAAAAATAATAAAGTTAGCGGTGCAACTTTTTTTATGATCACAAAACGCTCAATAGTCGTTTTTTGGATTGGTTTTTGCACATCTGTTTGGTTTGAAATAGATTGAGACACATGGCACTTTCGATTGCTGCAAGTCAAGATACGGCTTAGGACAACCGTCAAACGTCTCTGAATATGTAAATTAGTATGATGATGCTGCTACACTTGCTACTACGTATTTACGAGTAGGTTTTGTCGGAATTTAAACCGCGAATAGACGCTTTAGCATAAGTTATAAAATAACGTTTCGATGCAAAGTATGATGTGGACCGGATCTTTATGGATCTTCATTATTACGTGTGTTCTAATTACTTGTATAGCATTCATACTGTCTTTGAAAAGTTTACGTAAACTAACGAAACTGCCGTTATAACCTAGTTTTACGTTTATTCGTCGTATTATAATAAAGTTGCCGCTTTGTATCCAATTTCTATCACCAACGTTTTTTTCATTTATCTGTCAATTGTTTCCATTGCTATCAAAATTTTTAATCTTAATAAGTTAGGCAAAGTTGTTATTTTCGTTGGATTAATTTTATTGTGTCGAACAGTATGTATAGCTCTACTGATTACTAGAAGCAGATAAAAGGAACTATTGTTTGCCAGCTTTTTCAATGTCTCAGCAAATTTGATCTTCCGTTTCATTAATACTTCATTTATTAATATTAATATTCATTAAAATTTTAATTAATATTTTAAGTTCTCATTATCATCCCACAAGTTTAATTTTCGCATCAGTTGTAATTATTGGCAGATTTCAATCGTAATGGATTCGAGACGGTCGTACATTTTTATAAAGATTTCCTAAAATATTTTAAAATTCCATATAATTCCAAAATATAAGGACATCTTGTCGGAGTAGACTTTCTGAGCGACCTTGAAATGATGCGCTCTTTAGAAAATTCTTTCAGATAACTTACTGAAACTTTTGACAGCACTGTTTTTTGCAGCCGACCTCGAGTGGCAGAGACCAGTCCTCCTTAAACCGATCTATATAACGGAACGAAGAATCCAGTCACTCACACTGAACACAGCACTGAAAATCAAGTTATCACTTCACGAATGTCCTGCCACGGGCCCCGAGACTAAACCCGTTCTGGAG
This sequence comes from Erynnis tages, assembly GCA_905147235.1. Lineage (NCBI taxonomy): Eukaryota > Metazoa > Arthropoda > Insecta > Lepidoptera > Hesperiidae > Erynnis > Erynnis tages. The sequence goes on from LR990076.1 coordinate 2,667,459, forward strand.
GGCACCGAATTCCGGTTTTGACAAAGGTCATTCTCAACGTTAGCCGGATGAAAAAAAGACAGTTCCACTTCAACAGTGTTCAGGTTGAAAGGAAAGTCTAAAGAAAGTTTCGTGTGTTAAACTTTTTTCGCGATCGGAGGATCGGCGTCGCGGCGCCGATCGACACGTGCGTCGCGAGCGGTGGCACGGTTCAGACTGGCGCCCGAAGTTAATTTTAACGAGTGTGCAGTCAAAGCCTCCTCGTCGTCACACACACTTCTGTGTGAGTGACGAACTTGCAGAATCCTCTACTGCGGCACTCTCGCGACACGTTCGAGATTAGCGCACGGTTTTCATTGCTTAGTCACTGGAAACGGCGCTACTTTAAACTTAATAAGCGCAGAAATCTATAATGAAAATCAATAAGTTGTTGCTGATGGCGATCGGAATGGTGTATGAGGGCAGGGCATCAGGTTCTGGAGCTTTGCTCATTTATTGTTGTGGACCTGTAACCGGGTGCATAGTTTTGTGAAATTGGTTTTTTGCTTGTATCGTCTGGTGGGTCCCTTAGGTGAAGTTGGTTTATCGGGTTCAATGACTGTATCCATTAATTGTATTGACACATAAAGACAATATTGTTGATACCATTGAAGCTTACATTTTAATTCGATTTTTATTTCTTTAATTTTTTTTTTTTAGTAAGTTTGACCTTATAAAGTAACATTAATGATTTTTAATGTAAATAAGTTCTCTTAAATACAATGCAACCTGTAAAAATAAAGCATTTATTAATGTTTAATAAGTAAATCGAAGAAAAACTGAAAATTTGGAATCAAATATAATGAAGATTACGAGACAATGACAAGATAATTATGATTTTAGGAAAATGTAGAGTCCCTTAGAATATTCAATGTGTCTCATGATTGAATCAATTATTTTGATGCCTAATTTCATCAGACAAACAAATCAACTTGGCCACAGTCAACATTGTCACATTATTCCTTCAGGGGATTAAATCAATTTTAATCCCCTTAATTTCTTCTTAATAAAAAATAAAATTATTTCTTAATTCGTCACCCTTTGAACCTATTTGTATGTTTCTACAAAAAATATCATTTACCTTACATTTAAATAACAAATTACATAATAGAGTTATAAATTACATTAGCAGTTTTTTAACCTAGATATTTATTTAGCGAAAGTATTTTGCTTTAAATATGTTAATCTCTACATTTAATCGCTCACTAACTACAGTAAATTCTTACAACCTAACTTAGTCACACAAAGAAACTAAATTTGAAACGATAAACACATTTTGAAAATTTAGCAGAGGAATAGATGAAATACAAGAGGCATTAAACTAAATCCATACAAAGAGTATCATGGACCAAAACTATTTACAAAGATAGGAGCACAGATAACTAAGATAAATTTCAGACTGCCGTTTTATGAAAACTTAGACATCTGCAATTCTTCACTGAGCATATTGCAAAAACTGACTCACGTTACGGATTAAAGGCGGGTAATCTTTGGAACACGCATTTAGTTCACTGTTGTTGTATCTGGTCGTATCAGATTATATTTTAGAACTTGCTATGCCCACGTCTTCGACGTTTTTGAGCTTTATCACCGTCAAGTTGAATTTTCAGCGACAAAATTCAACGTTACCTATTATATAGAATTCAAATTACCCCAAATCTTCTTTTTTATATTTAGAGTTTACTGCTGTCTGGAAGGAAGATTGTCTGAAAAAAATACTATAATAAAACTTATTAATAGGCGATAAAGCAGTTTTTGGGTACAATTTGTTATGTTTATTCTGTCATATATTTTTTAGGCTTACTACAAAGCTTGGCTTAGCAACTCTTTTTTGTGTTCCTCTTGCGGTCGCTTACTATCAACAAATAGGCGGCAATATGAGCGTTGTAGAGAAAGGTAATTTTAAAGCGGAAATAAAATTATTTCTACTCTGTTTGAGAATGTTGAGTATAAAGAACTATTATTTTTAAAATATATATGAAAATTAAAGTACCTATACTTATACTAATTTTTAACAGTTTGTGATAGGCTTGATGCATTTAAATATTTTTATACCTACATTCATTATTTAATATGTGTGTAAAATTTAATTAATAAGTTTTACAGAGATCGACTATTTTAGCATCACAACGAGTCCCTAACCGATTATACTATTAATATTTACCGATAACCCTGCCCGTGCTGCCTGCTATCATTTACTATCAATAAGTAAGCAATTCCACAATCTTATTACCCTATTAAGTAATATTGGGTCATATTTTGCCACACAGCGCTAAGCAATTCTCAGGCTAAAGTCCGCATAATGGTAACAAAATGTTTCGCATATTTAATATACTAATGAGATTTTTATTAGTTCAGTATTTTTTAATTCCATCCATCCAGGTTATTTAAAATAAGAGCATATTTAACGAAAAAACTGAGTAAGAATTTTCGAACATATTTCTTCCTATACATCTTCAGTGTTTATACATTTTTTTGTCAGTGATATTTAATTTTTATAAAGCGCACATAACTTTTTAACAAAGTCATTGGTGCGTGCGTGCCCATGGGATTCGAACCCGGACCCCTCGATTCGAGGTCGAATTCTAAGCCACTGGGCTATCACCGCTCTTTTTTATACATTGACTTGCTAATATCTTGCTTTGATTCTGGAAATATATATTGTAAGGCTATGTTGAACTTGAAGAAAAAGCGTTGAAGTGTCTTAGGTATAGATACAAAATCAGCATTTACGTTTTCTAATATTACAGCTACCTTTAACAATGGTCAAACATAACGGTTATTTTAGCAGTCGCGACTCTAAGCGTTCCACTTGGGGTTAACGTTTAACGACAATCCCTCTGTGTGGGCCGGTGCTAATAACTGTCAATAAGTGAGCAATTTCGCATTTTATAACCCTATCAAGTAATATCGGATGATATTGTGCCACAAAGCGCTTGGCTGGTCTAAATGGGGCGCTTTGCGGTGACGAAATGTTCCAGTATTCGCACGGCCCTTCCCGCGCTCGCACGATTAACATTTACCCGCAGATAACCTGCGCCCGCTGCTCTACTATGAGTTATTTATTGTAATATCACGAACATACAACTTTTGCTGATATTTTATTAATTCTATCGTTTTAATAATAAGTTAATCCTTGTCGACTGTACTGTAGATCTAACTGATCACTCAACCTCTTAGTGGTAAAATATGGTTGGCCAAAAATTGACACAATTGTTGAGGGGCTGTTGATCCAATCATCGATCCGACCGTTAATCCAACGGTCGACCCAACTCTTGAACAAACTGCCAACCCCACAGTCGACCAAACTGGTTCAACAATCGATCCATTTGTCAACCTAATAGGTACTCGACCGAACTCTTGACCCAACTGTTGATTCAACAGTCGACCAAACTGACCTCTCAGTCCAACCTCAACCCGACAGTAGATCCAACTATTGATCCAATTTGTTCGTCGTTAGAAAACCTTCGAATTTTGATAGAACAGTCAATTTGAATTCGAACTAATTGTTCTTAACGAGACCAGACTTAACAGTCTAGATCTCTTCATAGATTGACTTCAAAACATTATACGCAAATTCTTTAATTACTTTCAAAATGCTTATTCATTTAAATCCAACTGAAGTAACATTTCGAATTATTATTAACAAATCCATTAGCCTAACGCATAATTAAATCACAACAATAAAAACTAATTGAAAACTCAAACGTTCTATTGTTCAACTTCTAGAACGTAAAGTTGTGAACCCGTGGTAACACCGTAGATATTTTCAGTAAATAACATAATGCGGACATAAATAATGACATTAAATGTCCCGTCGGCCGCAGAATGTTTATCACACTGATATTACTTCTCGAGGTGTACCCACGAATTTATATTATTGGCTAACCCGTTTATGGAATGCAAGAAACAATTGTTGTAGCTGTGCCGCAATAGCCGTAACTCGTAATAAATCTAAGACATCTTAAAACGGATTTAGATTTGCTTAAGTATTGCTTAAAGGTGTTTTGTTAAACGCTTCTTTTGATTGGATTAGGTACCTGGTCTACTCACCTTTTTGATTCGCTCATAGTTTCTCCTTAATTTATGACATCTAGCGCAATGGTACTACATTCTATTTTGTATATTTTCTTGCTGAACCTTGTCTACTAATATTTCTTTAATTCACAGAAGCGTTCCTCATACTCTACCAATGTAGCGCACATAAAAACTGCGCTTCGTAAAGGCTAAGCAATTGCATAATTATGCATACTAACTGTACAACAAAATTAAGCTATGTTAAACGTAGTCAACATTTAGATCGGCCAGTACCTTACTTTAGAAGTTGAGACTAAACTAAACTTTAGAGGATACGTTGAGATTGTCTTGTATTGCTATTGATTTACAAAAGTCCGTCGCTATCTTTTCAGAGTTAACACATCCAATAAGAGTTTGCTAAAAACTCTATCTCCAACAAACTAGTTAGCTAATAATGAAGTACGATGAAATATACTTTATATGAATGAATATAGGTACAGTTATGGACATTTTTCTCATGGACACTTTATTATATTGTTACAAACACCAGAACTCCTTGCTTTTACTCACAAGCTTAATATGGTTAAAAGCTCTTTACTTTTAGGCTTGTTTTTCGCATCTGAACGAAACAACGAATGGATGTAGAGTTTTCATCCTCGTCTAGTGAAAACCACAATTGCACTTTGGGAGGGAAAAAGAGGGGTTCAATTGCTTTTTGCGACGCGAGGCGGCTAAAAGCTCTGGTAGACCGTCTAGATTACTCTAGCTAGCTATGTGCGCCTAGTAGTAGGGGAAATATTTGTATTAGAAATTCTAGGAATTTCTGGAAAAGAAGTAGGAATACGTAATACATTTAAAATTTAGAAGAAGACAATAATACAGAGTTTTGTTCTTACTGAAAAGTAATAATGTAAGACGGCCATCTTTATTAAATTTAAAGCTTTATTATTTTGAAGCAGTGATGAAGATGTAAGATTTAAAAAATACCGTAATAATAATAAATAAGATTTGAAATTGAATGGTTTATTGAAGTTGAATTAAGTATAAAACACAAAGTATTTTGCAATGGAATGTAGCATCAATTAATGAAACAAATACACTTTTTAGTATTAAATATACAAATTATACATACATAATATACCCGGTCATTTGCATAGGAACTCAGATAATCTTTGAAAATCGTTATATTTGGTCGCCCTAATAACAAATACCAGTGAGTTAGTACCTCTGTGGTGTTTGGAAAAGCAAATTAATTCGGTTTCTTAATGGACGTTGCTCCTTTGTCGAAGGAACAATGTTTTACGTACTTTTAGAGGAATCTGGAATAATAAAACGAAATTATACATCTCATGTACGTCACGGTGAAGGAAAACATCGTGAGGAAACCTGCATGAGAGTTAAAAAAAAATGTTCTCAAAGGCATGTGAAGTCCACCAACCCGCATTAGGCCAGCGTGGTGAACTAAGGCCTACATCCCTCTCACATTGTGAGAGGAGACCCGACCTTGTAGTAGGTCATTAATGGTTTACTGACACATACATGAACTTTGTCTAAATCACGTCCATTACAATAGGTAATGACAGCTCGTATTTTTGATATCCGAATTATTCTTTTTCTTCCTCTACGCCAGCCAGTCCTAGCTCTTGAATTGGCCCTGAAGGCCCGGCATCTGCAGCTTACGAGCTCCAAAGTCCATCATAGATGTAATGGAAATTAAATTGCAATGTTCAAAAATCGGATAGGCAATTTTAACATCGCTATTAAATTACCGAAAGAATAAAATTACTGACTACAAGATCTTGCGTGGATACAGAATTTTCAAAACTCTAATTTCATTTAGTACCTACCTACAACTTCAAATACTGGGCATAATAGGATTACCGAAGGGCAGACAACCGCAGCCGTGTCGAACATCTTCATTGAAGCCCGCAGTTGAAAGCGTCAGCTGACACACATTCAGTAATTTGTACAATATGTACAAGCGTCTTACATCCTAAATAACACGCAAACAGTTGTTCCGCTAATTACTCACGAGACTACACACGGGAAAGCTATTTATACAGCAATAGTTCATGTAGATGAGCCTTTTTATTTATAATTTTTATAGTGATAGAGTGTATCCCGGTTAACTATAAAGATATTAAAAAGTACAAAGAATTGATTGGCAACATAAATTAAACTATTTAATTATTACTCTGCTCAGATACCTACGAGTACCTACATCCCCTATTTGTCCCACTTTTATCCCCATAATGGGGTCAGTATTAGAGCTAAGCTATTTCTAATGGTCTAGTGGAAATATGTTAGTTAGTGCCCAACACGTATCGATACTATTCGATACTATTGTATTGTACCTATGGATAACCACGACTTTCTACTTGATATCGCTATAACAAATAATTTCAAATTAGATTATTTTCTCATTTAATTCACTTCAGACAGATTTTATAACTCTGTTTTTAGTTTTTGTAAATTTATTTATTAAACTATCAATTACACTATAATAAGTTAGTACCAGTATAATAATGCGTTGTTATTTGGAATATATGTGGATTGTGTTGATGACACAATATATTATGTAGTTCTAAACAATAGTGATACATTTACATAACCTTTGTCGATAATGCCATATCTATTGTCACATCCTGTTTTAAAGGGCAAATAAAAAATAAGCTCAGCAAAGTTGCTTCACATAGCATAAAACTTGTTTGAGTCATTATATATCTTCATTTTGATAGTCTGGTTCAGTGACAATATCTATTAAATGATATCAAGATCTAGATGATATCTAAGTTTTTACGAGCGTCTAACACTGCAGTCTTGCAATAATAAAATGAAGCCACATTATCATAATAATATCCTGTCTGAATATATAAAAGACTATTTTTTTAATTGATTAAATTTAAAAGAAGCAATCAACCTTGCAAATCGCTGGATATTTCTAAAAACAGGTTTATTTTTATAATATTTTATTTGCGACGAGGACTTATGCCCTAATAAGGGCGAACGATATCAGCAGAACATCCAAAAACATGCACTAAGTGAACATTTTTTTATAGTAATTGAGTAGCAAAAGAGCAGGCCACCTGCTGTTAAGTGGTCACTGCAGCCCATGGACGCCCGCATCCAACCTCAAATAGAGAAAAAAAATCTTATCGGAGGTTTCATGCGGGTGCTTTGCTACTTATAAGGAAACACAAGACATGAAGAACATTCTACTTTACGACGGGTAAGAGACTGGCGGTAGGGTACCTCCCCGGACGACCTACTATGGGTCTACTACCTACATTTTTTTTAATAAAAGAAAAAAATCTTTTATTTTTCAGTTATCGGGTGGCGTCATCTCTTATCAAGTAGTTGAGATGTATGTCAATACATAATTGTATGACGTTCTGTGTGCACAAAATTTAATTCTACCCGATAATTAATGAAAGCTTTTGAGTTTTTTTCATGTCCATTTTCTCTCCAACTGCCAGACCGTGTGTCAGTACAAGAACAAACTAATTGTGTGGTACCTGCCACAACAGTCCACATTCGTTGCCATTGTGTAAACACAATAATGGGGAAGTGTGCACGACGGTCTACTATCTAGCTGCTGTTAATATGGATACTTACTGTCCATCACCATCTCTGTGGTAAAAGTTAATTTACTCAGCTTGGATAGCGGTGACAGCGCAGCGGCTAAGAATCCGGCCTCTTGATCGAAATCGAACCCTATTTAAAATTAAAAAATAAGTAGTTAAAATATAAGTAAGCCGTTTTTTTACAAAAATATCATCAGTGGCTCTCACTACTTCCCACGTACTCGTAGAACGAAAGCTTATTAAAAATTAAAACTTTTATTACAAACAAACCTTTTATACGAAAACATTTATCCTTTATTGTCGCACGATATAATTCTTGAATATGCCCCAATATCTCAGTATTGTCCGAAAGTGTACTACCTATAAAGATATGGATCTTCATGAGATAATTCTCTTGACGGAAATAATAGAATGGTATTCCATTGTCTTCCGTTCACACACTAAATCACTGCTGATTTCCTCACGAAATTTCGTACACTTGCAGTAGAAATTAATTTGTTATGTTTTGTTTTGTAGAGCACCAATAAATGTGAAATTTGTTAAGAAAATTTGCATTATTCCATCCTGTTTGGTTTTTGATGATATCGCTTCTTGCTGCTTTTTTTTTTAAAAATGGCAAAGGAAGATCACCAGGCTAGGTGATCGTGCATGGTGAGCGACCATGCTCTAATTACGTCATGTCGGAGTTATGTATAACTATATATGTATATACGCCAACGATGTAGAAAACTTCGATAGCGTGATTCAGGATACCGTAGCGCCATCTTTTGACGAGTATCCTTTCTTCTCTTAATATTTTTTAAAATACTACTTCTAGACTTTTTATTAGTTTTCTGAATAAAACAACACTAGAAAATGAAGAAAAATGTCTGAGAGAAACACGTTATGAAATACCTAACCAGTTAAAATCAACACTAATATAAGCTTAATACAAACTGTAAAACAAAACGTTTGATTAAAGTAGGGTAAAAAGAGGAGTTTTGCAATATACGCGACTATATAATTCCTATTGCAAATGTATGCATGTCTAATTAAGGTAGTAAAATACGCTTCCGCCCAAAAACTTACCTTTAGGGTTGCCTAATTGGTCGTTTGTCAGAATGTCACCCAATTACCCATAGATTTTATGATATAACTTTTAGAAAACTAAATATTTTCGGCATCGCCTTATTTTGTGTTGCTGCAAAACTAAACGTATCTAAAATTTCTTTGACGTAATCCGCAAAACGCAATCGACGTAATCCAAAACACTCACTTTCTTCCATCAGACCCCGCATTGTCATAACTAATAGCCAAACATGAATCTGTAATCGAAGCAACTTCATGCTTTTTCTATGCATGTTGAGGATTTTCCGCTTGGACGCTATCACCTCATCTTCGCATCAAACATCATTTACATGCTTCGACGTAGATAATGCCTTGTAGGATTGCCAACTAACAACCAAAAGGTAGGACGTCCTGCTAATTCACACCCTGTAGCTACAGTATCTCCTGCCAAGTAATGCGCGACTAAAATAAACCCTAAAAGAAAACCCCTAAAGGGGACCCCTCTCTAGGCCTCTGCCCCCGGAGGGTCCCGAATCGCTAGAGTGGGAGTTCAATCGTCCTGACAAGAAGGTCGATCTGCATAATATATGCCGATCACTTCCCACATTTTCTAGTTCTTAAACTTTTTGGCAATAATAACAATACATAGAGACATGGATTTAACACATTTGGTTCGGTACTTAAGTACAGAATAACAGAATAAGATTCCCAATTCCTTCATCAATCAATGAGTCCTTGTCAAAAACAAGGGATAGGTACAGTGTGTTAATATGTTTATCCGTCGTATCGTGTAACTGTATTCTTCTACAGCCCACGGGGGTGTCCAAGTTTAGTGAGTTGCTGTTTGATTGTGTGTCAATAGTTTTTTTAATTTTCTCCTGAATCAGCCTTGGGCACGGAGCCTGTACGTTCTTTGAGTTTTAAACTAATAGGGGTGCCACTTTTAGACCACGTTCCTTATTTTAGCCAGACGGTGTCCGGCAAATCCATGCAATTTAGTGGCAAACCTACCCGTGACTATCTCGGGAAATGTTGCATAATGGGTGTTTTGCAAAGGTTATACTTACGACCTTTGCCTTCTACGGATGATAAAAGAGGTCCTGCTAATTGCAATGTAATCGCATTGTTCAATAGTTAGACAAAATGTCCGTCTGTCTAAAAAGATCGAACAGGTCACAGCAGATTATCTTTTGTCGTTACCAAGATTTACGATTTCTGATTTCTTTCGATTACAAGTTTCGTTCTTGCCAATTATTATGTTTGTGAACTTATGAAAAATACCTAATTGCCATTCTTGCAACCACACCTCATAAAACATAAATAGCAAAATTAAAAATATTGAAAAACCCACGATGATTAAAATGGAATTAAAAAGTTGTTCTTTTTATTTCTGGTACTTACTCGTATATGTATGTCATAGCCCCGGTAACTTTGCAAAACTCTATTTGCTTTTTCTGTAAATAAAGTCGTGTGTTAAAGTAAGTTGTACAAATAGTGATAGATCGCCAAGTCATCACGTTCGTAAGTAAATACGAAAGCCTTCCGCAATTAAACCTTCAAGTGACTGCGCTTTGTGTTCGTTCTTTAGCCACCTTCCAGATTGCCAGCGCTAAACGATGGGCGATACTGCAATACAAAACGTTTATTTAACATTGAAATACTAAATTATTACTCGTGCGACGTTACGACGGCGGAATAAATTGAAAGATACAAAGATAAATAAATAATAATTTACTTAAGTAAATAATTTGTTATAACGTGTCTCTTTTGATGCAACAAATCAATGCTATTTTGGAACAATTTTTTTATGTATACAATTATATATTATAATAGTTTTACCCAAAGAACCTAAATATCTCATGAAGATGGATTTAGTTTGTTTTTAATGGGCTTTGTTTACGTTCTTAAACTAGCAATACCAAAATAAATATATGTTATCTTTTTGACCGATTTGAGTGTTGTTTCTTAATTGTAATAGTAATAGGGAAATCTCACCTATACAAGGCCTTCTTCTTATTCTGTCTTTGTCATCTTTGTACTTGTATTCACGCAACGAAAGTATTTTAGTCAGAGGCGAAAAAACATAGTTTTAAAGTAATATTTTGCAGAGTAACTCACGATCGGTAGAGCAGCTACGTTCTTTTCTTGCCGCAAAACTCTTTTACATTTTTTCGCCTGTAATGAAACAGGTTCACAATTTTCACATTTAAGGTAAAAAGGGAAGCCAATACTTACAACCTGTAAGTGCTAATTGCAGTTCGATTGTTTATACGCAATCGAAGTTAATTTACAAACCTTAATTATCGTTTTGGGTCAAGCAATTTCATTACGAATATCACCGACAGAGCTTTTGAGTTTATCTTTAGGAAAGTCGTTCAAATCCTTTTTGGGAAAGGAGGTTTCTGAGTTTTGTAAGATAAACCTCAAACGCGATTGTAAATAAACTTAATACCTATAATGACCTATATCCAAGCTAACTGATGTCTTTCCTGTATCAATTTTACTTTCTCATTAATCTCACTTTCTTATAAAAATGAGAAAAATAATAATGAGTGTCTTCTTTACATGGAGAAATCTATCATGGGTAACTAGGGTCAACTTGGGTTCTGCACGACATTTAGGGTCAATTCGATTATTGTCGTTAACGGGAACCCTTCTGGAATCCGGACCAAATAAAAAACTTGCTTTCCTTTATAGTTTACTGCTAGACATGGAACTCCCCTAATCGACGACACTGTCATGGGTCCTTCTCGCCCTGTCATGGGTCCTTTGAATCCAACAGTTTGGTATCCTGCCGTTTTCAGGTCATCAGTCCACCTGATCGAAGGGTGGCCTGTACTCCTTTTGCCTAGATGCGGTCGCCATTCGAGGACCTTTCTTCCCCGTCGATTGTCGGTCATTCGAATGATAAAGCAAAAAAATTCCTTCACCCTATTTTCTTACCATCAATCTCGTTATGTCAAGCCCTTATCCATATTTTCCTTATACACAGCACAGAGCCGTATAAATTCGAAAATGGATTAAGCATTCGCCAGTGATTTATTGACTTCACAACCTGCAAACGTACTCGTATAATCGTCGCTCTTTATCACCAAGAAAGCTATCTGCTGATATTCAAATTCCTATAAACCCAGGTGAACTGGGGTGGGACAATCCACTTTATTGCCCATAAAATAGGGTTTATTATGGCCCGTACGTTTAACCGACATATTAATCGTGTATACTTTGTCGTTTAGCCGGTTTTGATACATACGATGCTCCATTTAGATACCAATTTACGCCGACACAAAAACAATGGGAAGCGAAGCAACTTTCGCTCAATATCTCTGTTTTCACAAACAATAAAGTATGCGTCATAACTCAAAGTTGTTTGAACGAGAAGCAAGAGAAGGATTAGAGAGCGGGAAATTAAAAGTATACCTAAAACAACCAAGTGGCTAAGAAACTCGAAAGGTTCAGGCTCAAATCCCAACGGCATACAACAAAAGATTGAATGATACCTACGGTATCGGTGAAGGAAAGCTTTATAAGAAAACCTGCGTGCGTTCGAGTTTTTCTTAATTTTCTTAAAGGCATGCCAAGTTATGTAGCATGTATGAGTAAATCATTAAATATAGCCAGCTTACTCTCATCTAAGTGTACTGCACGGAAGGTCCTGGGTTCGGTTCCCAGCGGAACAGAGATTTCAATGAATTTAAATTTCTGTTTCTGGTTTGGGTTTTTGTGAGCTCGTCTTAAGTTTGTCTATGGCACCCACGACACAGGGAATCCTAGTGTGGGATTATATTAGTGCGAAGCGTTTGTTTGTTTAATTAATAATCCCGTGCGTACTTCAGAGCTAAAATTAAAACGAATTATACACTAACGTTTGGAACTGCTATTGAATTGTAAAAAGGCTATGACATAGAGTCCGCCACAAGAAGCTTCCAGTTAACCTAGAATCACAAAATCTGGCAAGAAGGTCTTACAGCATCTTTAATTTATAGCTATTTGAATGTTATAACATGCATAATGTTGGACTCTTATGGTGCGAAAACGCGTACGCGGTTTGGCCATTGTGTTTGAAAACCCTTATTAAAAAGTTACGGTAGCTTTTTGTGTCTTAGAATGGCCTTATAATAACCGTTATTCACAGCATAATTAAAGGTGATTATCCGACTTAAAAATATCATTTACCTAAAGACCTATTACTATTGTCCAACGATGACGATGGCACGTTTCCTAAGGGACTGCAAGTTCATCTGACAGGACGCATTGAAATTTTAAGTGTATATCAACAAAAAATTAAAAAAATATATAAAATACCACTTAATAAGGGAAAATTATGTGGCATTTTTGGAAACCTCCTCTTATTGGTTCCTCTAATAACTATAACATAAGTTTACCGTCCCACCTCGCTCGTCTTCTTATGATCAACAGTCCACCTCGTCGATGGACGACCTGTGCCTCGTACATAAATTCTATCGTCAAGGTATTCGTAAACTTAACGTATGTCATAAGTATGGGAAGATATCAGACAGACTTAGGTATGTCTGTCTGTCTGATATATAACATAGACTCTCGTTTACCGTACGAATACTTTGTATGTAGCGTTCATGCTCACGTGTACATATTTTGTCACGACTAAGTTCAATATGGAATTAGAAACACTTATTTCCCGGAATTAAAATAATATAGCTCCGGCAACCACACCTCCCCACTGAAATATGGGACATGAATGCTGATTTAAATAAAGGCAAAGACTAATATTTGTGCAAATACGCAAAATGATCTGTAATAGGTATTATAGATACGAACAGATAATAAATTGAGGTAGCCGATTCTGCAGTGTGATCGATCAGTTGGCGCCAAACGCTATCAGATTGGAATGGTTGTGAAATTTTCAGCTAATAATGGAACTTGTTTATGACACTACGTTTATTGTTGGTAGAACCATAGATTCTCACCCGTGTACCTTATTGCTACCCTCTTTAGCCTTCGAGTAGTCCGAATAACTAATACTTCAGTTGCAAAACAATGTTCTTGTTTCAAATACTGATCACTTGTCACAAATACTGACACTGATCTTAGTTTTCTGATATAACTATCATTCAATACAAAAGGTATTATATATAGGGTCGAACGAAAGGAGTACAGAGCGCCCCCCACTAACTGGACTGATAACTTGAAGAAGGCAGCGGGAAACCGTTGAATTCAAAAGGTCCCGACTGGAGTACGAAGAGCTGAAAAGCGGGAAGGAAGCATGAGTCGAAAGACGAGATGAGTATTATTGCTCATCATCTCACCTAAATTCAGAGGTTGTCTTACCAATTACCATACCACAGAAACACAGTTTTAAACTAAAAGTATAACTAGATTTTAAAATTATTACAGTAAATCAAAGTGTTAGCTTACATGTCACTACAAACGTTTTAAGTAAAGTACATGTAGGTCGCTATCGCTAAAGTTGGCCTGACTACATGATTAAGTTAGTATGGTCATACCTTCGTAACCGTTGCCATTTGAATGTAAGCGGTGACGCCTAGTTAATGTAAGAAATTCAATCACGTGTCCGTATAGACAAGGATTTATAGATGTTAATGGTTAAGGCTCTTTTTAAATAATAATACAAGTAGGAAAGAAGCATATAGACCGCATTATTTTCTAAATGGAAATCTCCAATTATTGGTTTACAAGTGGTAGAGCCATAATACATCGCTCGGGGAGGTACTAAAGCCTCTTAACCCGTCATAAGCAGCATGTTCTTCATGTCCTATGTTTCAGCTGGGGAGGAATGTTTACCAGAGACACTTTATATGATGCATAACATAAATTATCTCAGTCCCCATGAGTGGCAATACATACAACCACAGACAGGATTTATTCTCTATTTGGGGTTGAATCTACAATGACCACAACATCAGGCGGCCTGCACGCTGCTCATATACAATTTAAAAAAATCACAACTATTCAATTTGTTTCAGATCTGATGATACAAGTGGTGTACCAGTACTGAATTCAATTACCTACGTGTCAAGCGAGACGTGTATTTATGGGTGGGGGTGTTTAATGGTATAAAGTGGTCTATATCTGGTGTTGCGTTGCTTGACAAAGGTCGCAGCGGTCACGAGTTGAACTGCGCCCGCTTGGGAACAACACTAGCGCCGGGATAGATACTATCATGTTATTATTCTAGGATAGAATTTTATCTAATTGTTTAGGTTCCAATTTCGTAACGCGTTAATGCCCGCTAATCTCGGAATGGCTCAACGGATTTGAATGTAATTTGTACTGTTGTATAGAGGAAAACTGAGAAACACCTGGGCTATATTTAATTCTAAAAAATTAGGAATCGAAAGAACGAATTATGAAATCCCCAATCGAATAAATTACTATGACAGAAGTACTTTGGATAGATAAAATAGAATAAGGATAGGGCGACACGTGTCGGTTTTCACTAGTCCTGATTAAAAATACTTAGCAAAGGAATAAAACAAATCAATAATTTAGAATTAGGAATTTAAATAAGCATGCTGTCCATCTTATTATATCCTAGTGGGCATCGCAATACATAACGAAAGGTAACTATCGGCAAATAGCTATCGGTAGACAGAGGATATTATATCTGTCCGGCAATCACACCTTTCTGAGTATCATACAAACACTTGCTTCAATTAAAAGGCTTGGCTTTACGAAATCTATAATGTTTAAAATCTAAAAATAAATACGAGTTACGAAAGCCTAATTGATATCAAGAGAGTAAATGAGTCTTTTAAATTACGAGTATCATTATGAGGTTTATCCACAATTGATCTGCTATATTTTTAAATACCTTTAAATAGAAAATCGATTCTTTCATTTAATAATAATAAATAATTACTAATCATTCAGAAATGGCCGATTGACTTGACCAAGGATACCATCACTACCTTATATTAGTCATCCATCACCTCGGACTGTCCTGTATACTTCAAAGAACATGGTATACCTAGTGGCTAAACACAAAGGTGAAATTGTTAGAAATACTGTTATTTTGATTACAAAATAGGCGATTACTTTTAGGATGTTAGAACAAATCGTTGACGCTGATCTAAATGTTTGCCCACGTTTGGAACAAATGAAGCGTAACCTCCCTTTTTAGGTTATTAATACGATCTCCTTAGCCGGTCTATCGAAGCGTTGCGTCAAGCTAAGGTGAAATACCAGTGACCTGGAAGTATTCTGTAATAAAAAAAGTTATTCTTAGACAAATAAAGTTACCCGTGTCGTAGGACAAAATTATTTCGAACATTTTGTCGCATGTCAGTGCTTTTTTTCATTTAGACAGCAACATACATAGCTTAAGGTTTCATATAAAGATATGTTTTAAATAATGCCATTTAATGTAACTGACCTCAAAAAAACACGTGGGATATAATTAAATTTAAAATATTTGGTAATTTCAAGATGAATTATCTCTTGTAAAGTAAATAATATGGACCAAAATCTGCTTGCATAAGAGTTCTCAAAAATAATTAAAATACATAGCAAATATGTCTGTCTGAAACACTTCAATGAATCACTACAGGTTCAGATCTCCTTTCACAAGGAGAAGGATGTAGGCCTTAGCCCCCACGCTGGTCTAAATGCGAGTTCGTGGACAACGTCGTAATTTTCACATAGCCAATAATATCGTGAAATTCTATACTTTTGAAGAGCATACTTTATGTCCATAGCCGGTTTACTTAGTAGACGATTAGTTTAAGATAGAGGCCTTTGTCCAGAGAACTTTCAGGTATCTCGGAACCCTTGAGTCAGAGGCCGGATTATTAGGCATTGAGCTATCACCGCTTTTTAACTTTAAAAATGAACTAATCGCTGAATTCAAACTTCGAACAAATACCCAAGGTTGATTGTGAATGGGAGCAGACAAATCTGCTTCCATATAGTAGGTACACACTCGTAAATTGCGTTCCGTTATATTTGTGCCGTGTTGGGTGTTAAATTATTGCTCACTGATCAAATAACTCCCCTTGATAATGATTCAGGCCGGGATATTTCATACGGCTGTCCATGAATTATCATGTAAGGCAGCAGTCAAACTATGAACAGTGATGCGGAAATATTAGTGATATAAGTATAATATAGAGATGAACATAACGGAGCTTCTTAACAGTTTTTTAAAAGTTATTAAGCCGAAGAATGTAAATTATTTTGATTCGTATTTAAAACATATTTGCAAATGCCATATTTTACTCCAGACAAGTTTTGTCAAATTACATGTTATCCTTATTGAGCAGATGATATTTTCCTAGTTTTTTCGCTCAAATAGTATTTGACTCACTTCCCGCCGCTAGTCTCACACGAGCCTTAGATATGTTATTAGAATTTAGAGTAGACATCTTGCCAGTCTGATACGCTACTGTATTTTAACGATCTCCGTCGTAAGAGATGGCGTCTCGACGTACAGAAGCCCCTGGAGTTTCATGAAATTTCGCCAGACACCGCCATAAACTTGCTACTATGAAAACTGGTGTAATAAAGTTATAAACCTAACTGTCTGCGGTCGACTTCTCCATGAATATATGCATTTTATAACCAGATTAGGTAAAATATTGATTTAGGCTTGACATGTTGTGTTATATTAAAATTTGTTTCTGTTGGTGAAGCGTTAGCGGTTTATTGGTGGGATATTGAAACAGTTTTAACAACTACGAGTACGTACCTACCTCTTAACAGTTTCTGTTTTATAATTACCAGTTCCAATAAAACGGGTTAATCTCGACGTCTGTAAAACAATTTAGAGTTGACTCGTTAACTAGAAATCAGGTGCATCGATCGATTGATGGCTGGAGATAGCAGAGAGACAAGAGATAAAAGTGCACGCGTGTCGAATGCGCACGCGCAACCAAACGACCGCGCAAGGCAAGCTGCCTGCACTTGATTGGCGGTAGGGTGACAATAGCTGAAGAGATAGAAGGACCTTTTACCATTTATTAACTCAAACTCTTACATTCGTATACTCGAACTCTTCGTTTCTTTTTAATTAAACCTTGAATAATACATGCTATAGCTAGTTGTTTATTGTAATCGTCGCGTTATATTATAACCTATCCTGATGTTGTTTATATTATAACGGAGGTTTTTTCAAACCAAAAATTATCATGTTCCGACACTGTCATATCACAGAACTAACATCGCCCTCGCTTTGTCCGACGGAAGCAATTTTCTTCTTTTGGTAGAAGAGTTTGGTAAGAAGGAATGAAGACTATGAAACCAATTAGCGATATCCAACGAATGGTTCGTGTATTGTTCAGCTTTTAAAAAGCTTTGTGAAGTTCTCAATGTTATTCGGTAACAGTAACAAATTATCTTATTTTATAAGCTCTAACAGCCACATTAATTTTGAATTAATAATATTTGCCTACCAAAATATGGAAAAACCTCCTAGGTATTCTACGTTTTATAATAAATCAAAAACGTTTATTCCCCAAATATGTATAAATTTGCTTAAAGTTAATTCAGCAGCCCCCTAAGCGACATTAGATCTTCAGAGTCTTTACATAAAATCAAGTTATGTTTCTTGTCCTAATCTATAGCCTACATACTCGGTACGTCACAGTCACCGTACAAATGTCAGCAACAGGTTCAGTAGGTCGGGTGTTGAACGAGTATCGCTAACGTACTCGTACTAGCTGCCCTTATGTACGGCTTTACCCCGCTAATGGGGCCACAGTCCACATGCCATGACTCGTTATGTCGCCCTAGTACAACATGGCCCCTCTTGGACGGAGTACTTTAATTGTATGTGGAATTGCATGAATAATGCCGAGTGAACTAAAGTTAAGAAAACACTACAAGCGCTGACAGCCCAGTGGCTAAGAAGCCCAGAGGCACGTGAAATTAACTTTCTTAAATAAAAAACGGCGCAGGAAAACATCGTGAGGAAACCTGCATGCCTGACTAAAAAATGTTCTGAAAGGCATATGAAGTCCAACTTGCATTAGGCCAGCGTGGCCGCCGCATATACTCTGTAGTGGATACAAGTTTATCATCCTGATATGGAAATGGACTGGTTCATCCTTTGGGCCGACAGCTGTTCCAGTAGAAAGTGAACAAGTCCTAGAAAAATGACTCCGTACAAGAAGTGCAGTGCAGTCCACCCGTTGAATAAGTTGACTGAATATTACTGAATTATAAAGAAGACAGCAGAAAGCTGTAATAAGGCAAAGTAAACGGTATGGTAGGTAAATATTTTTTTAAATTATTATAAAAAGGTTTGTATTACCAGCTTTTATTTAACTACTATTTACATAATTTAGAACAAAAAACAGGAATAGACTAAAAATAAATAAAAATAAAATTTTATAAATAAAATAATGAGTCCAAAATATCTAATTATTTAACTTGCAATGTATTTATGTTTTGAACATTGAAATTGAATTTTACTTATCTTTCACTTATCTTTAACCGATTGTATGACAATGAATGCTTAGCTATATATGACGTCATTCTAATTCTAATATAGTGGATCATCCAAAATGGCGGACTATTTATTTTTATGCTCTACAATATATGCTTTACATAATTGAGCTTTTTTGAGGGTGATAAGCGTATATCATTTAATAAATACTTGTACTATATTGATTGATTAAAAATAATTTTTTGAAATGAAAAATGAATTATGAAAAATGAAAAATGTACAGAAAGACTCATAAAACCCAAAACTGGCCTTAATATATTTTATTTAAAAAAACTATTGAATAAATAGTTAATAAGACCGCTATACTAACCCAATTCAGATAATTAAAATTATACTACAATATGTACCAATATGACATTACGATTATTGTAACTGTGAATGTTGCTGTTAAGAATACTTAAAAGCTTTACTTGTTTAACTCGTCTAGTGACAACTAGTGACGGCGTGGTACAACTGGAAACACACCAGACTTTCGTTGTCAGGTATAGAAATAAAAATAGAACTTGAAATCGCTAATTGCTGCAGAAACCAGTAAGTAACCGATCTTGATAATTAGGCAGCTGTCTAACAGCGTTATCAGTAAGTAATAGCTTCTGATTAAATAAATGTTTCTGTAAATGAGTTTAAAGAAAGCAGTTAGAAGGCAAAGAAGGTAGCTCCTTATAATGTATATAACCGTATGTTAATATTTGCTGTACACCTGAAAGGTACCTGTACGGTTTTAGAATGAAATTTGAATTATATTTTCATTAAATATAATTACAACGAGTATCAGAGACCGCCATTATAAACTACGGAACCAATAGCAATTATATGTAATAGTGCGAGTGATGACTATGCCACATTTTGAGCCAATGCAAAAATTTGATATCGACAACAACAAACAAAGAAGATAGTGACGTCGACATTGATACCTTTCGCCTTCTATCACCGTAATTTTTTAAACAGCAGTTATTTTATACGAAGAAAATAAGGCAAAGTAAACGGTATGGTAGGTAAATATTTTATTAAATTATTATAAAAAGGTTTTTATCACAAGCTTTTATTTACATAATTTAGAACAAAAAAAGGAATAGAATAAAAATAAAATTTTATAAATAAAATAATGAGTCCAAAATATATAATTATTTAACTTGCAATGTATTTATGTTTTGAACATTGAAATTGAATTTTAAATCACTTATCTTTAACCGATTGTATGACAATGAATGCTTAGCTATATGACGTCATTCTAATTCTAATATAGTGGATCATCCAAAATGGCGGACTATTTATTTTTATGCTCTACGATATATGCTTTACATAATTGAGCTTTTTTGAGGGTGATAAGCGTATATCATTTTATAAATACTTGTACTATATTGATTTATTGGATTTAATTTAAACTTGTTTTCATGTTTTAAGTGCACTTAAATAAAATCCTGTTTGTAATAACTTCGGTCGTTTGTTAAAAATTAGGTAGATACCTACCATTAATTTTTAAATAAGTGCTACGCCGTCTTAATTTTCCTATTTGTTTAATCATGGGGCTACACTAAAAATTATACACGTAAGTTTATTAAACACGTTGTGTTAGATCCGTTATCTGTTAAAAGCTTATGTGGTGCTCGGTCGAGGTCAACATGTATGGACTGTCACAGCTGTAACATGAAGAAAATTCACTTGCATTCGATGTCACATTCATAATGGATTTGCATAGCAACTAGTTTTTATAAGCGTTTAAGTATGAACTGTTTGCATAATTACAATTAACAAGACGCTAGTCTATATACATTGTTTAATTTAAATCCTTAATTATACAAATTAAGGATTTATACAAATTAAGGGCTAAAATTTTGGAATGCGATTTCCAAAATTTCAGCTTCACTTGCTGTAACGGTGATGGAAAAAATGTGAAGAAACCGACATCCCTGAGAGTTCTACAAGATGTTCTAGAAGAAGTGCACCTCGAAATAGTTGATGTGCAAAAAATAGTTTGTAAGAGAATAAAACGATATACACAGATGCGAGCGGCCGATAAGTCATAACATTTAGGGTAAGGAGTAACGCCTGTTTACCATAATTATAATATTACACGTTCAAACACTGTTTTCAAACCATTGCAACCATTTTAATGCTTCTTCTTTGAACCCCGAAAAGCTTAAACATGGCCACCTTTATCAACTAGACTAGACAAGCAACCACTCCCGTAGTTGCTTAACTTGTACGATTATTTGCAATATTACAATAATATAACGCCTGAGGGCTACAAGCGGCTAAAACAAATACATGCACAGCAGTATTTGACGAAAGTAAGCCGCAATGTTGTATTGCGAATTTTATACTTATCATACATCATAATGTTTCGACATAATAGTTGATTTTATTAAATTCTTCATCTGTATGTTTGTAACATGATAGATATTCAACCGAATCTTTTTTATTGGAATTAAGTAGTAAACTGGTCACCTAATGGTATATGCAGCCATCTGCGTCCACCTTAAGATGGGATAGAAATCTCATGATCGGTATACTGGTATATACATGGTACATATATACTCGTACATACTGGTATGTACATATTGGTATGATATGAGATGGTAAGTAGTTATGTTGCTATGAGTATCCCTGGCAACTACGCCTCCGTAAAACCGAAACCGAAACACAACACATGAAGATGTAGCTTCTTGGCGGGTGGCGGTAAGGTTCCTCCCCGAGCGAAGTACGATCGACCTAATAAATTTACCGTCAGTTACTTGTCAGTAACCCATTAATGACCCACTACAGGGTCGGGTCTCCTTCTCGTAATGAGAGGGATGTAGGCCGCCGTCCACCACGCTGGCCTACTGCGGGTTGGTGGACTTCACATACCTTTGAGAACATTTTTTTTGTGAACTCTCATGCATGAAGGTTCCTCACGATGTTTTCCTTCACCGTAACAGCAGGTGATATTTAATTTTATAAAGCGCACATAACTTTTTTACAAAGTCATTGGTGCGCGCCACTGGGATTCGAACCCGGACCCCTCGATTCGAGGTCGAATTCTAAGCCACTGGGCTATCACCGGTATATACTCCGTCAGTTACTTATCAAGAATTTATTTTAGTACCTACCTATTTGAATTTGTAGTGTTTTTGTAAAAAAAAACAATAAAAAGAGATGAAAATCTTTATTGTAGCCACTTAATTATATTGTAGGAGTATATGGAATTAAAATAATTATTCATTGTAGAGAAGGTATATGTAGTAACGATATCGGTAATTTAGTTGTATGGAGATACAACTAGGACTCTGTTTTAGCAAAAAAAAAATGTATTCAACATAATGTTACCCTATTTTTCACTTGAAACGAATATCACAAAGCGATGTCGTGGGCACAGTGCTCTATATAGAGCTTTGTTACAATTCACTGTTAAAGTAGTCAACTAGTCATTGAACGAAACATAAAGCAGCATTAGCATTTACACCTACTGCATTCAACTCGACCGCTGATAACTGCATTTAATATCTACTAACCTATTTCAATAGTGAATATATTAACGGGTTAAAGTCAAACGAAACGCAAACGGGCTCATCTTAAACAGGTTCCATTGGGTTGCTAGTGATGTAATACGAATAGATACGCACATTTTATTCACGAAATACCATTTTTATTGTGATACATACTCGTATATTCAAGGAAACACCAAGCGAGCGTTAGACCATGAAACTGCCAACTATCCACATACATAATATTGTGAACGTAATGACCACAAAATATATGTAGATCATCTGTCACCTAAAATGTATAAAAAACATACAAAAAACTGTGTACTTTAATGTTTATTGAATGTTTATTTACGTAAAAAATTACGCGTCTTTTACAAGGCATGCGTTTAATGTTATGTAGCCGCAAACGGTTAAAGCCGTAAAACGTATCACATACCCTATAAACATATTCATATTCGCCAAACGGCAATATTAACATACCTACGTATTCTTTAAAACAGCATTCGTTACATCACTAGTTGTCATCCATTCAAGCCTTGGCCGTGAATGTTAAAATCAGTGCAAACAAACTTTCGTTCAAGTTTTTAGTTTTTTTAATCATTTCCCATAACCAGTCATGGTCCAGCGAACTAAGAATGGAATTGTTTACATACGAACACTTCATCCCTTTCTTACGTTTACCGCTAGGTAACTTTTAAGTAATAATATTGGATAGCTATATAAATTACTCTGATTATTTAGATTTGTAGGCTGTAAGTACTATCTAATAAAGTTAAGTTTTGTCTAATTACCTCCACCAAAGATTTTAACATATATCGAATACGACGTAAACCCTGTATTAGATACCCTCCCAAACCTGAAATCACCTTTACTGCACATTATAAGATCTTTTTTCTTTAGCTTTTAAGCTTTAATCCAAATATTTCTTCAAAATTGATGAAATATTCGAAATTTAACAACTGAATCTCATTGTTTCAGTCATTCACTGTATCAAAGCGACGAAACATTGCAAAAATGAAAAATTTGTAATCTTTGACACAATTATCAACAGTCAACTGAACGTATGCGCCGCATACAAGTAATGGTTTCCGTTAGGTCGAACTGAATAGAAATAAACTAAAGGATAGTTTGTTTTTATTTTAATAAGTATGTATAACAATAATTCGTCATAATTTATCTATCTCGATGATAGTGGAATGTATGCCAAACGTTACACCCAACAGTGACATAACTCTAAATCTCAAATGACTAACATAAGTATGATGAATAGCCTCAAATGTATGCACGCGCGAATATAATATAGGTACTTAGGTACTTATAATGTTACCTAAGTACCTATATTAGGTACTTATAATAGGTACTTATAATATAGGTATCGTTTATTTCGATACCCAAACTATACAATATTACTATCATATCAAGCACTCGCGTCGGCCTATGACTAGCCGCGTGGGATTAAAATTGCGGTGAAGAAAAGTTGTGTTGATCGGTGTAAAGGAGAGCACCAAAATAGGAAACGATGCCGTGACCACCATTGCCACCTTACTTTGTCTGGAACCCTCGTTCATCTACGAATTCTTACACGTTGAAATATACCAATCCCTATTTATCTTTCTCTAACGCCGAAATTAATAACCGTTCTTCGGATATGGTTCGCTTTTATATCGTTTTATTGCCAGGCAACATGTTTTTTGTAGATATGCCTTTTTTGGCAACCGTATCAATCTCAATCCATATCTGAAGACAATGCTCGAAAACTGTATATTACTAAGTATATCGAAACTTTAAATTTACGTAATAGTCATGAAGAAAGAATTGTGAGAAAGTAGTTATGTGAAATGGGACTTACAGAACCTTAAAATTCTTTATCGTTCATGGAATTGAAAGCAATAAGTCATAAGCACACTTAAGAGATACGCCGGACCATTTAGCGAATGTATCGAAGCCAATAGAAACTTTATGGTCTTGCATAATCTTAGTGGCAAGGAATTCCCATTACATTCTTAATGGATACGTCTTTAACCGAATGTTAATGGATCGTTTTCAAGAAATTACAACAGCTATAAGGAACTGCAAAGGTAAAGTTCTAAGTTTATTACTATACAATAACATTATAACGTTACTTCGGAATTTAGTCTACCTATAATAAATTAAACGAGCGCTTCACCTGTATTTCCTCTCGTGTCATTTTTATCTCCATAGTTCTACCTATCTGCAAAAATGAAGAATTATCATAAAATTTTAACTTCTTTATTTACGTAAGAAATTACCAGTGCTTTACTTTAAGTAGGCATGAGATTGATGTTATTTAGTAAATGATTAAAGCCATAAAACGTTTAACATTAAACGTTAAACCCTATAAAATTTTAATTTTCACCAAACGGCAATATTAATATTCGTATTCTCTAAAACAGCATTCGACATCACTAGTTGTCATCCATTCAAGCCATCATCCATTCATTAGAACAATGATGCTGAGTAGGTTCCTATTGTAGAGCCTAGACTTAAATAAGATTATGTTGTTTCTCCATGATGATATCCAGGAAGCTTTTTTTTGTAACTTCCCTTTCCTATAATGGCGAAAGTAAACATACCTACTTGCCCAGTTAAACCTAGTAGGTATTTAGATTCGATGAAAGACATAACGTAATTGCGTTCTAAACCGCTTAATCAAGCACTCAGCGCTGAATGTATCGCCGAACTGTCAAATTACCGTAAAAATACGCCGCCAGCACAAGGAAATCAAGCGCTTAATCGAAAGACATTTTTCTCCGGTCTAAATCATGGGTTAATCCATCGACTAGTCATTAAACATAGCCGAGTATCAAATTAAAGAGAATCATTCAAACACTAAGATTACCTTAATTATTGTGCGTGAACACCATTTTGATTTTGAAATAAGGGTGATTGTTGTTTGACGATTTTGTTGCATGTTTTGTTAATACATTATTTGCACACATATAGGTATTTAGAAAAGTGGGAAAGTTATCGTTAAAGTTTTGTGTATATTCACTGGCTCTTTTTGCCTGCTTTTAAGAAAGAATTTAAGCGAGAATTATCAAAGAATCTTTGATTTGTGTTTTATACTTTCTCTCTTTACTCTTTGTAAATTTGTCACTCTTAGGAAGTAAAATTTGCAAATACTTTTTTTGTAAATTAAAAATATTTTAAAATAAGTCTTAAATCGTTGCTTATGTATCTTATTTTGTGTCCTATTTCACATCTAATTATGACATAGCCTGTAACTGGTTTACAAAAATACTACATAATACTTTCTTCATGAAGTGAACATGATGGGTTAGAAAAGGTTTTTTAATCGCAACCACGAACGTTTCATGTCTCAGAAGTGTTATTACCCTTAGCTTAAGTTACGGAATAGTCTTCTAATCTTATAGAGGACTTCACACGTAAAATAATGATATCGCGTGCTATGCAAATGTTTTATTGAGATTGTTACGTACATGGACGTAATATGTAACACGTGTAATGATTTATGCGATAATGCAACATTAATAATTGTTAAAAGTCAGTGGGTCGTGTGTCTAACATTAAAGAATTTTCAGAAGAACAGTTATAAATATAAGATATTACTAAAATTGCGATTTTAGTTTCGCCAGTATCTTTTCCTTTACCGATGACAACAGACTCATGACTAGGATTTCTTTGTGTTGAATACACAATAATAAAATAATATCAACATACATAGCAAAGCTCTAGCTATCGAAAGCTACATAAGAATTGTATTATATAAGGTGATAAGTAAAGACAAAATCAGCTAAAAGACATAAAAGAAGATGATGCAATTAAAACTCATGTTTTTGCAACATAATAATATTTTAATGACTGAGATTGAGATAAAATAAAAAATGTACAATATGTATCGTTTTTGATGTTTTGTAATTAAACAAATTAATATCGATTTATTGTAGATTGCAATATTGAGCGTGCCGTTTTCGACATACGAGTGCGGTATGCAACTTTCTTAATATTACAAATGTGCAATTAAAATCAATTTATGATGGAAAGATAAAGATTTTAGATATCTACTTCTACGCTATATATGAAGCATATATACCTACTAATGTTCTAAGTACAAGATTTTTTTAGAAGTGCAGAACGCCTGTCACTTTAACCCATAGAAAATTCCAACCTCATATAGCCCCCCTATTTGAGATTATAATATGTGTGGATGCATTATTACCCAAATAAAATAATATGTATTTTCGGTACCATGCTACTTTAAACAGCGGGTAAATAGGGTATGGCAGGGTAAAATGACTATGCGAGCTACCATAGTTTCTAACATCAATGACAACTAGCACGTTTTTTATTTATTCCCACCAGAATCTAACAACCAATTTAACAAAATGAATCACACACTAAAATTAAATAAAATCCGAAAGCAAAATTGACAAGCGTGAAGATAGACTTCTCATGTTTATGTATGCCTACACATTTAATGATATACAAGGGCAGATCATGTAGCATTATTTTGACAAATGATGTAAGTAGTAATGTATATCCGCGGCAGTTTCGTATCAATAAATCAAGTTACGCTAATCTTTTGTAGCTATTAGTAACCGTGAATGATCTGGTCAACATTATAGATGGTCAGTGTATTTTTTATAATTCGACTTGATGACAAAATCCATCGACTAGTCATCAACATACAAAATCACGGAATTTAGGAGTACATTGATTTAGCTTTAGACAGTTTCTTCAGACTATTAATATTGTGAAAATCTTTCAATTAAACTTTTAATCGGGCGAGCGGTTTATTTTGTACACAGTTTTTGGCTGTGAAACGTTCAGGAATTAAGTTCTCCGACTTCTGTGTCCGTCATGCAAGCAGTTGAACCACTGAAGAAGTAGGTAGGTATGTTACTTTTTTATTATTATATATTTTCAACTCAAGTCCTTTGTTGTAATTAAAAATACATTTTTTTAATAACTAATTACCTAATTAAGCAAAGCAGAGTTAAGAGATCTAACCGTTTATTACAGTATTTCCACCAATCCGCATTGTAGCAGCGTAAAAAAAGTATTTCGTACCTATGTTAATATCTAATAAAGTGTGCATACCAAATTGCGTCCAAACCTAAACAGGTTTGACAAAAGTAACAGACATCCATCCATCCTCAAAAACTTTTACATTTATAATAAGTAGTATTAGTTAGGATGATAAAAAGTTAAAATTATTTTAGATCTCGTTTAAATATACGTAAACACACCATTACTAAAGCGTCAGAGGCAATGAACGAGATAACGAAGCAAAATGTAGCTTTTGGTTCAGACTCAAGCTATTAGCTTATTAACCCCTCATACGGCTTTATGGATGAACTTCTACTGAAAGGCAGATTTTTAAGTTTAATCAGTAGGTACTTATTCTTTTTTTAATTCAACATATCAGTGTACATTTTTATTTAATTTATATGTATATCACTCGCTGTAAAAGTAAAGGAAAACATCGTGGAACCTGCATGCCTCATCTTCATAGTGTTCTCAATAGAATGTGAAGTCCACCAACCCGCATTAGGCTGCGCTCAGCTTGGACGCGAGATCGTAAGAATTCAACTCGCTAAAGTAGTAAACGGACAAATAAAAGTACGTACAAGTAAACGTGCAAATTAAACAAGTGTGAAAACTGTACAGTACCTACACCAGCTATCAATATGGAAGTCGTTTTCGTGAATATAATTAGAGAAAGTAATGAAAATTAATTTTATTTTCTTGCACAAATTTCTCCCTTAGTCCATTTTTATCGCCAAGGAAACTCATGTCGTATGTTGATCCCTGCGCTACGCAGTGGAGCGTGAAAGATAAATCTCACATCAGTCAGTCTGTCTGTGTGCCTGTCAATATTATGAGATTGTGCAGCCATCAATCAATACTGCAATTACACAGGGAGCTTCTAATTCTTGTAAAGCTCGCTTAAGACCGCGGCTTTCTTCGCTATGGCATTTTATTATAATTTGTAAGTACTACGTCATTCTTTTATTTTAAATAGGCACCGCATCGGTCGACCTTATTTTAAGTGACCACTGCAACTTATGAACTGCACTTACTGCAACTTAAATATCGCTCAAATTATGTTGGTGTTTTTTTATTTTAGAAAAAAATTAAGCACCCTTTCTATGTTTTGTGTTAATTAAATTAAGCTTGTTATTTGCATTTTGTTTTAGTTAATCCTACAGAAGTAGAGCTGTGGTCAAAGTCTGTCACACACTGTCGTCTTTTAAAAGAGTACTGGGAGGTTTTTCCCGCAAATTTTGAATTTGAGCAACGTTTATAGAAATTCTTATCCATCCATTTTTAAATTGTATTAATTGATGGCAACAAAATAGGGCTCTATTTTTTACCTTGGTTTGTTTTTAGCATTTTTTTCAAAGTAGCCGAGTATTTGATACCTACTCATAAATTCTTCAATGTCCACTCTAGATTTCTGAACAAATAGACAGATTTACGAATATTTAAACTTATAAATAGATATAGATAGACAAATAAGTACCTAGTAAAATGTGGGGTGGGGAAAGCCCGACCCGATCTAGGGCGGATATATTCGTCAAATGGATTTGTTAAGTACCGGATGCTTATGTTATTCATGAAGTTGTTTATAAACAAATCGAGATACGAATGGATGATAGCAATGAATCAAATTCGTTTTTATTTAGTGCGCCAAGTGGTAAAAGGTTGATCATGCTCATTATACTGTGGAAGGTATGTTAAATAAATATTTATAATAACTTCACTGGATACTTTATTATAGTGTTGAACGGTTATCAAAAAAGATTATCTTATTGCTATTTTTTTCGCAAAAAAATAGGTTAATCGTTGGTAGAGTTAATTTTTGTTTTTGTATTTTATGACACATCCTCAGATATAACCTAAGCCAAAACTAAGATAGATTAAGTAGGTAAGGTAACGCACCTAATTATTTCTATTTTCTACATTTACCTATTCCACTGACAGAACTGATCACTAAGTTTCTAGAAGAATAGGTAGCAAAGTTTGTATCTTTATACCACCCTCACTCTCCCATCGCTAAAATCGTGGCAAAACAACGCTATTATATTCTTACAATAAGTACTGTATAAAATTGTATATCCAATAATCCTGTTGAAATACACAATTGAATTATACTTTACACAAAGAAGGTGTTATTACACATCCCTTTATCTACTTTCAAGCCCAAAATGGACAATGCAATAAAAATCAGCAAAATACGTAAGCAATAAAAGTTCCCGTCAATAAAACAGATTTTGTGGGGTTCTTAATTTGCTTATAATTTACGACATGCGCACAATATTACAAACAAATAATCGATAAAAGATAAAGCGGCCCTTTTATCACACGACGGCTGTCGAATGTGGGTACATATGCTGGTTAAATAAAGTTCATTCGGATTAAATTGCATAACCGTCCGTAACAATTACTTATGCAAAAGTTTGTACACGGGTTATAAATTGCCACGTATGAAAACCGACGTAAAACTCGCAACGTCATAAATCTTGAACACAATGTATGTTTATCGACGAAGGATTACCTTTAAGTTTGAATGTTCCGAATTCGAAAACGAATGGTTCGTGTTCCGAAGCTGCCAGTGAGGCGAACTTGTCGTTTTTAATTTTATTCTAGACGTCGTCGTTCGTTTTGCCGCATATGCGCCAAAACAACAATTTATTTCGAAGATATTTAAGGAAGACGAAAACGGCGGTAGCCAGACACGTCCCGAGTGTCTCTTCACTCGAGCACGGCTGGCTTATCACGACGCGTCTTCGCTTGTCTTGTTACTGCATTTTTCTTAGAAAACGTGCTGTAAATAACCCTGAACACGTACAACTTGTTTTGACTCCTACTGCCTGTTTGTTACCCTCTCTAGGCTCCTCTTCATTTAAGAAGAATACAACATATTGCGGGTTGGCTGCAACCCTTTTATGTCCCACTATTGGGAACGGGTTGGAACTCTCCGTTGAGAGAGGCGTTGCTTCTGTTGAGAGGGGGGGCCTGGAGCCAGGCCACGTTACTTCAATGCAAATTTGTGGAGAAACCTACCTACTTCCTATATCATTATTTCTTAACCTCCAGAAGCTGATGTTCAAAGTTCAGGTCAGGTTACCCTAGGTCAATGAAATCTTTACAACGTTTTCAATATCTATTTGCAACATTGTCTGAGTCCCCATCTCAATTACATTACCAGACTTCCTATTGAGTTGACCTGAGTGACCAGAAATTAATAATCATTCGTCACATATCGCAACGCGGTATTTGATTATGCAGTCGCTTAGAAAAATAGTTCAATCAAAATATTTGCCACCTACTTAGTACGGTTCATTGCGACATGCAACACTCCTAGGGTTGCCACCACTAAAAGCTTAGAGAAATTGGCGTTAAATATTTTTAACTTTCCCGATTAAAAACATTTGACTTAACCTTTATAAAGTTAACACAGTTATTAAAACAATTAATAACTCTTAATAACCTTGTTAATTATTTAAAATTTCACCAAATATAATGGACGATCTGTTCTTGAAGCTTATGAGTATCGTTCTACATATTTTAACAACACTATTTCCATATAACTATTAGTTACACTTTTTTCTCTTATATTTAGAGGTTTTTTTAATTAATGTATATACCTACACAGTTAAATACAAATAATTAAGCGTAAAAATAAATCCTTTGCACAATACAAAGATGCTTTTCTTTCTCCTAAACACAAATATTTTTATTCTTCGACAGCCCTCAATACATCTTTTGTTAACTAAGCGTATCTAACTAAAGCTCTGCACTCTACTTACACATTTCTAATCTTATTTGCCCCACAATTAATTAACTCTTAATAAGGTACATGGCTTATCCGTTATCAATTGATTACAGATTGACAAACTACCTGTATTGGGAACGCCCACGTAATTTGTGACATACAATAATCAATTTTTCTTTAATCATCGTAGTCGTTGTTAATAACTCTCGGTGTAAGTCTGTTACGCCATATTATTCCTTACATTATCATGAATGTGCAATAACTGCAATAGGTACTTCTACTTTATTATTTCAAATAGCACAGACATACGATAAGTTAAGGATGAAATACTACTCGTACATCTAAATTTACTTATTATTTAGATGTAGAAAACTTACTACTTACTTACTTAATACATACTAAAATTCAAAAATTTAATGAGGATGTTTTGTTAAAAGTTAAAACACTTGGCTGCCATCCTTTTGTATTTTCCACCACTGGGCTCAAAGCTCTCCCCAAAATCTAAGGAGGCTTAGAGTAGGTCCACCACGCTTCTTTCTACCGAATCAGCAAAGAGTAATAGTATCAACTTAGAGAGTATTTATATATTATCAGAGAGTATCAGTATTAACTTACGAGAAGCTAGAAATAATGACCTAGGCTATATGAATAGGCTTTTTAGCCTATGGTCTCAATACCGCACACTCTACGAAAAACTCTACTATATATACCATACTCTGTAAAATTGAACTATAATAATTATCTCCAAAATCTAACGTGACGAACCAAATTGAACCTAGCTAAACATATTTAATTCTTATGTAACGCAATTATTATATTATAAATCTCGTCCTAATCTCGGGTGATAAAGCCATGCGTATGAGTTTATCGTAATTGCTTATTGATCGCATAGAAAGCATTCTATATTAATGACAAGTCACCGCCAAATACTATTACGCTGCCCAAAAATTACCCTCACTCGTTAAGGAGAAGATTTGAAATCAACTTAATACGGTAAAATTATAAATGATAATGATATTATAAGCCCCTCATATTTAGACTGCATCAAATAAAATTACTAAGTGCAAGCGTAGGCTTCAACAGGCATGTTTTGCAAAACGTAATTCGTTTACTACGTAGATATACCTACCTATCTGGTCTTCATTTTTACATTTTACATATTTATTAAATTAAATACAATAATTTGAAAAAGCTCTACGTTTAATAAGCATACCTAGCCTTTTGACCATAACTCGTTCTCATGTTTGTTCTTCGAGGAAGCAAACCCAGGAATTCACACTATGCCTTACGAAGAATGCACCACACAGGTCCCGGGTTTATTGACTCATTGGTTCAATTGTTTTTTATCACACAGTTTTATTAGATTGTCTAGTAGACAGGAGCCTTAAAAAATAATAAGCCCACCGAATCCGATGTCAAATATTCAGATAATTCCATTTACGAACCAATAGATAATCACTAATCAATCCAAAGAATTAACCTTTACACACCACCACACAACTTAAATACTTCCATCACAAAATATTCAACCCAATTTAGACTCTGTACAAACGAAATAAAGTAAAAAATCGATTGAACTCTCAAGATGATCAACGTATTAACCTTTACATACCGTAACACGACTTATCAACTCGTACTGAAAACTAAACACGCTACATTATGCTCTATTGTCATCTTATAAAGACCAATCTTCTTTGTAGTTATGATTCGATGAAGCTTTTATGATCGTTTTCTCGTTATACTTAAGTTGTTATCTTTATTTCGCGCAACAAGTTCGCAAACACTAGTAATACTTTCTAGACAATTGGTTCCCTTGTTAAAAAGTGAAACCACAGCTATTTGAAATTGAAGACTACACAAACTGATTACATTATCAATTTAGCAAACGTAATAGCACTATTTGGGCCCACGGCGTTGCTTCGTTCCAGTGTTGTGACTTCACGAGAACTTCTTTAAGCACAAAGTAATTGATTGGCTTTTCTAACTTCAGCCTAATAATAAATCTTCATAGGTAACATCAGTTGGTCTGCTACTGATAGAAAAAAAATACTTTTCAGGTAGTAAAAGTAACATTACCTTCAACATTAAAACCAGCCAAGTCTAAACATTTCTGAGGCCCGTCTCGGCATGGTACCTTAAGAGTCAAGTAGCCAAGTATATTTTCTTTCTATTATATTTTATTTCATTCTAGATTTGAGACAACCATCAGTAGCAACACATAAGCAACACATGAGCTCATAACTTCTAAAAATACTTCATTCGTTTTTCAGATTGCATGTGCTTTCATTCACTGAAGTAACTACAAAAAAATAATATATCAAACTCCATCGAAAACTCAAGTTTATCGACCTCACACGTTTCGTTAGAACTAACTGCTCCACCAATAGTAGTGATTGAATAAAGTGCCATAATTTCAAATTAAATTCCACTTTTACTGACGTCTTTACGACGCTGTTTACTGTTGCGATTCAATACTTATGTCATCATTGATCAAAAACGTTTAATACTTACGCAAATTTATGATAAACTAGCTTTTGCTCGCGACTTCGGATGAATAAGATGTGGTTTTTAGAATTTACCCCAAAGAGAGAATGAATAAGTATCCCATATTGTTATAAATCAGTTAAAAAATATCCTATGCTAATTTCATATAATCCGTTCAACCGTTTTTGAATAAAAGATAAACAAATATTATCTATAATCCAGCCACTCTACAAGAACTAACAAATCAGATGAAATAGTATAGATATGATATACACAAAAATAAGTCAGTCAGGTCATTTATTTGCAAGTGTGCGTGTGTGACCGGCCACCAAAATGAAAGATATAAAACAAATTAATCATAATTTCTTCATTTTTTTTTATTCACACAATTTTCCTTATTTTATTTTATCTCCATTCCAACTATTTCCAACTTTAACGAGCGACAATCAGCGTATGGCCATATTCCATGTCATAAAATTTTATAACCCAACAAATAGGTGTACTTAACTCGTTCGTTAACTAGAGTTACCTAACAGCAATATTATATGTCTCAGCTAAAAACAATTAAGAATGATATTACAATACATATTTAATTACTCACACTGAACAGATATAAATTATATTATGTGTGTAGAATATTATTAGAGGAGATATCTACGAGAGGCAATAACGAAATATTTCAATTAGAACATTTCCATTCAGAGCCCTGTATTTAAATATTTTCGTGTTGGCTGGTTGGTCGGTCATGTCAGCCAATTAGGACAAGGCAGAAAACATTAGTCCTCCTCCAGTTCCTTGAAGTAAGGAAAGAATAAACGATATTTTAAAGATTATGAAATTAAACCCAATTAAATATCACCTTGTGTCATCTACACAAGTTACATAACATCACCCACACATGAACTAACAGATACTTTTAATGTTAAGAAAAATATACGCAGGTATTCGTAGATACGTCTCAATCCAATATTTGCGGGTAAAAATTTGGCAGACTCCACACGAGGCTATTCAAATATTCCCTCTTTGCATATCGTTATTCCGTCTGCCACCTGAACTGAATTTCCAACGGAATTGCCCGTTTTATCCTTCCCTTTAAGTATGTGTCTGGACTCAGTACCCATTGGCTTCTCGTAAGCGCTATCTACAAATTGCACTCTTTCTTTTTTTTACCACACTTTTACAGTAAATGGATTTTTCAATTTATTTTTCGGGTGACTTTCGTTAGAAGAATAAATTTAAAAATTCATTTTAGAAATAAGTAGGTATTAGCTACCACGAAACCGATAAGAATCTTTACTGAAAACAATAATAATGATAAACATATCGTATTATTGCCAACTCGCATAACACCAGAAACATACATTAATCGATTCGTTCAAATAGGATGGAACCATCGAGTCAATTTATTTGGTGAATGATAACTTCTACTTTGATAAATAAATTGTTATGTTTAAATCGTTGATTATAAATAAAATGCAAAGACATAATTACTTCAAATGAGCTCAAGTTTGTTACAATTTGTGTACAAAAATACTCAAAGGAGTCTGGGGCCGGATTTTAATAAAAACTAAAAATGCATCATCTGCATCCAATCTTGAAGAGACCAACTTTAGTCCTTTCGTGGTAACCTATATCAAATATACCTACTCCAAAAACTTTGAATATTGTTATCTTGTTTATCCTCCGTAAAGTATGTCTGGGGCTGAACTGGCTTTTCCGACGTATCCTCTCCACAATCCTCAGATTCCACTTCCCTAAATTGGTCTATGCCAACTATGCAGACATTCTGCACATAATTTGTGGATGCCAAAGTTTTTGACATTGATAAGTACCTACATCATAGTATATAATTACTTATGCGAAAGTTAGTTACAGCACGACATTCAACTATTGAACCGCTTTAATTTTTACGTTTAAGGATTTTTTAATTTAATGGAATTTGGTACCACTGCATTGCAAGAAGGCATTTAGATTTTTTTGTAATTATTAATCACGATTCATCGTCTTTCTAAAGAAAACAATTCCTTTGTGAACAGTCGCATATTTATCCTTTCAGGGATCCTGCACAATACAATAAAGACCCATATAAAGTACTAAATTCAAGTAGAACTATTTCTTATGTCTTCCTATCGAAGCAGGTGGTAAACGCGAACATAACAGAAAATGTAATACACGATATTAAAATTACAATAACAGCATCATAAACACTGAGAAATGTCAATAACATGAAAACTTACTGCCCGATACATAATGCGCAATGAATGTAAACTAATATTTCCGTGTCT
This sequence comes from Erynnis tages, assembly GCA_905147235.1. Classification (NCBI taxonomy): domain Eukaryota; kingdom Metazoa; phylum Arthropoda; class Insecta; order Lepidoptera; family Hesperiidae; genus Erynnis; species Erynnis tages. The sequence goes on from LR990076.1 coordinate 2,703,566, forward strand.
TTCGTTACATTGAGCGGGGAAATGCGAGACATTTATTAATATTTGAACGCTTTACTGAATTATGTAAGCCGAAATGCTTACATCAAGAACGCCAATGACATTTAATTTTCATGTAAAGGCAAAACGTTTATAAAATATGTCGTTGAAGGATATAAAAATGATCACAGGTTACCTGATGGTAAGTTGTAACCGTCACCTATGGATATAAGTAACACCAAGAGTATCGCAAGTCTAGTGTCATGAGAAGAGCTCTCATTATGAGCGCTTCGAAGAACGCCATGTCATAGTCCTGTCACCTTCAAATACATTAGGTTGAAGATCGTTCATAGCCATTACCTAGCCCACACGAGGTAAGAACATAGACCACCACAGATCCAGGTGGTGAAAATGAAACTTCTCAAAGAAACAGGTTGCCATCAAAATAAAAGTAGCAGTAACTTAATTGTTGCAGTAGGTAAGGACTGATTACTAAATTTACTAATTAATAGTATCAAAGCTCCAACTCTAAGCCGTAAATACTCAAGACAGTCTCCGATTTCTAAATTGTGTTTTGCTCTTGAACAATCGTAACTTAAACCCATACGTTTCAATCTGAAAATCTGTTCTGTTATCGCTTATACTTTAGACAAATGTTGTCTTGATTCGGTTTTATGTCCTTACATAAACGATTCCTGGTGATGACATAACAGTCATCGAACATGGCCACCGCCGCGCCTCGTATGATTGCACCCTTAACTAGATAAAACAATTTTGCAAGTAGCTGAGACAAGCGCGAATTAAATGCTTACATCCGAGCTATACTGAACCGTGGGGGAGCGAACTTATTTAGGAAAAAGTAGGTTTTGATAACAGTATGATGTTTCATTTTTGACTTTGATTTATACCTGTAGGTATCTGTGTTGTTAATTGTTATGTCACAAATTTTGCGTCACAGGCCAGCGGATAGTGACCAACCAATGTAGATATTTTTAAACAATAATTAAAATAATAATTCAATAATCAATAGATATAATTGTCTATGATAATTATGAAATTACGCCAAGGTCCGTTTTTAAACATATAAAAAATATATCAGTTTCGAGATTATCTCTACCCTTGCCTCGAAACCACTCAAACTGACAAACGATGATGTCAGGGCAAAACAGACAGGCCGCCGTTAAAAAATATTGAAGCCAGTATAGTTTTTTCTACATACCTAAGCAGGCGAAAGTGTTTTGCATTCTGCAAGACTGTGTGTCACAGCGGGGTGGAGTTTGAAATCCTTCGGTTAAAATTAGGTACGCGTTAGTCATGTACTGCGCTATCTATAAAAGTGCAATCTTGTTGCAAATATGTAACGGTGTAAATATTTTAATGGAATCAGTGCACGCCTAGCTACATTATGTAGAACAGTGCTTTAGTAATTTAACGCGAACTTGTTTAAGGCGTTGCTACTGAGATAGTGATGAAAGTATGTAGTTAGTGTTTATGTAATTAATGTGCGATACTAAAAGCCGTAAATGGTATTGAAATTCTGGGAATTTGATAATAATAAATTAAAAGTTATAAAATACTTTAATAAAAATATTATCATTTTAAAGCATTAAAACATTTTGAAAAACATTTAAGATACCGTCTGAATACCGCTCCTTAAATAAATATATTTTTTATCGTTTAGTAATTTTAAATTATGTAAATTTATTTCTGTGTAATATATTTGTAACGCTTTTACTTGTGTAAATTCTTATACAAAATAGTTCTACATGCTATAAAAAGTCGAAAGAACCAATTTTTCTATAAGCTTTATAACCATGTTCCTCTTATACAAATGTGAGTTATCCCACACAGTTCGCGAAAAGAAAGTTTTAAAACCAAAAGTGAATTAGCATCTCTAACTAACCATCAAGTGGGCATCAGTGAGATTGGGGTCGGGGCCCACACGTGCAATAAAAACAATGTAAGTACAAGGAACGATACGAAGATTAATTAAAAACAAAATTCAAGTGCGAAATTACGTTGCGGTTCACACGAAACCCACCTGGTCCGTAAGCCAGCGACATTTTTCGTTACCAATTGCCTCCAAGGTAAAGCTGAGTGAGCTGGTGAGAACCACGGGTGAGATGAGCAGCGGCAACCGCAGCCTTCGAAGTGAACTTTCATTTGGTATTAAAACTTTAAAAAAATTATAGCTTGCCCAATATACTATCAAAAGCTACAGCTCAAAAAATCGATAGCCGTTAATCGTTATAATATGCTTGATTAAATGTCTGCTGGTTATAAAAATAAACCAAAACTCTTTTTTGATGATAGTTTATATGCTACTCAACCCACCCATTAAGCCGCAGCTTTTCAGCTACTTTCTTTTGCTACTCTCTTAAGCGTTCTATTAGTTTTAATCGCCTGGGAAGAAATGATTGATGAAATTTGCGCCTGGCTCAGGGACCAATCAGTTTGTGCTACTAATAAAATTAACTTTTATTATCTTAAACCTATAAATTGTATCCATTTGAAAGTGGCGATTTATTGATATTTTTTTTCATCGTGAGAATTTACCGACTGCCACTTTTCTTGCCTTTCAAAGTTGCGATCTTATTTCCACGCCACTTTATATTTTATTGTTATGGTAACAGTAACAGTAGCAATAAACAAAACATCACTTATCAACGTTCTCTTAATTAATGAAAATTAAAAGCTTGAGGGTATCGTTAGTGAGTTTAAAGTAGGAATGAAAGCTATCTACATACTTTTTTAATCACGCCAACAAAAATAAAACGTACAAAGTAATATAATATTTTGATTCGGGATTCGTATATTTATCATGTTCTAACGATATGGAAGCTAAATGAACAGTTTCCTTTACGTGTCCCAATGATGGGCACTGATTTTTTTCTAAAATGGTGGGAAGTTTGGAAGCGATCCATCGAAGCGGTCTCACTGTAAAAGATCCACCTTGATTTTTGTTAAAAGAGTAACATTCATCCATCGTCACAAACTGTCGCATTTTCAATACAATACAAATAATCTTTATTGTTTACCATAAACACAATGCAACGAATATAAAATATTAAAATTATGATACAAATGGCGGTCTTATCACTAATAATCTTCCAGACCACTAATAGAGACCTAGTTATAGGATTAATATTAAGTAATATTAAGAATTCGCATTAGAGTATTGGAGCAGCGTGGTGGAGTATGCTCTAGGCCTCCCTGTATGGGGAAAGACCCGTGGCCAACAATGGGCCATAGAAGGATTGCAGCCAAGTAGTAGGGAGAAGTAGTAGTTTAGAAATAGTCTTATGTCGCTGATATCTCCCTGGCTGTGCCAATCTTTAACTCCAGACATAACAATGAACACAACAAGACCTAACAATCACCTTGAACTAAGTGGCCCACGGCCGGTCGTCTGCATCTCTGTATGGGAAATTAATAGATAGCGCCAATTGGTTTCAGTTTCACCTTCAATAACTATTCCGAAGAGTTGTTAACCTGAATGCGAGTCAGTTATAGGTGTTCTCAATCTTTCAGACAATATACTATAGCGGTAGGTATAAATTGGAATGTTAATTCTTTCAAAAAGGTGATTTGGTTTTTTTCGGTTCGGTAAATAAGATCGAAAATTTCGTGAACTTTTGAAATTTTTGGAAATTAATAATATTATCTTGCCAAGTATGTTTTTTAACTAAGCAATAAAAAATTTGGTTTTAAATTTATAGAGAATCCGATAAACGTTATTAGTAAATTATTTTTTTTTTTAACTATCTGGTACGTCAAAAAATTATATAACCAAAATTATACCCTACCCACTAATCATTCCTTTCTACCCAAAAAATTATGAGAATTCAAAGTAAAATCACACAAAATATTTTAGGATCAACAAACTTAATAAATATTTTACAAAGCGGATGCATGTAGGTATAATTATAATATAAATCTATGACGTTCATTAAGTGTGCACAAATTAGTACCTAATAATGAATAAAAGCTTTTGACTTTGACTTTGTTTCGGACTGATTGTTAGGAATGCACTAACTATGGAGTTTGGGAACCGTTGACTTACACTTCCACCTCAGGCCGCATCGTGCAGATTTCTCGGTGAATGTGGGTAAAATGTGCGAAGACACGCGAGCTAGGTATATCAGAAAGTGACGTGTGTGCTAAGGGGACAATATTGTTCTTATGAGGTTATCTGTATGCGTGGTCGTCTAGTTTAGGGTCCATTCCGTGAGAGCCTTAAAATTCAAACAAAATCAAAGATTTTTATTCATTTTAAATCAAAACATAGCACTAACGGAGCGGCACAGAACACAAACCGCCCTCCTACCAGATGGACTGACGACCTGCAGAAGACGAGAAGTGGAGTGACGTCGATTAGTACAGGCCTATGTCTAGCACTTGACTACCAAGAGCCGAAAGGAATGAAGGAAGGACATTGCACTCAATGAAAATAAACATACTCGTAAATATAAAATTGTAAGCTCCCGATTTGGACACCGCACGGATTAGCGTACCTAGACTGAGAGAAAAAAGCGGGCAGAAAAGAACTCACGACACTCTTTTAGAATCAATAATTGCCTAACCTATTTTAATACCTTTATTCCCTCCATGGGGGTTTCCTTGATCGTTGATTGGATGGTTTGAGACCACTCTTCTCGTCCGGGATCCCTATCGCCTCTCTTTTAGTCGCCTCTTACGACAGGCAGGAGATACCATAGCTCGTATTCTAATCCCTCACTACTGGGAAAAAGACACGAAAGCCCAGACGCAGGAAATTTAAAACTTTTTCGGGAATCTCCGCAAAGCGTACAGGTCGTCTTCTTATCGTGGGTAGATCAGACAAGTTATTTAGATTCCTTCTGTTCCCTATTAAAGGTGGATGTTTGTACATCCTGACATATTTGGTAGGTAATCAATTACATAAGCTCTTTTCATTGCACTACGAGTTCACCAAAACGAAAATTCAACGCAAACAAAACTATTTTAAAAGCTATGTGGGTTGCGCCTTATTCATCTCACATTTCCAAACATCTATTAGCGAATTAACAGCGATTTTGATAAATGTTTGAGCAACACAATCTATGTTCCCAAAAAGCAGGTGTTAACTCAAACATTGGTCATGTTTCGAGTTTTGATGGAGCCTGCTAAAAGTGCTAAGCGGAAATACTTTCACAATGATTAACGAGTTAATACCATTTCGTTTTAATGATACAGCTTAAGTGAGTGAGATCGCGAAAGGGCCTAGTTAGCGATTTGTGTACCTAATTTAAGGAATAAAAGGTCATAATATGATGTGACAATTAAGTGTATAATATGATATTAGTTAGGGGTTCTTTTATCCTGGCAATACATGGCGGCTTCTCTGTTTTTAGAACCGTTTCATCCGTGGCATCAGATATACTGGATGTTTACTAGGTATAGTAACCGTCATGAGTCGTGAGCACTGATTATCAGTGGTAGGGATATTGTACACTTTCGGCCAATGTACAGGAGCCGAAAAAACGTGCTGGACCAATGGACGACGCACACTGACGAACTGACGTTTGTCGAACCAATCGTGTGACCGCAGCGCAGTCAATGTCAAACCGACCAATGAAAGTTCTGCTCACCACTCGTGACGGCAACTATATAATCAAACAAGAAGCGCGGTGGAGTATGATTTCCTCTTCTTCTTATAGGACGAAAGCGGTGTCCAGTGGAATAGAATTCGAATTGCCGAGATCCCATGTCATCAACAAGAGGACCGGAAGCTTTTGTGAAAACTTCATGTTTGTTATAAGAACGAGCGCTAAAAGCAAACTATTAATCACTGTCATATGTCGGAAGGGGTGACGAAGAGACACGAAATTTAAAGGCCATTATAGAAGATATATTTATTGCCGAGTCCATAGTACCTATAGACGATAATTTCGCTTAATGAGACATATTATGTGTATGTGTACCTACAGGTGGCAGAATCATGATTACGGTTACATTTTGGCGCTTGCCACTCACTGTAGAGCCATAAATCTCTCATTTTTCAGCACAGGAGGTATGGCTGCAGGAATAAAACATTTCAGACCTCTGCATAATCAATGTCGTGTATTTACTCACGCGGGCAAAAACATACTCTTATTGCTAACAAAAACATATCATAGTTAGCGAGCTTCCTATTCAAAAGCGCCTGACCGTTTAAAAGTAAAAGTAAAACAATTATGTGCCTATCAAGCTAAATTGGATTTTGAACCAGTAAATTGATCTATTGCTGCGACTATAAATTATAATGATCAATGAATGCCACATATGTAGACGTAATAATGGACGTGTGAGCTTTAGTGCTACGACTGTCGTAATGGTTAGGAAAAGTAAAAAAAGCTCGGGTATAAAAATAATGAAATAATGTTTTGATATAAAACAAAGTTTCAACTAGTTCAAATAGCCAATTGTCATGTATCTAAAGTTTAAAGTGTCCTCGAATTCAACTCAAATAAATAGATAGCTTAAAATCCAAATGCATGCTTATCTGCTTTAATTAATCTATATGTTTTATAGATACTATGTCAGAACAATAAATAAAAAAGCTTTGATCTACCGTTCTCTTGAAATCAAACCACTTTCGGTCCATCGATCTGTTTAGTTGTTCTTCCATTAGCACAAAAACTACGGAAATCCCTTGAGTTGGTCTCGTTTACGTACGGGAGCGTTGCGTCAGGGCAGGAAGTGTGAATGAAACTTAATCCGAATTGCCGTGCGATACGATCTGCGAGTAGTGCTGATATATGATCAGTTTGAATGAGGATATATAGTCCACGCTTTGGTCAAAAGTTCCTTTATTCATAGTACACTCACTAGGGCTCCGTTAATGCCATACCTAGTTAAACTTTCACCTCTGCTTCTACATTATTTAGGTAAGTAAATCTGAATTGCTTAATACCTATTTACTCATGTTTACTAACAATAGATTTTTCTAAAAACTCTCATTACCTACCTATTAAAACAGAAAGAATTTTGGTTAAAAGGACCCGTACGGAATAATCACAATGTGAACCGAAATGTCAAAAAAGCCAACGCGGGAACTGTCACTGAACGCTCATTTACAGCAAATAACATGTCCCTATTTTTAAGTCCATTTGGTCTCCCTACACACACTCGTAGCTACAGATTACGCGGTCAAGTTATGTCAGAGTTTCGGGACTGTTACCTTGTTGGCTTGTTAACCGTTAACTAATCATTTGACCGCTGGCCTCACTAACTCATTAGTACATTGACCAGTTAATTGATATATTGTGACAGCTTTAATTTGTTAAATAAAGATTATTATTAGCTCAGAATGATCTATTGGCTCAAATGTGGCGAGGTAGAGATCATCATCAAATCAGTGGTACTTAGATACAGAAATAGAACAAAATAAGTTTAAAAATACATATTTAGCTACAGGTAAAGTTTTGGTTTAAATTTTTAGACAGATTAATATTTAAGTACTCGATTTTTTAAATGAAAAAAAATTTAAAATATTACAAAACATATATTTAAACACTCGGAACAGTTTTGATTTGAAATTTAATTTTCCTTGGAAATGTGAATGAAATTGGGGTATCTGTGTGGGATACGCTCACCAATACAAAATGGCCAATCTCACCTATATGCATTCCTATCGCACAAAAATCTAGAACACAAGCCATGTAACCCTCTTCTATTCTTCATTTCGCGTACATCCTTTACTCATTAACCTACGACATTTAACCCCAATAATAAATTGAATGGAACATGCCAAAACATTAGTCAGTCATCAATTAAAATTGATATGCGGATGTCATAGTTTAGAGCTTTCTCACAAATAAATCACGCGAATGATTTTGTATAACAAACAATAGTAATATAGTCATTAAGCCTTAGTATTGGCGTAACAAATGCGTTTCGAAGTATATTGATGAGACGAGAGTTTGCCATCGGATGTATGGACCATATCGTGCACTCGTTTCACAAGGTAATAATGTTAGAGGCACATTGAGAACAAAACAACAGACTTTACGCAATAATAATTAATCGGAAAAAATATTGCATTTTGTCATTTTTCGTAATAGAATAATGAAATTTAGTAAAAAATGTCGAGTCTTTTAATCTTTTACTTTGTCTTTGAAGCTTGACTGTATAAGCTCTATCAATTTTAAATTTCAACGTAATATCGTAATTCATTCTTGAGTCCTTAACAAACATCTGCGGCTATAAGATTTTACGTTTTGGTCATGATCGAGCCGTTAAAAAATAATAATTTAATTTTTAGAGCTTTATAAACTTTTTATTGATTGACACTAGATTTTCTTAACACTTCGGTACTCCCGTACGAGCAAAAGCACGGAATTTTCAATTTCTTTTAGACTATAAGCCCAGTGTGCTCACAACCTTAAGAAATATGTGTTATATTACATAACGCAATACCATTGTGCCAAAGACAACCACGCTATCGGATAATTAATCTATTTATGGTCCGCAAATCGAAAACACCACGAACCTCTGACTATGCACGCGCGATTGTTGAAATGAGAGCAACTTAACCTACGATTGTGGTTGAAAATCATATTGTTATAATATGTATTAGGCGCGGGAATTGAATAAAAAAACTTGCAGGTCACCTATTGTTAAAGCCTTAGACATTCAAACTATCAGGTCTCAAACGCTCATATAGAGCTTAATTCGAGGCGGTCTCAAAACCGTAGTACGAGATTAAGTTTCCGAAATATGTTTTTGTCTGTAAATATGTAATTGGTACTTTTCTTCTTGGAACAGCAATCTGTCTAATGTTTTGGACCCCTATAGACTGATTTATGTTTATTCAGTCGCTGAAAGCACCAACTAAAACAGAAAATCTCTTCATAAAGTTTAGTAGCTAAGTAGTGTAACTTCACAAGTTTTATTGCTATAGATAGTTAGCAAAATGTTCTTTTAAAGTAAAATCTTATAAAGTTATAACTCATAAGTAAATACTAGATTTTCTAAAACAGCATTAAAACTAGTGTAGGTAATTACCAATTTTAAATGGCATATGTTTAAATATTTCCATCGTGTTTTGTTCTTATAGGCTTACTAAGAAACCTAACCTAATAAATAATACATATGGATCACAATGTAATAAAGTTGTCAAGCAAAATTATTTGCATAATTTTATAGGCAATTCACGTCTCGATCGAACGTGCCGGCGTTGTTGATCGCATCTATCTGATTCGAAACTGCCTTAAAAAGCAATTGCCACATTAAATACAAATGAACGACAGCAATTAAAGACGTATTAACCTCTCTTACATCACAATCAACACTTAGTCTTATCCGTTTAAGATTAGGTACCTTGCGAAACTAAGTAACTGTGGCAGTAGTGTAATCTTACGGGCGTTGAGTTTCTAACTCGCCAATTCTATTAGGTTTTTGCTCTGATATCATTGCGCTGTTCAAAAATCTGCATAATTATTGAGCAGCAGATGATACCAGATAAGCAGATGATCATTTGCATTTACAGTTGTAAAATGATCTTAATTGATAATTTTTACGCAGTTGAGAATCAGAATTCACGCCGCCGCTATAATCTGCCTAAAGATTATGACGGCTGTAATACTAAATAATTATTGCAATTACTTGTATCACGATATAAGGTGTGATTTCTAAACCTCAAACCAACTAACAAAGGTTTAGTCGACCAGCTGTCCTGGGAATTAGTATCTAGAAAAGTATTTACTTAGACTCCCAAACAACGAGTTAGTCTTTAACAACACCGTTTCGCATCAGCTGCGTAGGTACTATTTCTAAACAATGAAAAAGGTCAATCTTTGATCAAATCATACGTGAGTTAGCGCAAAAGCCTCGCCCACGATTTAAGCCTAAGCCACGCCTAAGATTGCTTTTGACCATTTAAAAAGGGGGGGAACAGATTAAACAACTTTCTCCATCCTAGAAAAGTCCTAGGCCTGGGCGTGTAGCCTGATTCGCCCTACATGTAGGCAAATGGCCTATTGTCACGTCGCCGCGTAAAATATCTCGTAGATAACGCATTTGTCCTACTGTTATATGCGTGCGACGCACAGCTAGAAGCGTGAACATCGATGAAAGTATTCTATTGTTGACATTTTAAATCATATTATAGGAGAGGTCAATTACGAGTAAAACCGCCACTGCCTGCAATGAAGCAGCGGGTTCTTCATGTGATTTAGATAAGTTAAGTATGTTCTCTTCCTTCTGTCCTCTTGAGTAGCAAGGCACCCAAGACCTCAAATAGAACTTCTATGATAGTTGAGAGAGGGTGCAGAGACTATACCATACAAACTGAAACCAAAAAAAAATTAAGAATATGGCGAGTCGAGAGTGATTGGTTTCATAATAATCTTCTAGAACGGATCATATCATTTTCATTTATATGTAAACAAAACATCCGCCTACTATCGTTTACACGTTCGCAGTAGAACAATACGGTAAAAGTAGGTTGTGAGTTGTGTATGATACAAACAAAACTCGGCTAAATCTTCATCGCGAGCTGTTTTCACGCGATAACGCGCCGAAGCGGTTACGGAATTGTAATGCCCATTGCACACTGCTGAAATTTTAGTTTAAGTTCCATGGATAGTTTTGTCTGGACGATTCCGGCGGCCAAATCCAAGAATAGGCCATCAAAAAGAACATTTTGGAATAATAATTCCAACCAATCTATACTCAGACAAAAAAATATGTTTGCTCCTGTTTAGTACCACATTGACCCAATGGGCACTATCCTGTTATTATTCTGCCTATTCAGGCTATCGAAAACTATTACTGTACATGGACTTACACTTATCAATTCCCTCTCTTTCTCTTTCTCTCTCTCTCTATCTATAAGAAAAATGTGTTTTCCAGAAGACAATTTGTTCTACTGTAATGTAAATCCAGCTTAGAATTACATCTCAACTCAATCAATCTGGACGGCGAACTAAATCCACAGTCGTCATAATCATTGTAGGTAATAATTTCAACTAAAGATGCTTAAATGTGTGCTTAAAAATTATTTCTTTTTACTTCATATTTATACATCCTACATCAGTCTATACGCCCCATTACGAAATACTAAAACAGGAAGCGCGGAGATACCATTCCGACCGTCTTTTGTCTCGGATTGTGGAAACCGCCTCCGTTGTGAGGTTTCGTTGTTGAAATTGAAATATAAATTGATATTGTTTGAGGTTAATTCCACTGCACTATTGAAAGTGGGATTCTGACATTAGCCTTTGATTCTTGCTTTTATTTATGTGTTATGCTGACTCATGCAACATCATAAGTTAGTAAATAAGATCCATAAGAATGAAGAATCCATCCAAATAGGTACCTATTTGGATGCGTGAGTAACATTAGGTGGCGAATTACGAGTATATTTGCCCTTACGGGGTTCTAAGGGTACATTAAATCATTAAACATTTTTAAACTTAGTCAACAGCCCGTGTCGAAAAAACCCTCACATAATGATATAATAATCGGATGCACCTTTTAATCAAACAGTCACCGTGTTGCCCGTGTCCATACCATAGACAACTGTGGATCCTTTGCATCAGGTGGGCAATTTACCACCTGTGCCGTGAGCATGAACGCTATCGTCGAAGTAAGTTTTTTTTTCATTAGAAAAACTTTTAGTAAGGAAACTCCTTTCGATGATCGGGATAAACAAATAGATGGTTTCGCAATGAGCACCGCCTTCGCATCCGGTGGTCTGCTGTACGACCCTGGCCTCAACTTGACCTCCCAGACTGCACCTTCCTATTGTTGTGTGATCTTCGTTTGTCAATCAAGGAACGGAACAAGGCATAGGCGATAGGTTGTAACTAGGTATTACTTGAACATGTTTGTAGGAAAACTTTCATTCGACTGGTGTGTAAGAACCTTTAAAGCTGATCACTTGTTTCTAATGAAGAACTGTAACAAATAAGGTGGACAGAAAAAATAACCATTTTAGTTCTAAGAATAACATTCAGACTTTCATTCGTATTTTTAAACGTCATTTAAGACTACTTTCAGTTACCCGTAAGTTCTTCACATCATTACAATGCTTCTAGTAAACTTGATGCTATATGGCTCCCAAATATAGGCACGGAATAACCGCGAAATAAGGCGACGAAGATAATCTAACTCTTATTTGACTTGATCAAACAGCTAAGCTAACTCTTATTTGCGCAAAAAAACTTTATTCATTTTACTTTTCACCGCTGTCACTTAAATTTCACGCCAAGTTCTATCCATCGCCTACGGTCACTCGCAGTAATGAAAACCCTTTGAAATCCCAGCCATTCATTGAAATAACGCCTGTGTGCAGAAGATATAAAGTTTAAAACTCTACGCGAGTGACATGAGCATACAGCAATCCAATAACAATGCAAGTCCAATGAGGATTTCAAAGAATGGATGTGGAGCTTTTTATGTTCTTTGACGTGCAATTTTAGTTTTCCATTCCAAGTATTCTATTAGGTAAGTGGGACTGTTACTGGGATTTTAAAGGCAGCAAAGGAAAGAAACGATGGCCAACCTCAAAAAATATCAATATGCCTTTACACACAAGGGAAGAAATAATCTTAGATATTTTAGGTGTTAGAGCTACAGTTACTCGCCCGGGGATCTTATCACTAGCAACTTAACCCGTCGTAAAGCAGCATGATATTAGTATGATTGCCAGATTGCCAGAGATACTCTATTTGGATGAACATCTTAGACCTCATGAGTAGCAAAGCACCCGCGAAAAACCTCAGACAGTATTTCTTCTTTATTTGAGGTTGGATGTGGGTGTCCATGGGCTGTAGTGACCACTGAATATGAGGTGGCCTGCATGCCTGTTGCTACGCAAATAAGTATTATTATAACAAAGATATATTAAGAAAATGACAGTCATTGTGAAATACGCACTTCTAATGACACTCAACATTACAACAAACGTATTATCTAGCAAGGCTCCCTACTACTAATAAGAATCACACTGTCTTTACAAATCCTGTCCGAACTGCAATAAGGTCCTACCACAATCCCATACAAAGAAAGGGGGTATCATACTTCAAGTAAATTGTCCAATTTATTAAGACCTCTCACTTCTCACGTAATTCCAAGTCATTTCACTGGAGCAAAGTGCCCATTCACAGTGGTGTTGTCATACTGCGCCGGACAATATGATATTCCATTAAGCCCTATTGTAATTTCCTTACACATTAAGGTTTGCATTATTGCATTATATTTATGACAATATGACTGTAAAGTACTTCTGGTGCAATTCAGATAGCGTCTTACTGTGTATTGTTTGAATTGATTGTGTAAAACTTATTTATACATATATGTTTGGCTGTTGATTGGACATAACAAAACAACATAATGCGATCATTCGAAATAAACAAGAATGAAAATGCAATAACAAAGCAGCTGTACCTAAGTATTCTTCCTTTCGACTTCCGTCTTCTCTTGCCTACTTTTCCCTTTTTTCAACCTTGTTTTTTCTCTCTCTTCTCATCCTTATGCTTACTATATTTCGGAACCAACAAGAGATTGTCCTTTCATTTCCATTTTATTGAAAAATTACATAAAATGTTTATTTTGAACCTCCAAAATCTACACTACAAATAATTTACGCCGGCTAGTCAGTATTTAAGCCGGCACGAGTAGCAATTTATCGACTTGTTAAATAGTTAACAGAGCATGTGTAATCGGCTTAACCATGCACGGATACCAACATTCTGGCCAACACATCGTGCCATTACCCTTATTAATGGGTCAACTGAATTTTAATTAGGTATTATTTTAGTTGGGGATGTGTGGTTGCCGAATCTTTAGCAAAGTACCTTATTCCGTAACAATTAAAATATATTAAGTATTGCTAATAAATTTAGGCCAGATTTGGACTTGAGTGTGCTACGGAGAAACGGTAGTTAACGGTACTACTCTTACCATGGTGGGACTAAAGTTCTACATAAAGTAGATTTTCTTTTTCCTTTGCAATGTTAATCATACTTATTTATTCACCTTTTAAGTGAGACATTTTAGGAATGTTCATCATTGTAACGTCTACGGTAAATGAGTTACGTTTCTATCACGCTACTGTTTAAAATCAATCTGACTCTTTTATAAGAGTCAGGCTGATTATTTAAAGCCTAATTAATATAACACTTTATTTATTAGCTGCATATAAATTTTCTACTCTGTATAAAAAGAACCGTTCACATAATTTGCAGTGGACAAACATACTTATATAAATATAAATTTACATTGATATGAACACTCGTTTTACTGGATTACCTAGTTCTAATAGGTTTACGACATTGCAAGAAGGCTAGTCGTTGTCAGATCTACAGTAAATAGGGGTAAACGGCTTACTGGTCGCTCGGAGGCAACCGAGCGAATGTGATCGCCTTAACGTGGTAACACGGTAACCGTAGTGATCCCTTGGTGGCCCCCAATGAGACTCTTGAATTGAGTAACACCTAGGTCCCAACATGTACGATACCATGACTTGCCATAAAATAAAGTTTTATTAAAACCGTGCTCATCAGTGTCGGATTCCTTCCTTCCTTCATTTCAGCCCTTCGAAATCCTGGACATGGGTCCAGCAGAGGATTTCGTGTATAGTATAGTTTCTTCTTCATGTATAGGGGATGTCCATTACATCCCCTTAATAATATTGTATTATTACATACATATGCATTTTGAAGCTAAGTATTTTACTCCCTTTAGGAACATAGTTCGAATTTATTAATAAAAAAAAACAAAGTAGGTAAGTAGGTACTAAATGTGAATTTATTTCATTCGTTAACAATTGTTCTCACACTAACACCCGGAGAAAACACAATTTTACAATGTTGTAGAGTTTTGCACTGAATTATCAGTTATTCATGATATTTACCTACTTCGTAATGAGATTATGACATTACGAGAAAACATGCTGTTTACAAATTGAACAGCAAATACGAGTAGTGTGATCGATTTAATGCTTGATAAGTAGGCAGTTGGTAAGGTCGTAATAGAATTAGGTATTGGATAATGGTATGTACCTACCTCAAACAACAGAGAACTTAAGTAGGTATTACGTTAATAGTAGGAATCCAGCAGGTTTTTAGCCAAAGCCATACAAAGTCTCGGGAAAATCCGAACTATAAGATCACACACTAAAGTACCAACCTGCTTGCTTAGATGGAACCTATATACACCCAATAACACGAGAAAAACTAAGGGATCACAAATCACAATATTAGAGTAAATCGCATTGAAATCCCCTTTGTCCGCCTTTCTACAAAAGCTTTTCATCTAGCTCTATATTTGTGTCTTAAACTGCTCAATTGTAGTGTAACAATTGAACTAACTAACGTTAGTCATTAGTGTGAACAGAGTCACGAGTTGATAACAGCGAGTCGCGTGCATCATGCGCCGGCAGAGCAAAGGTGAGCAGTGAAAGGACACTATCTGACCCTTTGTAGTTGTAACTAGTCACTACACTGGGCTTGCCTTGCTTTCGTTTTCAAGGATTACTTGGCGATAGTTTTCCGTTTTCTAATGGTAGGTACCTATATAAACTAAGTATAAGAATGAAGCGATCATAGCCCAGGAGCTAAGAATTCGGCATCATACTCGAAGGGTTCGGGTTTGAATCCCAAAGGCACGCATCGGTCACTTTCTTAAAAATTATGTGCAAATGTGAAAGAAAACATCTTTATTTATAAACTCTTTTTTTTTACATATTATTTTTATAATTATATATTTATTTATTTATTCACATAGATTTAATACTTAAATTTCTCTATTCAGTTATGGATGCTCTTAATGTTTTTGATGATAGCTTCTTCTCATGCTCATCTTCACTTAGTAGTTTTGCCAGTGCTGAAAGTGCTTCTTCCGACTCTTTGCCCTTGTATGACCAACTTTCCTCTCTACGCTCTAATCACCCTAATAATTTAAATATTGCTCATATTAATGTTCAGAGTGTTCCACGCCATTATCCTGATCTTCTGGCTTCAATTAACAGTGCACACATAGATGCATTGCTTATTTCTGAGTCCTTTTTAAAACCCTCTCTGCTTTCCACTCAGTTTTCAATCCCAGGCTTTGTCTTGATTCGAAACGACAGAATCGGTAAAGGTTGCGGTGGGGTAGCTATATATCTCCGTTGTGACTTAACTTATAAGATTGTTTGCTCCTCACCCTCCCTTTACTCTGAGTCTGCCGAATTTTTGTTTCTTGAAATTACACTTAACCATACTAAAATAATGCTTGGTGTGTTTTACAGTCCCAATCTATTAGTTGACTATTTTGACTCGCTAGACAAAGTGTTGTGTGATCTTCGCCCTCTTTATGAACACATTATTTTGATGGGAGACTTTAACACTTGCCTCATCAAGAATAACGCACGTTGTCATAAGCTCCAGGCTTTAATTTCCTCTTTTAACCTTCATATTTTACCACTTTCAGCTACCCACCACTTTCCAAATTGCCAACCATCTCTACTGGATCTTATCATTGTTTCTTCTCCTTCTAGCGTCACCTCTCATGGTCAAATTACGACTTCTTTCTCATATCATGACTTTCTCTATCTCTCATACCGCCTTCGTTCTCCTAAGCGTAAGAACCAGTCCCTCTTCACTCGTAGTTTTAAGGGTCTGGATCTGGATGCGTTGCAACGAGATGCAAGTAATATTGATTGGTCATGGGTTTTTGACAGTATCAGTGTTGACAATAAAGTTAGGGCTTTTAATGACATTATCTTACAATTATACAATCACCATGCCCCGGTAAAGCGTATTCGAGTGAGGCGAAATCCGGCTCCCTGGCTCACCTCTGATATCAGGGATCTAATGAACCGCCGGGACAAAGCCAAACGGAGATTTAAGCGCAGTCCTACCGAATCAAATTTGGCTCGTTTTAAAATCTTACGTAACCGCTGCAGTCGTCTGTGTCGGGATGCAAAAAGACGCTACTTTCATGACTCCCTTGTTGATCGAAGTTCTACTGAGATGTGGAAATTCTTACGATCTGTTGGGGTCGGCAAAGACCGAGTCTCTAGCGGTCCCAATGTCTCCTTAAATTCCCTCAACAATCATTTTTCTGCTCCACCTGTATTCCTTGACCCTAGCATAAAATCGCAAACGTTGAAGACACTATCGATGCTGCCGACCTCACATCCCCATACCACTCCTTTTTCCTTTTCTACGGTGACTGAGGACGACACTAAAAAGTCAATATTGGCTATTACATCCACCGCCATCGGCTGCGACAATGTCTGCTCGAGAATGATAATACCTATCTTACCTTTAGTCCTTCCGATTCTTACCCACATTTTCAACTCTTCCTTATCTACTGGTACTTTCCCCTCTATCTGGAAGCAAGCTTATATTATCCCTTTGCCTAAGGCTTCCAATCCTTCTTCCGTAAACCACTTCCGTCCTATATCTATTCTTCCGTTCCTCTCAAAAGTTCTCGAGCACATTGTCCACAAACAACTTTCCATCTTTTTAACCTGTAACTCGCTCCTTTCCCCTCATCAGTCAGGTTTCAGACCTGGTCATAGCACCGTGTCTGCCTTAGTGAAAGTCACCGACGACATCCGTTATGCCATGGCCCACAAATCCCTTACCCTCTTGGTCCTTCTAGATTTCAGTAGTGCTTTCACCTCAGTAGATTTCGACATTCTCCTTCGGATACTTAAATCCAACAATATTTCCTCTTCTACTCTTTCTTGGTTTGATTCTTATCTTCGAGGCCGCTCACAGTGTGTCCGCCATGAAGAATCCTTCTCCGATTGGTGTGACCTCTCTGTGGGCGTTCCCCAGGGTGGCGTCCTCTCTCCTCTTCTTTTTTCTATTTTCATAAACTCAGTCACGAGCATTATCTCGTCAAACTTCCATCTCTATGCGGATGACTTGCAGCTGTACCGTCACTTCGAGCTAAAAGATGCGAGTCTCGTCATTGCGGAAATGAATTCGGACTTAGCTAATATTAATGACTGGGCTGCTTCTTGTGGTCTGCTTATCAACCCGTCTAAATCGCAGGCTATTGTCATTGGCAATAAATGGTTCCGTAACCAACTTGATCTCACGGCGTTACCACCTCTGCTACT
The DNA here is from genome assembly GCA_905147235.1 of Erynnis tages. Classification (NCBI taxonomy): domain Eukaryota; kingdom Metazoa; phylum Arthropoda; class Insecta; order Lepidoptera; family Hesperiidae; genus Erynnis; species Erynnis tages. The sequence continues at coordinate 2,721,606 of LR990076.1, forward strand.
AGATGGTACTCCTATTGCCTACACTGATACTGCCAAGAATTTAGGGGTCATTTTCGACAGTCATTTATCGTGGAATGCCCACGTTAGTGAAGTTTGTCGGAAAGTTCATTATTCCTTGCATTCTCTCAGATGTCTTCAGAATTTCCTGCCCTTAAAAACCAAGATCACTCTTGCCCAAACTATAATCCAACCTATTATAGACTATGCTGATGCCTGTTATTTAGATGCCACTGAGGAGCTTTTAAACAAACTTGAGCGTTTGCAAAATCTGTTAATTCGCTTTATCTTCGGGCTTAGAAAATTTGATCGTGTGTCTCAACTTCGCAAAGATCTCAAGTGGCTCCCGATCCGTCTTCGGCGTAACACTCGAATATTATGTCTCCTCTACAACATACTTCACAATCCATCTGCTCCATCTTACCTTCGTGACCGTTTCTCCTTTATTCGTCCAGTTGATGTCCCCAGTAGATCTAACGTTAAAACCCTCCTTTGCTTTCCTTCGTTTACATCCACGTTCTATTCCCAGTCTTTCACTGTTCATGCAGTTAGGTTGTGGAATTCACTTCCAGCAAGCATAAGAGAAGCTAAGTCTATCGACATCTTTAAGAAGCATATTAAAGATTTCTTTCTTCGCTCTTCTTAATGTATATATTGTTTACAGTATTTATTTAATTATATATTATTATATTATATGTATATATTTATGTATGTATTTATAGTATGTATATATCTATGTATATATATATATATTCCTGTATTATCTTTCTTATTACATTTTGATTGTATTTTAATCTTTTAGTGTGCACTAAGTTTGCCTCAATCTTTCAAGTATCCTTTTGCGGGTCTGCTGTAAGAGATCCCAGTATGGGATAAGCAGTGCCCTTGTACGCTATTTTCAATTCATTATGTTTCCTTCCATTATTTTGTGTACATTAATAAATAAAAAAAAAAAAAAAAAAAAAAAAAACATCGTGAGGAAACTTGCATGTATGAGATTTCTTCATAACGTTCCTAAAGGCATGTGAAGTCCACCAACCTGCATTAGGCCAGTGTTATGGACTAAGGCCTACATTCTTCACATTGTGAGCGGAGACTCGACCCAGCAGTGGGTCGTTAATGGGTTACAAAAAACAAATATCAAGAACATAATTATTAGTTCATTGAAAACTTTCTAAATTTGGGGTTGTATGTGTCACAAGGACACAAATTTATTTTTTAGTACCAACTTTTATCCAAATTTTTGAGATCTTAACCCACATCTTTATTTTTATCAAACTCATCATAAGAACTCTAAAATGTGCGCGCTATCGAATGACGCATGCGTTTTCATCGACGCTTCACTTGATATTTATGTGAATCGTTGAGAACCACGCCTATTAAATGCACGCCCTATTGCGGACTAAAGATATCTACTCATTAACTTAATAATTTGAAAAAGTCTTAGTATATTTCTTTTATAAAAATACCTGTATAAACTTAAATTATTTCGACCTTATTACTAAAATTCTTGTTTTACTAATAGGTAGGTATGTGTGTAAGTAGACATTTCACCAAAGCATATTAATCGCAACGGAAAGTATATTATTCCCAACTAAATCGATTTTAAAACAGAGGTGTCAATCAATTAAGCATCATTCAGTACCACATACTTATTTTTATGTTACTAAAATTATTATTTCTAAACATCCTTTATTCGTCGACTTACTTACCTACTCACACTATTTATATATTTTTGTCGTTCATATTATATAACAATTAGGACTAATTTTTAACGTGTCTTACAAAACACTGAAATGAGCATGTAACTTTGCCAGTCAGTTTCAATTTTCTACCATGTCCGCTGACTGCTATTACTAAATTTGTAGATAAATCATTTACGATACTAACTAGCCGCAGGGCTACACACGATGGTAGGATAGTCAAAAATTAAATATCTACTGTTAACATGAATATAATTTTAATTAAAATTTCTTTTTATTGCAAGTCGTGTCGTGAATGTGCAGCTTACGTCAGTATTTAGCATTTTAATTGCATGTTATTAATTGGCTCATTCGGAACGCAACAATAAGCTTATCTCAGCATCTTCTTACCCAATAAATGGGCGGGAGTGTTAAGAATAAATTGTACCGTCGTCTATGTATAACAATTGGTGCGAATCCCTCTACGTTTTTAACGTTAGCAAAAGAAGGGTATAAATAATGTTAAGACTATTTAATTATGATTATTTTACTTAACTCTTCCTAGGACATTTAACTCAGCGTTACTGTTGATTTTAGCGTTTCAGCGATGCTCAAATTGGTCAAAATTGGAACAGTTACACAAAAATGAATCGGTAATGTTAATTAGTACGAGTTGGCTTTAGAATGAATACCTAATTTACAGAGCTTGGTAATTTATTATTATATAACATAATAATTATATAAATTTATAAATAGAGTTATTTTCGCCATCCATTTCAGTCCTACGAATACCCGTCCCAACTCAGATTGCCACGACCACATCAGAAAATTATTTTGTTCCAATCGTTGTCATTCAAGTCAATAAAATAATCTTATCTGTAATTCATTGGATTTTTTAATAAAATAACTTTAATTAGGTTAACTAAATATTACAAAAATACTTAGTGATTTATGCAGCAGATACCTTCTTAATTCGAATAATAAATTATTAACTATTAGGTACCAATCGATTGCGCAAATCTGAACTGTTGTAGTTATTAAAATTATCTGACACATTATCGATATCGAGGCAAAAAATCAACGGAATGCAGATTAAATTCATCCGGATTACATTAATTTCAATAAAAACAATTTCCTTTTTAATTAATTAAAATATAGTTCGTTCCGACACGGATTTTGAACATTCATGTTAGGTGGCGACAGCATAGGTATCTCTTATAACTGTATTACTGATTAGGTATATCACTTCCTTAGCCAGTAAAGTAAAGTAAGCATTGTACAGCAAGTAAACAAAACTTTGGCAGTTTGCCGATTGCGTTGTTGTGTTGTAATGTTGTGTTATTGTAAATTACATAATTTTTATCCTAAACCGTTATGTGATGCTTTGCAGAAATTAATCCATTTAAGTATTAGAAGTAACCACTAGCTATTTTAAAACGGCGAGAGTCAAAATATACAAATGTATTAGCAGCAAAGACCTATACACTCTAAAGACTTAATTAATTAAAAGCACAAAATATTTCGACATCGACAACCTCAAAACAAAACATTAGCGTGTCGCAATTTTTCTTAAAAATCCACGTGACCGGAAATAAATATCTTAAAAGAAAAAAGCATGCATTTAGCATAATAATATAAACACCAATGATGTGTTGTTTTATTCTGTCGTTACGGTAGCCTTCCGGCGGGTTGCACAACGCCGCAATCGTTCTGTTTTCTCTAGAAAGCTGGATCCGATATGTGTAACACTAGATGCCGATGGGAAAAGACCTCACTATCCCTTTTTACATACTACATTGCGATTGCCACTGTATTAGGTTCTGTACGTTTTGTACGTGTTTCTGTCTGTCTTAATTTTGAGATATTTCAAAATTTATGTTGGTACTTTTGGTTTTGATTTATACGTCTATGGAAAGCACGTAGGTTAGGACTGAAAAAATCGTATCCTAAAAATGCATCTCTAGGCAATGGCCTAGAGAAATATCAATGATATTTCTCTAAATCCTAGCATAATTTAAATCTCGAAAATAAGTTTAGGTACTAAGGATTCATCCTATTTCTTTATTGTACATTGTATTTCCAGCTCTATGTAGAGCTCATAGGTAGAACTAATACGCGATTTAAACTTTTTCCTCTAATACGATCGAGTGGAGTTACGGGAAAAGCTACTATATAACACAAATAAGATACCCTGTATGTCCGTATGCGTATAATGAGCCTCTCACCTGTCTCGTAGTGTGAATTGCGGATTTAAGGTGTCACTTACCGCGGTTACGCGCTGACGGAAATCACAATTAAATTGTTTTACCTAATGTCATGTTCACACATATCAAGAGATTTTCACGGGATTTTCTTAAATAACGAGAGTTAAGTGTGGGAATTACGTACCAACTAAGGTGGAATAGACCTTATGATATAAATTATAAATAATAAGTGTGTCCGCGTCTTTACGGAACGATCATGTTTCAATTCAGTTGTCAAAGTAAACTTTGAAGAGGTGTGTTAAGCCAAAATGAGCGATTATAAGAGTTCTTCCTAGTTTAGTAGATAATACTTAGTAAGAAACGATTGTATCCTGAACTACATGTCTGAAGTTGCTTTGCAAAAACCCCACAAAGTGTGCGTTTCGAACTATCACTGAGCCTCTTACATACATTTTGAACTTACCTTCATATAATCTTGATATCTACCATCAATAATGAAAACTGATATCCGTCGATATCTTTTTATTTGAAGCCAAAATATTTGTAGTTGATATAACAAATCGATATTGAATTTCCTACTACATAATCGACATGTTTCGATTGTACTGTTCTCTTGACCGAGCAAGTCGAGATCAATAGGCACATGCACGTATCTATCGGCATTTGTTACTGTAACAATATATTGCCGTTGTTCTGATATGTTAACTGATAAATCTATAGGTCAGATTCATAACCTATAACAAAATCTAACTTCCTGTCATGACTCGACTAGATTGAGCCCACGACTTCGTTCAATAACTTTTTTATAATTTGTAGCGCAGTCGTCAATGTTTTAAAATGACTTTTTAGTTCAGAAAATGTACACAAACGGAATACGGGCCGTATTGTTGTGCCATGAGCATCAAAACTATCGTCAAAGTATGCGAATATAATAAAGTATTCTAATGTCAAATGTCAGTTTGTCTGTCCCATACTAATAAAATAACACACGTTAACTATGTAATTTCAATGTGTAACTATGGGTCAAATCTCAAATAGATGTTAAGCACTAGGTAGCAAATGAAGAGAACGAAACTGGTTATTTCAGATTTGATTCCCGAGCAATCAAAGCTTGCTTTACGATAAGTATGGAAGCGGTGGTAAGTAGGTAAGTATGTAGGTATACGTACGTCCCCGAAAAATTATTGTTCTACCACAACTTGGAAGTAAATATTTTCATTACCTAAATTGTTATGAAAAGCGCCATACCATTCGAATTGGTTCTTACTAAACTCAAAAAATGCATCATACATAGTTTAACATACTAGGGTAGGTAGGTAGATACTACTGAAAATGAAGATTGGAAACGGATCTTTTAAGACTTACGAACAGACATCTTTTAACACATTCTATTGTCAATAAAATAAATCCTACAAAAGCGCATTTCCTTTCAAACGCAGTCTTAATCGAAACATAGAATAGATCATTTAATTAATTTTTACATAAGAATAAATACCAGGCTACTCTTGTGTAATCTACCACTGCAAAGTCAAGTAGGTACTGTACTTTTGCTAATTACCTTTCTGTATCTTAACAAGTTACAGCATAGGTTTTGTATTGTTGCGTCACATTCCCATGTTTTCTTGGCGGTGTTTTAAAGATCTACGATAAGTTATATAGACTTAATGAGGATCTTCAACGTATCTCTTCAAACGGCTGTGTTAAAAGAAACACTTCCTTTGAATTTAAAAGAGCGCTCGATTTCCTTTGTCAGGTAAATCATAGCTAATAATAGGTCAGACATGCTTTACGCTAGTAGTAAAGCATGCCGCAAAGCTTTTTTCATGTTTCTTCAAACCAAATAGTTCAGAAATTTAAGTATCTATAGTCACTAATCAATACATACAAAGAAACTTAACCTCAAAGAAGGTTTTCTTTAGGATATTTATCTATAAAATTATGAACTTTAGTATTTTCAAAGCATGATGCAGATATTTCAGGCATGTCTGGACAGTAAAGTCCAGGAAAAAGGGAATGCGTGCAAAGGATCACCAATGACAACAACAATCAATGACACCATTTTCAGAACATTGAAAATATTAGATACAGTTGTGCGTTTTTACTTAGGCAATCGGGAGCTCAATTACCTCTTAGATAATCACGTACATGTCATGTATTAGGCCACACATCCAATCGACAGTAGCAACTAGGGTATTCAAATACTGATGCCATGTTATGTTCTGACGGTAGCTGATTTGTGGTTTGACACTTCACCCGGTTCTGTGTGAGTGATTTTCGCACCTTCTAATGTGTGGTTTTGCGAATGTAACGCAATCATCTGAACTTCCCCTAAACTCAAGACGCTTCAATTCCACGTCGGTAGCGTTTGATCGTAACGGTGTTATATTTCAAATGGTATATAGAACATTCTACTTATTTCGTATTTCTGTTATTTTTGTTGCTTGTATATACACTCAATATAAAGTTAGTAACAATAAACCGAATTTACTTCTGCGTATTTAACTAAGTTATCTCTTCGTATTTTGAACAATTTTAAATCATTAAATTATCTTCTTTATCAAGCGATAATTTAAGTATTTGTAAAGAGGAAAAAAATAAATATCACCTGCTATTACGGTGAAGGAAAACATCGTGAGGAAACCTGCATGCCTGAGAGTTCATAAAAAAATATCTCAAAGGCATGTGAAGTCCACCAACCCGCATTAGGCCAGCGTGGCGGACTAACGCCTATATCCCTCTCATTGTGAGAAGAGACCCGAGCTTGTAGAGGGTCATTAATGGGTTAACGGACACAGAGGAAAAAAATGATATTCTTGTATGGAAAAAACATCATGAGGATATAGGTACCTACATTTACCTACCTAAGCTTACATATTCATTTCCGCAATGAAGGTAATTTCATCCTCATCATTCCTAGGGCTGGTTGCTGATTAGTGACGTGAAAGTAGCAACCCGATGCTCAGTATCGGATGGCGATCGTCGCCGGACCGCTCTGATTGACGTCGGAATGGCCGCGTTGCAGTCCCCGTGCGAATAACTTACGAGATTCGTGTGTTACCAACTTTACGAGAACAACCCACGATCTGAGAATGCAAAGATCGCAAACGTTGATTAGGACATTAATTATTTCGTTTTGATTCGAGTTGCTGGAATTTTGCTCAGTGAGAACTAATTGCTGGGACCTTGGTACCTAAGACTATGACTGTATTAAACGCTTCATTCTATAGTTGAATCTAGGATCTCTAAGACTAGCCAACTATAATTGATCAAAAGATCTCTTACAGCCAGCCAAAAAAATATTTCACTACGCTCCATTATTAGATGGAGGGTAATGGGGAATACTGACGGCATACTACGTTACCATTTGCAAATAAGTATTAGATTATTTTTGGGTAGTACACAATTTGCCTTTCATTTCAGTACTTCGGATCTGCTGGAGCAACGGGCCAGTAATATGGATTCAATTGTGATGTTATAATCTCTGTGGCATTCTTGATTATTGCGTGCTGGACGCTCGGAAACGTCAACCAGGAAATTGCAATTGTTCTTTGTACTGATTCCCAGCTTCCCACATAAATCACATCTGAGTGTTTCGATAAGATTCTGAACGTGAAATTCATCGTTATTTCCCTTTTCTAGACCATTTCCTATTTCTCTTTACGGCGATTCTACGCAGTGTGCGGCAAAGGTTAAACCTTATTATCGCGATTATATTGTGTTAGATCAGATGACAGTTAAATCATACAGCATCAGTGTTTTCAGTATTGTGCCTATTTTCGATTGTATCTAAATGTTCCTATTTTGACATTATTAAATGTGTAAACGAAATATAACATTTATAGTAGGTAAGCCATAAATCAAATTTAAAATATAATATTACTATAACACTAGCAACGCCGGCGTTCCCACAATACAATCGATGTGAAAGGGCTCCTTACAGACGGCTCGGGTTACGAGAAACTACTGAACTAACGCTTCATTGCCGCCACTTGTATAAACAACCACAGAGCAGAAAACTGTTATACAACTATTTATAGTACTGCATAAGTGCTCAGATTCTTAACTACTATGGTTTGTTACCGTGTGTGCCAGTTGATTTTATGTCGCAACTACTCGTCAAAACACGTCAAAGTACAATAAGCTATTTAAAACCATTGCAATTATTTCCTATTCTGGAATGCTATTTCCATTTTAGATTACCAATTGGAATATACACATCTACATTCCAATTGGTAATTTATTGTTAGGCAGCGTGGACGCACGACTCAATTCGCAAGGTTTTATAATTATTTTAAATTGTAAATAAGGAATATTGCGCTTACAAAATAATTTAAGCACGAAAGAGGAAGCACTCATTGCTAAGGTCTTATAAGTAAATTCACTGTTTCTAAATAATAGGTAGGTATGTAGTTTTTATCATACATATACATATAATATTTTTCCTTTATAAATAGTGGTTTAATTGGGTACAAAAAATAAATATTGAACCGCTATTTAGTGAAATACTCGTAGTTATCATACTTATACCGTGTTTTCTTTTTACATTTGCTTTATCAATTCGGTTAAAATTTTATCCCAAACCCCTTTATTTCTTTGTCAGTAATCCCCTAAGTCGAAGTCCGTCCTCCATCCCCTATTCTCAAATGAAATTCGACGTCTATTTCAGTTATTCGCCCTAAGTCCCCGTTCATACTTTAATCTTCTACTTACTGCATAGTCCGATTATTGCACAGTCGAACAAATTCTGCAACTAAGTGATAAGCCACAGTTTGGTTATAATCACTTGGATTCAACCCAGTTTAGTATCGACATTTCTTAAGTAAGTCATTAAAAGAACGCAAATCTCCCATGACTTTATCGTAAACGAATTTTATTACCGGTTTGTCTGCTAATATTATTCACTTGTAAATTACGCTCACAACAAAATTCCCACTGACTGTTAAGACTAGTTGTAGAAGAAGGATATGATACTAATGATAATATATGTATTTGGCCGGAATTACTCAGAATATGATTTTCAGATATTTATCATATCAAGTCGAATAATTGGCCATCCAAGTAAAATGTCTGGTAATTAAATCGTGAGTCATGACCTAATGCACTTATTAGCTATCACAAAGCCTTCAAAGCTCCAAAATGCTTTTTCTTACAAGTCAATCAGCACACTTAAACCTTTAGTAATTAAGGCCAAATAATTCTAAATTGTAGGCAATAAAGCAAAAGCGAAAGGTTGGTAGAACACTATAAAATTCATTAAATACCCCACAGATTCCTAACTTGGCGTTAAATGAAAGTCGATATTGCCAATTAGACTGAAATAATAACACGCAGATCGCAACTAAACCATATACGGGGTTCTAGATTACAGTTTAAAATCATAGGACACACATTACAAGGTAATTTGGATCTTTTGTCGTTCAGTTTAAAGATTATTAACGTTTAAACTCTATACTTACCTCTGGTAAGATGAATAGTTAAAGGTCTAAAGGTATTTAAAAGAATATGAAACAGTAACTTATTGATCGATGCTTCAGTCAGATGTTCGACAGCTCTCCATAGGTGGTCGTGATGAACTCTGTTAAATGTGCATAATTATTAGCTTGAGTAGTAAAGTTACTGCTTTTATGGATGAACGCAGATTTATGTAATTCGCAATAAAGAACAGACGTGTAATTTAGCAAATAATATCAGATTAAAGAGCAAAGTGGAAGCTAGGTTAAATTACCTTAATTTTACATTAAATTACTTAAACAAATCAGTAACATCGATTATCAATAATTTTAAACAAAAATAAACCATTAACCCAGGTTATAATTAAGTGAATGATTCACTAATGCGTATACAAAATGAAATGTTATAATAAAAGCAGGCAATTTGACATTCGATATGGCGAGGTAAAATTGTAGCAAGCCGGCCTGTGTCCGGTCCGGTTCGCAGCCCTAACAGGAGCACCCACTCTCTCGGTAACGGGGTTCGAGTATCAATACGATGTTATGATACGGTGACATCGACTACTGTAATGTTAAACGAGAACTCGCACTGGTGTCGATATCGAACGTTTTTTTTTTCAAGCGGAGATGTACATCAGCAGTAGGTAGAAAGCATACTTAGGTAAATTAAAACAAAGAAACCTTTTGCAGATGCAGTGATAAGATCGTGCCGCTCCATGTCTAAAGTAGTCTAAACGTTATTTATAATGTTAGTCTAAAAAGTAAGTATGTACTTCATAAACATTATTTTAATGTAATGTACCAATTTGATTGTACCTAATGTAAACTTGTAAAGAGCTACCTACTAGCTCCAGGTCGGCTGTCGTTCGAACTCAAAACTTCACTATAAGGACTTCACTTTTTACATCCAGCTTGATCTCCCCAGCACTGCCTTCAGTCATAATAATTTTCGCCGGCAACGCACTGGCGACCCCCCTGGTGTTGCACGTGTCAGTAGGCGACGGTGACCACTTACCATCAGGTGGCCCGTCTGTCTGTTTGCTTGCTCCATTTATAAAAAAAAAAAAATTTACAATGCAATGAATTGTAAACTTTTATAGTCCAACATTGAACTTTCATTTTCTTTCCCGCCAAACGCCCAATGCAATAGACAAAAAAATTCCTTTTCTCACTTTTTTTTATATAAATCTGTGCTTTGGATTCGGGACGTTCGGCCAAACATGATTTTATTTATTCAATTCCTATAACATTTGTGTAATATATTTAGGTGATAATACCTACTTAATGATATATTTACATAAATAAATATCGGTTTGAGGCCAGAGGAATATGACAATGTAGAATGCTTGAAACATTGCTATTAATTATCTGGCAGGCACTTATATTTTATTACTGTTTCTATTAAAAAAATGGATTGTTTTTGTTCTAAATTTAAATAAAGTTCAAAAATCGATATAATAAAAACTAAATTATAGTAATATTTTCCAATACATACAATCATTTGTTAAAAATTCTTGGCTGTATGTCTGTGTTATTTTTGTCTGTGCAAGGGTAATACTAATAACAACAAACAATCTGTCAATGAAAAATGTGAAAAGCGTGAGTTTTTTGTAAATTCAACTAACAAACAAGTGTAATTACCAATTTCATCTGAGAATTCAAAAACATGTTAAATCAGTGACTAGTGTTTGATAAAGATTTAACTTAAATAATATCGATTAACTTCGATATAGCTAACCACAATGGCAAGGTCGCCAGGAGAGGATCCGCTTTTTAGTGACATACAAAGCAACACATGGAAATATCCTTCAGATTCCAGTGAAAATTGTGCACCTGGTGCCCTGGTCGACAGGAGCCAGCCGCAAATGCAACCCAACTCCGGTATTGTGACAGACAACAGCATTTACGGCAACACCAACTTTGGGAACGATGTTTATATGAATAAAATGCCTTACAACATCCAGACAGGTGAACGTTCGCCGAATAACGATGAAAAGCTCCAGTACAACGGAATGCCTAATATGCCTCGTGTCAACCGTCAAAATTACGGGAATGCGATGCTTAATTTGGGCAATGGACAAATGGTAAGAGTGTTTTATGATGAAAACAATCAGCAGCTAATTTTCCCGATGTCCGGACAGTATGATTATTTCAACCGTAACCAAGGGCTCTGCGAACCTCAGTCGCAACCTTCACATTTATTCACTCTTAATCAAGAGTTCAACATGAACAACAACAATGCCCCCTTACAATCCCCATCTATGGTTCAGCCTACCTTACCTGGAAACTCATTCACCCAGGACAATAATAATATGAACAACCACTCAACTATACCAACTTCTAACTTTCTTAAAGAAGTATTGGGTAACTGGGAACCTAATTCATCAGGAACTTATTCACCTTTTGGCCAGAACTATCCTCTAAACCACCCTGATCCACCAACTAATATTTTGACAAACAATTTAGCGATGGATGCAACAAAACCTGATGCATCACCGAAAAGAAATGAAAACAGTCCTCTGGCTGACACAAGCAACAAGAAACGCATAGTGGCTGAAGTGAAGCCGATGCGTCCATCATACTCTGATGTGTTGGCCAAGAACACGAGAAACAACGTCCAGCCCGAACCCCGCAAGGTGAAGCCACAGAACATTGAAACCAAGATATCCAACAAACCAAATATCAAACAGGAAAAATCTGCTGACAAAACCAAATATTTAAACGAAGAAAACAAACATAAGAGTGATAAGAAACTCCAAAACAACACACATATATCATCAGGCAGTGAGTCCGGAGACATCAACACAGATGACACTGAGAAACAGCAGAAGCCCAATAAAAAGTCTAAGAACAAGAGGAATATGTCTCGCAAATGGTCGTCTCTTGATGACATTACAAACGAAGGAGACGTCAGTTACAATCAAGCCAATGACAGCCAATTTGTGTTCATAGAGAACCAGCCCGAGAAGCCGACGAAAAAAGAAAAAAAAGAGGGCAAAAATAAGGGCATAGACAAAAATGCATCCATGGACATTGAGTTTGATATAGAGGAAGAAGAGGAGTCACAGTTTGTGTACCAGGATGGTCAGAATGAGACCATAAGGGCCCGGAAGAAGAAAGAGCCTCGGAGCTATCATAAAGTATCAAAGCCCAGTCAGGATAAAAAGAAGTCAAATCAGGTTAAAACAAGGAGGAACAAGCCTGGGTACTTGGGCCTCGCTCAGAACTACTTGGAGCACTGGGGTGGAGCATCATGGAAGGCTCTGATCTGGTTCATCTATCTCTTGTCTGATATCTGCGCAATGAGCATGCACTTATCTTTTGATCTGTAAGTATATAAAAACTTGTTCTTCAAGGTCTGCAAATCACTGGTGATTCTTTTGATGGTGTTGGTGTCAGTTAACAACAGTGGCCACTTACCATCAAGTTCTGTTGGACTGCCCTTTTTAAATTTAAAAAAATGTTTGAAATGCAAATTTTGACTTTAAAAGTAATCTCTATCATTCTATCATCAATAGCATTTGCTGAATCTGACCCTGTTAACAAATAAGTTGCAACACACATTGTTTAATATTAGGATGATATTTTTTTGATCAGTTTTGCTTTCTATGTAGGTAGTTTTAGATACTACAATAAAGCCCGCTACAGACCTTCAGTTTTAACTGTACAGTTGAACTGAGCCTGCTACAGACCTTCAGTTTTAACTGTATAGTCGAACTTAGTGGGCTTAAGTTTGATTTTATGTCTATTGTTTTGATTTAAAATGTGTTTATATGTTGCCTTATCTGTGAAAAAAATTTTTGTTTCTAAATTTAGACTATTTGAAAGCTGATAGCCCTTCAATGTAGTGAAATGAAATTGTATTTTGTGTTTCTTTTGAAACAACATAATAGTTACTACATGTTGATGTTTTTATGATTGATAAAAATGTTGACACTGTATGTGTAGAGGGCATTGTGCCAATAACTGGCTGGCAACTGCAATCTATGTATTTTCTGATAATGACTTCACTTCAGTCAAAACTCCAATTATTCCCAATAAAAACCCTAGATATTTATTGTGTGGCAAATTTTGTCACATTTAGATATCCAAAACAGTACAATAATGTTTACAATTACATATATAATTATGTGCACGGGGAGATACTTTACAACGAATCTCTTAACCAGTCAAGAAGCAGCATGACCTTTATGCCTTGTGTTTAGCGTTTGTTAATGTGAACATCCTAGTTCTTATGAGCAGTACACAGATAATTTAATGTGAATTGATTTTGCACGGAAATTTGCTGCTTAGTCCTTTGGAAACTTTGGCAACATAATTATCCTTTACAACAAACATACATACAACATCATATAGTACTTTATTGTCTATGGTGAGACAATCAATGAAAACACCAGTTCAAACATAAAGTAAGCTGGTCCAATCTAACGTGCAATGAATTTGTCTTCCAGATGTACATCCATATTCACCCAAACTTACGTGAGCTCCCAAGCTGTGTGGCGCAGCAGCAAGGACTGGCTCTCCAAGCTCAGAGACAACAAGTATCTGATGTACATTGACAGGAAACTTGGCCACACTCGCTTCGGATTTTGGAGGCAATTGAAATGGTTCAAGAAAGGTATGGCATAAATAATTATATTTGATGTTATGTCATAGGTAGGGGAATGTTGAATCCCTGTATGGATTTTTTACTTGGCATATCAGTATATTGAAGGTGTTATGATTATTTTATGACAAGCCCTTCTAAAGTGTACAGGGATAAAGTTACAGGCTTGAAGTTATTACAGTTGTAATTTTGTATCTAGACATTAGCATTAAGATTGCAGAAACTTTAATATAGCTACTGTTGAATGTAGGTGTTCTTTATTATCAGAAGCAGAAGCGGACACAAATCAGGAACCTATCAAACTGAACGCCAACATACCGCTGCCTGCAACTGGTGAGGAGGCAATGAAGCGACTGCTGGCTTGCAAGGGAAAGGACCCATACAAGTATGTCTGACATAATATTGTTCTATAACCGCAATCTTTTGACTCCAACATATCCAAAATCAATGATTAGCTTAGTTTGACAACCATTTAGAGATTGGTGCTCTATGTGCAGAGATGACTTTGATTACCAACGGAGCAGATTGAGTGATGAGTTTTAATTCTGTTTCTGGTGTGAGTGTATGTGTTCATGTCAAATGTGTGAGTCTGCGTCATCTACGACACCGGGACACCAAATGACACCAAATACCCGGTCCATGAGTTGCTGTATACCAGCCCGAAGGCATTGTCACAGGACAATAATATGTCAACTGCATTCTTATTCAATACCATCAAAACATCAAAAAAAATTAACTAGATTTTAAAATTATCTAAAGCCTATATAGTAACAGAGGTTTTAGTACATTGACACTGATTAAGCCATTGCACTTCAATTATGATAAAATGCTTAAAATACACAATGAATAATGAACCTACTTATGTTTTGATTATGATAATAAGCTTTCATTATATATTTTATCGCATACGACAAATAGGCTATTGGAATGCTGAATGATTTATTAATGTGAAATATAAACTCTGCACTAAATGTTGCACAGTTATTATTAGACTGCTTTATTCAATAATAAAAAAAACTATTATATTAGATAAACTTTTGTAATTATTTAAATGGCAATAGGCTGGACGTAATTATGTTCAAAGGGCAGAAAACTGTGACAAAGCCCTTCAATCACCTGCAAACTTTTGGATTCCGAACACAGCATATTCAACACTGATCTAGCACGAAGCAATACCTCCTAGCAATAACGTTAACACCATAATCCAAAACCCTAACTAGAGCAATTATACATTGTGGTCCGACTTAAACCATGACTTTGCTTATATTATTATGAATAAATAATTGGACTGCTGAACAAAATAATAGCTTAGTCAATGTCATCAAATATTTAATTAAGTATTAGTTATATAAAACATAATTGTTGTATGCCGACATAGGGTAACTGTTCTAAACTTTATTATAATTTTTTCAAGATCTTTCTAATAACAGTCAACAATAAAAGCCTTCTTTTCTTTTATTTTCTTTTCCATAACTGAACTTGTCATTCCAATACACTCTCAGCATTCTCGGGGTGAGCACGACGTGTACTGACGAGGAGATCAAGCGCTACTACCGGCGTCAAGCGTTCCTCGTGCATCCGGACAAGAACCAGCAACCTGGGGCCGAGGAAGCCTTCAAAATACTGCAGCACGCGTTCGACCTTATCGGGGAACCGGTAAGGGTTGCTATTGTTAAGTGAGGGAGTCAACCTTTAAAGTTCTCGCTGTGTGGGTAACACAAAAATATTACAATATTTTTTATAGTTGCATTGCATATAACATGCAAAAGTGGCTGAAAATCGGCCACTCACTCGAGAGAGGTTCAAATCAAATCCCAATGGCAGGCGCATAAATACAAAGATTAAAAATCGGATTGTGATCATCTTTTATCTTATTTGTTTGTAACCTATTCCTGACCACCTGCAGGGAGAGAAGGATGTAGGTCTTAGAATCCACCAAATTGGCCTAATTGCAGGTTGGTGAACTGGACAATATGCCTTTAAGAACATTATGGAGAATTCTCAGTTATGCAGGTTTTCGTGCGAAGTGCAGCTTTCTATGAAAGTCTTTGGTACATGGAACTGGGATTCCAATCTGGACCCCTCGAGTATAACTCCATCTATGCATCCCTGGGTTGAAGCCCTCCCCTTTTATATATCAATGTAATTTCGATGATCTATTGTCCAGGAGCGTCGCGAGATGTACGAGCGCCGCGCGCTGGAGTCGCGGCACGTGGAGGCGGCGTGGAGCGAGCTGAGCCACCTGCTGGCGCAGCTGCACGACAAGATGGAGTTCGCCGCCAACACCATCCGGTCAGTGTGTGTGCGCTGTGTGTGTGCAGTGTGTGTCCAGGAACGGCTGCAGTCGCGGCACGTGGAGGCGGCGTGGAGTCAGTCAGATCAGAACCATAGCCACAGTCTAAGCTGCAACGCCATTTTTATGTCCCATTGTTGGGCAGGGATCTCCCACAACAGGGGAGGCCTGGAGCATACTCCATGCTTTATGTTGCTTTCAGATTACCCATGGGCCTCCGTCAACTTTCAACGATTTTTATATTTTCGCTGACAACTACTGTGTTTTCACTCTCTAGGCTACCAGTATTGACCACTTCACAGTCCCATGAATCACATATTATTATGATAGCTACCCATTGTTTAAGTTATTGGGCAGGCAAAGTGTTAAGTATTAATTAATTCATATTTATGCTATCGTTGACAGTTGCACGAACTGCGGCCGCCGCCACAAGCGCGTGCTGACGGAGCGGCCGTGCTACGCCGCGCGATACTGCGCGCAATGCAAAATCAGACACTCCGCTAAAGAGGTGAGCCTTCTATGTCCCACAACAATAATTGTAAGTTGAAGCAAGCACGTTATTGAAACTCCACTTTTCTTGTTTGGCCACTAGACATGCTTGGTGCATTAAGCCGTACATTCTTGCCGTTATAGTAAATAATAATACATAATGCTTCACGCTCATAGCCCAACACTAGGATTCCCTGTGTCGTGGCTAAGACAAGAACACACACCCAGACTACCCAGTGCTCCACTGGGAATCGATCCTCGAACCGAGAACCGTGTGGAGATTGTCATTAAGAGAGGAAACCCAAGGTGGCAGTGGGTCATTAATGGGTTAGAGACAGGAACAACCTCTGTAACACCTGTCCATTTTCACATTGCCTACAGTCATAATACATCAATGAATGCGTTCTCCTGCTACACCAAATAAATTGTGAATGTTTATTTGAAGGGTGACATCTGGGCGGAGTCTAGCATGATGGGACTGCTAGTGATGTACTACGCGTGCATGGACGGCGCCGTCTATCAAATCACGCAGTGGGCGAGCTGTCAGGTGAGTAACAACCAACCAGCATACTATAAGGATAATGTATTTGCATGGAATTTCGTATATGTATCGTGTCAGCTACACCAGCGTGTAGCTGTTAGGTTGCTCACACCTCACCGCTTCTCACTGGAGATCGTGAGTATGATCCCCACCCACTATAAAAGTTTTTATAGGGGAATCTGAAATAATAAAACGAAATAAAACTTATGAATCTTTTCAATATACTCATAACATCCGTTACAATAATGACAGTTCTTACTTTCAACATCGGGGTTCTTTTTCTTCCTCTGCGCCAGCCAGCTCTAGCTCTTGAATTGACTGAAGGCAGAGCTTCAGCCATCTTCAGCAACCACTTTCAAGCTCCAAACTCCATCTTACAGTGTGTAATTAAAACGAATACACGTGTGTCTCTCAGCCATCAGGTTTCGAAAGCATGGGCTAACTGCCTAATTTTAAACGAAGCCATGTGTGAGTTTGATTAATGCCATCCATTTTGATTAAAGTGTGTTTTACTACCTATGGTGGTGTTTATCGAGTTAGATCAAGAATAAAGCGGCTGGCATAGGGTTCCTAATCATTAATTATGTTATGTAGTAACCAAATAAACACTTTTTTCATTAAAAATATCAATATTTACGGAAAATAAAATTAGCAAAATTTGCCATTTAATCACGTGACATTAAAATGATTGAACACAAATCTGAGAAGCGTGACGTCACGCCTCGCGAAACGTCATGTTGTTGCTGTCATTTTCGTATACACTAGTGAACAGCTTGTTTCGCGAGGCGTGACATCATTCAAGACGCCATGATAGTCTTGGCCTTTTTCGATGTCAATTTGGAGTTCATTTCTAAAAACGCAAAATTCTCACGTAAAATGGCTTATTTTTCTTAAAATAATATATTTTTGGGGTAAAATAGATGCCAAGCTATATTTTTAAACTCATTTCCAAATTTTGTCAACTAGCCTATTCTATTATTTTTGCAGAAAAAGAACTTGAAACAGCTGCGACCGGACTGCCACCTGGTGCAGTACCGCATCGTGCTCGGCAACAAGGCCGCCGCCGACCTCACCAGAACTAACACCAAGTAAGTGCTGGCAAGTGTACCATACAATCAAAGTCAAAAGCTTTTATTCATTATTAGGTACAGTTTGTGCACACTTTATGAACGTCATACATATAAATTATACATTCTAGATTCTACATTCATCCGCTTTGATCGCCCCTCGGGCAAAATGTAGACTGGGAGAAAAAAGCGAGGGAAAAATACTCCCAGCACTCTTTTAAAAGTAAATAAAAATTATCCACTAAACTAAACTGAGCCGATATAAGCTTATTCTATCACTCTCATAGTGATAGTGTGCTGTGTGTGAGAATGATAGAATTAGTTTAGGGTGTTTGCATGCTTTAGAGAACAATATCGAGGCAATGTAGGTTTCCATATTATTAATTATGATGTTTTACATTTACTTTGTAAAACGCACATAATGTGATAATATCTTTATAAAAATAATTCGTGCACGCTAGAAGTCTAACCTTTTGAATAAGAGATTAACGCTTAGCTACTAGGCTATCACTGCTTTAAAAAAAAAATTCAATAAAAGTCAGTATATTGGGGGCCTATTCTAAACACAATTCAAAGAGACCACAATATAACAAAAGCATCTAAAAATCTTCTTTCAAAGAAATCGCCGTGAATTAAGAGAGAAATGTACGTATAATCGTGGGTTATGTCAAGTAAAAAACTTGTGTTTTCTAAGACTTTTATTTTTGTTCCTTCCGCAGCCACGAGCCCAACCTGGAGGAGTTCCTGCACAACCTGTACAGCAAGTCGGGCGCGCCGCCCGCCGCCGACGCCGACAAGAAGCGACGCAACAAGAAGCACAAGACGTAAGCACCCACACACACACACTCACACACACACACACACACACACACACACACACACACACACACACACACACACCCGCACCAACCTCACACTGACTATACCGTTGCGTGACTATCCACTCTTTGTTTAGTTAGCGGGTGCAAAGCCGCCGTTTTGTCCGCTTGGACCGAAAAATCTATCTGTGTACACGGTTTCATAATAATCAGTTCAGCTATTTTAGCGTGAAAGCATTATGGATATCTAATGTTCAGGAAGAAAGTTTTTTGGCCAGAAATCTTGAACTGGGATGGACAAATCTCACTGGTGTTAAAAACAAATGATTAAAGAACTCATATGTCCATACATGCATACATTTTTAATTGCGGATATTGTACATAATTACTTTTACATTTCATTACACAAAGCCTTCTGATTCCCGAATAAGTTTGAGTACATTTTCTTTAAAGTTTTGAAGTACATAGTGTGATGGTCAAGCATCGGTATTATAAAATTAATCAATTATACCTAGCTGACTATCGGCTAACGTAGTTTCGTTTAAAAATTGGATCGAATCAACTAACCAAACGACTACCGCGTTCGCCGTTCCGTCGAAATAATGTTGTCTGTGAAATCATGCCTTGGATAAAAAATATAT
Organism: Erynnis tages; assembly: GCA_905147235.1. Classification (NCBI taxonomy): domain Eukaryota; kingdom Metazoa; phylum Arthropoda; class Insecta; order Lepidoptera; family Hesperiidae; genus Erynnis; species Erynnis tages. The sequence goes on from LR990076.1 coordinate 2,741,394, forward strand.
AAACACTATTTAAAATATATAATGATCCTTTCACGGTAAATGTTGCTCCAGTGTGAAGTTATAATAATTGTTGATCCACCTATTTCACGTGTTTGCTCGGCTCCGCTTCGCGCAACATGATATACTTTGATCCGTCCTGAATATACGCGTGACGTCGGTGGATCTGCACTCGCACATTTTCAACATACTCGTCAGTGGTTTGACCAACATTCGTTGATCCATTAACGGTCAAAAAAATTATACCGAATGTGATTTTTTAGATCCGGAGTATATTTAACTTAAATGCGACATTTGTTTAGACTTTGTTGATCCGGCCGAAACAATAACAAAAATCATACTGAATGTGATTTCTTAGATCCGGAGTATATTTAACTTGCTTAGACTAAGTTGATCCGTCTGAAACAAAAACAAAAATCATACTGAATATGATTTCTTAGATCCGGAGTATATTTAACTTAAATTTGACATTTGCTTAGACTAAGTTGATCCGGCCGGAGCACAAAATTGACTCTTACTGCGCTCTTCTGGCGCTGGCTTTCGGGCGATTTTCGCGTGTCGCTGCTCACTATTCAAGTCACGCCGGAAGACCAGGGGCCATCCATGGTACCTGCCGATCACACCGCGCCCTTTTATTGGAAAGGGTCACTGGAAAAGGGTCGCGGTGTCCGGACCTCTGCGCGCCGGAGCACTTTTGGCAACTGCGAGCGGACTGAAGAAGACGGAAAGGAGCCTACCTACCCCCAACCACTCACCCCGCGCACCATGGAGGTCAGGTAGGTCCGCCCCCCTCACAGGCCCCGACTGCAGCGGCCGGCGAACGTCCCGTGCCGCTGATAGTGGCGAAGATGCTACCCAACTGGGTAGTGGACCTCAGAGCGCTGCGGGACATCCTCGGCGTCCCACCGCACTCCGTGGCAAGCGGAAAGGGCTTCCGCTTCCATCCTAAATCCGCAGACGAGTTCAGGAAGGTCCAGGCCTACCTGATCAAGATTCAGGAGACCGAGCCGGGCCTAGTCTGGTACTTTCTGTCCCTGACGGAGGAGCGGCCGACAAGGGACATCCTCGGCGTCCCACCGCACTCCGTGGCTAGCGGAAAGGGCTTCCGCTTCCATCCAAAATCCGCAGACGAGTTCAGGAAGGTCCAGGCCTACCTGATCAAGATTCAGAAGACCGAGCCGGGCCTAGTCTGGTACTATCTGTCCCTGACGGAGGAGCGGCCGACAAAGGCCAGCGTCCGCGGCCTCCCGGAAAATATGGACCCAAACTGGGTAACCGGCGGTCTTAAGGACCTGTCTTCCCGGCTCGTTTCTGCCGGCTCATCGCCCCCCCGCGGCGGCAGCAAGAAAGGGTGTACTACGTCCAGCTGGAGCGTGTGAGCGTTGAGGAACGGCTTGTGCCCATACCTTAGGCGGATGGCGCGCCTACGGGGTCTCAGCGTCCCCCCACCTCCACCCGGAACCCCAGTCAACATACCGGCTGGCGAACGCGGCCCGCCCGCGCACACCAGCCGTAGACGCCAGGCCAGGTGGCGTAAGCGGGAGAAGGGGCTCGCTGAAGAGCAGGCCTCCTCCGCCCCGCCTAAGCCGAAACCTACGCCTCGAGCGCCCGCAATGGTCGCGACTCCGCCCGCCCACGCGCCCGCCCTTGCTCCACTCCCCTCCACGGCTTAGCCGCCGGCCATTGCAGAGGACGGCTCCCCCGAGCGCAAGCGCATGCCAAAGTGCAAGGGGAAGAAGCCGCAAAGCACCCAGGAGGAGGTAGTCCAGGTACCCCAACCAGTCCCTGCCAACCTCCCCACACCGACCCCACCCCATCCTGCCACTCCATTCCCGCTACAGATAACGGGACGCCTAGCCCCCTCTAGGCCCTTACAAGCTCTGGGCTTCGAAACGCCGCCGATGAAGTGGTAGCCGCCGTATCGGCCATCAGTGAGGCGATTGCGCGGTACCCGGAGCTCGTGGGGACAATTAGAGGGGTCTCAACCAAAGTCCTCGGGCTCCAGCATGTCAGTCAGTCTTAGACTAATGTACTGGAACCCGGGTGGGTTGTCCTCACAGTCCAGACAGGAACTCCGTCTCCTCCGCGAGCAAGACGTGCATGTCCTGCTCATGGGAGAGACGAATTTGTCTCTTAACCAGGACTTCCGCCTCCCGAATTACTTCGTGTACCGCCGCGATGAGATCGCCCCCTCCGGGTACCCTTTCAGGGGCACGGTGGTGTCGGTCCGCCGCGACGTGGTACACACGGTTTTGCCAATCCCGCCGTTCTCAGTTATGCGCTCCACAGGAGTCGAGCTGAACGCGACGGGCCAGGCACTACTTGTGTTTGCGGCATACCGCCCGCCTGGACGTAATCTTTGCCTCCAAGATTTCAGACACATCTTCGACGGTGGGAACCCGACCCTCCTGGCTGGCGACCTGAACGCTAAGCTTGGGGTTCCAGAGTCGCCAACAGCGCGGGACGGCGAATCCTCGTGGACGCGGAGGCGAATGGGTATCAGGTGTTAGGGCCAGAGACACCCACTCACATTCCCTCTAACGTCAACCACCGTCCGGATGTGCTTGACATCGTACTCCACGGGAATCTACCGTGCCCGGTCTATGTGGAGGTATGACATAAACAAACAGCACCTCCCCATACTGGTCACTCTTGGCTTGGGACTGTTAACTTCCCCGGAGCCGGTGGAGGCCGCGGACGTGGTCTTTGCGACGTCAGTCAAAGAGGACCTGGATTACCGAGAAACATAAGACAGAGGACGTCTGCAAAGGTGACGTGACCAACAATAATATTTTTTTATTCCGGTTCCTTAACTCTTAGCGGTTTAGGAGTTCCATTCTGTATCTCCGAAGCTCTTCATCAGATCATCATCACCTTAATATGGGACCAAATTCACAATAACAGGTCCCAAACCAAAAAAATATCAATTCAAATCAACAATAATAATATACCAACAATAATATTTTTTATTCCGGTTCCTTAACTCTTATCGGTTTAGGAGTTCCATTCTGTATCTCCGAAACTCTTCATCAGATCATCATCATCTTAATATGGGACCAAATTCACAATAACAGGTCCCAAACCAAAAAAATATCAATTCAAATCGGTTATCAAATGACGGAATGCGGCGGTCAGAAATTTAAAGAAAAACGAGTTCCACTCCATCATCAGAGTCGACGGTGGTCAATGTCTATATAGTTCTGCAAAGGTAATGTGACCAATAATAATAATTTGTTAACCCGGTTCCTTAACTCTTATCCGTTGAGGAGTTCCACTCAGTAATAAGTGTGATGCTCGAGGATGCTACCAGGATACTAACAGGTAGTTATCTCATCATCTTCGGACGGGATGATATGAAGCTTAATTACAATCGATCTTCACTTGGTAAGTTCGTTTGATTTTACAATTATTGATGGCAAAGAAATATATCAAGAAATGTATAACACAGTATAGGTACCTACTGTGCGTTCCAAACTTCCAAATAAAATCTGTAGCTTGTAGGGTCAAAGATACGAAGCGGCAACGTCGCGGCTGCTTTCAGCCAATCCGATCGTATGCTGAGCGGCAACGTCGCGGCTGCTTTCAGCCAATCCGATCTTTGCTGTGCTCTGATTGGCTCATTTGAATCGGATCAACGTTTTCCGTAACTATCGCAAGGTGGATTTGTATATCGGATCAACATCGGCAAAAACTAGTAAGCAGTCACGTGACTGTAGATGTTGATCCGGTCGGAGCCACATTAGTTACCAGAGATGCATATTGGATCAACAAAAGGCGCCGGATCAACATAGGTTTTTGGATCAACAAAGTGCTCGCGTGAAGTCGCGCTTGATCAACATTTGTCGATAAGGGATAACTATACATTTAAAAATTCACATTATGAACCTATTCTGTAAAGTTGTACCGTTAATGCAAATTAAGTAAATATAGATAATGTAACGTTGTATGCTTACTGGTATCTCAAATTGGAATACCAATCTTCATGGTTTTGAAATATGTTGTGACTTGTTAAAGTTCATAAGCTTTAACAGTTTGATTGAAAGTAGGGCTTGTATAAGATGCCGAACTATCAGCTAATTCATCAAAAAATTGCTCTACTTAATGTGCTACAAATGTAGGAAAATCCTATTTACAGCAACTGGCAACAACTACATAAAAAATAAAACTTACATTGTTTTTGTTGAAGCCTACTTTGTTAGAGGAGCGAGTCACCTTATGACCAGACCAGCTACTAGTTTCAATAACATACTGTCGAGTATGGATAGCGCTAATACGGTTTGGTTTTTATGCAACATTTGTCATTTCAAAATCATTTAATAAGGATATCTTGTCAACCAAATTGTAGTATGCCCTATTCAACAAAACTACTTTCAAAACTTAAAATGCAATTATCAAGATTTGATATTCCAGCTTGAGTTGACCGTTACATATGAAAAGTAAATTTTAGAATAGACATAATTTTCTCTCCACTCGTTACTAATGCGGGTCCTTCGCAGTAGATGCTGGTTTATTGACATTCTACAAAATTAATATAATCAATTTTCCTGCAATGTAACATTTAGCCAAATAAATTTTTGCTTTTTTCTATACATATGTATATCTGAATGACTTTAAAACTTTCAAATATTTTATGTATGTATGTATTTGTATTTAACCCATGAACTTATACAGTACTAAAACTCTAACCAATGTTAAAAAATACGTGCAATTATCGTTGGCTAAAAATTATTCGAAAATTACTGTAACCTTCCCTACATTATATATCATTATAGTGAATTAATTTTGACTTGTTTAATAAACAACACAATAATTCCTATTTACATCAAAATATAAATTAAACAATATTTATTATTTTAATTTGTCAATCAGTATGTTATTTTATAAAAGTGTATGACCAAACCTAGTCTCTATTACTCTGAGTTATAAGTTATTTTGTTCATTCGTTGCAATATATTTACTCTTATTAAATAGAAATAACAATGCCTATGATCTATTAAAAAATAATATATTTTATGTATTAAATAGTTTGGAGTACTAATTAAAGTGAAATATTGACTATACATACATAAAAGTAAGTGTTAAAATAAAAAAAAATTATCAGTAGATTGAATTAAATATTAGCTCTATAATTTTATTATAAATTGTTGTAATCCCCACTCATGATTTAGTACAAACTTTTCAATGTTATTATGAGTATATCAATAAACATATTCTTTTAATACAAGACTGTGTGTATCTTACCATAAGTTAAACAATTTTTAAATAACTTAATAATATAATTGATGTGTATAATTTTTTCTGCTGAAGTTGGTGAGGTAATTCGTCACTGGTTTATTTTTTCAAGTCGAGATATTAATTATAAATTATTTTAATTGACAATAAGATGCTTTTCTGCTTGTTGTATTGAGATGACATTGTATTGAGATTATTTAATCCACACACCAGGATATTGTGTACTCATAGCTCTATCAGTACTCTTAACTTTACCGCACGATAACATGACATACAATGTTTTATACATTAAAGTATGATAATATTTTGCACTTACTCAATATTTATTTGCACTGAAGATTTCTGTAAGAAAACTAGCTATAACTTAAGAACCTATCTCATTCATTATTGTGTTCATGTATTAGAAATTTAAAATTGAAGAATTAGTAGTGTTAGTCAAGTGTTGAAAATTTGAATTGTTTGCTTGTGATGTAAAAATCTGTGTCATTGATTAGTTCAGTATAAGAAGTTGACTTTAAGCTGCAATATAAATTCCATCTATATTATTCTCGGTAGTGAATTATCGTACATAAGCTTTTGTGTCTAGAGAGGAGTAATAAATTGTTTTATTGTAAAATTATATTTCGAAATTGCTGGAAAATATTTACCTTACATTATAATTATAAAATGTACCGATTAGTACAATGTTTGCATTCGTATTTTATGAAATGACTTTCGTGTTTGACAGAAAATTTACTTTTTGAAGTCATATTTTTATCGTTAAAATCCGGTTAAGATAGCTTGTTAAGATTCGAATAACATAATTATGTTAGTGTTAAAGTTTGATTAACTATTTCTGGTTTTATCTGCGTTCGTAAGAATGTTTGCTATAAGCCGACGCTGTTACTTGAAGTTTATAAGAACTTGTATTTGACAAGAACTATTGTGACAAATGAAGAAAATCATGATCCTATGTATTTGTCACATCAGTGTTCGGCTTATAAGAGTGAATTATAATTTTAAGTAGAGCACAATACTGTGTCTCACTGCCTTTATAGAGATTATTGGTCGTTATGCTAGGAGCAGCCCGCTCTCCCCAATCATTGTGCGTAGCCATTTGCGCTTCATGTGTCAGTAAAGATGTGGAATTTTAATTTTGTTTTTATTTTTTATATTCCTTACAAGCCAATACGAATTGCATTCAATACAGATAATAAGGATTGTTTTTATTAAATTGAAAAAAATAAAAAATACTGAAAAGGTTTCCTCGGATTCTATTCAGAGGTTCAATGTTTACTTTTGTGGGCAATGTGATTAGTTCGTCGAAATCAACTGAAAATTCCCGATATTCATTAGATGTCCACACTAATGGACAAGAAAAATTATAATAATTTGTTATAGGTACTCAATAATACACTGGTTATAACTCATAAACCTATATTATATACAATTTACTCCATCATATCACTATTTCCAGTATTTCTATCTGTGACAATACAATTTTCGTAGTTCCATTTCGGGAACATTCTCTTGTAGAGGTTAAGCAACACAGTGTCTTGAGATTTCAGCTGACCGTCGAACACGCACTTCATGTGACCGTGGGTACCTAGAATTTATTTTTATTTTTTATTTAAAAGCTTTTATTCATTATTAGGTACAATTTGTGCACACTTAATGAAAGTCATACAGATAAATTATACATTCTACATTCTACATTCATCCGCTTTGATCGCCCCTCAGGCAAAACGTAGACTGGGAGAAAAAAGCGGGCGGAAAAAAACTCCCAGCACTCTTTTAAAAGTAAATAAAACTTAGTCTATAATGCAGTATGGCTAGGTCCAATAAAGGAACACACGTGACAGCTATCGTGTGTGTCAATATCGCCCCATTGCCATCCGCTCACAAATAAATATTGTTACATAGTGTATAGAAATAGCCTATAGTGAAGTTATTCAATCCCACGCTTTCTTATCTTCTAAATAGTCCTTAGTTTCATAATAGGCCTTTCGGCACAGGACTGATTTGATAGTTTGTTTAAATTTGTGAAAAGGCAGGGATTGAATTTCTATTGGAATTTTATTATATATTCGCACGGACATTCCCATAAATGACCGGCTTTTTTTATGAAGCCGACATTTTGGAAATACAAGTTTGTGGACATTCCTGGTTACAATACAATTAGTTTTGTGTAAGTCCTTAAATGTTATAAACTTGCTCTTATTTTTATAAACATACATAATGTTTTCATAAATATATTGCGATGCAAGAGTAAGTATATTTATTTCTTTGAATTTCTCTCTAAGAGATTCTCTATTCCCAAGTCTATATATTGCGCGAATAGCCCTCTTCTGCAGTACAAAGACAGTTTGTATATTTGCTGCATTGCCCCACAGTAAGATGCCGTAAGACATAATACTGTGGAAGTAACTAAAGTAAACCAATCTAGCCGTGTTTACATCGGTAAGAGATCTTATTTTCCTAACTGCAAAGACCGCAGAGCTAAGTCTACTCGCCAACTTACAAATATGGGGTCCCCATTGTAATTTGGAATCAACAGTGATTCCAAGAAAACAAGCCGTGTCCACAAAATTCAGTTCTTGACCATTAAGTATTGGTTTAGTATCAACATGCTTTACATTAGGTGGCGAAAATTTAATACAATTAGTCTTTTTACTGTTCAATAATAAATTATTAGCATTAAACCAATGAACAACAGTAGAGAGAGCATTGTTCACATCGTCATAACTATTTTCTGATCTGGTAACTTTAAAAATTAAGGAAGTGTCGTCTGCAAACAATACTATCTCATGTCTTTTCTCTACCAGGTGAGGTAGATCGTTAATATAGATTAAAAAAAGGAATGGGCCGAGAATCGAGCCCTGAGGAACACCCATTTTGACAATTGACCCAGACGAACGTTTACCATTTACCTCAACCCTCTGAGTCCTATCATTTAGATACGAGATCAGAAGCCTGAGGGCGTTATCGTGAATGCCATAGTGACTAAGTTTCCTGATTAAGGTTTCGTGATGGACACAATCAAAAGCTTTGGATAGATCACAAAACACACCTAAAGCGTCGTGTGAATCCTCCCAAGCATCAATAATATTCTTGAAAAGCTCCACACCTGCATCAGTCGTAGAGCGACCCCGAGTAAATCCAAACTGTTTATCGTGTAAAAGCTTATTATTGGTGAAATATGTTAGGAGTTGATTTAAAATAATTTTCTCAAATATTTTGCTACAAGTTGGAAGCACTGATATTGGTCTATAATTGGTGGGGTCGGTAGTGCTGCCAGACTTAAATAAAGGTATAACCTTGCTTTGTTTCATTAGATCAGGAAACTCACCACTCTCAATACAATTATTAAATATTATAGCTAGATGGGGTGCCATTACATCAATGATGGATTTAAATAATTTTACAGAAATGCCCCAAAGATCGGCAGTGTTCTTAACTTCTATTGTCTTAAATATTTTTACAATATCAATGTCGTCTATGGGTCGAAATGTAAAAGTGCTCTTGCATTCGCTTACATTTTGTTTCAGCAATGATTCGGCTACGTCGGGAGACGAGCAAAGCGACTTAGTAACGGAGACTGGAATGTTGCTGAAGTATTTTTCAAAGGCTGACGCAACATGTTCATCTGACTCTACAGAGACATCGTTAATAACAAGTTTGTATTCACAACTGTGGGTCTTAGCTCTTCCAGTCTCGTTATTGATGATATTCCAAGTCGCTTTTATTTTGTTACTGCTCGAGTTAATTTTATTCCGAATATACAGAGACTTAGCTGCTAAGCAAACTCTTTTAAATATTTTAGAATATTAGAATATATGATTTGATAAGATAGTTTATAATGTATTATAAACTATCTTATCAAATCCGCTAAGGATGAATCATATTGGAATCAGGTCTCATGTTGTTGTCGTGAAAAACCTGTACCTACAAGACAAGGCAAAAAGGTTTGCTTCGATAGGAAAAGTCAGTGTCTTCAAATCCTTAAGTGTGAAACCAACACATAGTTGTTGGGACAACAACAACAGGTAACCATACAATGGGACATATTATATTGGTGGGTTCAGTGACTAATAAAACTATGTTATATTACAGTAATATTAATGTTTGTATATAAAGTAATATTTTGCATGATAAACTTACCCAAAGGTTCCTTAATGTGTCCAGTACGACCATACTTTGTTCGGAGTTTGCAGGGTTTGAAATATACAACATCTTCTCTATTGAAGAACATGAATCTTATTACTGCAGATTTTTTGTGGACCTGCAAAAAACAGTCAAAACATTAAGCTTTATGCTTCTATGTCAGCACATATTATATTTCCTTATGTGGTTGCTAGAAAAAAGAAATAAATACATGTTGCAAGGTGGAGTCTCCTGTCACAATGGAATATAAGCCCTTTATTTACTATGCCTAGGCCAAACTTCACAAACCTTTGAAAACATTATAGAGAACTCTCAGGCATTCAGGTTTCCTCACAATGTTCTCCTTCCCCATTACAGCAAGTGATGTTTAACTTTGCAACACGCCACAGGCCATCAATTTATTAAATTACATATTTTAACAGATTAACCAAACCCATGTACCTTGTAGGGATGGCCAGACAAGACAATCCTCTTAATAACCAGTCTGTCAGGGTTACATGACAACAGGACTCCCGATGCAACTAATTGTAGATTTGTGTTCTTTTTCTCCTGAAATGGTACATGAATTTATTACCTCACTTATGCAATATTTTATCTGTCAAAAAAGTGTTAATATAGTTACTCAGAATGAGATTTATTACCCTGATATGTCTCTATGACTAAACCATACTGTATAGCAAATAATAATTTAAAATTGAAAATTAACTGTATTTAAGTCAATACAGATATGAGATACAAATCGTCAGGTACCAGTGCAGTACTGGACTTTGTCCACTAATAAATCCTTGCAATATTTTGTGTGTAGGATAGAAAAATTGGTACCTTAAAACAAAGTATAGTTGATGGACTGAATTGAATAGGAGCATAGAATGATGCCACACATGTTGACGCAGGCTGGAAGAATCTCTCATACTGTAAAGTTACAAATTTATAAAAATATAATTAGTCATTTCTATTTAAATAAATTTACACATTGGGGATCCTTGAATCCCAGTACACCTGTGCTATTCTGAAAGCTGAGAATAGCTCTATTCTGGAGCTGGCTCATGAGTCGGCAAAGCCTGAGTCTAGTAATCCTTATTATCCTTTATAGTCAGTATTCATTTACAAGATTTAGGGCCCCACCAAGCAAGCGACCTACAGGTCACTTACTTGAGTCTGGATACCTGAATTTTGGCAATGTCGCCAATGAAATGAACCCACGTTATCTGTCTCCCTTGTCAAGTATCCAATCAATGAGAAATGAGAGAACTGACTGACAGATGGTAGCCACTGGCTACTTCATTTGACATCCAAAGTTACTTAACTTTGCTATGTAATTGACATCATCAAAAACCCTGGTCAGAAATACACAATCTGGTTATACTAAACTTACCTTATGTTTACTTCCATTAGTATGCTGGCTGAATATGGGGTTAACAATGAACCTTCTATACCCCACTTGGAATATGAGACGCTCCTTGCTCTTAATAGGTTCATCGCTGGCGCTGGTCCTCTTTAGAACAACATTCATTAGAGACATCTTATGCTCATGTGGCAATAGCCCAAATACTGAGAGAGGGTTCTTGCCATTAGACACATTGAACACCTTCCACAAGTCTTGGCGCACATCTTTTATGTGAATGGTTATGTAGAAGCCATACTGAAAGAAAAATAAAAAAAAATAAGTTATTATTTCTATGATTTATGTATACAATGTACATTATACACAAAGCATTGAAATTTTTGTTAATAATAAAATAAATATAGTATTACATTCAGGCATTGTTATTCTAAAGCTGGAAAAAGAATTTAAGCAGTTCTTAAATTCCAACTGACATTTAAATAAAAAAAACCACAAAAGAAATACTCATTACGGTGAATATCAGTCGAGCTTCTAAAATATCTTACCATGTTAATAAGACTGTCTTCAAGGTCCTTGAAAACTCTCCTCCTGGTGCGATCATAGTTCTCAAACTGGAATATTCTGGCGTAATCTGAGGGCAGATTTTCCTTTGGATCCCAAGCAGATGTCCTGAAAGACTCCAAGCCTCTGTACCGCATGAAGCGTTCCCTTGCTGGAACATCTTGTGGAGTATCTACCTCATCAGGGAACTGTTGGTCCTCGCGGGCAGCTGCCAGTTTCTGCAACATCTCATGTTCTTCAGCCGCATCTATAGTTGCATCATATTTTTCATCAGTAGGACCAACTTCTGATTCTGTGACGGATGCAAAATCATTATCTTCCTCTTCCGCTTCCTTGTCAGAGTTCTCCTCTTCACAGGACATAAATTCGTCATCATCATCATCATCAATATCTTCATCAGCACTGCCATCAGAGACATCTTCAGCATCAGATTCTACTATCCAGGCTGCTTGGTAGTCCGACCAGCCTTTTGGAACCTTTTTTACTTTCTTCTTTGTTTCCAAATTGGACTGTTTAATTTCTTCTTCTGTTGGCCATGTTTGTTCTGCATCCATTGGATCTGGTACGTTCTCAGTTTGAAGGCTCTCTTGCTTAGCGGGATCGGCAGTCTGTAGAACTGTGACCTTGGTCCCTTCTGTCTCCATAGTGTCTGCTTTAGTGTTTTCTCTCCCTAAATTCAAGGGATGAGGATCATCCAATCCATCAATTCTAGACATCTGGAAGTCACCAAGCCCAGTGATGTGAACCAATCCATTAACATTTAAAGGCATGCCTCTCAAGTAACCACTGATTTTTAGAGTTCCATTTTCACCTTCAGCATCTGGGACATATTCAACCTCCTCAGCTAGTAGATATGGCCGCTTTTCTCTATGATGAATGATGTTACGTTTCTGACTGCCTATTCTCCTGAGCAGATTTAAACCATCTGAACTTTTGTCAAGTTGCATGACTTTTTCTTCGGGAAGCCACTTTGAAATGAGTTTCTGAACATTTTGTTTTTCGCTGGTCCTTTTCTTTGGGTGGACACCCTCAATGTCCATGGCAACTACTACGGGGGTTGGCATCCCCTGGGCCATGGCCAGAGCTAGAACCCTTTCACCCCATTCATCAACTGGCTCATCTAGAGCAGAGCTGACAAACAGTGCTGTGTCTGCTACTTTGAGCGCATCAAGCAGAGCAAAATCATTGTCAACTGCTGGACATATGAAGGAAAATCTTTGTTTGAAATTGGGTAAACTGTAAAAAAATTACATTTGTAATAAATAAATGCTGTTTGTATAATTATGAGTTCCAGAAGAGGTCGAATGGAAACACTTGTAAGTGAAACATAAAATAAATTTCTCACCTGATATGCAATACACCTTTGTCAGATTGAGTGACTACTGCACCTTCAGAACAGGTTTTCAGAATAACCAACGCAGACTGCACGTCCAGCTGAGCGTTCAAGGGCACCACGCACACGAGGAACGGTGGGTTTCTGGTCCCGCCCAGAGCGCGTTTCTTGGACAACACTTCTTCTCTTTTATTTTTACGAATTTGCATTGCCTGGTGACGGCGCTCATCCTTCTTGAGGACATGGCGGTTGCGACGGACAAATTCCTTGACATTCACCTTACCTGTAATCAAAAGTTTATATAAAATATAGCCTAAAACGCAAAACAATGTATGAACTAACCTAACCTTTAACTGCAGCCGCTATCCCGCGTTTAGATCTGTGACGAGATTTATGAGCTTTATTGCTCTGTTTAAGATTACCAGGTCTATGTGCCTGTTGCATTTTTAACTCAGTATTCTATTAAAATTTCTATATTGAACCCAATCGTTTAATTTGTTTACACTAAAAACTACGAATACGAAAATCATTGGGGCTTAAAAAAATCACACGCCTATGCATGCTTGCTTGCAAGATGACAGTGACACTGACATAATAATTAACAATTTAACACGACAGTTTTACAGGCCATAGGTCTGAGCTTTTTTGATCTTGGACTCTGCCCTTTTTCAGCTATTTTGTATTTTTACTTTTAGTTTTAAAAATTAATTTAATTGTGACATGAAAAAAATAAGTACTGAAAAATGAACATCGATTCAAATCGATTTTCTATGTTCTGTATGTAACTAGACAAAATGCCAGAATCAATGGCTTGGCAGCTAATAAAAAAAGCAATAAAACTTTTTAAAGTAATATATAAATAATCTCAGCAAAGATATTAAAGTAATGTAGACAATGTAATGTAACGTAGTAGGTACGTTAATGGATTAAATTAAAAAGTAATAGGTATATAAATAAAACAACGTATCGCATAAAAACAAACATTGGCATAAAACGTTGCCAATTTCCTAATCACACAAAATATATTCAGTGAGAAATTAATGAGCGTAAAGTTAGGCTAGGTATATTTACAGAAAAAAAATTTAAAAATATAGCAACATTTTCCACGCCAACATCACAGGTCACGTGACATGACGTTGTGGACGTGTCATTTGTGGACGGCTCGCTGGCGGTGTTGCGCAGGCTCATTTTCGTTAAAGTCTACTTGGAGTCTTATTATTTAACAAAAAGTTGAATGGTTTCCTTGAGATTGATCAGTTAATTTTATAGTTAGGCTAATTAAATCACAGTAAATCAAAATGGGAAGTGAGTATCGTGTTTAATTTCGTTATAATAGTGTTTTTATATTCTACACGTATTCTCCGATTTTCGTGAGTGAAATTATAAATATTGTTGCTTTTGTGTTAAAACGTGTAAAATAATTGATTATTTCGTTTTTGCAGTAAAATTCCTCGAAGTTATAAAACCTTTTTGCAGTATACTGCCAGAAATAGCGAAACCAGAGCGAAAGGTGTGTACTCGATATTTTCTTTGTTTTTTCTTATTATATTAATTCCAAGTTCATGATAATTGTTTTAAAGTCTCGTTCTAATAAAATAATGCAAAATTAGCTTTGTTGATTCTATTTTCAATAAGTGAAAGTAAAATAACCTATACAGTTGAATTGGTTTGAGTAACTGTACATCTAGCTTCGTTGGCACTTTACGAAATATTTATGAATGAAACTGTTCTATTTCAGATCCAATTCAGGGAGAAAGTATTATGGACAGCTATAACGTTATTTATTTTCTTAGTATGCTGCCAGGTATGTGTACTTTTTATAGATCTTTCTGTATTTGTAGGAATCCCATATGCTTGCACTAATTATTTAAGTCGTAAGTAATTACTTAATTATACTGATAGGTGACTTTGTAGTGCATACATTTTATTCATTTGCCTTTCCCTTTGAGTGAAAGTTAGTTGGTAAATGTAGTTCTTGTACCTATAAGTTTATGTCTTAAGTATGAAACATATTGCACTCTGTGTGTATCTATAATGAGTTATCCCTTGAGTTTGTTTAACACTTTGAAACTTTAATATTAGTCTACGCCATACATATAATTATTATGCTAAGTAACACAATAATTTCCAGATCCCATTATTCGGTATAATGTCATCGGACAGTGCAGACCCCTTCTACTGGATCCGTGTGATCCTCGCCTCCAACAGAGGCACCCTCATGGAGCTCGGAATATCCCCCATTGTCACATCGGGCCTCATCATGCAGCTGTTAGCCGGTGCAAAGATCATTGAGGTGGGAGACACGGCTAAAGACAGAGCGTTGTTCAATGGAGCACAGAAATGTAAGTTCAAACTTAAATGCCTTCAATTATTCTCATATTATTGAAACAAATATGGTTTTTTTTTTCAACTGTGCCAGTACCATGGCTATGTTTTGTGTGGTACCCAAGTGTATATTATCTTAAACTTCAATAGGAGAAAGAAGGGCTATGTTTACCCTTTATTGGGTGTATGAAGTATAACACACCCTACAGAATATTTGAAGGCATACAATTTTTAAACATACAATTAATTATAGTTTCTATTGCATAATTCATCTTAAAACAAGTCTGAATTTTGGAAAAACATCTAATACTTCATAAGATTTTTTGTGTCAGATGTAAATGTCAAAATATGATTGTACTTGTATAATTTAAAAGTAATCCTTATCTATTATACAATGCTTCTGGTTATTTTTGTTTAGATTAGATGGCGATAAAAATATTATCTAATATTTGTTATCTGTAATGTATGTATATTTGTTAGTTAATTTATAAGGCTACTTAATTAAAGTTATAAGTGTGGGGTTTCTTATGTCAATCACAACAGAAAGAGTATTTATTTTACATGGCTATAGCTCAAACAAGAGTACTTTGTATAACTGAATGAATTTGAATGATAAACCTAATATTCATAGTTACCACAAGTATAGAGCTTTTGTTGTCATAGTTTAAGTTAAAATAGAAACCAAAAACAAAAATAATATATTTAAATGGGGCATTTTGCCAATGTCTATCCAACAATAGCAGCCCTTTAAACTTTCTACATATCCTTGAATTCCTATCTATGTTTATTTTAATTATGGTAATTTAACACGTTCATTAAATCAGTTGTGGCCCACAATGTGTTCTGTACCAAACCCATAAAAAAGTTAAAAAGAGACTTATTTCTTAAGTCTGGAAACACATGGGGTGTTCTTCAACTTAAGAAAAGTTGCAGGATCATTATTCTCTTAACTAACTTATTTATTTTAAATAAATATTTATTTTAAATAAGTAGCTGTCCCAGCACACTTTGTTGTGCCAAATATAGAAATTTCTACTATTTTCACCACATTCTTTTCAGATTTTCTTACCTTATAAACCTTTTTTGGTCTTATATGAGCATATCAAAACTAATATGAGCCACATCGGTGCAGACATTCTCGATATTTTAGCTTAGCTAATGAACAGAGATTCATTTTTATTATATAAGATGTATACACATAATTGGTACTAGGAATAATATTAATGCCGAGTGGCACTATCTGCCAGTCTGGTTGATGGTGAAAATGAATAGGCAGGTGCATTGTTATTGCTAAAGCATGAAGATGGTAAAAATAAAAGAAACACAAACACACAGTCCGTATCTCCCGTCGGACAACTGTTTGAGAGTCTAAACAACAAACTAAAAATGAAAGTTTCTTTGTGTTAAAATGAAATGTTCTGTAACTTGAACATAATTATATAATTTGTGTTCCAGTATTCGGCATGGTGATAACGGTGGGGCAGGCGATAGTGTACGTGATGACGGGCATGTACGGGGAGCCGAGCGAGATCGGCGCCGGCGTGTGCCTGCTCATTATCATCCAGCTGTTCGTGGCCGGCCTCATCGTGCTGCTGCTGGACGAGCTCTTGCAGAAGGGTACGCGACATTTAGTCTATCTTCTTTACTATCTTCTATAGTAACCGTCATGAGTCGTGAGCACAGATTATCAGTGATATTGTATACTTTCGGCCAATGTACAGCAGCCGAAAAATGCGCTGGACCAATAATAGACGACGGAAACTGATGAACTGACGTTTGCCGAACCAATTGTGTGCGCCGCAGCACAGTGAAAGTTCTCCTCACCACTCGTGATGGCAACTATACATGTCCTGAGTGGTAAAGACACTGGTGTGCTGCACAGAAAGTCCTGGGTTTGATTCCCAGCAGAGCAGAGATTTAAATGATGAATTTGAATTTCTGTTTCTGGTCTGGGTGTGTTGTGTTTTTGTCATGTGTGTGTCCATGGCGCCCACGACACAGGGAGTCCTAGTGGGGGGCTATGAGTGTGAAGCGTCAAATCTCTATGAAAACCCTACTGAAAATACAGTATAACTTAGGTAGACATAGAAACGATGATAGCTATATCTTACTGGAGAGGTCTGGATTTGAATCCAGCAAAGTGTTAACTTTTCTTAAGTTAGTTACAAAATATAATGTCACCTGCTATATTGGTGAACCTACATACATGATCCTACCATCTGTTTTTATTAGGAAAGGTTATGCATCTGATTTAATGAATTATTCACATAATTTCTTTCATTTTCAACGATTGTATGACACTGTCACTGATTTTTAACTAAGTAATAATGGTATAATTGTTGTTTGTTCCAGGATATGGTCTCGGCTCTGGTATTTCGCTATTCATTGCCACGAATATTTGCGAAACTATCGTCTGGAAGGCGTTCTCTCCTGCTACCGTTAACACCGGTATGTGGACTATAACAACAAGAGTTTTCTGACTACGTAGTTGATGTTGATACTGTCTTTCCATGTTATCTGTATGATTAAAGCTCCATTCACATCTGCAGTCATTGATTGTGTTGTGGCAGATAAAACAAAAATCTTTTATACAATTTAAAATTTCCTTATTGTGGTGTCTCTTAATAGTTTGAGCCTCTTTTTTTGTGTCATTTCGCCTGATCGCACGAAAGTCTGATGTTATGAATGTCGTGTGTCGCCCGCAGGTCGCGGCACGGAGTTCGAGGGCGCGGTGATAGCGCTGTTCCACCTGCTGGCCACGCGGCCCGACAAGGTGCGCGCGCTGCGCGAGGCCTTCTACCGCCAGAACCTGCCCAACCTCATGAACCTGCTCGCCACCGTGCTCGTCTTCGCCATCGTCATATACTTCCAGGTGACTGACGCGCTCCTACACCACACTACACTACACTACACTACACTACACTACACTACACCACACTACACTACACCACACTACACTCACAGCAACCCATCGAATGTGGCTGGAACCCTTTAGTGGTTGGGCGCGGGTATGTCCCCACAACGGGGGAAGCCTGCTGCTCCAATGCGGATTGGTGGAGAAACGGGCTAGTGGCCGAACAGTGTTGGATGCTTTCAAACTGCCCATAGGGCTCTGACGACGTTTAACAATTGCTGTCTTATCGATAACAACCAGAAGTGACGGCTTAATGTGCAAAAGCGCAAATTTAATCGGCTACCAATGATCACCGACCGATGTTGCTTAACTTTTTCGTTGCTTAACTTTTTCGCTTGCGGTCCAACCCTGTGGTGGGTCACTAGTGTGTTCCCATACCAAGTACTCATATTCTATCACAGTATTACTGTAAACTTAGGGTTAGTGTTTAAATGTTATGGTTGCTTTAATTTCTCATACAAATCAATAACAACTTCCACGTTTCAAACTAACTTAAATACTTGGACACAAGCACACATTTTCTAGTTCAAAACGATGAAGAATATATTGCTTATGATTTGAATTGGAACCGTCAGGGCTTCCGCGTGGACCTGCCCATCAAGTCGGCGCGCTACCGCGGCCAGTACTCGTCCTACCCCATCAAGCTGTTCTACACCTCCAACATCCCCATCATCCTGCAGTCGGCGCTCGTCTCCAACCTCTATGTCATCTCTCAGGTGAGCAATGGTTGTTTGTGTGTGTTTATATGGACAGATGGACCGGTTATGTAAGTTGCTGGTCGGTATGTACTATGGAGTTACTTGTGAAAATTTGAGGATAAATATTGCTTGCTATTTCACAAAAAAATACCTAGTAAATATTTGGTATACAAACGATTTTTCCGACGCAATCTTTTGTTACTCCTTTTTATGGCATTTTTTTGCTACATGGAATCATGGAAATACGTAATATAAAACCAGATAATTTGCATAAGGTTGATCTAATGTAGTTAATATTCATTAGTTGTGCACGATTATCAGCTTTTTGTGTTAACCAACTCGCACTACAAAGCGTTAAACCCTTACAATGTATTTTTTTTTACATAATAATATGAGTTTTTGGAGCTAGTTGAAAATATATAGTTTTATCCACCAGATGTTGGCGGTGAAGTTCAGCGGCAACTTCCTGGTGAACCTGCTGGGCGTGTGGGCGGACGTGGGCGGCGGCGGGCCGGCGCGCGCCTACCCGGTGGGCGGGCTGTGCTACTACTTCAGCCCGCCGGAGTCGCTGGCGCACATCGCGCAGGACCCCCTGCACGCGGTGCTGTACATCATCTTCATGCTGGGCTCGTGCGCCTTCTTCTCCAAGACGTGGATCGACGTGTCCGGATCTTCGGCTAAGGATGTGAGTGCTTGGCGCTATTGTCCTCGTGCTTTCACGGTCTATCGGCCAATGTATTCTCACGGGTGTATGGCATGGTGTTGTTAAAGGTACAGAAAGTTCACCTTGAAATCTGGTAACGCACTGGTGACTCCTCTGGTGGTGCCCATGTCAATATGTAACAGTGATTGCTTACCATTGTTGGGCTGTCTGCCTGACCTTTCTCAAAATAAAACTTAGGGTTTATTTGGTGGGCATCGTGTTACTTCCTTCAGCCCCCAAAGACAACATAACACAAGACCATAAGATAAGCTGTTAACTTGTGTGTATAGCCAATGGTCTCAGTCACAACCAACTGGAAGAATTGAACAAAATAAACAACAGTGAAAAGATCTAAAGAAGACCTTTGCCAAAAGGCGCACATATAGCTACGGTTTTATAGCTATAATATATATACGGTAACCTAGCAGAACATTAGCCTTGTCTATTTCGAAGTACCCACACAGGCGACCTCCAACCCAATACAATAAATTGAAACATGCAATCCGTCCCTCCCAGGTGGCGAAGCAGCTGAAGGAGCAGCAGATGGTGATGCGCGGCCACCGCGACAACTCCATGATCCACGAGCTGAACCGCTACATCCCCACCGCCGCCGCCTTCGGGGGCCTCTGCATCGGCGCGCTCTCCGTCCTCGCCGACTTCCTGGGCGCCATCGGCTCCGGCACCGGCATCCTGCTGGCCGTCACCATCATCTACCAGTACTTCGAGATCTTCGTCAAGGAGCAGGCGGAGATGGGCGGCATGAGCACACTTCTCTTCTAGTTCTAAGACGTTCTAAGACGATATCGTCGGGCTCGGCGTCGCGCGCTGTGTTAGCGTCGTGCGTTTAGCGGTTCCCCCGTTGATCTCAGAAGGATAGTTCAATAAATTGTAATGAAGTTTAATGACTAATTTCTACCATTTTTGTCTGAATCACTGGTGGTATCGATGGTGATCCACTTAAATTTAACGAATTTATTAAACCTTTTCTGATGTCTTCCCTTATTATTTCTGTAACAGTCACGAACTTTTAAGATCCCGCTAAAAGTACAGTAACGCTCGGGTATTTTGTTTTTCGTAAGTTTTTTTTTTACATTTGGTAGGGAGCGCGCGACGCCGGACGAGACGCCTAGTGTGCGTGACTTCGAGTGTGGGTTATGTGCTATTTATATGAGAGGAACTTTATATAATAAAATAATTTACGAGATGCACAGATTTTTCTTGTTCTACCCTCTTTGTGTCGAATATGTCGTAGTGGTATGTGTAAATAGTGCTCTGAACATAAGGGATATGCATTTACAAGAAAACACACAGATATCATATATTATACATATTCTGCCGTCACAAAGAAAAAGGGCACAACTAACATTTTTTCCGAAATTGAGTTATATACATATTCGGAATCAGAAAAAAAAGGCCCATCTGCCAATATTTTTTGTACAATTTTAGGAACAAGATAAACAAAAATACCATAAGCATAAAAGGCACAACTGAGCCATTTTTAAAATTTTTGTACGTAAAAAGAGCACATCTGACCTATAGTAAGCCAAAAGGTCACATATGCAGAGATGCGGCTTTTAGATATATCACGATAAATATAATTTATTTACTTGAAAAGGCATAATTGACATGCGTTAAATATTAAAGGCATAATTAACACAGATGTGCTCTTTGATTTAAAGTTTACCAACTAGACCTTGATATTTAATTTAAAAGAAAAGTCACAACTAGCAGTTATGCCTTTACTACCAAAATTCTTTGACTAGAAGTGAACTGAGGGGATAGAGGTACGAAGCGGATCCCGCCAGTTGTGCCTGACCCTAACGTGTCTAGGCGAGTCCACGTTGGTCTGTGCTGTGCTGGTAAGATTAAGTTTTTGTTACATTTTAATTGACACTTTAATTGAATAATATATTATTTTAATATGTAGTAGTAATATGTATTTTTTTTCAGCAATATGCAATCGCGAAGCGCAAGTTTAGTTAGTGCTGCGAAGAAAATCCGCTATTCTCACTAAACTTGGCCCACTTATGCCTACTAATAGTAGGAATTTTTGGGAAAACTTACCCGTGAATGATGGCTCAGCTGATCTAACTCATATGTATGAAGGATGATTATTTTTTTAGTTTGCTCATTTTGACCAAAGTTCTAGTTATGAGTTTTTGTTTATTCTTATTTTGATAATTTTAATGTTGTTTAAAAGACATGACCAGAATTGTTGTTATTGTGATTACCTTAAAAGCTGATTAAATATCCATAATGTGATTTTTATTTAATAAAAATAAGTTCCTTGATGAAGGTATTTTTTTTACTTTTGAAATAGTTTTTGTTTATTTTATTTTGATATTGTTTAATTTTAATGTTATTT
Source organism: Erynnis tages (assembly GCA_905147235.1). NCBI lineage: Eukaryota > Metazoa > Arthropoda > Insecta > Lepidoptera > Hesperiidae > Erynnis > Erynnis tages. The sequence goes on from LR990076.1 coordinate 2,763,010, forward strand.
ATAGGACATTGCTAGAATCATAATTGTGACTGACAACCTTAAAAGTGCCATATTTAACAAACATTATTATAAAACTTCTAGAAGCTGATTGATTTTCACTAAAATTAAACAAATACCTAAGTTCCTTGATGACTGATAATAATTAATTAATTAATATTATTTTTTTAAGTTTTGATACGATTGTTTTTGTTACCTTTTTAAAATGAAAGTTTTATAAATATTCCGTAATTGTTTTTTTACCCGTTTTTCTTGTATACTATTAGTAAAATGAAAAGGCAAATTTTAATAAATATGCCTTTTCATTGTATTATTTCATATTTTTTCACAAAATGTCAGATTGAAAAGTCACAATTGGTTAGTTATGCCCTCTATTCGTAATATTAATAAATTTACTTCATTTTTTTTGCTATGTTGAAAGAGAAAATGTTGATTATTTATTAAATGCAAATAAAATAAAAACTTATATTTCAATAGTTGTATAGGATTCGTGAAAATGAATTTATTTTAATTCATCTATTTTCGAAAGTAATATTATTGTCGATATTTTTCGCCAAAAACCAATAAAAACTTTAAACTCGATTTTCTCCATTTTTATAAAATGTTAGATGTGCCTTTTCTCATTATGACGGCAGTATTGGCAATAAGTAGTAACGAATAAACGAATTGAATTTTTATTCCAGTGTTCTTCTTATCCCCTGTTACACAATACGAAAATTCCTGATAGGAAAGGCAATCTGTATTTCGTAGATAGGTAGAAGAAATATTAATAGCGTAAAGTTTTTTTTAAATAATGCAATCATATCGCTATGAAGTAAGTTAGTAAACCATTTTATAAGTAGAAAGAAAGAACAATTGAGTAAGATTTTGGTTATGCAACTTTATTCTCCTTACTAAACATGCAAATACAAGGACAAAAACAAAATAACGCATCCATCACAATCCTATCCAAAATTCACCTTTCGGCCTAATTTTTTTAACCCTTTTCCGACTAAATGGTAACAAATGTATGTTATGTACAAATAAACCGCAAAAAATAATTCAACAACGGGGAAAAGCTGCAGTGTTAATTGTTTTAAAACCAGTTTATATTTATTAATTTAAAAATAAAATTATCCTTTATTTAATTAATAGAACTATTACAACTCATTCAAAACACGTTAGAATATTATAGTTACTAAACAACGTCAACAATTAGGTAAAGGCATTTATTAGGTTATTTGTGAACACAACAAGTACTCTGGTGTTTAAGCTGTGGTTTATATCCGCAATTTTTCCCTGAAATCCATTGGGACTTAAAGCACCTACTATCTTCTTCTGTATACAGGCTTCATTCCAGCGTGTTTTGAATGGCTTTATGTGAGGAAATTTTATACAAATCTGGAGGACCGCCTATGAAATAATTATAAAGTAAAAGTACAATAATAATAACATCTTTACACGTTATGTATATAATATTATTATTATGAACCTAAAAATCACATATGGCACAACACAGCATTATTAGTAGTAAATAATGTATAAACACTAGGTAAACATCGAGAGGCACTTTGCATTATCGGCAATGTAAGGAATCTTTTATTGCTTTGCATTTCAACATTTCTATAGGTTCACTTTTTTTCAACGGCTGCTTTAAAGCGAACCCTTTCACTCCAAAACTAACTTCTAAACGATATCTAATAGAATAGCACTTATATACCTACTCCTAACGGTTACTATGACCTACCTTTCAGTAGCAAACCAGTCACAGGCTCACAGGTCTACTGGAAGAAATGTCTATTTGAAATAAGTAGTACCTTTGTACAACGTTAAATGTGTATTTTTACTATCTTTATCGTGTTTTCTGTTTCGTGTGTACAAGGTTAAATAAATATATAGCGCTATACGCTGAGGTACCTTTAGAATAATATTATGGTACATTGGCACCCTGACCCCTAACGACGAGCCGTGTCGTAGATACTAAACGATGGAGACGTTGTGCTTTGAAATAATAGCAAAGAAATTAATGAAGTAGGGATGAGAGGGGGGACGGGCAATCAGCTCCTGGCTTATTTAATGGTCACAAGACACCATGGTCAGTATGAATGTCGTGAGTGTACGAAACGACAGTGAAGTTAGTAGGTCTCGGACAAGAGTGTTCGTTCGCCTAAGATACCAACGTATCTCAGTACCGATGCAGTTTCCAGACGCATCTAAAGTTCCACAAAGAGACAACCGCCCAACTAATAAATCGTTTTTAGTACTATAATTATTTCATTGAATTTCATTACTCTGCTATATCTCGGAAGTTATTGCTATGTTCACGATAAAACCCATTTTCTAAGCTTCTATTTACCTATACAATCACTTTACGTGGCAGGTATCGTCTATCATTATTAGAATAACTCGCTTAATATTCTAAATGTTGCAAGCGTTCACTATAATCTGAAAAATATACTTTTACACTATACGATCAAGACATTATATACCTACTGTACTTTTGTATTGTAAAATACCTTAGACTAAGTTTATAAATATAGGTATATAGCTGTATAACTAAGTACATAAAATCTTTTGGTGCTGATGCCTATTTACGTTAATTATTTTGCCTTAATGTTGGAATTATTGATGTCTAAGTTGCGAGGATCATCTAAATATACTAATGACAGTAGGAGTTCTAGCGTTGTCTTCAACCCATTAGTCACCCACTGCAGGGTCGGCTCTCCTCTCGCAAAGAGGATATGGAGTATTGTCTATTAAGAGTTGGTGGACGTCAAATTCCTTTGAGAATATGTATTGTAGAACTCTCAGGCATGCAGGTTTCCTCACGATGTTTTCCTTCACCGTAACAGCAGGTGGCATTTTAATTATGCATATCTTCTAATATTATCCATTCCATTAATAAATTAGATTTAAACAAATTAAGAAATCACTCTCTGTGATAAACTTTCATATCAGATTTCAAAGAAAAGATTTCTAAAAACCAAACCAAAGCCGCAACCTCAATAAGCTTGACTATACTATTTGCATTTTATACATAAGCCGCTTTTTTTATAAATATCAGCGAAAAATAGTGCGTCACATTGCTTTACGTCAGTAGCTAAGTAGGTCACAAAATTGAAAATAATATAAAACTAAAGTAAGTAATGTTCAGCATAACGTAATGTACCTAATTACACTAAAATATTTTTTGTGAATCCTTATTTAGTTAGTTTTAATGTATTTCGTTACCATTATGTCTAATTAGTTATAGTCATAAAATGATACTTTATTATCATCAAGCTATCTATGTTTCGTTATATAATAGTATACACAAGAAGTTGATGTATAAAGAAAATTCAATTCTTAATTGTGTACCCTTGGGACTGCTGATGTAAAGTTTTCAACTTTAACTTGTGTTAAAATGTAAATGCAGATAATTATGACATGATGAATTATTGAAAATGTGCCAGAAAAACTCAAAACGTGAAATAAACAAAAACTAAACGAAATCAGTATAATGAAGAAAACATTTATTTTAACAACATATTTTTGAATGGAAAAAATAAAACAAGGAATAACTAAAAATAACAGTGCCAATTATCACTAATAATAATATGCATCGAGATAAGTCGAGTTATTAGATTTTTTTATGTTTTTCCAATAATAATTTACCTAATATTAGTGTTCATATTTTAAACTCCATGTAAAAAGTGAAAAACAACTCCGTGATATCGTAAACTTAAGTCCAAAATGTACATCATAGAACAGTTACTTCAAAAATTAAACTAAAAATACATGCTTCTAAAAAGTTGACTGACCCGATAAAATAATAAAATATAAACTAAATAATATAATAACAAAACATCAATCTTCAGCCGCACCAGGCAACTATCGGAGGCCCTACACGAATAACTATGAACTAGGATTTTGCTAATTATCTTGTATTATTATTTGTACATGCATATAATAGCACTTATTAGATTACGTCTACAATCCGAACTTAGTTAAATGGTAATTTAGAATATACTCGAACGCCGCCCCCGAGGCGGGAGCTTCCCGTCAGACATTTGCAAGCCTCAATCGTTTCGTTCATTCCTTTCGCTTCCAAGCTCATTCATTCCGAAGACTCATTCGGCGTTTCGCGAATCGAGGGCGCGGTAGATACATGCATGCATACACTTCATTTCATTCACATCACATTAAAATTTGCATCGAGCTTTCGTAGGAAAGCATCGTCAACAACTCGGCGCGCGGAAGCGCTCCAGCGCGTCTATTCCAAATGAGAGTTAACAAGGGATAAATAGTACAATTCTACCCAAAAGACACAAAATTTATACAGGACAAATGAACACACACCCACAGCTTGTTTAATTTGTCATAAAGAAGTGTTGTATTGCATTGTATTCTAGCGAGGGCAATTGTTGACCGAAATTTCATTTAACATTGAAACAATTCTGTTACTAAGACACACTCGCAGAGACGGCTCATGTCCACAAAAATTATGAAACTGCTATAGAAAAATTCGCTATAAAACCTAACTTTTGGGTAAAACTGTAACGTCGATTTATGCTTCGTCAAACATTGGAGCGTGGCTAGATCCTTCTTTTTTAAATCGCGTGTGACAAGCTATGACAATATAAGAAACGCAACACAGAAATTATTATGGGAAACTTGGCTTTATATCATCACGCCAAACTCACAGCTACACTTTTTGTTTGACGAGACATCGATGAGAAGAAATTCGCCGGTGAATAATGCGAATACGGTACATGGAAAAGTTAAGTCCCCACAAACGGCTCGCTTAGAGCAATCAGTGCCGATAGCTTCTACCAGGCGATTGGGCAACCTGCTGGGTTAATATAAAACTGTCCAGTAAAGCTTAAGAAATTTTTTTGCAATGACAGTTAAAAATGTAGTCAGCATATAGTATTATAATTATAATTCAGCGTGTTGCAGACTGCTTTATATTAAAGCTGCAATTTGCCCAATGGTACAAAACACAATGAGTCAAGATTCATAATATAATCCAAGATCAAGCAACACACACATATAGAAACGGTTCACTGACTTCCACAATTTAGTTTAATTGTTCTATTTTTAAATTTTATGTCACTGAGATATATGTTATGGGTGTTGCTCAAGCGCGAATTCTATGAAGCTTCACCAACTCTTCGTTATGTGTGTCAACTTCTTTCATTTAAATCCGTCGGCACTGAGAGCCCCACACCTCACCGCTGGCTTGACGACCGAAGGTAGCCGGTGTTAGCTGGCGACGTAGCCACGGCGTATCGGTGAGGCAGAGCCCTAGCCGCTCCGAGCGGCCCGTTGATGGAGATTGACTTCCACATGATCCAGTCTCATCCAACGTCACGGCTCCCGACGAGCGCAGGCTAGGCGCGGGTCTCGATCTCCTCGCCGAGCGGCGGCGGCTGGTCGGGGACGCTCTTGGCGGCCGCGGCGGAGTACGGCATCGTCTTCAGCTTCCTCGCCTCCCGCCGCTCCTTCTTCTGCTGCATCACCAGGCGCAGCTGCTCCAGCTTGCACTTGGTCTTCGAGTTGTCGAGCGCCAGGGTCTTGGCCAGCTCGCACTTCTTGCACAGGTCGGCGGCCTGGTCCGGCGGCGCGAGGGCGGGCGGGGCGGGGGCCGGCAGGGCGGGCGGCTCGTAGGCGGGCGGGGCGGGCGGGGCGGGGGCGGGCTCGAGCGCGCAGGCGCAGTGCGGGGCGCAGGCGGGCTGGCTGCAGTTGTTGCAGTTGCTCGGCTCCTCTATCGCGCTCGAACACGAGTGTTCCGTCTCCTTCTGTAATCAATTTTGATACGTTAACATTGCGGTTACTGGTACTCACGCCAAATGAAACAAAATGATAACCTCCATTTTTTAAGTCGGTAAAATAAAATTGGGAAAAAAGTAGGGTTAACACTTTGTACCACCTTTAATGTTTTACATTGAACTTTTATTTTATTGACTTGGATATTGGTTTTTTAAATTTTTAATTGTTGTGTAGCTTTCATTGCCACATATATTATTACTCTAATAAGAGAGACAATGCTACCAGATTTGAACCTATAAAATACTACTCAATAGCAACAATCCTTATAGCTTTGAGAAGTGGACATAATAAGAAAAAGATACCTAAATGAAGTTAAGTTTTCATTGAAAACTAAGAATTTTATATAATAAACTCAGACACTCCAACATAACAATGTTTGTATGATGAGATTGCAGAACAGATTATCACAAATAAACAATCACTTAACATAAGTCCATTCATATTTAAATGATACTGAGCACTTCCTCACACCACAATAGTCAATAGAGTAAGTATACATTAAATCAATGTGCTTCCATACCTGTGACATTGCAATCGCTGGCGTCGCACACAGCAAGTCATTAAGAATGTGAATAATTGTGGATATATCCCGTTTTGGACGTCCATATCTGCAAACAATGACAAAATACATGTAGAAATATATTTTTTTTCTTTTCATAGGCACATGACAAGTTCACCATCTGATTGACGAATAAAATTATTAAATAAAAACAATTCTTTCATTGAAATCGCAATTATGCAGTAAAAATATATTCCTGCTGAAACCACAACCCTCATAAATCATCATAAATTAAATAAACGTACTTATACTTCACAATCTCAAGTAAAGCATGTCTTTTTATTAAAAATTTGCAATTCAAAAATAATGCAGCCACCTAATTATAAAGATTTATAAACTTTTTTCAATAAAAAGTAGTGCCCAGATTGATGGTAATCAATTGGACAACAACAAACGGACTATAGCTCAATACTAGGAGGCACACATGATTGGTACTACAAGCATACACAAGACATGAATACACAAACTCAGACCAAGACAAACACTTCACAATCATTGAATGATTGCTCTGCTGATCCAAAGTAATCAAATTACGAATCCCTAACAAATTGTCCTGGTGCATAACTACTGCACCATACAAGTTATAAACACATAAATCAGAAAGTTGTGCAAATAATTTTTTCTATTTTTTGAGAGGGTGTAATTGTGATAATATAATTATGCATTTCATGTAGTTAATAAGCATGAAGGCCAGATATTAAGAGTTTCTGTTATCCATGGACATTTAATCAGTCCTTAATACAATATAAGTATTCATTGACACTCATTACAATGTTTAATGTGTAAAACAGGTCAAAATTAGGCAAACCATCTGTACAAAGACGTGTAAAACAGATGACTATAAGTAAATGGTGAAAGCATGAAATATTCATTCTGTATTCATGAACAATATTGTGTACGACACATCATTAAGCCACTGTCAAACTTTATACAATGGCTAAACTTTTTAAGGAAAGCCTGACTAGTTAGAAATTATCACACTTTCTGCCTAGATAAACAGTATCCAAATCTAATACAGGTAGAAATGCTTACAACTATCTCGGCTCAAACACATTGCACAAATAAAATAAAGGTTTTTCATGATTCAAGAGTCTGTGACCTTGCAAATGCGGCCTTATAAATATTCAGCAAATAGCTTCATGAAATAAATATCACTAAAGAAGATAACAAAGCAACATACCTATCTTGCAGAGCTGGGTTCAATGTCCCGGAGAAAGTGCCGGAGTATATCCCTTTGCCATGATGTTTCATTGACTCAATCACAGCCCCAGGGCCTGCTATTCTAGAACGTTCTTCACCCGCTCTGAGATCAATCTTATTTGTGAGTACTTCCTTTGATAACCGTTTAAGTTTCTGGGTCAAATTCTTTGAGGCCTCTATCAGAGCTTTTGTGTCTACCGGTGGAGTTGGGGAGTCTCTCTGTGTCTTTTTAGCTGCAATTGCTGGTCTGAGTGGAACTTGTTTGGAAGTAGAAGGTGTACTAATATCAGCCTGCACTGCAGCATGTTGCACTGTCTTCTGACTTGCATTTACGAAAGGATCACTTCTAGAGGTAGATGGCTGTGATATATTTGCATCCTGTCGGGTCTGTACTTTCTTCTTATGCTTGTTTACTGACTGCATAAATGCTTTTTGTTTTGTCTGACCGATAGGATGCTTGAATTTGGAAGTCTTGTGAAGTAAGTATTGGATCCGTTTACTCTTTAAGGGTTCATTTAAACTCTGGAAGGAAGGCAATGTGCCAGCCGCAGACTCCTGTGTTCCATGGCTGGTGGTAGCCAAGTTCGATATCTCTCTATCCATCATAGACTCGTCTTGTTCTTCAAACAAACCTTTATCCACGGCACTGTTGAACAAATGTTCCATTGGGTACTCGTCTATGGTACTCTCGGCAAGGAATGAACTTTGATCAGTGAAGTTATCACTGTCATCGCTAAGCATGTTTTCTGGGGTGTGAGAGGAGGTGGAGGGGCAGGGCTTATCACTGATGGCACTTGTAGATGGTAACACATCATTACACAATTTACTTTTAGATAATAAATCTAGTAGAGTACTCTTGACTGAATTGGCAAATATTTCCATCTGTCTCTCCTGATTTGTGGATGATTCAATTGGACTAGATACTAAATTAGAGAGAGATTTGATAGGGGATTGCTCGTTTCCCTCTGAAGTACTGGACAAGTCAGATAAGGTACAGTTTGAAGAGTCCATTGGCTCTTCCTTCTCTTCTGCCACATCTTTAGAATTCTCTGCAAGTCTTTGCTCTGTGACAGACTTATACAGGTCATCGATTAATTGTGAAGCATTCTCTAACATTTCTAGGTTTTTTTTCTTTATTGCATCCTTGTCATCTCCTGGAGGTTTTATTGTGTCACTTTCTGAAGAACTAGTTTCTGTGTGTATAGCTTTCTGTACGGCAGGCTGGGGGCTAGGGCTCTCCTTGGAATCAGGTTTTGTACGAATAATTGTGGAGTTTTTTGTTGGGGTCGAGGAGGTCCTTATGGAACGAGAAGAACCGGAGCCAGCATTCAGGGTGGACAGCTGCAGCTGGATCAACATCATGTGGTCACCCAACCTCATGGTTAGGTTCAGTGGTGATTTGCCACTCAAGAAGTCATTCACTTGAGTGTCATTCAGAGACTCTAATGCTTGCATCACGGAATTTTCGGGTCTCTGGCTCTGAAAATGATTATTAGCAGCGATTAACTTCATTACGACCATTAAAAGATAAACTCCTATTGATTAATTGCATGTTATTATGAAACACGTGATTGTCATGGGGCATGAAATGAGAAATTTCGAAATAGCGTGACGTACGTACCAAGAGGCCTGTTTCCACGCTCGGCAGCAATATCACCCGCGACCCGTCCAGCAAACCATTCTCTTCGAGCGTCCCATCCATCAGTTGTCTATAACAACACAATATTTTGTCATTAAGGCGATCAAAGGACGCGGATGCGTCATCGTATCGACGCAACTTATTTCCGTGATACCTATGTTTAACAATAGAGGCTTGGCGTCCGACGCCTCCCGACTCACCTTTCGCGATGCAGGAGGCACAAGCGATCCTTGGACACCTTCAATTTCTTCGACACTAGCTTCTTAAGGTGTTCCACGGTGTGTTTGATATTCAAGCTGATGGAGAAATTACCTCCAGTTGTCGTTTGTATATTTAGCGTTATGTCCGACGAATGGGGCGAGCCACACCCGTGCACTTCTGTTCCGCTTGCCCGTTCCATATTTTACACATAAATTACACTAACAAATTTCGTAGAACTATTTAAACAACACACAACTAAACTAAGATTACAAAGCTATTTTATTTCAGAATAGAATTAAAAGGGTCACACGCTAGACCCCCAGATTTGATGTGGCCGTCGGTGTGACCAATCTCCTTCGTCGATTTCCCGTTATTTTTTTTGCCCAACAGCTGATGCGAAGCGATGTTCACCCTGCGTTCCGTTTCTGTGTATATTTAGTACCATAAAATTACTTTCCCTTTCTTTCGTTTGACCTGTCCAGTAAATATAATATGATACATGTCTTTGTACTCTATCTCTCTGTTTTTTCATATACTTTTTAAATATATTTCATACTAAAACAAGTATTTTTTCAAAAAAATAATAGAGGTCAGTTCATGTAACGGAACTTATATGTCAATTATACGTTACGTCACACGACGCTCTTTGTGGCTTTGTGCGGGAAATTTAAAAAGTATTTTACCTTTTTAATTGGTTTTAGCACTAGAATTTACGTAAGTAGGTAGTACCACAGAGAAATCTTTCTGTATCAGCATTAGAACGCATTTTCATACCTTTTTGTGAAAATTCCGTAATCCAATTATTATATAATAATTTTAGTAACAACGAAGATAGGGAAATACCTAGGTGAATTACATTGATTGAAAGGTATTTCTAATAATCTTGGTTACACTTACTATGTTACTCATGTCCATGTATCCATTGGTGAATCCTGAGTCATTTAATAATATAATAATCAAAGTACATTTTACAGGTAAACATGTTATAGTTAGTAGGAAGAACCATTAGATGCAAAGATGAATTTCCCCACGTAAAAATGGGTTTGTGGCATAATTATTAGACTGAATATTCAACATACAGGTCCCTTTTTATTTATTCTATTATTTCTTCAGAAGACTGAGGAAATTGTTGAGAAGTTCGTCATAAAGGTTCCATTAGATCTAATCCCTTTCATTTTTCTTCTTAAAACTTCAATCATACTTATAAAAATGTGTATTGATGTTGCCGTAAGAAATGTAAAGTCCATCGACCACTAGTTGCCAGACTTATATGGGCAGCAATTAGTACTATAATTTATACCTCCTGGTAATATAATTAAATGTGTAGTATAAATAAAACCAAGGTTATTTAAATAAAACAAGTTTCGTCCTCAACCGACTTTATTAACCCAGCACCCACCATGTAAAAACAATGTAAACTTAAAATCTATCACAGCAATATTCTCGAATACATAGTTTGTATGGTTTTATGTGTGTATACAGTAGACATGTATTGTAATCAGTGTTCAAGTTCAGATTCATAGTTTTCAATACCATATTGTCGGGTATTGATAGCTTTCATGTAATTTGCTTTCCAAGATATCTTTCTTCATTGTTTAAGGAAACATACGCTAGAGTTGTCCAACTGTAGGCGCATGTGTAAGTAGAGGTGTCCTTTTTATAGAAAGAGAATAAATTTTGCTTGCATGGTTGAAAACATTACATCCGTTTTTCTTTATCTCTCTTCATTGACAGCGATTTTTTTGGTAACTCGCCTACAATATAATACCTTTTTGCAATATGCTGGACTGTCAGTGATTGTGTATCACAAGCTTATTTAATTTGATTACATTAATACAATAATCATGTCATACACACTAAGGGGGGATTAATTATATAAAATCTAAATAAATAAATATACAATCCTGAAAATATAAATGGTGCACAAATTTATCGCTATTTTTAATATCATAATTAACTATTATAATATTGCAAACAGACTTTTACAAATGCGTTTAATTTTGGCAAATATGTAAACAATTTTTATATCACAGCATCATGTGAAAACAAAAAATGTTTCTTTAATGGGCTAAATTATGTATCAACATTTTTCGTTGAACCCTCTACCCTCTAAGTTGTGTACTGGTTTTTACTGAAAACGTAACATAGAGTAGTTTTACATAATTTTTTATCATTGAACATAATGTTGAAAATTAAAAAATATATCTTTAGATTAAGTTTATACAACATAATATTCAAATTAAGGTTACGTTTGAGATCCGTTATCAACAGATTTAAAACTTTACTTAATTATAACAAATTTTGATTATATAATCCACAAAAAAAACATTGTCCGTAGGTACTTGTTTAATTAATTAAAAATTCAATAAATATTAAACAAATCATCATGAGTATTTTATTATTTGATTTTTTTCTTCACAATAATGTCTCACAAGCATAGATATGATGAAATATTTCTTTTAAGAACTTTGTAACTCACAACTTAATCTTATCAATATGAGTTTATGAATTGCTGATATGTTAAAATGAAAATGTATTATTTATAAAAAGTTAATTTTCAAATAAATTAGATGTTGATGGTTCATAAAAAATTAACAGATTTTAATAAAATAAGACACAAGTTGGTATGCACATTATTATATCAAATTTCAAAGAACTACCTTTAGGATTAGAGATAATTGTATTACAGAAAATTGAGCTTCTTTTAAATTGATTTAAATATTAATACAATGTCATTATTTTTACATTATTTTTTTCGCTAAAATCTAATATAGTATCTGATACAGAAGGTATTAAGTGATAGAGCATGGCATGAAGGTTTCCTTACTATGTTTTCTTTCAACTTCACAACAAGTGATTTTCGATAGATAAGATTAATATTTTTCACAAATTAATAAGTTCCAGAAATAATTAAATAACTGCTTTTTTAACTTTGAATCATTCAATATCCATAGTTATACATATTATAAAGTCAAAACTGTTTTTGGGCTGAGCAACGACCAACGTTGTGTTTGTTCTCTCTTCTATGAATTATTATTAAGAAGAGGATCAATTTATTGGGAGGTTCAGTTTATACCATCATCGCTTCAACGATAGCATACATTGCACTACGCTAATAGAGTATGGGTCACCATTTCATGCTCAATAGATAAATAATTGTATTAACTTATACTTAGTAAATGGAATATTCTACCTCACTAATTACTTGGTAACTAGTCATAATTATATGATTATTAATTGAGGGTAAATCGATAAATACATTAAAGTTTACACTTTAAAACACAACTACTTTAAGTAGGCGTAGACCATTTGATGGTATTGAAAAAGAAATGTTTACATTAAACATAAATAAAATAGTTGAATTTATTTTAGAACTTCGAATTTCCTGGTCCCAAAATTATGAAATTAATTAAGTAGTATTGAATATTTTAAATTATGAATAACGAAAGTTTTTTTCATATAACAAAAACTGAGTTTCGTTTGTTCTTTTATTAATAATCATTTATGTGTTCTTGTTATGTGTTCTAACGGAATGCAACATTGTAATGTTTGACCCTATGATGTATATTAGACTTTGGACATGTATATATTATACTAGCTGACCCAGCAGGCTTCGCTCTGCCAATGAATTTTTTTTTATTTAATAGCCTATGTTACTCAGGTTGAATGTAGCTTTCCAATGGTGAAAGAATTTTTGAAATCGGCCCAGTAGTTTTTGAGTTTATTCGTTACAAACATACAAAAATACAAATGTTTCCTCTTTATAATATTAGTATAGATATGTATATACATATTAGAAATGGACGTCGAAAGAATATAAGTTCCTGTCAAAATAAATATTTATGCTTACATAATAAAAAAATACACGGGATTTCTTGACTGAGTGCAATAGTATTACTTCATCTAGCAATTCTGATCTACATAAGGGATATAAAAAGTATCAGCTTATATTTATTTGTGGAATATTCGCAGTTTCTTATTTAGTGACAAACCTTCTGATTTCTTATTTTACTGTCACACCTTACTTTTATAAAGTTTCCTTCAAATCCCACATGAAAGAATACGTACTTATTTATCTATATGAACAATAGACACTTGAAGAATAAGTTTGTATTTTTCTTAAAGGATTAGCAAATAAAAGAAATAAATAAATTACTACATAATATAGTTATTCTTTCAAACATATTACATGTGATTCTTCTTGCATGTTTTATTCCTAAATCCCTTAATTAGAATGACACAGAAATCCAGTTAATGTAAGGTAAATAGTTGTTTTTTTAAACATTTTTTATTCCAAAGACTTTTATATGACCAGATGAAGTGTTACTATAATAAAAACCAGTAAAAGTGGGTTAAACTTATTTGACTCTAAAATAAAATAAAGAGTCCAAACTGTTATGATGCCACCATAGTTAGTAAGAAAATTACCCTAATACCTAACACAAGCAACATAATATGTTGAGTATATGTGAAACATGACCTACGAGTATGTTTCAATAGAAAGTGACATGACTGTGGTTTCCGCCAGAACAGAAGCGACCTAAAACTAAAATTCACCTAATTTTAGGTGTCTCATTTTGATATCCTGACACTCCATTTCGACGTATAAAAATCTTTCACTGTTTGTTTAAATATATTATTTGTGTTCCTATATTCGTATAAACCAAAATAAAACAATTACCTATTTCGTTTATACATTAGTCCGTCCCCACGACGCGAGTAGTGAGTACCAGGGCAGCATAAGGCGGACGCACACTCTCGCCACAGGCCGTTTTTATTCTCTTGTCCTATTTGGTGAACAATCTTGGCACTACGTTTTATTGAAAAAAGTTTAAAATTGCTTTAAAAAATAAATAACAGTTACTAGAAATCTGTTTCAGTATTAAATGACTAATTATTTTTAAAAAATTTATACTTTTTTAAGCGCGCGTTATTTTTAAATCGCAAATAAAATTAAAGAGACCCGCTAAGATTGTTCACCAAGCCGGAGGAGTGTAGGCTGTGTAGGACATGGCGGACAGGATCAAGAGCCGAACTCCTGCGTTTCGTTGTCGATCTCGCCGAACACGTAGCCGCCGCGGCCGTCCATCTGCAGGTAGTGGTCGTGGTGCCGCCACAGCGACTTGCGGTGCGACACCGTGAACAGCGATATGCCCATCTGTGGCAGTTGGGAGACGTACCACTTTGTATTATTTATATGTATTATGAAACGTCCTGTATATCCACACAAACGAAGTAAACACATGGCTCATTAAATACAAAGTCATCGCTAAAACACTTTTTTGAGTTTTTAAGATTTGAATGGAAAATAAAGAAAAAGAAATAACTGTGTATCGATAAAGCTTAATCCAAAATCCTCCTCCAAAAATCCAACCCAACTAAAAATGAATAAGATTATCATCTTATTCATATAAGAATTTTGATATTAAGGAATAATTATCATTTCTTATTTATTGTACCAATTATATTAAATATCTTTAATATGTGTACAAAATTTCGAAAACATCAGAAATTTCTAAATTTGCAAAAATAACGTTCAAATTTATCTTATATACATACATAATTATACGACATTATACATCACCCTAAAATAAGGCGAATAAACAATGTTCGGTAACGTACCTCTCTACAATATTGGTACATTTGCCCCTCGACGTCTACGGACACGGCGCTCGTGCACTCGTCCAAGATGGCGAACTGCGGCTCGTGGTAGAACAGTCGGGCCATCTGCACATATAAAAGGCCGTTCTTATTTATTAAACTTTGTAACTGAATGACAAGACCCCTCCCAAACAAATAGGAATGTTCGCCATGGCGGTGCTTCATAGTCCTGAGTCAACTTCGGGAAACAAACAAGCAATCAATGAGTATTATGTTCTAACACTGACATTGCAACAGGGACTTTTAATTTTAGGTTCCTATTATTATATTATATTTGAGGTGATACATAACCTCTAGAAAAATATTTCCAAGTTTTAGGATATTACTATGTGTCTCCAAAACGCTTTAGTCTCTTCAATAGTTATCCTAAATCGCCGCCGATTCAAATGACGGATTATCTATTTTTGTCTTGTTCATTTTGCCTCCACATCATATATAGGTGAATTTTTCAAGTGTGCGTGGATGGGGAAATCCGAAACTATAAGGGATAGCGAAAAATGCTGAAAGGAGTCTGGGGACCGATTTTGATGAAAACTAAAACTGCATCATTGGATTTTCGAAAAATCAATATGCCTAGCCAGGAATCGAACCCATTGATTTTGAAAAAAAAAATAGTACACCCTGTATTATTACACCATTCGATAGTGTCACTAATAAGGAACGTATTCTGGAAAGTAATGGCATACGGCAAACTTAAGGATAGAGCTCATTTTTTACAAAATATGTTTTTTTTTTCATACAAACCTTAACTGATTACTTAGCGTTTAAAATGATTGCCATTGTTACCAATTTATTGCCGGATTCGTATACAAAGAAAATCTTTTTTTAATGTTTCAAACTCTAACTACTGTACTATATAATTATATATTATATAGTATAGTAGTTATATATTATATAGTACAGCAGTTATATATTATATAATTATATATAATATAATATGAAGCTCACAGCTATCCTCTGCTTCTCGCCGCCGGACAGCACGTCCATCCAGTCCTCCACGGCGTCCCAGCCGCCCTCGCGCCCGCTGAGGTGCGACAGCTGCACGATGCGCAGCAAGCGCTCCAGCTGCGCGTCCGTGCGCCCGCGCCGCACCATCTCCTCGCGCGTTTGCGGGTAGATCACCTGCGATATCACTCACTTTAGAGAGAGATACAGACAGAGACAGAGATACCTCTATCTTCCTCGAGGTCTACAGATAGAGGAGAACTCTGTCCAACAACAAGGAAAGACAAATGCAGGATCTGGAACCCCGTCAAAGATGTCATAGCCTAAAAACAGACATCATTCAAATCAGCTCAGAATGAAACCCTCGCTTTAACCTTCCCACCAATTTCTTTTCTTGTGACCTCTCAGGCATGTAGGTTTTATAAGGTGCACAACTTTTTTTACAAAGTCATCGATGCGTGCCACTGAGACCCCTCGATTAAGAGGTGGAATTCTACGCCACTAGTGTCACCCACATCAGCTTTACCCACAGACAGTATAATGAGTTATTTATATTAGCGTGTTGTGAGTACTCACCTGGTCCCTGAACGTGCCCAGCGTCATGTAGGGCCGCTGCGGCACGTAGAACAGCTTGCCCTTGGGCGGCTTGGTGAGGGTGCCGCCGAAGACGGGCCACAGCTCGCCCAGCATGCGGAACATCGACGACTTGCCGCACCCGTTGGGCCCGCACACCAGCACGTTGATGCCTGACCTGGGATTTATTGTTCACCGATACATACATATAAAGGATATTAGTTTTTTATTTATTTATTTAATTTAATTAATTAGTACGGATAGACCAATTACACTAATTAATATGATAATGTCACAAAATTTGAATTAATAATAAATAGTAATTAAAGATAATAAAAATAATAACACAAGTATCAAATTACAAAAAGAAAATTAAATAAAACACAATATCAAATAACATTATAAACAAAACGAGATCATTAAATAAAATCAAATGTCACAGTTAAACAAAATAAAATAGTACACACATACATCACGCATTCATGGCACAAAACTTCACACCATCAATATTTTCTTCCAGTCATCCGTAAATAGGTCACAATTGGGAGAAGCGTCCAGGAGACCATTGAGGGCTTTGAGTGAACGTTTAATATAGATATATAATTTAAAACTTGGTGATGATTTTTATTACATCCTGCGTGGTGCAGAGGATATGATGCGTGCAGCAAAAGTAAGCCTATAATCCGGTTGGGTAGGTATCCAAAGATGCTCTCAAAAATGAGGAGCGACAGTATTAGCTATGTCGACGATTTGAGTGGCATAGAGGTTTAGACGCCGGCGTGCTATGCGTTTGGTCATGGGTTTAATTCCCAGCAGAGTGGGAACTTGAATGATGAATGAATTCTGTTTTGGTCGAGTATGTGTGTTGTTGTCCACTGTGTGTCCAATGTCACCCACGACACAAGGAATCATACATAGCGTAGGGCTATAATTGTGAAACGAAATATTTTATTTTGTTTAAAAAAAACTTACTTGACTTCGAAGGTAAGTTCTTGTATAAGCACGTCACCGTTAGGGGTGACCAGTGGCACTTTGTCGAAGCGAATGATTTTGTCCTGGTAGATGATTCGGCCCGCGCCGGGGGTGAGGACCATCGGTGGAATCCCTGTAACGATGTGTTGGTTTTTATAAAAAGCAATTAAATGAAGATGAAATCAAGCATCTCGACTTTGTTAGTCAATTTTGACAAATTTAATGGCATCGAACCTCTTCAAGAGCAGTGAAAGGATATCCAGCAACTGGTTGCAAAATTCACCATTTCTTCCTTCGTATTGACAACTTACATCTAGGCATCTGCATCTCGATGTTAACTGGATGACAATATAATTTGCGTGCAAGAGATTTAGTTTAGGTTTAGTTGCCCTACTTGAGAACTATGCGGAGGATCCTGGGCTTGTCATCGAAACAGAAATTTAAAATGACGGGTCCTGATGTGCGTGTTCTTGTCTCTTGTGTGTCTATGGTAACTAAACACACACAAGGCAGACAGAAATTTAAAATTACCGGTCCGGATGTGCGTGTTCTTGTCTCTTGTGTGTCTATGGTAACTAAACACACACAAGGCAGACAGAAATTTAAAATTACCGGTCCGGATGTGCGTGTTCTTGTCTCTTGTGTGTCTATGGTACCAACAACACAGGGAATCCTAGTGCGTGTACTATTTCCGGTGTGGGTGTGTGACACACAGGACTGTGAGTCTGTCACAACACAGAGAGTCGTAGCGTGTGGCACTGGCTACGAGTAACGCTTCACACTGACCGTTGCCATTGTGGTTGGCGCGGTCGATCATGGTGCGCGTGTAGTTGCCCCGGTCGACGTCGTCCAGCACCTCGCGCAGCTGCGTGACGCGCGCCGTCAGCCCCGCCAGCTTGCTCAGCTCGCGCCCCGACAGCACCAGCCGCCCGATGCCCTCCGCCATCTTCACCAGCATGCGCCCGTACGTGTAGTAGTGCTGACGGGAACACGTACACACATCACACATACATCACATAAACATAACATTATATAGTATAAGTCGTCGAGACATGACAAAAGCTATGGTTTCGTGGGCATGTATCCGACGTAGTGGGTGACCCCGGGCGATTCAGGAGGGCATAATCAGGTGGATCGGAACTGTACTTGTTATTATTGTAATCGAACACGTCCGCTTCGCGAGTTCTTTTTACCGCGAGATTCCCGCCCGCGGCCTGTGTCATTGTGTCCAAGCATGACCTCTCAAAAGTGACATCGAATAACTCTCATAGCCCCACGTTAGTATACATATACATATATATGTATGTATACAAGAAACACACTCAGACCACCAGGCAAAATCCACCACTGACAGGCTGGTCAATCCCCGGGCTATTAAGCCCTGAAGTATAAGTATTGTATACACAGGGTATGTACTAGGGCTCAGAACGGATACTAGGCCAGAAAATTTAGTTTCATACTTGGGTCAATCTGAGTAATTTTGAACATTTTTGGCAATTTTGAACCACCCTGAAACAATGTTAATGTTAAAACTGCCTTTTTCATTTGTTTGACTACCAAAATTTAACAACAAGCAATAAATTTCCATAGACTGTTTAATGTGTAGGCAGACCCCTCTTTCCCAGTGGGCACTTTGGGCAAGTGCCCAGGGCCCCGCGATCGATAGGGGCACCCCTCAGATCAAATACAAAGTCCCTAGTTCCTGTCAGATCACCAAACGATAACCAATATCTATTACCTTAATGACTGACAACAATAGGGGCCCAATTATACTAATATGCCCAGTAATGCCCAGGGCCTATAATAGGTTAGAGACGGCCCTGTGTGTATTCAAGGTTACCTAAGTTGATCCTACTTTAAAGATAAATTAAACAGTAAATATTTAATAGCTATTTAATGATGTTTATTATTATAATGAGTATTATTTATCCTTTAGTTTGTCTCATTACTATAATGAGTATTTGTATGTGCCATTAACAATTAAATGATGTCATAACATAACATTTCCTTTTAACTAAATATCAAATATGATTTTTTTAATCCATTTTTTTGGTCTTATTATTGGATTTTTTAAAATAAAAACGGCTGAACTAATAAAACATATTATGACATTTTTTTCTTTAATTCTATATCAGTTTTTCAGCTGATGTATTTTCGATCGGTTATTTACAGTGCAGTCAGCATGAACACTCGTCAAACTATTCGTATAGTCAACGTTATTCATCAGTATGTCATATGTCAGTCTGTCTCGCATACTAATGGCTGTTCGACACATATACTATACGTTAGTTCATGGTCAAGGCACAGAAGTTATAGTTGCCGTCACGAGTGGTGAGCAAAACTTTCATTGGTCGGTTTGACATTGCCTGCGCTGCGGTCACACGATTGGTTCGACAAACGTCAGTGCGTCAGTGTGCGTCGTCTATTGGTCCAGCACGTTTTTTCGGCTGCTGTACATTGGCCGAAAGTGTACAATATCCCTACCACTGATATTCTGTGCTCACGACTCATGACGGATACTATACTATACAACTACAACTCAAGTACAAACACATACAGGTATGTACACTGTATACGTACAAATAGAACGGTATTCAACTCACCCTAAACCTATCTTGCTCCGTGCCTACTGTCAGCAAGTTGTGGTCTTTGACGAAGAACGGACGAGACACTGCGTAGAAACCGACTGTGATTGCGATATCTGAAATGATATAGAATAGAGTAAGTTCACCATGTGTCGGGCTATGAATATAATTGGAAATAAAACAATTGCTTGTAGTTAGGGTCGTTTTGTGTTAAGGAGGGCTTAATAAGGGAGGCCTAGAGCATATATTCCAGTGCTGTAACATTGCAGAATGATAAAATCTTGACAACCTCATTGGCGCAGTGGTTAAGTGGTGCGCTGCTCGGAGGGGCCTGGGTTCGATCCACAGCAGAGCAGAGATTTGAATGAAGAATTTGAATTTCTCTTTCAGGGCCTGATTCTGTATTCTGTATGACCATTCACACTCGTATCGTGGCAATGTCGTGTCTTACCCGTGATAAAGTCAAAAAAGGCTTAAAAGTCCAATATCGTGACAATCTATTGTGTGCCTTATAGAACAGACATTCAAGATTCCTTGTCGTGCCGTTCATGAAATGACGTAATGACGGTTTGATGTCACACGATATCGGCACGAAATCTTTTGGGAGTTAGTGAATCAGGGCCCAGGTGTTGTGTTCTTGTCTTGTGTGCGACGTCGGGCGCGGTCGGTACCTGGATGGGTGACCGCTAGTGGCGAATTAAATGCGCGCTTCTGTGCTTCGGACGGTACGTTAAGCCGTCGGCCCCAGTTGTTATCGATACGACAGCAGTCGTTAAACCTTGTGGGAGGCCCTATGGGTGGTTTCAAAACATCAGCGGGTTGTCAGTAGCCCGTTTCTCCACCAATCCGCAACAGCGCGGTGGAGCTCCACGATGCTCCACGCCTTCCCCTGTTGTGGGGAGCGGCCAACACCCAAACGGCCCAACAGTGGGCTAGGCGGGCGATAAAGGCGATAACCAACTTACACTTGGCCACGATGTTGTCAACGAAGCCCATGCACACGCGGAAGTTGAGGAAGTTGCGCAGGTGCCGCGTCAGCTTGTAGAAGCTGGCCAGGATGGTCAACTGCTCCCGATGGTTGCCCTGAACAGGACAAATTAACATACCATTTTGACAGAATTAAAAGAGGTTTGTAGCGGTGATAGCCCCGCGGCTTAGAATTCGACCTCGAATCGAGGGATCCGGGTTCGAATCCCAGCGGCACGCAATGACTGTAAAAAAGCTATGTGCGCATGTGCGCTTTATAAAATTAAATATCACCTGCTGTTACGGTGAAGGAAAACATCGTGAGGAAACCTGCTTGCCTGAGAGTTCACAAAAAAAATGTTCTCAAAGGCATGTGAAGTCCACCAACCCGCATTAGGCCAGCGTGGTGGACTAAAGCCGACATTCTTCTTATTGTGAGAGGAGACCGGACCCTGTAGTGGGTTACTGACAAAAGAGGTTTTACGCTTACCGTTACAGTTACAGCAGGCGATATTTAACTTGCCACGTTCATGCTACTGGAATTGGACCCCGGACCCATCGACTACTACTATCACCGCTTTTTAGTTAAACTAAATCAAATAAAAATTTAATAGGCGGTGGAGGTAGCCCGTCGTAAAGTTGCATGTTGTTCATGCCTAGTGTTTCTGCTGGGGAGGTGTGGTTGCGGGGGGTACTTTATCAACGAACATCTTAGTCCTCGTGAGTAGCAAAGCACCCGCATGCAACTTCATTCCTCATATAGGATATTTTTTTTCTATTGAGGTTGGATGCGGTCTCCGAGTTTGGTGGCGTCTCCGAGCTGCAGTGACCACTCCAGCTCACATTAGGTGGCCTGCATGCCATTTCGCTACTCGATTACTATAAAAAAAGAGGTTATCAATTTTTATGTATGAACTGCAGTATATCCGCAACTTTAGGGTTACTCAACAAATGCAAAATTAGATCACATACAAAATACTACTATCGCATTTTGAAGTAAAGCTAAAACATTTAGATCTAAGTTACTGCTCATATTAAAATTATCGAAATTTTCAAAGTCATCAGGCGATAACTATGGATCTTAGATCACCATCCACATAATGACACTTATTATTATGTTGTTATTTATACCATTATACCATTGTTGTTATTATTATATGTTATTATTTATACCACTGTCTGTAAGTTTTCCTATGAATTGTAAAATAAAATATCCAAAAGTACCATTATGAGTGTTAGCGTTTACGTTCATGATGATAATATTAATTGTTCATAAATAAATATTTTTTAATGTGTAATAGGCACTTAAATATAGGATGCGTATTATATAATATAACAAAATTATACATCGTTATATACTTTAAAACTACATGTATGCTTAATATGCATGGGTAATATGATGCAATAATAAACTTACTTGATAGAACGCGATCTCTTCAGAGTTCGTTATAAGTCTTGAGTTCACATATCTGAATTCTCCTTCTAATTTTTGTTCGTGTACTGTCATTCGGGCTGGAAGAACAGACGCTTTGCATAATTTATATTCTTCATAAATAAACATTATGTGTAGTGGCTGGCTTTAAGTTAGTTTAAGTAGCGCTTAGGTTAAGTTATAACAATTTTCACTTAAAATCTGTCTCCATGACAACTAAGCCTCCCTTACCGTCACACATACATACGAATACCTATTACTTGTTTCACAAGGGTTTCACATGATTTCACAACTTAAATAAATAATAATTTAAAGAACAACTAACGGACAACAAAAAACGTTCTAAAAACATTAAAGAAACACTATAATTTAAGTTTTTGTTCCTAAAAATAGTGTTAATGAAAAATTGGTCATCATTATAGATACATAAAAAACACATAATTACCAGTCGGCCGTCTGAGGTACGTCAAAAACACGCCCGACACCAGGAGGTAGGCCATCATTATGCCTGGCGTCTGAGAAAAAAAGGAATTAGTCAATGTAACATGTATATAAACATTGCATGTAAGTGTTTCACTATACTTTTTCGATCAGTCCGTATACATGCTGGCTACAACCCTTTCATACACGAGTCGGGCATGGGTCTCTCCGCACAACAGGCAAGGTCTAGAACATACTCCACCACGCTGCTCCGATGCGTCTAGGTATATGTATACACAATGATAGGGTATTTCGCACCATGCAAGGAAAAATCCAATATATATTGATAGATTTTGTTAAAAGCAAGTGAAAAATTGTGATTTCTGTTCTGAAAAATGTAGTATACATTTATTATTTCAATTTTAAATTTCAGGATTGTTAATCTGTTTTTCAAATGTCAAAAAAGCTATACGCCATGAATGCTATCGGCGTGACGTCATTAGCAGTGTAAATAAACAATGGAGTCTTTGTTGACCTGTATTTTTATTGATAACTTGTGTTTTCTCAGTTTTCTTGAACACCGCCACGAGACACCAACGATAAGGACTGTAACTCATTTTGTTTTTGCAAATATAACTTTCTTCCTTTATTGAGATGTCATATGAGATGTATTGTTTACACTGCGAGTGACCGTGTTTTCGCGGGGATTTTTGAAATTTAAATTGAAAAGTCTTTTTTTACATAATATTTGTTTGCAAAAATTTTTTTTCCAATTTTTTATAGGTTTTTATGACTTACGAATAGCGTAGATTTCACATCTTCGCAGCATGGCTGCATAGCACATCTCTGGTGGAAAGGCACCCTTAGTCTGATAAAACATAAAGTAACATGTTGATTTATGTACGATACTTACAGAAGGCCCCAAGTTAACCGTCAGTCTGTACAGGTATAGCGATATGTCCAGCATGGGCTTGGTTATGTTGCTGTAGAGATCAATGACGGTGTCGCAGAACTTGTCTATATCAGTGGTCAGCACCTGGTCCGCGTTCGATATCCGGTTGTCTAAGTTCGTCACTTTGTAGTATGTGAATCCTCTGAAAACACGCGAGGTATTCTTTAAGCTGACGTTCTGTGGGTAGCGACCGACGCGACAGACGTGCGTCACTCGCGTCGGCCGCTACATACTTAACTTCAGCCTTATATTAAAAAAACTATAAAAAAGCTCATGCTGATCCGGAGAGGTAATGCTGCCACGGTTCTACCATGCCACAACTATTGGATTTATTCCTTTTTTTAGGCTTTGCGTATTTTAAATCAGTAATAATACTATTAAATATCTTTTTACTAAAAAACACCTGAAACCAACCGTACTATTTAGCGTTACTGTAACTATAATAATACCGAACAATTTTCTCAGCCCGTCTTTCATGGGCGTCACAGACAACAATTTTGGCTAAAATAAATTAAAAAAACATACTGAAACCAACCGTGTCTTATTATAAATCGAACATTTTTTTCAACACGCCTTGGCCGTCACAAAGACAAAAATTTTGACCAAAAAATATAATTTCGATGCAGTAGCATCACAGTAGGTACCTATCATTTAGGCTGCTTTTCTGATAAGACGGCGGGGGAGTGAAAATGGTTAAAAAAAATTTAAAAACCCATAAACAATAACATCCAACTTGAAACATGATCGAAGTACTCTCTGAACTGTTCAGTTGCTACTAATGAAGATTAAGATTATTTATCTAAGCATTGCTAAATTGCTTACAAAAATATTATCAGCATGTTGTGATAACCAGATTACTTTAGTACACAGTAGTCACAGCGACAAACATGTTCTTTGGACTTTGGTTTTTGACTCATCCACAACACATAAATACCTAACTGAAACCAGATAAGAACAAAACACATTGTATCAATTGTCCCATGATTATAAAATCGTGATGATGTAAATATGTGTTTGTGTAAGGGTGTAAAAATTATAAAAATGTCCTTTGCTCTTTAAAATTATAGAATTATCTCTCTAGATTACGTTATCAGTCGCTGTAATCAATTCATCATAATATCATAAACTATTTTATATATATTATGTATTAATCCGAGATTGCTACGACCTTGCCGATAAAATCGATGAAATATATTAAGTATGCACTTTATTCCATGATTCCAATGATGACTTTTGTCGCTTTCATCTGTGACGTCAAATTGCAAATCTATCTATGTATCTAAATAACAATTATTATCTATTTGAATACGATTGATTTAGATTACAAAGGGCTATCGTTTTTTTTTTGCTAAAAACCTCATACATTTTAAGTATGACTAAAGTGAGAGTCCAGACTTAAATTATGTATTTATAAAAAAATTGAAAATATAAATGATGACCATAATTTGATTACGTAACTGTTTATGGAGAAATAACAGATTTTTTATTTGATTTTTTATATTATGTAGATTCTTTATATTTTTATCTTCTGTACATAAGCAATGGCCCGGTCCCTTTCATAATAAAACTGCTCATACGTTAAGTACTACTAGTTTGAGGACATTGATCAACTTCCTGATTTCGTAATTTCGAAGGTTAGTACATTTTTATTTCTAGAACTTAAACACTTACTTCAGGTACTGTTGATACAAGTGTAGAGACAGGTTTGTCCGTAACCTTAGCTTCACTTCCCCTATGCTCCATTTGAGGACATTATTTACTAAGGATATCTGTAATTAATATTACAAAGCAATTTGAATGTATGTACAATATAGTGCCAAGAATTTGCATTGTGAAAATGAAACTTAACTAGGAAAACGAGTAATGTCGAGTATAGAATGTCTGATGAGATGTATTTTGCAAGATAACTGGATCAGATAAATGATGTCGATTATGTGCAACAAGTGCGATTGTGAGAAAAAATAATTTATATATTTTCCGCAACATGATGAGGTATTATATCTATTCATAGTTGGCGTATACTCAGTGCCGGTACTTATTTATATTTCATTCATGTGCACGTACAAAACACACCTACAGCACAAACTATACATAACAATTTTTTGCACCCACGCCTGATGCAACTAAACAGTTCCAAAAAATGGTATCTGCGCAAATAAAGGTCATCGTTAGGTAAAGAATTTCCTAATTATTATAAAGCTAATATTAAGAAAAAGATGCTATTGAAATAGTAACCCACAGACACAGCTGCGTTTGAATTTTGTCGCATCGATTGGTCGTTCGGTTGTGTTTGCGACAGCCAATTAGAACAAGACGTTATACGCCGGAAAGCAACAGTATAATTTCTAGGATTCTACCTCATGTAGAAACAATAAAACATGTTAAAATTTAAATGCTAAGTAATTATAACGCGAATAGATATCACAGTGGAAAACTTTAAGCAGATCTACATATAACCTTGAATTAGTTAAATGAGGTACCTAGTTATTGTTTGTGGTTATTATTTTATTTATTTGAAATGAGTTTTAGTCGAATATTTGCTATTTTGCGATATTTATCGGTTTATAGTCACAGTGTATAGAGATCAAAAGTTCAATCGAGCAATGTTGGACTTTGCCCTGGCCAATAGAAGTAGAATACACAATAAGTATTATGTTGTCTTGATGGTCATAGCAGACATTAATAAGGTGTAACTAATGAACATTCATAACTTTAAAAAAAGTTGAGCAATTTACTTTTTATTTAGAAACGCAACTGTACCAAATCATTATAATATTTTTAAAATAAGGACGGTGTTTAGCTACTACTATAACTAGCTAAAATATTAAACATAAATAAAAAGAAATAAATGAACATCTATTGATAGTCACTTAAATCCTTTTTGTCTGTTTTATTTTTAATACATTTAAATAAATACATAGGAGGATTATTTACGAAATCAGACAGACAAGAAACAGAATCTGGTGCAAATCCGGTCTGATTTTTATTAATTTGCATATTTACTGACCTTTAAGTTTTTGTTTTAACATAAAGTAAATTCCACTTTGTTAGTTGAAGTACGCGTAAACTAAGCATACGCCGATGAACTTTATTTTCGTAGTAATTGATAGTATCATATTTATTTTAACCCGTATTTTGCAAAGGTATAAGTGCACTTGGCGACAATTTTATTATTCCTAAAATTTAATGTCATAATTTATCGATACATACATAAAACCTGACCGGAGTTCCAGCATCCTTCGATATGTTGTGAATACATTTGAATTTACTTAATTTACTGGCTACCAGGCGAACAATGGCAATGTTCTAGGCCTATCCTATTTTAGGCCAATGAGCTTGCAAAAACTTGACATCGACAGCATTATAGAAGAGACATAATGGTTTTGTTATATATTATGAATAGATATGATATAATTATGATGGATGTGGTACCGCCATCGAAGTTTTTTTTTATTTTTGTGGTATATCTAAAAACATTTTTTTTAAATTTCCGAAAACTTCAGAGCTTATTTTTCCTCGGAAACAATGCAAGTGATGTCAATGTAACTTTGAGCCTTACAGAGTATAGCGATATCAATGATGATTCATGTTGAATTGAAAACTTTTCATTTTTCTGTTTAGGTTATTTTATTACACTTACGGCCGCATGAACATTACGTCATTTAACGTAATGTTCATTAACAAACAAATAAAATCGTCTTTATTCGTATTGACATAAGTGTCATCGTTATTTACATAATGAACCATTAACGTTAATGAACGTCTCTGAGTACGGCAGTTAGTCCTCTCCATCCTGTCCTCCACGTTCCTTGTTAACTGCATAGGCTTATTCTTAATGATAAATTTTAATAATATTAAGATTACTTACCAAGGGCATAGCCGTGAAAAATTGCAATAGAAGTTTTTGAAATTCAGGAAGGTTCATTGTGATAATAGATCTGAAAAAGAAAATGAAAGGTTTCGTTAACTTTGATATCTGTTTTATCTTAATAACATAATGATAACTTTACATTAACATCATAGAAGGAAGGCAGTTGTTGGTGTTCCTATGTGAAAGATTAATGTAGCGTCGCTATCGTAGGTTTTAATTTTTCTCATTTAGATGATGCGCTTTTTTGGATTGGTCAGTTAAAAATGTAATTGACATATCGGATCAAAACTTTATTATCCGTTATAATCCACAAAATAAATAATATCGAGCTTTAAAAGGCACATTCCTAACATAAAAGCGAAATAATTTTATTGTGTTTTTTATCTTATTAAAACATTTATTGTAATATTCTTAGCATAAAAAACAAGCTTTAAGAAGAAAATATTTTTTAATATGTTGACTTCTACATAGGAATAACTTTTCCTTGCCTGTGAGGTTTATTATTAATCGCAGGATTACATACCAGTACTTGATAAAAATGATAAAATTAACATAATTTGGCTTATAGCATCCTATGCTACTTTTTTCCAAAATTAATTGTTCACGATTTCTTACACGTGTGTAATTATTTATAATACACTTATCTATTTGTTTCTATTTATACTATTTTATTCAAGTTGATATCTTGAAAAATCTACAGCGATTTATTTCTTTTTGAGATTGGATATAATTGTCTTTTAAGCAGTGACCATAAAACATGCCAGTTAATACCATAATAATCCTATTACCTGGAAGAAATGCTTTCTTAGCAATAAGGCCGCATTATTTGTACATTTGAAGTTTCTTGTATCATGTATTGCTATATGTTTTATGGTGTACAATAAAGAGTTCTGTTGATGTTGTTGTTAAATACTTTCATTTGCTAATTTATAACTAAGTATAAAATAGTATTTAATGTTTGTTGCTCAAAATGGAAGCGGGTCAGAAATCTTCGCAAATGTGTGAATGCGAGAGTAAAACCAAAGGGGGTTTGCATAATATGTTACTTCACACGTATAGATCAGCTGATGTATTCAAAACCGGTTAGATTTTTTGCATCATAAGCATGCAAGACTGTCTGCTTTGCTATTGAAACAATAGAATTCGTATATATATATGTTTGCGACCTAACTTCTTATAACCCACTGGAAGGTCGGGTCTCCCCTTACAACGATAAGGATAATATTATATGCTTTAGTTCATCATATTAGCGGGCTGATAGACTCCACCTGTATTTAAGAACATGATGCAAGCAAGATACTGTTACAGTAGATGGCATTTATTTTGTTAAACGCAAGTGATTGGTGAGTGCGTAATTCTCGATAGGTACCAGACAGTACTTCGAAATTAGAAGTTTGAAATTAAATTTAACTATTTTAATATCGAAACTCGTCAGTATCCGTTTCAGAAATTATACTGTGTTATAGACGAGATTAAATATACTGTGTGTATAACATAACGAGTCTGACCCCTTATGACTTTGATACTTTCTCTCGCTTTCTTCATATTTTAGTTAAAATTATACGTATCATGTATTTATTATTGACCCAGACCTAAGACGAGAGTGCCGGACGAAACTCGCGTGCTCGAGATTCCTCTATAAAGTACTCAAAGGCATGTAAAGTACAACAAACCGCAAAGTCCACTACTTTGCGGGTTGTTGTACTAAGGCCTACATTCTTCTCATTGTGACAGGGGCCCCAAAGTGTTGGGGCCCCTGTCACAATGAGGGGTTTACTCTAGGGAGAGTAGGTCGCTAAAAGACTACAGACCCTCAGACAAGTTTAGTGAAGTTACCATTATTACACGCTTTTTATTAGCTTCACCTGTATGTTTGTTTGTAACCGACTCCTTTGGGCGCATTTGACCCACTTTAAACTGCCAGATTTCGTTCAAACTTTGTAGATTTATCGAGGACCGATGACAATACACTAATTTGATAAAAGTATTCCATTTTTCAATTTGCAAAATTAGATTATTTTTATAATTTTGAAATTTAAATTTTTTACAATAAATTTTTTTTTTTAATTGATAGTCTTTTAAATTGATAGTTGATAGTCTGAGTTATAAATTTATAAAAATGAAAAATTTTAATTTTCACCAACATAGATGATTAATTACAAATTAATTAATTTGTTGAAGACTAGATTTCATTTACATGGTTGTAAAGAAGAATATTCAAAGTTTATATTAAAACCATAATATCCTGTTATAGTTTGTATTAAATTACTAAAAAAAGTTATATAAATCGAACTAAAAAGTGGAAAATAAATATAGTAAAAAAATAAAAAACACGCTTTATAGCATGTGAAACTAAAAAAGAAAACTAAAATATAGCATGAAACAGCGTCGGACGCTCGATACTTGTACGAATAATATGGCACAAAGCACCCACGCTTTTTTCACAATACTACTAGTATTTTTCGTGGAAGATTACTTGCTTTTTTTGGTTAAAAATAAGATATTTAGTTTTGGTGGTCGTTTAACCTGAACTTTACATGAACCTGAATAGATTTGTTAGCATACAATGAGCAAACATTAATTGATTTAATTGATTCTAATGTTCGAACAGTTTAGAACACAGTTTTATACAGTTGTTATAAAATACGAATTTTTGGTCATAAAAAATGGCTACAAATGATTTGTACACATATTTAGAGTATTTTAATATACTGTAATTAAATAAATTTTAGGCAACGATGCAATTGAAAAGAAATATTAAATCCGGAAATCTACATCAACATTTAATAAAAATGTTTTAACTGTTTTAATACTGACACATCAACTTGTTTTGAATTACAGATTAGCATCAGAGTATTTCTACCAGTCATTGTAAATCATGCTGCATTGTATTCAGAAGTGTTAAAACAGTTAAATTTAGTGTGGGCATTAGGGTTTTAAAGCCAATATAAAGTGTACATAAAATAGTATAAATTGCCTTGTAAAATTTTCAAAAACTTAAAAAATTCTTTCTTCAGTTAGTTTGGAAATTTAATTCACTGTAATAGTAGAACACAGTTAAGTCTAAAGTTCCATGGACAACTAAAACTTTAATATAATCCTTCCTTCCTTCCTTTCAGCCCTTAGTAGTCCACTGCTGGACATGGGCCTCCCCTAATCGACGCCACTCCGCCCGGTCCTGGGCCCTCTGAAACCAACGATTTCCCGCTGTCTTCTTCAGGTCATCAGTCCACCTGGTCGGAGGGCGGCCTGTACTCCTTTTGCCTAAACGTGGTCGCCATTCGAGGACCTTTTTTCCCCATCGGTTGTCAGTCCTGCGAACGATGTGGCCAGCCCATTGCCACTTTAATTTGCAAATTTTGAGAGCTATGTCGGTCACCTTCGTTCTTCTACGGATTTCATCATTTCTGATTCTGTCTCGTAGAGAAATACCAAGCATAGCTCTCTCCATTGCCCTCTGGGCGACTCTGAGCTTGTGGACTAGGCTCACAGTAAAGGACCACGTCTCGGCACCGTAGGTCATCACTGGCAACACACATTGCTCAAAAACTTTCGACTTCAGGCACTGAGGTATATCGGACGTCAAGATGTGTCGTTAATATAATATTATTGGGTTATTATATTCTTTATGGTTAATTATGCATGCACAAATGATAAAAAAAAAACTAAAACAGAAAAAAGTTAAAAAAGATTACTTAGTAAAAACAAAAACATTAGTAAAATAATTTATGCTACTTTTTACATGATTTTTTATATTATCACTAATAATTTAACATCATTTACAGTTAAATAATGTTTGCAATTTGCAAGATAATATCTAAAATTCAATTTAGAGATTTTTTAATCAGGCCTTAATGACATAATAGTCATCCTTAATCATGTGTAATTTCTTCCTATTAACATGTTTAGTGTCCTGTCAATTTTCATGGGAGCTTTAGCAATGTCAAAGTAATAAATTGTACATCTGAAAAGCATTAGATATAGCATCTAATAGACAATATAGGAAGAGAAAATTAAAGTTAAGTATGGAAACCAGGATACATAAGAATACTAGAAATGTCATACACATTCTTATGCTAGTCATCTTGAATCATTACTGGTATGTGGGTGTAGAATAAAAATATACTGTTTTGTTTGAAATATACAATGTATTTGGTATTTCTATAACACAGTCATGAATGTTGAAATATATTAATTTGGTTTTCAAATTACTAATAGCCTAGAAAGTGTTGACCCCCACAGGGGTACCAACATAAAAACCTAAGATATTTTAACTTTATTCCTTAACACAGCCTTTCAAACCAAAATATGCTTGTTGTATTATGTTTCATTACCTGTATTTTTGGTGTACAATAAGGAGTAATGTTGTTGTTTATTTTAATAATACAAGATAAGCTAATACAGTATGAAATTAATGCAGTATCTATCATCTTATCTATATTGTAAGTAAAAATGATGCAGAAAGATTCCATAAACATAGTTAAGTAAAAATTATGTAGTGTACTCACCCTTCAATTAAAGTAGTGTGCTGTATCAACCATAGATCACACATGGTCCTTGAGATCAGAGACAAAGCTATCAGCACCATGAAGCCACTCTCTTTGGTCCAGAGGCCTGGTATCATGATCTTCCATAGTGCCTTCAGCTCTCTAAAGAACTGGGCATCTACAGCTGCTCTTGGAGACTTTCTGTCTTTCTCTTTGATCATATACTGTACTCTTTCTTCAGGGGACAGTTGACTGGGCCTCACATTTTTGGTTTTACTGAAAAATTTACAAGCTTCAGTTCATTCAGATACAACTAGCAGTTTGTTGTAGCAGTAAGGTGGCACTCAGGGTAAACTTGCTGCCTCTTAATCCATCTAAAGCAGCATGCCCTTCATGTCTTGTGTTTCTATTTGGGAGGTCTGGCTACTGGAGATACTTATTTGAAGCAAACATCTTATCGTCTCATTAGTAGCAACATATCCACAAACAATATCGGATAGGATTCCTGTCCTATTTGAAGTAAGACATGGTTGTCTTAGGGTGCAGTGCCCACTTAAGACAATAAGCCTTCACCAATACAAACTGCAACAGCATGGTGGGGACCTGTTCCCAATAAAGAGACACCCATACTGCGATAAAAAGGGTTGCAATCAGGTAAAATTAATTAAATTGTTGTTTTTATATGGGAATAATTGGAAAGCATTGAATTATGTCACAAGATATAGTAATAGTGTAACGCGATAAGTAAAGATAAGAAGTTGGGATTTTTGTAATCATTGTCTGATGTAAATAATTTGTATAACATTAAAATATAATACCAATTATCGACTGCATTACAAAGAGTTAGAACTATAGAGAATGACTTTATTATTCGCAATAGTACTTTATCGTAAGACCAATACTTCTAATCAGTCGTTATACCAATAATCAATAAGGTAATAGCAAAACACACTAACCTTGACTTTATAGCATTCCTTATTAACCAAGCACTTAACGTTGCGCTAGCCGCTAACGCAATTTTAACATCTGTCCTTGAGGTGATTTTACTAAAGTTCGGAGCCATGGTTAAAGATCTAAAATTTTATTGTGATACAATTTCGCTACAATTAACCTATACAAGGCTCAATAAACACATGATAGCACATTCGCACCACACCACTTCACACCACGGACACTAAAACTTGATTGTGATTAGAGAACTACTTTGCGAGAAAGAAATTAATCGTTTAATAATTCAAATAAAATTAAACAGAAACAGTGTCTGTCTTCTTGATTGCGCTGAATTAAAATATTGATTAATTAAATGAACACAACACTGACAGTACTGACACTGACAGAAAGACTGACAGAGTGTCGTACACTGACTTGACTGACTGACGGATTGAAAGAAAACATAGACAACGCAAGGCAATTACGTGTTGTGGCGTGTCGTGAGTGAGTCGTGACGCGCCCGAAACGCGAGTCAATTTTATAAGAACTCGACACGACACGACACCGGCCGGAAGACACCTATTTCCGGCCTTTACCCACCTGCCAAAATGGACCACTTAGGCCGGCAACACATTTACGTGTCGTGGCGTATCGTGACGCGCCAGAAACACATCGGTTTCAATACATTTCGGCCTAAATGTATCAAACCGATGTACTTCTGGCGCGTCACGACATGCCACGACACGTAAACGCTTCCGACTTAAGGTACTTAGAGATAATTATTTACTTTTATGTTAAAACAAAATTATATTCAGTCTTGTAAATATATGTTTATTTAAAAAAAAATGTAAACGTAATAGGTACTAGGGATGAAAGAAAGAAAAAAAAGAAGTATTAAGTTTCATTTTTTTATTCATCAACAGTACTTGATCCTTGGGGAATGTTTAAAACATTGTTACATAGTAACTACCTACATTAACAATAATTTATTTATACTATATGCCTAGACTTAAATTTAGAATATTGAGATCAATCGCTTTGGCTAACTAGCCAAATAACTTTCACGATTTAGATTAGTCAACTTCCTCGACGGTGGGGCCCATGTTGTGCGTCGCGTACTGCTGCTGCGCCTGGCGGCAGTTGGTCGGTTGCTGTTGTTGCTGCGATTGGCCCTGCCGGTGCAGCTTGGTCATGAGCGGCTGGCAGGCGCGCTGCAGCTCCTGCAGGCGGTGTTCGATCTCCTCGCGCTCGGCCAGCGTGTTGTTGTCGAGCCACTGCAGCGCGGCGTCGCACTCGCGCCGCGCCGCGTCCCTGTCCGCCGCGCTCAGCCGCTCGCCCGCCTCGTCCAGCGCTTGCCGCACGTTGAACGCGTACGCCTCCAGCTGGTTGCGCGCCGCCACTCGCGCGCGCTGCCGCTCGTCCTCCTCCGCGTAGCGCTCCGCCTCCGCCACCATCCGCTCGATCTCGCTCGGGGACAGGCGCCCCTTGTCGTTCTCGATCACGATGTTGCGGCTGCGCCCGGTGCTGCTCTCCTTGGCGGACACGTTGAGGATGCCGTTCGCGTCCAGGTCGAACGTCACGTCGATCTGCGGCACGCCGCGCGGCGCCGGCGGGATGCCGGTCAGGTCAAAGCGGCCGAGCAGGTTGTTGTCCTTCGTCATGGCGCGCTCGCCCTCGTACACCTGCACGGTGACGGCCGGCTGGTTGTCCGCGTACGTGGTGAACGTCTGCGACTGTCTGCACGGGATCTTGGCGTTGCGCTGGACGATCTTGGTCATCACTCCGCCGGCGGTCTCGATGCCGAGCGACAGCGGGGCGACGTCCACCAGCAGCACGTCCTGGATCTTCGCGTGTTGTTCGCCGCTCAGGATGGCCGCCTGCACCGCGGCGCCGTACGCCACCGCCTCGTCGGGGTTGATGGACAGGTTGAGCTTCTTGCCGCAGAAGAAGTTCTGCAGCATGCTCTGGATCTTGGGGATGCGCGTCGAGCCGCCGACCAGGACGACGTCGTGGATGGAGCTCTTGTCCATCTTGGCGTCCTGGAGCGCCTTCTCGACGGGCTCGAGGGTCCCGCGGAACAGGTCGGCGTTGAGTTCCTCGAAGCGCGCGCGGGACACGCGGGTGTAGAAGTCCATGCCCTCGTAGAGCGCGTCGATCTCGATGGTGGCCTCCGTGCTGGAGGAGAGCGTGCGCTTGGCGCGCTCGGCGGCCGTGCGCAGGCGGCGCAGGGCGCGAGGGTTGCCGCGGAGGTCCTTCCGGTACTTGCGCTTGAACTCCTCCGCGAGATGGTTGACGAGCCGGTTGTCGAAGTCCTCGCCGCCGAGATGCGTGTCGCCGGCCGTGGCCTTCACCTCGAACAGCGAGCCCTCGTCGATGGTCAGGATGGACACGTCGAAGGTGCCGCCTCCCAGGTCGAAGATGAGCACGTTGCGCTCGCCCTTGAGGTTCTTGTCGAGGCCGTACGCCAGCGCGGCGGCCGTGGGCTCGTTGATGATGCGCAGCACGTTCAGGCCCGCGATGGCGCCGGCGTCCTTGGTGGCCTGTCGCTGCGAGTCGTTGAAGTACGCCGGCACCGTGATGACGGCGTCCCGCACGCCGGTGCCCAGGTACGCCTCGGCGGTCTCCTTCATCTTGGCCAGCACCATGCTGCTGATCTCCTCCGGCGCGAACCTCTTGCTCTCACCCTTGTACTCCACTTGGATTTTTGGCTTGCCGCAGTCGCTGACGACTTTGAAGGGCCAGTGCTTCATATCCTGTTGAATCTTCGGATCGTCGAACTTGCGACCGATGAGCCGTTTCGCATCGAACACGGTGTTGTTGGGGTTGAGGGCCACTTGGTTCTTCGCCGCATCGCCTATCAGGCGCTCCGAGTCCGTGAAGGCCACGTACGACGGTGTGGTTCTGTTGCCTTGGTCGTTGGCGATGATCTCCACGTTGCCATGTTGCCAAACTCCGACGCAGGAGTATGTGGTTCCCAGATCGATTCCAATAGCTGGCATTTTGTCTGTCTTCTTCTTCTTTTGCTCAAAGTACTAGTAAAACACTCGGTAATCGTAGATTCGTTGCTTAGTTGTTGGCGTTTCCACCGAAACTCTTCTCCTCTCTTCGCTTCGCTTGTTTGTATTTTCAAAACTGAATGCCTTGCCGCACTTTCCTCCCGTATTTATACCCGACGAAACTGACGAATCGCAGTCGAGAATTTTCTAGAGCAGTCTCGCAACTGACCAATCCGGACTCATTCTGGGGTCGAAT
Organism: Erynnis tages; assembly: GCA_905147235.1. Taxonomy (NCBI): domain Eukaryota; kingdom Metazoa; phylum Arthropoda; class Insecta; order Lepidoptera; family Hesperiidae; genus Erynnis; species Erynnis tages. The sequence continues at coordinate 2,799,442 of LR990076.1, forward strand.
TTTCCCGAAAAATTACTAAGGCAATCGTGTTTGAGATAAGGGCAGAAAGATTTTACGTTATAAGATATCACTGTTGTAAGAAAGAGACAACTATAGAATTATGGTGCTTGCTAGAGCGCTCCAACAACTAACCAATCCGGAATCATTCTGGGGTCGAATGTTCCCGAAAAATCTACTAGAGCAGTCGTGTTTGAGATAAGGGCAGACATATAAATTTAGGTATACTTCACTTTTGTAAGAAAGAGACAACTATAGAATTATAGCGCTTGAGTTAAGAGAGTTGCCAGGGTAACGAATTTACAATTTATAAGGGTCTTGAGTGAGACGTATATAATTGACCATTATATTTTATGTGTTATTCTCCTATAGGTGGGTAAATTGTAGTTTTACGTATAATTTCTTTAAGCATAGTAAATAAATTAAGCATAATCCAATAAAGATTCTGATTAATTATTTATGTATGATAGATATGATGTTATGAATAAATGATTATTTGTAGCCTACAAATAATTGTAGGTATCTAAATTGTAGGTACCTATCGCCCCCGATTATATCTATAATAATATAGGTATGCAATTATACAAATAAATGTTTAATTAAAATTTTGATTTATTTATTTAATTTTGAATGTACCCACATAGACCTTGCAGTATAAATTATCAAGTAGCTGGTTCTATAAAGTTACTGCTTATTTCTAAAGCAAAAAAACTCGTAACTTGCTATCAAACAATTGCTGTAAGACAAGTAAGATCTGACGGAGTTTCAACGAACAGATTTGTGGTAGACCATAGGCTGCAGTGACTTAGCGTTACAGGACTTACTTTTGTAAGAAACGCAAAAATTACTGCACCCAGGTTGTTTCATAACACTAAAATAATATATTTAAGGGTAAATGGAAGCATAAAGCTGGTATCCCAGTATTGATTTCGTGACTCTCTTTTGTTCTACCTGCTCTGTTTCTTTCTAACTTAGACTAGGGGACAGCTACGTATAAAGCTTAAACGTTATAAAATTTACAGTAATGGGCATTTTAATAATAAAATGATACACAACGTATCTAACTTCATTATAGAAAAACCATCAAACATTATTTAAGCATTTTATTGAAATTCAATACAATAGTTCAATATCATAGCAAATTTCAATAAAATAGTAGTAGTAGTGGTAGCTTAATTAATTATTAAGAAGTTAATTCGAAAATGTTCGATATTTTATGATAATATTCATCATAAATGTTGTTTTATCAATAAGATTAACGTTTTCACTTTTTAAGTGCTCAGTGAAACATTAATAAAACCTATTAAATTAAATAAATTAAGTTTAAAGTAAAAGATGTAAATGCAATCTTATGTCCAATTTGACTTTTCCTATTACATTTTTATTTTTTTGCTATTGCTATTTGTCAATTTAACTGATAGCTAATTAGCAGCAAACACAACGTTTTTTTAAAGCAATACCAAAAATGAAACATAAAATCTAAAGTGCTAATTAATTTAAGTATGAAATAATTCTTGAGCGAAGCTCTTTTACTATTATCGTACCCTGGACTAGACTATACAAATATACTATACTATATTTGTTGAAAATTCTGCAGATATTTGTTGTTTCGCTTACACTCTAGACGCTCCTTATATTTTGTCTCATACTGCGGTATGGAAATTTCCCGAACAGTATAATACTTTTAATTTCAAAAGACATTTGTATAAAGCAATGCGGTAATATGACGGACCTATCCTATTTGTGCGGTTTGTAACTATGCAGAGGCAGTGAAGATATCAGAAACATGTTACGATATAGAATATCACTGTTGTTAGAAAGAGATAGTGATATTGTTATCAACAAGGCGTTAAAAGTAGGTAAATGGAGCTGCCAGTGTTATAAATTTACAAATTTTTAGGGTCGAATTTGAAAATGTACCTAATATCTAATGTTTTACTTTATTGTTTGCATGCAATCAGTGTAATACAACATTAGATACGTAAGTGAACGAAATTTCAGGGAAGGAGGCGCTATGACCTTTTCGGAACTACACCCTATTTTTGTAACAATAGTACATTTTACTAATTATAAATCACTAAAGGCATGGGCCTTAGCGCTCCATAACGCACACGACTTGCGATGTCTTAATATTATGTATCACTACAAAATTTTTACTAATACCCTCACCTAATGATAATACCTACGCTAATTGGCTTTTAAATTATAATTTTGTTATTTTCTTTGCAAGTGATTGTTATGTAATCTTTAAAGAAAATAAATGATTTCAATTCAATTCAGAATGAATAAGTAACTATTTAGGCCACTAGTTTTAGACATCGGGTCTAAAAACTGTTTGAGCCCACTTGAGCAATAAATATTTTTATTAAGGCACAATATCCAGGTATTCAGGAGATAATAAACTTTAGAAAATACCTTTGGTAACACTTAAGACTTAAATTATGTAACTCATTTACATATTATTAAAATCATGCAACATATTTCTGAATAACAATTGACAACGAAGACGTAATACAGAAATATGTTGTAAAACTGCTAAGATTGGTATCCATCGCATCGAAATTGCGACTTGCCCGTAAACACGTAATTAAGTAATTTCTTGTTTTGTGCTATAAACCCTTAACTAGCCCCTTTATTACCTTTTAAAATGTAATCCGCCTGAAAAATGTATTAACCTTAATTTTTGAGGGTAAATGGAAGCGTGAGTTGGTATCCCAGTATTGATTTTGTTGCTCTCTCGCTCTGTGTCCTCTCTTTCTTTATGTTATAGACCAGGGACAAGCAAAGTTTATATTATATTGTTATAAATGAAAACTTTAATAATGTAACAAGCATAAATTAAATAAACTAGTGTTGCATAATCTTAATATGTTTGTGTATACTACACAAATAAATTTTCCACGATTTCCGCAGTTTTGTATGACTGTGTTCGGCAAGAAACGGATCAAATTCACTTATCAGTTCTAAGCATTTCATTCAATTCTCATTATTTTGGCATCCGAATGTCTCATTATCAGCACGAAAAGCAAGACCTCTTGAAGCTAAAAATGTCACTACTGCAACAATAATTCTCCTAAGGACATTTTTCCAATAGCTAATTTCTGTAGTATGTTAGGACAACTCACTATCAATTCGTCCAGTAGTTTTTTTTCTTGTAACACAATTCATCATAGAGTGCCTATGTTGGAAATTATTCTCATACTCCATCAATAAGTTACATATATGTTTCCAATCCTTATAATTATCCATTTGGAGAGATTTACTTATTCCTCAAATTAATATTCAGCGATATTGTTATCTTGAGGTAGTTGAGGTGATGATGATGAAGAATTCTCCAAATTATTTGTTTCTTCCACCGTAAAACACGAAGTAAGCTTAGGAAGTTTTCCCGTTATTTCTTTTTCAGCTGTACCTTCTCTTTTGTAAACCACTTAAATAAGTTATATTCGACATAAGTAATGAAATAATATTTAAACGAACAAATCAAAACTTCTATTCATCTTACCCAAATAATATTTAACAAAATTAAATCACGTTACTTCTGTCCAACTGAAAGTTTATACATCATCCGGGGATTCCCCCAACCATAGTCAAAGTCGAGATTTATTTATGGCGGCTTGACTTTGGCATCGAAGTGGTTTGCATAAATGATCGTTAGATGGTGTGCTTAGTAAATTAGGTAGGATGCGTTAAGAAATATCATTATATTATGTAAATTTTGAAATTACTGGATAACTGAATAAAAAATCAAATAGGTAACTTGAAAATAGACATTATAGACTTTAGATTTTAACTTAAATGGTAAGTTATAGCGGTGTTCGAATCACTCAAATTATTCATATAATTATAAATGTATTGATTTGAATAAATCTGAAAATGATCGACGTTCGTGCAACGTGAAAAATGCAATGCGCCCATAATATTTTGATACTAAATGTGAGAGAAATAGTCGGTCCTTCAAGGCCCTCCTAGGATGAGGGCCCTGGGCACTGGCCCCGAATGCCCTTACGGTAAAGACGGTATTGATTAGACCTGTTGATGAATGAAATGGTGCAAGGAAATTTACCTAGGTATGGACTTAAGTACTTAGCTCACTAACAGCAGTTTTAATTTTAGCACAGTTTTGATTTAATTTATTTTTTATGCACACACAGTAAAAATACATAAGAATGAAAAATAACTAGAACAGTTTGTACAAGGGCATTACTTATTCCACATAGAAATATCTTCCAGTAGACCCACTGGTGGAAAATTAATTTAGTGAAGGCAAACTTAGTGCGTACTTAAATACTGTCAAATTTAAGTTATGTTTAGTAAGTAGGATGATATATTTAATTTAGATATTGTACCCCGGACTAGGCTATACATTGTAGAACTCCCACCTGCGCCACACTGTTTTAAACAAGCGTCCAACAGAGGTCACCTTGGTGGAAGGCTTGTGGAGCCCACGGTTGGTGTTTGCGGCCACACTTGTTTACAACAAAGCCCCCACCTCAGTGTGTTGTCGACTCTCTGGTTGGAAGCACGCTAATGCAATATGGCTTTAGCCATCTAAACTTCCAAAAAGTTGGTGTGGCATTAACAATCATTTCCGCCGGTGAAAAGAAAAAAGAAAAAAATATGGATGAAATAATAATTAATTAATAATCATAATAATTTAATAATTATGATTTTGCCAGTAACCCGTTAATGACCCACTACAGGGTCGGGTCTCCTTCTCGCAATGAGAGGGATGTAGGCGTTAGTCCACCACGCTGGCCTACTGCGGGTTGGTGGACTTCACATACCTTTGAGATTTTTTTTTGTGAACTCCCAGGCATGCAGGTTTCCTCACGATGTTTTCCTTCACCATAACAGCAGATGATATTTAATTATATAAAGCGCACATAACTTTTTTACAGTCATTGGTGCATGCCACTGGGATTCGAACCCGGACCCCTCGATTCGAGGTCAAATTCTAAGCCACTGGGCTATCACCGCAATAATTATAATTTAATAATAATATAATTTCTTTTTCACGAGACGTCATTTTGCATACATAGAACGACACGTGCGCACGCAACGGTTGCCGCTTCGAACTGCCCTAGCGCGGTTTACAACAAGCGTTTACACTGTGGAAATCGTGTTTACAACGGCGGCATCCACAAGCGGTTGGTGGGCCGCGACCGTCCACAGAGGTTGTTGAAGGTCAAACGAATTTTTGTTGCAAACAAGCGTTTACACTGTTGCAAACCGCCGGTGGAGACCGATGTGGAGGCCTTGTTTTAAACAGTGTGGCTGGCCCATCCGTTGAAAATTCTGCAGATAATGTGCTGTTTCTTTCGCACTCTAAACGTTCCATATTCTTTATCTCATACTGTGGTATGGAACGTTCTAGAACAGTATAATACCACCAAATCTAAAAGTAGTTGGATCAATGCATGCGCTGTTGAACGATTGGCCCGTTTTATTTATTCGGATTGCAACTATGCAGAGGCAATGCGGCAAGCGCTCTCCGGCCTTAAAAGGCCCCACAATTCTCACCGCCCCACTATTCCTCTTCAACCAGTCAAGTCGTTCAGTCGTTACGTTACAAACAACTCCATATTAATCCATATTCCAAAAGATCAGGCCAGGTTGGGCTTATGGCTTATATACCTATATAAATGTTAAAAATGTTAAAAGATTCAATGTTTCTTCAAAACAAAATGTTAAATAAAACCAAAAACGAAGAGAAATCAAGAAGGTGGTTGCAAGAAACGTGAAAACAAAATGGCGGAGTCATCGATCGGTTGACGTGTCCAGGCTATTCCATAAAGACGGTTCAAGATCATCAGCGGCGGAATGTAAGGTGCGTACAGTTTAATTTTTTGCCATAATCCTTTTTTTCATAGGTTTCTAGACGAGGCGAGGTGTCATGGATGCGGAGCAGCTGGAATTTTTTACTGCGTCATTGGTTGACCTTCAAATCCGGCGGCCATTTTGATTATTCATTTGTCCTAACTAAATTTGTGTTTGTTTGATCTAGCGTCATCAACAGCTGTGTCGCGTCGAGTATTGTATTTTATAACATTTATTTTTGATTCGATTATTCATAAAAGGTTGATTAATTGCGTCGAACGTGCTCTTTAATTTAACGTGCAACTAATTAAATTATAGGTAGTACCTACCTATGATTAATACGTCATTAAAATAGTATCAATCATTTTTCATAATTTCACGATGTTATAAAATTATAAAGTGGTCGATGAACAAAAATACCGAATTATTATCTCGTAGTAGCATTAAGACTTCCTAACTCCTAAACGGAAAGTTGAACAAAATTAAGAATAACCTTAATTTTGTATACGTTATGTTGGATGTCATAGGTACCTACTTTTGCACATTGTTGTGAAATTGATAATATGGTGAAATATGGAGAAATAAGTGTTGACGATATATTTTATCACTTATCTAAGTTTATAGAGTGAATTGTTTATGATCATTAAATACACATAGATAAGAACTAAAAATAAACAAACAAACTATCAGATACCAATGAGAGAAGCATTTTGAGAATGATGTATTGAGTAACTTTTAAATACATAGGCACAATTTGGCTCAATCTCACAATTTTAAAGTTGAACAAAAAAAATATTTTATTATTACTTACCTACTGGTTATCAAAGGATGCTTTTACCAAAAGTAATTATCCAAGAAACTAGGTAATGTGTTTGGATTTCTATAGGATATTAATTCTGGTATTTTATTATCTAATATCGTCATTAACATGTTATTGAAAATATTACCTATGACCAGGAATGACTTGCATGAGGTCTACTACCTACTGATGATGACTACTGATATCATTAGGTACCTATAGTAGGTGAAACACAATGACTTATTCAACTTATAATATATTTTTGTGATATATTTTATGTTGCAACGGTACAGACAGAATCAATGATTTGATAGAATATTTTATCATCAGTATTCGTTGAAGTATACAAATAATTAATGATCATTATAAGTAGTAAAGTTATTATCGATTAGTTAGTTCCAAGAAAATCATTAGCATTTCTGTCGTTAGTGACTTCTTGTCATATTCCATTAATATTTTCATCAGCATGTTACACATTTGATAATAAGCTTGAAATTTTTAGATAGAATTAAAATTGATACATTTGGTGAAGTCGAAACTGTAAATACATTTTCGATCGTCGTTAAAACGTATAATTTTATTTTTTATGTATTTTAAGGTGCTATAAATGTATTTATTTATATTACAGGAAGTAATGCATATTTTCGTGTACTAATTCGATTATTAACCCTTGTTCTACAGACACCGTTTAAAAATCGTGATCAACATACGCGTCGCGCCACTGGCAGGTCTAAGTCATGGAGTTACGATAGTTACTCTATATCGGTGCTCAGCGCGGCATAGCCCTGTGCGTTACAAGCTAAAAGGGTCTACGTTTCCGTCAGCAATAGACAAATATATCCCCCGATGGGTATTTTTGTCTATTACTAAGGTATTGAATTTCAAAATAGTATTACTTTACTCTAACAATACATCTATCTATAAACTAACTGCATTGTTAAGTCCACCTACTTGTTAATCTGTTTTCGTAATTACGAAAACTTCTGCAATATTTTTTTAATCCAGAGAGAGTTCTCTAAGATCTTATGCGTTGCCATAATAATAGTTTAGGCGGCATAATTGTACATCAAAAGGTCGACTCTGGTACCTTTTGTTTAAATTTTTTGGCGGTGGTGTGTGATTTATCATTAAAATAGTTGATCAACTTTCGAAAATCTTCAGCTTTCTGTAATGAATCTCGCATTGATTTTCAGATGTTTGTTTAGGTGCGTTGGAGCGACAGGCAGGCTTGTTCGTAGACGTAAGGGCCAGTTTCGTTACGCAGCAGGGTTTTGAGGTCGTGTTGAGTCTTGAATGCTTAGACTAAATATAACATTATTAGAGGTTAATGTAAACAAACCTAAAAACAATATTGTGAAGAGATTAAACTGAAATTTATTGCTCGTTTCCTTTATTTTATTTTACAAATGAAGCTCACGCTTCGAATGGTGTTCTTATTTTTATCTTTAGGTGAATATCAACTGCAGAATTTAACTTCAAACCTTAAAGGGTCTACGGTGGCAAGGCAGAAATTTACTTCTTTATAGGTAGGCAAATGGCGTAATTAGCGTTAGGTATCTATAATAATGATTATTAAGAGATACTCTACTCGGCAAACCTGCGGAAACCTGTGGACGAACGATAGGACACTTAATCGGTTGAGAAGATAATATCTTGAGAAATGACTTAGGTGTAAAAATATTATAAAATTATTAGAATATGTTGGTATGGGCAATAAATCTTAATAAAATAAGTTATCAGTCTTATAGGTGATAACGCGGCAAATAGAAAAACTAACTAGGAATAAAAAAACAAAAATAGAAGTAAAACATTTGAAATCAGGTAAAAATCAATAATATCTATAATAGAAACGACGAGCGTTTGTGGTTTCAGTTCAAAGTATAATATTAAGAATAATGATTAAAGAAAAGTTGTTCTGTGTGTTTATAGTAGGTACGTATTTATTTTGTTGTTCAGTGAGAATGCATTTTTTATAACATTACGACAATGAGAGGCATTGTGGTTAATTATGACATAATAACTATGGAAAGATAAAATAATATTAAATAGGAAAGGCCATTACGAATCATTACAAAAAAAAATTCAAATAGCTACGTCGTACTTATAACATTAATTATTTAGAAAACCTTATTACCAACGTTTGGTGTTAGGTTTAATACTTTACTTCCCTAGCCTTTGTTAGGTAAGTTCAAAGAATTTAAAAGTTAAGATTAAATGTTGGTCATTACAAATTCGTTATCATTTATCTCATTCATGAAAAATTAAAAAGGTATAATTAAAAGCAAATTTAGGTATAATTTAAAGCAAATATGTTAATTAAATTTACTGGTAATAAAAAAGCGAATTAAAGTTTGATTGAATTGCAGAGTGTAACTCAGGGTAACTTAGGGTTAAAATAGGACATCATTGTAAATCCAATGTATTAAACCCAATATATTAATGTTAATAATAAGAATAGTATTTACTTTATAATCGTACAGGAAGTTTCATTAATTTAATATAAATTAATATCGGTACAAGGAGTCTCGACAAGTGAATAAAACTTAGTCATATCTATATAGACAATTTTTTGATGACTACATACGACTGAAGTTTGTGAAACAAGAAGTTCTTTTTATATCTGTCTGTATAGGATGAATTAGGAGGATATCTACCATAAGGTTCATCATAAATCAGGATTTCAGTATGTTTATTTTTAGTATTTTTTGGATCTGAGTATCGTGAATTAGGTAACTTAGCTGTGGCATCTGCCACTTAGCTAAAATTTATAAATACACAACAATAATGTACATAAGTAGATAAAACCCTATCGCAATCATTTTATTGATTGTTTTCCAGCATCTAGAAATATTGGTTTGTCGTACACGTAAGAATGGTCATAATTTTTAAATTTTAATGGGAGTCATATTATGTGTCATTTTTTTTATTAGATTTAAATAAACTACGGCATAGATTTGTATCTGTTTTCGTATTAACTATAGTTTTTATGGTTTTTATTGGAATGTAAAAAATAATAAAGGAGAAACAAAAAAGTAAAATTTTAAAAGCTACACGTTATTAAAAATGTTGTTCTGCATTCTACATGCATCTATATTATAAACACTAAATTTTAATAATATTGTATTACGAGTATTTTGAAAACATAGGGTAGTTTTTGAATTATAAGTTATTTATTTTAGTAAAATAGAAGAATCCTTTGAGAATAAAAGAAGATAGCTTTACATACTCAAAACGTATTTTCTAAAGCATTTTGCGATAATTTGCGGTATCAGTGAAAAAGTTATCTTGCAGTCGAGTACCTACGGATGACGTCACAATAACAATACTTAAGTTTATTTACATTTATTAAAAACGGCAAAATTACAAAGATTTATTTAAGATTAATATACTTAACGTAAATTTTAATTTAGTTCTAAAGTAAAGAAATCTTAAATATCGGCGCCACATTCATCTTTGATAATTTCACATATGTACTGTACATACACGTACATAAGAAAGAAAGAAAGATTGAATAAGATATAATCTTTGAACTAGTTTAAGCGCGAATAAATAAGTATGTAGATAAAGATTTCGTAAAGAATTATAACCATAACTTTATTATGGGTAACGAAATATTCAGGGTTTTAAAATTCATAAAATTTATTTTATTTTTTTAAAAACATTGTGCAAGCATTACTCTATCCGAGTCCCAGTAGATGTCAGGTTATAACAAAGAATTTCGATTCCTTGTATTGATTCGTTGGGTACTGAAAAAATAATATAAGTAACTACTTACGTACTTGAACAAAACTCGGTACATTTTAAGTAGGTCACCATCACATTGAAAGTGTCTTCGTATGTTTTCAGTGTAAGTAGTGACCAGAAAGTCTCTTAAGTTAGAAGTTACAGAAATCTATGTTAGTAGCTAGAGAAATAGTATTAGAAAGAACTAAAACTATCTGATGAAATTCCTAATTTTGAATCATGAATGAATATTTATATAACGAAATAATTTTAATAGATCCAAGAGTTACAAGAAACGTTCGGGGTCTCCTTAAAATAAGAAGAGAAGTATTTAGACATCATTATTCCTGAGTTAGATATTATTTTATTTATATAAACAAGGAAAATAAAATGTCTGAGTGACTTGTTCAATAATGCAACGATCAACAAATTTTAATATACTTCAGAGTAACTAGATAAACTAGGTACAGAGGAACTACCTGTGCAATAAATATTACACTAAATATCTCTTTTAATACAATATCTTAAAGTTACCATACGCAACACCAGGAGAAAGAACAAGAAATCCTTGAACCGCAAACAAAATAAGGTTAACGAACATGATTGTATTATAATTTAGGGACATTCAGGAAGAGGGTAGAGTCAAAATATCTTAATTTAATTTTTGATATTATTAAATGAAGGTAATCGAATTTTTTGGAGTTCGAAGCAAATCTGAGCCACTTTTAGAAGTAATTTGGATTAATCTTGGTACTAGAGAATATGCTCAAGCCGTTCAATTCAATGCATATTGAATTTTATTGTATTGTATTGTACTCAAACGAATCTTTATTTTCAGACTAAGTAAATGTAGGAAATTGAGAAAATATCTGATTCACTTTCTAATTTATACAAATTACCCACGTGTATAAAGATGTTAAATTAAAATTAAAAAAAGTCTTAAAAAGTCCTTTGATTTTATGCATTTAATAATAGTAGTCTTTCATTGGTTTCCTTTTATTAATAAGGCGCTACCGAAAATGCCATAGTTACTTACTCTACGCTTAATTAATTCACACCAAGTAGGCAATAGAGTAACACTCTTGAGTTACTTTTACAAAAGAATTAAACGGATTTAGTAAGTAATAAAAGTAAATAATCTAGATAAGAAAGAAAATCCTTAAAAAATATTTAGTAATTTCAAAACTATTTAATTTCAAAAGTTTTACCGGTTTATATCAGTTATAAAATTGCGAGAGAAAAATCTACTCAGGTATTTTATAGCTCAGCAGACTTTTTTTCTATTTATTTCAATTTTCAAAATTAAATTAAAAAAATCAATAAATTGAAGCTAAACAAATTTAATGGGCTTTAGAGAAAATAGATTTTTTACAAACTACCAAAAAATTTACTTAGTATTAGAGAAAATACTTGAGCGACTTTTTAACTTTTTTCATAGTACGGAGATTTCAGAGTAGGGAGTAATTGGGAGGTGACAAGGTAGCTCAACAATTCTTTAATTAAAAAGTAACTTATTAATTACCAGAATAAGGTAATCTAGGTGCTAGAGAGAATTCCTGAGATAAATTTTAATGAATGTTAATCAATAAATAAGGCTCTATAAGAAATGCTTAAGTCACTGCTCAACCCAATTAATTCAAGACCATTAATTTAAAAAATTGCTGAATAAAACTTTCTGGTTAAATAAGATAATTACGAGTAGGTATAAAATGAAATACCCGAGTCCTTACATAAATTGCTTGTTTGTACTAAAGCGCGCACCCCTGCGTCACTATAAATTCTAAAGGAAGGACGTAATCTAAGGTAATTTAACATAGCTAAGCAAATTCAAAAAGTTTTAGGGAGAGTAGACCTGGTAGATGATTAAATCACTGAGCTATTTTTTATTAATTTTATTTCCGTATATAAATTTCAGCTGACCTAATACTAACAGAGTTCAATAAAAATGACGCTACTTAGGACGTGTTTAGGTGTCAAGTAGAATTTACTACAGAATTTAAATTAAAGTAGGTACTTTCATCTATACTAAACTAAACGAATCAATAGATTGCAGGGTAAATAAGGAATTATATTGTTAAATACTTTTCAGAGTTTAGTGGTACGCCAAACAAATGTTAATACAATTCAGCGTAAAAAGGCAACCTAGCTAAATTTAGAAGAAGGATTCTCAAAACGCTAAATGGATTCTGTTAAGTAAAGCTACCGGAGTCTTTAAATTCAAAAGTTCGTAGGTACCTACTAGGAAATATAGAGATCTCTTTGGATGTACAATAAACTAGAAAATTCTTAAGAAACTTCTTTTATTTACGTATTATAACTGATGATATACGGAATTTATTAGATTTCGGAGAAATTAGAAATTTTAGTACTGAAGCGATTCGCAGGATCACTATATAAAATAAATTGAAATAGTGTGGATAGGTAGGGTAAGGTAAGATAGCTAGAGTTAAGGTAGCTTGCGTTAGCTAAAACGCTTTATGAATCTTTAAAATTTCATAGAATTATCAGGTACAAAAAAACGAAAGCTACGTCTCAACTTATTTTCATTAAAATAAATAATGAAAAATAAATTTTAATAGTCTTGAGATTAGGTGAGAAATTTAGCTACTAGAGAAAATACCTGAGTCACTCATTAATATATCATTACGAATATTAATAGAGTTCAAAGTACATATTTAGCTTATCTAGCTACTAGAGACATGTCTAAGACATTTCTTAAATAAATTCAATGTACATATGAGTTAATCGGTATCAAAGGAAGAAGGTAGTAGAGAAAACAGAAATCTAGAAATCTACAATTTTTTTTAAATTTATTCGAATAAATTCAATATCAAAGTAAGTAGATTATCGTATCAGAGAAATTCCAGAAATTTAATTGTAATTGCTAGTTTAGAATAACTTATCCAACACAAACGTCCAGGTTTGACAGATTTCGAATGTATAAAATAAAGTAAGTTTAAAATTATCTTAGAGAATAACTTAAACCTCTTCCTCATTTATTTCAGTTTTAGTCTAATACGTTTCAGAATAATAACCTAGAATCTAGGTAGAAGGTAGAGAGCTAAAGACAATATCTTTTGAATTAATTCCAATATATATATTTTTTAATTTATATATTGGATCTATTTCAATATAGAAAATAATTTTGAGACTTCAGAGAAAATTAGTAGGTACTGGTACATAGCTGAGTCCAATATAATAAAAAGTAGATTCCAGAATATTAAAGTAAAACTAGGTACCTACAAAACCAATATCAAGGCAAGTTTTGAATAATTTATCATCCCGAATGTAAAAAATGTTTTAAGCCAAGACTTACCTACTAGTTATCCTTTTACCTAATAGCTACTAAAGCTATTAGAATATTTGAGTAACTTTTAAATTTTTTTTTGAGCAAATCTTGGTGGGTAGTAATTTCATGTAGTAAACGATGATAAACGAATCCTAATAGTCTTCAGAGTAAGTAATTTATCTTCTTCTTTAGTATAAATTTCAAATGAATATGCCATTAATTTAATGATGAAGCTAAACGAACACCAATATGCTTAGTTAAGATTATGGGAAATTTATGTAAGTAAGAGCAACAGTAGGAACCCACTGCAGAGTTAAATGAAGTTAAACCAATCTCGAATTTTCTCTAATTTAGGTGATAGACATTTCCTGAACCTTTATTAATATTCAGTTATACATTAAATAACGCTATACGGATCTATAAATTCGAATGCTTTGCTTGGTAGGTAAGAAAAGATATTTAAATTCAAAATATTGCATAGCAAATATTGAAAGCTTCATAAACCGATTCATAAAATATATTTAAGCTTAGTAACGGTAGTGTTTTATAGGTCTATTATTTGGTAGTTCCTAGAGAAAGTACCCGAGCAACTTGAAATGTATTTCATGTATTTCAGAGCACCTTAATTATCTAGGTACTTAGAGGCAACCATCACATAGGACATGTTTTAATTTATTTTGATATATTAAATAAAAATAAAAAGACTTTTCATTTCAGAGTAGATAATCTAGATTCTAGAAGTACTAGGGAAAATACCTGAGTCATTTCTTTTCTTATTTTGACATACTCTTAGTTTGATACCAGATAAATAACCATACCTACCATAACAGAGATTCTACACCAGAAAAAAATCTTTGTTTCAATTTGATTTCTTTTGACCTATTACGCTACTTTAGTTTCGAATAACACGAATCACTTAGATATCGATGTTAAAGTAACTGAATGAATGAGGTAGATCTTGATTCCCTTAAAAAATCCTGATCCACTTCTTAAATAATTTCAATGTTAAATTAATCGATGCTAAACGAATTATACAGAGTAATATAATTAGTATAATATTAGTAATATATTTAGTATTATAATTTTTCAGAGTTACCTACTAAGTAATCTAGGATCTATAAGAAAAACCTAACCACTTTTCTGAAATTTTTAATATTATTACAACGTTCTACGAATTTTAACAGATTTGGCAAACACATTCAGCAGATTATTCAAGTTAAACAGAAAATCTCTAAGCCAGTTCTCACTTTTCTTCAAAATAATAGATAAACGAATCTAGATTTCACTGTAGGTGTAGAATATAGAATATAGGTCATAGCTTTCAGAGTGACAATTTTCTAAAGAAATTTAAATTTATGCATTAAATAAAGCTAGTCGAATTAATACGTCTTCTTTATTTGCTAGGTTCTAGTAAAAATATTAGATAACGTTACATAAATCTATAAATTTAGCAGTTAGAAGTTTGTAGTAATAATATTGTGCTGCACAGTTTTTGTACCCATCCATAGCAAATATTGAAAGCTTCATAAACCTATTAAACCCATAGCAAATATCGAAAGCTCTTAAACCCTATTCTGGTAGCAAATATTGAAAGCTTCTATAATCTATACCCATAGCAAATATCGCAAGCTCCTAAAATCTCTATACTCATAGCAAATATTGAAAGCTTCTAAAACCACCCACTGGTGTTTATAAGAGAATTTGAGATATAGGTAGGTATATAAGAGATATCTATTCCTTTTATGATAAAAAAAATGATCATAGAAGAAGAACAGTCGCAAACAATATTAATTAAAAAGGAAAGGATTTTCAAAATGAGAACTATTTTTTATTAAACTATTAAGTTTTTAAAACTTATTATCTGACAAAGTTGTGGAGGTGTAGCTATGATACGATTAGTGATATAGCAATAATTCAATTAGCAAAGTTTACTAACTTTTTCAGTCTTTAATTAACAAATTTAAAATTAAGAGATGTTCATTAAACGTTAGTCTGCTTCACCAGTTTACAGAGAGCGATAAAAATGTGAGGAAAACGTTAAGTATAATTGCGCTTCCTTAGATTAAGATACCTATACCGAATTTTCAAATTTCTTTCGTATGACTGTAAAAATATGAAAATCCAGATACAATACAAAACAATACCCTTTATTGTGCACATACATACAAAAGCACTTAACAATAAAACATGAGTAAGGAGGTAAGAAATTAAAGCAAGAGAGAAAGTTTTTGGTAGAGTGCACGAAATATGAGAGTATAGAGAAGATTACAGTACCTAATCTTCTTGAGATTAGGTACACGGTTACAGTCAAAAATGAAATGTTAATTATAAGGTATCTAAACAAAGACATGGAGCTAGACTTATTTTTATTATTAAGTACTTAAACAACTTTTAACTTGTAATGAAACTTACGTTATGAAACTTTTTAAACTTCCTTGTAGGTAAAAAATGTCAACTCAGATATAGGATTCATCGTAGAGAATGTTATCGTAGAGAGAAGTCAAGAAAAAACGCCCTAAGGAATGATTAGAAAATTTGAAATGTAGATTATAAATAAACTTATAGGGACCGTGCGTGGCGACACCTATGCCATCTAGTGTTATTTATCGGAACTACATATTGCTTTATGGGTAGGATTACTACCTATGTTAACTTTTTGAAAAGTGTATCACAAACTATTTTGTATATTAAAAGGCTCATTAAAAGTGTATTCTTGTATTGATGGATGCTCCAATACTTCCAAGAATAAAATATATAAATATGTTAGTGTAAATTCTCGTAATTTTCCACTGATAGTACCAACATGCCCTGGCTAAAAACTATACGAAAAGTTGGATAAATGCAGTTAAAAATACACGTGACATGAATTCAAACGGTTAAAAAGAACTATCAATTTTTTTAAATAAAACTAATATATAATTTGTTTTGAGATTTATTTAAAATTCAAGTTATTTTTATTTTCAATGAAAAGGAGGAATTTGTTCTATTTAAACATCAAAATACCTGGCATTCATCTTAAAATAGATACTGCTTTATGCGTTGCTCACTTTATTTAAAAAATGTTATCGGAAAATCCAACAAATTATACCAACAAATTTTCTATTGAAAAACACTTGAAAAATTAAAACTTAGGAAACGAAAGGATTATGAAAAGGATATTATACAGCGGAATTTGGAAAAGTAAAGATTAGGAGAGTATTAAGGAAATAAATCAATAAAATTACACAAATTTAAACAAATGTATATAATACAAATGATTTACAGTAGGTACCTATGTATGTAACAATATGTAACATAAAAAAAATTATAAAATTTTAAAGGAAAAATTGGACTAACACTAGACAAAGGAAAAAGAAACCAACAATAGAAAATATTATATAAATAAGAATTAAATTTTTATATCATTTTTCCTGATAAATGGAGCGAAAAATTCTATAAATATCAGGATCGAGTGAGGAAAGAAGGGTGGATACATTAAACGGGAAGGGAATTTTATGACGAAGCAGATCATACATATTGAAATTAAAAAAGATATGATTTAAATTTTCAGCATCGTTGAGACACTTACATTTTGAGTTGTTCACAATTCCTATTTTTAAAAGATGATCCTTGGTACAGGTGTGGCCCAATCGCATTCGTATAAGAATTGTTGTAGAGCGCTTAT
This sequence comes from Erynnis tages, assembly GCA_905147235.1. Classification (NCBI taxonomy): domain Eukaryota; kingdom Metazoa; phylum Arthropoda; class Insecta; order Lepidoptera; family Hesperiidae; genus Erynnis; species Erynnis tages. The sequence goes on from LR990076.1 coordinate 2,816,734, forward strand.
CGTGTTTAAGTCCAGAGAACCAAGGTTTAGTAGGTATATAGTATTGGGTTCCGGTTTGAAAAGGACTAGACTTTAGAGTACCTTATCAGAAAATAATCTACTGTACCTAGTTATTTAGGTATCGATATATTTGTTTATATGCGATCTTCCTTTCAGAATTAAAATGATAGCAGTCACAAATGAGATGTTAAATTTAGGGTATAAAAAGGACAGAGTGCTAGAACGTGACGCTTTTTGTAACTAAAACTGAACATTAAACCAGTTAGAAAAACGTGATAAGGAATTATTATGGATTGGATATATACATACTCTTATCGAAATGCGGTTTGGGAATTAAAATATAATTTTCTGCAGTAGGTAGCAAGGTTTACTGAGTTTAACTCAATAACTATTATAGAAAATTAAGGTATTTGTCGTACGTTTGTCGGATCTTCACCATTTTGCAAAGCGGTAGAAATGTAGGGATGGCATTTCGTATAATTACTGTCCTAAAGGTACACTGAAATTTGTAAATATTTCTTTCGAAGAAATAAAATTTGTAAATTCAAATATAGTGAGAAAATTATTTAAAAAGAGTAGGAGTGAAAGACATCAATGAGATATTAAGATAAGAAATAGGTATCAAAAAATGAACAGACTAGAATTGTATGAGTAGGATTTAATAAATGTGATTGAATTAATTTAAAAAAATTAAAATTGCAACCTTTTAAAAGCCTTCTTTTGTAAGTAAATAAATATCAATACAGTTATATATAGGTATATGTAGGAACAATCTTTTGTAAGAATAGCAGATAAATCAATTTTGTTAAGAACGCTAAAAGCCTGATAAGAAATAATTAGAATATTTTGAAATGAATATATTATGTAGGTACATAATAATTATGCGGTATTCTTATCAGAATTAAATCCTGCAACACAGTTAGTTTCAACATAGTTTGGGTAAGACTATAATTTTATATCAGAATATAAAATGCTAACTACATAATATATATGTATCTAATAATAAATATTTAGTATCGATATATTTGTTCATACAGAATGATGTATGAGAAATTTTGGGGGCGCTAGGATACTGTTAATGATTTAATAATAAATCAAACGGTTTACGCTTTTCACTCTTAGATGAATTAATATAGAATTTAAAGGTCGGTCGTTTATTTTCACGGATCTTCACCATTTTGCAAAACGGTAGCAATGCGTTAAATATACTTTCTTTCTGTAGATTAAGATACATTAAAACTCTAAGAGAAACGTATTTTAGGTGAAAATATTTATCTAGATAGAGGTTTATGCAGAAGCAAGCTGGTATTTTCAAAAAAATGTTATTATAAAGTCTTAAAAAATACTATCTATAAAGTCTTAAAATTATCTTTTTAAAAGGAGAAGTTAGGACAACGTAATAAGGAATTATTATAAAAATGTTGAAATGCTCGTAGTATGCTCATTTAATTATAATTCGCAACATGACATCGTTAAATTAGTCGCAATGCTAAATTGTTTTATGTATCAATATAGGTAATCGTTAACACATTTCCTTTTTAAAGAATACTATTAAAGTTCTCTACCATTTAAGGTTTCTACAGGTACAGGTATTAATTAAATATGTAATGAGATGAGGCAGAAGTAATGGAGGCAGCGCTAGGATATCATCTGTGATTTATCAATAAATTAATCAGCAAGGTTTACTTAATCACATCTTAATAAACTAATATACAATTAAAAGCTATTCCTCATTCACCATTTTGCAAAGCGCAGCGGCAGAAAAGTAGGAATGGCATTTAGTAAACTGACTTTCCTATACATTAAGATACATCGAAACTTTATACGTATTTATTTTCTAGGACTGTAAAAGTATATTGAAATATGAATAAGGAAGGTATAAAGTTAGCGAAACCCAAACTTATTTAAGTCTCTACAGGAATATCTTAACAAAATATTTGAGTATTGATGATAAGTGATGACGCTAGGATACTATTTGTGATTTATCAATAAATCAAAAAGCAAAGTTTACACACGTTCTTTTTTCAAAATTATATTAGTCTACCTATTAACCCTACCTAAGATTCTGCAGGTACAGGTATATCTGATAAGATGTATGAGTAATGGAGGTGATGCTAGGATATGTACCATTTGTAATTTAATTAACAATAAACTCACCACGATGCGTATTATGAGTAGGATTTCATATTGGCTTTTAAATGATTTACGAATATGTAATCTTATAAAGACTTTAATAGAAGTAAGATAAACGTGTTATGAAATTATTAGATTGTATTACTCTCATCAAAATAAAATTATGAAAGTACACAGCTACATATTAAAATTCAGTTTAAGTAAACCAGGTACTGTCGAAAGTAACAAAGTTTACTTACTTTACTATTTAATTAACTGAATTGGTGATGATATAGAATTCGAAGGTATTCGTCGTACGTGAGTCGGATTTACACCATTTTTCAAAGCGCTATGCTAGGATACTATCTGTGATTTAATAATTTTGTAAAACGGGAGATGAATGTAGGATGCAGTGAATATGCTTTATTTTCCGTAAATTAAGATACACCGAAAACTTTAGATGAAATCATGAAACGTACTTTAGGTGAAAAATATTTATTTAGTTAATGGTTTATGTAGAAGCAAATTTTTTTCGTAGATAGCAGGTATTATACATAAATTTATTATAACGTACTTTTTGAAAGGATAAGTTACCTATTTAAGTTTCTACAGGTACAGGTATATCTGATAATATGTATGAGTAATAGAGGTGACACTATTTGTGATTTAATAAACAACAAACTGGCCGCGACGCATTGTATGAGTAGGATTTAATATTGGTTTTCAAATGATTTAGGGAAATGCAACCTAATAAAAGTCTTCCATAATAGAAGTTAAAAGATGGTGATTAAGAATTATTAGAAAATTTTAATATGATTATATCATATTCATGTAATAAATTTCTGTAGCTCAGCTACAAATAAGAAAATATTACGGTTTGAGTAAGGCAACTTATCAGAATATAAACCACTAGAAAGTAGAAATAGAAAGAAAGAAAGTTTACCTGGTCTACCTTTTCATTCTTTAATTTACTGATGACATAGAATTGGAAGGAATTCGTCATAATATGTTTGTCGGATCTTCACCATTCTGCAAAACGGCGAAAAAATCTAGGATTCGTAAGATGCGTTGAATATCCTTTCTTATCTGTAGATTAAGTACACCGAAATCTTTAGGTGAAACGTATTTTAAAAATATCTAGAGAGAGGTAGACATAGATGGAGATGTAGAAGCTATCTTTTGTCTAAGATAGCAGGTATTATACATAAAGTTATTATAACTTACTTCTTGAAAGGAGAAGTTAGGACAACGTATTTACCTTTAATATGTATTTATATATGATATTTTTTTTCAGAAATCAAATAGTGGCTTAGGTAGGTTTTTACAGGTATACTAAAGACACGTACGTATGAGTAATGTAGATGGGATAGGCTATTTATTATATTGCTTGGTTTATCACCCTTTAAAAATTACTATAGAAATTTGAAGGTATTCGTCGCACATTTATTTTGCAAGGATATCTTACAATATAAATACTTTTGAATAGATTCGGATAACCCAAAAAGTATGTAGGATTTTTTTTTTCGAATGATAAAGAAGCAATCTTTTATTAGGATAGCACATTTTTTTCATCATAGAGAACAAATTGCAATTTTACTCGAGTTCAGGAACGATTGTAAGGCGAATTCAATTGCAGAGATGCTAGGATGTCTTACAATATCAATACTTTTGAATAGATTCAGATAACCCAAAAAGTATGTAGGATTTTTTTTTTCGAATGATAAAGAAGCAATCTTTTATTAGGATAGCACATTTTTTTTATCATAGAGAACAAGTTGCAATTTTACTCGAGTTCAAGAACATTTGTAAGGCGAATTCAATTGCAGAGATTCTAGGATGTCTTACAATATAAATACTTTTGAATAGATTCAGATAACCCAAAAAGTATGTAGGATTTTTTTTTTCGAATGATAAAGAAGCAATCTTTAATTTAATCTTTATATCACATTTTATTCATCATAGAGAACAAGTTGCAATTTTACTCGAGTTCAAGAACGATTGTAAGGCGAATTCAATTGAAACCATATTTTGTGACATTTTTAAAATTTTAGCAAAGCAAAAAGTACGATCCTATGACTGGATAAAATCTTACAAAGTTGTTTAGGTCACACACATCTCCTTAAAACTCCGATAGTATATATATTTTATAATATTGAGTAGTATCTCTTCATAGTATCTCTTATAACGTTATTTTAATCTTCTTCAATTTATCTTTCACCTAGAAAAGACATACATATCACAACCAAAAACGCTAATCATTCTTATTATGAAATACTTAGCAAAGTAAATTTATTGAAACAAAGTGAGTACTCGTATAAGATAGATCTGCCGTAACGTGATAGTGAAGTATTCATTATATTTGTTTTAAGTGTTTTGCAGTTAAGAATTGTTAAAGTTTGAAGTGCTTAATAAATGAATATAATTATATACAATATATTTTTGAGTGACTAGTTTGTAAAGTCTTTGTTGATACTTGACAGTTATAAGTGATACTTATAACAGTGGTTATATGTTATTACTGAGTGTAAAATGTGAACGTTAAAGTATTTAATTTTTATTCACATACATTTTGGATATTTGTACATAGAAAAAAATTGCCTTAGCGAAGTGTTATGTAAATTGGTTAGGAATTACGAGAGTGTACAGTGTTTTTCATTATTAAGTAATAATTTGTGTTTTTCTTTTTAAATTTTACCGTCAAATAAATACATATACCTATCAGCATTAGTATCTAAATATCGAAATTTTTTTCGGCTTCCGCACGTTCTACATCCAAATAATAGAACAGAATAAAATAAAAAAGAACGTTTTAAAACTAATTATTATAAAATTAGGCTTCGATATTCTATTAATAGACTGCAAAGCGGTCAATATATTAATATTGCACTTTGTAGTAAATTTAAGATATTTTCATAATTTGTAGGAATGTATTTAACAGTTCTTTAGTATTTCGACGTGGTATTTTATGTGATATTAATAGTTTAGAATAGCTCTTGATCAATAAATAGAACTTATAATATATAATATCCATCAATAATGAACGATGAAAAAAACGGTTAATCTTCAAAATATCATATTATAAATGTTATATATAAATGAAAATATTAAAAGCTTCGTATCTATATTCATATATGTATAGGTATACATATATATAGATTATTTTTCCTCTAATGAATCGTATGTCAGTTTAGGTTTAAGACCACGGAATACATATTCATAGCAACCAAAAAATATTTTTCTGAAAGAAAACTGCAAACGAATCGGGTACCCAAGGCTAATTATAATCTATGTATTTGTTTTTAATTTTTTCAATCAAACTTTGTCGCGACATACCTACAAAGTTAATGCTTTCCTATTCTTAATGTGAACTTATCGACGTGAAATTATTCAATTTATATAAGTGTGTAAAAGTCAATGTGTGATGTGAACTTCCCTAACGTGAAAGTGAATTATTAAATTATTTCTTAAAATTATAATGAAAAGTTTATATTATTGTCCAGCGCATAACAAGAATGAGTGTTAAGTGCATATTAAATAAACATATTTTAGGGCATTTACTAGATTTCAAAATAATTGTTAAATCTATTATTGCCTTAAATCAGTTATTATTTTAGATATACATATTATTACATAATTATGTATATTGTGATTAGTAATATATGGTGTTGTCAGTATTATTTTCTTTTTTTTTTCTTTTTTTGTACTAGCAGGTGTATTTTTAGTAAAGTGGAGTGTAAGTGTATTAAATACTACGCGACTCACAAGCGCAGTGTGTCTTTAATTACCTATAACAGATAAAGTGATGATGATTATTGATGATGCTACATTTTTTTGGATTTGTTTAACGAAACTTTTCTACAAATAAATAACAATAGTCTTAACAACGATCTATTTTGACGGCCAAAAATTTTACAAAATCCTACAAAATATTCTACAAAATATAAAAGGTATGTGTTTATTATTCTCTGACTAGCCTATTTAAAGTGAGATTTTTTAGAAGTCTCAGAACTAATGTACCTAATTAGAAATAACCTAAGAATTTTCTATACGGATAGAAATTATAACGATACTATATGTAGGTCGAACTAGGTCTGTCGCACTTAATTAGGTAGAGGACAGCGTATAAGATATTATTGAATCAATCTACTGAAAATGTGTAAGAGTAGCTGCTAGAACTAGAGGCTGTTAAATATGTTATAGCAATAATTATAAACTATATCTACAATAGAAAAAACATTATGAAGTAGGAGAAAAGCTGGAATTAGATGCTATTAAGTATTTTAGGGCAACAATTATAAACCATACACTTGAAAGAATGGAGGAGGTGGTGGAATGTAGAATTGAGGAGATGCATGAATTAGGTTGGTGAAGAATGTTTTTAAATTTTATTTTATGATTTTGTACACGACTAATTAGACAAGACAAAATCTCAGTAAAATATAAAAACACTACAACACTGAATACTCATAAACGATAAAATTAAAATACTTTCTTATGAAAAATGGAGAAGGTACTTGAATTACATACTGTCAAATACTTAAGGGTGACAATCATAATTATACGGCAAAACAAAAAAGGAGAAGATGCTGGAATAAGATGATGTAAATATGTAAAGATAAGAATCATAGACGATTTTATTGAAAAGACGTATGAAAACTGAAGAAGATACTGTTAAATATTTTAGGGTAATAATCATGAACGATACTATAAATAAATGTATGGAAATTTTGGACGTACTTACTACACTTAGATCTATTAAATATGTACCTAAAGAAAGTAATCAAAAATGATACAACGAAAAAAAGGTGAAAAACAGAGAAGAAGCTGGAATTAATTAGAAACCGATAAATATGTTAGTTTAAAAATCTTAAATTAGATGCCGTTCAATAAGTAAAGGGTTATCAAAAACGATATAATACACGTATAGTATACGTATAAATTTATGAAAAATAGTCCCGAAATTAGATACTTACTGTTAAGGATATTAGGGTTACAATCATATAATATTTCTAAAATATATTATATATAAAATGGAGAAGATGCTGGAATAAGATGCTGTTAAACATATAAAGTGCAAGAAACTAACAATAACATTTAATATAATCAAAAACACGTATAAAACTACGTAACGACGTAAAAATGGAGAAGATACTGGAATTAGATTCTGTTTCATAAATCAAGTACTCATTATTATCTTAGACGATATAAATATTTGATCGAAAAGACGTTTGAAAATGGGGAAGGTACTGTTAGATGGTGATTGTCAGTTAAAGAAAGATTAACTAGGAAAAGGTATATGTGTTCAAAACTGAGCGGACAAAATTACGTTTTCTTTTACATCGTTTAAGAGACACAAGTCTGACAAGCCTCTAAAAAAGCTCTAATACTATCTATCGTATTAATCGTTTCTTCAAAGCCTCAGAGATTTGTTAGTCTTCAACTTCCATACATCTTCTACGTTAAGCAATGACATAATTATTGTCACAACCAAATAGTTTATACTATTATTCTTAATGCGGAGTTATCGAAGTGAAATTACTGCAGGTGAAGTGAATCTATCTGTGATCGGCGATAATGTGAAAATGAAATATTAATTATTCCTCTCAAATCTGAAACTTTTTTTACGTTTTTTGGTGCAGTTAGAGATTGTTAAAGAGTTCAGTGCTACTTATAATAAACAAATATATTCTTTTAGTGATTACTTGTCAAGTGGTGTTAATAACAGTGATTATAAAAATAATACTGTACGGTGTAGTTTTGTTAGGTATCCTCTACGCGACTGTAAAGTGCATTTAATAAAAAAAGTGGTGATAGTGATATCAAGTTGAAAGTACCTATTTCTCAAGAAAATTTAATTCATATAATATTGAGAGTTTTTGTTACTATCAAAATTTATAAATTCTTTTTAATATTACTAAAATGGTTATTCCCTTTCTAACTCATGAGATTATTTCGATTTTTCTATAAAGGCTTTATATTTATAGCAATATTTTCCGACAGACGCTAGAGACAGCATAGTACATTACTATGTAGGTACAGAGCAAGAATTGTAGAATTTGGTTAAGCTAATAAAACTTGATCACAAAACTTTTTTCAAGTAAATTTATGTAAGTAATATGAACTCGTAGGTTAGCGAAAGTTTAAAGAATTGTTTAGAAGTTTTCAAAATATAGGTATATATGTTACAATTTTCTTAAATAATAATGGTAGGTACTGGCTTGTTATACAACTACATAATTAGGTCATTATTCCTGCATTTAATAAAAGAAAAGGCAGATTTTATTTTATCGTTGATGGTATTTTATGGTTGAGGTGGGGGAATGAAGAATTGAGGAGATGCATGAATTAGGTTGGTGAAGAATGTTTTTAAAAATTATTTTATGATTTTGTACACGACTAATTAGACAAGACAAAATCTCAGTAAAATGTAAAAACACTACAACACTGAATAGTCATAAACGATAAAATTAAAAATACTTTCTTATGAAAAATGGAGAAGGTACTTGAATTACATACTGTCAAATACTTAAGGGTGACAATCATAATTATACGGCAAAACAAAAAAGGAGAAGATGCTGGAATAAGATGATGTAAATATGTAAAGATAAGAATCATAGACGATTTTATTGAAAAGACGTATGAAAACTGAAGAAGATGCTGTTAAATATTTTAGGGTAATAATCATGAACGATACTATAAATAAATGTATGGAAATTTTGGACGTACTTACACTTTACACTTAGATCTATTAAAAATGTAAAGAATGTAATCAAAAATGATACAACGAAAAAAAGGTGAAAAACAGAGAAGAAGCTGGAATTAATTAGAAACCGATAAATATGTTAGTTTAAAAATCTTAAATTATAATTGACAGAATTGATGAAAAATTTAGGGTTTCTAAAATAAGATGCCGTTCAATAAGTAAAGGGTTATCAAAAACGATATAATACACGTATAGTATACGTATAAATTTATGAAAAATAGTCCCGAAATTAGATACTTACTGTTAAGGATATTAGGGTTACAATCATATAATATTTCTAAAATATATTATATATAAAATGGAGAAGATGCTGGAATAAGATGCTGTTAAACATATAAAGGTAACAATCAAAAACAATATAATTGAAAATACGTACGAATAACTAAGAAGGTGCGAGAATTAGATACTGATGCATAAATAAAATTATGCTATGGTAACAATCATATACCAACTTTTTAAAAACACGTATGACAATCGGAGAAAATGCTGAAATTAAACATTGTTAAATATTTAGGGTAACAATCGTAAACGATATAATAGAAGGAACGTATGTAAAACTAAGTAGATGCAGGAATTAGATGCTGTTAAATATTTAAGGGTTACGATTAGTAATGACAAAACTGAAAAGACGTATGAAAAATGGAGAAGGTGCAAGAAACTAACAATAACATTTAATATAATCAAAAACACGTATAAAACTACGTAACAACGTAAAAATGGAGAAGATACTGGAATTAAATTCTGTTTCATAAATCAAGTACTCATTATTATCTTAGACGATATAAATATTTGATCGAAAAGACGTTTGAAAATGGGGAAGGTACTGTTAGATGGTGATTGTCAGTTAAAAATAGATTAACTAGGAAAAGGTATATGTGTACGAAACTGAGCGGACAAAATCACGTTTTCTTTTACATCGTTTAAGAGACACAAGTCTGACAAGCCTCTAAAAAAGCTCTAATACTATCTATCGTATTAATCGTTTCTTCAAAGCCTCAGAGATTTGTTAGTCTTCAACTTCCATACATCTTCTACGTTAAGCAATGACATAATTATTGTCACAACCAAATAGTTTATACTATTATTCTTAATGCGGAGTTATCGAAGTGAAATTACTGCAGGTGAAGTGAATCTATCTATCTGTGATCGGCGATAATGTGAAAATGAAATATTAATTATTCCTCTCAAATCTGAAACTTTTTTTACGTTTTTTGGTGCAGTTAGAGATTGTTAAAGAGTTCAGTGCTACTTATAAGAAACAAATATATTCTTTTAGTGATTACTTGTCACGTGGTGTTAATAACAGTGATTATAAAAATAATACTGTACGGTGTAGTTTTGTTAGGTATCTTCTACGCGAGTGTAAAGTGCATTTAATAAAAAAAGTGGTGATAGTGATATCATGTTGAAAGTACCTATTTCTCAAGAAAATTTAATTCATATAATATTGAGAGTTTTTGTTACTATCAAAATTTATAAATTCTTTTTTATATTACTAAAATGGTTATTCCCTATCTAACTCATGAGATTATTTCGATTTTTCTATAAAGGCTTTATATTTATAGCAATATTTTCCGACAGACGCTAGAGACAGCATAGTACATTACTATGTAGGTACAGAGCAAGAATTGTAGAATTTGGTTAAGCTAATAAAACTTGATCACAAAACTTTTTTCAAGTAAATTTATGTAAGTAATATGAACTCGTAGGTTAGCGAAAGTTTAAAGAATTGTTTAGAAGTTTTCAAAATATAGGTATATATGTTACAATTTTCTTAAATAATAATGGTAGGTACTGGCTTGTTATACAACTACATAATTAGGTCATTATTCCTGCATTTAATAAAAGAAAAGGCAGATTTTATTTTATCGTTGATGGTATTTTATGGTTGAGGTGGGGGAATGAAGAATTGAGGAGATGCATGAATTAGGTTGGTGAAGAATGTTTTTAAAAATTATTTTATGATTTTGTACACGACTAATTAGACAAGACAAAATCTCAGTAAAATATAAAAACACTACAACACTGAATAGTCATAAACGATAAAATTAAAAATACTTTCTTATGAAAAATGGAGAAGGTACTTGAATTACATACTGTCAAATACTTAAGGGTGACAATCATAATTATACGGCAAAACAAAAAAGGAGAAGATGCTGGAATAAGATGATGTAAATATGTAAAGATAAGAATCATAGACGATTTTATTGAAAAGACGTATGAAAACTGAAGAAGATGCTGTTAAATATTTTAGGGTAATAATCATGAACGATACTATAAATAAATGTATGGAAATTTTGGACGTACTTACTACACTTAGATCTATTAAAAATGTAAAGAATGTAATCAAAAATGATACAACGAAAAAAAGGTGAAAAACAGAGAAGAAGCTGGAATTAATTAGAAACCGATAAATATGTTAGTTTAAAAATCTTAAATTATAATTGACAGAATTGATGAAAAATTTAGGGTTGATAAAATAAGATGCCGTTCAATAAGTAAAGGGTTATCAAAAACGATATAATACACGTATAGTATACGTATAAATTTATGAAAAATAGTCCCGAAATTAGATACTTACTGTTAAGGATATTAGGGTTACAATCATATAATATTTCTAAAATATATTATATATAAAATGGAGAAGATGCTGGAATAAGATGCTGTTAAACATATAAAGGTAACAATCAAAAACAATATAATTGAAAATACGTACGAATAACTAAGAAGGTGCGAGAATTAGATGCTGATGCATAAATAAAATTATGCTATGGTAACAATCATATACCAACTTTTTAAAAACACGTATGACAATCGGAGAAAATGCTGAAATTAAGCATTGTTAAATATTTAGGGTAACAATCGTAAATGATATAATAGAAGGAACGTATGTAAAACTAAGTAGATGCAGGAATTAGATGCTGTTAAATATTTAAGGGTTACGATTAGTAATGACAAAACTGAAAAGACGTATGAAAAATGGAGAAGGTGCAAGAAACTAACAATAACATTTAATATAATCAAAAACACGTATAAAACTACGTAACAACGTAAAAATGGAGAAGATACTGGAATTAAATTCTGTTTCATAAATCAAGTACTCATTATTATCTTAAACGATATAAATATTTGATCGAAAAGACGTTTGAAAATGGGGAAGGTACTGTTAGATGGTGATTGTCAGTTAAAAATAGATTAACTAGGAAAAGGTATATGTGTACGAAACTGAGCAGACAAAATTACGTTTTCTTTTACATCGTTTAAGAGACAAGCCTGACAAGCCTCTAAAAAAGCTCTAATACTATCTATCGTATTAAATTAATAGTTTCTTCAAAGCCCCAGAGATTTGTTAGTCTTCAACTTCCATACATCTTCTACGTTAAGCAATGACATAATTATTGTCACAACCAAATAGTTTATACTATTATTCTTAATGCGGAGTTATCGAAGTGAAATTACTGCAGGTGAAGTGAATCTATCTGTGATCGGCGATAATGTGAAAATGAAATATTAATTATTCCTCTCAAATCTGAAACTTTTTTTACGTTTTTTGGTGCAGTTAGAGATTGTTAAAGAGTTCAGTGCTACTTATAATAAACAAATATATTCTTTTAGTGATTACTTGTCAAGTGGTGTTAATAACAGTGATTATAAAAATAATACTGTACGGTGTAGTTTTGTTAGGTATCTTCTACGCGAGTGTAAAGTGCATTTAATAAAAAAAGTGGTGATAGTGATATCATGTTGAAAGTACCTATTTCTCAAGAAAATTTAATTCATATAATATTGAGAGTTTTTGTTACTATCAAAATTTATAAATTCTTTTTTATATTACTAAAATGGTTATTCCCTATCTAACTCATGAGATTATTTCGATTTTTCTATAAAGGCTTTATATTTATAGCAATATTTTCCGACAGACGCTAGAGACAGCATAGTACATTAGTACATTAATATGTAGGTACAGAGCAAGAATTGTAGAATTTGGTTAAGCTAATAAAACTTGATCACAAAACTTTTTTCAAGTAAATTTATGTAAGTAATATGAACTCGTAGGTTAGCGAAAGTTTAAAGAATTGTTTAGAAGTTTTCAAAATATACGTATATATGTTACAATTTTCTTAAATAATAATGGTAGGTACTGGCTTGTTATACAACTACATAATTAGGTCATTATTCCTGCATTTAATAAAAGAAAAGGCAGATTTTATTTTATCGTTGATGGTATTTTATGGTTGAGGTGGGGGAATGAAGAATTGAGGAGATGCATGAATTAGGTTGGTGAAGAATGTTTTTAAAAATTATTTTATGATTTTGTACACGACTAATTAGACAAGACAAAATCTCAGTAAAATATAAAAACACTACAACACTGAATAGTCATAAACGATAAAATTAAAAATACTTTCTTATGAAAAATGGAGAAGGTACTTGAATTACATACTGTCAAATACTTAAGGGTGACAATCATAATTATACGGCAAAACAAAAAAGGAGAAGATGCTGGAATAAGATGATGTAAATATGTAAAGATAAGAATCATAGACGATTTTATTGAAAAGACGTATGAAAACTGAAGAAGATGCTGTTAAATATTTTAGGGTAATAATCATGAACGATACTATAAATAAATGTATGGAAATTTTGGACGTACTTACTACACTTAGATCTATTAAAAATGTAAAGAATGTAATAAAAAATGATACAACGAAAAAAAGGTGAAAAACAGAGAAGAAGCTGGAATTAATTAGAAACCGATAAATATGTTAGTTTAAAAATCTTAAATTATAATTGACAGAATTGATGAAAAATTTAGGGTTGATAAAATAAGATGCCGTTCAATAAGTAAAGGGTTATCAAAAACGATATAATACACGTATAGTATACGTATAAATTTATGAAAAATAGTCCCGAAATTAGATACTTACTGTTAAGGATATTAGGGTTACAATCATATAATATTTCTAAAATATATTATATATAAAATGGAGAAGATGCTGGAATAAGATGCTGTTAAAGATATAAAGGTAACAATCAAAAACAATATAATTGAAAATACGTACGAATAACTAAGAAGGTGCGAGAATTAGATGCTGATGCATAAATAAAATTATGCTATAGTAACAATCATATACCAACTTTTTAAAAACACGTATGACAATCGGAGAAAATGCTGAAATTAAGCATTGTTAAATATTTAGGGTAACAATCGTAAACGATATAATAGAAGGAACGTATGTAAAACTAAGTAGATGCAGGGATTAGATGCTGTTAAATATTTAAGGGTTACGATTAGTAATGACAAAACTGAAAAGACGTATGAAAAATGGAGAAGGTGCAAGAAACTAACAATAACATTTAATATAATCAAAAACACGTATAAAACTACGTAACAACGTAAAAATGGAGAAGATACTGGAATTAAATTCTGTTTCATAAATCAAGTACTCATTATTATCTTAAACGATATAAATATTTGATCGAAAAGACGTTTGAAAATGGGGAAGGTACTGTTAGATGGTGATTGTCAGTTAAAAATAGATTAACTAGGAAAAGGTATATGTGTACGAAACTGAGCAGACAAAATTACGTTTTCTTTTACATCGTTTAAGAGACAAGCCTGACAAGCCTCTAAAAAAGCTCTAATACTATCTATCGTATTAAATTAATAGTTTCTTCAAAGCCCCAGAGATTTGTTAGTCTTCAACTTCCATACATCTTCTACGTTAAGCAATGACATAAATATTGTCACAACCAAATAGTTTATACTATTATTCTTAATGCGGAGTTATCGAAGTGAAATTACTGCAGGTGAAGTGAATCTATCTGTGATCGGCGATAATGTGAAAATGAAATATTAATTATTCCTCTCAAATCTGAAACTTTTTTTACGTTTTTTGGTGCAGTTAGAGATTGTTAAAGAGTTCAGTGCTACTTATAATAAACAAATATATTCTTTTAGTGATTACTTGTCAAGTGGTGTTAATAACAGTGATTATAAAAATAATACTGTACGGTGTAGTTTTGTTAGGTATCCTCTACGCGAGTGTAAAGTGCATTTAATAAAAAAAGTGGTGATAGTGATATCAAGTTGAAAGTACCTATTTCTCAAGAAAATTTAATTCATATAATATTGAGAGTTTTTGTTACTATCAAAATTTATAAATTCTTTTTAATATTACTAAAATGGTTATTCCCTGTCTAACTCATGAAATTATTTAGATTTTTCTATAAAGGCTTTATATCTATAGCAATATTTTCCGACAGACGCTAGAGACAGCATAGTACATTAGTACATTACTCTGTAGGTACAGAGCAAGAATTGTAGAATGTGGTTAAGCTAATAAAATTTGATCACAAAACTTTTTTCAAGAAAATTTATGTAAGTAATATGAACTCGTAGGTTAGCAAAAGTTTAAAGAATTGTTTCGAAGTTTTCAAAATATAGGTATATATGTTACAATTTTCTTAAATAACAATGGTAGGTACTGGCTTGTTATACAACTACATAATTGGGTCATTATTCCTGCATTTAATAAAAGAAAAGGCAGATTTTATTTTATCGTGATACAAAATGAAACTGTCATTTATATAAAACTCAGATTTAGCATGAATAAATATCTCCGATGCAAAATATTCTTCAGTCTTGTTCTTCATACCAAAATAAGTGCTTGTTATAAAACTTCAATACATTTTAACTCTCGATTCTCGCCTGTCTTTGATTTTTTAGATATTACTATATAAATGTAAAGCGTATATAAGCACGTTTAACAAAGTTAATCAACCTTCAGATATAACAGAGAATAAAAGGAATGATAGGGAAAGTTCATTATTATATGCTTACGAGTACGTATAAAAGAACAACAGTCATACTTCAACGAAACTAAATTTTATCTCGTTTAAAATTTTTACCTACAAACATACTGCCACTGCAAGGCTATGGTTTGCTTATATAAAAATAATATGTCTCTATTGACGATGGACACAAAATTTTAGATTCTAACGAGAGTGGAATTACAAAAACAGTTTTGTATTGGAATATTTTGAAATAACTTGAATAAGGGAAATCCGTAGGCTAAATATGTTAACGATATTTAAAATTTTATCACAAGTGTTTATATTTCTCACATTTTTATGAACTTTACCTATTTACCAAGCAATAAGTCATCTTTTTATTGGTCAGCGTTTCAATTTAAGAATTTACTAACATGTACTAACATATTTTTTTCAGGTGTCTTTTTGTCTACAAATGTATACATATTATATCTCTTCCAGGTTAGCAGAACGTTCACCGAATTTTTATTGTTTATTATTATTATGTATACATTTTTGCTAAATTTCCAGCTTAGTCACGTGTACTTTATTTTTCTAATAGCTACCTGTTTTCGGATCTTTAAAAGGCCCTTATTTTTATGAACTCCCAGCGTTATGGCGTCACCGCAGAAATCTAAATTAACCCATGTAGTGTCGTCAAGTTTTTACTTACCTTTTTTCAGGAGCTTCAATAAACGTGAATCTAGTTTTTTTCGTACTGTCATTTGTCATCTATTCGTTCCTAAAACTTTATTTGGAATGATGACATATTATAAAATTAATAAAGAAATCATCATCATCATTACTTATGATATTGTATATAAATGCCACTTCATTAGTTCGCCGAACTCCTAAGCAATGAGTTTCTGAAACCTAAGGAGCATAATAACTTTGAAAAGTTTGACTAAATTTCAAAATTTTAAAACACATACACATAAAATCATCTGTATTTTCAACACTTTAATGAGCGTGTAACTACGCTTACATTATACAATTTAGATTCGATTCAGTTAAATCTAAAACTTTTGTAAATATCATAAAGGCAAATTAAAATTTGTACGCATGATATTTAAATTAAATCTTGTGTAAGAAACATTCAATAATTGAGTAATTAATTTAATATATCCTAAAATTTACCTATCTATACTTAACTATAGTTTTTTCAATATTGACAACCTCCGATAAGGCTTTTATTCACATCAAAAACCATAGAACATTATTTTTGATGAAGGTCGGTTATATTAAATTAATAACTGTAGAAGTAATACCTATTCAATTTATACAAAAAATATCATAAACCCCTTAATTTTTCATATGATTCTATTGCAGGAATTACATTTCGTTCGTGTTTTCATTAATTTGATGGCAACATACTTCTACACAAACAAATGAACCCCGTTGGTAGTACAGGCAAAAAATATTATAAAAGAGGAATTACGGAAAGCTTAAAAACAAGACTTAGGCTGCGAATGTATTTGCCCAAAATATTGTAGCCGTTTCGGAGTATAATTCGGGCGTAAAGGTACTTTTGGAAAACTTTAAAATTTATTTATCTATTAAAAAAAAATTAGAACATTTATTTCCAATCGAAGTCATTTAATTTTTCTCGTGTGTCAATAGATAATAATATAATATTTGATGTTAAACTTTTTCAACAGAATCGCTAATTCAACATCGCGGCCAAGGCAGGGCAATTCAGAGCTATAACTAAATCATTAACTATATCGGTTGATGGTTTGATTTGGCTTCTGAGAGCAAACCTTACAGTTTGCTATGTAGAGGTTAAGGTGTTTACTTCGGAGACTATTTAGGGTGAATCCCTTCTTAAATACAGGCGACCAGTGGGTAATAAATCTTGCACTTATATTTACGTAACTTTTTAAATCCTTAGACAATACCGTTTAACTTATTTACAGATTTTTAGTTTCAAAAGTTTCAATATTTTTACGTGATCGTTTTCTTCATAGTGAAAAATATGTTTACATGATTTAATAGTGTATTAAATAATACTACTGCTAAAATGATTACATTCCAGGTCTGATAATTAATTATTATTATATTAATATTTATCTACAGATGATAGCTCCATCAAGGATTAGGCAGAGATCGCGGTCGTTTCTTAGTGCCATATGTTCCATCACTAAGAGTTTCGAGTATGAGGTTTAAAAGTAAAACAAAATAGGCGAATACATTTGAAGACGAGAAAAGGATACTACTTTTAAAACAGTCGTAGATAGAGATAATGACATTTACGTTAGTGAGGTATACATTAAACTTTATTATTTTATTTATTTTAATTATAAAAATTATTTTTTTAAATCTGTAAGTCTTTAGAAGGAAAGCGAAAACTAAAGGATTTAAATACGCAGCTTTGTTGCAATTACAGGAACGTAGGCATTAACCGCGAATTTTTTTTTTTTTTGTTCCACACTTATTCCGCAGACAGGTCGTCGAGAACCCGGAAAATTGCAGGTTTAAAGCCAAACAAGAAACAACGATAAATGAAAAAAAGAGCTCTCTATACACACTAAGGATTTACATACTACGGATTTTGTCCATCAATAGCAAGGTCCCTTCCACATCCGAGTCTATTTGCTAAGGTATTGTAGTAAAAAAAATTTAAACACTAACCATTTATTACAACACAGTAAACAGTTAACGTAAGTTAGAGTAAAAGGTTTAACTTTTATTACTCGTACTTGGTTTACAGATGGGTACGAGTAGGTGTCGCGAACGTGATTTGGCCCGGATTATTGGTTAAAAGTAAAATCTAGCTTAAGGTGGTAAACTTGGGATAAGGAATCCTCCCAGATCAAAAACAACTTGATGAAACTTACTTATCAGACGTATAAATTACGAATTATTTATGAACTGACGCATAACTTTAGGTACACATTTCTGACTTTTTAACAACATAATTTATTAAAACAGTTACCTACACAACATAGTTGTAAGGAGTTGTCTTAACTCCCAAACTATTAACCACTTGGTTTTTTAATAACAAATGAAACAAACGGCTTACGTATAAAAATTTTTTAAAAGTATAATATTATTATGAAAATTATTTTTTTAACAAAAAATACTTTTTTTGCATAAAGTACTAAACCTTAAAATAAAAGACAAAGCTAAAGTTAAAATATAAGGTTATAAGGTTTAACAGAAAAATGGCCGAAAATCTTTTTTTCAAATTTTTATTACTCTCGTGTTCTCATACTTGTTACATAAATGAGCATAGAAGTAGGTGTTTAAACTTACTTTGGCCTTATTGGTTAACGAAATCTAGGTGAAAATTTCGGTTATGGAGTTGTTCTGACTCGCTAAAGTTCAACCACTTGGTTTTATTTAAATATTCATAGTCAAGTTATATAAAATTCAGTTAGAATTGCATATAACTAATATACCTACATTAAAAATTACTAATACTTCTAATATAGTGATACATATGAAATCAGAATAATATTTGGTCAGGAGCCGATCATTTAATGGCAATTAACATTCAGGTAATCACCACATTGATTTTTTGTCGACTTCTTATTAATGGCAATTATCAGGTAGAATACCGATTCGATTAATTGTCATTTGATAGCAATGATACAACTATTTGCCTGATTTCTAAGGAGTCATTATAAAAATGGTATAAAAATATTCATAAAAACTTATTTCAAAATCAGTGCAACCGTGAAAATGCACATGATAATAAACTTTGATTCTATGTTTGCGTTTTTAGCTTCAATACTGTGCAGTACTTGTCCTACGAGTACCTACGCTAGCTATTGGAGCTGTCTCTAGCAAAATACCTTTCCAACATCGAGGTATCTATTAGGATTACCTTAGGATGAAGACTTGCCTTTGTCAGCGACCGTGCGTGTGTAACATAGAAAATATCTATTTAAACTAAATTCTCTTTTTTTGCCAAATAGATACGTATACTTTAAAACTTTTTGATGATTGACGAGACCGATTAGGCTTACGGCCGAAAAGTTAATACATTATACCTATTTACACAAACATAAACTTAATATTATATATAAAAGAGTGCTGTGCCTTAGCATATTTAATGTCTTTAATATTGATACCAGTAAGTTATTAAAACACCAAGGAAACAGCTCATATGTTTGCCTGTAACCCTTTGGTGTATAACTTATATATTTATACTATAAATAAATATATTTCATATAATAATATCAAAATTATACATACTAATGCGTATCGTTTAAATATTTATAGATATATTTTGCCTAGTTGTGTTACGAATTTGAAGAAGCTTCAACTATTTGCCTGGTTACTAGAAGAAGCTTCAATAGGCATGATGACTAATTTTCAAAAACTCTTCTATAATATTCAAAAGTTTCTATTATGTCTAAAATATATCATATTTTTGTAGAAAATTAAGGTTTTTGTGTAATAAAAGTACATTTAAATTTTAAGTTTCAAATTCATTCCAAAACGCTCGCCCGTGTCATGGCGTCTGTCATTGCGCCACGGCTCAGTAAAAAATGCCAGATCGCGTATAATATGCTTACGAAAAAAATGACGTTAACTAAGACGTGACGTAATTTGACGTAATTCGATCTGATGGGTGTTTTAGCTATCATGGCGGATTGTTGTATTTTGTAGATTTATTTTAACAAATAAATTATTAATCTCGACATTAATAAGAGAATAAATACATGTTTCAAAATCTTTGAATCCTATTTCATTAGATCAGATAAATATTTTGGCGATACTTGATTACTGTCATCATGCCTATTCATCATTATAAAAACCTGTTGCCTGTGTAAGCCGGGCCTGCGTAAGAGACAGCATGTATGTTATGTAGATTAGATGTCTGTGTATATAAGAGAGCAATCTTGAGTTGCATGAAGATAAGAAGTATTTAAAATTATAAACGTGTGTACAAATAAGGAACTGACTGAAAAATTCAAACCCTGTATAGAAGCGTTTTTGGACACAGCAACAAGTCAGTGTCCCGCTACATGTACTTATTCTTTGAAATCAGAATAATATTTGATCAGTAGCCGATCATTAATGGCAATCAACAGACTAGTCAGGTAACACGTTAGAACGGTTAACACGTGTTAAGAAGGCGAAAGGGGATAGCATATACGAGTACGTACTCGTATGTGTTGATTAGGAAACTTCTATGTACATACAAATGTGCATATTCAGCAACCTTGAGTTGCATGAAGAGGAAAAGTATTAAAACGCCTTAAAAATATTGATAAGAACTTACTTCAAAGTCAGTGCAACCGTGCAAATACACATGAAAATAAACTTTGATTCTATGTTTGCGTTTTTAGCTCCAATACTGTGCAGTACTTGTCCTACGAGTACCTACGCTAGCTATCGGAGCTGTCTCTAGCAAAATACCTTTCCAACATCGAGGTATCTATTAGGATTAGGATGAAGACTTGCCTTTGTCAGCGACCGTGCGTGTGTAACATAGAAAATATCTATTTAAACTAAATTCTCTTTTTTTGCCAAATAGATACGTATACTTTAAAACTTTTTGATGATTGACGAGACCGATTAGACTTACGGCCGAATAGTTAATATATTATACCTATTTACACAAACATAAACTTAATCTTATATATAAAAGGGTGCTGTGCCTTATCATATTTAATGTCTTTAATATTGATACCAGTAAGTAAGTTATTAAAAACACCAAGGAAACAGCTCATATGTTTGCCTGTAACCCTATGGTGTATAACTTATATATTTATACTATAAATAAATATATTGCATATAATAATATCAAAATTATACATACTAATGCGTATCGTTTAAATATTTATAGATATATTTTGCCTAGTTGTGTTTTACGAATTTGAAGAAACTTCAACTATTTGCCTGGTTACTAGAAGAAGCTTCAATTCATCATTATAAAAACCTGTTGCCTGTGTAAGCCGGGCCTGCGTAAGAGACAGCATGTATGTTATGTAGATTAGATGTCTGTGTATATAAGAGAGCAATCTTGAGTTGCATGAAGATAAGAAGTATTTAAAATTATAAACGTGTGTACAAATAAGGAACTGACTGAAAAATTCAAACCCTGTATAAAAGCGTTTTTGGACACAGCAACAAGTCAGTGTCCCGCTACATGTACTTATTCTTTGAAATCAGAATAATATTTGACCAGTAGCCGATCATTAATGGCAATCAACAGACTAGTCAGGTAACACGTTAGAACGGTTAACACGTGTTAAGAAGGCGAAAGGGGATAGCATATACGAGTACGTACTCGTATGTGTTGATTAGGAAACTTCTATGTACATACAAATGTGCATATTCAGCAACCTTGAGTTGCATGAAGAGGAAAAGTATTAAAACGCCTTAAAAATATTGATAAGAACTTACTTCAAAGTCAGTGCAACCGTGCAAATACACATGAAAATAAACTTTGATTCTATGTTTGCGTTTTTAGCTCCAATACTGTGCAGTACTTGTCCTACGAGTACCTACGCTAGCTATCGGAGCTGTCTCTAGCAAAATACCTTTCCAACATCGAGGTATCTATTAGGATTAGGATGAAGACTTGCCTTTGTCAGCGACCGTGCGTGTTGTACATAGAAAATATCTATTTAAACTAAATTCTCTTTTTTTGCCAAATAGATACGTATACTTTAAAACTTTTTGATGATTGACGAGACCGATTAGGCTTACGGCCGAATAGTTAATATATTATACCTATTTACACAAACATAAACTTAATCTTATATATAAAAGGGTGCTGTGCCTTATCATATTTAATGTCTTTAATATTGATACCAGTAAGTAAGTTATTAAAAACACCAAGGAAACAGCTCATATGTTTGCCTGTAACCCTATGGTGTATAACTTATATATTTATACTATAAATAAATATATTTTATATAATAATATCAAAATTATACATACTAATGCGTATCGTTTAAATATTTATAGATATATTTTGCCTAGTTGTGTTTTACGAATTTGAAGAAGCTTCAACTATTTGCCTGGTTACTAGAAGAAGCTTCAATTCATCATTATAAAAACCTGTTGCCTGTGTAAGCCGGGCCTGCGTAAGAGACAGCATGTATGTTATGTAGATTAGATGTCTGTGTATATAAGAGAGCAATCTTGAGTTGCATGAAGATAAGAAGTATTTAAAATTATAAACGTGTGTACAAATAAGGAACTGACTGAAAAATTCAAACCCTGTATAGAAGCGTTTTTGGACACAGCAACAAGTCAGTGTCCCGCTACATGTACTTATTCTTTGAAATCAGAATAATATTTGATCAGTAGCCGATCATTAATGGCAATCAACAGACTAGTCAGGTAACACGTTAGAACGGTTAACACGTGTTAAGAAGGCGAAAGGGGATAGCATATACGAGTACGTACTCGTATGTGTTGATTAGGAAACTTCTATGTACATACAAATGTGCATATTCAGCAATCTTGAGTTGCATGAAGAGGAAAAGTATTAAAACGCTTTAAAAATATTGATAAGCACTTACTTCAAAGTCAGTGCAACCGTGCAAATACACATGATAATAAACTTTGATTCTATGCTTGCGTTTTTAGCTCCAATACTGTGCAGTACTTGTCCTACGAGTACGTACGCTAGCTATCGGAGCTGTCTCTAGCAAAATACCTTTCCAACATCGAGGTATCTATTAGGATTAGGATAGGTAATAAAAAGCACCAAGGAAACAGCTCATATGTTTGCCTGTAACCCTATGGTGTATATCTTATATATTTATACTATAAATACACATGTTTCAATTCATATATCAAACTAATAAATAAGGCATAAGGCCTCTAGTTTAAATATTTTATAGATATCTATATTTTCCAAGCTGTGTTATACGAATTTGAAGAAGCTTCAACTATTTTCCTTATTACTAAGTAGTCATTATAAATACGGTTTATAAATAATGATAAGAACTTATTTCAAAGTAGTGCAACCGTGCAACTAGACGTGATTAATATAGTGTTTTTACGGTTGCGTTTTTAGCATAAATATTGTGCAGTAGGTACTTGTTCTGTGATACAACGACGGCAACGCGTACAACGACTCCGCAAAATATCTATCCAACATTGAGCTAATGTTCAGTGTTGCCTGTGTAAGCCGGGCCTGTAAGGGACAGCATGTATGATGTGTAGATTAGAAAATGTCTATGTGTATATACGTAAATGTGCGTATTGAGCAATTTTGAGTTGCATGAAGATAAAAAATGAACTAAGTAAGACGCACGTGTGAACGATCGGTTACTTAAAATTACCTTAAAATTTAGTTACCTACTGGCCAACTTAACACGAGTAAACTAGGCGAAAGGGATAGCATGTATGTATGTGTAGACTAGAAAGTATCTATGTATATATAACAGTGCGTATTCAGCAATCATGCGTTGCATGAAGATGTAAAGTATTGAAACGGTAATATAATAATATTGATTTGAACTTATCCCAAAGTGAGTGCAACCGTGCAACTGCACGTAAATAATGTATTTCTATGTTTGCGTTTTTAGCACTTTCTGTGCATTGCACAGTAGTATCTATATTGTAAGTGCTAATATTATTCTATGAGTACAACAAAGCTAGCCTCTATTGAACATATTTCCATTGCTTCTTGTTTTAGGGATATACATAATAATATGGTTACGATTGACGAGACTGATTCGAATAATTGCAGAATTATATTACACCCGGTACTTACGTTACAGGAACACAATAAACATTCGTTTCTATTCCCAAACGTCAGTACAACACAATAATTCATTGTTGTTGAGTATTTATGTACATTGACATATGTTTAAAATGTCTTAAATACTGACTGAAAATAGTAAGTAAAAGTCCCAGACTTATACTTAATTTGTGGAAAATTTATAGCAATAAAATAAAATTAAGGTGTAAATATGTTTCATGTATAAATGGCTACCTTTTATCAAGTCATCTTATATAAACGATCGTAAACTGAATAAGAAAAGAAGAATAAACAATAAACTTAAACTATTACATTAGACATACAATATACCTCCAAACACTTTATACTTATAAAATTAGAAGGAAATCCAAGGGGGCGAGCCGAGCCGTGACCCAGTGCGCCAAAAGTGAGATGCGGCAAAAATGAAGGCGCTGGAAGACCTCAGTCTTCATTCGCCCCCTCCCCTACCCTCTTGTCATATCACTGAAAACATACGCTTAGATTAAAGGCAAATGGTAAAAAATGATAATATCTATCGGGACTTTAAATATTTAGATAGTGTGCCTTTACTTAGCACTCAAATGCTAAAATATAAAATCCGTCGATAAATACTGCGCATGCAAACTTTATACTTGCGGTTGTAAACTTATAAGTTTTCTTTCTTATATGCTTTTTAATTATTTTTACAATTCGTGCGGCTGCATAATTGTGCTTAAAAGATAAATATTAATTTCTTACAAATTAAGAATCTCTTTATTTTTCTTTGATTTTATGTGAAAAATTATAAGCGATATAAACATCATAGGTAGTCTAATACTCGTAGAACGGCTTAAACTTACAGGAGATTTAATGAATTAATTATAAAATGGCACTTAAGTAGGTAGGTATGGCTTTTGGTGCCTTTTCACTGGTTTCATCATTCGCCACCACTGTTAACATTAATTGGCATCCTAAAGCATGACCTGCAACGTAATGCAACCATCCTATTCTATCACAGGTTTTTTCACAACTACAATCTAAATTACACCCGATGCATTATAGATGTGTTGTATACACCCAAAAATCTATGAAATGTTACATAAAATCACACAGATCTATTTAAACACACCTTTATGACACTGCATTACATTTACGATTGAAATTATATTTATTTTCATCCAGAGATTGGAAGTTATCAAAAATTAGATATTGTTTGTTCACATTAGACTTACTCATTTTGCAAGTCAATATATGTTTTTTATTTACGTAACACATTTTCTTTTGTGTGTATAAAGTTTTTAGCGAACGTATCGAAAATAATTACTAACGCTTTATTAAAACATAATACCTACCGTAGTAACTAATGAATTATCATATGTTTTTGGGAGGGTTTTCCATTCTCGACTTCATAAGAGTCGGTTTTACATCAAATCTTCCATGAATTATCATTATAATATCAAGCAAAACAAGTCTCAAAAGTATTATATTTTTCATTTGCTCATCATTTGTACGATACACATCGGTATATTTGTCAGTAAATTTTACTTCAGTGTCGTTTTTGGATGTATGGTTTATAACAGAACTCACTTACTTGCTATGGACGTTTACTTAGTTTTGTACTTCGATTTAATACACGCATTTCTAGCCTTTATTCCTATAGCGTTACTTAGCGTATGAGCATCATGTGTTTTGTGAGCATTACTGTGTAATGTGACTTAGATAAACTTACAATACAATACGTATGTCACGCCTTTATATATAGCCAGATATTTCGCTAGTTTTAAACATACTCGTACTTGCTAAAGTTATAACACAATCACATTCCCCAATTCACGTATTTTCACGTTTAAGAAGTGTTCTTAGTTTTCATTATATGAGATATTTTTTACTGTTCATTTAATTTGTGATTGTCGTAAGAGTCGTAATCAAAACAAATATTTTCTTCTGTTGTGCATTTTATGCTTTTTACCTACTGTGATGTTTTAAATACTTTCGTTCAATCCAACTTTAGCCTATTTTGGAAAGATTTTCTTCTGATTCTATTTGTTTATCCCTGTGATAGCAATTCGAGCGTTCTCGATCATTTTATTTATACGATTTATTCGGATATTCACACAATCCACAGTTATTTTATCTTTATATTATTTTCTCTGATTCTTAATTTATGCGGGCTATGTCTACACACTTTATTTATTATTTAAACTAAACGTATTTCCCTGCAATCCTGCCTGAACTAAGCTAATGGTGTGCCAAATGATATTTAATATCGTACCAATTCATAATTTATGAAAAATATATTTTGCTTTTACGTTCGCCAATAACGTACTTCTTTAGCATACAGTGCTTATAAAACACTATCGATTACAAGTATTCGTTTATTTACATTACGACGTTTCTAAGCTTCCACAATTGCTTGCGTCCCGTGTTTATTAAATGTTGCATACTTATGCAATGTAGGATATATACTCGTAGCTAAATCGTTTGTCAAAAATTAATGTTCAAGAGTGTGTCACGTAAGCATGTTATCATTGCAACGCAACCTTGCAACATCATTTATGCTCCACGTTAGATTCAAATCTAGGTGAACATTCGTGCTAACCCCCGTTAAATTTGTGAGCTTGTTTGTACTCTCCTAGCAGCAGTAACCGCACATATTATAACATGATATACACTATATTCTAGAAAAATAGAAATGGTGATAGAACCATAATAATATGTAACTTGCCCTTGATACACTGAAAAGCTTTCCAATAACATTAAACTTCCCCTTTGTTTTTGTCTTTAAAGCTTGCAAATGACAATTTAAAATATTTATGAATCTACTATGGACGATCCATGTAAAGAAGATTCTGAATTTCATTTTACACAGCTTTGCAAGGATTCTTTGAATTTGCTTCACTAAATCATAAGTTATGCTTTGACGTAGGATTTAAACATTTTGTTTATTCAAGGGCTCTTAAAATTTCTGCAATGTACAGCTCTTTTGCCTTGGAGGTCAGGGGTATGCCATCAATTGGTTATTCGCATAGTCACACTATTCCTATTTACAAATTGAACCGCACAGACCCTGAAAATTTATAGATGCGTAGCTTAAATAAGATCGGTAAAATTAAAATTGACTATATGCGGGTTTTCTAGTTTATCGGATGATGTTTAATTGTTTTTTCATGCTTTCTTAGTCGTAACCGCAGTCAAAAGATTTGCGTCATTTGTCATTCATATTTCTTCAGAATTAAGTGTACTGCAATGTTTTGGATTAGTTATAGCAATCATTAATTGTTTATAGGATTGTTTGGTTGGCTCTTTATAAAGCAATAATTGCACAGGTGGTTGTTTGGTAAAAAGTTTTTGTTGTTCAGTTCTGTTTTCACAGCTTATGCGTTAAACTTGCCACGATATTTGCTACTAACACGTAGGTACGTGACCGTGTTTGGTGTAGGTAGTCTATCTAATACGAATATTAACATTTTAAATTATATTTCCCATCCATTTCCGTTTTTTATATCTCGATAATTATATGGTTTTAAAATAGGGAGCTAGATATTCATCTATTTGATTTTATTCCCAGTTTTTTATGTCCTTCTTATCCTATTAGTTTGACATAATTTGTGAATAACTCAATTTCAATTTCAAAATGTTTAATCTCCTCCAACTATTCTTATACCTATATCCCGTAGAGATTTGTTTATACTATTTTAGATTTTTTGCTGTATGATTGAGCTAAATTAATTATCTTGTTCTTTTAAATACATTTAATGATTACTTATTAGCGTATTTAAGATAAAACTATAAAAATGTAAATGGTTTTCAGGATCTCTGAAATTAAAATAAACTCTATTTCTGATAATCATATGTATGTATTCGTAAAGTATAAGTATTTTCACAGTCAATAATTTTATTACTATGAATTTGAAAGAACCATTGAAAATCATGAGCCCTTTACATGTTTATTGTTTGTTGATTAATGTGAATATCTTCTAAAAGGGCAAGAAGTTGATCTATCGTTTGTTCGGTTCGCTTAACATAGGGAATGAGGCTATTGGTTTGAGTTGAATCCGCAGCTTTCTTGTGATTTGTGATTGAAGCGTGGAATAAGGTCGTGGTTGTGAATGTGACTGTACAGTGCATTGGATTATAACCTACAACCTCCGATCGTTATGTGAATCTTCCTAAAGGTGGAATTCCTTCATATACAATTGAACTTTTTCCGAAGTGATTAGCATAATTTACCGAAATAACTATAGGCTACTTTGTTGTTGAGAGTCTCAACTTGAGACAGTATTGTGGCATCTAATGTGTCAACAACGATTGAAAATAGAGATTTGTCGAATTACATAATAATATAAAATTAAAAAACAAAAACATTAATGACTTCAGTTTTTATGTAACAATGAAATAATTCACAAAAAGTTAAAGATACTGATGATGTAAAGGATTTAAGTTGTATGTAAAGGATTATTGAAAACGACCCGTCATTTATTTTAGAAATATGTATACTCAAAAATAATCAACTCTGCTATGCTAGTCTGGAGGACAAAGTTCGATTATAGTAGATCTCTGATGCGATAAACTTAGGTGCTGACGTGCAACATGGGTGTCAACAACAACTATGAAACTTTGGTGTAGAGTAATTAAATCACTCAAACAATTCATTAGCTTTAACAATGTCGTTAGTGACATTAAACACTGCCAGCAACGTTTAACAATTGCATACGTTTAGTATTTTAAGAGTGGGTGTTCGTGTGTTATTTGCTCTTGACGCTCTTGTCTTGCCTTATCGCTTGCAAAAGTTGGTCGTACGACATCGGCATTGCGTACATTTTGTCAGTGTGTATGTCAATTAGGGCAGCTCCTAGTCATACAGAGCTCTGTGTTTCAGTTTTGTTGTGTTGGTTGGTGGATTATTAGGTCAGCCAATTATGACAATGCCTGAGGTGAATTGACATTGTCTGTTGGGGGGCTTAATGCATACTTAAAAGATTTCTAGATGTAGATGAGGAGATTGTTACAATTACCCGAGCTTGCTTTGTTTATGATCGAAGGCTTTTTTAGGGATTACTCTAGCGCATGAAGCGCTCTATGTCTTGCACAATACGTGGCACATTACAAAATAATAATTTTGTTCGTTTTACTAACAACTATCGCTGCTTCCCAAACTTGTTTCGTTTGTAAATTTGTAAGACCCATTTTATTACTTTCTAGTTATTACCAAACTTAACAGTTGTGGGTTACTGGGATTTTGTTATGTTTCTTAAGGACGGATTCGGTGTATAACGGTGTGTGTGTAACGGCGTAAAATTTGTTGACATTGCGTTTATCAAAACTTAACCACAATGTAAATAATCTTAATAAATGACAGTGTAAATGATCCTTATACTGTGACTGAACTCCATATTCACGATACAATCCACCGTGTAACGTCAAGAACACCATAATATATTTTAATTCTATTTATTTTCAACGTTTAATTCTTCTTTGGATAACATCAAAGATTAATCAAACCTTCAGAGCTTCTGCTTCATTGCTTTAATTCAAAGAATGCTTTGTATCAAAATTGACGTAACAGACATACATTTTAAGGAGATTTAAACATCGAATAAGTATACCTACATGAGAAATGGCGTGTTAAACTAAACACAAAATGGCGTGATTGAATATTTAGGTGAGCGGAGGATGATATTTAGTTATTTTTATAAATAAAAGATGATGTGTTTTAAGCTATTTGAATCCAAAGTTATAGAGGGGGACGATGGTGAATGTTGCTGACAAAAAACTTAAGCTTTTCTTTCTTCAATGTCGGTATTATTCACTGATGCCCATAAGAGACTTAGCAGTGCGATAGCATGTTTTGTCTTAGGCTTAAACTTGCACCATCACGCATTTAACCTTTTTTATTTATTTTTTACATTTTTGCATGTAGAAAATATTTTATTTTATTTAGGACATATTAAAGAAGCAAAATAAAAACTACTACCTTACTTAGATTTTGGTAAATGCTAGTAAAGTAGCATTTTAGTATAACTTGAACATATTTAAGTTATTCCCAAACTAGCTTGTTGCGAAATGTTGTCGAAACGAAACGCCGCCGACTGCTACCCTGCGGCCGGCCGTATGCTACCTGCTACCCTATGGCCGGCCGATCGCTGAGACTAACCCGTGGGCGGCCGTGAGCTGCCAGCTACCTTGTGGTCAGCCTCACGCTGCCTGCTACCCTGCGGGCGGTCGCGTGCTGCCTGCTACCTTGCGGGTGGCCGTGCGCTGGCTACCTTGTGGTCGGCCTCACGCTGAGTGCTACACTGCGGACAGCCGTCCGCTGACTGCTACCCTGTGGGCGGCCACTGACAGCTCACTGTGGGCGACCGCCCTCTCTACAACTTTCAAAGACCTACAAGGTGTGTAGAGATTTTTTTCTACAAAATTATAATAAAGAAATAATTTTGTTGTGCCTTAATTATTGAAAGAAGTTTACTTACAGTGCTTTCCTTTCATAATTAGTACGCAAGGCTGCCAACACCTAATAAAAATCTCTATCACGTCGACGCATCGAGTTAAATGAGCACAGCAAGATTATTTCGATGTTTTAGATTATTTCGATATATCTAAAGATTTACTTATTTCAAAGATTTCAAAAAGTTTTACATAAACTTATAAATACACTTTTAAAGTACAATGTATCTATTTGTCCAGTTCACTGGTGATACCAGAAATAGTAGATGAAAAAAAAAATGTTGGTATTAGAATTTGAATATTCTTGGCTTCCAGGGTTGAGAGGACCCGCGCAATAAGAGGCTCCAGCCTCCAGCCTCCAGGTCGTCCACGGGGGTAGTGTTGGAGACGTGCGGAGGAGTCACGCGGCGGACGGTTGACTGCCAAGTCACCCAGGTGTGCTGAAGAATGAGCTCATGCTAGAGCGAGGCATTCGGAGGCTGATTGTATTCCACCAACCCTACTTCTGACACCAATTTGTTTTCTGGTGAGGCCTCCCTTTCTTCTTAGTGAAAAGGAGAATTGAAAATTAACCACTTTATTTTTATAATACCTTCTCATTTGGTTACTTTGTTCATTTGGTCTTTCCAAATTCAAGGTGCCAACTGAATGAGAATGAAATAAATATAAGTTATCGAATGCCACTAAAATGCCTTAAAGTGAAATTGAAAAAAGGTTCTCAAGGTAAAAAACAATCGCTGATTATATGCTTCGTATTACAGAATTAAAGTTTATAACAATACACTGATTGCTACTCTATGAGCAAATTTGCGTATAGAGTAGTCGTCGCTGTACTTTATTACTTTATTATCTATTTTTATTACTTTAAATTTTTAGGTCTACATTATAAATTATTATGAAGGGATAAGGACATCCTTGTGTTCTTAAATCAAATTATCTTACAAAGTGACGTTTGGTTACATTTTGACGTGTATGTTATTGTATCTTGACGAGATCCCGTGCGTGCTTTCAATTATGGATTGTCCGACTTACTCAAATCTGGTATTATAGTTCTTAGAGGAACTTCATAAAACTGCTATGACTATCAAAATAATCAAATCTGGTATTTGAAGTATACTTCATAGAGGAAGTCTTCGTAAAGTTGCTACTACTATCAAACTAATTAAATCTGGTATTTGAGGTATACTTCTCACAGGAACTCTTCATGAAGTTGCTACGAGTATCAAACTAATGAAATCTGATTTGGTATCTGGTATATGATCTGGTATTTGAGGTATACTTCTTAGAGGAACTCTACATGCAGTTGCTAACAAACTAATTAAATCTGGTATTTGAGGTATAATTCTTTAAGGAGGTCAACGTGAAGTTGCAATTTATCTTGAGGACACAGGTGACGATTTTGAAAGGTATTTGTCCGCGAGCAAAAATCCTCCAGTATTTACAAATTACAAGAAGTGATGACATAATGACATAATTCATTTGTATTATTTACCAAGTGTAAAATTATCTTTTTTGCAACAACGAACGAATGAACCTGAGGATAAAAGAAAAATTACAGATGTAAGTATAATATCTATTTCTTATTAAACATGATAATAATATATTATTATTGGCGTTTATAACCGAATTATTTTACAGGAAATGGAAGGCAATTGAGCCATTATTTAATGAATGTTATACGTACTCTATTTTTTATTTTCCATAACCTTTTACCATAATATCTTGTTGCCATTTACCACTGTTACCACCACCACTACTACCACCACCACTACTACCACTACCAGAACTACTACTACTACTACTACTACGACTACGACTTTTACTACTACTACTACTACTACTACTACTACTACTACTACAACAACTTACTTTGTTGAAACAAATTTAACACATTGAAACATTGAATGAAACCTTATTGACCTTGTCTTTTAATTTTAAAAATGAACTACAATAACCACAATTGTGTACAACGGAAGTAGCTTGACCGATTGATTCGTCTTCGATCATTGATTTGTTAATCAAAGACGTTGGTATTTAATTTTATAAATACCTATTATGTACAAATTTGTACAGTTACTATATGATTCTGTTGTTGAAAAACGTACCTGAAGTAAGTTGCCATCTCTGCATAGCCAGAGGCTTAACATAAAATTTTAAAGTTTAATAAATAAAAGGACTTGCGTGCCACAGTGTGTAAGAGACCGGTGCGCTGCGCGGAGTGTCTGAATGATAAGTTTTATCTGTTTATGATCTGGGTGTGTGTGTTCTTTCTTGTGTGTATCCATGGCACCCACGATATGGAGTATTAATTTGGGATGGGTTATGTTTTTAATGGCATTTGTTTCAATGTAACAACATTAATTTAATTACAAACAATTTGACTTTTTCATTATTAATTTTATTAAACACTGTGTGTGTAACAACTTACCGAAAAACCGTGTCAGCCTTTTTTATGTTACTGCCTGAATGCCTTCTTTCATTTCAAAGCAGTGGAAGAATTAAAAAGATTTATTTTAATTAAAAAAATGTTAACAAAACACCACAAAATGTCACAAGCAATTATAACATATTTGTCGTAAACAGTTTTAATATGTAAATAAAATTTTGCTCAGTGTTAATAAACTTAGTAGCACCTAAATGTATAAGCAAAATTACAAATTAACAATACATGTTTGCTTTTTGTATTACTTTTATGATTTGTCCATGTTGACAACGAAATAATATTATTGTTAATCTAAATTTCATTGCTTGTTGATAATTACCAATTGTTTATGCGTCAAAAAATTCTTATTTATAATGTAGAAATAATATTTATTAATGTACTTAATAATATTTATTTTCTTTCAAAAGCATACCGAAAACCTTTTAAGCCGTATTAGACCATAAACATTATACATTGTCACATAACAGAAAAATATTGAACTTACTAAAAGGTATATTACAAATTAATATAAATTGTGTTTTGCTTTTTGTATTCAGTAATTTGAATATTATATATTATAATATATTGATTGTAAATAACACAACATTTGAAAGATAAAATTGTGATAATAATTCCAAATAAGTTAAAATTTATTTGTGTATTTCAAAACATTAATTAACAACAAGAACTAGGTCCTACTAAGTATTTCAAATGTTGCAAATGGCGTAAAAGTAAAACAATATTTAAAAAATAATTGATTTATACCATTGTATATTATAAATTCGTTTTTATTGTATCATAAATTTTAATGCAATGTTCATTTTATCATTTCATGAATCGGATAATGGTGACATTTACCAAGTATGATAATAATAATGCGATTTTTGTAAAATCTGTAAACTGATGTTGTAAAACTGTATTTTATATTTAATAATAATACTAAAAAAAGTGTTGCTGTGGAGTTTTTTGCGCCGCTTTTTCTCCACAGCCAAAACACTTTCCAAAGCGGTGGTAGAGTTAAAAATGGAATGGTACGACTAGTATTTTTTTTTTTAGTTTAATTTTCTATTCTATTTTTACGATTTCTAATTTCAATTATTTATACTTTACCATGGCAAATTGATGGGGAATTGAACGCCGGTGTTTTTAATGCTCGGTAACATGCAAGAAGTTCATTATGAGATTATACACAGATGAAACATGCTGTAGACTGATCCTCCTGCTATTTCGAAATTGAGAATTGGCTCTACTGTATCTAGTCTCAGTAGAACATGTTCGTCTGCTGAAACTGTGTGGAGATCAACATTTATGGCACGGGGGGATGGACGGCATGGAGTTTGCTTTGAATTATTTCCAGTTTCCCTTTCTTTTAATGAATACCATACACTTATTATTCCTAAATATGTGTAGGTAATTTTTTTTTCATTTATTTATAATATTTATCGTATCTAGTCGTATTCATTTCCATGAAAAATAAAAAAGTAAAAAATATTAAATCAAAAATAACGAAATGAATGAAAATAAATAAATATGAGTTGAATAACTATTCCGTCGTTTCATTTCCGTATAAGACACTTAGGTACATACATATTAAATAATTTTGCCAATTTGTTGTACTTATTATTTCCCTATGACCTATACTACATACACACATTGCACATAAAGATGAAAATCATAAGTTATAAATTACAATACAAGAAGTTTATGATACCTAGGTATCTGATAAAAAAGTCTCTTATTAATCAAGAGATACTTGAATCTGAAAAGGTGCCTATTTTTTAATATGATCACTATTATTACACTATTAAGAACACGATTTTAAAAACATCTCAACCTCAATCAACATTTTAGATGAAAGACTTAAGTATTTACGTTTACGTTTGTATAATCAGATGAAATTTAATTTTGCCTAATTATCAACTGTATCAATACTTTCAGTAAATACTGCGCCTGTAGGCTTTAAAATTGATGACAAATACAAATATTGGAAAGCAAAAAATTATGTTAGTATATTTTATATAAAAAGCTTATCTTGTATATGCAGATACGACTGAAACATTTAAAACCTCAGTAGTTAGTCTAACAACTCTGTTAAGCTGACGCTTTCAGAAATTACACAAGTAGATTACATTCATTACCAGAGAAGTTATTCTAATAACTGTAAAACAGATACGTTTAGGCTAAACATAAGTGTTCCATAGCAGTTGTTTTGGTAACTATAAGCTGAAACATTCAGGCATCAAGTGTTAAGTTCAGAAAGCTGTAAAGCTGACATTTTCAGACGCATATTTAGTATAAAACTTAGATTAAATCAAAAAGGAAAGATACGATAAGCGTCTCATGAGTGCGCACCTAAAATTAGGTCCATGCACACAATTTCACAATAGTCGCAATTTGGCTAGCTACTGAACTACATGTGCGCTTAGAACACAATAATCGCGGATTTTCTGTTTTTAAAAAGGTAAAACAATGCCTTCGTGTGCTTTTAAAAGGTGCACAAACAGCTCAAAAACGAAAAACAAATTCCACGGCATCTCTTTTCATTCGTAAGTACACTTAAACTTAATTTTTAATCAAAATCACTGATGGTTTTAAATGTAGTTCGCCATTTTTGTCAAGAAAGGATAGCGATACAATTAGATCTATGTGCGAGCGAGACGGTCACGCGTCACGCGCGAAATGACGCGGCACTCTCCGGCTCGCTCCCGCTAATGATAAAGCTTACCGCTCTGTCTCGCTCGCCCGATTGACACTTCATTTATAGGCGTGTGTGTGTTAGTTACAAAGTTACATACCTATGTAGTTGAGTCGGAATAACTTTTTGATTGATACAAGTAAGGGTATGCCGTATCTTTCCTTTTTGATTTAATCTATGGTATAAAATTGACAACCAGAGCAGTATTCCAATAACTAAACCTGACACTTTCAGGCACTATATTATTTTCTTTGATTTTGAATGTAATAAATTATTACATTCAAAATCAGAGAAAATAGGTATTCTAATAACCATAGATGAATTATTCTACTCGCAACTAACGTTAGAGATTGGCAATGTGAAAGAGAAAAGGCAGGATACAGATGTTAGAACGAGAATTGGCAATTGCATTGTTAAGAAAAAGTCTCTACGTATTTTACAAAATAAATTAGTTTCAATAAGAAAAAAATCTTCAGTAGACGTACAAAACCTAAATTAAGCAATGCGTAACAATTCATGACAAGATAATAACAAATACGAAAAAATAATTATTATTTAAAACATGTTTGTTTAATTGTTATTTATTTTAATTTTAAGTGTTACAATCCGAACATACCCGTCGTAAGCTGACACAAGCTCTGTGGAGATTGCTACACTACGCTACATTCCTGAATTTCGATTGCTGTATCCTGGAATCTTGAAAGGGCTAAGTATTTACTTATAAAAATCAGAAATAAGCTAATCTTATTCTACAATTCTGATAACACCTTATAAAAAGATCTTTCTCTCTTATGTAAAGTACCTATAGGTAGAGCACATTCTAAGTTAGGTAAGGGAGATAGATTTAATTTATGTATAAAATTACAAAAATACTGAGATTCTGATGAACAGATGAGTTCACGGGTATCCCCTGGGGGATCGGGTTAGAGGATCCTAGTGGACGAAATGGAATGTACCTACCTATTATTATGTTGTGTGATCTATCTCTTCTTAGGTATATAAATAAAATTAAATAATCGAATCTCATTATCAGTGTTATAATATCGCTATAACTCAACAATGTGGTGACATTTATGATTTTCTCTTGATAATACATCGTGGGCGCTTCTTGAGATAGTAGTTTTAAGAAAATTCAAATAGATGGCGCTGTTAGGTACGCGTTATCTATGAGGTCTATTTATAGATAAGACCAAGCTCAGCCTCATATCAATCTTATAAGAAGAAGAAAAGATATGAGGCTGAGCTTGTAAAATCACTGCGGATCACAAACAGCCCTTAGGTTCTAATTGTAAATAAGGTTGAAAGGCCACTTTTATTAAATTATTTAAAAAAATAAAACACGTAATAAATGTGTAAAATTATTTAATATTGCATTATGCATCATAATCATAAATTGTCACAACAAGGAATTGCCACGAGCCTAGGTTACACAATGAGGGCTACCTAGCGTTTATATTTAATACATAGTATACATAGTGGTACATAGTATGTCACTATAGCCCAGTCATTTGGACCGAAAAAAGAGCTTTACCTGAAAGGTTTTTAGGAAGTTTTGAAAATAGGAAAGTACTTTTCTATGCATTTTGATATGCACGTTCCGAATTTCAACTTTGCCACCTCGTATTAGTGCGGCGCTCCTGCAAAACTTTCCAGGTAAAAC
Organism: Erynnis tages; assembly: GCA_905147235.1. Lineage (NCBI taxonomy): Eukaryota > Metazoa > Arthropoda > Insecta > Lepidoptera > Hesperiidae > Erynnis > Erynnis tages. The sequence continues at coordinate 2,854,302 of LR990076.1, forward strand.
TATGTACTGAATGATGATTGGAGTACTTCCTAAATATTGAAGACTCGTCATTTGTTACAGCCGAGTTGAACAGTTTGTCTTTTGATACAAATTGATAGTGGCTAAAATACTTTTACCAGTTGGCAGAAACAATATTAAAATGAATTCTAAAACACCTCCTCAACATTATATCTCACTTTTATAAAACCTGCATTTTATCACTGATGAATAATAAAAAAGTTCAGTGTCTCGAATACGCCTATCGGGTTCTTAATAGTCCCCTTAGCAGTGCTGACGAGTCGCCTAAAGTGTCCAAAATATAGGTAAGGTAAAAAAGGTAAGGTTGAACGTGTTAAAATCAATACCTTACATTCAATAAAACTTTCTAAAACCATTGTAGCGTAATATCAAACATCGTAAAAACATTGTACTAGTAGCGCCATCTATATTTTTTTTAAATGGTAGCCCTCATTAGGTACGACTTACGAAATAACCTACGTAGGTACTACACACACTTACGCTAAAATGTCGACTTATGTTACATCACATGTAGAACGAGATATTTTTTATATTATAAGTAACCATGGCCGATGACCAATTTCACCTTACTCCGTTCATAAACAACATGACCTGTTTTATCACTTCTATAAAAAACCTTCGATTTCGACACGACAACCGAATTTCGTTTGATATCACTTACGTTTATTACAGTAATATATTACAGATAAATAAATTACCAAGAAGTGATATTAAAACTAACAAGTTTCCGTACAGTGCAATGTAGTTTAAATTTCTTATAAACTTGTTCATTATGCGACTAATTTATTCATTTAAATACACATAAAATGTTTACAAAAACATTTATAAAAACAGTAATATGTTACGTCAGTCTCACAAAACATATTATTATTGTATTACTTTGATGCTTGGTTATAGACACGAATATGGACAAAAACATTACATGGATAAGTCCGAACCAATCTGCTTTAACACTTGCGGGAAAATTATTCGTAATATATTCGTGATAAAATCCAATTTCAATCCAAATCACCCCTGGTGCAGGTCATGGGCTCATACAGATATTATCACTAGTTGGCAAGCTATAGGCGCGAATAAAACTAAAATGTTCTTTGATAAAGAGGATAAAAAGAAAAATAACACACATTTGCTCTACCTTTCTACTTTTTCCTACGGAGACTTCATCAATCAACTTTTTGCTTGGCTTACTAGTTTTATTACTTAATTCACTTGAGTCATCGGTTACCTATCTACATGTAATGTCTTTGGATCCAGAAATATTAAAAACTAAGCACCTACACATTGTTCTCATTATTAGCTGCACATAAACGAATGGCCTGTATTAAATATTATAGAATAGACAATACAATAATGCAATAATCACATAGAAAATCTCGATAAAACTTTAAAAGACAACATGACAAACAGTTTTATATTACATTATACAATATTACTGCAGGATACAGTACGTAAATATACTTGAACAGTTTACCAAAAGCTACCTTGCAAGCATTAGATAGGCAAGAAATATGTCACAGAAAAATGATAAACTTTTTTCCCATACAAGACCTACCTAGCTTTTAAAAAACGTGAGTCTTGTACGAAGGACGTCACTTTTGCGTTGGCACGAAATTTAATACAAAATAAGATTCTAACACAATTTAAAATAAGCATAAACCAACACCAATTTCAATAATACTTCCTGTGACATTAAGAAGTGATATTTGTGGGATTTATTTTATTTCCAGAATAATTATAATAAACTAATCGTCTAGTTTTTTTTTGTAGGACTATTTCAGTCAACCGTTAAGTATGTGTTGTATTTTGTATTAATTTTTATATCCACTCAACAGAGACTCAGACTATCTGAATATCAAGGCAACGCCACTAGCGTCGGTTTGAACAAAACCACAAAATAAGTGACTTGAAATTCTGTGACTTACTTCTTGAAAACCTAAATTATCAATTCCCATATCAATCCTTCTATTCCGGAGCATCCTCATGCCGTTACTGGAAAACTAAGAGATCTAAAAAGTTACAAAATTTCACATAACACAAGTTACTATGTTTTCCACGACCAATCTCTAAACTAGCTATCTCGTATATTGGTCAATCTACAGATTTCAGTCGATTTTAATAAAATATTTAAATTTACGTAACATTGTATACGATAAATTAGGTATTATTAAAGTTAATAATCCCTATAGAATCAATTACTCGTCTAGTAATATTTGTAATATTCAACTTAATAATACTGGAGTCGTCAGCAAAAGTTTGGAGGCGAGCGAAAAGTGGAAATTTATAAACTAGGGCGTTCCGAACTTTCGTTGACGATGTCAATTAAATTCAATTAGTACAAAAGCTGGCAGTCAGAGAATAGCGTAGCCGATTGGGTTAAAAACTGAGTAACGTTGGCGGTGGTCAGATTATCTCTTGTTCTTGTTCTTCATGGTGAGCCGCCGCCAGAAGCTGGTCTTCTCGGCGGGCGGCTGCTCCTCCCGGGTCTCCTCGCTCCTCGTCTCGCCTCGAAGCATGTCCAAGAACGTCGGGTCGTTCTTCCGGACATTCTTCTCGATTTTGACGGCCTCGGCGCTGAGCTCGGCCTTCAGCTTCTCCGGGCTCGTGTTCTCGACCTTAAACTCGTTAGGGTCTTCAACGAACGCCTGCTGGAGATCGCGCATAATCTTCTTGCGTATGGTCTTCTTCATACTGAGATGCCTCTCGAGGGTCTTGACGTCGCCGTTGCCGTACGACCGGTAGTCGTCCTTCTTCTTCTTGGCCGTCTTCTTGGTTTTGTCCTCATTGTCTTCGAAGGGCTTGCCGTCGTACTGCTGGTTGAGGCCGAAGATGTCGCGCAGGTGGGGGATGGCTCGTTCCGACGTCATCTCGGATAGCAGGCGCCTCTCACGCCCGGGATGTGAGATCACTGACACCTCATCGTAGGGCCTGGAATGATAGACATTATACCATTAATTACGGTTTTATACTTTAAATGACTAAAACACTCCTAAAAACAGAGAGAATAAATTTCATTAAATCAAAACTCATTAAATATAACTGTTATAAACAATCGAGGGGTTCCATGAATAAAAATTTGTTCAGTTTCAGTAGGTATTTAGGTATATTTAAGACGTTCGCATGTATCAACTTAACCTTTTGTTGGAGAGCAAATAAACAACTCTTGGTACCGAATTGTTTTAAAAATAACGTGGTATTTCGAAAACTAAGTGACAACACAAAACCCATACAAAACACCATTTTGACGCACCTCATGACTCAATATTGCTTACCGCATATATATTACAGATAATGTCTAAAATGTACGCAACAGTCAAGAATGGTGCGCCATAAAACACAAAAATTCTTAAAACAATGTATAACCCCATCGTTATGAAAGGAGACCCGACCCTATAGTGGGTCAGTAATGGGTTACAGACATAACCCCGCGAATAGCTTATATGCCGTCACCAGACGACCTTACCAAATGCGTCTGGTATAAGCCATTTGTAGGGATTATATTATTCGATTCGACGAAATTAGTTAACTATTATAGTAAGCTCCAATACTATGTAATGAAAGATGGAGACAGTTTTCTTGTTTGAAAATAACATTCAACTACTGAGAGGTATTGCGTAGTTGTAATAAAGTATTTCTTCACAAATAGAATTGAATATCAAATATGGATTAGGTATTTATAGAATAAATGAAACGGTGTTATAGGTTATGTTATAGATTTATGTGCCGTGAGCATGAACTCTATCGTCAATGTATTCGGTAAACATCAGTCATTAGTACTCATTAGTATGTCTTCTTATGGCAATCTGTCTGACATCTTCCCATACTAATGGCACAAGTTAACTATATACATATACAAATACTTTGACGAGTGTTCATGCTGGGGGCACTGAAAATTATCTGTATATATTTTGTTTACGTAACATTAAGCTCTTTACCTAATGATTCGTTTAAACACATTCGAGACTGAGCAAGGTAGTTATGTATACCCCTCAGTTCCCAACCTTGAATATGTACTTGTAAGAATAGTGTATCCCACGGCGGCATGCCTTAGATCAGATATCAAAGGTAATACTAGCTCAGCGGAATGTGGCCACCGGATGAGCTCACCATGCCTGTATCTGCATGATATTTTTGTCACTAATAAACTAGCCTCCAAATCGGCACTACGTATTTTTATTCTAATCCTCAGCCTCGGTCAAATCCTGAGTTTAAATTAGTTTTATAAATATATACGGTTTATACGCTCGAAACCAAAAGTGGCGCAGCCGGTAGGATTTTCTCGTTGAAGTTCGTAGTTAGCTCATTTTTCCGACGTCAAAATTCGCCAAGAAAAAGTAAGCGTCAAATCTACGAAAGCAGAGAAAATCCGACGAACCAAATAAATATTCTTTTGTGGAAGCGTGAAAATCATCGAGTACCGTATGGGAGTCGCAAGCGGTTGGTGAGTAAAACTTTTCGCCAATCCTTTGTCCTTCAAATCCTCCCGTATTTTTCATTAATTTTTTTTTTGTGTTATATTGAGATCAGACCTTGCTCATATAATAGTATTTTATAGTTATAGTAAGATAAGTCTGTATGAAATTATATTGTCTTATCTTTCGTCTAAATTCTTAGAAATAGACACAGAGTAGTTCAGCGTAAGAGAGTTTATATTTTCACAATTAATATCGTAATCCTTATTGAACATATTAAAAATAAATATAAAATACAATCATTTAAAACTCAATGATTATTGTAGTTAAATAATTTTGTAATATTGATATATTTCTCAATTTTAATTTTTATACAAATGTTACAAGTTTTATAACATTATTAAATATATGAGTTAATTTTATGTTTTTACATTATTGTGTGATTAAATTGTGCATTTTATTGTTTTATTTGTGTGTGTGTATTAATTTAATAAGATTTTAAGTAGTCAGTTGCTGCCTCTATAGTTCGCTACTCTTTAAACATGACGACACTCGAACAAATACCAAAAGATGTTATAGAATTAATTCCGTTGTTTAATGGCGATAAAAGACAGTTAAACCTTTATTTGAGAAAATGTAAATATGTGCTTGATCGGTTTGAAGGAAATGCGGAACAAAATCTTTATGTTTTCAATGCTCTAACGAGTAGACTTAGAGAGGATGCAGCTGCGCTCTTATCGGAACGCGAAGATATTGTTACATGGTCCGCGTTAAAAGAACTGCTAATTCAACATTTTGGAGACCCCCGTAGTGAAACGTGTATTAATATAGAATTGGAATCCTTAAAAATTAAATCCGGGGAAAGCTTTTTAGATTTCTGCAATAGAATTCAAGGTGTTCGCTCGTTATTAATGTCAAAAGTGAATGCTACTGATAACGAGGAGTTAAAACGCGCTAAATTAGTTATCTACAATAATACAGCCCTGAATGTATTTTTATATAACCTTCCTGAAAATATGGTGCGTATTGTTAGGCTCAAATCGCCAAAAACCCTGGAAGAAGCCTTAAGTATTGTCCTTGAGGAAGTTAATTTCCTAGAGCAATATAACACGCGTAACCGCACTCACGGTACTAACCAAGCATTAGGGAACAAACCTTTGATACCTTTTCAGTCAAGGTTTAATTTCCAAAACGCACAAAAATCTGTACCTGGATTTATAGGTCAAGGTCAAACGCCCCGACCTGTATTCGGTTATCGTCTTCAACCAAGTTCGCAACCACAACAGTTTGGTTATAGACAGACTCAACAATTTGGGTATAGACCACCCCAACAACTTGGTTATAGACCACCCCAACAATTTAGTAATGGACCATCACAACACTTTGGTTATAGACCATTTCAGCCGGTTGGCTATAAGCCACCTCAACAATTTGGCTATAGGCCACCCTTACAATTCGGATATAAACCACCGCTACAATTCGGAAACAAACCCCTACAACAAATTCAATCGAATATCCCTCAGGTTTTAAAAGACCAAGACGTTTCGATGAGGACGGCCCCATCAAGGCCTCAACAAGGTTTTACGTTAAATGAACTAAATATGAACGATTATGAGTGTGAATACAATCCGTATGTATGTTTGAATGAGTATGGATACTATGACGAAAATTACATTGGTAATACATTTAATGACTATGACGACTCTACCGACGTAAATGACATGGACAATTTTAACGTACCTTATAATGAATTAGAATCAACAAATGATAGTCAGAATATAAATTTTCGGAAAGAAGCCTCGAACAAGGACAAGAAATCTTAGAATTAAATTGTGATCCCAATCTAAAGCTTCCCTACATTTATTTAGAAGAAATAGACGCAAAAATGATGATTGACACTGGGAGCATGAGATCTTTCTTAAGTCCCCGAAAGGCTTGTGAATATTTTCGTGAATATATTAGAAGTGAAAATTTTGTAGTGGTTAGCACCCATGCTTCTAGCATACATGATAAAGTACTAGAAATTCCTCTTTTACCTACATTTGCGTCAGATAATTGGCATAAATTTTATTTATACGATGTTGATCCAAGATATGACGGGCTTATTGGTAATGACCTTTTGCAACAATTAGGTGCAGTAATTGATTTAAAAAAGCAAATATTAACAACTAGCACTACTTCTATTCCTATAATAAATAATAATCTAAATTATATAATTGATGTACCTCCACGGACCGAGCTACGAGTTAAGCTACCAATCGATCAGCATTCGGGTGATGCTGTACTTGATTTTCAAGAATTTGAGAATGGTCTGCGTATGCCTAGCGCTTTAGTCAACTGTGTAAATGGGTACGCATATACAGTAGTTCAAAATTGTTCAGATAGCTCAAAACGAATTAATATAAAACACCCACTTTGTGTTACATTATACGAAAATTTTGACTGTAATTTAAATTTTATTAATAGTGAGACTGACATAGAGACAGACAGATTACTTGAAGACAATTTAAATAAACTTAGACTAGACCACACAAACGAAGAAGAACGAGAAAAGATTTACAGACTCTGTAAAGAATACAAGGACGTATTTTATTGTGACCAAATTCCCTTGACATTTACAAATTCGGTAAAACATCACATACGAACTAAGAACGAAGACCCTATTTATGTGAAACCATATAGACAGGCTCCGTTTGTCCAAAACGAAATTAACAGACAAGTTGACCAATTATTAAAAGACAATGTCATTCAAGAATCGCATTCACCTTGGAATGCCCCAGTTCACTTGGTGCCTAAAAAGACTGACGCATCTGGTGAAAAGAAGTATAGGATGGTGATTGACTTCAGAAGACTTAATGAAATTACTACAGACGACAAATACCCACTACCCAATATTAATGACCTTTTTGACAAGTTAGGGAAAAGCACTTATTACACTACACTTGACTTAGCAAGCGGATACCATCAAATAGAATTAGACGAGAATGACAGAGAGAAAACAGCTTTTTCTACTCAAAATGGACATTTCGAATTCCTCAGAATGCCGTTTGGGTTAAAAACTGCCCCGGCTACATTCCAGAGGACAATGGATAACATTTTGCGTGGTTTACAAGGACTACATTGTATGGTATATTTAGATGACATTATTGTATATGGAAACAGCCTGGATCATATGATCCAAAATTTAAGAACTGTTTTTGACCGACTTAGGGCGACTAACATGAAAATTCAACTTGACAAATCCGAGTTTTTACGTAAGGAAGTATTATACCTAGGACATAAAATTACTAAGGACGGACTGAAACCTAACGATGACAAAATTATGGCTGTACTAAAATACCCTTTACCATCAACGACGACTGAAATCAAAAGTTTTCTTGGACTAATAGGATACTACCGACGTTTTATCAAGGACTTTGCAAAAATTACCCAACCATTGACATCATGTTTAAAAAAAACGTAACAAAATTGTAATAGACCAAAAATACATTGACGCATTTAACAAATGCAAGGAACTTTTGACACATGCCCCTCTTTTACAGTACCCCGATTATGACAAACCTTTTATACTTACGACTGACGCGTCAAACGTAGCTCTTGGTGCAGTTTTGTCGCAGGGAGTAATTGGCAGTGATAAACCTATTGCGTACGCTAGTCGCACCCTCAGCGATACGGAATCTCGTTATAGTACGATTGAACGCGAATTGCTCGCTATAATATGGGCAGTCAAACATTTCCGACCCTACTTGTACGGTAGAAAATTTTATATATACACAGATCATCGACCCTTGGTATGGCTTCGATCTTTGAAAGACCCTAGTAGTAAACTTACACGTTGGAGACTTCGTTTACAAGACTATGATTTTGAATTAATTTACAAAAATGGCAAGCAAAATACCAACGCTGACGCATTTTCTAGGATAAAATTAAATGCCTTAAATGCAGTAGACGATAACCAATCACTTGTAGTAAATGTTGATGAGAATTGTACAAATAAAAATTATTTTAACAGTGTAGTAACAGAGAAGTCCAAATCTAAAGACAGACTAGAACGCAGTGATTCTTCAACTGTAACTATATCAGACATGAGTAGGACCGCAAGTGCTAGTAGTATGGAATTCATGGATGAAACTATTAACGAGTACCCCGTGTCTGAATCTAGTAAATCATGTACAGTTCATTCAGCTTTGAATGAGGGCACGGGAATACCCATCTTACATGAAGCTGTAGACACTAAGCCAAATCAAGTTTTAGTGTTTTCATGGCTCAAAAATAAATTACAAGTAAAAGACCTCTCAATTAAAAAACAGAAAGTGTTAGAAGTTTTCCTACCAAAAGATAACCCAGAGTTAGTAAAGGAATTTTTAAAGGAGTACATAAAATCAAAAATTAAATATTTCATTTATTTTGAGGATAAAGAACATCGTAGGTTATTCAGTAATGTAATGATTCAAAATTTTAAAGACGGTCTTAATCTTTATGAATGTACAGAAAGAGTAGTATGCGTTGAAGATGAAGGAGAACAGAGAGATATGATATTTAAATGCCATGAAGGAAAGACATGTCATCGTGGCATTAAGGAAACATTAGCTAGGCTTCGTAGAAATTATTATTGGGATAAAATGCAAGAAACAGTAACAGCAATTATTAATAGTTGTGAGGCATGCCGGAAAATGAAGTATGATAGAAGACCTATCAAACCGGCCTTACAATTGACACAAACTCAAAATGCTCCGTTTCAGGAACTATTCATAGATTTATTTAGTATCGAAGGTAAAACCTATCTTACCCTTATAGACGCCTTTAGCAAACTAGGACAGGCTATTGAAATTTCTAACAAATCTACTTCAGAGGTCGTCCGAGCCTTAATGAAATATTTTTCTTACTATGGCATCCCTAGAAAAATAAGTTCGGACCCAGGTACTGAATTCAATAACCAATTGATGAAGGAATTTTTAAGTTTACATAAAGTCGAACTTCACATTGGTACGCCAAACAACCCCAATTCAATGGGCTTAATAGAGCGTTTCCATTCTACTTTAATTGAAATATACAGACTGGCAAATTACGAAAAGAGATGTACTGATGCGGCATCTGTAATGACGTATTCGGTTATGGCTTATAACCATACCATTCATTCTGTTACTGAGCTAACTCCATTTGAAGTTGTGTTCGGGCATACCGACGCAAGTAGTCCCTATAGTATAGAGTTAGAAAAGCAATATTTCCAGAAAATTATTAAGGATCATGCAAAGCGTATCAAGGTTATGTATAAGCATCTTGCAAATAAAATGGTAGCGATAAAAGAAAGATATAGGGAAAGAAAAGGTGGTGAAGTAGTTAGATTTAATGAAGGCGAGACTATTTTTGCGAAAGATGTTAACAAGCGTAAAAGTAAGGATAAACCTAGATATGTAAAGGCGAAAGTTGTAGGTCAAGCTGAAAGAAATGTTATTCCCATAAAAATAGGAGAAAGAATTTCTAAGACCCCTATTAAAAATGTCAAACGCCCTCCGCAGGTGGTGTGGCGTCCTACTAGTAGCGATGCACTCGCTGAAAACGGGTAATTTAAACCACACTGACGCAATTAGGTATCAAAAACTTATTTCGGAGCTAAAACACAATCAAATTGTTACTTCGGGAAAATTAGCCATAGTCTCCAAGATGTTTAACAGTTCTATTAATGTGACTGAAACCATCGATAAGAATACTGTAAATCTTCACAATCGCCTGACAAAGATTAAAGTACCTACTTATGAATGATTTAAGTAGTAAGCAAAATACGACAATTGGGTTTTTCTAACTTACCACCCAGGGTTATTTTCGATATTCACGAGTAGTTTTCGTACAATCTTTGCGAGGCTAAGTGAAATTGAAACAGCGTTAGCATTAAGTAAGATCTCAATATTATATCCACTAATTGTAAACTCTACAGAATTATTGTATCACCTAATTTTGATTCCCAACCATTTATTATATTAGATAAAAAAATATTAAATTTCGGGGAAACTATTTGTGTAAAATCCTTTATCAAAGATAGTAAGATAACTTTATAATGGAAGTTCCGTCTACTGATAAGAAATTGTATAATTATTTTAAGATTATATTCCTCACCAACTTTCCATGAGATCGAAAATAAATCCTAACTATAATCCCTAAATATCCTTACCTTCTGGCGAAAAGAATGAAATACTTACCGCTTATAAAACCCTGCCGTCAATTTTCGGGTGATCAATACCTAGCACCGCAGATATTCAAGCTCTATACTTTGAAATTACCTGTGTAGAGCAACTGATGAAGTTCGAGAAAGATCATACACCCTGTGAACAGTCGATCGACGAAGTCAGGGCCCAAGAAGTTGTACTTACCTGGTGACAATGGATGAGCCCTGTGAACTGTTAATCCGTGGAATAAAATGGCGCCTTTGTGTTTTGTGGAATCGGTTGTTGTAGAATAGATTCCGATTATCGCGTTGCCCCAGTTGAACGTGAACGCCAGTTGAAAGTGTAATTAATATGAAGGGAATTAATTTAGACAAAGTGAAATTATGGCCTTTTCGTTAAAGCATAGTGAAGTGATAGAAAGTGTTTTGAATAAACAGAAGGACTTTAGCTTCAGTGTTAAATTAGGATACGTGTCTTTAGGATTAGTAATTTTCAGTTTCTTTTATTTTTGATTTATGTAATTTGGCAAAAATTGCCCAAATGTTTAGTATTAATGAAAAATTATCGGAATGATTCTAATTCGAACCTTCCGATAATTTCCCTCTTAAGGTCGGAGGAGTTATGTATACCCCTCAGTTCCCAACCTTGAATATGTACTTGTAAGAATAGTGTATCCCACGGCGGCATGCCTTAGATCAGATATCAAAGGTAATACTAGCTCAGCGGAATGTGGCCACCGGATGAGCTCACCATGCCTGTATCTGCATGATATTTTTGTCACTAATAAACTAGCCTCCAAATCGGCACTACGTATTTTTATTCTAATCCTCAGCCTCGGTCAAATCCTGAGTTTAAATTAGTTTTATAAATATATACGGTTTATACGCTCGAAACCAAAAGTAGGTATAGGTACATTCGTGTTGGTAAAATGAGAGTTTGCTCTGACACTGATAACGCTTGAAGGCCTCCCATTTATTTTCATTGTTATGCCTCGTAAACCTTATCTAAACATTCTTTAACCAATGTATGTGATGTAATGTATTTAACCACGACTTACATTGTTTTAAAAGTTTGGATATTATGCTGTTGTTTATAGGCATAATGCGGTAGCGATAGGCGTAAAAGCTATGCCTTAGGGGAGAGCTTCAGCCTCTCACTGGATAGGTCTGATGTCTAGTGACCACCGCAGCCCGTGGTCACCAACATCCAACCAATGTGAGAGGAGACTCGAACCTGGAGTGGTCAGGGCTGCAGACGAACCTGACGAACGCAGTTGAGCTTAGAGCCCTTCCTATAATTATGTTATATAAACTAAATTTTAATACATTTTATTTAGTTAAACAAGTAATTAAATTGATTAATGTTAACAAAATTCTTCTTCTTAATATTTGCCTGTGTCCTTAATTAAAAAGGCCGTTCATTCCCTTTATGGGATCTTTATTTACATAATTACCGACATAACACTCAAGTTGATTAAGTGATTGTACGTGGTCTGTCTGTGTATTATTAATTAAGTCTACTGCAGCAAAGAGAATTGAATGTAGCAAGTAGGAGCAATACAAGTATTGGCTATTTTCCTCGCATTTGTTTCCGATTTTCTCACTGTTTAAACCTTCCTTGGATATATGTACATATACGCACACAAGCACGCGTCACTCTCTCTTCGCGTCACTCACACTCTTGTCACTTCACAACTACAGCCGAAGCTCAAACACCATATCGTGAGATGATGAAACAACTGTACCGCAGATTTTTTAATAAATCATTCGGAGTACGAAACACTTTCTCGACTCCACGTTAATTGTGCAGATGAGTACAGATACAACCCGATAGGTCTTACTGGCAATTAAGACTCATTTGATGCTCTAATTGGAAAAAGTACAGACCAATTAGTCTGAAACCTTATTAGCTTCGAAAGGCAAAGTGTGAATAAAATCCATATTTTTTATCACAGTGCACCCGAGTATCACTTCAAATTGGAAAGTTGAAATTAGTTTGAAAATTATTTTTTTAAATTTAACCAAAATTACCATATCCTGAGAATAAACAGAAGGTTTTAGGATTATTAGGACCTTTTTTTAATTTTTATTATCACCCTATTATATATTACTAATGAATCTAGTAGAAATAATGCCCCATGATGAGACTCTTAAAAATAACTAGAACACAATCGTAGCGCCACCTATCGGTAAAAATCGCGTACTGAAAAGGAACGCTCGCTGGCTTCTATATACCTCTTACTTATACAAAAGTAGCACGTTTAAACATCCTCCATAACTATTTAATTTTCGTCCGATGTCTATACTTAGTCAAATTCCTTTACAGTCGACAGTCAAAATATTTGTCAATCTTTAAGATAGTCATCCTAAAAAGAAAAAAATAACTTTCCATTTCTCATAAAACGTTAAATGATGGCATCATCTCACGATGACCCGACACTATCACCCAGTATTTAATAACAGGTAGTGATTGCTCACTAATATTTGGTTTACGTGTTTGCGTGATGATACTCGTACATATCTACTATTACGATAGGAGATAATCATAATTACGTAATGATAAAGTTTAAATAACTATCGAATAGCAGCTAAGCGGTGTTTATAAGAACATTTATTTTGAGGCAGTAAAATGGAAAACATTTCTTTATAGTATAGATTCGTCGCAGATTGGTAGCAGATGCCTTGCAGTTCGAATTGCAATGTCACACGCAAAAGTTACTGGTACGACAACGTCATTGCATACATTTTGTCGCATGTCAGTAGGTATGTGTTTCATTTAGGACAACTTCGTATAGAGCCCTGTGTTTTAATTTTGTTGTGTTGGTTGGTGGTTTTAACTTAAGTACTGCTGTTACTGGAATGAAAATCTCAAGCAAATCTTAGGCATTCGAACGTTCTCATCATATCATTTCATTATGAATAATAAATAACACATAAGTGAGTAAACTACACAGTCTCTCCAAACCAGTGATACACCAGCTTTTTCAAATATTTACACTTATTTACAAGAAAATTTAAACACAGTCCATTCAGTTTGCGCAATAAAATCGAACCCCATTGATTACCTCTGTCGGCAACCGTTTAACAGCCACAGCCCACAGCCACAAAACATCTAGAGACAGAAGTTAAGCTTCATATATACGAGTAATGCGAGCTTCAACAACGTGTCATTCACGGCCACAAAAACGTCTTTATTTTGGATCCGACTTTATTCTTTCAAAAGTACCTATTTAACCGTGGAATACGATTTGAAATTCGTAAAAAAAAGTTATGAGTTCAGGTTTGTAGGCGAGCTTGGCTTTATAATAAAACAACATGTAGGTACGTATTAAAAGTTGGTCTTGTTGTAAATTAATTTCGCCATTACATAATTATTACACAACAAGAACATTGAACTTAAATTATTTTTAAATATTTTTTTGTTTTTAGCGAATAATTAAACTACGAATACAACGATCCCGTGAACATAAAAATGACAGTTTTTATTTTATTTCATCACTTTATTATTCTTTGTGAATAAATTAAAATAAATTTGTAGATAATTTTTATCTACAAACAGCGCGAGTGTACCTAAGTATAAAAAAAATTTTGGAAATCGGTCACTATTGGTGGAGTAGTCACTGAACATTACATAAAAAACATTCCAGTTTGACATACTCGTAGAACCTCCTCGTTTTCGGAAGGTGGTTAAAAAGAAAAAAGTCAAGAAATACGGTGATGCTTTACTTCTGTACTTTCGAAGTTTTGTGCCACAGCTGACATTAACATTGACCGGGGTCACTGCACTTTACCTAACTCTAGCCACACATGATCGTAAGGCGGCCATCTTGGCGCTTTGACGTCAATGCGTTTCCTTGTGTTGTGATGTGGATTTGTATTTCTTGTTTTGATCACGTCTGTACTAAGAAAGATTATCCACACAAATAATATGAATATTCAGTGTCGATATTACAATCTTTAAATTAAATTTTAAGCTGGCAAGGCAGAGATAGTTGTCGAAGAAAATTCTTCTTATTATTATTACATTCAATTCAAATCAACAGACAGACCTACTTACCCTACCAAAGTTCTGTCAGCTTAATAGCTCATAGAAACGTCTCGGAACTATTATCTGCCCCGCAGTCTTATTTATACCACATAAATTGAGGAAAATTGAGGGTATGATATTCTAAGGAGTGTAAAAATCTTTTGAAAATTGTACTTCCGTAAATCCGTAAATTAAGATAGATGTAGAGAGGTATGATGAAAAGATAAGATCTGGACAAAAAAAGTGGGAATAAAATTTTTGCAAATTTAAACCTAAAACCATTCCATAATAAAGCCATATTATAGAAATCGTAAGAATTTAAACCATTCAAACAGTTATAATTAATTGTCTCAGTAACGAAGGATATGGAGCTGAAAAATTCCAATCTATTTATAGCTCGTTAATGCGAGAGGCTGAGAGGATTCTTACATCACACGTGAACTTTACTTCGACTCGGTAAACAAGTTTTTGTTCGAATTTCGCGTGCAATAGTTTGTACATAATCTCGAATGTAGGTACAAGGTATAATTTGTGTTTGATTGATATTTTCACTCATTGAATTTGCGCTCGTTTCTTGTTTATTAATGCGCAGCTGATGTCTTTAGATATTGTGACGAGAATTAGAAACTAGATGTTAAAGTAAAACTACTTTGTACTAATCAGTTTTCATACTTACTGTCACATTAACAATTAACCAAACGACAGCCAACCAACAGCATCTCTCAAGCTAAATTTCTTCAAAGTGTTAAGGATACACAAATGCACAAAAATAATTGACGCAATTGAGTAAAAAGACAGAGCCGAGAGAATTAATTTATTATTATTTAAAGGGATTAACGTAATTATTATTTAAAGGGATTAACGATTTAAGGTAAAGTAATAAGTCTTATAAATATCAAGATGAGATAATATGTCTTATCACCGACACTAATGAAAATTGTAGACAAATCGTTTTGAACGGATATTTCGTCTTTAAAATTTCATCTTCAATGTAGAAGATTGTTTGCATCCCTTTTAGACCTACTGGAGGGCCAAGTCTTCACTCAGTAGGCCTTAATCTACTAGGGATATTTTGGCTTTTTAAGATGTAGTTTTTACGATATTTCCTTCATTGTTCCAGCAGGTGACATTTTTAATTAATTAATAAAGGCACATAACTTAAAACATTCTCGATTGAGAGGTCAAATCCGTGGAATTCTTAGCCACTAGTCTGTTACCGCTATGTAAAACAGTAAAAAGTGAAAACAAACACTTTAAATGACTGCGTTTGAAACGATTCTCTTCGGCTTCTCCGCTCTATAAGCGAGATGATCGCTGTGGGTTACTGACACGAATATCGTCAGATATAGGCCCGTGGGTAACTAGAACACGAGGCAAACTGTAAAGTGCGAAATCTGTGCTTTATTATGGTTTTGAACTTAACTCAAACACTTCTGGGAAGTACTGGTAATCTTTGCTATAGGTAGATACAAAACTTACTAAAATCTATAGTCTATATTTTAATCTTATATCAATATGTAATGGTATGTAAATGGATTAATTTACGCGCAGAATAAGTTTGTAGCTTCAAAAAAACTTCAATCTCTTTCTATGTTCTAACTTAACATGTAGGTATAGATGTTAACATGTTACCTAGTAGGTGAGTACTGAGTATCTATCGAAATTTTCAAATTACTTGAATGATTAATGAAATTGAAATTCATCTATCTCTATCATGTTCCAATTTACTATCATTCTATGGTCATGACCTATTGAGGACCGCAAATGATGTCGGAATTGAAATTCGAATGCATCCGAAATTAATTTTCTTTTAAGTAATTTTATTTTGGCTTCAATATTTTTAAAAATTCCGTATTTTTAACAGAATATAAAATCTCTCGTCATAATAATTTTTTAAAATCTCTAGGTAATAATTAATTAAAATAATTGCGAAAACAGGTTACTGACACGAACGTCATCAGTGTGGGTAACTGGGGCAGTCGGAGCGCGTCAGCGCGCTCAGCACTTCAAATAACTTTTGTTCGAAATTCAAATCGACTTTTTAATTGCTTTTGTTCTGCACTCGTGTCCAATCGATGTGGATTCGGAGATAATTGCTCGACCACGGCTGTTAACAAGCTGTTATGAATAATCAAAATTTTGTTTTTCGATACGGTGCGGTTGTTTCATTACACGGTGTTTATTTGTTTATGTGCACTACACGTGATATTAGTGCGTTTGGGAACGAGAAAATAAAATGACGTTTAAATCCTTTATAATAAATAAATAGTGCCAGTTTTATATACATGTTCAACTGTCATTGAAAAAGTAATGTGCCAAATTGTTTTTAAGATCTGTATCAGTCAGTTTTTTTTTATCTTCATTATTCAATATCGCTGTCACCTTTAGGCGTTCGTAAGTTGTACGGCAGACGGTGAACAAACGTTGAAATTTTCAACCTTGGGGTTTTCACAGAACAATATATTAATTTGTATTAAAGTGGCAGCTTGTACAAGTGTTTGGTGAATAATGGGCTCGCTTGTTGTCGCAGACAACCTCCTTTTATTATTTGACTTGGCAGTGACGCGGGCGAAACGAATTGAATTCAATAGTATTACAAAAATAAATATGTTTTCTATGTTATTATCTTTCACAGGCGACGCAGTATTTCCGTCTCCACAAAGGGTCTAACAATAAAATCTTAATAAAACGACCATTCTAATACAAGGGACCCGTATGAAACGTAAAGGTCTTAATCAATTGAAGTTTTACTGTACTTTTATTTTATTGTCCTAAATAGAGTAACTCTACATATTTATTTTTGAATTAAGATAAAGCAATTATGAAGTATAATCGTTTAAAAAATATTTTTTAAATTAAATGAGCTTTTCAAATATAAAATTAAGCTACAGTATGCAGTAAGTACCTATAAATTATTTTATAAGAATTTTTATCGAAACACTAACACCGGACTTTAAGAAGCTAATTTCTATCACCTATCACATAATTATAAAAAAACAATCAAACGATTACGATTAGGTACTTAATAAAATTAAGCCTTTTCAATTATTTTGTTTTCTTGTAAATTAATTATAAGAACATGTAATTTAAACACAAAAAGTTAGGTACGCTACAATATGTTCAAGCGAAATTTGGGAGCGAATAATATTCTTCTGAATTGTTTTACTAATACAGTAAGTAGTGTATTACTATTCCAATAATTTTACGACTAATACAGCAAACTCTAATATTTTAGCTATTTTACAATCTGTACTAAAAAAACTGTCAAAAAAGACATAAAACCGTCCAAGATACAATTATGCAGACTGCCGGTTTGAAAACAGAGCTAAATTATTCATAAGATCCGCAGTGCAAACTGACGATGCATTTTTCAGGGAAACGAGTCTACGAAGAGGAACTTCTTACAGCTTTGAAGTCTCGAAACTTCGGCGTCTTGCGGCCATTTTGAAGCCTTAATAATAGTTAGTATACAGTTCTTGTCGTGCCTACTTATCATTTTTAACTAAGGCAGCTTCCTTTTTTATTTTCCTCAATAAGCACTCCTTCCTATCCCCGGGACTATAGCAACCGTTACTGACCAGTAACCATAAGTTCATCAAGCTGATCTGATGCTGGAGAAATACAACAAAGAACTCCGTAACGTATTAGGCCTTGTCCTAATTGGGTGTCGCAAACCGACCCAACCGACCAACGTGACAAAATTCAAACACTGGTCTTTGAATGAAGCTGCCCTTACCAATATTGCATCGAGAATAGATATAAGTCGTGAAAAGTAGAGTACGTGTATCATTGTATTCTTTGTACGCTGTAAGAGTATGTATTACCGAGACGTGAATCCATAAAATTATGTATTCTCTTTAATTCTTTAATGACCCACTGCAGGGTCGGGTCTCCTCTCACAAGAAGGATGTAGGCCTATGTCCACCATGCCGGCTCAATGCGGGTTGGTGGACTTCACATGCCTTTGAGAACATTACGGAGAATATTACCGTTATATTCTCAGTTTAACAAAATATTTGTCTAAATCAGATGGTGTGCAATCGTTCAGCAAGAGGAGCGGGCGTCACGCCCTGATTGCCCTCGCAACAGATCATCATACACCTGACGGAAACGATGCAAGTGGTGCCGAGATACTATATTGTACATACAACATCAGTAACAATAAATAATGGCGTCTTGGACACTTAACTTGGCGTTAACGACCGTTCGTAAATTATTTTCATTTTAAAAAGAAATAGCTCAACCGGGGAGGTACCTTACCGCCAGTCTCTTAACTCGTCGAAGCATGTTCTTCGTGTCTTGTGTCTCAGCTGGGGAGGTATGGTTGCCGGGGATATTTTATTTGCGGCGAACATCTTAATACTGATGAGTAAGTAACAACATGCTACCTCAGATAGGAATTTTTACTCTATTTGAGGTTAGATGCGGGTGTCCTTGGGCTGCAGTGGTCACTTAACATCAAGTTGCCTGCATGCCTTTTTGCTACTCAATTAGTATACAAAAAACTTGTTACCTTGGCAACCAAAGTTACCGGCAGAAGTTTTCCATGCCTTGAAGAAAAACGTGATGTTTTTCTGATGTTTGTATTTTGTCGCGTTGATTGGTAGGTTGTATCATTTAATTTTATCAGTATTAATCCTCCAAAATCCTTTAAAACGATGGTTTGTGAGTATCAAATAGTGCGATGTGTTTTTTCATTGTTGGTCACTTGGGTGTTCAAATTCACAAATTTTCTTCAATAAATTGCGCCTTTTTATGTCGAAATTTGATCCGTTCAACTCTACCCCAAAATCACATGATTTCGAACTTTTTAGCATTTCCCTTGACATTCGAGTTATAGAGATTCCACTGTAGTATGAATGGGCATTTCATCGGGCGAACTTCAATAGCTCTATCTAAATACTCGTACATTACAAAAAAGGTACTCTGATCCTCGGCATCGAATGGAAAAGCCAGCATTGTTACCATTTGTTGTATGACGACAATCGAGTGACGCACGCGTGCAACGGATATTGCGCGTGCGCACTATCTCTTTATTTTTAGTTGTTCCACTAATTATGCTAAATATTTGCGCTATCGGGCGAAATGGCGTAAAACGGCCCGTTTGCGCAAACGCTCGTTGATTGTCGGCGCATGAAAGGGAGCCAATATGTTCATTAATAATTTAATTAATTTAGATCTGTTGGGGCAACTGACGTCATTATTATGGTGTCTATCTCACGAGGGCTGTGACTGTGGACTCAGTCAATTGAGATACCTACTTTTATCGAACTGTTAAAATCCAGGTTCATCATACAAAACCTATGTTATGGATTTTTTTTTGGATAAAGAAACCTACTTATGACGTCATCAGTATTTCAAGTTAACTTCTTTCTTCTTACAAGTTTTTAAAATAATTACGTATTTAAAACGTTTTTTAAAGATATTAGAAGATTCTGAAAGCAGTCTTTTATGGAAATTATTTACAATTGTAAGTTATTCGTGAATAGTGAGTAGTAGGAAGTACTTAATATGAAAATACTTATAATAATTAAAAATAATCAATAAAATTACTGCGTGCGATCGCACACACCATCTGGTCTAATTAAAGTTATAAGTAATGAAGCCACCCCAGCTAAGTATAAATAGGGTGGTTGACAGTTACAAATGATTGCCTATTACGCCTAACCAATGGTAGAATTATTTACTTTCGTTAATCAACTTATCTTTTTTTGTAAATGAAATTCTTAACCATGTTCCATATCATCTGATATTGTAGACAGTACGCAGTAGTTGTCGGAAAAAAAAACAACAACGAAATGTGACACTCAGTGAGAAGAGGATCCTATTAAATTAAGTGATGTTCTAAATTTCAATTTTTTAAAAATTCTATAGAAACAATTTACTTTTAAAGAAAAACTTAAAAATGTTTCCAACCATCTCTGTTTAAAAAAAGTCTAGGTGTAGGTTAAATTAAAGGATAATATCATGGAACATCGTGAGGAAACCTGTATGAGAGTTCTCCATAATGTTCTTAAAGGGCATGTAATGTCAAGCATTGGTCGTATAACCCGCATTAGGCCATCGCGGTGGACTAAGGCCTACATCCTTCTTATTGTGACTTTACATCCTCCTCATTGTGAGTTCGACTTCGACTTAGGCGACTTCGACTTTGACTTCAAATTCGAGTCCACTTCGACTCCTCATTTGAGTTAAACACTTGAAACATGGTATAGTACAAAAAAAAAATGTAATTTATCGCCTTTAGTAGCTATTCCAAACCAAGTGAACGGCTTGTTTGTACTTATTATTTAAAAACGAATAAACAGAACAACTCGACCAGAGAACACAAACGAACCACACGTGACATAGTTTCTCTACAGTCTACATTGACAGCAGTGCTGAAGCAAGCGTAATTAATTATCCACTCCGCAGTAGCGTACGTACAGTGTAGAGTTGGTAGAGTGTACAGTGACCTACTGCGACACACCGACGTAATCACGTGATGGATGTAAACACTGCTTGCTAGGAGGGCACTCGTTTAAAAGAGCTTTAAGCTTCATCAATCTACGTAAATAAATAAAATTAGAATGTCCGCTTGTGATATGAAAATAACCGCTTTTCACTAAATGCATATTGTGTATACATACATACCTACATGTATCAATACCAAATTTTTTTTTACAATATTTGTCTGTCTGTTTGTTCCGGCTAATCTCTGGAACGGTTGGACCGATTTCGACGCGACTTTCGCAGGCAGATAGCTGATGTAATAGGGAGTAACTTAGGCTTCTCTTATTTTAGAATTACGCAGACGAAGCCGCAAGCACACGTTGTTTGATACTAACAGAGTTTGACAGAAACTGATAAAAACGTCAAATAGAGAAGAATATCTGAGGTTATGTGCCGGTGCTTTGCCTCATGAGGATGCTCATGAGGACTACGATGTTAGTTGCAAATAAAATATCTCCGGCAACCATACCTCCCCAGCCGAAACACATGACATGAAGAACATTCTGGTAAGTGGTAAGTAAGGGCGAACTACTAAGCTCTGTCATCCAGATATAAGATTTCTATGATATTCTAATCAGTTTCGGTCATTAAACTTATGCAAAATTAACATCTCCAGTAATGGAATAGCATTGGCCTATGTTGCGCTGTCATGCTGGTTAATTATTAAGCTTACGCTAATGACTGAGGCGCCGCCGATGTAAGTGATTTTTGTAAACATTCATCTTATGACTTCCTGGTTGTATGTAACAAAATCTATCATCATGTTCTATAGAATATGATCTATGTTTTGTTATTTCGTAAATCTTGATGAATGAAGCTGAAGAATTTATTGACCATAAAGAAGTTTTTGGTTTTGACTTCAATCAATTTTTTCTAAATTAATTTTGATAATCCACGAGTAAACCACTATTCTACGAATAGTAGTCAATGATTGTATAGAATTACTAAGGCTCAGTCTAATGTAGATGATAATGGTGATGATAAATAGATAAAATTTATAGTTTTTTCACCACGATCCTTACCTAAGTTAATATTTCAGGAACCTCCGTCTGTAACAAACAACAAAATTTTATTAGATACATGTAACTATTTTTTCACAACTGGAACGTTTAAGACAGAACCGGCATCTATACTACCTATACGTTGTATTGTATATCTATAACTATCAAATTGTCTATTGGATACCATAGAAAACATAATAGTAATATAATAGTAAACTAATAAAATTACGTTTTCTATGGTGGATACTATACTACAACAATTGATAACAAGGCTTAACATAAAATTCAAAAACAATGTACATTTCAAGTTTTTGAATCCATAAAAAGAAGATAGAACTCCCCAGATATTAATTTCATTGAAAATTTAAAAACTTAACATAACTGAGAATTTTCCAGAAGTTTACAAATACCATACTTTAAAAACGGAACACAATTGAAAGTCGGTAATATCACGTCAATATATATAAAGTGGCGTCGATTAGGGGAGGCCCATGTCCAGCAGTGGACTACTAAGGGCTGAAAGGAAGGAAGGAAGGAATATCACGTCATTTAACGCAACTGAATCCATAAAATGAAAAGATTTAAATGGAGCTTTCCAGGAATCAATTTAATGTTAAAAACGGAATATAACCGAGAGTATTCCAGAAAATTTCAAACACGCTTCAAAAATGGAAAATAACTGAGAGTTTTCCAGAAAATTTTCAAACACGCTTTAAAAACGGAACATAATTGAAAGTTGGCAATAATCGCGTCATAAGTATTGAAATTGGCCATTGTTTCCAATTGGCACGGTCTAGCTCTGAAGCCAGTTGCAATGGTTCCCACGAACAACGTTGGATAATGCGTTACTTAACCAGTGTTCATTGAATTCATTGCGCAAGCGTTCACTCAAGGTTCAGCTGCGATACGATCTCGAGTCCTCGTCCTATACATCCTAATTAATTATGATGGATATATAATAGTATTTTTATTGTACGTATGTGAGTAGCAAACGGGCAATGATAAGTCGTCATTGCAGCGCAAGGACATAAGGTAGTCAATACTATCTGAGGTGAGGCATGTGAACACTTGGTATCTCGTGAGGACTGAAATCTTCGCCTCAAACAAAGTATATACATGCTACAGCAACTGCAGGCTGCTGCAATCACTGCAGGCTACTGTGACTACCACCTATTGAATTAATTTATTAAGCAGCATTTTAACTTTTACGTTATGTTCAAAGGAATGTCAAATCGATGGTCTCTATAATAATATAACTATACAGCCGCATACAGCAGGTATTAATGGGTAAAAATCTAAACCACCGTGAAGGTATTAATGGGTAATTAATGGGTAAATATACCTCATAAACATCGCTTCCATAATATCTAAACCCACGTCTATATTGAGTCTGTGTGAATCGGGGTGGTAGACTCAAAGACTCAATCCTACATCTTTCTCATTGTAATTGGTCACTGGGTGACAGACAACTTACATTAACTGATATATAATTTAGTCCTTAACACATAAATTAGAGTGCCTTTGGCGAGCTTTAGCCATATTCACTGGGATTGTGACGTTAACTGAAAATAAAAAGGAGATAAGACGTGTAAACAAAACAAACAATAGTCCACATTTACGTATAACGTTTCGTAACCTCAACAGAGTTTTTAATCCGAATAATATCAAAAACGATCTGATAACGGTCTTAACGGTCTCGCGGCGTTTTAATTGCGTTTTTGTTCATTATGACCTAATCACACTAACTTTATACGGTTAATATCTGCTATTATGAGCCTTTAAGTGTCAAGGCATACACTCTATATGGCCATTATTTGTTTGGTATACTTTAAAATTACCATTATAAAGGTACCAACAAAGATTACTAAACTTATTTTTTTATATTATAGTAATGAGTAGCTAACGGGCATCCATCTCACCTCATATTATGTAGTCAATTTAATTAACTCATGGACAAGCATGTCTAAAATGAAATAAAATGAAAACCTTGCTTAGGTCGCGAGGTTTCCAATAACCGATCTTCGGGTTTGGATTAAGAATGATAGTGTTGCGTTGCCAATATATGCTCTTTTAAATTGCTTGGAAAGCTCCTTTGTGTGCCAATCAAACATCAAAATCAAATCAAATCAAATCAAAACCAAAGATGGATTTTGATCAATCTTTGGAGATTTACCATTGAAACAAGCCATAAAATTATTATTCTCAACCAGATAATGTTGAATTTCCAAGTGGCTTTTCAATAAATAATTGAAAAAAAAAGATCTATTATAAATGCAGAACACTCTGCCTGCCGAGGATTTCATAATTAAAAATGGCAAATGGCCCATAAATCAAGCCCACCGGACTCGTCCTTGTGTTGGCGTATTGTTCTAGTTTAAGTTATAATTTGCACGTTTTGAAATCGGGTTTTATTATGTTTGGGCCATTATGAACTCGTTTTAGGAAGAATAACAAATAAATTTGAATACAGATTCAAGGTGATTGTCGTTGATAAAAAGCAGCGGAGTGTTGCTACTCGTAGATTCTGAATTGATCAGTGGAAAAACTTTGGAAAGAAAATTATTTTTCCAGAAAGGTAAAGGTTATCCTTTAAAAAGTGCATCCTATGAAAATTTTAAATTAACATAGCAATAAAAACTCAAACACAGACTTTTCGAACTTTTCTTTACTTTCTTTTTATTTTTTATTTACTTCCTTTTCTAAATTATGTGCTAAAAAGCTGCATTCACGAATATCAGCTGGAAATGTAGCCCACCTTCCAATTTGTCTAAAAAATGAATTTTGCTGAACGCGAAAACAATAAAAAATTTGTCAGTTGACTCTAAAAAACTATGACGTCATCCCGTGCGTTCGCCATACAAAATGTAGGAAGGAGTAGTGTTCATTAAAATTATCTCAGTTGACTCGTAGGACACAACCCAAATCTTACTCAAATCAATACAGTTCAGCTCATCCTTAGTTCAGCCGATCGTTTAAGCCATAGCCCTGCATTGTATGTAAATGGACGTATAATAAAGGTATAACGAACGTATGGTTGTGTATTATGTGTATGGTGGTGAGGAAACCAGTTATTGTTGGGCGTCATAACCGCTGAGAGAGATGACCTGCCAGTTAACGATTAACAGTTCGTCTGTACACAATAACAGATTACGTACGATAACTACAATTACGTCAGCTGCCCTTGCACGACTTTGAAACTTTAGCTTAAACATTACACCTAAAAATTTCACCCAAAAATAACACCGTCAAAGGTGAAACTTAAAAAAAAATAACTGGAAAATACCTTCTAAGTACTCATGGTGATTTACATGCCAGGCTGTATGGAAGTGGGAGCCCCGGGTTCGAATCTCGATAGAGTCAAGATCTTAAAATTAGGAAGTAGACGGGGTATTTATCAGGGGCAAGCGTATCCTAAATTTTGCTAAACTTAGCTCATATTAACTCATTTTACATTCCAGTCGCGACTGTCAATCAGACAATGAGTTTGATTCTCGAACGCTACTAGCTGAGCTAGCTACATTGGATTGGGAACAAGTATAGTAATATTATATATTAGTATTATAGTAGTATTATATATTTTCATTTGCCGCCCTATTTTTTTCGTCGACGTTACTAAAAATGTATGTGCCGCCTCTTTCAGCCTCTTTTTAAAATAGGGTTAATACGCCCCTGACTTTTACCCCGTGTCCTAATCTCGTGTCCCAATTGCCATAAAACTCGCAAAAGTTGCTCGTACGACGTCATTTCCTACATTTTGTCGCATGTCAGTGCGTATTTCAATTAGAACTCCATACAGAGCCCTGTGTTACAATTTCGTCGTGCTGAACCTCGAACTATGAACTTACCAAGTCAGATTTAGAAAAATAGCATGTTTTTGTCATTTGCAACGTGATTCAAGCAGGAAGGTATTGGTTATCTTGTAGTGACATCTCGGCTCCAAATTCTTACTCCGATTACACTTTACAATGTGTGGGAAAATATCTCAGTTGTGGAGCAAAAGAAACAATCCACTTTTCATTTTAATTGCAATTTGCACATATAAGGTAATAGGCAGTAAAAGTGTATTGTGAGCTAAGACGATAAATACGTATTCGTTTGCCTTCTTTTATAGTTTTATGATTGAAGATTGGCTTGTTAGTGCCATGTTTAGTGATCCTACTTTTTGTGTTGTACGAGTATACTGTGCAAACAGTCGTGTAGACTCGATAATTTAGTGTCTATAAACTAAATTATCGAATTTATTTCATCAAAGGCAAAGAATAAACAATAGTAACTCATAGTCATTTTATTTCAAGCTTATCCTATACGAGTAGGTACATTACATACAAGAGTTAAAGCAAAGGTGGGCTCAGCTTTTTTACAAAAATAAAAAGGAGGCCCAAGCGTTAGGGGGCACCATTGTAAGAAAATATATTACCCATCCACTTGAGAAAATAGTATTATAGTAGTATAGGTAGAGAATACATAACTATGATAACAGCAGTTCCCGCCAAAATAAAAGCGATCCCAAAAATAAAAGTAATTTTAGGTGTCCTATTTTCAAAACCTGACTCTCCATCTCGATATAAAAAATCTTCGTTTCAAACCAAGATCTCACAGTCCCGCCTGGTGGTATATATCACGTACGAACACTAAGTACGAGTACAAGTGCGGTATCTAACCAGCCATCTCGCTATAAACACGACAACTGGGCCATAAAATTAAACATGTGCCATTGCGTATGGTGCTGAAGTTATGAGCTGCTGGAATTTTGATTGATAACGATGAGTTTATTAAGCAATCAGTCCTCTGCTAGATTCAAATGTCTTAAATAAATGTGTTTATTCAATTGCAATAGGCTGAAACCAAGGGCCCGGTTATAAAGAGCCTTAGCCCAATTAGAAAATGAAAGATACGGTGAATGTACAAAATAAACAACAATATAAAATATTAAATAAGAATTTTATCACCAAAACACTCTACGTCACTTTTTTTTGGTGAATTTACTCGTAATATGTTTTTTAAAAAAATTGGGGCCCCACTATTTATAGCGCAGAGTTCGCAAAACGGTCCATCCCTGTACTGACATGTTTATAGGTACAGGAACCAAATATTTCAGGTAAGAAGATTGTTAAGTAAAATCAACTTCAATACGTAATTCGCAATGAGAATCAAATTTTCAAATGGTTCACTTACATGACGTCACAGATTGCATCGTATTACCAGTATTACCTACAATGGCGGAGATGTTGGTGGAAATTGGTCGGAGTGAAGAAACGTAATTTCCTAGTGCGGGTCACGTTCGTTCCGTTGATAACTTTTATATTGGAGTTCCCACACACACAACACACGCGTTCACTTTCATTCACGTCCACTATTATATGAAAATAGAGGAGCACTTTTATTTTTATTAGTGTTTCATCTTTTAGCTCCTATATATTTAGGTGGTAGAGGTGCTAGATAGAGTAGCTCGTCCGGGGAGACCATACTGCCAGCCTCCTCACCCTAGACGGGTAAAACATCCTTGCTTTACGAGTTAAGAGGGCGATGGTACTTAGTATCTACTCAGGTGTAACTGATACTTAGGTCATTGATAAAATATATTTCAACCACCAAAACTCTGTAATTCAATCTGTAAGTCATTCTGTAAGTCATCAAGAACAAGTAATCAAGTAGAATATGTCTCCAATTCTAATTCAGTCGAGAACTTTCAAAATTACAGAAAAATTGCAAATAACGAGATCTATTCACACTAATGTGAGTAAAAATACATAGTTAATTAAATACCTGTATAAAAAAGCAAAAGACGTTAATGCTTGATTGCCAGCAAAAAGTTGATTACTCAATTTGTTTCGCCTGACGTCTGAATAACACGTGTAACTTTTTCCAATTTACTTTAAACAAGTTTTTACTAACTCAAGCGGATTTGTGGAATGGAAGTAAGGTTTAATGAAGACTAGGTGTTACCTGTTATTTGTGTTATTTACGATAGCTAAACAGCGACTACGCTAAATATCCGCTTAACACCACTTAGTCTTACTAGTACGAGCAAAGAGTGTCATCTGTCAATCAAAAAAAGCATCCAAGACTAACTATATTAAAACTATGTTAAAGTGTCGAAAGGGTTCTAGGAGGAACCCTCGTCTAAGCCAGCGAGGCTTACCGAGTACAATGATCATTTCATCATCATTTCAGCCCTTTATAGTCCACTGCTGGACCCTACCCTCTCTCTACCGACCCTAAAAGACGCCACTCCAGCTCTTTGAATCCAACGGTTTTCCGCTGTCTTCTTCAGGTCGTCAGCTCACCTGGTTGGACTTTTCATCCCCGTCACTGGGCGCGTATTAAGAAATGTAAATCCGAATTGCTGCGGCTTATCAATACGAAAGTATCGAAAGAATTGAAATCTCGTCAATTAAGGAGTACAATAATAACATCCTTGGCATCAGGGCAATAAGATCCAGGGTTCAAACCGCCTTAATCACCATTCTCAACTAAATATTGCACCTTCAGAATAGGATGTGAAGCGAAAAGAAGATCTTGGTATAGGTACTTACATGACCAAAATCTACTAGATACTATTTCTAAATATGACTGCAACCATTTCTGGGCGCGGACTCTACATAACCAGTACACAGTACTTAATTAATAATTGTACATAAGAAATATACATAGAAAACTTAAATATAATCCGTATATCCGTATATAATCCGTATACTCTTAAAGTTCCTAGAAAACGTCCACTTCCATTTTCAGTGTTACGTAGGTTAAATAATCTTATTATAGTGATATATCTTCGTCGCCCGCGACAAGGATTATTTCTACGATACTAAGCCCACACAGTCTGCGTTGAAAAGATATGGAACAATTTATTATATATATTCTCTATATTTTCTAGACTCTAGTATGGTTTGTTGAGTTTATGTCTAATTTTAAGATACAAACCTAGTTGTAATATTATTTATATTTATGATTTAACTTTCCACGCCTTATAAATAAGTCGTTTAAAAAACAACTATATACAAACATAGATCTATACTCTTTCTTGCCACATTAGAAATTTTGAGAATTTGTCCTAATTTCCAAAATGTCGTTTTTGGTGTAAATATACCGACTTACACAGCCGTAAGTGCCGTAAGCCGTACTTTTCACGGTATACCACTGTAGATTTATCGTCGAGTAATTCAGTGAGCTATGTATTACGTAATGCCTTATAGACTTAACTACCCACCGCTGGGTAACTTCACTCATATTACGAACTTTAAAAGTAACTTAAAATTATTTTAAAAGTAATAACTAAAAAAAGTTAATAAAAGATTTTTTTATGTAGTTTAATTCACTTCTCTCTTTATATTGAATTATGGTAACATTTTCCTGTTACATCCTCAGAGTAAACAACGTCAACGCGTCCGTGACCTAGCTGCACATCGATTCGTTTTGGATTCGCACGGAACGCAATTAGTAATAGCTTGTTATTCTAAGTTCTTTTTTTAATAAAAGATGTAGCAACTGATCATGTAGGTCAATTTATGTAATTGATCAGCACATGAAGAGATCAGCTTATCCCCAACGGGACGAACACTTTGAGATTGTTAGTGTAATTTTACATAACGTTTAGTTAATTTCATGTACCACAAAAATGCAAATGAACGGGGTACACAGGCCAACCTCTATCACCTAGCCATGGTTGATGATGAAAAAAGAGGAAAGTTGCTACGTGAACTTGGATGGTTGACAAGACGATGTATCGCAGCAGAGCATTGATCTATTCTTGTCATGTCATGTCAGTACCCATTAATGACCCACTACAGGGTCGGGTCTCCTCTCACAATGAGAAGGATGTAGGCCTTAGTCCACCACGCTGGCCTACTACGGGTTGGTGGACTTCGCATGCCTTTGAGAACATTTTTTTTGTGAACTCTCAGGCATGCAGGTTTCCTCACGATGTTTTCCTTCACCGTAACAGCAGGTGATATTTAATTTCATAAATCGCACATAACTTTTATTACAAAGTCATTGGTGCGTGCCACTGGGATTCGAACCCGGATCCCTCGATTCGAGGTCGAATTCTAAGCCACTGGGCTATCACCGCTGCGATCTATTCTTACGACTGGGAAATGCCTGAAGCATACTCCAACATGCTGCTCCAGTAAAATTAGTGTACCCCTTTAGGTAAGTAGCCAAATAGCAGTGTTGGTTTAACGACTGTCCATCAAGGGTTAACTTAACGTACCCTTCGAAATGCGCTTATAATTCGCTGATAACAGTTATCTATGCGAAATCGTTTCTCGAATAACGCATATCGTTTATCGATCTGAAATTTACATCTCACTGGTTCACTGCATCGTATTTATCCCCGCGGGTACCTAGTTGTATTGATTGATGATCGCGTGATTTATAGGACGCGTGTCACGCGTGTGTAATACGTCACTGTTTACGTGACATTAATCCCCAATCGTGTTTTGTGGCGTATCTCTGGCCGCGTGTCAGCTATTGAAGGCTTAACTCCATAATTTATGCTCATGCCTCCCATACACAACCTAAGGTTTTAAATATAGGTAATTTCACCGTTGGGTGGTCTTGAAGGCGATCCAAATTTATATCGTATGTATTAAAATTAAATTGTCTCCCTACTGTATTGAGCCGTCCGTCCAAAAGTTCAGGTGGAATTCAACATACGGTGCGGTAAAACCTGGGCAAATGCCCCACTTCTTTAAATAGAAGAAAAATGAAGAAGCAGAAAAGCCATGCTTCTAAATTCAAAAGTTTAAATTCACCGCGAATATTTCCTATCTTAGCAGACTTAGCTAGACTCTAAATATCAGTTAAATATTTATAAAATCTAATGAAATGATTCGGAAATGTTACCTTTCGGAAACTATACCTTTAATTATTTTTTATTATCATATAACATAGCCTAAAACATGAGGTACAATATTGTAGAATTAAGACGTAAGTAGATTTACAAATTAAAATCTGCTTATTTAGCCTTGATAGGAGAGAAGCGTGTTTCCTGATAGCTAATGAGTTTTTCTTTCCGAACCATCGAACATCGTCGCATGAAGTCTTCTCTCACTTTAAATTGGACATTTAGTTCTGATTTACATTTTGTTGCATACTGATATGCATGGCACAAATCTATCTCTGATACTTAGGTGGCAGCGGTCTACCTATAGTTTGTAAGAGAAAAAAAGACGCGGCAATAACCATGGTTATTTTATCAATGTTTGTACATGGGGTGCAGTGACTACTCAGTATCAAGTTACCTACTTGCTGCTTTTTATATTTAAAATTCTTTAAAAATTTAATTATCTCCAAAAATTGTATGTTTAGACTGTGGTTTATGGTTTACTTCTATGGTTTATATATACGATGTCGATACTGTAGCGCAGGTTCCATGGCTAGTTGGAGGGAAATGGCAGCGTGTGAAATGGCAGCGTGTGAGTTATCCCACGGTATTTATTAATTTATTTGCAATAAAACTTCAACACAAGCAATAAAATTATTTTGTACTCTATACTCATAACAATTAAATTTATAATATAACCGTCATTACGTAATTTTATTAGTTCCCTTATTATTTTATTAATTGAAATACGTTACAGCGAAAAATGTAATGAATTGTTATGATTGTTATAATTATCACACTAACGATGATCTCTTTGCTTCCTTATTATATGGATATAATAGTTGTGTGTAATATTGCATAGGCCGGCTAAGTTATAAGTCACGCAACATGTTGTTGCGTATTTATACATCTAGAGATTTGAAATTGCCAACATCAAGGGCAAAATTTGGTCTTCGAATAGCCTCGGATGGAGACCATGTATTGGCAATAAAAGCAGCCCTTCGTCGGAATATACTGAAGTCCTAAACTGAATAGGACAGCTTTAAACTTTTGCATTAAGAGTAAATGAAAATTCCGTTGATTAGACCTATAAAATGTTGTGTAATTAAAGACTACTTATTAACCTCGGACGCAAAAGTAGGGGTGTTATAAGTTTGACGTGTCTGTCTATCTGCATTGTCGGTGGCACCGTAGTAGCTCGCGAACGGATGAAGCGATTTCAATTTAGTATTTTTGAATGAAAGGTGAGTTACGGCCGAGTGTTCTTAGACATGTTTGATGAAAATCGGTTGAGGCCTGAAAAAACTCTGGGGGTAAAAGTGGGGCAAATACCCAATATCTGCAAATATATTATTGTGTCAATGGTTCTTTTTAATTTTTAATTTAATATTATTTCACCTATAAAATGTTATCGACGCTTTGTGCTCACCTACAGATACAAATCATACAAGCTACTTAAACGCTTCACATAATAAAAGAATAATATAGTTAATACTTAAATGAATGTGATGCATAAGCTTCTTTTTTGTCGCAAATTGAGTCAATTTTCCTCAACTATATTATCTATGTTCAGCTTATCGCACGAAGGAGTAAGCTTACGCCGAAAATTAATAACCGATCTACAGATTATGGATCGACTAAATAATTTTTGTTTGCCAGTCAACATTTGTTATTTCGAAGAAACTATACAGTGTATTTTAAAGTATCTTGGCAATCAAACAGTATTAATATCAATTCATATCTGAAGATCGGTTATTAATTTCAGGCGTTAGTCGATCGCGAACCCAGTCCCAATGACGCAATGGACTCCAAGTAGTACCCCACTTTGAGAAACCCTGCCAAAGAACCATAGAGTGCGAGACTTATTCAGTGACCTACCGCTGTATTATTAAAATACTTTTCTTTGATATATCATCAGGTGTAGACAGGATACATAGTGGTGTAGTAAAAAATATCGTATTACCGTTTCCTGTTCATAGTTAATCAGCTTTGCATATTATATGAACACTATCGCAAATAAGCGTAGTTATTTGATGAATCATTTGTTAATGATACGATTGCAATAAAAGCAACTATCTTTTGCCCGCGACTTCGACCGCTTGAGATTAAGAATTTTGTCTTAAGAAATACATAATAATATTTTTTTAGTATTGACCGGGATTAGTATGAAAAAGATGATTGAAAGGAGAAGTACGAAATAGAAAAAGTAGGGAAAGAAGTAGGCAGAAGAAAAAATGTAAGATTAGAAATATAACAGTAAATAGTGCCGAATATAGAAGAAAAATAAAAATATCTACTAACCTACGCTTTTCCTTGCTTTATTGCTTTAAAAATAATCTTTTAATTAATCACTTGAAAAATTATACCAGTCTTAATACAAAAGTTCCCAGGAAGGTTTATAAAGATTGTCATTTATTTCAAATTTCTAATCCCCGCGAGAAGGCGACGTTTAATTCGTGATCTTAGTTACTTTCTCGTAGCTGCATAATAAACCGTTGCTTTCCTGATATTAAATCACGATTATTGGACAGGACCGTTTAACACAAAGATGCAAATATATCACCGAAAGAAGAAAGTTAAAGGGATTCCCTTTTGTCAGGTTTCAGCGACTGCAATTTCTAAGTGGTCACTACAGCCCACGGACGCCCGCTTCCAACCTCAAGTAGGATAAAGATGCCATCAAATGCGTGTGCGTTGCTCCTCATGAGGACTGAATATATACCTCAAAATATGCCTAAGTTCCCTCAATAAGGTATCTTCGGCAACCACACCTCCCCAATCAAAATACAAGACATGATAAACAATTAAAAATACACGGGGATTGGGGTTACTATGGAAGCGGTACGGTACACCCATGGTACACCTAAAGAATGTAATTGATCAATAGTCCAGAACGACGTAGTATCAGAGTGATATTGAGATATCGCTAACCGATTTACCGACTGAGTGAAAATTCAAATTTTATTCCGGTTGTCGTAAACCACGACTCGAATTTCACAAACACGAAATAAAAATATAAACTCATGAATATTTTAAACGGGCAGACTTCAGAGAGGATTCTTGATAACAAGAGCTCGTTATAGGTACAAGTACGTCCAACGCAATTTTTAAGTAAATCCTTCTTTCCATTTACTTTCTATTTGATGTTTTTTATCACACAAAAATAAAATGATTATAAAGAGGCAATGTTTATAACATTTATTATTTTCATGTCGGCGCGTAAGCTCACACCTCACATCAAAATCTACCCAATAATCAATAAATAAATAAAAACAACTATAGGTAAATGGGTAAGTGTATGCATACAGCATCATAATAGATTATTACGGCAATTTCAAAAAGCTTTTTATATGAATTCGTAAGTCATAAAAACCCATAAAAAATTGTAAAAAATATTTTGCAAACAAATATTATGGAAAAAAAAATTCAATTTAAATTTCAAAAATCCCCGCGAAAGCACGGTCTCGGCCGTTTCGGCGCTGCCGCCATGCTAGTGACGTCACTCGCAGTGTAAACAATACATCTCATGCAAAAACAAAATGAGTTACAATCCTTATCGTTGGTGTCTCGTGGCGGTGTTCAAGAAAACTGAGAAATCGCAAATTATCAATAAAAAAATACAGGTCAGCAAAGACTCCATTGTTTATCTACACTGCTAATGACGTCACACCACGCTTTCATGGCGTATAGCGTTTTTGACATTTGAAAAACAGATTAACAAACCTGAATTTTAAAATTGAAATAAGAAATGTATACTACATTTTTCAGAACAGAAATCTCCATTTTTCACTTGCCATTAACAAAATCTATCAATATTACGTAATTTTGGATATTTCCTTGCACGGTGCGAAATACCCTATTTCAACTGAGTTCAAAAGTCAAACAGTCAAGTATGTTGTTTGCATTCGAGTTGGTTAAAATTATTAAGGTATGAACTACATATATTCAGCAAATTAATGAAAAATATGCAATCAACAACTATTTTAAATATTTTCATCCATCTTAAACACAACACAGTACAATGAGGATTATTTAAAAATAATATTTCCAGCGCCACTACATAATAATTAATGCATTCGAAAATCGATTCACTAAAAAACCTTGTAATACCGCGACCACATTATCGAGCAGATATTCCGAATATTCGTGGCTCATTTTTGATAAAAACTCGTGCAGCGAACTCGTTCCTGACTTGATCTGAAACTGCTATTCATGCGCCGAAATATTGAACATAAATATTATAAAGAAGTAAGAAAACTTGAGCACAGAAGTACCTACCGAGTAAAGTACCGAGAGTTCCCAACAAATGATTGCAGTGTAGCGTGTTCAATAATAAAGTAGTCATTTGACTAACTAAAATATGACGTCATATTTGCATTTTCGGTAAATTAGCTACTAGTGATGTTCCCTCGTGGTCAATGTTCGTCACTTCCCAACAATGGTGACTAGCTGCTTAAGAGCGCCGCAATATCTTGTGTACTCGACGCAGGGCACATCATCGTTACACATGAGAACACGATGTGCAGATTCCGAGACGGGCAAATGTTCTGACCCGTCCTATCCCGTCATTTTGTATGACGGATGCTTCTTACTCGTCACACCGCTCACTTCCGAGAGCGAGGGTCACACACATTAACCTTTTAGCAGATGTTTTTCATTTAAAGTTTTTTTCATTGCTATGCTTTTATTTTCCACTGGCTCCACTCTTTCCCCTTATTAAATTAAATTAAATAAATCATTATTTCAGGCAGGCAAGACCCATATTAAATAAAATAATAATAATTATTATTACAGATTTTCTTCATTGCAATATACATAATAATATGTATGTATAAAAAGTTTAATTCTACTTTATCCGCTTGGACTTGAGAATTTGGGCGGAGAGAGATAAAAAGTACCACCCTTGCTGTTATAGTATATTTATCAAAATTATAAACTGTTTCTATTAATTTTTTTTCTGAATCAGTTCAACTGTTTGTGCGTGAAATAGTAACAAACATCAATTCATAAGTGGGTTTTACTTTCCAGTTCGGTTCGTACAAAATGTTACAAAAAACAAACCTGATCTATTTGCCTAGAAGGTTTTTTCTGCTTTTTAATTGCATAAAGAACATGTTTATAAATGTCGCTCTCGATTACACGGTTATGTAATCCAAAATATTATATTAATCTAATCAGCTATTGTTACGTAAGGTTTTAAAAAGACAACGGAAATTATAATTAGCGCTAAGTAAAGAACTTTTAATAAACGAAACACAAGGCTGCACTTGACAGATGACAACCTCCTTCCGACAGATTTTATACTAAAACACCGACGTGCATTCAAATAAAATGGTATCGTGGTCCCAAACAAAAGAATTATTTTATCATTGAAAATTAATACGACCTAACAGAAGGGAAAAGGCGTCCAAACAGCGGGTGGAACAATGACTTGTAAAATCGTTTAAATGGCATCGAACGTAGGTAATTGGTAGAAAACGGTTAAACACTATCTGCCTAGATCGGTCTCGGTAATAAGTTAGACATTATCCATTCAGGTAAGGCGGAATGGAGAGTAAAAAAGGCTAATCTTTCAGTGAAAGTGCGCAAAAAGTGTGAGCCGTGGAGACGTTATTTCTCTGCCATTATTAGGTTCCCGCCACACTCGGGACTGCTCGAAATTCAAATACAGTTTCGTCGATAAAAACCGTGAAATCAATCATGGGTTTTATTTTATTTGATGTAATTCAATTTTTGATATTTTTGTGCTGTGTAGCTAATAGTAGCCTGAATTACGCTATCAACATTTGTAAGTACAGTCCGTTATTTTACAATAATTATCCAATTTATTAAACTCTCGACACTACTTTTTATTGAAAAAAAGTTTAAAATTAAATAAAGTTATATAATAGAAATTAGTTTCTGAATTAAAGACAATATGTTTTTAAATTTTTATAATTTTGTGTCTGCGTCATTTTTTTAATGGCAAATTAAACTAAAAATACCTACATGCTAAGATGGTTTACCAAATAGGACAAATATAAAAAACGACCTCATTCCTCAGAATTGAACTAGAAGTGTTCCCTCCTAAACGTGAATCGTCACCCAATATCCCGGAGTTTCATTCATTATTTCTTGAATCAATAAAATTGGCACCACAGTATTTTTACAAGTCGACGTAGCTGAGACCGATCGGTACGCGTGTGATTTTCTCATTACTGTCATGATTGCTTTATCTCGTGGCCATTGTAAACACGTAACGTGGCTGTTAATTTAATTGTCTTCTTTTTCATGGGAGCTCCGTTATTCAGCGTGTATTTGCTTTTTTACTAACGCGTGTGTGATCGTGAAAATGCGCGAAGATAGTGGTTAAGTTTGAACACTCAATCATTGGATGAAATGGTTTTTGTCTTCTTTATGAAAAATATCATGTTCAAGCGTGTTACATACAATAAACAGCCTATGGTTAATTAAAAAAAGTTGCGATTGTCAACTCTGACACACGCACGCACATTATCTATTCACAAAGGGGCAGCACCTATGTCAGAGATATTTTTCTTTTTTTTACATTTCTGAATTTTTCCTGATTATTTTTTTTATAAAAAACCTAATTTCTTGATTTTTCCGTCTACCTGTGTAGAGCTTTCTATTTCTCGTGTACAAAACCATTAAATATTTTATTTTTGTTTTTATAAAATATAGTTTTAATAACGATCCGATAGCGATCTGATATGACTTCGACTCAGACAAAAATCACAAGTATGTGTCTAGCCGATTTTAATTAACAAACACTAATGAGCACTCGGGGCTGAAAGACAAGGACACAACCATTATTTTTGACATCAAAGCACAGACATATAATTTCAGTGAGCCGTAAGGTGAAATGATAAAATCTGCAATGTGTTTAATTATGACACGGTTAACTAATTTTGAGGTATTTTGCATAATTATAACGTTGCGTTAAGTACTGTATTTTGCATTATTGCAATTGCAACATGGAAACTTTGGTTGCGACATCAGTATCGTACCTATTTCTATTATTCTAGGCATTTGCGATTGTTGCCGTGTCTATAGATAGAAAAGAATAATGAATAAAATAATGGACATATACAATTAGACTTGCAACAATTAGGCTTGCAACAAATACAAAAAAAAATACCATTCATGAATAATTTCATCGTAATCAATTCATTCTCACAGCTTTCTTACTAACTCTCAATAAACACCATTTATCGATAGTGATATTAGCACTAAATAAAAGAAAATTTTCATTTTTCAATTTATTATCTACTCAAGTCAACGACTCTGTTTTCATTGTGAGCCAACACAATTTATGAAATTCCTTTATTGGGAATGTCTCAAATTAAGGAATTTGTAACAAAATATATTTGGAAAGCAAAATGTTAAACAATGAATCAAGAATGTGTTTCAAATACATGACTTATACAACACATATTTAAGAGAGTCCTTTTACATTTTGTGACAAAATTTATTTAACGAGCAAGACGAGCAAGACTATAATTTTTGATGAGCATTAAATACGTAAGATCAGTAAACGTTAAAACTGCTAAACTCCTCGAAATTAGGTACGTAATCGAAGCAACAGTTGGAAGTTTCAAAGTATTCCGAACTTCTTAATGGAAAATCGTGACTGAATTTGCTTAAGCGAGGCAGAGATAAGACACCGATTGTATCGTGAAATTTCTAAATTGAACCTTCATTCTGAATGTCTTGCTTTATTTGTGTCTTAATTGAAATATTGTGACGCTTACGGAATACTCCAATCTAATTTGATTAATTTATTTCAGCTTGACACAATACGATACAATTAAAACTTGAAATAAAAACAAAAATGGTTAATTTTTTAAAACCTACATTTAAAAATCCGCTAAAAAACATCAAACAGTTATTAAATTATTTACTTATTAAATATAGACTAATAAAGAAAGGATCAAAAACCGTAAGAAAGTAAAAATATCGTAAAGTAATGATCTTCACGGATTAAGCTGCGAAGTTTCAGTTTCTCATAGTATTTTGTGCAAAAATCCCTTTGACAACTTAAAAAATTCAATTCCGAACGTAGCAGATTTCTATAATGATTGAAATTCGGTGTCTGATCTGAGTGTGTGTCTTTGTCTTGTCCTCCTATCCTAGTGTGGGGCTATGAGTATGAAGCATTGTTTATTTATTCTTCAAGCAATATCTAGGTATCGCGCATCACACAATTAACTTCCTTTTATCATATTCGTATGACCATACAATTACCCGTATCTTCACAGTGGGTAGCCGCCACCGACTGTTGCCAACAGTATGCCATTACACGGTAATAATATGCATTTAGGATCTGGATAAGTTATGTTCCACGAATACATCGCTTGGATTGATCTCTCAGATAGACCGTTGTCGTGTTTTGTAATAGCTGTTTGTGACATAAGATTTAAGTCTGCGTTTTTGATAATATTATTACCTACTTTAGGGCCTTTTCCATTCGAAATTGAATGGACTGTCATAATCGACCGACCAAACAACATGACAAAATTTAAACGCAGCTCTGTGGGACCTAAAAAAGAAAACTCTTATTTCCTTAAAAGTAAGCCTTAATTACATTGTCATACGTGGTCAGACGCTGTAACTCTTGTTTTATACTACTTTAATTTACTTAATTGTAGTCTGTTTTCTTTTTCTTTGGATGTATTATTTGGTGACCAATTTTAGTACTTACTATAAAGCTATAAAAAATGTAATATATACTAGTAACAAGAAATTTTTTAACATTTAATGACTATTTGGTACAAAATTCTTTGTATTTTGAGTCGTCCTCTCGTTTAAGTTACAAATAATGAAAAAAGACATGCTAAGATTGTTAACTAAATAGGACATAAGAAAAATCGAACTCAACGGTTCCTTAGTGTAAAAGTCAGTTCGTTAGCACTAGCTCAGGAATGAAAACGCTTCTATGACACTATCGAGGCGTTTTCTCAATACCTATTTCTTCAAAGATGCGTTGAACGAGAGTATTCATTAAGGTGACGCATGTGGGAACAGTATGATTAGTTTAGTTAACACACGCGCAATAATTATTCATGTATTACTTTCATCGATAGTGTCATTTCTAAACTTTTACCGCTATCTCACTAACGATGACGGTACTCTGTGAAGAAAATTCTTGTTGGATGATAGAAGTTGTCTCGTAATTAGCGCTAAGCAATTATTGGCACTACATGAATACTTGGAAGGTTTTTTCTTAAAATTTTTACTTAGGCAAAGATGCAGGTTTTACAAAAGTTTTTTTCTGAAGAATCGGAACTATCATGGCTGCAACAAATTTAAAGAAATACCATATCGCTATTAGGCAATTCACACCAAGACTATCCAACAATTTGACATCGACTGAAAGCGTACAGATTTGAATAAATGTTTAGCAAATACTATATCCTAAAGTTCACACAAACTCGCCAGTGAGAAGTCGTATGATATAGATAACAGAGACAATGCATAAGGATATTGTGACCGCAGTTTCCCTGAAATGCCAAGGCGAAGCAAACGCGACCTTTGAGAAACCTAACTTACCTATTTCCGCAAACTAATTTTTTTCCCTTGAAGCAATGATGGGTGCAGAGCAATCTCACATCTTAAGTGACCCAATGAGGTCATTGGACATCCCCACGTAATCTTTTGAAGTTGAAGCGAAAGAGTGTTTGTTGATTTTCCTTCCTTTACGCAGCAAATTGCAAATTTTGGGGACCTTCTAAATACAGAAATATTTTTGATGAAACTTTATAATATCGAGACTTTATACGTGTGAATATTTTTCAAAAATAAAAACGATTAGTTCCTTATATTCGCACCAAAAATACCGTATCTCTATTTCCATAATTACCTACACTTTTTTCGCAATCAGCAAAGCGCTCCGGATCTAGGGTAGCTTATTGCAATTATTTCACTTTTCTGAAAAGCATGTTCGGTGCTAATTGTATGATCTATCGAACTGTATTAAATTTCACTCTAATTGTCGAGACCGACGACAGCTATAGTTACAATGGGTTAAACTTGAAATTCCTCGCGATGTAAGATCCGTTTCCGAATATCAAGGCGCGGTTGAGTCGTGATCAAAGCGCAATCACGTATTCTGACCCTTCAATGAATACTCTTTCAGAAAGCGCAGGATCTTTGTACAACTTATTTTGGTAATTTCTGAACTTGCTAGAGACTTGTGACAGTGCTAATCTTGGATACAGCTTGAGTAAATTAGGTACAATGCAAAAGTTAAGCAACCTCAGTAGATACTTGGATGAGCGAGATAGAATTCCTAGATGAGGGAATCCTTCTTCACCTATGAAACCTGCATAGGTGCGAGTAATTTACCTCCTGAGTTATAGTAACTCACTGTAACCCATTTGTCATCAAATGCAAAGTCAGGTCTCCCACAACAACTATTTATATTTATACAACTATTATATTTGTGAGGGTACGGCAATGGCGCGATATTGACGCACACGATAGCTGTCACGTGTGTTTCTTTATTGGGCCTAGTCATACTGCACCATAGAATGAACATACTTTTAAAAGAGTGCTGGGAGTTTTTTCCGCCCGCTGTTTTCTTCCAGTCTACGTTTTGCCTGAGGGGCGATCAAAGTGGATACTTGTATATTATACAACATATGTATAATAATTGTATAAAATTATATAAAATTAATGTATGACGTACATTAAGTGTTCACAAATTCTACCTAATAATTATAATGAATAAAAGCTTTTGCCTAACGCCGGTTGGTGGACTTCACATGCTTTTGAGAACATGGAGAACTCTCTGGCATGTAGGATTTCTGACGGCTTTTTCCTTCAGCGTTAGAGCAGGTGATATTTAATTTTATAAAGGATGGCTCTACCATCTATAAAGTGTCATAAACAGTCTCGCAGCCGGTCAAGCGTGTAATTTCTACATGAAACTACGCAATTCGG
This sequence comes from Erynnis tages, assembly GCA_905147235.1. Classification (NCBI taxonomy): domain Eukaryota; kingdom Metazoa; phylum Arthropoda; class Insecta; order Lepidoptera; family Hesperiidae; genus Erynnis; species Erynnis tages. Next base: position 2,896,180 of record LR990076.1, read on the forward strand.
CAGTTTTATTAACGTATTCAACATATTGTTAATTTGAGGTCGAAATTTCGTGGGCGATGCGGGCTCGGCGGCTTAATAAAGCAAAGTTAATTAACTCGGAACACAAAGCATGTTGACCGACCACACTGCCAATTATAACGTAATGACTGCTGCGCTTTCCTATGCTCTCATTAGCAGGTTGCATCAATGATCTCACTGTTCGGTATGCGACTTTAGTATTTGGATGGGCACTATATGAAAAGTTATACTTAGAAAGAATTGACAAAAAATTAATGCCAGATTCGTTAAGGAAAAGTGACAATGGCCACATTGTCGAATGACTGGTTACGAACGGGAAGAAAGATCCTCGAATGGCGACTAAAAGCAAAAGGAATACAAGCGCTCCGACCAGGTTGACTGACGACCTGAAGAAGACAGCGGGAACCCGTTGTATTCAGAAGGCGATTAGGGGAGGCCAAGGTCTAGCAGCGGACATTCAAGGACTGATTGATAGCTCCTTTGAAGATAGCAAAACTTTCGTGAAAAAAATGTCATACAAGCCTGTCGGTCTCTTCAAAATGTGAAAAATCTTATAAGGTCTTCGCAGTGTAACCTCGCGAATTACGTTCATGTTGTGTATGTTATTGTTTATGTTTCATTGTTCTGGATGTTTGAATGTAACTGATACATGGCAATGACACTGAAACGAAGGAGAACCAGTGCATATGCAAGGTTTATGAAGTAATCATAACCTATATCATACACGAATACGAGCCTTATAAATATATCTATGACGCATAAGTATTTACTCAAAAGCTCGTAACCGCAGTCAACATTGAATAACTTTAAAGTAATAAATGATATTTAATTTTATCGTTGGAAAATCCTTATAAATACAGAATGGGAATAAAGTTTAACACGAAACAAGTTATTCTAGTCATCGAGAACGTTAGTCCAAAACTCATTGATGTTCAGGATGATTGAGGAATTCATCTCATTGATGGGATGGATGGAACGGGAGTTCTTCCATCTCTGAAGTAGTTCAATTTAAAGTTGTGAGAAGATTTGATGATATTATTTGCAGGTAATTTGCAGGCATTACCTGCAAATAATATCATCAAATCAACATCAAATCAACAAATCAACATTGATTATCTGTTAATTAACTTTACGGCAACTACAATACCCCAAGAACCTGGAGCCTAAGGAGCGTAGGTACTAGTAGTTACTCGTAGATTTAGGTATGGATCAAATAGGTATCTAAGTACCTATTTTTACAGAGAAAAACATATCAGAATTTTATCTAAAAATCATTAATTTTGCTAACTTACTACACCTTACCATTTTTATGAGACTTCCTACTCTATCTGTCTTCAATTTGTACAGCGAACATTTATTATCCAATGCGTTTGGTTTCCGAGGCCTACCTATAAGGTGACATACTCTTACATGAGACGGGTCTTTACACGCCAAACTTAGTCTTGTATCATAAAAAATGTGCTGGTAGATAAGAATCGAGCTTTGTTTAAAACATCACTTCACATAAACTTGCTTGCACGCTGGTTGCTATTATCACAAATATGCCTAATAAATGCAGATTTTGGCATATTTATCGTACGAACTAAATGATACAGAACATTAACGTAGGATTACGGAACAACCTTGACAAATTACACGTTTATGGGCTATTTCACAGATTTGGTCGAGTTAATGATGTGTTTTTGCAGAGTTTTAGTGTTTTTGTATTAATTAAGCATTATTACACCTAGGTATAGTTTATCGCATGTTGACAAAAAACTGTTAAATAGAAGGAAAATGTTACAATGAATTAACTACACCGTAATTCTTAGTTACATAATATTATTATTATCTTAATATTTCTATTTGACTACATATAATTTAACAAATTGACCTATTTAACAAATTGATTTATTTAATTCAATTTGCGAAAGAGCTAGACTTGAAATAGTTCTTCTGTATGTGTATTAAGTATACTGGATATGTTCCTGTCAGCATTTTTCTTTGTCACTAATCACTATAGGTATTAGTAAAAAACAGACTAACTTATTTAATTTTTTCATAATAAGATATAGATAATTATAAGTAGAAATATTTCATTTTAAATATGCATTTGTGAAATATTATTTTAAAAAATATTCATTTTGAATATTGTTTAAAATAATATTTCACAAATAAGAAATTTGATAAGTTCAAAGACCAAACTCTGGAGCTCACGTTTGTCTATTCAACATAATTATAACTAAACTTAGAAATTCATACATTTAACAAATAGTCCTCCTAATCCACTTGACAGTGAATTATGGTAGCCTATTACCGGAAATTGATATGTGCCGCTTCTAAATAAATAACATGGAAAAATCGGCAATCCCTATAGTGATTGGACGTCCCCTCCGTTTTCGTGCCTTTAGTAGGGGGACAAAGCGAAAGAAATGCACCACCCAAATCGAATATTTAATGATATTGCAGAATTCCATACTCAAAGTATGGAATACACAATTGGCATTCGCCCTGAATGATACAGGGTGAATGCCCAATCATTATAATATAAGTATATATATCCGTTATATCAGTCAGAAAAACCAATGTCTTATTTTGCTGATGTTTACGTACGATTCAATCAGTCATTCATTAGATCTCTCTATCGTCTTATTATGTAGGTGTTTTTTATATTTTCATATACGCCTCCAGATGGTAAGTGGTCAAAACCTTTTCGCTACTTACCAACCAGACTAGGGACCAAATTGCCGTCTTTCAAGAACGGTTGTCTTAAAAGGCAGCTATTTTACTTCTTGTCCTAATTGCAACGACAAAATCGGTCGCTCGGCACAAGTTGGTCATGCGACAGCATCTTTACGTACATTTGTACGTCAGTGCGTATTGTCAGTTAGGACAGCTCATATGTGTTTGAACTTTGTGATTTTTTCGAATTGGATGGTCGGTTGTGTAGTACTGCGACAGCCAATTAGAACAAAGATCTCCAGAAATAACAACGCATCAGCTAACCAGCTTACAAGTAAACATGATTTCTATAAACACAGTTTGTTTAGTAGGTAGGTATAGTTTCCGGTAAGACAAATTAAAGGCGGTAACAAACATTTAAAGACCTGTCCGAGCGTTTATTACTTTTACATTAAAAAACAAAATACATAAATAAGTATCCATTTCCATCGTATTTATTTATTCGCGATTTGGTTCGACGGACGCGAACCGGTTACGCGTAAGGTCATGATCCTCGCACGAGTCGCACGCTAGACAAGGTAATAGATTTGGATGTTTCCTTTAAACTAATCCTAATTTAATTGTCTATACAGAAACTATACAGAACGGTGGTAGCCCAGTGGCTTAGAATTCGACCTCGAATCGAGGGCTCGAATCCCAATGGCAATCCCAATAACTTTGTAAAAAAAGTTATGTGCGCTTTATAAAATTAAATATCACCTGCTGTTACGGTGAAGGAAAACATCGTGAAAACCTGCATACCTGGGAGTTTACAAAAAAAATGTTTTCAAAGGTATTTTTTTTGTAAAAAAAATGATACATACCGAACACCGGCTATGATTACAGAATTGAAATCAAACACCTGAAAAAAGAAAACAAAGTTAATAACCAGTGGTATCGATTATTATATTCGTCACAGAGTCGCTAGTTTTATTGAACTAGTTTTAACAACGTTCCTTATTTAAAATGGTAGATTTTTTAGTTTTATTTATCAGTAACGTCTATGGTAACGTGGCAAAACTGATCAAAATTAGTTTATTAGTTACAGTGTTGCAAGATAGAAATGCAGTCTCTACATATTCTTGATCTTGATAAAGATCTTTATCCATAAATTGAATGTTGATTGATCGCAAAAGTCTAACTGTAATTTCATTTTATTCACATCAAGGAAATTTAAAGGTACCTATGTATCATCAAATTATATAAGGGACTGATGCATTAATTTATCGCAATATTAATGTTATGAACAACTGATTTATTCATTGTTTCATCTTAAAATAAAAAAATAAGTGTACAATCTAATATAAAAAGAGAGATGTCTACATCTATACACACCCGCAATAATAAATAATATAAAACATTAATATAATAATAATATGATCAACTGGTTAGTCTGGTTCACAGTGCGGTATTCCTTACTAAGTACTTTTAATAGCTTTTTAAACGGCAACCCTTTTAATGAGGTAATCCAATTTTACACTAAAATACTAAATAAAATTTTATTTTACAGATCAACACTCAACACACGCAGTAACTAATGCTATTATCGGCTACAAAGTTGTGGATTGCACCAGATAGCCGAGACATGGTCAATTTGCATATTATTTACGCGTATCTTATGCTAATCTGACCATCACAGAGCTTGATGGTACTCGTACATGGTACCGCTCGACTCGTCGTAAACGTTAAGATAGGGTTTAATCGTAGGCATACATCGAATGCAATATACATATCTACTCTTTTTGTCCATAAAACAAATGAATAAACAAACATATTGGACCAGGAACAAAAAATATGTTAGAACAAAAACTTCCATATTGTTATTATCACTTAAATAAATACTTCCAAACACACATATCTTTGTATGCCTCCCTGCTAACTGCTAACTAAGATTACACTGAAATTACACAAGGCAATATATTTTATATTTTTTGCAGAGTAGGTGCCTGTTACAAACATAATATCGCGTGAATTGTAATGACTGAATCAAATCTAAACTCTACCTACGGGAATGTTACATTTACAAGTGTAGCAGGAACAGGGTCCTTTTGCCGACTTTTTATTGCGGCAGCTGCGCGAAACAAGTTTGGCAGTCAGCCTGAAAGTTGTGCCGACCAAATTATTTATCGGATAAATAATGATTATTACTCTATCTAAAGTATGTTTATACTTTCATTACTCACGGATTCAATAAAAACAAAAATGATGTTTATTAATAAGTAAAAGTTCAATTGCTAAAAAACTAAGCTTGATTTAGCTTATTCCTTTGCAACCTCACAATCGGCACCACATACACCTTTGTTTTGGTCAACATTTGTGTTCTATGTCAATGTCAATTGTTGCGAGCTCAAATTGGCTCAAAAACTAACATTGTCATTATTCAAGCAGTTGCCAGTAAAAAACCTCGTTCATATTTTTCCGCAACATGACGTTATTCGCAAAAATCTCAGTCCAGCTATGCAATACAAATACCCCAAAAATAGTAAGTAGAGGCATATCATAACACACAGAATAGCTTTTTGCTATTAAGCAATTTCCCCCAAGCTCTTAAAAATAAAATAAAAATATTTATAAAATTTCAGAAGGGTAGGGAGGGGTGTATTGCCACATAATTATGTAGAACGTATAAAAATAAATTAATGCTTGCTTACATACATACATAAAGACACTGAATAAAAAAGATTATTCTAAACTATTTTTCTCTCTTTTATTATTTTAAATCAAACGACGGAAAGAGTAGAAATGTATCTATTTAATGAAGTAAATAATAATTCATAGAGGCAATAAATAAATCCCTTTAAAATTGCCAAAATGACCTTCCTTGTTAATGATAGGTTATAGTTATACTTATACTTTTGTTCATGAAACAATGAAGAAACAAGGACTTTTGATTATATTCGAAACCTTTTCTTCGCAGTTAATGTAGCGCCGGCGCCAGACATACGAGTAAGTACCATTTCAACACGCAGACCATAATGTAGTCACACTTAAAGCTCTGAATTGAAACCCCAACCAGACTTATATTTTATCTGTCGGCAAATTCGAATCTCATTATTTCTACCTATATAATAAAATCAAGTACATGTACCTAACTAAAAATTGGAATATGATTAAAAGTCGGCTTTTCATACGTTAGTTAGGTACCTAGTGACTTTTAGAAATTGCGATTTATAACCGAAGATTCAATTAAAATAGAGGAAAAATTGAAGTGAAGATTTTTTGACTTCAATTATTAAGTATTATGGCACAAGCTGTTAATTGCGTCTACTTATATAAGCGAAATAGAAATAATATAACACGAGTAAAAATCTATGCGTGCCTTTAAGGTTGAATATTGCTTCACTACTAAAGATGTACGTGTATTTTATGTTGTATTTTTTTACCTACATACAAACAAGAATAAAACAATATTATGTCTGAATCGCTCGCGAATAAAACATCTCGTTTTTACCTTCCAATGTAAATTACTTCTGTAATCTGTGTACAAGGTTGTTGAAGCAGCCGTGGAAGAGCTAAACTAAAATAAATTAAAGTTTTCCTGCTGTGATTAATGTTTTCATTACATTTTAGCGTTTTTTACTGCCCGTGTTTTATCTGTCTAAATATAATTACCTACCTACTGCGCTAAAGTAGTTAACGTATACATGATAGGTCAGTGGCTAAGAGTCAAGCCTCTTAATCGTGGGTCCGGATTCGAATTCCATTAGCACCAATGACTTTTCTAAGTTTTTCATGTTTTACAAAATCAAATAACATTTGCTGTATTGATGAAAGAAAAATATCACGAGGAAACCTCCATACCTAAAACTTCTCCATGATGTTATCAAAGGCATGTGAAGTCCACCAGCGCTAGGCCAGCGAGGTGGAAGAAGGCCTACGAATTCATCTCCTTGTGAAAGGAGACCCAACCTTACAGTGGGTTACAGACGCTCTGAGATCTTTCTTTTTTAAGTTTTTTACTGTATATTTGGTGCCCGTTCAAGTGTAAAATCCTATAATAGACAGCGGAGGTACTTAATAGGGTTCTGTTTGTTGCCTCATGCTTATCTAGGAGCCCGATGGTGTGGGCCAAGTGGAAGTTGAGGTCAAGAGAAGTAGCACTAGTAGAAGCACTCTGCACACGTTTATTTTCAATCTTATTACATCAACGTATATAGAAGGAAAGGGAAGAAGAAAAGGAAGAAATTAAAAAAGGAAAGTAAAAATATGACAACAGAAAAGGTTTTATTTTGGAGATTCCACCATTATGGACCCCTAAAAACGTGGTGTGGAAGGATCTGAAACAATTGCATTGATACCGTGTTCCGGTCTTTGCTTGTTCCATTGTTGAGTAGCCTCGCCTTTCACTCGGCTGGCGAATTGTAACAAAAATCCGATAGGGCCACTATTCTTGCGCTCTATAGCCTCGATAGGTCTCATTTTAAATAATTGAATCGGAATAGTTGAGTACTATATACGGCTCAGAATGTATACACATAACCTACGGTTTTACAATTAAGCCTTAAGTGTCTCCTTAAGTACCTATTTTCAGGCTCGCCATCACCAATACCAACCAGCTCGCGGAAATGAGGAGAAAACGTATTTTCTCATCTACAGGGCCGCGCTCAATTTGGATGCCTGTTCGTACGAATTCAACTCGTGCGTATAACTACTAAGTCGAGGTACCGTACGACTAACTCGCGCAGAGTGTGAGCGCTGCCAAAGTATTTCTAAGGTCGGGATTGTTCGTGCGTGAACGTACGTATACACACGAGTTGAGATCGTGCCAACACGCGTCCAAATTAAGCGCGGCCTAAAACGTAAATCGACCTTTTGACCCTGCTAATTTTCCTTTATTGTAATACCTAATAATAAAATTAAACATAAAATAAATGTATAATCACAGAAATATTATAAAAGTAATCCCATTACATTCACGCTCACACGAATATCAAGTTGTGTAAACCACAAATATGGTTCAAAATTTCAATTTCCTAGATTGAATATCCGCAGTGGCCCTCGGGCTTGCTGCAGTGCTTACTTGATACTAACCTGCAGACTGTCCTACTTTGAGAAAATTGGAATCTTCCAATACGAAAAGTTAAGCTTTTCAGTGAACCAATAACTTAATGGCTAAAAGTTTTCAAATCAAAAAGTTTTCAAAATAAATTGGTATAGCCTGCAGAGCTAGAAATATACGGATTGCCATAAAGATAGAATAGCAGTCACTAGGTTAAGTGATATGAGATAAAATAAACAAAATTAAACTTAGGTACTTTCTAAAAATGTTTCAGATCTTGACACGTGGCAGTGTGTCCAGCCAAGTCCAAGCCAAGAGGAAGAAACCGACGACACAGCGTCGTTATGTTACACGAACCATTTAGATTTTATTCTTTTTTTTGCGACTAGACTCATCTTGGAAATGATATCAAATTAAATCAACCCCCATCTACTAACCCCATCTACTAGCGATAATTGTGCAGCCAGTGTGCAGTTACACTGGTAACTAATTGCATAGAATTTAACCAAATTAGGTATCTAAACAAATTGGATTATGCAACTGCAGCGTATTTAATGCAATAATTATGGCCATTACGTGCTTAAAGCCTCTGTGACTCCTAGCAAACAAACGAATTACATGTAAGAAACGTTAGTAAACAAGTGCATAAATAGGTTATATGCAAGAAAACATTACTGTTCCTACTCAGTAAGTAAGTATTTCATGCAGTAAAAAAAACTTGGGTAATATTTGACGATAACATAATTTCATTTTACTTTAGCAGATGCTATTTTGAAATTGTATAATACAGAATTTTATTTGTGTTGTATTGTATTAATATTGCATACATAAATTAATATTCTGCATTATAATGAAACAAACAAATAAAAAGTTAGTTTTAAAAAAGGTACTAAGAACTTATTTTTTTTCGAAAATCACTTACAGTTCGATCATAGAGCTCGATTGATTGAATACCTAAAGCTTAATTTAAATCTACGACTATTAATTAATTATTTAATCATCAACATAATACATTTTTTGTTTTGCCGTCATAATTTGAATTTCGATTGAGAACTCGAATTCACAATCCTTCGACTTAACCATTTACTATGTTTGCCATAGTCACTTGAACTACATTAATATCTTGGTAAATTGACGTAATCACAATGTAATAACCACCTTATGTAACTTACTCGTAGTTTAACTAACACTACGTACAGTGAACCCAGCCAGAGTGGGTGTCTAAATTTGCTAATACCATAATGTAGAAAGGAGAACAATTAGATACCACTTTTACAAATGAACATAAGAGTCGCGTAATCTTAAAATAAAAACTTTTAATAAAAACAGTGCATGATTATAACAAAAATCTTAATTTAGGTAGATAACGTTTTATGGCCATTCCTTTACCTACAATTTCTTTAAATATGGCAATGAGCGCACATCGCATCAAGCAAAATTGTGTAACGAAAGGTTAAGATCAACAAAACAAAATGATTTTGTGTTAGGATAGAAGGAAAGTCTTAAAATTCGAATAATTGTTATAGAATCATTTTTATACCTAATATATAAATAGTAAACCAAACTGATGTGGGCACTGCAGTCCATGGACAACCACATCCCATCTTAAACAAGATTGAAGTCGTTTCTAGGTCCTTAATTGACGGTATACCAAAGGCTTTGGGTATACCAAAATACTAAGGAAGACAGATTAAAATATTTCAATTGATATCTCGGAAAAATATTGGCTTTTTATTTCCTTTCGAGCTTTTAACTTAATGCTCGATTCTCCGTCACAGAGACAAAGAAATTTTTCTCAGCCGTAAGTCAACCAGTCGCAATCCAAAAAAAGAAAAAATGGTAGATGCTAACGGATTTCTTTTTACAATTGATTGTATCGTAAAGATGCCTTTTTCAGTTTAAGATGCTGTTAAACTTTTATAGATAAACATTGCTATAAATTCTGGCCGTAAAAATTAATGCTCTCGGTTTAAATGAGCGCTAAAATTAAATAATTGTGGATTGGAGATGAACCTTTAAATAGAGCCTCGATTGTGCGAATAATACCTAGTTTCATTTTCAAGGTCATAGAACATTATTTAAAATATCAATTTGAAAATGTAGAAAGCTACAAAATTACGTTTCTAGCTTTTTTGAAAAATCCTACTCGTCAGAAAGTATCTAATTCTTGTAAACAGTAACCAAATCACTTCGCCAACAACCTTTAAAGACTCTATAAAACAATGTAAGATCAGTTACAGTTGCTCCAAATTTATTAATAAACTATTTATTTTGTTTTCTATCATCTAAAATCCATAAAGCAATATTTAATTTCAATTTGGAACATAGCAATTCCGTATTTAAACTTATATTATTTACGCACCAAATGAATCCCGACATGACTATGGGGAAACTAGTCACGTATGGATTCATTCATTCATGCCAGCTAATGGCAATACCATGTTGTGCTGTCAACGCTGGATATGACTGACAATTAGGAGGGTGTGGCGAGCAGTGCACAATCAAACCCTTATAACACTTAAAACAAACTTTACCTACCTACTTTTATATTAGATGCATAATGTATATTATATACTTATTATTTTTTGTTCGAGCGAGACCCTTAAGGACAAAATTTATTATTATAAACATGATTTTGGGTGTCAATAGAGGCTCCACAAAAAATGTAATGAAACTGTACCTAAGCTTAAAAAGAATGAAAATACAAATGACTGTCGAAAATAAATAAACATTGCTAATAAATAAACTTTACTTTGCTAATCATAAGTAAAGCTGGACAAAAAATCGCACTTTATGTAAACACCTAAATTAAAAACACCTTTTTAATATTGTAATTGCCACAAAATCTGACCTATTTCCTAACAAACAATTCAAAATTAAAGTTATGCGAATAAAAGTCCGTTTTAATTTAGACAGCAGGCAAATTACGCTTTTTAATTAGCTTGCGGTGTAAGACAATGAGAAAAACCATTCCTATTTTTAGCCTTCTTTTCTGGTTTTAACCTTAATTTATTTTTAACCGACATTCGTGTAATTTGCATTTAGCCTATTGTTGGAGACTGCAAGTATGAAATCGTCTTAATGTGTATACTTCTTTTTTATAAAATGAAATGAAAACGTTGATATGCTGAAACATAGGTAACTAATTGGTTATAAATATATTTATCGTAAAAAAATTAATTATTCAGCCGAAATCAGTTTAAAACTAATTTAAAACTTGTTAAAATCTTCTTAGTTGCTATGCGAAGGACTAATATTTAGTGTTCTACTTACTGTTCCCTCTCAAAGTTCCTAACCGATCGTTTGATGAAAGCAATTGACCTTTAAGCTAGGGTCGAGGTCAACTAGGTCAGCTAAATAGGATTAGTTCACTTTGTCTAGAACTTGTCTTCAAACATTGAAAGTTTGGATTTAGGTACACACTAAATTGCACAAGTTAATCGTTGTACTAAAATTAGCCCCAATTCCTTCATTTGTAAACTAAACTTTCTGAATTAAAATTGCTACTACATACTTATTTGGCACCGGTCTAAACAGCCATAATTTTTCAAACTGTAAATATTTTAGGTCAAATTCTAATGGAATCCAATGAAAAACTATAATTAGATTTTTGAACACTTATAATTTTGAAAAGTTACAACCTGCCTCTAGCTCTCCATCGAATTTCCTATAAAATGGTAAACAAAACACAATAACTGAACATTAAAAAACTTTACTTGCAATGACCTAAAATACAAGATTTTTGATGAAACATCGCTACAACGAAAAGTGAGGCCATCAATCAAAATTATTTGCAAGAACCGTATCCATTCTTCTTTCCTTACTTACAGCAATACTGATCCTCACGTAGCACAATAATTGTTTGTAACTAAACTAATGGTCAGTCACGTAAACTTTGCGAAATGGTGGCACAAAGGTAAAAAAATTGAGTAACTAATGAGGCAATGCGACACGGCGAAGTACTAATAGACTTTTTCCTTTATTCATTCAAGATTGGTACAAGTCTAAAGTAATGAATACTACTTATATTCTATATATCAATGAAGCTAGTTACATGTATCAATGTAATATATCGTATCTAGTCAGACTGACAGAGAAGAATACTCATTTCAAACTACAGCTTCAGCAAGCTACAGCAAAATATGTAACCAAAACCCCTTATCCTTATTATAAATTTCAAACGAACGTAATGCTTCATCAGAGAAATAAACCATAATGAACACCTTCGTCTAACGACTAACGCGCACTGTATACACCAATGAAACAAGCAACAATCTTCGAATTACCCGATAACATTCATAGAGTTGAATCTGTGGGCATTTACCAAGAAATCATAAGTCAAGGCTAATCGCGATACCAACCTGCTATTACAGTCACTGCTGACCGATAGTCCGCGAAAGCTGCGTCACGGATAGACAGACATTATCTCCATTAGTAGGTAGTAATTCTCCTAATGCCACAATTATCTGAACTTCTGCCTTCGCCCTGCGATCACGATCCGAATGGAATAAAACAACGTTGCCTCGTGACCAAGCTGCCCTAGTTTCTTTGTCCAAATTACAAGGCTTCCAAATCACACTTTTTCTTGCCACTTCCAGTTTCACACTTTTTAACGGCTGATCTTTATGGGATAACATTATTGCACCACAGTCTAATCAAACTTTAAAATATGCTACAAGAGAAATTTTATAGTCCAGGAATATTAGGAGTCCCTTAGATCCCTCATTCAAGAGTCTCGGAATGAGACCTAATATTCCAAAACTATAAAGAGACCATAGGATTCTATTGTAACCAGGAAATAAAGTGTTTTATAGATACTGTTTGTGAAAATATATAAAAGTGGTATTTTAAATAATTATATTGTCTATAGCTACTTGTAGTCTCGTAGCGTAATAATTAAAGAATCTTAATTATTTTAGGTTTCTTTTTTTGCATGCACCATTTATACAAAATATCGTGCACTCGGATTACGCTTTAAGACCTGTGTCTTAAGCGTCTTCCCTAAAGTAAAAAAATAACTGTTTGTCCTTTTAAGAACGAAACAGACCTGATCTCACAATAAAGCCTGTGTAATATATTTACTTAATTAACTTTTACACGCGGCAACCGCTCCATCTTCAAAATGGTTGCCTTTATTGCCGCTAGTGGAAGAGAGTAATCTTTGGCACGTATTTCAGTTGCAATATGCTACCCATGTACCTCATTTGGTACCAACATAAGTTTTTGGCCAGAGCTCATCACTCTACAAAAAAATTATAATTGACTAGCCATTAACGTCGTAAGAGGGATTAAATAAGATGTTTTCATCAAGTCTATTAAACTTTATCGCCTTCTTAACGATACGAACAATACGAGGGAAAAAATCTCTGGTGTAACCGAATTTACAACAAAATAGATGATGGATAAAAATGATGAGGCCTTCGTCATCATTATCATCGATTATTTGAACAAGATTGAAAAATGCAATCGTACCGTTTCCCAAAGACAATCCCAGAAATATAGAGTTACAGGAACGAATGCAGGAATGCTGAGTGCAGACAGTATTAAGCAAGCAACATACGATAATATGTGTGCCAATGCCCAGGCCATCGCATGCACCGATAACGGGACGGCATAGTACCGCCATAAGGGGCTAAAGCCTATACCCAGGTGGATAAGGACAGGTCACCGCCGACGATATAGAAAGAAAGAAAGAAAGAAATTTAATATAAATTGAATATAAAGAAATAATATTTAGAAAAGTAGGTATTCAATAAATTTTGCAGTTTAAAAACCAAGTCAAGGTGTTAAACATATCGAAAAGCAATTCGATAAAATGAAAAGACTGCTCTACTTTGCTAGCTACGAAATTAACACACTACCTACAATAAGTGGCGTTTACCCGTTGACAGGTCAGGTTGTTGCAATAATTGACTTTAATAATTGGCTATTAACAACTTTGATATAGCTCTATCAGCGAGACGAATGTAGGTTGTATCTTGATTGGCTTGTATCTATAATAGATATGCTCGTACCTACTCGTATTTGTATTGTATTTCCTAAATGCCAAATCGTTCGACGACAAAGTCGGTCCCTCGCAATATGTTGGTCGTACGATAAGACAATACAATGAAGAAAAAAAGCCAATCTGAAATATTCCATTTGAAAGTGGAAGAAACGTCTTCTCTTCCCAAAAAATTATCGTCACATGGCAATGCCCTCGAGTCTAGATTTTGTACAGTATATATATTGTATAGCCCACGAGGCCCTAATATTGAAGGCAGCTTAATCTAAAGGTTTGGATGGTGCGAGTGCTGTACAAAAAAGTAGCAAAAACATACAAAAGCTAAGCTAGTTGGTATAAAAACTACCTTGTACGAGTATATAAGGATTCTATTGTACCTGTATAGACACAAAAAACAATAATAAATCGCTTGTAACCAGCTACAAAGCCTAAAGCTACTCTTTGAGGCACAGCTCAAGGAAAACGGGTCACTGTTGTATTAATATGTTAGTACGTACTAGTTTGCAAGCTGATTCAATCGTGGCTAAATTGCTCTGAGGAATATCCGTGAGATATTTATAAGACGATGTTTTGAAGGCTCCTCAGAACAATCAGAACCCATAAAAACAAGTGATTTCGATAAAAAAGTCGATAAAAGAACATCGACTAGAATCTTTAATAACCTACTTTTACGAGTATTCTCCACTACTCTCTCCCCGCAACAACAGGACGACCAAGAGTACTACCGGACTAAGGAAAGATACATAAGTATTACATTTATTATAATAACCTTAACTTACCCTTCATCTTCCAAATACAAAATCTTTTTACTTCATCAGATTTGTCAGACAGGATCAAAAAACAGTCATCGTCAAAATACATAGACAAATATATCCAGTCCAAATACTATAAGGTTCCATTGCTAGATTTCCTCTTCAGCATTAGTTAAGTTCGGTGGGTTTTGAATAAGGAGAAAATAACAAGGGGTGTAAAAATGAAAATTTTTCCGATTAAAAGTTTTCAGTTGAATTCAGAATAAAAATACTTCCGACAATATCCACGTTTTCCCTCCATAAACGTTGTTTTATGATATTTATGCATTATTCCGTGTAAACAACCATCGTAAATGTACCCTGTCTCTGGGGCCCGCTGCTCATACAATTTTCATTGTAATCACATATTCAAATAACTAGGACGTTACCAACCTCCAGCAGGTTGCTATTACATTGTGACTGCTGACCTGTGAAAGCCTGATGTAAGAATACCTACAAATTGTTTAAATAAAGAAATAAAAAACGTATGTGGCATGAAAATAAAAGATCTTTACCTTAATTGCTAAACAAGGTTTCTCGTAATTTACCTGTTACCATAATGTACATAAATAATAATACAGGCTGAGTTTTCAATTTCTTGCTAAATACAGAAAAATAAAACCAAAAGTTTGGCGCTAATATTTGTCTACTGTGTAACATCATAATTAAGTACTCATAATGTATATCTAAGCCCCGTATTTCATAACTGAAAACACACACATAACATTAAGAAAAAAGTACAAAAGCGTGGGTAAAATACTGCTGTAGGTAAAAAGAAAAAAAACGTTTAACGGTATATATGTGGCACTTAGTCGGAAATGTCGGGATAAAAATGGCAAGAACCTATTCGTTGCTGTCAACTCAGTCACTTCCAAAAACAGACGTAACTGGCAGGGCAATTTGTTTATCCAGAAATAAACAAGTATTTTAGGGATTTCTCAAATAAAATATCGCGGTGACGTACCGAAATAAACAAGATTTTAAGGATATCTCAAATAAAATATGGCGGTAAGAAAATGATAAGTAAGAAACGGTTCATTCTGTTCTTAACCCTTCACTTGTGAAAAAAAATAATTTTACATCCCTCACGAGATTGGCAGACGTTTTTCCTTGAAAACTAATGAAGACTAATGAAGAGACTAAGACTAATGAAGAGTATTATAGAGCCTACTCTATATAGAGTTTTGTTGAGTATTAAAACAATCTTCAAATGCGAACAGAAAACAAATGACGTAAAATGATCCGCAATGTGTACTCGCCAAACTTGCATTCCAAAACTCTTTCGAAACACAAGAACTTCACTCTCGGTTATTTATAATAGTATAGTTTGGTAATCCGTGGTAAAATAATTCGGTAGTTCAACCGAGAGACTGAAACACATCACCACGAATAACCATCGATGTTTACATACTAAGTGGCTATGAATTAAGCGGTGATAGCCGTGGCTAAGAATTCGGCCTCTTACTCGAAGGGTCTGAGTACGAATCCCAGTGACCCGCACCGATAACTTTCTTAAAAAGTTATCTGCGCTGTCACTTGCCGTAACGGTAACGGAAAACATCGCGAGAAAACCTGCATGCCTTTACAAAAAAAACGTTCTCAAAGGCATGTGAAGTCCACCAACCCGCATTAGGTCAGCGTGGTGGAAAAAAGCCTTCATCCCACTATGAGGAGACCCAACCCTGTCGTGGGTCATTAATGGATTAGACATGTTTAAATACGGGATTTTAGACACATTTTCTTAAAATAATCGAAAATTATTCAACTGTTGACAAATCACCACTCTTACGGTACACCAAGAAAAGTGATTAGAAAACGAAACTGGATCAATAACAAAATTGCTCGCGCTGTAATCAGATAACCAAGTATCGAATGGGGCTAGAAATCGGAGTGCGTGTTGGCAGGCACAGAGTAAAGTTACTCCGAGTCGCTTTACAAGATCGAATTTTCCTTTTATTGCCACAATCTCAGATATTCTAGGGATGTTGAAAACTAAATAAAATATCGATATTTCGATGTATCGAGGAAAAAATATCGATATATCGGACAATTTTCCAAAAATTGTTGTTTTAAAATAATAATATATGTAAGTCATTCGGACTCCATAATTTAAAACGCATTTTATGGATATCAACCATTATTATTTTAATTGAGATATTTGTACATTAAAATAAATTACGTCATGAATAAAATCGCGAATATAAAACATAACACAAAATACTTTCAAAATATCGATATATTGAGACAAAATATCGATACATCGATTTAGCGATATTCTTTCACGCCTAGCCTAAGATATTCGTCATCCGTGCATCAGTGCGCACGTGAAAACGAGCTCCCGTGTGCCGTAAGTCGTTTGGAAATATGTATTCTGAATTTGTTGTAATAATTTCGTATGTGTGGTTGAGCACTTTCTGTGTCCTGCCATTGGTCCTGCCTTCTTTGTTTCTTGCAGAGCGGTGACTGGAAGAAATGAGCGATCAAAAATTCTTCAAAGATTCCCTAAATATATTGCCCCGATACGGTTGTGTCCGCGTGTATAGAACTTGGTCCAGAGACGGACGAAAAAGTTATAAACTACGTGCATACAAAATTTCACGACAATCTATTCAGCCGTTTTAAATCATCTTTATCATAAAATATTATGTCATCAAGCTTTTATTTTTTATTTGAAGGGACGTTGTTTGTAGACATAGATATTATACTTTAGTAGTGGGATAGGATCTGTTTATTTATACAAATATCTGTTCATCTGTTCATATAAAAAGAACATACAGACGAATTGAGAACCTCCCCTTTTTTTTGAAGTCAGTTAAAAATATTCAGTAGCAAGAGGATTTTCACGCTTTAATCTTCATAATTTAATCAGGTAAGGGCACCCAAAAAGCATCGGCGCGTAAATAATCACGTAAAAAATGGGTCAACACGACAGGGGGGAGAAACTGGATTAATTTTGATGCGTAGATTGAACATTTTTTCCCCGGTTGAACCAGGCAATACGCTGTTTTACTTCCTGATGAAATAAATGGACAGGACACGACACGAAAGGAAAAAACGAAATGTTTTTTTTTTTGAGTAAAAATATTAAATTCTATTACGTTTAAGAAGAATTAGTAAATAACACTTAACCCACATAGAACCACACTAGTATTGTGTGGTGGTGGCCCTGTGTCGTGGGTGCCATGGTCACACAAAAAATCGAATCTAGAACCCTCTTCGCAGCGCACTGGCGCCTTAACCACTGCGCCACTCAGGTCGTCGAACCTACTAGTAAGTAAACTTTTATGTTCTGGAGTGTTTTAATATGAAACAAAGTATTTAATTTTGTCTACTTGACTTTTAGTTGGACGCACCCAATTATATAAAACAAATTAAGACAATCGTTCAGTCTTATAAGATTAACACTTCTGTAGTGTTACAGTCACCTCTACCAAGTCTTTCCTTCTTCTATATTATATTTAAAAAAAACTTTATTTATAAATGGTATAATCTGTGACAGCAAATTGGCGGCAACGTGTGTGGATAATAGCGGATAATCGGATGAGAAATGGGTCAAGTGTGGTGCGGCCGAGGGAGCTTCCGTGTCAATATTGTCCGACACACGCGATTGCCACACCAAGTACGTATAAAGATCGTGCGAACATCGTTTAGTTAGACATCAGCATACATTAATTTGGCGAGGTTATATGTATACGAGGTATAATGTAAGCCTAAGCTACACTATGTATAAAATTCAAATCTGTTACTCAAAATTAAATTTATTGTCAACTCTTATTTTCAAGATTACCATTACTATACTTTAATCAATTAAAATACAATAGCGTGAAACGGTAACAGTATTCGCTGATTATCAAAACAAAGATATACAATGTACAACCACAAACCTTTTTATTATTATTGTATTTACTATTCATATGAACAAAAAATTATGAAAACCTCTGAACTTAGATCATGTAGAGTTAACAATATTAAATTACATAAGACTTAGACAATACAACGACGGTTCTCAGGTTACGCACTGATCTTTGCACGCTGTATTTAATTTCAATGAGCATTTATAACAGCCTTATACCTTATTTAATGTAAACACTTTCATTACATAAACACTGTGTTTTATCTATTTAGAAAATTATAAAAAAAATGCTAGACAACCATGGTATTTTTTTACTTCCCTAGTCAAAGAAATTAATTGACGTAATATTTTGAAAACGTAAATTATGATTTTCCACACAAGTCACATTGGTTCCTTTTTTAAATACGTATTTTATCAAAAGGTCCTTAATAAAAACCAATAGTTTATTTCAAGATCTGCCCAGCCCAAGTTAACAGTGTAACCAACTACAAAAAAGGAGAAAGTGTCTGTGTACGTACGTAGCAGTATGTTTGTTTGATCAATATTTTCAATCTATAAGCTATAAAAAATGCTAAATTCAAATATCGTTAAAGAAAATCCTCGCTTATCATTTGCCATTTACTCGATCTCCATACCACAAGTACCTTATTCAGCCATTAGGTAAAGGTTATTTGACTGAGGCTGTTACGCTCCATGACAACCGTCCACAAAAATAGAACTAAACTGTATAATGAAGGCATATTATCACGAGCTGTACTTCCGGGCAAACAAGCATTATAGTTCTTGTAGCTACGAGTAGAGGGCCATTATCGGTGCGCACTCACGGAAAGGATCTCTGTTGAATACTTATTGAGAAAATTTATAAAAGTCATCGTTCAATTATACTTACTTTCGCCCGCGACTTTGTCCACGTGGACCTTAGAATTTAAACTAGGATGAGATAAAAAATATCCTATATTTTAATCCAGTTAATTATCTAACTACTAAATTTCATTCAAATCTGTTCACACGTTTCTGCGTGAAAGAATAACAAACATCCATCCATCCATCATCACAAACTTTCGCATTTATACTTAATAGGATAAGGAGTGAGAAGATTTTTTGTAGTTGAGGAACGAAAGATCAAAATGACCACTATGACAAACCATAAATTTCCACACAGGTATCGTACATCCAATTTTAAACTAGACTGAAGCACTTGACTAAGATTTTCGCTCGACAAATTTTCCGGTAACTCCAGAATCAGATAATATCTTCTGTTAGGAATACATATCAGTAACAATAATAATTATGTTTTGATTTCAAACATTGTCTATTTTCTTTTATTGGTTAAATTCAAATTAAAATATGTCTCACGCTCGTGGAAAAGAACGTTTTTCGTTGCATAATAAGACATAATGGTAAAGCTGTTGTTGTTATGACGGCGGCGACATTCACCCGGAGGTTACAATGCTTCAAAACATATAAAATCTATATTCATATCAATATTATACATGTGAAAGTGTATTTATTATTTTATCTTTAATTGGTGACGATAGGTACACATTGATGTTATTTTTGGTCTGCGGCAGTCGAAAGGCTTGAGCGTAACATAGACTATTTTCGTTACTACTTTATTTCGTTAGAGCTATTTATTTTATTTTTGTTATATTTTCAGGTCAAAACAAAGTACATATCAGATAAATGTGATTTTTCGGTTATAGATAGTTGGAGGTCTCAGTATTAGGTATAAGCTTTTAAGTTACTTTCTAAAATTCTATACTACCTATTTGTTTTTCTTTAAAATTGTATGTAAATTTTGCAAAGTAATGTCTGTTGGGTCAGCTAGTTAATAATAAAAGAATTTTAACACGTCCACCTGTTTTTAGCACGACAGATCGAATATTATAGAAGGTGAACGTGTATTTTTATATAATATTTGCACTACATTGTATAATATAAGCAATCAACGTGTAGTTAGCGCCGGTATGTAAATCATTTGGTTTTGAGTTCACGGTTGCCAGATAAGCGGAATGGGCACGATAACATAATCTTGCGACTGAACTGCATAATTTATTGTTATTTTTGTTCTAATGATAGAAAGAAATCCTAGTAGGAAAAAAAGATGTTAAAAATGTATGGACCTGTATGTATGCCTTCCCTTCAAACAAAATGGTCAAAATTAGAATAGAAACACACTCTTAAAAACATATTTTTTAAATAGACGCCATTTTCATCACAGAATTCTATAAATACTCATCTTTGTCCTTCATACGATAAGTACTTCATATAATTAACTAAAACTATCATTAGATAAAAAAACAAACCACATTAAGCAAAGTGATTGAACTCCACTCACTCTCCTATCCAATTAGCAGAACTAAGATTTCAATTAGGTCATTATCCGACTGGGTGCCGCCGAGTGGAATGCGGGTTCCTATTTCTTTTGTTGTGCACTTGATTGCAGTTCCTACAGCTTTTTTTAAATTCCACAAACTATACTTATGTTAGAGATGGACTATGCAAAAAGGAGAATAATTAAATACGATTTACTGTGCATTCAATATATTATATAGCTCAAAGGTCGTTTTATTGTTAGAATAATTATTTCAGCAAGTTATAAAATGGGGTAAAAAATAATAAGACAAAGCAAGAGGTGTATTTGATCATAAATATGTTATCATCATAATTACTTTAATAAACAGCGATAAAAGCAGGCTAACGATACAGTGAAATGGAAGAAAGTAGTAGAAAAGGCAATATACGAAACATGTTGTAGGTAAATTGAATTATAAAATGGATAGATAAAACAATTGCTATTAAAACACGAACCATAAATAAGTATACAATGAAAACTTTAGTAGGCTGGATGAGGACCTAAATAAATGATCTTTTTTTAGTTTAGCTTAAAGAGCAGAAGCGTCCAAAGTAACAGCATTAACAGGACAAATACAGGTTCAGTAAACTATGACTATTTCCGAAGATTAAAAGATAAAAAAGTGCAAGCATTCTCACTCTCAGCGATGCCTGATTCACGACGTCAACCTATGCGTCATGCGACGTGCAACCGCGGTATAGATACGAGTATGTTGATTGCTGACCATTGACTCACACAGCGAGTCCACCTCGTCGCGTTACCGTCTCGTCCCCTTGCTCGCCATAGAATTCAAACTAGGGATGGCAAACAGCTCTGTAATCGTAACGGAAAGTCGGATATTTGAAATTAAATTGGACTCAAAACATATAGGTGTAACGTTCAAAAAACCATTCGCCGTTATTAAAGCCATAGCCATGAAAAGACCGGTTATTTTGTTTGTCCTTTTAACATGATAAGTAAGTTTATCGTGATTTATCCGTACCTATAGGTTTTCTAGAAAATCCAATATTTTTCACATAAATTTAGAATTAGAAATACTACTGGGTGCAATGCTACCTCAACGAATAAACATCCTTTTAAATTTCGCTCAACATGGCTAATTGAATAATGTTTTTTGGCCAAAATGCCAAATAAAAGAAATTGATATTTAAGATATTCGTATACTCTCAACGATTCGTCCTTCAATTTTATTGTAAAACCTAACAATACCTATACAAATCTAAATCCAGATCCAAAATTTCACATCACTGATTCAAACTTAAAGTTCGCAACAGTCCACGAAAACCGGTCGGGCAAGCTAAGGCTCAACAATATAATAAACGCCGTATATATCTGTATATCGACTGCAATAGCCTCCACAGGCTGTTGTTTCTGCAACATTTCCTTATATGATAAGAAGTGAATTGGCGTATTGGTCGTTAATCTCGTTTATTTTGAGCTCTTTACGTAATATTCCGAAAATAGGATTATTTAAACACAAAATCTAGAAAGCCACAACCGAAATGTAAGCCATGAAGAATATACCGTCTCGCGACGGGTTAAGAGAGTGGTGGTACGGCACTACTACGGCTCAATAGATAATAATATGATGGATACAGGTGTGTTTCCATGGGCTTTAGTGGGTGAGAAGAACATGAATGTAAACCAAGCAAAATTAAAAACACCGCCTACCATGTAAAAAATTAGATGCAGTTAACATCATTTATGTTTTACAGTCAACATTTTGTTCACAGTCGTGGGTAGTTTCCAAGTTTCAAATACGGAAAGTTTCAATACACAAAAAGGGAAGTTACAGTCCAGTGCGTTTTGTGGTTCAAGAAGAAATTCTCGACATTATTCTACCCACACTCCAGAGGTCATAAATATGGAAATTACCGACTCAGTGCCTCAGTGATCGGTGGACTGGCGTCGAAAATGTTATATTTATTTCTGGTAAACAGCTATTATTGACTCCAGGACTTTCCCCTCAGGATTCATGGGAGAAGCAAACAGGTGTAACTGGTTTTCTCATCCCAATATTTTTTTACGATAATGTGATAAAAATATTTAAAGAAACAGGAACAGACATAGTACTGGTAAAATTCTGTGGTTTTATTTACAAAATAGCAGTCAGTCTAAATAAAATTAAATAGTCTGAACGAATTTCTGTTTGTTCAAATTATTTCGAAACGACAAAGTTTCTAAAGAAACCATATCGTCCTTTTTAAACACTGCCCAAATTATCTTTCAGTTAAATTAAAGAACCTATTTAATTTGAAACGCTGTACTGACTTCCTTCTAAAGTGACACATTTCCACAATACAAATAAATGAAACCATCAAGCACGACTAGAATGAGAGAGTAAACGATGATTCGCGTTCATAATCCCCGAAGGCGTTGCAAACAGAGTGTGACGAATACGTATTAATAAATGCATCGTCAGACGTCCATAGCATCGGAACAAAACGTGATACCTTTGTCCGTATCTACCACAACATCGAGAGCCTTGGTAAGCTCTACATTTATAAATTTATACAAACGAGACTGCAACTCATGCTTCTTTCCTTTCAGACTTTCATAGTCCACTGCTGGACATGGGCCTCCCCTAATCGACGCCACTCCGCCCGGTCCTCGACCCTTTCAATCCAACGGTTTCCCGCTGTCTTCTTCACGTCGTCAGTATACCTGGGCGGAAGGTAGCCTGTGCTCATCCTGCGGTTGTCAGTCCTGTGACGTATGTCGCATATCTTCGTTCTTCTATGGGTTTCGTCATTTCAGATTCTGCCACATAGAAAAATACCGAGCGTGTGGATTACGGCCTCAGTAAAGGACCACGTCTGGGCGCCGTAAATCATCACTGGCAACAGACATTGAGGACTCAAAAGGTCGCCTCAAATGAAGTACGAGTATCTTCGGTGTTTTTACCGAAGGTACTTTATTTAAGATTCCTCAAACGACAGACAAAACATGAAGATTCCTTAAAGCAAATTCAGAGGATGACTGTTTATCTAACGACGAGGGATCTATCTAAGGGCGAGCGAGCTATCAGTGCCTCTACCACCTATATAGTAGGTATACTTCAATCGCGCATCGGAACAAAACGTGATACCTTTGTCAGTAACACAATATCGTTCGAGAGCCTTGTAAAGCTCTACAGTTGTGCAAACAGGAACCGGTTCAGCGATTCTCTAAGGTTGCTTTAACTTTAAGAAGCACGAGTTGATCTATAGCAAACGGTTTTAGTTGATCGTGTGTGACCTACAATCGAGAATTGAAAGCTTTTAAAATTTTAAGGGTAGCTGTCAGGAACCTATTTTCTATTTATCATAGAAAGACCTGGAGAAATCTGTACCACACTCTTTTTTGTTATTAATTAGTAGTTCTTTGTAGTTGTATATTAAATCATTATATTATATTATTATCATCAGACCTACCATAGGTTCTTAAGCTTACTAGGAACCAAAATAAGAACCAAAGAGTCAAACGCATGCGATAGTATTAAAAAGTTTATTAACAATCTCACTACCCACTACTCTACTAATCTAACACACCAGTATGTAATTTGGGAAATTGAACACGGAACCGCTTAGGCATGTGAACCGACATTGTATCAATAATGACTCGTGGTCATTGACTGGTACGCAAAACAAGTGAACTTACCAGCTGACTTTGTTGTGATACAAATAGTTTCGCTACAAAGAAGTGTCTGGTGTATCTCAAGGAGGATCTCTAAGATTTAAGTTTAAAAATGTTTGCATAAATCCATCGGCCAGTGCTCTTTAATAAAAATGTTTTCATAAACTATCGGCTGATGATCTTTATGATTAAAGCCAACATTGTTTTCTCTTTACCTACTTAGGTATTTTTTGTGTTGTAAACCATCCAATAACACGTGTTACTAGTAGGTTATATACCAACAGATCCTCCTAAAAATAGTTTCAAGCTACTGTTTGATATATTTTTTTAAGTAATAATACTGTCAAACTACTGTTTGGTAGGTATTTTAATTTACAAAATGTTAATGATAATGTAATTATTTAGATCTTATATTTAGATTTGTCATCTTAAACCACACTAAGCATAATTAAGCGTATTGATTGATGAACAATTGCATACTTAAGCAGTTAATTACAGTGTACATTTCAACCTCCATATTATAACCCTTTAGGTACCCTACACTATAATTAGCGGTTCGCTTCGCTTACTTAAATCTCGATTTGCGATAGTATCTTTTGGCGAACTTTATTGTTTCCGTCGCATTAGTATGCCAGGGACGCGGCCTGACGCGGGTCCGTCATTAGGTCCGTCAGTTCGCGTGGTCAACTGGTCAACGAACTAATTGACAAACATAGAACGTACCTACACGAAGCGGAGATTGCGTTCTGCAGATTTTAATTGCGACATTGATACCGGAGAATTAACTGAGTTTTACCATTTTAGGGCTCCTGCGTATGGTTTAATTTTTTGCAATTTTGCTCCGAAGTTTTCGTACTGTTATGCAGTTCGTTCACAAGGTGACGATCTCCGATACCAGGCGATTTACTTCTCCAAGCGACTACCGCAGTATTTCAGAACTTTGTGAACTTAATCGGATTACCTAATATAAGTACCATACTAAGTCCAGCTTCCGCCCGGGACTTCATCCACGTTGACCTAAGAATTTGGTCCGGCGAGGGATTAACAAGTCTCCTATATGCTAATCCTGGTTATAATCAATTTTATCAAAATCTGTTCAGCCGCTTTTGCGCGAAAGAGTATCAAACATCCATCCACCTATCCTCACAAACATTTCAAATTTATAGTATCTAGTAATAAGATTCGTAAATCAAAATGAAAAAATGTAATTCTTCACCTAAGTTATTGTTAAAACGAGCAGACGAGCCGCATGATGGTAAGTGGTCAACGATGCCTTTACAAGTTTAGACATCTGCTAAACGATGATTGCCGATACCTAAAGTGGGTAACCTATACATAAAAGGGAGAGCCCATTATCGGCTCACTTTTCATAGCAACATTAAAACTTGCCTGTGGGATGGTAGCCTGAGCAAACAGACATACGAGTACGTGGAACATGATTGCATTGTAATATGAGACGGACCACCACATTCGTGGTTGAATTGTTGTTTTCTGGTAAAATAGGTACCCACTATAAATATGGGCATGTGAATTATTATTGTCTATAAATATTTTATAGCGGATAAAATATATAAGAGCCCCAGCACAAATAGATAATTTACTCATGTGCCTATACCTAACTCTCAAAACATCGAGGAAACGAGGAAAAGCGTATTTATTTATTTATACTTTATTACACCACGTAAAATCTGTTAAAAAAGGCGAACTTAATGCTAAACAAAAACATTCTCTACCAGTCTACTTTACGTACTTAGAAATCAGTACCTACTGGAAAACCTTCATGATAGTTAACATTTTACATGACAACATGTTACATACAGACAGGATCTTTGTTTCGATAGGGAAATGTGTTTGAAGATAAAATAAAATAAAAAAATAAAATAAAATAAAGACACAAATGCAGGCTCTCCACTAGACACCGAAGTATCAACGCATTCTCTTATTACCTCTAACAGAATTTCTATTCTGTTAGCTTGAGATTAGATTAGATTGTATTTGTACATGTGTAACCAGTTACTATTATGCGACTTTCACAATTTAAAGTCTGAGATTTACTACAAGCAACCCCTATATTTTGTGAGGGTGGTTAATATTTGTACTCGAATTTTTTTATTTATATTAGGTACGCCCTTCCTTGATCGCACAAATCGTGTAAGAAACCTTATTGTGGTTCCAATGATACTGAATCAAAATAAATAAAGAGCCGTTGATAATACTGCACAGATTATAAATAATGTTTATTTAAACAGGTTTTGGTACCTACTAAAGTTATCTTATCTGTGCTTTTAAAAAAGGTTGAGCAGCAATATTAAATGTTTAATCAAGCAAAAAGTACAAATGTAATCAAATACTCAAGCTTACCCGAAGTCTACAGGTTTAAATACTTACAGATCATGATAAGATTAACATATCTGCAGCCTAATGACTCAATTTGAATATGTAATGAGCAAAAAGTCAAAAATATTTCGCAAACTTATCACGATAATCTATTTTGTCACGAAATTGATGGCAAGAAAAAAGTAGGTAGACTAGTAGTAATTCTGAAACCTTAAGTAACTTAGTTATTTACTTATTTAATTAGGTGTTACCCCTTGTCCAAATTTCCATGTCTTTCGCAAAACTTGCATTGTCACCGCCACCGCATACATTTGTCACATGTCACAGGAGCTCCATACAAAGCCCTGTGTTTAAATTTTGTCGTGTTATTTAATTGACATTTGTGTCACTGTCAGCCAATTAGGTCTTATTCTGAGTCAATAGAACTTGGTTATTTCAGGATAACGACATCGCAGTATGCTCGCGTATGCTCCAGTTTTTGACGGACGCCAAACCATAGAACGTAAAAAGTCTGCAGCCGATCTAAAGAGCCTTTTAAAATAACAATAACAAGATTATACCTAAGTACATTATTATCATCAAAAAATAAAACAATAAACGTCCCCATAAATACTTGTGGTCACGTCTCCGGGGCATCAGATTACGTCGGAAACGAATGTCGCGACCCAAATATGTCCTTCCAAACAACAAAAAACCGCAAGATTTTTCGTGACACCGGATAATTATTACTCCCAGCAGACTTGGTTTTCCTTGCAATGAAACAAAAATAATGTAGCCGTGAAATCGTGTTCGTCATTTTCCCGTTAAAGACTTCAAAAATGTGGTAATACAATATACATATAAGTATGTATTATTAGGGAATAATTTTGAACTACTTTCTTTTACTGGCAACTGCTCGAGTAGGTAATAAAAATGCAATGTTTAATAGGGGCTTTTGAAGGGATTAACTTGTTTAAAATTAGACATTACTTATTCTTTGCCTGAATCAACGCAAGAAATATTATTAAACCCAATAATATTTTGACACTGCCTTTTATACTAAATAGAATTCTTTTATTCAAATTGAATCGTAAATAAAAAGCAAAAATGTGCAGCAGGAATTCCAATCATTTTATCTTACTAACCTGTTGCTTATCTTATCACCTCGATTTCGGGACCAGCCTCGTGAGAGGTACAAAAGTTCACAAAAATAAAGTAAAAGAATGCAGCTGTATCTACCTATATTGAATGCTCCTTTGATAAATCTTGAGATAAAAATGATAGGAATGATTATGAACATGACACAGTTTCGGTAAAAATTGAAGTTAAAAATGGATATTTAACTTTTAACTGACGGTTGCCGAAATTCCGTTTAAATATGTCTAGTACCTACTTTTGTTTGAATCAAAATTTAAAAAATCTCAATCTCTACTGAACTCAATAAAACCCTAAATTGCTTATAATGTTCAAGTAAATATTTCTTAGTGAAGCTGTTGTGAAGCTCTGAAACATCTTCATCCTCTTAAAAACTGCTTGCTTTATTTATAAAGTCATTTTTGTATAAATTGTATTTCTTTTACAGCAACTCTTTTAAAACTATTTCTCTGAGTCATGAAACGATTTTCGATTTGCATTCATTCAGTTGTGTTTCAATTCACTGTCATTCTTCTATTTAAAACTTCTTTTTATATAGTTTTTGCATAATAGTAAATAAAGTACTACTGAATCACTTCTTGACTCAGTTGGTAGTGGCTTGCAAAAACCTTTTATTATTATAGTTTACTTTGGCTTTATACAAAAAGAATACTTACAACAAAACGACCTTGTGAATACTTTCAAAGTGATCACGAGGTACGTACAATACCTACTGTATTCGAAACAGAATTCGACTAAAATTTATTACCAAGCACTATTAAAAATATCCACTGTCGTATGTAGTTGAAGTAATTAAGCAAAGTTACTGCAAACAATATGTTTAGTTTTTTAATTAAAGTGAGTTATAGTTTAGAATGCCTTTTGAAAGGTAGAGTTTCTGTACAAATACGATATTTGGAAAAGACGGGTGACCTTTATTTTGCAGATCACTCGAAAAAGCGTCTAAAATTTTGCAATACAAAATAGAGCATAGTATTTTGAACAATCTTAATTATTATTATGACTGTGTTTATTTAATAAAGGTTAATTAAAATTAAATCTGAATTTAAATCAATAATTTTAATAAGTGGGTATTATGTTCAATTTTATATTTATACCTACCTTAAATGGAATACAATTACAATACTTTTAGGTAAGAATTGAATTTTTTTCAAAGATTTTCTTTGATTTAAGAATGGAATTCAACGTAACAAATTTATTATTACAGCTATTTTATTTGGTTTCTTCTTAAAATAGGTACCTACCCATATAATGTATTTATTTAACATTTTAAAGTATTAGGAAAACATGACACACCTACAACTAGCTAGGTGACCCGAACTCTGTAGGGAGGTGAGGTAAGCTTCGATAAGTATAAATTAACTGGACAATGGTAATTGGTCGGATCACGATGATGTATACGCAATGAAGGCTGGTCTGACTTGCCCGGCCCCTGTCGGATCCCCAAGGAGATGTTAATTAAATAAAATTTACATTTTTCCCATAAGCTCGTAGTATAACGCTTACCTATTTCAGAAAAAAGTAGCATCTGTTTTTGATACCGGTTTAAAGTTTTGTAGGTGACAAAACCATTGTTTTTAGTTGAGGGAGATAGCCACCGCTGTCCTTAAAACCCGTCGCGAAGGAAGCCCTTATTTATACCAGCCCTTTACTATATTTCGTGAATTGCACCAATGTCATATCCATCCTACATAACAAACATAATTGTATATCTAGTACACTACAAAATTTAACAACATACGTGTCGACCTCAGAACTTATTAGACCAACCGAGTTGCAATCCTACAATTACAGTTATATTTTTAGATTGCAATCAAAAAATGATGTAAATATACATTCGCAACTTTGTATAGCTACAAAAGATAAAAAGAGCCACCTTAGCACATGCGATGCAATAATTTGTCTAAGATGTATATTTAGGCATTGTTTCGTGACTAAAAACTCGTAAATAACAATTAATTTGATGATTAAGCAATTAATTCCATAATCGTTAATAAGCTGTTGTGATCGACGTAACAACATTAAATTTGAAATATAGCTAATAACGGGTAAACTAGTACAGTAGTTCACAGTACAAAAGTATAATATCCCATGAAAACTGTTAAGTAACTAAAGTAGCAGGTATAATAAAAAACTTTGGTTAAACTATTTGCTTTTTACCAGAATTACAGTTGGAGAATCGTCGTTAGTTTAAAACAAAATTGACGCAAATATCACATGGCTTTAGGTACTTCGTTCAATGAAATAACAAAGAACCGTGAAATATCGTTGGATATAATTGGTTACAACAGTTAAAATTAGCAACGCCCAGTTCGTCCAGACCAAAATTATAAGCGAAATTCTTTAAGCTCAGTTACTGTTTAGTCTGTGTCTAAACCAAGTAAAATTTTTAGCATACAATAGACATCTCTGTTTAACAAGGAGAATACGAGTAGTATGCAACCCATTAGCTACTCGGCTGTTTACTCGGATTTTTCTTCACAGTGGAAATGCTAGGGGCCTTAGATCACCACGATGATGAATTGCAGGTTTTTATAATGTATTAAATCTTCGGATTTTTTTGTCATACGGGGGAACCATAGTAGCTGGCGAAGATATGACCAAGTAAGAAGACCTCTGTGACTCGAACCAGAGAGCAAAACAAAAACAACCACAAAGTTTGTGAAAAATTCTCTGGCGTAATAACCGAATTATTTTTTAATTCAAACTTGTCATGATAAACTGTAAAAGCATGTCTTATCTTAATCAACGATAGTTCGGTTGCCAGATAAAAAAACTTTTATAAAAGTAGGTAGGTATAATGTAGATTACATAGCTACAAGTATGTTCAGCTGCTTTAGTTTGCAAAAACTTTGTTTTTCTGAGTGCAGGACTGTGTGCATCATACTTTTAAATCACAGCTAGAACTAATTGCAGTCATTACCTGCATTTACCGTTTCGAATCTCAACACTACTGTTAGGTACATAAGAAATGAATGCTTACTCTTGCTTAATTTCTTTAAACACAACTCTCAACTCTCGCTCGTATAACTACTTTTTACTCGAATTTACTAACAACTTCATATTTTTTATAGTAATTAAGTTGCAAACGGGCATCCCTGCGGCCCATGGACACCCACATCCAATCTCAAATACAGAAGAAATCCTATCTGAAATTGTATGCAAATGCTTTGCTACTCATGATGACTAGGATGCCTCAAATAAAGTATCTCCAGCGACGATTCCTTCCTAGCCGAGTCACAAGACATGAAGAACATCATGCTTTAGGAAAGTTTAGGACGAATGAAGACGCCGGCGGTTTTACGAATCACTATGGCTCTTCCACTAAATAAATCGAGGATCTACTCGTGTCACGGCCATAAGGCAGGCGGGTTTTACATTCGCGTGGCAATGATGCATGATGGCGTGGCAAGATTAGTTGACACCATCAAGAGTAGCAAGGTATTACAGCTTCAGACAGCTCTTCTCCGGTATCCTAAACCTAAATTTCAACAAATTCAGAAGAATGCCTTTCAGCATGCCTATTGTTTAGTAGAAGTAGAACTTCTACTCTCAAGCATGTAGAATTCCAGAATTTTCTTTTTTCTATAACCAATCCTTAACCACCCTTGACGTGAACAAATAAAAAATATTACTTATAAAGATGTAGAGTAAATATGTATGACTTATTTTATTAACATCATACAATAAGCGTAACGCCTTAGTGCCTACTGTTTATTATTTTCCCCTTGGTCCTTCGAGCCGGATATCGTCCAACAAATACAATCGGAGTTTTATTTATATTTCTTAAGTATTTTTTGCGAAACATTGTATCCAAGAAGTATTGCAATCATTGAAACGATTTACATATCTTTTTCTTATAATTGTGTAACGTGATAATATTCCTAGCCTTGGAATACACAATGTTACTAATTGAAACTTACATTACCTACTTATAAGTAAAACAGTAAGTTACAAAGTCAGTAAAACGATATAAAGTCACGTTTTTAATTATGTTATATCAGATAACGTAGAATAGATAGTGATGGTCCCTAAAATTGTAACCCTTTATTGGTAACTGTAGAATTAACTTTAAGTTATTCATTAGATTGTGTAACTATTTAATTTGACTTTACGTGCTAGAAATGGTAAAGATGATCATTTATCTTCACAACACAACTAAAATCACCATGTAAAGAGTTACAATAATAGCTTTAATTTTTAGTTTGTAAGTTTTATTATTTTTTTAGATTTATTTTAGTTTTATTCCAACTTTATGTCAATAAAAATATTTTATAAGAACACAGAAAATCTTACACAGCGGGGCAAAACCAGCTTTTGGTCCTGTTTTACGTGTAATACGGACAATAAAACCATAACCCACTTATCAACATTAAACCAATCAAATACGATCTAGGTCTCACAAAAGTCACATAGGTACTATCACTTCGGATCTAGGCTATAAAAAGTGCAGTATAGGTATTGTGCACCACAACACTAGTTACACTAGCCGATCGCCCGGTTTCGTTCACCTTTCATACCATTCTAAGCCTCAGGAGCTTTGACCTTTCACTGAAAAGACGTGTCAAAAATTTCGTAATACTCACAGAAGCCAAAATCCAAACACCACAGTGGTAATAGTAAGGCACAACACGTTTTTTGTGTAAAAAAATGAACTTTTTCTTTCCCGGCACTAGTTTTGAACGCGACAATACACCCACCCGTCACTGAGGTCGGAGGAGGACTGGGGACTGGGGAGGCCCTCTCTAGAGGTGAGGGCTATATAGCGCAGATAGTTATACAACTATCTATCCGCTGAGCCAACGGTAGCTAGTTATTTAGCGAAGCACAACTATCTATTTTCCACAACGTCCGCTGTCTCTGTGTGGTACAAAGCGAAATAGCGATTTAGCGCGTGCTAACGCCGGTCGCCGATCGCGGCCCCAACGAATCCACCGTGACCCGACTAGAGTAGATACACTGACTGAAGCGGTTTTAGGCGGTTTAAGCACCCGCTGGAACATAGTAGGATTTGTAGAGTAATGGAGTCGCGTAGTACTAAAGTTTACTATGGTAATTTATTTTTACTTTGTCCAATATAACAACCAATATTTGCACAACTTTTTACAAAAATATCTGTATAACAATCAAAGAACTGTAAGAATAATAAAAATATGTAGATGTAGATAATACACATCAAAACGGCAATTGTATAATAAATTGAATTTGTTTCAAGGTACATACTCATTAAATAACATTAATTTAACCTACCTTGTTTAATTTTACTTAATATATCTTTTAAAAATTTACAGCTAATGTTACAATTGAATAATGATTTATAGATATAGTAATGCCAATTACAAGTCGTTTCCACCTTTAGCCTGATTTATCTTAACAGTGGGCAAAAAACTAAAGTAATAATCATTATGAGTTTAATTAATAATAAATCGTTCCTTCGGTAGATAAACTAAGTTAGTTATGCATTTAACAAATAATTTTGTTTTTTAATTCTAATACAATATTATAAATAAAAAAATAACATCGACGACGACTCCTAACTCTGTTCTAAATGAAACAATTTTATGATTTTCAAACAGAACTAGACCTAATTCCAATAGATTTACAGCCTACATTCGTCTTTACAGCAATAAAGCAATAAAAATTTACGAGCTTGCTGCCTGCGTACATTCTAAAATGTCTTAAGTCTCGGACGCCTGCATTTAAAGTGAAATCGTATACCTGTGCGTTAAGGTCAACTTTTGAATATTTAAATTTGAGTTGATATTATTTTGGTCCTAAACGTACCTCTCGCCGTTTTTTTGAAAAATATGAAAAATGTTGCTTCTAGGATATTTAAATTCGTTGGTATTAATACGTTATTTTAAATTTGAAATTAGTGTTTAATAAACTTTCTTCGCGTCGCGTTCACGTACCGAAGTTTGTTTGTTTACGGTTGGAAAAGGTGGTTTTTGTAAGTATACACCCTTATTAATAAAAATCGCTTATTCCAAGCATCATCTGTAGCTACACTTGGACTAGTTAATTCTCGATTAACTTAGTAATAACTTCGTAATTGTAATGATATTAATAAACATGGAGTAACCTCGTACTAACAATACATTTCTTAGTCCGGATTCAACGAGTAAAATATGGCAACCTTTAAAATTCAAAAGCAAAAAGATTGAGTCTGTGAATGACTTCATGCATTAAAATGACAGTGACAGCAGTTGACAGCACATATATTTTGGGATTGACAACTTCAAACAACGTTATCACTGATCAGCTTTCAATTCAAGCGCTCAATTTCGCTCCTCGCAGTTTGATAATTGTTAAATTAAAAAATTGATTTCTCGTATAATTATTTCGTTTCATAAGTTTTTCAAAAGTTTCTAAATAAATACCAATGTGAATGACGTTTAGTTAGAACAACGAAGGTGATGCGTCAACGGTCAAGTAAACGTCAATGTCGTCATTGCACGCGCACGCCTGGTCCACGCTTAATCGGTCTCTAAACTATGTAGCGACATGGACTAACTTTGATTCTGAGATTAGACTTGAAGTAGCTTACATCTTCGTTACTCCGTGTTTATTAATTCTGAATTTAATTAAATCTTAATTACGACAAATTTTAAAGTTACTCTTGCTTTAGTCTATGTTTATTAATATGACCGTAGTGTATAAAATTCAAAATTCAAAATTCAAAAGCTTTTATTCATTATCAGGTACAATTTATGCACACTTAATGAACGTCATACATTTAACATTATACAAACATATAGGCATCTAGTGTAAATACAAATAAACAGTAAGGTGTAAATAAATAGTTTGTGTTGTAAATAACAATTTTTCGAAGACGATCGGTAAGGTGTAATGTTTTTGAATGGGAATACCTAAGACCCAGATTTGTAAATATTGAACATACGTGTAAATAATGTATGATAGGTAAATAGAGACGATGTACATAGTCTAATGTATATACAATGAACTTTTAAGTACGCCTGTATAAAATTACTTATATTAAATTAAAAGTATATTTTGTGAACTACGAGTACTACGACTTACCGAACCGAGTTTGTTTGCTTTTTGCAATTCGTACTTCGCGCTTCGTATCAACGATATCAAACAGCGCAAACAGAACTAGACCTAATTCTAATTAATTTACAACCTACATTCGTCTTTACAGCAATAAAGCAATAAAAATTTACGATTGCTGCCTGCGTACATTCTAAAATGTCTTAACTCTCGGACGGTATTAAACAATCAATTATAGCACTTGCTTTCATACGTATAAGAGCCATATTTGATTGACGCTACGGAAATAGATAGTTTTCAAATATAGATAGTTTTTACAACGTTGTTCGCGAGCACATAGCGGTTTCGTTTCGCTATTTGAAAAAGCCATAGCGACACATAGCTAGCCCTCTCTCTGCGAGGGAGCGGGGGCTTAGCCTCCGTACTATTGTCCGTACTACGGCATTACGCTCCGAACGTGAATAACTTGAGTTTTGCATTCATCGCTGCTACACTATCTGTGGAACCTAGCTATCTATACTTATAAATACAGATTGAACGCTATTGTTACTCAGCAATGAACTGAAAACTGAAAAGTAGAGCGATCGATTTTAACTTTGCGAAAAGCGTAGAGTCGTAGAGCACGATCCTGTAGGAGTTATTGTAAAATTAATTTATGCAAAGGATCCCTTAATTACTTTTCAGTTACTTGAGTTACGAAACTTTGTAAAATTCGATAATTATTTTTTATTTGTTTATTGTAACTCAATAAACAATTAAAAAATAAGAATATTAATTTTAGACAGTGATTGATCACGTGCGTAGCGTCAAAAATATATTTACTTATTTATTACATAAGTGAAGTGAATGAGTTTACAGACTTGTAAATAAGGCAAGCAGTTCATTATTTATTTTATTTTAACAGAATACATTTATAAACGCTTTGTTCCTTATAAAACTTGTTATGTTACTCTAAATAAAAATAACGTACCTATATCTGATCTATATAATTGTATTGCAATCGACGTTAAACTCACAGGTTTAAATAAATTGTTCATGGATATTCACATTTGAATTGTTGTACAAAACGATACAAAAAAAACAATTTACGAAAAAAACAAATATTACAATCATAGAAAACAGAATAGTAATCTGTTTTCTATGATTACAATACCTACTGTAATTGTGAAAGTATTCTAATATTGAATCATTGTACTGTTATGCTGTACTTATTATTGTTTTGTATTGTACATACTCATACCTGAGTCTTTAACCGTGTGTTACTCGTAGCTGTATTTAAGGCAACTTACAACACACACTTAACTGCGTGATGATAACGTAACTGTTAACAAACTGTCAGGCGCACCGTATTCACCAGAGCACAGCTAAAAATTTAAATAAATTTAAAATCCTATACAAAACCACCCCGAATGATCTGGGGGCACCGTATGCCCCCGCCAAGTCGAGCAAAAAAGCGGCACGTCGTCCACCTACCATCCTTTTCTCGAAGTAATTAAATCCATTACAACCCCCTATGACTCCATTGTGGCTAAAACTAGGAGCCTGAATTTTTACATTTTTAGTAGCCAGGTAGATATTGTAAAAACACGGTATTTCAAAATCACTTGGCAATCGCAGTAAACAATCTAATTTAATATAATATGTCTTATGAGATACATTGTGCTTTCATGCGATGGTCAAGTCAATCTATTGATACATACATACAAAATCAATCTATTGATGCATACATACATGGATCTCACAACTTTTTACCTGGGTTTTTTTACAAGTTATGTACTTGATGGCGTATTTTAGTCCAACTGCTAGACATGCGCCTCACAAGTTTCCCCCTCAACAAAGGGAGGCCTGGAGCACACTCCAAGTCCAACACGCTTCTTCAAAGTGATTTGCTAGATACGACAGCATCAAGTAGGAAATCAGCTCCTGTTGTTATCGGTAAATAGGGTTCATTAAACTCGTTCAAACGATTAAAACATTATTATTTATAGACGCAACTGGACAGATACAAAATTATGAGTACTTACATAAAATTTATTTTTGTTTAGTCATCAACTTTTTTCATGAACTCAAAAAAAATTAGGTAGGTAGTCGAAAAATTTTAAATACCTACCAATAAAGCTAGAAAATTATCAAATTATCCACGGTTACATTCCAGACAGACTTTTAACTTTTTAAGGAAGGATTTTTGATATCTTCTCGTCTCCTAATCCTTGAAATGGGGATAAAAGTTTGCATGAAACTCCATTATGAAGAAAGCTCTACCATGACGCAAGCAAAACCGCTGACAGCGTTTTAAGTAGATAATCACTTTATGTAACAAATAAACTATTTTAAACTATTTTTATTTATAATGACTAATCATCTGGATGCCTGAGATACGGGATGAGATGAGTGACGAGGTGAGTAGGTGACAGGCCGGATATCTGGACTCACGGGCATACGGGGAATGGGGAATTCCTCCATGAAAAAATCTTAATTTAACGAAAAATATCTTTGTTAAGTTCAGTTGAGGAACAAAAAAAATATTTTACGTTTGACATAATTAATTAAACAAATTAGGATAGAACGCGGTGTTTCTTTAATTGCGAGTTTTTATTTCGATGCTTTCTATTATCGAAAGGCGCCGCCCCACCTTTTTAGGGGGCTTTTTAAAAGACTATCTCATGCAGTGTAGTAGTAACAGTTACTGCAGCCGATGGATTGCCACTTTCTACCACAAGTTGAATAAGTTAACTGTAATAAAGCATTTACTCGTTTTTCTAAAATATACCTAAAATAATGAATACGTACGAGTACTGATAAGTAAAACTTTCCGAAATCAGATTATACTAAGTGATTTAAAACCTATGATATAATACCTATTGTGTTTTGTAATGTGAAATTTTACTCGTCCATCTTACAAATTGTTTCTTTCCTTCAAACGTTTCACAATAACAGAATCTCTTAATCTTTTCTTTGTTCCAATAACAATGCTATTCCATAACCAATGTGCGCCCATTTTCATGACCCATTTCCTTTCAATTTGAGGATAAAATACGTCCAATGGAAACAAACCTTGCCCCGCGGCGCGGCGTAGCACTTCATCTAGGCAACTATGTACCTACTATTTTATGAAAAATACTTTTTCAACCAAAAATAACATAAAACGATCGCGTCGACAGGATTTTTTTTCTTTTAGGTAATATTTTCGGTTTACATCCTTAGCCTAGCCCCTAACAATAATTCGTGATGGTGGGTGCTGTGAACATACATAAGACAATAACAATCACCCATATCTACACCCAGACCCAAAACGGAAATTTAAACTCGTCATTCAACTCTCTGCTCCACCGGGAAATGAACCCGGGAATGCTTGGAACTATCCGCACTGCGCGACGCAATTCGTCATATAATTGGCTATAATTTTAAAAAATAATTGGTCCAAATGCCCATAAATATAACTTAACGATTATAGAGCCACCAAAAACCATAATAAATTAATTAATTGCTTCTGAATGGATTTTTGAAGTATTATTTGAGTTAATAAAATACTAGGTTAGCAGAATGACGACCTAAATGTTAGCCTTTATTGCTCAATCGTGCAGTGTTTTGATTAAACGGCAGTAATTAAAAACAAAATCAATCTAATTTTAGTTCTGCGTAGCTAGTAGAATTTGTCTATTGTACTAACTACCTACTTTAGGATGTTATTTTTACAGTTTTATTAACTAAAAACCCTACCGCATTTTTATTTTCAAAAAGAAGAAAAAGTACAGGCGTAGCGTAGGTGTAATTATTTACAAAAAGACAGGATAAAAAATAGATACGTCCTGGTTCACTGGTTCTTTTTTCAATTTGTAATTTTTTGACTGATCTTGGTGTAATTATGTACATGAACGTACAGGCAAACCATAAATAATTCCAAGATTTTGTTAAATTGAGTAGTTACTATTTCAATTAATACCATTTTAGACTCACACTTTCTGATTTTCTATGTGCTTCTCTGGAACACGTCTTGTTTTTCATGACATGGGGATCTTCAACACGAGGGAAAAGAGCTCTCCGTCAAAGGAGGCAATAAACCCTGAAAACTTCTGGTTCTGAAGTTATTCATGTCGATAGGTGACAGTGACCACTAGACCAATTCGTATCATACAACGGCGCCTACAGCGCATATAGCGCATACAGCGCTCCGCCAAAATTTCATCCCTTGATCTATTAATCGAAATTCGGAAACATGAATAAGATGTGAGTCACACATGAGTTGATACTTCTCAAGACTAAGGCAACTTTATTATCAAATAATGTGACCAATTATTTCTGCGATATTAAAAGCATGTGAGTTTATAATAAGTGTACTGGTAACTCTTCATCAAACATTCTATTCCTAAGTAATGTTTACTTGAAAAAACCTGAATTAAGCTTAAATAACGGCAGAATACTGTTTTATACTGTGTGGTGTAGAATAGGCTATACATATACCTATAATAGGAATAATCACAGCCCGTGTTGTACTTTGTATGTGGACGCTCGCTACAGTATACATACGACTGTAAGTTGTTATTTCTCAGTCGACTCTGAAATTCCAAATTATCTATCTGAAAAATTAAGCAGGTTATTCAACGACACCATACTCCTATTTATATAAGTATTACAATTATTATCTCATTGAGGCTGTGACACACATAGCAAAACCTTTCGTAAGTAAATTACATCATACTTCTATATTCAATACTGACTAGCTTTGGGATATATTGTAAAGAAGCAATAAGCATGCTAAACACATCATGATCTCATCCTTTTTTAACGGCCGTTTTTAATAACCATAAAAAAATACCAGCAACGAAATCAGTCTTGTCAACAAGTGTCAACAACAGTCAACAAGTGAAAAAAAGAAATGGACTAACTGCCACAGACAGTCCTTCTGTCTTTCGTCCTGTTATAGGCTCTCTATTATGACTTTAAGGTTATGTGTGCATTATACAAAATCAAATCACCTGCTGCAACGGTAAAGGAAATTATCGTGAGAAAGCCTACATGCCTACGAGCTTCAAGCTTGGCTTAAAGAAAAATATGTTTGCAATCAATAAATGATCCCACGCAGGATCGGTTCTCCTCTCAGAATGATGTAGAACCTAGTCTACAACGCTGGCTTATTGCGGACTGTTGGACTTCAAGTGCCTTCGAGAACATTATGAAGAACTATCAGCTTGCATGGTTGCATGAAGGTTTCCTTCACCAAATTACAAGTGATATTTTTATAAAGCGCACCTTGGAAGTTTGGTGCGTGCCACTGGACAAACATATTTATCTTGTACAATTTCTAACTTCACTAAAGATACCTAACTTCCTTTACTAGTCTAGCTTGGCCTTGGCAGCTAACCGTGGAGGTGCGTGTCCAATGCTTTCGCTTCGTCATCGTGTTTAGTTTCTTATTATGAATGCTTCGGTATGACTCGTCATGGGACATCACGATAAGTACAAGATGGTTGAGAGATCGACTGACTTCTTAGTAAAAACGTAGAGTTAACGTTTTTATAAAGGTGCAAGTTGGTAGCGGGCGACATGAAGCGGCAGCGGACGTGTCGCCAGCGACACTACTGTTTTCTATGTATTTCTATGAAAAAGCTCGATGCCGTGTCGCTAACTAAGGAGGGAATTTCATAGAAATACATAGATACCAGTTGTGTCGCTGACGACACGTCGTCCGCTGCCGCTTCATGTGGCCCGCTACCAACTTGCACCTTAAGTTACTTGATGATCAGCTGAGTTTTACAATACACCTACAAATTTTTTTTAGGAATTCCTTTATGATGATACAAACATAATTGATTCCTTAATTAGGTACCACAATATTCTTGCCCGGAGTGTCAGTGGCCCTAATGTCAGTACTGAGTGTTCCAAGACAACATACCTAGTTGTTTTACTTACTATAGGTATATAAGAATATTACAGGATAAGGAATAGGTATATAAATAGAATAGAGCAAATGAGCCCTCAGTTTTATCTCGTCATATTGCTGTAAAAAATTTACATAGGTATACTTCTGGTAGGCTAGCAACTGAATGTAAACACTAGCCATAAATAACTGCCACTCATGACATGACAGTTAATAGTATTGGAGAACGTTGAACTACCCTTAACTTCCGCACAATAATCTCACACAAGAAATGATTTCAAGCCGATAATGTCAATGTCCCTCCCTAATCGAGTTAACATCGATTGTTGATAGTGTCACCAATTTCGATGCCAGAAGAGAGACAATAAGGATCTTTCCTCTATAGCTGTCCTCTAAATTCCGCATGTGATCCACTTATGATACAAAACTCCACCAAAACACTGCAATCAAAATTAAGGGCAAAGGGCCTGTCTGGTAGTACGTATAATATAAGGACTTGGTTGTACAGCCATTGTAGCTCAACCAGGTCCAGGAGGTACCTTACCTGTGGAACAGTATGTTCGTCGTGTCTTGTGTTTAGGTGTTGGGGAGGTGAATTTGTTGGAGATACTTTATTGAAGTTTGGACGTGGGTATCCATGGACTGCAGTGACCATTATTAAGCTTCTGGCCTGAGTCCCGTATTTTATTATATTACATACCTATTCGCAATAAAAAAAATACAAAAAAAAGATGGAATGTTAGAGAACGCTCTAAAAGCGTGGTTACTTTATTACGATCCCCCGTTACCCTAGACGGACATAATTCTTTCGCCGTGTCAGGAAATATCCCGACATAAAATTGGAAATAGTTTACGGTGGAACTAACTCACTTAAGATATTAAAGTTTTATGTCCAAACATAAAACACAATGGGTTTATGTTTTGTGTCAAAACATTGTGTCTTATTCGATATTGTGTTGAAAAATAACTTACTTTATAAATGAAGTCGGTAATAACAAAAAATTGACAATTCAGGAAACGTCCAACCACAGGTTTTAATGCTTACACTCCAACCCTTCTCTATGTGCTAATCATAGGCTTTAGTGTGGATATAGGCTTTTCCAACACACATTGTTTTCACATGTACATATAATATGCTGGCTGGCATCCATTCAAACTCACTTTCTGGGGATGAATGTTTCAAAATCCTCAAAGCACCCCTTATAGTAGATACAGATAGATATAAAGTACCTAAGCAGCAGTTCACGTAACAAAGCATATCGCTTTCAATCTCCCCTATTTTTTGTAACCTTCACATTTGTAGACAAACGAGCCGACATCTTTCCACGCCGGATGTCCGGGGTGAGGGGTGGAATTCGTGGAATTGTTGACATTACTCGTTATCGCCCCACATTAGAACAACCCCCTGCATTTACTGCTGTAAAACTGTATGTTTTTCAAGTTTATCATCTATGGTCTTAACCTTAAGGTTGAGTAAACAATTTAGACGAAAGCAAAGCCTGTTTACCCGCCTTAATTATTATAAGGGAAGGTGTAACAACAAAGCCATCAATCTCATCAAAGTAGCACCTAAAATAAACTAAAGAAAATCCATGATAATAGCTTAAGAAAACATAGGTACCTAAGTAGTTGTAAACTTAGGTAAGTTTATTGAAGTTAGAAAGGAAAATAAACATTTAGATCTATTAGCACCTAAAAATCCCACCAAAATCTCTCCAATTACATGGTAGGTACCTATTGTCATGAGTTTCCATCTAATTCTCGGTGTGGACAAATGCCAATAGATAGCCTACATCTAGAACTGCTAACTTGCTATAAGACGCTTCTAGACTTTTGACGTAAGTATACAAAAGGATACAGCTAAGTTTTGCTTAGATCTAAGGAACACCAATAACATTCATTAATAAATACGTAACTATAAATACCTATGTAAAGTTCTGCTTTACATTCCAATACAAATTTCGTTCTTTACGTAGATACTTACTCGTATATGCGGAATTCCTTTCAAGACGGTAGCTACCTATTGTTGTGTCAAAGGATAACAAATAAAACATTCATTGAAACAAAATTTGGCGTAAAATAAACCGTAACTTCTTTTTTGTATATAAGAACCATACTTAGAAAATGAAATGATTGTGTTATTGAATAAGTGTTGTGAAACATGCTGCGTTCAAAATTTTTTTTCACATTATGC
This sequence comes from Erynnis tages, assembly GCA_905147235.1. NCBI lineage: Eukaryota > Metazoa > Arthropoda > Insecta > Lepidoptera > Hesperiidae > Erynnis > Erynnis tages. Next base: position 2,939,070 of record LR990076.1, read on the forward strand.
ATTGTTGCCGTGGTAAGTTATTTTAAATTTGAACACTAATTAAGGAAGAACTTATTTCCTGATATTTTTAAAGTACCTATAAATTTGGTCGTATGAATTAAACATAAACATTATATTATTATCATGGCCATCAAAAATAAACCTAGGTACCTACTCGCTAACAAAACCTGAAGTAATCGCAACAATAGCTTATAGAGAAATTTTGCATTTCAGATTTTGGCTCTGGTTTCAAATCAGCAAGGTACCTATTATTTTTCATTCTATATTTACCTAAATATTGCTAAAATATGTATTAAATCATATCGCAAACAATAATTAGGGCGTGAAACTTTAACGCAACTTACTGATTGACTAAATGATAAAATGTCTCTTTCTTTTTTCTTCATACCTCTCGAAAAGATACCTACCTAGCTAAAGAGCATACATAGTTTCATACTACCGATTACTCGGTTAGTCTTCGATCTAATGTGAGGCACGGAGAATGCAACACTGACCCATTAGACTAACCTGAAGAAGGCAGCACTATCAATTTTTTTAATCCAACAGCCCCTAGTATTTTACAATTGTTTACAAATGATTAGGACCTACCTACGAGTACCTACACGTCTGAGAAGTGACAATTCCTTATACTTTCAGTAATGGCTAAGCCGGAGCCAGAACCCTGCAAAAATTTTATGAGAATGATGAGGCCTCCGCTACAGAAACCTACAAGTGCACCTACGCCAGAACCACCTAAAGACCCTAAGAAGGAAAAAATAAAGAAATTTGAACAATGTGAGTACCAAGGCCATACCTACTTACCCCGAATCAGTGGAATACCTATAGAAGTATGTACTCTTATGAACATGAAGAATTAAACAATTTAATTAAAAGGCCTGTTGAACTAAGTTGTTCTGCTGACTACTGGCACTTTTCTTAATTTTGTTATCTAATGATCTTTCTTCTTTCAGTGCTGGAGAGATTAAGTAAGTACCAAAATTCCATTTTGTAGATATAGGTATAGAAATAGAAAAGAATTAACTAACTGTAATTGGTAACCTCATGCTCAAAATACTTATAATAGTGTCAACTAAATATAACAACTTGAGTGTTTTAGGTGTGTACATAAATAGTTACTGATTAGTCTTACCAATTATACCTAACCAAAGTAACATTTTAGTACTAAACTTTTCATAGGCGTTAGGGTGCTTTCTCATTGTGTCGCAAGCTCCGCGGCTGTAAGCCTTTAAGTTGCACGCATTTAGTAGCAGCAGATATCTTAATACATATAATTTTAACAATGTTTGTTACAGTATCTATGTAAGAAGTACGAAAAGAAGAAGAGTTTATTATTGGAAGCAACTTTTCATGTTTTGGTTACCGACTGACGCCCACCTGTAGTTTAATTTTTCTTAGTCTAATGTTTGGCATGCACGAAAAACGAACCCAATAAAAATATTTAATGATTACGAGTTTCATTTAATTTTTACAATCATTTCATTAGCTGTGCTCAAATAATAAGTATGACTTTGCCATAAAGTAACTAGATAGCAAACGAGATTAGTTTAGTATGGTTGGTTTAGTTTAGTACCTGAGAAAAATAAATTGATGCCCTCCAATGGTCATAATGCTTCTACTAATAAACTTACAAGGACTTGTTTAGATACGTGCTTTGCTATTTACATACCAATAACCTGCTCATATTTAGCTTATCACAATACGAATACCAAGCAAACTAAAAATATAAAGAAAATACTGGTGCAGCTTTGAGGCGCCCGCGTTCAAGAAATTTCAACGGTATGGAGGCTTCAGTCCTTTATTTAGAAAAAAAAAAACATATTTGACGTGAAATTTTGTACAACTAATTATAAAATATCAGATCCCCGGTGGTCAGTGCATATCGAGGAAGCAACGACGCCAGCCCCGCCCGTGACCGCTGCCCCTAACGTGATGGACACCTACATGGCATTTTTTGGATACTTGTTCAGCATGCTTTGAATTCAATAAAATAATTTGAATACCCTTGTTTACCTGTACTTGCCTTGAGATGTGTTCTAGACTACAAGCCCATGAACAAAATTTACCTGTGAAATGAACCAACTTTATTCAAACCCTCTATAGGACTTTAGGACCATTTCTGATATAGTAACAGCCTTCTAAGCGTTATTCACGTTGGTTTCATTTACGAGGTAAATTTTGTTCATGGGCTTGTAGTCTATTCCTAGAATACAGAACCTATGGACTGCTCGTTATGGGGGTCATTGGAGGTACGTTATTGGCAGTTGATTTTTGAGTATCGTTGTGGCAGCCATAACAAAATCTGATCCATCCAATCCTAATCTACGTTCCTTTTTCTGCCAATTACCGACCTCTTTAGTTGTAATATCTCGAAAAAATTATTGCTATTTGCAAACCAATTTTATTGACTAATTACTACAATTTTCTAGCCCTATGAAAGAGAACTCTATTTGTTCAGTCGAGTCAATGACCATAATTTATTGGACAAAAATAATTTTAAAATTTTTAAATTTATCTTAGATTTTAGATAAATTTTAAATTTATCTAAAATCCAAATAAAACAAAAACGCAATTTTATATTAATTTAATCAGACTCATTTCACAGCTTAAGTGAGAACTCATCCTACCCGCTGCGGCGGTACAACCCTGGCGGGTCACAAATCACTTAGCCTTAACGACCAGCGCTGTACCACCGCATGCGAACATTCGCCGACACACAGTGTCGTATAAACAGAAACAGCACAGCTCACTCTATGTACAAAAACGAATACTTAGGACGCGTATTTTTCTTCAGAAGTAGAAAACAACTGATGTTAAACAGTATTTTTACATTATTCTTATGTAAGTGAAAATTTTGCGATGAAATGCTTTAATTCATCCAACATCAAACAAAACTGAAGTATGTCTGAGATTGAAAGCAGTATCATCACTACTTCTGAAGACTAAAGCGCCATATTCATTGTAAATATTTGTATATAAACATTAGAATGTTGCAGCGTTACTATCAACATGTTGCAAACAACATTTGGTGTTGTGTTGTTAATTACAGAACATTATTGCCAAAACCTTTGGTGTTGAGCAACTGTAGCGCAACAAATGTTTACATTGAATTGGGCTCGAGTTCGCCCCTGATTCTCCAGCAGCCACAATACGTTTCAAGGCAGGATCACAGAACCAGCGGCCGAACCACTACTTTTACAACCGCAATACCCGGGATACGTCCATAATGGAATATTTCGAAGTGTCACACAGTGCTCTGAGTAGATACATAATATAGAGATAAATAAGAACAGGTTAGACCACACTTGAGAAGGGGCGCGCCACACAGCCATGCGACGACGCACACACACAACGTACCCGGCGGTACTAATGTCTTTGCACTGATTCACTGTTTAGAGCTCATCGTGGTCCTCCTGTGAACAAAGAGAGCGAAAAATATAATTCAAATATCCATGCATGTGTATTTAAATAGGTAAACTTGTAGCATAGTCATTCATGTATGCACATAGTCTGCATTTAAATAGCCACTTCACGCAAATTACTTGCTAATTTACTTTGTTAAGCTGTCTTTCTAGCTGTTATCAATAATAAATGGATCGTTTCATTTAACATATGTCTGGTCAAAAACATACCATCAAGTATGGCTCCTGTTTTTGTGCTAAGATATCTTTATTAATTGCTTTGAAATAGCAGAAATTGTCCAGTAACCAGACTGTAGTAGGCTATCCACATACCTGATGGTATGTTATTGGAACTGGTCACTAGTCTAGTCAGGTTACCCACAAAAATTGCCACCCATTAACACAATTTAGAATGTGGTTGAATAATGAAAAAAAGTAACTCACCGCTGGCGTCGCTTCACCGATCTCATCATCGAGATCCTCGTCGTCCTCATCATCTTCGGGCTTCTCCGCCTTCTCCTTCTCCCTCTCGGCTTCATCCTGTTCATTCTTCATCTTCTTCTCTCCTTCTTGGGTCTTCTTGATCACTTCTCCGCGTTCCTTGGCCACCTCTGGGTCGTCGGTGATGAGGAAGTTGTCGAAGATTGTGCCAGACTTGACCTGCCATAAGTCCAGGCCGACCGCGCAGATCTCATCGCGCTTGTACAGTTTGTCGTCCGACGTGTACTCTGGATTGTCGATCTCTGGGTGGATCCAGGGACCTTTGTAGGCGGGGTTGTCGATCTGGAATTAAGAATGAAAATAATCTTCATTTAAAATGTTTAGTAGGATATAATAGACATAAACAAATGAGGATCTCGACAAGTGTTAAGAAAATGGTGAGGCCACGTAGAATGACTTTACTTCGTGAAGGAGTAGTTTACTGTTTGTCTCGTATTTAACATTTTTTTTATCCTCTTAAGAATCAACGGATATTACAGCATTAATTTCTACGTTACAGTGTTGGTAACGCAATTTTGTATTTAACTAACAGTACGCGGGACGTGAAATCTATTTGCGAGAGGATGCAGATTATTACGGTAAATGATAGTACAAAAGGCTTGATCAGTTTTATACAAGAAGCCAGGGTTTATTGAACTAAGCTAACCCGAATTAAAAACCGACGAAATACCAGGTAAAATATGTTTAGCTTTCTTAAGAAGCTATGCAATTGAGAACAACAATTCAAGCTCGTTTTGTGGGTAACATCCTCATGTATCAATGCAGTTAAATATAATTTTGTATTAAATACACGTCAACTTTTTAAATAAAATCAGTAAAAAAGCATTTTTAATTCACAATTTTTTCCTATTTTTTAAAGCCTATAAGCGGTGTTTGTGTTGACGAAATAAGGTCCTTAAATTTATTGCTAGTTGATTACCAGAAAGACTGTATTACAGCAGGGTACGTAACCTCATGGGCCGAAGTTCAAAGTTACTAAAATATTTAAAAATTAACATAGCTATAAAGTACGATGACATCGGGATCTAATAAACAACACCAACAATAGTATTTACTCTTTCCATTTCGGAGTCTACGACACGGAACACATAACGGTGAGAGGTTGATGAACTACGCATTGGGAAACGACCGTCGACACGTCGGTGCCAACAGTATGAATTAGCGCTAACCAATTTACGATCATTCGAATGACGTATTGAGCGATTTTTGAGATTTCAGCAATCGGAAAAAGGCAATTTTTGAGTTTCAAACTGCAAACGTTTGAGACAAGGAGCCTCTGATAAAATTGTATTGTTGACTGACATGCAATAAAATCCTTGTCGTCCTTAATTATTATAATTATAGTACAATTACTTGAAATTTAATAGGTTTGAAATGATAACGATGAATCTAATTATTTTTAGCGAATACGAAATTAGATTTACTTTATAAATTATACGCAGTCCAAAAACTTCTCCACATCTATTTTAAAGTACATAATTATATCAATTAATTTTTTTAAGTAGATGGCGTGTTAAGTGTCCATCTAGAATACGATTCGCTATCTAAAACACATTAATTTACAATGTGTGTAATTGGGTTATCAATGTGAAGATCGACTGGCCGCAAACTGCTTATCACAATCAGAATCGCGGGTATGGCTTCTATCGGTTTATGATCCCCTTATCGCAACGAAATTGCCAGGCTCGCTTTATCTGAATTGTACGTTTATAAAAAGTTAACTTTAACAATATATGAGTTTATACATAAATACAATATAATAATCAATAAGACATAATTAAAAACAATCCCAACAGAGGAATGCTCATCACAAATTGCTAGTGCGCCTGGACGCCCTCTCGGTGACGTCATCTCTGGTACCATCTATCATACGGTTATGAAATATTTCTTGCTAGCCCTACTTTTTGCTTCCGATTACATTCCAACATTCCCAATGCATAATGATGTTAATATGACAAAGCGCCAGCGAATTAACAATTTACGGGAGTAATTATAATATGGGGAATCATGATTTTAAACAAAGAAATCCTATTTCTATTACAAATGCGAAAGTTTATGAGTATGGATGGGATGTTTGTTACTCTTTCACACCAAAAACAGCTAAACAAATTTTCATGAAACGTAGCATGCAGATTATAACTCAGATTAACATTTAGAAATTATATTTTTTTACTGTCTGCCAAATTCTTAGGTCTATGTGGACTGAAGCTAGCATATTTTAAATATGACATACCTGCTTAGGTGCCCACACGCCCTTGTACTCAGGGTTGTCAATCATGGGTGGCTCCCACTCTCCGTCCATCTCATCGTCCCAGTCCTCGGGCTTGGCGGCGTCGGGGTCGGGGATGTGCTCGGGCTTCTCCCAGTCGTCGGGCTTGGTGTCTTCAGGGTCGGGGATGGTGGGCCTGTCGTCCCAGTCCTCGGGCTTCTTCGCTTCAGGGTCCTGGTGACAAAAGTAGCTTAGTTATCGGTCTGTAAAGTTGTTTGTGTCTCTACCTGACTACAATAGCATGGTGGAGTATGCTCCAGATCTCTGTCCACCGGAGGGAGGAAACTTAGGCGGCAGTGCGACAAAAGGACTAACTAGCAAAGTACAATAACGTTTTAAGATTAAATTCTGTATAAAAATCCATCATAAATAAAATTTTATTTTTAAATGTCAAAAGAAATTGATTATGAATAACTTTTAAAAATTGATTAAATAATTAAAATATGTTAGAAGAGTGAATATGAATTTGTCATAAACATTATTGGAATGACATCGTTTTATATGGGTTTGCAGTAAGACTACTGATATGAAGACTATGAATTCAAAAATAAATAAAACCTACATTATCCCTATGTTTAATCCTAGTGCTTATGTGTGCCACACTTCAACGCTAGGTGGTTAAATTGAATGGTACCATTATGAGAATTGTAAACTAAATCTTGCCTTAGAGTGAATATTGGTGTTTTATTGACTTCCTTTGTCCATGATTAATATTATTCAGACACGGTTAACTACCTTGATCTTCTTAGGGGGCAGGAAGTCCCAGTCGGCCTCCAGCTCGCCAGACTCCACCTTCTCATTATCAATGAGGACCTCGTAGGTGTTGTCAGGTTTGACAATGAGGGTGTACAGGTGGGTGTAAACGTCGTCCTTGCAGCGGATGTCCTTTTTGATGAGGTGGTTCTTGCCCTTGTAGCTGAAGATCACATGCACCTGGCGGAACGATAAAATATTCGTATAAAATGGGCGTAGTATAAAACATACTACAGCAACAAAATATCAAAGGAATGTACCCATTGTACACATGGTAATCCTAAAAACATGGTTGCCTTCTGCATTTCATTATGTACCTCCATTCATTATGTAACTTGACCCTCATGTATGATATAAAAGTTTATTTAAAAGTTTGTGATCATCAACTTTTTGTGACTAAATTTTAATTTAATATTAATTGTAGGTCAAGTTTGGATCTTGGCAAGTTAGATTTTTATACCACCTTACTGTAATTAATTACAAAATTATGATTAAAAACTCATTTGATTTTATTTAGTTAGTAATTTAGAAAACAGTACATGAAAGACTCAGATTTTTAGAATGTTTGGAATCACTATAATTGCTGTTGATATGAACATAATTCACTTGTAAACCATGCACTAATAAATTAGTCACAGCTCTTTTGCATTTCAAAAGCTACTTACTACAATTTTAGAAAGTTTTTTAAATCATAATACCTGTTCTATTTGTATGTGACTCAAAGTTGTGACTGTTACAAAAATGTACACCCACCAAATTATATAACATTCCATTCAATTACCCAACAACTTTAAAGTATTATAAGGTATGTTACCGTTATAATAATATTTGTTTAAAATAAATCTATTTACTTAAATGAAAGTTAATTAAAGAGAACTATTTATTTTTAAATGTATGCTCCTTTAATCAAATAAAAGTGGCTTAAATCATGTTTGTATTTAAACAGCAGTTATTAAATAGCACATAACACTGAACACCAGTGAATATGTTATCTTGACTGCTATTTTACATTTTGTGATAAAATTTAAGTTTTATGTTACAATTGGGATATTTTAGGTGATTAATGTATTGGTAAGGTTTACTAATATGAATTTATTTTTATGTATTTAAGACATACTACAATAATATATTTTCTCAAACAGCAAAATAAATCTAAAATATTTATAAGCAATTATAAAATTTAGTAAAAAAATGTACTTCATGCCATGCTCCACCAATTATACCTGCTGGCATTGAATATGTTTCAGTTCTGCAGATAACATCAGCCTCATTAAAAAAGTGAGTCGTTGCATGCAATATTGTATTTAAATTATGTTATTATTTTTATGATATTGTAACACTTCACATTTTTTGTGAACAATCATATAGGTATGTCACTTAATACTTGTAAAAAATAGTAATTTTTACTTTATTGTACTAGCCAACAGTCATTCCTGCCTTCTTATGTTATGTGGTCACTGTAACCCATGGTCAAACATAGGCAACTTCAACAGAAATGTAATTGTCTGATGTTAAGTTTAAACAAAGGAACATGAAACATGTCATAAGCACATGTTAGAATGGTTTTAGGAACAATTTTTTTTACCTATGAAGTAACAATGTCATAACATCATGATTTGTTAAAATTAAGCAGTTATGCTTAATAACAAGTTAAAAAATTACTTAGGCCTATTCAAATCTTTTTGCAAGAGCTCTATGGGAATGTAAAAAAGTATGATATGAATTGTATCTTTACGAGCAACTTTTACTCCACAAGCATGACTATTTTATCATACATGACATAATGGCACTCACTTAACAGGTTTGCACCGGCAGACTGAATGTGAATGTGGAATATTAAACAGATAACAGAACTTTGAACATCTTTTTAATGCCTAGCTTTAACTATTTAACTGTTTTTTAAAATTAATATAAAAGTACAGAAAAAATGGAATCAAGATTTTTTTAACTCTTAACATGATGTCATAGAAATACTCAGTTGAAATTTTTCAAGAAAAAAAACCTATTTATAGAAATATGATTTTCTCACCTTCTTGGTACCAGGACCGCAGATGTCGGGGCCAAACATAATCTCATAGGGGCTCTCGCCATGCATGTCCTTCTGGTCAAGTTTGCAGTCAAACACCTTCACGTAACCACCTCCACAGTCGATGTCTTGCTCGTGCTTGACTGAGAACTGGATGACCATGGTCTTGCCTTCGTTGGAGAAGGGCTTGAACTTGCGGGAGAGAGCATAGAACCTCGCATCTTCAGAGGTCTTCAGACCTGATAAGAGAAAGGCTTATTTAGCACTGATACTACAACGAAAGCAGTATGTTACACGAGTACAAGTATAGACTTATAGAACGTGCTTGATTACAAACTGCTTACGTTTTCTTTCATGTAGTACCTACTAGTCAACGCTTCGTACATTTTAATCTAGGAATAATGTTTTTTACATACTTCAATACAAAGTACAAGGATTTATAATAAAATATGTAGATAAATATTTAAACATCATCATTTAACAAATCAATAGGCGAATTAGAAAGGGCAGTCACCTTTATCTTCTTGTGGGTCGTTGAAGAACTTTCCAGCAGTTAACTTAAACTTTCCGAACTCTTTGCCCGGGTGCTCACTGTACACCCAATTCGTTTCCCATGAATCTACAAAAACAAAAGAGTTGTTAATCTATAAATATTACCAAAAATTTCAAACCGGCGTCCAAAAATCGATAACACGCGGCGTGCCGGTTCATCAACCGCTTGGCTTGGATAGGAGAAATAAAATTTTGTAAACTACTTACCATCGGGGAACTTTTCATCAAAATACACGTCACAATTTACTGAATAAATCGCCAGCAAGCTGACAATTGCTAAAACTAAACTCTGCATTTTGAATTACACTACCACCGTCGCTTACAAAGAACCGGCCACGAATAACTTCAAAATTTTGCGAATGCACTATTATTTCATCGCCGAAGCTCATTACGTTGTCAATTTGCTGTTTCTTTTACTCTGGTTAAAAATCACAGTGCCTGATAAAGATAGACACAGTCACGAGCAAGATAGCTCTCCAAAAATTGAATAGGAGTAAGAGAGACCAAAGTTAATGATATTGTTATGTGACGTAGCATACTACGCAGACAGATGGAGACCTCTGATTGGTTGAAGTTTAACCAATAGTATATGTACACACGGTCTGGAAGTCATTATACAAGTGGCGCTAAAATATGAAAATAATCCCGGCTAGAATTCATTTCCCTTTTACTTTCGAGTTTACTGAATTCCATGTTTCGTTTCAGACAGATGCTGCTCTAATACCTGAAAACATCCACCTGTATTAAAAGTTTCGTAGGCATTCATTCATGTCCTGCTCTAATAAGAATAAATTACTTATCGCATATTCAAACCGATAAAAACCTCAACACCAATCGGTGCTACACATGGCACGAGAAAGAGAAGGGAATATATATTCCCATTACCGAAAATGAGACAAATCATCACTAACGTATATTACGTGGACGTACCAAAACAACGTAAACGTAAAGGCGACGGCTGATGAGTCGATTTTCCAAAGTTAGTTAAATGCTCAACTTTTACCTTGGAATAATTTTTTATTGAATATTAATTTAGGAAGGAATTAAAGCAATTTTTACGTCCGTTTTTTATATATTGGTACCAATTATATTATAATAACCAAGGATTAAAATGATAGGCAGTAGGTATTATTACAGTACCCAGTCAGTGCTCTATCACATCGATACTTTATAATAGTTCAATGTACTTTAGTAGGTAACACTTGAAGCCGAATGTGGTTCCGTGCATTCTGCAGTGTGAAACCCACCAACTCGCAATAGGCCAGATTCCCTCGTATTTGAAGAGAAGATTCGACCTCGCAGTGGGTCACTAATGGGTTGCAAACAAATTCAAATAGGGTGCAATGACCATTTTACAATTGATGCACTCGTTGGCTTTATTTTAAAATTTTCCTCTTGTTTAATAAGAAATGTCGTAGTGGTTACTCTAAATAAATTATTTTTGGTTACTCTAAACAACAATTTTTTTTTATAAAGCTGTAGTCAATATTCATGGAATTTGTTTATTTTCAAGTGAAAACGCGATAGTTTCGCATGATGTAAGCAGCTCATTAAACGTTATCACTTCTATAACGATTTGTTTTAATAGCAAAATAATCAGAATAATTGAGGAAATATAAAAAACGCATTTCCCACAGGTCTTTTTTTATTTTTCAACATTGGTATTTTACATAATAAACACTTAAATAATATAAATATTTTCATAAACACAATTTCCTGACAACCAAAATTCATTACGTTCTTCTATATCTTTCTTTAACATTACCGGATTCTATTAAAAACTGTATGTATGTTTTGCTTGCAACCATACCTTGCACAACAAATCTTTAATCAATAAAAAGGATATGTAGAACCGCTGATATCTATCCACTCATCTATGTTAATCAAAATAAAAGACATGTTTAATTAATATCGATGTATATTATGTATTTCAGTTAGGTATTTTACACAAGGTAAAACAAAGAATCACACCACAAAAAGTCAGAATCTAACCTGATGTGTAAGTACTGCTTATGATAATATGACACCTAAAACTGAAAATGAATCATAGCGAAAAATCCTCCTTAAAATCATAATCATCCTTTTTCTTATATGTCGTAAGAGTGACATTTTCCATAACACCAGCTAAATTAACTGCTTGCTTTTCATTCCTGGCCATTTTCTTCTTATCTTTTTTGAATTGCATTTTCCTTAATTTGTTCTGTTTGGTGTTGCCCTCCAAGAGCATTTCCGGGTCAGTTTTGGCTCGTTCCTTGGTGTTGCCAGTCTTATCTAGTTTGGACCTGATGCTTAATGTTTTAGGGAGTAGGCTAGACTCATCTTCGTCTACCTGCATGTCGGATTCCAGAGCTGCCTTCACTGGGCCCGTGCTGGTTATCTGAAAATAATAATAAATATTTACTTGCTTTACTGGTCGATAGCCCATTGGCTAAGCACTGAATATACTTTATCAAACATCTTCCTCGTGAGTAGCAATGCATCAAGACAGGATTCACATACTCTCAGACCGGATTTCTATTCTATTATGGGTTGGACTTGTGCATCTGTGGCTATTCTTGGTCCCAATAGTTTTAATGTTTAGAGTAACACCATAACCATAACTGGTAGGTGTCCAGTATTACCCCCGTTAATCTTGGCGAAACTGCCTTATGTAAGAAAAATGGGTGGGCATGGGCTGAGAGATGGAAACCACTCAATATCAGGTAGCCTGTATGGCTATATCAGCTATACTATTAAAAAAACTTGGTCCATTACCTTTATACCGTCCTCTTCAGGTGAGTCCAGTGCATTCATAGCCTCAGTCTCCATGGCCTCGAAGGAATTGATGTCAAAGTCCTGGGAGAGAGATGACACTATCTTGGCCTCTATATGGACCTCCGACTCTGGTGTTTCTGGAGGCTCTGTGTAGTATCTCACCTGTGGAAATAAATGATATTATAAATTCATGACAATATTCTAGTATCTGGTAGCACACAAAAAAATACCCTCCTCGGACATACTTGATTTTTGAAGTTAGTTAAAAATACACCACATAACTTTTGAAGGACCTATTCAGGACCAGGTCAGATTGATTTAATTAAAGAAATTAATTTGAATAATGCCCAATAAGTACACAATAATTTAAAAAACTTTTTAAGATAATGACATTTTTGGCATTGAAGTCTTACAGATACTAGATGTTACTTTCTCGATTTCATTACTATTTGTCAAGCATATTTTGAACATGTACTTGGCGGAAGACTATAATACAAGTGAAACTGGTTTTTGTGGGATATACCTGCAAATATCTAAGAATATGAGTTACATACTTTGCCTGTGTTCCAATCATTGAGCAATATCCTGGCTGCCGCCTCTTGGTCTGGTACTCCGCCCTTTTTGAACCTTCCCATACGCGATGCTAGGCTGGCGAAAAATTCCTGAAATTAAATAAATAAATAAATAAATAAAATATGATAATTTAAAAAAAGCAATTATCATTTAGAAGGCAGCTACAGGGTTGGTTTTCCTCTAACAATGAGAAGAAAAGAATGAGAATAAAAATTGTTGGCTTAAAGTTTTAAGTTTAAGTTGGCTTAAAGGTTAAAAGTTGGCTTACAATTAGATATATCTATAGAACAATAGGTGGCAGAGCCATAGGAGCTCATCCAATAAGGTAAAGTCCACCTTATTTTAGAATGTGTATGTGTGTGTGATAGCACACAAACAACATAGCACACAATAAGTTACAACCTCAGATAGGATTTCTATCCCTTTTAAATTAGGATGTAGGTGCACTGCTATGTCCCTTGCCCAATTAAAATTTCAAAATATGTATAGGAAAAAATTACTCAAACATGAAAATGAAGAATTCTCACCATAGGTGTACTGAACTCAGGCACGCAATACAACTGAACTAGTGTGTGTTTGTGTGCTCGCTGCAATATGGCGGTCGCTGGCGTGACCGGGTCCTTTAGAGCGCCTACTCTGATTGCATTCTTGAGCGCGACAGATGCATCGCTGTCGGAACCGGAGTGGAAAACTATGCCGGGACTGTCGAGGATCTTGATTTTGGAGTCGAGCTGGACTGGCTGCATCTGTCTGAAAGTCAGAATTAAGTAATCCTACTACTATTATAAATGCGAACGTTTGATGGATGGATGTTTGTTACTCTTTCACGCAAAAACGGCTAAACAGATTTGGATGAAATTTAGTACACAGATAGATCATAACCTGGATTAACTTATTAATTAAATCCAAACTGACATCGAAAAAGGCCAAGACTGTCATGGCGTCTTGATGATGCCACGCTTCGCAAAACAAGCTCTTAATTCACTGTATACGAAAATGACAGCAACGACATGACGTTTCGCGAGGCGAGACGCTTCTCTGATTTGTATTCAATCATTTTAATGTCACGTGATTAAACGGCCAATTATTATCTCTGGCAAAAATTCCTCCCCAGCCAAAACACAAAACATGAAGAATACGACAGCATAGCTTATTTCAGCTAATATGGTAGACCCATAACTTACTCAATTTACATAATTATTATACACTTACTTTGTGACACCCGGTGTACTGCCAACATTGCAAGCCTTAGATCTATTCAGACTGTTGATGATGGAACTCTTGCCCACATTGGGCAGCCCCACCACACCCACAGTGATAGATGTCTTCATACCCTTGTTGCGACAGTAGTTGCCCAGCAAACTCATTAGTAATTCGGCTCCCACACATGCTGAACCTGAAAATTAAAACAAGTTGAAAAAATATATATTTTAATTTTTATGAAACAAAAGTAACTCTCCTGGGAAAGAGATAGAAAGCCTAGAAGCCTAGAACAGCAGCAGAGTAGCCAGGTGAAACTTCTAAAAACCAAGAATGTGCGTAAAAAATACACTGTGGAGTGCCACCACAGACCTAAGTTTTATTTGCAGTAGGATGTTTAACATTGAATGACTTGCATGTTACTTATTGCATTATTATTATGAAAAATAGAATCATTAATAAAATTCTCACCTTTCATTTCCTTTTCCTTAACAATATGCTTCATTTTTTTCCTCCCTAAGTTATGTTGCTGGTCCTGTGTGGATGCTTTGAATGGGACTGCCGGTGCGGATCCGCGTAGATACTTCAGCCAGGCTTTTAGGTTAGAGCGAGGGACTAAGTCAGCCTTATTCAGGACTAAGACTAGTTTTTTGCCAGATTCCCTGACTGCCTCTTCTACTTGAACACATCTTGTGCCTGGATGAGAAATTATGTACTCGTAATATAAGTGAATTGTCTCTGAGAAATCTGAGAACATTTACATAATAATCTGATGTATCTGTTGCAACCTGATTAAAAACTGATAAACCAGATGTTACACTTTATAAGTTTTAAGAGTACAATTTTTTAAGAAACCATACATGTGGTCTTTCTTAATTGATCAACCTTTAGTACATTACCACTTATTTAGGCTACTTTAACTAGGCACGGGGGCAAGAGCTGCACTCACACAGCTAGGCTATGAGCACACTCTAGTCAGGGAAACTGTATGCGCATATTCTTCTTGCTCCACTCAAGTAATTAACTTATAAGCAATTTACTTGCTCATTCAAGCAGTGGGGCTACATACACCATTGAACTCATGAAAAAAAATGTTCAATACCTAAAGGATCCCTGGCATCAACTATTTCAAGTATCACTTCAGCTTCTGATATAACTTTCTTGAATTCCCTGTAATAGGTCTTCAGTGAGTTCTCTTGCTTCCTGTCTTTGCCAAACTCTATGTCGTCATTCCCATTCTCATTGCCTTTGAATGCATCATGTACTTTTCCCCTGGCTTCAGCATTTGCCACCTGAAATATTAAGGATTAATTTTAATAAGTTTGGAGTTTAATAACTTTTGTAACAGTTAGAACAGTTTACAGTTAACAATTGTAAAAAAATTAAATTTATATTATAATATTGTAGACACCTCTGCTCCATTATTCTCTTTTTTTTTTGTTTCTTTAAGTAACCAAAGGTTAAGTATAAGTATACTTATTTTATGATTTATAATTTCTCCTGTATTTTGTGGTGCACAATAAAGACTTATTGTATTTTATTCTAAAGTGACTTTTAGCCATTCCACCAAAGCAGAATCTATATTTAGTTTTATACTAAGAAGGCAGAATATGCTGAATTTATGTTCACACTTATACTTGTACCCTTGCCCACAGCAGCTATGTATCTATAAGAATCCACAAGTTTGCAAAACCACAAGAACTAGAGAACCATAGATAAATACATAAAATATGAATACTAACCAACGTATCCATGCCCAAAGGGTTGTTTTTCTTCTCTTCCATCTTCTTCTGTTTCTCAAGCTTGGCTTGTTCCTTTCTCTTCTGTTTCTCTTCTTCTTTGTGCTTCTTTAAAGCCTCTACTTCCTTCAGAATCTCCTCTTTAAAAGGGCAAATGTTTGGTATCTGAATAGGCTTAGTTTTCTTTGATTTAGGATTCTTTTTGGCCTCTTTCTTCTGCTTTCTGTTGTGTTCTCTTACCTTTTTCTCGATTTTGTAGCGAAGACGGGCTGGCTGTCTCTTTGATGGTTTCTCTACAGAAAATATGTTTTGTATGAATAAATATGTGTGTATGGTTTTGAGTTATCGTGAGAAAGTTGATAGTAAGTAAGGACATTAAATCTTGATATAGCATAAAAAATAGGTTTAAAATCATGTTATTCTAATAGGTGTCTAGGTAAAAACTTTACAAAACCATAAATATACAAAGCATATTTCATAACCTAAAAATATGCACAATTTTGCAATCATATACACTGAAAACTATAATTCCAAGTAGATATATCTAGAGTTATGAAAAAGAAGAATGGCTCACGACGAATAGCTTTTCCAATCATTCTAAAAGTAGCTTTAATATACAAATACATACTTAGTTTGAACTTCGCCATGTTTCTGATCACTAAGGAGACTGTGGGCCTGTCTTAATCTAGTTTTAATTTGTTTTTGTTTCACACGTTATAACGTTATGTTGCAACAGGTTTATAGGATAATCTATATTTTATTTATTTCCTGCCGCATTGTTTTAAACCAAGACTAAAGAATAAAGAAACACAATTTAAGTTATAAAACACATGTGTCAATGACAGATGGCAAGTCTCTAAATGTCAAAAAATGACATTGATGAAATGGGGTTGTTATCTTCTAAAAATATTTTCTCCTCTAAACCGGAAAAATCATTTTATTTTATAATAAAACTTAAACATGGTCATAATTTGCTCCTTTTTTTGAATAAGATGCCTTATACCTCCATTTTTTATAGACATTGTAGCTCATACGGCACAAAGTCATTTTTGGAGAGGTACGGTAGCCACTAGCCAAATTATGTAAAATACTCTTTTTGAGACAGACGGCCTTTCAGTTTTTATGAATAGTCCATAGAATGAATAACTTCAGACGATAACATTAGGTTCTCTATTTTATTTGATCTTTGTTATTTAATTGTACATGGGCATTTCATGTTCAATTGCAATAAAGTAAAACTTTTAAATGATTTTCCTAAATTAACACGGCACCATAATATTCATGGCAAATTTTCTTAATTGGTCACCTTGGTCATTGGTCATCAATGTCAGAATCGGTACTGACTGACGTAACATGGCGTTGACAATACTTGACAATCCTTAATCGTTTTTTTAATTTATTTTCTTGCACCGGGTTATTTTGCGCACACGAAAATTGATAAGTCTTGTATGAATTATTGTTTTAAATGACAGTTGCGTAAACTCATTTTTAATAAATTAATACAGTTTAATCAATTAAATGTGCACCTAAAAAAGACTAGTAATAAGAAATAATAAGAACTAACTACAAATTAGTATCAACCGAATACAACCTACTTCCAAAATCCAATTCACTCTTCTCTTCTGTGTTATTTATCGACCCAAATTTTGTTTTCAACACGTTTTAATTAATTTAGTAAATTATAATTATTAAGATTACGATATTATTATTATTTAAATTTTTTCAATATCTATGATGGCCGAAATGCTGGCTGGCTGAATTATTAAAAACCGAGGTAAAAACACAGTAAAGAAAATTTAATTTAACCGTCAAGTCAAGCGTCAAGCAGTAAAGTACAAAAAAAACTCAAGTTTTGTTTAATATTTAAAAAATAAATAATTGATTATTCTAATAGTTTGTGCTTACATTTTGTCTTATTTAATTTAGCGGTATACCTATTGTGACTATAGGTATACAACTTTAAATATCTTGAACTCGGCGCGAAAGCTTTGACAAGAAACACGAAAGTTTTTTAATATTTTTTTCTAGGACTACCTACACAAGAACTTAGTGGTATTTTACGTAGGACCTACTACTCTAAAAGAAATATTTCTGCTTCATTTGGCAAAATGTGATTGCAAAAACCCAAAATAGAGGTGAATGAAACGCCTCATATTAAATATGACTTTAGTCTTTAAAAACGTTACCACACAAAACTTACCTACTCAATAACAAATAGACTGATAAATCTTTGTAGTTAGTTCATCTCCTGTAGGCTTGTACGTTTTCATTCGTCATTCATCTTCATCATTATTTATTTCCTCGCCCATAATAGCCTGTATGTAGTATGTGCATTCAGTTACGGTCGTAGGTAAGGGTAAATGTAACAAAACACGTCGCGGTTCATTCATCGTAATGCTAAAGTTTGGTTGAATGGATTGCCTATTGGCTCGAAAAGCGGCTTGCGACGCCATATGACTCGCTTTGTTGGCTGGCAGCAGCTGCATTCGTATCGCGAACGGCCGTTTGGTACCTGAACAGGTAACAGAAGCAACAGGTCATTTCTCTAGACGAGGGGAGCGCCGACACCGGCTCGAGTAGCCCGTTTGCTAGCCTCTCGGTTTGCCAGTTTGCCTCGCTCGCCGCTAGTCGCGCGCTGCATTTGAATACGACCGCACGTCGCTTTGTCGCGCTGTGAACATCGAGACTTTCACGCGAGTGATATATTGCGCTGTTGAGTTATGTGCGCGAACGCACGCTTCAATAATCTTCCTTGCGGCCGCCACTTGTGACAGAACAAATGTCTCCTAGCCTGGAAGGGATCATGTTTAACAGGAACGCGAACCTGTCATCGCGTCGGCCGTTGCTTGCGGAACCGCAAAAGCCTGTAGTAGTCCCACCACGAGCGCCGCCTCGTGATTTGAGTTTACAACGGCCTCTGCCCGCTCCAAGAAATTTGCCCACGGATTGCTCATACGAATATCGAACTGACTACTGGAAACCGTCAAATGTCGAACTAGAACGAAGGCTCCAAGAAAGTCGAGCACGAGAAAAAATAGGATACTTTCAAGACAAAGTTACTCCGCCCGAACTGAACTTGGATCGGAGGGAAGCGGAGCTGGTATTTAGATTCGACCCTCACGCATCAGCCGAGTACTTGTCGAGTCAATATCGAGCGCCTTCAGTGCAGTATGCGAAGCCTCCGACGCCAGCGAACGGGATATCTAATCGTCTTCCAGACAAAGACGGTCCCTTTGTGTTCGGAGTGCATAGTCCTAGCCAGTTTCCCATATCGCGTCGAGATGACGACGACTACGATTATTCCGAGGTAGCCGAAGAGAACGGTCATACTGTGATACGAGACGATGTGTCAGAGGACCTAAATTGCTGTGATAAAGTGAACGATTGGGCAGTTCGTGACAAAAAGAGCCGGAGGACTTTAAATCGAATGTTTCAAATTAAAGACAGACGGAAAGTGAAAGGTGGAAAAAAAGAGAAGATAAAGTGTGTGTTGGTTGGTGATGGGGCAGTGGGGAAAAGTTCATTAATAGCAGCCTATGCCCAGGACACGTTTCGAGAAGAGTATCAGCCTACAGCATACGACACATTCAATGGTAAGAATTGTACCTCGTTCTCGATTTTAAATTTATTTCGTGATTGTTCACTTAGTTCACTTACACATTACTCATTTTATTCTCTTTGTAAACAGACCGTTTTACTTAAATTTACTTTGCAGGTCATTTAATAATTTCTTTTGTAGGTCTTTTCGCGTAGGTACATTTCTTTATTTAAAATGTAACGTTGGTTGAAATTGATTAATCTTTTTACTGGAACAAAACCTAAGCAAAATTGCGATAAATGTTCATTTTATCAAAATGACTTGATGCGATTATTATTGGAAGATTACTGATACAAATAATTGTTGGAGGAGAGATAACAAAGTTATTCATGACACATTTATCTGGCGCCATTTAAAATCCATGGGCTTGTTTTATAATTTCCAAAATTTATTTAATCAAGGTTCTAGAGTATTAAGCCGGTCTGAGTTATTCTAAAGGCCAGACTCTATGTTGATATAAAACAAGATGAATATATAAGCTTGAAACAACATTAAAGTTCGCTTCAAGAAAAAGTTATAACTAATGATTGTTTAAGATAAATATAAAGCAGAGTCAATGACACCATTCTTACATTTATTTAGTGTTATCAACAAAAGAACTTGTTTTATTCTCGACAATAGCCCTGGACGGTCTCTTATTATAAATTCTCGCGTCGCTTTCTCATTCCCATTTATCTTTAGGATGATAACGTGTAATTATATAAGATCATTTAAATTATATCACCACGCTTGTCTGTTCTTATTAGTTTATGTTCGGACGAAAATGTTTTTTTTTTGTAAAAGTCAGCGCATATCTGGTATGGCATTGCAACGAAATTTTGCAGAATTTCTTTACTTAAGTAGTTCTTACAAGAAGTTTAAGCATTTCGTAACGAGAGAGATTTAGAATTTTTAAATAATGAAAGCGAAACATGAAAACCCGAAATCTGGGCTCAAAATATCTAGCTTATTGTTAGTGTGTTTTTTAGCTGTATTTGTTATGTTTAAAGTTTTATCGATCGACACCATTCGTCATTGAGCGTCAAGATACTTGTATTATTCAGAAGTCTCGTCACGAAGGCGATAACGTATCGGCTGTTGGATGGAACACTTGTGATTAAATACTGCATTCTCAAGTATGTCGCGGTTTTGTAGTTTCCTGCGTTGAAAAAACCCCTAAATAATTTTGACAAAAAAAAAATTACATTCTCCAAACAGAAATAGACACTCTTACAAGTGGGACATTCAGGCTTTCAGTTAATAATTAAATCCTTCGTCATATATCCTGAGCTAGCAGCCATAATGTCATTTGCCCCGCACAGTTCATCTTTTCCCCTGACCTTTCCGAGCTAGTCCTTTGCCGATCAATAGATTCTTCTGTTTTAACTTTGACTTCATATTGCCAAGATCCTGTTTGAATAGGAACTCATTGTCATAATTGCTTTGCTTACGTTTTGTCTACCATTTGATTTGAGCCCTATATATTTTTAATTACCTCTTAATAATGTAATTCCGGTCACGCACGAATGCTCTACTAGCGTCTTTGAGACTAGCGTGGAATAATATTTGGTTTTCTTGAAACAAAAAATGGCCGGGCAATACACAAAACATTCCAGCACGTAACTTCTGCTGAGGTCAAAGCACCTAATTAATATGGATCTTCTATCCTCCAGACCAATTAATGTTATAGTATATGACGTTCGAATACAAATAAGTCGCACCGGATACAAGCTTGACTGAACTGTCGCAGACTAGAATAACTTCTATTTTGTAACTCTAGGGTTTATATAAGGATGTGACTTTCGCTATTTATATTTTACTTTATTAGTGGTCTCATGTAGAATTTTTCAGAAACTATAAATGGTTCACTAGCGTTTCTGCTGGTGTTCTCTCAGTGTTGAAAGTCTAGTGCACGCTTTAGCTGTTTCGCCTGCAGTTTTTGCCTTCCAGTCACGTGTAAATGTTCCCTTTGTTTGCCAGGTTAGCAGAACCCGTATTAGACCAATCCTTTTAACGATCTCCATCCAAAAGCCGCAGACAGGTATACATTATTTTATGATGCTAAAAGCTTAAAGTGGCGCCAGGACAAAATAATATAAACGTGTCAATGCTCATTGCAGGGTTTTTAACATTGTAAGCTGACGACGAAGTGCGTAAAAATTAGGATTTAATGTTGCGGTCTTCATGTTTCATATTTTCTTTTCAATAATTAATTTTCATCGAGTGCAAGATATGTTACCGACGTTTCAAAAGTCATTAACCTAAATTGATTTATGTACTTAAATTATATTATCGGATATTAAAATACGCACAAATACCTAAGTTCATACATTGCGAGTTACATAACTTACGAGTGTGTAATATACAAGACACTATATTGTTGTCAGCTTTCCAATTTTGAGAGTAAAATGTATAATGAGGAAATTCTCACTTGGCTACATAGAATTCTACAAATACAATAGCTCCATAAAATAAAGTTGCAATAAACCTTCGATATTATTACTTGTCTCGAATGTCCTAACGTAAACGTTGACCAAAGCTTGGGCTGTGCTTGTTTGCATGGCCATGTGAAAGCCTGAAGACAATGTACTTTCGCCTTTGTATCTGCATGGAAATTATACAGCAATTCATGCTTCCTTCGCGTGAATGAAAAGAACATGGCAATTGCAAATTACAATCTTTTCAATTCACGAGCGCGTCTCAAATGGTTATTCTTTGAACAGCGGATATACGTGACATTGCAACGATCGATGGTATTGAAATAAACTCATTGCAACACGTTAGCGTACTTATTTCTACTACTATTAGTATTTCATATGCGTGACATCCTAGTATAACGTTGGCAACAGATACATCCTTAATATTAATAAAATTTACAGTTTCCGTAATAAACTGGTTTGGAGTGACACTTTAAATAGTTTTGTGTTTGGCTCTACAGAGGAACAGTTCCTAATACGTCTTAAAAATATTTTATTTTTATTGCCTGCAATAACACTTTGGTGGTGTTATTTATAATACATCTGTTTATCGTTGGTAGTGACAGTTTAGTGATTTGAACTTTGGTCATCCACTCCAAACGTATCCTTTATTTTGTGATGATAAACTTACTCATTCGTGTCTTGTTATGGTACCTACCTATATAATAATGAGCCCCATAATGAATCATTTATCTTCACATAAAATACAAAAATACTGGACTAATTATCTAATTTCTATTCTTAATTGCTAATAGGATTTTAACATAGGTAATTATTAAATTGTTTGACCACCTCATTACAGAACTGGTTCAAATGAGTTCAGAAGTTATCTTTGTATGGTTAAGGCCTGAAGCACAGCAAACATTAGAGATAGTCACTTTTAAACTTTCGGCAAACTTTCTTGACGTATCCGATGTTGCAACACCACATCACATTAAATCTGCCTCTATATGGATATGGAACGCACGTAATATTGCTTATTTTTTGAGCAGACTTTTTTCTTTTTTTAAAGCATAGAGTTAATCCCGATTATTTCCCGTGATGTTCATCAA
Source organism: Erynnis tages (assembly GCA_905147235.1). Lineage (NCBI taxonomy): Eukaryota > Metazoa > Arthropoda > Insecta > Lepidoptera > Hesperiidae > Erynnis > Erynnis tages. The sequence continues at coordinate 2,961,941 of LR990076.1, forward strand.
TGTAGAAGATGAACTGTTTTCGTATAAGTGCTAATGATAATCCCAAAGTAGTACAAAAGACTTCATCTTACGTATTGTTATTGGTTGAGGTTCTCCACTTTTAAAATTATGTATATGAAGGCTAACGATAGGTATTTATTTATTCATACAGATTTTTTCAAATCATTGTAACACATCAACGTGCAACTTTCGTCATATGCGTAAGATTTAATGCGTAATTTAGCACAGAATACATAATAGTACTAGGTAATTGATTTGATATTGATAAGAAAAGCTCAAGCAAGGGAAGGCGCAGGCGAAGTCTCTACACTCGATAAGCTCAGAATCTGTCGCAACGATAAACAACATTAAACCGACAAAACTGATACCACATACCCTCCGAGCACGCGTTCAATTAATCCAATTACGTACTAATTACCGCAGCTTGCTCGAACTTGACTTAAAGGTTATTGAGTGATCGTAAGGTGATTATGATCGTGGAAAAGCAGGATGAATTTTTCGGATAACATTTAATTTTGTCTTTAATCAGGCTACTGATGCTATTGAGTAATGTAAACGTTTAACTGCAATTAACCTTTTATCTTTTATCTGTAACTCTTACTTCACTGATGAAAAATCCAACTGATACGAAAACGTATTGTTTGTTGTTTTTGTGATAGACTTATTATTAAGTTTGTCAGTACAATATTATTATAACTTTTAATTCAAACATTCAGTTCTAATTGTGTAGCCATAAAATTTGACTACTAATTTCTGGAGAAAGGAAGAACTTTCACAAAGATTTTCAATATGCAAAACACGCTTCTATTTTAGACATTAATACTTGTATCAATTTAATAGACAACACAGCCCAGGTGACATTAAATAACTGCTTTAATACTGTGATAGTTATTTCCATTCCAATTTTTAATCGGCCAGCTGTATCTCGGCAGCTGCCTCAACTCTTTGTACCTACGAGTACCTCTGCGTTCCATGAAAAAATAAAAAAGTGAGCCTCCGAGCGATTACCTTTTAGAAAAGGTGCCCGTTGCCTTCGGGATCTACCTATTCGTTTTTTTGTCGAGGCCTTCGTCAGCGACTCAGCGTCCATTATGAACGGCGCGTTTGATTCGAAACAACTGACGAAGTTCGATAAAAAGAATAAAAGTAAACCAGATTCTAAAGTACTGTACTGTACAGACAAGGAATGTTAATTGCGAGACCCAACGTCATTACCAGACGTTTCTTAATATTCTACTGATTACAAATTGCCCTCTATCCGTGACTAAATTAGAGCCCAAAATAAGATCATTGAAATAGATTTGTAATGTTATCGTGTTTGATTTGTAAGTATCGACTTAAAAGCTTCAAATCTACAAGCCAGGTGGGAAATGAAACTGGTTATTTAACTTGTCTTTCTGGTTATAAAATTTATCACAGATTCAAACATGTTAACTTTAACTGGTAAATTTTGAATTTACTTCTTAAATTCTGAACGGAATAGACTTAATTATGATAACAATGTTGGTCTACGTATGCTTAAGTTATTAACTTTCTAAATAATAGTGAGCTTTTATGGTAAATCGTCGATGATAAGTTTTCATCTGTCGAAAAACGGAAGACCCGCGAATATTTTACCGCGTTTTAACTGAAAAAAAAAACCATAAGAATTTAATTGATAAACTCATAGATCACTTATTATTCTGTTTTTATAGATAAACTGATACCATGTATGCCCTGGATCCTGTCCCTTTACATTAAGAACAATTCGCTCCGCAATGTAGTAAGCTCCTTCAATTTATTGAAATTAACGGGTGAAATAATAAATTTACCAAAGCAGTGCTAAAGTTTAAAAAAAAATATTTTTAAAAGTAGGACAAAGCTAACTGAAGTAATCTCTAATTGCATGTAAACACAGTGACCCGAATTTAGCGACACAATTACGTAATTATTCACAGCAAATGACCATAATCACAAGAAACTGCACGAGTTTAATTGCCAGAAAAGAAATCGACACGGCTTAATTCTCTCTGTCTAATAAAGATTACAAATACGGATAGTAACGTGTTTTTGCATAACACGAGCGACTAGTCTTGATTGTATGTAGACCTACTTAATATTAAACATGCGAATCGAATGGTCCGGCAGCCACCGACTGTTTTTTTCAGTGATTAATAACAGGCTGAATCTTCATGAGTTCGTTCGGTTCGATGAGACGCCCAAGTTTTTCCTATTTCCAAATTCTCAAAGAGGTAGGTAATGACCTGCGCAGATGTAAAACATGTCGATTTGGTAGGGTGTAAATATTGTCTGACTAACGGTAAATTATTTATTGAAATTTTAAGATAATATGATAATATACTCGGAAAAACAATTGTCCTACAAAATCGATGGTCTAACCAAAGGAAAACCTACCACTACATTTGTAGGACATTCAATTATAATAATATTTACTAAGCTGCATACAAAAAATCAGCTAGTTATTAATAAGTTCTATGACCTCGTTATTTCAACATATTTGGCGTGGAGGACGCACTTGAAACCATCGATTTTGTAGGACAATTATTGGTTTTCCGAGTTTATTATCTTAAAATTTTAATAAATAATTTACTGTTAGTCAGACAATATTTACACCCTACCATATCGACATGTTTAACAACTGCGCAGTTCATTACCTACCTCTTTGAGAATTTGGAAATAGGAAAAACTTGGGCGTCTCGTTGAACCGAACGAACTCACGAAGATTCAGCCTGTTATTAATCATTGAAAAAAACAGTCGGTGGCTGCCGGACTATTACGGAAGGCCGCCGCGCATAATTTGATGTAAAGTAACAAGTTCTTGTTTTAGTTCTGAAAATACGGTTTTCAGTCTTGGCGATCATTTGAGTCCTCGAGTGTAGCTATGTAGTAACGTATTATATAATTTCATAGACCTTTATTCAGTCATACTAACTCGTACTAATGCTTACGTTTAGGTACATATTCGTAGGCTGCAGTAACTAATCACAGAAATTTTGTTTACCCATTTGTCAGCAATTTTTCTGTAATATCCTTCAAAATAACAACACAGGCTTTCCGATAATTACGTATGTAGACATGTTAAACGATGTAGTTATGTACATACGTTTATTCACTCGTGAACATATATCACGTTTAAGACTTCAGTACAGCAATAATTGTTCTCTTACTGACAAATAGAGAAATCGTTGCAAAATCTGGTCAATCTACAAATGTATTTTTGTAGATTTGCACTATTTTACAATTAGTCGGTTGTTTAGAAACTGTGGATAATGATCCGCTGTTTGTGACGGAATTCTGCATTGATGCAACTAATATGCGTTCAATTTACTGCAACAAACGAAATCCTACGGTTTGTTTTAAATAATTTGATGGCGGATATCGAATCGTCATGAATTCGCGTTCAAGCCATGTGCGTTCTAGACCTGTTTATTAACTTCTTCATGTTCTATAATATTCCGCTGTGTTTTATATTCCACTGTATTTTTATGTTAGGATTTATGGAATTGTTGTCTTAAACAATCTTTATCTTTCTTTAGGTTAGTTAGGTACCTACCGAAATCGTTTTGCAATTCTGTGTTATTTGTTTTTTTTTGCAACTAATTTTATGTTTTGTGTACACTTTACTAACTTACCACATCTATCCATCTACATATAACATAATTTATTCAATTTGCTGAATACAATTATATCGACAAAATTTGTTTATGAGATTTCCGAATGATAAAATAGTTTGGCAAAACCAAAAATAAAGTATCAAATTATGGAAGCACATTTTAAAAGTTCTTTTTCATTTTTAAGTTGGAATTTCATGAACTGGACTTACAGTTAGACGTTAATTTAAGGATTGTACCATTTATAAACGTAAAATAATATAGTTCGCAAAAAAAGTAACTAAGTAATACCAAATCATTGACACGAAAAAATTCTTTTGATACTACCAACTTTCACACATTGCCAATAAATGCATATAATTACCCATAATTTTCAATCGGAGAAAGTTGGATTCGTCTCGCTGAACCGTTTAATTTTGTCCAAACACAGGCCACAATAATCATAAGATGAGATCACAAGAAATAATGTCTTTCGTTTTTGTATATTTGTCAAATTCTGATTATGTTTCTTAAGGATTTCCTCCAGAACTTCAAAGATTATCCAAAGTTCACCTTAGGAACTTATTAAAAAATAACTTGAAAAGTCATTTAATTATCCTACGAAGTTGAAATATTTAAAAAGTTAATTATTACTTTCCGAGAGTTGAACTTCAGCCGTAATGATAAGTAATGATCATAATTCAAACCGAACAAATTGAAAAAAGGAAAAGAATGAAGCAATCTTAACAGGTCACAAACAATCATTGTCAATTATATGAATGCAATATTTCTCACGGCCCTGCAGTGGAACATCTGAAATAATATAACATTTCTATTGCATAACAAAAAAGCATGCGGGCTTGCCAAGCCGGTCGAACCGTTATCTTAATATCATGCAGAAGAAGTACAATAAATTGTAGGTGTTTCAAGGTACTGCGTGGTTAAAGCAGCGATATCACAGGCAGTATCAATAGCATTCATTTAAACATTCTTTTGTATCCTCCTGCTGCTTTATCATCAACAACAAATCTAAATGTTCCCGTTAATAATAAGGACGTTGGATTTAGTTACTTGGAATGAAATTTTCTTCGTTTTTTAGTTTTGTTTCTAACATTGTTTTAACAATGTTTAGTTTTTTTTTAATTTAAGCTTATACAATTTGTTTCTATTTAAACGCCATTGGTTGAAAATAACTAATAAGCAATACAGTTTGCCTTAATCGTAGAGAGGTAAGTTTATTTGGTGAATAATTTTTACTATAATATTCAGCAATAACGTCGACTAAAACCAAGCATGGCTTTAAGTACACGTCTTAGTTGATTGTTTTTATGCGCGATGAACATATTTAGATAAAATTAAATATACACTATACGCACTTAAGGAAAACCAGAAGTTAACGACCCAGTACGCCTAATGATATTGCATCAACTGTTATAATTGCTCTATCGTCACGTTACTTACTCAGAACACTTACGAATTAGAAACCGGTTAGTTAACTCCAAGAATTGATTTCAACGCATTATTAATATCTCTTGTAAGCCACATGTCGCTTGTATGTTTTGTACGAGAGATGTTTTGAAAGAGGTCGTATTTTTAATCTTATTTTTGCTTACAGCGAAGCTTGTAAATATTGATTTCAGTACAGCGAACAGATTTCCAAGATGGGGTTTCGTGTAATAAATTACTGGCTTGTGTCTACAGTTTGGCTTTATTAATTTTTGGACAATTATGTTCGAACGCACCATGAATTAAAGTTCTTTTAATCACATTAATTAGTCTTGTAATATTGTTTATTCTGCTACTGTATGTATATTGACTTAAACCTATTGTGAATGAACTATTGGATAATAGAAATAAAGCCATCCAATAACTGTCTCGCGCGACCGCAAATCCTGGGTAATCTTCAGATGTCGTCGAGTTTAACTAATTAGAAGACAACCTGTGTAGCTAGCCAAGTAACTTATTACTTTATAATATTATCTCTGCCTACAATATTCCCGTGTGGAATTTAGTATACCTACTTATCGTATATAGATTCTCTCTCGTAATACTGTGTATGATTAAAACCTAGAAAACTCATTTTGAGCTTTATAGCTTCTAAGATCAGTATAATATTATCTTTAACTATTACTTGTTATTGCTATTTTCTTACTTTCGTTAATTTTTCTAGATCTTTTTTCAAGAATATATTTTACTTACTATTTAATTTGTCTCATTAATTGTTGTAGTTTTCTGCTTAGATCGTTATACGCTTCGATTAGATTTTAAGCTGTTACAAAAAGCGCGTTGGCTCACCACTCCATCATTTTCTATTGAAAACCACCACCGTTAGCGAACTTAGTGATATAAAAGCGAATATTAATGTGAATCTCATATAAATAATTATCTTTCCCCTTTACATGTTCGACATTTCGTAACCACAGAGAGCGTCGTATCGCACGGTTAGAAGGGCAGGCGATACGGATAAACCAGTTCTGAACACGTGCTTTGGAACCGATGAGATGAAATCGTGACTCCCAAGTTATTGCTGTATGTATTGCCAACGTTCCACGTATTCAACCCCTGGAAGTACATTTGATTCTCAAAATACTGCATTTATTATGTTGGCCTGAGTATTTTGAAGCACAAGCTGATGTGAAAGGTTACATACAACTTAAGGATCGATACTAAAGTTGTAAAGCTAATGCTTTGAGGTAGGTAATTATTATTAGGTACCTAACGTATGTCCTTTCTACGGAAAGGTGTTTTGATAGTAAGAAAGTTGCTTTTAAATAAATAAGGACCAAAAAATCTCCAGTATTAAAGTTTTATGTACATTACCTACTTATTGCTCAAATGAAGATTCTATAAAAGGACATAAGTTTTTAAATTTGATTACTTACATATAAGTCTGAATGGTAGTTATTTACACTTGATCAATAAACAATACGTATTTATTAAGAGAAAACAAGTTTGACTACCGTTTTGTTTGCGTAAATAAAGTTATTGAAAATTGAAAATATCGATTATGTAATTTTTATTATGGTTACTCTGATGCAGTTAATGTCGAGTCACCGTTACAATGTTCAAGCAAATGTTCCATTATCGGTTGCTCAATTGAATAAGGAAACATAACGAACATTGGCAATGCGATATTTTTATCCGCGCCGAACTAAGTGCTCTACCTTACGCAAAGTAATATCTCTAAAGTGGAACACCATTTTATTTTACGTGCGTACATATAGAGTTACTATATCATGCAGAATTTAATAATATGTTATAATATGTATAGGAGTATATGTATAAGGTATATGTGAGGTTATATGAGGCTAGTTAAAAATACTATTTTTAAACTAAATTACTATTTTAACTGGCCTCTATTATAGGTGCGCCTACACATTGATGTTAGGGTGCTCGTCATCAGGTTATTTGTTTAACTAGGTGTTTTCTTACTTAAAAACGTAAGGAAGAATTTGTTTTCATTGCTTATTAAAATAAAACTGTTGTACCTATAATATTATCCCTACGAATCTTTTTTAACAGATGGCGATAACGTAAACAATAACTCAATTATTTTCTAAATTTCATACTAACCTAATGTAAAATAGATTCAGTAATTTTAAATGCGGTAAAATCAGTATCCGGACTCGTAATCTGCAATGACTACGATTAAAAAAAGTAATCGGAATCATTGAACCGATAATATTAAACTGTGAAATAAGGTCGGGTATAGTATAGAGTGCACTTACATTCGATAACGTACAGATTGCTCGCATTAATGAGTTAAATTGCTTAATGCTGGGGTCCCGGGTTCACGCGCTATCTAATGAGGTACTCGGGAATTCGCTAGGGCATGATGCCATGTTGTAATTGAGGAAAATGTTTTATTGTTTCGTTTTAAATGAATTTGTTAAAAAATATTTATCCTCGTTCAATGTTCTTTTTGGTAAACGATAAATATATAATGACACTATATTTTCGTACTAGTATTGCATAAAAATAATAAAATAAATCATAAATTTAAAAAAAAAATAGTAAAAAATTCGCACCCCTAGATTTCTACGTCTATTTGAGAACAAAAAACCTAATCTTATAAAGTGATATATTTTAGTCCCATTTAAAAATAAAGATCTATCTAGCACGCCAGTAAAAACTAGAAATAACATTTATCGCAGGTAAAGGTCCAGTTCAGTTAAATGCATAGTGTAGAAAAATAAAACCTTACACGCACGATAGCATTGTGTCCCAGGTGGCCCCTGGGACTTAATCTTTTTATTGAAAAAATGCGATTAATATAATAAATCACATGTAGATATAGGTATGTACTTATGTACCTGCATGCATGGACCTATAATTCAGTTTACATTTTACATTCAGATTTTAAAATCGAAAATTTCGAGATACTCTCCAATATACAAATTTCTTTATAATATTAGTGTGGTTACCATAAATTCTTACTGAGTTTGTGCAGTGTTGCAACAAGTTTTGTGACTGAATACTAAAAAACTTCTCGCTGCGTGACATGGCATCAACAGGATCTCCTGATTACCTTATTATATTTTTGCGGTCATAAACCTTACCAGTGCAATTTAGACTTTTGCTCTCTGCATGGTGGCAAGCGGCAAAAAGTTTGCGTTAAATAATTTTAGAGAATCATCAGTTTCCCAAATGTTTAACCATCCACCACCTGTTCATAGTGATGGTCCTATTACCGTGGTACAGAAGAAACCAGTCCGGTGACTCAACGGCTAAATGGGATTGTATGAATTAAACATAACGAAACAGGTGTTACTTGGAACTGGAAACACTATTTGTTACAGACCGGGACAAGCTCTGCGGTGGAATTAGCTTGTTATTTACCGGTTCCAGTCAATGCTTCATCGGTTTTATTTTGAAACTTTTATGGGTTAAAAAGGATAACAATTTATGAATGGATGCTTAAAATGTAGTGTTGAAGAACAGATGTGGAATCGATATTCTATTTTAATTGCTCGTAAAGTAATGGTTTAAATGTAAAGTTTGATAAGGTACTCGATAACAATGTTTCAAATTTTAATGACGATAATGTATTCATAACACAAAGCCAGACGATGAAGACATTATAAATCGATTTTCTATCAATCGATAAGCGCAAGGTTTACATCTATATATGACATTTATGATGAAGTTCGTGTTTATACTGATGGAATTATGCGTGAGCTGCGGTTTTAATGACAATGTATCAGGGTCTGTTTTTGTGTGCACAAGTGCACGTTCAAATTGCTGTATAACGGTGAACAGACGGCCTGGCGTTACGAGTCCGGCGTGTGCGAGTTCTGCATTCCTGCGTCTGCTACCAGGGCCGGCTTTTGGAGAAGAGGACCAGGTTTCTCGAGCCACTGGCAACTGGGAGCACTAATTTAACCTTCTTTTCCGCCTCTTGATGTGAAGAAAAAGTTTACTCTGCATCTTAATTGTTTTGAACTGTTTAAATGAGTAAAATGAGAAGATAATAGCTACTTTATTGCTCGTTTATTGTTGTTGTCGCATCTCTTACCTACTTATTTTACAGGACGAAAAAAAAACGCACTGAGCAGCAGGTAAGAAATAGCAATTTGTATAATTTGTATACTTACCTGTCCCCGTTTTTTATTCAATAATAAATGTGGTAAACAACTTTATTCTTAAATTTTAATACCTTAAAGGGTATCTAAAACATAACTGCCTCTCCCTCAGAGTGCCTAGGTGCAACCATCTACCAACGTTGAGCCGGCCCTGTCTGCTTCCATGACTTTGGTATGACGAGGACGGTCAATTCGATAGAATTGCCTAATTACCCTATATCGGAACCTGATTTACCTTAACGCGCTTACTGACGAGGCCTTAGATTTTTTACAATGGAAAAAGACACGTGGTAGGGTATTGGATGTCTCATTTATTAGGTATTGAAGCGTGTCTTCAAGATTTTGATTCTTCGGCATACTTCTGCTGACTTCTTGAATCTTAATTATTAGCTCGTAATCTATTCGATTAAGCTGATAAAATGGTTAAATACCTTAATCTACGCATAATATCGTCTGCTGTTATGTTTTCCTCTAACGGTGCTACATTAAATCAAGATTAACAACCATTGTTTTTTCGTTTATTTCAAGAACAAGATTATGTGTTGTTTCCATAGCAACTAAGCCACGTTCATAAATTATGATAGACGAGAAAGACTTACTATTTATAGGCTTCCGAGAAGCCCGTTTGCGACATTATCGATTAAGAATCATCAATTTAAAGGGAAAACTAATGTCTGTTATTATTATTACCTACCCAATATGTTAATCTTACAATCTCACTTGCAATAAATTCTCCTGTAAGCATTGCAGACGTGTTGAGAGGAAGTAAAACATTTTCTTGTTAGTATCAATCTTTAGATGCAATTGGTAGGAAATGTTATGATTTTATGACAGGAACGATATGAAGGACAGGTACACAGGTGTTGGATGCGAGTATCTACAGCAATCAATATTATCTAAAGGTAAAAGTTCCATTCTGTGGGTAAAATTTAGGTATTAAATATTCTTTTTTTCCCTTACCCGACTGAAAATATTAATGTTAATCCTTCTCAAGGAAACTCCATAAGTGCACGGAAGTAAATGTTTACCTAGATATCATGGAATTGTACCAAGCTCGTTTAAAGATTAAAAGGGAAACTTTTGTTTGGCTTTAACAGGAAGATTTTATTGGTATAGTGCAAACTTTTAAATCCAGAAAAATATTTTAATAATTATTTGTCAGTACCTAAGCCCATTAATGACCCACTATAGGGTCGGGTGTCCTCTCACAATGAGAGGGATGTAGGCCTTAGTCCACCACGCTGGCCTACTGCGGGTTGGTGGACTTCAGAAAAGAAAATTTTTTTTTCTGAACTCTCAGGCATGCAGGTTTCCTCACGATGTTTTCCTTCACCGTAACAGCTCGTGATATTTTAATTTTATAAAGCGCACATAACTTCTTTACAAAGTCATTGGTACTGGGATTTGAATCCGGACACCTCGAGTAAGAGGCCGAATTCTTAGCCACTGGGCTATCACCGCTTAATAACTATTTAAATCTGTAAAAACAAAAAGGTAGAAGAAAAGCGGAGAAATGCATGTTCGAGCCATACTATTAGTGAAAGTTATCTATTATTTATATTACCATGTTAGTGGTATTTTCAGTAAACAAGTATTTAATGGGACATACGATGATCGACGCGAGAAAATGCTTGTTAATTACCTACTAAAGAGCACACAATTTATTAAAACTTAGTGTTTTTCTTTCTTATACCTTTATAAGATTGACTTACTAATATCTATGATAGCACTTTTCTGATTTAACTAACATTTATTGTATTTAATCGATTGCATGCTCGTTAACTCTGCATTAAACATTCCAATATTGGATTATGTCTTCCTAAACAACAAAATCAAGTGAAACTAAAGTCTAAACCTAACACGCAATTAGAAAACCGGATGACAAATTATTAGTTTATGAAATGATTGTAAATATACTTATCTTGTACTTAATATACATATTAGAACCATTTTATTGTTTCTACTGTTAACGTTGAGTCGTTGATATGGAAGTTATCGTACCTAAGCAAAAGCGATGCAACTCAGTTATAATGTATTGAAATTGAGGAGTAACAGAATTAACTTGTGTTATTTTAGTGACAGCTCGTAGTGGTTGCTTTGTTTGACTCATTACTTACTCATTACCCTAACCAACGATGCCGATTTCGGTTTAAAAATAATAACAAACAATATGGCGCCATTTTGCGTTTGCACATTATTCCTTGAAGTACTTATTTACAGCGTATTTCTCTTTTTGCCACCTCATATTCTTGGATGGCTTCTGAAACGGGGACCAAATGGAACAAACATGGAAACAAAAATGGAACAAGGGAACAAACACACGAAATCTCGAAAGTAAATTATTTAAGATCAACTTGGTAGGCGTGTTCGTCACTGCCCGATGACCCATTCACCTAATCATTTAGCACTTGGTATTCAAGTTTAGCCTCATAGTGACTAATGTTTCTCACTTCCAATAATCTTTTTATCTGTTACTGTAAATAAGCAGCTTTTGCGGTGTATGTTGTTAGGTATGTGTTTGTCATGAGGTTCAATAACTTATGAATTCTATTTATAGCGATTTGTAGGTAGTTTAAGTTAGTAGAACTGCTGTACACTGCAACATTATACATTTGTTGTTTAATTAATTAATGAATCTTGGATGGAGCCATCAGCCACAACAGCTTCACTCTTTTTTGGCTTTACCTTTTTCTTGCTTCCTATCTTTTAATTAAACTTATCTTGACAACAGTGACATGTCCTAAAATTTTATATCTTTTTAATGTCTCCTAAAGGCACTTGAAGGATATTTATACTCTGTGAGTGGGAGTGAAAGTAAGTATATACTTGAAATATAAGATTAATTAAGACTGTGTTACTCAGTAAAAGTTAAGCATAAATCAGGGGTGACTCAAGTAATTTCGGAAGTAAATTTGCGATTTAAGTATTCCAGTTTTCCAGAAGTGTCGGAGGTTCTGAAGTTTATCTCTACCTTATCGATATGGCGGTATAAATAAGCGATAACTTGACGGAACGATCACAATGGTATGAGTCGATATCGATATCGGGTGATACTAGTAACAGTAATTTAATCAAACACACCTTTGTCTTGTCACCTGTAATATAACATCGTTTGTAATGAATGGCACATGAGACGTTGTTTTTTGTTGTTTGATTTAGTATTAAATTTGATTTAATTTTTTTATCTTAGTAACCAGAAGTCTTGGGAAGATGTCTTAAATAAATAAATCAGTCTTGTAACTCTTCTTTCTTGGTGGAATTTGGGGTTATTTTTGTTATGTCATCAACGTCATAAATAATAAACATTGTACTAATTTCCTACAAAAATATTAATAAGAACGTGTAAAAATAATGGAGACAGCTCAAACGCTTATGAATCAGAAATGAATCATCCGTAAGTCTTCTCGTTCCGTTATTCGCAAGGTCTTTCATTTATCCTTAAATATGTTAAGATATTTTAATTTTAAGACAAACAATTAGTAATTTAGATTCGGAGATTTCAAAACCAAAATACCTACATGTTTAGAAATGCAAGTCATAGGCAAATATGTACGTCCAGCAGTGATCATGAATGTGTAACAATAGACTTAGAGACAAAAACAGTCTTCCGCAAAGGCAGTTGCAATTAACAGATCGCTAAAAGATAATGACTTCCTTTTTTATTTAATTCAATGACAGTTCTTATGTGATTATCCATAATGGTTAATCACACCAGTTGATTTGAGTAACTTAAGTGTGATAAAAGTCACTTGGTTCGAATTGTCAGTACCCATTAATGACCCACTACAGGGTCGGGTCTCCTCTCACAATGAGAGGGATGTAGGCCTTAGTCCACCACGCTGGCCTACTGCGGGTTGGTGGACTTCACATGCCTTTGAGAGCATTTTTTTTGTGAACTCAGGCATGCAGGTTTCCTCACGATGTTTTCCTTCACCGTAACAGCAGGTGATATTTAATTTCATAAATCGCACATAACTTTTATTACAAAGTCATTGGTGCGTGCCACTGGGATTCGAACCCGGACCCCTCGATTCGAGGTCGAATTCTAAGCCACTGGGCTATCACCGCTTCTTCACCGCTGGTTCGAATTACAATCGAATAATTCTTACTTTGGTATGGTATAGCTAACTGGTAACCTACCTTATAAGAATCAATTAAAAAAGCATTGTAAAACAAAATTTCTTTTTCTTGTAAAAATACATGGAAAGGTGTAATTACGTACAATTTTCATACGTAACGTGACGAATAAATGAATTAACTGCATAAAGATTACAGCGAGAATGTGAAATCAAGTGCTCTTTCCTTCCGAACCGGTACTTTGCGACACTAAAAACGGTAATTCGATAGTCATAACTACGGGGTAATAAAGAGCACTAAAGACTATAAAGGAGCAATTTTTTTAGCTTTTGAATTGACGACCGTAGAACATGCGAAGTGTCTGCTCAGAAGAACGCCAAGTTGGGATTAAATACTTGATTACTACTGAGGAGAAAAGGTGGTGTTTATGCTAATAAACACGATAGTAACTCTCTTTTTTAAGGTTTCTTATGGAACATAGCAATTACGTTTTTTTTTCATAATAATATAATGTGATAACACATATAGGTAACTTAGTTTTTAGGTAGATCGTTTAAAGCAACTCATCTACGTGCCTTAACATAAGACAGTAATTTGAAACAGAAATTCAGAGTCTGTAATACAGCCTATACAATATTTTCGCAATGCGTTCTTATTGTGCCTATGCATACTTACCTGTCTTACTAGTATCTGCTGAAGCTTGGTCATAAATAAAGTCCATGATCTATTAAAAGGCTCTGTTGAACGGGCGGGCATGGTGAATATCGCTCGGGGCAGGCGGTTGATTAGAAAGAGCCCACGTCAGAGATGTTCCAGTTCCACTCGAGAAATCCATCTTTTACGCACTTTGTGGGGCCATAGATAACTTGGAACTCTTTGACGTGTTTTATGTCTTAGAACACGACTTTGGACGGTTTGTCCCTTGCGATGTTGGTACTATTCAAATATCCGACAATATTCCGACAAGAATTGCTTCTTGGCGGAATTTATGGTGAAATTATGGATCTTTTTCTATCTTAGAGTGTATTACTCGTCCTCACAGGTTGGCAATTGACATCTAACAAATACGTAAATGGCAGTCTTACTGGATATGGATTCAGACCTCCCGGCCCGGGTCTCTCATCACAATAGGGGTATTGTGGGGAGAGACCCGGGCCGTGATAGGGTTACAGCCATGTAGCCGCTAGATACTAAACACCTGATGTTTTCAACTTTTTTATGTTTTCAACTGCTTAGCATTTCAGTTTTATTGAAATAAATTACGCTACCTGTAAAATAATTCGTTGTTTATCCAGTAGTAATAAAGGTAAATGTAAAGTTTTATTTTAATTCCATAAATGAAGTAGTGGCTTTATTTCGCTTCCAGTAGCGCTCTTTTAAAGCTTATTTATTACTTGACTGCATATTTCTCCGTATTTGCAAAGTAATTGGCACAATTGTACATTATATCTTAATAGGTATTTATTTCCGCTTTCTATCTACTTATTCGGTTTTACTTATTCCGTGATAGGGTAAGTTTTTAATAAGTTTTTATTAAGAATTGAGAGCTTATGCAGATTTTTAAGCCTTGTGATTGAGTGTTTGGTTGATTGCGAGGGTTTGCGTTAGAATGGTTGCATATTTAAATTGAACTTTACAAGAGTCAAGGTTGGGGCCTCTTGCGGTAGTCTTAGTGGACCTAGTCAGTCGTATTAACACCTACCAAATTTTGACAACTACGCAACCCTATATTTCAATTGAGCTTCTTCCGACTACTTACATGGAGTGCTGGTAACATTGTTTCAAGAGTAGGTTTTTGCAACGTGAGGAGAATCGATAATGAATTAGATCCTTTACTACCTATCAATTTGTCAATGAGCGATTTATTTAGACTGTAACCTTTTGTCATGGATGTTGGATCAGTTGGATGGTACTTACCTACGTTAGCGGTGTGAATGATATGATATACTACATCGGGAGTGGTTGCTATTCAAATTCGTGGTACTATGAGAAATCAAAATATGTAATAAAAAATACGAGGCCTGCAAAGAACTCGTGTGCTTCCATTTTTTTTGGAAGCGATTTGCTTCATTTGTTTAATTTACCTGATACGTGTAATTTAAATTCGCACAAGTAATTGAAATCCATAGAGCTTATTTTGTAAGGCAGTATGACTTAATCGAGAACGGAAGCTCATGTGTGACTTAGATTTTTATTTGATTTCACATTTAGCTGAACTCGAAACAAATATGGATCGTTGACACTGAGTCATCGCTTACGGGCGTAACCGCTATATTTAGTGGTTTGATTTTGTCCTGCACCCACTATTGATGCACAGTTTATGCAATTTTAATATCATTTTGGTTTTATTAATAGCTAACTTTACTTTAGGTATTTGCGTTAGTAGTTACAAAAATCCAAGGTATAAGGTACCTATACACTCGAGTTCATACGATTATTCAAAATAGTTTTATGCTTGTATAATGTAAGTACTCTTATGGCTTTGTAGAGCAAAATACATTATCACTGCAGAATATTTTCAAACAAAGCTATTTTATTCATAGCATTACATAAAAAGGCAAAGGATTCCGTTTACTGTTCTGGTTGAAAAGAATGATTATTGCAATAAAGCACTGACATGTAGGTAAATAGTGCAAATTCTTTAACGATGATGCCTGCATATATTTGGAATTTTACTTCACAAAATATAGACATGTATCTACCTACCTATTTATTGATTCTTGCTAGAATGACTAACGTGAATGCTTGAAGTAGGTAGAGGTATCTTATCTTGCGGTACAAGGCTGTCTGATAAAAATGCATTTAGTAACAATACATGTCTCCAAAACCAAGTGTTTCATTGTTGTTCAAATATTTACATTTACTTTCATAAAAAACTGTTACCAACATTTGGTGATACATTACAAAACATCTATTTTTTCTACAGACAGAAAATATTGGTCAACCTCGTTACTTAAAAATATTGGAAGAGGAATTGCAAAACTTCATTAGAAATATAATTTTTTTCGTGACAAAAAACTTATACGATCCAATAACACTGTTTATGTAATCCAAAACTTTGCCGTGTTTAACTTATTGGACGTGTGCTTGTACTTCATACTACCTAGAGGGTTTTAATTATCAAAGTACCTATGAAAAATCATTTTATACGTACTTATAAGACAAAATTCTAATTCATTCTATTAATTTTAGAACGAAGTACTCGTAGCCTAATAACCTTGCGTTAAAATAATAGATAAAGTATCTGCCAATTTTGCCAGCTACACATCCTTATGAAGAATTACTTTCCTTACCATCCTCATCGCATGCTCTATAAAGTCTAATAATATGTATTAGATAGATAACATCTAAATTTTATTACGACGACTCATCAAATTTCGTTAACGACTTGTCAGAATCACTTTATTTTGCCGCATGATCCTCATTTTATTGGCAATTATGTTCCCATAACCATAAAATTACGGCCCACACTGAAATCACTATGTATACTGCTACTGCGGAATAAAAGGCGGGAAGTGCCGCCATGATGATGACAGAACAAAACATCGAGTGTTGCTTGTGACCATAGACTATAAATAATTGAATAGAATGAATTTAATGATATGATCTACCTATGATTATGCCCACAAATCGTAGAAGATATTATAATATAAATTTATATTGATATAAATAAACGATTAAACTGGAATCAATGACCATAATTGGCGCATTATATGGCGCCACTTTTAACTATGGCGCCATCAATCTTCCTGCGAGTTACGAACCTATATCATAAAGAAGGCAGATAAGTCATAAACTTTATAAAGCAAGCAAACACGCCAGGTCAGTCATGCCTTCTGTAAATAGCGCTATTAAGCAGCTTAAAATATAGGATATGTACTTGAGTTATTCCAGTATCTGGTTAACAAAGGTTTGATATTCACAGGTTGTAAACATGTTTAAAAAGGTTGTTTATTTCATACCCGGTACCCGGGGCTGGCTTGTAAATATGCTCAGCTCAGAAAGCAAAGTTTATTGTTAGCAGGAAATCTGCCGCCTTTGTTAACCTCTGTTACCGGAGATGTCATTTTTCTCGGCTGAGCCCAGTCTATCGACTCGCCAGACGAGCCATATTTGGCGGAGTTAGCATTAACATTTACCGCAAGATGTGTGGAGTGCAGATTTGGACACAAATTGCCCCAAGGATGCGATGGTTTGCAAAATCGTTTCTGAAGAACAATTTGGAAAATATTAACAAGTTTAAATATCGTTCAGTAGGTACCTAATATGTAAATGGATTGAGCGTATCTACTTTGTAGCAGGATAGGCTATAAACTTTTTTATTCATAGTATTTACAATTAGTAGAACAGAGTTAGACATCTGGAGATCTTTGTACACGTTGAGAAGCCTCTTTAATAAACATCTAGGTATACTCTGACTTCTGACATTTCTTAATGTAAAGTTAAGTCACATTGAAGTCACACTAATCCGTAATAACTGTAATACCTAATAAGTCAGATTGAACTCTATCTCTTGTCGTCGCTCCTTTGAATGTTTGCTATTTCTTATTCTTATGTGCCTTTTTTGTTTTGGTCACTCCCTATTACTTGCAACGACATTTTACACTACACGGCTTGGTCGAAGCCGGCATAGAACATTCATGTTTATTTTTCCCATCAACAAGTCAATAACTTGCGCCAAAGGCGCCAATCTGTAATTCGACGCCATGGGAGTAAACTTCGCTTTACTTTGCTTCTCCATAAATAGAGTTGCTTCGTAGGTGGCATTTATGTACATGAATTATAACTAGGTGTATAGAATTCTATTTGTGGCCCTGGAAAAACCTTTCCCATATTTGATTCGGTCTAGATGACCTATTTGGATGTACGCCCGCCACGTATAGTCGGGGTGGTGCGTTATAAATGGTGGAGCCGACAGAAAAGCTTGATTTAACCGATTCTGAGTATCATTGGTTCACTAGAATGGAATGGTCGATTCAGTGAACACGATTGGGATACTGCCAATAGGTAAAGCCAAAGTATTGGTATCTATCTGGAAGTAATTATCTGACAGGATGACACCTACATCTTTTACTACCTCGGTTTTGTTGCGCGGTCTTTTGGTTTGTTTTTGAGACTTAACCTCAAATGTATTGTAAACGAAAATAAAAACTGAAACAGTTCTTCTTGTAAGGCGATTATAGTATCCAGAACTAAAGACGGTTTGTGACGAGTGTTCAATAATGTAGCCATAAATGATTGTGTAATACGTACATTTAGACCGTTTACACCGGAGACATTAAGATCTATTAGTTCTAATTGATTTACAACCTATAATTCCCCTGCCATGTCCTTGTTTACGCAATTCGCCTGCAATGTCTTTGTGAACGGAAACAACCAGTCCACCTAAAGCATTTCTACCTACCAGATGAATGAAGTGAATATACCAATTGCATTGGTCGCTGAACTCAGCCCTGCGATAATTAACATACTGTTCATTTGATTATGCAGGGCTCGTTGTTGTTTCTATTACACTAAGCCTTAAACAATGTTGGGAACTAACTAATTAAACAAGTTAGTGTATGTAGACAACTTTCCGACGGCATGGTTAAACATTTTTGGAGTTGCTCTTGCTAGTTTATGAGGTCAGATCAGTTTAGAGAAGCGCAAAGCTTTTGTCTTTAGGGTCGTTAAAAGCTCGTTGCAACAAAGAATGTTATATGTATAGAAGTTTTCATTTAATGTGTAAGTACTCAACGCAGGGGTCTTTATAATAATTATTTAAACTCAGGACTTAAATATCAGAGTCTGGTGTCTTGTTACACCATACTTGATAATAATACTTTTAGGCTTAAATTAGGTACATAGATATATTTTAAGGACCCATTTTAAGGGTTTTCGTAATAAGAGATCAATGTAAATTACGTACGTACCTACATTGGTACCTAAGTAAGTACCAAGTTAGATAAATAGCGATTATAATTACACTCAATATCAAGTGTCACTTCATATTTTTAAAACCGCGACGCAATAGCAAATGTCCGATCATTAAGTTATGTAAAGAGAAGCCTCAACTGTTGTCATAAATAATAGAATTGTAAATAACACAGAACATTTGCACTCGAAGACCTTGGTACTTCTTGTTATTTTAAACCAATTTAAACGACTTCAGAAAGACTCAGAAAAAATACCTGTAATTTGCAACACTCAGTCAACATGAAAATGAGTCCAGTTGACGGATGATTGATGAGTAGAATAAAAGAAGACGTGCCTCGTACTTCTCTATAACAGGTAGGTATTTGATTTTTGGAAACAACAGAGTTGTAATTAAATAGTAGGCTTATTTCATTTAAAAAAATCTTCAGAAAAACTAGGAAGAAATGTGCAACAGGGCACAGTGTTCCTCTTTGGTGTTGCAATAGAGAATGTGAGGTTTTTGTCAGCTCTTGCTTCAAACTTAAAGCATTCCAAAATTTTGCTCAACATACTGCTACTAAAACAAACTAAAAGCTAAAAGCCAAAAATAGTAGTAGTTAAGTTGTGGCGTTTTAAGAAAAATGACATTTATAAAATCTGCGTTAATTCCATTTTACATTGCCAAAACCGTTTTCGTAAATAGGAAATAGCCGTCGTGACCGAAGCAAATCAGCCGGGAACCTATGACCGAAGCCAGACTAATCTATGCGTGACCACGAGCACACGTGACAGAATCGATTCACGGTCTTCAATGTCAGCTTTGTTAAGTTGAAGTCACGTGCAGGGCAACTAAAAATAAAACTACGGATGCAATATTGATTCGATGTCCATACAGTCGATATCCTGACAAGGTATGTAAGTAGGTAGGTGATTAAGAGGCTACTAAGAATTCGAGGGGTCCGGGTTTGAATCCCATTAGAACACAATAACTTCGCTAAAAAATTATGTACACTTTATAAAATTTTATATCAATTGCTGTAATGGTGAAGGAAAACGTCGTGCGGTAACCTGTATGCCTGAGACTTCTCAAAGGCATGTAACTCCACCATCCAGCGTGGTGGACTCAGGACTATGTTCTTCTCATTATGAGAGAAGACTCGACCCTGCAGTGGGTCATTGATGCGTTACAGACAGAAAAAATCAATCACCAAATTTGGACGATGCTTAGTACATGAAGAGTTTATTATCTTGGATGGATTTTTATCTCTGGGGACCAAATTTAAAGGCCGCGCGGATGAAGTCGTAGCAAAAGCTAATACTTACTTAACAGTACAAAACATCATGTATGCGTTGAAACATTGAAAATGAGGTATTTGCGGCTTCAATAAAACTGTTATCAATCTATAATGGAAGAATAGAAGAAGCTGTGCCACAGCTGCTGTGGCTGTGGTCCGTTTACGTAACATGTAAACGAGTGACAAGTGTATTAAATATCAGATCAGGAGTTTCTTATTTATGTAGTTGATGTTCTAAGTACAAAACACAAATTATATTCTATTGCGTAATTTCTAGAATAAGTAAAGGTTATCTAAGTATACATGTATGGGTATGTATACATGGGTAATACTTAAATAACCTTTACAATAAATTATAGTAGTAATAACAGTAGGTACTCGTATTTGTATCAAAAATCGTAATGGTTAGGCTAAGCCTAATTAAGTTGAGCTAAAGTAGCCCAGGCTAATAATTGAACCGCAAATAAGAGGTATGGTTAGAAAAACCGGTACTTAATTAGGAAAGAATACGAAAATCAGACAATTTGGCTTTTGTTAACCTGTGATTCTTATAACAAGAGTACGAGAAGAGTACTAGCCTGAAACAAACTCCAATAGCACTAATTCTTAGTACTAAAAAGTTAGTTACTAAAAAGTGCGCCATCCTGATACAATAGGTACAAAGATAATTTCTTGTTTATTTACTGCAGCATGATACTGCATTATCCGATTTAGATTGCTCTATCTAGCTTGTGATATGGGATATTTTCAATATAGAAGTAACAATTGAGCGTTCAGGCCACCTGATTCCGATTCACGCCTCGCTTTCCAAATACATAGGTAGTATAGGTACGCAAGATATTTCCTGAAATCTCAAACATATTATAAACGAATGTGACGCTACTCCTCCGGCTAAAAATGTTCTACTCTTATTTGATTCCCCGCCAACATCTTTCCTTCCTTTCAGCCTTTCGTGATGCCGGATATGGGCATTGGGCAACTCCTAAACGACATCACTCCCCTCGGTTACTAACTCAAACTACTAAGTAACTAATTACTTTCCCATATCAGCTAGGATTTATTCATGGCTCGACTAGTCATCACATACATTGCCATATAGACTAAAGAATGTCTTTCTTGGAGTACATTATGTCACCGCCATCCATCACTATAAAGTGCATTCCCGAGGTGCTTATTCAGATGTTATTTGAACTGGTATCCCATTAAAAGATCAAAGCGGATCGCCACGGGCCAGGCAGTCACTAGACCGAGAAATAAAGGCATTCGCTGAGCAAGAACTGGTCTCTAGGAGCACTAGATTTCTCCCATAATAGGTCTCAAGTTTCAGGTGGAAAAGATATGTTTTACTGCGACTTTACTAGAGGAATATGACTGAATAAACTAAAATTTTATGTCTGATTTTGTTTCTTTTCGTTGTCTTAAAAAACTCTGTGAAGAAAATTTTATATTACCTAAGCTTTATTACATTAGGTACATACTTCACATATTTCAGAAAACTGAATAATTCACTTCATCCCGTGGTACACTTGGGCTGCATGTGAAACCATGATGTACAAATAATAATTATAAGTGTTAACTTTAATAGATCTTTGAAAAAATCATTCATTCATCAACTACTCAATATTTTGAAATCAACTTCTGGACGTAAACTGCTGTAGTGCTGTAATCGACGCCTCTTTGCAGACTATCAAGCTTCTCGATGTCTTCAAATTATCGTGCCAATTTATTATTGATGCCAAGAATAGCCTTCTTTTGACAATTCTGTCCCTTTTTTAGTTTAGCTTAAATACAAATATTTGTAGAAGAATTAACATCAGCTGCAGTAACGGCCACACCAAAGAGACTGTCCTCGACAGTTCTCGAATCTCGATTGTTTTTGGTCCTTACGCTTTGAAGATGCTGAAAGTACAACTGAGAATTTTAAAATTAAACTCGGTATGAAGATAACTGTTGTATCAATTGCATTGTATTTAAATAATCTTGACGCCGACAGTTTAATCGTCTCATGGACACGTACATTATCTGTGTGCTTCATGCCTTTATTATTTACGTCCGTGCATATCGGAAGACGTATGTAGGTCGTGTATTATCGAAATGAGCAATAATCGTCGTGACGTAGTAAGAAGTACAATGCGATGATGTAGGTATCTATCAATAAAGACTGGGAAGTAGTCTAGTACTTGCTCATTATTTCAGGATGAACACGCAAGATATTGATGTCTGTTGCGCTGTGAGTCAACTTTTCAGAGTTAATTAGATGCTGTCGAGTTGAAAGAATAGACACTCGGAAACTAGTGAGCCGTCTTTGTGTGATGAGGATGTAGAAGTAAAGTACTTTTGGAGTCTTGAGTTGAAGTTACAAATACTGGATGACTGCTTCTGTCCATGAAACAAATATTAACTGATAGAATTGGATTATATACAATTAAAAAAGGAGTTTTATAACGGACCCTTTTATGTTTATGGTAACCCTTTTCTTTTCTTTTTGTAAGCAGATGAAGCCATAGCAATCAGCAGCATATGAGCAATAGTAGTGAGGGTGTTCGCAGACGTGTGGCTATACTTCGCAATGACCGATGATGATGAAGACATCACCACCAACTGTGACGACTAGAGCGCCACCTTTAATCAAAATAAAAATATGTACGTGCAGTCTTGCATGTTACACGTAATACACGGGATAATAAAGATGATTTCTTCGTTTTACTAACCATAAAAACAGGCAGATTTCCATAGATATTGTACCCACTTAATCTTTGCTCGTGCATAACAAAACTACATGTTGCAAGCATGCAAGGCTTGGCTTTATGAGTCAAGAAAGGAAAATAAAACACTATTCTCTCTGAATTCTCTCTTAAGCACCTTGTGTTGTTACTTGACAGTTTTTCTTTATTTTACTCCGACATGAAGCCTCTTTATATTCCCCTTCAGTATAATTTAAATGAATATCTACAAAGGAGGAATAAATCAAATGAAAATTGAAAAATATCTAGTGTTTTCTTCATGGGAACACCAAAATCAATTCACCTATTAATGATAAAAATTTAACGTTTTTTAAATAAGTACCTAAGTTAAAATAATAATCTTGTTGTGTTTGTGTTTTATTGTTAGAATTACATTTGTAACAGTTTACTGTTTTCTTGGCAATACTCTTGTTAACTTTTATTTTTATATAATAATTATATAAAACACTACATACGTTAGTCATTTTTTCGACAGCATTTAGTAGGTAGTTAATCTGTGAACGAGACTTGATATTCGTCTTAGCAAAAATTACATCACGATTTTACGAATGTTTATAACACTTTCTGAATCAGAAATAGCAAAAAGAGGAGCTCTTACTGCCCGTTTACATGAACAGTAAACGTTTAAACACGAGTCAGTGGAAGACAATGCTGTGTATAAACTTCGTGTTTGGAAACAGCAATAACAAACGGTCTCGCGTACTGGATGACGTTTGTAAGCGCGGTATCCGTGTTGTCAGTTATTATTTTACTTTTTCAGGATTTCTGCAAAATCTAAAACCAATGTGCTAATAGTAAAATCTGCGTCGAAATGTGGAAAGTATTATACTTAAAACTATAATCGCAAAAACATCGATAAAAAAATCAAATCATTTTAATTGACAGCCAAGTATGAATGATGGCTTTATTATTTATTTTTTCATTATTGATTTACAATCCCAATTTTGTCAGATTACCTGGCTACCCCAGTTTACCCATGTAAATTGTGGTATAACTGAAATAACATATCTTCCCGTATGTAAAATGAGATTAACACCAGGGTTTGATATAAAATAAATATGCATTTATAAAGCATTGATTTGAAATTGTTTAGGAGTCACGTTTTCAAAATAAATTTAAGCAAAGCAACCATAGGGTTCTTTCCGATCCCTCTTCCCTCTCCGATGTTTTATCAAAAAGATTTATCGCATCGAATATAGTTAAAATAAGATCGTGATATGGCCTTTTAAATGTCCTATAGGTACCTACTGCCTATCCACTTGCATAATTTTTATATTAATTGTAGGTATATAGTATATAATAGTATTTATACATAATAATATTAAAAACATTTTGATATGTTTTTAACATTGGTATGCAATAACGGACACGGGCTTACTTCCCAATTCCTGTTCCCATTTCCTTTTAAGTCCTGCCTCATTAGTGATTTCGCGCTCGTTTAAAATTATATCCGGACGATATTTTGCAATGTGTAAGAAATAATTACACTAAAGCGTGCAACGATTATAATTTTTTGCGTGTACAAATGCCCTAGAATTTATGCAAATACTCAACTTTTACTGCTCTCATATTTTTCACCCTTGATCTTTTGCATTTAGGCGTACGGGTATACCTGACGTGACCATGCTTCTCATTTTGAGTGAGACCGTCTTATTCAGCTAATCCTACCCGGTTACCTCACGATCTATTCAAGGATGTAAAAGGGTTCCTTTGTGTAAAATACATATTTTTGGAAACGAAGCGTATTTTTCTTGAAATTGACGATATGATAAGGTACTTAACTTACGATAAGCTTCACGCGTGAAGTATTCCACTTGCATTTTTGAGCTTAAAAGTGCTGATAAATGAGTCATCATAATGGATTTTATTGTAAAATTATGTAGGACATTTTTTTTTCTCCCAATGTTATGATACAGTAGTGATTCACTTTGTACGCTTGTAACGAGGAAAACAAATAAAAAGTTCTGAAAATTTGTCCCGTTTTTGGGTTTTTAAAAAATGGTCAGTTTACCTGAGGTGATTATGCGACGTCACGTATGTACTTTGCAAGTCATATTGCGAATCTAAAGGACCTCCGTGGAAATATGAAATATGTGAGCATTTTGTGATTAAAACGCTTTATGAAACTCAAACGTTACTTTCTGAGTATAAACTTCCTTGTACCTATGTTATTTTTAGTAGATGTTAAAAACTTCGTCTGAGAAGGCAACCGCCGTCCTTACCTGTAATGTGTAATCCGTCGTTAGGGAGGTGTGCTGGGAAGAGTTTTATAACCAGACTAGACACGTCTACTTTAGTTCTCAAGAATAATTTAGCATTCACTTCAATTTTATTTAAAACTGCAATACGGTGTTATTTAATGTTGGTTGTGGCTGTCTATTGACTAACTAAGCGTCATTATATAAATAACAAAGAGAAAATTCTTCACAATTCAAAAATTATAAACTTTTTAAGAATGCACCAAGTGGTGTTGATAACGGTCAAAATTATTATTATTCCTCCGACTCTTGATTCAATCTTATTTATTTTTATCCGAATGTTAATTTGCGGACGATTCTTTTAATGTTTAATTAAAGTGCAAGTATTCTTGTGGGTCAGCTGATCAAAGATAACGGTCTGCGATTCTTTGTTTTGTTTAAAATGTTTTATCTTTATGTTTATCAATCCTTCGTATACTTTCCACCAAATACATTTCAAGATAATGTCTGATTGCGCGTTGAAATGTTTACTTATTAGCATGTTCTTGAATTATTAAAATATTTAAAAAAAAATTTGGTTATGGAGCTCCTTTAAAGGAGCAATTATTTTTATTATTTTATCAATACTTAAATACATTTGAATCTTCAGGTTAGATAAAGACTTATTAAAAAATGAACGCGTAAAAACTAGAAATAAAATTAATGTTTCATCATTGTTAAGGATAAACTAACAGAAAAGTTAGTATTAAAGATTTCTATTGAAAAGTGCCACTGTCTTTATTTTTCAAAACTCGAAATTACATTGATATTTAAATTTCTTTGCCGTTACTACGTACTTTTAACCTATGGTATAAAGATATCTAAATAAACCAAAGTTTAGTTAGTTATTCGTTTTATAAACTACTTACGTTCTCTTAACAGACTGCGTATCCATCCATTCTCCACAAGAGGGTGTTAAACACAAAATCCCACAACGCCCTTTACTACAATATTCTATTATCAAGTGGTATTGAAATAGTCTTATGTCACTATTGCTATTACAGTTTAAATGGTCGTAAAATGTTACCATAACATAAAATGGTTCACGTCAAGTCATAAACTTGCCCTAATCTCGCTAAGCAATAAAGGCGCGTGCATAAAGAAATAATCTACCAAAAGGATCTATTTAACTGGATTGTCTGAACCTCTTACCATTTAAAAGACACTCATTTATCTTACATTTTCTTCTGTTACATAATAATAAGTTTCCAATCGGACGTGATTTTTGAAAAAGTTTTGTATATGTATTAAGTTCTTGTTTCATTTTTTTTTAAATGTCAGTTATGTGTAGATACTAAGTTATATTATTACATATTTATAATTGTTTTACTTGTTTTAAAAGGGTAGGTAATTGAACTCGCCTCTGTCCTTATGAAATTATCACTGCTAATTGTTTTAATTTATACATTAGGTATATTTCGGGAATCTCATCCGTTGTTTTATTGTCATATTTAATTTCATAAATCATATTTCGTGAATCTCACCCGAAAATCAAGAGAGAAAACAATCATGTGTTTAAAGACTTATTTACAATAAAATTACAATGCGCTAATGCTGGCTGAGTAAAGAAAAAGTGTAAAATCCGAATCAAAGAGAGTCCGTGAAGTTCTTCTCTTCTGTCGTACTTCCTAACAATGTAAACGAGTCTTTACATTACAGAATGTCGAAGTCGAATTATAGGTCAGTTCAAATTAGGTCTTCCGTCGGAAATGTGACGGAGGCGCCGACGCGGCCAACCTCGGAGGCGCCGCAGAACACGGACAGATAAAGGGATGTATTGTTTTATAGACAGACAACTAATGGAAAAACTGTTTTGGTAACCGAAATGCCTCGTGCTTTACGTGCATTATTTCATAACACAATCGCCCGATTGTTTGAAATTGGTCTCTTGATATTTTTTGATTTATTCGACCTTCACTTTCAGGTGTCGTTGTTAAGACCAATTGGGGTTAAATAAGGTATTTAAAATTTTACGATAGATAAAATACAACTCTGAATTCGAGAAAATTGACCTAACGGGTTGGTATCCTATAGCTACTGTACCTAGGATATCTTTCAGCATATTATTTACTAAAGGCAAACGGTGACTTTTACGCCCAACCGTTTGTGAAAATCATAAACATAACATATTATACTTACCTACAAAAAAAATATATATATACCTACTATAATAAGTGTTCAGCATTCAGAATGTGCTTTTTATTTTCCTTACGGAACGCAGGAAAGTTTCAAGATGAAAACGGTACGGCATTCAACTCGAAGGAAATGTACCGAGGTGTTTATAGCTGTCTGCGAAGTTGTTAATGCGAACCGAACAACCAGTATTCAATGGTAGAGTTTCGAATGATTTTAATGGTGAATTCGAACGCTGTTGAGTTTTTAGTGAATTTAATTGATTCCTTGAATTAAATTTGTTTTGAATTATTAATAATTTACTTATTCAATGTTTCTCAGAACTTTTTGAGTAAGCAATTATTCCTGTTATATTTTTCCTTTTTTCAGTAAGGAAGGATCAACAATTTAAATCAACAATTTAAGTCAACATCAAACCGACCAATAAAAATTGTGCTCACGACTCGTGCCGGTCACGACAATGTCTGTACAATTTTGAGTAGGTACTTTGATTAAACCAAAAAGAACTTTAAGCCATTTTTAAGACACATACAAAACTCTAAACATTCGTAACTCCAATGGTGATTACTTCGAACCTTCGTCGACGTGATAACACTACTAGGACTGTATCTAGGACTGAGGTGACAAAGGCAAGCAAAGGTAGTAGGTAGCGTTAGGTACTTAGCTAGTAGATACCGCAGAACAAAGCAACGGATGGAAATGGGACACGTCGGGCTTTAAGCAGTGATTAGCGGAGCTCCTCTGCTTTCTGGCGCTCGTATTGTCACAATGGAACAGTTTTAATGCACATTCACCATTGTGTATTGTCAATTATGAAGTTACTGGGAATACTAAAAATATTCTAAACATCGAAAAGCAAACCAGAGTCGTCACTCATCCCTGCAACTTGAATTTTGGTAGAGCTATACAAAATGTTTCTACCCCTGGCTTCTCCAACAAATAGACAGGCTACGGCTGGGTACCTATCAGCTCAGCAGGCTTATGACAGAACTTATAGATTTTTTTGACAAGTATTTTGCTCATCTATCCTTCCATCATACTGAACACACGTTCCCTTTGCGCTCAACTGGTATTCTGGATCCACCTGCTTCAACGTGTCTCCTTCAAACCATCCGTCGTTGAACCTCTATAGTAGGTATAAGGTTTGAAAGATTTGGTCGCCATAACTGTAGTCGCTTACTCGCCATACCTACGGGCAAGATTCTTTGTGCTTCCTCGTTAAATCAAACTTTTGTTATTCGTAGAATTAAGTCCATTTTTATTTTAATACATAAACAAAATAGGCCGTCAAATCATTTTAGCTCGCCCAGTATTGCTCTGATAATAATTTAATAGAATATAATAAATCAATTAGACTGGAGGATTCACAGACGTGCTTCGTCTGTAGCCGAAATGAAAATAAATGTAGGTACGTGCCACAATCCTTTGATACAAATTGTATAGTAAACCGGAGTTAAACGCCTTATCACGGCGGTAGTTGCTCGACAAACTTATTTTACTCCATTGATATGTCTTTTAACACAGGAATAAGGGCTATATTACTAGAGTGTGGGGTTGGTCTTTTCATGGTCTTCTCGTCGTATAATGTGAGGTCATTCGCTCTCCTATCCCGCGCCAGGGACTAGCCGTTTTCACCTCAGGTACAAAGTTTATTATTCATGAGAATAATAATGAGAATGAATAAAAAAGTGCATTCATTTCGAAATATGTATGAACAAACAGCATGTAGGGGCTAAACTAGTACTTAACTACTTAATGCTCTTTTGTTATTAGTGTTATTACATTATGTTGTTATTTATATTTCATTTACCAAATGATTTAACCCTTGTACAGCGTCCAGTGTTATAGATAGCTTTTCAATAGCAATTATATAGGTCCTATTATATTCATATAAATGTAAGTCTGTTAACATCAAGATACTTTTGGAATAAACTTTATTACAGGTACATATCTCATACAAAACCTTAAGGCTTATTACCTATAATGGTATAATAGAGATTAGAGATACGACAAATCATAATTTAAAGATGAGATGATGGTAAAATGTAATGTACCAACGTGTTTCTGTACAGAGCCACAGAATGAAATGAGATGGAAAAAGCTAAACATTTAATTTGGTTAGAAGCTGCGTGCCATTACGTTACGGCGTACAAAACATTTCTCGAAACGAAGAGAGAATCGGGTTGTCAAAGCTTGTTTGCTGATAATATTTCAAAAAGGGCGCGCGGCATATTTCAACAAAAACCAGTCTCTTTAAGTCGGATTGCTGACATAGCTTCGAATATAACACTTAATTACATAGATAAGTCACGTAGGGCGATTCGCGGAACAGGAAAAGAAGGTAAATTTAAGTAAATATCACTATCTTCCTACTATCTCTATGTAAACTACTCTTGAACGCCCGTGGAAGTGGAAGTCTTACAAAAGTAATTTGCTTTGCGTAAGAGATAACGGGCTACTTCTGTCCACTGACATTGAACGTCAGATACCCGGAGGCCATAAAACACTCGGTAACAATTTGCCACGCTTTTTTACATAACTCGATAAAAAATCAACTCTCCATTTCGGCAGACTCAGACTCACTCGTTTTTTGTGATCACGAGACAGCTGGTTTTCCAGCAAAAATGAATTTTGCCCATAGCTAGATTTTTTTGGATGGATTCAAAAAGATGCTCGCGGTTTCGTCAACAAAATATAATATCCCATTTATGTTAATTCAAAATACAAAATTTCAGCGTACCCCATATTATAAATAACCTTTTATCCTGATTGAGTAATAAACATCCAAATATTCAGACCATCCCATTTACTAGACCGTGTAAGATGCTACTTAAGAGACAAATTGAAGTCTCAAGAGACTTCACATTAACGTCAGGGTAGACAACCTCGTTCTCCCTAAACGGGTCGTTTGACTTGTGAAAACAGTGCATAGGTACTGAAATATTAAAGCATTGTACGCTTAGCGCCAAACTGGCTAACGCGCTCGTCACACGGGTTCTCGACAAAGGCCCGGATGTTCGCATCGCCACCGCATCTAGGTGTTTCGCCGCGCGTATCCGGGCGAGCTATTGTGTTACAAATGTAAAGCTGTGGTTTCTACCGATAGCGGTGCCGTCATTGAGAGGTATATTGCGTTGAATGACGGATTAAAAAGTTCTCTTCATGTTAAAGTCATGCCAATTAAATTCCAAAGTGTTTTAAGCAATAGTGGCACCGCCCTTTGCAAGCCAGACGTTTCTACGGAGTTAGAGATTTCGAACGATTTTTAAGATTTTTAAGTGAAGATCAATTTTCTTCTGTTGACATGCGCTTTGGGACTATGGGTTCTGTTTTCCGTAAAAACATCAACACAGCCATCGGAAAACATTCCCCTTGCCGTCAACACCGTCTTTTAGCGTACCTACGTCATTTTGATAACGGCACCGCCATCGGAGGAAAATCTTATTCTGCGTGCTTGTACCGCCCGTTGACAGCCGCATACATTGCTCGCTGCCTTCGTGATATTTCCCACCCGTAACTTCTAGATACGTAATGAAAATATAAGTAGAATTTCTCTATAGCGAGTTACATAATGAAGCACGCACGAACGGAAAGAGGTCGCCGCGTATCAAAGTACCGAGTATCGGATTTTCTTCTACTGCGAAAACTTCAAAGCGTGAACATAACTGCGTTTTGAGCAACTTTTTAACCAGCCGGCTATGATTGATCGCGTGACTCACAGTAATTAGTGTATAATTAACTGCAGCTAATTATCATCAATACCGAGACTGGGAACGTTTGTTGAATTAACGGTAAACATCTTGATTATTCAAAGGGTGCCAATGACTTCCGATTTGATGAAATAATGAAAATGCAATTTTACTGGATACATAAACGTTGTTGTAGGTACGTTGATAGTAAAATTATGAGGAACGTGGGCCTACCTATAGATACCACTGTGTGGTGATGATTTTATGGGTTACTAAAGTTAGTGCTCCGAAACTTAAATACATAATTATTTGTTGCTGCTTCGCCGCCATTCATTCACCACATGTTGTTCGCTTCTTAATAAAAAGCTGACAGTGTATTTATTTATTTGCAGTTGTAGTGGACGTGGACGATCGGCCGGTCTGCGTGGAAATCTGTGATACTGCTGGACAGGTGAGCATCAACTTTGGTATTTACAATTTACTAATTTAACAGGTGGTAGGGCTATGTGCTATGTCAATCGCCCCGTAGAATAATTATCGTCATAGTGAATAGGTACTTCTGTTTTTAAATAATTTATCTGTAGGTATGTAAAACAACAAAGAGTTGTTTATCTTCTTTCTTCATCAGTCAGACGGCACAATAAAGTCAAAGTGCATCTTACGGCAGATGCAACGTGTACAAACTCAGGCTACGTTTCTCATTTAGGGACCATACCAGTTACCATCGTCGGTTCTTAACAGTAAATCTGCTCGAGGGTACTCAAATATCGTACCAATCGTTTAATTTTATGAAAGACCAAAGGGGTCAAAGTCATGTTCAAAGATTTCGTTGCGTACATAGATATGATACACGTAAAGGTCATTTAGGACGTGTCAAACGTATCGATAGCTAAGTATTCAACTGACACAGTGCGGGTACTCAAACCACCTATATAATAGGCCCGCATATCCTATGCTATCGTAGCTTGCATATTTCGTATGGCAATCTAGTAGGTGTAGTTAGACAATCTAACGGAGTTCGGAGTGCCGGTATAATTGGTGACGAAGTGGACGGAATATAGGTCAGCGTCAGCGGAGGCTTTATTTCTGCCCGAGATTGCAGTAAACAAGCACTTTTTGCTTCGGGATTAACAATGCAATGGAAAGAAAGAATTTTTTAATTAAAAAGCGAGCTACGGCTCCGGTTATGGAAAAATGAAGTATTGTAAGTACTCCTACTAACTAACTGCGTTATAAATATGAATGAAGCTCAATTCGACTCATTGTGATGTTCGGGACGAAAGATAGATAAATAATAAGTAGAACGTTTACGGGAACTGATGAATGTAGGCTAACCGTGTTAAGATGTTTTTTGATTAAGACGACTTTATGGTTTCATCTGAATGGTCTGATGAAATGATGGTGAATGATATTTTTGAGCTATGGACAATTATTTTATTGAATGTAGTGTTGTATCATGTATACCCATGCATACAACATCTACTTATTCTCTTTTCTTTTTAGTACTTATTGTGGATGTCCTTACTATGACTTATGAGGAAGTTTATTTGTCGTACAGGTGGTAGGTATAGGTTCTGTAGTGGCCGTATTCACGCTTCAACGGTTGAATAGCCATCAAGAGCTTCAGCAAATAACAATACTTAATGCCGCACTTGGAACAATAAACCCCAGAACAATGAAATGCGTCAATACGTCAATATGAATATACATGATACGAGTAGGTACCTACCCACTTTTGACCGCGTATTCGTCCGCGTGGAGTTTAGAATTTGGTCTAGAAAAGGATAAAAAAGGAATCTTATATTTTAGCTGCGTTATAAACTAATAAAATATCATAAGAAGTAATAAACATTATAAGAATAATAATTATACGATCTGATCCAGGAGAACTTTGTAGGTATTGAGGTAAGCTTCATTCGCGTCGTCTCGCGTTTAGACGTCTGTAATTGAATTGATGGTTTTATCTTATATTTTTTTCACGGCGATCTCTCGGTAACATAAGAACGTACTAAGTGGGAAACCGTAGAACAGACTGTTCTTACTTCGAATTGTGTCAAGGTAAACAGTCATCTTGGTAAGCTTGTCTTCACCGGACCCCTAGAATTACAACCGAATAATTCGGCCAAATATCCGGTTCGGTAAAGGTTGAACCGAGTAATATTCGATATTCGATGAAACCACTATTCGGCGCATCTCTACTCACAATCATTTCAAAGTAAACATAATGTAAGGCTGCGTTCACCTGCTTCCGACTGTTTTTCTTCGTGAATTGAAAAGTTTTGCGTTCACAGGAACCGAGCACGTGCAGTGGTGCAGTTGTCATTGTGCGACCTGTGTGCGATCAACATTGCATCCCCGTTTTTTCATGTTTATTGCGCCTGCATCTTGCCGGATTCCCACAGTTTCTCTACCTGCTCAACTTACAATGGACTGATTACTGTTCGGTTGTACGAAGTGTCATGCTTTCAACTTTATGCTCGGGAACGATTTGTTGCGTAGTCTTCCTAGGTACTTTTAGGCAAAATGTCAAGATCGAATGTTAGGATATCAAAAATGGGACATCTAAAATTAGCGTCTCTATATGTTTCCGCCACTTCTATTCTGGCCGGAACTACCGTTATTATCACTTTTAGTGATAGATCCATAAATATTTTTCCCAAGTGTTAGGGGAATTTTTTACTTTGGTGTCTCTTAATCATTTGATTATTAGGCAATATTAATAACATTTAGGTACACGTTTTGTTCATATCAGGATACACATATTTGGATACACAAGCAACAGCAAAGTTATAATGTATAGGTACCTCGGGTAATCGTAATTGGTGAATGAGATTAGGTAAGTATATTTCTTTTGCGGTTAGACGTTTGGTTTAATTGGTTATCGCTCCCAAGTTGTCTGAGAAAAATAGATACGAATGAATAAACTTGGTTTGCTATTAATGTATTTATATATAGGTTTCATTTTCAGTATTACAGTCAATCAAAGACTTTAAATGGACCAAAAGAACCGACAGTGGCCATATCACCCAAGATAGTATTAATGGAGGTGAAGATAGCTTGCATAACTCTATGTTACTGAAATATTCTTGAAAAATAAATATAATTATAATTAGGAATATACTCAGTTTTTTCCTCGTTATTTTTAA
This sequence comes from Erynnis tages, assembly GCA_905147235.1. Lineage (NCBI taxonomy): Eukaryota > Metazoa > Arthropoda > Insecta > Lepidoptera > Hesperiidae > Erynnis > Erynnis tages. The sequence goes on from LR990076.1 coordinate 2,996,329, forward strand.
AGCAATTTTCACTTTTCCGTTTGCACCGCCATAAAATGACGTAACCTACCGGTATATCTTTGAAATTCACAAGAAATGATCGACGTTTCCGTTATGACAAGTGTTTTTAGGTGATTCACGCAAGTAGGTAAGTAAGTACTCAAAAATAATAATATCCGTTTAATATCAGTAAATAAATGGAAAATCAGAGACAGATTATTAAATTACGCGAGTAAAGAAAAAGAACCTCGAATCATCAAACTGTTTAAATTAAAACCGTGAGAACGATAGAGACGTATTAATTCACTAACTTTTTTTGTTTTACAAAGGTAATAAAAATAATATTCTTTCATCGTATTTCGACATGCTTGACTGTTGGTGACACACGCTATGTTCTTACACAACTATATAATTACATTGTAGACGCTAACAATTAGCTACCACTCTCTATGCAATAATAATTTTCTGTAGACATCTCTCTTCCTTATTAACATGACGCTTAACATTATGAATTTGACCTAAAGAGAGCTAAAAGTATCCTATAATATCTACGTTAATTCAAGTTGTAATCTATCTGTGTACCAAATTTCATCCAAATCTGTCCATTTTGGCGCCACAGAGTTGGTAACAACAAACATCCATCCATCCTCGCAAACTTTCCCATTTACATTAGAAGTAGTTACCAACATAACTTTAATAGTGGGAAAATTGGCTAAGGTTTATAAACTTATATTTCCATTTACATATACTTACATAAAACATATTCAAGCGTAGACCAAGCTTTACTTTGTTGACGTATTCATGCTTATGATCGCCACAGTCTATCGCAACCACGGTGAAAATTACATCTTGCAATTTCATTGCACATAAAGGTGGAAAAATTGCATACAGCAGGTTAAAGCAGTTGAGCAACAATAAACAAATTAATTCAAATTATTGATCTCGGGGTAGTAAATTAAAGTTGTAAGTACAGAAGATACTTCTACAAATTAGGTACCTGATTTTTGGCCTAATTTGTAAAATGTTATAATTTCATTAATCATTAAATTAAAGTAAACACAGAACGATTAAAACGACACAGTGCCTGACATGCCCAACATAACGGTAACTGAGAAACACAGAATTAGGACTGCTTCCAAATTCGGTGTTCGATTTCCGCCACTTCATTGCGTAGCACGTTGAACGCACTTGACTGACTTCATTGCCAACTAAACTACTTTTTTGTGACCACAAACTGATTGCCTGTCTGAAGCGATTAGAGGTTTCTTGATCGGATACCGACGGCAATACATTCCGGACCAATCATTTGCCTTATAAGGTTCTGTCATATTGCAGGTGTTGGCACTTTTTTATCAGAGTGCACGAGTAGGTACCTATGTTAAGACTAAGTGTGCTCACGGTTTTGGTCGCGTGGAATTCAGAATGATCTAGGTAATAAAACTAACTCTATACAAGGGGTGTGCTTATTTGCGCAAAAACCTAACCGTGCTTATAGTTATTTCATATCATAACAAAGCATATATTTATTTTTATAATTTTATTTAGATATATTCACAGACTTTTCGTTTGCGAAAGCAATTTTTTTCAAATACCATGGTAACTAAACAACCTTTAATAGGCTTGTAACCATACCTACCTATGACTTACTTATAAAGTCCTTACCCAATTCCTCTGTTGTCAAATTAGTAGTTGAAATTGGTAGTTAGAATAACAAAATAATGTCTTGGCAACCACGCCGTCACAAGAAATTGCCCGCTTTACGGCGGATTACGACGGCGGGTATCGACTTTAGCCATCGAACCGAAATGGCAATTCAATTGTTAATGGTAACCGTTCACTTTCACCCATGCGAACGTGCCTGCTTCGAGTTAACAGTGTCACTGTTAACTCGCTCTCTGCGTAATTCGCACTGTTCAATCATATCCTAGTACCAATATACTTGTAATAATAATATCCAGTCCGTCCAGTAGGTCTAAATTTATTTTGGAATTTTAAGTTATTAATTTTTGTATTATACGTATAAGACGCACGTTGGAGTAGAAAATTATGTTCCAATTACGAGCGGACGTTTTTCCGTACCCACACCAGTATAAACATAATTATGCAACACACACAACGCTTAAGAAAGAGTAAGACTATAATACTGAAAGACGAACTACTAACAGACTTTTATAGAGACCCACCCCTGGTTATACTTAGGATGGTCATTATTGGTCATAAAGAATCATTTATTGTTTAACTGAGATTTTTTTTGTGAAATTGAGAATTCACTTATTTTAAGTCTTAAAATTTTCATGTATCATTCCAGGACTCGATGTCGGAGCTACGCGAGCTATGCTACCCTGGTACCGACGTGCTGATGCTGTGCTTTTCAGTCGTGCGACCGGAGACTTTTCGATCGGTCGCGGAGCGGTGGACGCGCGCGGTCGGCGGTGTGAACGCGCCCTTAGTTCTAGTTGGCACGCAGAGCGACCTAGCGCTGGATGGACGTGTGTTACAAACTTTGAGAGTGAGTCGTTTTTTTAATCATCCATATGACACTGGTATATCATAACATACATACTGGGTAACCGGGGTGAGCGATAGTTGCAACACGATGGGTACTGCTTGCTAAACGAACGACCCATTCTATGAAAGTATAATAAGTGCCAAGCACGTCTTTCTTCGAACATTTAAGCACAATGTAATTTGATTGTAGAAAATAAATAATTGATCTTCAGTTTGCCACTGATAATCATTTCAGACAGCCATATTAATTCATTGCTATTTTCAGATTAATTCCAAAAACAACTTTAGTTCAGTTGTTCAAAAACCTCCAACATGAAGCTTGATGTTACCTATTTTATTAAGAGAGATCTACCTCGTTGTAAGATGAATGTCTTGCTTGAAAAGGCCACATGTCTCAGCGGTCTGCGGTTTAATCATTCTCATAATATTTTCAAAGAATATCTTGCATACAAGGCGATATTAAATAGAATAATAATAAATGTCTAGAATTGCAGTCGTAAAAAGGTTTACATTATATGAATTGACATACTTAAATAATAGTAATATAGGTGAAGTTGATATCATTTTGAACAACGTGTGATGTCCGTATTACAAATATCAAGGTATAAAAAAAACATGGTTTATATTCGTATAATATAATATCGCATTTGTAGGCATTTGCCTGCTATTGCTATGTAAATGCCTATTATTTTCCTAAAAGTAGGCAAAACTTTGATCGGAATACCAATAAACAATTAAGTAATTATAATTCTAACTTAGACTTAGATAAACATAGAATTTGTAATTCCTATAATTTTGAAGAAAATATTTTCTGTAGAATTTATAAATTTTGGCATGATTTTTTAAATTTATAATAAAAATATATTATTGTCTATGATTTCAGTCACGAGGAGAGCATCCGGTCACAGAAGTAGAAGCGCGTGCCCTGGCAGCTAAGGTCAACGCGACGTACGTGGAAACCTCCGCCAAGACGAGGAAGCAACTCAAAGACGCCTTCGACGCAGCCATCCTCGCCGGCCTGCCAGTCATACACTCCAAGAGGCCGCTCTGGAAGAAACTGCTATGTCTAAGCTAGGATATAACCATCGGCTTCTCTCTTCTACAAGTGCGTCTTAACCTATAGTGCAGGGGGGTGCAGTGCAAAATTTGACCGAACATTTCTATACAAGAGGGCGCCAGGGTATTTGCACCCGGGCGCTACATGGGCTAGAGACGCCTCTCCTCTTCTGCATTGGTCCACGGCTGAACATAGGCCTCTTCCAAGGCGCGCCGCTGAGTCCGATCTTCGGTTCTTCTCATCCAGTTGCTTCCCGCCGCTCGGCGCAGATAGTCGCTCATTCTAGGGCAAGCATCGGATCATTTTAGACTATGCCTCTGGCTATAACCTATCTTTAGGACTCATTCTAGGTTAATTCGATGAATCATGATAATTTGTCTTATCAACAATTTTATCATTGGTCATCGGAAATACAGACAATACATTTTAATTATAATTGTGATCGTGTAAATGTTTATAAATATCAATAACAAAATAACCATTTCCTTGTTCCCTATTCATTCATTCATTCAGGTGAAAAAGTGAGCACTATTGGTACGGTTAGGTACCGTGAGTGTGAATTTGCGATGGGATATAGACACTAAAATTTTAATTTTTTATGATTTTATTATAAAATTGTAATCAGAAAATCCATGTTGCGTTGATTTAATCTCTTAAATCGATAAGTGAACCTCATAGGGGCGAAATATTTTATCAATGTTGCCAAACGTTTGACTATAAGACAATGAAATTATATTTGTACTGCTGATAAATACAATAGATTTACGACTGCTACAGCCAACTAATAACTTCGCCTTAAGAATGCCCAAAGTTTAGAATAGTAGATAATACACAATTACTACTTTTTCTAGATGTGCCTTATTATCAATTACTAGAGACAGTAGTTATGTACTTTAGGTAATTTAATGCTGTATAAATTTGTTAACAATTATTTGTTTCCATTAAGTTTAAGTTTAAATAAATAAATGTTTATACGTGTGAAACCCATGTGAAACCATGGTATTAAATGACGATTAAAAGATGACTGACGAATACGAAAATATGAAGAATAGATAATATTATCGAAGTAGTTTATGTAATGTTCTGTGTTTGTCACGAATTAATTATAAAAATCGATTATTAGTTTTCTCCCCAACATTTCAATATAACATCTATTAAGATCTAATAAGAATATTTTACAATCTATATTCTTACAATCTACAAAATATATATATACAAATTATATGAAATAATTTAAATATGCCTTCTTGATTGGTGTGTTTACTAGCAAAATGTTTTTGACAATTTTAATGGACGTATTTTATAAATTTCTTGTTAGAAACAGGCAGTATGAGTATGAGTTCTTATTAATAAAATCGGACGCCTATGCAATCGTCAAAACTTTGGTTTTTAGTGACAGAGCACAATTTTAAATGTTATCACTGTTAGTTTAATGTTTTGTACAGTTAATTGTAATGTTATATTGTTATTTGAGGTGTATATAATATGAACAGGTTGTTTGATACTCAACACGAACTGATAATTATATTTTATTACTACTTAAAAACCTATAGTTTCATTTCCTAAAAATAAATAAGTTTTACCTAAACGACGGGAATAGAAGCATTTTTTATATGAAGAAGCCACCTTTCAAGTACATGGCTTGTAATTTCCCCTTGAATTAATTTCCGTAATAGACTGCATCATAATCGGCTTGGAAGCCGTGAAAAAATCCGTTGCCGTGTAAGCCGTGCCAGTGTAAGGTACAAACAGAAAATTTAAGTGCAAATATTACATAACTAAAAAAAGTTAGTTTACATACATCAGTGCGCGCCTGGTATATAATATATTTTTGGAAAGACAGTTCCTTTTATTTAGTTTTGGGCTTTGGCAATCTGCAAAATCTTATGAATCATAGTTAAACTTAATGTCTATGGACAATAATATGTTTTTCTGTCTATGGTTAAATTAGCTGTCAATGTCAGTTTGACTTGACAAATCAAAACCTCTTGTCAGCTGAGTGAAGTGAAGGCGCGAACGCGAAATATTTTTTTTTAATTTGCCTTAAATTTGTAAAATTAGAAAGTTTCCACAAAATAAGTGTCGTGTTTTGAAGTGTTTTCAGTTACTGCGTCTCTGAAAATGAATGACAGTGAAACATATACGGATGTTAATATATCAATATTATCAGATGTAGGGGAGGACACAGAAGCATACATCGATGATAGGGATGAAGGGGATTATATTGATTCAGAAATAAATACAATACAAGACTCGGAAATAATTAATTCTGAAGAACATGTAGACCAGGTGAAAGAAGAGCGAAAAGGCCCGGCTCCTACTCACCGAACAGAAACAGTGAAATCGACTAGGTTGCCTTTAGCTAGGATAAAGAACATTATGAAAATGGATCCCGATGTTAGCATTGTTAACGCTGAAGCTGTATTTCTAGTAACAAAGGCTACTGTAAGTACACTTCTTAAGTACTGAGTTACATATAGACTAGATTACTGTTCTCAAAGGCATGTGAAGTCTACCATTCCTCTCAGTGTGGTGGACTATGGCCGATATCCTTCGCATTGTGCGGGTAGACCCGACCTTCAGTGGGTCATCTATGTGTCACAGACAGACTTGCTTAGTTATCCTATTACTTCATGTTAAGTCATGGAATGTCAAGAAAATTAAATGAAACTTTGCTCAACTAATAACCTCTTTCTGGCCATTTGATCCAACTCTTCCACACATGTTTTGTTCCAGGAAATGTTTTTAGAAACAATAGTAAAAGAGACCTACTCCTATACCTCGCAAAACAAACGGAAAGTTATATCTAAGAAGGATCTGGATGTTGTTATCAACAAAGTGGACTGTTTGTGTTTTCTGGAAGGTGCCATGGACTTTTAAAACTAATTTGGACTTTGGAACAATATTTACGCAGGTGTGGGGCTGGTTTGACTCAAAGAGCATGGTTTAGTCAGGTTCAAAAACCTCCTTCACCTTTTCAGGTAGGATGCCAATTAAGAAACAGACTTGTCTTTTTGTTTTGAGGGTGTCAATTATTTCTCTATGTTATTTCTTACCATCCTAGTTCATACCTAGGGCTTGCAATGCCTCCAAAAACACTTTTTATTAACCTATTACTGTTTATTCTGATTGAAGTCAGTGTTGCATAAGGGTTTCTATAAAGAAAATGGAAAAAATTCAAAGAATAGAATATTTGAAACAGAACTTGTTTGTCTAAGCACAGTTTCTCTACAAAGTATAGCCTTAGGAGCTGGTCCAAGGAGTCCAGAGACCTTATCAGCGTCTAAATCCATTGTAAAGCAGTATGTTCTGCATGTCTTATTTCTGAGAGGTAGGGTGGCCAGGAATTTTTTTTTGAGGTGAACATATTACTCTTCATGTCCTAGTCTGAAAAGCACTCCCATACAACCACATAGGATGTTTTCTCTGTTGTTTGAATGCAAACATCCATGTGTCATAGCGATCACTTAACATCAGTGTCCTGCACACACTTTTGCCACTCAATTACAATAAAGTTGTGCACTTATTTTTATAATAATATTGTCGAGCTCAGCTCAGTTTCATAGGTTATAATTGTTTAAGTGATGTATAAAATAAAAGAAATATTATTCTATATTAATGTATTTTATTCATTACCAATACTTATGATTCAATAATCCTATTTCCTATAATAACATTGATCCAGGTTAACAGCAGTTATCAGCAGTTTTTAAAACAGCAGCACAATGCCCTGTCAGAGGCAGATGGCTCTTTAGAAGTGGTGTTCTGAAAAAAAAAACATATTTTTTAGTATAAAATAATACTTTGAAGCATAAAATGATACCTATTAGTTAAATGTGTAATTGTATATGTTTATTTAATTAGAGATAAAAAAACTAGAAACTGTATAAATTAGAATGTGAACAACAATGTGTTCTGTAAGTCTTGTTTAATACAACTATAGTCACCAAGTGCCAAGTCCACCATCTGACATTAGACCAGTGTAGTAGACTGCAGGCCTACATCCTTCTCATTGTGAGTGGAGACCAAATCCTACTGTTGGTCACGGATTACAGACAGTCGCTAAACATTATTATATTACCTTAACTATTTTCATAAAATAATATAGTTTTATTTTTTAACAGCTACATTACCCATTCTCAAGATCACAGTCCACTCCAGATGCAACCACAAATAATTTGTTGGGGAGCAACCTTATTGAAGACAGATTCACGACTTGCTCTTCGCTAGACAGGTTGATCAGACCTACAACTCCTGGTGAGCCTGGTAGTAATCTGAAATGTGAAAAAATTAAAGGCAATATTTATTTATGGTTTCAATGGTCACCTGGTACATTTGACATAAAAAATACATGGCTGCAACCCTTACATGGCCCACTGTTAGTCTCTCCCCACAACAGGGGGACGTCTGGAGCATACTCAAACACAAAAAATACATACCTTGTTACTACTAGGAGAGATTCTGATAACGCTCTGACATCTAAGTCGCCTTGAAGTACCGCAGGGTATTTTCTTACAGTTGCAACGTCCTTGTAAAACTGTAAAATTAAAAAGAAACTATGAAGTTAAGTACCTACACTTTTGTTTAGCTATTTGGATGAAAACACAGGACATTGAGAACGCGCTGCTGTACGGGGCGGGCTACAACAGTGGCGGAAGCTATCTCCCCGAGTAAGCTGTTTTCTATTCCCGTAGGATAGGGTAGGGAAGAGAGTACAAAGACGCGTGTCATACGCTTCTACCAATATACTACATAACAGTACATTAATTTACTGTGTATGCAATTATTCCCAGAGTATGTCAGTTGTCCCTGACTTCAATAGTTCACTTCTAAAAGAGTCCGTAACCTCACTTTATAGTGACTCTTAGCAGCTCTCATCTGTTCAGCCAGATTCAGCGTCTTGTAGTTGTCAGCGACGGGCAACCAGGTCTTTCCCTCAGTGCGAGAGAATCCCGCGTTGGGCGAGCTATCCCAGTGATATGGGGTCCGCTCTGGGTCCCGGGATTTCTTCCAGTAGTTCACAGGGTCGTTGGTGTTGCATGCTGCCGGGTCCTTCGTGTCTTTCCAGCTGATGTAGCCATCCGTCATACCGATCTCTTCGCCCTGAAAATACAAATATAACAAATATTTTATTGATGTGAATTAATGTTCATGGTTGCGGGAATACACTTCTTTCATTGTAACACACTAAGTCTCCACACCTGAACAAATAATTAAACAACAAAGGATAATAATTTAAAGTAATGAAAGGCAAAGGCAGCTATTCTGTCACTTCAGAGTATGTTTTTCTCTGGTTATGTTTATCTTTTAGATATAAAAATATGTGCATTAATAAATTTATGGTGTTTATTTTTTCATATCTTGCTCCTTTTTAATTGATCCTTTCAATGAGTGCTTGAATTAAAATTTACATTTTAGTATTCATTAAGTAAAAGTACCTACTCGTTTTATTACCAAAATTACAACTTTGAACATGATTACTTTGCACATAGTAGGTATACTTAGAACGATTGAACATACGAGTATGTAAAGTGACTGTTATAATTGTATTTTAGATAAACTGTACATTTTAAATTATAAAGGCCCCTAAATACCTGGTAAGTGATAGCAATTCCTGGCAATATTAGCGCCAGCATGTTCATGGCGTCCACGCGATTGGTGCCCAGACGCGACGCCAACCGACTTTGGTCATGGTTGCCATTCTGAAATGATACGAAAGATTTAAATAAACGCCTCAAACGTAAGTATGAAAAGAATAGCTACTGCCCCAATTTCAAGTGGTCCACGTTGGAAGTTTGACAACTAATACAATCGGGCTGGGGCGGCTTAACATGCACCTTGAAGCACAGAATCGCACATATAATTTGCCAATAGTCAGCTCTATCCAACTTAGGTACTGATTGCGCTCGACTTTGCTTAACTTTTTTATTAATCACACTGTCTCAGAATGTACAATGTAAGGCCTCGATCTTTAGTAGCTATGCGGTATGCGCGGGTTAGAATGGAAGTATTTGCGTGTACCATAAACTTACTAACTAAACCTACCACCCAGTTCGCCGTCTTCCCACCAGGCATATACGTCATCCATTTATCAATCACCAGTTTGATGTCCCAAGCCGTCGATTGATTGTTGATGCCTTCGAGAAAAATGAAGTTGAAAGGCACCGACCCATTCCTTTTATCGGTGCCGTAGTATCTGATCGTGTCTGTCAAAGATGCATACGCTTCAGTAATCATTATCTTGTATTCTCCTTTATTTATATACTCGTCCATGACGTCACGCCAGTTATATATGACGTTGTAAGTCTCGTCGAAGTCTTTTGTGTATATGTGCTTTAGATATTCGTAGTCATCGGGATCCACGCCAGATTCACCTGCAATGGTTGAGACAGGAAAAGTTAAAATTATGGAAATGACTAACAGTTAATGGTTCATTATGAAAATAAAGATGACACTTATGTAGATGCGAATAAAGACGATTGAATTTGTTTGTTAATGCACATTACCTACGTTAAATGACGTCTGTGAGTGCGGCCGTTAAAGATATTTCGTTAGAAGTTGGAGAAACAATTTATGGCCAGCATATAGCATTACCGTCGGGTATGGATAGCTCTACAATAGTTTGGTTAGCAGGCAACATAATGGTAAGTTTTGTGAGGTTTGACATGTGAGAAGCAGCCACCCACCTGATAGAGGCTCATCAGGATATTTTCCGCCGAATTTGGCAATGTCTACCTCGTACATGAAGTTAACAGCATCCACTCGGAAACCAGACACTCCAATGTCCAACCAGAAACGAATGACATCCTGTAAAATAATAAGTTTCTTTATATTTGAATGTAGAAGCTTATAAAAACAAATTTAAATCTTAAAACTGTTTTCGGTCAATTGTTAATGGTTCTAGAAGAAGAGAAGAGTGCTTCCTTTACTGATAGGAGAAGTTGACCTCTTGGATAGACCATCGATACGTCCATAGCCTGTCATCAATTTTAGTTCTTGTGGTTCTCATTTGTTGGGGTGCTGAGGTTGCTGAAAATGTAGATATGTGGCTGTGGCTGCAATATGTCATAATGTGAGGCCTACACGTAGGTACCTATATTAGATACCTTAGAGGCCTGATTTCATACCAACTTTCTAATATTTGTCTATGCCTCCATGGTATTTTGAGGTGATGCCACCTTGGGATACTAACTGCCATCTCCTGCTGGACGCGTGGTTCGCGGTAGTTGAGGTCTGGTTGTCCGATCACGAACTGGTGCAGGTAGTACTGACCACGCTCCTTGTTAAACTGCCAAGCGCTTTTGCGGAAAACGCTAATCTGTAGGGAAAATTTAGGCCACGCTCAGTTTGGACGCGTGTTTGTGCGAATTCAACTTTTACGACTACGTCGACATGCGACGTATACGCACGAATTGAATTCGTACGAAAACTTATAGTTACAAATAAGAAAAGATTTTGCAAGATTCAGTACAACGTACAAAGGTGCGTGTAGCTAAGTTAAAGAATGAAAAACTATTTCACTAACAGATGTCTATTTCGTTCTGTTTAGGTATTGATTTATTTCTTGTAATTGGAACAAGAAGTGACTCGTAATGTTTGTTTATATTAAAAAAGCGTTATGCGGAAGTCTATTGTTAACAATTCCCGGCTATCGCTTATTTTATCAATTGGTAGGTATCTACTTTATTGTTGTAGGTACCTACTTGTTAGAATAGCTATAATATCGGTCGCACTTAGAGTAATGGTAATTAACAAACAAATTCAATCGTCTATTCGTATTACCATAAGTGTCATCTTTATTTTCATAAGAAACCATTAAGGTTAATGAATGTCTGTGAGTACGGCTGTAAAACTTGGTTTAAATAACCGTGAAATTAACGTTTATCTATGGTTGTTATGAAGTTACTTACAGCAAATTTATTTTTTTAATTTGCGTATTATTGGAGTACAAATTGAAATCCGTTTCTCGGATCTCCTCTCACAATGGTAAGGATGGCTTTGGTTCACGCTGGCCTAAATGCCTAATTCGGGTTGGTGGACTTCACATGTCCTTATTATTATAGGGAAGTCTCAGGTCTGCAGGTTTCCTTGTTATCTTTCACTGTAATGTTTTCTTGTACCTAATCTTGCAATAGATTTAGAAACCAGACGTCTCCAGTAAGATGGTGTATATGATTATGATCATCACTTCCTAGGAGAAGAAAGATGAGATGGTTAGTTACCGGCTTGGAACAGCGTTTTAGAAGCACGCTCCAGTATCTATTACATCTTCAGGTTTCTTGCAGTGTAGGCACGTTTATTTGCGGGGCTGAGATAGTTGTCATGAAACAAAAAATCAAATCGCCATGCAGCTATAATACAGGAGTTTTTAAATAAAATATTAGATCAGTTACCCAGTTACTCGGCGGGAGAAGATGCCCAGGGTTATCCGGGTCCGGTTTGCCGTCTGCCCACACATAGTAATTCTCGTATTCGGGTTCGCGTCGCACGGACCGTACGAACCAATCACTCTCGTTACTTGTGTGGTTAGGTACAAAGTCTAATACCACCCGGATTCCTAAAGGAGGGGAAATATTTTCGTAAATATAAAGACACTAGACACTTAGAAGAACAACAAAGATTATTTTGTGAATAAACAAAGCCGTCTACGCACTGGCGACTCTTGAAAAAAGGTAACAATGGTAGATTGGTAGCTCACCTAATTCCTTCGCACTCTTCATGAGATTTCTAAAGTCCTCCATGGTGCCATATTCCGGCGCGATTTTCCGGTAGTCTGCTATGTCGTACCCAAAGTCGTACATCGGTGAGAGGAATATAGGAGACAACCATATTGCGTTTACCCCTGTATCTTTTAAATAGCTGAGTTTTGATGTTATACCTGTGAATATTTAGAAAATTACTCCGTAAGAGTACTCAAATAAAAAATAAATTGATATCTTTTTATTTTCCCATTAAATAATTGTCATTGTCGTTTACCTAATGGATCTCTACAAATGTGTTTGTATGTACCTATTTATGTCTACACATTTTACCTCAAGGCTATTGGCATCATTAATGATTATATTTCAATTAATATACTTATTTGGTTGGTAAGTAAGTAATCTATAGTCCTTTCCTATTTAGTAAAGTCATTTAGGTATCAAGCTGCTTGTTAAATTTGTTAGTAAGAGGACTAAGAGGATATCTCAGTTTGCGTTTATTTTGAAATGTGACTGCAAACTAGTAAGAATGAACGTTTGTTTGCGTCTTTCACGCAATAAAATTGTAAATTATTTTTAGGTACTTTTAAATAAAAAATGTAATATCTGATAAACATAAAGTTTTTAGTCCAGTCAGTAGGGCGAAAAAATGTTCAAAGAAAAAATGCGTGACCTTGCTTATGTGAAGTGAAGAGGACACCCCTTCAAGTTTGCCTTGAAGAGGACAAAATGTCAAAAATGTTTGTCGTGGGATCAACCGCTGGAATATTAAATTAAAAAACCCAGATTTTGGAATCTTTAATCAGATGGTACCCGGGGCGTTCACTCCTTAAGGTCACTTTGGATTTTTCATCCAACCTAAACAACATATGTATTTCAAAATTGTAAATACACCAACTTTTACCCCCCACAGACTGGGCTATAAATATATCGTTTATTTAGTAGTAGCAATAATTCATGAAAACAATTGAAGTCTTTGTAATCGAATAACAATAGGTACTTACCGTTGAGGTCTCCTATACCGTCATCGTTACTGTCCTTGAAGGAGCGCGGATATATTTGATATATCAGCGCGGTTTCCCACCAATCCGTGTCTGGCACCGCTGATGCGAATGCCACTACGAATAGTACGAGCACTGCACGCATTGTTCATCAGTGGACACTAATATCTGCTCGATACTTTATCAAAACGATGTTCTCTTACCGCCGAGCACGAACATACAACCATCAAATAACCGTTTCTTCCTTTAAATACAAGGTAGGCGCAGACAAACTACACTTATTGCATTTCTAATTGTTTTGCGTTGGTAGGTATAGAATGGGTTATCGTTTAAGGGCACAGTTCAAAGGGAAGTTATAATAAAATTTATCTTCACTTTCCTGGTTGTTTTGTCGGTATGGCATAGGACAGGTACTATATGAACCTATAAGTTAGGACAATACTATTAAGCTATGTTTGCTTTTTTGTGCTAACTTAAATGATAAGCAAGGATTATTTTTTCCATATAGTTAGTAGTTAAAATTGTCATGGACTAATTGGCAAATCCGTTTTTATTAGAACTAGCTTTTTTCCTTATAAAAAAACCTAGAGTAGAAAGAGGCGATTTTTATTACAAATAAAAAATAAAAATAGCTTATTTGTTAACTGGTTCTATTGGGACATTCTTTTAAGAAAAAAATTACCAGTGCCAGGATGTCCCACTCTTCCATATATTATAAACAAAAACACCCTGTGTGTGTGTGTGCGTGTGTGCGAGCGCGCGCGCGTGTTTGTGTGTGCGCACGCTCAATTTACTTCGTGCTATGAATGTCCTTTAAACACTATTGCAGTATTATCAGCATATGAGTAAATGTGCCCCTTATCCAAATTTAGGTTACATAGGTCGTTTATATAAACGAGGAAGGGGGTAGGAGGGTAGGACATTGCCTTGGGGCACACTGTAGGTTATTTGAAGGACATCACTCACATAATTTCCAATTTTAACTCTTGTCCGTTCATTTAATGATTTTTTTTCAAATCTAGCCGAGTGCCTCTTATACCAATATGTAATAGTTTCTAACTTTCTTATAAGAAGTCCACCCGCACACGCCACGCGCCCGCCTCGTGGCTTCGACTTCGATTAATGCAATTTGAGATCTATTGGTGTGGCAATAGGGCTCAAATTACATCCAAAAAAAAAATCAAAGCGTGTTGGACGCGGGTGCTGGCGAGCGTGGGGTGCGCTGAGCGAGCGCGTGTCGTCTGAACGCGGCCTAAGGGTGGGGATTGAAACCATCATAGTTAGTATCATAGTGAATTTTGCAACGATTAGTTATAAAGTGCATATTATCTAGATAAAAGTATTATAAAAATATATTTTTCAAATTAAATTTATTTATTTATAATCTTGATTTCAAAAATATAGACATCAACAAAATACTACGTTCACATTTATTTCTTTAATCCTTATACTAAATGTAATCGGAGAATTTATTTATTTACATAACATGTTTAACTGCAAAGACAGTATGACAAACAATGATTACCTCAAAAAAACCGTATTGTTTTACACTTAACAGTCCCAAATTGATCAGCTTGCATCAGTCTATAAAATAAACAGTATGTAGACTATGTAGTTTTATAAATATGTTTGCAAGAATGTAGACAGTGCATCAAGAGCCAATACACCTATGGTGACAGAGTTTTGTTTTTCCTTTTTTTATCTTTTTAATGACAAAATTACAGTATCGCAATTTTGTCCAACTTTAACCAGGTGTTTTATTTTAAATTAGGTTTTAAGTACATTTGTTACTTTCGCAGTAAGTTCCAAATAAGATAGTGCAACTTAAAACGCGCCTTTCATATGTGGCACCGAGCTACTAACTGAGCTGTGGCGACAGCGTAGCTCGGTGCCATCGTGCCCCTTGCCGTGTTATTGCCGTGTTACGCGACACACTTCCTAACGTTCACCTTGCTTTGTCTAACGACTGTAACATTTTATAGGCTGTGACCAAGCGCTGTTTATCCACCAAAAGTATGCATTGGAGATCGTTTTCATAATACAATCAAATTGTGATCGCGCCGATTTTTAAAACAAACGTGATCGATGCATTTTATTAACATCGAGTTACACTTATTAGTTCCAGTTTTCATATTTTCACAAAGTTGTAATATTCGTATACAATCACACCATTCCAACAAGAAATTGTTAAAACTGCTTGATTTGCAGCTCTGCAAACTACAATAGTGAGGTGAGACTGTCACCTCTCACCGTGGGAGGCACCTAGAAGAGGCAAGAAACTTCAGAATGTTACATACACGTTACATAATAATATATAAAACAAAATATTGAAGTAAATCTTCAAATACTATAATTATTATGCTTCATGTCATTATTATTCGTGTAAATTAATTGTACTTACATACAAGTATAATTAAGTGACAATAATATAGAGCGTTTAGTCGCATGAAATAATTTGAAAAGGGATTCAAAAATACATGACATGGTATTTGATATTTTATGAAATATTAGGTAGCCTTACTGTTGCAAAACTGAGTAATATTTTCCTAGCCAATTACATCACCAAATTGAGTTTAGAACAAAAATATCTCTATAGTCAAGTATAGTGTCTATGACCGCAGTTTAGTTTTACAGTTATTTATATACGTATTACGTTGCGTTTGAAAACTTACTTAGATCGGACCACAGATCTTTTATTACATTACCACATAAGCACTTCTTACACACTAGCGAAGACAAAACATTCATCACTTCACAAAAGTATTGTAAATAAATGTAATCGCAGGCCAACAACAACAACCGATTTTTATAATAATTATCCTAGTTCCACACATTAACACTAGGATTCCCGAGTCGCGGGACACACCCGGACCGAAAACAGAAATTCAAACACATCAGTCTAATCTCTGCTCTGCCGGGAATCGAACCTAGAGCGTTGTAGGTTCAAAGCGTACTGGTATCTTAAACACTACATCACGCAGGTCTCCGAGGATAAATCTGCCAGTAATCAGTATCTGAGTCTACACTATTATTTTTGCCAGATTATATAAACCATGATATAAACCCTCGATATTCTACCAAAATAAGAGTTAATTGGCTTTAAAAAATATGATTCTCATCAGGAGCAATCCTTTACAATAAATGACTCAGAGAAAAGGGCCACTTTTACAATAAGGCAGTACAAAGAATATAGGTATTTTGGTTTTAAGGAAAATAATACTTTACGAAAAATTTGACTCTTTTTATCATTTCATAGACATTAGGTAAAAATTATTATTAGACAGGTAAATCCAATACTTAAAATGCATGTCATAGTATCATAGATTTTCGTAAAACCTAGTAACAAATAGAGTCTAAGCTAACGAATAACTAACCTTTTATGTCATTCTTCCAATTAATACTATATAATTTTATTTGCCAAATCGTTGGCAACAATAATAATTTCATAACCTGGAAATAAGTTTGCATTTATTTCCAATAGTTTTAAGTAAGTATTTAAGCGCTAATAAGGATCGATTCTTTCACATTTTTAATTAAATTCAATTAACTGACAGGATTAGTTGTATAGAGAAATGAATGAAGAATGTATAACGGCGATATGTTGAAATCCGTAAACCGCTTCTTAACGTAACAACGTAACATTTTACACCGCGAAAAATTAACATACCCTACGTCAGAGGAGTCTGTGTTGATGATATTACTTTTTATCACAACAATGAATCATAAAACTCTCATTATTTTTCCGCAACAAGAGCCTCAGATTTCAATATCAGCTGGTGCTGGTACTAAATTATTATAATGTACACCAATTACAACTGGCGCGCCTAGTTCACTCCTCACTAGGTTTAGAGCACCTTTAATAGCAAATAACGACGAAAGTTACCCTAAAGCTTAATTTTTCACTTAAAATTTAGGTCCATACAATCATTTGTAAATTCCAAAGGAATTTTAATTAATTCTGCCTTGAAGTGTCAATTAATAACAGTCGTACTCAGACATTCGTTAACGTTACTGGTTCATTAATTAAATACAGACGACACTTATTTCGATACGAATAAAGACGATTGAGTTTGATTATTAATGAACATTACGTAAAATGACGTCGTGACTGCGGCCGTAAGTGCGATATTTCTGAGACAACAACGTACATTTACGATTACTATTATTTATTCTATAAATAAAAAGGAACCAAATCACACTTACAGGGCCAGGTACTCAATTGGTTGTTTTAAATGTATATTCTTAACACTTCATCATTATATACAACATGTACAAATATTATCGCTTTAACTTAACGATTTTATGAACTAGGAGAAAATAAGAAATAATACAACATAATTCGTTCATTCTAAACGTTAGATTTATAAATAAGATTATCTTTTAAATTCCAAATATGTACTTAAATGTATGATGATGTCACATTAAGTAATATGCGAATCCCCAACACATCTTAATCATTTTTTATTTAATTCATATCATTGTACTACAAAAAATATTATGATTTCGTCTAAATTATTACCTAATAAAACTTTAGCAGCTTCTTTCAAATAAACGAAGTAACAAAAATATATTGCTATAGTTATTTTTTTCACCCAAAAAGATATTAAAACAGTAGTTTTGGCCCCACGACGTAGTCGGATGTATCATTTTTTTATTGCTTAAAAATATTGGTCTCTTAAAGAAAAGTATGTGAAAACTGCAATCGTATTGACTCACGCGTATGGGTCAAAATTTGTTTAATTTAAAGCTATAAAATGAACAAGACCGTCAGACCAGATACAATTATCTTTGTACTAAAGAAACTTCATTCTTTCGGGTAATTACACTTCTGTGACAAATAATTCTTGAGTATTTGTACAAACATGACTACTAGCTGAATATCTGGTCGCATGTTAAGTATCACTCGTGATACCTTGGAGTCCAGTACCGTCCAGTCAACTCCAGTCCAGTGACTGTACATTTGGTATGTCTATTTTACAATCTATTTTAATCATTGATTTACTTTGAGACTGTAATTTTTTTATTATAATAAGTATTGTAGTTACAAAGAAATGAGCCGACCGACTGATGTGAAAATTATGCAGAGCCCAAAAAATTAATTACACAGTAAGCTATTAAAATATGATCATTACAGGAACACCTTGGAACACACGCAAAACAAAGGGTACATACATTTTCAACAAAAACTTGAAAATGTATTGTACCCTATCAGTACAGGCAAAGTTGTATGTACATACATACATACATACATAATTATGTGAAGACCCTAAATTAAGATTAATTGGTTAATCCATAGTAAGTCCAGGCAAGTTGGCCGCTATCCGGGGCCTTCGCCGCCTTTGAGGCTTTGAGGCGGGCTCTTGCTGGTGTTGATGCTGAATCTGTATAAAGAAATAAGAAATAGCTTTTAGTGGTTGAATCATATACTAGCTAATTAAAAAAAACTTGAAAGTAGCCTCTTATTCAGGAGGTCGGGTTCGGAAAGAAGAATTAGCTTTTTAGCGGCCAATGCTCATTGACTAGCCAATTGACCAAAAAATAACTTGAATAACTCCTATTGCAATGGTATGTATACAACTATCCCAGTGGTATACAACAATCATGTCTTACAAAATAGAATGTCATTTCCTATTGCTATAAAGGAAAATATTGGAGGAAAGTTCTCCATTCATAAAGGCTAGTGAACCAACCAACTTATATTAAGCCAGCGTGGCGGTGGACTAGGTAGGCTTATGTCCTCCTAATGTGACACTCTTAACTACCTCATCCAACATACAATTAATAATAGAGTCCAGTAAATTGTAAGAATTAAAGAAAATTGTAACAATTAAAGAAAAATTGTAAGAATTAAAGAAAAAATGTAAGAATTAAAGTAAATTGTAAGAATTAAAGTAAATTGTAATAATTAAAGTAAATTGTAAGAATTAAAGAAAAATTGTAAGAATTAAAGAAAAATTATAAGAATTTGTCTTTTACACAAATCAGTTGGATAGATTTCAATAAAAATTGGCGCACTTGAAAGAAATTCGTCATGATTCCTTTAAAAATTAAAAAACAATTGAGAATGATATTGCAACTTACCACATTATTGGAAGACTGGGGCTGCGGTAGGACTGATTTGGGAGCCGCCAGCCCCTCCACGTCTCGTCTGGTCGAGGAGCCGCTCTGGTTTTGAGCACGCCTACAAAATAGCCATAATAATTGATTTTCTTAAACATTCCTCAATCTATTATAAACTTTATTCCAAACACTGATGAATAAAATACTGTTTCTAATATAATTTGTAATGTAGTTACAGACTTTTTGAATTTATGTGCGTTTTTACGTAACTCATTAATGTAAAATTAAAAATAATCAAAAATGAATTCTCACTGTGTCTGTAATTACTACTGAACAAGGAGTTTTATGTAGCAATTTAAGAAAACGGATTTAATGTAAAATGTGGCCATTTTAAGTGGTATTACAGTATCAAATGAACCAGTGTTTGAAATGTGGTTTTGAAGGAAACATTTATTTGTGTCTTTGAATAAGATGCCGCAGGAATCATAATGAAAAACAAAACGAGATAACAGAAAGATAAGTACAGCCTGAACAGAATAATATTTTTTTGAATCAGGCTGTATTTTATATTGTCAGTGTCAAGCTTTTTTAAGGACAGTGTTGCCAGTAATTCGTAAAAATTCCACTAAATGGTGAGAAAAGTAATATTTTCTAATCAGGTTATACTTCGGCTATAATTATGAACTCTCTACATAAGAACAATGCATTGAATTTAAAGAAAAGTTTAAACTTTAGTCATCAACATATCGATTTAAAGAATAATTAAACAAAGATTTGTTAATAAATTGGAACAATTCAGGTGAACATCTAGCAACACATATACTTTAATTTTAAACTATAGCTCTAACTTTTATAGTTTGGTGATAAAAAAGGGAAATTATAGCATACCTAAACGTTATGGGTACTATTTGTGTATGCAAGTACTTATACGGTCTGTGCAGCATGAAAATAATAAACAAACAATGAAATTATACAACGAAAATATAACACCAAGCTTTTATTGGAACAATAATAAATTATATATTCAGACGGAAAAGTGATAACCGAAAAAAAATTGTAATTCATTTAAACCTATTTTTTATAATGATTTTATAATGGAAGTGAAGAACTGAATAAAAAATGTAACTACATAGTAAATAGATTGCCATTATTTGATTGGACAGCCTGAAGCAATCAGGCTTACTATTAATAGTTGCACTCTGATTGATATAAATAAAATGGGTCGTTATAATAGTAATAACAATCTAATATCATAAATACGATAGTAAAACTGTAACAATACATATGATAAGCTTAAATATCAATTAGAAATAAAACTTGCCTATGACTGGTTTGTACTTGGAGTGGTACGAAGGGCGTGGTCTTCTTATCGACGTGGTTTTGTGAATTTTTAAGCGGCATCGACGAGTTCTGTGAGGGCTTTGTGTTCTGTAACAATAGGCATGATGATTATTTTCAAAATCTCTTCTATGACATTCAGAAGTTTCTATTATTATGTCTAAAATATATCATATTTCTGTAGAAAATTAAGGTTTTTGTGGAAATTTAAATTTTAAGTTTCAAATTCACACCAAAACGCTGTCATGGCGTCTGTCATTACGTCACGGCTCAGTAAAAAATGCAGAGATCGCGTATAATAACTCTTTGACTCATTATGAAGTAGCATAAATTATTCTTCACGTGTTTTGTGTTGGGATTCGTACTTGAGTTACTTGACTTGACTGTCTTAGATGTTGTGAATATCAACACAAACACAAACAATCTGTTTGAAGTCAGACGTCAGATGCAATGACCACTTAACAGGTGGGCTATATGTCCATTTGTTACTCACTGACAATAATAATAAAAAATGGTCACTGGCCTTCCATGAGTGTGCCAAATGTCAGCTTAAAGTGTGATTTAAGGTGGTTGAAAATGTTCAAAGATTCTGATCTCCGACACTCTCCAAATCTCGCCTCTTACAAAACGCTTTTTGGCCTTAGTCCACCACACTGGCCTATTTAATTGCGCGTTGGTGGGTGTTCCACGCCTTTGACATAATTGTGAAGAATTTCTCTCCGGCTTTCCTTCATCCAAGCGGCCAGGAAGCTCCGTTCACATCTACAGATGTTGAATGTCAGACCGTCAGAAAAATAGTATCTTGTGTATGTGTATAGGTATATTCACATTTAGCGTACTCAAAAATATTTTTGTCTGTGCCAACAAGTTTTTCGTTCACTTTTCACTGGGTCGGTCTAATTTGGTGATATGAACGGGTCAGACATGATAATGACCTGTGGCAGAGCCCAAGTGGGCACCAAGCTGTCGACGGCGGACGGCAAATGCTGCCTGTGGGCGGGGCGCGGGGGCGGGGCGCGCGCGGGGGGCGGCGCCCGGAAGTGCGGCGTGGGCAGCAATGCGGGCCCGGGGCCCTGCGGACCGAACGACGGGAACGGCGGCATCGGTGCTTGCTTCTGCGACAAGTAGTATACATTACACAGGTATTGTAATGTATTGAAATTATATTTTAAACGCAGTGAAACGACTGTTAATTACCATATTTTTTTTTACCACTTTACATTATTTAAGACATATCGCCATTACTTATTCAATCGAACACCCGAATAACAACTTCCCAATTTCTAGTTCAATCAACATTTCTTCTTATTAATAGACAATCAAAGACAACTAAAGAAAATAGTTTCCAACAGAGTATGATAGTGTACCATAGATCAAAAAAAGATGTCCCATAGTCGCATTAAAACTCCCCACTCTGCAATAGACCACAAATGAATAACATTTTCGTTACTCATTGGTGACTAATTTTGTGTGTCAAATAGTATTGGATTGATCTGAAGTAAACGGGAAACACTGTGAACTCACCTTTATATCACTATGGCTCCATTCGAGCACGCTCTTTTGGTTCTGGTGCTGAGGCTGCCTCTTATTGTTGTTGAACGCATTAGCGTCTTGACGCCAATTCGCTGATTGGGCCCTAAAACAAATTATATTCATAAGTATCTTTAATATCGCCTTTATTTATCTTATTATCTATGATTATTATTTATTATTATTATTTATCTATAATATAGCTCGGTATGTTTGAGTGTTTTTAAAAGAAAACTGGTAACAATTGAAGAAGTTGAACATTTATTTTGTGTTTTTACAATAAGAAAAAATTTAAAACTGATTTATATGTTTACGTATTCGATCAGTCTTTAGTTCATATACATGGAAAAACAAATTTATATTGCTTTGGTTACTTTAAAAGATTCATTATAGTTTATTTTATTATTTATATTAATTTAAGTAACATGATCTAAAGTTATAACTATATGGCTTACCCACTGAACAAACTCCATATACTAATGCTGCATGCATCAAAACCAAATGCTGAATTAAATATTGTAAGATGACAGTGTTTTTTAATGAAAATTCATATATGCATTCGATTTCCATAAAATCCGATAATATGACACTTTAGAGCATCAAAATTTTTAAGTAAAATTCTTACGTTCCACGGACCAACTATTATATTGAATACCCTTGTATCAGAGATATTATATAACATCGTCAACATGACATGGCATGACTTACTTGGTTGCAGTTGAGACGTTGGATTTCGATCGCCAGCTGCCCTCGACAGGAGGGGGCTGTAAAAAACGAAACAACACATTTTATAGTTCACAGTTTTCTTTCAACAAGAAATTGACTTAGAGATTGAATTTCAATGGGAAATTCAGAAAACTTAATCTCATATATAATACTCATACATAATAATATGAGTTAGCGGTTAAAATTTTGTTTGTTAAATAGTATTATTACCTTATTATATTTAGTACTGGAATCATCTTCGCTTATTTTCAACAAACTTCGCAGTAGATTAGTTGCACTGTCCTGTGAATGCAAAATGTGAATTACATTAATAAATAATAAACCTTTCAAAATGGTAGTACTCAATAATAATTCAAAATAAATAAGCATGTTAACATAATTACGAGTATATTTTATACATACCTGTACTTCAACTAAATTCTTCGTAGCACCATTTATAACATTGCGATTGTCAGCCACAGGAGTCTTTATATCTCTCGGAGGACTGCAAAGAAAGTATAGTCAAGTATAACACAGGTGCAGTAGGCATGATGACTAATTTTCAAAATATCTTCTATGATATTCAGAAGTTTTTATTATGTCTAAAATATATCATATTTCTGTAGAAAATTAAGGTTTTTGTGCAATAAAAGTACATTTAAATTTTCAGTTTCAAATTCATTCCAAAACGCTCGCCGGTGTCATGGCGTCCGTCATTGCGTCACGGCTCAGTAAAAAAATGCAGAGATCGCGTATACGCTTAAACGAAAAAAATTACGTTTACTAGAGGCAAATAGAGGGTTGCAAATGTAATAGTGCATTTCAATATGTGTGATTTTACTAACCTATCATCACTCGCCGTGAAGTTAGCGCTAAATACCGTGCTATGATCGGCTAACTTCAATTTTTTGTAGTACAAGTAACAAAAACCCACCAAACTGACTGCGCAGAAAAGTACAACTTTACGCTTGGAGAACCGTGGCGTAAGGCGCACTGTTCTACAGTAAATATTCGCTTAGGTTACCCACCTATAGTTAGCGAAGGCGGAGTGGTGACCGTCCCTTCGTAGAACCGTGGGCGGCACGCCCAGACCGAAGGGCTCCGTCTCCACCAGCTTCACGTTGCCGCGCAGCTTCCGACCGTACGAGATGTTCATTATGTTCGCTGGCATCATCCTGAAATTAAATGCCAATCATATCTGGATAATGTAAATTGAATGAAAGAATTATTAGGTGGTAGTGTCATGGTAGCTTGTCCCTAGAGGAATCTTACTGCCAGCCTCTTCACCTGTCGTAAAGCAGGATGTAATACATGCCTTGTGTTTCGGCTGTGGGGCTGAGCTGGAGGGGAGATGGCTTTATTTGATGGATACTTTATTTGAGGCGAACATCTCAGTCCTCATGACTAGCAAAGCATCCGCATACAACAAAAGATAGGATTTATTTCCTATTTGAGGTTGGATGCGAGCAAATAGTTTGGTATAAGTGGTAGACGACCTGCATAGCGCAGTGATTAAGACCCCGGTGCATTGCGTTCCTGGCTCCGATTCGCAACAGACCAGAGATAATTAGTTTCAATGAAGTAAGACCAGAATTTCTGATTCTGGTCTGGGTATGTGAGTTCTTGTATGGTGTATATCCGGTGCCCACAACCTTAGAATGGGGCTATGATGGAAAAGCCTTCATTTATTGTTATTTTATACTTCTGATGCTTAACTAACCTATAGAACCTCTGTTCCTCAAACAACTCTTCGCCCTGCGCTCCGGGGAAGGGCTCGTCGAACATCACTTGGAAGGTGGGCTCTGCGTTCAGTTTGTCAGACAGCCTGACCGTGTTGGAGTCCGAGGGCTGGTATATCGCCGTGATGGTGCCCTTGGCGCCCAGCGGCACGGTCATGTTGCTGGCCACGCACACCACGCGGTCGTACAGCTTGTAGTCCGCGCTCGGCTCCGGGGACAAGTTGCCTTCGTGGAGCTCGGGCTGGCGATACAGAAGAACATATACATATGTTAATAGTCGAAGATCCGAACTTAAATCAATCTGTAACGGGCTGATCATAGATTACAACTTATTTTATATTAAATTTAGTGTATTAGATAATATATTAAAAATGGTTTGTCCAAAAAAATCTTGGACAGAATATGTTTAAATATTTTTTTTATGTTTAGATAATAAAAAAATTTAGAACTTAAAGCATAAAACATGTTGAATATGCCGACGTAGGTTGTCCATTATTTCTGGACAAACCACTAGGCTGCCAGGTATAAAAACGTATGTCGATGCCAGTTACAGCCAGTTACTTTCACTATAAAATATATTAAAACTAACGATAAAAGAACTTAACCCTTCTTACCTTGTAGAGAAGGTTCCATTTCACTTGTATGTTGACCTTTTTCTCCTTGGGCTTCAGGTGTTCGAGTTGAGCGCTTAGGTGCTCCCACAAAAGCTTCATCTCCTCAGGTTCTAACGCTTCGGAGCCGCACTCTCGACGCGCGGCGCTGGTGTGTGCTTGGGACTTCAGCCACTGCACTATTTCTTGTGGTTTATCCTGACTGTAAATGAAATATAAACAAAGGTATAAAAACCCGGAAAATAAAATACAGTTAAATAATACCAATAAAAAACAACTCATCACAGCTCCTTCACCTTTGCAGGTTAAGATAATCCAATTCAAGTCATCAGAGGGAGCTATGCTCGGCAATTCTCTACGTGACAGACTCAGAAATGATGAAATCCGTAGAAGAATGAAGGTGACCGACAAAGCCACCGACTTTAGGGAAAAGGGTTACAGGCCGTCGTCTGACCAGTGGGACTGACAACCTGGGGCCTGATTCTGTATGACCATTCACACTCGTATCGCGGCAATGTCGTGTCGTGTCGTGATAAAAAGCCAAAAAATGCTAAAAATTTAAATATCGTGATAATCTATTGTGCGCCTTATAGGATAGACATTCAGCATTCCTTGTCGTGCCGAGTTCATGAAATGACGTACGGTTTGATGTCACACGATATCGGCACGAAATATTTTGGGACTTGTGACGTCAGAGCCGACGCCATGACACCGCGAGCTGTTTTGGCGCACTATTTGAAAAAATATTACAAAAATGGTTTTAAACTTCGTTAAACTCAAGTTTATTACCGAAATAAAGGTTTTACCGTAAATAGTAAACATGTACCGCCATTATGGAAGAGGATTTCAAAATCTTTCGTCACGCCTATTTTCCAACTTACCCAACTTGTGTGGGCCACAGATCGCTCTCGAAGAATATGTCCCTGGGCGGCGACCGCGCCAGCTGTTCGAACAGTGCGGGAAACTGGCTCGCGTACGACCGGACCAGCTCCACGCAGCGGGCCGAGTACAGCCAGGTGTTGGAGACCAGGCAGCGACGCGTGTAGCCCGACACTTCTAGATTCTAGAATGAGAAATTTTAACTACTGGGTTACCTTTAAAACACTAGCAACCTCGCAGCACTAGGTAGCTAACACCGTAAGCAACAACTTTTGTTCCACGACCTATTCGCCCGCCAGACGACCGTCGGTCATGCGAGCAGTTATGTTCGAACTCATAGAACAAAAGTTGTTGCTTATGGTGTTAGCTACCTAGTGCTGCGAAGTTGCTAGTGTTTTACAGGTAACCTGTATAATAATAAAATCATTACCTTACACAATCTATATTAAACTTGAAAGGCTATCATAGCTGTAAAGTGTCGTATTGTAAGTTTATATATAATATGTTACCTTTAGGTGCAGGCACATATAGTTCAATGTTCATCTCATCATTACATACGACGCATGCATGGTTTATCTGTGCACACTGTGCCCCAAGCATGACTTGAGTATCGCAGGGTAAAGAAGCGATACCTAACCTACATTGACTTTCAAAATTGTTCCAAGTTTCCTGCTGTCATTTAATGATTGAAGTGAGAGTTTTTTAAATGAAACCCGGTTTTACAACTTTGAAAAATCTCGCACAAGGGATGAAATTTTACCGCAACTGTCACATAATGTAACCCTGAATGAATCAAAACAAGGATTTCAGGAGTGTTGCAGGGATGGAAAACAATGTACCTTCTTATTCAGTTTAAGGTTGAGGCCCAGGTTGATCTTGTTCTGTTTCTCGGTGGGCAAGTCGTTCCGCTGGCCCAGTATCAACAGCATCGTGCCAGTGATTCTTGACAGCAGTTGAGGTGATATACCTGTTTAATCAGAATAATATATGAATGGCGAAATCCAATAATATGAAGAATAGGCAAAAATACCCAAAGAAGTCTGGGGTCTGAATTTAATGAAAATCAAAACTGCATTATTGGATTTCTCGTTGATTTTGAATTAAAAAAAAGCTTGTAAGAATCTTGTATTCTGTATCTGTGTCTGAAGTTCCGAAAAATGAAGTTTACCACAGGAGGCGGCGGCGTGGTTGGCGGTCTTGTAGGAGCTGGACATGGCGTAGGCGGCGGGCGTGGGCTCACCGCACTCTTGCACCGACACTTTGATGCGGCTGTTGCGCACCTCTGAGTCTACTACCTGTGGGCAAAGAGGTTTTGTCGGTAGGCTTTGATCAATTAAGCTCTATTCACATCTACCAGCACGTAGTGTAACATAGCCTTTAACCTTGGGCTAGGGCCTATATCTTCATTGTGAAAGGAGACCTGACCCTGCAGTCCGTTACAGACATTCGTCATTATACGTTTGGTGTACGCCCGCTTACAGCTTACATATAAAACTCACGTCGCAAATTCGCCGCAAAAGCAGGAAACAACGTTCATACGTTCAGGTATGAAATTGCGACCTTTAAAATACTCGCGCTACTAAGTCGACGTAAGACTAACACGCAGTGTGAGCGCGGTCGGAATTGGTTTCTTCAACGTTACATGTTTAAATGACGGGACCGACTCCAAAATGTGTACTCAAGCAGTGGGCCTATGCACGCTTCAATATAGAATAGGCATGATGACTAATTTTCAAAAACTCTTCTATAATATTAAGAAGTTTCTATTATGTCTAAAATATATCATATTTTTGTAGAAAATTAAGGTTTTTGTGCAATAAAAGTACATTTAAATTTTAAGTTTCAAATTCATTCCAAAACGCTCGCCCGTGTCGTGGCGTCCGTCATTGCGCCACGGCTCAGTAAAAAATGACAGATCGCGTATAATATGCTTACGAAAAAAATGACGTTTACTAAGACGTGACGTAAATTGACGTAATTCGATCTGATGGGTTTTAAGCTATCATGGCGGATTGTTGTATTTTGTAGATTTATTTTAACAAATAAATTATTAATCACGACATTAATAAGAGAATAAATACATGTTTCCAAATATGTTTGAATCCTATTTCATTAGATCAGATAAATATTTTGGCGATACTTGATTACTGTCATCATGCCTATTGTATTGTATTGTACTTACGGTGGCGAGGCATCCATAATACTCCCCCGGGGTGCGCAGGAAGACAGCGTCGCCCGGCGGGTAGGCCTGGCGCGGCGTGCGGAAGCGCGCGGGCGGCGGCGCGCAGCGGGCGCCCTCCACCACCGCCTGCAGCGCGTAGCCGCACGCCACCGAGCACCACGACTCCTCCATCACCATGCTGGACGAGTCTTGCACGATGTATTTGTAACCTGATGTCGGGAAATGTATGAGGATCATCATTTGAAAAAAAAAAAATAACGCTTCACACTCATATCCCCACACTAGGATTACCTGTGTCGTGGGTGCTATGGACACACACAAGACAAGAACACAACACTCCCAGACCAGAAACAGAAATTCAAATTCATCATTCGAATCTCTGCTCTGCTGGGAATCGAACCCAGGACCTTCCGCGCACCGGTGTCTTAACCACTGCGTCGCTTGGGTCGTCATGATTGCGATGGCAAATGGCGGTATAATTTCCTTGGGTTTTCTTGAATGTCATAGAATATTAGCTACTGTCGAGGGCTTCACCAGCATGATTTTTTTACTATGATTTTGTATAAAAAAATTGAGGACTCGCACACAACTACGGAGCACCCTTATGCCTTAGAACTTCGTACAAAACTTTTGTGCAGATGAAGCGTGGACCGTACATCATCTAAGTTCAAAAACTAAGCAATACACTCCTAGTTTTTGTTAGTAGTGAATAAGTAATTATTCAGTTTACATTATTTCAGTTACCTTTTAAATTGACAGCATGGACGATAACATGCACATCTCCCAACTCTATGCCGAGACGATTCATATTGCTGAAAAACAAATAAAATTACTTTAATTCTCATATCAAGTCACACATATCATACTGACAGCTCAATGAGCATCATTTTTATCTCATGATTACCACATTCCTATGACTTTTTCACAGCCTTCTATTACTGTCGCGTCGTCAGGATGGTGGTGTTCGTAAAAACACCTGTTGGTTGGTTGGCTGGTTATCGCCTGGATAGTTCGCTCCGATCGCTGATCAAGGAATGAATGACTCACAATGCCCGCCACACATCTATTTATACCCGGACTACAGATATACTAGAAATTTCTGGAACGATCCCGAACAATATAGACTAGAGTAGAATGTACCAAAGTTGTAAACAACATGCTCTTTTGAACCTTAACGTATTAGGCATAGGGTTGAGATTCCACTACAAGATCATGTAGGCGGCCATTCAAGGTCATGTATGTACCTGTCAGCGACGGGCGACCAAACAATAGATGACCTTGACGAACTCACCGTGTTATATATTGCATTTCGCGGAACATTACAATGGACTAAGATTTATTTCGCGAACTTGGTGTGAGTGTCATTGTAAGTATACAGTTTTGCACTGAGCGAGTGCAGTTGACGTCATCCGCACAACACGTGTTTACAAGCACTTTCACACATAACACCGCTCGCCAAGGGTTAACGTGTGTATAGACGTGACACTCACTGTTCAATGATGGTGGATCGCTCGGAGATCCACTGCTTGTGCATGTTGCCGTTGTTGTGCTCCACGCTGTAGTGCGGCGCGCCGTCGTTGACGCCCGCGGGACTCTCCACGTGGTGCAGCCGCTTCTTCTCGTTCGACACCGATACCACCCTGGACAGATAGTATTAAACAAATGAACGTAGATATTGGATGTTTTGGATTTTGGATATATGGATTGTCTTGTAGAGAAGACGTTATTGATGATAATTACGAGTGGTGACAGCCCGGTAGCTAAGAGTTCGAGGGGTTCAGGTTCAAATTCAAATAGTGACAATAACATAACATTAGCCGAGGTCAGTATTTGAGAACCTTTCTGCCCCATTGGTTATTAGTCCTTTTCACGATTTGGTGAGCATTGACGCTTCAGTTCGCTAGCTTTGCGGGCTATGTTGGTCAATCCCGTTCGTCTACGTTCGTGCTCCGATCGACCCGCCATGGGCCGCGGGACTTATCGCATTGCGACGCTGATAGAGTGAGAACAAGGCAAATATCTAGCGACACTGTGCCACAGAGTCGCGGACACATCACGCGATTGTCGGGCAATGCGGCTTAACACTCCATCTTGCCATGTAAAGTACAAGTATATATAAGATGGAACATGTACATTGTACTCACTTGGCTCTGGTGAGATGCGGCCAGCCCACCCATATGATCTTGCCCAGCATCTCCCTGGCGACGGTCTCAATGCTGGGGTTGGTGTCGGCCTCGGGCAACACCTCCACTATCATGCTGTCGTTGCGCGACGGCTGGTCGAACACCTTCACTCTGCATTTCTTGATGCTGGTCTGGAAATTATATATAAATAGGCGAAGGCGAGGCCAATCAGTTCAGAACAATTTTCTCTTTCGTTACTGAACCGATTTTCCTCATTTTAGTTTTGTTTGGTAGATGTTGATGTGTTTTAGTGCAGACGGTCCATAAAATGGTTTTAAAACACTTTATCACACTTTATCGTTAAGTGGTCACTGCAGCCTATGGAAACCCACATCCACCCACACATAGTGAAGAAATCCCATCTGAGGTTGTGTGCGGAAGATTGGCTAGTCACAAGAACTAAGATGTTCACCTCAAATAAAGTATCCCCGGCAAGTATTCCTCCCCAACCAAAACACAATGGTTTATATGGTCATAAGACTGCAGAGTGACTGAGCAGAAGGTTCCGGAACCCACCTGATACTTCAAGTGCCTCATGGTGGGGAAGCCCGGGAACAGCAGATCGCGCTTGGCGTTGGGCAACATGCCTCGCTTGAGCATGTTGTCCGGTACGCAGATCTCCTCTCGCCAGACCTCCTTCTCTATCGCGTGGCAAACCGCTATCGGTGGGAAGTACTCTGGGGCTATGGCGGGGCCTAGAATATAAAAATAGTTGATATAATTTTATAGGTGAAGAGTCTTGATTCGAACTCACAACCTACAACCACCCTAACAGTCATGTTTCAAGGATGTGTGAGCCCAGTGGCTAAGAATTTAGTCTTTTACTCAAACGACTCGGGCATAGTATCACAGAGGCATGTGGCATTGATTTTACAAAGTTATCTGGGTTTTACAAAATCAAATATCACCTGCTATAACAGTGAAGAAAAACATTGTGAGGAAATCTGCATGCCTGAGTTTTTTGTAATGTTCTCAAAGCACGTGACGTCTCTCTCTCTCTTTACGGCCGACATTGGTCCACTGCTGGACATAGGCCTCTCCCAAGGCGCAAGTCTACTAACCTGCATTTGGCCAATCAGATACTCCTACACATGTAGTAAAGGGTGATAGCCCAGTGGCTAGGAATTCGAGCTCGAATCGAGGGGTCCGGGTTTGAATCCCAGTGACGCGCACCAATGACTTTGTAAAAAAGTTATGTGCGCTTTATAAAAATTAAGTATCACCTACTATTACGGTGAAGGAAAACATCGTGAAGAAACCTGCACGCCTGAGTTAAAAAAAAAACGTTCTCAAAGGCATGTGAAGTACACCAACCGCACTAGGCCAGCGTGGTGGACTAAGGCCTA
The DNA here is from genome assembly GCA_905147235.1 of Erynnis tages. NCBI lineage: Eukaryota > Metazoa > Arthropoda > Insecta > Lepidoptera > Hesperiidae > Erynnis > Erynnis tages. The sequence goes on from LR990076.1 coordinate 3,028,146, forward strand.
CATCCTTCTCATTGTGAGAGGAGGCCCGACCCTGTAGTGGGTCATTAATGGGTTACTGACATGTAGTAAACTAGGATTAATCATACCATACCAATGTACGATAGCATACATACCAAGGTCTTTGGATGTCCAGTTGTATACGAGCATGGGCCCGTGAGTGTTTCGCTTAATTTCCTCGTCAGTCAAAAGCTTGTAGCATGGTTCCATTGCTGCTAACAGATTCACCTGCAAGAAATTGTAAGTATAATGCGATGGTTATTTAGTTAATAAATATGTTTACAGGCTTTAAAAAGGCAAAGTTAATCTTTTTAACAACAGATTAGCATGTAACTATTTGATTAATGGTGCTCAGCTAAGGACTCACTTAGTCGCTTACTCACTTAGTAGAGTACATTAAACCGTGAAACATTATTATGTTTTCATATGAAGTGGACTTGAGCAGACAAGTGAAATAAGCTCACTCTGTCATTTTTATTTTGCAATTATTTTTATTTTATAAATCAAAGTATAAAACTCTTGTATAAATCAAAAATATTATTCATAACCTTACTTCATTAATGAAAGGAATTAAACCCCTTTAGCGGTGGAAACACAGCATAAAACTTTGTATACAGGAAGGGCTTCAGGCTTACCTCATCAATGAAAGGTATCAGGACAACTGCCTCCCAGTCGTTCTTCTTGCCGTTGAGGTCTGTTTCAAAGTGGACGGGGTAGTAGTGCACTATGGGCGACTCTTCATCCGTCATCAGCTCGTGGAATGGAGTTGGCAGGAGATGTTTACTTGCTGATGGCAACACTGCTAGCAACTGAAAAAATATTTGTGTACTAACTAACCCGAGTGGCGCAGTGGTTAAGACACAGATGCGCTGCGTAGAAGGTTTTGGGTTCGTTTCCCAGCAGAGCCGAGATTTGAATGTTGAAATGTTCTTTGTTGCCACAGATCTCAGTACACCACACTGATTTATTGTGTGTTGGTAGACTTCTCAAGCCTTCTCAGGCAAGCAGGATTCCTCACAGTTTTTCATGCACGACTCATAAAAATTATCGTCGCAATGGTGTGTACCACTGGAATAGCAAAATATTCATTACCTGTTCAAAGGGCTTGAAAGGCGTGCCGATATCAAATGTGATCTTGAGGTCCTTGAAGCCCTTTATATCCGAGATGTAGGGCGCGTAGTGGTGGGGATAGTACCAGCACCATGACGGGCAGCCCTTGTAGTAGTAGAATAAGTTCCACTGGATAGCGCGCACATAGCCCTCTGCTTGGCTCGCGAGCACTTCTCTACAAAGAAAGTAATGTATGTTAGGATATGTATGGCTTAAATAGCCTATAAATATGTAATAGCGAAGCGTGCATTAGCCCCGCTGCTTGTTAGTTAGTAACGTTAAGTAATGTTAAGTAAAAGTAAAGTTAAAAAAAGTTAAGTAATATCGGGCGTGGTCAGGTACCTGGATGGACCGTTGATGGCGAATTAAATCCGCGCTTCCGTACTTCGAAGGGCACGTTAAACCGTCGGCCCCGGTTTTTATCGATACGATAGCAGTCGTTAAACCTTGTCGGAGGCCTTAGGGGCGTTTCAAAACATTCAGCACAGGTTGGCCACCAGCCCGTTTCTCCACTAATCTGCATTGAAGCAGTGTGGGGGTATGCTCCAGGCCTCCCTTTGCTGGGGACACCCGTGCCCCACACGGGCGTGGAAGGGATTGTAGCCAATTAGACTATAACTTCATAGAGTGAGATTCGCTCTTGAATCGAGTGGTGTTGATTGAAAATTATAATGATAGTAGCCTACACATAAACTTTTTATCAACTTACGGGGTCACTTTTGAGTAATCCAATTTATTCATGTAGTAATCCTTTTTGTGTAAAACGAATTCCATCTCGAAGTTAGCCTCCTCTGTAAAACGAATAAAATAGCAATAGAAAAACGGCCAAAATTTCTTATACTGAGTAAGAGAGGTTTGTTTTGTCACATACCATCGCTAGTTTCTTCATATTCTTCTCCATCCTCCATGTCGTCCATATACTGTGAAAACAATATAATCACATTAATAATGTATAAGCCAACAAAATTAATTAGATATTCAATAAATCCCCTAAAGGGGACCATCTACATCCATACTTAATTTTTTTTTATTGGAATGAAAATTATGGAAAATACCATCTACAAAGATGGTATGCATCCAAGGCATATAAGATGCTGGACACATTTTTTTTAATTTGAATACGGGTGTAGTGTAGTGTTCCGGATCACCATTATCAAAATACATTCTGGAATTTGTTCATCTTCTATCTACCGAAACTGTTTTGAAATGGTTTATGACTACTTTGCTTACTCTATGTCTATATTCATCTGAGTGATGCTCGGACGCCCAGTTACTTACGAATAAAATGAACTCACCATGTCCTGTGTGGCATTGATGAGCGCCTGTAACTCGTCATCCATCTTATCCGACTTTATGTCTTCAATGTTCACATTGAAAGTGTCATCGTTGTTTGGCTTATACTGAAACGAAAATAGGTTGTTAATTACAGTTACTCCATACTAATCCACAATTATATTATGAATGTGCAAGTATGTTTGTTTATGTTAGTTCGTTAGAGACAACTCACACTGTTGATTTCTGATGTTATTTTATAAAATTTCCCTTAAAATGAATATTTGTTTGTGGTACTTTCATGTCACTAGAGTATCAGATAAGTTTGTTTCTAGGTATATACGGAGATAGTTAGAAAGCTGGAAAGTGTCAAGCACTACATTTACCACCTGATGATGCCCCATCTACCTGGTTCCCTGGTCTTTCAATATTAATAAAAAAATGGAATGTATCTAATAAATGTTAGGTTACCCACCTGTTTTCTTTCATTGGCGTTAGGCCGCCTGCCTGTCTTAGCCTCAAAGTATTTCAAATCAGTGTATGTATCTTGGAACTTCTCCTTGTCAATCTTAGCTAACTCCTCCATAAATGCTTCAAACCTGGCTAGGTTCAAGTCACCAGCCTCATTAATATAGCCTGAAATGATAATTGTTTTACATTTCAGTTATTTTTTATTTGCTTTGTGAAAGAGAATAATAAGGATTTCAAAAATCAATCAGACTTTTATTTTGCAGAATTGATATCACATCTCCTATTGAACCAGTGGGAAAGAACCGAAAGAATCCGCATTCTTAACCACGAGTTTGGATAAGGTTTGTTCCTTTAGTGTATGAATGTGGTAAATTAGAAAATTAACAATATTCATACCATCTAAAGTAGGCAACACAGTCATATAGGTCTTATACAACAGCGGCAATGCATCATTCCCTATGTGCATATTGGGCAAGTGTGGTATAAAGTCGTTTCCCACGAGGAACCCCATGAGCACCCAGTCATCAACAATCTTCTCAATGTCATACTCGAACGGCAACTTGTCCTTTATCGATATGAACTCTTGGTCCAAGTACTCTCTTAGTAACGACAGATGCAGGAGGTAGAAGTTGGTTTGTTCCGGGCTTGTCGCACGCTGTGTTGTTTTGCCGAATTTTACCTGTAAAATAATTAAAAAAAATTAAATTGACATAGTACGAACTATGATCCGTGACTCCCATTGGGAGAAGTGACACAAAGAATGGATTGCAATAAAAAAAATGTATTTTATATATAATTGCCAGAAGGGCTGACTCTGTTTCTCTAAATCACGATATCTAAAACAAATTAAAAGTTCTTTTCAAGTAAGTTTATCCCTACCTACCTAACCTACCTAAAACTTTTCCATTAAAGAAAAACAAAAATTTATTACATTTCCTTTTTTCGCATATAGTGAAGGCATCACAAGTACCTTCTCATGCAAACTACAATATTCCTACTCCTACTAGAAATAAATCTTAATATTCAAGCTTAAGGTTTTTTTTAATTATAATGCATAACGTGCACCTAACAAAATTAAATGTTATTTAAAGATTAAAAATTCCTCTTTAGACACCGCTCAACTAGTGACATAGAGGAAAATGTGTCGGGGGAAAAAAACTCCCAGCAGTCTCTTAAAATGAATGCGCTGTGAATGAATACCTCTTCCCTAAGCAGTGCAAAGTGCGGCTCGTGGGTGCACATGCCCAGCATGATGAGGTCCGCGTCGAGCCCGTACAGGCAGTGGCGCGTGTTCGGATCGTAGTCCGGCTGCGAGCGCGCCCACCGGATGTAGTCCATTATCTTGTGCTCGCCTTCCCCCGGCGTCTGCGATTACATTTCAAATTCAAAAGCTTTTATTCATTATTACGTTGTACAATTTGTGCACACTTAATGTACGTCAGATGGTTAACATTTTTTATTTTTTAATTTGCATACGTTTTTATTTTTTATTTTTTAATTTGCATACGTTTTTATTTTTTAATTTGCATACCTGAAAAGGTGAATATGGATTGATCAAAATGCCCTGTAAAACCAATAACTAACCCATATTCGTGCAAATAAATGATTTTGATTTTGATTTTGAACATTATACAAACATCCGCTTTGATCGCCCCTCAGGCAAAACGTAGACTGCGAGAAAAAAAGCGGGCGGAAAAAAACTGTCAGCACTAAAAATAAGTATGAATTATTCTATGGTGCAGCATGACTAGGCCCATTAAAGGAACACACGTGACAGCTATCGTGTGTGTCAATACCGCTCCATTGCCATCCGCTCACAAATAAATATTGATACATGGTGTATAGATAGCCTAGTGACGCACGCTTTCTTTTCGTCTAAATAGTCCTTAGTTTCATAATACGCATAAGGCCTAATATTTGTTATCTTCCAATACACATAACAATACTCTTTATTGTGTACACCAAAAGTACACACAAGGAAATAGTACAAAACGCAAATTATTGGTAGTGTAAGCTGCTTTATTCCTGAATAAGTTACTCCTTTAACGCTTCACAATTATAGCCCCCAAACTAGGATTCCCTGTGTTATGGGCCGTCTTGTGTCCACATAAACATCCAAGCCAGAAACACCACTGACAATCAAACTGTGATACATGCTACTGGAAAATGTTAATTTTATATGTATATGCAATTTAGGATGTTAAAAATTGTGAATGTAAAAAACTGTACAGGCTATAATTTGAAGAAATTTGATATTCAATTAGAACAATTGCCTCAGAGGGCAATGGAGAGAGCTATGCTAGGTATTTCTCTATGAGACAGAATCAGAAATGATGAAATCCGCAGAAGAAATAAAGTGACCAACATAGCTCCAAAAGTTTGCAAATTAAAGTGGCAATTGGCTGGCCACATTGTTTGCAGGACTGATGGGGAAAATAGGTCCTCGAATGGCGACCACGTTTAGACAAAAGGAGCACAGGCCCCCCTCCTACCAGGTGGACTACCTGAAGAAGGGAAACCGTTGGATTCAGAGGGCTAAGGGCCAGATGGAGTGGCGTCGATTAGGGGAGGCCCATGTCCAGCAGTCAACTGCCAAGGGCTAAAAGGAAGGAAAGAAGATTCAAATAGGTAAAAGTGTACCTTGGTTAATATGTGTTATCACAATTAGCTAATCAGTGGATATTATTTCAGTTCATGTCATAACAAATATATAGTAATAGTAGGTGTATATTCACTTGCAATAGGTACTTTTACGCAGTTTTAATCAGCTGTGTAATAAACACACTTCCTGTCAATGCTTGACTCTTATCAAAACTGAATAAACAATTGACATACTGATAGTAGTCAGCCATCAGTTCTATTGCTATTCAGTCCCTTTGTGGCATATTAGTATACACACTATTAGTGTGTAGTCAGGACAGCTCCATTCAATGAGCTGTGCTTAAATTTTGTTGTCTGTTGGACAGTCAGCGACAACGAAATTATGTTGTACTGTGCCAGCTTGCACATAGCAGTTTTATATCATATTTTGTATGTTTAAAACTCACCTCATGTCCCGACAATATAACTTTGACTTTAGACCACAGCGGGTCAGTAGACATCTTCTGCTTGACAAAATACTTGAGCTGCTCGTGAAGACGGGCCATGAACACAGTGCCGGGGGTAATGCAGTTACTGTCGAACCGCTGCTCCTCTGGCAAAACTTCACCTGCAAACCAAAATATTCAGTGTTAACTCAATTTATTACCGACTTCAAAAAAGGAGGTTATCAATTCGACGTGTATGTATGTAATATTCTCAGAACTGCACAATTTTTACATAATTATGTTGGTCTATTATGGCTTCCAAACAAGAATAACAAATTTCATGGGTGTATGTATAGATGTTTGTATTAGACATGTTTGTCCTCACATAGCTCCGAAACTAATAGACGGATCGTGTTCGTTCTTTTTTTGTTTGTTTGTATTTTGTTCAACTAAGGGAATGGTAAAAGTTTCATCGAAATTGGTCTAGTACTTTTCGTGATATGGACTTAAAACTAAAAATTACGAAATAAAAATTTAATAATAGAAACAAAAAACTTGATACTAAAGACACCAACCTCAATAAATAGTAGGCCTAATCTATGTAAGAAATTTTATTTCATACTTTTTTTGATGTCGGTTTATGGTCATTTTTGCTTGCACATTTTGCTTTTCACATTTATTACCTTTGGCTTTAGCATCTTCTTCTAACTTTTCTGCTTCCCTGGCAGATCTGAATCTGTAACAATTAGTTTCAATAAATTCTATATCTTTCTGACTAAAAGAACAACTACATACTACTAAAAACGCCAGACAAACAGGCCATGTCCAGCTGAGATACTTTGGGCCGAAGATTGTCCCTCATTTTTGAAGTGCAAGGCAAAAATTAACGAGAAAACTTGACTGAACAATCACCTTGATTCCACATGGTTTGTGTTTTAGTCTTTAACAGGTGGTACAATGAAAGATCAGACTTTAGCGAAGAGGCACCACTCCAGTGTCGTACATAGTTATTATATCCATGGTAAAATAAAAAAAATAAAGTATCATAAAAAGGTTGTTGTTGACACGAGGCAAGGAGGGGATAGGTATATGCATTGCTATTCAGGTGTTTGCAATATGTCACTGAAGTGCATCATATGAGCAGGCTCCTTGAATAGTTGTGATATTATATTTTATACTCTAAAATAATTACCTTCTCCCTCTCTGCTGGTTCATTTTGGCCCTAGGAGCTACGCCATCAATAGCCATGAAGAACAGTTTCTTGGGCTTGATGATTTGGAACAGGATCCCAATATAATGGAATATATCCTGGAAGATCTTCTCCTCTGTGATACGGAAGTGAGGATTGGAATCGTCCGGGTGAGAGCAGTTGTGGATGATACCATTCATGTCCAAGTACATATTGTCGAAGTCTGGTATCTGAAATATATTTTATTTTGATAAAAAGGTATTTATGAAGCTTTATTTTTTGCAAACATAACAATTTTGAAATAATTTTGTTGTTTTAATTTAATAAGAGGTTCTTATTTTGGTGTCGGAGATGGTTTAACAGGTGCAAGAATTAATCATATTATAAGAATTAATTGGAAAGCAATGATCCACCGTAGGGTAGAATCTCCTCTCTTAATGAGAAGGATGTAGGCTTTACACTTTTGTTATGGTGACCAATTTTTGTACTAAATTTTACAAACATGATGAGAGTATTCCAGGCCTCCCACCATAGTTGTGAGAGCGTTGTGGCCCAAGTCGGACCATTCTAGTAAAGCTCAATAACAGAAGTTTTAAGCCAATGTGTATACTATTTAATTTTGTAAACTGAAATCTTAGCCACCATTGTTGTTATCTCATATCCAAACACATGAACACATGTTGAAGATTATGGTACATAACATTGTACAATTTATAAATAAGATCAATTCTGTATAATTTGAATTGAAAATAAATATTTGACAATTATTATAAGTCTTAGATAAATTTAATTATAAATACAAAGCTTATTTAACTGGTTACTCTGAATTTTCAACATGATACAGAGATTTGGTGTTCATAAATAATATTGTTTAATAAATAATAATAAAATTGTTGCATACTAGTTTTGAACTTAAAAAGGATATAGTAATGTAATAATTTAGTTTATTAATGCAAAATTCACATTGAAACTTGTTTTTGCTTTCTGATACTTTTTGGTTTTGATTATAGTTAGGTTTAAAGAGTGATGAATAAAAATAACCAGAAATCCAAAAAAATATTTAAAATTCAGTTTTGGTTACCAAATAATGTCATTATTGAATTTCATAAACATAACCTCACAGTTCAAATACTCGCAACGTTGTCAATGCAAATGTTATTTTAAAAAATCAAACAAACCTGATACTGCTTCACCAGTTCGTTTAGGCAGGGATACCTTTCACTGGTATACCTGAAGAATTTAGGCACTCCCATTTTGAATTTTTTAAACAATAGCAAATAAATCAATCAACTCCTGTCTTTCCAAGCAAACAATAGCGCCGAATAACGTTGGGCACCAAATAATAATCAGACACAGAACGCCTGTTTATCAGATGACCAAGTTAAGTTTGCTTTCAAGTTCTATTACAAAAGGAGGTCAGATTCGGAGAACAAAAATGTTATAACCGTTTCATGTTCACATCTTGCAAATGGAGGACAAGCAGCAGTTTGGTGAGCAGAGCAGTTTAGCTGCACGCTGCACGAATTTTTGACTTTTTGTTAAATGAATTTGATTTTGAATGCTGACGTTTGACGACTTTGACGTAAATGACGAGACGACGTCGCATGGAAGCACTCCAGATTCTTTAATTTTACCACAGATTGTCCGTAATTAGATAATAGACAAATTTGTAAAGATTTTGAACAAAGTATTATAAATTGTGGTAAAAATTGAATGATTACAAAACATTTTTTGTTCGTTTATTTGGTTAGATAGGTACGGTGTTATAAATAGCTTTGAACCATCTATAATTTGAACTGATTTGACCGAAAAAAATAGTACATTAAGTTATCTATGACTTATAAAGGTATCCATTCATGAAGCGACAATTTATTTGAATCAATTGAACTTTCCCCGTCATTCATAAACTATACAAATTCAAGCTTATATTAAATAAAACCAAGTACACATTAAAAATTAAAAATTTCAATACTAATGCTCTCTACTAACATAATAAGCCTGTGGCCATCGTGGTGCTTTTTTCACTAATCGTCTCATGAATAGCTATCGTGATGTTTTTTTATAAATATAGTTGTCATTTTGTCCATGGAGAATAGATTTTGTCATATTGTCATTGTCAGCAGAATGTCATCTCATGTCACTTCTATTTCTTCAGAGTTTTGACTTTTGTTGACATTAACATTATTATTCGTCCTAAAAATTATTACAAATCCCAGTGTTTCTAGAATATTTGAGGTTGTTTCGTAAACAAAGCGAAATATTAACCTTTATTCCCTTTGCGTTGCTATTTCCTAATTATCAGTGATTTTTGATATTACATAGTATTATTCACAAACTGTGACTGAAATCGTAGACTGAGATTTAGCAAACGGAAGTCAGGACTAAGCTTTGTAGATTTACGAAAGGTTTGAAAGCAACAGTGCGCCCTTTGGGTTGATATTCAATAAAAATTGATAATAATGGAAAGCGACGAACTCGGCAATGAGTTAGTTCGGTTGGATGGAGGGTTTTTGGTCGATGAGGAGACTTACGTTGTGAACAGTGATGATGTGTTAGGTAATTACAATATTTTATATTTTATCTTTCATAAATATATAAATTCTGTCACGATATTGGTCTGTTATTAACAGATTTTAGTAAAATTAAACACAAAATGAACATCAAAAGCTTTTATTAATTTTATTATCAGGTACAATTTGTGCCCACTAATTGAACAACATAGTAAATACATATTTACTATTGCATTATACATTCATCCACTTTGATCGCCTCTTGGGCACACTACAATAAGGCTATCTGAAGGTATAGTGTCAAAACACTACTAGAAAATATAATTATTTTTGACATTTCAGAGCAAGAAGAAAACAACTCAGACTCCAACTCAGGAGGGAAACATGCACCTCTGAGGGAACAAGATCGCTTCTTACCCATAGCCAATATTGCTAAGATTATGAAAAGAGCAATCCCTGAGAATGGAAAAGTATGTAAAATTTGTTTTCTGTGATAGTTGTAGGGTCTCGCTAGTTGTTTCATAAACATGGTTAATGCAAGTACAGAGATATAGACCACAAGGTTTCTGTTTTTAGGAGGATTAAATTTCCTCTCACGAACTCTAATCTAACATTTAATGTAGTATTTTAAATAATTTTATAATACCAAACATTAATTTGTTTCTCTGACACACTGACACACCTATCATTGTTGATTATATTTCAAAATTTTGGCATATTTTACTATAGCATGATTGTGATTCATTTGTAGTTGTAGTATACTGATGATTTGTAGTTGAAATAGATTTTTTTATTGGTAATTAAAAGCTATTCTTATTAAAAAGAGTCAGTACTACAGAGTACTCTATAATCTGACAGATTCAATAATCCCACATTTCCCTGTAAAACATTTGTAGAATTAGGTCCACCATACTAACATTTTCTATGTCTGATTAAAACAGATAGCAAAAGATGCAAGGGAGTGTGTCCAGGAGTGCATATCGGAGTTCATTTCCTTCATCACCAGTGAGGCTTGCGAGCGATGCCAGCTGGAGAAGAGGAAGACCATCAATGGAGAAGACGTCCTATTTGCCATGAACACACTGGGCTTCGAGAACTACTTGGAGCCTTTGAAGATATATCTGAAGAAATATAGGGAGATTGTGTTGTCTCCTGTAAGTATATGTTATACTTATATTATAAATGCAATCAATTAAAAATTAAAAAAACTCCCAACACAATAACCTCAGTTCCTTTAAAAAGTAAAAAATAATGAAAGAAACTCAATCTTAAAGTACCTATAATAAGTATGTATGAGTATTAATAATTCTAAAAAAATACATACCTAACCCAACCAACTTTAATTGTTATTCATTAATAAATATTTTATTGTTTTCAGGTAACAATCAACAAAATGAATAAGACTATTGTAGTTTACGGAGGTGAGTGTTGAAATTTAAATTTATCTGCCTTACAATGCCTGTATGAAAATTGATTGTCACCTGCTGTAAAGGTGAAAGAAAACAAAGTGAGGAAGCCAGTGTTATCACTGCTTATGGTGAGAGTAGATCCTAGTGATCTGACCCTCAGACCTTAGGCCGCGTTCAAATGACACGCACACGCCAATGCTTACACCATGCTCGACAGCACCCGTTTGAATGTGGCCCTATCCATCCTTTGATGTTTTTTTCATTATGTATGAATTTCTCATGTGAGATCTAATAAAATATTGTTTTATTCTAAAATGATTTCTTTCTTTTTTTAGGTGATGGATCTGCATGTTCAACTGATAATGACAACGAGACCCAAACCGAGACAGTTATATTCACCTACCCTAAGGTTGTGGGAGACTTCACAATTGCTTAGTTGCAAGTTTAAAGGTTAATTGTTGAGAACTAATTTTGGCTTAACCATTATTTTAGTGATTATAATATTAAAAAGTAATGTTCAATCAAGTTACTTTCAATCAAAGTTGCAATAATATTAACTTCATTTGTTGTGGAGATTAAAATATATGTAAGTAATGCAAAATTTATGTTTTTTTGAAAAAGATTTTGTTAGTGTTACAGAATAATTTGTAACTTAATTTTGTAATTATAAAATTTAATGTCACTGTTACTGTAACAGTGAAGGGAATTTATTTGAGAATACCTGCACGCCTGAGAATGCTCTATAATTTTCTCAAAGGCATGTGAAGTCCACCAAATTTTTATGGGCCAGCGTGGCGGTCTAAGGCCTGTAATCTTTTCATTCTCAGCCTATATAGGTCTGAGGGTTGCAGACAAAATGTAAATTAAAATTAGACTAAGTTTTATTGTTAAGTAAATAAATGCTAGAAAACTGTATGTTCCGAGTTTCCAACTATTTGTGATGTGGTAGGTAATGTGTAGCAATGTTTCCAAAAGTAATGATTTCAATCTTCTTTTATGAACTGTCCATTCTAAATTGTTTACAATGTTTGTGTTTTCTTGGAGTAGGGTTTGGTGTTTGGGAATTGTTGCAAAGCTTTCTGATAAAATCCTTCAATGGGTCGAAACAGACATACATAATTTGGGGTGCATTTTTCTGGTTCTCAGTAAATATTTGATTTTATTCTATCCAAAAATCTATGGCAGCATAAATGTCACATCATGTTATGTGAGTGTTATGTTAGGTAAGATGTAGTAGTTGTAGTACATAGTAGGTTTACTTTGGAAACAGACTTGATTTTGCTTGCAATGATGAAAGAAAAATATCAGTGTAATGTGTTAAACCAATGATATTGTAAAGGTATACCATTGACATGAGAGAAAACAGACAAAAGTGTTGCTATATCATTTACTGAGTTTCCAATTGGGATTTACTTAATCATCTATCAACCATTTTATTTTCATTTATGATTAAAACATGTAACCTGTAAATGACATTAGAGTAGATTGAAAATAACCCAATTAAAACGAGTCTTCTCAATAAATATATTTTATTTATTTTCAAATATTGTATCATTTTCACGCTCATATACCTTCATACAATTTCTATGATTTATAACAAACAAATTTACAATACATGCATTTCACACACGCTCAATTAATTTGACATACCTACTCGTATACTACTACTCAACTAATTTGCTATATTAGAAACTTGTAGTTAATGAATAATTTTCTTATATCCAACAATCCAACAACCCACACTAGACCAGCAGGGTGGACTCAACCTACATCCTTCTCATTGTGAGAGGAGACATACCCTGCACTGGGTCACTAAAGGTTTGCCGACATTGAGTATACATATTCATGGATTTATATCTGAACCAATTTACTGCCCCGTGAGTCACATGTGACTCATATCCATTGTTTAACTATTGTGTCTACTTACCTGACAGGCATTATTTTGTTTCAATGTCTTTAAATTTACGCATTCTGACTCATTCCCTAAACTTATCCGTCATGTAGTCCGGCAAAGGCACGAGATACAGGAACTTATTGAACACCATGATTCCAAGGGAGAACGCAAACGAGATACCCAAATTGAAGTCCAGATTGAAGTCTCCCGCCGAGTAGATGTCGCCACCGAAGTGTCTGGACGTGAATCGTTCGGTCAAGAAGGCCTTGCCGCTAGCGTACCGGCAGTTGGAGTTGGAGTTGGCGTTGAGGTTTGAGGTGGTGAGGATGATTGAGGTGCAGTTCTCTTCGCCGCTGTGAGGCAGGATGTTGAAGGAGGGCTGCTTGAACACGTTGCGGTGGAGCGTGATGGACGCGTAGCGGGTGTGAGCGACGTACGTGAGGTAGTACAGCCACTCCTCGAAGCCTTTGTACGATCTGAAAGATAAATTCACGATTGATAAATTTATGGTCATGCAATTTTTATTGATTTAATGCATATTGTATAATGTATTGGTATGAAAGTATTCTCCGGGACTCCCCTGTTTTGGAACGTGAATAGTGGCCCATGAAAGGATTGCAACCAATATAATTAAGTTTTTCGTTCAGACCACAAGGCGCTTTGTTGTGATGGATTTGCTTAGAAGTTAGTTGGATACATTTTTGTCTTGACCGTGGTAAAGTATCATCAATTCTTCAACACAGTCGACCTAAATATGGCCACCTCGCATAACTTAGAACATTTTTGGGTAACTTTGAACCACCTTTAAATATTGTTTATTTGAAAACTTCATTTTTATCGATTTGGAAACTGGTTTTTCGACTTATTATTTTCGTTTTATGGCTTTGACCACATATCTAATAACAATCGCTAAAATATCATTGAGCTTCAAAGTTACCCGTAGAACATCTAGTTAAAAATTCACCTCAATACTCCACTAGCCAACATGACGTAAATGCAGGTGATGTAGATGTTGAAGATGGCGGCAACGAGTCCGTTCTTCACAAACATCATGACGGCGATGGCCTGCTGTTCAGCGTAGATGTAGCAAGACCACAGGATCAGCCCGAAGTATACGAAGTCCAGGGTCTCTGTGATGTCGCCAAGTATTCTGTGGACGGGTATTACTTGGAATGTAAGAGTTAGGTTATGGTACCAAAAGGATAAATTAATTTGTAAAGTAGAGATAAGTTGACATTTGAACTTTAAAGAGTCTATTATAATTGCCATTAAAGTCTATAAAATAGTTTTTTTTTTCAATACGACATTTGCATGACTGAACTTCTGCAATTGTGGCATGGATAACTGAGATGGCTTTGCCTTATTTGTGAAGAAAAACAGAAAACAATAAACTGAATTTGCTAGAATAGTTGTCTGGAAGAGATCGCTAGTTGGAGATAAGACCAAGACTTTATAAGGATATAGGTACTTAAAATGCAATAAAGATGATTCGATTGATTGAACTTACGGATATATAATAGCAGCGGACGCAAAGGTGGTGATGAATGAAAATGGCAAAGACACCAGATTCCAAGCCAGGAGTAAACTTGCCCCGCTGTAAAGCCCTTCTTGAGTCTCTTGATAGTACCGTGTCCTGTGAGGACCATCTGTCGATTGTAAGACAAACATTAATTGTGTCTTCTGAATGTGCTTAAGAAATTGGTTGATATAATTGATGCTTAGGCTCATAATAAAAGCGTTTACGTAGAATCTATACCAAAGCTCATTCGACTACTTGTACGTTGATCGCGATCAGAAAAAAATTAAAATTTACACGCAACATATCCAGCTTAGTAAATAAAATTATATGAAAACAGAGTACAACAAGTAATTTTTCCAATGATAATGCAATAAAATACTTACACAGGCATATCGTATTCATAATGCTGACAAAGTAAGTTCCAACCATCGCATTAAATATCAGCCCACTTTTTGTGATAAAAGCTCGTTGGTAATCCTTAAATAGATTAAACATTTATAAAACGTTGCCTTAATAAAATAAATATTTGGTCCTTCGAGCCGGATACATACCTTCGCTTCGTTATAAAAGATCCATAATATAAAGAAGTATAAGGGTAGTGCTAGTAACCTCATGGACATCTGTTTCATTCCGAATTTCTTTAAATTGAATATTGATACCAAGATCCTCCTGAAAAAGAAGGTATTGCAATAAAGTTTTGGCTGCAATTTTAACTAAAATTGACAAAATTTAAGGCCTCCTGAGATTGTAAATACTCAAGTCTGGCTTTACAGAAATATGAGCAATTATTTGCTTGACAAGGTAGGTATATAGACAGTACATTTCCAGGACATTTTTTAATTAAGTAGGTAAGTACCTACAATGATTGTACTATCTACTTATAAGGTCACGCAAGTCTTATTTTAGTTTTCCAAGTAGGTACCTACATACTAAGAACTTCTTGTTTCGTTACAATTAACAATGCTCAAACTGAACACTAAATAAGCCATGTACCGTTACAAGTTCGGTATATAAGATTATTATTAATTTATTAGTAGCTCATCTAGAATGGAAATATTTTATGCTGCTTACATGTACAGCATCCAAATAACTTTGACACCGCTCGGCTTTCCAAAGTTCATTTGTATTTTATTGGGGTTTATAATGCGGCTGTGTTCGGTGTGGTTGCTTTGCATGACCCCGGGCCCTTCCATCCTGAACTTTTCCACTAAGGCAGCTATTTGGTGGTTGGATTCGATGAACCTCTCTCGCGATCTACGGTCTACTGTTGATAGGCACACTGAAAGAAGAAATAAATTTACATATTCAGAACACACTTTAGAAAACGTTATTAACCGTTTTATTTTGTTCTATAATTTTATGAACTTAAATTATAAAGAATATACATTTTTACGACTTTAATATCATGCATGCATGAAATTTTGTAAGCCTTTGAGTTTCAATCTTTACATCTTATCGAATTCTTATAAATATAATCAATTGAAGGTTCTATGTGTATTTAAGCAACTCCAGAAATCTTTTAAGGACTTCGATGTAAAGTTGACGCTTATTTTATTGTTATTTTAAAAAAGTTAAATAAAATAATACATTGAACTATGTTTTAAAAAATCTTTGTAATGCCTATATTTGTGCAAATAAATCTTTTTTTTCTACAATATACTTACAGTAATACATAAGCGGGTTCTCCAGTTGAGGGCAAGGGAAGCCAATGCTGCCGAAGTAATCTAACAAATTCCTGGTAGGTCCAGCGTAGACGACGTCGCCCAGGCACAGGTATACCACTCGATCCAGGAAGGGAAATACATCTGGTGGGAATTGAATTCAGGTGAATTGGAACTCTTTTCTAATGTTATTTAGAGTCAATAAAACTTTGAGTTTTGAAAGTTTTATTGAGCCAAGAAAGCGAAATAGGTCTGGTGAAAATAACACTTTCAAATGGATTACTATGCACTATATAAGGGTATCTCTCCTAAAGCCTCAGTTATACTATTTTGTCCGCGTGGAATGTCGATTGATACCTCAAATTATTGTCGCTTGAAAATATTGGTATGCACAGTCCTAACATAATATTATTAAAATTGATGACGACTTACGAGTCTTGCTATCACGTCTATGTGTCCATAGTATCCAGGACACAAAGAACCATAATTTGCATAAATATAAAGAAGTCAAGACTTACCAGATCTCGGCTTCTCCATGGTAAGTATAATAGCAGTGCCGTACTTCTTGGCGGCGTTTGATAAAATTGAAATCACTAGATATGTGTTCAGAGGATCTAAGTCCCACGTCGGTTCATCCAATAGCAATATGACTAAAAGAAATATTAAAATGCATTAATTGCCAATTCACACAAATCTTTAGTTTATGTCTGTAACACATAAGTGACATACTGCAGGACTCCTCACAATAAAAAGGATGTAGGCCTTAGTTCATCAGGAACATGCGTACTGCATTGCAGTTATTTTTATAAATTACTATGATTTGATAGTTTTGGATTGGTACATTACTTGGATCTCTGATAAGCTGGACCCCAATGACCAGTCGTCGGTATTCGCTTTTTGTTAAGCTAGTGACGCATTTGTTCGCGACCTAAAACATTATTATTTAAACATTAATTATGAAATAAATAAAAAAACGCAAATACATAATAACAAACTAATACATCAGCTTTCTCTTACCTGAGACAGAGCTAAATCTGCCATAACTTGTTTCACTTTAGACGACTTCAAGTAACCAGAAATCTGCAAAGAGTAATTAAATTGTTATTATTATAACATATATTACTTATTAAATATCTTATTAAAAGAACACTTTTTAAAAGCTTCTATGCCCTTTTTAAAAGCTCTTAAATTTGTTATAGGTAATAGCTCCGGATATTTTATCCGTCGCCTATTGATAAGAGGCAAGAGCAACACCAAAGGAGTCGCCAGTGTGTTGCTGGCCTTGAAGGAGCCCTCTTTTTACGCCCTTTTGAAATACCCCATGTCTTAGTCCTGGAAAGATACATAAGCCAAAAGACCGTTAATCGTAAATTTCAAATTTTACCTTTGTCAGTGACAGCGCCAAAGTCTGCTGAACGCTCAGTCCAGGCAATAGTCGCGTGGAATGCCTGACTAAGGCACAGGTATTTTTGAACTGTTCTTTCTCCATAGGCACGCCTTCCAACAAGATGTGGCCCTTGCAAGGCACGCGACGGCTGATGACGTCGAGAAGGGCACGTTTGCCACTGCCTATGACAAAACAAAGGCATGAGTCAGGTAAATAAAAATGTATGCGAGCGGATCGTTAGGGATTCAAAATGTTTTACATCATACATCGCTTGTATTTGTGTAATTTTTGTATGCAGGCAACATTGATTTATCTCTGCTCCAGGCAGTTAAAATGAGGATGTTCAACATTTTCAGCCTTTGCAACGTTCACTACGTTCAGCCTTTTGGAGATTATAACAAAATGAAATGAATGTAGGTTAACGGAGGTAGTACATTGACTAGGTACGTAATTTGAATGAATAAGAAAATAAATGAACGCATGAATAAACATACATAAAACAAAATAAATACAAACCTTTAGAACCCAGAATGGCTGTGACCTCCCCACTGTGCGTGATGAAGGAAACATCTTTGAGGATTACACCAGTCTTTACTCCGCCTGTAAGCCTCTGGAAGAAGCTTCCTGGTTCTACCTAAGAGAAAATATAAAATATTAAGGTAAAACTTTAGCTTTTTATGGAAAATAAGACTGCGGTCCACGATATTTATTATAAATGTTTATTATTTAATACAGGTTGTGGTATTGTGTCCACAGTGCGTGGAATTTAGGACAATAAACTTGCTGTACTAATGGTACTCGTAAATTCTAAATGATTAAAAAATATAACGATTAAAATTGGTTTAATATTTTCCGAGTTTACTTCATCGTATTTCTAAACTGATCGATTAATTATATTAAACATAAATATGTATTGTATTCCCTTTAGGGGTAGACTGTGTAAGGGTGTAACAGTCAACAAAGGCTTTCTCTTTATTTCTTTTCTTACATATTAGTAGAACTGAGACATATTACTGGTACCTATCTGGTACATATATCCTTGAAATCTGTACAAATATATTTTTTTTTTAAATCCGACTTTATAAAAGCGAAAAAAAAATTTTTATGACTTAAAAATAAGTACGTGATATACTCGTACGAGTTCACACAGTTACACATTACATTACATTTCCGAGAGTATATCGTGACATGTCCTATTCGAAAATATTCGTACATCCTTTTCCCGTACAAAGGACATCAACGCGTTCCCGAGAATCGGTTTTATTTATGTTAGGTATATTATTTTCTTTTTAAAACAAGTCTGCAGTTAAGTTAACATGTGCAATATAGGCCATAATAAGGTTCACTATATTGAGTGTAAAATAAATTAATATAATAAAAACCATGGACCTATAAAAACATTATACGGTAATGATATTAAAATTTATTCAATTTTCTACAATCGTTTAGAATTACTACATCGAAAAAGTATTCCGAATTTACATTCGCATGGGAAAGGAACACCTACGCTACAGTAACTGTTGGTATACAAACAAATAGGTATGTGCAATAAAGTAAGTTTATTTTATGAAGCAAGAGTTTAAACTCACCTGTCCGGAGTGAAATACATTGCAGAGCTCCAAAGTATAATCGCTGCCAATCATATTTACGTATGTTTAAAGTAAAAAAAATATCAAAATTGTGTTAAATCGCAAACATTTGAGACTCGATGCAACACACGCATTCCCTGCAGATCAGGCTGCGAACTAACTAACTTCAGATGCCTAGAAAAGCAACACTAAAGCGACGACGCGGACGTTGCCAACTTTATTTGTTGCTATGTTCATGTTGCTAACTGTACTTGGATGTGCGTGTAAAGAAAAGTGCACTTTATTGCGTTGATGACAAGATTTCAAGTACATTTTTATAAGTCAATGGCGTTGTTAAGGCGATGTTCTGAAAATGGTTTTCTGCGTATAAAATTAAATGGTGTATGGACAAATATTAGCTTTAAATATTTAATAAATGATCTAATATATTGTCCGTCTCTCATGTCTCTCTCTTGTTGTGTCCTTTTTTAATGCTGTGTAGGCCTAATTTGGATTTTTTTAAATAATTTATACTTAAATTATAATACTATTTACCCAAAAGTTTATTGTTAATATCTATAATATTAAAAACAAATCAATAAAAATTAGATTGGATGTAACTTTATTCAATTAGCAAACTCTAGCAAAGCTATAAAACATTGACTACGAACATTAATCAAACTGAGCATCTTGGCCTTAACAATGAAAGCCTCATTTTTCCATACATTTTCTACGCATCGGTGCCACACATATTCACCGTGAACCTCGAAAAGGCCAAACACTACTTCTATTCTTTTTCTCCGCGCTGCAAAACCTGCTACGGTGACGAGACACAACCTACACAACTACTAATGTAGTTGTGTTCGTACATTCCAACGATTAGTTATCTCCCTCTCTCAAATAATGGTGATAGATGGAGGAAAGAGAGAGGCGACCTGCGCAGTGTCAGTGACTGCTCAGTCCAGGTACGGTCGCTGCCGCAAAGTCCGGCATTACGGCAAAGAAATAACAACCCTACTTTGCAACGAATCGCACATGCAAACGAACGAAGTTATCGAATTATAAACTGAAACTGTATTTAAAAATCGACAGAAACAAATGAGCGGATGTTTTGAGTGTTATAGGATTTTTGCTATATATTTTCAGTGATAAGTGTTGTAGAGTGCAAAGTGTGTAACAGTGGGTTTCAACAAAGTCCCGTTGGCCGGTGTATATCGGGTAAGTTGACGTCGAAAGGCACTCTTGTTTGTGTAGGTCCTGTGTTTTTTGGTTGTTAGAAGGACTCCAAAATTAGTTATTTAGTCTTCCATTCCAACAAGTGACAATACTTGAGTTATATATTTTTGGGGGTTTTCTATTTTAACATTTAACATTTGCAATTTTTTTTATTGTTGTTAAATAAAAAGAAAAAATTAGGATGCTTTTTTGGGAATCAAAAGTTATATCGAAACCTTTTTTTAAATTACAGCCGACAGCTTTTTTATACAAGTACCTACCTATGTTCATTTACATAATAATATGTTTTTAAAAATATTTTTCAGTTACTAATGACGCCAATGTGAATATCATTGACATACTTAAAGATGAGGTCAATTCAAAAGTGTAAAATAAAGAGTATGTACACAGGTACCTGTGTTAATCAGTCTGAGTACACAATTCAGATAGTCGAAACGTTTAGTAAATATAAATACCACAAATTTTAGGATGGTACAGCTTATTAGTTGTGTTAGGCATTAGGCACCTCAACGCCACCCTCTTAAACCGCCGGGAAGCTGCCTGTTCATGTCTTGTGTTTTGGTTGGGGAGGCTTGGTTACCGGAGATAGTTACACGTTTTGAGACGAACAATTTAGTTCTTAATAGTAGTGTACAACCTCTGAGAAATCGTACTTGCGGTTGAACGAGGTGTTCATGGGTTGCAGTGACCACTCAACGTTAGGTGGACTACTAGCCCATTTCCAACTCCTTTACCCTAAACAAAACAAAAAATACTATGAGGTACAAAAATTGTGCAAATAGTGCATAATGGTGCCGCTTTTAGTAACATATTTGCATAATAAAGAATTAATTGTTCCAATAGCATCAACGCAGCTGTGCCATCCATGCCATGCGGACAACTTCTCAGCAGTGGAACTTAAAATCCGGATCTGAGTCTCCCTTTTTTTGTGGTAAACTCCGTCATAGTCACCCACAATCAGTCCAGACCTAACATGCTCATACTGAATTCCAACCAGCTAAAACCACTCGGTTTTCCTGTCAATTCTTGGGAATACGAAAATATTCGTATTCTATAGCGGCCCCAGAAGCGTTATTTCGCGATGGGAGCTCAGTGACCCCTCCCTGGAATGAGGCTGGAGTTCCTTTGACCCACTGGAAGATCGTCTGCGCCACCTGACCCTACCCAAAACTTACAAACAAAAAATATGAAAAACGTCAGGTATATCTAGCTATTAATGGAGTTCCGGCGATGGAAACCTTTAAAAAAGAAAAAATGTTCAAAGTCGATTTTTAGGTGCGGATGAACCTATCATAAACAGGTTTTTTATTTGAGTTGACCTCACGTTTCTGCGAAGGATCGATTGATCCATCATATTAGATGCATCATAGATCTTTGTGGACTTACTAGAACATATTAAATAAAAAATTAATTCTAAGTCCTACCTAAAGCGAAGGATATAATTTCGACAGGTACAATGACTAATCAACGTCTGGGTTGAGACTTATAATTCAAAGCTCTCAAGACAAAGCTTTGCACTCAAATGGCATGGCAAAAAACACAGAACAATAGTCCCATGGTAACGACCTCAGGATGGCATGACTCAGAAGGCATTCGAGCGAGGAACCAAGGATATGTCGTCCATGAGAGGAATCAGCGTGTTTCACGGTCCAGCTGGTTTGTTGTAACGTGAGCAAGTGCTCCTAAATATTACAATGTAGCTATAATTAAGTTGTTAGTTATACAATTAAAGCTGAATTGGAAAAATATATCGCACATTATGATGAAGTTATTCGACTTGATTTTGATATGTTTTATCACACATTGTTTCTAGATAAATGCATCACTTGCATCATATGTACGTTTCGAGAACATTGAAAGACCATCGTCCATCCAGTCTTAAGCTTAAGAAGAGAAAATTCAAATATAAGCTGTACTCTTTTGTTCTTTTATATAAGAGATTACCAGCCCAGCTTCATTAGACACGTTAGGCATAAATCATTGATCACCTTGAGAAACAAATCTGAAACTTATTTCCTTTTAAGTTCCAAGTATATCTAAAGGTTTAAAAACAAATAATCGAAAAAATGAGGAAACAAACAAAATTAACAGTGTATTAATTCGTATGAAACATAATAGATTATTTAAATAAATTAAATGCGTAGCATCAGCAGTAAACTGCATCAGACCATGGTTCTCACTTCTCTCTCGTCGAGAAGATTGGAGGTAAAGTAGTTATATTATTTATTGCTCAGCAGTTTTAAGAGGCGACATAGTGACATACTATAATTATTATGAAGTTTTAGCTCAGACGTCTGTCAAACGGTGAGAGTTTGATTGATATCCATACAGCTATCACACTACTTAACTGCTTTCTCATAAAACACGCTTCAAGAGCAAGACAACATAATTTGAAAGAAAATATATCTTTAGATGCTACATGGCGTGAAAATTGGACTATAATCGTCCAAGATACAAGAGTTAACAAATAAATAATAAATAAAATGTAAGCAAAGGAATACTCAGTCGCGTTTCATTCTAATCTCGTATTTTCGATAGTTTAATCCAGGCTAAAACTTTCTTTGAAAAGTTTATCGTTACACAAAGTGTAGCCATTGAAAATGGATAAATAGTTGAATGAAGGCGTACAGCTGTCTGGATTATCCACTAAAATTTAAATATTTAATTACAAACACTGCACTTGCAACTGTAATTTTGTAACTGTTGTTTAGTATAAATCAAATATAATCTAGTAACTCAGGGAAACAGGCCGTGACAGAAAAATAAATCATACACATGTTTCAGCGTATCTGAAACATTTTGGCAATTGTTTTGACTATAAACAATTGCCATTTGTTTTTTTGATTGTTTTGACTATATAAATTTTAGTTACTAAACCGTTAATAACATACTTAAAATACATCCTTTGGCTTTTCTACGTAAATTCTCTGTTCGTTTGCGATATGTAGTATGATTTTGTTTTTATGGTTAACAATAAAGAATACTGGCATTGTTTCTGCCTCGAATGATCCATTTTAATTTTTTACTCGTCGTATGTAGTCAGTTGTTTAAAATCTGTGGTAGCATTTTGTTTCAGCGCTCTTCATTTAGGTATTTTTCATATTTAATTTTGAGTTTCTGGGTTGGAGTCTCCCTTCTGTGTCACACAAGTGAGTGTCTGTGGTAACAAATAGTTAATCAATCCATATATTATGCGTAAATTTTAAGAATCCTTATAATAAAACCATTCGGTGTGTACCCGTGCTGTGCCAAAAGGCCTCTAATAATTACGGGGAGAGGTTTTTGTAAGAAAGGAACATGGAAGGAAGTATACTTTTAACACCCTGAGCACACAAAATCGCTAAAACCGTCGGGCGACATAGGTAATATTAATTATATTTTTCTACCTATTGGGACCTTTCAGCGCCTTTGGGATTTGTATAAGAAATTACTTTAACCTTAGGTAATTTATAGATTATTCATCTTTCCCATTACGGCGATTGTCGAATATCGATTAAATTCGAGTTTATTGATTAACATTTATGGTAATTATAGGTATATCCAGGTGGCCATTAAATTTCTAACCACTTTCATATACCACGTTACATTCAACGGGCTATTTAACGTATGTTATTTATACTTAAACCTTTTAATGAATATTTCGTCAAGCATTAAGAAATTATAGGCTTAAAACATAAATGACGCTTGATTTTATGCATTATTATTATATTATAAGGAACGATCAAACTGTATATTTATACCATAGAGATACGTACAACGGAAAGTGTTCCTTTTTCAACAATTTATCAAATTAAAATTAGCGTCCACCCAGGAATGCACGGATAGAGTTTAAATGTATTTTAGATGTTTGGGGAAATTGCCCAGCTTGGGCCTAGGTCTCGTCTTGTCTTAGACCTGTCTCAGCCTGGATTTGTCGCTTGTTCTTTATACATACAAAAATCAAAACTACTACTTACCTGCTTATAAAAGTATGTTGCTAGTTGATATTCGCATCTAAACTTAAATTATCAGATTGGAAGGCTATCTCTTCACATAACTTAAATAGCATGCTTGCTTGTCTTTATGTATGAAAAGTGTAACTTATTTGCGTATTATGTCAGCCAAGAAATAGTTTCACATTTTATGTAAGGAATGTAGAGCAATGAATTTGTTTTTTATGTAATACGCATTAAGACATTCGAGGTGATATAACGATTTATTCTTAGCAAAAACACATTATTTGCAAGTATAAATAGATCTTTTAAGTAGGTTCATCGCAAATTAAAGGAATTTATTTTATTTTAAATTAATCATAATTTCTATACAATTATGCGTGTGTGATTAATTTTATTGCTATGGCTTATAATTTGTAACTTGTAATTTGTAACTCTTTCAAAAATATCTTAACGCATATAAAAAAGGACGCAAATAGGATTTAAATTTTTGTTCAAGATTAGGATTATTTTCGCTTCTCCTTGTACCAGATACTTTTTAAAGAAAAATCTGTTTCATGTATGGTAAGAGAATTAAGAATGAACATTTTCTTTTAAATGTGGATACTATAATACTTAATTTTAATACATACATACTTACATATTCCATTATTTCTTATGTAAATGATGAATATTAAAACAGTTATGTATAAAGTAAAAGAGGGCACTGCTTCGTCCCTTGTTAAAATATTCAGTAAGATAAATTCCAAAGTGTTACATGAAACTCATTGCATCAGTTTTTTTGCTGTTAATGATGCTGTTGTAAAAATAGTGATGGTCTAGCTGGCAGTATGAATGCTAATTGTAATGCAGTCGTAAAGCATGCAAGATCTGTTTGTTTCGGCTGAGGTTGTGTGGTTTTGGGAGGAGAGTTAACTTCGTTGTGTACTTGCTAAGAGTTTAGTCTCCGTCTTGAGCGGGATGGAACTGAATGAGAAGAGCTGAAGATCGAGTACAGCGGCACGCATTCGTAAAAACATAATTTCTTTCATGCGAAATGGATTGCAAACGAATACTGCGCAACCTGATGGTTAGTGGTCATAGTCACCGATGGGCATGACGTAATCTGCATGCCTTATCCTTCTTCACAATGTTCTCAGGCATTTTAAGTGCACTAATCCACAAGCCAACGTGGTGAACTAATGGAAATTGATAAGTCATGTCTTTTGATCTTCAGACTGAAGACAGACAATCATAATTCATTTATCATCATCATGCATGAGTCAATAAGAGAGAGTTATGGGCAATACTGGTTTACGAAGGCCACATTGCAATTGCCATATCCCTACATCGCCTATCTGAAAGTGATGTCCTAGAAACTGATGAGCGTGAAGGCAGTGTCCTACGTCCAATGATGTCTTGCGTAACGGTGTATTGTTCGTTTATTATCAGCTAGAGGTCAGTCGATAGGTTCGTTTTGTTTCGTATGGGAGACGTGTCCCCATTATTGGGTTTTGTTTTCCTCTGTCATAACTGAACTAGACAATTGTTGGGCAATACGGTGTTGAAGATACCTTGTAACCTACAAGTAAATGGTCAACTTGATACGGCCACATTGAGTGACAAGGAAGAATGATGGACAAAATTCGACTATTGGCAAATGTTGTTTCACTTCATTGTATTTGAAAATTAATCATGTTTGTAATGCTTGTAATACTTACATCGCTATAAGATATCGCTTTCATTTTGGTTTCAAAATTGCAATCGTCTAATAAAAGTTTCATTCAGAGTTCTTTGTTAATGGACGATTAAGAATTAACAATTGATTTGTTTTTGAAGCAGAATTTACATTTGAAACTGGTAAATAAAATTTCGCTCCTGAACTCCTCTAAAGCCTAGAATGCTAAAGATTGTGCTTTATGGGTGGTCATCGACAAACGAAAATTTAAACTACGTAATGTATCGACTCACTCTAGTTATATCGGCAGAGTGTTGACCGGAACTACAACAATGGAGTTACATAATCAGTCCATGTGTGAGTTTGAAAGAGAATCTGTCCCAACGGGATCAGTGACCATACTCGAGCTCGCACTTGACGGATGCATGACAGGTTTGCTAAGTAGCTGTCTTGGGTCCGGAAATACATGTTTTCCCGGTTACGTCCTTAACCTTAGAAATGAGACCTTAGTATAGTAAGGGATTACACATAATATAGCCTTATTATGTGTAATCCCTTGCGTCATGAGTATGTACCTACCCATTCTTAAGGTATGACACGATAATGTGTGAAATAAATTATATGTAAAAACATTATGATGACCGACGACGATGTCTATCCGTTCCATTCTTTTACGAGACAGTAGAAATTTTAGGTGACATAGTGTAATTAACATAGGACAGTGTTAACAAAGAATAAGAATCGAAGAAGGCAGTAAATTCGGGATTTGTGAGATTAGATTTGTAGTTTGCTAGAAAAAATTGTGAGGTCTTAAAAGATTACGATGTTTAGTAGTCACTGCAGCCCACGGACTAACTACATCCAACCTTATGAGGACTAAGACGTTCGCCACAAATAAAGAATCTACGACAGCCATACATCCACAGCCACGACAGTTTAAGAGACTGGCGCTAAGAGATACATCCCTGGGCGAGTTACTATGGCTCCACCACATAAAAACTGTCCTTCTACAAAACTGCAGGCTCATAAGCTATTTGTAGTTGTTTATTTGTGAGTATAATCTCTAGCACTAATTAGTAAGTTGTTACCGGATAACGGATGATCTCAGGCCATCTCAGCAGCACGCAAGCAGCGTCATGGCGCGGTCGGTGGAGCATTCACTGCGTCATAGTTATTATTGACACCGAGCCGGTACTCATCTCAGGTAGAAGATCAGAAGTATAATGTATGCATGGGTTCTTTTGAGTTTCTTTTGTAATAATTGAATAGCAAACGAACGTACAGGTTACTCGTTTTTAGGTGTTTACTGTGTGTTTGTTTACTTTTTGTTTTATAAATTTTTGTTTACGAAATAAACAGTTTTATTTTTATTATTTTTATTTATTATAGCCTATCAATTCTAATCCAAGTACATAATTATATTTCCATCAACAGTTATGTGTGTTAAATAGAGAAATGTAATTACCTATGTTGGAAGACCTCGTATCATCTAGCAGAAGGTACCTACTGTGGAGTAGGTATTTTCCAAGCGAATGAAATATTCTTCTCTTTTTGTGGCGATAAATTTCCAGAGGTGGGAAATTAAATGTCGCAGTCAACTGTTTTGTCGAGTTTCTTTACAAGTTGTTATTCAAGTCATATGTCAGTATGAGTTACCACGGCAAAAAAGTTCAAAAAATACGTTAAATTACTATCCCAGACCTTTTAAAGTTCAACAGTCCATAGACAAAGCGGAAGCTGCCAAATTCATCAATCGATTTCCGAACCGTGGTCTCTATAATCGGATAATTTATTTATACAAAACAAAATGAGGGGATCCGAACGGAACAAGTTTTCTGGTCGATTGGGCAATCAGAAATGAGTGGCCGATGAACGTTTATTATGAATTTGGAAAGTAAATTTCATTTTTCCCATAAATATAAATATTTTATCTGATATCCAAAGTTTGGTCTGCTATGGGTTTAAATTTTCGGTAATTTTTTTTTTTAATTTCGAACTTTTGTTTATGTTCCATAAAATCAGATGTTCTTAGAAATTACTAAGATGTTATTTCAAGTAGAAAGTGTGTAAAATTAGTAATACGCTTAGCATATAATAAGCAGTATAATCTAAGCTATGAGCCGATAACACAGCTATAGAATGTAGTCCTAATAAAATAAAAAGCTATTAAACATTACTACCAACCTTAAGATAAAAAGCTATAAACCCTAAACATTTCCTTTTACTGCAGGTCTATCTTTAGTCGTAGCATGCACTCTTAATTACAACTAAGATTTATTTTTTCAGATTTTAAGACGTTTGCTGATAGAGAATGAGGTACGTATATTTCTATAAAACTTTCATTACAAAAAGAATTTCGAATCGTTAATGGTCTGTTGCCATGAAAGCAGAAGTTTAATTAAACTGAAACATACATACATTGTACTCAGAAGCGGAAGAATTGGAAAGGTTTTAGTAGTTTTATTATTATCTTTATACGGTCTGGTCTACTTATTATAATATGGTCTGGAGTCGGAAGGACTTCTCTCTGATGTAAAGAGACCTGGAGACTTGTAACAGTTTGTTGAATTGTTATATTTTATTTAATTTTATTCCTTTTACATGATAATTTATAATAAGTGGTAATTAGCCACTGCTATTCCAACTCATGTGAAAACCAGTGTACTGCGACGACGATTATTGCTCCATTATTTTTTTCAATTTCAATTCTCGAGTTTTCAAGTTAAACGTAGATACGCTTCGGCATTTCAGGCATAGTATGCCATATCTTTTGTCTCTACGACTATCAGGTTTTGTGACCTCAATGATTGTTAGGGGCATAACGGGACCGTTCAAATTCAGTTTAATTATTTCCCACAAGCAGCAAGGCCTAGTCGAATAAACAAGCGTTCTATCTTCATTTATTTACACAGAAAAACTCACACGATTCGCAACTTCCAAAACAATGCCCCATAAAGACAGTTAAGTAATTCGATATCGTTTATTTACTTTAGTACTGCTATGTGATAGATTTGCTTGTATTGTTTTTGGATTTTTACTTATTGCCAAAACATTGTTTTTACCTCTTACGTTGCCATGTATTCCTATCACTAATGTAGACTCTAGATTGGCTAAATTATTTCAAAAAAAGAAATAAACACCCAAATCGGGGGACAGATAGGAATAATCCATTTATTTATGGTTTAGGTATAATTTTAAAATTAATTAAATGTAAAAATTCAATTAAGAGTTTTTTAAATAAGTACAGAAAAATAAGAATTACGAGGCCCTTTTCATTTGTCTGTTTAAAAACATAAAATGACTTTTTACCACAATTCATTAAAATTGTTTATAGCATTCTTTCCCAGCTAACCTTTAGGATGTGCAGAAAAATATGAAAGCGGTTAATATGGAAGAAAAACAACCAATAGAAATAAATAAAAAATAAAGTTAAAACAAAAATATAAATAAGAATAGTAGGGACAGTAGCAGAGAGAAAAAAAGCACTATACCTAGATAAGCGTGTAATTTTCAGTTTTGGTGAGTATAAGTAAATCACC
Organism: Erynnis tages; assembly: GCA_905147235.1. Taxonomy (NCBI): domain Eukaryota; kingdom Metazoa; phylum Arthropoda; class Insecta; order Lepidoptera; family Hesperiidae; genus Erynnis; species Erynnis tages. The sequence goes on from LR990076.1 coordinate 3,057,523, forward strand.
CTATCCTTCCTTACAAGTACATATATCTTATATTATCTTATAGTATATTTTCTGGTAGCAGCATCTTTCTGATAGTATCTTTTCTGATGCAGCAAAGAGTTATTCTTGGTTTTAGACATCACGGCACAGGCTGTTACAATTCGTCTTTTCTTCACTTCGTTCGTCGATAGATCTTCGTCCCGAGAATGTGACAGTAGACGTCAAGAAAGCCCACACACAATCACGCCTGTGAACTGGATCACATACTTGACATTGATACTTCGATAGCGCTGGTATTCGCTGACACTTGCAATGCGATTTGAACTCGAAATAGGTACGAATTCCTTTTACGTACAATTTTTTTTCTGTAAGAAAGGCAATTTTAGACTCATCAGCTCTCAAACTTAAACCCAGGCCTAAAAAGTTTAAGGTATTCAAATTGAGACTAACTATTGCTTCGTTTGATTAGATGTTCCTTTTGTGGAGGTAGGGATGGTAAACTATTTGGCTTTTTGTCGTACTACAAGAAAGCTCTTGCCGTCTTAACGACATGTTCTAAGGATGACGGATCCCCATTCATCGCTCAGGGAAGAAGGGATTTTGACTATCTCGTTACTAATGAAATAATTTATTGACGCAATTAATTGATCTATTTGAACTTTGTTGTGTGTTTTTCCCTTTTGATCGCTCTCCTTTAAAAAGTAGAGTTTTGAATTTAAGCAGTGATGTGTAGAATCGGCAGTGCCCATGTCGATTCTACACATAGCCGACTAATCAGTGCCGGATCGTACAGATAAAAATGTAAAACAATGGCATCCGTTCCGTCTCGGTACGCGCTTGCGCAGGCGTTGCATGCGCCCGGGCCTAGGAACGTAGGAACCATTGCGACATGCGTGTTGGGAATTATTATCATTATGTGTGCATGCGTTCTTTAATCGAACATATGTGCTTTTGGTACTTTACTTTTGATTTTTTTTATTAATTGTATTTTAAGTTGTCGCAGTAATGTATATAAAAAACAAAGACTCTGTTACACACATTAAAGATGTAGGTAACTTATAATATAAATCGTCAAGATCGTGGAAATTGTGACACAAAATAAAAGAATATTAAAAATACTATTTAAACTTTTTTAAAATTTTATCTAGATCTTAACCACGACACTCATTTAATTATTTGTATTACAAATTGGACTAAAATCCAACTAATAAACCATTAATAAGAGCTTTCCCCGGAAACAAAAACAAATCAAACTCGGTAACATACTTAATTTACATGCAGAGTTCTCTGCACTCTCGCTAGTAAACCACACTTTCCTCTTTTCGTTAATCGCGATATAACAGTAAATGTCAACGGTAATTTAGCGAGCAAGATCCAATGAGGCACACTTAATTCCATTGCCCGATAAACTGCATAACACCTACTGTCGGCTGCATTTACGGTTTACGCTGATTACATTAATTTGGGTCGGAAAATTAATTATGATTCCCATAACGTTTAGCGTCCATAACGGCCGCTGTTCTGAAAGCCTAGAAAATGTCAATGTGTTTCGTCACATTCTTTTTCCCCATTATTAGATTATTAGAGAACCTCTCTCTTCTCCTCTTCCAACTGTTGTTATTGTTGCTGAACAATATTAAAGCTGTGCACTTTTTGGTAGATATGGATAAAAAATGTTAAACTCGCGACAGGACACGTGACTTTGATCGAAAATGCGTAAGGGAAAATGCGTTAGATGGTAACTATGGAAACTGTCAAAAGGAAACATTCATAAACAAAGTGCGTCTAATTAGATGGTAACTATGGAAACTATCAAAAGGAGACATTCATCTTCTATTATATAAAAGCCAAAGGTGTTTAACTGATGTATCAACGCACAGGCCAAACCCTTGGGGTTCGCAAATGTATTGCTTTTATGACGTAGGCATCCACTAAGGAAGGATTTTTCGAAATTCAAACCCCAAGGGGGTGAAATGGGGGATAGAAGTTTGTATGAAACTTTTTATTTCTTGAACATTTAAGCACGAAATTTTGAACGAATAGAGTAAAGTAAAAATGATGACAAACGTATTTCAGCGTTTTTCATAATTAAACCCCTAAGAAGGTAAAATAGGGGATGAAAGTTTCTATGAAACTTTTTATTCCTTGAACATATTTGCACGAAATTTTGTATGAATAGAGTATGGCAAAAATGATGAGAGACGTGTTTCAGCGTTTTACAAAAAAAAACCTTCATGTATCCACTGGAAATTGCTTATGGTGTATCCTTGGCGCGAGAAGTATACGTAGACTCAATTTTTCATATTCACTTTAACGATGGTGCAAGTATTATAATTTTTTACTGATTCGGTCGCCAGAATTTATTTCAGGCCATAAAAATTTTTGAGGATAGCACAGCGTTTGTTTGACCAGTTCGCCCGATTATGGTTAGATTAGGCCAGCAAACAGCATTATGTCAACAGCCTGGTAGACGGCGCAGTTAACTACAAAGATTTTACTAGAAATATTACAACCTTACATATTAACATTAGGAACTTGAACGACCTAGAAGTCTAGTAATTTCAACTTTTTTTATTTCTTTATTTAATACTTATGCACCTTTACATAAAGTGGTATGTACTTACATGGGTAAAATAAATGCCTATTGGCATTCTACAACAGTCACCCCGGGTTGATGATAAAAATGCGCATGTTCGCAATTCACTGGTGATCTTTTGATCTTCATTCTTCCGATCTTCGATACATAGAGAGACCTATGAAGAAAGGTTAATGAGATTGAAATTGACCTTACAAATAGATCTACATAGAACCCAACCCTCAGAATGCAGAAATCGAGTAAGAAGAACATCGTGCAACCGACCGAATTAGAAGAATGATACCGATTGCTACTTGTGAAATCATTTCAGCAAGACGGATTGTTGTCGGTAATAAAATCGTACGAAGCGAAATTACATACAAAGTGGGTAAAGCGAACTTGACATTGCTTGAAGCGTGTAAAGCGTAATATGACTACCGTAAGTAATAATCCAACTGGCAGACGGCAAAATGCTGTCTCATCGGTGGCTTTGTCCGTTATGAAAATACTAGGCTTTTGCTGTGGCATCATCCATTGCGGATTTTAGTTTTTTTCACATCTCACAAAAGTCCATTATCGTCAATTTTTTTTTATTTTTGATTTTATTAATCTTTATAAAAGACGTTCTGTTCTTTCCCAACCGAGGTTATTCTGTCGTTGAGAAAAAAAAGCTCTGCGTCCAAGTCATGTTTGCAATCAATTAATGATCCACTACAGGGTCGGGTATCTTCTCACAATGCAAAAGATAGATTCTCAAAAATATAAATTTAAGAGTTTCGTGTAAAGCGAAATAGAGGCATCCTTAGGAAGTTTCCCATAAAACCTATATCTAATCCAGTAGGTAAACCATTATATTATATTTTTAGTAGTTGTAGCATTTCTAAGTATCCATCCGGGTTGTTGTACCCAAGTATCACATTTCATATAGTAATAGCATGATTTATAAAATGTAACGGGGATTGTTTATTGAATATCTGTATTATAAGTAATAGGATTGGCCTCTGTTTCAAGGAATGCACAAACAACCGTTACTTCACTTATATCTGATCTAGTTTAAAGATTGTTTTGAAGAGGAAAGGAAATTATTACAAGAACATGAGATAAGGCCCGATTTTTATCTCCATCCGTCTTTAATCTATTTGAACGTGGCTTTATTGTAATTTTGATTGGCAATCTGATAAAATGGGAAGATAATATTCTATTAAGTTAAGTGGTTTATAAAATTTATGAAAATTAAGTATTTAAAAAGTTTAAAATTAATATGAACTTAATCTAAATAAATATGAAATGTGGTCCTACCCACAGAACAGAACAGATAAAACAGATATTTTTTTTTATCTATTCCGTGGTCCTAACTATGTTAAGATTCTTTAGCTCGCGCGTCTAGCTCTTCACAAACGAATTTACCTAGAACCATGTTTCGGTAATAGAAAATGTTGTTATTAGTAAGTATACTGAAATAGAAATATAAATTAGAAAAGTTTTTCGAAAATTAAATAAGTGATTGATATGGTGAAAGATCGAATTTTAAAATCCGACATAACATCAATAAAATTTAATATGTAAACTTACAAACATATAAATGTAGTTACCGCGTTAAACCTTGGTATAAGGCAACACACACCATTGGCACTTAATTCATTATCATCCATCATTACCAAGAATTAAGTCTATGATACTATATTTTGCTCTAGCCATAAACGATCACGGTCAGAAACACAGCGGATGCAAAATGTGCAAAAACTGAACGCAATGTACCGTAAAAACGACTTAATGTGGTCGAGTTTTTGCTCCATTTTTTTTACTTACACTTAGGATTAGCCTAGTTTCTACCGCAATTACAACTTTTATGACTCTTCTGGTGAGAATTGTGCCCATTTCTATTATTAGTTTTATGACGCCAATTTATTTAACCTTACCTATACACAGATGTTAAATTTGTCTCTATCTTAAGAATTGTAGGAAAGTGTTTTAGTTCATGCTAAAAAAAAATCAAAGGAGACAGGGACCACACTTTTTAGGTAGTTTGAGCCCGAATTTTCTGTACCAATCGAATTGAAAAAAAAATATACTTTATGCAGATTTAAATTCCCAAGTATAGCGAAGGTTATAATATTAGGTGTAAAAGTAAATAGAACTTCTTTTAATAAATGTTTTTCGACTTAATGCAAATGAAAGGTAAATATTTGATTAAAACAAAAGATTAAGTACATTGAATGAGAATGAGAATGAGTAATACCAAATGAATGAGTGTTCCGCCAAGGCTGCACCATCGATTATTTAATATCACGCAATATCAAATATTGAAGAAATTACTCACTGTTTTATTTGCTGTAGAACGTTGACAAGTGAGTAAAATTAAATATTTTTTGTATTCAATCCTTTATATTTGGAGGAAAAAAATTGGTAATACTGAATTGTAGCATGTGGCTTTACTATCGATTATAATACATATTACGTATTTTAGTATGCATAATCAAGCACACTTTAACACGTTAAAGCGAGTTCCATTGTAGAAGATATAGGGTAAAATTATTGAGGTTTTTAAATTATTGTAGTAACTACTTATTCACTTTAAAGATAGACCCTTCAAATAATTTCTTTTAAATATCATAAGTTGCCTGGCAACCAAGCATCATTATGGCTACCCATAGATGAAGGTTGGTTATTAATTTTGTGGTTAATTAAAGTTTACGTTTGTCTACTTATAACGTACCTAAACAATGGAATTTCAAGAAAAGGAAAAAAACACGCTGAAAATATATTTTTGTAAAAAAATTGTTTGCGTAAAAAACAAAAAGTTAGCGGCTACGTAGGTATTTATAGGTCTGCCTACATGCGACGTACCTAAACAATGGAATTCCAAACCATCGAATCACGCTGAGAGAGAAGGCTCAATGCGAGTACCTACCTATTTGCCGGATACGGCTCGTTTATGAGTGGGTAAAGTCTTCAGTGATTCTGTATTCAGCCAGCGTTTATCGACCTCATTGCATGCACATTTCCATGGATTTAGCTGAGTAGGGTACATTATTTTGTTCAGGCGTTCTTTGTAAAAAAAAATTCGCTTTCGAAACTCTGCCTAAATAAGTACAGTAAAGATTTAAGAAGATGAGAGAGTTATAAGTTAAAAGTAATAATTTATAAAAGAGTTCTGTCGCTTTGAAAGTTTTTAAACAAGCAAAAGATGTATTTAATGGATGTAGATATACTGCCAATGGATATGCTGGACAATGTCCTCTTAGGTTCTGTTAATATTTTCTCAATTAGGGAAAATTCAAGCCAAATTTTGCAAAATTTTGCTATTCTAGCCAATCCAAAAGCTATAATTAAAAATCTGCGTTAAAGTTGCGCGGTAAGCTCTTCGCTTAGCTTGAAAGTTTAGTTTAGTTTCTCTTAGCTTGAAGTCGAACTAGAGAATTTTGGTCAAGTTTTGCTATTCTAGCGAATCAAAATACAACATGAGTAGCAAATCTCCATTGAAGTAGCGATATAACATCTAATGTTTCTTGAAAGTCGAACTAGACTTCTACCCATTTTTACTATTCTAGTGAATCAAAAAGATACATGAGTAGCAAATCTCCATTGAAGTTGCGACGTAAGATCCTATGTCGCTCGAAAGTCGAAAGGGGGTCGCGATGCATCATCAAAGTCTCATAGGTGAGAGCAAAACAACCTTGATACGAAGAAAGCGCCCGGAAAGATTGTTGCCAATTGCATACCAGACCTCGCTGTACCGAACGTGGTTGCTTGGAATACAGATTAGTAGTTTATTCTTCTGTGGTAATACTAGGAAGTTTTCGATAAACCCTTAGTGGTTGAGATTGAAATATCACTAGTTGTTTTTAAGTAGTCGAAATTGGATCAGGGTGGAATTGTCTCTTTATATGGGCTCTTTTTAGATGACGGAACAATAGGATCTGGTAAGTATAGAAGACCCTATATAAAGCCGCCGACAATGACAACTCTCCATCAGGTAGGGCATGGTGGAATTAGCTTTGCTACATTTAGCTATAAAAATGTATTTAGTTGGACAGTAATAACGTATTAAGTATTTTCCATACCACATCACATGCCCAAAGGAAGTCATAAAGAACTTTCTGCTTTAAGACGTGCCGACAGTGTGGCGGTATTGTTGTTCCAAACTTCTGGCAAACTTGTGGCGAACTTCAATGATTAATAAATATTTTATGTATCTTTACGTACAACCTGCAATATCAAAATTTATATGGAGCTGTCATTGGCAACTTATGAGCAAGCTATGTAAGTACATAGATGATACCCAGATGGCCGAGTATTACGCAAGCGGACGGCGATCGGTTAACTTTGGAACAGTTAGGCCAATTACGGTTAGAACGGTCCCATTCTACGATGTAGCCATGTAGCCGTTAAGCATTATTACGGGTTAGCTTGTCATACTTGTGCCTAAATGACTTCGCTGCTATGATAACTGCCTGGTACCTGAATGTTTGGTACAATCAATAGACTCATGGTATTTTTTTATAAGTTTTTCATTTGACATTATAGGGAGATACTCTAAATTATATCAATTGAGCATATGAAGTACTGGCAGGTAAATAAATGTAGGCTAATCTTCTTAATATCCTGTCAGCAAAAACTTCAAATAAGATAGGAATCTTAACTGAGGTCAAATTTGACTCGCTAATGTAGCTGTTATGAGGACTAAGAAGGTGTCTCCAGCAAATGAAGTGTCTCCAGCAATCACACCTTCCCAAAATTGCTAAACCTCAATACAACATACATTACGAAGGTTGTAAAAATACTTTTCTATAAAGCTGGCAACGCACTGGCGACTTTTTTTTGTGTTCTGCTTATAACCGACATTTTAAATGAGTAAGTTCTAAAATGAAGCTTTACATACGTAATTAATGATAGTAGTTTAAGTAAGCGTTGATTTTATCATCATAAAACTTATTAAACTTAACAGACAGTAAACAATTAAAAAAGCTGTTAATTTACGAGCAATGAATCACTGATCGCCGTTCTAATCATAGCGCATCTAACAGTAACTTTTGTTCGCGTTTGTATTTTAAATTAAGAAGGTTAGTTCACTGAAAATAACGGACCATAGACAACTAATTGAGAAGTAGGCTACCACTGACTACAGAAAATTTGACAGCATAGTCTGAGAAACGTCAAATAATACGCGGTGTGTACAAGTTTTATGGTTACCGTAAGATAACGGACGTTGCTTAACCTTTTCGTTTTTCGGTTGCGGAAAGAATACGTTTTATGCGTCCGTTCTAACTATAAAGTTTATAAAATTCCGGTGAATATGCTTGTAGATTTAAATTTTGTTAGGTATAAATTTCTGGTCCCACGGTCTGAATTATTTGCAGCGGTACATTTTAGTGTGTATTCATTTTATATGGATGACAGAATGGTTAAACTGCATATCTGACCTTTATCGCCTCATTTGTTTCTAAAGAACAATTCTAAAGAACATTAATCATCAAAGTGGCCTGCTATGGGACATGAACAGGTGGCAGCTTTAGGCTTTGTCCAGTAGATCTTATAAGGTGAATTGATATTGAATAAAATACGTGTAGCATAATATTTTCCAAAGCCGTTTTCTTAGAACTGCACACATTAGGATCTGTTGTAGATACTTATTTCCGAAATCACTCGAAATACAGGTATGTATTACGAGTGATTTCGGAATTTCGTTGTTATTAGGTAATAGGTAATAAGTGTTGTAATAAGCAATGGGCATTTATGTATTTCGATCTACTCGTATGTTACTCGCCCAGTTCAGCCATTAAGTTACAGTTATTGACTGAGTTAGTTATTAGGGTTCCAGTCACTTATTTTAATAACGTTTAAGTTACGACACATCAGCTATAATATAAACAAAGTATGTATGTACATGGCTTATAATTATTCAATTTGCACTTGAAACGTTCGCGAGACTGTTAATTATAAGCGACACAGTTTACGCAAGTCTCTCACGAGGTCGGTTAAAACAGTCTCATTTTTTGTCTCAGCTAAGTCGGCAAATTACCCTATCCATTCAATTTTTACGCTCTGTGGTTCTACTACCGGATGTGGTATTGATAACCATTGACTACTATGTACATTTATAATACTTCACTCTGTTGTTAATTTTCTAAATAAATGCCAGTTACGAGTTATACCTAACTGTATCTTGGAAGTTCTTGAACTAACTATTAACTGCACTTAAATGCAAGGAAAGAATTGTTGAATGGCATAATTTCTAATCTAACTAAACGCCCTAAATTATCAGAATGCTAAAAAGTCATTATTTAAAAGTTAGTTAATTTATGAAAATAAAAATTATTTAAGGAAATCTTTTGTGTTTTGTTTTTGTTGATGAACAGTTCTTATTTAAACAAAAACAAAATAGTCTAATCTTCAATGCGTATCTATACAAAAAGTAAATCAGCATAATCGAACAATTTAACAACAGCAAATTAAAATTTCACAATCTACTTTACGTTAGTATTCAGTGATCAAAAACAATTCTAAATCAGTTGAAAAACATAGCAACGCTTTTTGGACAGGAGGTAATCTCTAGGTCTTGTAATACAATCTACAGAAAAAACCATCAGTATAATGCAAATAGAAAATTATAGGCGTAAACAGCAGGGACAGACTACAAAATAATAATTTAAAAGCACTTATTTTAAATCACCATTTAGTTTTGTAACGGTTGTTTCTTAACCGCCCCCAATTAAAATGAAATTGGTTTTTCTTAAATTTGTTTGTTTTGCGGTTGTATTTGTTGACCTTTGGTTAAAAGTATCTTTTATTTTTTCCAGTTGGGGAGGTTAAATAGACTTTCCAGATTAACAAATACTTAAAACCCAAGAAATGTTAAATATAAACAATCAAATGTATTTAATCACAAACAATTTATTATGATACAGTAATTGACTAGTGGTTTTTTGAGAAAACACACAGCTACCTAACAACCCGTCGATGCCTTTTAGAAAATTGTTTTTTTTAAAGCTTTTCATGGCAATGTATGCGCTTATCAAATGCCCAGCCAATGATAGAAAATAAAATATTTTTACAAATATCTGTAAAAAGATTTTAATAATATTTACAGAATCTTCTAGTCTAGTTGTTTCTTCTAGTTGTCTATCCTTCTAGTTGTTATCACGCATTTCAAAATCAAGTGCCCAAAATTTGAAGCTAGGTAGATATGCTATGCTATAAAACTAAACTTCTTTTTGACTGTTTCATACCCGAGACTTGGTCTGCTACCAGCTACCACAATGACTAGCAGTGGGAAGATACTCGTAGATATCGCTGCGTTGTTGAATGGTTTCTCATGAGGTTACACTCGGTCAAGGTAATTGTGTCATCATGGCATCGTATTGCAATAAGCATTTTTGGTATCATAAGCGTCACTTACCTTTGTCGTACCTCGTCACTTTAAAGTAAAAGTAGGTAAGGTGGTAAATGCGTCCCATCCCATGTATGTATAGGAATCCCAGTGGCCATGACCAGTACCAATGACTTTGTAATAAAAGTTATGTGCGATTTATAAAATTAAATATCACCTGCTGTTACGGTTAAAGAAAACATCGTGAGGAAACCTGCATGCCTGAGAGTTCACAAAAAAAATATTCTCAAAGGCATGTGAAGTCCACCAACCCGCAGTAGGCCAGCATAGTGGACTAAGGCCGAAATCCCTCTCATTGTGAGAGGAGACCCGATTACCACTCCTGTAGTGGGTCGTTAATGGGTACTGATATGACAATTGACTAACACGGTGCGAACCAATTACGCTAGTCAATACATTAAAACAAATTGTAAATTAATAATACCTATATAAAAACAAAAAAATATTGTATGCTGTTGTTAATATTGTTGGTAATCCCGCAGACTATAATGCTCGCTTTACAAAATTCTGTTTCAACCATATCTGTCCAACCGAAACAGAATTCCAATTTGATCACAATCACATGTTTGAGCATTGATAAAATCCTTAAAGTACTTATTTTAACCTATGAACCATATCGTTTGATTAATAAATATGTGCGTAGTTGTTTAACCCGCTAGCTTCATCGGTCATCGCATTTCGACAAATAACCCCTGTCTTCCATTAGTCAGACTTTCCTTTGTAAAACACGGTCGAGTTCACTACCATACCACTTCATTATATCTGATTGAATACTAATTACTTGCCAATATAGCGATTAGTAACACAACCGGTAATACTGGAGTCAATTTGCTTACCGGACGTTTTGTTCATTTATGGTACACGATATTAAGGGGCCCACTATATTTATTTAGATGAATTCGTTCAGCTTTTTAACATACAACCTTCCTTTCAGTCCTTGTTGTCCACTGTTGGACATGGGCCTCCCCTAATCGACGTCACGCCGCCCGGTCCTGGGCTCTTTGAATCCAACGGTTTCCCGCTCTCTTCTTCAGGTCCTCAGTCCACCTGGTCGGAGGGCGGCCTGTGCTCCTTTCGCCTAGACGTGGTCGCCATTAAAGGACCTTTCTTCCCCATCGGTTGCCAGGCCTGCGCACGATGTGGCCAGCCCATTGCCACTTTGATTTGCAAACTTGCACACAACGCGACTGTGTTTGTCCTGTTGTGGGGAAAGTCCATTCCCAACAGTGGACGGCCACATAATAGAAGGATAGCGGCCTGATCGCGTGGAAAAACAAAGCATCCTAGATAGGTGTAATTAGTCCCTGCTATAATAAAACGGATGATTTATTATACGGTCAAGTAGCCAAGGTAAAAGAGGCAATCAATTAATTTTTGTAATACTTAGGTATTATAATAAGTGTTTTAATGATTAAAAATATTTGATACGTTACATATTTTGTTCGAAATTTAGGACTTATTCTATGGCTTTGAGATTTTCTTTTAGATAAGCTATAGGGAGTTAGAAGTACGTTGGTAGGTATTTAGATAAAAAATTAATGAAGAAGATATAATAAATATTTTTAAAGAAGAATTTCATAGGATAACCTGTGACTGTATTGACCTTTACAGTTTTTTTAATAATAGAGCTTTTTTGTAATTGTTTCCTCGTTATAACAATTGAGAAAACTAATGTTTACACATTATTCTTTATTATTTCTAATAATTACATATCCGTTCATGCGTAAATCTCATCTCCTTTATTTAACAAGCGGATTTATACGTACTTCTTGTTAAACAAAAATATTTATTTAAAAAATGAAAGATAATAATTATTATATTCAGTATTTGGATACATAAACGTAATGCGGAAATGGCCGTGTTACAAATACCTATTCGTACTTACTTAAATGAATCAAAGCAAGTGAAGCAAAACAGTGTTACGTTACTATTTACTTTAATAGGAGCAGATTAGGTTAAATCATTATTAATTTACCTGTATCTATCGCTAGAATTTATTGCCTAGAATTTAGAATTTTCAATTTTATTGTTATGCAAACTCCGTTGGGGCCACCCTTGGGCGAGGCTTAATAGGTATTATAGGTTCCTGTGATGTTCTCAGAGGTTTTAGAATGCTTTCTGAGATTAACTGAGGTTTCTAAGGTCACTTTTAGTGTAAATTAATAATCAAATTAAGTTTATTACCAGCATTACTGCTTAAAACTCAAAAAAATACTTGTGAATGTAGGTATATCCCTACACGGCGTACGTCGTATGGCACAATTTCCCGTCGTCGACTGTCTTTTGCGTTCAAAGTTATTAACATGGACTATAATGTTCACTCAATAAAACTAATGCCTTGCCTACGAAAGATTATGTACCTACTTAGTAGGTACCAATTTTCTTGGTTAGTGGAATGCATCGGGTTATGAGCTCATTGCGGACCGTGTTGCTAAACATTCTGCAATAAAGATTGTTATCACTGCTAGCCGTAAAACACAATAATATGATCGTTGCGGTATAGCGTGGTTTACCTTCGTTGCAAATGTATGAACATCCATGTACTTATAAGACGTTAAATATTTTAAACATTAAAGCGCGTTAAAGGTGCTGACTACTAGCGCGGGAACCCGGTAATTCACATTCAGATGTTAAAATGTTGTTTATTAAACAAGTATCGATGCTGTGGATGAAAGTATTCTGAAATAAGAAAGACGTGAAACATACTATATTTTATAAACTTAAACTTGAATAATTGAACAAGGCGAGAATACCTACACTAGTCCACTATTGTAGTCGTGTCAAAATGGCATCATATTGGATTTATTTTCATTTCATGGTAGTCCAATTTTAAGGTTTTGTTTATCTTATGTCATAATGGAGTCATAATGGCTTCATAACGGTAGTCAAAATATTATTATTACTATTGAAATGATAGATGTTGCAAGGCAACCTAACAAATAGACAGAACTCCTTTCCAAGATCACTGTCGTTCCCATGGGTTATGTTACGAATTTTCAGCAAAATGTCAATGGATTTTAACTGGGCTGGCTTCGTAACGGAAATTGCTATAGGTCCTATAGTCGCATAATAATACAGTGATAACAGGATGAACAATACATACCTACTACGCCTAAGTCTTTAAGATTAATATGCTGTCTAATTTGTTTAATGTCTTTTGTCCCGTGAGGAAATATTTTTTTTAATGATAATTATAATAATCTCAATAATAATACTAGCACGAAATATAAATTAAAATATAAATTAATATTATATCGTTTTAGTTGGCAATTAACTTTGGCCACAATGTGCCACAAACGGCTGTAATCTTGACCCACACTGTGCATTCGATTACTTTTATAAACTCATTCATATTCTTCGTACATCACGAAGTTATTTTAATTACATAATTGTACTTATATTTTTCATATAAAATTAATTATCTTCTTTTTAATGTTGCATGGATGAATTTCAATATAACTATGGCATATAAGAATTAAAAGTATTTAATCAAACGCTTCATAATGTGTTTTGTTTAAAAAAAATTTATTACTGGTTTCTTGGACTAATTATAAGAACATATTTAAAGTAATGTAGATTACTTTCAATAAAAAAAAAACGGGAACACAGATAACGTTAAAGAAATCTTCACGCAAAGAAAATCATGACAGCAATTTCACCTGTTAGACCCATCATGCCGGTTTCCTTTCCTTCACGTGAATGAAATGACAGAATGAAAGCACCATAATAAACTTATTTTGCGGTTTTGAAACTTAATTTCATTGGAAATTGAACCTTATTACAAGGTAAGAGATAGCGCAATGAATTTGTATATGTCGCCGGAATAAGTCGCCAAAATACGCGTGGAAATATCACGTTCATAGAGAATCGCATTAGGCATCAAGTTCATGACCGTTTCAAATGTACAATTCAAAGCTAAAATCACGTCCGGCTTTCTTACTACAGGTATCTCTAACTTTTATTGTTATTTATCATCGGCTCCGACCAGACGAGGACCTGAAGAAGACATCGGAAAACCTTTGTTTGTGTTCATAGGACCCAGGACTGGGCGACGGCGTCGATATGGGGAAGCCCACGGAAAGGAAGGATTTATCGTCACAATATTAACGTCGATATAGTATTAAGTTTTCTGTCACACTATAAATCAGGACCTCATCTTTGTGTACTTTATATACATATCTCTGCAAATGAATGTTAATGTTTAATCCACAGTCCAATAAAATTTCCAATCTTAATTCATTATTTTGTAAGATTCCTCTACTAATTTATATAAGATATTTCATTTGACTTTACGATTGGCTATTACAATATAAATGTAATTAAACAACTAATTCCTATGCAACTTTATTGAACCGATTACGCAGTTAACGATTATGGAATTCAATAGAAGCGATTAGATGTTTGTAATACTAATAAATATGCTATAAAATAGGAATGTTATTGTAGCACGATTCGTGTACATAATAGAAATTAAATAACTTAGCATTAGATAAATTTACAGGTTGTAGAGTTATAGTTATCCCTCTCAAAGTCTCAACCCCTCGTCTGCTTTCAGCATGAACTCTATCGTACCTACCTCGTATACCTTTTCGTGTGCCAAACGTTAGTTTCAAAGAACTTTGTTGTTATGAAAACATTAAAGGATGATATAAAGGTTCAATCGATTTTAATTTGACCACAAAATGTGCAAACAACACAAAGTAAAATGCATAAATAATTTCTAATTTTTTTTAATAAATTTGCAGTATATTGAGAAAGTTAAAACACGGAAATTGTTAACTTTTTAATTACATTTTTTGTTGGCCAATAATAAATGCGGTACAAAAAGCCATAACCGTTTTGTGAAACCTTCACAATAACCTTAAAAACCTTGTTATTTTATCGTACTCGTACGTTACGTTTGCGAGGAAGTGCCGCGATTGGCAACGCACGCTTATTTTACTTAATTGCAGTTGTAAGGAAGGAAATTTGTTGGGCGATAAGATAAACTGTATTTTTAAGTGCAGAAAGAATTCGATTAATTATTACAAGGCACGGATGAATATGCCAAAAGACAGAAGCTCACATAGGATCTGGAAATTTTATATGGAAAACGTTCTAATATAAGTCGTTAGAACATATTGATCACAAACATTATTTGTTAATTCTTGTTGAGGTATTGAAGAACATTATTGCATATTACTTATTATGTAGTACATAAATATGTTTTGTATATACAAAAAAAATCAATCAAAAAGTTAAGGGGCTTTAACATTTTCGTTTCGGTAACGTTAAGTTTAAATAAATAAACAAAAAGTCGTTTATTGCCTTATTATCACAATAAGTTTACATGTATCTAAAATTGACTGAGTAATCTTAATAGAACAGCAACAATAAATTTATTTTTGGCATGCAAATTTATTACGACAAAATATATTTTCTTACGTTTCGTAATGCGGTCCACACTGAGGGAAAGTAAACTCATGAATAAAATGTCAATACGCACGGTTGTTACCCTGAACCATTACGAGTCCGTTTGGCTTTTACAAAAACTTGTTGACCCAATGCTGGGCTGGTCTGCCTAGCAACCACGCTGGCCGCTGCGTAAAAGGAGCCAGTGAATGAAACTAACATATGAATAAAAGATAACAACTCATTCCCGTGCCATGTTGGAGGAATTATTAAATTTGTTATTTGTCATGTGAATTCAAGACATTGGATTCCGTGAAATTGAGATCATTAAGTTTGTACGTCAATTAAGCTGTTCCTTGATTCTTTTTTCGTCTAGTTTTTTTACGAACATAGATTGCTTGCTTAAGGGCCTAACCCTTCTTAAGTTCAGGTTATTTATCAGTAATCATAGGTACTTAGGCTCTAACGTGTCTTATCTAGACGAGATTTAGCTAAAAGTGCTTTGTGTCGAGTTATTTACAACTAAGAAGCATTTTAAGTACGTGTTGCAAGATCTCTAACATTGTTGTATTTTGTGCATCGAGTGTGAGGTGTGCCCGTAGCTAATTCCATAATGGCCCTCATATGATGTTTACATAAATTCTTTAGATTATCCACGCAATTTGTGGAGCAAGCTAATAGGATAAATGGGCAGGTTAAGTAACAATGATGTTAAAACTTGTGTATTACAAATCAATATGTTGCCTTAACGTGTTGCTTAATTGAAGAAGAAAACGTTACTTTTTATTGTTTTTATACACCACACATTTGGAGGCATTTTTAGTACCTACATACCTATTTCCTTATTGTTACACAAGTAAAAAAGTGCGTGGTGGACTAAGGCCTACATCCTTCTCATTGTGAGAGGAGACCCATCCGCATTGAGTCCGTAATGGTTTGCAGGCAATCCAAGTTCCATGGCTTGATAACCATTTTTAAATTGGTTGGTAGTCTCCACTAAGTTCACAGAAATATGGATATTTTTTTTATATCACTGTCTCATTTATAGAAAAGTAGCTTCATAATTTAGTTATATTTCCGCTGAGCGTTTCATAGCAATTTGCGTAGGTAGTGATCAGTAAAATGTAAAGATTACGAATAATATTTTAGTTCATTGGCCGTTTCTTCAGTGTCCGGCTGCGGTTACAGCGACATTCCTGCAGCATGAGTAGTAATGAGTACCAGATATGCTGTGACGAAACCCTGACTAATTCACACTAATGATAATCTGTTCTGCTGTGAATTTCACCTACAGATTCTAGGGCTGTGTGTCATGCAAATTAAGCTATACATTTTGCGTTTGTTTTGTGCGTAGCACTCAGTAGTTGGTGAGTCCAGTTTTAAGCTTGAATTGTTCTTTTATCGCTTATTTCTCTTTTTAGATCAGTGTTAGTTCTTCCCTGCAACAAAAAAATAAGAAAATATATTTTTGTATGAATTAAAAAAAAAAACCTTAAAAATGTGATTGTTCTGTAGTCGGTGGTTTAAAAACGTCCTGTGTCAAAGGGTGGTGTAGCCATGTGTGGCAGACTAATAAAGCAATTCACAGCATTTAGGGAGTAGGTAAGGATATCTTAGCAACCAAACTGTAAGATTTCCATAATTCCTCGTTTTCTCTCTGAACGAGTCTTATCGCGAGCCGAGGAACGTGTTTAGTGGACAAAGCAACCGTAAATACCGCTTTTACATACAAATACCTGAGCCGAAAGTGAAATCAGTATGCTAAGTGCTATGCAGATGAAGTTATATGTGGATACCAGAGACAAATATATGCGTGCATTGTTTATTCATTTAGTCGCGTTTTTTTTTCTCGACATGAGTTTTGTACCTAGATATACTAGATACTTAAAGGAGATGCTAATCTATCTTTAGTTGAATAAATTAACTATTTACCACATAAATAGAGAATGTCACTAAGCATTATGTCAGCTCATTGTTATTCAACATAGGCCAAATAAATGTACCTAAAGGTACCTTTACGGACAAGCTACTATGCCTCTTATCACTTAAAATATGGATGATTGAATTGGCATGCAATGATATTATAATGATAATGATATCCAAGCCTATAAGAAAAATGTGGTACAGCAGACATGGTAGAGACCCGAATTCATGCACAAGAACTATCATTCGTTGACAGACCTAACACAAAAGGGGTGGGCAGAAAATTAATGGAATCAATTACCATAAAAATAATTCAGCGCCTATTGCACATTACGGAGTTTCGTGAAAGATAATTAGTTTCGTGATTAATGGCGTCTTTGTTATTAATCATTATATAGTGGGTGGTATTGTCATGATAAATAGCTAGGTACCTTTCAAATTATTGTTTCGTAATATAAGTTCCGATGGTCTAAAGAAAATTTTCTTAAAATTGTATGACAAATGTATACCACGAAAGTGGGTCTAGGACGCTTAACTTGAGATTGTTTTTACAATCAGACAATGACGCAGAATTTTCTTTTTCTACATATTCCGTACTTTCCATATTTTTACAAAACCGCATTCGATGTTTGGAAAGGTTGATTTAATCATTGAGGATACGTTTTTATAGACGACCTGAGTGGCGCAGTGGTTAATATTATGTCACCGGTGCGCTGTGCGGAGGGTCCTGGGTTCGATTCCCAGCAGAGCAGAGATTTGAATGATGAATTTGAATTTCTGTTTCTGGTCTGGGTGTGTGTTGTTGTCTTGTGTGTGTCCATGGCACCCACGACACAGGGAATCCTAGTGTGGGTCTATGAGTGTGAAGCGTTATTTATTATCTACGTTTGTGATTTGTAAGTTTCATTAAGGAGAATTTAAATACCAAGCCTCTATAGCTGGAAAGCTTACGAGATTACTTAGAAGATCCCACAGGTCACAAACAAACCCGTTATGGCTGAGATGTCAGGATCTAAAGGCACTCTTGTTCGGCGGTATCGGCATAGTAAAATGGTATTGCGGTGTCTCTATCAAAGAAATGTATGGGGTGACCCTGTACCGACCATAATGACTCCTTTCAATTGTCAACTAAGTATTGATCGGTGGGAACCTAAAGTACCTTAAGTAACGTCCACAATGATAATATAATAAAGACGTTGCCTACAGAATTATGTATTTGCGCTGTCATCATTTTCGCATTTCCTTTGTGAAGATTTACTGCGACCTAAGAACAGGTTACGATATTATTATCATTTTGCAAAGGTCGTTAAGTTAATGCGTTTTTAACTGGATGTGATTTTGGAAAACAACTTCAAATTCCGAAAAATAAAAGTACTTACTACTTGTTTTAACGACACATGTAATTTTAGGAACCACATAAAAATAAGTAGCTGTAGCAAGATTGCCCAAATGAATAGGTACATGGGGTTTTTTTTCTCAGGCCTTACGTGACGTACTTTTTTCTGTATGAAGTTACCACTTAACATCGGACAATGGCATACTTTTTTCAGAGTCTATAATAGGAAAATAAAAATATAGCGGATAGGAATAGTTATAAGTGCTATAACTAGACAGGTATGTATTGTACAGTAACATTGTGTAACGTTGAAAGCTAGTCATAAAAACAATCGGAACCGTTAACAGTTATCAGATTTACACTTTCCGTTGCTCACTGATTGCTATGTTTGGTGTAGGGTGGCCAGGTGCAGGTGCATAGCTTTTAGTGTAGGTACCTACTGGCTGTAACTGAAATGCTTGTCAGTAACCCATTCATGACCCACTACAGGGTCAGGTCTCCTCTCACAATGAGAAGGATGTAGGCCTTAGTCCACCACGCTGGCCTAGTGCGGGTTGGTGGACTTCACATGCCTTTGAGAACTTTTTTTTTCTGAACTCTCAGGCATGCAGGTTTCTTCACGATGTTTTCCTTCATCGTAACAGCAGGTGATATTTATTTTTTATAAAGCGCACATAACTCATTTTACAAAGCCATTGGTGCGTGTCACTGGGATTCGAACGGACCCCTCGATTCGAGGTCGAATTCTAAGCCACTTGGCTATCACCGCTGTCACTGTCACTGAAATGCTTATTTACTCCAAATGTTATTTGGAATAAATAATATACAGCACATAAATTGGATTTATTGCGATTTGTTAGGTTAAAAAACGAAAATAAATAAATAAAATAAATAAATAAATATTGTGGGACAGCTCACACATGGCTTTCTGGTCCCAAAGTAGGCTGTGAGCTTGTGTAATGGTAACCAGATAGCTGATAAACATACATATATATTTTTAAATACATACTTATACATAGATAATTTACACCCAGACACAGAACAAACACTTGTGCTCATCACATAAATATTTGTCCTGGGTGGGAATCGAACCCACGACCTCCGGCGTAGTAGTTAGGGTCGCTAACCACTAGACCAACAGGCCAGTCAAATATTATGTCAAATGAAATATTATGTTATATTTAAGTTTAATGTTTTTCTATCAAACCGTTGCACCGAAAACGAAAATAAAGGCGGATCATTTAATCAGTATTTAACAGTCAAACTGGATCGGATAAAGATGCCTGAATAAATATTATCCTACTGACTTTACTTACTTGACTGCCATCCGTTTTGAACGCAGGCAAATCAGTGCCACGTTTAAACAAATTCGAACAAACCTGTACGCTTGGCTACCCTATCTATATGTGCTGTGCATGACGCGCTCCGCTTTGTAACTCATTGCTTTTTCGTGACTTCTTGCTTGAGAATGTTATGCAGCCGTATGTAATGTTTATTTGTTACATATTATCATTTGCGGGACCTTGTTCATAAGAGCCTTGTTAATTATGTATTTTTAGTATTTTACCCTATTTAGGAATAATCAAGGCAGCGGCGACACAAACATAGATATATAGAACATAGAATAGACCTAGAACATAGAACATAACATAGAATAGATAGCCATGCCCTTATTTGTCAGTACCCATTAATGACCCACTATAGGGTCGGGTCTCCTCTCACAATGAGAAGGATGTAGGCCTTAGTCCACCACGCTGGCCTACTGCGGGTTGGTGGACTTCGCATGCCTTTGAGAACATTTTTTTTTTGTGAACTCTCAGGCATGCAGGTTTCCTCACGATGTTTTCCTTCACCGTAACAGCAGGTGATATTTAATTTCATAAATCGCACATGCCCTTATTTAGTAAGAACTAATATATTTTAATACCCGTTATGATTTAGCTTTTGTTTCCTTATGGCTAAAAATGAAAGAATCTCTATGGTTTATAAGTATTACCTACATGAACGAGAAAGATTATTGCGCCTAGATAGTATAAAACCCTTTATACAATCATCTTTACTAATCTATAGAAACTATTTATAAAGGAAACTCTATGTATAAAGCTTTAGCTACTGTAAGCTCTACGTGACCACGATCGTAGCTAGAGGTTTCCAAACTTTTTGGACCTAAAGACTTAAAGGTTTTATTATGTGCTGTTGTTTTGTTTTAAAAAAAGTAGGAAGTAATAACTTTTAATAAATTACTGAACGTTTCGATACGTTTTTTATATTTGGTCTCGAAACGACGCTGACTTGAAAATGGATACACTCGTTTTCTTTATTATTTAGATGTTAATTGCATGAGGTACATGGCAGACTTTATCCTCCAATTTTTTTCTTGTTGATTAATCCTCCTCGCTTATTTAATCACCTCCTCACTATTGGTCCTAGAGTACGTTTGCCACTTTGAGAGCCATCGGTCCGCGCAAGTCCGGTTCTTCCGCTAACCCGGCACAATGCACCAACACGATGTCGTGCCTCCCATAAATATTGCATGTCTTTGACGCCTCATTGTTGTGGAGTCGACAAAAACGGCAGATTGCTCATTAAATTTAAATTTTTAGCGATATTGACTTTTTTAGTAAATGAACGTGCGATCATTATCACAAGTGGTATCCATTAAAAACTGGTAATGATAGGAGCTAGGAAAATAAATACTTTTTGTGCTTCAGATAAGTTTAATAAGTGGTATACACAAATCTTTTTGCGTGTCGTTATGTCATTTTTGACCATCGACCATCGACCATTGACCATGTATGTATGTAGTGTATGTAGTGACCATTTATTTTATTTAGGATGGATATTGCGTACCTAAGAAAGGTATCAAATCAATACTCGATGCCTGTAACAGTGGATTTAAAAAAAACAACTTAGGTTTTATTCTATCACCACCTTTAGTTATAATTCACAGGTCTGTACTTACCATTTTCAAACAAAAGCGCAAAATAAAAGCATTAGTTATTAACATTCAAAAGTGTCAAGTGCGTTTTCCTTCGTTCCTCGTACGATTCCGAGAAGAATCTTTGCGTTTGAGGTTGCGGTTGGTAGGTACAATGAAGGGTCGTCGTCTGGTCATCGACCGCAGGGCGCCAGCCGCATACCGCGGGGTAAAAATAGACCGGTACCTCCGGTACTACCTGCCTCACGCATTCCCATTCGCAACTTTGCATGCGAACTGCAGTAATCGAAATCCCATGTTTTATCTCGGAAGCAGTCTTTATGGTCGTTTACGATTTAATGGACTGCAGTCTATAGTACTTAGAGATTGAAAGATAAACGTAAGAACCTAATGACTACTTAAGGATGCCAGTAAATTTCTAAGGCTTACAATCTATTCGGACGGTGTTTGAGGATGTTTTGACTACATCCCATTAAATTTTATGGCTTAGAATGGCTTAGAAAGAAGCATTAGATAAACCCCTTGATGGAGCTTGATTAAGTTAATTCTGAATTTTTAGCACTTTAATTTCAGTTACGACTTCTATAAAGTACGATCAGTTTGTCTAAAGATAGTGGTAATCACGCAAGCTGCATTTGCTACGCATTTGCCTCCTTTTATAAAAGTACACCTCTGCCTTGAACTAAAGTATTGCTGGACTGAATTAGCACGAGACTAATCCTTCAAACATTAACGTCAAACCGCTGTCAAAATAACAAGCCGCTAATTCGTCGATCACGCGTGGGCAGAACGTTAGCTCTATGTGAAGGACATCAACGCGCGGAGATAATCGGGCCTGTATGTGAACTGTACTAGAATTTTTAATTTTGTTGCAACAACTGGTGTTTCCAGTCTACATTTGTTAGAAACGTATGAACTAGTAACAGACATGTAGGCCACGTTATTTTAACATTGCGCGAAAACTGTAGGCTTTATCATTAGGTAGTTAGGTTTCTAAAGTTATTTCTTAAATATCCATCGATACCAAATTTTAATGTCGTAAATTTACGACATTTGAGATAGGGAGTTCATGACACAATTATGATACAGTATGCTTCCAAGCTATGCAAAGCTAGCAATATTGACCAGGCCTTGTCACGAAAATAAAACACCTATCCAATAACCTGATACTTTCTCTATATTGAGTGCATCCGATGTGTATCTCCACGCAAAACAAAATTTGCATTTAAATGCCCATTGTGGTTTGCATACGCTAGTTTATTGTTCGTTGTCTATTCAACCATATTCATAATGTCGATGTCGGTCAGACATTGGTGTGCCAACACAGCGAGTGAAACAAGCTATAAAGTTTGTATTGTATTATTTTATGTATACTAGTTGACATCCTCGTAAAACACACTGCTTAGTATTAAAAATTAGTCCATTGGATAGTACAACTTTTGTGCACTACACACACACTACATTTACGAACTCTTAATAGTACAGTAAAACCCAGATAATACAATATATAGAAAAAAGCCCAAATAACAGTCCTATTGCTTACAAACGAAAACCAGCTTATTTCGTTTTGATTGTTTCTTATAAGTAACTTTTAGTAATAATTTTTATTTTTAGTGTCAGATAAGCCGCTGCGTAGCAAGCCAACTTCTTAACTCTTATTTCTTGTGCTCTTGAACGTAAGAAAAGAAAAGAAAAGAAAGAAAAGAAAAGAATATGTTTATTGTTGACTGTTCCATGAGAAAGATGTTACAAAAATTATAATAAGTTTAGAACAATCTATGCGGGCATACAATAATTATGTCTTTTAGAACTAAAAACTAAATTTAATATTTTGTGGTAATTATTGCTAAATTTTTAATTTTGTTCAGCAGTCCAAATTATTTATTTATTTTAATATTTTACCTAATCGAACGCATCGGCTATGCAATGTGCCACCCATTGCTGGGCAAAGAGAGAAAAAGCCGGAGGAAAAAACTCTCGAAACAGTTTTAATTCATTTATTTAGTTATTTATACGCACGTTACAACATTCCTTTTTTTAATTGTTTATCTATACAATATATCATAATGGTTACTTTAACTTAACACCGTCAAACCGTGATAGAACTGTAGGTACGAGTAAGTATGCGATACGTACCTACAGTTCAAACGACGTTAACTAAAACGTTAAAACAAAACACCGTTAGTGTGCGTCCACACTGAATGCGCGGTGGCTGGGGCCTGAGGCGGGCGCGACTAGCTAGGGCGTGCGGTGGCCACAGTGACGCGCGAGCTCTTGTAGCGGTTCGACGTATATCAGGTGTTGCAAAATATGGACGAGGATTTGCTATTTTTACTAGACAGTCCGATCCTGAGATGGGAGGTGTTGAACATCAGAGATGGTGTGCACAAAATAAATAAAAACAGAGCAATAACTGGTGAATTCTTTAACTTATATGAAGAATTGAGATTATACCTCACAAAATTCTATGAGTACACTCGAATGCCCGTGTCAACTTTTGACTACATACTAAGTAAAATATCACCTAAAATCGCCAAAGAAGATACTAACTTTCGCAAAAGTTTACGACAAATAAACAAATAAAGACGCGCATACGCCGAGCGACAAGACCGAACTGGTTTAATACCCCCGCCAACCGCGCATTAGATCGCTTGCTGACTAGGCCCGTAGTGCGGCCAGAACGCGCGGATGGGAACGTTTGAAAACTACGCATGCTGTCCCGCTCAGTCCCGTCGCGCTAGGCTTCCGCCTTAGTCACTTCAATGTGGACGCAAAGGCGCGTTTCATATGTTTGAAACTTCGCGCCCGTCGACGCAACCGCGCTAGGCTCGCAGTGTGGACGCACACTTAGAGATGATTCAACTGACCCAACTTTGGAGTCATCGCGCTTTCAGAAAGCCACAGTCGCGGATGCTTAATACATTTTTCTCGTTACCAATACTTAGTCATTGTCAACCAGTAATGAGTTTCGCAATATGTTAATTATTTTCTCTATTCTGTGGCGTTGATATATTATTATGTATGTTTATAACGAAATATGATGAATGAAGATTTAGTGCCCGGCTAGAAGAGCGATCGAGCGAAAACTGATGCATTATAGAGACAAGGCAGAGAAAGCAAACTAAATCAGTAATGTGGAATTGATGTCGTAAACAACACTGGTAATGAGTTAAAAAATTTAGATAAGTATACATTAAAATCGAGAGGTTCGATTAGATTGACAAAATGCTATGTACTAATAACGAGGTAAATTTTAACCCTAATAAGCTCATATTTTCTTGAACTTTCCGAAATTTAATTGGACAATTAAGTTACAATAAAATTTTCAAAATATTTCATTATGCTCTACACTTACTCGGCGCATGTTTGAAAACATAGAAGTGGAATAAAAGTTATTATAAGAAAGTTATTAAAAGGACAGGAAAAATGTATTTTTAGATAACTCTTTTTGAACCGTTTGAACGGCTTTAAAAATCAGTTACCTATTAATATTATAGAATAAATGCATGTAGTAATAGAACGTTTACGCTTTTCTCAGTCACTATTTTACGCATTAGAACTTAGAAAAACATAAAGGTGGTCTACATTATTCTATATCTTTGCTACTTATGGACACGACCTATGAAAAGACTTCCCTGTCGACGTGACTAACTCCAGTGGCATGTGGGCACTACTAATTTGATCAGAATTTACATACAAAGGCAGTCGGCGCCCACTGAAGTAAATTATGGCTTAATACATAAGGTTACATTTGTTTATTTACTATTTTCGTTATTAACGGAGTAAGCTTTAAAAATGTCAAGAAAAAAATATTTTTTAAATAATTCTATAAATATTTTGGACACTCAATCGAGTAGTAAATTTGATTCGGAAAAATCAGAAATGAAATGAATGCTAAAAAAAAATTGGTAGCTGCCAAGGTAATAGGCAATTCTCAAGTAATGAAGTTGCAAATGAACAGCTAACAGTTGCTAAGGTAAAATAAATGAGAAATATTCAATACTCCTAGCTACATGACATGTAATAATGAGTCAAGTATCGGACGAACATAAAAACGATGGAGCATTTGCGCAATTACCATAACTAAGCACGCAACGTGTAACCGGTAGCGACGATTAGCGATTACCGATTGAGGTGAGGGTCTGGTGCTGGTGACATCCGAAATAATTGCCATGGGATTAGTGTTGCGCGATGAACCGTAAAATTACCGGTTGGCATTACAAGATTTGCAAGTTGCGACCAAGTTTATCTTCGTTGATATTTCACGCGGAAATGCCAAAGATGGTGAAATTGGCAAATGTAAAGAAAGTACAAAAAACGACGATTAAAACTTTGTATTTTGAGATTATAAACATATCTAGCAGCTTATACCTACTTCTTTAAACACAAAAACTCACTCCCTTAAAACAGAAAAGAATTGTATAGTAAGATTTGTATCAAAATCAAATAAATATCATCTAGGACACCATAAATTTACATAATTATAAATGTTTCCTTAGTAATACGTGCACCCACATTAGACATGTTATCCAATGCAGTACTTAAACATGCTGTCTCTGGATTCATCATTAAACATGAAACACAGAACAGTAGCAATACTGGCACTGTAAAAGATAAGCAAAACAAACACAACAAGAAGCCCATCTGCACATTATACAGGATTATGCAAATACTGAGCAATGAAATGAGCTGTCCTCAGTCTACAAACAAGTTTGCGATCCTACGCAAGGCAATACGAGTAACACAGGGCCTAGAGCGAACCCGTCTGACCACTCCTGGGCTAGCTCTGGACTTGTGGCGCACGATGTGATAGACGTCAGTATTGCAACACTACTGGAAATTACCTACAGGCAAAGCATTTTATGTCTGCTGTCTTTGTGGAAGAACCTTAAAATGAAAATTACAGGCAAGCCAGATATTGTCTCCTTTCTTTGTGGAAGAACCTTTAAACTAATCATTTTATAAATTCAATGTTACGTCTGTTCTGTTAACTGATTTTAGTCCTGTTGTATTGTTTATATTGCTACTCTTTCCAGACAATCCTCTTGAGGTATACATTGTATACCTCGATCCCTCGGGTGTTAGCAGTCTATTAATATTCATAATGAATCGCACTACTTCCTTGCTTCCTTGTTTACACAGTACATAAAATATTTTTAAAGTTTTCAAAAACCACTTTTTTTTTAAATATTTGTACACATTATCTAATACTGATATGAAAGCAATCTCATATTATAGTCGTAGATAATTTAATAATGCCTGGTCGACATATGAAAATGAAATGTTTCAGAAAGTTTTTACGAGAAAAGAAATAAGTCCTTAAAAGTTAATTTAGAGCTCTCTCTATTATACTTTAGGGAAAGATTAGAAATATTTGCAAGAGGCAGTTCTAAAAGAAATACCTGAATTATCACAGTTTTGAATTAATTGTAGTTCATCATCAGCAGTGATGATTTCATTACTCGAGATATCTGATCTGAGGTTTTGAGAACAATGCGTGCTCCCACGCAACGTTTAGCTACTTACTTACCGCGAAGTTATTTGTTTAAAGGCCTAGTTCAAGGCTTCATTCTGTCTTTGTTTGATTCCTGTCATTTCCCTCTGCTGCTGCGTCACCGGAAAATCGTTTATCTGCATCCTCTTTGTCAATAGGAATTCAGCAATCATTCATTCATCTTTCTTAACGACTTTATTACTTAAGAGGCTTGCGCACTGCATAAATATTCGACATAATTTTTCCAATTTAAACATATCGTCATAACTTTGGCAAAAAACTTAAACAGAAATATAGTTTAACCCTATAAGCTCTTGTATTCTACTGGAAAAGAGACACATGTATTCATTCATATGAGTACATAGATAGTGGCCATGATGATACATGCATTTCCGCCAATAATCCTTCGTTTAGTTACTTTAAACCTTCGATTATTTAAACTAAAAAGCAAGAACGTGAATACACGCGGTCTAAGTGTATAAACAACTTCAATAAACTCGTAAAAAATAATAACTTGTATCGCTACAAACGGTCCATCTAACATCCCGTTGGTCACCTTCGCAGGAACGCTAAGAATGTCACGATCATAATAATCAGCTAAATGTCAGCGTCGTTGGAGCGCAATGTTTACATAGGTTGTTTATACTTCTATATGATAAGAAACTTCATAAAATTTCTATTTTATATTATTATAATTTCCTTCTGGCTTTAAGGTTTTTCTTAACTAAGTATATTGTAAAGCAAAAATATTTGCATTTTTCTGATGCAAGAAAAATGATTCATCGTCATCATTTAGAGACATGGTCGCCATTAGAGGACCTTCTTTCTCTCTCGGTAATCGGTCCTTCAACGATGCCATTGCTATTTAAGTTTGTTAGCTTTAAGAGTTATGTCGGTAACTCCCATTCGTCTAATAAATACCAAGAATAGCTCTCGCCATCGCCCTCCGAGCAACTCTGAACTTATTTTACATTATTTATATACTTCTTTAGATCAGCGAAAATCATCAAAAAAATATATCTATGGATAAACGTAATAGGCATTGCAAATTAATTCATGGTGAAATGTTCACAGCACTGTCATCATTTCATCAATTTCCACAATAGGCTGCGATTTGAGGGCGTGATCGCGATCGTCGCGTTTGCGTCCGGTGACGCAATGTGCAGTGGCCTTTATATTTGGAACAAATTTGAGTTTTAAAAGGATATGACCAATGCCGCTTGAATAATGATCTTCGATTTTATGCGGTTCTTCCAGTTTAGGTATATGGCTCGATTACAAAATAATATAAAAGCTATAACATAATATTATACTTAACACTATTCGTTAATGCTAGAAACAATATAATTGTTCTTAAAGCAGGATAAGTACGGAAGGGAAAAATGATAAACTAATCTTAGATTAGTTTATCATTCTTAATAGCTAATCTAAGAAAAAACTATCGATGAAAATGTTTACTTACATATAACATGCATGTAAGTATTATTATGTACCTACTTATATGAAAAAATGTGTTATTGGTACAAACATACATCAATAAAAAACTATTAGTACCAGTAATTAAATCAGCTTACGTTTACGTAATTATACATCGTTATAAATTAATTGTCTATAATTTGAGAAAAATATTTCGTTACAGAAAAATTGATTTATGTTTTGTTTGTTTCAGATGACAAATGAGAAAGGTGAATAACCATGTTCAGAAAGTTAGCAAAAACCTTCAGCTTTTTGGGCTGATAAAGGTTTGTATTACCTACTTACTTACACTTTAGACAAGATATTTTCATTGATGGCAGAATAATTGAGTTTCCACCTGTCGACTTAAAAGTGTCGTAAATAAGAATGCGTTTCACCTCTTGTGTTTCGGGAGAAGAGGTGTGGTTGATTATTTTATTAGACATATTAAATGCCTCATGATTAGGAACACTCTCACGTACAACCTTAGATAAGATTTTCGTGCTGTGTATTTTGGCATAATCAAGTGTGTTGGTGACCGCAGGAGAGCCACCGACTTAAACAAAAGCTCCTGAAAAAACGTCATCTATAAAAGAAAAAAGCATTAGAAAATCTACGTTCCTGTAAAGGCTGACAGCATAATGTGAAGTGCACCCGTCCACATTAGTCCAATGAGACGGACTATGATCATATATAATAAGCTTTTCCATTGTGACATTCTCATTAATGGGTTGCAGACATGTCCAGCAGTGGACTGAGAAGGGCTTTTGGCAGAGGGAGATATCCCGCCAGGCTAGGTGTTCATGAATGTGAAGCGGCCGTGCTCTGCTTTCAAAAAGTGGGAGTTTTGTATATATGCCAGTGATGTAGAAAACTTCTATAGCGTGATTCAGGATAACTGTGGCGCCACCTCTTGGCGAGTTGCGGAAGACGTCACAATCATTTCTTACTCTCTTTCTAACATCTCTGTTCCCAGTTGGTGGTCTAAAATGTCGCAGTCGGCGCTCGGGCTCGGCGGCGAGCGGCGGTACTCGGTGCCCTCCAACCCGATGATGCACGACCCCCGCGGCATGCACTCCGAGGATCTGCACGCCTGGTCCATATACCGGTAGTGTTGCTAACATTCAAGTACATGGTCAGAGGTGGTTTGGACCTCCTTGAACGCGCTTTTAAATTTTTTCACTCAAGTGGGGGGTAGATGGTAGGACTTACGATAGCAACTCTCCGTTCCCGGTCTGCGCTGCAGCCCAAAAATGTATCAAAAGCTACCTTCACCTCATCGTGGTGCCTCTGGTGGTAGTTTTCTCCTATTGTGATTAATCTAATGTCCATTTCGTATCTTTGACATAGCAAGAATTCAGCTAGTTGCTTTATTGCCTCACTTCCTGAAAATATATCTACCGAACATGATTCTTATGTTTAATTTGCACGAAAAACTCACGAGAACTTTAGATCTCTAGTCTAATCATTGATTTACTTCACTTCCTAAAGCCAACAAACGCCTTTCACAAAACCAAGATAAGTTT
This sequence comes from Erynnis tages, assembly GCA_905147235.1. Classification (NCBI taxonomy): domain Eukaryota; kingdom Metazoa; phylum Arthropoda; class Insecta; order Lepidoptera; family Hesperiidae; genus Erynnis; species Erynnis tages. The sequence continues at coordinate 3,087,530 of LR990076.1, forward strand.
AACATCACAAATAGATTAGCAACTGCTAACAAACAATGGACAAGCAACTACTTACAAAATTGAGAGTATGAGTGGCGAGGTCTCCTTGACTCGGAACCGCTTAGCCAACGATGCCATAATGTGCGTATTACACTGGCACGCATGTTACTATGAGATGTTGCGCAACCACTAACTGCTTATTCTGTGTAGATTTCTTAGCTATTACCATAACTTATACCTAGTAATTTTTCAGCCGACATGGTTTACTCATTTAAGTGTTAGTTTGGTCCAACTAAGCTTGGACACCAATAAATTAGAAACTTTCTCAGAATCAGGTGTCTGATAACGAGATACGAGTAGAGGAAGTTGAGAAGTAAGCTGCAACGAGGGAAAAGTGAAACAAAATTCCATACTTCTCCAACCAAAAATTCGGACTCAACAATACGAAATTGTGCCTCTGAAGCCCTCCGAAGCACGGAGGTCCGCATGTAAATCGCTACTGGAGATCACCTATGCTGACCGCGCCCGATGTTGCTGAACTTTTTCGATCGCATGCGATGTACTCAAGCAGCGGGGCTTTGCGCACTTCTTATGCTTAGAACCCTTAATTTTACTATTTTTTGTTCAACAGACAAAACCTCAACTCAGACTTCACGGACAGCGCCCTCGGCAGCACAGATAAGAGTCCGCTACCATATGGCAACTTCCAGCTGCGAGACACCACCGTGCAGTCTATACTCTCCCACCCACGATATGGACCTAAGTGAGTATGAGTAGTGTGAAACTCTCATCATATAACAGTCCAGGCTTCTGAACTTCTTTGATTCTATATGATGTGTCCTATGTACCGTATAGCTGTAATCTGTATCCATCGGCAACTAGGTACTTCTTTGTGCAAGTAGGTAGAACTTTGTAATTCACACGGAGAAGTGACATCTATGAACCAAATAAGATCAGCAAGTGGAGGAAATTTTTTTAAAACATTTTTTTAATAAAAATGTTTCCACAGGTCAGCCCTCGGGTCAAATATGTACACGTATCTCAAATTTGGACTTCCTCGAGTCTTCCCACCGAACCACAATGGTTCCCAGAGGTCCGGGACGCCTAAACCCAAAACATCAATCGGCAGCGGCATGAAGTCAGTTCCAAGGTACGTTCAATGGATAAAAAGTTTTAATTTATGTAATTTTTTGGTACAAGAATTCACGGTGATTTTTTTTTTAGGATTCAGAGGCAAAGTAGAGGTATCCGCGAAACATCATCAGGTTACGATAGTTCAGACAACGAAACATCAACTAATTACAAATACAGTCGAAAATATCGGTCGGACCCAGATTTCAGAATGCAGAATTTACATCCATCATATCAGGTAAATTAAACAGATTATCATATTTATCTTACAAAACTTTATTTTATCTGGCTCGAAGGACCATTTCTTGACACGTCATTTCTTAATGATTGTAGTTTTACGTTATTTATGGGTATGCGCATGCCTAGCTTAGGGCGTAGTAGTAAATATAGCAGTTACCCAATGTCTCTTGAGCGTGGTGAATGTGAACTTGAATTTAAATTAATTACTTTATAAAAATTATTGACTTCAATTAGCATGCGACCGGCGTTCCACTAGTCGCGATGCAGCAGGCGGGCATCCGCGGTGAGTCTCACTGGACGAGTTCGCGGAACAAGTCAGTGAGTGAAGCCAACCTGCTTGGCATGGACGCCAGGCCGCATCGCTCCTATAACCATAGGCGGAACAGCGTCGCTGACTTCGTACCTGACAACGATCATCAGAGGTAAGGATCAGCAAAATATTCGATTATCATACGATCCTCAGAGGTATAAGCGAAATGATCGACATATTTTGATAGCACAGTTTTGGGAGCGGAAGAATAGTTACAATACAGCGAATAGGCCTCTGTGGTGTGATGAATTATACTTATCTTGAAGATTGTTTCGTTGTATAGTATAGAAAACTGTCGAAAGATTTAAAATGTTATTTGTTTGGCGTCAGCACAATGTGCACTCATAACCTTAATAGACCAAAGCAATGTCATGCAAATAATACAGCCAAATTTGTGAATGTTAACACGAAATCATATTACCATAACACAATGGTTGTAGTCCTACATATAATGGATTAATGAATTGTTTTCCAGCTATCTAATGCCATCGTCGCACCTGGGCGGTCGCATGTCGAAAGCCGGAAGCCACATGTCCTTGGCACAGTCCAGGAAGCATTCCACACTCCGGCCTGGTGACCATCTAGATGGATACACACATTCGGCATATATTTATCCTAATTATTATGTGAGTATACATTAAGGTACATAGCGCTTAGTGCCAAAAATTCTCTTAATATTCAAGGTTAATCGATAAGATTAAATCTTAGAAGTTGGTCGCACAACATTAAGTTACTCAGAAATTCAGTTCAAAATTCCAGAAATTGCATCTTAAGTTGAAGTTTTAGTCTAGTTAAAATCCTTGTTTAAATTAAAACGTATGCAGTGAACATCAGACCTGCATCAGATTTTTTACCCTCTAAAGTGATTGTGTGATTTAATATAGATACTTCTGTTTACTTTGAAATGATAGCCTGTTTCTCCATAGGTTAACAGTTTAGAAATAACATCTCCGGAAAACAAATCCACATTATTAGTATCTGGATTGAGTTTCGAAGTCAAGTCTGGCGAAATATTGGCAGTCCTGGCAACATCGCAGCACGAAGCCACTGGTCTTCTAGATGTTCTAGCAGGGTCTCGAAAGGTAAGTTCCTTGTTTTTAAAAAGGAAAACGACTCGCAGATTCCATTAAAAATCTTTAAATTGTGTTTAAAGCACCAGTAACTATATAATTTTCTGCGAAACCTATTAAGTAATTCACAAACCCTATCGTTTCCTTTCAGAAACTATCTGGAGACATCGTCGTAAATGGACAGCCAGTAGCGTCCTCAACCCTCAGGAAGTTAGTGGCGTATGTCCGTAAAGACACCTCCCTATGTCCTGATATGACGGTGGAACATACTCTGAGGTTCCACGCTTCACTGAGAAGGCCGCGGAATAATCATAATCAGGTCAAGATGGGTGATATGGATCGGGTGAGATTCTTTATTTATTACATAAGAAAGCTGGCTAATGTTGAAGCCATTGTAGCTGTTGCAGCAACGTATCTACCATTTCCTTTCTCATTTATCTTACCGCAAAAGTTTTTATGGCCCCCTTATTTGAAGGACAGCGTTACATTTAACAACTAGATTTGTTTTCTTATTTTGTGTTTGGATGTAATCATTTCTCAGATGTATCCGGCTCTTCACACAGTGAATTCTTTCATATAAATATTCCTGTCTGGCATATTAATACTTACATTCCTTTCAGATAAATATTTTAATAGAAGAATTAGGTCTGGAACAAGTCCGGGATACGAACGTGGGTCGGCTGACTCGATCAGAAATTAGACGGCTAAACGTGGCGTGTCAGCTGTTACTGGACATGGCGATACTGATCCTAGACCAGCCGACGAAGGAAATGGACATATTTGACACTTTCTTCCTAGTCGAATATCTGAGGAATTGGGCCAGCACCGGCCGAGTTGTGATAATGTCGCTGCATCCGCCTACGTATGAGATATTTGCGATGTTGACGAAGGTATGTAAAATGGCGAATATCATTTCAGTGGTAGTGGAGGTTATGAAATAACTGTATGAAAGAATGTTGTATGGCTGGCTATGACGCCTTCTGGATTCTTCTGGATTCTCAAAATCTAAAAAAGGAGGTCAGAAGTATTGAAACGTTTACATTTCTGGTTTATGTGTAGCTATCAGGTATGGAGGTTCAAATTGTTTTCTTGTTATTACAGGTGGTTCTAATATCAGCAGGTCGAACGATGTTCAGCGGTTATAGAAGAGACATGTTGCCATATTTTGCTTCAATAGACTATCCTTGTCCTGCTTTCAAGAACCCTTCTGATTATTACCGTAAGTTGAATCCGTTTAATAGTTCTACAGAGAGATTTTTAAGTAATAATTATACCATCCTCATGTGAGGAATACGTCACGGCTCCTGCTCTTCCTACGTCAATGGATCTGTGATGCATAACAAGATTAATCTAATGTTTGGGTTTTCACTTCTTTCTTTTCCTATTATAGAATATTGAGGAAGCCACGAGCTAACGTTTTTCCGTACCGACAACAACAAACGAAGTCATCCCTGACTCGATGCACACATTTTTGTTATTGTTGTAGTGGATCTCGTAACGCTGGACGACCTGTCAGCAGCAGCGATGCTGGAGTCGTCGGGGCGCATCGAGGCGCTGGCGGGCGTGTTCGCGGGCGCGCTGGCGCCGCCCGAGCCGCCGCCGCCCGTGCCGCTGCCCGCGCCGCGAGCCCGCCCTTCCGCACCTATGCAGGCCATCGCTCTGCTGCAGTCAGTACCTACATACTGAGATATAAACGGCAGACAGGCCAGCGTACGCCGACGTAGAGCCGCCGCTGCACGGGCCACTGCCCAGGCCGCGTAGCGTCCGTCCGCACCCGTGCAGGCTATAGCGTTGCTGCAGTGTTGTGTACTTCTTTTTCTGTTTAAGCCTTCGTAGTCCGCATCTGTATATACCTTATTGGGCCTTGTTAAACTGTTTCCCCACAATAGGGAGAGGCCTGTAGCATACTCCATCATGCTACTCCAAAACGGATTGCTGGAGAAACGCCCTAGTGGTCAACAAGCGCTAAATGTTTTTTTTCGACTCTTCAAACTTTTGGATAGAAAACACATTCCACTTCAATGAGCAGTTTTGGAAGCATTGGGATAAAGTCATAAAATCAAAATTGTGACTCAATAAGACTAAATGTTTCAGGAAAAGCCTGTTGTACACCCAGATGACGACGCTGTCAAACGTGATCACCCGCGTCCTCATTGCAGCCATCATGTCGCTTATCACTGGGACGATCTTCTGGGATCTCCCGGTCACGGATGCCAAGGTGAGTTCACGGCCAAGTTCAATATACAATCTTTGGATTTTATAGCCATTATAGCAGGTTATAAATTACGTACGAGGGGCGGCTGATAAGTTCGCGACCTAAGGTACTTATTGAAACAAAAGTAAACATTTATATTTTTTATTTTTCAATGTAGTCCCCCTCAAGTGAAATACACTTTTCACATCTTGAGTATAATGCTTTTAAACCACCGAAAAAATATTCTTTAGATTTCTCTTCAAAATTGTTTTCTACGGCCGCCTTCATCTCATTGTCGTCCGAAAATCTTCGCCCCCGTAACTCTTTTTTTAAATTTGAAAAAAGGAAAAAGTCGCTGGGGTCGAGGTCTGGACTGTAGGGTGGGTGGTCAATTTTTGAGAATCCCGTAGCTTTTAAGGCAGCCCTCGCAACCCGAGCGGTGTGAACAGGCGCGTTGTCTTGCAGAAACAGCACTCCGCGCGCCAACTTGCCACGTCTCTTCTGTACTACTGCTTCACGTGCCTGACTCAGTAAATTAGCGTAATATTGACCATTCATTGTAGTTCCCTTAGGCAAGTAATCAATTAATAAAATTCCCTCGCAATCCCAGAAAATGGTAGCCATAATCTTCGACGCCGACTTTTCGACTTTGAATTTCTTTGGTGGCCTTTCTCCCTTTTATCCACTGCATCGACTCTTGCTTGGACTCAGGATCGTACTGACGAATCCAGGTTTCATCAACGGTCACAATGCGGTTACAAATTTCGTCCAAATCGGATTGACACAACTCCAAAAAATCTTTACAACTCTCTAGTCGTCGCTGCTTGTCGAGTGGTGTGAGCATTCGCGGTACCCAACGCGCACTAATTTTTTTCATGTGCAAATGTTCATGTAAAATCTCTCCAACTCGTTCCTTGCTAATTTGTAGTTCTTCTGCTATCTGCCATAATTTAATTCGTCGATCAGCTAGTACTAATTTCTCGACTTTTTGGACGTTATCTTCCGTCACAACCGTCACTGGGCGGCCCGGGCGGGGGTCGTCTTCACAGGTCTCTCTTCCTTGTTCAAACAGCCGAGCCCATTTTTTACCATCGTATACGAAGGTGCAGATTCCTGAAGAACCGATGACATCTCTTCAAAAATGTCTTTTGGTGTATTTCCTATCTTAACTAGGAATTTGATCACGGCGCGGTGTTCCAAATTGCGAGAATGGCTAGTTTCCGTTGACATGGTGATGTTGCTTGTTCCAGAGATTAAGTGTTAATGAACTAAATAAACAAAATGAGTGTTATTTATACTCACAATGAGTGGCACAATTAGTGATATAGGTAACGAGGTGATTAGTCGTCGTTAAGAGCCTTAGGTCGCGAACTTATCAGCCGCCCCTCGTAAATACCAAATTTCAACCAAACTGTTTAGCCGTTGTTGCGTGAGAGTAACAAATATTCATTCATCCCTCCATCCCATCAAACTTACACATTTATAATCTAGAATCCGCTCTTAATAAAAAAGATATTAACCTCCAACTCAGTTAAAAATGACAGGACAGACAGGTCAGACAGGCCAGATGCCTCCTTTAATAAGGAAGATATTTACCCCTACAGTTGCCTAAGTTACCTAAGCGCACTAACTCCATTAAAGCCCCATTTTCTCATCAGCTAACACAAAACGACCGCATCGGCTACCACTACTCCGTGTCGTGCCTGAGCGCGTGGGGCGCGCTGCTGTGGCTGAGCGTCCGCGAGGCGAGCGCGCGCCGCCGCCACGTGGAGCGTGACGTCGCTACTCCACTCTACTCGCGCACCGTCTTCATACTCGTCGATGTGAGTACCAACGAACAAACGTTGCGAACAGGACGCGTAGTTCCAACTCGAAGAAGTCGTCGCGGGGAGGCTGCAGATAATGAGGATATGTTGTGCCTGTTGCTAGAGGCGACTAAAAGGGGACTTAAATTTCGCGGACGGGAAGGGTGTTAGCTCTACTCTATCACTGAGCCACGCAACGTCTACTGCAGTACCACGTGGAGTGGCAGTAGTAGACCGCAGTGACCTAGAGAAGGCGTAAGCCTAAGCATTCATGGCGGCGTGCCGTTATAAACGACTGCGTGAGGGACGGGCTCGGCACGGGTTTTTCACTGGAGACAGGATCTCCTCTGATAGCGCTGAGGAAGGCCTCGAAGGGGTTTTAGTCGGTAGAAATCTCACATAGCTCGATATTGCTTCGACCGCCGATTTCGGCTAAAATTTTGTCTTTTAAATCATGTTATTAGTATCTATCTATTCTTCCTTTAGCAATTTCATATCAATTCTTTTATTTCCAGCAATTTCTGGAGCTATGGTCAGCAGCATTCACATGGCTGGCTTACTTAGTACCGAGTTATGCGATGAGCGGCCTCTACGCTCAATCGCCGGGCTCCTTCGACGGCTTCTATATTTATTTAGGTAAGGAATAGTAAAAAACCCTGTGGGAATGGAACTAATCCTTAGCCCTTAAAGTTACATAATAAGCTTGACCAGATGTCTGCAGGCAGATTGTGAAGTTTGTGCCATATCAAGTGTAAAACACAAATATAGGCTACTATTATGATACTGATATTAAGTAGTCACTATAGCCCATGGATAAACCCTTTCGACCTCAAGATGGACCAAACTATTGCGGCTGCGATCATATGGGGACCTGAAAGCACTGAGGTCGTCGTTGGTTGCCTTACATTAATTCTCCTGAAGCCATACCTTGGGAAGAAATGTTTGCCGCACCAAACAAGTATGAATAACACGCATAGATGGTAAATGCCATAATACTAAATCGATCGTCTTCAAAACACTTACTTACCGCCAGAGTTAAGAAAAGTGGCGCATATAGGTAAATAGTTTCATTTCAAAAATTGGTGTACATAATAATTAGATAATCTGATCGTAATTACAGGCTACATGCTTCTGTACCTCATCAGTATCCAGATGCTCTGTAGGGCTGCCATATTCCTGATCCCAATGGAGAAGACGGCCGCTGCCATATCCGGCCTGTGTCTCCTACTCAGTACCTTAGTGAACGGCGTGATGCTGCATCAGCTGGACCTGCCGTGGTACACCAGGTGGCTGGAGTACGTGTCTCCATCGAGGTGGACCATCCTGGAGCTGCTGCAGAGGGAACTGAGCGAGACTGCGTTGAAGACCAGCATCAGCAAAGATATTAGGTGCCCTGATAATAAGGTTGGTGTTTTTTGGAGCTTCTAATAGGTAATGTTTGGATGAAATTGTGTAATAGTCAAAGTGCAGAGAGCTGTTGTATAATTAAATTGCCTTCTTTTCAGTTTCGCTAGTTAGATTATTTTCTGGGCTCGCCTGAATTAATGTATGGATTGTCGTGTAGGCGAGATTAACGCCAAACACTATATTATACTGTATTATTATTTAAAAAAAACAATAGTTGTAATTGTAAATAATGACAATTGGAAAGTTATAAAGAAGACAAGTTGTAAAGAATACCTAGCTTCTTCTATAAAACAAGAAGTATGCTACTAGTTTTGAAAGACTTATACAGCAAGCAGCTTGGCAAATGCCACAAACTTTGCAAACTGTTGCTTTTAATGATTGTAGGTAGCTATGTGGGTAGCTCCTAGAACGAAATCGTTAACCAGACCTCACACTTTCTTATAAACATTTTTCTTCACAGAAACTTCAAATAATAGTGCAGTCATCGCCATGCCCGCCTCCAAACGGTACACAAGTGCTCTCCAGCTACGGCTACCTCAACGCGAGGGAAGGTCGCATATGGGAGGGCGGAGCTGAAGGTACACTCATCGCCCTCGCAGTCTTCTATGCAGTGTTCGCCTTTATTGCACTTGTCGCTTTCGTGCTAGACTGTACACATTATGCGCGAAGTAAGGAACGAGCCGCCACCAAAGGACACAAGATCACGGTGAATACGCCGTAAAGAAATAAGAGTGGGAACTTGGCACTGAAAAACGACGCGATCGAGAACATATTCACGGTCTAACGTCTGTGGTTATGGAACGTATCTCCCAAACTACGAGTCTACTTCTGAAGGGTGGACATAATCTATGAGTCTAGTACAAGTTGGCATCGTTGAAGCGCGCTTATTGCAAACTTCCCCTTTGTACTTTATACCATCAGTTCTGCCTTGAAGTATGAGTTCTGTAAGAGGTTATGTTATGCCTTAGCAATGTCATCTTAACCTGCAGTGAAAAAGCATACGGTTGGAGGCATACGTAATGATCGTCTTGTAGAAATCATCCAAAATAATTGGAGTTAAACCTTTGAAATTCTTCTATACTTTTAAAGCCCTTGTAATGTATTTCAGCTGATGATGTGATTTGGTGCTGTAGTCAAATAATAAAGTGAATAAAATTATTAAAAAATACTTTTAATATTAATATTAAATGAATGAAAACTATTTAGGTACTGTAAAATTGGACATTATAAAATCTATGGAAAACAATTATTTGAATTCATCAAAAGTATTTGAATAATATCCAATAGAATTTTCTGTGATGCACAAAATATTGTAATGATCATTGTTACAAAGCAGTTAAAAAGGTTATTAACGGATAGAAAAAGATTATTGAAGATAGCTTTCTGTAACATGTGTGTATTGGTGCATATTAGTATCAAATAAATTTAATGAATATAACTACTTATAACGTTGAATGTACAAAATATAGTTTAGAATTAATAATTATTATTTGTAATGAAGGCTGACTATTGTAAAATGTCTTCCGTCCGTAGTTAATGAGTGTAGTAAAATTACCTATTGTTAAATAGGTTCTAAGTTATATTTTTTAATCTTTATCTTATAGGTAGGTATGTATACATCATAATATATCTAGTTATTTTTATGTATTTTTTGGTGTCTATTAAATTTAGAATTTTTTCTTTGCCTATCACAATATTTATAATAAGTATTATTAATCATTGATTTATATATTTTGGCAGTTTACCATCTGTAGTTGAAATTTCATGTGTTTCATTATAATATTATAGCTGTATCTTTTACTTTTCTAAAACGCTTGTTCTAGGAAAGGGTAGGTACAAGTTGTAGGTTCGAGCAAGCGGTACAAAAATGAGATTTCGGTCATGACGATGTTCTAGTGCATTGTTTGTAGTTAAATGTATAAGTCAATGTAAATGATATTTGTTCTATTTCTTCTTCATTCAAAACCACATTTTATAAAATGTGTCGTTTTTTGAATGCAACACACCTCTCTTGCTTTATTTTATACAACAAGAATTGTCTTGCATGTAAAAAAGTAACAGCACAATCTTTTATAGCATTACATCTTGTATTCTAATACCTAGTAAGTTTGATAAAATAATGTGTTGTAAATATTCAAGTGCCGAATTTATATTAATTAATTAATTTTAAATTACGACGCCCATTACACTGCCTTTATGCTCATTTTGAAATCCAAATATTTTGATTAATTTCGTAAAAAACATTTCTGATAAATAGTCAATAATGGATCTTGTAATATTTATTTAGTTTAAGTATTCATATTTGAAGAGGAGCCATAAAATAGAAAACTAATTATTAAGTTACCTAATTTCTTGTATAATGAATTACATAATTATTATAATAATGAATAAAACATAGAAATAATTATTATTCAAGCTTGTTTTATTTCACTGGTTTATTACAACAAGAAATATTATTTTAATAAATAAAAATAACTTATTGAAGTAACAGGTACAAGGTGAATTTAATAAAATAAATTAATTCGCTTTAAATAAATATATATATTATTATGTACAATTAAAAAGGATTTAATAATATCTAAATTCATCACCATTCTCATGTTAACTTAATTTAGAACTGATTTTAATTATTGTTAATAAATATTCTGCGCTTTACAAAGAGAATATTTAAAATGCAACAAGATTTTGTTGGTCACAATACTAAAGACACAAAATGACATATCTGTACAAATACAAAAAAAATCATTCTTTTCTAATCTTAGAATTTACTTTTGTTAAAAAACTTTTTAAATTCCAAATATAAATTTTTCATCAACTTTCAGCTACATCGGTGTGAAATAGTTCGTGGTATCGCTTACAAATTTCACACACACATGGTGTAATTCTAATACTGTATTTCTTCATATTATTGACACAAACCTTACTGTTTAAGTTGTCTTGTTCTATGTAACGACTTTCTAAAAGCAGCTTTTGTATCCTATCCTCGCCGGGCAGAATATCCTTCTCCGTGTCTATGTGGGATCTGAAAATCAAAAAGCTATGCTTTATACTTCGCCTCTCCAGTAAGTGGACACAATAGGTTAAACAATGGGTTTGAGTCACATGTGTCTCACAAGACAGCGAAGGAGTTAAAAAGTGATAAAATTATTTACCTACTGTGATAAAAGTATTTACCTAAAGTGTAACTATAATAATATAGACCCGATTTAACTTTTCGCTAAATAATAAGGAAGCACCTAAGCTATATACATACTTAGTTACTCGTTACTTTCACAATAACCAAGTGGAAACCAGATATCTACACACATACTAAATGTCTAAAGAATATTTAAAAAACCTACATTATCATCTGAAGTATTTTATTATGAAAACAACTATTTACTATTATTTGATTATCATCTGATCTACCATACACGACTATACCAAGGCAAATTTTACTATTTCACGATAAAAGAAAACCTTAAGTCATCGTCACGCGAGGTATCATTTGCCGGGGTTCCCCGCCACGCGTTGTTAGTTTCAACCGTGTAGACGCTGTACTCGCGACACCGCCCTCTGCGCGGGGAGCTCGGCCGCGACATGCAACCGCGGGAGGGGACCATAGGGCTGGGGGGTCATAGAGCAACCATAGGGTTGCCATAAGGTGCTACACCACTGTCTATTTATACACTACCCTAAACTATACATAATAATTAAATATACGCTTCAACACTTGCCTCACACTAGAATTCCCTATGTCAAGACAACAACACACACTCCCAGACCAGAAACAGAAAGTATACAAATTTTGGCATATAATAAATTGAAGAGAGTTTTTGTTTGTTTATTAACTTGAACCTTGAAAGACATACTTGTAAGGAATGTTGGGTCTACTTTTACCCATTCAGTGTCTGTTGGTTTTTCTTTCACTCCCAAAAAAGCAGCAGATGTAAGCAGCAGACCAGTAGAAAAATATTATTTGTGGAAAAAATATACTGTCCTACAAATGTCCTTAGCAATGAGGAGACGTCAGCTAAGACCGAATATTGAAAATTTCTGCCTTAAGCTGCAGTTCCGTGGGTAGCGGCGGACGCGACAGACGCGCGCGACGGCCGCGCCGCGTCTGAGCGACAATACAAATGTATGGCACCGCTTCCGAAGCTGCGCGCGTCAGTTGCCGGGGCTTCGGAAGCGGCGCCATACACTTCATAGTGTTTAGTAATAGGGTTAAAGTGAACTAAATTCTAAAACCCATGTGGACTAATTGTGTCGCTTAAATATAATAAAAAAAACTTACGGAGGGCAAGGGCAGCTTGGCCCTTGGTCCTTGTTGATGCTGCAGCACGATCTGGAGCCGCTGGACCGGGACCTCGACCGCGTCAGTGAAGGAGGCCTCCTCTGTGTAGAGCATTTGTTTCTGTACAAATTGACAACGAGCTTTATAATTATGACAAGTATTTTAATCTTATTTGGATACTAGCAGATGCGGCCAGCACCTCCCCTATGGCCTTAACTTTGGATTAACAATGGTCCAGGTCAAACTTTGTGAAGGTAGCTCCACCCATTCAAAAGCCCTCTATACCCATTATCTTCATTCCATCAAGGATAATCAAGATTCATTCTGTGTTAAAACATATCCTGTATGTGTGTTTCAACAAATTCCTTTCAGTATTTTTTGAGTTTATTGCAATCCAATCTACATTAATTCAGGCTCTTCTTCTGACTTCTTCTGATTGCGTTCTTTTAATGTTAGTCGAAACCTATGTATTTACCTGTGATACTGAGCTGAGTGGCAGACCTGCTTCTGTCGAGCGCTTTCAAAGTCGTGTGACATATCTTTACAGTGACACGTCTTTGCCTTCACCGCACTGAGCAGGCACGGATGGTTCCACACCTCGTCTATGCGGACCTTTGTCGCGATCTCAATCTTGGGCGCCAATATACCCTGTAATTCCAATACGACTTTGATGACCTGAGTGGCGCAGTGGTTAAGACACAGGTGCGCTGCGCAGAAGGTCCAGGGTTCGATTCCCAGCAGAGCAGAGATTTGAATGATGAATTTGAATTTCTGTTTCTGGTCTGGGTGTGTTGTGTTCTTGTCTTGTGTGTGTCCATGGCGCCCACGACACAGTGAATCCTAGTGTGGGGCTATGAGTGTGAAGCGTTATTTAGCAAAAAAAGTATAGACATCATATTCAGCTTCACTTCAGTTCATGTAATGAGATGTAATGTGAGTCCGTAAAAGTTATGGCAAAGACTTGCAACATTATGCATCACCCAATCACATATAAATTGTTGGGAGAACTCCCGGATTTGGTGAGCTTTTGTCTTGTGTTTCAGTTGGAAGGGTGTGTTTGTTACTAAAACTGTGAAATATGACTGTAGTCAGTATGAATTCATTTAGGTATGATTATAATTCCTTATGGCCTGCTTGCTTGTCTGTAACCCATGAGTGACCCACTACAGGGTTATGTCTCCTCTCATAGTGAGAAGGATGTAGGCCTTAGTCCACCATGCTGGCCAAGTGTGACTTTGATTTATTGCTACCAAAAAAAGCAGTAAGACTATGTGCTCAATAATTACCGGGAACTGTTTAGACCTCCTCATCAACAGGTCAACACCGTCAGTGGAACACATGTTGGGTGGGAACAGCACATCGTTCAGAGAGCCCAGGTACTGAGCCAGGATCACACACTGCTCCGACATGCAGTCGTTGCACCATTGGATCAGCTCACAGTATATGGTTTCATCCTCTAGAAGAAATAAATTAATTTAAACTTTTGGTACCAATCTAATAACATAACCCTCATTTTTAAATTTATACTCTAGTTTGCAAATGTGTAAATGTCTCAAAATCTTTTATCTCTCAAAGTTAACACTGTCATGGCCCTGTAGGGTAGACTGTTCTTAACTTTTTATAATTTTTGTAACATCTTTCTTGTGTTGCAGTCAACAATAAACACAATCTTTTCTTTTCTTTTTCTTTTCTTACAAGAATTGTTATTGGAGTCTATGTCTATGAATGAATAATGAATCTATACAGGCCTACATCTATAGACCTGGATGTATACAGGTGAAGTAAATAAAATTGAGTCAATATGAACTTACTCAGTAAACAGCAGATGTTGTTAAGGGCACAGCTCTCTTGAAACCTTTTCCGGAAGTAGAATACATCTCTGAAGAGAAGAGGAAAGCTGGGAGGCAGGAGGCAAGTCTGGTAACTGGTGCCCAGGGCAAACAAGTTGAGAGACACCCTTCCATCTTGGCAAAGCCACACTCCTGGACATGATACCTGGCGTATGAGTAAAAATATATTGAATTTTTGTGTTAGGTGATACAAAGCGGACATATTTTTAGTAAACGGACAACTATCCTCAGCAAATCAGTTAACTATTGATGCTTTAACTCATCTCTTGACTAAACTATAACTCCTGATTCACACACTGTGTGACTGGTTTCTTTTTTTAACTTTTTATTTTAAGTAATTAGTACATAATCGCCCACCGAAATATAGGGGGAACTAATGTGTTAAGGCTTCTTCTAACCAGCACTTTTATCCTTCACTACTTACCCTCTGGACTTCTAGTTCAATCGTTAGTTCAATGACCTTCGGCATTATGAGGTACCGAGACCTCCAGCCCCTACAGATGAGACTTTTGTTTCGTAAGCATTTTAAAAATTCTCTAAGTTTTTTAAAAAGCTTAAAAAATGATGGCAACCAACAATTTTATCTGCGAACTTATTAATGTTACAATTTATTTGTTGTATATTAATTATTCAGGACAGTTCAATGCAATTTTAAAGAGTTAAAAAGATGACTGATGAATGAAAGAAATTTTCTTGTTAGGTAGGTACTAAAAAAAGCCAAACTTTGATATGAATTATGAAAGAATTGATAAGGTTGTCATAGAAACAGACACGTAAACATTTTTTTATTTGTCAACTGTCAATGTCAAAATACTTCAATAATACCATAGACATGATAATACCATGGAGTGTAGAGGGGAGATATTTTTATTTTATCTAAGTTAAAATATTTTCCTCACTTTACTATCATACCGTATTGTGTATTATATAGAAAGTTGCTGCTTGTTTTGCAAGCTTCATTTAACAACCCTCTTAATTTCCTAAGTACATTGTACAAACTGTACATCCGCCATGTCAGTCAATGCAGTATACATCCCTATTGACAAAGCAAGATATTTTGATTTTGACACAAAGCAGCTTGTCAAATTCAATCGCTCTGCCTGTCAAACTGACAGTGTCAATCAATTTGACAACGTTTAAATAAAATCCCGCGCTTAAATTTTAACTAATAACTTTGAATTAAAAAACTTAAAATAATCGTCGTAGAAATATAAAATATTTTCAATATAACTTTAAATAAGGTAATAATGACTATAACACCATCAGTGATCCACTGGTTCCGATTAGATTTGCGCCTGCATGACAACCTTGCCCTCCGCAATGCAATTAACGAAGTAAGTTTGGGATTTCGGTAAAATATTATGAAATCCCAATATTTTTAACTATAAATATATATATAATAATGTGTTATGTTGATTTGATTCCATTCCAGGCTGAAAATCGCAAATATGTTTTACGACCTGTTTACTTCATAGAAGAAAACATTAAAGACAAAATTGGGGGCAATAGGCTACGGTTTCTAATACAGAGTCTACAAAACTTGGATTCCAATCTGAGAAACGTCAATACTCGTCTGTATGTTGTTAAAGGGAATGCAAGTGAAAGGATGCCAGAGTTAATAGAGAAATGGCACGTAAAAAATTTAACTGTCCAAGTAGACATTGATCCAGAGGTGTTGCAACATGAAGAAGTCGTTGATAAAATATGCGAGAGGAAAAACATATTTGTTGTAAAACGAGTGCAGCACACTGTGTATGATGTTCACAATGTTCTGAAGAAAAACAATGGTAGCGTCCCTTTGACTTATCAGAAATTCTTATCCTTAGTAAAGGACAACCCTGTCAGAGATACAATAGAAATAACAAAACAGGTGTCCGATGACTGCAAGGCACCAGACTTTGATAAAAAAGAATATGATGTTCCAACACTAGAAGATCTAGATTTCGATGTGTCAACCCTAACAGAGACCAAGTATCCAGGTGGAGAAACAGAAGGATTAAGGCGGTTGAACTTTTACATGGCAAAAAAGCAATGGGTTTGCAAGTTTGAGAAGCCTAACTCATCACCAAACAGTATAGAACCAAGCACTACAGTTCTGAGCCCATATCTTAGTCATGGTTGTCTCTCATCAAAGTTGTTTTTCCACAAGCTGAAAGAAGTGGAAAACGGAGTCGCTCATACAGAACCACCAGTGTCTCTCTTAGGCCAGCTCATGTGGAGAGAGTTTTATTACACAGCTGGAGCTGGGACTGAAAATTTTGATAAGATGGTTGGGAACCCAGTGTGTACTCAAATACCTTGGGGAAAGAATGAATGTCACCTAAAGGCTTGGGCGGAAGGTAGAACTGGCTATCCCTTTGTTGATGCAATCATGAGACAGCTTAAACAAGAGGGCTGGATACACCATTTAGCAAGACATATGGTTGCATGCTTCCTCACAAGAGGGGATCTGTGGATATCTTGGGAGGAAGGTGCCAAAGTTTTCGAAGGCTACTTGCTTGATTATGATTGGTCTTTGAATGCTGGTAACTGGATGTGGCTGTCTGCATCTGCATTCTTCTACAAATACTTTAGAGTTTACAGTCCAATTGCTTTTGGAAAGAAAACTGATAAGGAGGGACTGTATATAAAAAAGTATGTGCCTGAACTTGCAAAATATCCCAGTGAGTATATTTATGAACCCTGGAAGGCACCAAAATCGGTTCAGACTGCCGCTGGGTGTCTCATTGGAGAGGGATATCCTAAAAGAATTGTAGATCATGACAAAATACACAAGGAGAACATGCAGAAAATGTCTGTAGCTTATAAAGTAAATAAAGAAAAGAAATCATTAAAGAGACCAAGATCTTGATGGAGTGTTTATCAATTTACATTATAATATTAAAGGCAAAAAATATAATATTTTTATGTTATGCTAGAAAATGCAATAATATGAAAATCTGAGACAGGGATTCTTTGCAGTTTCTAACAGCTGAAATATTCAATGGAGTATTATTTTTAATGTATGTTTTACTGCAATGTTACTAAAATATATTTACTGATCTGAATTATTAAGCAAGTTGTAAAATAAAATTTGTTACGAAAGTTTTAACACATTTCTTTATTCCTTTATCTGTGGCAGTATATTACACACCAGTAACGATGAAATCGGTAAGTTATCTGAAATAATATTTATGCATGTTAGAGTTTAAGACCTACAAGACCAAGATGGTGTGCGTAACATCATTGTTGCACCTATAAGAAAGTAGAACCTTATGGCGCACGAGGATTGTAGAAATTTTTTTTTTGAGATTCTCTAGGCTGTACTGAAACGTAAATCATTGCCCATTAGTAAAGATGACATTATTGACAGTGACAAAACAAATTGTCATTTCAGTTGACAATTTGGAAAAATCACGTTCACGTCACGAAAAGGAAAAGCAGATGTGAAAACTGTGAAATTCTGAATGAAAGAAAATTAAATAAAAAGGCAAGAAACTGTTAACAAAATGTGAATAAAATCAAATACGTTTAAAATATGGTGTAGATACGGAATGCGGGTAGCGGTGAAAGTTGAAGATGTGAAAATTGTCAGCTTTCAGGTAAATTCAAATTCTTTTACATCTTACAAGAAAAGTCCCTGTTTTAATCATTTTTACCGCAAAGATTGTTAATTAAAAGTTGTTATCTACATAGGTGGCCAGAGTAAGTGCACTATTCATATACTATAAAAAGTAATTAAGTACGAAATGATTAAACAGCTTCCTTTGTTTCAACGAGGTAACTAACTTTATTGATGGGTTCCATGATGGAACCCATCAATAAAGTTAGCATATAAATCAAAGTAAAAACATCAAAAATTCAATAATTGATATCTAAGAGGGCAGAATGTGGCATTTTAAAATTGATTTTGGTGATGCATAACTATTGTCTACAGCCCTTAATTTACCCATTTACAGGTCGGGTCTTTTCTCGGAAGAAACTTGTAGGTCTCAGTGATATTTAAGACTAGCTGACCCGACAGGCTTCACTCTACCAATTAATTGGACTAATATTCAAAGTTATTTTGAGTCATAAACTTTCACCACCACTTTTTAGTAATGATCCCTAATCTTTTCTAGCAATAAATATAGCCTATGTTACTCAGGGTGAATGTAACTTTCCAACGGTGAAAGAATTTTTGAAATCGGCACAGTAGTTTTTCACACAAAAATACAAATGTTTCCTCTTTAGGGTCATTTCGCCAGTTCGCGTCCATTTAGTGCAGTTTGCAAGTTTGAAGGAGAAGATAAAAATGTTCCAGCACTAGTCTCAATGAAAAAGTTATGTAATGTGTTCATTATATAGTCTACTATAGGGTTCGCTTTCAGTTTTGTTCCAAACTACTTTTGTTTTTTTTATAATTAGACAAACTTCAAAAATACGCGTTTTACCCACTTTGCGTCCAGAAAATCTAAATTGCGTCCACCCATAGACCATTTTGCGTCCACCAGCTAAGAAAAGGAATGTAGGTGTGATATTTTTAAGATAATGTAAAGAAAAATTGTATTTTAACAGATTCTTTATTCAAGATTACCTATTAGATATCATCAAGATTACATATACTCGTAGCTCCACGGCTGGTACATTTTCTTTCTCCTCAGATTCCACATCTATCGACTCTATCGTTTCCTGTGTGACTTTTATCTTCTTTTTTCTTTTCTTCTGTGTATGTTTTCTTATCTTTTTTCTTACTACCTTCCCAAGAACTCATCTTAAACAGGCAAAAACAAAAAAATAAGCATTTCACTGCATTTCGTTTGTAAAAAATTGAATGTTAAACTCTTAGTTTTAATGAAAAATTAATACATATTAAATTATTTTCACAAATAAGTTAAAAAAATATATTTATGCTATTATTTGTATTTAATGAAAAAATGGACGCAATTTGGTACAATACTATTTCCCTGTAGGTACAGTTTGCGTCCACATGTGATGAACGATATTTGTTGCTTTTTCTACTATCAATAATGTGGACGCAAATTGCTCATTACGATTGCATGATATTTGTACATAAATAAAAAATAAAAACAAATTCCCTTTCATAAATTAATCATATAAAAATAAAAACTAACTAAATCATAAATAGACGAGTTCGCGTCCATTGTGGTCGCAAAGTGGAAGTTTTATAAATTCGGTGTAGTAATTCGCGTCCACCTTATTTTAACTGTTAACTTTAAAAAAAACAAGCAAATACATAATTAATATTACTCCTTTATTCATGCTTTATGTCTAGAAACAGCTGTGTATTCTAAAATACGCATAAAACAATAAAATACTTACCGTCGAACGCGCCCCTGCACACTATTTTTTTGCCGAAATTTCGCGCGTTCGCGGTTCTTCGTTGAAGAACGGATATTTACTATTTTTTCTACACATGATTGATTGGGCAAACAGAACTTTTGTCTATTGTGTGTGCCTCTTATACGATGAGGTATTGGCGGTAACAACTTTTCGGTGATTTAGTTTGTTAATATACTTATTTTCGAGAATTTTTATAGGGAGGTCCGAAAAATGGACGCGAATAGGGTGATGGACGCGAACTGGCGAAATTACCCTATAATATTAGTGTAGATGTCATTCATAGCACATCTTAAGATCCTGCATAGCATGCTTTGTTGAGCCTAATAAAAAATTAATGTATCTTAAAAACATGAGTTAATTAGAAAGTTTTTCATTTAAAAAAAATTAATGAATCTAGGTACCTATTTAATTTAAAATTAAATTTAAATTCATTGATTTAGTTTTGGATTTAGATGTAACTTACCAAAAGCCAAATATTTAATTCAACTACATACCTACAAAGGTTCACCTATAAATCATTAATCATTTATTAGCATATTGATAATAAGTTGACCAGTTCATTGTACAACACAGTTTTGTTAACTACGTCTTAGAATAAAAATTCATCATTAGTATTGTTTAAATTTTGATTGTATTGAATGCAATTGTGTAGTACTTTCACCAGTTTTATATTCAATTTAGTCCAATCTTAAAGAACACTGATTTGCTTAATATGAGACAGTAGCTTCCACCTATGAATAGTATCCTAAATGCTATAATCTACCTGTATACAAAATGAAATCCAAATCTGTTCAGCCATTTTGCGTGAAAGAATAACAAACATCCATCTATCCATCGTCACAAACTGTCACATTTATAAAAGTAAGTAGGATGCATTTTAGTCCTCATAGGAGCCATGTATTCACATAAAACCTTAGCCAGAATTCCTTGCTTATTTCTGAATTTCTATTCCTATTTTCTCATATATCAACAGATCTCCAAATAAAGATCAAATAATGATATTTTCAATTTTCTATGATTACATAACAATGAAGTACAATGATATGGTTCCAGTGCATGAGCAATTTAGAGGGGTTATATGTAGGTAGGTACTTAATATTAACCTTAATGCAACAAAATTGATTAAAACCATTTTGCATAAACAGCTTTATAATCTTTCCATGATGCAATTTAAAACATTCTTTTGCAAGTTACAAAGTAAACAATATTTGTATTCTCAAGTACAAAGTTATTTACATGTTACTAAGACATAATATGTATTACCTTTTTTTAAAGTCGCCAGGCATACACTGACTGCTCAAGCTGTCAACTGCTCTCGCACAGTTACCTCCACTCTCGTTTCATTCTACATTGCACACTCTTCCCACCTGCACACTTAGTTTGTTTTGCCTGCTTGAGCAGTCAAGCTAACTCGAGCAGTTATCAAAGGCAGCCTCAAGCTGTTGACTCTGACTGCAAGAGTGGTCTGTGTATGTTGGTCACTGGGTAACTGCTTGAGCAGTCAGTGTATGGGCAGCCTTTGTCTATCTATCTTGTTTGCCTGGGATAATCTTTTGAACAGCTACTGATTTTAATGGGACTTTTGCTTGAAGATAGAGGAATATTAACTTTCAGTGCAAAAACTAAAACATTAGGTACTTTAACTAAGTAATAGTATTGAGTGAACTAGAAATATAGGTTAACTAACCAGTGCTCTAAGTACTTTAAGGATGACCACAATGTAGGTTACTATGTAGCATATTAATAAATGAATAGCTGACCTAAAATATGACATGCATAGCATTAACCATTTATAATTAATAAAGACTGACGGTTAAACGGAGTTTCGAGACTTCAGACACACAATAAATGAGTCTGTAGTTGTTTATTAGTTTCGACATGAGAGGGTACAGATGTTTAACTAATTTAAATATGTACTGAAAATTGGATATGCAAATTCAGAATGTGGAATTTCCCGTGAAGATACTGGTTAATAGCTTTTTTAGGCGGTCTTTAAAAGTTGACATATTCTGCCAAGGCCAGGGGCTCATGGCATGTTTTTAAATATAAATTTTACTTTATATAAAATTAATTTAAACAAATTTGAGATGAAAAGTACTCATTTAGTTAAAACATTTATAATATTATGATATTTTTATCGTTATGATCCAAATTTTAAATTGCACCCAAGTGGCAGCAATACAAATGATTGCGATCTAAAGAACGTAAAAAACGATGTGAGCTACTAAATTTAAAAATGAACCTTCAATCAATTCTTCAGTCCTTCAGACCGATTTCAGAACATCAATCAAACAGTCCTTCAATCGACGTAAGCAAGTACATCAGTTAGCAGAATCCAGAAGCAAGAGGATCCCATAATTTAAGCGATTGGGCGCGACAAAACTGACCACTGCAACGAAGGAAGTCGTTCGCGATCTTATCCCATTGTGTCGCACATTAGAGAGTTTGACCCGGGGCAATTTAACAATTGCCTGGTCGTTGAACACGCACTCGTACTATTTTCTATTCGACAGCGGCTCGGGTCAAGCGATCACACCCTTCGCACGTGCGCTTTTGGAGTGCACCGTGACACCGCGAGATCCTAAGAAGGATCCTATACTTCCTGACACGTGGCTCGAAAAATCGTATATTATTGGGTAAAACGGGTTAATGACTAATTTCGTGATAAGTCCATCATTTACACACATCATTGCTTATGGTCCTTACTGTGAGCTTGATTCATAAGCTTTTAGAGGGCGATGGAGACTTATACTTGGTATTTCTCTATGCGTTAGAATCGGCAACGATGAAATCTGTAGACGAACAAGAGTAGCCCACAGTTAGCTCTCGAAGCTAGCAAAATGAAGTGGTGATGGTTCGACCACATCGTCCGAACTGATATAATCAATGGGGAAGGAAAATCCTCGAATGGCTACCACGTCTCGGCAATAGCACAGGCCGCCATCCTGGACTGATGACCCGAAGAAGACAGCGGGAAACCCGTTGGATTCAACCTATACTATTAATCTATAAATAACTAATATAAATATGTAGGTACTTACTATTTTAATAAAATTTCAATATAGAGGACGCCATTACGCTGTTTAATTGAAAAATCCCAATGCCAATGAACCTGAAACGAGAATACCTACTCCACGCCATTAGGCTGGTCAAATGAAAATTAGTGGAATAGTGGAATGCCAATGGATCGTGGTGGAGCTCATAGTATACGAAGTAGAACCAGCATACAGACTTAAAAGGGGTCTTAACTCTTAAGCAATACAGTTTTTTGATAATTTACAAACATAAGTTTCCATATGCAATGCACTCTGTGAGACAGGTTCGGTTACTCCTTAAATTGCGCAGCAATGCGTGCTCAATCGACGTCGCTTTAATTTCCTAAAGTCAAGGAAAAACTGCAATAAAGGAGATTACATTGTATGATGCAACAAGCTGATTCCATACGCTTACTGAGCATAATTACATTTTGTACGGTTCATTGCGACCTTACATGGAGTAATTGTAATTGGCACCCATCATGAGGGGCTTCACGTCACTTTTTAAGATGGCATAGGTTAAACCACCGTTCGAAGAAACAATGAGCGGTGGGAAAGAAAGGTCCCCGAATGGCGACCACGTTTCCGCAAAAGGAGTACAGGCCACCCTCCGACCTGACAGGACGACCTGAAGAAAACAGCGGTAAACCATTTGGATTCAAAATTGGATTCAAATTGCACAAATTGGATTCAAAGGGCACAGGGCCGGGTAGAGTGGCATTGATTAGGGGAGGTTTACACACACAGAGGAAGTCTGTAACCCTGTGCAGGGTCGGTACTCCTCTCACTACAAGAAGCATGCAAGCCTTAGTCACCCACGCTGGCCCAGTGCCGGTTGGTGAACTTCACGTGACTGAGAACTTTATAGAGAACTCTCAGGACTGCAGGTTTTCTCAGGATGTTTTCCTTCACCGTTAAAGTTGATTTAATTATAAGGAAGGTGGGGTTGACAGAGAGATAAATTACCTATGGGTGACAAAGTTTGCTTGTATCCTTGAAAAAAAAAATCGAATAGGAAATTATTTATTTACACTTAATAGCAGTCATTTAAATATTCATGTTTTCTTCGTTTACTTCGAAGGCAGAGGATTATTCTTGTTGAGTTGCCTTTCCCATTTTCCTATACATAAGGTATATCATGGATTAGATTTGAATTTTCGTGATTTTTTTAATTGTTCGTTTTAATGCAGCTGATGGTTCAGGGGTTTTATTTATTTTATTGACAACTTTTTGTCCTTTTGGCCATTTACTAGCGAGGAACACCGATATCAAAGTTTGTTTATATTAGGGTGACCGAAATTTTCCTTAAATTAATATTTTCCCCATTCATACTAAGATGTCGTTGGCCGTTATAACGTTAACCCAACGGTTCTTTTGACACTTGAACTTGACTTGCTAATAATGACATTTTTATCCTGTATTACTTTTTCAGCCGTTCCAAAGAATTCCCCGACGTCAGAAGAACAGATATTATGCGATAAAGTTTCGAAATTGGTTGATCACGCTTCCTTAAAATTGTTCACATAATTGCCCATTTAAAAAAATTGTGATACAGAGTAGACGTCTTTTTTGCAGCGTCATCGTCATTACCGTCTCTGGGTATGATGATTGATTTCACAACAATAAAATTGTAGTTTCATTACATACCGACCATCTCTTCGCGCTTGTGGACATGACGTATGCGTTTTGAGATATTTTTCACATAAACTCTTAGGTATAATTATACTGCGCTAGTAGTTGTTGAAAAATGTGTACAGTCATTCGTCGTCGGCGGTCTGTGAGCGAATGACGTCATGGTCTATGAAAGATTCTACTGCAGTTTCAGTGACGGCATTACATGGCATTTATCGGTCGGTCGCGGAACCTTTACTATTTCGTTATAACTTAAACACTATTAGATCTTGAAGTAGGTAGTAGGTTCGAAAGTAAAGACTTAATATCTCGTTGAAAACAAACTTGAGTATAATCCTTCTGTAGATTACTATGTAACATAAATCATTAATAAATCCTTCCTTCCTTCCTGTGAACCTTTGGGAGAAAATGTTCGTATGAAGTTTTGTACAGTCCAGGACCAAAGTTTATGGCAGTCTTTAGATTATTTAAAGTATAGTAATGCAGAGTTTTAGCAATATCATCGCGGTACCCTAAACCCGAAGACAGTGGCTCCTACACCTGAGTTGTTAACCCACTATTGATATACAAGTGCCGGCAGCATGTCGCCGGTTATCATTCCGCAACTGACAGCAGTACGGAGCGCACGTGCGGGGAAAAATAAGTAAAAAAATTACTTGTTCAAAAACATACGCACGGTTTCGCGCCTTTTATAGTTTTTTTTAAATATTTTATCGCTTATCGATTTATTTTTTTTGTTTTTATTTATTCATATTTAGTTATCTCACCAGTGTAGTGTTATTGTGACCAGTGTTTAAGTATCCTTTCTGAGAATTTATTGGTTTGTATTTTTTGTGTATTTTTTAGTCTTTATGAATTTTATGTTAATGAAATCTATTCGCGAATTTTGGTTAAGGCATTAATTAGTTAACATCAACTCATGAAGTCATGACTATTGGGTACTTATCCTTTTTTGATTAAACTGATTCCTTGCAGTAAAATTCAATGATGTAATTATGATTCTCCCTTTTAAAATGGTAAGTTTCGCAATATTAAGTAAAATAAAGACATTCGTACCTACTTTTGCCAAACGGTTTAGAAGTAAAAAAAGTTCGATATACTGAAATAGAAAAATTAGAAAAATAGTGGTTTCCTATTTGAAAAGTTTGACCTACTTTTGTTTAAACGGTTTTTTCTGTATAATCTTGATCGGTTTTTTGCAGTTTTGTGAACCGTCTAATCGAATTCTACTGGTATTGTATACTTTTGTAGAATATAAATATTTAAATAAGATATCGGTGTTAAAACAATTTTTAGTTAATACGTTTATCACATAAAAATGTTTTGTTGAATTTGATTTGCTGAATCCGAGTACGGTACGTAATATTAAGTAATTGCACCTTACAAAATCTATATGAATTACACTAAAAAACGAAATCCGTTTAAATAAACACAAACCTTAGGTAATTTATAAAGAAATTACCAAAAACAATTACTTGTTCTACACTCTAGCTGAAATGCTCGTAATCAAATATAAGAACTTTAAGATCGCAATACAATTAAAAGTTTAGTGAAGATTTTCCTCTTGTATTGTAACTCAACACTGTAATTTACCTTCTCACTATCAAATCACTTGCCATTTATTGAGAAAGTGTAATATTCTGATAGTTTTCACCTGAAACGATGCAGAACGTATGGGTAACAAAATACTGAACGCTTGCACTTGTCGTGTTATTGACACCGGAGAAAACCATACAAGCTATCACCTAGTCTAGAGCAGCAGTCCTCAAACTTGATTCGTCTATGCACTGGAAGAATCAATAATTTTCTAGAGGCTTTTGAAACCACTCTCATTTTAATATACCTACATTATTAACAGATTTAATTAAAATGGAATATTTTTTTATTTAAATTTAAAATCAGACAACACTCACAAAATGAATGGTGTACAATAAACACCCTTCACATCATCTAATAAACATATTAATTTTTCTTTCTTTCTTTATAATTTTAACTTTAACTTACCTTTTACTAGCTGACTTCGTTCTGCCAAAATATAGAAATTTCGACTTTTTTCTATGCATTCTTTTCAGACTTTTTCACCGTATAATTTCCTCTAGGCCCTTTACCTTTTTTGACTCTGGTGCCCATAAGGGTGAGTTATTGCCCACTTTGAGTAATACTTGTGTTGCCTATCAGGATTATTTCGTATAGGATATTGGCTTACCTCCGAATCAAGCGTAGCGACTGTTACTGTATCGCTTTCAGAGTAGGTCACAGCATAATAATGTCATTCGTTAGACGGCGCGGTAATTTGATGATTAAAGTTGTCTAGCAGTAAGTAGTAGCTTTGAACTAGGGCTATTCAGACATATAGCATATGTTTTCTGTTTATGTCATTTATCTAAGTCTAGTCGTGAAAGTTATTGAAGTTTTTAAATTTTAATCTACATCTTTATCCATGTCGACTTTGTTAACGGTGTTTTTTTTAATGAAAATGATCTTTAAGATTATCGCATGGGAAGATAATATTATTCTTCCCTTTTATTTATTTTTTCTTATCACCCATAGCTTCTGACACTATATGTTGAAAATGGTAATTTTCCTTACCTCTGTTAAGGTTTATAGCTGATCCACTGTTTTCAGTATCGTCATGGGAAATTACGTCACCTATCACCGTAGGGCTTCCTGTGAATGATGACGATGTGGTACTTTTCGAAAACATGTGTGCATTTCATTGGTGGAACATCCTTGTTTGATATTTTCCTCGTCTATTTATTTCTTCTTTATTTCTTTGTTTTATTAGTGCGGTCGTCGCCTTTACTTTAAAAAAGGGTTGCTGGATTTAAAAGTTGTCCTCATGTTCATTAATTACATTAAATTATTATTGATAACGATGTTTACAATCTCAATATTAATATTTTACTTAAACTGGTTAGGTATTATGTTAATTTATTTTACCGTAAAGTTTTCGTTTCCAATTGATTTGATAAATGATCAATAACGCTGCATTGCAATCTACGATAAACGTCCAATTTTTAATCAAATTTGCACATCGATTTACGCGGAACGAATAAGGTAAAAGACTCTTTAATCAAATAACTCATTCCTGTAGATGACCCATTGTAAAATTTCCCATGTCCAGTAAAATAAAACCTTATCTACGAATATTCATAGTTTTAACAAAATTGAGTTTAAATTAAATTAAAGTTATGAAATATGCATTTATTAAAAGTTTGGAACAGATATCTTTTTACACAAATAGAAACGTGACATACTTGCGAAATCGTCTTTAATATTAAGAATTTAGAAACAGTTTACTTATAAGTCTGTAAGTCTGAGCTAATAAATGCCTGTCAGGGCCATTGTGCATAATTATCTGCTCCTTGCCTTTAAAGATAATAATATCTTGTCTTACCTTCGAACTAGTCACTAGAACATTAAACACAATAAGAACTTACGAGTAAATTGGGACCACAATTAAATGTCCACTGTTTTCATATTTGCGCAGATTTAGTTCACATGGGTTTTTAAACTTGGTCCATACCGGGATCGAAAGTATACTGTGTTTTAATTTAAACGCGTTTTGGTCTCATTCAAATCTAATGACCATTTTTTGCGTGAAAGATGAAAAAACATTTCTCCACCTATCTTCACAATCGTAACATTTAAAATATTAGCAAGACTAGAGTAATAAAGATGTTTTAAGTAGTCTGTAAAATCTGCATAAAATCTGTATCAGGTGTACCAACTTATTTCAGAATGTTCAGTAGTAGATCTTAAGGAAAATAATTATTTTAATTTATTCATCCGTTGCTTACAACCTACTGCAGATCGTGGTATACATTTTAATGTAATGCACACTAAACTATAATATGTATTTCAATGAGAACAAAACATTTGATGGTAACTATTTGTTACATTGTTGCTTTACAAATATTCGAAACCAGGAAGAGGTTAGTCCTTACAATATTTGGAATATCGTCATGTTGATATGTCTGATATTTCATAGATTTTACGAGGAATAACTTTGTTGGGTAATAAAGTCGAAGTAAAGGTTAATTTGGCGCCTTGGATTTGATATTAAATTTGTCAACTCTTCCTTAGTAACTGTTAAAATTGCAACCTGTGACTAATACAGTCACAGTCACAGTCATCTACTTTATGAAATGCAATAGATGGTCGAGTCACATATTTTTTAATCAGGTTTTTAATATTCTGTCTATCAATATTTGCTAAACAAATTCGATGTTGGTTTTGTACACGCATTGTTTCAAAGTTCACCATTTGCAAGTAGGTGTCTAGCATATGCTATAGAAAGCAATGTTAAATGTTTGTCCAAATACAAATTTGTTGATAGTTACGCAATGGTTAGGAGACATCGCGGAGGAAGAGATTCTCAAACAACTTATATCTTGTTGCGTTTTTAAAACAGATGACGTCATTGTACAAAAAGTTAAGGAATCTTAAAGTTGAATTGGGATTGTTCTCTTTATGTTCTTATAACTTTGTACACGTTTCTTCTGCTGTCTCGAGTAATTTAAATAATCTTGCTGTTGATATTCTTATTAATAATGACTATGAACTCTTTGGAGAAGCCTTCAGAAACGTTATGGCTTCTGATTATAGCTTGGATGGCTGAAATTGTGTTTGCATTACTCATAACAACAATATTATGATTTATAAGTTTATAACAATGGTTTGAAGCTAGCTAATCATATGCCTTGTTTGTAATAAAGATGACTGACTCCAAATTCCTTAAATTTTCTTTCGTAACGTCATTATTTTTGAAGATATTATAAGATATGTTAGTAGATATGTAGTTTTTGGATTATGGATTTATTAGAAACATTGATTTTCAAATTAAGATTCAAATACGTTTTTCGGTTTTAATTTCGCTTGTGTTGCTGTGTTGCTTTTCATGTTTATGAACATAAAGTTGATATTGTTCATGTTCGTGAATACCTAATATTTTGGCGTTTTTAAAAATGTTTACTCTTGCATCGGATGCATTATTGCTCACAATTAAGGGTTGCTATTAACTTCTTTGTATTGTTTAAATATCTTCTCGTAATTCTAGACTCTGCCTAGACTCTAGACTCTAGACAAAGTCTGAGTTAATATCGGTCAGTATCACATTCTTCCGCAATTTCTAAAATATCCTTGATAAGTCTGTTTAATTTCTATTTTCATGTTACACCAATGCAATCGAACAGCCAATGCTAAATACATGTGTTGTAATTACCTTCTGTCATACAAATTTTATAACCATTTGTGAACCTGATAACAATAGACTGAAATTTTAATATCTTTTGAGTGGCCGTTTTGAAGTGCTTGCGCTAGGCTCATATCATAGCGGTGCATCTTGTGTAGATTTGTCTTTATCATCGAGTTTCTTCAGGCGTGTATCGTCGTGAGTTTAATGACGTCACAAGTTAAAGATTCGTGTTATAATGTTATCAATAAAAATTTTCGTGTTATGTTATACTATGATATGATTAGTGTTATTAAGAAGAACATAACTGACCGAGACATGCAAATATGCAATTATGACGTTTCTGAGTAAGAAAATCGTATTGTAACGAGTTAAACTTGAATAGGAATGATAATGAGCCAGGGTGGTAGTCTAGGGCCCCCGTGAGACTTCACCAATTTACTTGGAAATCGGTCGAAAGCTGTCCAGTCTAACAGGTAGGTACAGCGTACGTAATATGTACAGAAAATACTGTGTAATTTGTAAGTACGTAGTTGAACATTGAGATAGGACATTTCGTGTTTTAACTGTGTGTGTATTTATTTATGTAGGTATTCCTAATTTAGGACTTATTCATATGTTAAATTCTTATCTTTAAGTTAGTGTATATCTTTATCCTCATTGACGTAAGACATGTTGTAGGTACCTATCAAATAAATAATCTGAAAGGAAGATCTTGCTTCTATACTAAGTCCTATGTAAAAATAAGGAAAACATACAAAATTTAGTTTTGTCGGTATCACATGGCGCTAAAAATTTCTATTGGCTATCATTAAATCAAACTAAATAAATTAAATTAATAGGGATCACATTACTAAGTTACCAATTATTTAATGAACTTTTAATTGAATACATAAACCGAACTAAAACCAAGTGATATAAAATGAAAAGGAAGAACAACAATAGTTATTTCACTATTTCTTAATTACACGGATTCACAACTTTAACACAAATTCGTTGAGTACAGCTGGTTTTGCATCTATTTACATTAATTATCATATTGTGTTCTATTTTTCACCCACTATTTTACTTTTAAAACACCTATAAGTCCCTTAGTTACTTGAACGAGTGGGTTTGACGTTGAGGCCAACTGTGACCCTTTCAATGAACTGCTTTTACACGGTTTTGCATAATGAAAGAGTCAGCTAAAGAATTTTTATCAATACTGAGTATTGAAGCATTTTGCTTACCCTAATTATGTATTTTTTGTAGCCCGATCATCCTATATCCATTCATTCATAAAGGTACATATTAACAGCCTTACAAAAGCTGGTACATCTCTCTCTTTAGGTACATCAGGAGGTACCTAGTGTGTAGACAAATAGACTGGATTTCAACTGTATTCCAACTATAAAATTGCAGTACAGATGCAGTTGGCACAAGTGCAAAGAACCTGCGAATTCGGAATGGTCATTAACTCTGTAGTTTTGTTGCAGCCAGGCTGCAATTTGACCGCCGAGAAAGCCCAATTCAGACTGCAACTGGACGGTTGGTTTGCAGCTTCGTTTCGGTGTGCCAACTGCATTCAGACTGCATTTGAACTTAAATTTTGCGGTTTGAATGCAATAAATATGCGTCTATCTACACCTGCACCCTGAATAAAAAAGTAATCGATTGTAGTACCTATGAAATCAAATACATTACACTGTTTTACTAATTTACAATAAGTCGTTGATAAATTCAGCATTCAAATTTGATAAAATTTGATTAAGAGTGACCTGTTCATTCAGAAGGTCAATTTAATACATAATTATATAATAATGTATTCCAGTTATAATCATTTGTGATTATTTGATGTTTTATATAACACGATTCATGGCAGTTTTTAATGCAGGTTTAATATAAAAATGTTGAATGAAACCAGCACAGATTAATCTTATAGATGACATGTGATGGTATCTCAATGCCATTTACGTTTCAAACCAATCGGCTGTCTTGCCTAGATTTATCTCGTATCAGTTAATCCTTGTACACGGTACCTTGACTGACATTAAATCCGCGTCTTCATTAGATATATTCTTTTTTTTCCTATGAGGTCATTCGGATCGGCTTCGGATATACCTATAAAATACAAATTTTCACGTCCATAGTAAGGGGATGAATTTTCGTAATGCATTGGAATATAACAAAAATCAAAAATTAAAGTTTCTGTGCTAAAAAGTTTTTAGGTTCAGTTTTTGTGGATATGCTTTTTAAATTTTACAACACTCTAAAAAGTGTTCTAAAATTTAATGCAGAGTGCGGTCTCCAGTTTGGTCCAGACTTAAACACTAGTAGAGCTTTTTTTTGAGGTCGTATTTGAATTCGTTGCTACTCCGCAGGACTAACCACAACCACACCTCGCCAAACGCAATAAAAGACATGAAGGACAAGTAACTTCCCGGCGGCGGGTTATCAGTAAAAAAAAAAAAAAATTCAAATTGCTTTAAAAATAAATTTTAGTTACCAGAAATCTGTTTCAGCATTTATTTTTAAATCTTTATAATGGGATGTCTGCGTTAAAAGACACTCTAAGATTGTTTGTTGTTAAAAAATAGACTACCTTAAATGTAGTTTTTATGCATCTGCTTTATCTCTGCTGCAAATCTATTTTTAAATGTTTATGCTAAGTTAATAACACCCAGAATCGATATTTGCGTCGTAATTGTTAGGCGTCCGTGACTGAGTTCATTGACCACTGGTTTTTTCTATGTCTTCACTAGTGATGGGTCTTATACCAATATTGCTGTTCGAGTAACAAAAAATTTTACTTATTTTCTTGTATAATTATTATGCCTTATTATTTCTCTTTGATCTCATAAGTTTCCCTAATTAAAATTTACTCACGCTATTAAGCCAACACATTTTTAATCATATTTAAAAGAAAAAATAAAACCGTAACTGAATATTCAATATAATAAATATGTTTTATGATACTTATTACTTAATGATGAAGTTGTACTGTACTTAATGATGAAGGGTGGTTAAGCCCAATTTTATTGCTATTTATTTGATTTGATTCTATTGCATCTCAAATAATTACACTTGCACGTTTCACGATAATTATAAAAACACTACCATTCTTCGTACGCAATTTTGTTGGCGCCTATCGTCGATGATCTTACTATATCTCCGGCATCTAAAATCCTTTTATAGTACATTTTTTGATCTAAAAATAGAATGTGTAGGTTTATAGGTAGGTCTTAATTTTTAATCGACCGTCACACTTATGCTTGGTTTGCTTTCGTGTTAATATAATAACGCGATAATTAAATATTTGACTATATTTACCAACATTATTTTATGCGATATTTGCAGAGTCTAGTCCCTCACTAGTCCACTTTACCGGATTCCATACTTATACATGGATTTAGCGTGTTGTCTCAAGGTTTATTAAGATGTCGTTATTAAAATCGATCGAAACGCTCTATTAGCTAAAATCGCATTAATTATGTAACATGTAAACAACTTTCCCTCGAATAATCTGCTCTCGTCTGCTGTATTAATGAGTTGAATATGACATCGTCATAATACGTAAGCCAATTTGCTCCCGTCCAATAATTTTTAGAACGTTTAAGATAGTAGAACATGATCGTCAGCTGTGGCTCCGTGATTTCTAAGTATGTAATTTTTTTTTAATCTGCCGGTAGGAAATGATTGACGTAATTTGCGTCACTCTCAAGGACCATTTCATCATTATTAAGGGCCATTGTGTTTCTTAATTTCTATTCCAATTGAGTGCAAATGCATTTCTCTTTCAATATCTTTTTAATCTATAATCTGATGTTTATGATAGTAGGTTGTTTCAGTTCCTATCGTTCATACTTTCAGATCGTGATATCCTCTTGAGAACGTTAGTAGATGGTTATCAAAATACGGGCATATCTGTAAGCTAGACATTCGAGTTTCATGTCTGGTAACTGATAAAGTGGTTGTGACAGTTTTAAGCAGTCTGGTTAATGCAGATACCGCGAAAATGGATATTCCGTTTTATTAGGGTCTTGATATAAATTATAAGGTCAAGGCAAGATTAATAGACGCATTGCACAAAATTATGTATTACTTAGTTCTTTTATCTGGGTAAATAAAGTCGGCATTCACAATTTTGGAGTGTTAATTATTTTTCTGACAAAACGGCATTCATAATGGATTTTTCATGGTAAACATGGGTTGAGACATCATAATGTTGTATGTTGTACCTAAGTAAAGTAACTGAAATATTGTCATGATTTAAAAAAGTCTTGAATGGGAGGAATATTATATTTATGTGTAGTAGTACGTTAAAAATATTCTATATGTTATTCCGGTGTATAAACTGTGTACCATCCATGTGTAATGTTATTGAAATACCATCAATCGTTTTATGTGAAACAGAAATTAGTAAGTTATGTGTTTTAATAATGATCATAGAAAGTACCAGGAGCATGTAGCATACGAGCATATCCAACTTGTACTTAATAACATACAATCCGGTCTCACTTCCCTCTCGTCGTGGTTGAAAAACTTTTCTGAGAAAAGGGGATGTGCGCACGGCTGTGACCCACAATGCTGTGGTCGTAATAGCATATAGTCCAAGAGCTGATGGACATTTTTTGAAAGGTGCTTGGTGCACTTTAATGTTAACAAAATGTTCCGCTTGTCGTGATGTGAGGTGAGGTGACTTGAATGCAATTTTACAGACATGCATATTTTATATTTTGAAAGACATTTTTTTTATATTTTTGAGGCATTTTAATATTCTTGATGTGGATTTTTTGACTAAAATAGATATTTTTACAAAAATATGTATTGCTTATTATTTACAATTATGTATTTACAATAAAAAACATTTGATTGTTTTTTCTGAACCGTCAAATACCTGCGTAAAAATGTATACCAGCTCTCCGTCTAATATGCCAGACACCTTGTCTCGCGAAAGCCCACGCTTTCATTTTGAAATGACCGTGTCACTCACTTCATACCGCTACCTACATATTGCACTTAGCGACCTGTAGTACATACCTACAAAAGTATGTATTGCTCACTTAGCTACATATACCTATTACCTACTGAAGTATGTTTATACTTCATAGTAAATTTGAATGTAGACGGTGTAAATGTGAAAGTAGAGGGGTGATAATTGGAAGCTATTTAAGTAATATTTACAATACAAATATATCCAGTATTGCTAAGTTTGTATTGTAATTTATGCTTATTATATCACTAAAATAGTTTACCACCTGTCAGAAATTATAATTTAATTTAACAAGACATAAAATATTAAATTTTTTATGATGTACACTTTTATAATAGTGGAACACCGAACAAATAAATAGTTGCGGTCCATAGACAAACACATGCAACCACAAGTCTTAAGTAGATACTCTCCGAGATTATAACTATGTAGTTGTAAGTTGATGCATTACTATTGAGCACTTCAATGATATTATAATTCAATTTCTTAATTCCGGAAACATAACCTACACCTACACCCCGAAAAAAAAAAGATTGCTTCAAGAACCACAAAAGCAACTATCTATTCTATGACCTTTGATGATAAATAATCAATACAATGTATTATACAAATCCCATCTATTATATAGATATGTATGCAAAATTAATCTTCAATATTGCTGTAATATGTGAGGAATTATAAGACAAAACATTTTACAGACGTCTTTCACTGCGCGATGTGACTCAGTTAGGAGTAAATAGACACCCGTCGAATACATTCTTTATTATATGATTGTTATATTTCTGAGAAGAGTTTGCAAGGACAATTTTTAGTATTACACAAAGATAACATAAGTACAAGCTAAACAACTTACGTAGAAATTGAAATACAATGTTACGAGGATAGATGAAAGGTGCAGCTAATTTTCTTCTCGTTCCTCAGTTCTTATGTCCTATATACCAAATTCTATTTGGATCTTTATTAGAAGGATTTTTAAAGTTTTTTAAATTCATGTTCTTGTTTCAAAAATACCCAGTCCCAGAAATGTATCATTAAGTTATTGTCACTGCAACGGTCTAGCAAATTGTGAAATCGTCACTTTAAATTTAGCCTCTAATCGCGGATGGCTTTTCCCAAAAAATACTTAATTCGCTCTCCTGGGGTTCGATCAATACCTACATTAAATTACATCACGATTGGCCCCGTACTTTAGCCGTGAAGACAAGTAATTCAGGCAGATAAAATTAGTGCAATTTAAGAAATTAGTACGAATATGGACGACGAAAGGCAAAATATTTAGATAATAAAAAAAAACATGACTGTTTTTATTTTGGATTAAATTTTCCGTGGTTTATGTTTTCACAAACTTATGTTTTGAGAGTGAAATTGAAAGGCCATTAACATGTATTGTCTGAGTTGCCCTATACGTAGATATTGGCGGTATTGTTTTCTTAATATCCATCGATAAGAAAATGTAAGGTCAAATTTGTATAATGCTATTAATTTATCTATATAAAATATACATTCTCGCGTAATAGTTTATTAAACTTAGGCAATAAAGGAAATAAATTATCCGAATAAGTTCATTTTGTTATCAATAATTAAAATTACTTTTTAGGCGTGTACATTCATTTTTTTGCAACAAATTAAATATGCAAATGGGCATAAAAACTATCTGCTGGTTAGATAAGTAATGGTCAATGCAACCCATACACAATCACAAGAGTCCTAAAAGCACTCTTGGCGCGGAAATTAAGTCATAATAATATTTACCTCCATATGTGTATGTTATTAATATGTATGTATATTTTATGATGATGTAAATTCTAGGCTTGAGATAAGCACACTGATATAAAATCTGTATGTCCCACATTAAGAAACTTGCAACGTAAGAAATTACTGTGCAAATTCCTTTCTAGCTATATTTGTTAACCGTATTATCATGTATTATAGTCAATGAAATAACGTGGAGCTTATCTTAATGTAAACATTTTGGTTAAGATAGTGCGTGATAAAGATGTGAAAATGTAGGTTTTTAAAATGTTTATTTTATTTTATCTCGATACTGAAACTGTTGTAAGATTACTTTAATTTTCAGTGCTCGATTGGATATGTCAACCAATTACGTAGGACAAGGCCTGACAGTTACATAGTTTATCGGAACAATTACCTCTGATGTTTCCTTACAGGTCCAAATATTTACATAGTCGAGAATATATTACAAGGCATGTTACGCGACAAAAGAAACTTGTCCTCGTCGAGAAACTTGAACACTTCTTTACTTTAAAATTCCGGTCCGGGGTTCTTACAACGTGTAGGCATAATTACTGTATCGACTACAACTGGTCACTTTTTGTGTACCTATAACCAGTGCATGAAGAATCGATTGCATAGTTCCGAGCAATTTGAAGACTGGTTTGTTGACGGCCATTGTTGTAACAAGAACTCATTGGCGTTGAAATATGGTGTAGTTTCTTTAAAGTTTTTTAAATGACTCGCTAGTGTTGACATTTAATTTTCAAATTATGGTTAGCACAATTAATTATGGGTATACTCGCTTCAACTGGCTTCCTTGTTTGCGTTGATTTTCCAATTTGTTCCAGAGATAAAAAGACTTATAATATTATGTTTATTCAGATAATAAAGAACCTGTTTACAGTTTTCTTAATTTCACCCAAATTCGTTCAGCCGTATTTGCGCCAAAGAGTAGCCATCCATCCTCACAAAATTTCACATTTTTGCGTGAAAGGATAACAAATATCCATCCATCCAAACATCCATCCATCCAAACTGTCCAAATCGACGCAAACCTTTGCATTTATAATAGTATTTGGAAGTGGGAGGATGTATAACATACCTATTAAATTTTCCATTTGTTAAATTTCAATTAATTTCAATGGTCACTTGGTGATTTTTTATTTACAAGCACCAAACGTGCATAATTTTAAATGGTAATTTGTGGTTAACCACAACATTAGATCATATGAGACGAACGTAAAGTTGCTGGTTGTAAGTTGATAATTTGCTTCTTCCGAGGACTACTAATTCTTCTGAGCCACTTCTTCGGGCCAGTTACAATCAAAATAACATATTAAGTATTCTGCCCGTTTCTTCTTCAGCGAGAAAAATTCGGTCCAAAGAGAAATTCTTTACGTTAATGTAGTTTATAAACATATGTATGCTATTCGTGTAGATACTTTCGCCTGTTTTTACATCAAAAAATAACAAATCTCTATTCATACAAACTTTCGCTTAAATAATAAGTAAGTTATTAACATGGTAAGGTTACGATAGTAATGTTATTCGTCTGACTTAGTACCTGCTTAGTTTTTTGTTTACGCAGGCAGCCTACCTTTGGGGATAAAGTTTGCTTTTCCCGTTTCTACTGAGCGGCGATCATCTACCTACTTGTCTACTCGACTGCGATAACTTGACAACAACCTTCAATCAACCTCCATTACTCATTGCCACTGGTCGTAGTAAACACATTCGTTAATGCATCAAAAAATATGTAGTTTATTTTCTTCGGTACATTTACTTAACCTGTCTAGTATCTACTTATTGGTTTGCATGTCGAAGTCAACTATTGGAAATTTTCTGACCGTCAGATTCTGCTCATGTACAAAAGGGAATTGGTTAAAAGAAGATAGAATTTTTCACTTTTGCCGATTTGTTAGTGAAAATGAAATGTTTACATTTCTTACTTGTTTCTCTATTTTTCAAATATCTTGTGTAAGGATATAAATCTAAAATTATTGGCATGCTTAAATTATAGTAATGATTTTTAGTTTAAGATTAAAAATAAACGATTTACTTAATAAACAGAAATTCACTCTTTAATTCAAGATGGCAGATGACGCACCAGGGTGAGAGTCCCGAAAACTGAAATGTAGACTGGTCAAACAGTCCACATTAATTTGACCATTTTTTGTTTTCGGATTAAGTCTTTTTTTGTCCTATTGATAATAAACTCATATAGATTTTTCTAACTTACTACTTAGTTTAAAATGCGTGTATTTTTACACATTATTTCGTCATTACTAGTATTTAATATGCGATTTTTTTTTCAATTAATTGGGTTAACATAAGTATCTCCATCATTAACGGGACATAAAAACGAAATGATTTAATCAATGCTACCGCAAGTTAATTACTGACTACCAATTCACCTTTAATAGTTGAATCCAGTGACTCCAGTGTAGTATCGGTATAGTGCCGAGGCTATAGAGATGTGTATTGTGTGTTTGTTCATACTTATTACTAGTATTCAATCATTGAAGACATCTTTCCTTGCTTGATTGTCACAGAAAGCTCATTTACAAGTGTCCACATTGTTTTGCCCACAATATCTAGTGAGTTCTTGACATGTCAAACTAGTTGAGTATTTCCAATTCCATTATCGAAGACAGCTTACTATTCTTTATTATTATTACCGACTGTTTGTTTGAAAATCATTTAAGTACCTTTGCTTCATTTATTTGACCACAATCTCCAGCGAGGTGCGGCGCTCGGCTCATTGCCACACGCGATCACAACACCGGTCACGCGTCGTCCGTGCAAACTTTATGTCAGCAAGAACACTTTTGTACCGTTACACCACTTGCGGTTCTTATTGATATAGCGTTGAAATGGGTGTGAATTGCCTTATAAATTGTTTTGAATACTGGTTTATTTATTTTGTTTCCGTCTATGTTTATAATTTTTCACTGGTAGTGATGTATTTAATGTTAAACCATACTTTATTTTGTAATAGTTATTGATTTTTCTGGCTATGTTACTTTGTTTTTACTGCGTGTATTTTTGTGTCACAGCTGTAGCCATCGTATTATCTTCATTTAGGTGCATTATTTATACACAACAACAAAAGGTTATCTCTAGTACTCGTAATTCGAATATTTTTTCAATTAACTAGCCGAATACATAGCTCGATCATTAACGACACATAAAACCGAATTGATTTAATCTATGCCACCGCAGGTTAATTATTGACTACCAATTTACCTTGAACACTTGAATACACCACTACACCAGTGTAGTTGCAATAGCCCGTGGCGCGTGGTGGTTCTTGTGTTGTATCGGTGTAGTGTCTTGTGTGTCCTGTGCTTGTAAGTAATTAAGTAAATAACTTAGTATTTCGATCGATTTTATATATAGGCCTATGTGACATTGATGTTTTATTAACGTAGTGGATGTCTAGGTGAACCTTTTTAGTCAATTTGCAATTTATAGAGGCTCTGGAGGAGCTTTCAATGAATATGCAAAGCTTTTATTCTGTCATTCTGTCAATAGCTCTTTTGTAAGCTCTTCCGCATAGTTTATACTTTTTTCTAAATAGGTACAGGGTTTCTACAGTGACTAGTTGAGTTTTTTCGCAACTTGAGGCTTATGATGTCGCTAGGTATTAAGTTATAATAATTTAGCGCTAGACTGGGTTTACTTTTAAGTCATTGCACAAATTTTTATTACTTA
Organism: Erynnis tages; assembly: GCA_905147235.1. Taxonomy (NCBI): domain Eukaryota; kingdom Metazoa; phylum Arthropoda; class Insecta; order Lepidoptera; family Hesperiidae; genus Erynnis; species Erynnis tages. The sequence continues at coordinate 3,127,395 of LR990076.1, forward strand.
CTTTGTATAATAATAAGTATCTACTTAAGATTTAAGTTTTTCAATGCCCTCCTTATTTAGTGTTGGTTGTTGAAAACTAAGTAGTCCTATCTACATTCGTAGTTCTAAATACAGATATTTCTCACCAAATTTTACATTAGGTAGGTTCCTACGATACCATTGGTACAAACGGAAATAACGAATATTATTTGGCATGAAAATCTCCTTGTTTGTTTTATCGATGTTTTACGATCGGCCGGAAAATTGCATTCATTGAATTTTATTACGTTTTTACATATTGTTTCTTGGCTGTACTTATGACGTGTAAGTAATAATACCTATTATGAAACTAACAGAATACCTATATATTTCAACCTACATACCTACGTGTAATAATTAAATGGTTTGATTATTTAAACATACTTACCTACTATTATTTTTTAGTTTGATTTTATTATTTGTGTTGATTTTGTTAGTACACAAGGACGCGATCCCGGAAAAAATCTTGGGAAAATTTTCATTGCTGCTGAATGAATTAGTTTTAAGTTTTTCCCGTTGTTATATTTTTTAATGAAATACGACCGCACAAAAGTTTACGAGCCACATTTGCCCCACGGTGTCGCTCCACACCACACTTCTATAAATCGCCTATACTACTACTACGTACATCGAGAGAAAATGTAAACAAAATAACAAATTGTTAACTTACAAGCAAAAAATATTATTGTTTCATAATATATAGTTTAGTTCGAGTTTTACAAATTACTTTCAACATTACTTTTTGTTGTTCACAGTTAAATCCCCATGATGGCGCGCGCTCCCGCAGTACCGTTTCCAGGCAAAGCCGCTGGAATGGCCTCTAGTCATTGTTTAAGCTATTGTTCTGTTCTTGCCATACTTTTCTTAGGTAAGCTTAAGAGCTTAGCTTTTCTAATTTTTGCTTTACTAAGAGTAAAGCAAAGTTTTTTTTTGTACTTTATCTCTTTTTTTGTAAATTTGTTTCTGAAATATATGACTTTCTACACGTATGTCTACAATGTTTTTCCTTTACAGGTTTACCAAATGCTCAGTGCCAGATAGACAAAATGTATTTCGACGTGCAGACTATTAATATCCTCGTGGGCGAAACTCGCAATTTCAAATTGGTTCAAATGTAAGTAACGTTATTACAATATTTTAAACCGTGTATACAAATGTCCTATCGTTTTCGTCTAAGAAAATTTTCTGGGAGTATTGTACGAGTAGGTATATGCGAGTGTGTAAGCGATGTAGAAAACTTCAATACCGTGATTAAACATACCCGTGTCGCCATCTATTGACAGGTGGTGGAAGACACCTTATTGCAAACGTTCATTTTTTTAGCTTCATTAGTAGGTCGTTTGAGATATTTAATATTCGCTTCAAAGAAGGATTTATTACTTTTTAATACAATTATAACTTTTTGTTGTTAACAATTCACAAATCTAGTCTAGAATAATTTATAGTTAAGGATTCATCATCACCTTGGCTATGTTGGTTGAATTACATTACACTCCTTTGAGACATAGACTGACATAGTCTTCAGAGGCATAGGAGATATCCTAATGATTAATATTAATTTCATGCTATCATTTCAATGCCGATATTGTGAAATAATTCACAATTACAATATTTGTCCTTATAAAATCGCTTGTTCTGACTTGAGTATATTAACGCACACTAAATAAGTTTTAGTTCATTGGCATAGCTGATTAGGCTATAGCTTTATCAGAAAAATGAAAGAGCATTCAATGTCGGCGCCACATTCGTTTTTTGGCCACTTCAATATTTTTTCACGCTCATTGGCACAAAAACATGACATTTTCGTCATTCGTACTAACTAATGCCAGTAAAGAAATTAGTTCATAATTTTTCCACAACATGCTGACCTGAGCTACAGTCGGACTGTAAAAATGTTTATCTTACACACTGTTTATACCTTTTTTTATTTCCAGTGGCGTAGACAACACCAGTTACCAGCTTACACCCGAGATCCAGCATCCAGACATCGTTCAGATCGCTCCCGAGCTAATAGACATACCAGGCGCGCAGGAACCCAACTCTACCGTCCAATTGACGCACGATATCTACGCTCACGGCAAGAGTCCGGGCCATTCGGAAGTCACCTTAAATTCTACATCGGCGGATATCAAGTAAGCTTCTTTATTTTATACAGTTTAGAGCATGTTTTTTTTATAAGCGCTTGAGTTGAAAGCCATATTAGGTGAGCAGAAGAATGGTGAGGTGTGAAGATGGTCAAACACACATACGACAAAACTACGGCAAGAGATCCACTGTTGGTTCTTCCCGCACCTTAGTCTTAGAGTTTTAGAGCATAGTTCATAAAGTGTCCGAGCAGATAAACATACCAGGCGCACAAGAGTCGACCTAATGGTCGATTGACAGCCAGTGGATCGTAATGGATCGTAATCGATCCAACTGGCTGTCAATAGGTACTACTCTGAAGTTCTGAATTCTGATCCACCGCAGTTAATATACTGAGTGATGAGCAGGTGCTGAACTGAACGAGACAAAACTGGCAATTCCAATAGCACTCGACACACATACACAGAACGAATTTGAATAAGAATAATATCAGTCAGTATTTAATTTTGTCAAAAGGTTTGTGCCAAAAATCACATTTTTCCCGTACCTTTAACCACTTAAACTGCCTTTAAAGTCTTATTTGTCGTGTTGCTTTACTTTGAATTGTCATTCCAGCCTGGAGTCCGTGTTCCTGCGCGTCACGGTGATGCACTCGCAGGCGATCAACGTCATCTCGTACATAATGGGCTGGATCTACTTCGCGGCGTGGTCCGTCTCCTTCTACCCGCAGATCTACATCAACTTCAAGAGGAGAAGCGTCGTGGGGCTCAACTTCGATTTCCTCGCGCTCAATATCATGGGCTTCACCATGTACTCGCTGTTCAACTGCGGGCTCTATTTCTCGGAGGTTATCCAGGTACACCTTAATAACGCATAATAATAATAACGCTTCACACTCATAGCCCCACACTGGGGTTTCCTGTGTCGTGGGTGCCATGGACACACACACAAGACAAGAACACACATCCGGACCAGAAACAGAAATTTAAACTCAAAATCTCTGCACCGCTGGGAATCAAACCCAGGACCCTCCGCGCAGCGCACCGGCGTCTTAACCGCTGCGCCACTCAGGCCGTCTCACCTATACTTTACTTTTGGTTTAATATTTGTCTGTCTGTTGTTATAATGTTCCTCCTCGTTTTGATAAAATAAATAATTTTGGTGTAAATCAATTTATGGATAAGTGAAAATTGCTGGGCGTTAAAAATGGCTCTGGCTCGGGCTGGCGTAGCTCTGGAGAAAAATATCCATGTCATTGCAACTCCTGGACAATCACATCCAAATTTGAATAAGACCCGAACTCCAGAACATTCTAAATACATAGGTTTGTTACTTACAAACGAATAGGACGGTTTTTCGTCAACCTTATTTCGTCACCGAAACTGCCACTGGGGTATCACCGCTTCTTTAAATTTAAATCTTATGTTATGGTATTCCAGGCCCAATACTTCAGTCGTCACCCGCGCAGCCTCAACCCGGTGCAGCTCAACGATGTGTTCTTCTCACTCCACGCCGCCTTCGCCACTGTCATCACCATCGTCCAGTGCTTTATTTATGAGGTAACTAATTTTGAAAATTTAAAGAAAATAAAAAAATAACGCTTCTCACTCATTGCCCCACACTAGGTTTCCCTGTGTTGTGGGTGCCAAACAGGATTTTAACTCATCGTTCGTATCTTTGGTCCGCTAGAAAATGAACCCAGGGCTCAGGCAGTCACAAGATAGAATTCCCAATTCGTTTGAAGGAATTTTAACCCATTCTTAAATCCACGTAAACACTGAAATGAAATGAAAATCACATTCACGGGAAGGCTTATAGTTGTATATCGAACCCAAAGTGACCTTATTACTATTCATTACTCGACATCAGAATGCATAAAAAATCAGTAATCCAAACAGTGATGAATATTTATTCCACCTAAGTTCTATTAACTGACGTCATTAAAATTTTAACTTTTTCATTGAAATGTGAACTAATGTATCATCACTGAGATCTCGTTTTTGGAATTGAAATATTACTTATAGCGGAAAGCTTTCGTGTGTCTCTTAAAGTCTACCGTTGCAAGACTTGCAAGGAACAAAATAAAAAAAAAAAATGTCCCTTCAATTCCAGCGTGACGACCAACGGGTATCACTGACAGGTCGCGGCATTCTCAGCGCGTTCGTTGGCGTCGTCATAGTGACCGCTAGTCTGGGCATCGCTGACAAGATCGAATGGCTGGACTTCCTATACTACTGCAGTTACATCAAGCTGTGCATCACTCTCATTAAATACGTTCCACAGGTAAGCCTAAAACGACTGAAAATGAAGTGTGATTCCGTTTTATTGTGTCCCGTGCATTCGAAAATATTTAGTTTAACGACAGTGATCCACAACTGGGTTGGGTTTCACTTTCACGGTGAGAAGGATGTAGGGCTCAGAACACGCTGGCTTATTGGCTGGTTGGTGGACATGCAATTATTCAGATTTCATCACGATGCTTTCCTTCACAGTTTCAGCAGGTGGTATTTTATTTTGTTTTTTATTAATTTTATCGTGAGGAAACCTGCATGCCTGAGAGATCACAAAAAAAATCTCAAAGGCACGTGAAGTCTACCAACCCGCACTAGGCCAGTGCGTCCACCGCTAAGAATTCTCCATAATGTCCTTGTTCGCGCGCCTAATAAATGTTCACGCGCAATCAACTAATAATTGGTGAAATGGCCTTTATAAACTGTCAGGAGTGTATTCTCTCTGCCCTAGTAAACCTGTGTGCGTGTGCTCCCATTGTTTCATTTAAAACATTAATTATTTATTTGTGGTAAAAACACAATTATCTTTGCCACCGAGTGTCCTGCTATAGACAGTCCTCAAATGCATGTGAAATCCATCAAGCTGTTGTGGAGGCGAGAGGTGAGCGCGTTCCACATATGTCAGTAACCCATTGATGACCCACTACAGGGTCGGGTCTCCTCTCACAATGAGAAGGATGTAGGCCTTAGTCCACCACGCTGGCCTAGTGCGGGTCGGTGGACTTCACATGCCTTTGAGAACTTTTTTTTTTCTAAACTCTCAGGCATGCAGGTTTCCTCACGATGTTTTCCTTCACCGTAACAGCAGGTGATATTTAATTTTTATAAAGCGCACATAACTTTTTTTACAAAGTCACTGGTGCGTGCCACTGGGATTCGACCCCGGACCCCTCGATTCGAGGTCGAATTCTAAGCCACTGGGCTATCACCGCACATTGCAGGCGTACATGAACTACAAGCGCAAGTCGACGGTCGGCTGGAGCATCGGCAACATCTTCCTGGACTTCGTGGGCGGGTTCCTGTCCGTGCTGCAGATGGCGCTGAACGCGTACAACTACGACGACTGGGTGTCGTTCTTCGGCGACGCCACCAAGTTCGGCCTCGGCCTCTTCAGCCTGGTGTTCGACGTGTTCTTCATGCTGCAGCACTACGTGTTCTACAGGTGCGTTGGTGTTGAAATGTTTGCTGGTTTGCGGGTACTCGGAATTTCCACTTGAAGTGTGTGTGGGTGTGTGAGTTCGGTTGATTGGTGGTTTAGTTTGTTTCTTGTTGAACACTTTCAATTGGCTAACTTAAGGCTGGTTCTAATAATAATTATACGCGACCCATTGCAGGTCGGTTGCCTCTCGCAATGTGAATGTAGACCTTAGTCCACCATGCTGGTATAGTGCGGGTTGGGGGACGAATGAATGAAAGTAAGAACGATTTAAAATTTCGTGGTAAACAGCCTTTATCATGCTTATTCGCGTCCAACGGTATTCAATTGACACAGGCTCGCCTCTTACTTACTTTCCTTCAACTGTAAAAAAATACTTAAGTATTATGTATATATCGCTGACTAATGTCACAACGGTTTGTGGGGACTTTCTGTTAAAAAACATTTCTTTTCTATTCTTCTTTTTCTTCTTCGCCAGCATTTATGACGCCCACCGTTGGGCATATGCCTCTCCGAGGCCTATGATCTATTCTATTGTTACATGATAATTTGAACTTCAAATGGGATTTCCGATTTAAGTGGCTGCTTCAATGACCGCGGGGCTTTCCACAGACTTACCTTGAATGTATAATTCAAGTTTTGTCTGAAATGGGTAATGGGTTATTACTAACACAATTGTTACTGGAGGCTTAACTAACACTTGAAAATGGAAACAACTTCAACCTCAATAATATGGAGCGTTCACTAAGATGGCTTTATTCGATCTGAAAAGATATTTAAAGGAGTTAAAATGACTGAAAATCTGAGAAATATTGACAGCAGGTCATTTACAAAAAAGAAAGGATGAAAGAACAGAATTACACAATCCATTGAATTAAAATATCCAAGGAATCTTCCTCCTAGCCCTTAGCGGCGCTGATCGATAAATACTTCTGGGCCTGCTCATAAAATCTAATGAAATTCTGATGGTAATAAACAAAAAAACAGTATTTTTGTGGATAATAAGATAAAACTGACCACCACAATGGCAATACACTTGATGTATACTATGTATGTAATGTATGTATGATGTACGAAGAAGTCAAGAAGCTGTCAAAGAAACGAATGGTCAATATCCAATTGATTGGTTAGAGGTAGATAAATTATGAAAATAAATAAAAGTATGAAAATGATAAAGAAAAAGATAAGAATAGGATTAATTTTATTAAAAAAAAGTATTGTTGAAGAATTGGCATTTAAAAACAAAATTTCAAAGTGATTGGCATGCGAATTTAAGATGACTCGTTAACTAGCTTGAGATAATTTTACACGAGGGTAAATAATTATAACTGGGATAAATTGCTATAAATTGATTGATTAGGCTTATGGGGTTGCTACATTTATGTATGATGGAATGAAAACTAAGTTAAAATCGGTTATAAAGTTCGTAAGATTCGTTGTCACACGATGAGAAGATCACAAAATAGAAGAATTAATGAAGAAGGAAGGGTAACAAAATAAATGTCAAATAAGTTTAAAATGGGTTTGAATTACAAGGGATTAGCATAACTATTTGGGATGAGCTTTCGCTTTGGGACGCACGAAGCCGCAGCAATCCGAGCCAACAATCGAACGGGGCACTCGATAGATGGCGCTAAAAGCTTAAAACTTAATTCTTAACCGATTGGTAAAGGAAACGTTTTTGTAATTGTAATTTTCAGAGAGGGCAAGGAATTTGTGGTAGATGAGAGTAGTGACGGGGGCTCGAATATGACGCGCAGTGGTGACGGGAGTGAATACTTTTTGGTTCGCACTTGGTATGTATGAGGTAGCTGACGTAACGCCTTGAAGTAAGCTGAACAAACACCTTTATCGAAGTGATAAGTTGATTTGATAGTAAAATACATTTACATAGTGCCGACTATGAACCCATATATAACTTTCAACCGCAGGTTAAATAATTAAATATATATAAAGAAACCAAAGCCACTAAAACTACAATTGATAGTCGAAAAGAGCATAATTTAAGTCAATATACAATACCAGTATGGGCACCCAGGTTGACCATACTGGTATTGATTACTAAGATTCAGTATTAGATTAAAATTGTATTAGCCGGCTGATTCTGTTATATATATGTAATTCATTGAATATAATTATCAGTACACATCTACATTTATACATTTTTAAATCGTTGTAATTTTATGTTGACCAGTTTTTATTGTTTTGTATTGTACATTATTATTAATGTTAACTTTAACATTTTTGTTTTGTATATATTCGCTTTCATTTTGTCTTTTTTCTATCCATTTAAACATCATTAATCTGGTATTTGGTAAATTCTTTTTCGTATATGCACACATTTATATGTATATGTAGTGCGTTATTATCACTCGTTTTCAATAGGATAGATTTTATTTTCATTTTATATTTTTAGGCACGCGGACGAAAAGAAATATGATCTGGATGTGAAGGTGTGATGAGAACCTGATTGAAGATCCCATCGAGTTCCGACTATAGGATTAACCTTTATTTATTATCTGCCGCGCTACGACGTTAAGACGGAAATCTCAGATACACCTTAGGTATAAGAAAAGATGTAGGTGTTATGTAGGAATGCCAACCGAATGCCCGAATATCCCGCCATCCACGTCCAAATATTAAACAGACTGATTGATATGTAATTAAAAGTATCAATGTATTAGATATGGAAGTGCTACTTATTTGTTCTAAAATATTAGACAGCAAACATATACAATATATGATTTGAGGCTCCAACAGAGTCGCTATAGCTAATTAATCAGAATTTTTGTTTTAAATTTTAACTGTAGGTACCAATTAACTTTATCTAAACAAATCATTTGATAGTCTAAAAACAAAACTACGACGGGAAGAAAAAACGGATGAATATCGCGATAAGTGATCTCGATAATATTAGATGTCATACCTTTTCGGCTGCAATATTTTAAAGATGCAAATATTGTTCCATTAAAATAAACTTTTGTAGTAACACTTCCTTAATTATTTCATGAATAATATAAAATTTTTTTATTGTTGAAAAAAAATTTGTAGATTTTATAAAATTTTATTTTTATTTACTTGTTGAGAAGTTGTTATATCGTAGTAATATTCGAATTGATCTGTGATAGACATACACATTTTGTTATTAAAATGTGTTAAATTTTTATCACTGGCATTTTTGATTTACACCCTTCGTCGTGCATTTAATCTTCCCGACCCTTAAGTTTAAGTTGCCATTTTACATAATTTATTCCTGAGTTAAGTATTTACACTAATTTTATATAGGTTTAGTTTTAATCTGCTTTACATACTATAATGTAGTTAAAGCTTAATCAATATGAAGCAATGATTGAATATTACAAGAATTGACTAAAGTTCTTTTATGTGGCCGAATCAAGAGACATTGAGACATATTTAAGCTCAATTTTATTGAAAATAACAACAGAACATTATAGTATGCCAGTAAGGGGATTATAAGTTTTTTAAATATAATTTATGATGTAATTTTTTTTTCTTTTAATAAACATCTTTTGATTTTGCTGTGTTTTTCTTAGTTCAAACCCTAACATCCATAGAACCGCACCAGCACTCGCGCAAAGAGGACGCTAACACGTTAACAGTGACACTACACAAAAATATTTAACACCAGAAAAAGAGGGCACTTATTTCTAAAACCACAATCAACTATCATAAAGTAATGTGTTATATGAAACATATCACATATAATTATGTGAAACATCTACAAGTCAATACCGCTGTAAGTAGTGATAATAGACATTAATGAATATCGCAATAAACTTTGCAGATGTATCGCCTGCATTCAATATTATTTATGTCTGAACTAATAAAATGGATAAAGGGTGTAGATATTATTGCTTATATCGCTTCGCTTAGCTCAGTTAGATATGATTAGAATAGCAGTTCAGCTTAGTTGGCTTAAGATTAGTAGGGTGGAATTTTGATGTCGGATATGTGACAAACGGTAATAAAAAATAAAAAAAATATTAAGAACCAAGACTAAAATCTCAAACGCAGGATAATCTTCACATCTTGTAGTTTTGGAAAGGGAGGTATCTGAGAAAAAATACTCGTATACCTGAAAAGTAGCAATGCTGCTATTTATATACCGTTTAAGGCAGAATTTCAATCCTGTTTAAGATTGAACGCGGTTGTCTAGTCTATCTTTCAACAGCAACGAATGAGGCCTAAGCATCGACGATGTGGCTGCGGGAGAATGCGAAGTTGTACCTGTGGCCCCATTAATTGCCGCTGAGAGGAACACCGTGAAGTAATCGGTAGGACTCGAGCGTAACCCGCTCTTATGTTTGAAACTGGCAGAGCCACGTTAAAAGCAATACAAATGGTTGCCTACTCTGCAGTGGCCGTCTAACGTTAGATATCCTGCCCGCTTGCTTGTGAGACCTAGTACGAACTCCCTTATTGTAGTTTCGCAATAAGTAGTTTGGTTAGCACCCGTCCTATCAAATCTCTGTACGGCAGCCCACCACACAATCTCTTTCAAATCTCTAGCTCTAAGTTTCGGCACCTTATTTTGATAGCAACACTTGATTTGAACAGAGTAACATAATTATTTATGTCAGTCAGGTTTGTGTTGTCAGGCATATTTTATGTGTTGCCATTTCTGAGAACTGTGATGGACCCATACCGAAATCTACAGGCGTCACAGATATAACACGTTAGTATAGCGCGTACCCTTCTAAATTGCGGTTCTTTAATCTACTAGGTATCTTACGTTGTCGCCTACGCTATCTCAGTACCTAATAAAGCTAGAGCTAAAAAGCGTTGTATAATCAGTGAAACTGCCGGCTGGATTTAAACATTATTTTTTATTTTGTTAGAACACATTAGGGAAAATATTGTTATTTCTGCTGCTATCGTCTTATCACATCAAGCAGCTGCCATCATAACTGATAGCATTCCATAGTATCTAAATATTAGCAACAATAAAACAGCCTCTATAAAACACAATTAAATAGTCATTGCATATCTAGGAGCAAATTTTATCATTATACTAGGTGACCCCGCAAACGTTGTTTCGCCGTATACTCGTAAGTTATCGAGCGTTAAAAATCGACTATTAAAAATAGGGGTTGATGATAGACGGGTGAAAATTTAGGGTTGTATGTATTTTAATGCCACATTATTAAAAAATAAAAAAAATTGTCCAAAAAAAAATAAAATAAAAATGTTAGGTGCACCAACCCTTATCACTTAAGGATATAAAAAATAGGCAGTAGCCGATTCTCAGACCTACTGAATATTCATATAAAATTTCATAAAAATCGGTAAAGCCGTTTTGGAGAAGTATGGTAACTAAAACTGACATGCGAATTTTATACATAAGACTGTTAGTTACAGATTACATTCCTGGACTACATTACTTTACTTACTGTAGGTAATAAATGTAAAAGTGTGTGAGGATGGATGGAAGGATGTTTGTTACTATTTCAGGCAGAAACGTCAAAACAGATTGGATAAAATTTGGTATTCACATAGTTTAAAATCAGGATTAACAAATAGAATACTTTTTATCCTCTCTGGACCAAGTGACCAAATCCACGCGGGTAAAGCTGCGTGAAAAGTCTAATACTGTAAAAACGATAAAGAAACTCCCATGTGTCTTAATCAATAAGGATCAGATTAAAAAAAACAATTAGTTAAAGGCGTGTATTTCAGTCCGTAAACTGCAGTAATTTTCATTGTTTACAGGCACCCGCGATACATTCTTCTCCCGGGCACGTCATGCAGCCACGACAACGAAGGCGCCAAGGCAGGAGCTCTGGAGGACAGTGGATGCGAAGACGACGAAGAACCGAACCTGGAAACCCCTTACCAAGGTGCACCAGCATAGAAATTGGCTGGCTATGCGCAAAATTGACCTTAAAGTGAAAGGAATAAGGTTTATTATTGATTGCTACTGGCGTAATGCACTGATGAGAGACAGGCTTGATTTGAATCTTGATTCGAATCTCAAGCAGATCAAGAAGAAACGATAGATGAGAAGATGGTAGTCCACATTAAGATATACATAATTGTTTCTTATTTATGTATTACAAAACATAAGAAATACTATTATTTGATACTGTGCATGATAATTATTATACCTAAAGGAAAAAAGTGCACAAAATTTACCAACGAGAAAGTGGAGTTTCAAACAGAGGGCAAAATACATGCAATTCATCTCAAATTTTGCTTTTTTCCAAAATAGAGAAGAAAAAGGATTTTTTCAATTTAAAATTTTGATTTTCTAGATTCTAGATGATATTATTAATGGTGATAACCACGGATTGGATATACAGCCTTGCTGTGAGAAATAATCATAATAATGAACTGTGATACATTAGAATTGTAACAGAAATAATAACATTCCACACCCCGTCTGCGGGTGTCGCCTTGACGGTAATAGATGGTAATAGCCCGTACTAAGTGCATAATAATAGAATACCGTTCTCATAATTGGTGAAATTATAATAAAATTTATACATAGAACGAGAGAAAAGGGTTAAAGCAAGAAAGAGATGAAGCATGTGTTTATAAAAGACTTAAATGAAAAGGAAGTTTAAAAAGAACTAAAATGGTTGAGTGATTTGTTTATTGGGACAAAATAGACTTTAATTCGTTATAGTGTTTATTATACTCTTAAGTACTGATTCGTGTAAGTTTAAAACTTAAGCATTGTTTTGCAGTAGGTATTAAAATAGTAGTTTGTAGATTTAAAAACATTACCCTCATCATAACATTTATATTGTATCGATTTAAATATAAGTACTTAAATCATTAAAATTAAAAATTGCAATTTGCTTAAAAATTTTACACAAGTCCCGGTTTCAATAATCTATCGTCGGAAGTGGGTAACTATCCTACAGTTTGGTTACCTGGCGACATCTATTTTAAGCAATACCCGTAACTGTAGTAGAGCTATCAATTCGATGACAATTTATTGAAACTCACCGTTAATTAGTATGCTTACAAAAGCTTAAGATAAGGTGTTTAACTGCTTCTGACCAATATTTAACGTTAGTAGTTTTTCTACTTGCTACATTCCATTTTGAATCATATTCTGTTTGGAGTAGAGTAGTTTTTACCATTCCAAATTAGTTTACTTTAGGGTATGTGCTATGGATGCCGTATAAAGAAGATTCAGATAAAATAAAACAAAGGTAAATCTAAGCACCGTGATAAATAGACAATAAAGTAAGTTAAACAAATTATAAAGCAATTGCATAAGATAGTCGCGTTCAAGGTTACCAGACTTTACTTTGAGAATATTATTAGTAATATATAATTACAATTGTATAACTGATGGCACTGCATTGTAAGTAAAACTGCTAAAAATATATTAAGTGAAAGAAAAATTGTGTTTTTTGGTTCTTGTATGTTCTGAAAAACAATTGAAAAAAATCATATATGGGGTTCATTAGGCATCCATTAGTATGAAATTGTTTTAAATACCCAGAAAATAATGTCTGGTAACGAAAGAGCTGTAAAAATATGATATATAATCTCATTGATGTGATAGGTAACATGGGAGAATGTAAAAAAGGAGAAAATCAAACTACCAAAAAAGTGTTCTTTGAAAAGTGTAAATGATAATCATAATCGCAATAATCTTTACCTAGAAAAATATTAATGACACAAAATATAAATAAGACATTTTATCTTCATGCTGTAATCACGTAGAATGTATCTAAGAGTAATCGTATAAACAATAATAATAAAATACATAATCATTTTTAATCTCGTACATAATTAGTCAATTAGTCTTGTATCTTAATTTTAAATTTCTGTAATAGGTTAGAACTTTAACTTTATCTGATTTTATGTTACTTAATTTTATTTACTTCACTTTATTACTATTTTATTTATTGTATCGGAATTATTGTATCGGTATTTTATTGTATCGGAATCCTACGAGTATGACATATCTATCGTTCCTTCACTTGCCTTATAAAATATTAAGAAATGTGGATAAACCTGTATGTCTAGTCGTAGTGTCGAGATGTAGTGATGCTGTACTAGTGAAAAAGTAAAAGTGGGCTAAATTTAACTCTTCAAAACTAAAAAGGAGTCTTAAGAATTGTAGCACCTTTGTAAGGAAATTATCCTAACGCTTGGGAAAAGTAGGTTGGTACGTTGGTAGGCGGTAAAACTCACTGAATGATCTGTGGTTATTGTATGAGATTGTTTGGAGACCGCCACTTTTTTTGTTTCTACATTATTAAAAAAAATCGCATATCACCAAATTGCGGATACTAAAACTTATTTGTTGACATATTTGAACCAAGGAGGTGGCCTAAACTTGATATTGACAACAATATCAAACAGGCCGAGTAGGTCTACACATGAACTGGCGGTGTCCCGTGATAATGTAATCTAAACAGTTATTTAGTGGTTAATTGTTCGGTGGGATCTTATAACGCGAGGATAATTATGAACTCTGCCTAAAGGTATAGTAATAAGTTGGCTAAATTTACGTTTTTTAATTATTTCGTCAGTAATAACGATCGACTTTGTATTTGTATCTGTTTTTAAATAAATGTTTAAACCACTTACTTTAAATCACAATATAGTGTTTTATTTTTCAAACCTTTTTCATAATCTCTGGAAAGAGGAAGAAGGAAGAGGAAAATCTGGAAGGACGAAGAAGAAAACCGGAAATGGAGAATAATGCTAGGCATCCACTGATCAGTTTTGGAGATAAGAGTGTGGCCGATTTTAGTGGCTATATTTATTCGCTACCACGCAGTCTGTATTATAGGTCAGCAGTACTAAAACGTAGTTCACAGTAACCTAGTATTTTAGTAACTAAACGTGTCTGAGCGAACAATGAGGTTCTGTGAACCAGCTGGATTTTTGTGTTATAACAAAATAAATTCTGTGTTATAAAAAATTGTCCATTGTTCCTAGTGTGCTGGTAGTAGCAGTCACAATGACCTATTTATTACTTATTAGTACGTACTACCTCGACTACCGTGCAAGCCGCATCATTCTCCGATAGCATCAATAGGCAAAGCAGGAGGCACAGTAAATGGCAAATAATTGAGCAAACAGAGTCATAAAGATAAGGACCACGAGCGGTCATGTGACTGCATTGTTAATTGTAAAGGATATGTTAATTTTTATCAGCCTGTTTGCGTGTTTTTATTGCCACAAATAGCGATAAAGTTACAAATGCGTACTTTCATTTGTACACTGGAAAGGGATTTGTGTATATTTGTGTTTTGGAGCCTGTATTAGAGCAAACAAAGGATGGTTTGGTTAAAGATAGAATTGATGTGTAAATCTTGAAGTTGAAAGGTCCAAATAGTCGATTTTAAAATCTACGGCAACATGAAAAGAAATTATCGATCGATTGGTTTGTTATCCTAGCTAATATAGATATGTCTGAAAATATTGATAAGCTTAATATCTCTTGAGATTGTATTCAACTACAATAAGTAGTCATGTGATTGGTGTCATTGATAAGCGTGAATAATAAATTGGCTTAGTGGACAAATTAATTAGATAAGCACCTACTTGGGTCTCTAAGGCGAGAACGGACATTAGCTTAAAAAGTGAAGCAGCTTACATAAAACGACGTAAGACGCCGGTGCTCGATTTCCAGCGGATCGGAGATTTGAATGATGAGTTTGTTATAATTATTATGGTATTGTATATTGTTGTAGTATTTTTTTTTAATTTGTTTGGGAAACAAACATCATTATGTAAAGCACTTGTGTAATTTTTGGGCATATGTATTTGGAATTTTTGATCAGTATTAGATATTATGAGCGGTGATAGCCCAGTGGCTTAGAATTCGACCTCGAATCGAGGGATCCGGGTTCGAATCCCAGTGGCACGCACCAATGACTTTGTAATAAAAGTTATGTGCGATTTATGAAATTAAATATCACCTGCTGTTACGGTGAAGGAAAACATCGTGAGGAAACCTGCATGCCTGAGAGTTCACAAAAAAAAATGTTCTCAAAGGCATGCGAAGTCCACCAACCCGCAGTAGGCCAGCGTGGTGGACTAAGGCCTACATCCTTCTCATTGTGAGAGAAGACCCGACCCTGTAGTGGGTCATTAATGGGTACTGACAGATATTATGGATATTATGTACAATCATTATTATGTTGAGCACTATAGTTTTATTATTCGTAGGTTGAGCATAAATAGAAGTTTCGATCATATGTGGAAGACAAGTGGAATTTTGGTGACTTATGGGATACACCGAAATGTGGAAAATTTATATAAAAAATCAAGTGTTATTGCACTCGCAATGCGCATGTTTTTCTTTCAACATCAAACTATTTTTGTACGTTGATAATAAATAACGATATTGATTTTAAGCTTTAGGTGTACATTCATAATAATATTTTGTTAGGTGGACATCTACTTAAAGTCTGCAAATGTAAACGAAATGTTGGACTGCTATTTAAGATTCTATTTCTATTCTTGCCTCTGGTGACCCAAGAGCTGGCAGCTATTTCGCTCAAAGGCTGAGCCTGTGTGTTCAAACGTGGAAATGCCGCCAGCGTCTTGGGCACGATGCCTCACACTCACATGGGCACTTTCGATGAATTATTTTTATTATGATTTTTTTTGTAAATACTTAGTTTTAATTTAATGGCTAAATTTTTTAATTTGTTAGAGTTGCTTTATTTTCGTTTTTTGGAATAGGATTAATTTTCATTACCTATTTGTACTTCAAAATAATTTCTGGAGAGTACTTTTTACAAACAGTCGAATATTTCACATATGTTAATAAATTTTTGGTGCCAAATAATTTATGCCCTTAGTTTGAGGGAAAGTTTATAGTACAGAACAAGCCAATCAGTGTCAGGCCTAATGGCCACCTTATGTTAATTGGTCTCTGCTATCCATTGACAAAGTTATGTTTTTAATGGTAAGTTCACTGTAGTAGTACACAAATTATAGCAAATGGATAGATATCTATCTATGTAATCTGTAAAGTAGGTAATTGGAACCTACTTCTTGTCGGAGTTTAGCAAACAGGCCAGCGATATTGAATACCTACTTCGATACCGTTATTGAGGATCTCTTAACGAGTGGTGGAAATCGCTACATACCCTGCTTAGATCAAAGATCGATGAATGTTCAGTGCAGCAATCAGTGCTACGTACTTAACTAGATATAAGCATAGCATGAGAAAAAATTTCATCCTCGAGATTAAAGTCTGTTTGCATGGAGCAATTGCGTGAACTGTCACGAAGATTATTTTTATTAATGAATGTTATTTAATCTGTTCTGTACGTATTGTTCTTAAACTTACAATTATTTGCATTAAGATAACTCACTTTTACCTGAAAGGAAACAAGTCTTAAGCGGTTATGTCAAGTTTTGCATCATGCAAATTGCATGCGTCTTTCGATTATTAATTTACAATAAATGCGGAGGAAGGTGCGCTAATATTGTGCAGAAGATAAGATTTTTGAGTAGGTAAGGTAGGCTTTTTATTTCACTGGCATTTCACTAATACAGATATTACAAAACTATAAGAATAGACAGTCCGATAGACAGTAATCGTTAACTAATCATTTTCTTGCTTCCTAAATTAATAAATAAATAAGCCATCTACCCCTGTGGTAAGAGACCATTTCAAGGTAATAAATAAATAAATAACAGTGCCTTTTGTAGCTGTTTCCTATCAAAACTATCAAAGAAACTTCTCCTTTCTCACTGAAAAAAGATGATAAAATGGTGGTGGTATATCCACGTTCCTCCCTACTGCAAAAATTATAAAATTATTTCCAAGTCCTGGATAAAAAAAAACATTTTCAGTCAGACATGAGTAGGTCTTTGTCTTTCACGAGCAGAGACATGAAACGGCAGCATAAGAGCCTTATTGTTTTATAACAAGGCGATAAATGGATCCTTTGTAACGTATTGATGCAAGTTATGCACACATTGTGTTGTAAGCACTTAGATCATCTTTTGTCTTGAGAGAAAACGATTTATTAATGTTGTTAGTTGTTATTTGCACCTAATTATGTTATTGTTGTTAAAATTAACACTAATTTAAAACAGATACAGGTTACCCGTTAAACATGAGCAACCCCGCAGCAGTAGGTAGCACCATAAGCAACAACTTTTGTTGTTAGCCACCTAGTGCTGCGAGGTTGCTCATGTTTTACGGGTAACCCTGTAATACCTTAAAATATGTGAAATTTCATTTTTACATGCGTTGTTATTATAGTGGTACCCATGTTTTGGTAGGTTGCTTGGTTCATATAGTACCTAGGTATTTATAACATTTGTGAACTTGTGGAGGAATACATTGTCCACAAGGCAGCTCAGTGCTGATTAGCGGCGCACGCTTCAATTATTGTAGATAATATTATTATCTAAAGTAATCAACGATATTCAACAATATTTGCAAAAGAATCTCACTAATACGAAAATAAATTATCTGCGATCCCGCGAAGCCGTTTACCCCGGGTGAATTTTATAACATTACCATTGCCAAATAAGCGTACCTACGTTGCTTGATGATTTTCCGCAAATTTTCACCGACAACGTCGTTTGGTCAAATATGAAAGACGGATCGTGTTTGCGGAGCGGCCTCGTGGGAGGATGCGACCCTCGGAATGCCTCGGATGATTCCCTTGTCGGACATACGGGGCGTGCATTTTTAATTTTGTTATATTGTGGCCGTATATTTACCGTTACTACCACTCTCCTAATAACTCGCCGTATGTTCTTGTGTTCTAGTTGGGAAGTTGTCATCGTTGGAGAAACAAAAGAGACGAACGTTTTGTCTAAAAGACTTACAATTAATTTATTTGCTACAAAATGGAAAATTGAATGGGTATAATTATTATACTTAATTACTAGCACACTCACACAGCGCCGCACGCCAACGTTCTTGCATCAATAGAAAAATATCTAACTTTGGTACTAAAAGTTTGTTAGGTAACAGGAAGTCACCTGAACGAATAGTATATACTGCGGTCATGATCTAGCAATTCGGACTTAAATTCGAGTCCTGCGAAGTAATTCGCTAATTTGATTTGCAAGTCTGAGTGACGTGATTACTTTTATCGAAAAATAGTATACTGTGGAGTACAGTGCTGTCACCACGGAAGTAATTTATTTTGTGTTTCAATTATATTAGTTTGTAACCCATTACTGACCCACGATAGGCTCGGGTCTTCTCTCACAGTGAGAATAATGTAGGCCTTAGTCCACTACCCTGCTGGTCCACTAGTTTGGTGGATTTCACATTATTAATGCGTCAACCAACATACTCGTACCTAAGGCTTTTATGTTTCATTAACGGAGCTCCCTATAATGATAAGGCTCTATGAATTTTTATGAAGTTGCCTTCCTATTTATGGTTTTCCAACTTAAAAACAAGTCCCTTCTAAATTTTAGATAGTAGGTTCTCTTAGCGACTTCGTTTATGTTAATTCATGTTTTTTCCATATTATATTTTTGGGATATAAATAATGGCCTATATTCAGCCCAAATTAAGCGCATAAGCAATAACTGCTAACCTTTTCTATATCCTGGAATGAGTCTCTTTCTACAACTGGAGGAGCGTTCAAAGGCCCTTAAATGAGCGGTTAAGAATTATTGATTACAGAATAAACTTTAGTCTGCTGCGTGCAGCGGCAGCACGCAGTACGTAGCACATAGAACATTTGAGCCACTAGCACGAGGCTAGTGGCTCAAATGTTCACGTCAAAGCCTCTCTTGTCCACTCACTTGTGAGCTCATTCATATTATTATGTTCACTTCGAGGCAGTTGTCAAAAGCAAGATGATGTAAGAATTATTTTCATTGAAATAGTAAATAAATTAAAATTAAAACACACGCGCCTATCAATTGCTGTGGTAGGACAAACCAACACATGTTTGCCTTATTATCACTCATGGATTAAGTTACTAGAATTGGAATGGGAATGCTTAAGCGGGTCTAGGAACTTATTACCATAATAAATTTCGCATTCGCGCAAACTAAGACTCTTAACGGCCGCACTCAGAGACGTAACAAATAAATTCAATCGTCTTTACTTGTATTGACATAAGTGCCATCTTTATTTTCATAAGAAACCGTTAACGTTAATGAATGTCTCTGAGTACGGCTACGGCTGTAAATGTAAGTATGTTCCTTATTAAAAAAACAAATTTTAATATCAATGAACATTAAAAAAACGTAAATTTATATAAAAAAAACTAAAAGATGTAAATTGTGGAGGATTCTTCATAGTAGGTACATCTATCACCTATCACCAAATTTTTAAAAGATGAACTATCTCTCTGAAATCTCTCTGAAAGAGAATACTGCTATTGATTAGATAGCCATTTGCAATAAATATTTTATTTTATACTTACGCATTTTACATTTTATGTGATTATGGAGTAATAAAGATGATTCGTATCAATAATGTTGTAAGGTTGCGATTGGAACCCATCTTTAACTTTATGCCACAACATGTTCGTCATCATCGTCACGTCATGTTTCATTAGGTACCTGTGAGGGGCGAAAATGAAAACGTCATGTTTGGAACATAATTTTCGCGCGGGAAAACATTCATACATATATCTATGCATGAAACTTGCAAGTACCATCAGTTTGCAACTAATCGTCACCGGGAAAGGACGAATTTAGAAACGATAAAAAATGCGCGTAATAAATCGCGAAAATTCACCGAAACCTCAATAAAAGTGACCTTAAAATAGTTTAAATAATGTGATATTAAACGGCCTTATTATTTAACTGTGATATTGTGTCAGACTTGATATTTAATTTTGTTAAGTGTAAATAATTATAAGTAAAGAAATACGCGATGGCGGATGAAAAGTGAGTAAAATTGTCTTGATAAACATTGCATTTTTTTTTTTGATAATTTAGGATTCTTATATTTTTTTAGTTTTATTCTATATCAACATAAAATCAACATAAACATATTTTATGTTTATGTTGATTTTAGTTTTCATATAAAGTGCGATAAAAATTGATGAAATTGGTTTTTTTCGCAATATATTCTCCATATGCGCAAGATTGCGTAGTGTAATTGTCTACGTACGTATAAGTTCTTCCCAATCGGGGTAAAAACCTGTAAACTCGCTTGTTTGTTCCACATAATTTATTTGATTTGCGATAATTGTATTATAATAAATATGTGGCCATGAATAATTTAACACCAACTTATAATATTAGGTTCAAATGAATATTTATGAATATTATAGTATTACTACCCTCGGTTCTAAATATAATAAGAAGTAACGCAAATGGTGTGGTTAAATAATTGTTGATTTTGAATATTTATCCCAGAGTTCAGTGAAAGAAAATGTTAATTACTTAATATTTCAACTCACTTTTAAAATTTCTTTAATTTTAAAATGTGTCATTGGACATAATTTATTCTGCATATAATTATAATTATTCAAAAGTTTTAATGACCCTCGGAGGACTTTTGGAGGAGTTCGGGGTTAAGGCCCTCTTTATTTTTGACATTTCTCTTATATACTCACGTAAGTAATTTTATCCTAGGTTACCTAGTATACTAACAATAAGTTACGTATGATTAACCTTCAATATTTTGAACATAGTAAGCATAAATTTAATACCAATCTACCTTTGGATTTCTATACGAATTTTATAACCACTCAAACTTATTAAAATATAAAGATTTCTTCAGCCATCGGGCTACGGGATCCATGGTGTTATGTGGGTCATTCGTTTACTTAATTTAAAATAGAACTCTTGCGTAAACTGGAGCAGACTGGTGAAAGAAATATATTAGATACAAAGAAAACGTTAAACTATCTATAGTTAAAAAATACGCCTCGTTTACCTTCCTTCATCATCAGATCGGTCAAACGATGTCATAAAGCGGAAATCTTGATACTTTTTTAATACAAATTGAATCAGTTGGATCGTTTGCTTTGATCATTTACGGAGGTTTAGGTACTATCTAACTCTCCAGTAACTAACAGAACAGCATGATGGTATTAAAATGTCGTCGTTGTCGTTGTCGGTACAACTTCAAAAATTACGTCCTATCCTATTCGAGATTTTGGTCGGCCACCATAGTGTATGTTGGCCACGGCCCACGAGCCGCGCGCGGTGTTCATTTCAAATAACTTATGCTACACATCCATGCAAATAATTATAAATATGTACTTAATTCATTTTACCTAAACAAATTTAACCTAAATAAAAAATAGGAGTATGACTGATTATTTGAATTTTAGAGGATTTTCAATCTAAATGATTCAATGAATGATGAATTTTTAAAAAGAAAGCTATTAAATCAATGTTAAAATATTTTAAACTTGTCATCTGATCAAACTTCATTTGCAAAAACACTTCATTTGCATGTGTTTTGGTATCCTAATCGCGTTTTTTGATTTATTAGCTTATTTTGTTTAGTGTTTTCTTATAATCTAGTAAACATTTTTGTATAGTATTTTAATTTTAAAAGGTACTAGACAGTTAATATTATAATAGGAAGTAATAGCAGCGTAGCTGGTAGTATTTAATTTTATAAGGCGCACATACGAGTAACTTTGAAGAAAGAAGATAGGTAATTGCTGCGTGCCATTGGGATTCGAACCCAGATCCCTCCACTAATAGGCAAAAGAGATGAGAGATGAGAGGTAGCTATGTGTTATACCCTTATTATTTATCTCTTAATTACGTACTTACTCTATGTATTGGCGGGCAAATATACGTATTATAATCACATTATTATCACATACATTTCCTCTGTTATCTGAACCTTCCCGGTACCTACGTATATAAATAAACATGAGCAGACATCGAGTCGCTAAATATCTCCTTATAATAAGTGTTAATATCAATATTCGACAAAACAGAGATATACCTACCTTGGCACATAAATTATTCACACGCTTTAAAATTATCTAATTTACATTAGGAAAGAGCAAATATTTACAAATACATAATTATATAATATAATACTTATACTTACTAATATTATAGTTATATTTAAGTAGCTTATTAGGATTTAATTTAAATTTTATTTTTAAATAGTTTAGGCAGTTACCGGTTTGAAAGTGAACGAAAGAAAAACTTTTCCATGCGAAAACATCGTGAGGAAACTACGAGTAGTGCCAGAGAGTTCCGTATAGGGCGCTTGTTGCTATTACCGCTTTAGGACCGCGCGCGGCCGCGTTGTGGAAAACGTGATTTTTTGTATGGGGACTGTTGTGGTACTGTTTTTTTGTTGTACTGTTGTTGTAGTCCTTTTTCGGAATTGTAATCTTATGTTTCTATATTAAAACAAAGCAAAAAATTTTTTTCACTAATTCGCTAGAGAGTGTCATGCAATACAACACTATTGGCGGAAGGGATTATTCGTGCGAGTAAACTCTCCACGTTTTATTTCTAAAGTAAAACTAATTCGCAATTCCGTCTTGGACAAAATTCGCCTGCCTGAAATAGGCCAGCGCGGTTGACCACGGCCTACTTCTAATTCGGAGAGGAAACCTGGTCCTGCAGTGGGTCATTAATGGGTTACGAACAAGGAGTGTTAAGCAATTGGCACACAAAGGGATAGTAGTCGCCATAAGTCGCCATTTATTTATTGTTATTTCTTGAACACAACCTTTATTGGTCGGTATGACATTTACAGTGCTGCGGTTCACGCCATTGGTTCGTCAGTTCGTCAGTGTTCGTCGTCTATTGGTCCAGCGCGTTTTGTCAGCTGCTGCTCATTGGCCGAAAGTACGAGTATGTCTCTACCACTGATTATCTGTGCTCAAGACTCATGACGGTTACTGGCATCCTCTTTGTTTTCCCGCCAAGGTGAAGGTTTTTAGAGCTGGCGGGGCGCCAACCGCCTGTTGCACTGAGCCCGGTGTCAGCCGCCGCGCACATTAACGGTCAATGTCCTTTAACACACATTTATTTACATTCGCGAATCGAAGAGCTTTGCGAGAATTTTTTTAGTGTGTAAATTAAATTCATTTCAAATTTTATAGCTATAGACGCTTGTCCGGGGAGGTTACCTTACCGTCAGCCTCTTAACTGGTCGTAAAGCTGCATGTTCATGTCTTATGATTCGGCTGGGAAGTATGGTTGCCGGGGCTACTTTATTTGAAGCAAACATCTCAGTCCTTGTAACTCTAGGGGTACTTTGTATGAAACCTCAGATAGGATTTATTTTCTCTGAGGTTGGATGCGGGCGTCACGTGTCCACTTAGCAACGGGTGTCCTTTAATTCCCTTTTGCTACTTAATTAGGTACTTACTATAAAACCTATTTTGAAATATTATTTTTTTTATCGCAAAGGATAAAGCTTTACTTCAATTCGTGTGTTATTTGTTATCAATAACACCCATTGTTTTTTCTTACCTATTATTACTTATTATTTTCTACGTATTATTACAAACTACTCTTATCTACTCTTTAGGTTGTGAGAACAATTATATCGCGTTATTTAGTGAATCAAATAAACAAATACCAATCAAATAAAAATAATGTACCTAATGTAACAAACGTCCACACTAACCACACTTCCTCACAAACTTTCGCATTAATGTATATTATTTGTGAAATTCTCGTAACTGTTTTAATTTAGCCGTATTGTCACGTATTATGAGGATGCTGAGTATAAGTTCAAAGTCCACGGGACGGTGCGTACGTTATGGACAACGGTATTTCCACCAAAATTGTGGCTGGGAGCCAAATGACTCTTGTTTAAGGCATCACGTTACTGATGTCACGTATTTCACGACTTTTTTTTGTATTTCCTAGCACGTAAGGCAATTTTCATAGGTCATTAGGTATAGTTGCAGTGTTTAGGTGACATGACGCGTTCAATAGACGGTCTCCTCTAACAAGTATTAATTTTAAAAATAAATAGGATGACATTTTTTGTAAGGTTGAAAATTATAGAGTTTTAAGCCTTGTCACTTATCTATGCGGTGATAACTATGGCTTAGAATTCGACATCTTATTTGAGGGTTTCGGGTTCGAATCTCAGTGGCACGCACCAATAAGTTTGTAAAAAAAGTAATGTGCGCTTTATAAAATTAAATATTACCTGCTATAACGGTGAAGGAGAGGAGACACGACACTAGTGCGCTACAGACGACGAAATTTATCTATTGTGTAGTTGTTATAGGTGTCCAACTGTCCATTCTAAAGTATAAGAATATTTCTGAGGGATGAATACTTATAATTAGAGCTCATGAAAATGAGCATGTAAATTATGTAATTGCTATCACGCTACATAGCTGAATGTTATGTTGAGTGCATTTGACAGATATTCACACGTGCATAATAAAATTGCAATGCACGAATTGATGCACATTAGTTAGATAGTTGTTTATCTATACTAATATTATAAAGAGGAAACATTTGTATTTTTGTATGTTTGTAACGAATAAACTCAAAAACTACTGGGCCGATTTCAAAAATTCTTTCACCATTGGAAAGCTACATTCAGCCTGAGTAACATAGGCTATTAAATAAAAATAAAAAAAATAAAAAAAATTCATTGGCAGAGCGAGGCCTGCTGGGTCAGCTAGTAAATAGTACGATGGTGGTATTTATACGCATACTGTCATAAATACATAAATTATGTTATCGGTAAGCCGATTTGTTATGTCATGTAATATTTTCACGTCATCGGACGTGATGTCAAATAAGATTATGACTTGGAGTGTTTCAAGAAGCCAGTCCATCATTTTCTATACGCCAGACTACGTGACTGCGTGTCTAACGACGAAAAAAAATAATCCATCTTCAGATCATGGATCACCTATGACATTTGGATGCCACGCAACATTTGTTACTTTAAAGAAATTAGAGTACCTAGCTATAGCGTATTTTAGAGTATTTTGGCAACCAAACAGTATTAATCTCAATCCATATCTGCACATTGGTTATTAGTTTCGGGCGTAGGTTACTACGTAACGACCACCGTCGACCGCGTGGTGCACATGCCTGGGGGGGCGGTGACCACTAACCACTAGGTGTCCGCCTGCTTGTTTACCCACTGATTTGATTGAAACATGTTTTGAGCAAAAGCCGCAGGGCTGATTTTCAGTGACTCCTGATGTTAAGTTATAGTCCAGTCAGTTTGAACATTTAATTCACAATAATTCCAAAAGTTTTCAAATTTTGATGTAAGGTCGGGAATGGTATTAAAACAAACTATAAAATTTTGCAACCTGTTCTGCGGTCCGGAACATTGTTAAAATTGCAATTAAATTAATTTTTGCTATATGGTCGTGAAACAAATTCCAAAAGTTCTGCAAACTTGGAGTGGTGTTAAATATATTATTTTACATCACGTGTCAAATTTGCAACCAATTTAAGTGTACGGAACATTTTTTTTTATTAAAAATTAATGTTTTTCTTTATTAAACTGAAGGAAAACGTTCCAAAAGTTCTGCAAATTTGACAGGTATATCGGAAAAATATACCGAACGATTGTATAAATTTGAAACCTTTTACGTTGACCGGAACATATTTATTTATAATTCTTTTTAATTCGTGGTCATTTTTTCGAGTAAGGTGGTCTCGGAATAATTACAAAAGTTTTGAAACTTGGTTGCAAACTTCGAAAACATCTATTCTGATGCATTTGCAAATTTGCAACCTCATACGCGATCCGGAACTTTATGCAATTTGCAAAAATGTAATTTTTTTATTTTATCACCTTATTGCAAAAATGTAATTTTTTTATTTTATCACCTTATTACATTTTTGCAAATTGCATAAAGTTCCGGATCGCGTATGAGGTTGCAAATTTGCAAATGCATCAGAATAGATGTTTTCGAAGTTTGCAACCAAGTTTCAAAACTTTTGTAATTATTCCGAGACCACCTTACTCGAAAAAATGACCACGAATTAAAAAGAATTATAAATAAATATGTTCCGGTCAACGTAAAAGGTTGCAAATTTATACAATCGTTCGGTATATTTTTCCGATATATCTGTCAAATTTGCAGAACTTTTGGAACGTTTTCCTTCAGTTTAATAAAGAAAAACATTAATTTTTAATAAAAAAAAATGTTCCGTACACTTAAATTGGTTGCAAATTTGACACGTGATGTAAAATAATATATTTAACACCACTCCAAGTTTGCAGAACTTTTGGAATTTTTTTCACGACCATATAGCAAAAATTAATTTAATTGCAATTTTAGCAATGTTCCGGACTGCGGACAAGGTTGCAAAATGAGATTTATTGTCGTCCCAATGTACCATTCACTCGACCGAAGTTTGAAAACTTTTGGAATTATTGTTAAATTTTCGATTTTGAATGTTCAAAATGACTGGACTATTAAGCTTAAGACGTTTAAAAACTTCAGAGGCCCGCATTAACCTCAAATAGAGAAAACAAATCCTATCTGTGGTTGTATGTGGGTGCTTTGCTTCTCATGAGGACTAAGATGTTCGCCTCAAATAAAGATCCCCTATAAATGTATATTCATACCAGCGTTTACTTGGCACCCCGTGCACTATGGAATGTCAAAAGTAATGAATGAACGATGAAGAATTTCTATTGGTCACGGTAGTTTAAATTAGCCGCTCGAAAAGTAGCCAACAACAATTCAATCGATTCGTTACATCAATTCGTTCCCGATTTCCTTGCCAAAACCAGAAGTCGGAAATACATGGGCATGGCATGGCCACTAGCATTGGGGTTTAGGGGTAATCTAGATAACAAAGTGAAATTTTAAGTAAGTTTTTTCAGGTGAATTATATACGGAGCCCATTACCTATAGAGCATTCACCGAAGTATTAATCTTCGTTCGGTCTTGTTTGATATGATAATAAGACAATGATCTATTGATTCGATAAATAGGCAATAAAAGTAAGTAATCTTAGCAGATTACTATCGTCATTTTTCAGGTATGATAAAATAAACATTGTTGATCTAAAGCCCGGTTTACTCGGTGAGCGAAGCATTATGGACCCATTATGGACACCTTTTTTTCGAGAAAACTGTTTGTGTTTACAACAATAAATATACAAGCGAAAATGATTTTATCGGTCAATCATTTTATCTATGTCTGCTTAACTCTTTTCCCTTTCTTTCTGGCAACTGTCAACTTTGTTAAAGGGTCGGATGGTTATCTCAAAAACCCCTCATGACCTAGCCCCTAGCCCACAGCCCACTTTGGGCACTTTCCGAATTATTCCCACTTTGGGTCGAATGGGGGCCCCTAGTTTCTGTCAGTTCCCCAAACAATAATCCAAGTTCATTAGCGGCTATAGGGGCCATAATCATAATAATGTGTACAGCCTCCATAGGCTAAAGACGGCTCTAATCCAAGCTGATGGAATCTTTTCAGTCGGTGATGGAGACGTGATAGACAGCGAAGTATAGAGTTTCAAATGAAGCTGGTAGATAGCATAGTAATCGAAATATCACGTCAGACGGCACGCTTAAAGAGAGTGGCGGGAAGTGTGTCAATCAGAATCTTATCGCGGATTAACAAAGCGCATGTGAAGACGTTATGACTTTCTTCTAGGGGCCGAATGATTTTAAAGATAATGCATTATCAAGCTGTACGTAATAAACATACAGCTTGATAATCATGCTTTATCTAAAGAAATATTCAAGGATGCGAAGCACGCATAGCACGCCTGGTTAAACTAAGTAGGAATGTTATAGGTAGATACGTAATGTTTTACCCGTTTGTTTATTCTGAGCTATCCTTGGCAAATTTATGGTTTGTGGGGTTGATACAAGTAAACAAAAATATAAGAACTTAAAATGTGCCAAAAATCAAAAAGCGGCTGGTTGTTTGATAAATCTATATTTCTACAAGATTTAATTACAATTGGGAAAATGTAACGTAAAATATATTGATACGACCTTGAAATTAATTAGTAGATATTTTAAATAGAAACTTACAGAACAACCGCCTTTGTTATTTATTTGCTTCAATCAATTACAGATTAATTGCCCATAAATTTAAAACAAAAATACATCATAAACATTACTTTGAGAGCACGTGCTACGTTATTTGTTATTGTTATTTAGTAGCTACTCTTCTTATTAATATAATCGATCGGTTATAGTAATTAGAAACAATTAATGTCAATTTCACGCAAATACTTTTGCTTGGATAAGTGCATATCACGTGAAACTATGAGTATATCTATGTATGATATAAATCAGAATAATTTAAAAAAATTAGTAAAGCACTTATAAATAGATAAAGCTTTGATTTATATGAAAGTGTTAAATATGAACTTGGATACAGTTTGGAACTTACATAGGATACAGTCATGTAGTGTATTAAATTTACAATAAAATAGACACAGCTTATTAACTTTAGCCAATATTTAGCTGCTAATTAATATTCCATTAAAACTTATTTTTGTAGGTATTCCGATAACGTTAATAGTCATATCTTTGTGGTCTGTTCATACTATACTCCTATTAATATTGCTCACATTCGCAAGTTGTTAAAATGTGTTGGCACTTTTTGGTTTAAAATTCCTGTGCCGCTCTCTTTATGTCAAGGTTTTTCAATCTTATCGATGTGCATACCTCTAACAATTTTTTTTCTAACAAAACTCTCTTTATAAAACGCCTTTGAGTATTAAACCAAATTAATAGTCAAAAGTTGATACACATATAAATTATATCGCGTAGCCCATAATACAAAGCTTATAAATACTTTGAATCCCGTGGTCGAAGTTTTCTTTTCTGGGAAATTCTGACAAAGTTAAACAGCTACGATTCAAGCCTTCGAAAAAGGTTGTGGGGTCAGAAAATCGGCTGAATGCTCATCGCTGATTGATCGATATAGTTGACATCTTTGCCTTAATTATAATTAAGAAATGCTAGTCCGAATAGTTTACCCTGTCCGACCCCACAAGTCTTGTTGTTGTTCTTGGGTTGTGGGCATGCTTTTTGCTCACTATCATCTACTCGTATCAAAAAGCCACTATAATGGGAGTCGACCTCAAGACTGCTCAGCTATCTACGAGTGCAACATATTATTATTTGGTATGTTTACTAGGCTAGGCTTATCTTTCTGATACAGGCGTATTTGCTCGCCATGCTACTTCCGTTCAAGACTCAGTCCAACTGCCTTTTCATCAGGGTAACTACTGCCACTTTATAAATAACTAGTTTTATAAATCATGCATATTAAAATGTAGTTAAACGAGGCGATCCTCCTTCGAACGGTGTTTCACGTGTGATAAAAAAGCAAGTGTCATGTAAGTAGACAGTTGCCTTTATAGGTTATGTCTTTCTAATGATACATTTGTGAAATTATTTGATTGAAGTTTAATTGATTAATTTCGGAATTTGGTGTTGTTAATTAATGTGCACGGCAGGTGGAACCCCAAGGCAACATGTTCGACTGAGTCGCGTCCTGAGGTACCGAATTACGGCACTATGTAAGTTTTACGATCAAATTTTATCCTTCGTATACTCTATGAAAAGCTTAGCTAGTTAAGAAACTAGCGAGACTATTTCAGCACGCCTTTAAATGAACCGGATATGAAAATTTTGTCCGTTGATACATTACACACTACTGCAGAAAAATATTTTCAGACCGGCAAGTAATACTGCGGTTTTATGGGTCTCGGTAAAGTCGAATTCCTCAGATTCAACAGTTTACTCGCTAGTTCAGTCAACACCAACGAGCCGCGAGTTAGATCCCGATATATGTACGTATACTTACTCGTAGGTTCGTAGAACGATCACCCACAACTACACTCCGTTTTTTTAATCTTATCCAATTTGGTGAACAATCTTGGCTCTTTTATCCAAAAAAGTTTTAAAATTGCTTTAAAAATTATAGATGTATGTACTTGAAATTTGTTTCAGTATTAAATGACAATTTGTTTTTAAATCTTTATAATTTTGTGTCTGTGTTATTTTGAAATCACAAATGTAAATAAAAAGAATTAGCAAACATTGTTTATCAGATAGAGCAAGTGTAAAAATTGACTGTATAGATTCTTTGTTTTGTACAAAAATAAGTCAATGTCTGCAAGAAATTTGCATACTGACCTCAGTTACAGGAAAATCTGTTCCTCATTACGACACAGCATGGCAATAAACTTAATGGCGCACTTGACTTCGTTCTTTATAAAGTATTTTCCCGAAGTTATTGACAATAATGATCAATAAAAAGGATAATATCTAAGGATTGCGTATGGTTAAAATTAAAACTTAGATTGGAATTGCAGTTTAAATACAATGTAATATGAATTTCGAATGAGTGTAAGTACTTAAAAATTAAATAATGAAACAATTCAGGATAGATACTTAAGGGATCATTCCCTATAGATATGCCTATGTTTTATAAATAATTATTTTAGCACTAAGTCGCGTTTCAAGACAATGAATGTCCCTTTTGGTATTTTTTGTAAATACTGTAGGTATTTTAACCTTCTTCGCAAACTCATCTCGACAAGAATCGTCCCTCTTATGAATGCAATG
Organism: Erynnis tages; assembly: GCA_905147235.1. Taxonomy (NCBI): domain Eukaryota; kingdom Metazoa; phylum Arthropoda; class Insecta; order Lepidoptera; family Hesperiidae; genus Erynnis; species Erynnis tages. The sequence continues at coordinate 3,158,371 of LR990076.1, forward strand.
GTGTCAGTCGCTCAAAGTGATTGATTTCATTAGGGATACTCATGATTATATCTAAATAATCCGGGATATGCATTTTAACCTTATATGCATATGCATATTTTACCATAATAACTATAATAATGTATCAATTTTATGTACTGCTTCATAAAAGCTATAAAATATCTATTGCAATATCAAGTTGCTTTGACGTGTAGCTGTAAATATTGGTGTATTTTTAACTAGTAAATACTGTATAATATAAAATATAAAATTTTAATTGGATGTAATAATATATTGATATAATTTTAGTTTACTAAAACGACGGTAAATAAGGCGAGATTATAACAGGTAACGTGGTTTTAATAACTCCGTGTACACTGCAAGTACCGAATACTCGAATAAATATTTATTACAGTCATAATTATTTAGAAGCCAAATTGAGCTGCCTAACTGGTTTTGATTAAGGGCCTGATGTAAGGTAGGTATTAACGAGAACTGTAATTTTTAAGGGTTCAAAAGCCTTTCGACCTAAAAATAATGTTGGTAAGTCAGTGCCTTAAGTGGAGGAGATTTTCGAGACTTCATTTACGTTCACTTTCTACAGCGCGGTTTTATGTGCCTATGTTCAGAGTATCGGAACGGAAAAACGTAGATTAATATCCTATTCCGACGCGCATCGTAGGTACAATTAGGTGTTACTACTACTCATAAGGCCGTGTCCCAAATTGGTTGACATAACCGACCAACCAACAAACAAGACAAAATATATGCAATAATAAGCAAAGGGGTCTGTATCGGACTATCCTAGTAGAGATACGCACTGGCATGCGGCAACTGTACGCAAGGACGTTGTAGTAAGAACAATTTTCGCAAGCGAAGTGGCAATTAAGTAGTACATGGGGTAATATGAAAAGAACGGAGTTAAAAACTTCAACAAAATAAAGAAGTGTTACCGTTTAGTCCGTAACGCCATTTAATTGCCACCAATTTAGATCAAAGTCGAGAAGCGCTCATAAAACGACTGCGATTACCAATTTATTGAGCGATTACCTGAATTGGGGATCAAACTTGGCGTATGACTGCTGGACGCTTGAATCTTTTATGTTCTCCTACATACATTTGAATATCACTCACCAAACGTTTTTGAAGTATTAACCTGACATTAACCTTAGCACCTATCGCTTTCCGCAGCATTTAATCAAATACAGAACATAAATACATATGAGTTTTAAAACTCATTTTAAAAGAACGAGAATAGGTAGCGTAGACAGGGAAGACAACACAATATTTTTTGAGCTGCAATTAAGTAGCAAACAGCATGGACACCCTACACACCCACACCCAACCTCAAATGAAGACAAAATCCTATCTGAGGTTGTATGCAGTTGTTTTATTACTTATGAGAACTAAGATTGCCTTAAATAAATCGGCACCCATACCATCCTGGCCGAAACACAAGTCATGGAGAAGATGCTGTTATACGACCAGTCAAGAGGCTGGCGGGAATGTACGTCCCCGGGCAAGCTACTATCGATGCCACTTAAATGTTGTGAGGTTGCAATTTGTAGGCATCGTGAGTCAGGGTAAAATAAGTGTCTTTTAAGAGTGCAAGATCCGTGCATTGCATACATGCAAGCGAATCTATTTATAAGTTCACCTTTCTAGATTTCACGTCAAAAACATCGTCGGATAAACACGGTATAAGTGCCCGCTTGCGTCAGTAGAATTTAGTGAGCGTATCTACGAGTAATTGTGGCTCCAATAACAGTAGGAACTGGTCCATAATCGTACACATTGTGACGAACATCAATCGATTACCTCCCATTATCTTAGGATGCGGTGTACCATAAGTGGCTGTAGCAGATGGATACAGAGGCAGCTTTAGATGTTTAGACGAGTAAAAACTACATGACGTGCCTTGCCGTGCCTTTGCTTCTGTCTTGATTAGGTATTGTCAAGCTCTTCTAGAAAGGCTTCGACTGGTGACTTAAGCCAATAGAAAAGGAACTACACTTGACAGCAAATAAACCGAGCCACCCGCCACCTGTACCGAAAACTTATCAGATTTTCTTAGGAAGTATGAAACTTACAGCGATCATATTTATATCTACAGAAAGTGCGTTTTATGCTTAACAGCTTAGACTAAGGGTACAGAAACACAAAAATGTGATTTATTCGTACAATTAGTACGTAATAGTGGCAAAAGTGTAATATAAATACATTTGAGTTAGGAGTTTTGCTATTAAGTATTTAACGCAAGGTTTTCATGCGTTGAAAATGTTGAAATTACTATGTATCTCGTAATTGTTTTACACAGTCATGTCTATGAGTTGTTATTGGTAACATGACATTGTAACTGCGATAACCTATTTCAATGCAGTGAAATAAAAACATTTGGTTCGAATTGTTTAAATAGATTTCATCTCAAAATTAATACCAAGTTTCAGAAACTCTTTTTTTCCAAAAGGACCTTGTGAATCTATCCTTGTGGAAAGTTTTCTAACACTTTTTATGTTCTACTACTGCTTCTGCTATGATAATTAAGTATGTCGTATTGATGACTGCTGTATTGGTCTCTCTTTACTCACAACAACTCTTGGATTATACTCCATCACACTCCTCTGATGCCATTTTGGTTGTGAAAAAGGATAGTGGCCAACGCCTGTCGGATGTTGTTGCGCCTTACAATGCCCTATAAGATTTATTTATTGTCAATTTGTAAAATACGATTTTTACACGCTTTTTATTAGCTTCACGTGTCATCGGTCCTTGATAAATCTACAAAGTTTAACGAAATCTGGCCGTTAAAGTGGGTCAAAATCGCGCCCAAAGGAGTCTGTTACAAACAAACAAACAAAAATACATATCTACAGGTGAAGCTAATAAAAAGCGTGTAATAATAAAAAGCTGTAAAAACAGCTTATTGGGACTGAACCGTTGAACACGCCACCTCCATAATATTATGACGGGGGATCCATTTTCCCAAAGATGTGAATGAGTTCGAAACATTAATTTGTCGATTGTTGTCACGAGCGTTTCACGCCGTAAATAGATCTCAGCGGGTGATATTCGTATCGAGGCCAACTCAGCAATGTTTCGAGCGATAATTGTGACATAATAGATAAGGGATTGGTCAAGCGAAAATCGATTCACACGTTAGGTATTTCGTAGGTATGTATTTATTTTTTCGTTTTATAAATGTAGGCACGTAAAATGGTTTGAGGATATTGTATGGACACCGTAAATTTACGCGTAAAACCCACGCCATTATTTATATCTATTAGTTGGACTAAATACCGTGTACCTATTAAATTTGATTCATTTATTTTGAAGCTCACAGCGAACCCACAATGTGGGTGTTAGTTGAGGTGTATAAAACTTTGATAGCGTGATTCAGGGTACCGGTGGTGCCGTCTATTGAGAATGGTAAATTTTACCTACAATAGTGGAAGAAAAATACGTTTTGTGAAAGATTCAGTTCGCAGAATTCTTGACTTGTGATATTGAAATGTAGAAGGCCGAATCAAATATGAGATTGTCATAACAAACATGAATAATTATCGATTTATCGATTAATTACAATTGCTTTATCGGAGTCATTGACTCGTAAATTGTTTTGTAAACAAACCAACGGCCAGACCGGCGGCTATCAGCAATTCAGCACGTGTTTTGCTCACAAATAAAATCATCGATAAGGCTTCGGTAAATAAGTTCTCTTTTCACGTAATTAATTTATACAGTCGACACTGAGATGACTCATACATGATGAGAACATGTGAGTGATTACATTTTTTTGTCATGTTTATTTGCCAGACGTAGATAAGTCTTACAAATGAAATAGAAACATATTTATTTTATCAAAGAGCTCGTTGGGAGCTCGTTGAAAGACATGGTTTTCACACAGAAAGCTGTCAGACGAGCTCTGTTGTCCCTAGACATCAAGAAGTCGAGCGGGCCGGATGGCATACCCGCAGTGGTGTTGAAGACGTGCGCTCCCGAGCTGGCTCCCGTGTTAACGCGCCTGTTTTCGCTCTCTTACACCACCGGGAAAGTACCGTCTTCGTGGAAAGTGGCCCTTGTTCACCCTATTCCCAAAAAGGGTGACCGCAGTGACCCGGCCAATTATAGGCCTATAGCGATAACTTCCCTGCTCTCCAAGGCGATGGAGCGTGTGATCAATACTCAGCTCCTTGGGTACCTAGAGGAGGAACAGCTGATCAGCGACCGCCAATATGGCTTTCGCCAGGGCCGGTCAGCTGGAGACCTGCTAGTGTACCTAACACATCGCTGGGCACAAGCCATTGAGAGCAACGGGGAAGCCTTGGCTGTAAGCCTAGACATCGCTAAGGCCTTTGATCGGGTCTGGCATAAGGCCCTTCTCGCGAAGTTACCATCTTACGGTCTTCCCGAGAGGCTTTGCACCTGGATAGCCAGCTTTCTGTCTGAGCGACAGATTAAGGTCGTAGTAGACGGATGTTGCTCAGACACAAAGCCCGTCAATGCTGGCGTCCCCCAAGGCTCAGTGTTGTCCCCCACGCTGTTCATTCTGCATATCAATGACATGCTACAAGATACAAGTAGCATGCATTGCTATGCAGATGACAGCACCGGGGATGCACTATACACCTGCCGCGCTAACGCCTCTCGGACACTTGTGGAAGAAAGCAGAACCCGGCTTGTGTCTGAAATCGAGACATCTCTGGAGCGGGTCTCGGAATGGGGTCGACACAATCTTGTCGAATTCAACCCCTCGAAGACACAAGTCTGCGCGTTTACCGCTAAAAAAGCCCCATTCGTCATATCGCCTGAGTTTCAGGTTACCGCTCTCACCATGAGTGAAAGTATTGGGATCTTGGGTATTGACATTGCGAGAGACGTGCAGTTTCGGAGTCATCTGGAAAGCAAGGCCAAACTGGCCTCTAAGAAGCTTGGTGTTCTCAACAGAGCTAGGCGGTACTTCACTGCGGGGCAACTCCTTACGCTTTATAATGCACAGGTAAGACCCCACATGGAGTACTGCTCGCACCTGTGGGCGGGGGCGCCAAAATACCAGCTAAGTCCATTTGACTCCGTCCAGAAACGCGCTATCCGAATCGTCAATGACCCAAGATCGAGCGATAGGTTAGAACCACTGAGCCTTCGCCGCGATGTCAGCTCTCTCTGTGTGTTCTACCGACTTTACTTTGGTGAGTGCTCCGCGGAGCTATACGGGATGATGCCGACATCACCCTTTCTTCGCTACACCACCCGCCGGAGACTGAAATTCCACCCTCATCATCTGGATTCGTGGCGTTCCTCCACAGTCCGTTTTTCACGTACGTTTTTGCCTCGTACATGCAAACTTTGGAACAGTCTTCCGGCTGATGTATTCCCGCAGGACTATGACATGGGGTTCTTCAAGAAGGGCATAAAAAAAGCTCTCCTTCATAGCCGGCAACGCACTGGCGACCCCCCTGGTGTTGCACGTGTCAGTAGGCGACGGTGACCACTTACCATCAGGTGGCCCGTCTGTCTGTTTGCTTGCTCTATTTATAAAAAAAAAAAAAAAATACGACAGGTTTTAAGGGTTGTAAGACACGAAGCTTCACACTCGTAACGCCGTACTATTAGTACCACTGCGCACTGCTACACTTATCTATCATTCCAATTTATATTTAACTGAGAACTTGTTGAAAAAGAAAAAACATTTCATTCCATTTAAAAATAAATTTAGCATAAATATATGTATGGCAAGTAGGTACAATCTTGTTGTTAAAATTTCAATTCAAGCATTGAACATTGAATTGGAGGTCAAGAACTTTTACGAATTGGGAAAATACCGAGATGTGACAACGACATAGCAGCAGTACCTATACACGACCAAACTTGCTTCTAACATTACAACATTAGATGCAAAATAATGACTTTAAACATATTGTAAAATGAGTTTTTCCAATTTGCAAACAAATTAACTTGAGAATTATAAAAAATTAAACCGACTTCAAAAAGTATGAAATAAAATTTATTACAAGGCTTACTATTTTTTGAGGTTGATGTCTTTTGTATCAAGTATTTCGTTACTGTTGTTAAATTTTGGCACCAACCTCACAAAATAGTAGGCCTAACGTGCCTGAACCTGAACGTGAACCATGCCCAGTAAGGGACCGTCTTCAATAACAATGCATTATTGATTTATTATTCTGTCGCAAGTACCTACATTTCGTTATCTTCAGCTAATTGTCGCATGATAGAAAAGTATTGTCTCGGCTCGATAGCAGACGATAGCCTCGACACTGTTCACTGTGAACTCATTCACAGCAACAACAATCTTTTATTTTGCGGTCATTTACTATTTATTACCTACTATAAATAAATATGTGTATATTATATACGCTTCACACTCCTACCACCACATTCGAATTCCCTGTCGTGGGTGCCATGGACACACACAAGACAACACACACTCACGAACTGATCATTCAATTCTCTGCTCCGTTGGGAATCGAACCCAGGACCGCGCAACGCACCTTAGTTACTGTGTCACAGAGGTCGTCAGTGGCCAATAATATTAATAGCATGTATTATTAGAGACACATTTAGTACGTTTTAATGAAGCCCGAAAGACCGGACCGGAAGACAGACGATTTAACTTGAAAGAGATCCATCGTTAGTGTTGTTAAATCTGAAACATTAATTATTAAAAGCTAAACCATTTTGAGTTTGTTATCGATGTGTTTTTTTTATTATGTACCTACCTATGCAAACTTTATGAGACAATATAATATCCATGCTAACGGATATATCTACATCTATTATTGATATCGAAAAAAATGTGTTCTCAACATCCTTTAAATTTGAATATTAACGATATTTTTATTATATTATTAATAAGCATTAGATTGCTATAAGACGTTCAAAGTTCAACGGTGGTTACAAGGTGTTTATTATCTAGTAACTGGGCAGGCAGGTATACGCAGACAACATGTTTAACTTTCCAGTATACATTGCTGCGTTACAGCAAAGATTTATTTAAAGATATATAATTTAGCGTCCCTTTATTTAAAAGTCCCTGTTCTTTTGACGGGGACTATGTTACAAGTCATAATTATGTTATGTCGTAATTTAAGAACCTGTACCTACTACCTACTAACATATTTCTCCTAAGTGACAGGGTATTTTTCATACTACGATGTTCCTTAAACGCTTTGGCCTCTTTTTATTTAACACAAAGTAATAAGCCCGTTATTAATTTTTCCCTAGTATTACCCCCTTTGATCATATTAGTGTTTGAGTTACAGAGAGTTGATTGAAATTATTTTTTATTTACCGTAATATTTTGTTTCAAAGTAAGAGCAGACTAAAGTATAAATATTTCTTTTAGGAAAGACTCCTTACCATTCATCAAAAATGGCTCGTCACCGATCATTACGAAGACTCCGATGCCCGAGAAGCTGCACAAGCCTATCAAAGGGAAGGCCTTCAAGCAGGTCCTGGCCTCCTTCATCGCGAACCTCGGGACTATTAACACGGGCATGGCCTTCGGTTTCTCCGCAACGGTCCTGCCGCAACTCAAACAGGCGGACTCGAGCATACATATCACTGAAAGCGAAGCTAGTTGGATTGGTAAGAGCCGCAATGTTTAACGTCCGACAACGTTCTCCTGGTCTACGATGGTACTGAGGGGCGATGGTATATTTTTTTTGGAATTGAGTAGAACACGGGCATGTTAAAGCTGATAAAAATCAGCCTGCAGCGACCATTAAACAGTGGTCATGTCGAACCTCCCGATGTTAATTATATGTCTGAAAACCTTATAAAACGATCAGATAAGTATGCTGGATATCTCATCAGTTTCTCAGTGAATAAATCGATTCAAAGTTAAAAACACTAGCTAGCGTTATACATAAAGCTTGATAAAATAAAAGCGTGTTAAAATGGGCAGTGACTTCTATTTCTATGTTGTTTTATCCATCTACATACTCGTACTTGTGAAGCATTTTCTGTATAATAAGTACATATTTGCTATTACAGCTAGTTTAAGCGCAGTGGGGACGCCCATCGGATGCATCGTCAGCGGTTACCTCATGGACTCCATAGGCAGAAGACGAACACTCATCGTCACCGAAGTTCCCCTCATCGTGGGCTGGCTACTGATCGCAACTGCACAGAATGTTATCATGATTTATATAGGTAAATATTTATCAGTTTTTATAAATTGAACGTTGAAGGAAAACATCTTGAGGAAACTTACAGACATAAAAGTTCTCCACAATTTGCTCAAAGGCATGTATGAAAAGTCGACTTAGAGACTTAGTAAGACGACTAAAGCCTTCATCCTTCTTATTGTGAGACACGACCCTCCAGTGGGTCACTAATGAGTTGCAGAAGAAACGAATATAAGCGGTACAAATTGTATGTTCCTATATCCACGAATTCATGCCAGAGCGTGAGCCTACATTCACACCAGTTTTTCTTATTTCTATATCGTTCTATTTCATGCCCATAATTAGACTGGTGTCGCTACGGAAAAACGTTAGCTGGTAGTTTAAACTCCATATAAAAAATCTAAGTAATAAAAAAATCTTATATCTGCGCGTGTTGTAGGTAGTATACGTGTTCTACGAGACGAAAATAAGTTACCAGGTAGATACTCTACACTCTAATAAATTTAATGTGTTTCCAGGCAGGTTGCTAGTAGGCTTCGGGTCAGGGATGGTGGGCGCCCCGGCCCGGGTGTACACCTGCGAGGTGTCGCAACCCCATCTGCGAGGGATGCTCGGCGCGCTGGCCTCCGTTGGCGTCTCCACCGGTGTTTTAATACAGGTCATTATTACAGGTTTGACGTACCGGTTTGACTGGTTTGAATTTAACAAAAAAGTTATTGGACCCTGTATTCTTCTGATTGCGAGAGGAGATCCGATGCAGTCACTAATTTACTGATTTACTTACTGCAGACAGTAATTGGGATGTGGACTCAAAGACAATTGAGATACTCTATTGTTTTAACTGTCAAAAACGAAAATTGACGTAATAATCCGAGTTAAAACCATATAAGTTACCGTTACGTTCACTTCATTGACACGCCCACATAGTCGGTTCACCGCTGTGAAAATATTTTCCATGCATGCACCCGACCTTGGGGTGATAGCACTACTATATAAGTCTACTAATACTAAGTCCATTAAGTCTTATTGTATGTGCACTAGGAATTACTAAACCTTGTGTAACACTACAGTTACACTCATGTTTACTTTATAATGAGTTTCTTAGTGTTCATTGCGTAATTTGCAAGACAGACTTTAGAAGAATCCCGACAAAGAATGATTTTCTGGGCCCTTATTTCTTGTCACAGGTCTATCAGGCGCTGAAAACTTGTCACATTAACAGCATTTTGACGTAATCAACAAAAAATACGGCGTGCAACAAAATATTTCGTACCGCAATAAAATATAAATTCATTAATATTTTGATAGATTGCATAAATATTGGCAGCCTTGGACGTCACCGATTGAGTTACTTAATTACTTATGAACCTCACAAATCAATATTCCTTATTATCCTCCCTTTCTAATTAAATTAATAAAAATAAGTGTGATACCAAATAGTATCCATTTTTTATGATATTATTTGGTCCTGTGTAAAGTAAATTTAAAAATATGAAAATGAAAAAATATGAATATAAAAATAATAATAACAAATATTATACTCCTCAACTCCGCATTTAACAAAGAAGTCTGTCGATAAACCGCTAATTTATTCTCAAAATATTAGCATCTGTACACTTGCGATTCGCTCGTTCGCAAATTTGCACAATATCGATATTAGATCACGCGCTGTGTGCTAATTAATTGTTATGTAAATGGACCTAACTGAGTGGTCATGCCTCTCAAATACCATGACGTGTTGTGACTACTTGTGACGTAGGGCGGTGTGTCCGACTGGACGCTTTTCCGTGGCGTGATGTAAACGAATCAATTAGTGGATTTCACGACTTGTAATCTCTTTTTGAAACGATTTCATTAGCTTTACATAATACTAGCTACGTAATTTGTTCGCATCTATATATCTTTCAGAATATTATGCTATTTTTTAGGCTTCTTGGAAATGAGCTCTACTTTTATACTGCATTTGGCAAATTAAGTCTCACTTAATAATTACAACTATGCAGGGTAATTTAACTCACATTGTACCTAAATCAAAATTCAATTGAAAAAATGATAGAAATCTGTCATTGCTGCTAACAATGGAAATTTACCAACGTTTTCGACGTTTAGAATAAAATTAGAATAGTTTTGAATAATTCATATCGAGTAGGTATATTCATATTGTAAAAGAAGCTAAATGGTGGGACAACGAATCATGTGTGGCAGTTTTTTTCTGAATATTAAAAACTGTGTTTGCATATTTTTGTTTAGATGCAAAACGATAATCCCATTAATTTGACCTACCTGTGAACGTGTGTAGATTTTTTCTCATACGAATTTATTATGTTTTTAAAAATAAATAATTTAGGAATGCATGTTCCTAAAATACCTATAAAGTTTAAATAAAGTTTAAAACAATGCTATAGCAACGACAAACGTATCTGCAACTTATCAACTGCAAGTGATCCACAGCAGGGTAGTGCCATGTGGTGTCTCCTCTCACAAAGAGAAGGATGTATAATTGTAGATACACCACCACGCTGGACAATCGCGGGTTGGTTGAACAACAACGTTGTTATAACCAGGTTTTTTGTACTCCAGCTTCTATAGAATTGTTAATGTCATTTTTGCAAGCTGATTGGTTTAAAAACATGACATTGTCCTTAAAATAAATTAGTTCAAAATTATTCCGCAACATGCGCGCGAGGTGTGCAAAAATTCCGATACTTAAAGATTCCTACCTATTCTAAAAGCATTTTGTTCCTTAGTGATAAAAATAGCTAAATTCGGTAAATTAGAAAACAAGACCTTGAACAGACCGAGGCATCGCACACTCACGTCGAGTTATTTACCGAACTTGATATACGATAATTGAGAGGCAAACGTGTTTGTGTAGTACGTAAAATTAGAACTGTCGCGGAGCACACAATAACAAAGTTAGCGACTAGATGTTATTAGATAACCAAACTGCATGTACCTACCCTAAGGAAAATACGTGATTGCACTAAATAACCTCGTGATGGTATGGTGCTGTGTTGATTGGGGACGTTGTTTATAAGTTTTCCTATTACGAGTAGGTATATATTACTTGCAATGATGCGGACTTCCACTTAGGCGCATCTATTTATTACATGAGGTGATATTTTGACTTGACTTGATTTTGAGGCGATTTTTTGACTCTCTCTTCTCCTACCCCGTGTCCTAAGTGCCGCTCGCAAAAGTTGGTCGTACGAGAACGTCATTGCGTATATTTGTTGCATGTCGGTGCATAGGTATTTCAATTAGGACAGTTTCATACTGAGCTCTGTATTTAAATATGTCATGTTGGTTGGTCGGTCTGTTTTATCGACAATTAGGACAAGGCCTTAATGACATGTCGCGAGATTTCCGACTGCCTGCCCCATCCTTCAATTAATTTTTTTTTTATTGATAAGAGTTTTTGAAAAACTTTGGCGGCATTTGTTCATAGCAGACGTGTCTTTTTACGTATGTTCGTAATTTTACACAATTTATTGCAAAAAAAATTACAAGATATCTGTCTAAACCCTCGTGAGATTGGATTAGGTTAAGCTTTAGCCCTACCCCCTTTAAAAGTCACGTTATTAATCATAGAAAACAGAATATGTTATTAACGGACGCCCCCTTACTTTACGGCCCTTTAACCTTCCGAATCTCCTTCTTCGCAACCGCCGAAACTCCTACAATATTTTGTTTCGGCTTTCTGGGATCTCGTTAATCTATTATTACTTTTGAAAAATAATAATAATCGTCACTCTTTAAATCCTCGATAAAGATAATCTGAATATTATCGTACACCTTTCTTTGGAAACAAAGAGGCAAGATTACTGTTGTTACGTTGTTGTTACGCTATCAAACGTGATAAGAGATCAACAGTAAACACTTCAACAGCGCTTTGTTAACAGCACAAGGGAAAATTCGTCCCAATTTGACGCAAATAAGATAAAGCCATATGCAGATGGCTTCAAATTTTGTTAAATAAGATCTTAATGGGAACCTTATAATCCTGTTTTAGGGTTTACATACAAGACACAGACAATTGGACACGAACGAATAAAGCCATACAATAACATACAAATATGTAAATAAGTATAGAAATACCCAATACAAAATTCATAACAATTCAAACTTCTGCTGCATTACCTAACAATTATTCTTAGAATGCAACTGTGCACTCTTTTTGATCTTACTCGAGAATTCTTGGTTCGACTCCCAGTAGCAGTAATTGGTCCTGCAGAAAAACGCCGAAGGAAAACATCGTGAGAAAGCCAAAGCTTTTGCCTCAGAGTTCACAATAATGATCTCGAAGGCAAGTGAAGTCCACCAACCTGGTGGGACTTATTATGACACTCCTGTCATAATAAGTCTCTCCGGGTCTCCACCCGACCCTGCATTGGTCACTAATGGGTTACAGACAAGAAAAAGTAATGATTGTAATGAAATATCTTTTCCAGTATATAATTGGCAGTGCAACATCATGGAACATTCTAGCGGGCGTGAGCGCGATTGTGCCAATTATATCCCTTCTGGGAATGATCATAGTACCGGAGACTCCCAACTATCTCCTCACCCAAGACAAGCGGGAGAGAGCAGAGAGCTCCCTGGCCAAACTACGAGGATCCACGTATAATATCGAAGAGGAGATACAGAAGATGATAGCGTTTAAGGAGAAGAATCATGTGGAGCCGTAAGTATATTTTTTCCTCTCTCAAACTTTGTAAAGAAAGAACATATTGGTCAGCATCATTGTAACTTAACGTCCAATATGGAAGTTACTCTGAAAAGAGCTCTGGAAGATAATCTGGATGATAAGATACAATATTGTTTTCTACTTTTGTACGTAAAGCAATTTATAGTGAACCTTATTAACTTTTAAACGAGCAGTAAATTTGTTATTAACGATTACCAGGAAAATATATTACGAAATATTTTGAGAAAGCTATTTAAAAACACATTGAACAATTTTCCTAAAGGTCATAAAGCAAAGACTTTATTATTTGTTTACATACTGCTGTGAATTGTTTGAATATTCACAACACGTTTATCTGCAGTGATTCTAAAAAATTTAACGGTGTCGAAGCGTGGAGTTATTTGCTAAGTGATTGTTATTTTGGTAATCAAACAAACAAAATACACAAGATAAAGTGATGAGAGAATTCAACAAAAGCAGAATGGCATTTGCTTTACTATACACTATATTACTATACTTTACTCAAGTGTTTAACACTTTAGCCCTGGTTTAACTTTATTTGAGATGCAAATATTTATCCAACGGTATACAATTAATTAAAGTAACCGTGGTGTCTCGTACGCTTTGTTCTTAGCATTAAAACTATTATAAATCACTACTATACATTAAAGAGATGTTTGTACCTACGTATATTTATTTTGAAATTTATACCTTGTTGATGCATTATGAAGCGTGAAATGGTCATTCTGGAATGCTCCTGCAATGGCGTAGTTCCAAAAGGGATGCAATAAATACGCCTTAAATTTGAACACGATTATGGAGACCTGTCAAATAAATCTTAGATTACCACTCAACACATCGCATATTTCGCAGTTTTGGTATTGCTAGAAATCCTATTTCTATGCAAGATGCTAGCTTCCGCCTCCTCTAATTTAATTGGCACACAATCTGCTTGAAAATTCAATAATATCGCCAATGAGATATGTTCGTTAATTAAATATAGATAAATATTATTAATTTACACCTTACAGGCACTGATGCACTTGATGCAACCAGATGTGTCTGATGAGTTTTTCTTTAAATATTTCACAATTCCTTTCTAGACAATATGTAGGAAGTAGTCTACTAGTGCCAAAACTGACTTTATTTCTAATAGCTTTTACTACTGAAGAATTGTGACGTCTCCAAAAATGTAGGTGTTGTGTTTCGGTTGGGGAGATGTGTTTGCCGCGCAACCAATTTGAAGAGACCATCACAACCTCGTACGATTCGGTCCTATCTGAGGTTGGATGTAGTCTTGCCATCTCTCTCATGTAGTCTTATTATTATCCTACTCTCTCACTATCTCCTACAGTTTTTCTGTTTTCTCTATACTTTTTCCCACGATGGAACTACAGAACTCATCGTGACATTTGTCCAACAAAGCATGTAATCTTATCTTACATTATACCTTCTTGCCATCTCCTACAGTTTTTCTCTTTTCTTTATACTATTTCTCACCGTTTATACATATAACTACAAAATTTATTGTCACACCGTGTATTTGTGTTGTACATTTCCAACTAAGCCTTTCTACGTCTACTTCCAGATTAAAAAACCCCAAGGAGGTTATTAAAGCCCTACTCTCGCCGTCTTCTTTGAAGCCGTTCACGATCCTGGCTATCTACTTTTTCATCTACCAGTGGTGTGGAGTCAACACTATCACGTTCTACGCCGTTGAAGTGTTTGAGGTAATGTTCTCATATTTCGTGCAACCTACCTACAACTTTCTCTCTTCTAGCATTAATTCCTTACCTAGATGGTTGTCTGGACGTGATCGCTCGTAGCGATGAGACCACCAATTGCGTTTTATCCTCTTAAGTCCATGTTTTATTGTCAATTGATCTTGTATGTATGTGCATAATCAAGAGTATTGTATAGAGTTCTTTACAAAATCAGTTCTTTTTATATAGGCATTAAAGCTACGTGGTTCAAGTATTGCAAGCGATAGGATCTTATTAATTACAGGCCTCAGGAGCGTCCCTAGACAAGTATTGGCTGACGATCTCAATGGGTATCCTGCGCTTGATCTTCACAGTAGTCGGATGTATTTTGTGCAGGAAATGTGGAAGACGACCTCTCACTTTTGTATCAGGTGAGTGAGTAACTATAACCTCGTGCCCCGTTCAAAACGCACGTCGTACGCAAAAGTTGCTCGCACGGCATCGTCATTGCATACATTTTGTTGCATGTCAGTGTCAAGTTCAATAGGCATGATGACTAATTTTCAAAAACTCTTCTATGATATTCAGAAGTTTCTATTATGTCTAAAATATATCATATTTTTGTAGAAAATTAAGGTTTTTGTGTAATAAAAGTACATTTAAATTTTAAGTTTCAAATTCATTCCAAAACGCTCGCCCGTGTCATGGCGTCTGTCATTGCGCCACGGCTCAGTAAAAAATGCCAGATCGCGTATAATATGCTTACGAAAAAAATGACGTTAACTAAGACGTGACGTAATTTGACGTAATTCGATCTGATGGGTGTTTTAGCTATCATGGCGGATTGTTGTATTTTGTAGATTTATTTTAACAAATAAATAATTAATCTCGACATTAATAAGAGAATAAATACATGTTTCAAAATCTTTGAATCCTATTTCATTAGATCAGATAAATATTTTGGCGATACTTGATTACTGTCATCATGCCTATTATGATAGCTCAATACAGAGGCCTGTATTTAAATTTTGTCGTGTTGGTTGCTCGGTCTGTTATGTCAATCATGTAATACAATGAGGCCTTGGGAAGAAAAACATCGTGACGGACTAAAGCCTTTAATGGGCTACAGCAAGATAGTAGCCAGGTCAAGATAGATATTCACCCTTAAATTCCAAATTGCAATTTGATACTGAATAAATTGTAATTTTTTATTTGATTTCTATGTGTGAATTAATAAAAAATGTGTGATAATTATTTTCTTGTTTTTTTTCTAAACTTAAAATGTTAAACTTAAAAGGATTTTGAAATTTATCGCCATATTGTCATCATTAATTCTAATAAGGTCACAGCACTATCACATTCCTGGGCTCTGCATTCAACAACTCGCGCGCTATCTGTAGTTTTATAATGAAATTTGTAAACAAATATATCACATAATTATCTACAAAAATAGTCCCTACACTTTTTTCCTCAAGTCTACCAATTCCTGAGAAGCAGCGTTTCTAAAATTATTACAGGTTACGCTATATGGCGGCACCGCTATCCTAGGAAAACAGAACCTTAGTGACTTAGAGTGAGTTAGAAACTCAAATGCAGATCATTTCAAAAGGAAAATTTCTTACATTTTCCAGCTGTCGGCTGCGGCACAACGATGATAGTGCTATCAGTGTACATGTACTACGTGCAATGGTGGAAGGAGAACAACATGACGCCAGTCTACTCCTGGATCCCGGTGGCCAGCATCTTCCTGTTCATGATCTCCTGCACGCTCGGCTACCTCATCGTGCCGTGGGTCATGATAGGAGAGGTGTATCCCACGCAGGTAAGTAATTATAACAGTTTCCACTAACATACTGTTACGAGTATCTGATGTCAACACAGAATACAACACAGGAAAGGTCCAGTCTTCAATAAAGGTGAACACAGCCACCTGAAATCAGATGATTTATGCTATAAGCGGTGATAGCCCAGTGGCTTAGAATTCGACCTCGAATCGAGGGGTCCGGGTTCGAATCCCAGTGGCACGCACCAACGGCTTTGTAAAAAGAGTTATGTGCGCTTTATAAAAAATTAAATATCACCTGCTGTTACGGTGAAGGAATACATCGTGAGGAAAACTGCATGCCTGAGAGTTCAGAAAAAAAAAAGTTCTCAAAGGCATGTGAAGTCCACCGACCCGCACTAGGCCAGCGTGGTGGACTAAGGCCTACATCCTTCTCATTGTGAGAGGAGACCCGACCCTGTAGTGGGTCATTAATGGGTTACTGACATGCTATAATGTTATCCTTAGAAAAAGGTTGGGGATAGGTGGCTTCACTCACAGGTCAGGTAGGGTTGCCAGGTAGGGCATGCTCACCTTGTCCACAACGGTGAATCCGTGATTGGCACAGAATGTCATCCAACAACAATAACAACTGAAACAACAACAACTACTAAGTACTATTGTCCTACTCAAATACAGCATCTGCGGCAACAATACCTCCCCAGCCGAAACGAACAAGATATTAAGAAGATTATGATTTACGATGGGTTAGATTAGAAGCTAAAAGCTTAGAAGTGGTAAGGTTACCTCCCCCGGCGAGCTACCACCTAAAATAGCGGCCAATATCTGCTGCTTTCGTTGCCATTCGTTCGATCGGTTGTTATAAAACCTTCACACTGTGCGGCTACTTGTCACTTAAACCGCCAATTTTTTCGTAGGTTTCTTCTTATAAATGGCAACACTTTTCCAGGTGCGTGGCATCATCGGTGGCATAACAACCTGTGCGGCTCACCTCTCAGTGTTTTCCGTCGTGAAGACTTTTCCGTACCTCAAGTACGCCCTGAACGACTACGGCGCCTTCGCTCTGTACGGGTCCATGTCCATTGCTGGTGAGTACTGCATTATGTATCGTCTTTAAGTCTTTATTATCTTCGGTGTGTGTAGAAAATTTTTGATATATTATTAAGGTTTTGATAAGGATTTTATAGAAACTATTGGTCGAAAGCAGCGGTGATAGCCCAGTGGCTTAGAATTTGACCTCGAATCGATAGGTCTGGGTTCGAATCCCAGTGGCAAGCACCAATGACTTTGTAATAAAAGTTATGTGCGATTTACGAAATTAAATATCACCTGCTGTTACGGTGAAGGAAAACATCGTGAGGAAACCTGCATGCCTGAGAGTTCACAAAAAAAATGTTCTCAAAGTCATGTGAAGTCAACCAACACGCAGTAGGCCAGCGTGGTGGACTAAGGCCTACATCCCTCTCATTGTGAGAGGAGACCCGACCCTGTAGTGGGTCATTAATGGGTACTGACATGACATTGCTCGAAAAATTCAAATCTAGCTATGCTCGTATTACTCGTACTCGTTACTAGTGTAATACGAGTACAGGCAGTACGAGTGTAGTGAAACTTATCCTGACTTTACTTGACCTTGAGGCTAGTGGCAATTCATGCATACTTTCTACAAGCTCCAGTCGTTAAACTTCACCGGATAGCACTTATGGCTTAAAATCACCATACACCTCGTTTTTGCACTAATTCGTATTGAAAAAAACCCTTCTAGAGAGTTCTTTTAACTTAAGCTTCTTAAGACTTTTTTTAGACAAAAAACCAATTGCAAGCACTCTACTAGCAATTTATCGCCAAAGGCCTGAGTCATTACACCTTCACTTCCATTTAACGAATGTTTAATTCTTGTTTCAGGCTTGGCATTTTTCTACTTATTCCTCCCAGAGACAAAGGGCAGGACTCTACAAGAAATAGAAGATTACTTTTGCGGTAGAACGAAGAGTCTCAAGAAAGTAAATTCGCAAGCTGAAAACGCGTGAAGGAATTAATTGTTGTTATTTATGAATAATTGTTGTAGCGGTAAAAAAGTAATTGTTGTTATGTGATATTGCAATGGGAACAATGTTGATATTAAATTTAGTTAGGATGATTATGTAAGCTTTGAAATGTTATTTTAGTTTTAATGACGATTAATTGATGAGTTGAAACTTTCTCGCTTTATTGTTGTGCAAACAAATAATTTTAATTGTTGTTGACGTATTGTTTTAGAATAACAATAACTTCAAAAGAATTGCTGAGATTGGGATGTTTGCTTTTATGAAGTTGTTTACAAAACTAAATTTTTGGCATTTTTGGAAACAGTTCTTCACTTCACTTCACAAGTTTACATAAATAATGTCATAATTATGACTAGCTTCTCGCAAATAGTTTACGTGTACTTTGGCTGTAAAATGTTTGTAAAATATTGATGTTATTTCAAATGAGTAAGTAACAATCATCATAAAATTAGAAAAATATTGATGCGTTGCATTTTGCGATGCTGTATATTTTGAAAAAGTATTATTTTTATATGTATTTTAATAAAATTTTATAGATATTTTGTAGATAAATAGATTGTGTAACAAAATGTTATGGATAGTGCCATTACTAATGAAGAAACATATTAAAGAAATTATTTATTTTTCTGTAGGAGATAATAATGTATTTGTATATAATAAAAAATAAAAGCTTTTAGTAAGGCTTTTAACAATATTGATGAGTTATCTATTAAAAAGACGTTTTATTGTTAATATTTCAATTGTATAAATTAGGTACCATGATTTTCTTATGAGAGATCAATGCATTTTGTTTGAATGATGGACGAAATGAATATTTTGAAAGATAAACTTAATTTAAACATAAAAGTTGAATAAACTATTGAGTTCAAGTAATTGTGGTTTTATTTAGCCAAGATCAATAAGTATCTTTAAATTTTCATCATAAAATGAAACAAAACTAATTTCGGCTCAAGATAAAATGAAAAGAATTTCGGTTCAAGATGAATTGAAATTTTACATTTCAAAAATGGGTTAGTTGATTCCAGAAAATTTTAATCCATTCCTAATTAGGTACATACCCGTTTTTTTCAAATGACGATGAAAACAACCTGAAATTAAATTCAACGCATAGGCCGTCTTAGAAATCAATAGGAAATATTGAAACAATAACTCTTATCAGGATTTTTTTTGTTGATGTGTTTTTAGCAAACAATTCAAGCGTTCAAACGTTAGTTCATTAAAACATGCGAGTTCTGTGGCTGTGCATTCTCCTCGTAGCTGCGTTTTGTATAGTGAGAGCCGATATTACAAGAATATTTAAGGGAAAAGGTATGTGCTATATACTTAACTTGAAATAAGATAATTTTGCATTTAAAGAAAATACCTTAAAGCAGACAATCTATGTTAGATTTAGTCTACGAAAGTCATTTATTGTTTAATTCGAATTGATTCAATTCGTTTATTTACAGAAAAGATCTTATAATATACTCGTAGGTTACAATTATTTTCGTAAGTTTTCGTTTTCGTAGCGTTAGTTCTTCGTTATGGTAGTACCTTTTGACAGGGAAGGGGGGATCTTCTAGAAGATATCCTACGCCTTGGAAAGACATGGATTATACAGAATTTCTGCCTAAAACTGCCTAAAGTCTCATCTGTGGTCTTTCAGAACCTTTAGGTAGGCTCAGGGATGTTCAAAGAACTGGAACAGTGAACTATAGGAACGCTCTAATTTCTGTAGCTTCGCTAAAGGTCGTAGAGTATACCAATGGTAAAATCCCTTTTGCTTTTAGATAAACAAGTGATAAAACATCCCGACGGAGTAGAGTTTAAGGGAATTTCCCGAGGAACCCTCCTCCACATCCTGGTGGCCTATGAACAAAATCTTTTCTCGCGGCTAACTGGGAGGAAAGTGAAGCCAGTATTCGCTGCTGAATTCCATAACAATAAATATACGAACCCTTTTATATACCCAAAGGTTTTGCGGCGTCAACGTTGAATGAAGATATGAAGGTAAAGGTCCTACCACAAATAATAGCCTTCTTTGTAAACCTTCAAGGGTGACACGTTCATCTTTGATATGGCCACACCAACATCTGTCTTCTATAATGTTGTCAATGTCAATTTTTTGCAAGCCCATTGGCTCAAAAACAACATTGTCATTTTTTGAGCAGTTGCCACTAAATTAATTACACTAAATTTTCAATATTTCACTAAAGAAGTCACAAAGCATATTCATAAAAATCACAAATTAATTATCATAGTAACCTATCAATTATATAACAAATATCTCTTGTCATGTTGTCATTGTCATGCATTACACCTTTGGTAGCCCTGGCATAATTGTGCTAATATGAGAGGTGCTCTTAGCCCATTCCATGTATGCTGTGCTTTATTGATGCTTCTGAGGCAATGGGTTAAAAATGCAGCCTGGATCATCGACGACCTATCCCGACCCTGGGTTTTGGACGAAAACCTCCCTAATCCAGCTAGGGTATGGCATATGGGTCAATCTCTCCATGGTGGTAGTAGGACTAACTTTTGGATTTTCTGCAGTCGCTTTGCCGCAATTGACGAAATCTAATATCAATATTTCTTTATCAGAACAATCTTGGATAAGTAAGTATTCAGATTTGAGTTTCTAGCTATAGATGTGTAAGTGCTACTGTTAGTTATTGTTAATTTTCAATCTTTCAGCTAGTGTTCTAACTCTTTCGGCTCCTTTTGGATGTGTTATCAATGGATACCTGATGGACAGATATGGACGACGGATGATGTTGATCTTAAGTCATTTGCCAGTTATTGTCGGTTGGTTCTACACGGGCACGGCATCTTCTTCGCGGGATTTAATTATAGGTGAGAATAATTAACACCTATTTTTAAGATTTTTTTTATTATCAGGAAACATGGTATAATAATAAGTAGGTAATAATAAGTAGGACCAATGAAGGAAATGGATGGTACTTAAGAAAAGTTTTAAATACATTTTTCAGGTAGAGTCATCACTGGTTTTGGAATAGGAATGGTTGCTACCGTTCCGCGGCCGTACGTCACAGAAATATCTCTGCCAAATATGCGAGGCGTGATTGGATCCTTTCCAAATTTGGCCATGTCCATAGGGCTAACTGTTCAGGTTACTTTTGAAAACGTACATTTATTTATTTCTAAAAGGCACACTTACACACTTGTCATAGTCCCGTGGAAAATCGTCAGGCGGAAGATTGTTCCATACCTTATAGGCACCTACTACTAAAATATTTCGCTCAAAGAAGAAAATATAACCAATGTTTACCAAAAAAATAAAATATCAGAAATAAAATTTGTTTCCAGGCTGGATTGGGGTCAAGGTATAAATGGAACACGCTCTGTTACATAAGCACCGTTTATTCTATAGTTCTAATGGTTTTCAACTATTTTCTCCCCGAAACGCCATACTATTTGCTGATGACTAGTACAATTGAAAGCGCAGAAGCATCTCTTCGGAAATTCCGATCATCGAAGCATAATATAGACGCTGAGATGGATGAACTGTTAGATTTTAAAATGGACAATAATATTCATGGGTAAGATTTTCTATTGTAAGTATTGGATTTGTAGACTAAGAAGAAATCAGATCAGTCATTCCTACACTGTCACGCAGAGAAAAACGCAAGAGTATAGCTCTCCCGTTGCCCTCTGAGCTTGTGGATTGGGCTCACAGTGAAGCATCACGTTTCGGTGCCATAGGTCAACACTAGCAACACACATTGCTTGAAATCATTCGACTTCTGGCACATTGGACGTCAAGACGTGTCGTAGCTTCCTGAAACGCTGCTCAACCTGCTTTTGGGAGGTCAAAAGTATCGGAAAACATTAAGACATCGGTAATAGATAATGTAACAATTGCTGCTATAATACTTATAGCGTGCGTTAAAAATGCATCAATATCTTTTGATATTGCCTTGAGATCTTTTGATCTTTTCTTATTTCCCATTGTTTTATTAATACTCGTATGCCCCTAATTTTAATTATTATTTAGATTAATATAATCACTATTGTTTTAAGATTAACATGGAAGGAGAAAATTCTTGCTATGTTCATGCGCTCGGCGTGTAAGCCGTTTATGATAGTTATGACTTACGTTGCCATCACTCAGTTATCGGGAGTGTCTATAGTGACGATGTGGACAGTAGACATTTTGGCGGTAACTGGATTTCTGCTACTATAATTGAATAAGTTAGCAATACCGTTTTATACACATGTAACATTCTTAGTCGCTTAGAATCCTCCTTAGTCCCTTAGCTTTTAGAAAATATGTGATGGAAGTGTTACATGCAGCGAGAAGACACATGCTCCGATTTCTTTTTTATTTAACATTAATATTTTCCGCTTCACCGTAATCACACCTTTATTACTTGCCGTAAAATGCAGCAATACGTAGTCTGTTGCCTACATGATGGCAATTTTGTCGTCAAAATTTAGTCGTTAAATAATATTTTGTGTTTCTCTTATTAATATTTTTCAGAATTCAAAATCTAGCGTAGATCCGCATACCGGTAATTTTCTGCTTGGGATAGCACGGTTCTTTTCTGGCATTGCTACATCGATTCTTTTATTTAGAGTAGGAAGGAAGCCATTAGCTGTTATTTCAGGTAGTTTTATTTGTTACTAAAAATTTTCGTAGCTTTAATTTTAATCCTTTTCATTCTTTACAATAATATATATTCTAAAAAGAATTGTTACTTCATTAAATATATTATCTTGTAAAATATTGCAAATTATAATAGTAACAAAATAATAACTGAATTTTCTTAAGGCCTCGGTGTGGGCGTAATTTGCCTTATTCTGGGCCCATACATATTGTATAGAGAAGAACGGACTGTACTACCGCAAATTTGCTACATAATTTACATTTTCTTCGCCACTTTAGGCCATTATAACCTGCCAGTGCTTATTATGTATGAGTTGTATCCTCTTCAGGTAAGGTTTACTTATTTTTAAAAATAAAGTAATATGATTATATTGGCGGTAATAGTCTTTAAAATATTTGAGAACTTAATGATTATTTGAAAACACAAAAAGTTTATAATTAATTTTATGCCTTTTATTATTTGTATAGTAATCTAAATCTATTTTCCAATAGATACGTGGCATTCTTGGTGGAATCTCAACGTCGTTGATCAACTTCTCGATATTTGGCACGAATAAGATCTATCCATTTTTGACCGAGTTTATTGGATTTGCTTATACCATCTTGTCCTTTGGGATTTTTTCACTTTTAGGTATTTATTCCAAGAAGTGTTTTTACTATATTGTTCGTACGTTTATAACAATCATGCGTCAAGTTTCAATTCCTTATCAAATTGTTTAGGAGAATTCTCCAGTCTGTATTGCATTAGTGACCCACTGCAGGCCGGGTTTCTTCTCACAGTGAAAAGGCCTTATCACAGCCTAATGTGAGTTGGTGGATTTCACATGCCCGAGATAACATTATGTAGAACTTTCAGACTCGCAGGTTTCTTCGCAATGCTTTCCTTTACAGTGACCGCATATAGCATTTTATTTCATAAAGCGCACGTAACTTTAGTAAAAAGTTAAAGCCTGCCACTGGGATTTTAACCTGAAATCTATAGACGACTTATTTCTTAACCACTATCATCGCTGTTCAAGTAATATTGAAATTTCTACGTTTATACTTCCCAATTTTGTTTCTAGGTACCGTGTTCCTGTACTTTTTTCTCCCGGAAACAAAAGACTTGACTCTTCAAGAGATTGAAGAGTACTATAACGAACGGCGATCAACTTTGGCGTCACAAAGAAAAATCATGTCAATGCATGCTTTATCTAAGCAAATGTCAAGTAAAAGCAGTAAATCACTGATAAGAGTCACAGATAGACATAAAAAAGAAAGAATCGATATAAGTAAAAGAACGAGTAATAAACATAAAAGAATGAGTGCTACCAAGAATAAGCCCACTGACTGATAGCTAAAAAAAAATATTCTATAAAAAGATACTCAACATAATACGAAAAAATACTAAAAGAAGATAGAATGTTAGATGTTGATAATTTTTATAAATAAGATGTTATAATACGAAAGGTACCTATAGTTACATACTAGTAGGTAGTGACGGCAATTTTGAAGGGCTGTTGTGGTGGTAACTAATTACGTAAGGTCATTGTTGTTCCATAAGTCGTAGTTTTAATCTGGATGTTTAATTTATAAATATAATTACATAATAGAAATATTGCTTGTGTTGATATCTTAAAAGGACCATGAATAGGCACAAGAAATAACCTCGCTTTAGAGCGTCCCAGGACTGTTTGCTTCAACTAATGTAGAATATAATTGTACGAAACATGTGGCCTGCCTATTTCTAAAGTAGCTTGTTAGGCGTTAGAGAGCCGTGAAGCGGTGATAGCTCAGTGGCTTAGAATTCGACCTCGAATCGAGGGGTCCGGGTTCGAATCCCAGTGGCATGCACCAATGACTTTGTAAAAAAGTTATGTGCGCTTTATAAAATTAAATATCACCTGCTGTTACGGTGAAGGGAAACATCGTGATGAAAACCTGCATACCTGAGAGTTCACAAAAAATATTCTCATAGTGTAAGTCCACCAACCCGCAGTAGGCCAGCGTGGTCGTTAGATCTATGTCATTGACTTTGCTGCTCCTCTTGTGAGCAAAAGATATGAAGGTGATGGAGGGTGTGACATACAATCACATAGGAGAAAAAAAATCTTTAAAGGAATACCAATACACACTTTTTAAGAAGTTTATTATATACATACACGAACAAGGGGCTCCAAATCAAATAAAGTTACACATTAGCAATAGCTTTGACGACGTTCTCCATAACATCGATTCCTTTCTTGTAAGCGTGAGCGTGTATCCTTTCGTCGTGTGCGTGTAGCAACGCCGGCGTGTTCAGTATGGGACTGAACCCGAACATTGGCACGCCTTGGCGACGAGCATACCGCGCGTCGGTGGCGCCTGGACATATCACACTAGATACCTCCAATCCCCTAGAAGAAAATGCATATTTTGAAGTGAAAACTTTTTATGGGTGGGTAAACCGCTTTGTAACGTAACGCGTTACGGCGCCACTCTGTCTGGTAACTATGGAAACTGTCAAAAGGAAACATTCATAAACAAAGTGCTTCTAATTAGATGAAACTATGGAATATTATAGAAAGTAATACTAAAAATTACAAACGAAAGTAATACTTATTAGTATACCCACTACGTATTACCACAATATTACTTACGTTTCTTTTACGGCTCGTTTTAAAGCTTCCCAATACGGAACGCTACCGTCGATCTTAGTGCTGCCAATCTCAGGATTCTTCTCCACATACTCAAAGGTTACACCATCTCCGGCTTCCTTGCACCATTTTTGTATCTAAAAATTAAAAATATTCAGTTTTTTCTGGGTCATTGCTTTAGGTCTCAACATTTAGTTAGTGGGATGGCGCGAGGACCCAAATTGAGTCTTGTCCTCCAATAATAAAAGCCTCCACTTTAGCTTGTTCTGCGCCATCTCCCGCCAGTCGTCCACCCCGAGTTCGCGCAGATCTCTCTCCACCTGGTCCTTCCACCATGGCCGAGCCAGCGAAGTCTGTGTGCTTTGATCTCGCCGATGATATTTGGCTCAGCCACTAAGGTCTTCCAATTCTTTAGTCAATTAAAAAAACTTCATGTTACGAAACCGGTCTCAACATTTACCATCTTTTATATTTTTAATACGGCTTTTCGTATAATTTCGTAGGAACAAGACTTGATTTCGTTACCCCTATATCAGAAAAAGAGAAAAACTTTTCTACTATGCTGAGGATTGAATTCAGACATCGATTGTGACCAATACCATTGCCATTACCATTGCCACAAAATTTATGAATGAGAATAGATAATTTTAACACTGACCATGTTTTCAAACTGATTGTGGTCCACGTGAGGTGATATTCTTATATCAAGTGTGGCTGTTAAACTTTCAGGCAGGACGTTGACCTGGACTCCACCCTGAAAAGAATCCATCATGTCGTCATCTTTACTTATTCTAATATCAGTTTTGGCTATTAAGATGTTTTGAAATATTTGAAAATCCTTCCGTCCTTTCAGCCCTTCGTAGTCCACTTGTGGACATGGGCCACCCCTAATCGACGCCACCCCGCCCGATTTTAGGCCTTTTGAATACAAGAGTCTTCTTCGGCTCATCAGTCTACTTGGTCAGACTGCTTGTACTCCGTTTCCTTAGATGCTGTCGCCATTCGAGAACCTTTCATCCACTATGAAAATAAAAATAAATAACGCTTCACACTCATAGCCTAGGATACACTAGTATTCCCTGTGTCGTGGGCGCCATGGACACACACAAGACAAGAACACAACACACCCAGACCAGAAACAGGAATTCAAATTCATCATTCAAATCTCTGCTCTGCTGGGAATGAGCTTAATAACTAACAGGTGGTTATTAAACTTGTTTAAGTGGTCACTGCGATTTCTCAACAATTTAAGTCTAAGCAAAGCTATTTCTACCAGTCACAAGAAAGAGCTTTCTTACCGACAGTTGAGTCAAATTTATAGTAGTGACGTCACCTAGAGTTGCGCCATCATCCAACAGCTTCTTTTGCTCCTTACGTAATTTCATAAATTTATCAATTACGTAGTGTAACTGAAAACAAACAAATCTTAGTGATTTTTTTGTAAAAATCTATCTGAGGTCTTAGGATCTAAGATGGTCGCCTCAAATAAAATATCTCGAACAACTACACCTTCCCAACTAAACACAAGTCTTGAAAAGCGAGTATAAGTGTGAAAGTACAGTAACTCCCCAGACGAGGTCCAATGACTCTACCATAGGTAGGTACTTACTACTACTTACTGTTTGCTAGGTTTGATTGTATTTGGTTTAAATGTTCTCTTTAAATAATATTTAGCTATATTAATAGCTCAGCATTCGCTTCCATGAAGCACGATCGATAGGTACAGAAACTTCACTGGGCCTCACTTATGGGATTTCAAGGAAGGCGGGGTAAATGTGCTACAACTGTTCGGTAAGTTTAATTCTATAAAAATGTTCGCCACAACTCATCGGCAAGTATGGAGTATGGGTATGTACGGAAGTGAGTGCTCGACACTTCTATGAAGCACGATCGATAGACCGGTACAGAAGCTCTACTACTAACTCAATAGATTCACCCCACGCCACCCACCGCCCTCTCCACAGGGTGTCAAACGAAGTTCATAAAATGATGTCTGCTGGTATTAGTAACTTTCTGCAGGATCTTGTCTTAAAACGAGAAGGACATAGGTCTAGACGCTGGCATATTGCGGGTTGGTGGACTTCACATGACTTTGAGAACATTATGGAGATGTCTCACGGTGTTTTTCTTCACTGGATCTCACTCACGGGATTTCGAGGAGGGCGTGGTAAATGTGCTACAATCGCTCTACTGTATTGACTGATTGGTACGTTTAATCCCATGAAAAATGTTCGTCTCAATTTATCGCCTTCCATGAAGCACGATCGATAGGTACAGACAGAAGCTCTACTACTAACTCAATAGGTTCACCCCACGCCACCCGCCCTCTCCCCAGGGTGTCAAACGAAGTTCGTCAAATAACTTGTTGCACAACCGTTCCTTTTTTATTTCCTACAAGCTACAGTTACTGTCTGTCAAGAACTATGATGAGAAGGGAAAATGACTCAGATGTGCTCCTGATATTGTACGTGGGCGCATTGCTACTCATGAGGACTATACTTATGATGGTAATAAAGCAATTCCTCAAACGAAACACAACATAAAGTGTATGCTACAAGGCGAGCTATATGGTGGAAAGGATCCCTAGAAAATCGCTCTGTCTTTCTGTTACCTAAAATACCTACATTTTATACCTTAGATAATAATGTTATTGTTAGTTGCCGGAAAGATATAAAGATGACGATCTTAACCACTGGAGTACGAGTGGCAACGCTATATGCTTGACTGGTTGCAACCTTTTTGTGGCCCACTGCCCGTGTCCAGGGCCTCTGCCCAAAACAGGGGCATACTCAGTAGCATACTCCACCCGTGTTGGATGTTTTCAAACCGCCTGTAGGGCCTCCGACAAGGTTTAACGACTGTTATCTTTTCAACTACAACTGGAACTGACGCACACGTGCCCCCGAAGCACGGCGAGCATTTAATTCTAGCGGTCACCCATCCAGGTAGTGACCGCGCCCGACGTTGCTTAACATTTTCGATCGCTTGCGATTTGCACAACCAGTTCACTAGGTATATACTTATCTCAGAATAAACAATGATCACCAAGTGGCCTGTAAGGTTGACACGAAACGCGAATGAAAAAGGTTATTGAAACGCCCTAGCGCTTAAATTTTCATAGCTGAGATTTGTCAATTTTTTTTTTAATCGGACAATTTTTTTTAAGTAGGTACGTGGCATTGGTGGCCTAAACTGAGGGATTCTTTAAGATCCCTCGCGGGGACAGATGGGTAGGATAATTTTGGTCAATTATTTATAGTCAAATAATTATTTGCAGTGTATTCAATTTTTAGTCAGGACTCAATTCCTTTACCTTTTCACCAGCTGTATCTGGTACCAAAAGAGATCCATGAGCTGGCTCGCCTCGGCTTGTGACTTTGATTTCTGTTATAAATAAAATTTATCTTTTATTTCAACAGCAATTTCAATCGATTGAGTAGCATTAACATACAGTCACCTGAAGTTAAGTGGTAACTGCAGCCTACGGACATCCGCGCCCAATTTCAAATAGGACAGAAATCCTGTATGAGATCGAACGTTTATGTTACCGTATATGCGGGGACTGAGATGTTCGCCTGAAATAGAGTATCTCCGACACCCACACCTCCCCAACCAACAAAACATGAAGAATTTGTAGCTTCACGGCGGGTTAAGAGCGGCGGCTCCATCTGTAACCCATTAATGTCCCACTGCAGGGTAGTGACCTCAATCGACAACGAGTAGGACGCAGGCCTTAGTGAACTACGCTGGCCTAATGCGGTATGGTGGATTTCATACGCCTTTGAGAACATTATGAAGAACTCAGGCATGCAGATCCTCACGATGTTTTCCTTCACCGCTTCAAATTTTATAAAAGGCACACTACTTTAAAGAAAGTCAAATCCGGACCCCTCGGAAAATCGATGGTTCTGGAAACCTGTGTTCTTATTTTTAAAACATCACATTTTCACGTATCTATCATTCACGTTTCAGTCGATTCCTGCGGGAACAAAGGAGAAAAGCAGGACAGAGGTAGGATAGACTGAGCTAGAACGAACAAGGCGTTATTGATTCTGTCTGGACCTGGATTTAGCTCAGATAGGGGAGAGCGATGCCACGAATAAAATTACCCATCCTACTACTATTGTAAATGTGAACGTTTGTGTGGATGGATGGACCGATGGATGGATGGATGGATGATTGTAATTCGTTCACGCGAAAACAGTTTTGTATGAAATTTGGTAGGTATACAGATAGTTTATCCGGATATAACATACTCTGAACCAAATTTTAAAACGCATGCGAATGAAAAACTAGTGCAAAAATAAAACTTTTCCAATCTACATCCATAGGTGATGATAAAAGTTACAGTCTCATTGTTAGGAAAACATTGCTTGTTAATTTTTCCTTGATCATTTCATACAAAAATGTTTTTAAGTTTAAATGATGACCTTTTGATGAAAGAAGAACTGACACATGTTGGTCTTTGATTAAATTATTACTAAGGACACAGTATATAAAAAAATGGAAAATATATCTAAAAATTTCATTTTTGTACCAACTTTCGCCCAAAATATTGGAAATTTCCACCACTTGCAACGCAAAGCGTGAATTCAAGACAAATTCAATATGCTTACTCTGTCTAGCTGCCTCGTGCTCCTATTGGCGGCGTCCGCGTGTTTCATTTTTATTGGTAGATATGTTTGTGTGTATGCGTACCAGAACACTTGCACAGATTTTCAGCTACAAATAGACCGCCAGCTTGTTGCAGCCCGACACTCGGGATCCAGCTTCAATCATGGATGGTCACATCGAAGCGACCGGGCCTCCGCCCAAGCACAAGCTATTACCATTACATGCGAGGCCCCCAGACTTCGAAATTTAAATCCTCCGAGTTGCTGTCAGGACCGGGCGTCGAGGAATCGCCGCCATCGCTGTGGAAGACAGTTGTAATGCAAGATGAAGCGTGGAATTCCTCCGCCTCTCCACAATGGTCACAAAGTGCGTCACAGCGTACACGACGGCGACTCAGGCCGCTTCCTTCAACTCGTCTAACGAACGATGGAGTGGAAAGAGTTGTTCTCGACCCAATGGACTCACGTTGGTTGTGGAAGAAAAACCAATCTCATTCGCTCCACGGCCCCGCGCTTCCATCGGCAAGCGACGCTAGCACCTTTGGCATCATCGTGGATCGCAAATAACGTAGGAATAAGCGTAGATGAAGAAATATTTAAACGATATGATCTCCGAAAATGACTAACGTAAACTTCGATTTGTTTTCTTTTGAGTTCAATATAGGATAAGGAAAAAATGGCGTTTTATTCAACCCTATTCCTGTCTGAATTTTATTCAATTGCAATTGCAGGTATGATTCTGAGATTTTTTCATTTTAAAGATAAGTGCCTACCTACCTAAACTTTTCTTTAGAATGGAAATTAATGTAAACCCTTTGTCTTGCTTTCATTGAATGTCTAACTTATTTTATAACCATGCAAAGGGAAATGCGAGTATGTGGCAAAGTCTTGGTTAATTGCCCAAAAAATGAACTGAATAATTTCGTAACTTGAATTTGAAATTTGTTATGGACGATAACCATGAGATAAACAGCCTTATTGTAGTAGGGTAGGTACTTAAACGCTGTGCGTTTACGAAGACTGTTAGTATCTATCTGCATAAACATAAGAACCGATAACTCGCAAAGTAACTAACTAACTAACAGTAAATTATTTTATATCCCTTTATTATAACGTTACCGAGTAATAATAACACTAATAACAGGTAGAGGTAGCATAGAGGTACCAGTTGATCATTCATGTCTAGGTCTTCAGTCAGGTAGTTGTATAGGAAATTTTATAAATTTTATATATCAATTCACAGTCGGTACTACAGGCGACTCATCTCTTTGGATGATCAAAGGGGGGGAGGGATGGGGGAAAGAGTGGGGGGGTTAGGGCAATCGATAGTGCTCACCTCCCGTTTGCTCCCCGTTGCACTCCCACGCGAATGTCGACTAATTGAAATTAATCGTAACTATCATCGAAAGGGCAAAGATACACTTTTTAAGTCCCAAAACCCGGGCACGGCATGGGAACTTTTCAGATTTATTATAAATAATGATATCGCTAACGTTCATTCATGTGAATTTTCACAAGTCCCCTACGGGACTTGGGCTTAAGTTAAGAGTAGTGGTAAAATTAATTGTAATACCTTATATCTATAAAAAGGGAAATTATAATTTCTCGTAAAAATTTCAAAAAGTAACATTTGTTTTATTTCACCTACCCACCTACCTATGCAGGTATAATAAGATATCATATACAGAGTGATTTGTTGTGTGACGTATACTGCAAAGGCGTGTAGATAAGCTCAATAATAAACTTTCTAATGAGGTATAGAATTTTGGGTTGCAGCCCCAAAGTAAAAGTGTTATCTGGAAATATTTAGTAACCGACGTTAACGCTAGCTTATGTTTTACGATTACGAAAACCTAGATTAGTCTTTATGAGGGCACATTTACTGGAGCAGCGGTTTCTAAAGCCAGATTTTATCAGTAACTAAGTAGGTATTATGATTTCTTAACGAGTTGCTTGTGGTATTTAGGCAACGTATGGAAGTTTTAAGAGGAAAACGTTTTTAGATAGTAATAATAAAAGAACCAGAGGAAATTTAGAGTTCTAGACCCAGTCAGTAATTAGAACCTTACCTAAGACAACCATTTTTGTGTTGGAAAATCCGTAACAGTTCTGTTAGTATAGATGCCTCTCAGTAAAAATCAGAAAGGCCTTATTACGCAACCGCCTAGGTCTCTCATGGAGTTTGGAGGAAGCTTTACCTCCTCCGATGCCCTACTGTTCTTCTGTGGTTTGCAGTGTATGGTACATTGATCTGATGCTGTCGATGAACAATTTATTGTTATTTAAATTGTTAATTTATTAATTAATTTGTTAAAAGCCGTTTGATTTAGAAGACACTAGACCGGGTGGAGTCGGAATCGACTTGAGATCCTTGAGACAAACTTGACATGTATAAACATTTCGTTACATGTTAATTCATTGAGCGATTTACTTGGCGATTTCTAGTTTAAATAAAATATCTTAAAACTCACGTCTAGAGGTCCTTTCCCCGTGGAAAGCGATGATCTCCTTGGAGTCTGGAGTCGCGACACTCTCATCCAAACCAAACCCGATGTTAAGTTTATTGAACTCCTCAGATTCAGTGAACTTGCGCATCCCGTCCACGCCGCCGATTTCTTCATCTGCAGAAAACACTTTATCATATTACACAAAGTCCATTACGTATGTTAATTTTCAACACCATACACCAACGTTCAACAACGTTACAAGACAACGTTCATCAAAGGTCTAAGTTCTTGCGTTACAGGAGTAGTAAAGCAGTATGTTGTTCTTTAAAGTTTTCTGTAAATCGTTTCTTTTGGGGAGCTGGTGCCAACTAGGTATGCCGGAGATAATTTATTTGACACATCAATTTAATCTACCATAATGTATTTGTAGATTTGTTCCAAAAGCTTGTGAATCCGTGTTAGGGCAACGTCTTACCAAGGCCTTCACATCATTACGAGGGGAGATCCCAGCCTGCAGTTGATCAGCAATGGGTCGCAGTCACCTTTAGCCTTTAGCATATTCGTTATTATCTTCTAAGTAATAATTTCTCATTAATAACTAATATTGTTCCTAGCTTGACCTAATCTTTGACGTTTAGAAGTAATGAATCAAGTAGATATTAATAATATTATCTTCTAAGAAAATTAATTTCGTTACGGTATAAGCATTAACCGTAACTAGAGGAAACTTACCATACTTTTTGGCTGGTCTAGAGCAGCTACTTCTGCCCACTCATCTTACCATTACTATACTTCTGCCAGCTCATCTTACCAGGCACGAATGTGATATGGATGGTCCTCTTCAGCCTTACACCAGCAGTCACCAGCCGCCGCACGGCTTCCAGGTGCATCATGCCAACGCTCTTCATGTCTTGCGCACCACGAGCGTATATCTCCCCGTCATCTGTGATGTGTGCTTCGAAGGGTGGATACGTCCAAAACTCCTAAAATTTGAAAAAAAGTGATTATATCGTGGTTCGAATCGAAGTGACTAATGACTCTCTTAAGCTACGTGTGCGTTATATTGTTATACAATTCAATATCACCTGCTATAACGGTGAAGGAGAATATCTTGAGAAAACCTGTATCACATACCTGACAGTTCTTCGAAATGTTCTCAGACATGTGAAATTCACCAACTCGCACTATACCAGCGTGGTGTACTAAGGCCTAAATCTTTTCATTGTGAGAGGAGGCCCGACCCTGCAGTGGGTCATTAATGGGTAAAGACATATCGAAAGTCTTCTACCACCAACCTCGCCTAGGCAAAAAGAGGGTCATGGGTCAAAGGGCCCAGGACCAGGCGGAGAACCAGTAGACTACGAAAGAACGACGGTTGAATATCCTAGTGACTACGTATTCGGTACCTTACTCCAATATTACTCTTACCAATAATTTACTTACTAATAATACTCTTACTTATAATCTTTAATTCAATTTAAATGAAAATCATAAATAAATAATGGAAGTAATAATTATTTTCATTATTGATTTAAGTAAATGTAATTTATAATTATTTTTTTACCTGTTTTAATTAATCAATCAACCTGTTAATATAATTGCACACATCTGTTATGGTACAATACAAGACCATATTAATACGTGCTACACTAGTACAGTACATTTTCAATTAATTTTATTCCATAAAAAATTGATTCCAAAAACTGAAAAACTTTATATTTGTAGTAAACAAGATACATACTCGTAGCTTGATTAATATTCCACCTTAACGAAGATCAAGTAAGAAGAAAGGTTGGAATCATTTTAAAGAATTATAGGTGGATGGCAACCCTTGTACGGCCCACTGTTGGTCACGGGTCTCTCTCCACAACAGGGGAGGCCTGGAGCATACCACCACGCTGCTCCAATGCGGTGCGGTGGAGAAACGGGTTAGTGGTCAACCCGTGTCGGATGTTTTCAAACCGCCCAACGTGCCTCGGACAAAGTTTAACGACTGCTATTTTATCGATAACGTCCGGGAACGACTGTTTAACGTGCCCTCCGAAGCACGGAAGTGCGCATTTAATTCACCACTAGAGGTCGAACGTCTGGGACTGACCGCGCCCGCCGTTGCTTAACTTTTTCGGTCGCATTCGATCTACTCAAGCAGCCGAGCTCTGCTTGTTTCATAGTACCTACCACAGGTAAAACTTATAGGCAACTCGTACACTTAATACTTAGTAAAATACCTACTGATAGTACCTATGATATATTGTGTACACGTGAACAGTATTTTGTAAGTAAACATTGTTAATGTGTAAATAACTTGTAAGTAAATTCTTATCTACTGCTGCTAATATACGGTTATAAATTATATCAGTATCATTATCTATCTATAAGCCGCTTGTTTAATAATGTCAAATATAAACCCTGTATATAGACTTGTTAAGATAGCTAAAATTATCATCAAACATGAAAAAATAAAAGCGTAGCGTGAACCAAAGACTAAGGCCTACTTTGGACAGCGCATTAACCTGGCTATCGGCTATCGGCTATCCAGACGTATCTTGGTCAATCTTCCGCGATGTGTTTCATTTGTCTTAGTCATAGGTTAATTTATTGTCATTAATGCAGGTTTCCTCACGTTGTTTTTCTTCACCATAACAGCAGTTATTTAATTTTTAAAGCGCACATAACTTTTTTAAAACGTCATTGGTGCGTGCCACTGGGATTCAAACCCGGATTCAAATCGACTAGATTCGAGGTCGAATTCTAAGCCACTGGGCTATCACCGCTTATAGGTTAATTTATTATTCTCTATTTATTATAGGTTTTATTTATTTTAATTTTACCAAATTTTAGTGAATGTGGGGTAAATACCCTTCCATTTTAGTTTAGTACATACTTTAGCTTCGTACATACCTCGTATACTGGGACTACATCCATGTGAGAGTTCAGTAGTATAGCCGGTAGTTCTGGCTGAAGTCCAGGCCAGGTTATCACCACTACAGGTTTCTTGGGCACGAGTTCATGCACTGCCACAGATAAGTTCAGTTCCTTTGCTTGTTCCTTCAAGAAGGTCACACATTCTCCTGCAATCGAAATTCAACATAAAATAAAATATAAAAATCAAGTTTATTTCGTTAAGTAGCAAGAGGTCGCTTTTAAGGCATTAAACGTCTGTAGTAGGAACCTCCAAACATGAACAATATAAATTAACAATAATTATAAAAATTACTCAAGTCAAATAACTTTATTGATTTATTATTTTATTTATTCTGCAGTACCTCTTAAAACTATTTATTATCTATAACCGTTAATCAAGGACTACTCACTGTAATCCACGTTGGGATGAACACTAGGTATTTTCAAATATTCCCTCAGCCTCTGTAGGACCAAATCTTTTTCCCACCGAGAGCCCATGTTTGATCAGCTTTCCGAGACAGTACAAGAGACACTAAACGCAAAATATATACACTGACGATTATAAACAACGTTATCAATATTCCATACATGTGGTTTGAGATATTTGTTACGTATATTTATAAGTATGTCAATTTGTTGTTTTGTATAACATGTAGGTAGTAAACGGTCGTATACTTAATTGATTGATACTATTTGATGAAAGTATTTGTAGAGCCATTGTAAGTACCCGCCGTGAAACTGTGTGGTTCCCGGAGATACTTTATTAGAGGCGTATTCTTTGTACTAGTAAGTATCACAACACTCACACGAGACACGACCTCATATAGGAAGAGGACTGCAATAAAAGCATTATCGAAATATTAAATAATAATTAATAAAGATAATACTTAGTTAAATTACCACCTCTTCTTTTTTATGCAATTTAAAAATGAAAATGGGTGGGTACTTCCAAAAAAATATAGTTCGTTATAATTATGTGTAGTACAATGGTTAAAACTCAAATACAAATATAATAGACATAATACACTTGCGGGCGCCAATTACGCGATAGCTAAACGCCTGTACTTTAAACATCGCAAAGTAACTACGTTTGAAGTTGCTATGTTGAGCTTCTCATAATAAGTAAATCATCAAAAACTTAGGTATGTTCATTTGATAAAAACATGTACATTACATTCCAGGCATAAACATTACTTTCTACAAGCAGACAAGTTACGTCAAATCTCCAATAATAGCAAAATAAAAACATTTATTTAACTCTTTATACTATTGATTTAAATTAATTATTAATTTAATACCTTGTTATTCTTTAAATATTAAAAAATAATGTATTTAAAGTGACTTCATATGTCCAGTAATAAATAACCAGAATCAATAAAGGAAACGTTATAGGAACGGAACGTTATGAAATAGGCGCGAAACCCTCCTACGCGGGCCTTTCAAAAATCACTACATTCGCAAAACGGGTTCCATACTACTATCAGTCGCGCGCCTTTCGCCTCACGTAGTCGCCTATAGAAAAAATAAACGTTCGAAATTCAAATATCGTAACGCGGAAAGGGAAAATATTTTTTTTAATTCCATAGACTATAGGTAAAGTGAAAATGGTTCGGAAAATCAGTGCACTTATTTGTTGTCTCTGCGTTTTTGGTATTTCATTAAGTGATAGTGCTATTTCAGCAGAAACCGTAAGTTGATTCGTTATCTCCATTATTTTTAGTATGTATCTATTTACCACCCTTAAAACAAGTATCTAACAAATTATAAATTACTGTTACAATTTATTGGTTATTTATTGTATGTTTACTTAGAAAATACCACAGAGCAGATAATTGAAGTAGAAAATACGGACTGGTTTTACTTTTTTTAAATACAACAATTATTTATGAGGTATTATTCTTAATCCGAAATTGAGGTAGATTCTACGTAGAATATACCTAACTATGACGTCGCCTTTGCTTATAAAGGCAAAGTAAAAAAATAATTACAATTAACTTGATCAAAATTTAATATTCGATACAGTTCCATTAAACATCCCAAGGATGACACATTATCATTACATTATCTAATTACCTACTCACTTGAAGCTTGGTAACTTAAAGTACTTAATCGACAAAATTGATAACCAATCAAAGATTGGATCATTCTTAATATACCTTTTTTGTTTACCTACATTTTTAGGAAATCGCTAATTTTGATTAAGGTCTAGCCTAATTACGACGAATCAATATTTTCAGAAACAGATAAAAACCAATCATCTATGTAGGGATCGACCTCACTTAGTTCACATAAGCTGCTCTAGTTTCCAGAATCCGGCCTTGAGCGCGTGCAACCAGATCGCCTTACCACTCCCGCGACTGTCAGTCAGGGTCATGTACACAAACAGTCATAGTACATTGTAAATAGTACACATACACGCCTCAGATGTCATTGTGATATAATACTTATTATAAAGTGCGGCTACCGTACGCGACTTCAATCGTAGGTATGTCGATTTTTTCTACCTAGTCTACAAGTAGAAAGAGAGTGTATAGTAGCTTATAGCTCAATGGCCAAGAATGTATCTTAATCATAGGACCCGCTTTGAATGCTAACGTTACGCACGCACTTATCTGTGCGCTCTCTAAATATTGAATGTTGTGGAAAGCTGCTGAGAAGGTGAAGGAAAACATCGTAGGGAAACCTGCATGCCTGAAAATTCTCCAAACGTAATCAAGGTTCCAGGAGCTCGCTATAGTCCAGCGCAGGGGACTAAGGCCTGTATTCTTCTAATTGTGTCTCAGCCAGACCGACCAGTTGAAGACAAGGGCTTACAGTAGGTACAATAAGTAGTACGTACCACAGATAGTAGTACGTAGTAATGTACGTAGTAAGTATGTGCAGTGTGTGTAAGTGGTAGGTAGACCCATCAGACTTCGCTTGAGGTAGTACAACCTGGTATTCCTCGCATAGCTCTGATACCTTGGCGTGAAACAGTATGTTGTAGCAGGCTTGTTTCGGTTTGGGAGGTGTAGTTCACTAAACGGCTGTGACGCATTCGATTACAACCTCAGCCAGTAGTTTCGACGTATTTCAGTTTGAAAGTGGTTATCCATGAGTTGCAGTGACTTTTATAATATAGAAAATAACCCTGATATTCAAGATTTGTTACTTAAATATTTTGAACGATAGCTTTCCATAATTAAAAAGCGGCCTGAGCTTTTTAGGGTTACCATAGTAAGAAAATTAAGCTATCACTCGGCAAAGGCCTCTAATTTTGTTACCTACTATAAACACAATAAACAAACCCTTAGGTACCTTCCTATGCTATGTGTAGTAAGTACACAAGTGTAAGAAAATAAGATTTTCCGGTCAGTAGAACATGACATGGCACACATGTTTCATTCACCTAATAACACTGACGGGTTCTTGCATCCTAGTATCATTAGGTCTTGATGCCATATAAAGTGAATTGCACTGAATTCAATTACTCATACTCACACTTGATTGGATTGGACTAATGATGGGTTAGTTTAATCCGGTTCAAATTAAAAAGCGATCTCATAATCATATCATGCTAACGATATGAGTGGGAGGCTAAAATTTTATATCTGAATTATTTGTTCGCAACTTGATCGTAAGTTTGTAATCTTTAGTGATTCTCGTTGGCAACTCTTTTAGGGGATAATAGGACTGAACAACACGGGGGAGCACATTTTACGCTTTTTTTCAAGTATCCCGTGTCATAGTCCTGCGAAAATAAATCAGAGGAAGGACCCACACTGGTCCAGGTGATGACAGTGGAATTTAGGCGTTCATCGGGTGGTATAATGATGATAAGGTGATGTGACTTTTTTTCATTTTTATCAAATTGTTTGTCAATTTGTTGCTAGAAAAATGTCGATAGCGGTAGAGTAGGTAGGTACTTTGTTGCAGAATGTTACAATATTTTATCACTTGACCAACTCACCAACTTATACCTCTGTCTTATGAGTCTATCTTTTTCATAAGAAAGTAGTCGAAACATTGTAGTTTAAAGAATTTAATACGAACTTAAAGGTTAGCCAAGACTCTAAACTTATCGAATTACCATTTTTATGACGCCATCTATTAGATAAAATGGTAACTTTAAAGCTTTTAAACTTCGTTTTTTAGAATTTCATTTTTATTCAGCTTTAACTTTTTTAATGCAATAGAGACCGACGTAATAAAGGATAGACTAAATAAATAAGTAACCATAAATTTGTTACAAATACCATAGAGTCGTAGACGTAAATAGACCACCCAATGGTTGCAATTTTGTAATTAAAGCCTGACTAGCCTATATTATAGGTAGGTAAGAGTTTCAGTTATGAACCACCTAGTTAAGTTACCTGCTGTAGTAGAGTGGAGTGGAGTAGTAAAGCCAAATCCAAGTCTAATTTTAATTTTCTCCCTTTTTCCAAACCAGACTTTTACCTATTTGCTACAAAAGGACATAGCCCTTAGGTATTTCCTTTATTTTGGTTAAAAGCTCGCACGCAGTAGCTGCGTAGTTACCTAGTTCTAGTATAAACAAAAGTCAGGTGTCACAAACAATTGGTGCGTGGAAACAACGCGGGAGAAAGTGAAAACGTTTTGCCGCGCTTCGTTTATGTTTTGCTCACAGTTCAATGTAGGTACTTGTATATGGCGTGTGCTAATTTCTACACACAATAGATGGAAACTAACTCCACTAATGGAAATGCATTACCATAAATAACAAGGTTTTTTAAATGTGAAAAACGTGCTCTGTGATTTTAAATCTCTGATTATTTTGTAACTGGCTTCTAATTTGCTAGTTTGCGGCTCACTTAAAGCATTCCTACTTGTTTTAACTGTACAAAGAAGTAAACGTGATATCTATCGAGATGTCTTATTATTATCGCAAGCAAACCTAAAAAACTTAGCTTATTTTAAACTTCTTCGTAATTGTAGACGAACCTCAAGCATATGGTTTTTAATTTTAATTTCAGCTCCATAAAGAAAATTTGGTTGGATTTGACTTGACTCATTAATATTATTTTAGGAGCATCAGCAAAGAAAATTCTTATCAGTCGAATAATGCCCAAAATTCTTTATCTATGATTTGATTTCGATAGATCCTTCATAATAAATACATATATAAATTATTCCGTATTACAATAGTACTTGTTAAATAATATATTATCAAATACTCTTCTTTGTTAAATGTAATATTGCATAAACATGTTTCAATCGCGGTGAGGCTTGCAATAAATGCGGCAGTGCGCTAACCGAGTAATCAATTTGGTGCGGGACATAGGTAATGGACGGTTTCACAGACAAGAAGACGCTGCAAACTGTTGCAGACACCTGACGTAATGCTAAACGGCAATTACGCAAACGAAAGGCAAAATAAATATATATACTTTCCATATTAATTATAGAGTTTATTCAGAGTTTACCTACCCCTTGTCCTAATTGCTTTAGACGAAAAAAATCGGTCACTTAAGTCAAGTCGTACGACAACATTGTGTACGATAATGTACAAATTATCCGCAAAACTTAACGGATCTTGAAACAAATCTGCTCTTTTCGCAGCAGTCGGTCACCCACACCGTGCCTTATATGGCCTGCATTGCTATAAAAGTCTAAGCAAGGTTGCGCCCACGCCACGTCAGCATGACTCAATGGTTAGCGCCTAATGTCCACAATAATGTCGTCTTTTAAAAATATTGAAACGATCATCTCGTCTACATATTGAACACTTTTAAAGATAATCATCACAAAAGGAACATTTTAAAAAGATTATCTAGTCAATGTAATTTCTATTCAAAAGTACATTTCGAGTAAATGCACTTTGGAAACAGCCTGCCTTCCGATAAAAAATACAAGCACAATTTGAGTTGATTATTAAATCACAGATTTAGGAATATTTCCATAATTGATAAAAAATTAAATGTCGTCTGAAATCAGTCTGGGTTTTTGACGGGTCAATAAAAGTGTCTCAAAAAACTTGACCTACCACCATCCTTTGAAGCTGCGAAGCAGCATGTTTCGGTTGGGGAGGAATGGTGGAGTCTGAGACGAGCTAGTAGTACTTAGGTAGTAGTAGTAGAACAGTACGGAAACGAATTTTTGCTCTAGTTTAGCACATACTAAATTAAGGGCCACGAAACTGATGGTTTTGATGAATAATGATAATGTAATGTTTAGAAATCGATTGGTATACATTATAAACTTATAAATATACATCACAATATAAATTAACATCAACTTATGTCCTTTCTGCCGACAAATGCCAATCTTCGAAACTGTATGCAAATATATTTTTAATTTAATGGCTTAATTCAAATTGTATATTCAGACTAGAGTTATCGATGGCATTTGTCATTAGTATTTTTAGAAAATAATATATCCTGTATCAATAACAAAAGGCATGTAAAGTCAATAAACGCGCGTCAGGCCAGTATTGTGGACTAAGGCCTGCATGGCTGCATCCTTGTCATAGCTAGAGGAGACCTGACTCTGCAGTGGGTTATTGGCACTATGGGTATCTAGTGTCACAGTAACAGAATAGTACTTAATATTCTATTTTGTTTTCTATGACACTACCAATACCAGACATTAGCAATATCCTACTATTCTGCTTTCTACGGCTAGTGTCAAATAGTCGACTATGCCGACTTAGGTACCATCATGTGGTTCATTTGCTGGTTTAACACGTTCAATGCCTTTTCAAATTTCGTGAGCTAATGCGTAATGCCGTTTTGGACACGTCAGGCGAGACGTCATCACCACCAAAGAGTCTACCAAGAAAAATTTAAACCTTGTCATTAAGAAGTATGAACCAAGACAAATAAATATACCGTATCCATCAACCTATAATAAACGACACAAAACAGCAAGAGCATGCAACATATCGAGAACACCTCGAGTGTTCCATATACATACATCTAATTGCACAACTGCATCCACCAGTTCGGATTGCAAGTCTCATGATCTTAAAAGGCAGCTTAGTTGCTCAAGTGACAGAATTTGTTCTCGATAGCTTATGTAACCCACTTAGTTACTGCAATTGTACTTTACTTACAGTACCTATTTAACTTAGTAGGTATCAAAGGTGTTTCAATACAGTTTTAACAATCGAGTAGTTTTAATAAATGCATCATAGTTCGTTTAACAGCTTTGACTCTTGAACAACATGAAAACATAATGAAACCCTCATGAATTCATCATGAGTATCATCCTCAAGTTTTGTTTGCAAAGATGGAGATTGATGCCTCTATTGCAATATTTACTGAAATAACCTTTAATGGCTCACAGCAGGGATTTATTAAAATTCACCACGCTGGCCTATTGATATCATTGTGGACGTTAAAAAAGTTATTGTGCGGGCCAAATAACATTTATCGGGTTCAAACTGTAGGTACCTCTAGATTAAGAGGCTGAATCCTTAACCACTAAGCTTATTATCGTTTAAGAGTCTATCCATCTATAAAATAGTTTTAGTTGTTTGAAATTTCGAATCATCTCATTCATGACTGTATAGTGTATGTATATTAGTCGAAATAATGTGGACACTATGTTATCCTAGATGGCGGTGAATTAGAGAAAGTATAACACTGACGTCTGTTCTCCACGCATGATTTACACGTCGGTCGGTAATTCTGCACCAAATCACCATAAAACTTTCCCCTCGTTCGCTCCAGTATCAAGTCTATCAACTAGCTTGCTATACATATGTCTGGAGAAATCGTATCAATAAAATAAAGTATTTATAGTTAGGATCAAAATTTAATGTGACTGGCCAGTCTCTACATAGTAAATATTAATGAAAATGTTGCTACTTAAATTATTATTAGATAAGACTTATTTCTAGGTACGATTTTATAAAGTTTACAATTTTGTAATACACATACAATTTTTGCCCCAAATTGGGACAAAAGTATGTACCGCTGTAGGTACAATATCATAATGTATTTTGATTACTAGATACTTACGTGTGTTAATAAATATCATAATGTATGGTCCTTAATTTCTTTTCATAATACTTAGTATTCATAATATCTTTATTACTAAACTCTAGCTAGCATCTCATGTCACGTCGTAAATACACACAATACGATCTATGAGTCGAAGTGGACCTATTGAATAACATAGAGACTTACTGGTATGCCAGACTTGTATTGAATTCGTTACGCTGAGAACAGTCAATGTCGCTCACAAGACAACAATCACCGCAGAGTTTTGTATTGAAGTAGGCGCTCAGACATTTTGTGGCAAATAGTATGGCTTGGCTACAGGACTAACCGTATTTCGAATCTTTACAAATTTTGTCACGATTTTAACGCTTCTAAAAGGCTTGAATTTTTTTAACTGAGGCGCAATAGCGTTTTGTATTTTGGAAAAAAATGGGATGATGTCGCCACTCGCCATACACAGTTAATTTTCAAACAATCGTCAAACAAAATCTTTCTAATATCATAAAATTTCGATTTCTAAATAAATTACAAATCCAATAATAAGTAGCGAGTTGATCTGTCAAAGTCATGGTCATCATAAAATCATGGTCCACAAAAAGTTTTCCAAAAATATTATCACATACCTACCCTATTAATTTCAGTTTTTCTATTAATACTGTATTGTTTTCTACATAAAGTACTTATTTCCATTGAATAGTCACTTATTTTGAGGGCCCGAATTACATAACAA
Source organism: Erynnis tages (assembly GCA_905147235.1). NCBI lineage: Eukaryota > Metazoa > Arthropoda > Insecta > Lepidoptera > Hesperiidae > Erynnis > Erynnis tages. The sequence continues at coordinate 3,202,573 of LR990076.1, forward strand.
CTATTGGGTTACTTACAAACTCAGTGCGGTCTAGGTCGGCGGCATTTTGGTAAGGTTCTTGCCACACCGACGACTATTGTGTGGCATTAGAACAGTCGGACAGGTTGTCTAATCATGTCTATAAACGGCACCTCCGGAGGTCAGACACTTTCGTGGGCGATATTTTCTTTTGCGCCGCATCCTTAGGCTTGTCTTTATAACTAACTGTAGTTCATCTGATCTTAAAACGAACGCTCCTCGGAGCCTTATCATGACTGTCAATAACTTATTAGTGCACCACTGTAGGGTTGAGCCTCCTCTCACAATGAACATACACCACACATAACAATCAACCACCACACCACACATGAAAAAATCATAGATGCCACTGGAATTCGGACCCGGGCACCTAGCGTAAGAAGCCAAACGAAAAGAAGCGATGATAATCGCATAGTATATGTAAGTACTATGCGATTATCATCGGGTAATTATCATCTCGGGTCTATATTACTACTATATATTGGGATTTTTCCATACTACATACTAGACAGACATACATAATAATATGACATAAATACGCGGTTTATGGCTGACTATAGTTTACCATACGAATACTGACAAAAGTGTTTTAGGTAAAGAATAAAAATGCAAGGAAAATAATATAATAGATATGCACATTTTAGTGTAAGTACCCATCTAGTACAGTATTTAATTCACCTTCAGAATCTTGTTTAACCTGCTTTACATTACGCAAGCTTGTTGCATTTAACTTGTGACTCGGTTATTCAACGGAATGTTTGGTGCAGTTTAATGGGGTTGGATGGGATGATGTAAGAAAAAGATAAAAACATATTTAGGATACTTTGTTTTTTAATTTAATGACCGCATCAGTTTACTGTTTTCAATCATTTAGATTTAAGTTTACGAATAAATAAATAGTAGGTTTCTTTCAATCTCTAAGTTGCTTTTAATTTTCATCTACTTACATAGATAACTATCGCAATAATGAAAAGCCCGATTTATTAATGTATCCTACAAATCAAATTAAAGACCTTAATGCGTTGTCCGTGTGTTACACAGGCCTGTTACAGTTTTGTTTATTGTAATTGTCAAGTATTGGTAGATATTTATTATCATTTATACACCACTAAATAATGTATTGTAAACAAATTATAAACATTTAGGTATGAAAGATATCAGACAAATTTATATTCTAAAGCCTTCTTGAACGGAATGATGTTTAATGTGAGTCATACAAATTGACACGGTACTTTAAGCTCCACTAAATAATGACTCCAATGTAAAACATGTTAATAACATGTGTTAATCTACCTGTTTGTTGTGTTGTAGGTACAGTCACATTTGCACAATAACATTTGAATGCAATGCGCGTTATACAGAGCGAATAAATGCATCTACGGTTTCCCACTAGTGACCTCCCGTTTTGAATGACAATACTGAATATAACAAAGAGTTTAAACATAAGTATATTGTAGCGCGCATAGTTAGTCCAAACACACGGCAGTTAGGCAATGCCGGTCGGGTCAACAAAATCAACCTATAGTCCGCGCGCGACTTAACTGCAGAGTAATCAATTTTGAAACTTAATGATTTTTTCTTTAATTGTATCCATAATCTTTAATTGTAAAAAGTTATGAATGAAAATGTCGTACGGTTTTAAGGTGTTTAATAAACAATGGTTTTACATGAATGCTTTGGAGAACCGTTGTGGTTGGACCGTGTTCAATCTCCCATGACAGTGATTGTTTAAGACCCATGTAACGAAAGTGCCGAGAAACAAGCACGTATAATATTCATTCAAGTCTATTCACCCATCTAGTAGAATTGCAACCTAAATTGTGCCAATTCAACTCATTTCGTTTATTTGCTAACCTGCAGAATAAGACCATCCATTCCAGACCTTCTTACCCGAATCTTTTATTAAAATCGATAGTATTACCTATTGGTAGTGGTGATCACAATTAATTAAATTTTCAACACATTTATGTTTGATGATAGTAAGTAATAGAAAAAAAATATTTACAAAAATAAATGTCACTCACTGTAACGTTGAAGGAAAACAACGTGAGAGATACTGTGGGTTCTTCATAATGTTCACAACGATATATGAAGTCCACCAACTCGAACAAGACCAGCGTGGTGGACTAAAACCTTCATCCTCCTCATTGTGGGTGAAGACCCGACCCTCCAGTTGTTCACCAACTTTGACTATAGTATGTTGTACAACGTTAATTCATAGATACGGTTGCTTCATAGAAATAGGAAGCAGATGACTATAACATCTTTACTGAATGCTGTGCTCTCGTTTCAGGAGAAAAGGTGTCGGAACCCGCCCACTGCCCCGCAGAAGATCGAGCGCGTCATCACTCTATGTCAAGACGAAATCAAACTTTCGATACTTAGAGGTAAGCCCCATCTTGGGTTCAACCTTTTGCGTGTGAGTAGCCACAGAAAACAGAGAATTTCCCTTAGGTACAGTAAGCTTGAGCGCGAGCGTCGTTTAAGCATATATAGGAGCTTTGTGCCGGAGCGGACACGATCCCGGTCTGTTTCGATTGTTGTCGAAAAGATATCAGCCGTTAAACCTTGAGGCACCATGGGCGGTTTGAAATCCGACACAGGGCACTAGCCCGTTTTTTCCCGTATGCTTCAGGCCTCATCCTGAGGGAAGAGACCCGTCCCGAACTGTGGGCCTTCTAAAAGTTTGCAGGCACCCTCATAATTATTTTCTCTTACTATTCTAAAGATTTAACTTTATTCAATATTTATTTAAAAACGTCAGAAGATGATTCTAAATCCTACCTCTCGTAAATAATAAAATAGGCAACAGAAAGACGTCAACGCTTTTAAAACACCTCTATTAACTTACTATTAAACGTAACGTAATCTTGATTGGGTTCAAGAAAGCGCATTTCCCAAGACAAGAGAAGGAAACCACAGACAACATATTTGCGGCTTCGTTGGCTCATTCTGTAATGCCATTACTGATCGCTTCCTAAGGTTGCCCAACTGTCGTGCTTGAAAGTATGTAAACCATAACTTACTTTTAACTTTATAATCTGCCTGAATGAATGCCCTTAGACACCTTTTCATTTAACTAACTATACATTAGGTACACATAGAAAGTTTACAATAAACATCATACAAGTAGCTGGTTCGAAAAAGTTTTTTTAATATTTTTCTTTTTCTTGTTTTTACATAGGTAGGTACAATGTAGGTAAGTGCAGTTTTTATGTGCTTGATTCATAATAATTCATACTCATAGTCTAGGGACAAGGGGCTAGACTTTCCTTCGTTTTGGCTAACATAAACACGACTAGACCTAACACAGTGTAGATGCAAAGCATAAAATACGACATAAAAAGAGGACTTAGTTCTAACTTAATGGTCCGTGATCGCCTTGTCAAGGTCAGTAACGCGAAACGGAGGATGACGGAGGGAAAGTAAACAGACCGTCTGTCTGCTGCATAGGAGTTCAAGCTGAGCGATAAGTAGGATTTATATAACCGTTAGCGTAGAAACAAACTAAGGGATTTTACTATGCGCATTACAGTATCATCTTAACACTGAATTCAAGTCTCAAACGCATTACATTAAATACCAATAAACATTCCTTGGACTCATACAAAAATATCAAAACTAAAAGTTTTAGAGAGACTAACGAACAGGGTTAGTCTCGCTAAAACTCGAGAACATTTTTATTATATAGATTTCATTATTATTATATAGATAATTATACGAATAGTAATTCTGTATTTTGTCCAATGACTTAAAGTTTTAAATGTAGATCTTTGTAGACTTTCAAACGTACAGTTTGAAATGATCGCGATTTTCGTGGCTCACATAGCACTGTGAATGCGAATTCGTTCGGTGTGGTAACCTCGAATAAAATTAACGGATATTGGCAAAGGTCGTTTACTCAAGCGTGCTGTAATAGTTTTGTGAAAGATCGATATTCAAGTCATAATTTGTTTCAATAAACTCTAGCGTATATAATAATTGTAACCGCAGCTTGGCTTAATGCTAACTAGTCCATTGAAATGTTACATTTTTTAGGCCCTACCTTGCGTTTTTTAGAGGACGCAATTTTATTTTTTTGATGTGTAGGGGGGATCAGTGTAAAGCTAAAACCAAGTTTGTGGGGTCGCCGCACTTGTCCCACGGCCGCCATCTTGAAAATAGGGGTTGAAATGGTTTTTACGATATATCTCTTTAACTATTTATCTGATAAAAAAAATTAATAACATTTTTTATTGCAAATTAAATCTTCTACAACTTTGATTCAGTAACTTTTTGTCGTAGAACTATAAATAAAAAAGTTATAAGCGAAAATATCAGAAATTCGAGAAAAAAATTTATGTTTTTCGATCTTTTGCAAATGCAAAGGAAACTGTGGAGCGAGGTGTGGATGTCGAAAAGCAGGGCTGAAATGTTCTGCAGTGTGCTTCCATTGTTCTGGAGAGACTTGCAGCTATGTAATGGGGTTCTCAGAATTAATAAATGAAATGAATTTGATGATGAACCGCCGACATTAACACCCCTTCCTTCTCCAGTTCTCCCACTGATATTTTATTCAGAAAGTCGATCAGATGCTGAGCCGCAGCCTGGTCCATCGAAAACTCTAAGTTCTAATTTAGAAAATCACCGTGAATTATGCCTATTGGGGATACTACGTAAAAAAAACGCGCCTCAAGACTCTACCTCGTGGCTGATGACACATTATTAGAACACACGTATAATATATGTATAGTTAAGAGTACTGAAAAATAGTACTCACTTCGGAGCGCTGTAAAACATTAGCTATTGACTTAATGAAAAAATGTTGCTTATAAAAGTTGTTTCTCGAAAAACGATCTACAAAAATGGTATAATATCATTTTTTCGTAAAATGATAAAAAAAGTTATATCGAAAAATATAATTTTTTGAATTTCTGAACATTTTCGCTTATAACCTTTTTATTTATAGTTTTACGACAAAAAGTTACTGGACCAAAGTTGTAGAAAATTTAATTTGCAACAAAAAATGTTATTAAATTTTTTTTATCAGATAAATAGTTTAAGAGATATATCGTAAAAACCATTTCAACCCCTATTTTCAAGATGGCGGCCGTGGGACAAGTGCGGCGACCCCACAAACTTGGTTTTAGCTTTACAATGACCCCCCCTACACATCAAAAAAATAAAATTGCGTCCTCTAAAAAACGCAACCCCAAATGTAACTTTTCAATGGACTAAACGTGCAGTTTAGAATAAACTATAGCACTTTTTTCTACTTCTTATGTCACAGCCGAAAAATCACACGGTTGTAAAACTGCATTTATCATGTTTTGTATTTCGGTTGAGAGGTGAAATGAATTCGATATAAATCGTATAAAATTTGGAGCAAACAGATTTGACAGACTCCATAGTCCATGCCATCTGTTTAGGTAGCCAATTAAGTTATTATGGCATCGTTTTGACTTTGCGATGGAGTTTCATCGGCGTAAATTTGGCATGATGTTTGAATATGGCCGTTAACCATGATGTCAATGCTTAGAACTTAATTTGAAAGGCTTTTCATCATTAAGACTCCATTGAGACAAAATGGCAAATTAATATGGCAAATTAATGGCAAATGGCGGTTGCCCGTTTAGGATTGTCATATGGGTAGGTAGGGGTTTGTACCCTACGTATAAACAGCTATATCTTTAGCGGATATTTAATCATATTTCGACTTTGTTTTGACTTTGGCAGCTATTTACGCTTTAGTGACAATTTTAATAACGACTACGTGTCGTATGGTCTCGCATATGCGGCGTTTTTTTACACTTTACGGCCCATGGATATGTTAATTGTTAAACAAGTCGATTTTCCCTGTAGTGTGACATTTCTACGTAAGAAGTAGATACCGACTGGTTCTGCAAGATAAAGACGTATACTTCCTTATGTAGTATTTCGCTCATACATTTAATTAAATTAACTACTCGTTTTGTCGTTATGAAGATATAGGTACTAAACACTAATCAAATGCGTTATGTCACACGTACCTGCCTACCTATTTGTTATTAATAATTGCGGGTGTCATGAGTGCCATGAGCATGAACACTCAGGTCTAAGTATTCGTATAGTAATCGTCAGTCATTAGTATGTGTCATATGTCGGACATCTTCCCATACTAATGGCACACGTTAACTATTCGACGACACGTTAACTTTGACGATGGTGATCATTCTCGGGGCTGACATGGCACCTAACTAATTGTGCTTCTTAACGCCATTAGAACAATATATTTCAGTAACAATTCCATTTCATTTACATTATTAACTTTCACGTGTGTTGAACTCGCTAATTTCCATGTTTTAACGGTATCGACACAAAAAAATGCGAGTAACAGTACAGCCGTCAATCTTAATGTCCTCAATGCATACCTACCTATTGACGAATATTCGGTACCTACCAGTACTTATCTTATAACCCCTTGTCTTAATAGTCAAGTCGTTTGACAACAAAATCGGTCCCTCGGAACAAGTTGGTCGTGCGACGATGACGATTTTATGTACATTATTAATAAAGGTCTATTCAGATATTATAATTATAAGCAGATGATAAACGATATGTCAGGTACTGAATACTGCACTACTGTGAATTTTTTTACAAAAACGTATTCTTATATTTTGGAGCCTATAGGGAGACCCATTAGAGTTTGTCTGGGGATATATATACTTACAATAAGTAGTATTAATTGCGCATAATTACAGGATATTCGTACTTATTAATTTTTGTTTAAATCAACTGAAGCACATCAAGCATGTGGGTATCTGAGTAAACCTTAAATGCGTACAGTTACCAGTTGCTACTGAGATTTGCCAGGAAGGCCGAAACCGTAACTGTATTACTGAGGTCATCTCTGACTCATGTTAAGAGCCATGCACAATGGACCGAGACGATCGATATGGGTATATTTATATATAATATATATTATATATAATATACAGTCCGCTTTTACCCTTGTCCTATATGGTAAACAAACTTAACGTGTCTTTTAATTTCAATTTGCGATTTAAAAATAACACAGACATCTAATTTATAAAGATTTAAAAACAAATTGTAGGTACTGAACAAGTGTAAAAAATGGATTATACATAAGCTTATCGTTATTAGTCGAATGTTTTTCTTTCTTTCAGTCATTTACCTACACTGCAGTTAAAAAAGTTTTCGTAAGCAATTAACAGATTCAGACAGACTTACCGTCAGCCTCTTAGCTCATCGTAAATGAGTAGCAAAGAACCAGCATACAACCTGTGATAGGACTTCTTTTCTATTTGAGTTTTGTAAAACGATTCATGTTTCAGTATGCTCATGACTTTACAGTTCAATAAGCTGAGCGTTACTTAGCGTTATGAGCATGCAGTTATGAAGGCTAGACTGGATTTAATTTGGCAGGGGATCATTTCCTAAGAGCTTATATTACGTGTGCTAACCGCATTTGATTGCAATAGACGTGATGGTACCTACCTGTTAGTACTGCATGCATCAATCTATGCGGTATGTACCTACGTACATTCTTCTTTTATGTAAGAAAAATATACATCATATTTGGCCTGATATTCATATTTAATTATAATAAAAACGAAAATAAAGTAATTCTAACATATTAAAAAAAACTTAACCATTAAATTAAAACTAAGTATTTACAAAAAAAAATAATAATAAAATAAAAAAATTATATTTTTATATTTCACTGCGCTGCTTGATAGTAAATAAAATAATATGGAAAACTCCATTTAAGTAAACTATTCATTATTTTTTAGAGGAGGAGGAGGGAGGGATGATAAGATGCATGAGTAGGCATGTCAGCTGATTGTTTTTCATATAAATAGAATACATTGTAATCGGGCTCATAGACAAGCAAAAAAATAATCGAATACAATCACTTTTATTTTTTGTACATTAACATTTACAAATATCGTGATATCGTGAAGGCTCTAAATAAATTGAACATGATCTCATTACTGAAATTATCGTGATAATCATTTAATGATGACGTCATTATATAATATAATAATATGAACATCCTTTTTTTCACGCTTTGTCTAAACTCATTTTGATTTAACCTTTACAGTCCCGAAAAAAACTCAACAATTGAATATCAAAGATTCAAAGTTATGTCGTGTCATCTTTTTTTACTGTATTGTTAAATTGATTTTATTGTTTGATCCTATTATAATTTGTGTAAGAACAAAGAACACAGTATTTTCATAGTGAGTTCATTCTTTTTAATAAACTTTTTCCTTACAGAGTTTTATAAAAAAACTTTACGCTCCACCAAAGTATAATGAACTTCGGAGTGCGATTTCCAAATATGTTCGCATAACAGTTATTTTAGCGAAGTGCTGACATTTCAATGGTCATTATTTTAATTCCCTTAAAGTTGTATAAATCACACTGCCATATAAAGTTTTGGGTCACTTTAAGCTGTAAGTTAATTGGCAAGGGATCGTGAATAATACCTACTTTATTTTGGTTCTTGTACAAGAAAATTTTACTTAGATTTTTTTTAAATGATTAAATACCTAATAGCTTATAAAATGTGAACCTATGTAAGTTATAAATAAAAAACCTTATGAATTTATCTGTCATTTATTAAATAAGTAGCTTTTGCTCGCGGCTTCATCCGCAACTTTTAGAATTTGGTTCAGAGAGGGATGAAATGAAAAGTACTTATTCTATATTATGTTAATCCCAGTTATAACTATCTATATCTACCAAATTTCATCCAAATCCAGTCTGCCGTTTTTAATAAATATAATAAATAATAAACGCATAAAAAAGTAATACACACATAAATTCGAACATTTGTGAGGATAGATATCCTCACAAATGTTCGAATTTATAATAGTAGTAGAATTCAATAATTGTCTAAAAATAACTACTCCTAATTTTGAACACCTTTTCATATTTTATTATTTTTTACTAAAAACCCATGTGCGTCGTGAATTTATTAAATACATTATTTCTTATCCATTTTCATCAATGCATTTCTTGTGCTACTGCAATCGCGGGTATTGCTGACCCATATAGCAGTTGCGTCACGAGATGTCTTGTACCGGGACATGCGATGTGTACTCGAGTGTAAACTTTACGAAATTCCTAGCGCGACCATCTTGGTTGTCCGCAAGTGTACTAATTGCCGATGCGTGATGCTGATGTGGCGAAAACAACGTTTAAGTAACAATCAACCTTTTATTTACCAACTTTAAGTTATTAACGCCGTATTTGAACTGCAACTATCAAATAAGTAGATAACTATTAAATATCTGTTTTATTTAAAAATGTCATTTGTTGCAAAAGCGTGCTGAATTTTTTTGTCTTGTTTGTAACTCATTAGTCACACTGCAGGGTCTGATCACCTCTCATAATGGGAAGGCCTTAGTCCACCGCGCTGGCCTAGTGCGGATTGATGAACTTCACATGCCTTGGAGAACATTATCGTGCTCTCGGGCATGCAAGTTTCTTCATGAAGTTTTTCTTTATAAAGTTACATCTGCTGTAACTGTAAAGAAAAACATTCGTGAGGAAAATTTGTGTTAGGTAAAAACTGAATGAATCGTTTCCTTATTTATAGTTTATAAAAAGTAGAGCGGTCTCGAGAGTGCAATTTAAGATTACTTTAACTCATAAGTTTGTAGTTCTACCCAATCAGTCATAGATATTACGTACTAATCTTAACTAACCATTTCTGCAACTTTGTTAAGCAATTAACGTCTATCATTTGTAGACTACACATTTAGTAACACAGTATCCAACATAGAGCTAGACCTATCATATTAGGCAACCAGAAACATGTGGTGTGTTGCAAATCTTTGCAACAGTTTTGAGAAGAAAGTATTACTCCTCTCAGTATCATGTGCAAAGATCTTAAGAATATAAACACGTGTTTTAAACTACAATGCAAAATTCAGATCTTTATGCAATATAAAAAGTGTTTTAATCTAACATTCTTTTCATTACTAATATAATTTTATCAAAAACTTGTGTTGTTTTGTTTTTGTCAGTGACAAAACACTGAAGTTCACTGAAGATATTTTTATAATTTTGAGAGCTGTGAGCTGTGTATTAAGGCCTAAAATAAAAATTTAACTCCATCAATTACAAATATGACACAAATAGTATAATTGCCATTTCTGCAACAAACTTGTTTAGCTATCGGTTATAAATCAGCCATATTTAGTAACACAGAATCCGACATCGTGTACTAGGCAACCAGAAACCTGTGGCGGTGTGTCGCAAAGCGTTGCAACTTTGTCTTGGAAGAAAGTAAATATATGTATTCGCAACGACTCGGGTTGCACTTCCCTCGTGTCGCAAATGGTCGGGTGTCAAGATTCTATGTGCAAATCTGCCCTTTCACTTATACGAATAATTATGTGGAAAGGCGAATTATGAATTCTGGTATCGATTTTATCGATTTATTAATTGCCTTTACTCAAAACTCAATTATAGGCATCTTGCTTATTAGTAACAACACACCCATCAAGACGAAACCCGGTCCACCCCCACACACACCCACGCGACCTCACATAGGCTTTCTGTCCTATTTGGGGCTGGACTCTTCGGACGTGGATGTGCATGGGCTGCAGTGACCACATCATTAACATCAGGTGACCGTTTGTTAGTTACAAATCGGATTGTTTTCCCGGATGCATTATAATACAGTGCAATATACGAATCTGAGGACATACTGAAAAATTCGAAACAACACAATGAAATATTGTTTTTATCTCGAAATCATTTTACAACATACATTTCTTATTAGATTACTAAACTAGACAGATTAGTGAATGATAGCATAATATATTATAAAAGAAACATGCAGCTTATAACGCTTTGCTCCATAGAGTTGTGACACAGTTTTGCTCATAATCTTGTTAAATCTCTTTACAATTACCATAATTTTGAGATCAACTGCAATATTTGTAATACGAATACTAAATAATCTTTGGTAGAATCAGTGCAAACATTTTGGAAATATTTATTAATAGGTATATCTACTTAAAGAAATTTAAATAAATTAAGTCGATTTCACTCAATTAATGTATTAATTAGTGTCGTAGTTATAATTTTGTCCCTTATTTTAAAATTAATATTTGAATTAGTGTCCACATAATTATTTTTGGTGATTCTTGTTTTAGGGTACGTCTGATGGTAAACATAATAAAATGTTATCACTTGACAAGTTTTTTTAATTTGCCATTTACTATTTTTGTACCTAGATCTTTCTAGAATATTTCACGCTATATTAATAACGTCGGCAATTCGTAAAGGAAACTTGAAATTGCTTCCTTTTGCTATCATTAGCTACATACAAGTAGGTTTCTTGCAGGAAATTGGTACACACCCATTATGTATTACGCCGACTATTAACTTTATATCAAACCAACCAAATATTGCGTGTCAGCGTGGAATCCAATCGTTAAAGCTTGTTAAGGAACTAGTATTTATTAACTGCTAGGTTTTTATAACTAGAATAGGTATTATTTACCGCCTAGTTTTTATAATTTATTGTTATTGAACGTGGAAATGAAGAAAACTATACTTTTTACTGGAATAATTATTAATTCCTGGTGCAATGATCGATGTTGGTAATTTATATGGGTTTTGTAAAATTTTTACACAAGAAGATTTATTAATTGCTTAAAATATTTGTTATTTAAAGAAAGTTAAAAGGGAGAGCTTTTGGTACCTTGAATCAAAAAAGGAAAAGAAAGAGAGAAAAGTTGTTCATTTGAACGTTTTACTGGAACATATTAAGTACGAGTATGTTAAATATTTAACATCAAACTCTAGCAACCAATAAGGCATTACCGGTGCCCTGTAGTGGGACAAAAATTGATTTCTAAAGTCGAGGACGTCAGATATCCACATCATTTCCCAAAATATATCTGGACATATCTATTATACATATGTATAGAATACCTATACACAAAATAAATAAATAAAAACGAATCTTAGCCTGTGTGATTACTAAGGAAATGCCACCAGCGTCTTTTGATGCCTTTTGATGCGATTTTCCAAATTAGAATACTTAATACACGTAACCATATAACAATAGCAACCTTAATATTCCATACAAACAGCCAGAAACCATCAAAAGTGAAGGTTCTATTGCATCGTGACGCACCTGTCCTAGATACTGCATCTGCCTGCAAATGCATTTACGATTTGCTTTGCAGAGCGCGCCCTGATATTTATAGATAGTTGCTTATAAATATAGAGTTAGTATTGAAACGAGCGGCAACTGACGGGTGGCAGAAGATAAAAAATCTACTTAGACCAAATCAAATAAAATTTGACCCACCTACTAATAAACTTTCCGCCATATAAATTCAAGAGTCGTCGATTTACTCATTTTGTACAAAAAGGCAGCAAAAAACCATCGTCAATTATTTAAAGAAAAAAAATTATTTGTTATGTCGTGAAGCGTTGTTTAGAAAAATGTAGACTGTAGGTAAACTGAGTTTCCATTGGCGGTATTTTTCTGATTATATTTTAAATGCCGTTTGAAAATTTTGAAATGATTAAATAACAGGGATACATAATGTTAAAAGTAACATAGTGCCTATGAGTTGCACGTTAAGATCGCCCGTTTAGTTTGTCTGATCATATACATAATGGATGACACTAATCGCCCACAGCAATGCGTATCTGATAGGATTTAAACTTTATGTTCTTTGTGTCCATAATAATATGTGTCTATGTCCATAATAAGCCTATCACATTAGTACCTACACGTCTAGTCTCTGCCATCCTGTCTTATTTATGATACGTTGAAACATTAATATCGGGATTAATATTTTTATACCACAATGTATAAGACGTTATTCATAGAAAGTAACAAAAAGTTTTATAGACCATTGGGAATTCAACGTCAAATAAGATTTGCTCCCTATTGCTACATGACACGTCTTCTTAGATAAAATTATTAGTAAGATAAGTAGTAAGAGTTAAAATAGCTCAGGGACTTTAATGGTGCGTCCACATGCGGTTTAACGCTTTAACTTTCACGTTAAACGCAGATGTGGACGCACCATTATAAAGAGTAATTTAATTCCTCATTAGTCCTTGACATTCTCCAATAATAATTCCAGAGGCCCTAGACGTGATCAAAGAAGAACACACGATGCCTGCGGAGCGGCGACGAAACAAGCGAGAGGTGCCGTTCACGCATGACGAGAAACGAATCGCTGGGGTGAGTTGACAGCTGAAGATCACTGAAACTTACTGAGAATGAGAATTGAGAACCTCTATTTATAAGTGAACCGCTACAAAACGTAGTAGAAACTTTAGGAACGTATATTACCAATACGTCAGGCTTTTTGGCCAATACCCTAAATTATAATTTATGTGATACCCTGACATCCCTTTATTCATAACAATTTTAATTTTGTACACTTTGTTTTCCAGTGCCTACTGCAGTGCGTGTACCGGAAAGTGAAAGCCGTAAGTACTTTTACTCAATCTTTATCAAATTGTCCGTCTGTTTCTACACTTAAATAGTTCAAATAGTAACGCTTTTACTTAAATCCCAAATCACGAGATAAGGCGACATGGTTCCGTTCCGTTTAGAAAGCTCAGAGATTCGTTATTGTGATAACAGACACGTTAGCCTAGGAGTGATTGTTTTAAGATAATTAGTGCTTAGTGTTGACTTTATTCAATTGTTTTTGTAAGAAACGAAATAGTAACAAAATAGTGGAACACACTTTTTGGCCCGTATGAAAACTACTCCAGCAAACCTTACCATGGCTTACCTTACCGTATATTTAAAACGATCAGTGTTTATTTTTTTTTTATACAATATTATTCATACCTATTCATTTATTTTTTACTTATGTTATTCGTATCTGGTGATGTGAAAAGAATGAGTTATTGTCTTTTCTCTTCTTAAATAATGAAAGACACATTCTTGCCAGTATCAGTTTAATTTTCTTACTATGGTGCCCTTAAAACGTTGAGACTACTTTTACTTTTCTCTAGTATTCCATCTGGATGACCAGGGTTTTGTAAATACAAAGTTTCTCATCAAAAGTGTAGCATTATTTTTTTTTAAGTTTGAGCCCCTATAGACTTTAATGGACGTGTGTATTCGAAGCCAATCGAAGTTTAGCATAACCCATATAAAGCTACAAAATTATGCTGGGATTATCCCTCATCAACTGCAAGAAAAGCTCATGCAAAAAAGATGAAATCAAGACTTGGGAAGACTGCTATCCATTCAATGATACCAAGGTATACCAAGGTTGGCTGCATCTATAAAAATAAGTGCAAAATTCGTCTCAAACCTTATAAGGCCCTGTGGCCGAGCACTAATTGATCCAATTTGTTCACTATAAACCACTCAACTCAGGCCAGTCGTAAAACGCTTAAAGAATTTCGCCTACTTACCTATTTACAAAGCCTAAGTTGCCTACAGAAATATGACTGTCATAAACATCGCTCGAAGGATTATTATTCGCAAAAGCGATATTCAATTAATAGGATACATTTGCCAAGGTCTTGTGTGTGCGCTGATTATTTTTTAATATCCGATTTTCTGTATAACCTCAGACCATAGAACTTATATCAAGTAGACATGACATGCAAACGATGCCGATGTAGCAGAAGCAGAAATAAAAAATGGTGACACGGCATAAATATACGCGTAAATAAATAAAGAAAAAAAATCTTTTTTGTTTTAAAATTATTTCATTTATTAACATTCCATTTGAGTCCAGCATTGTCAATGTCTACTAAACAAATGTTTTACTTTGCTCTAGAAAAGCGTTATGTAAAGAAGCTAAAAGATAATAAACATAATTAATAATCTGATTTTTATCAAATCCGATACAAAGAACATATACAATAATAATGAACCTGCTGGGCCGTTGGTTTCCATACTTTCAAAACCATTAAACATTCAAAATATGTTAAGTTTACAACTTTATTGATACAAATATTATAACTGAAAGAGTAGGTAATAACTACCGTATTCGAATTTCTTTTCAATCCTCCAAGGATCACGCAAAAGTTGCTCGTACATTACAGAGCCCTGTGTTTAAATTTGTCGTGTTGGTTGGTCGGTCGGTTATGTGAGCCAATTAGGACAATTAAAGTTACGAATCGCTAATTAGAATGCCGCTCTAGTTTAGGTGAATTTTTCATTTTCCATACTACTAAGACGTCTCTATATAACAATTATTCCCTATAATAAAACCAATCAGTCACAGGATTTAAAGTACAGGTTTACCACTCAGTCGTAAAACTCAGATATTTTATAGTACCTACCGAGTTGCACATTTTTACTACTTTTCTTAATAACGGACAATCAAGAGTTCGAGTTCTGTATAATGAATCATTATTTATGAAAAGTTCTATAAAAATATTTATTTGTTTATACCTCAAGTTACCTACCTCAAGTTACCTACGCTTAATTACCCTAAACCCTGAATCAGAATTAATAAAGGCAGTTTGGTCAAGTCAGGGCCCACATGCCCTTGTCTGTAACCTATTCATGACCCACTTCAGGGCTTACTCTCACAATGAGAAGGATGTAGGCCTTATTCTACGCTGGCCTAATGCGGGTTGGTGGACTTCAAACATATCATGCATATATTTGGGTCGCGCCAAGTGCGCTCAAGATGTCTCAAAAATCCTTATTTACGCTTGTGCTCAGCCTAATGAACTTCGAAAGTCGCCTCACAGATTTTGCCCCGTTATTTTGAAGCGAAAAGGTACATAGAGGCAAGCGAGGTGTTCATTCATGCGTGCATGAACCCGTGCTCCGATTACGTCATGTCGGACTTTTGTATATATGCCATGGATGTAGAAAACTTCAATAGCGTGATCCAAGATACCTGCAGCGCCATCTATTGACGAGTGGCGGAGATCGCCACACTATTATAGGTTCAACTTTATCATTAAGAGCCTGACAAGACCCGATGATTTTAGGAATCGGGCATCTTCGGCTCGCGGCTCCCGCCTACCCCATGCCCCTCATGCGCCACTGTTAGTGGAGCGGACTCTATGAGAACTAAATAAAATGATAAAATCGGCACTGTTTCAAGTGTTAAAGAAATGTGGACAACATCGTCAATAGATGGCACTGTTTCCAGTTTTAAAGAAATATGGACGACTCTAGTAATGATGTGATTTTAAAACGCGGAGCTTTTTTATTGAACACCTAAAACTTCTTATTATTATTCTCCATCAAAGGTCCATATAATACCTATGTTTTCTATTCATCTCACCAAAAAATAAATAAAACAGGGTCTTCTCTTTCAGAGGATGTACCCAGAATGCCATTGTTTCGCTATTAAATCACTATTAAATTAAAAATTCAATAATTCAGCAGTACCTAAACATGTCAACCAACAATTCAATTTCTTCTTACAATATTAAAGAGGCTTGGAACAAGCTTCATAATGTTATTGCATATTATTACCCTCAAATTTTTCGATGGCCTCAAATAATACCTAACCACATAAAAGCAAGTAAATTTGTCACGAGATCGAGTAAAAGACAGATAGACGATTTAACTGGTTTTTGTATAACCAGTTAATTCATCTATCATGTAAAAACATGTATTCTGAGACATACAGGTTTCATCACGTGGTTTTAGGAAAGGCGAGAGCTGGAATCGAACCTAGACTCCCGGCATGGGAATAGGAACGATTTTTTAAATTGTTGAAAACCCTCTAGTTACACAGCCGACACAGGCCATAAATCAGTCGGCGCGCCGGCGGCGCAGTACTATGCCTACCGTTTGAAAAAAGCCGCTTTTGGCTTCCTTTCGTTTCAGGTCAATGACCTTTCACCTTGAGCCTGTTACTTTTTGTGTCTTTTATTTGAAATTTGCATTTTTTTTTATTTTCGGTCCTGAACCTTTTCGTATGCTTTAACACACTTAAGTACACGATCTTTGTGGTTTAAATTAATGAGGTAACGTCATCTCCACCTTGTACAATATAAAAATGAATATGTTGCTAAGCGCAAATCTCGGGAGGAGCTGAACCGATTTCGCTCATTTTTTTTGGATATTCCTTTAAGTACGAGGATGGTTCTTACGGAGAGAAAATTTGAAAACAATGTAAAGAAAATAATAAAAACAACAATTTCATTTTCCTATATAAACTGTTCTACCCATGTACTACCTGTCAAACATCATTTCAGATTGAATACTTCATAAGTTCATATGGCAATGTCATGCATTTAGAAACGTCAAGATTTTTCTTTATGGATGCCACTTCTATTATGCAAACTGCAATGATATAATATACATATTTTATAATGGCAAAACGAAGTGTGCCGGGTCAGCTAGTAGGTAATAAAAATAAATACTTGCATAGGTGTTATAGATTATATTATTAGATGTATGTATTATGTTTGAAAACATTCAGTTTATTTCCATTGGGCCTTCAACTCAAATCTTCAACTTAAATGCATGCGTTTTTTTTTCTCGTTATTAATAACAACAAAAATATATAGACTCATGAAATATTCACAAAATATTTAATAATAAAGCATTTCGTACGTCTCAGAAAAGGCGCAAATATTTCTCGGTCGCAAATTTATCAAACCGACTTGTTATTCAAACGTAAACACGGTTTTTTAATAAAATCTACCAATCAAAAAACAACACGCATTTTTATTGAACACTTCCTTTATACCTAATAGGTATTATTACCTATCAATCCACGAAGACGCACAGCCCTAGCCGGCGGCCCCACTATTCCTCCTAACCGTTTATAAAAATTACCGTGATAGTGATAGGTACAATTCTAGACGGCAACGCCGCGCGTAGCGGTGTCTTCTTTACTGTCGGTTTGGCAACGTCGCGTCGCGCGAATTTCGGCGGCGTACAATTTGAAAACGGGAGGGAATCCTACATTATATGACCCGGGTTCGAACCCGAAGCAAAATATAAGAAGACATTCTGGATTGAAATGTTTTTTGTATTACTATTTTTTTATTTCATATTATGCTATCTAATGGTTATTTATATTTCCGAATTCCGAAAAAAAATAACGAATTTTAGATAAATTTATAATTTCAAAAATAATTGTATAGCTTATAACAAAAAAAGTTATTAAATTGACGTTGAAACTTTTATTTATTTGTAACTTAATAAAATCTGTCTTCTTATTTATTCAACAATTTCCAAAATCAATAATCGATGTAAAAATTTGTATTATATAAAAAATATAATTATATAAAAGTGAAAATAAAGTCACGCACACGCGGATTTGAACCCACGCCCCAGCGTATACAGCCTGGCGTCCTACTTAATACGCCACACAAGCCTCAGACAAAGCTATGAAATTGTGCTATATACGACAACTGTGTATTATTTTGGAATGACGGAGTGACGCACGTCCACCTAGCATCGCGCCTCTGCGCTCTCTGTCAATTGCCATAATAGTAAGCGAGAAATACAAAATACGAAAATATTGCGCGGAGCACGCGAAAGAAAAGTTTTAAATTTTACTGATTTACTGAATATTTATAAGCTTATTGAAAAAAATTAACACAATGATGTGATAATAACGAAGGTCTGCTAATATACTGGTTAAATTATTTGAATAAATATTAACAAACAACGTTGTAGTTTAGTATAAGAATTCAGAAAAGGGGTAACTTTGCAATTTTTTTTTATCGAGGCAACTTTGTCAAAATGTGTTTCGACGACTATGTTGTCGTTCGGAATACGGTCTAGAATAACATATATTTTTCCCATTGTAAAATACTTTGTAATTTTTGCTGGAAATGAAAAATAAGAATAGCAAATTTGCTGAATTACATGTTATCAGCGCCTTAAAGATTTTAATGAAAATACTTTTTTGTGTATAAAACGATGTTTCTTTGTATATTTCAGGTTGACGGCTACGGGTTCCCGACCCTAGAAGGTCTAGTGGGCTTGTACTCAGACGGCGTGAACGAGCGTGGCTATTTCATGGCTGTTCTGGAAGCTTCGAGGGAGTGTCTCATGAGAAACCATGACAAGTTCTCCAGGACAGTGCCTATGGGTAAGCATTGCCTTAGTAGTCACTTTATGCCACTTGACAATAGATGGCGTTACCAGCTCTGAAAGACAATACACAACTTTTCCGAAATTTTCATTGACAAAAATTGGAATATATTATTGCCTAACTGATTATAACTTTTATAAGAGTAAGAATACAAAAAGCCGCAGTTACAAGAAGTGACATTTCCAGATTTTTCTCAAACGGGAGGGGTTTCAAGCCTCACGTGATTAATGGACGGTCCCTTATAATTTTTCCCCCAGTCTACGTTTTGCCTGAGGGGCGATCAAAGCGGATGAATGTAGAATGTATAATTTGTCTGTATGACTTTCATTAAGTGTGCACAAATTGTACCTAATAATGAATAAAAGCTTTTGAGTTTGAGTTTTGTACACAACCTCAGGTTTTATGCAGTCACTCTCTCTCAGGACACCCAGTCCATCACATCAGGTGTCCAACATGACTTTTTATTACTCAATTATTATTTGAAAAATCCTCGAATGATGTTTTCACCTTAGTGCTGTTTTGTTTCAGACAACGGGCGCAACTGCGACGTATCGTTTGACATATTCGAGTGCATCTCAGACCGCATCGGGGAGTACTGCGGCAATGCTGGACTCTGATGTTAACTACCCTCTTACCTAATATATAATTTAATGTCAGAATTACAAAGGACTACTTACATTCATCCAACCACTTTCGCGTGTTACTGAACCATTTCGGTCACAAATTTTCAGCAAATTTTACTTGGACAACTTGGAGCAAAAAACTTTAAGGGAAAAGGGGGTAAAAACTACACGGCACATTTATTTTTTGTGACCCTTAAATTGTTTGAGGAGACATCCATTAATCAATCATCCCCAAACATAATACATGTTGTTTAACGCTTAATCAAGTTGGATAAATGTAATTGGTCCCCGAAACATAGATACTTAATACAAGAACAAAGAATAATATTCCCTTACTTTCACTATGAAACATTATTGCAGTAATTTAATATCATAATCAGATTTTTATAGATAAACGTCATGGTATCTGAAATAGAGATCTGGGTGAAGTAAACAAGCGTGATAAAACCTAACTGAAAAGGTATTTTCATGACTTATCTCAGGTAGTGAAACAAACCGAGTATATTCACTCATTATTTTTCGACTATTTTATATATCTTTTAATACGTAACTTTAGTTACCATGCAATAATACAAAAATACCTACTAATTTTAATAATTACCGTAAGTAGATTGTGTATATAAATAGTATAATTAGAATTTTAACTTTACTAAAAATGTGATGCTCAATAACTTAGCGCGTAGTTCATTTCAACTTCCTATTCATCAATTACGTTAAGTTATATTTAACAATAAAGTAGTTTAAGTTTACCTACTCGATACTTAAACGAAAAAAAATTTGCCTGGAATATATGTTTCGTAAATATTTATTACCAAAAATGACCATAACTTTGTAAAATTGGAATTAAAATAAACATACAATAAAATCCTACAAGAAGAACGGATCAAAAATGAACTTTTTGAATCAAATTAAAGTTAGATAGCAAATAAATCAAGAAATACAATCTCAAAAACTAAAAGAGCTTTATAACGAACTGATAGATTAATGTAGCTTTAAGATATGTCGTTAATAAAACTCTGTATATACTTAAGATACTGCTTTGTTTTATTTAAAACTCCATCCACTCAACGCACAATTTAACGTCACAGAGAACTTTCAGGCATGTACTTGTAACCTACAACTACATGTATCCTCACGATGTTTTCCTTCATCGGTACAATAAGTGATACTTTATTTTATAAAGCACACAATATAAGTTTTAAGAAAGACATTAGTGATGGAAGATTCGAATCCGGGCCCCTAGAATAAGAGGGCGAATAATTCTTAGCCACTGAGCTATGCTTAACCGCTGTGGTGTGTGGCTATGGGTGACAATTATTATTGTCAAGTCTTGTGGTCAGGTAATAGTAATCCAAATATATAATTCTGGTGAGGGAGACTAGGTAGAAAAACAATACTGTGTTCTTCCGCTATATTTCTTAGGTATCAAATTTAGGTATTAATTAACTTATGTTAGGTATTAAGTTAGGTATTACCTATGTTTTTCTGTGGTCTGAAGGCATCAAACGTTTTTCTTAAAATTGAAGTAGGTACTAAAAGATTTGCTAAAATATTTTTGCAGGCACTGCAATATCTTTAATTCGTCATCGTTGTTGTAAAAATAAAAAATAAATATTTTAATAAACATAGCAAAAATGCATCAATTTTTTTTTTAAAAATTAGGGTAGTAGGGTAGGTTGATAAATCTTATAAAATAAATGCTTGCAAGAGTTGACTTTCTGCTATTTGATACGAGATGGCGCCACGTGCATCCGTGGATCATGCCATCAAAGACTTTCTATGATATAGAGGTACCTCTTAATTAGAATAAATAGATGAAGAAACCATGTGAGAAACCAACTTCACTAAATATGCGTAGCAAACAGGGATGCGGGCCACCAGAAGTTAAGTGGTCACAGACGCCCATTGATGTGTTGCTAGTTACTACTCATGAGAACTATGACGTTCGTCTCAAATTGAGTATTATGAGAGAGAATATTATGGAAAACTCTACACAGTCAGGCGACCTCTACAGAATTCCTGTTCTAAAGGTTGTTGCGATGGGTGCAACCTGCATGCCTGAGAGTTTTCTTCACGATGTTTTGATTCACCGTTACAGTGAGTGAAATTTAATTTATATTTAAGTGATACTTATATAATTTAAATAATTTAGGTGTCCACCATCCACAACCATCACTCCACACACTTAACGTAACCACTTCGCTACCAACTCTAAACTTAAGACAAAATGGATTCCTTCTATAAGGAATCTTCAATTACAAAGTACAGCACATCAAGCTTGTAATCACGTCTAAAACACAATAAAACGCAAAAGAACTCAAGTAAGTGATATCATTAGCTTGAATGTTATCAGCCATCAAAATTATTCTGCTATTTGCATGTCAATAGATGTCCGTGTCCCACGGGTTTTTGTTTCCTGATTCTAATCCGTATCTCCATCTTGCGGTGTTAATCATTATAATTAGTAATTATTCCATTAATTCATGCACTATTCCTGTATCTTCAATTACGAGTAGTTCGGTAAGGTTTCACGTGGTGGTTAATACTGCTTAGTGCCTTTTTATTCACGATTATACTATTTTAGATATTCATCATCATTATGGCATGAATGTAGTTTATTTTTTTGTGGGTAAGTACCTAAATAATAGCACACAGGTCATCCATCGCAGCAACCTTTAGAACAGGAATTCTGTAGAGGTCGCCTGACTGTGCTACTGAAGAATTGAAGATGTATTAAGATACCTCTATATATGCCTCTAACGCACAAGTGATATAAGATAATAGCCTTAAATAAAGTATATCCGTCTTGCACACTCGACCCAACCCTGACGTAAACACAAGACATGAAGAACACTGATCACTCTGGCCAGGCTCCCCGGGCATTCTCGCGCGTCATTGAAAGCAAGAGGTTAGAGAAACTCAGTCTCTATCCCCTAAACTAAACCAGCAGTGGTCCCGTAGAGGTAGCCGGTAGCCGCAGAACCTCGCATCCAACCTCAAATAGAGGAAATTATGCTTCTGAGGTTGTACTTACGCGGATGCTTTGCTTATCATAAAGATTAGATAATATCGCCAAGTATCCCCGGCAACCAACCACAAGCCTCACCAGCCGAAACACACGACAGATAGAATGAACACGAGCTATATGGCTCTACCACCTACATATAAAACTTCCTTCATGCAATTTACCTGTCTCATAAAGAACATTAACATAACCTACTCAGCAGACGGCTAGTTTGCCGCTTCACACAGTAAAAAACCTAGCTTCCTATTCATAAGGCACGTCTAATACAAAGCGTGAACAAAATTGATGATCACTATCACCCACTATCAACGATTGTCCGCCCGTCCGTCTGTCCCACGACCTCTGTCGGATCCGCTTGTGTTTACCTAGTAAATTCAATTGTGTAATGTAATAGACAAGATAAGGGTTTCCCCCAGCAATTAAATGCATAATTTTGCCTAACAAGACGTCGTGGTAGAATCCCGAACTCATAATACTGATGTGAAATTTGTGAGCAAATTTTTTACCGTTCCCACGATCGTGAATTACAAGTTCCTATGTTTTTTTATACGCATCCACTGAGTTGGTGTTTCCGCCAATAAAATATGTATGTACCTACCTACATAATTTTTTTATACTTGAAATAAATAAATATTTTTTAAGAAAGCCATTACAAATGCCTTCCTATAAAAGGCCAGGTTAACTAGGAATGTTTTAATAGACAAAAAATCCTACAAAACCCTGTTTTGCCCGAGATTTAAACATATTTTAGAAGATTCCCCCCAAACAACAATAAAGGTATCTCATTCACAATAGTCCTTCCATGTCCCATGTTTCGGTTTAAAACTATTAATGTAAATAATTCTTTGGATTTAATGATTTGTTCGTTGATTGATATTTGAATGGGAGTACTAATCATGCGTTGGCTCAAGGCGGGGCAGGACTAGGGATTCCATATATTTTAATACATCAATAGAATTTTCGTTTTTTAAAATTAACAATGGAAACCGACAAACCGGCATTAAGTAAACATTGTGTACTGAGGGCTACATCCTTCTCATTGTGAGAGGAGACCTCTGCAGCAGGTCACTAATGGGTTACAGACTTATTAGACAGTTCTTATTTAGTCCTATAATAGAGAAGTAATTTGGTAACCCTAGGCAGGGCACAATGGTGCCGCGAAGGGCATCTCGCATCTTCACGGCGGGTGCGCGCCGTGCCCAGTTATTGAACGGTTTTTATTGTTTTGGTAGGAAACAGAGAATATGCATAATAGTAGTTAGTAAAGTCTATAATAATATGTGTTGCTTATATGTTACTGAGAAGCAAATTAGAGGTGACTTTC
This sequence comes from Erynnis tages, assembly GCA_905147235.1. NCBI lineage: Eukaryota > Metazoa > Arthropoda > Insecta > Lepidoptera > Hesperiidae > Erynnis > Erynnis tages. Next base: position 3,226,588 of record LR990076.1, read on the forward strand.
TTTAATCTTTGAAGTCAAAACATCGGCTTAAAATCACCAAACAACGCATTGGTGTAAGTTCGTTTCTACTTTTGGATAAAAATTAAGGTTGAAGAGCATTTAGATTTAGCATCAGGATTTTAAATTTGCAAATACATATCCTTATCCAACCATTTACACTGACCAGATACTAGGCATACCAAATTCAGCTATTTTTCTAATTATGATATCGTAGCAAGAAAACGCCATCTAAGCATTTATTTTTCGAAAGATTCTCTAACGCCTCAGAATTATCGCCTTTTGAAGTTCTATTTCTATGCTTTTGTTTTTAAAGAATCCCAAACCGCAGTGCAGCAACACCTCTTTGAAGATAAGATATTCCTCATTAAGATTTGTTCCTAGACGATCTAAGATCTTCCGTACCACACCCATGCATCATTTCGATGGTGCCCATCATATTCCGTAGCAATGTGGCGCAACATCCAACAAGCGTTCCCCATTCAATGTAAAACTAAGAGGCGATCGCAGCTGATATCGCGTTCAGAGCCAGCCCTACCTACTTACCTGAATAAGTTTTTTTTGTATGGAAAACAAGAAGAGGATGTTGTGTAAGGTAAATTAATACTTCCTCTGGTAGCAGAAAGAAGCTTTCGAACGTGATGGCCATGAAAAAAACATAGCACTTTCAAACATTGCGTTATTTTACCACCCCAAGATAACTATGCCATACTTCTAAAAATTTAACAAACTGCGCTTTTAACTCCGCCTTTAATGCTCTAAGACATTTTTTCTCTCTATGGGGGACTTATTCATACTTCATCTAGATGTCGATCGATTTAAATTGATATAGTACCGATGAAGTACATTTTACAACTACATTATAATATATCAGGATAAACGTAAACCTTCAAAGGCCGCTTTACCATTGATATAATAATATCAAGTATCTGCGAGTTTATTCGCTCCAGATATTAGTTATTAGTTCATTCATTAGTTCATAAATTAGTTCATAATTTTTCCGCAACATGGCGAGGTATATAACACCTCCGTTGGGACTATACTTCCTTTTTCTGTGGTAACCATGTGGTTACTATTTTCAATTAGCCAGCCTTCATGATTGCGTACATGTGACTTTTCAACAATACGAAATACGTTCTATATCATAAATTAATTTAGAAAAGATCTGATAGTTCTGTGAAAAACACGCCATTATTCATTTTTACAGTAGGTATGCAACTTTATAGTAGACTTACAATGCACTGATTTGGTTATTGATTCCAATCATATGCAAGTAGTGCAATTTACTGGGAAATGTTTTTTTAGAGTTGAACTCAATCTGAAGATATAATAATCTCATTAAGTATGCAAATAAAATATTATGCAAATCAACAATGACGGTTAGGAAAAGTTTTTGTTGAAATCGTCATATGCCATTTCTTATTTAAACACATGACACAGGAAGGGAAGCTCATACTTCATAATTCTATGGGGATTTGTATGAAGTCAAATACCCACAACTATCGTCAATTATAAATGTATGTTACTTTATTAGGTACCTTAAAGTACTTTTGTCCTGTTAAGCTTCATGTGGTTGCCCTGTCTGCGTGACGAGAGGAGCATCGAAAGCATCCGACATTATTCTGTAAACAGGATTTAGCTTCCCTAATGCTACTCTTCATGGCTATAGGTTCACTAGTTGGAAGACATCCTGTAGGTCTTTTTAACAAGACGAAGTCGCCATTTTAGGCCCTTTACGATAACTTATCAATCCTCCAAAACTTAAGTAAGGAAGTGGAACCATCAGTTTCGTTACCAATGACTCAACTACGGGAAATATACCTGCCACTTACTTTTTATAGCGATACTCTGAAACAAAGTTACACCGAACTAAAGATTTAACAATGCTTTAGATGGAAGGACGTATGCAAATGAAGAAGCGACCAGTGTAAGATGACCTGGTAATATTCAATTGATGAGTGAAGAAGGTTACGATCAAGAGGTCAAGTTAAGCGTGCTTTACATCTCCGGTTATTCGACATCATACGCGTAAGCCACGATTGCACCGGAACGGGCATCAGTAACTGTTTCCATTGTATCATTTAAAAATTGAATATTCGTCTGAAAATAAATTTTTAATCGAATATCGTACATTTTTTTGTACCTTATACATGAAATCAAGCTAAATGAAACTGTTCTTACTTTACTTACTGCGTCCAAACTCAGCACGGTCTTAGCATGCCTTTAAAATGTTTTAATAATTCATAGATTCAATTCTCTAGCACGCAGCTTTCCTCAGGATGCTTGCCCTTTTACCTTTACAGCAGGTGACTGTAAAACGCACATCCACAACGATTTAAACCCAAACGTGATTAGTTTGTATTATTTCATTTAACATTTTAATGGTTACGTTAAAATTTTACGTGGTTGAACTCACGTATTTTGTTCGGGATTACCCGACTAGTTTAGGTATTACCGCGGTAGGTGCCACGGACAATGGATAGGTTTTAAACTAATCAGACGATCCCGAATAAAATATGCAAGGTGACATAAATTATTTAAAAAAAATTGATGCGTTACTGACGTCGTAAAAAGGTAATGTTTTGGAGAAAAACTTGGCGCGATCTCATCACAATTAGACATTAGCACAGCATTGTAGACGTATCTCGGACAAGGAAGTGGAACAAACGCCGGACGCCGCTACTAATGGTTCTCTGTCAGTGGTTTGGTAGCACTGGATCATGGCGAGCTTCACGGTACATTGTCATCCAAATAACAGTTCATATTTCCTTTACAATTTAATTAACATGATGTACATCTACTTAATTAATACGTTCAACGTCTTCCGTACACGACGTTTCGCAGGACTCAGGTGTGCGGTTCCTCAAAAGGAGATCTCCTTCAAACCCGGCGACGCACTGGCGATCCTCCTGAGGTCAAAATGCTTATTTTGATAGGCGCTGATGAATAATTACAAACAGTTAGGTTTGAGCGAAATTAACCTGAAAAATATATGTACTTACATAAGTATGAGAGGGAAAAGGTTTCCAATTAATTTGATATTAAGTTGTACTCTCTTAACACTTGTTGGGTTATTTGTAACAGAAACCGGTTAACGGTTACCCAAGAACCTACAATGTAGAGGTATAACATAAGATTCTTCTCAAATTATACTGTACTAGCTGACCCAGCCGGCTTCGCTCTGCCAATGATTTTTTTTTTAATAGCCTATGTTACTCAGACTGAATGTAGCTTTCCAATGGTGAAAGAATTTTTGAAATCGGCCCAGTAGTTTTTGAGTTTATTCGTTACAAACATACAAAAATACAAATGTTTCCTCTTTATAATATTAGTATAGATTCCTCTATCTGCTGGTACCTTTTAAATTTCCATGCTATTCATCAACTGCATTTATGAAAAACATGCGAGATACGGCGATTTATACTGAAATTAAGACGTCAATGCCGAATGGCTAACTATTCGTACGGCCTGCTCAGTTGAGCGCATTAGTGGTCAGCAAAACTAAACAACTTAAAGCTATGCGGATTGCGTTCCTGACTTCGTAGAGGATGTAGTGGCCCTCGCATCTCAGCCGATACATCTCCGAAGATAACGACTGCTACATAGCAAAAGAAACGCTATTAAATATGTCCGATACTATATTAGACAAAGACAAGGTTGAAAGAAGACAAAAAAGCATTAACTAATTGCATTGCTAGTCAGATCCAAATTACTAAAATCATGTTCTTAGAAATCATTTTAACAAGATTCTTTAAGAACACTATTCAGTGTTACTTTAGAAATAATAAACTGAGTAGAAATTACCTTCTTTTGCATAAATAAAAACTATTGCAAATACTTGCATAATATTATTAGATAAAAATTAATCATTGTTTTTGTTATTACAGTGAAGCAAAAATGAGGGTTATAATTTTGAATTAGCATTTATAAAACTTCGCTGATTTCAAGTGTACTGTCCGCTAACGCCTCGTTAAATATGCAAAATTCTCTATAATAAAAGCCTGTTTCAGTTCCTCATGCTTAGTTATAGCTGCTGATAGCTTATCTCAGACTACAAACAATCCTAATATTAATAACAATGATGTCCGGTCGTTTTCACGGGGTATGACTTCGTTGGACGCTCATTTTTAGCGCCATATATAAGCAAGGCTTTGTTTTTTATTTCCATAGTCAAACCCTGTACGTGCCAGCATCAAGTCAATGTGTTTTTGAAATGAACATTTAATTTAAAAGTACAAAAAAGTGCCAAAATGTCTTGGACCTTCAGTGTGTTCTTTTTGTGTTTGTGCGCCTTGACCAGGACTCAGGTCATACCTGGGAAATCTAGGACTAACGATGGAGACTATAATAGTGTGAATACGGATGGATCTTTCGATTTTGGGTACTAAATCTTAATAATAGTGGAACTACTTACTTAGTTTTAAATTCTTTAAAACTAGTGTTTTAGTTTTATTAAATTACTTTTTTTAGTTTAGTTATGAATTAAAAACGATAAGAGATGTAGATTTTTTAATTTTTGAATAGGTTTTACCGATGAATGATCTTTTTCTTTTTAGATAAATATAATTTTACCATCATTGTTTATTGTGTTGCTACTTTAATATTTAGGAGATTAAAATTACGTGTTTGGGCACTAATTTAAGTATAACAAACCAAAAAAAATTACGAAGTAAATATTATTTGAATTGGGTTATCCTTGCATTATTACTCGAATGTTAGTCGGATGTTTGTGGCTCTAGGTGTATATTCCACAGTACTTTTTTGCAAAGTATATTTTCTAAATAATTGAATGAAAATTCCTGTGTAGATAGTAATGTGGATAGTACCAAGGTACTTGATTCTATTGTTTTGTTTTTGCTGACAAACCTTTCAATTGTAAACTTTATTTTATTTTACAAATAATAAATAATTAATATTAGGACCCCTATATTTTTATACGAAGATAGGGAACTTACATTGTTTATTTAAACTTAACATCACAGTAAAAAAAATATAATCACAATTCCGGTTTATAAATATGATAAAGAATTTCAATAAAGAATGAATATTGTGTTATATTCCAAATAATTATTTCATTTCCACAATTTGACAGATATGCTAACAAAGACAGAGGTGCTAGCTATCACATAGCAAAGGGGAATCCCAATGGAGTAGTAGGAGGTCGATTTGGGGCCAGGGAACCTGGAACCGAAGTTGTCAAGGAAACTGTTTACACTGCAGGACCCAGAGGGTAAGAATAAACAAAACATTTTCATTTCAAAAGAATCGTAACTAATACGTTACTAATAAACTATTTCGTTAGGGGCTTAGACTTGATCCTTGAGGTACTCCTTGATAAAGAACTAAAGCATCCATTACTATACTTAGTACCTCCACTTCAATTAATTTACTAACCTAACATGAATACAATAGAAGTTATCGGTTTATCTGATGTATGTATGATTATCTTCCAGATTTCGTGCAAAAGGTCCTAATGTGCACCGAAAGATAGACTTAGATCAGCGGCCCCGAGGCCCCATAGGAAACAAAGATGACCCTTTCTTTGATCCAAACGAAGATCCCAGTTACGCTTTCAAATTTGATACCAGAACCTATTCTAAGAATGAAAATGCTGACAGTAGGGGAGATGTAAAAGGTTGGTATCGTTTTACTTCTTACATTTACAAGTATAAGTATTTTTTTATAAGGATTAAATGATTAACAGTGACTCTTACTCGTGAGGTCTGGGTTCGAATACTAGTGGCAAGCACCAATGAAAAGCTATGTGCGCTTCATAAAATTAAGGTTCTATCAATTACCGTTACTGAGAAATGCCTGAGAGTTCTTCATAATGTTTTCAAGGTCATATTATGAAATCCTAAAACCAAAAATACTCTAATCATCTTTCCAGGCCACTACACCTTTCTAGACGACATCGGTGAGCGTCACGATGTAACCTACATCGCTGGTCGAGACACTGGCTTCCACGTATCTTCCTCTCACCCGGATAACCCAGGCGTCATCGGCACCCCATTCCATCGAGCCCCATTGGTCAGAGGTGAAGCACGGCCCAGGGGGCGGACCGCTGTGCAAAGAGGTCTCGACGGATCCTATAGGTATTTGTGTTTATCCTATGCCTCAAAACAGTCATTGAGGCATTTACAAAGGACAAGTTTCAAAATGGGCCGTATTGTAGGTACTCGACCTTAAAAACAGGAAAATTTCACAGAATTCCGGAATAATACATTGTATTATTCAATTAACATAATTACCTATATAAAGGAAACGTACACAAAACACTTGCATTTTTTTGCTGATTTTCTCATATTTTGTGGAATAGGTACTCGTACGTTATTCCAACAGCATGCACTCGAGCATGTATCTAGTTCTACTAATCTTTTGCACTCCTTGGCTTGATTCAATATCAACGCTTCATTACCAATGGTCAACATATTAGTCCATGCCGAAACTGATAATAGGTTTCATGATGTTTACGGTTTTTATACTGATTGATTCGAAATAAAAAAAAATTGGATACTGACAATTTTAAAATTAACAGATTCATATCAGCTGGACCAGACCAAAGACGATCAGAAAGCAGTGACTCTCACGGAAATGTCAGAGGGTCCTATACATTTTTGGATGACAAAGGTGTACAAAGGTAAATGTACTATTTTTTACAACTTCTAGATTTTCGGCATAAGGTATTTTTATGAGCATTATACATACCTAGTGGCGTTAGCGACGTTACAACTTAAATAAAACCACTGATTAAGTTTATTATGTAGTGGGGAACTTATATTCATTCAATATCTGTTGTTTAATTCAATTTCTGTTTTTTTTAATAATAATCTATGTCTCTTTTGCTTCAGAACGGTACATTACATAGCTGGTCCGGGTATCGGTTACCGTATCGTGAAGAACAGCAATGATCCCAGTATTCCTTCCTTCTTCCCCACCATCCCAAGTGCCTATGATCCAACCTTTGTGAACGCTGGACCAACCTCATTTTCCCCCGACAGTTCCGGCAGCGATGATATTTTCAAAGGTAATTTTTTTATAAAAAATGTTTTGTTTGTTTTGTGTTCGACATGGTCCAATTTAATTTTGAGTACCTAGAACAAGAAAGTATGTTTCTATGCTACACGTTAAGATTAAGATGGTCACTTAGAAATTTCTACTATGAATTACCCACACAGCTTCTACCAAGACAGACCGTCTTCAGACAAACAGTCTTCAGAGTGGGATTTAAGGTTGGCGTTCAGTGCCTTCCTGAGTCGAAGCACAATAATTCTACCAACTTTTTGAATTGAATTCAATAAAAATATTTGAGTGATTTAAAATTGTTTAACAAATTATAGGACCGGACGGGACAGCAGCATCTGGCCATGTAAAGCCTCCACCTTTCCCAGCCTCCGACAACGACCAATCTAGTAAGCCTGGAACTAGCTCAGGCTCCGCTCCCAGCGACTCTGATGACGGCACCGGAGAGGGATATAACCAAGGCCCCGCGTTCCCTCAAGAGTCTGGAAGCGTAGACGTAGGCTATGTTGATGAGGATGTATCAAATTTCGGAAGCTCTAACCCCACCCAAGGACCAGGTGATGCATAGCACGGATGATTGAAATCGATTGACGTTGGTGATCTTGTTGTTTCTTATGTGGATCAGTCAATATTCTTCAAATCGATGAGGAACTTATTAATGCCAAATAATCAACACCTCCGCTTATCGGGAAAAGGACGTTTACGTTCTTTCGTAATAGAAAGAATGACTGATGACTATCCGAATTTAGATCAAAGAAACAAGATCACAATTTTCAATCAATGCACAGTAAGGTTTGAGTATGCACTTGTTTGGAATTTAATGAGAGATTGCTTGATCGCAATAAACATTGTTCACCAACAACCTGGTTTTTATTACACCAAACACCTAAAGGCACCAAGCACAGCGTGAACGCACAAAGAACTTAGTAATGATTACAACTTGCAGGCAAACCATGGCGGCCATCTTCCAAACCTTTTAGGCCGACGAAGAAACCGTACGTTCCGCTAAAACCTTCGCAAGCATCGCATAATCGTGACGACGGCGGTTACGATACCAACAGCGGCGACAATAGCACACCAGAATTCGCTGTAGGATTCGATATACACCACACTAAGCCTGAAACCACTATCATTAGGAACACTGGTCAGGATTACTTCGGTATTCCCCCGGGAGTATCCGTTAGGGCTCACGTGCAAAGTATCGATCTCTACCCCTTCGGCTCGAAACCGATCTCTCCCTCTGAAGCCCTTGAAAATGAAAAGTCATAGACCCATCCTATATACCCACGACAAATTATACGAATTGCACATCCTATCTTATAGAAATGTTTTAACATTTACGATAATAAAGATTTATAAAGCCAGGTTTTGTTTGATTTAAGAGTTTTAAGTAACGGAATATGAAATAAAGAAAACAACATTAGAGAATTTTCGGTAAAAAGCAAGAACAAGAAAAAAAAGACACAAATGTAATTGCTAATACGGCGATACCACCTAAAGAATAATTAAATAAAACACAAAGATGATTCTTCAATATAAATTTATTTGAACACGACTGTAAATTTAACAAAATGCAAAATAGTAACTGTCAAGGAGTTTGCGTCTAAGAAAGCTGTAGAAACATTGAGTCATTTTTCTAAACTCTGCAATAAATATACCATTTTAAAAATATCTAATTGTGCAACGAGAAAAGCTTCAATATACAACGATATATTTACAACACTAACAAAATGTAACGTTATATTAACAACGGTTCGTAATCTAATCCTATCAGAGTTTAGTAAAACCGCCCAATGTTTTTACCCCTTCGATGGATGTATTAAAGTTTGTTAGTCCTTCCTGGTTCCCAGCCGTCACTCCATAACGATTAATAACTAGGTTAGGGTGTCCTCATTGACATGCTGCATGAAAGAGTACCTGTTTATCACACACTCACATTTGATGAAAGGATCAAAAAAATATTAGTTACCCCCGGGTATTTTGTAGGTAAAACTATTTGTTAGAAATAATTTGATTTCAGGTCACCACCTTAGTCGTCAATGGTTCATATTTGATGTCATTTAATTTTGTATAACGTAGATAACTTAGCAATAGACATTGGTGCGTCCTACTGGGATTCGAACCTGAAGTGACCTTTTCTTACCCACTGGTAAAGCCCAATGGCTAGGTGGTGATTGTACCGCCCATATCATTTAGTGTGAATTAATTCAGTAAAAATTCACGTAATATTAAGTTTTTGGATAGTACATAGTAATGGAACTCAGTCATACACCATGTCAAACAGACAAAATATATAATTTTCTATAATATTGAAAAGTGTGTAACATAGTCAACAAGATAATGCATAATTTGGAAGGTAAATTTGGCAATTTCATTAGTGAATAACAGGAAAGTTAAACGGTGGTTAAATAATTAGGCCTATAAGATAATATAATTTTATGATTATATATCTAACTACTTGCAAGATTGATCAAAACGTGTCTAATACGTAAATAATTACCAATTGAAGGGTAGATACAGTTAAACTACCTAACAAAAATACAGATTTACACAATACTCACAAAGATACAGACCATGGGCGCTGAAAATAAAATTATTTAAAATGTGGTTTCACAACAAAAATTAACTTTATTACTTAAAAGAAAGGAAATTTATAAATAAAGCATAAGAAGGACATCGTACATATTTAAATCTTCTATTCTGATATAATTATATCAAAAACACATTTAATTTCTATTTCATGGTACTTTTACAATATTCCAAAAGTCTACACAGACAACAGATCGAGGATTGATAACGTTGAACTTATACTTAAAAATATAACTAGAACAATACCAAAGTAGGCATATAAAGTAAAATAATATTTGACTATAAACGACAAACTACAATAAATAAACTCCTTCAATAGAACCGAAGCCTTGCTCCAACCTTACATTTTCATAATATGAAATTCATTTTACTATATTATTTAGAAATACATTGGATAGAGTATCTAAAAGGCAAATTAGCAAATCACAAGAGAAAAGCTTTTTGAGCGAATCTTTATAATATGTGCGAACTAGAAGTAATACTTTTACAAAAGTTTAGACCACTATAATAAGGCCCTATAACTTTACTATACACTTATGAAAACATGTTATAATTACATAACAGTTGGCTTAATGTTGTATAACATGCACTTTATAATTAGGTTATCAACTAAAGTTAGCCTTGAATTTTTATCTTATATTATATGACAAGAATATATCCAACATTATGACACGGTTGAGATTGAAGATAATATCTTCAATCTCAACCTATTTACTTTATTAAAGTAAATAGGAAATAGAAAATAGTACATTAGTACAAATAGTACAAAGCGAAACAATATTATTATTTAAATAAATAAGAATAGTGTAAATAGAAACTGGATTTCAGTGTGCAGATTAATACTAAATAAATTAACTTGTGTAAGTACTAATTAAATTAACTGTATTATTAAATCAGTCTAAAGTTAAGATGTAGTCTTAAAATATTTAAATGTTTATAATTTACTTTTAATAAATCTGGGCGTTTACGATTGCGACGGTTGAAAACTTGATATTTATAATTTGGAAAAGGGGCTGAAAATGCCTTATTAACATTTACTTCACAGCCAATATATTACCCTAAGGCATGATTCGACGACGCAAATAAATTACTATAGCCCATATCCTATCAATATCTATTACCTATCAAGAATATTGAAGCATTTTATTTTTCAAGTTATATTACAGCAGAGTATAACATACAGTCCGTTTTATTACTCTTGACTTTTTCGGCAAACAACGTTGGCGCTACTTTTTAGTGAAAATTTGAAATTTGAAAGTATAATTTTACTTACTACAAATTTGTTTCAGCATTAAATGACAATTTGTATTAAAATCTTTATAGATTATGTCTGCGTTATTTTAAATTGCAAATTAAAATAAAAAGATACGAAAAGATTGTTTACCAAATAGGACAAGTGTAAAAAATGATTGCGGGTGCGGGCAGTGCGGGTTTCACTTGCTGATATAACCCTGACAGCAAGATTGGACTGATCAAGAGCTTTTTAGGTCTTTGATTGTGTGACCATGACAGGAAATTAGAACCTGTAATAGAAACATGTGCAACTAGCCGTATCTAACTAACTCCTAACTACACTTAGAACTATTACGTAACGTCAAAATTTTTACATTTACATACTTATACATTTTTATAATAGTAAACAATTATAATAATAATTTCATATTACGCAAACAAGTAAACACCTTTAAAAATTAAGAATATGAACTAATTTGAAAATATTCCCACAAAATCTTATAATTAATTGTGTCATTTTAAACTATTTAATAGTTAATACTTATACAATATTTTGCAGCAAGGAATTTAAATAGGCCAAATGCAAAATAATTTTTCCTAACAACGGGTGGCGTGCAATTTATCCTGTGGTCTGTGGACACTCACATTCGACCTCGATACAGGATATAAAAAAACACTTTGAGGTGGTAAGGGATACGTTGCTACTTCAGGAAATTGGAAAGTGGCCTCAAACTAGTCATTCCAAGCACACCTTCTCACCAAAACAAATTTAACTTACAGCTATAAAAATGGGGTTTCATTAGTACATTGAGAACATGTTAGTAACTAAATAAAAACTGTTCAATTTACATCATGTTATATTTAATACAGAACAAATTCAACATAGCATAAGATCAAACATTCTTAATAGTCGATAATTAAATAATGTTATATCAGATGAATATAATGTAAATAAATTTTCGAGCAAAACAAACACCGCAATAATAATTAAACTAAATCTTATTTTGTGCATATTTATTTATACTATCTACTTTTTACTATTTTTATAATGTTACTAGCTACAAAAAATTCACTTTGAGATTGCATATCTATACCTATTTAGGTATTTATACAAAACCTGTATCATTGACTACAGAGCCGTTTATAACGATAATGTCTTCGTCGTTACCTCTATATGAATACTTTCATTACGTCAGTCATTAGTACTATGTCATATGTCGGTCCGTCTTGACATCTCCCCATACTAACGGCAGCTCGATACGACTACTATACGAAACTGCGTAAGTTCATGCTCGAGCGATACTCAAACTTAATGTCCAAATTCAAAGGAATTAGTTTGGAGTACGTTTACGGAATCTTGAATCTTTGATACGTTTTATGGAATATTCATGACATTACGACCATTTTAGTGTTACTTACATTTTAAAATATACACATGAACTTACAACTGTATCCAAATGACAATCTCAAAGCATTCCTATTAACAAAAAACAAATACGTGGGAGTTGATCTTTGAATATACTTGGTATCAAGTATGCAACTTAACTAAATCGTTAAGTCATTAAGATAATTCTCAGTTTAATTTCCTAGAATCAATTTTAAACAACATTTTTTTAATCTGATAATAAATCAACAGTGTTAAAATTTTCAACTTCAGTTATTTTTATTACTTTATAATAAAAACAAATCTATAATTTTAAATAACAAACAAAGTTACCCGCTTTGTATCGAGAAACATGAACAAAATTTCATTAAAAAGTACTAAGACTTTTAATTCAAAATTTCCCCATACTCTCTGTGTTAGTTTTCAAGATTAAAATGTTTCAGGCAAGCAAAAGGAACGCGTTATTTAACAACACAACCAAAGGTAAAATTAGTAGTTTGAGGTTCATTAATCATTTATTTTATTTCACCCCCCTGGCGTGTCTGTCTGTATAAACCATGATGTGGTTTAATTAAATAATTGATAAAAGCTCAAAAACACGACAACCACATCTCCCCAACGAAAACATAGAACTTGCTAGCTTCATGGGTTACGGTGGGTGATACCTTCCCAAGCAAACGACAATTTTTCTAAGGACAAGGTGGTACTTGCGTACCCCTGACCGAAGGCTTGATCCGCCTTTGGGCAAAAGCGTAGTGATATTCACGAGAGAGACTAGAATCAATAACTACTTACTAACATTGACTTACATATTGTATACAAGCTATTCATTACTCTATTACTGGTTTTTGGTCTATTTCAATTTTGCAGTCGCTATTACCAAATTATATAAGTCAATGCTTACTACTTAAAAAATACGTAGGTCTTTACTAAACTTTTCATTTATATCAAGAAATGAGCATTTTGGCTAAAAATTTCGCTAATCGCGGCAAGAACATCGAAGCCTCAATGGCCAATAAACATAATTTAGTTAGTAACAAAATGTTATCGTACTTTGGTAAATTTTCTCTAAGTTTGTAAAAAAAATTATACTACTTGACAATTCAAACCATTATGGGACAAATGTTTGTCTAAAATTAATCTAAAATTAATTTAAAATATCATTCGAGGTTCTCTTCGAACTTAACGCATAATGCTCACACTCATTTTTTTAAAGATGCTGACTCACCTTATTTTATTTTAAATTCAGAGACATAACGTCAAGTTGGTCTACCACTTTCCATAATTTGTTTATACAATCTATCTTAGAATTAATACTTTAAAATATTTATTTATCTAAATTAAATAATAATAAATTCAATTATGACTTTTGCTCATTTCCAGAATACAAATGATTGAGTTTATTCCATAGATTGGCACAAATACCTAAAATCTCATAGAAGGATCCCCTCTTAAGTTAGTTTTCTTTTGCTATGTTTGTTAGATTATAATAAAAATAAACATTTTCTTAGAATTATAGGAAACATATTCTGAGCTTGAAAAAATTTGAAAATATTAAAAAATATATCATCAAAACTTTTTCTTAATACACTTTGTTTTTAAAAAGATACAATAAAAGTACTTAAAAATTATTGAAATCGATTTTCTGTAATGGTATTTTATACTTATTATGACAATTCAACAATTACTAAAATATAACCATGGGTAATAAACAAATAAAAGAGAAAAACCAAAGTTTTACAATCACAAAAATTTTGTAAAAGGACATATTTATCTGTCAACTGATTACATACTGATAGGTATTAGGCATAATAGTATTATATTATTATATAACTTTAAATCATTATTGAAATCATTGAAGAAAGTGTAAAATTGTGCGAAATAGTCGGAAATAGATTGGCAATAAATAAAGAAAAGGTCAATTTCCGTGACTTATGGTCATAAATGTATAAAGAGAGAAATGAACTTACTATGAACGGACGTATTAAAGTACTTAATAGTAAATAAAGGAAATAATAAATATATACCCACAAAAGGCTTGTCCAAAATTCAACACTCACAAACACATGAAAATATTTTGAATCTGTCAAAATAATGAAAATGCACGGTCAAAAATTCTCACCAAATATTTTTCTTACATTGTACGTGGGATTCGTTCATTTTTAATTTAATGCTGGACTAATTGCAGATTCTTATTGCTTAGCTTTTTATATTTAACTTAACTATAGGTACGTATCGTATTTATGTTTCGAAAGTTGGAGACGATTTAGAAAGCTGATGATAAAATTTAAGTAATAATCTAGTTTAGTTTATGTTTTTCATCCATAATCTTCAAATTTAAAAGCACTTATTTATAGATAGAGGATTAAGTAAAACGTTTTGTTGAATGAGGAGTGTAACACAACTAACGCATCGCGAGGGCAAATCGTTACCACCGTTGCATTCTATGGTGATCTATCATGTTTTAGATCTTTAATCATCACATCACAGGACATTCTTTTAATTATACTTATTTTTATTCCTCGTATAAATTTGATAGATTCTTAGAACGTATCTGTGCTAAATTATTATCTATGTACCAATAATCAGGCACAATCAGCACAGAAGCTAGCAAAAAAATCTGCAATTACCCAACAGGGGCCTGATTCTGTATGACCATTCACACTCATATCGCGGCAATGTCGTGTCTTACCCGTGATAAAAAGCCAAAAAAGGCTTAAAAGTCAAATATCGTGACAACCTATTGTGTGCCTTATAGAATAGACATTAAGGTTCCTTGTCGTGCCGAGTTCACGAAATGACGTACGGTTTGATGACACACGATATCGGCATGAAATCATTTGGTACTTACAGAATCAGGGCCCAGGACCGCGCACCGATCATTACGTGATCTTCATTTTCTTGGTGGTCTCCTCGAGCATGTCCTTGATCTTGGTGAGAGGGGACCGCTTGTCGTCCTCCCGCTGCGTGTAGCCGGCGGGCAGGTGGATGTGCAGTGGGTCGCGGAGGCGAGCTAAGTCCTTGTGGAGCTTGTCAATCTGAAACGTGGTAGATGATGACTGTGTTAGTTTATATCAAATTGAGTACCTACTACACAACATTACAGCAGTGTATGGGCTACGTAATGTTTTATGTTCTACTTGTTTATGGTCGGAAATAAGGTTAGTCTTTGGTAATCTTCAACAACTTGTTTCATTATGATGAATGAATGTGTAGAAGCCGTTAGGTTTCAAAGCCTCGGTAGGAGGAAGCGAGTAGTAGGAAACGAGTATTCAGGTCACCTACATTGAGTGGTCACTGGACCTATCTCCAGCTACCCTGTCGAAAAATATCGTTCCAAAAATAAAATTTTGAATGTTGTCGTGTCGTTTAGAACGTTTCAGGACCGCGGTTAAGAGTGGTTAGGATTAATAGACCACTCTTATTTAAAGCGAAAACGAACAAATTTAAAACAGAAATGTGAAAATGACACTTTGACGTTGCTATAATATACAAAAATATATTTTTTAAACCAACTGATAGTTCTAAAGATTATCGCGTTTAAACAAACGAACTCTTCAGCTTTGCTATAATAATAACGATTAATGATTAGATGTTATTACCTCGTCCTTTAGATAGTTGTATTGGTTGATATCAAGGCCGATCTTTTTCGCCTTTTTATGCAGCGTCAAGAGGTGTTGCCTATCCTTCACGTCAGGTAATACGTATTCCTGGAATTATGATAAAGATAATATATTATTATTAGAATGTATATTAATCCTAAACTTATAGCCTAGTACTTATAACCTAAATAAAGACTTTACTGACATAGATGTTTTTCCTCAAACTTTACTATTTAAGACTAGTCGTCCGTTACAACCTAGAGGCTAAGAAATAGATTTTTATTCGCGGGGTCTGGGTTCGAACCAACCACTTATCAATGCTTGGAAAGTGTAATAAAAATTTAATTTTACCGATTGTTAGGCGTTTTGAGGAATCCCACGTGCCTCAGAATTCTCCATAATGTTCGCAAAGGCATGTGAAGTCCACCAACCCGCTAGTGCGGTGGACTTCAGATGCCTAGTGGCAAACTTGATGGACTAAGACCTACATCCTTCTGAGTATGAGGAGACCCCACCATGCAATTCATCCGGTCACTAATGGGTCACAGACGACGATTAGATTAGATTAGATTTTTCGAAATCAAAAACTAACTGTTAAATATACCTGCTTGGTCAAAACGAAATAAGCGTACGCAGCCATCGCGGTGCCGTACGTCACGAAGTAGGTGACCGGTTCCATGATGTCCCAGGAGTACTCCCACCAGGTGAGCCGGGCCAGAACCCCGAACTGCACCCCCATCAGCCCCAGCCCCACCCACGTGAGGGCTGACGTACGACGCGTCGTTTCCACCTCTAGGGACATGCGTTTCTGGAATGAGATGAAAAGTTGTCTATGATAGTAAAAAAATAAAAAAATTGTTTCTGAAAAAAATATTTTTACAGGATATAAAAAGATTTTTTTTTTAATTAAACCGACTTCTAAATGTTGAGTTAATATTTAAAGTACTTAATATTTTTATGTTCAACATACTTTACGGTGACTTGTTACTGTGGTGACAAATTTCATTTTGATTTACTTATTTTCATCGCTTTATTTTGTATCAAATATCAAAACTTTTGTACAAAAAAAGATGACTGGCTCGAACCTTACAAAACACAACAATTTAACGAAACAAAAAACTATAAAGAAGCATTGAAGTTACGTGATATATTTGTCCGCTACTCAACAAGAGATGGCGCCACCAACCTATTTTTTGTATATTTAAACAAGGTTTTTTATGTTTATACTCGATAATATTATTTTACTTATAGGTAAAAATACCCTAAATTATAATGCATTGTTTAAAAGTATTATCTTATGTATAATTAGAGCACAATTTTTTACTTTCTAATAAGCGAAAAATTTCGGAAAACTGACAAAAATTTCTAGACTTGGATAGGACACATAAGATTCAGATAGTAAGATGGAAGTCGCCAACAAGGACTGCAATTCAACTAACAGCGTCCTTAGCTATGTGAAAGTTGTAATTCTAATCTGGTGCTTGCCTGACCCGAAGAAGACGGTAGAAAATCGCTGGATTCAAAGGACCTAAGGAGCTAGGACCGGGCGGATTGGCATCGATTAAAGGCGGCTCATGTCTGCCAGTAGACTAAAAAGAGCTGAAAGGAAATGAAGAAAAAGTTAAGAATCCCTCCACTAATTTCTTACCTCCTCCAAAGGCTGCAGTTCAGCTGACAGTTTCTCCAGTTGAGCCCTTAACTCCCGTTCCTTCCGAATCTGGTGTTCTCGAACGTTCAGCGCCTCGTACAGCTGGTTGACTAGGTTCCGCACGTCGCTGAGCCGCGTTATCTCTTCAGAGCTGATACGCTCCTGGAATTCCGAAGAATATCACGTTATTTGGTTATCTTTTTTTTAATATATTATATGGCACCACGCAATTTTACATATCGCTAAATCTTTCAATTTAATGAAGAATAAGTCAGTAAACTATTTTTAATTATAATACACAGTGTAGGTACAATACAACACCGTCACGTGGACTACATGAAAAATACTTTCGAACCAAAAACACATACCTACTTAGTAAAGTAAATCAGTCACCTCCGATATTACGTAACGCACGAACATAAGTTTGTTATTATTAATAGTGTACCTATATTTATTTTGTTCTAATTTATCAGATGTTATTATAAAATTCTGTTTAAAAATTAATTTTGTTTTTATATTTTATTTAATATGGTATATGACTGGCTGAATTAGGATAATGATATTCAACAGAAACTATTATTTAAAAAAAGAACGAAAAGGCGTCAAAAATTAATAGGCGCGCGCGACATTTTTGCAACCAAGTTTAATTAATATTTTTCAAACTTAGAAACGTAGAAGTCGCGTTACAAAGTGCAAAATAACTCCAGTGTCTACAGGTTATATTGCAGAGGCAATCAATTCATAACATCTGTGCCATAGAACTTCATACTAGAAGACAACAACAAACGGATTGAAGCTGGTACTGTCAGCTAATCTAATCTTCCCTGCGTTGACAGAACACTGACGGACGGGCCTTTGGCGACCTGCCAACTGCCGGGTGGTGATATTCATATATCAATGTTTGGATTGTTCTGCTATCGTGGATGACAGGTGAGGTGGAACATTGTTATAACCAATGTAATATTCAGATTCGGCTTACTAGATAATATTGGCATAGAAATAGATATCACTAGATTGATTGGAAAATCAAGTGATGCAGATTTTCTCAAGCATACGGTAAAAAAACTTAACTTAAGAATAAGGAATACTTGCAGCATTACTTATATAATATTATTTATACCATTGATTATAATGATGAAGATTAAAGTTAACTCTGTTTTAAGTTAAATTCTTAAATAAATAAATTCTTAATTAACAATAAGTATCCAGGTACTTACTTAAAAACTAAATTTCTTTAAATTCTAGCTACCTTGACCTATACAGGCAATCATTTACCATTAATTTTAATAGCTGTTCAATGTTCAAGTTAGGCACTAAAAAGGAAGAAAATTTTCATATCTTTCGTCATATCTTAGACGTACCTGGGTAAGTATATTGGTTTCCTAAATGTTATGGAATATGATTTTCAATTACGGTATGCAAGTATTGGATCCGGTAGAGTTCTGGTATGTGCTCGAGATTATCTTGAACGTGTATAGACCATGCATTGGAAGCTACTTGGCCCCTAGCCAGACGCCTTGTGGATTCTAATAATTTTTTAATATAAGATTTTAATAAAGTATTCAGTTAGGTATATTTATACTAGCTATGCTCTGATAGAACGTTGCAGACATTGTATATCTCAAGTTCATTTTATAACTCAGAAATCATTTGTACGGTTGGAATGTTAAAAGTATAAGATTTTTTTATTTTTTTTGACCAATTTAAAAAACGATGTTATTCCTCTTTATGAAATAATATATTTAAGGGATTTATCAAAAATCATGGTCATTAATTTTTGAGATACCGTTGCGAACAGATCTAGTTATTAAAATTCTAGACAAATACCTATAGAAACCTTTGGCTTATGCCAACTTGTACTGACACAGTACCGACTCAAGGATATAACAAAGGAGTACAAAGGAACAATGCAGCCTATTGCAGGGCACTCGACTGAGAACACACGAGGTTACATTTTAGGAAATAGCTGATAGTATTTACAGTCCATGTCACGGGCAGCACCAGGTAATATAAATTAGGTCACATGAAATGAAAATCCAAAGAAAAGAAAGGGGCTTAATTAATAGCAATTAGGTGCGTGCGATAAGTACTAACTGATAGCATCATTAATTGAATGCACATCATTTTATGATTGCACGTAGGTACTTTTATTCGTTTTTGAATAGTTAGTATGATGTTGGCTGGCGATGACATTTATGACATCTTACTTGGTAAAGGGCGTAGGATGCTAAATATTCATTTAACAGAAAGAATCACATTAATAATGTGCCGAGTCAACAGACTATAAATAAATGTGCCAAAGATAACAATGTCTTCCTTCCAATGCTCCAAACGGATCCGACTGCCTGTCGAAAACCCAATGAACTGAAAAACGGGAATAAACTCGTAGGAGGAATAAGAACATTTCTATATTTTACATTCGGCTTAAGTCTTTCAAGAAAATCCTATCAATATTTAAATGTGATTATGTGTTATTTATTTATCTTTATGCACCATAGCCTAAGGACATTCTCCGTACATTAATTGGAACATGCCGTTACAAACATAATGTAGACTTGATAAAATTTGTATAAATTCTCTGCGTTCATTCTCTTTTGGTCATAATTAATATTGAATAGGAACGGGTAATATTCTGACTTAACAGGATGACAATGGAACCGCTTTCAGGTGCCTAATTAGTGTATCCGATAGTGTCGAGGTGCCATCGTCGTAGGAACGTCGAGGGATATCTGAATATCCCTGATTTCGTTATGAAAAACCTACCCTATTAAGGATATTCTTTTAAATTCCAAATTTATTACCCTTATTTTCCGATATTTCGTGTTTAAGTAGTTAGTTTAAGGCACTAGATGTAATGTAAACTGAACGAAAGAGCATTTGCAAGCTTTTATAAAAATTTTAAAGCAAATTTAGACGTTTAAAACATCATCGTTTTACAATCTTATGAAACTTAGCAACATTGAAATTTTCGGTTAAAGCTGTAATTTGCGAAGTAAATTGAGAGCAGAGCTTGAAGAAAATTTGCATACGAACTTTATCGTAAAATACTTACTCTCCGAACAATTCATTTATTTAAAAATGTAATCAAGGCAAAATTTTTTAATAATTAAAAATTCAATAAAATTAATTCAGTCAATGTTATCCATAAACTTTATTTTGTGATGCAGCTGGACACCACTTATAAGCAATCTTAATCCGGACGCGATCGTTTGCATAGATAAGTCGACAAACCTCGTCAGAGTCACAGAGCTTAAAGAATTGACACGGGTTTATCAGTGCCCTAAAGGGACTTATCGTAATCTGTATTGATAGATATCCAAATCTTCTGTTAAGGATTCTCCCCAGGTCGGACATACTCGTAAAAGGATGGCAGTAAGTAGTTTGAAACAAGTCCTATATAAACTTCATCCAACATCCTCTCTCAATATTCTCCATGAATTCGCACATTAAAACAGTCTGGTGTTTGCTTCGAAGAAAACTCCAGGCTATGTTGAAAAGACATAATCATAGCGTGTTTATTGCCGCAGTTGAAGAGACAAAATAACAATAAAACTTAATTTATTATATGCGTGGCAGCATATTACTATCAGCATTCAGAAGTTAGACATAAAAAAACGAGTGCAATCAAGAAGAAAATTGAAATACAGCGCAATCAATTTTAAATAAAGATAATGACTATTCGGTTTTGCATAATAGACGTCCTCATGTCCAAATAACGATGCAAATGTAGGTAATTGGAGGTTATTTCACTATCACGATGAACTCGCTACAAATTCCAGTGGAAATTGACTGCGGTAGCAAACAGGGCATTTTGACGTTAAGTTAAACTAAATAGGCTATTTTGTCGTTACGTTAAATTCAGTAGTAAACTGCAAATTATTTGTAGGTGAAATAGCTGCACAGTGACACGTATGAAACGCATTTGGATGTTTCAATAATTAATAATATTAATAACGCTTCACACTCATAGCCCCACACTAGGACACTCCCTGTGTCGTGGGTGCCATGGACACACACAAGACAAGTACACAACACACCCAGACCAGAAACAGAAATTCAAATTCATCATTCGAACCTGTGTTCTGCTGGGAATCGAACCCAGGACCCTCCGCGTAGCACACCGGTGTCTTAACCACTGCGCCACTAGGGCCACAATAAAAACCATAAGAATAAATCAAAAGCTTAGGACATACTGATCTGCTTATCAAAAAGAACTAACCTTCTGGATATAGTTCTGAGAAGGTTCTAACTAGGGCGACTTCTAGCAATTTAGTTGAACGGATATCAGTTCTTGCAGTTATTTTAGTCCCATAAATCCTACGATTTCTTGCTTTTCAACCTTCTAAAAGGTGTGCAGTTGCTGCTTGTATGTTATTAGTTGCATGCCGTCTAAGTTACTGACCTGTACTGGACTCTTAACGTAGTATTCAGTGTCGTTGATGATCAGTCGGAAGTCATTCTCCAGGAGAGATTCCACCGTGTCGCTCGCCGCGATCCGAACACGCTCGTCCGCCGCTAACGCCGCCGCGCGTTCTACGCCGCGGTCTTCTTTTTTGACCTGTACAAAAAGGTTACAACAAGAGTTTGGGGCCGGTTTTTAGTAATCCTGATAGTTGATCTTCTTCCTTAGTGTTGCAGATGTCCTTAGAGATACCGTCTCTGTTGTCTAACGTCCCGTCTGCCACTATTACACACAGAATAGACCACTATGGTATATCTATGTACAATAAAATTATGTAATTTCCTTCGGACTCGACTCTTAGGAGCTTAAGTAACGCGGTCAATAAATGTTTAATATGATTTCAGTTCAGTTTCCGCTTTGGACCTTGGACTCACTTTGAGACATGGATTTCCATTGGATTCCAATGTGCATTTTTTGCAGGCTTTTTTTGTTCGCCAATAAAAAATCTGTACAACAAGGGCAGACTTTTGTCTAGAGACATTCTCCACCAGTTAACCATGGTAATGGTGAGAAGATTTAAGGCTTTAGAAGTAAAAGCTGGTAATGCATACCTGTTCGAGCAGGTCGCCGACGGTCTGCGAGACGGGGCGGAGGGTGAACCGACATCGCTCCCGTCGGGACGGCAATGGTACTGTGATCACTGGTAGACCCCGTCGATACGTCACCAGTACCTCTGTAACAAGCATTAACTGCAATCGATACCTAATAAGGTAAGGGCACATAGCCTCACTGCCTCAATAGATCCCAAGCGATCGAAAGTTTTCAAATACAGTTGTTGGGTAGATGACCAGAATAGTATTTATATAGTTTGCGTTATAAATACATAAGAAACACCACTTTATTACAAGGTCATTTGAACTTCTTGCTCACTTGGTACTACTGCCACATCTGCATTTTCAAAAACATTCAGTATTCAGAGATACAGTAATGAAAGTTGAAACTACGTTCAATCTTGCTAATACTTCGATCAACAATACACTAATAGCTATTTAATTGGGCGAAGTCCACTTAAATCCATTGAAAAGATTGATGGATGGATGGATGCAATTTTTTGTTGTTGATGTATTAACTCAGTCTTATGTATACTTCAATTAGTTCGTTTCATAAACTTAAAATAGCTGATTATTTAAAACAATAAACAAAGGCCCACTCTTTGTACTATGCTCCATCGCAGTATCATGTTGTAAGTCGAGATGAAATCGCAATATTAAAAGTAAATAATATCATGCGTATCAGAATTAGTTTTTAATCATGTACAGTAAAGGTTTACGAGCATATATCACGCAGCCGTTTTTTCAATACAAGATATATTTACGAGGCGCAGATTGCTCCGCTAAGTAATCCAATCTACAAGCTAATGTAATTCTAGTTGGGAAATATTTATGAGCGAAAGATACTGTCGCCATATTATGTACCTAATAACATAGTAAGGCACAATGCAAAGTTGTTGATTATGAAATTGACATAAATTTTCAATGGATCCTAGATTGCCCACTACACCACACACACCACACCACAGGGAATCTTGGGGCTAAGAGTGTGAAGCTTTTACGAGTATATTCATTTAATTTATTAATTAAGTTCTCGCGGGAACTGTCACCCACTCTTGAGGAACGAGAACACACCTCCCTAACCTAAACGGAAGAAATTCCTTAGTGTACGTAGGTGTAATGAACCATTCGCGGGAGGCCTACGTTTTTCATCGCCTAAAAAATCGAATGACTTCGATTAAAACTTGATAAGAAAAAGCGGAATGGTAAACCATTGAATACTACAGTCATAGACTGTTTTCTATTATGTTGCTAGCATTCAGCTATACATTAACCCAGATGCTGTAGAAACTGTAGATGAAGAAAGTCTTGCTCAGGTTGAGCTCAATCCTATTCTAATTTACTTTGCAATACTTTTCCGTTGTAGCTTGAAGCTTGCTACTTTTGTTTTGATATCTTGCAGTCTGAGTTTTACAACTAGTCTCGACAGGGAGAATACAGGAAACAAATGAGAGTAATCTACAACTTTACGATTGCCTAGGGCAGCGTTTCTTAACCTTTTTCAGTCCGCGGATCCCTAGAAAATCAAGCACAACTTCAACGGACTCCCCCCAAACCCCTTAAACTATTGTTGTGAAGGTTGGTGTTTTTTTACAATAAGGTCAGTAATATTTGGGTTGATACTTTAACTTAATTTTACGAGACTATACTCGTATTTATTACCTAATTCAAATGTCCATAGATAAGACGGCGCGGCGGCGGACCCTCATACACATACTCGGTAGACCACAGGTTAAGAAACACTGGCTTAGAATAGTTTGCTGGTATGCACGTAGCAATGTTTCGGCGTAGGTACCTACAGCAAGTGTTCAGGTACCGAATTCTTAATTTTTCAGTAGTACAAAAGTAGGTAGGTACCTACAGTAAGTAACATATTGTTAGATTTTCCAAAATTAAACTGGAAACGAAGTCACGGAGCTAAAGTTCCGGCTTCAGGAGAGTAATAAGTGACTAGCAGCCGGCTCTCAGCTTTAAGCTCTCCGTAAATTGCAACGAGCTTTCGAGCTAAACGCGTTGTTTTTTATGGGCCATATTCGGTTTTTGTGGGATTTTTACAACCATACGAATAGTAGAGAATGTAAGAAAATTAGCGTAAAAAATGTTATGTATATTGTTATGAGTTTACTTTAGGAAATAAGTTTAAGAATAGAGTCATGAGAGATTCACGCCTTCAATCAGTACTTAGGTCCTTTTATTTGGAGAGATTGTCTATGTGCTGTATTAACCACCTTTATATCTTCAAAAACTAATTGGATGTTTCACAACTTTTTTAATGTAGGTACGGGTATAAAGAGGTGACATATATCAATTTGAGGGTACTTTTGAGTACCTAAATACGAGGTACAGTGTTACTCGTGTATTACAGTGGCTGTTAAGTGGTTTTAAAGGCCTCTGTTACAATAAGTGTTCTTTCAAAAATTCTTCTTTAGAAGCAAGAAAATTCACTCTCGTTTTCTGAATTCTGTAAATTTTGTTTTGTTAATGATAGACCTAATAGCAAAAGGGAGTCTATTCGTCAGTTTAATAAAATGTTCCTCAACTAAACTTAAGGAAACCTGATAAATTACTTTCACCGGATTAAGAACTTTCAGCATCTCTTTGTAATAGAGACGCAGACACTACGAATTCCTTTGTCTTGTTAAGAAAGTGAGGTTTGGTATTACGTTCTTTGACTAAGATTTTTTTAATTGACACGGGTTTTTTGTCACGGGAAAACCCAAGTTATTCACAGTGCATATTGCTTTGAAGGTGAGCTTTATTTACGCCTTTTTTAAGACCCCATGTCATAGTCCTGTGGAAATACATCGTTCTGGTAGACCGTTCCAAAGTTTGCTCTTACGGATCTGGAATATTTTGTAGATATTTCTCTATATTAATGAAGTCGACCGACGCACTCGTTACCAGTTCGTTACCAACTTTGAAGGATAGCTCTTTTTACGCCCTTTTGAAGAAAATACATAATTATATCGTTTTGGGCAGTGGGCAGACATCGTAATCGCCCGTCACTTTCCTAATTATCATTGCAACCGTTTCTCCGCACTCTGATATATCACACATCGCTTTTGCATGCGATGCTGCTTTTTATCGCACTCTGCATGTTTGGTTTCAATGATCTTTTATCTAACGGTCATTGCCTTACTTAGAATGCAGGAAAGTCTATAGGTTTTATTTATAACGAATCTATCACACAAACAAAACTTATGATTTGTTAATATTTTATAAAGTGACTATTTTGAAATCCTTAAGTTTCTTCAACAGACAACCAACAGATTCACTCCTGCTCCCAAACCCCTTTTATTTCCCACTCTTTGGCGCGGGTCTCATCTTCTTGTTTAGGTATGTAGGATGTAAAAATAATCATAATATGGGATACACGCAAACTCCTGAATTTTCCCATCATTTAACATATTTCAATTTGTAAGCAAAACAAGATCAAAGAGGGTACAGAAGGGTTAGAATTTCATATTCGGAATGTTGCCTCTGAGCTCTCGGTAACAACGCTCTGTTGGTGTTAGAAATTTAAATCACGATTTAACTTTGCAATATGTTAAGGTTACGAATATTTATGTGTTTATTAAGGAGTTTGCCATTCTTTGAGATGATACATAGGTAAGTATAGTATACTAAGCTTTTTTTATACTGGTCCACGTTACACCTGCGGGGCACTCAAAGCGGATGAACTATAGGTATTAGTATGTTAAATTATCTGACTTTAATCAAATGTATGTAGGTATTGTACCTTAATTGTAACAAAAAAAATAAGTATTGAGTATTAAAATGTGTCGAAACTATTTTAAAACATTCAATTCAATTAAATTTGATCTCTACCATAATAATATGCTCCGGAACGTTTGTAAGAAGAGACATTAATTTTAAACCAAACCATATTATTATGTAAAAGCTTCCGCAGTACCTACCTTAATAACTTTTCATAATACAAAACAACGAAAAGCAACATGAAATTTTGGATATGGATTTCCTTATCATTGAACATTTTCAATTTGTAACAAAAACAAGATCAAGAGGAAATTGAGGGATTACAAATTCATATTCGTTTAAGGGGATGTTTTCACTGGGCCCATCTTGTATGTGTTTGCTCAGGAAATTTAAACACAACCCTTAAAATATATAGCTCGTGTCTATCACCAGTCTGTTTATTGGGGAGTTTTCTGTGGCGACCTGAGTGGCGCAGTGGTTAAGACACCGGTGCGCTGCGTGGAGGGTCCTGGGTTCGATTCCCAGCAGAGCAGAGATTTTAATGATGTATTTGAACTTATGTTTCTGGTCTGGGTGTGTTGTTTTCTTGTGTTGTGTGTGTCCCTGGCACCCACGACACAGGGAATCCTAGCGTGGGGCTATGAGTGTGAAGCGTTATTACCCTGTGAATGTTTTGAAGACGGTTGCTATAACTCAAGAAAGAAAAAAATCCAAATTTTCTAATACATTTGGATCGGACCGGGATATTGGATTTATTATTAGAAATAATCTCTCTTCAGGATAAAACGTACCCGTTTCAGTAAAAAACGAATATCCCATCTATTTCATTTCAAACCAACAGTTTATCGAATAGTAATTGATTCAACTTCCGTAAGTAGTCAATAAATACATCTTGACCTACTTAAACATTGTGGTCCCCGAGGCGACCGAGGATACGCCCTCAAGATCGCCACGAGAAGCGCCAAAACTTCTCTTCAAAACTTGGAATTGGCTAAATAATACTCAAGCTTAGTTAGTCAATGATTAAATTTGTAAAACATTAATTTGTGCCATCACAAAATAGACGTAGAAAGGTATAATATACTCTATTATTATTAATTTATTATACCAACTAGCTACAGCCTGCGTCTTCATCCATGCGGATTTTAGAATTTGATCCAGAGGGTAAAAAGTACGTCAACGTAAAAATATGTCAATTAAAATAAGATCTCAACTCTTTCTTCAGTGTCTCACCGCCGCCCTCGTAACCCTTTTATGTTCGTGAGATGCCTATTATTTTAAGTATTGCATTCAAACTTAAAACATAGGTGCCCAATTAAACTTACTCACTCACTCTAACCGCTAATTTATAAACATTTCTTAATCATTATTTGACTTTAGCAACTCTACTTTATACGTAACATTTATATTACATGAGCATGTAACGTTATCTAAATAGGCACTTGAGAGCATAACATTTCCTTAACGACACAGGCTATCGAAAAAGCGCTATAGCAACCTTAAAACATTTTTCAGGAATTATCTAACCCAAAACCTCTTAATGGGGCGCGGAAAGGCATACGCCGCACTTTATCATACCAATAGCAGATTAACTCAAAATGCTTTTTGGACGCTGAGGCTTAAGGACTTAAAGGCTTATGTTTTTGTATAGGTACCTAAAACAATGAATGTAAGGAGGAATGTAGTGGTCATTTCCACATTAGCAGCTTACGAGTATAACGTGTTTAGCTGTGAGGAATACAAGTATTGATAAAACAATTTTTTAAAATAAATAAAATTCTCCCACAGCGTTTCTTACATTTTGTATAAATAATATTTTTTTAAATCCATAATTCATTTAATTAACCCGTCGAAGCGCGCATAGTCGCACTGCTTGAGTAGATCATAAGCGATCGGAGGGCACGTTACCCTGATGTGGAGAGTTATCCGTGCTCAACAGTAGGGCATTAAGGCCAGCCAATGGGCACGTAAGAATCAACTGTATATCAACCTACTATCTGTTTAACAAAGTCATTTTTCGAAGGCTTTCTATTTTTTTGCGAATAATGATTTTCTAAATTGATTCAATGGACATGTGAGAAAAACTGAATTAAGTATCTGAAACGCGATCGAGTCTCTTGATGAGGCAAGATCATCACTCTCACTTCTCGTTGACAACCATCTTGTACGTTTACAGGCTGCCTAACACGCTATACCAGAGCTTCTCAACCTTAACTTATCCTTAAAAAACAGTAATATTTCTATTCATAATTCATAATTTGTTACTAAACAAACGATTCACCTGATTAAGAGTAGGTATTAATAGAGTAACAGTGTTTCAAGATGTACCAAAGCAGAAGTAAAACAAATGAATAATGTTAAAATTAATATTCGCTTTCAAAAAAATTTATTGGTAGATTTTTTAATTTAGGATCTGTGTTATTTAGTTTATTCTTATTCACCATGTAGTGCAGTATGAAGAAAATTAACACTGGAAGACATAAAGTATTCTCTGTATGCGCTCTCATACATGAACACATCTAACCTTTAGAGGTGTGAACAAGAAAAATCTAAAATTAAACTTCCTTATTTTTGCTTTTTGAAATATTAAAAGTTGCGAACCATACTCGTAGGTTAACAATCTGTGCAATAAATGTATGCAAAATCAATGACATTAATAATTTTGCATGTAATATCTTACGTACCGCAATATAAGCAAATGCGAAGATTCATGAATTATACAGAATGTTACTCGTATGAACAACAGAAACCATTTAAAATTTGAATGTATAATGACCATCGACAACTTCATCTGGTTTTTTTTTATTAAGACATTTTATTCAATTCTTTTTAAATAGCCGGACTAGTATCAATATTGGTATTTTATAGTTATTTTAGTAAGTAAAACCCATGTTTTACACGCTTGCTCTGAATGAGTTTTGAAAGCTTGTAAATAAAGCTACTGTATTTAATTATGTGTATTTTAAAATCATTATAACATAAATTTATAATAATTTGATGAAGTACGAGATGTACGAGTAATGAAAATAATGTAAAAAACTTCAAACATCGCACTCTACAAAGGAAACATTACACTTTGGGAGTTATCGTAAGTTACAAATGTTTAAAGTTAAATAATGGTTAAACACAAACCGAAGCGAAACGAAAAGCTAAATAAAAGTATGACATTATGTATAAGTATTAATTAAGTATAACAATAAATTACTTAACTGAAAGTCTCCGTTCATTCCACCGAAAACCAACGTCCATTACATTTTAAGTTTAGAATTTAAATGAAACGAAGTAGAATAAAGTGGAATAATGAAAAGGTGGACTTATGTATTGCTAGAAGCATTCTCTCCCAGTCATCCTAAGGGCAGTGTTAATCAACGAAGGTAAATTCGCATAAAACTGCGAGTCTGGACCTCATTAGAAACCCTGATTAACGTAAAAGTTACGCTTAATTCTTCAATCTTAACAATAAACAAGAGCCTATCCCTCTATCATAGCAGACTAAATTTACCCTACAAAGAATGACATGGTACGTTAAATAAACGTCCCTTTATAAAACCGTACTCGTTTGTTACGATGATGTCGCGTCGTAAAATCATAAGGTTGGGGGAACTAAAAATAGGAATACAGAATAGACAGGAAAATGATGGCAATTCTCCGTGCCGCAATATTAAGCCTCGAATGTTTACAACAGACGAGACATCGTTACCACTTACGTACTGCTAGTAATAAAGTTTCGTCCGGCAACGTTTTGATGAAAGACCAAAACATTGCTTTTATAGTTCGCCATACGCAAATTTATAGTTGTGTTACAGTTTACTACTTTTTTTGCAATTTTTAACGCTTGATTAAATTTTTTTTTACTTATCGTCTTCATCGTGTTTTGTCTTTCTGATATTTTTACCTAGATAGGCCTGATTTCAATGAGGATAGGTGGAGATATGTATAGATTTATTTATCATTAAAACGAGTATGAATGAGTATTGAAAAAACAAAATATTTGACTGCATATAATAATATTTTGTATAATTTTGATATAACCAGTATCACTTACACAAATAAGACGATACTTTCGACACCCCTTAAGAGAAAATCCATCAAGCCATAGGCAACAAAGCGAGCCAAAAATTTACAAATGTATGTATATTTTTAATGACAAAAATAGTAGGTAAGTCTCTAATGTCTGATTTTTTTAATGATAAAAAACACAAAACAATCGGTGTTAAAAATAGTAAGTCTGTAATATACAGATAAATCATTTAAAAATTCAGAAAGATGGTAGTATACTCGAAGCTCACTAGGTCACTGTAAGTAATTTGTATTTTAAATTTGCAATCTACATTCGGGAGCGTCCATCACTGCCCGTGGCGCTGGCTTATCGCTAACAAATGTCACTTTAAGTAACAAATAGGTCATAACAGTGACTGCTAATGGTCGTATACGAAATGCGAACTTGTGAATTGTATAAATGTATCCTTATTAAAGAAAGAATTCACTATGTTGTGTAACTTTTTTCTGTCTTTCGTCGATTATTTTTCTAGACATTTTGTATTTGTAAGTTATTTTAAGAAAAGTTATGAAAAATTGTCAAGTCATAAAGCATCGTTTGAGCTAGTAGAAGGCAGAACTGTCTGTGCCAAATGTCGATAACAGCGGTCATTAACTCAATGCCTCCCAAATTGGCATGTCTAGCATTCCACTGATTTATTTTCATTTCTTTAGGCATTACACCAGCCAAGTTATGATACGGTAAATTATAGTGATGACATAGATTTTGTTATTCTTCTGGCTCAGCAGAATGTTGACACAGGAATTATTACATAAGATTTAACAAAATATTTTTTCTATTAGTCTTAAGAACAAAATGGAATCCATATGTTTAGATATACATAGATATACATGCACTTTTCTGATAGATAGAAAAGTTGGAAGTTATTGATGATACTATTTACTAAATCAGACAACTCACACACGGCTATCTGACCCCAACTCAGCATATAACTTGTACACGGTAATCAGACACTTGACAAACATAATATACCTGCCTACTTAAGGCACATTAACAAATGTACGTACTCATCGCTCGAATAATGGGAAGAAATCGGACCCCTTGACAACAGTCAGGGTTGATTACCGCGACATTATTAATGGGAGAGTAAAATGATATTAAAGGGTAATACTCAAGGTCTCGTTAATACATGATTAACTCGAATACCTCTAATAAAAATAGGTACCACTAACAAATAAAGCACTACGTAATTTCTAATTTAAAAGGCATGTTATGTAAACAAAACCAAAAAGAACCAACCACGTCGAACGTAATTATCTAAATTGTTGAGAAAATAGGCTATTAAGAGCATCAATTACTCGACGTGTTTATAAAATGAGATGTTTCCAAACAAGCATATAATTAAAACGTCTCGTGTATATTTCTCTCGGCCGAGCGTATAATTTTTGATATCAATCTTCTATTGTCACTTTTGCGATAGGTATATCGTAAGAATCCATTACTTTCTAAGAGGTTGCTTGAGAAAATATGATTGATCGCTCGAAAGACTTATTGATATCATGTTGCTGCATTCTAGCAAAGTTTATTAATATCAATCTTAATTCAGCAAAAACGCCATTTAATCGTCAATAAATCCAAGTGACATAGCTGCATGAATTTAATACTTCATTAAATAGTTTTAAGGACAACAGACTACGACTAATTAAGTGACCGTTAAGAAAAGGATGGCCTTTAAAGAATTGTCTCTTTAAAGGCTCTTCATGATACTGTCAACAAATAAAAAAAGAACATGTTCCAATAGAATGGTTGGCAATTAGCCGGTATCCACTACAATCCACTCTAGACCAGCTTGTTTGATACTTTCCAGATTTCCCCTTGTTGTGATATTAATTACTTATATAATGAAAAATAAAATGTATTATTTCACCTACTAGCCAAAACCAACAAACTTTGTAATAAAAAATTTACGTTCCTCTCAAGGTAAAACAAGTACCTAAGACATCTACTGTAGTCGCATTTATCGCAAACAAGGTTTCGTTTAAGAATTTCAAACGAAATTAAAAAAGTTGCTCATGAGAAAAACGTTATGAAGAGCATCTAAAAGGGAGCATGCCACCGAAATGAAACTCAGTTCTATGTTTTCCTTTTCTGTTGTCCGTCGTCCGTCAACATTAAAGTGGGCATTATGAATATGTTGCGCGTTCGTTTTATCCTCCTATGCATGGTTTGCTTTATTAAAAACAGCAAATTGACTATGCTCTTATAAACACAAAACGTCCAGAAATTTTTGAGTTGAGTATACCTATACAAGAATTTCTAAATTTTCAACGAAATGTCTTGAACTGAAATATAAACGCTACTTAGCCTTTGGAGTTAAAAGTAACGTTGGCACGATTGATCACCCACCTGAAACAAAAAAAAATTCTTTATATTATCTACACAAACGTAATATATGTGGGGTTTCATAATAATTATAACGTAGATAAGTATTCTATATAAAAACTATGTTGCTGTTCAATTAAAGCTAGAACCAATTAATGATATTATTATGTAATAATTTAAGCTGCAAAAGGATCAGTGAGAAAAAAATCATTTGAAAGATTAAAGATGTCCAAGTACATAGACTACTTTCCTCTCTCGCACGTGAAATTTTCAATTTCACTATAATGTATTAGAAGAAACTATAATATATTAGAAGAATCTAGGTAGAAACCCGCTTCTTTCAACTACGGCAAATTGAATTGCCTTGCTGCATAAGAATCTACATAATTATAATATTTAACAAAAACAACAACAACAATTTTTCTTCCTAAAAAGTAACAAAAACTTTTCATCCCTAGATTATTTTTACAAAAACCTATTCTCAGAGCCAAAAGTGGTTCGGTAAAGGGTGAAATGTGAAGCGATAATGCGGTTGCACTTGGAATAGAAATTCAATTTAAGCCTGTTCCAGAAAGCCATTTGGGAATAAGGTGGTACCGAAAGTATCGTAGCGAAAGAAGTTAACACTTTAACTAGTCGTTTAGTACTTATCACTTCTAGTTGAAAAATCGATAAATTTTATTGGACCTAAAGATGAACAACATATAATTTTGGTTTAAGGAGTTCTTTGTCGAGTTTTACTAATTGAAAAAAGATAAAGATGTCTGATACTTCTACAGGTACTACAGATCGGTTTGGATTTAATTTTCTTACGTACAAATGTGTATGTGTCGTACGAATGTATGTACACAATTCTTATACAAAAAGAAACGAAGCAAAACCCACACACTACATGGATATACGATTCAATGATATAAACTTGGGAGACCGATAAAAGAAAATATTCATGGGAGTTCTCTCGCACGTAAAGGTCTTGGAGATTATCATTGGAAAACCGCCATAAATTGCTCAGTGACTGATGGGAGTGCTCTTGTGGTACCCTCAGGCTAAAGATAAGCTCTCTTTACCCGGTATAGTGAAGCATTAAACGTAGGCCGAATTTTCAGAATTAACGCTTTACAAAGTTAAGAACTTCGTGGGCTTTTAAAATTTTTTCACATTTTAATTTAATTCTAAATTTAAAGTTGTATATCTTTATGAAATGGCTGCTGCCAAACATCTGACAAACAGTTTAATGCCTTTCATAAAGCCAATCTGATGCTGAAGACGAAACACAGATTCCGATAAAGGAAATTTGGTATTTTGGTAATATTCACTAATTATAGTCGATTTACTAGTAGCCTAGCCGTGTTTGGGCTTGCCTAGCCCAAGCCTTCCCTAGCCATAGCCCTTCCCTAGCCTTTTTTAAGATACACTATTACGATTGCTGCTTTATGGTGCCATCCGTCTGGCATATCAAGGTTAACAAGGCGTATATTTTTAGTTCTTAAATGAACTAAAGATCTAAGTTTCAGTTTCATTTAAAAAAACATAAAACGTTTAAAAGCTTCGCTTAGTATCAGTACGGTGAGTCGGCAAAACTTTACCATTGTTGTCTACGCTACGGTATTAACAACTCAACAAGGAAACTCCGGGAAAACGACGCACTGCGGGTTTTTAGTCTTCCATTGTATTTCATTAATAAATCTGCTATATTTTATCGCGCTGCAATGATCTAGCCAATCTCCTATCCATTTTTTAATAATTAATTAATGGATCTTATTATTTTAGTATTAAAACAAATAAGTCAATAAGCATACGGAAAAACTAGTATCAAGGCTTCAAGGGTTCAGGGTCTAACCCGTGCTAAGTACATAAACACCACACGCAAGACTTGCACTTGTATTCCAAGTTTCACACAATCACAGCTAAAATAAAAAAGATTAATTATGCAAAGTAATTCAGGTTATTTTAAGCTCGCATATTCATTTTAAGCATATACAGCTCGCGTTTACTTTATTTTAAGGCGCTTATTCAAACAAAGAAACGAATTAAAGTTTGTTAATTTTCTTCCGACAAGACTTTTCTGGCTTTAAAAATTCTACAAAGTTATTTCCGCTGTGTGAAAGTTGATCTCTTTCATAGTTTTTATTTTAGGACAGAATACCTATATCATTGATTCTTGAGCGCTTTATGTCATTCCTTTATTATTATTTGGCTCTTACCAGTAACTCTATACCAGCTTCTTAAAACACTTAAAACGCAAACACCCATCTATAAATCTTGTTGAAATTAACAAGTTAACTTATCCTTGATTAAGAGATAAAATTTAGCTTTAAGAATTTTAACAGCGCATACAAAATACCTGCTGGATAAAATGGCTTGGCTTAGAATTGTAAAGACACGTGCCTCTACCCTCCTGGGTGGAAAAATAACTGGAATTCCCAAGTTCCCCGACGTGGTCCAGGCATGAATTCCATGGTTATTGAATGGCATGACGGTGAGGTGGAATGGGAAAATTTTAATTATTTCACAGCTTTTGCAATTCCAGCGACGTCTCGGAGACGTGATTGGAATTGTGGAAGGTAGGGAATCTATCTCATCTTTCTTTTCCTTTGAAGATTGGGATCTATGATATGAAGTGTGTACAAACAAACGATTTTATTTATTGTGTTGTTACACCTGACAAATTTTTGAAATACGAATCATATTTTTGTATAATGACGTCATTGTAAGTTAACGGAAATATAAATTATAAGATTTCAAATAAACACCCAAGTATTTTTAGGCCAGTAAAAATAGTTAACGGCCGCGATAGAAAAATTGCATTCAATGGGCCATAAATCGTAAACGGTAAGTTTGACAAAAAAGTTTACTGGAAACAAAAGATACGAAATTTCATTCTCTACAATAATACTTTCTCAATACATAAGGGATCTATTAGGTATCTATAAGGAAATTTTTCAAATAACTTCGTTGGTGCCCCTTCAGACGGACCATTTTTTGTCTTTGCTTTTGCCTAATATTGATTTTGCCTAATATTAACATTTACATTTTTCCAACATTCCGTTTTCTATCCCAAATCTTGAACATATCGCCAACTATCAGTCTCGAGTAATGGTCATGAGAGAACCATATTTCAACGCCGTAATAGGACTATTGCATATATCTCGATTCATGAAATAGAGTCGTGGAGACAATCCCTCTATTTCACGGAAGGTGGGTCCTTTAGAGGGTAAACGAAATATATTTGTATGGTTAATGTAATATTTAGATAGACACTTTTCTTTAAAACAATAAGGGCAGACTGTCAAAAATCGGTGGTAACCTATTTTTAAATGGCATGTTAAATTTTGAGGACAAAATATATATTATTTTATTTTATAGCTAACTAAAGTTTAGTAATCTAAGCCAACCAAATCCCACACTCATGCTCCTCCATCTCATTATGTCACAGCAATACTCTCAGTAAAATTTCGGTTTCGTTCTGCATCAATACGTCACGTAATTTCAATTTCAGCCAATCACAGCTCTCGGTGTCACTACACAAATACAATGTAAGCCAATCGCAACCCTTACCGTTCTTTCAGTCTGCGATGTCTATTATTTTGCAACCTCAAAGCCACTAATAGACCACTTACATAGCACCTATCATTAATTACCTTTGTTGTAAAACCAAGTACCGTATCTATGATTGTGTAAGTCTGAGTAGGAAGTAAGATTTTAGTCTGATAAGATTTTCAAACTTTCTAGTTGTTGTTATGTAAAATGTAACCAAAAACGGAAATGCAATAATTTTCAAGCATTATTCGTGTATAATAATTTAATTAAGGAAAACGGAATTAATTTTTTTATTTTCCTTTGAATATATTTTATTAATTAGAAAGTTACTGAAAATATCCTTATAAAGGTCATATTATTTTTTGATAGAAGTCGAAGTTAGTCGAGTAAATTTGATTAAGTTCCTAAGAAAGTTAAACATCATAATTATGAAAAGGAATTAAGGTATTAATTGAGACGCTATAAAAGTGTCAATAATAACTAAGCGATCGGGACAAATTGTGGCGAATTTTCCCCGGTATCTTCCAAATATTGTCTTTCGGTGTAAGACACAATATGGAAGTGAATTTATTGAGACACCTCAGTGCCTATTACGCTACTAAGCTGCTATAGACGTTGCCATCATCGTTATTCAGGATCCCATAACTGTAGTCACTCACGCACTAGGAAATATTTGATTGGTACCTATGTGTGCATAAACTACGTTAGTTGGCAACGTAAGATTGGATATAACCCGTTTTGATATAATTATTATACATACCAAAAATTCCGTAGGTTATTGAGGCAATAATACAATTTTTAATGCAGTTAATTAACAGTCATTTGTTTTAATAATCACATTGATTTGAATATGATAAAACAATTGAAATAATGTTTTTAAAAAATTTATGCCAATTCAATATAAAAGTTAACAAAAAATTGTGCAATTCCAATAAATTATTAACTTTAAATATTGGCAATTCTGTAATAAAATATGATGTCGTTTTAAATCTGTGAACCGTGTGCAATATTTTTTAATTATTTAAGATGCGCATAATATAAGTTTTACACAACATTTAAATTAGAACAAAGCATACACGAAAGCACACTTTTTCTCAACATTTTTGTGCTCATTCTATTTCAGGTACTTACAGGTATTATGTTCTGCCCAATATGCAGATGAGTGGGTCTAATAGGAACAATACAAAGGCAACACGAATAATGTAACTTCGCTCTTATTAGCAATTTAGTGAAAGAATATTGCACATGTTGTTCCGGTCCAAAGACACCGTCCAGAGCAGAATATCCATTATACGGCATCTCTTTCATACTCACAGGTTATCCATAAAATTGAAAAGGAACAGACAATTCAACGGTAACGCATATACTGTTAAATTCATAATCGGAGCTATTATGTTTATAAAAGAGGCATTACCGTTCCTTGCTGGTCATTGGGCGTAGGATATGTATGTATATTATAGTAACCTATATAACATTACACTTTTTTCTGGTCATTTACCTATAAGAGCTGGAATTTTTATTTTTTAAGTCGACTGTTGAATTAATGAATGTTGAACGACTATGAGCCTGCCACAAGATGACAAAGTATTTCGGCCTCTGACTTACCTGAATACATTCTTTTATATTCGTACGAAGTAACTTATAACATCTTACCAGCAGCAGCTGACAGAAAATGCCAGGGGAAAGATAGATCACTCTGTACCTGTCGTATAATCTAGAGCTTGATATGGGTCGCAGTGAGGGGGTTATTTTTTTATTAACTGCCGTAGATAACATTATATTTAACCACTTTGCCGTTGAGATGCTGAAAGGTTTATGAAACACTTTTTTCATGCGTAGCGTTCAAATAGGGTTCATGAAGGGTGATAAATCCTACTACCTACTATTATAAATATAAAAGTAAAGGAGGATGAATGGATGGATATTTGAAAATCTTTCACGGGGACGGCTAAACAAATTTGAATGTAATTTGGTATGCATATAGGGTACCTACTTTTTATCCCTCACTGTCTGTCACCTCACGCGGACAAAGCCGCGGGCATAGTCTAGTAGTTACTAATAGGAAATGGAGTCCTTAGACAACCACATCCTACTTTCCACATCTGTTTTCAACCTTGGATCGAAGTCTTGTCAAAGGTTGTAAACGGGTTTTCTTCCTCTAACAATGACTCCTGCTAAACCTGCCAATTGTTTTTTATGTGAGCAGAATAGAGAAAAATGTTGGGGAAACAGTAACTCAGCAAAACACAGCAACGAAAAAAATCCTATGAATATATTACTTTTTATTTGGAAACATGATTTTTTCTCAGGCCACTAGGTACATTCTTTACGCGTGCGTAGGCTTAGGTTTTATAATCCCAACGGACCCTGTTTATCCTCTAGTTCTGATAAAGTTCTGATACGTGAAACGCTTTTAAATACTTGAAATTATATGGAAACTCCGCCAAAGAAGTATATCTAGGCTCGTACAAAAGTACGAGAGAGACAAGCCTTGTTCTATTTGGCTGACATAACCGACCGAGCAACCAACACGACAAAATTTGAACACAGGGCTCTGTATTGAGCGTGATAAATACGTTGTCGTACGAGCAACTTTTGCGTGCGACACGCCAATTTAGGACACGGGGCTAGGATCTCGAAACTGTAAAAGTTTTTGTGAATTCTTAACATTTTATTGTATTTTACTTACAAATTCAATACGAACTCTTCGAGGTCTTCATAAGAATTGACCATTGGATACGATGGTCGCTTCTTCCAGCGCGGTTTTCCATTGGAAAATCAGCAACTCGTGTAATTATTAGAAACGAGAGCGAAGCGATTTCCGAGGCGGATCGCGGCTATTTGCGCCCAAGTCATAATATGATAGCGGACAGTAGGGGCATAGATTGTTCTTAACATAAACTATTGTCTCGAGTGCCTATTGTTCCTTACAGGATACTAAAGGTTGTTGCCACTGAAATTGTTAGCAACTACTGTATTTCCGACACCCGTTGACAACAAAAAAGTTGGCAATTTTTTTTACAGTGGAGACCTATCCCAGACAAATTTAGGGCTCTATCGCGAAAAGCAAAATGGGTTTTCTTTTATTTAACACTTAGGAATAGCGACACATTCACACATTACATTGAATAGTGGTAAGAAGAATAGGTACTTTTCGAAAACAGACGTTGTTCTTCATGCAGCTTCATATAACATTTGCAGCTCACGAGGATGTTAGTGGATTCGTTGCCATTTAAAAGGACTTAAGTAGGTCGCCTTCCTCTTAGTTAAGTTTGTGTGTCAACCATGATAAACGGAAGAATACGACACGAATTGACACACTAATAGATATACCCGATAGAAGTTTCATAGAACTTCTTCCCTTCTTCGGCCCCTTCTCTCATTCACTGATTGTAGTCGGATTTCAAGGACTAACTGTCAGGAATTCTGCTTCCAGCCAGTCGGGAGTTCGGAATACTTCACCATTGTCGCGTCAACACCGGCTTGTAGTGAAGTTTGTTTGGAATAAGAAAGTGTTCACTTATTAAGTACACTCGGGTATAAATCTTCGCCGGTTTTGTATCGCAGTCCTCTTATTACTTTTTATAATAATATCAAAAGAGTTAAAGGTTAATCCTGGAATTTAAATACAAATGTAAGTCATTGTAATGAGATTTAATTTTAGTGGAAATTTTATTGGATATACAAACATAATCATACATGTAGTATTTTTTGGGCTTTATCACATTTAATTCTTTTAATTAAACAGTCATTTTAATAAATAAAAAAAAATAAAACAAAAGACGCTACCTACAAGTGAGTAGACCTATAATTGTTTCTAAACATTGGTCTGGAATGCATCCTATCAAGCGCTACTACTGAACCATTAACCCAAAAATAGATTACGAACAGTTCAAGAGTCCATCCTTCACAACAGGCCGCTAATTCAGCTATTATTGCCCTTAATGTTCTGAGATAATTGAGCGAAGCCCGCCGCCGCTCGCTCGTACCAATTAATTTCTATGTAAGGCGGGCATGCGCGTGCGCCGGTACTTTTCACATTCGCTACGTTAGTCGCTCGGAGTCAACGCGACGTGTGTGCACCGCGACACCTTGGTTAGACAACAATAACAGTGATTAAGTCCCAGTAAGTTCCAGATAGAACGGTGTTGAGGTGTCGGGTGTGTGTGTCAGTGACGGTGTGTGTTGTGGCATGGGGTAGCCATGGGGGCGGGACATAGCGCTGAGGGCGACGGCGGCGCCTACGCGAGCGACCCGCCCGCCCAAGAACGCCGGAAAAGCCACAGCAGGAGGCGAAGGTAAGTTTTGTTTTGAACACAAAGCTGACAGACCACATATTGATTTTCATTTTTTATGGATTAAAATGTTTTTGTAAAAGTATTAGGAGATGATTTTTGTGTAACTTAAATGTGGGTCAATAAATTACAATTTCGGGCGTAAAGTGCATTAGCAAAATTTCCATTAATTTTTGGGATTTATTAGGCGTTAGGACAATATTAGGACTTGAACGATGACTCGATATACCCACTTATACGCATATGATAATATTTTTGTCAGACGTAGCACAGAATAATAAACAACTCTTAGAAATAATAATAAATATCATTTAAAAAGTATCAGGAAAATATAATACAACAATATTCATTTCTATTTTTGTATTTAGTGTTAACTTTATTTGTTTTTGATACACCACACTTAACCCCCTTTTGATCAACCTCTTAATTTTTGTAGACTTTCTCAGTCTTGTGTATATTACTAACTGACAAAGTTACCTTTGCATTTATAATGTTAGTGTAGATCCCAGACCTGCACTCTGAGCGGAAAATGGCTTTATAAACAGACGAGCAACATACGAGTTAACAAGGCAAATCTTACTTCGTAACCCCAACGTGTGATGTTAGCTTTTACTCGAAATAGAAAGCAACATTTCATTTTGCACGTCAAGAAATTAAGAGAATGTGAATTAAAAATGCATGAGGTGATAGATGAAACAAGTTTTACGATCGTTTTTGTGAATAACTGTAATGTAAGGTACCGGTGGAAGTGCCATTAGTAGGTACATTTTAGGAGGTAATAAATGCAAACGAACATGCTACCATAATGTAACAGGATCACTGTGGCCCTTTAATAATAAAATTTAACCTCGAACAAGACTTTGACGAAGATAGTTGTTTCAAATTTCACCAGACACGACGCCTCTTCAACCGAAACGTCATTAATTATTAAGAGCACGTTCCACCTACTTCGCGACGGGTTAAAAGGCTGGTGAAAAGGACCTCTAATAGCGAGCTCCTATCACCTATAAATATATAGAATAGGTTCCCGCTCTTGTAGCTACTGCATTCTACTTCAAGTAAACAGTTAAACTCCGCACGTGCTAAAACTAACAACTGAATTAGAGCAGGTAGGTACTGCAATCCGTTCATAGATTTAGACACGGACATCTGCAGAACTAGAGTTGTACTTACAACCTAACCTTAGTTACCTAATAGTATATAATTGTACTCGAACAAATTTGAAACAATAAACATTCATTTACAACAGAACAAACAAGACTTTTAAGAAATGCTAGAAGGAAAATAAGCATATAGCAATTTTTTCTTCAAGCAATCGATATTTCGTTTTTAGAAAAAAATATCAGCAATATTCTGTGATATTGCCTTGCTTATGTCTATACATAAGTAGTAGTAGTATAGCAAAATACATGTGCAAATAGTTTTACCCGTGCGATTGGGCAGTGCCTTGCGACCGAACTTCAGATTTATGAAACAAGTTTATCATAGCGATAGCGCTCACCCATTTATCAGTGATCCAATTTCGACCGTGGCAGATGCCAGTATCGGAATTATTTTACAAAATTTATTTAGTTTCTGCCATTTGTATATGTAGCTCGTTTGTATATACATACAAATCGTACACAATAGTGTAAAAAATCTTAAAACTAATCTATTTCTCACATATTTTTAAAAACAGAATTTTGATGCACTTTCAAATAGAATAAACATTTAAAAATTTAAAAAAAAAATCTTTGTTATTCATTCTTAGGCGATTCTCAATGACATTAGGTCAGACGGATACAAATATTGAATTGGAAAAGTCAATACACCGCGGCTCTACGGCAATTCTGTTTAGTATCATAATTCACTCATCGCAATCTATGATTCAAAAGCATTCCGTCTTGAATAGCTACGGATACCGTTAGATAATAAACATACATTTATACTTATGAACAATTTATTTATACCTGCAAGTGTTAAAGCTTCTGCATTTTATGAAGTACAGTGTCCACTTAGCACTTCGCCTGTATTACCATCAAAAGTGTGTCATGAGAGATTACAATACCGATTAAGTCGATTAATCAGTCGTTTTCTAAGCCGAAGCCAACAACGAATACAGAGTAATTAAATGAGTGCAGACTGTAATTTTATGCTAAACGACTGATGGAATGTTAATAGTAGGTGCATTCTGTTGTCTTGGTACCGTTGTCAATCAACCATACAATGTGGCAATGACGGCATTGTACGTACCCACTCGCTATCACCTACTTTAAGTATAGTTGACGTAGCCATACATTTCTTTTATTACTGTTCCATCCAAAAGCACGAAGGTTGAATCGTCAGTGACCCAAAAGTGAGTGCTAGGTCTCTTAAACTGTGTTGGGTTCATAATCTCTCAATGTGTATTGTAGAGATTTTACTTTGGTGAACGGTCTTAACATTATTAGATACCTACGTCACTCTACCTACAACCGACCTACCCTACCCGTGTTACAGCGAAATTCCATCACATCACAGGGATTCGTGCCGTCCCTTTCATTTCGGTTTTCACGTGCCTAATACGGAATAACCATCCGAGGTGTACGCGGAACTAAAGCTCCAAAAACCGTAAAAACAGCAATTCATCGTGCGAACAATCATCCTGATAGTGCTTTTTATACATAAGCAACGGTGACCGTTTGTAACCCATTAGTGAACCACTGAGTGCCGTGGACGCCAACCACTGGACCCATTGCAGGTCTTCTCTTACTATCAGGGTCGGTTGTCCTCTCAAAATGGATGTAGGCCTTACGCTAGCCTAATTTGGGTGGGTGGACTTCACTTCACATGCCATTGAAAATACCAACAATGATCACTTTTCCATAACTATGATTTCTGCATTTTTTTTCCAAAATTATGTGAATTAAATGTCGTCCCGTTTTTAAGGTATGAAATGGCCAGTATGTATACGAGCATAGTGCAACTCTTGCATTGTATATTTTACATATGTATATCGTGGTGCAATTTACACTATCATTAACCCATGTTTCGAAAGATAGTTTGCTGGACGATAGGTTTCGATATCCGATTAAAATAATTATAGACAGTTAAAATGTAACATTTAATAGTTCTCTTTCAAAACGATTCACTACTTGTAAATGAAATGCAAATTATATTTAAAGTAACTAGTGGCACGGTCTAACTCTTATGGCCCATACCTCAAATAGGTTGTGATGGTATATGGGTGCTTTTCTACTAATGAGGACTACGATGGTTGGGTCACGTTAAGTAAAGTACTCGTATCTTCAATTCTTCAGCCACCGTACCTCCCAACCAAAACACAATACACGAAGAATATGCTTCAGGCTACTTAACAAATCCTTCAAATATCCTGCTCGATGTGAAAGGACGCCAAACCCTGAAGCGAGTCACCCATCCAGTCGCAGACAGACAACCAGTAGGTACTAGGGAAATAACGATATCCAGTGCCGAGTATGATAGATGTCAAAATACCTAATCTAATATTCATATCTTTAACATAATCTAATAAACTAAATGTTGTCGGTTGTCGGCTTGTCAGTAAATTACTTACGAGTAAGAGCAAAATACCTATTATATGTTGTTAGATAACAACGCATTTGTTGTGGTCGGTTCGGGTTTGTTAACTTCTCGTCTGTTTTCCAACTAGGGATGTGCGAGTACGAAACTATGGATTCCGATAAGTTAGAAGTTCCGATAGCTATTATTCCCAAGTCTCCTTATTCAACTGAGATAGTAATAAATCGATGTAAAAATAGATTTTACGTTTTAAAAAAAAAATATAGTAATAAGAATAACACGT
Source organism: Erynnis tages (assembly GCA_905147235.1). Taxonomy (NCBI): domain Eukaryota; kingdom Metazoa; phylum Arthropoda; class Insecta; order Lepidoptera; family Hesperiidae; genus Erynnis; species Erynnis tages. Next base: position 3,270,813 of record LR990076.1, read on the forward strand.
GACACTGAAAACATAAGGAGATATTTAATTAATAACAATAGATGGTAATAAATGTAATCTATATAAGTAGATAAATTATAAGCCATCACATACAAGACGAGAAGAGAAAGACTCACACAGAAACCCAACCCAAAAGAAAGAACCCAAATAGACTAATTTGTGGAAATTTACCTTACAAGATCTTCTTTAATGAAATTAAATCATTGAAAGTAATGAAAGTTTTGAATTTAACAACTTATATATTATATTTAATTGCTATTATCACATGAAGAAAATGCAGTTTTCCATACTTTGTTATATTAGACTTGCCCAAGAGTATTCTGCTGCCTCAGACTTCGCATCTAATAACGGTTCTGATTAAAATTAAATGTTCAAAACACGACTCCAACTACAGCCCCGATTAACCAACGTACATCACTAGGTCCAACAATTTTCCGAGGATGTGCGGGCATGTACTGTTTAGAGACTTTAGAGTGTAAGCATATTAAACTTTCTCACTAATATTGTTTAAAGTAATTCCGATGCTCCAGAAAGGCATCTTAATTGCATCAGAGAGTTTATAGAGCATGACTCAACTGCGATTAAATGATATGATTTTTTGTGACGGGCAGTTTTCTTGCTTTATTTTATTTAAGTTTTGTATTTCCTCAAGACATTAATTTAGTTTATCTAAGTACAGCTTGGAGAAACGAAAGTAGTAAGAGCTCTCACGATGTCTAAATATTACTGTTATAGAACAATATTTGGTTGGCCCAAGGTAACTAAGTTACAGCACAGTTTCGGACGTGGGTAACTCCTAAAAACGTCTTAGTAACAAAGATAATATCGTTAATAACACATTTAAAGTAATTTCAAGCAGCTCATTAAAAATTTCTTATCCATCTTGCAATCCTTTTGTACCCTTCCTGAAAAGAATGTCAAAAACTCTTTAATGCAAACCTAAGGAAGAATTTAAAGCACATTCTCTATGAACTTCAAAGTTATAAACACTAGTAGTTATTTAAAATTTTGCCATACCTAATTCTCTATGCTGGTCTTATGAGTAGGTTTTCAGATAATAAGGAAGACATCATTTAAATTATCTGTTATCACGGAAACGTGATTGTGGTAGACTTTCCATGGTGAGATCGCCACTTCCTACCACGATGATATAAAATAAGAAAGTTCTTTATTCTCATGCATTTTAGATAGTTTATGGCAGCATATATTGTCACATTTCATCGACTCTGAAACACACAATAGTAGCTAACTATGCGGCCCGTGCTATGTTTGAATCTAAACCATTTAATTATAGATTTAAAAGCTTAGTAGCGGACGGAATAAATCAATTGAAGATTTCTTATCCAGCACTGAAATTCTAAAAGCCGATAAACGGACTGTAGATATGGAAGAATAATATAATTTCTGAATACAAAAGAACTGAATATTCTGCTACATCCATGGACTCTGACTCATTCTAAAGAATCCAAAAAACTACAATCTACTTTAAAATAATGAAAGATTTTAAGATGTTATAAAATAGGTACTATTTAAAACATGTTTCTTAATAAATCGAATGGGAGGTGATCTTAACCTTTTAATCCTCAAACACATTAAAATTCTCTTATTTCAGTACTGTTTAAACCTTCAACATTTAACATCAAGAAACCTGGACGCTGATTTGCTGCTTTAAAAAGCATTTATTGAAACACAACCTTAACATCACAATATATTCTGTCGCCAAGGTACTTGTGCTGCAACTTGGGGTGAGTACAAACTGTGCCATCTGCCAAGTGCTTGAGCGTCGACCGTTTCGGTCAGAAATCGTACGAGTCGCGCCGTCTGCATCCGGACAACACGCTCCATTTGGCTATATCTGGACGTTATGGTACGGTTCAATTTTGTTCGGCTATGGGCAAGGTGCGGGGCAGGACGCGTTTACCTATTGATTTTTAGGTGTTATAGGTTACCTGGTGGTAGAACAATTCATGACACGCTCATAAACCCTGCGCCGCGCAGTAGGTAGCGTCTTCTGCGTTTGTATTTCAGTTGGAAAGATGTAGCCGGAGAAACGGCGACCGTTTTTGTCGTCTAATGGCCAGTTTCAAAGTCATGTCGTCGGGTTCATCTATTACAAATTACCGCTAGCATTTAGGTATTATATTAGAATTAACAGCGCTTTGGCTTTAGCTTTATGCTATTTAAACTTTATTGAAATGTATGATTTTGATTTATAAACACGAAATTTTAGACAAAGATTGCATGGAAGCCAGAAATGCGTTTTAAGATATTTGTCTGCCAGCCTTGATAGAAAATTACGAGATTTTGTAACAGAGGCTGCATTTAAAGGAATCTTTTAAAGACTCTTTTAGGAATTTGCGTATCAGATCGTATCAAATTATACTTTGTTAATTTGGCTCCTTTTTCACAGTAGAATAAGGTTTTAAAGCCACATGAGAGACGCTCTGTAGTAAACGATATAAACAATACAAAAACGTAGGAAAACTCTTTTATGGGCCCTCTGGGAGTAATTCTCGCGCACGTTGCAGGTAATTTATTTCAGTTCATTAATAAAAAAGCAACATGACGTGAACACTCCGTGTTGGAGAACTGAAGAGGATTAATTAAATAAAGTTAAAAAAACAACATAAAACTGATGCAATAATTGCAATTAATATTGTACAACACATGATTTACAAAAAATGTAGGTATTACACAAATTATTTTGGGTGTATATTTTTCCTAACTTTTAGCTTCAAAATTTAAAAAATGCTTCTTGCTTTTAAAATTACTGTCTGAACAAACACAAAGAAGCGTAAAGTTAATGACAAACATACAAATTTTCTCCCTGTCGATGTCTCGCTTCTAAGCAAAACTCACTCGTGTTTGTACAGAGTAAGGGAGCAAAAAAATACGAATACGACGAATATTTCGTACGAATGAACACAAAAAAGACATTCTTATGAAAATTTCATCATTATTCCCGAATTTCACGCGCCGCTATTCGAAACCCCTTCGTCAGACGTCCTTCGGGAATACCCCGCAAGTTATTTCACCAACACTTGCACGTAACATTCTTAGATCCTGCAACGAACATTTTTACACAGTTAGCGTGACTTAAGACAGAGCTCAAAGATTTTAAGATAAATTATGCAAGAAAACTGTATTTTTTTTAATCTACTTAAATAATACTTAAAACTATACTTTTATAGCGTAAATAGTAACAGCACAATATCTGGGTTATTATGGAAGATAGATAAATAAGTAATAAAGATTTGGCGTAGCAAAAAAGGTTAATTTTTTATCAGCAAAGATTCTCTTAGCACCTAACATCTTCAATTCAATTTATTGACGCACATTTCTCATTAAATATTTTTGGAAATTCACACAAATACACTACTTTTTTGAGTGAAAGCGAAGTAATGCAATATTCAAATACGCGTGTTAAACCGATAGTAAGATAAGAGTAATTAGATCCGTTATACGCAGACAGTCTCAACGTTCTTTACTATTTTATAGCTGAAAAAAAGATAAAAATGTGAAAATGTACACAATATATCATACAAAACACGTAGTTAATGATAATTCTTGTTTAAATAAAAACCATTATTCTATAACAAAGACGGTCGGTTAGAACCGCTTGCCGGTAAATCGATTTACAGATATATACCAGTATGAATACGTCATTGATTTCATAACTGTTGGTGCAGGGTTGTGGTCACCGAATATACTTAATTCATTTAAGGCGACCATCTCCATCCATCATGATAGGTAACTCATACAATCTTATATAGGATTCCTCAACTTTAAATAAAGTTATTACCTACTCCTAGGGTTACAGCGAGCACTTTCCACTACGATTAATTTGACCTGAACATTTGTAATGACTACTAACTACTAGTCTGTAACTTTATAAAAAAACATAATTGTGAAGATTGTAACGGAGTAAAATACCAACCGACCTACCTATTAGCAAAATATTTAAATATGAATCTCGTTACTGACTGGAAGTGCTCATGGAATTAATTTGTGTTTTTGCCATTTTGTTTATTCGAGCATCACGCACTTTTCATAGCTCGATAAAAAAGCCGTTTCCTAGATTGATTGATTGATACATAACACGAAAGTTTAATGTATTTGTAACAGAATTTATATCAGTAAAGAGGCAGCGTTTAAATAAGATCTTGTCACCGCAAAATTTGACCCTGAAAAAAATGTCTACGAACCAACCTTTCAAAGTAAAGTTCAATGAAGCGAGTAACAGAGAAATTTAAATGTTATGTATGACAACTACATACCTAATTTTATTAATTTTAGCTATTAGAGATTCCGGGGAGATACCTCACGGCACCCTTAACCACTCATTTAAATCACGGGTAAAATACCATCTCGGAACTGAGAAACGGTTTGATATCTTATTTCGTCGCTTTACGTATTCCATAAAAACGAAATAAAGGAATTAAAATACTAATATCAAAGGCCAGTTTGTGCGAAATCACACATTTTATAAGTTGCGAAAGTGTGCCGCACGGTGGTGCTGATGTTTAATTAAAATATTTCATTTTTATCGCTAAAAAGCATCGCACTCTGTTCTCGTATGTTTTGAAATATATAAAAGGTTAGAAATATACGGTTCGTAAACAAATTTAAGTTGAAATTTTGTATAAGTGTTGATAGATATATTAGGTAGGTACAGTTAGCGTCATATAGTTCGTGATACTCAGGGTACTCTAATAAATAGACGCAACCAAAAAGTCGATAATATCGGTACAAACAAAGTTGTCTTATTGTTGTCAACAGTTTTGTCGCTCAAAAGGTCGACACATTAAAATGTCATATAAATCGGTTCAGTCAAACTGCCATAAATATGGTTACAGTCATCCCGCCAATGGTATCTAAACATTCTAAGTGTTCAAAAATATGGAACACACTAGAAATGTGTCTCCCTACCATGAGTTCATATTTGCTTTTAGTTTGCTTTTTCCACTAACTTTTGCATTGCTTTTCTAATAAATAACACTTTGCTAACTCCAGTTAAAATAAGTAATTATAGTTATACCTAAAATCAAAGAACATATCTATCACGAAAAAAAATCATCTAGTATGATCAAATAACCCATTAGATATTTGATACTCTCAATTTACGATAACAATGGCTGTCAATACAACTAGTAGCTAACAATGATGTTGTATACAATTTTCTATATAACTTCACACATTATCCGAAGTCTAGTTCCCCAGTTTCCCGCTAACCTCGTAAGTTTAACCTATAATCCAGACATAAAGACCGCGTCTAGTGCCAACGCTTGTTACTATACACCGCCAATGCTGGAAACACACATTCTACTTACGAGTTTTTCAGACGTAATATCAGTTTGACTATGAGTTTTTTTAAGAAGTATTGTATCTCCCTATAGAATGGATTTTTTTACCTTGAAATATATTTTTTTCATTTTAGGTATACTAACATTATAAATATTTTTTTGCACTGTGCTTCATAGTGTATTCTTTTAAACATTTCAAAAAATTCAGTCTCCGGGTAAAACGACAACGAATACTACAACATCAGTTACGCATAATATATCCATATAAGTTGTCTGCCATTTATTATAATTGCAAAAACGTAACTGGTGTAAACTGAGTGTAAACCATGTGTATACCTCTATAGAAAGCATTTTTGAAATCCGAACGATAGGCATCTCTGAATCCGAAAATTAGAGATTAGGATTTCATTTGAGGTTATATTACAGACCTTCTATAATTTTTGCAGTGACAACGATTAAGGACATATTTCATTTAACATAGGGTTTTATTCCATTTCGTAGGTTTATATCAATACATAGTCATGATACCAAAGTAAGTACATTGCGAGTGTCGCGATCCAATTCATAGCCACACACAACACACTATTAGGGTCAAACTATTGTATAATCTTCATTATACAATGTATTTAACGATAGTGTGTTTCCAACATTTTAAAGGGGCGATAGACTGAAGTTCAGATTAATATAACCCTCTACATAGGTAGGCCGAGTCGGCGATTAACAAGCTGACTTACGAGGTCAGTAGGGATATCGTTTCTGCTATTAAATCATCTTACTGTGTCTTATTGTTAAACCATACTCGTAAAACATTTACGCTACGATCTTTGCACGTTTTTATGCATATTTTACTATTTTACATACCTAGTGAAAATCTCCTTTACATGGTGCAAGCATCGTATATGCTCCAGGCCTTCCCCTTGAGATAAACTACCTATTTTTAGTCGTCTGCAACCCCTTAGTGACCTACTACAGGGTCGGATCTTCTCAGAACGAGATAGATATACTCGTAAGCCCTAGTACATTACGATAGCTGATTGAAGATTATTGAAAGGATAACGATATAGATGACCCACGCGTCTATTTGCTTTGATACTACAAACAATGGCACATAAAATTGCACAAAGATTCCTCATACAATTATAACAATTGGCAGTAAGTGGTTGATTTCTCATAAAACACCACCTATTCACGACGTCCGCGCGTCCGTCAGAACCGGCGAGCGAGCGGTGAGCTAACTAGAGCGTGCCCTAACTGGATGTTCAGATGAGGCCGTTATCAGCTTTTTTAGCTGCTATCAATACGAGAGCTCGGCTGTTACATCAGATGGGTGGCTCGCGGATAAATTAATGACGTTTCACACGCATAGCAACATAGCAACTAGGTCAGAACTCCTGTGGGAAGAGAACCAGAATTGTATCTGTATCACACCTGCGGACTGTGGAATGATTTGTCGGAAGTATTTCCACGGCACAATGATATGGTGTTGTATAAAAAGCACGTAAGCAGAGCACTGTCTCTTTGTCGTCAATCTCATTCCATAGGGTGGCCTATTTGCCATGTTATATACATAAAAAATTGAATGTCATCAAAGTTGGCATTCTAGTGTAGGTACACCACCACTTGGAATCGAATGGAGTAAAACCAGGAGAGTACTCGTAAGTTCGTGTGAATATGGAGAAGCTCCAACTTTAACAAATACTTAAGTATACAGCATATCAGTATCAGTAAACGTTATAAAGTAGCAGACATTTGCATTGGATCAGTAGACATAACGTACAGTAGGAATGCGATGGTCGCCTTGAATACGGCAAAGAAATATCCAAAGAAATGCAAAGAAATAAACCTGCCATGAGGATAATACTCGTATCTTTGCGGCCTCAATGCAATGTTATTCGATAACTTCGATTCAAGCTTATTGTCATCTGCCAGATCTCGGCCGTAGGCTTGTATTGTGTATTGCAAAGTGCACAACCTTGCTCTCTTTATGCTTTTAATATTTAGATATTTAAATACAATTATATTTTAATATCTTGGAAATTGCTATTGAATTATACTATACCTCGTTTAAGTTCACTAAAGGTAAAGGAAGTCTCCAACATAGAGCTGCAATGATGTTTTATGTAACGTCCAAAATAACATAAATATCTAATGTTAACGTGGTCTTAATGAATCCAAACATAAATCAAATACTTACTTAATCAATTTTCTTGAAAACTGCATACAAATGTTATGCACAGATGTGACTCTCGAAACTAAATGAAGACATTGCAGATGCCGCTAATTGCAAAGCAAAAGCGAGCATAATTTATTTAAATCACTTACTCTACTCGTGTACTATTATACAATCGTTTAGAATACGAAGAATTTCTCCACATGCGTAAACAGTCGGTTACTTTCTTATTATTCGCTTGCTTTTGACCGCTACATGGTCTATGTGATTTATCGTTATAATTCAATACCGAATGTAATACATTGAATAGGTACTTAATTCGTACTATCGTAGACGGTAGCAGGATAGACGGGGCCCTACAGCCATCTCATCAAACATTATTACGTATAGTTTATTTTTAAATTAAAATAAGCAGACTTATTCTAAATCACACAATTAAAGAGTTCAATTGAGCGTATTATAATGTTCATGGTAAGCCAGATATCGTTAACCCTAATTACAAATCGACAAAATGTTTATTCGTCTGAAAAAAAACGTTTCAAACCTTATTTGAAAATTTTCGCTTAAATTCCTTAATTCTAGGTAAATATATATTTTTAGAAAATAAATATACACAATTTACTGATTTCAATCTCATCGATAAACATATAAACATGCGTACATACATCAGCTAACGTTAGCAATCATTAAAGAAACTTGGATGCACATGACTGTTGCAATATCATCATTCTACTTCATACCATCGTAAATTGAGGTCGTGATTATGTTTTTCTCTTCCATTTCTCCACTAGTTATTGTCACTTCGCTTCCGGCTTAAGTTTTCATTTGTAATATCAGCACATAAACAATATTATAATATTTTCTAAGATATAAGACATGAATTTGTCTTCAAAAAATGTACGAATACTTCGAAGTAAAAAGTTCTCAATTAGGTTTTTTTTGCAAGTAGAACTAATTTCAAGGTCATCTTTCCTTGCAGTTAGTTCCACTTATTGGCGTACCTACTGTTATTTCATTTCAAAGAACAATATAAACAAAGTTCATTATAGTATAGCTTCAGGCCTATCCTAGATCCTTCCTGCCCTATGAAGGTTGGAATGCCCTTACCAAACCATCTCATGTTTCTCTCATCTTTATAGCATGCATCTGTAAGGATACTGGTAATGACGTTCATGATTTTATTATTTAGAGACTAATATTGTCTTCTGATGCGGCCTTTAATAAAGAATGACATTCTTATACATACTTACATATATGTGTTTGTTAACTTTCATTAAATTGGACTTTGTATTAAGATAGCTTGCTTTATATCTAATGGCAAGTGCAAAAAGAAAATTAAATAAAATTTGCTGCCCGTAACATTTATTAGTAATTTGCGTTATTTAGTTAGCGTTATTTAGTTTACTTAACGTTATTTAGCCCTCGATTTTCTAATTTATGTTTTGACTGAGAAGACCTTGACCTAAAGCTAAATATTTCCACGAAGACCAGTTTAATTTTACCAAGGAGCACCAGCGCGTAACCTCAATGTATGGCACATTGCAAGTGATCAATTAGTTAAGCGACGTCGACCGCGTCATTACTTAGGTGAGACTGCTAAAGCAAATTTCATACACGCTTTAGTGCTTCTGAGAACACGTTAGTAACCGACACGTTGACCACTAATCCAGTCTTAAACCACACACCGGAGTCAATAGTATAAATATAAGATGTCCTTTTTAAGGAATTCGAGATTATTAGATAATAAAAAATCTTAGGAAGTCCCTACAGGTATTAGAACTCATCCGGGTACAATTGACTTCTTGCTTTTTTGAGGTTGGTACATTGGTTGCAGGGAACATATAAAACTTGGTAAGCTGCATAATTGATTATTGTAAAAAAAACTGGAGTATTGTCATACAAAGTTGTCATATTATTCACTATGACATAGAGTTCTTTAAACAGCGGCGCAAAAGGCAGCGCTGAAAACATTTATGTACCATAAGGATGTCCGGATGCCTGACTACCTTCACTTTTATTAAAAAAAATATATACCTACAGTAATACCTACTAAAAAACTCAAGAACCATACAAAGTAGTACCAGGCCCAGACGCCGAAGAAAATTAAGCGATTGAAGCCCCTAGGAAAGTAATGTTTCATTAATAATAATGAAACAATTACCGCGTTCACCGCTAGGCTGGCACCGCGCGTACAAAAAAGCGCTCAGCGGACCGTGCGCGCCGCTCTCGCGTTTCTCCACGCTGCATACTTGCTGATGACACACATGTAACCACTGCCACTGCCACTAGTGAATCGCTTCACGCTAGCTTGCCGACGCAATCACAGATCATTGGAGTATTTATTTACTGGACTGTACGTATGACACGTGTTGGTCTTGAAAACTACTTAATGCAAGCGACGTCGCGGTGACTTCCGCTACTCGCCAAGAGATGGCGCCACCGGTATCCTGAATCGCGCTATCGAAGTTTTCTACATATTCAAACTACGATACCGTGGAAGCATGATCTCTCTCTTCTCTTCAGCCGACATTGATCCACTGCTGGACATAGGCCTCTCCCAAGGCGCGCCACTGAGCCCGGTCTTCGGCTCTCCTCATCCAGTTGCTTCCCGCCGCCCGACGCAGATCGTCGCGCCATCGAGCAGGAGGGCGTCCCACACTACGTTTGCCGAGCCGCGGTCTCCACTCTAACAGCCGTTTGCTCCAGCGTCCGTCGGATCTACGACAGATGTGGTATGTGATGTGTGAAGCATGGTCACTCCGCAGGAATTATTATTTCACCCGGCGGAAGAATTGTCTCTATTGCCTATTCTGCAAATTCCTAATTTGCAGAAAGTTTAGGTTAAGATTAGGTTAAACAACGCAAATACAAACGTCGCTCCTCCAAGGCAATAACGCTGTCCTGTTGTGTTTGATGTGTGTCTTGTGTATAATTAAAAATATTATTATAATTTGGCAATCCAAAGTTTAACTTCCCTTTATAGACCAACCAATAATTTAGTTTAATTGCTATCAGTTTTAAAGTTTAAAGATAAACGGTGTCGCTTATGGTTGTGGCAAAATATAAGTTTGCGCTTCGTTTCTGGTTAAAACTTCGACAGCACTGCTTCGGCCGATCTTATCGAAGAAGGCTTAAGTGATTTTAACTTTCCGACTTCCACAACTTTAAATATTATTTATCGCTATATCGTTGTGTATGTTTCAAGTTTTACGTATGTAATAATAATTCAACCATAACAAATATATTATTATAATATTATCTAATACACCAAATGGTCCAAATTATTTGCGAAAATACAATTTGGACATCAGCTTATGTCCGTTATTCCTAAACTTAGCTTTTAAAAATTTTGTTTGTTGCGACCATAAAGAAGTAAACTTAAAGCCCCCAGTGGACACTTGAAACGCTCTGGATTGAAACGTCCCTTTGGCATTGGCTTAGAAAATAGTTCTCGAAATGTTTAGGAATGTTATACGATCGCGATTTTCCACCCTACAAAAGTTTACAAAGAAATATATTATACAAGTTACTGTCAGCGACTCCGGTGGCGTAAACTTTAGAATTTAGTCCCAAGAGATAAAAGTTCAACAAATAAAAAGTATCCTATATTTTAATCCAGATTATGTATGAATGAGTTAAGTATTTCTATCCAAATTCGATCCGCCGTTTTTGTGTGCCAAACTAGCAAACCTGCATGCATTCGTCACAAAACTCGCACACGGTTCTCCTGATTCCAAATCAGGCGGTGCATCTGATCTATTTTTAGGTGATAAATATATTTTATACTTCTTAAAAGTGCATATTATATACTCATCCGTAAACTAAGCGGTAAAAATATTTTTAATTTTTTTTTATAACATTACAATAAGAACTTCAAAGAAAAGCGTTGTAATAGGAGGCATTGATAAGGGCATTTACAAATCAGAACATCAAAAGTGCATTCGTTCAGCGCACGAAGTCGATGCATAAGAAAAGACTAACAAAATAAATTCAGAAAAGTGGAAAATACAATCATTATAAAGAAAAAAACAAACAGACTATCTCACCGTAAACACTGCAGTCGGATTTCGTTTTAATTTCACTCGGAAAACATTTCTCATTTAATTGCTATCATAATGCAGATAATGCAGTAAAGTTTATAGTATCCATTTGGTATTAAAAAATCCTCAACAGTGTTCTTTATCTAAAGATGCTAGTGTTAGTCATAGGCAGAGAATTAGAAAAACTATATTTCTTTCTGTACTTTTGAACGGTCCTTCAACGGCTGCAACGTTTAAATCAGTACCGAAATCATGTGAGGTCGTAGCAAGTTTAAGTTAACGCTACTCATTCCTATCCCAGAATTCTATTTCAGCTAGATGTTACAAACATATTTTCCCACAAATTCAAATTAAATAGTCAAATGAACAAGATTGGCGGTCACAGCCGTAGGGAGGTCAAATTATAATTAGTTTGGCGAGGTAAATAATGTTTACACTCTCCTCAAATGCCCTATTTGACTTATATCTTTCCACATATTTAATGGGTCAAATAAATGCCATTAAATGCCAATAAATCAGCGCTGAAACCATCGGAAATCGTTGCAATTTGTAAGTTGAAACTAACTCTCATCCCATTCTTATTTGGGCTACCACTCTATTATAATGTAGCTACAAATCTTCCCACACAGTTAAATTAAAGGGTTAAATGAACAAGATTGACGGTTTCCCCCATAGGCTGGAGGTCAAATTAAATTGGTTTGACCTGTCGTTTATCTCAGCACTGAAATCATCTGAGGTCATAGCAATTCCTATGTAATGCTACTCACTTTCAGCCCAAGCCTTATTTGAGCTACAACTCTGTACTCTCTATATATCTGATAAAGTATACACATTCTTTGCTAGATTTATATGTATATATATGACATACTAGTGACTAATGTTATCTACTATACGAATAATTTGAAAATATATTTTGTCAGACGATAAAATTTTACAAGTCTACGTTTTATGCTAAAATGCGGTGGACCTATCATTTATCACGATCAGTTAGAACCATATCACTCTTCTATCCACCACTAATTCCGCGTGTCATGCACACCGGCAATTTTAAGCTTTTAGCGAAACATTTTTTGTGAAAATCACCTCAGATAATTCAAAGAGTAGGTACCTAATGCATTTTTCAAATCACTTTCAATAACTCGTATACGTATGTATTGAAGCGATATAATATCTAACGCTTAGGTAGATTGTATACACATAGGCATTCATACATTGCATCTTTTATTCCAAAATTGAAACTCTTACCTTCTCTAACTTACAGCCATATTCAAAATGAAAGATAAATAAAACCGTTTCTATAGTTTCATAAATTTTAATTCTATTTCTATTTGCACAAGCCGATAACAGCAGCAGTTTGATATCTACTAGTAGATAGCCAATTCGATACATTCATTATTATGGCAATTTTATTTTACAAACGAATGCAAAGAACATAATAGGGAAATAACGCAAAATTAATAACGATTTGATACATTCCGCGGTATTCCAATCTGATTTTAATTAACCGAGGGCATGATAATGAATTAACACATGCAAGTGGGTGACATAGGGCGAGGTCACGTGATAATTCACTACGCATGTGTAAGTTCATTAATGAGAATTTACAACTATGTGTATGTATTTGTTCCACTTTTGTGACCGGCCTAAGCCATTGAGGTTTGGTTTAGTTTACGTTTACTAAGAGAATAGTGTTTTATTTTTATTAACCGACTTCAAAAAAGGAGGAGGTTCTCAATTCGTCTGTATGTTTTTTTTAAACGTATAGTTCGCGGGCGACTTGGTTTGGAGATTAGAAATGTTGTGCTAGATTGTGAACCTAATCCACACACTTAACGCTGGAAATTGATAACCGATCTTCAGATCATGGATCGCCTGAAGTCATGCAGCATTTATTATTTCAAAGAAATAATATACAGTATTTTAGAGTATCTTAGCAACAAAACCAGTCGGTTCTTAATTTCGGGCGTGAGTTAGATAAATAAGGATGTGGACCAGAGCAAATGCAATCACTTCAATTTGCAGCGCCACATAAGGTATTCATTGAAACTACTGAATTTTAAATGCGAAATAAAACTCGTGCAAACCGCTGCCGGATCGCTTTCAACTCGATCGCAAATTCATCAAAATGTGGTTACGTTTCGCGCCAAGCAAAACCAATCTACGGGAAACCGATTTTTTTGTTTAAATGTGATAAGTGCAATTAAACAGTGTGGTTCCGAACGAACGATAATTTAAAGTCATAGAATAGACCAATTTCAACGAGAATAAAGGTTCTAGCGGCAACACGCTACTCTCCTCAACTTTTGAAATGGCAGCCATTTGAATTTTGTATTAAAATGTTATGTCTAGCTCTACAAGATAATTTCGATTTCACTGGACCTGAAGGTTCTAACAGAAATGAAATAGGTATTATGTGATAGGTAATTTAAACCAACCCTTATGTTAACAATATAATATATTATGTATAACGGTTTTTATTAAAACATCGTATATTTGAGCGGTTTTCCAGAGACCTGAATTAGTGCCGCGATATAATATCATCCAATTAAGGCCAAATTACAGTTGTAATAAAATTAAAAGTTCGCTAATCAATCTCGTAAGTGCTTAATTAAGGAATTGGGTCAGTGGGTAGCCCGAATACATTATTTCGGTAAACGATTCTTCCGTTGGCTTATAAGTTTCAGGAAAACATTAATTTGTGCATGGGGAAAATTACGGAGTAGATAACTATTTGTTTTCACTACGTTCACAACACACGATAACATTAGACACTAACATACTCGTAGTTATAGGTGGTGAAGCCAGAGTGGCTCGTCCGGCTACCTCCGTAGGAGGAGGTCCGCCTGCTTCTTAATCCGCTGTAAAGCTGCATTGTTCCATGTCTTGTTGCTGGAAATACGTATTTTATTGGAGGAGAACATCTCAGTTCCCATGAGTTGCAAAGCAGCCACATAAAATTTCATACCTATAGGATTTCTATATGAGTATGGATGTGGGTGTCCATGGGCTGCAGTGACCACTTAACATCAGGCGCCTGCATGCCAGTTTGCTCATATGCAATAAAACACTTAAAGATACTAACAGATTAAAAAGTGCAGAAAACTTGTGGAAAACAAGTTTCAAGGTTATGTTTTCGCGCTAGCCCGACTGGATTTTATTTAAAATTGAATGAAGTTTGTGAACTGCGAACACCCCTTTTACATTAATCTTCGATCTTACCCGTAAAACTGAAAGTCGTAAATTTTGTAGCAGTTAGCATTCTGAAGTTACGAGACTACGACGATTAAATTAAGTGAGTATTCTGGACATTAAAGCTTAGGTATGCACTAAGTACCTACGTAGGTACAGAAAGTGTGTGTTTGTAAATATAAGATTTGAGTGGTTAAATACTTCGAACATAATTATGTGGAAGATGTAACTAATTTAACTGACAACCTCTGTAGCGTAAGGATTCAAACGCCGGTGCGCCATTTTCTTGGTTCGATTCCCAGAGAAATTCGCACGATTGGAAAAGATGATTGGCTGATGAGTCCGTTTTGCCGAGTCGCTGATGCGTGTGTTTGTGTATGGCCACTTTGTGCGTGGCACTGACTCAGGGAGTCGTAGTGTGGGGTTATTGAGTATGAAACGTTAGTAAATACACACTAACAATATTACACCCAAAATATTCAGTTATCGTTCGTCTGATACTTCTTGTATACTTATTATCTGAGTTGAACCGCTGAAATAATTCGATAGTTTTGTAAGGACACTTCTCTTAATACTCGTAGAAGCCACATTTTGTACGCTAGAGGCAAACAGGAAAGAGAGAAATAATCACACGTACGGGCCGTTAAGGGTGGAACCACAGAAATAAGAAATAGATAGAACGGCTTTGTGTGCGATGCATGGCGTACCCTTAGATTAACTTGCTTATCACTCTGTGACTCTATTTATTTATTTTATTTATTTATAGACTTTAAGGGAAACTTACAGCTCTATCATCGACTCTATCATCAAAGTGATGATTTTGTAGCGTGAATACTGCCAGCTGATCTGGCTATAGTGGATTCGAAACCAATATTATATTACTGCCATTCTATTTACTTCCTTTTTCTACCGGTGGAACTATTATTGTGGGACGGCTTCCGTGAGCCAGGAAACGCATGGCCCCAAATGTTTAATTTGTTGGACAAAGGTCTAGGTTGGCAGACAATAAATATCTACGCTATTATGTTACTGTAATGAAAGTGGCTTTAATGTCGTTTATGCGGGGTGTTTGGCTTCAAACAAACGATAATTTAATGACATAAAATAGACCAAATTTCATCTACAAAACACTTTTCATACGAGTATATTGATCTAGCCTCCCTTTGAAATGGCAGACTTAAAAAATAAATGATAAAAAAAATTGTGGGTCCACAAGATAATTTCGATTTCTCTGAACTTGAATGTTCTACAGAGATGAAAATTGCTATTTGATAGTTAATATTACCACCTATCAGATAAAAAAGAAGCAAACTATTGCATACGTCACCTGATGCTAAAGAGTTACCGTAGTTCGGTACACATTCACATCCTACCCCAAATGAACTGAGAGAGTATTCATTTATTTTCAACGTTCCTGGATACAAATATCCACTTTAATTGTAAGCTTGGTGTGTTCCGCGGTCAGCCGATTTATTGGCGGCGGCTGAAATGTTTTTATAACTTTTTCAACTTTTGTGGGCTTTAGTTTGTTTGTCTGAGCTTTAGTTTCATAGTTAGTATCACAGTTTTCACACTAAAAAGGATAATAGCAGAGTTAAAACTATAACGTAGCTAGGCACGTTAACAAATGTGTACAATTTCTATTTAATATGATTGAGTATCAATCGGGCATTCATGCCACCTGACGTTTAGTGGTCACTGCAGCCCATAGGCAATATAAATTGATATTAAATCCAACTCAACAACAACAATCGTAAAATATACAAACTATAAATACTACATGAAAATTATAACAGTGGCTGCCATATCATTGCATATCTTGCATAATCTGCATGACATGTTATGAAGTCGGCGGTAGGTACATCTCGAATAGTTCTATCACAAACGTTTATCCAAACAGATGTGTATAAATAATTACCTATAATTGTATTATTAGCAGTGTACAGAAATAACTGTTTCAATTTTGTATTTATACGTACCTACCTATTTGGTAACCGCATAATGGAATTCACAAAAAAGCCCACGTAAGCCATTCTGCAACCGTATAAAGGTATAACAATCATGATAAAGGTAAAAGGTACAATAACAGCGCGACACGTAACATAAAGAGCCGAAAGGGCGGGGGCGTTAAAGAAAAACTCGTAGGACCTCGGCATTAAGCCGCAAAAATCGGCTATCGCTATCGTCTGCAACTGTGAAGGAGAACATCGTGAGAGTTCTCCACAATGTTCTCAAAGGCATGTGAAGTCCACTGACCCTCAATAGGCCATCGTGGTGAACAAAGAGGCCCATATCCTTCCCATTGTTAGAGGAAACCTGACCCTCTACATGTCGCAGGGTTGCAGACAACTGAAACCTGAAAGAAGCCAAATTCATAATAATATGTTGTCCTCGTAGGACGATAGAAGGCAATATGTGACGTAGCTATGGCGCAGCTTTTTACTAAGTATTGCAGCATTTACAGTAATGCTTTGCGTAAACGACTTGTTGCTGCTTGATGTTGCTTCCGGGTGGTTAAGAGGCTGGAGATAACTCCCCGGGCGAGCTACTGTGGCTCTACTACCCATTATAAGTTTCTCGTAATAGCATATCTAGCATATCACGAATAGGCGGATAAAATTCTAAAAAACTACTTTTTGCTTGTAATATCTGCAACTTCTACGTATTTATCTAAACTAAATGACCTACCTTAAAGCTCCGATCAAACATTTACAATGATTACAGTGATTTCCCGAAAGATTATACGTTATATTTGTTTAGGTCGTAACGGAATACCTCCGAAACGTAGCTACTTAACAATGTCACCCACGCCTAAACAAATAAGGGGACTTAACTTTAACCTTAATTGTTGATATTGTACAGATGTCATTCCGTTATTATTTTCAATGAATGTGTCTTCTTTTGCTGAAGATTTAAAATAGGTGTCATCAATGCTACATGCAGCGGTTTACCGCTTTGTAATCATGACACAAGATACTGAAACTAGGCAGAGCATTTTCTAGGCAAGCGTGCTCCATCGCAGGCCGTATCTGGCTTCAGGCGAGGTTACGGCCAAACTATACCCTATCTCTGTACCACTTGTCATCTGGAATCAGACTATTGACATTAGTATGAGAAGGCAAATTAAGCTATTGACAGATAAGGGCCAATTTGGCTGATCGCATGTGAGATAGCTTTAGCTGTTGACATGTGAGGTGCTGTAGAATTGTGTTTGCTAGCATTCAATCGTATTTGTCGATGTCGTTTTGTTTATGAATTTTAGTCACATATCAAAATTTTACCGGACACCGTAGCACATTTGTGTGTTTTGAACATCTTTTGGGAGGCAAGGTCATAGTAACTCACTCGGGGAGGAATCTTTCCGCCAGCCACTTAACTCGTCGTAAAGCAGCATGCTCTTCTTGTCATGTGCTTCGACTGGGATGGTATGGTTGCCGAATACTTTATAGGAAAAACATCTTAGTCCTCATGAGTAGCAAAGCACCCGCATACAAACTCAGATAGGATGTAACTCTTATTTATCGTTGGATGTGGGGTGTCCACGGGCTGCAGTGATCAACTGATCACTCAAATCAAATCAGGTGGCCTACATGTCAATTTGCTACTTAATAACTATAAAAAATCGCGTAAATTAAATATAAATAAAATAGTGTTTAACCGAGTACATTTAATTAGCTTTTACTATACCTACGTGTTAATTATCTGCCCTTGTATTCCTTATTTGACATGGAAACCTAATCATTTCAGCGTGTGAATGCGTGGGTGTGTGTGCGCTACGCGCGAGTACTGAGGCGTGGTCACGCTCATTAGTGCCCGGGTCGGGTTACCAACATGTTTCCATTAATGTCATATGGTTGGTAGTGGATTTTACGTACTTGTAACATTCGGTAGGTAACACATTCGACGTGATTCAGTCACTTCGCTTTAACGACCTTTTCCTTCCTAATATGTGGCCATAAATAACGTTTCACACTCATAAGCCCTACACTAGGATTCCTTGTGACGTGGGTGCACTCAAAATCTGAAATTTAAACTCGTCATTACCATTTCTGTTCCGCTGGGTGTCGAATCTTATCCACTGCGCCACTCAGGTCGTCAGGTCAGCAATGCATGTGAGAACAACCTCAGGTAGGAATGCTGTACCTACTATTTGAGGTTAGACATGTGTCATCTGGCCACATACAACTGACTGACCATTCAACATGGGGTGGCCCACGTGCTTGTTTGAGACTCACCTAAAACTTACCTACAACCTGGATTCAAATTTAGCCTTGTTTTTGAGCTTGGCTTTACTTATTCATGGGGTGCAATAGCAATATAAAATAATGTGACCCAATTCCAGTCAATGACATGCCTAAACTTAGCCTTAACGCAAAACAACGTCTTTGCAAAGTAAAGAAATAACATTCACTAAAACGTTTTAATATCAAGCAGGCCTTAATAATAATGTCGTCATACGACGTAACATAGGTACTCGTATGAACTCATAAAAAATGAATGCTCAAACACTACATCATGCAATTCTGCGTTTTCGCGGTATTAATTTTAACGACCTCGGTTTTCCACAGAACATAAATTCATCATCTGTCCCGATGTCGCGCGAGTGTCTGCATTCGAAAATAGTTTAAAAAATCATGACTCAATTTACGAATGTTTTATTTTTCAACTTTTCCTGAAATATTCGTTGAATGTTTGCGGTAGCAGTTACACACGTTTGCTTAAAAGTTAGGTTGAAAAGCTGAAATTCAGTATAGGGGTAACTTTAAGGGCGCTAAGAACAAATTTTAGTGAATTTAATAACTTTCAGTGTTTTTAGGGAAAATAATAAAATTAAGGTTAAAAAATGAATGAAATTTAGTAAGGCGATACCAGCTAGTCATCTAAGCATATCTCTTCGATACCTCTCCTATCAGTCTTCAAGAACTCGATTTCTGTTCAGTTTCCGTGCGTTAACAAGAACAAGATTTGATCGCTACACACTTTTCCGATAATTTCCGCTGCAGAATTAATTCTCTGAAAGGCTGTCCATTGCAGACGAACGATTGTCTTCAGAATAATCGATACTTCGATGAAGTTTTTGTTTTAAGTAATTAATTGGATGATGCTTGAAAGGGATTGAAAGAGGGAAAAATTTATGTAACGACTACTGTTAAATGAAAAACTGGTATTCTTGAATTATAAATACCAATAGCGTGCACACATAACCTATTTAAAAGTGCATAGTATTAATTGCATTGATAAAATCAATAAAAATATATTGAAAGTATAAAAACTTACGATGTTTATGCATATAAAAAAAAGATAACGTATATGAGTTGATATTTACGTGAAGATAGATAGATTGTAGGAATATTTTTGTAATGGTAGATGTATCGCAATTACAATAACGAATATTGTTTTACCGATATTTATCATTTATTATACAATTAAACACTTTTTTCAAGTAAATCCTAAACAGATATATATGGAAAGGTATGCATGCAATACAGACCCAGCAATTTTATGGTCGTTATGGACGACGTCGCATCTCAACGCTTCCGATAATCTTTTATACATTCCTTTGACGGCAATTCTGATATATGATTTAGACATGTCATCAAAAAGAACTCGATATTCCTTTCAAAAATCTCTCGCATTGATTATATGAAATTATTTGAAAAAATAAGAAGACCTGACGCGGAAGACATCCCTGCCACACAATGCAAAACTGTATTCTTACAAGCACGCTCACACATAGCTCTGCGTGCCAGGATAAAAAGTGTGTGTGTATATGACTACTATTCACTAGTCACTTACACACACTTTTTTGCTGCTGTTCACAATGTAAGGCACCAATTCATTTTAATTCTTAAGGAGCATCCTAAAAATTAAAATGATCCACCTAGTGAAATGGGCAGCATTGTACCATGTTTTACCACTTCAGATAGTCAAATTTGATTGTATATAAAACACCCATAATACAACTTCTATTCAATTCACACTCTTAGGCGATTAACACAATGCCCAGCACGCACCGTAGTGCGGGACTGCGCGTTCATTTTTATTATATAGAATACCTACGCACCCACGCGCGTACACGCAGACACCGCGCTACGCTGCGTGAGGCAGAAAGTCCAAAATCAAAAACTTTTTAAGATTTTTGGCAATAATCGTATTTAGACATTACGAATTGTATTTTTGATTTCACTTCTACTTTTAGGTACCTACAGTTAACTGAGGTGGAAAAATTTAAGAACATTTTTCCTAAAACCATCTTTTAAACAATATATCTGATAAGCCAGAAAACGTTTTGTTTGAAAAGTCAATTCTACCAACCCAATTTTCGATTTTATTGTCAAGTCTACTGCAGACCGCTTGGTGGGGCGTAATACCGAGAGATAAAGACATTTTCGACCAATGCTTTTAAAGTTCAATGTTCAATTTGACCTCGTTTGTCACAAACAGAAATAGAAAAGTTTGTAGACGACGTTATTATTAACCGTTTATTTCCTAACAATATTATTCTGATAACACTTAAGTATTTATCTAATAGCTTTAATTTCCTGAAAGATATCTACCAACCGGCAATTCGCTGCTTGTCTGGTAGGGATCTCCTTTCACACCGATTTTGAAGCACCCCATATCATAGCTTTCACATTACATTCTTCATTCTTTCCTTTCAGGCCTTCGTAGTCCACTGCTGGAAATGGGTCTTCCCTAATCGCCCGGTCCTAGACCCTTTAAATCCAACGTTTACTCTCTGTCTTCTTCAGGTCGTCAGTCCAACTGGTAGTAGGGTGCTCTTTTTGCCTAGACATGGTCGGTCGATTTCTTCCCTATCGCTTTATGGTTCTGTGTACGATGTGGCCAGCCCATCACATAACTTAGTTTTACCCATTTCACAATACGCTATACCGACATAATTATAATGAACCAGCCAACCTAAATAACACACGAGTGTTTAACAAACTTCGCGTAACAGATCTTAATAATTAACCAATTGAAATAGAGCCATCCAATTAAACTTTCAAACTTCACATAAGTTCAAAGCGGGATCTACGTACGTACAGGAAGCGTTTTCATTTGCATACATAGTTAGCGATTCCCCAAAATTATGTCCCTGCAAACTCTTACACGAATTGCCGTTAAACTTTTGTTAAAGCGATTTTCGTTTGGAACTCCATGAATATTCAAATTAATATTAACCTTTCTGCCGACATATGCCCAAGTTATGCTGGACGCATAAAGTGTGCGTGTGAGTTCTTTATCAGTCGACTTTTTAAATCAATTATTCGTCATAGGCCTTCCGTAATCGACACCACTTCGTTTACTGATCTTTAAATCCAATGCCTGCTTCTTTCTTAAGGTCAGAGGTCAAATTTATGTTCGGTTACGTCGGGACATTTTTATCTCTTGCTGGAGTTTTAGAAAACTGAATCAAAAAACCAGAATGACATGAGCCGGGGAGCCGATAGTTCTAGATAGATAGGGAGCCTCTGGAGCGTAGAAGTGACAGAAGGATGACATACGTTCATAAAAAGTAAATCAGTCTAATTCAATAACCCATCGGCGGTTCTGACGATTACTGTTACTCTCTTAAGCTCTACCAATTATTATCGGCCGAGAGGAAATTGCCCATGAAAAGATGTCGCTTACGTACCATATCAAGTCTCTGGCCTTATTCGGAGGGTGCGGTTCCAATCCGTTAGCAGTTGATTCATTTCATTTACTCCCATTTGCACAGTTGATGATTAATTGGAATTTCCACATAATTAACGCTACGAGAAAGCTCTATTTCAACCCGCGCGGGAGAAAATGGTGGACATTTATCGGTTTTATTCAATGACATATTTAAAAGCAAATCGACTGTTATTTCAGACCTACGGTATACTATTTTCTCGGAAAAATTCATTCTGATGTTTGAACGTAGCGATTCTTTCTTCAAAGAAGAAAAAAAAGTACGAATCTTAGATAACAAAAGCAAGTCCGCAATTCTAAAAAATAGCGATACCGTACACATGGTATTCCTAAACATAATTCATTACTAAAATTTATCTTAAAATGGTTTTCAAAGGCAATGTCTGAGCATTAAAAAATATAAATTCAGTAAAAAAATTATTTGACTTGAGCACAAACATTTCATAAGATGTTTGTATAGGCAACTTTTGTAATGAAAATATTTTTCCTTGGCGGGAATCATTTTCCAATTTTCTGAGAATCTTTTACGAGATCCGTCTAACTTTTCATAAATAAAGTTATAACAGGTCAAAGTACTAGCAAAAGTAGAGGAGCAACGCTTTCATTTCCGCATTGCGTCTGCTTAACTAACTTTCTGCTTCGTTTAGTCTGAATTGAATTTGAATTACATTGTTTATTTAACAAGGCATCCCAAACGTTGCCTTCTCCTTCCTTTCTGCACTTTGTTATTTGCTATACATACTCGTAGGGCTCTCCTAATCGACGCCAAAGCGCGCATAGCCCCGTTGCTTGAATAGATTCGAAAAAGCTGGATAGGTGATCGCTAGTGGTTATCAATACGATAGCAGAGGCAACGTTGGGCCTTCGCTGACTGCATATTGCACGTAATAATAAAGCATATAATTATAACAATGTTTGATAGTATCGTTTTCTAGATAGGCTCAAGTTTTATGAGGCCTATTGCCTACCTACTTCGCGGTGGAAAAAAATAAAGAAAAATATTTATACAAACACGGCGCGGGTTCTAAGTTTGAACTTTGACCGACATGTCTACTTTTGATCGAAACATTTTACTACATAATCAACGAAAAATATTTCTTTATAGATGTGTACTCGTATTTAGCACTATGGAACACGATATGTTTGGTAAAAACTTTTAGACTTCATACTGATAGGTAAGTAATTTTATACTTATCTGTTTTTTTTTTCGATTAAATTCAAAAATAATTTTCGAAATTTGTAGTGAAGCTTTTCGAGCTCCGTGTCTCAAAGTTAGTTCGCTTTAATAATGCTTTGATATTGGTATAATTTTATAGCGGCTGGGATATTATACCGCGAATAAATTCTTTCATAATATTAAATATTTGGCGGTGTAATATTCGCTAAGCGAGCGAGATGCTAGCGTTCTAACACCGTTCTGTATATTTTAATATGGCCAGGGACACTTATATTCTAATCTTTTTTCCATCTACAACTTCTTTTAGTGTTTTGTGGCATTCTTTCCTCGTTTTATCACGTTTTGTTATTCCGCGAAGAGAAAAACCTCTTTATTAAGAAATTCTTTTATCTAGCCAGTTACATTTCTGAATGTTTTATTATATTTTTTGCGTTTGCATAGACCAAATATATCGAAAATTACAAATTGTTTTGCAGTAGTTTATACATTCACCTTTATATCGGGTAGCAAAAGTCATTAATGTATATCTAAAATCAATATCATATTAATAATTGATACGATGAAGATATACATAATTATTCTTATATTTTAACCTTATCCTTTACGCAGAAACAGTTTGCTCTTGTACAGATTCTTGTTTTAAACAGACAAGGACCCTTCGGAGAAAATGCCTTAACCTGAGAAGGGTCAAAGCTTGTAAGATATCCCGGAAAACAAAGGATTCGATATCTCCATGAGACGTTATTTGCTTGTGTATTTGAAACGGTACAAATTCGTGTTGCTTATAGTGTATTTTATTGTTACGCCCTATACTACTATGCTCATTTTAAGCTCTTTTAGCATTTTTAACATACCGAACGTCAAAAGGGCGGAAAAAAGCTCTCCTTTAAAACAAGAAACGCTCAGGCGACTCTCCTGATGTTACTTCTATCTGCTGCCTGCTTACAAGGTTTTCTAAAAAGGTGACATTCGATGTATAAACTAAGAAATATTTCAATCGTAAGTTGGACCGAGCACCCGATCTCAGAGTCGAGACCTATTAAAGTCAAGATCTTAAATTGTTTTAAACCAACTTCCGGCTATGTCGGCACGCATTTTTATACGGACAATATTTTTACATTATGATAAAACTTTTCTTTTCACGATCATCTTAGAAGTTGATACGCGTTTACGTAACGGGCATACATTCCCAAAGTTTACCCGTACAAACGGGAAACGCGTGGCTAAGTTATGGTACGCATTGCAGAGATCCAAGTAATCTTGTGTATGGGATGCGTTAGAGATTACGCATTCAATATATTATAAAATGGAAATGATGATAAAAACTATTTTACCAATTTTATTGCTCTAAACGAGTCTTAACTATCAATCACTTAGGTAAAGGGCTGATAAGATTTAACGCATAAATAAAGTTTGATTATTACAGCAATCAATATTACTAAAGTTATAATTTTTATATGCGTGTTTTGTGACAAACCACAGAATTGTTCGTCACAACTTTACGAGTCATTGACCGCGTGCGTAGCTTGAAAACTGATAATAATTGAAACATTAAGAAAAAAATACCTCATCCTTTTAAAAGCGTAATATTATAAGAGGTGCCAGTGCAGGCGCCAATTCCAAGAACAAGGGAAATCCTTGAACAACAGTGGGACCCAGTAACACAGTTGGCTAGCCGACCATACGCAATGCAGAACCAGTCTGCGTTTCAGATAAGTCGTACATCAAATAAATTCCGAGCGTTTTCACGCGTTCTTTTTTGCAAAACAAAATCGGGTCAGTCCACCGAATGTATTCCGAACAAATGATGCGTTATCAATACCCTTAAGAGTTAGTAAACGTTGGCATAGAAATACGGCGGCATCAAACACTCCTCGCTCGTGTAAATTCACCAACGTATCTCTTTTCACGTATCGAAATAGAATTTTTATTCATTGATTTCATTTATCTTAAGAATTGTGATATTTATATATATATTTAAATTTTATATAGCTTCAGAGGCACATATCGTTACTATATTGTTTTTCTGTATATGTCATTGTAAGTGAAACTCTATGTTTTTTTTGAGAAATAAATTTTTTAAACCTAAGAATTGATTCAACGCATACTGCGCATACGATAAATTAGACGTGAGGAAGATAGCGGGAAACCGTTGGATTCAAAGGGCCCAGGACTGGGCGGGCGGAGTGGCGCCGATTAGGGGAGGGGGATGGAGCTGTTACACCAGCCTCTTAACTGAACCAACTGGGAAGGCACGGGGAGGTGTGATTGCCGAAGATACAGGTTATTTGCAAGCTCTGTCTATGTATTACACATTAGTGAGAGTAGTCCACTGGCCTAATGCGGGCTGGTAGGCTTCACAAGCCCTGTAACACTATGGAGAACTCTCAGGCGTGCAGGTTTCCTCACGATATTTTCCTTCACCGTTACTGCTAGAGATATTGAATTTTAAAAAGCGCACATAACTTTTAAGAAAATCACTGCGACTGGGATTCCCCCCTCAAATAAGACGCTCGTTTGAATGCTCGTTTACTACTTCTTTGCTTTAAGAAACTGTCTTAAATTTTAAGGCAATAAAACGTCACAAACCCACATATCTTAGAGCGCATTCAGAGCGGCAACAGGGGTAATCAGTCATTTAAAAATTCCACTCGCCATGAATGAGTGCTTTCATCAACCGCTCATTCATTTTTCATTGCCCGCGACTGAGACCGAATGTGACGCTGCCTCGTTTGAAAAGAACTGTTAAAACTGAGTTTGCAGCCTAATTGGATCGACTAATTGGAGCTGCCTTGACTTTTAACTGCAAATATGTATGTGCTGAAGCCTTTGATAGAGTTATTTTTGTATCGTTTGCTGAAACCAACAATTATTATAACCAGATTTTCAAGCTACAGCTTATGGGCATGAAAATTGCCGTTACACAAAACTTTTAAGAATATGTAATAAACAACAATATGTAATAAATAACCTGCACGTTCGCTAGACACCTTTGACAAAAAATTAAGCGAATATTGCTACGAAAAAAAACAAAAAAATTCATGCGCTAAACCTTTTCAATATTTATCATTCTTCAAAAAGGGCTAACAGCTCATCGACATAGCCGGCAACGCACTGATGATTCCCTTGACGCTCGTATCTATAGGCGACGGTGACCATTCACCATCGCGTCTGTCTGTTTGATTGGTATTTTTACACACAAAAAAAACTATTACAAAAATTGAAAGCTATAACATAATCATATTTTTACGCTAAATTTGGGAACATACCTACGGAATGTTCCCGAGGTCCGAATATCTCGTAGGTACCTGTCTCGTAGGCTCCCAGGTCTTGTAGAAAATCACAATTTTATTCATTTACGTAAAACACGGCTTCGCGAGATTTTCGCTTCAGTCTCGTCAAATTATTTTCCTTATCACAACGTCGGCTTAATCTAGTAATGCGTTGTCGGAAGTTCCCGCGTTACGCATATTGGCTTATTGAGCGATCCTGCTTGGAATTGTTAATCAAGGTGTAACGGAAAGAAATCTTCTCTAAAGCTCGTCCTGTCCTTTAATATCTTTCGCTTCACACAGAGATTCTCGATGAGATATGTTTAACATTTTAAGGCATTCATTTTTCAAGTTTCTCGAATATCTATTGACACTGAGAAAATACGCTCTAATTTTTATTCCTGATATCCTGATTCTAAATGAAATTCTAGATAAGTGTATTTTTTTATAATATACGTGTATGATAATTGATAAAACTTTTCCAATAGTTGGAAGGCAATATGTCACAGCTAAAAACATTTTCGACCTGCGATTTTAAATACGTTAAAATAAACGTGAGTGTTTTTTTAGCTTTAAATTAATTAACTTTGATTAAATTCCGGATACGACCGATTAGTTTCACGTTAACTTGAAAAACCACGTCATTAAGAATTTAAAGAGAACAATGAAAAAGCAATTAAAGCGTTAAAACTGGCGTTAGTATCGTAGTTCATTATTTGCAGAATTTTTTCCATGGAAGTTTAATATTTTTAATCCCAGTACGATGATAAAAATTGTTTTACAGTGGAAACTTACTAATCTATAATTAAGGGAAAACTTAAATAATAAAATAATACCCGATGACATCTACAGAATCATACCTCATTTAATATAAGTAAACTGAAAATAAAAATGATTTGCTTGACTGGGGAAAATGCGAATGGCATTTTTTGTTATCTCTGCCTAATTCTATCCATTGCTATAAACGTATTGACCTTCCTTACTCGTACGTTCTGTAGTTAAGAATCCTAATTTTTAATAATAAAATAATTCTAATAGCAACTATGTAGGTACCGCTTTTATTCATTGATCTTTTAAAATTAAAAACCTATTCGAAGTTATTCATCAATAAATTAAAGCTTCCCAATCTCTTAACTCGATCTATTCCAAACACTCTTATTGTTTTAAATGCTGTGCCTAATAATCACCAATAGACCAGGAAATTACCTGAAACAAAAGAATAGAATTTTAATGAAAAAATAGCAGTAGGTAAGGTACACTCGCTATCGAGCATCAGATCGTATAAGATGACTTTTAATTTGGAACTTAAATTTTTCAAACGTTTGGTAGAACGTTATTATGATAACATCAATAAAATCATCCCAATAACGATTTTATAAGACTTCACAGTAATTAATTATCACGCTGCTAATTATTTCAAATCAAGTCGCGCGTGATACCTGCGTAGTCGATCAAACAGAATAACTTTCATGCTAGTTTGCCTCAGAAGTTTTCCGTATTATTAGATTATACTAACATTGATCATTCCACTGGATCGCATGACGGACGACAGTTTTACTGTCGACGACTCCACCCAAATTCAGCAGTGAACGAAAAAATCTATACGAATTGTAAATCGCGAATTTCTGGGTTTAGGATACAAAACGCAAAATTAAGGACCGCAAGTAGTACACCGAAAGTAAACATGTAAGTAATATTCGAATTAGTTGAAATAAAAATAACACGCTTTTAGTGCCTATACTATTATGTAGGCTAGGTACCTACTTAGGTTCTATCCCTTAGTAGGTGTTATAAATTAAAATATTTTTTTACTCAAATATCTCCTATAACTATTTGATTATTATAAAGATGGTTTAAAAAACATTTAGATCAATAGAATATTTAGATACACCCATGCATTTTATGATTAAATCTTAATGTTCTTATTTACAAAAATAATGAAAACTTGTTTTGGTAATTTAATGTAAGGCACTAGGTTAAGTGGCGCGCGTATCACATAAAAAATTCTTCATATGAATACTAATTTACACAGATTATTGTAATTATTTACGAAACAACGATTATTTTATGCAAAATATTTATATTATTAGAACAAAACAGAAACATAATTATGAGAGTTATATTGTAATTTGTGGAAAAGGAAATAAATAGAAAACTTACTATTATTATTATTAAAACTTATTATTTAGTTTATATCTGTACCCTTATTCATTTCTTTTCTATGTAAGTTACATTATACTTACTTAAGCTAAAATTTGTTGATATAAAAAATCGATAGAAATGTTTTCATAGATTATAATTATTATTATTAGGTATATTTCATAGGTTTCATCAAAGCCAGAGCAGTTTGCTTTGCAGAAGATGAAAAAATATCCGAAAAATTTAGCAAATGATCACCATTCAGGCACTTAATAAGCGGCCTGCTGTTGAATACTGCAGTACTGACATTCAATGGTCGTCTAAACGGATAGAGATCTAATGATTATCATACAAGCAACTGAGTATCTCCAGATTATCAGTACAGATAACTAAAGCGAATTTTCTCCGCATGACTGGCGAGATTCTCTTCGCTAATAGCTCGGGCGAATTAAACGAAATGATGTACAAAAAGTTTGCGACGCTGTCAGCCCGCGTTAGAAGCTGAAAAATAATATTTTCATACACGAACGACGGCCATAATCACCTTATTAAACTGGTTTTTTTTTAATCTGTTTGTAACAAGAAAACAATTGGATGTTCCATTTTGCACCAGATTAAAAAGATTCTAAAACACTGACTGAGAAGCGTCACTCAGCTATAAAGAACCACAAGTTTTAGAGGAAAGAATAATGTACCTAGTAAAGGAAGTAAGATAAGCGTTGACCGCAAAAAATTGCAAGTACTATTTTTCTTTCTACCTATCTCTATTGTGAAATGGAAAATAAGGAAGTTTCTGTTATGACATTACGTTAAAATAAAAAAAGCATTTTTCCTAGGAGACTTTTACTAACAAAGAACAATTTTCCAATATTATACGGCTTGCGTACGACGTTCACTCGTTCAGGCTTCCAATTTTGCCGACCACAAATAATTCCACTCAGGGCGACCATTGTAAGAGTCCCCAACATAAAAATCCTGTTACAGCAAACTTCATTTTTAGCTGAATAGCAAAATTTAGATACCGAGGCAATGAACTATTTCAAAGTACTGAAAACATGGAGACAAATTTTAGTTTGTTAGAGATTCAAAGAGAAAATGACGCTGATTGCCAACATTTGCATTGCACTTACAACGTTTGATTCAAATAAATATTCATACATACCCATAGGAATATACAACAGGGAAAAAACATTAAATAATTGCATTTAAATGTCACCTAGCTAACCATACATTATCACCCAATCCAAACATATTATTATGTGCCAAATCTGCTGAGGAAATGGGTTTAAATTTAAAGTACAAGATTGAATTAAAACATATTAGTCGTTAAGGAAATTTAAACAGATTGTTTCTAAACGTCATTATTGTTGTATGATGGTGCCTTACAAGCTTGCACTACAAACACCAGTAAAAATGAAAAAAAAAAAACTTTTACATATTATTTTCTATTGACTCGAAACAATTTGGAGTAAAAAATGTCAACGTTTTGCGATGCATTTTACAATTCGTTTTGCAGTTAACAAAGCCAATACAGGAATGTTGATTTTTTTGACGTAATAAAAAATACATTTATTTCGTCACATTGCATTCTGATTCAAATAAAAGCATATTTGGTAACGTAAAATTACGATTCTTTGTTTAAGTTTTATTTAATTCTCGAAGTTGTTATTGTTACAAGATCGCAAGAAATATATTTAATTCCCTTTTTATTCTATAACTTTACACACGTAATATTTAAGTAAATAGGTACTGTTATAGACTTAAAATAAATACATGGAACTAAGTAATATTATTCACGTTCACTTAATTTTTTTGTACACGTTAATGTTTAACTTTTGGTTAATATTATGATCGAGGTTATATTTTTCCAAAAACTATCATGCCATTTTACTAAGATAATCATATAATGCCTATAGCTAATGAGAATTGAACATATGGGTTACTAGTAAGAAAAAGGAAAAAAATGTGTTAACTAAATGCCACGATTGTAGCAATGGTTTAGTATTCAAAACAGGCCACTGGCGAACACTATTACGTGAAGTTTCTTTAAAACAAAGAAAGCAGACTTCGGGTAGTTCTACAACAATTTTACTAAGTCTTCTTAATACGGCAGTTTAATTGAATCCCCAAGACAGTAGGTGTTGGAAATTTAAAACAAATTGTTGATTCTTGAAAGTTGGAAAAAAGCAAGGCAAATATAAATTTGATTCTGTGTGGAAATTCTTAAATTACCTCAGTGTGCTACATACCCGCTATGTAACAGAACATTTTCTGAAAAATTGGGTAAGTCCGCCACGAACAAGTATATCGGCGAATATGAGTTACAGTCATAGAAACAGTCGCTGTGGCCGAAATCGGCTTAGATATCAACATAGGTGGTAGGGCCATAGTAGCTCGGAGTAGCCTAGGAGGTAAAGCCCAAAGTGGTAAAACTGCATTTTCTTCATGTCTCTTGCTCCGGCTAGGGAGATATGATTGCCGAGGATGCTTTATTTGAGGCGAACAAAAAGGCGAACGAAAATATCCGCAGCTTATCAATTCGTAGCAAGCATTTCCCGCTCTAAGCTACGATTCTCGTAGACTCGTAGGCGTATCGAACGCGTAGCAACCTCTAAAAACTGAATAGCTCTGGCTTTGGGGTACGTTTTGGTCGAAATTATAAAATAGACAAAGAAAATATTGATAATAAAAGTAAAGAAAGGACATGAAAATTGATTTTATATTAGGGTTCCATCGAAAACCCCGTACCCAAAAGGGTTCTGTCAGCAAAAGAGTTTGAGAACCGCCGTTGTATACGCGCGAAATCTTATATTTCGGTAAGTAGATTAACTTGCGTTTGATCATTTTTATTGACGTTCACAACATGTTCAAGGGTGTGTCGATATTTGCTTTTACGAAGTTATCTGTAGAGAAGAAAGACTTCCAATATCAAACGAATTACATTCAGATAGTTTGGAAATAGAACACTACTTCTTGTATCGAAGTTATTTCGATGTTAACCCATTCCCCTTTGCCGCTATCATTTCGAAGCCGAGTGAATTTCCATTTGTTTGTGACAAGACCATAATTAACTTTTCAACTAACCGCAGACAATGCGAACATTGCCTCTGAAATTTGAAGATTAATATTCTGAAGAGTACCTATTGTTATTTGACGCGATACCACTTTTTGCTGGTTTTTTATTTTAACGACACTAAGAATTTCGTGAATCTATGTGATCACTCTATAAATATTCAGCAATAAATTAGCCGCCCTCATTTTTCGCCCATCCTGTCATCATCGCCTGTTCCTTACGACATCTTGTCAATATTCGTTTCAAATCGATTTTAAAACAGCTAGAAAGCTCGCTCCCGAAACTCAAACACGAAAAAATCGTAGCGGTGGATTCTAAGGTACTATCACATTCATCCTGGAATGTTCACACATTTTTCTTTATCCTGTTTCATTTTAGCACCATTCAAGGTGTTTTTGATCTGGATTAACAAATAGGATAGTTTTTATCCCTTTCTGAGAAAAATTCTTAAATCCGAACGAAGCCGCAACAAAAACTAGTTTATAAATAAACTAAAAAACACATTTTTACCTAACATGACGTATTACTCACTTGAAAGAATTCCTTCCTAAATTGCATTTAAAATCCAATAATGGGTGCTAACTGTCCACATACTCGTACCTAAGTACTCGTATTTGAAAGCAAATACTGTTTACAACGGCAAATGGAACGATCTTAGAAGGTTCAACCCCATTCCACATTCACGTGAACTCCGTAGGTAATACTAAATAAGTAGGTTCAATTCAGAATTAATCGAATTCGAATGATTGAATCCCTTCTAAGTACTGAAATTCAATTAACGGCTTTAATTGGTTCCTGTGCTCTAGAATTGCCGTCAATTTCTATTTACACGAAAATGATTTTTACGTACGGTTACAATATGTACATTTTTACATATTTTTTACTGGAAATATGAATTTGGGGTAATAGCGCAGTGGCAAATTCGGTCTCTTGCTCAAGGGGCCCGAGTTCGAAACCCAGTAGCATTCAACAATGACTTTTTAAAAGTCATGTGCGCTTTTTATTTTAATATCACCAATGGGTTACAGATAGAATCTTTTATTATAGACTCAATTAACTGTTTCCGGACACACACAACTTAATATATTGTTAAACATAAATGTAGCGTTTCGGCATCTGTCGGGGGTCAGTGAAACATAAAAAGCCAATGTTGCCATTACGGCTTGTACATACTGTTCCGAGAGAAACAATGTCGTCGTGCGCGGTCGGCGACACAGCCAACTTTGTGTATTAAAACTTTTATTACAACATTCACAACTGGCCTGTTTGCAGAGCCTGTCGCATGTATTTTTTTAAAGGTTAACATAACAATTTAGATATTTTCGTCAGATTTAATACGTACCTATGAACTTGTATGCACAGACCGATGCAAAAATGTTTAAATATCAAAACTCATGACAGTTGGAGTATCATTTTTAAAATAACTTAAAAATATGATCCTAATTTTTTGCCATTCTCACACCGTCTTCCGTTTTGTGATCAGAGAAAATGAACCAATTGGCAAAAGGTTAACTATTTAAAATTATGACAAAAACTAGTACCTACCTAATCTGCAAAATGGTATAAGCTTAATTTGTAGACAATGCAGAGCAATGTTCAGGAACTATTTTATCAGAAGAATATCAATACGATTACCGACCATCCTTTACTTGCAAGTAAAAGTGTCTGAATCGTGTCAAAGGACGTGATTGTAGAGATAAATCTTTAGTGTTCCTCTGAATGGTTCTAGAGTGCAGCGCTAAGGCTTTGACGTCTATTCATAAAGATCTAAAGATTTATTCACAGCGCTTTACTCCCTTCTTGTAACTGCATAATACCAAACAATAGTATACTCGTAAGATGTAACTAAATTAAAACTCAATACTAGACAAAAGCTTAAAGGTAAAAATTAGTTTTAATTAATAACCAAGTTTGGTAGGGCCCTACCCTACCAAATGGTAGGGATTTTACGTACTATAAATATATCAGTACCAATGGTTCGGTAACAAGTCAAGTAACAATGGTTCGGTAAGTACTGACTGCAACTGAAACCTATTTTTCTACTCAAAGTGGATAAGGATCTCTTCTAAGTTATAAACCAGGAAATTGACGGTAGTAGCATGTAGTAGGTATTATACTGTACCGGGCTGCTCCAATGCATATTTGGTAAGCATTTTAAGCAATACGACCAAAATGATATTGCATCGATAAGCCAGAAGTATTCACTTATCGTTTAATGCATTTTAAGTTGCGCATTATACCTTCGTCAAAAAGACTGTTGCCTGTTTAATTCAAAACCCACATATTGTTTTATTGTTCTAGAAAATAAAAGCCTAGTTACGACTGAGAGGCGCGTTTATAGCTCCTCGTAAAAATAAATTAGGTACCTAGCACAATAAAATGGAAAAATACGTTATCATCAAATTTTACACAGAAAGCAACAATTTCCATTAAAATTAAGATAAGTAGGGGCGAATTTAACTCTCACTCAATCTCTATGTGACGGTTTTCGTTCCATGATAAATTTTAGCAGAAGAGTCTCTTCGCCATACATGGCAATATGTCAATAATTAGAAAATTAGTCAAAGGTACATACCTACAATACCTACATATTATATCCAATAAAATAATGTCAATACAGTACAATACAATGTCAGTGTAAAGCGCTTGGTAAAAGTAGTCTAAAATTCAATGATGATAAAATTAAAATCGATCATAAAATAAAATGAAAATCCTAATAGCGCAATGTTACACCTGTGTAAAAAACAACAAAAAAGGGTTAGGCCACAGGCAGGCACACGAGAAAGTTATAGGTCTTGTAAAGTTGAGGTTTAAAAATAACATTCGACACTGAATCTCTCACGAGATTCGTATTCATTGCACAAAGCTAAAATTTTTGCTCTTTTAAGCTGTTGTTCGTGAACCTAAAATTCAAACCGCAAAAACCATATTCAACCTAAAAAGACAATTCTACAAACAACAACCCATGTACCATGAGGTTTGACTTTAAAGATAAAAATTCATCGGAATTTTTTTGCAGTAATGGATTTTCTCAGTCATGTTTTCATAGATTCAAACCAGCGTAGCGCCGCTAAAACAGAAATTGACAATTAATTTTATTGTAAAGGGATACAAAATCGTGTGAAGTTTTTAAAAAGTATAGGTTAGATAGGAAGTGGTCTATGAACCTATATTGCTTCTTTTAGCATATAAGATGGACAATAAAAATTAAGCAGGGGACTCACGAAAGTGTTACACGTGCACCAATATTTCGATGAAGCGACTAAATTTCTTTGTTCGCATCAAAGCGCCTTTTATTCTCTGCACGCAACGTATGCGCCAACGTATTGCCAGTCGTGAGTGTAAGGCGCTCGACTTCACTGTTCTTATCTAGCAATGTGCAAAATACAATTTACATCATAAATTTATTTTTCCAATTACATTATCATAAAGAATAAAATATAAATGCATTTCTCGTTCAATGTCAATTAAGAAGCCAAAAAAATACCCAAAACTATTTTTAAATTTTTAAGCTTAAGAACTCTGCACTCTTATTATCACAGAACGGAAACGAAAATCTCTTCGACAAAGAATTCCAGACTCCTTTGGAGCATTCAACCGCTAAAGTTCTAATTGCTACATACCCATTAAAGGCCTTAACTTAATGCAGTTGGAAAGATGAAACCCAGTCAGTTTCGTTTTGCAAAGAGTTTTGCTCTGTAAGAAGTGCAAGCATCAAATTTGTTTGTGTACTTATTTTAAATAGTTAAAAAAACAGATTTGTACAGTACCATATAATGTATACATTCAGGGTTTTAACTCAAACGTATTTAGCATTTGGTCTTCAAAGGCTTAAAGGCGTGTTAAATTATGGTTTATTTTAGAACATAAACTTATTTAATAGGTAATACTTACAAAAATTTAATCAACGTTAGATCAAGAAATGCAATTCAATGCAATCTTAATAGAGACAAAGATAAAAGCAGGTATCCTAGTAACTCACTGCCCACAGGAAGCCAGAGGCAAACCACTTAATCTCGCCAGTACGTTTCACCACAGCCGATGCAATAATAGTGATTGCTGGAGACCAATAAATTAAGTGCACCTTCAACGTAATTTACTCTCGACCTACATTCAGGACCTATGTCGAGATACGCGCTAGCGATGTTTACGGCAAAAAAAATTAATACTATGCAATCGAAGTAGCAAAATATGTAGCTGATTATAGATGTCATTATGAACACATTTTCGTATAGATCTCGAAGACATGTGATAGTCTGCTAGTCTCTCCGCTAGCCTAATAAGGGTTGGTCTACCCGCTAGTGGTGTACTAAGGTCTACCTACATCCTTCTCATTGTGTAAAGAGACGCAACCCTGCAGTCACTAATGGGTTACAGACAATTATTATGTTTTGAAGGAGTGACTTCGTCGTATACTTCAATGAGTCAGTTTTACGTCTTTTTAACCTCGCGATCCCGAAACTAACGGGAGCTCATGGGGCCTCTAGTAGGTTCGTAGGTAGTTGACCTGATCCGAAATATTGAACCGTTATTTTTCAAATGCAAAAGCAATTAGTGTAAATGTTTGCAACACTCACAAACGTCAGAAAAATAAAAATAAAAAAAATAAATTTAGTTTAAAAACGAATGACCTATGACACCAATGCTGGCGACCATTTGTGTTCATGTATAAAGTACTTAATGGTCACGTAGCCGACATGTTTTCTGGTACACTCTTACAACATTTAACAAACCTGAACTCCGGCAATAGATACGCTGTAAAAAGATTAAGTAACTGCACATAAACTGTTGAAATATTTCTTTCTTTGTCATTTACGTTTATTTCTCAGAATACTTTGGTCACCTTTCATATAGCGAGTTACTCAATGAGATGTGAGCGGGTAAACAGATGAAGAAACCGATTGACGCTATGTTTGTGTGTGCACATAAATAATGATTAGTGTGTTAGTGTCTTATTATTTTTATAGATGGAAGAAGTATTGGAGTTAGCTTACCCTTATTTACGTTTCTTTGAGATGTTTTCCTGCACCGTAAGGTAGCAGGTGATCAATTTAATTTTATAATATGCTCATATAAATAAAGGTAATGCATGGTCATTCGTGCACGACAATATTTTATATGCAAATATGAAAAGGTAAAACTCGCAAACATAATGTGGCTTTGTCAGCCATAAATATTTTGAAGTTAATCTTCTAAAGTTCATGTAGTTTGCAAGTTATGCTATAACCGATTCTTCTTACTTCGCAACGTCTAAGTTTTTATGTATGAATTTTAATACTTTGGTATTTTTCGTGATAATCTAACACATTTTTATTTATTTTACCTTCAAATGGTTTTAGTTACTCCATTATTTATTGGAGGATTTACCCCCATTTGGAGAAATTTTAAAGAGTTTCAATTACTTTCTATGTATTCGTACTCATTTTGAAATTCTTTTTTTTACATATTCCATATTTATCCATAGAATGTTTCAATAATTCATAGACGACGATGACCACTTACCAGAAAGTGGTGGTGGTACTTGTCTACTTGTATTTCATCTTGGCATAAAAATCGATGTACATAGGTACTAGCATTCACCGCGACAGTTTTTAAAGAGCTAATACTAGTAGAGAGTTTTTCTAGCGGCTCGTTGGTGCTCATCGACTAGCCAGCATTACTGTCATGTCTGAAGAAGCGTGGCAAAATATAGAAACACGCCACGAGCCAGTCTCGTCAGTTTATAAAAACCGCGGTATTGCAATGATATACCGGCTAGCTTTACCGACGAGCTTGTCCGTCGATCGGGGCCTTAAAAGAGTTAATTATTTGCTTCATAAACTTAACAATGTTTCGTCATAAATTCGTCCTAAGAAAGTTAGATTGGCTAAAGTCCGGACGACAATAACTCTTTTCACATAAAATTAAACATAGCTACTGTCAGCAGTATTTTACTACCTAAAGGTGAATTTTTTCATTTAGTTTATAAGCTCTTAAATTTTATAGAAAATCTTAACCAAAAAATCTTTTCGCGAAAGGTAACAAAGAAGGGTCGCAACTAAATGGGCTGTAACGAAATTCCCCTGAGTACGCTTGATAGGCTCATCGGTAGCTGTGTGAAGTTACGATTGAGAGCAGCATTTTAACGCTCCTCGTAAAACGAATGGTCGAAATAAAGGTAGAGCCTATCAAGTTTAAGAGCAACAGGGGCGACTTAAGATGTCGCACGGCAGTATTTGTCACATAAAAGTTTATTTTTAAGACCATTATATGGTCTTAATATATAATTAGTTAATTTTAGAAAGTGTAAAAGGAAAACAGTTTGTACTCATACACATCTTCCGAAAATTTGATGTAGGTACACTGGTACATAGGTGCCATGTGCAGATGTAGTTCTTTAGAGTAAGGTCTAGAGTAAGAATAGAGTAAGGTATCCTGACCTTTTATTGAAACAAAGAAAAAGTGGAGAAGAAATTAGTGGAGAGGGCATTGATAACGAGCGTTGGCGCAAAACGCCGTGCCGTTGACAGATGACAGATGCTGAAATGACAGACAAGTGACATTTGGAAACAGACCATGCTGCGTAAGGTAAATAAACAATATTTCTCTGCCAAGATATAAATAGATCGCTAATGTTTCCCAAATGAACGAGGAGATAAACCTCTACATTTATAAATGCAAAATACATTAAACACTAAACCGTAAATTTTGTGGTTGCGTAATTTAAAAGCGTGTTATCTACGTCATTTTAGTCTGATGTAGGTACATAATCATGGCAGAAATCTGGTGAATAAGCATGAATTGCACTACATATCTACACAGCGAAACAATATTTATGACTGTGAAATAAATGTTTTTTAAAGTAAACTAGCTGACCCCGCAAACGTTGTTTTGCGATATAAGTTATCGAGCGTTAAAAATCGACTATTAAAAAATAGGGGTTGTTGATAGAAGGGTGAAAATTTAGGGTTGTATGTATTTTTGATGCCACTTTATTGAAAAATAAAAATAAAAAAATTGTCCAAAAAATTAAATTAAAATTTTAGGTGTGGACAACCCTTATCACTTAGGGGTATGAAAAATAGACGTAAGCCGATTCTCAGACCTATTGAATATGCATATAAAATTTCATAAAAATTGGTCAACCCGTTTTGGAGGAGTATGGTAACTAAAACTGTGACATGAGAATTTTATATATAAGATTAACACTAAGCATGTACTTGTATGAGCTAGATTTAATGAGAGATTTACAGGAGTTTCTAGTAAGTTACTTCAAATGTTAACTTCTGTATTTTTATTAGAATTAGGCACTACCTACTCAAGTGTAGGTACAAACAAGTTGTTGTAGTATGATGAGATGGAAACTCGAAAGCTGACAAAATGGAAGTTGCAATTTCAAACAGTTGTCTATGGGCTATTGAAATCACTAGTAGGAAACCTACTTCTTGTAGGTAGTACAAAAAGGTAAAATCCGTAGAGACCCTACGCCGAAACGGAAAAAAACAAAATGACTTTCAAGAAACACGTAAAATATTAAATTTTTGTCCCTTTCCTTGTGTGACCCTATAACAAATCCATTGCGGTTACGTTAAATATTTATGGGACTTGTCGGGAAAAGGTTTTTGGTCCTACTTTAGTCTGCATAAGTACATAAACTGTCATTTTTTTCAAACACAATTTCACCAACCTACAACGGGACATCGAACATTGGAACATCGAAAAACTTAAGATGTTAATTATAAAGTTATTAGTGAAGACTGATTCTTGTGGATTTGGTATTATGGGAGAGAAATCTTTTAGCACTTTTTAAGATCAATTTTGCCTATTATGTTTTGATAACATCGTTACACGTTCGCGTTACGCGTTATATTGATAGTTTTGTTGTTAGAATTCGAATCTATAATAGCCTGATTTTTGTGGTGACAAACTGCTTATTTTACATTTTATTTTCTAAAACGGAACATTTTTGTGTGCCTGGGGACACCGGTACACATTTACTTAAAGTGGGAACGTCCTATTTTAAACGGAACGCATGGTCACTTTATGCATACACCATATAACGCTACTGTAAACAGAATACATTACGCAGACGTTCATTAGTAATTACTTTTTTGTTTCAGGTAACCATCGTGAATCGTCGTTTTACTAACCCTGACCTTACATAACCATTACCGGGTCACGTCCGCGATTAGTGCGAGACAATCGGTAAAAAAGTGTTGCCATAAGCATAAATTTTGTTATCTGGGACGGCGAAATGAGCAGAAAACGTTCAGGTGAAAATAAAGGGTAAGAATCTTTAGGCTAGCCAAACTTGCTCCCCCTGGGAGGTACGTTACCGTCACTTTGTCAAGATATTGTAAAATACTATGTTTTTGTCTTACGTTTTGATTCGCTACGGTTGCCGTGGATACTTTATTTGAGGCAAGAGTTTATCTGGGGCGGTGAAATGAGCACTGTAAGAACTAAGAACTGTTCCAGTGAAAATAAAGGGTAAAATCCTTTAGGTTAGCCAGACTTGCTCCCCGAGTTAGGTACCATTCCGCCACCTTCGTAAGAGGAAAACGGTACGTTTATACATATGATTGATTACGGAGATACTTTATTGGAAGAAAGAGTAGCAATGGGTGCATTCACGCATGCACACAGTCTCAAATAGAAAAATAGGACCTTTTTGAGTGAACGCTTCATACACACTTAACATCAGGTGGTCGGCATGTCCGTTCGCCAATTACTTACTGTAAAAATATCGTTTAAATCCATAGGTGTATACATCCATGAACATAGTAGATAGGATTCAATTCAAACACGTTAAACCAATCGTCTAGTCACTTCGCTAATCACTCGCTTGATAGAGGCAACCGGGAGATCGTCATTAATGAAGACCTCGTTAGCGTGGCCGTATTATTATCTTACTTCGAATTGCTCTACACTTATCAGTTCCAAATTACTAGGATCATAGGATATAGTTTGTAATTAACTAATTATGTAGATACTGCTATCCTCCAAGTATGTAGTTTGGGATCCAAATAGAATCATCTTATACGAGTTTATATAAAAGAATCTGTGCCACGATGTTGGTTCGCAATAACTTCAAAACATTAAAAAGATTTTAATGAAAGTGTTTTATTTGAAGCGCGCATAGCCTCGCTGCTTGAGTAGTTCCCAAACGATCGAAAAAGTTAAGCAACGTCGGATACGGTCAGTACCTGGATGGGTGTCTTCGGAGGGCACGTTTAGCCGTCGGTCCCGGTTGTTATCGATACGATTAAAGTCGTTAAACCTTGTCGGAGGCCCTATGGGCTAACCCGTTTCTACGCCAATCCGCATTGGAGCAATCCGCTGTTGTGGCCAACCCGTGGCCAACAGTGGGCCATAAAAGGGTTGTAGTCCAGTGTCTTATTTCACTGTGTGTTATTTGGTTGTTTTGTTACATTAGTCGAATTTTTTTATAACCATCAGATTAATTTTGACAATATTAACAAGTATCCCTAATGTAATCTATCTGTATTCAAAAATAAATCATCAAAAGAAAGAATAAATAAGACTTATTAATAGCTACTAGTAATCCGACAGTTTCCCAATAAGTAAAACTGCCACTCCATTTGTGTAATTAATTCAATTAGGACGCAACGACCCAATCTGACTTTCGGGAACCCATTGATCTCTTAATACTCGTATCTTATGATTAGCTGAAGATATCGGATAATTTTGTTTATATTGTAATTGTGTTTTAAGTATTTGTGTGTAAATTATAAAATCTGTACTTTGGTGAGTGCTCTGGGAACCTATTTAATTTGTGACTACCAGGGAACTATTTTATTTCATACTTCGCCTTCACTTATTCCACATACATCATATAAATGCATTTGTCCACTGTTGGGATTTTTTGTTCTTTTCTAACTTGCACCTGCAGGACGTGGAATGATCATCCGTCAAAAGTCACAGGACTATGACATAGGGTTCTACAAGTCGTAAAAAAACATCTAAGCTACATCCATTATAAAGTACGTATTTGTGTGTCAAGTTCGAGCTTTCATTTCGTCCTACAAACATTTGCTAAAGATTTTAATGCTGATACACTGACCTCTTCAAGGTTATCCAATATCTACGTATACCCAATTAAAAATTCATTCACCAGGGGAAAATGTAAAACTACTAAGGAAACATAGAAACTAAATTGATTAAGCAAAATTGAAAACCTAGCGAGAGTCTTGAACTTGTTTGAATTGAATGTTGAGAATAATAAATATATTCTTGTACTTGGATGAATGCCAAAACAATAAGACCGGAAAAACAGCGTTTCAGTTAAATTTTCTTTCACACATTTCCAAATTTTTTGCACCTAAATAAACAGCATGTATATTAAATGTGTCGAGTATCTTAAGTTTCGGAAAATGTTCTTAATAAATACTTTTAAGTATTTATATTTGAGTTTGATAGGCAAAGGTTTTCTATCTCAATTCAAAAGTATCGATTATTTATTAATTAAATTTTTAATAAAAGTATTCAACACACACACGTACTTACTACTAGATATCACCGTATCACGTCTAATAATATAACGTTAGTAAATCAGTTTTAGGTCACATCTTCACGGTTGAGGTGTTTTTGAAAATACGTAGCAATTTCCGAATATCCGGTCACGATATCGAAACATAAGACGAGATCGTCAGTAACTACCGAGCATCAAATGTCTAATAGCCTGTTATTATAAGAGACTTACCTAAGTTAGCCTTCAGCAAGATGCCATGGATGTTTGAAGCTCCCATAATAAACTGAGTTGATACTACACAGTCATTTTCAACCTCCGACATCGAAAATGTTACCTCGTGTCCTAAATGCCACGTAGCACATAAAAGTTGCTCGTACGACATCGTTATTACGCGCATTTTGTCACATGTTAGTGCGTATTTCAATTAGGACAACTTCGTATAGAGCTCTGTGTTTAAATTTTGTCCTGTTGGTTGGTCGAACGGTTATGTCAGCCAATTAGGCCACGACCTCATAAGTTAGAAGGAAGTTTCTGTCTAGGTCACCGAAATTGCTAAGTTGGATTTTATTTGTAGAAGTGTATGTGTGCTATAAGAAAGAAACGAAATCGTTTTAACAGTTATCATTAGAAATTCTTATCAATTGTACACGAACATCAAACGTTTAAAAATTCGAACAGCTCCTAGGATGTAATAAGCTTAAACATCCCAACTCACACAGTGCAAACTTAAAACTGAAAGATAAACTAGAACTAAACCACAAACTAAACCACTAAAACGAAGCCACAAAGCCGTAAAGTTTCTGGCAAATAAACACCGCAATATTATGTTTGTACCAACTTAGATCTCGGGTAATTTGTCATACATGTGGTTTGTATTTAAACCAAAACCTGACGGTATTCACGCATGTTGTGCTAATATGCACCTACTAAGGAGGACCCCCAAATACATAATACAGTCTCATCAAACGTCCAGAATCTTCGCATCACTGAATTTTGAAATGAAATGAAAGCTCTCTATCGCGGTCTTGATAATGTTGCGTAGAAGTCAGCGTTGCACATGACTGTGATAATGGATTTTAGTCTACATACTCCGACCTTCTACATATACTACTCACCTTCCGATACGAAAAATTCAAGCACCGGAGGTTTGATGGTCTACTGCAAGTAATGTATTTCAATTTCAGCTGTAGTTACTTTGTTTGAGCCGTTAGTTTCTGCCCATTTATGTCTGTAACTCATTAATGACCCACTGGAGGGTCGGGTATCCCTAACATTTTGTGTGAACTTTCAGGTAAGTGAGATTTATAAATAAAAGTTACTTTTTCAAATAAGGTTTCCGCAGATACTACTAACTATTTAACGCTTAATAATCCCATGTGACTTGACTAGGTAACTAGTTTAACTCACACGTTTAAAAGTGCCAAACTATTAATTCTACTAGTCGACTTACGAGAACTACTCGATCTAATTGAGCGTCGGATATAGCACGATCGGAACCTGACACTCGTGATTAAACTTTTTATCAAGAAGTCTTAGAAACAATTTCTTGCAGTTGAATGCTAGATTAAAACGAGACTTAGGGTTCGTAGAGAGAA
Organism: Erynnis tages; assembly: GCA_905147235.1. Lineage (NCBI taxonomy): Eukaryota > Metazoa > Arthropoda > Insecta > Lepidoptera > Hesperiidae > Erynnis > Erynnis tages. The sequence continues at coordinate 3,314,919 of LR990076.1, forward strand.
AATTATCCTTTTAAGGATTTTTAGTGGATTCAAAACATACAACATTCCAAAAAAGGGAGAGACCTAATTCATGTTTGTTTCTTGTTAATGATTGGCAAAAATTATTCGCAGTTCAAAACTTTCCTAACAGCCTGTTTAAGTACCGACGACGTCGAGAACCGGGGATACAAATTGACCCCTTTTAGTAACCGCAATTGCGTATGTAGGTAGGTATAGGCAGGTCAACTGCTCGACAATTTGTCATTGCTCTTAAATTCGCAACATTTCTATACTAATAAAGGTCAGAACTGTAAATAAAATACCCAAGAAGTCTTCATAGCTTTGTTTAGATCTCTAAAACTTAAAGTATTTTCCAAATAAAACAAAATAAACGTGACTAGTTTACTACTTAGTTTTTGAAGGATTTATCATGTTATTCTATTTCTTAGGATTCCTTTCTAAAACAAACAAGTATGTAGGTAGAACCAAATATACTTCTTTCATCAATATGTGACAAAAATAATTTATTTATCAACTTTCTAAAACAAAGCATGGGCCTAAATAAAACGCGTAAAAATAAACTTCAAAGGGTTAGATGATATTTGTATTTAATACAGCGCTAATTTTTTTTTTTCGCAATTATTATGTAGAATTTTACTCTTATTGTTACTTTTTAATCCATAAGTCAAATGGTTGATTTAAACTTACTGTACCAATCAATCTTGTACTACCATTATCATGTTTAATCTTTACCTTTTACTCACATTAAGTTCACTTATCAACATTTATTTGACACGCCAGCTTCATAAAGTTCAAAGCCCTTAAAACAAAAGCACTAAAAGCGTTCGTATTATTAGTTTTGATATACGTCCCGAAGGTACGTTGGGCGTGTACATTCAGCTTGAGAGTTCGTTGTATTGCGGACGTGACTCAACTTCGTTACAGAAATTCTGATAGACCTTGGAGTAGAATTTTCCGACACTCGTCTTTTTATTTAATTTGTGATAAAAATAACGTATGTAAGACACTATTTATTAATAGTTTAACCTTTTGAACGCCACTTAAGTTAAAGTGATACATCCAATCGCCATGACTGGGCACCATGCAAAACGTAGATCACAAAAATAAACGTAAATAAATAATAACATTAAATCAAAGTACGTAAATATACAATAAACATACCACGATATAGTAACGTCACTTTTGGTATAAAATAATAATCAAAAGTAAGCTTATCACGCTTAAAACTTGAAAAATTTTATCTGTCGTGACTCTCATGATATCCCGTCATGGCGTCAGTCATAACACGATTCCCCGTTGTGGGCTATGGTCGTCTTTGGCATTCAAAAGGTTAAACACACACTCGTCCGAAATACGAACACATTGTTAAATAGTCATTATTGTATCGTATTCAATTGACACGCTCACATATAATGAGTGCATTTATCCCACGATCACTTTCAGATAAAAGCAACAGTGAAGCGTTGGATAGTTACGCGCTTGACATACACAATGGCCTTATCCGCATCTGTGCACGACAGTCAGAGGAATTGAATAACTAAAGTCCGTTCAAAGACCTTTGAAAGCTTTATATCCGCAGATGAAAAAGGGAGACATTTCCATTGCCATTTGAAACCAACGCCGCACAAAGTTGAAAGAAACTTCCAACGAAAAGGATTAATTCACTTCAGCTGCTGGGGAAACCAGTGGGGTCGTTACGACTGTATCTCGTGTGATTTTCATCGCCCTGTCACATAAGAGGAGTGTTATATTTTATTGTGTTCAAAATCGTATTGCAAGGTATTAATGCAGTTTTTCACCTCGAAACCTTATTTATTACCTTTTATTAATTACATTTGCATACAACGACTTCTATCTATCTATAAAACTATTTGTTTCTATTATTCAATTAAATTACTTAACATTTATTTATCATATAAAAGTTACCTAATAAAATCGTTTTGGTGTGACGAATTTTGGGCGCTAGGGTTTTGGAGACTCTCCCTAAGGACAGCAATTTGGATGCAGCCTTTTATATTTAGTATAATAATATATCAAGTTTTTAAAAAAAATTGTTTATGTTTTAGTAATAATCACACTACATTTACTGATACACACTACCTACCTACCTACAAAAAAATCTTTTTTTCTCGCTCTATCTAAAATATTTATTTTCGAGATAAAAATCTTCCAAGTTATCTTGCCACAAAATTCATAATTGAGACAAAAATAAATCACCTCAAAGATACGGCGGAAGCCAAGTAAGTAATGAACTGTAGAGTCATTTGTTGTTCTTATTATTTCGCGAAATTAAACCATTTTTAACAAGATTGCTCTCTTTGTTACAAAACTCTATGACGAATTCTTTTTCGAGGACTAAAAATAAATCTGTCTTTTAAATCAGTTAAAAATCGAATTAAGTCGAGTGGAAATGCCATCTGAATTTTATTAGTTAAAATGCCTTAGATTTTTTTTTCGAGGACTAAAAATAAATCTGTCTTTTAAATCAGTTAAAAATCGAATTAAGTCGAGTGGAAATGCCATCTGAATTTTATTAGTTAAAATGCCTTAGATTTTCTTTTATTCCTAACTAGCCAAAACAATTTTATGTCCCACTGTAGGCCACGGGTCTCTTTCGCACAAGCATTTTTGCACTTTACCATAAACCCATTTCACTGATTGGGATCATAATATAACCTCGTTATTACGGTATTTTACTAATAAGTATGGTAGTACACTATATTTTTTTATTTAGTATATTTAGTAGCAAGGTATTAGCTAGTATTGGTATAAACTTACAAAGAAGTTTGGATAGATTTAATACGTCATGTAAATTTGAATTCAGGTTTTGGAACTTTGGCATGCCATTCATTTTACATAACCTGCGTAGAATTAATGATAATTTATGACCTTAATATTTTTTTAAGGCCATCATTAGCAAAAGATTTTAAATCGAATAACCTTTAAACAATGCCTATTTACATTCAAACAATAAAACTTCTTAATGATTACTGTTGAAAAAAGCAATAAAAGTAAGTCGTTATTCAAGCGAGCTTCATTAACACAGAGATTAGGAATAAGCTGGATTAGGAAAATTCTCCGAAAATTCCCGAGTAATCCTTAAGATGTGTCTGTAGTCTGTAGCTATTAGTAAATGGAACTTTGAACCAATCGAACTCAATTAACCTGGAATCTTTAGGACGATATAGGCACCCAATGTTAAGTGATAAGTGCTCGAGGGCATTTGGTCAATTTAGGAAACTTTCTTGTGTTTTTTACAGAATCAACTTTCAAAATTACAGCGTCTCAAGTGCCTTCTATTTAAATGATACCTTTAACTAAGATAGCAAAGTAGCTGGTTGACTTAACTCGATATTTACCTGAAATAAGAAAAAAATAGAAATTAATTAGATATTATCAAAGTTTTTTTAAGGCAATATAGATTTTAGCTGTACCTATCAAAATTTTTATTCTTTTGCTACAGCGATATACTATGTTTAAGTAGGTAGATTCCAAATTGACAGATAAAAAATTTGTTAAAGTAACTACGTTTCATCTTGATTTATTGGTATAGATAAACCCTGCAAACTCTTGTAAACCCTTCAAATAGCTATCTAGTTGTGGCCGCAAACTGACAGGTGGTAAACGTTTATGTACGTACTTTTTATAAATATACAGATGCAATATCTACAGAAACTAAACACTACGAACGTCAGTAAATGACAACGATGGGACGTTTTTATAATCTCAATATACAAAACCATTAAAGAAACACTGAAAAAGATTTGGAATTCGGAAGATTCGGATAAAGAACGTGCACAGAACTGCTAAGTAAAATCGTGCAAACAAGTATTGAGTTAGGAAAACCTTTGGCAGTTTCCCTTTTGTTCGCTAATCGGCCATTATAGCATTTGTCGAAAAAGGCCCACTGGGAACAAAGGTCGTTATCGTCGTCATAAGCTTAGTTCTAGCTCCCAGTGTTGCGATTCGTTTGAATGAATTCCTTTTATTGGGGCCACCCTTTCTAGGCTCAAATGTATTCTTGTTGCTAAGCATCGGTAGAGCAAAGAGAATCTTCTAAAAAATTTGTTAGCAGAAGCATTCTTTTATAGTAATTGAGTAGAAAACGAGTGTAGGGTTGAAAGAAAGAGCAGAAAACGGACATCCAGGCCACCTTATGTTAAGTGCTCACTGCAACCCATGGCCAACCATTCCTGCCCAGCCGTAACACAAAACATGAATAACATGCTGCTTTACGAAGGGTTATAGTCTGGCGGTAAGGTACCTCCCCGGGTGAGCTACTATGGCTCTACAACCCGAAAACAATTATTATAATAAGCATTTTAAAAGAAATAAGTAAATTTTAAACAATTAGTTAAATGATTTCAGTTGAAACCAGATAAACGTGGCTTTTCATCTGTAAATTGAGCAACACAAATCCCTAGCTTCTCTCATAAACTGAGCTTTCGAAAATACAATTTTCAATAACTACCATTTATTTAAAGCACTCATGGGACAGATTTGTTCGGAAGACTAGCTAGCGATAACATAATAGTAGCAGTTTAACATAACATATGTATGATATTGCGATTGGTTCCTTTCAAAAAGCTAAGTATTATTTATGAAAATCTGCAACCACACAGAATTTTATCGAGTTGATCGAGTTTCTCGTACGTTGTAATTATTAAAACTAAATTTTACACGAGGTATAGGTATGTCAACGAAAGGAGCATCAAGTAATTTAAAGAACTTCATAGGTAGCATAGGTCACTTGCGTTCTTGTCAAAGACGTATATTACCTATTAGATACACTTTACCATTTTCATGAAGACAACAGAATATAGATAACTTACGTACCTAGTAGTAGGAATAATGAAGTTCTTAAATATAAAAGTAAAAATTGATATTACGACTATAACCACAGCTATAACACAAAATTAAAAATAGAGTCAAATAAAAATGGTAAATAATGCAAACGTTAATAGTTAATCTGATGCTAAAATTATCTCGTGCTACCCTCACACCCGCAAGATGCCGACGACGCGGCGCCGCATACGAATATGAGTCTCATTTGGGCTCGTAGCATCGTCAATGTAGTGGTAATCCCCCTTCAAACATAATTACGTCGTGTCGGAGCCGGCCAAACGATGAACAATATGATGTTACATTATCGTACGAAAACATATTGCGTTGGAAATAAGAAAAGTGAAAGAAGTGAAAGTGAAAGATCATCCTGCTGATGCATTTGTGCAGGATTGTAACATGGGATATTTTAAGAGTGCCAAAAGAACCCTTCTTTAGAGTCGACAATGCATTAGCGATTCTTATGGTGTCAATAGGCGACTATGACTTACTATCAAGAGTATCAGGCGGCACGTACCTACAGGCAGGCGTATGATAATGATTGGTCTTCTTTTTAAAAAAGAAGGCAAATAACGAAAATAAAAGAGTCAGATAAATACTTAAAAACACCAAGAAAGCGTCTTAATCAAACTAGTAAAAAAATTTTCTCTTCATTTAATACTAACTAACAATGACAAAGTTTCAGACCATCGGATTGCGTCAACAAATTTAATCAACTGAATCTGGGAGACGGATGAATCACTTAATCCGTGATAAATTGACACCGACGCCGTTTCATTCAGATTAAATCTACTTGGACCAAGTAAATGGTTCCATCGGCTGTGATTACAGCGACTAATTGTCAATTGTCTCGTTGTTAACAGTCTCTGAAACTAGATTCCGTATTTTATTTGCTTTCTATCGCTTCGTGTCTTGCGTTTTGTTTTATTATGACTTTAATGTATTGTTACTATTAGTCGTTTAATGCTTCAGACTTCAGGTTCAGCAACGTGGATGCTCATTTGAATATTTACACCTGGATTTGTAAAATAAAGTTCTGCCAACATCGTTGCGTGTAAGTGCATCCATAAACCTTAAGTGAGTGTACTTTACTCGTAAAGTGCAAGCAACGTAAGCATTCAGCAAATTTTAAGCGTTATCGGACCAAAAACTTAACAGAAAAAAACCTTACGGTATTTTTACATATTTCCTCTATTAAAACATGGTTCCAAAAATAAATTTCGTGTTCATTTCCGCAAAGAAAGATTTAACTGCGTATTATTGCTGACATTATGAAATGTGGTGTGTCCCAATTTAAGCGCCACCTAAGGCCATAGCCTGGCGGCGGTCTGCAACCCATTTACGAAAAACTTGGCAAAAACGAGACATTTGAAATCGGTTGCCTACTTCACGGGACCTCCAGAAACTGGGCCGGCAATAACTACGGAACTTGGACCATCTGCGTAATAGCTATGAATGTTTAAGCCGGTCGGCTTGGGAAACATAACGAGGGCAGGTAGGGAAAAACAGCTTATTATGATGATATCTCGTTTGTGCCTGTTACACAGAGACAAGTTTGCTATTATTTGGTAATACGTTATAGACTATTATTTGTGAGAGGAGAGGAAAACGAAAAACGCCTAATAAAAAGGCAGTTGTTGTAAAAGAAAATAAAACGTTCACTTTACTAAACATATCAGAAAGTTTTGAGCTTTTTCGTGTTTTTGGCAATACGTAAACTTTTTACAAACAATGTGTATGTATTATTATAATAATATAACATATACAGGAAGGCTTCATATACCTAACGAATATAACAAGGATGTACGAGTGTTTATACTAATTTGCACTAAGTCGGTTTTTATATTGATATATATTCTTTCAAGTAGGTAATATAAAAACAATGCAATGTATTTAACAGTACTTACATGGTACATAATCTATCAACGATATACATCGTTAAATTAATAAAGCTTTAAATACCACTAAGTATAAAAACTCCACGCTAGTTAACTACCAACACGCGATTCAGTCACGTACTGCGATGACATACAATTTTATAACTGATCCGCAACTAAATTCCTTAACAAATGTTGGGTATGTCTCTCCCAAAAACAGGGCGAGGCCTGGAGCTGGTAAGTTAACTCTGAGAATGAGTTACAATCTCATCTGAAAAGCATCATAGGTATCTACGATATACAAGCTTTATCATACTGTAAAGTAATTGAAGTGCCTCTAGTTACTCGTACCTTTATTATTTTCTGAATGATCAATGTTATTCCACATAAGCACCATTGAAGTTCTATGTACCAATCAAGCTTATACAATTCCGTGCGTTTTAATTAAAATACCGCATACAATATACATCATATATACATACACTAAATGTACATACACTATTGATAGAAAAACGTAGGTATTTAAACACTGTTTTAACATTATATTAAAAAAATTAACAATACCTACGGGATATTAACAGCATTTCGAAAACGAATTGGATGGCGGCAAATGTCCTTAGCTCCGTAGATTTTGTTGTTTGAGGATTTTATTTATTTATTTACCTTCACTTTTATCCCTGTCAAATTAACCTATAGGTGTTAGGGTAATGGTCATAAAGTATTTCTACTCTCTCTCTTCAGATATTCAAAAAACGCTTCATTAACCTTAGGCTTAAATTGAGTAACCTCTACATTCAAGTTTTTATTCATTCGAGGTATCTAATTGCAGCCATTATTCCTCAAGGAAAGCTCGATTTCGGTCTTTCTGAAATTGCTTCATATAAAATGAATGAAGACATCATTACCCTAAAAACGCGACTTTGAATATTCATAGGCAACAAAATTTTAAAAAGGCTTAAAAATGCTTGACATCTAATTTCCACCATCACCACCATGGCTTAGGCTTATGTTGGGTGGTTAATTGTCTTAGAGATACTTGTAAACATTGCGATTAGACTCGACAGTGTTAATTCATTAGCCTTTTGCCGTCTTTCATCATCCATATCCAAATTCTGCAAAAATCATGTCATTAGTACTGAAGAAGAAAGGTAATTTATCAGAATTCCCGTCTAATCTTGAATAATTTTTGATTCATCAGATTCAGATACTTATTTTGTGCCTGTGGCCACACACGAGTATCTTGGGGTAGGTATTTTGTTTGTCAGTAACCCTTTAATGACCCACTACAGGATCGGGTCTCCTCTCACAATGAGAGGGATATAGGCCTTAGTCCACCACGCTGGCCTACTGCGGGTTGGTGGACTAAGGTATTTTGTTTAGCCTAAATTTAATACAACGTTGGATACCTTCAATTGAATAAAAGACGTAGTTTCTGAGTGTAATATTTAATGATACTAACAAAATATAAATAATATTATTAAAGTAAAAAGGTATCTGTTTTCATTTCCATCAAGTATCAACAATCAATAAGTAAGTAGTTACATGTAACAAGAAAACAAAATCTCAACCGTATCCTATACAAAATTGAATGGCCTTTCAATGCTTCATATATTTTAAAACAAACTGATTCCATAATTGAAAATTATTATGTCCTTGCTGCAAAATGACGATTCACATTAAACCAATTAGCGCAATGAAAGCATGTCGATATAGTGCTTATGGAATGCGGTTAAATTGGTAGTTGGTACATTTATTGTTAGTGGAATTTTCCATCTGAAATCCTTCTTTACTATGTTTCAAGTAAAGATGAGTTGATAAAAATATATGACGGGTTTTATAAGTATTTCACAGAACTAATTTATGCACGTCATAATTGTTTCAAGATTTTTGTACTGTTTTATATAAATTCCGATAATGCAAAAGTAGGCAACTATTTTTAAACGACAATAATCAGCTTCAATTATATTTTAGCTAAACACTGACTATTCTGCATGAAGTGCATACTATAATTGTAAATTATTTATGCATCAAAGAAATAATTACAGGCTAGAATTAAATTCACGGAAATGGATCGAAGTTGAATCAATACATTTCTACGTATCATCAAACGCCTTGGCTGATACATGACTCGCGGAACCCTGACATTGTGTTCTTTGTAAAACATACAGGCATACAAAACGTTTAGCAGACCAACTTCACAGTCCGTTATGACAAAAGTATCTCAATGGAATTATTGAAAACTTTTAATGCAATATCCCTGGGCCCTGATTCACTAATTCCCAAAATATTTCGTGCCCGGCACGACAAGGAACCTTAAATGTCTATTCTATAAGGCAGCTAATAGATTGTCACGATATTTGACTTTTAGCCTGTATCACGGGTAAGACACGACATTGCCGCGATACGAGTGTGAATGGTCATACAGAATCAGGCCCCTGTTGTGGGGAGGGATTCGTGCCCAACAGTGGGACATAAAGGGGTTGCAGCCAGCCAATGAAGTATCTCAACGCAGCTTTCATTAATTTTATAAGAAAACATTAGTCATCAAATCATACATTTTAGGACAAGTGGCTACATTATTGTTTTTTGAGTTAATTGAAAATACATTAAAGTTATAAGCTATTTAAAGCAGAGTGCATTTTTATAGAAAAGTTAAAATAATCCTTATCCCAATTCAATGAAAATGCATGTCAGCAATCAGTGAGCCAGACAGTTACGAATATTGTGTTCGTTATAATTTGTAGCCAATTGTAGGTCGTCTTCGATCGTGAATACCTACCATCGTTACTTGTTACTAGCTAGTAAGATTTTAATTTAGAAACTCTTGTCTTTTACGAATAGGATATGAATTTACTGTTTTGAGAGTCGTTACAGTAGTTTTCTACTTAGTTAAGCAACTCTTGAAATAACATTCGAGCATAAATCGAGCTGGAAATGTTCTTAAATAGCTGCTTAGTAGGTATTTTAACACATTCAATGCCACCACGATTTTCTAATACTTCCCAGCGATGCCGCCCTATAAAAAACGCAAACATGCTAGGTGTGCTCGCGGCACTGCAGGATGGAATTACGTAGCACGCTAGGCGTGTTCACCGGCACTGTTAAGAGGTAAAATCAAAGAAAGCGTTATTTCGGCTTCAACCGTGTTTATTGATCAGTCTTTCTCAAATGGGCCCAGTTATTCCTGAGATTAGCGCGTTCAACCAAACAAACAAACTCTTCAGCTTTATAACATTGGAATAGATCCTGGGCAGGGTTTTGTCTTCTTCCGATGAATGAAAAGATATTGGTGAAAGAGAGAGAAGGAAACAGATCCGAGTTACACAACAGCTGATAAGCGTTTATAATTAGGTACCTAAAGGGGTACATTATAGGTAAATATTTTATGCAATTTATTTTATCTTTTTTGTTCAACCTAAGTGCCAAGGAATAAAATAAATGATAACTTATAAAAAATATTCTATATTTTATTATTGGCATTATAAATGTAGTAAATTGACCTAATAATATAAAAGATTGAGAACTGCTGGAGATGAACACGCCTGGTATGTTCGCGGCATTACATAATAGATTATTTTTGATGAACCTTAAAAAAATATCAGATCCTGGAACCACTTCAGAATACTTTAGCTTACGGCAGAAAGTTTATGCTCAGAGTCTTTCGGACAATAACATTGTCTAATCTTTGAGATATAGATGAAAAACGGTGAGCACGCCCGGCGTGCTGGCGGCATGCAGATAAGAATTAGTGTGGACACGCTAGGCGTGTCAATGGCACTGAATGTGTTAAGTACCTAACCTTTTTTAATAGTTCTGGTAAAATCTTAACTAAGCTAATAAACTGCAAAAATGAGTTGCAAGAAGCATATCTATTAATCTATAATTTCAACCTTTCACAAAATTTATATGTACATAATATATACTCCGGAGATAATGGCCTTGTCATTGAAAAGGGTTATAAATTAATTACTTAACTGCTCATTGTCTAAGCTTATTTTTCGCGCCAGTGACGTCCTTCAATGAGATAATGGTTGACAGTCTCTCAGCAAACAATCGCCTCTTCCTGAGATTTACTATCAAAAAACTTAAGGATATTCAACTATAGCTACATTCACGTATGTACAAGCTTCGTGCAGATATAATGTGTCAATTAACTACACAAAAAGGCGCGTTTGTACTTTGTAGAAAATTGCCAATTAGACTCGACAAAAAAATTATCTCGCATAGAATAGAACCCAACAAAGTGTAAACATCTTAAATGGTTCAAATTAAAGCGATTCAGTGTTAAAATACATTTTCTTTTCCCTGTTGGAACCTAAACCGAAAAACTACAATTATTTTTTTCGCTGAAAGTAACTAGAGGCGAATTTTCGCAAAAAGCATAATTGCTTTTTAATTTACGGGTAAAATATGCAGCGATTTTGTACTCAATGAGGTATTGTGAAGCAAATCTTGTTATAGTTAGCACAATGGGCAATGGAATAAACATTTAACACTTCTAGACGATTATAATGAACCACGGTTTATATTGAACCTTAAATGTCTACCGTGCATCAACCGTATTTACCTACTTACATAAGACTAATAACTACGTTTGTATTACAAAAATCATAAACGGAATAAGCAGGTTCTTTTATCTTTATATTATCGTTCCCTTCCAACGATTTCGTAGACAGGATTTGTGAGTCTCCAATGCATGAGTCTTAAAATTAAACCTTTCAAGATATTACAATGGATCTTAAAAAAGTACCGGTAAGTTAAAAAGGGATGATTTTAAAAGGGTACCACGATTAGAGCAGACTAGATTCACGCAGGCATGGCAGTGTCTTATCTGAATATGTAGAGTACCTACTAAATTTAGCAAGTACCTACCTAATCCCGCATAGTATACGTAAATCTCATCTTGACGATATCGTATATTACGAAGGATAGGTGTGATAAAACATTTACATATTGACGTAACTTTGGTGACCTCTACCTACTTCATCTGATTGAAAGTAGGGAACATTTCTAAAGCAACAGCTTCGATTTTTGGTTATTCTTAGCAATCTAATTCTAGGCATTGCTGAAACTCCAAGTTTTAAAACCAAATATTATGACAGGATAAACGCCAAAAGTTGTAATTACATCAAGCTCTTGCTAAAGTGGTTTCTGATGCAAATTGCCAAAAATTTCTTTTTTTATAAAACTCTACAATACGCAAAAATCCATCCATCCATCACGAAAACATGTTAGATAAACGTTTATAAATAACAAAATATATTAGGTACTGAAACGCTCTTAACTTCAATTCCCAAACGGCCCGGCATCGCTGCAAAAAATGCTAGTACCGTGGATTCAGAATTTCACACGTATTTTATAAGAGCAATCATTCGGATGTGAGCGGCTCTACGGGTGTGGTTCTTTATACACCCGACTGGAATTCAAAGGTTCTTCTCAATCTCGTACACTTTTTACGTATATTCCGCGCTCATTTCTATTTGAATATTGCATCCTTGCTTAAAATATTACAGGAACGCGCCTGCTTTCAAATACGAGTGTGTTGTGCGGAATACCGGCATGGGCAAGTTAAAACATATAGCTTTCATCCTTCCTTCAATCCCTCAATTTATTGTTTCAGTGTTATCTTTTTAATTTTTTTTACACATTATGTATGTAACATATCTTCAAAAGTAATTTTTCATTCCCATAACTCAGTTGTTTTCACTGTGCGCTAACAAATCATCCAAACAAACGATTTAGCGACAACATTTCGTGACTGCGGCCCCGATGTGAAAAGCATATTTGTCAACGTGCACGTTCGTTATATAATTCACAATGATGCATTTGGTTAATTACGTTTTCTTTTCCTTTTAAGCTAGCACGACGGCTAAACTATTTGTTTTCATACGGTCATTGTGTGAAAAATATCAGCAGCTTTGTGAGTTTGCGAAGTGTGAATACGATGTACCCGAGCGTGATCGTTTTCATGGACAGCGCGAAAACGTGACGAGTCTCTTTACAAGTCTGAATGTTGTTAGTTACTTCTATGGTCGCGCTACGTATAATAAAATTACCATCACAACATCACATGACTTAAGCGAGGAAATCGCCTTCTGCGTGGCGTATACTTTTCTAAATAATTACCTAGGTACATATTTAAAAATTGTTTCATCTGAATTTTAATGTTACTTATGAAACCAGTAATGATTACAACCGCCTATTATGCCACTGCTAAATTTGAGTATACTATATTACCTCGCATTATATGAAGGTACATAATACAAGAAATTAAACACCAAAGTAAATCCCACTGTTTCAGTAGCAGAGATCAAAAAGTTTCAACGACATCAGCAGTTTCTGTAGTTTTAATTAATTTAAATAAAACAAATATTTAACTAGGTACTTCAGCCAGAGACTGAATAGTTAAACAAATAGGCCTGATAGAGCTGTAGGAAAACAGCTGTGTCTACATTAACTTTCTCTCCACTTAACTTTACAGGGGCTGTTTGCCTACCCTTATTGACTGAAGCTCGTGTTGCGAATAATTCTCACTATATCAATGTAGCTACACAGATCCGTTCATTAAATGAAGATGTAATTGATCCTCACAAAACTCTAAACAAGAATGAAACACGAGCTGAAAGATCTGATTCATAAAGAGACAATAATGAGACTGGTTTTGCAAGTCACAAAGACTTAATGGGGTAGGCCATTTGAAAACGATTTATGATATCAGGGCGGTAAAGTCCATATACGACTGGAGGCAAATACTCTCAAAGGGTTGAAGCGCCGCAGGAAGTAAGTAAAACTTCATCCACACACTTCATCATCTTCACCTTATCAAATATCCAAACAAATCAACAACCAAAAATTTCATTAAAGAAATTAAAACAAATGCCTTTTTATGCCACCTGACCTTACCTTGCATTCGATCATATCGCATTTGACAGCCACAGCCAAATGAAAGTAACCAATAAGTAAACATAAATAAAAAGGCGCGTTCAATTTTTATTACTGGGTGAGCACCTACATTTCATGACTATCATTCATGGCTGATAACCGGTGAGGCGTGAAAGCCGTTAGTTCGGCTGGCGGCCGCGGCGGGCCGGCACGGGAGCGCCACTGTGCACGTGATGTATGCGCGCGCGCAACCCGACTATCAGACACTTGGCCGCCGCGCGACAGCCTCCCGCTTAACCGGCGACATCACCGTTACAGTACTTAACGCGTGTGACATACAGTGATCGAATTTATTTTTATTTATTTATTATTAGTGTGGAACCGTCCAGTGCTTGAATTCAGTGACACACGGCAAGATGACGAAGGTAATGATTGTGATTACTTTAGTGCTTTAAGTTATAGTGCTTGTTTTTAAGCTATTTCAATAGTTATAGGTATGATGTAATGGAAAATATTATCGACATAGACAATTAAGCAAAAAGTATACGGCTTTAGGGTGACGGAATATTATTATTAAGTTTGAATATTCTAACTAAAATATTATTAAATGTCAGTCGTTATTTGAATACCACAATTACATATATGTTTTAAGCGCGATCGCGTCCTATTGTTATTTGTGTTCACATTATTGTTAGCATTATCTGAAAGCGAGTTTTATGTAAAGTACAACGTTATCTATTTACGACGTGAAAATCATTAGCAGAATAATGATGAACCTGTAGTCTGACAACATTACATTTTTATTTTATCGATACCGGGATTCAAGTGAATCGGGATTCATACAAGTGACTAGTTTCCCACGAAGTTATCATTATCAGATGTGTCCTACTTTTTTGGATAAAGGCAGGAGATTTATTAGAGCGACAGCTAAATAAATATAACACATAGATTCATGGTTATAGAAAAAGTACACGCATAAATAACGTAAACGGACGTATAGGTTATCCTAATAGGTAATTAACGGAATTTAAGGGCCTTTTGGTAATAGATTACTTCGCGTTTAAATGGTAAACAATGGTAAACGAACCTTTGTCGAACCGCTTTTGTTTCAGCAATATCAGATTGTTCTTATTCGCGTTACCCTCGCAACAAATGTGGTGAATCGACACTACAGCATCACAATGGAGCAGTGATTCCCAACACGTGGGTCACAACCCTTAGGAGGTCAAAATACTTTAGGGGACGTGAACACAAGTGAGGAAAAGTTTTTTGGAAATAAGTACAACTACAAAATTCTATAGTTAATTTAAAATCATGTTGTTAAGTCAATTAGACAAGCCGCCCTGTGACCTCTTACCATCGGGTGGTGTCTGCCAGTTTGCCTGCTCTCCTTATGTGAAAAAAAAGACCGGCTTTTCATTATCGTCGTTATGTTTAATTTTGTTTTCTCGTAAGTACCTAAGTGGTAGCAAGGACGAAGATGGAAATGCACTATACAATAGAACTGTAATAAAGCATTTAAGAATAGGTTCCTCAATACAACAAAATTACAAAGCGACACAATCGGTAAAGTTACGCGAGTGAGGTTTCAGTATTGTAGAAGGTACATCAATATTCATTGTCTCTCGAGATTTATCGACCTTAACGCATCACCTGGTTTCGTTTTTGTCTGATCTTGTGTCATGTGACGAAATGCAACCGTAACTCCTTAAAATTGCTATTATAGAATAAAAGAACAACTTAAAAAATTAAAACAATTTCAAATTTATCAAAGGCTGCCCCCAAAACCGTTTTTGGCTACAGCAATTACTGTTTATCAAGGTTATTTATGATTGAGACGAGGATATGAAATCGTCTACACCTTGTAAAAATATTATTTCTTTGTACGAAATTGACACCCGTATAAATTTTTCTCGAACGTATCTTGAGATAGCTTATCACATCAGATAACCGTGTCATTACCACTAAAAACAGCTGCATCAGGAGCAAATCTGGCCCAAACTTTCATTTTGTGATTCATACACGAACAATATTAAGGTTCAATGAAAGCGAATCAAAACCAATTTAATATCGATTTCTAATCTCGGTGTCTTTTTCTCGCGGCAAAATTTAATTGGGAACACACCTAGGTATAAACTACCGAACATTGTTTGGCCTGCTAGCTCGAAGTATTGAATAGTCTATCTGTAAATGAAAGGCAAATAACATGTTGAGGCTCTAGACGACTCATTTATTGTGTTGTTTATTTATAGTTTTATAAACTTACCTAGTTAACTTTCAATTCTATCGTCAATTAGCAGCCGAGGGATGAAATGTTCGAATCTAATTGCTTTTTGTTGTACTCCAAATTGACGAAAACTAAAAAGTTATTTTTGCGGTACCTATAGACTTATATACTTTGTGTTCGACAAAGTTGGTGTGGTTGTTTGGCGACTACCCACTTACACTGATAACACAAAAAAATGTTCGTTAACAAACTTATATATTAAATTAAAAGCACTTAAAGTCTGGTTACTTACTTTAAAATAATGGAACGTTTAATGGGTTATCTGTCATAATAATATTCATTCCATTTCGTAAATTTCGTTTTTTTGTATTGATTGTTCATTGTCATTTTTGGTCTATCCTACATGATGGTCTTATTTTCCTTTTCAAGGATAGATAGTGCTATTATATTTATAGTCTTCATCCTTTAGTCACATGGTTTCAGATACCATATTTACTGTTATTAATGAATGTTAATAGCAGTTCAGTAATACTGATGAACCATTAAATTTTAACAACAACAATTAGCGAAACTTTACCGTCTCAAATACTAATTACCCTAAAACATAAAATTGCAAGACCTTCGGCGGGCCAACTCAACGGCACTTATATTCAAATCGTGTTAATCACACCGCATAATTATCACAGCGCCACCAACGTAATTATTACCAAAGAACGTGTTCAGAGGCGACTTGAAGTTCACAAGTTACGTAATTTATCTGAAAACTGTATCAAGGTTGAAGAATGTTCATTCAGTTTATCTATTTCTCTTGTACAATAGCTGCTCTTTATTTATCGGGCAGAAGGACCATTGAGGCTGGCTAAGAATTCAGACATTCAGAATTTTTCAGGTTAGAAAACAAGTGGCACCAATGAGTGTTCTTATTTAAGAAGTAAGTAGGTACTTAATGGAAAGCATCACGTCTATACTCTACATACTTGAGAGTTATCCATGATTCCAAAAAATTATATTTGTATAGCTTATTACTATAATAGCTTACTACTCACTACATTTAAATTTAAAAATGTACATATTACAGCTTTCTTATTACATTATAGGGCAAACGTAAACATGTAACCTGTTTACTAACTAAGGTGTATTGCGTCCCTTTAAAGTAAACTCCGCATACAGATGACTAAGAAAGTTAGTCTACGCTCGAATTTACTCCTTAATTACTTCCGCTAAGCCTGGTATTTACTTAATCACGTTGCGGTTTGCGATTCATTTCTTTTTTATATGTAAAAAGATTTTTCATTTCGTAATATCCATGTGATCTTATGAAATGAATTAAAAAAGGCGCTACTTAAATATGCAGAGATAAGTTTCTAATTAAAACCGTAATAGTTTGAAAACTGCTTTGTTTTGTATTGTATGACTTAGTTACTGAATTTCCTTCAACAAAATAAGAGATTGTGTAAAGTGTCGTAGATCAAGAGCATCTCAGCAAAGTACAAGGTCACGCAAGATAATCTGCTTTGTTTACGGCGGAAACGTGGACGTTATGCAAAAAGTTCCATCTAATTTTTATGTCATGTACTTGTTCCGCTCGCCGACATATTGCTGACTAGTGTTCGTGTAATATGCACGAAGTTTTTTCTGAAACTTTCAAGACATGAGTTTTTTCTGATTGGATTAGTAGGTATTTCTTTTCTACATTAGTCTAATGTACCTACCTATATTGAATCTTTGCATACGGTAATAAATATAAACTATTGAAAATATCCTTATCGTATAAATTTTAAAGCGAAACAGGGTGAAGTTGTCGCTTAACTAAAGAAATATAGGTCGAGGCGTAAATCATATAAAAATATTACGGGCATAAATTAATTAGAGGCAATTAAGCGCAATTTCATTGCGATCGTTTAATTAACACGCTCATTTACAAAGGGGACATTATTTTTTAATAAGTATTTGAGTTAAATGTTTATGAAATTACCAAAATTTCATAAATATTTAGGTAATATAGCAAAATCGTGCCTTTAATGAATATTTTTAATGACACAGACGATGGTTACCATTAAAATCTGCACCGGATTTTTACGGAAAACAATGCGACAGGAACTATGCTTCACAAACACCACAAAGCAAGACTTTTCACTCTAATTTAAGCCTTGCTCTCCAAATAATAAAACTGAATTTTAAGCATTTTGAAGACTAATTTATGTGAACATAATAATTATGATGACGTCGTTATAGTGTAAATGTGTGACAATATGTGTGATAAATGCAGTTGGGACACTTGGGACTATTTTTATAATTTAATGAGGAAATATACTACTTACAATGGGAATGCGAAAAAACAAATAGATTTTGGCTTGTAAAATGTAATGTAGGTGTATCTTCTTAGAAATAATGTGTCGGTAATTTTAGAAAAAAAAACAGTAGCTTCAATCAAAACCAGGTGACACTAGTGAAATTACACAACGGATGGGAGACATGTATTGCACATAATCTGTGCACGATGTAATTAGACGTCGTTATCTGGAATATAAAATGTGAAAGTGAACCAAGCTGGGCCATGTAATGTCCACGTTGCATCATGGTAAAGTAACATTTACATGAGCGATCTAATCTTTTGTATGTGTACTTTCCCCTCTATAGTCCTTTATAACCTACTACCTCATTTGGAGTAACAGTGTAAAAAAACGGTTGTTACAGATCTTATGTTGTGTCGCCCATAGACAATATGCTGATATGAGTTCTGAATTTGACAGTGAGCGTGTTCCTGAGGGCTAAAATATCGTCTGCGGTCTTAAAATCTCAAGTGTTAAGCTGCTGTAGTAGCGTATTGATTATTTCAACACATTTATTTACAAGAAGAAATTTTAACGTATCTAATCCATTAGCTGTAAGTCAACTGTGAAGCAACATTTATGGTTACTATTATAAACGGTCCACGCAATTGGATAAATAGCACGTAACATTTCGGTTTTACTGCTTGCCCTTTATGTCGAAATTTTGAAGAAAATTTCAATATTATAGCGCACGACTTCTCTTTAATGTGTCACACAGAGGTTGAAGAAAATATTTCCCAATACAGATGTTTGTAAATAATCTAACGAGCCTCGCCCAGCGTCCGACGTAACAGTGAACGGTTATATGGATCAAACATTGATCTAGCATTTTCCCAATCATTCACGCATCATTAGGCACCTGCACGAGAAGCTCCAGTCTTCTCGAATGATATTACAATTACAAAGCAGATAGATAACTATTTTCTAGGAAACAGAGAAACTGTACAAGTTTTTCGATCAAAGAAGTCCCTAGACGTTAGAAACAAAAAATAATAATCCATACAAGTTTTCTGCTTATTCTCAAAGTTTTTGGCACGAAACGTAATAAAGACGAAGAATAGTTTATGAAAGAGCTACCTTTACTTTATTATTTTTGTACATTACATAAGACGACATTTATATCGCTTCACGTCTTTTGCCCATTTTTTTATCTTTCTAATCAATTAATAGCCATAATGGCACTCTGAAGGGCCATTCCTTATAATAGGTATCTACTTGAGAGTTGAAAACTTTCAGATAATACCTACTTGTGCACATTTTGAATTGTGAATGCACAGAAATTCCAAGCAATAATTTTATAAAAATCTTTGCGAATGAGTTTTGTAAACAATTTTATCATTTATCACAACGTAATAGCTTAAGCGTCAGCACTTGCGTCGCACCGTGTTACATGACATATATCAATATCATATCTGAAAACTTCATCCTTAAAGTAGATTTATCGCATCTTAAAAGTTTCTTTAGAGTTAGACAGAAGGTTTATCGATATTCGTAAATAGTTAACAAAACACGTTAAGACTTCCTATCAAATTAACTATTTTCACTATGAAATTTGAAATTTAACTAATGAATAAATCATCACTAAGTCCCATACTTTTGGAACAGTGAATTGACATCTGAGATTGAGTAAAGGATAATTACGGATATGAAGGCTAAAGGAAAACCTTCCAAATAACCGTCTACATTACAATTTACACAAAGGTCAGAGCAGCTGGTAACCCGTAAATAACCATCACAAGACAAGGGTAACCGGCTGACAAATTCAACTACATCTTAGCATTCACACTTACAAGTAACTCTGGGTTTTTTTTATATGGCGCCGCGGCGTGAGAAAATTCAATTGGCGGTTAGATCACTTCTAGAGATTTACCTAAGTTTATTTATAAAGATATTTTTTATGTAGTCATTGACAGTCAAAACCTATACTCAGTTGTTTCCTACAGTAGATTGCAGCTGTCTTCAGCATAGATAAATTTCCTGTTGTCTCCTCGAAATAAACGAGGTAAGTACTTAATAAGAACATTGTTAGCTATTAGGTATTAGTCCCTTGAAAAGTTACGCGTAATTTAGGGTTGCATTAAAAATAAATTATCTAACAAATCATTGAACTGATGAGTAGGTAATACGCAGATAACAAACTGGTCTATTTCAATTGTCATCATAATTTCTCCTTTCCTATGTTTTTTACAATAGGTATCGCAAATTAATTGCTTACTATTTATCAATAGATATGACGACCTGCCTTTTTGTTGAAATTTACATTCACTCTCCCGACGATTAAACAAACATTAAAAGCATTTTCATTTCACTGGTTTTCATCAGTTTTATGTGGATTGATTTACTCGTATTACAGGACAGTTATCCAACGGCCCCAAATAACAGCAAACATGTTAAAGAAATTAAAAATATATGTACCTACATGTTTCAAACTAGGTAAACACATAATTTTACAATTTTTACGAAGAAAGCACGTGCGTGTCGAACTATCACCTGCTGCAAGTACATACATATTTCCGGAACTAATGTTGCGTTTAAGTGGCGTTGCAATACGAAACTCAACTATTATTTTCAAATCTTCCTTTTAATATTTAATAGGCTTAATTTAGAGGTAAATTTATTAAATTATTTGCACATGGATATTCAAATATGTTAAAACGTAACCATTCTTGTAGCCGACTTATTGATCTATTATCACCACAAAATAGAGTTCTTAAATCGCATTTTTTGGGAGTCACGTTGGACATAATATCATTTGCATCTTTAAAATATTTAGCCTTTATAATGCCTACTACCAGCTGTGCTGTTATTAGCAGATTTTGACTCCATATTTCCAGTAATACTTAGAATCTATTTTGAAAACGGGGTCAACTCAGCTAGCGGCTCTATTTTCATCAAAAAACTTTTCATGGATAATCCGAGTTTCACAATGTTCTTGTCTGAATTAAGATTGTGTCTTTGTGACCTTATTTTTTGGTTGAATTAATTTTTTCTTTTATTTATTACATTAACCCGTGTGATTAGCAGATCTTGGAACTATGTAGGTTCATATAAAGAGATAGAGATATAAAAGATGTCTATTGTGCACGATGATTCCTTGGACGGTTAATTCCAAAGCCTTACGAAGATCACGCTTTCGCGAAATGCTATCTGAATAGACACAGGAATGTACTTACTATAAAAATCTTCCAATATAATGTAACTCAGTTTGTAAATGAAATTATAGCGACAAGGACGTGAATTTATTATTTACCTACTTTGGTAATTGATATAATAATACTTTGGTAACTAGTCATAATAAAAATTAAAACACTTTTTGATGGGCAGTCTGCATTAATACTAGCAGTCATAGACGTCAAGATTTTAAAAGGAAATAAAAAACGAATCCCCTGTCTTTCCGACAGATGTAAAATAATAACAAAGCTTGCGCAAATTATTTCCAGTTTCCAGTTCGACCTTAACACCGTTGTGAACCTGCGCGACAATCCAATTCAATAAGTGGATCCATCCATGCGGGCAATCAAATTTTAACGGCACACGGTCGGAGTTGTATCGGCGGCGACTCACTTCGAAACCTGAAATTCACCCGATAGCACCCTCATGCTGAGTTTGTGTACCTAATTATTCAATGAGATAGCAATGATTACAAAATTTATTGAATGAGGCTGGTATGTTAGGTAGGAAACTCAATTTATTAACCGTTATGTACACCAACATTTTCAAAGTTGTGTAAAGCAATATAATTTTACTTATTTCAGCGAAGTTTACAAATAACCATAGTTACAAGAGCTAAGTATTACATTGCTCGTGTCATCCGTTAACTAAAACCTGTAGAACACTAAATACATGGATAACACCAATTACATCTCAGTGTCCCACTTATGAAATCTTTCTCTAGGCAGTAAACTTAATGTTATAGGTACTATTGCGGACAAAATGACTTTACGCTTCATTTTAGAGCATACGGTAACAACATAAATAACCTAAATATCGTAACTCTATAGGCGTTGTGGTAAAACTGGAAAATAATGGCAATTTAATTATTAAAATAGTTTTTTAAAAATAACAAAATTCTAACGTTTAAATGGATATTTTAGCTATCCACAAACAACACTTTACAACCGCAGTGCTACTTTACACTATTACGATTCGTATATCACAGGTCTTTATTTACTACTGGCATGATGCCAAGCACAACACTTTCTTTAATGTATTGTGTAGGTCCTCAAGGGCTGAGGTTGAGTACTCTACAATACACTAGAAAAGTAAAGCATATTCGATTTACCTCTTTTAATCTTTTATTTAACAAACTGCACTTAGACTTGTATGCACAGTTACAAAACATTTTTTATCATTAATTATATTTTTTTCTTAATCCTAAAAAAGGTGTTCCAGTCGGACACAACCTCCTCTATTTTTGAAGTCGATTGAAACACCAATGATGACTAATCATCATGGCAACCTTACTATACCTAAACCGTTAATCGTTTTGTGGATACGTTCATACCAAGTATCTTAAATATAATTTCCCATCCACATAAAAATTCAAAAGCTATCTCTTTAGGCGTCGTGTACCTTACCTTACATTAGAGCCTACAAAGCTTGAAAATGTGAAGTTGGTTGTGACAAAAGAACAAAGGCCTAGTTCAAGAGGTCGTTCAGCCAAGTTGTCCTAAAGACCCTCTTTGTGTCCCACGTGTTGAATGCGGGACGAGCGCGGGATGAAAATGTACTCGAGCCCTGCAGATTTTTTGCTTCATTAAATGTAAGTTTCTTTGGATAGAGATCATTTGGTCAAAAAAACATTTTCGCGTGTCTACTTGACACACTTTAGACGTATTTAATGACAAAATCGACAAAACAACTAATTTCTCCAGAGACATATTGACTTCTCCATGTGATATATGAAAAGCCCGGGCTCTATGGCTTCAAGATCGGAGTGTAGATTATGCAGAATGGGTGGGAATCGAGATTCAGGATACGTTATACAAGTAGGGATAGCAAATTAGTCCGTATAAAGTTGCCACTCCCCAAATCGTTCGATTGCTTCTCTTCACATAAATGTATTTCTACAACGCCTAATTTACGCCTATTACCTTCATGAATATATGAAATAAAAATTAAATAAAATCAAAACAAATTACTTATATACATTTGTGTCGTATTCCTTACATAGATCCGTTCACATCCGCAATGCGCGTTTAAAGTTTGATCATAATACATAATGCATGTTTTAATGCATGAGATTCATTAACCACGTAGTCTGCGTACCCATGCATGCTTAAATCAGGAGTCGTTTATAATAGAGCGAGCATGCACCCAAATAATAATTATAGTTTGCCTCAGTTCTCAATTGTGATATTTGTTAGTCAAGAAACAATTTTAAGGATTACTCTAAAAGGTCAGGAGTAGTTGCAACAATACAATACATAATTATAATATGAAATTAAAAATATCTACAATTCGTTTCATACTTTTTTCTTGTATCTTGCACACCAGATAAGTTAAATCCAATTTTATTAAGCATTGCTGCCAATTCCAAACCTTAAGGTTTAAGCTTTAGCTTATGGCGCGAATAAACGTATTTATTAATTTACCATTACAAGAGATAATGCTATATTCGAATTGTCAACTATGACCACCTTGCGTTCTTGACTAGTAAAATTAATATGCATTTACTGATGGTCAACAACTTTTACATTAGTTTTGACATTACAGGTGTTATTAGTTACTCTCATGTACATATGTATGAATCATGTACCTACTTACTCGTACTTTTACGTATAGACCTAGAAGTGTCAATTTGGTTTATATCACACGGGGACAATTTGGTTAGCTGCGTTCACGCTTGGTTGTACATCTATTTCATCATTCGTTACACAGAAGTATTGCATTTTATACGGCGTCGGTGCAGTGTTGAAAACGCAAGTCATAGTATATAACTGACTTGTAATTTACCCATTACTTTTATGCCACAATTTCAAGTTCCCACTTAAAATTTAAAAGCCACTTTGGCTTGCGATATCATGGCAACGTGAAATTGGGGGCAGTAACTCTTCTTACTAAAGGCTTAAGTAGTCTTGAACCTGACACGCCGGAACGAGTGAGCGTCTTCTAAAAATATGTCGCTGAATTAAAAATTTAAATCCTGGATAAACGTACGCGGCTTAAAAATAAGTGAGAAAAGACGAAACATTCAACATGATGATGGTAATTCGGGTTGGTAACATGAAGAATTTAAAACTGCTAATATACTTACCTACACTATAGCTTCTGTAGCTCTAGAGAACGGACACAGTCAAACACACCATACTAACTAAATGTATGATATTATATATGTATTTTGTACCTATGTACTTTTATTTAACTTATTTATTAGATAGTTAAGGGTCATTGTAGTTAATTTTGTTATCTACAAGTGTGTGTATGTCGTAACTCTTCATCATCCGATGTTGGTAGGTACCTCATTTAACTTGTACAAACTAATTCTCCGAGTTAGTTTTGGCAAGGGTTAGCATTAAATTTCGATTGAACAGTCAGAACTCAGAAGATTGAACGTCAGACACTGGGTACAGAAGAATGCAAGTTAGCAGAGTAGAATGAAGGTCAAATGCCTCTAAAAACTTTTGGAAGTGTTTTAGTCACAATTTAAGTATAGTTACATCAGATTTTTATGAACTGTTTCACTAATTAATACACTAGCGGCTGTAGGTTATGTCATGACATGATACACAGATCAACAAACCAACGAGTCGCGGTAAGACATATCAACATAATAACTAAATAACTATATGGAGTTGAGATAATGATTAGAACAGCTAGAGTGCAGCAATAATTGAGCTACCTAATAGCTGGTGTTTATGGACACGTTAAACGATTGAAATGCGGCGCGAACACAGATCGCAACTGGGGTGTCACGGTAAGAAAGGCGGCCACCGCGGACGTTTATAAAAAATTATCATCATCATATTCACGGCTATAATTGAACGAACCAACCGTGATAGCACTTTTGTTTGCAACGACCACAGCTATTCACTTTTTGCTAATAATCATATTGACATAGCGCGTGAACGCGCTGCATACCCTGACCTAGACACTGAACAAAACAAATATTCTCGAATGATCTTGTTCTACGGTAGTCTAAAAAGTACAAAGAGCGAAATATCGTAAAGAAATCTGCAGTGATATGCAGATATTTAAACTAAAATAAGCGAAAAGAAAATATAGTACAAATCACGCGAGCGAATTGTTCACCAGCAATTAATCCATAGCAATGTTTACATTGTTTACCGTTCTGAGTTTTATGTGTAGTCCAAGAATACGCGTGACGGTTGCCGACAGTGTATCTTTGCGTTATCTAAATTTAAAAATGCTCAACTCTGATAGTG
Organism: Erynnis tages; assembly: GCA_905147235.1. NCBI lineage: Eukaryota > Metazoa > Arthropoda > Insecta > Lepidoptera > Hesperiidae > Erynnis > Erynnis tages. Next base: position 3,340,465 of record LR990076.1, read on the forward strand.
ATGCCAAAAAAACCAGCCCACAACATTTTCGACAACTTAGTCGAATCACCAATATAAAATCAAAATAAGATCTCTCTCGAATGGCTCGTGCAAACAATTAAATATAAGAATGAATTCGTAGCCATAGTCATCACTTATTATTAAAATACGCAAATTCATATTTTAAAGGTTTTAAAATGCACTTATCTGAATCTTAACAAAATCCTATTTTTAAAAGCTAGTAACAAGATTATGAAAGTGAATTTTATTGCTTCATTAGTAATGTTTCTGTGAGTTTACTTTATGACAATTAATCAACCACGCTCAATAACCTTAGAGTTCACGAACGTTATACGGTCACGAAAATTACCGTAACCTTAGAAATTATTCACCTTTCAATAAGGAAGTGTTTAGTCAAACATGAAAATGAACATTTCACATGAAAGCAAGCTAAAAAAAGTTCAATGATAAATCTATAGTCTAATATTAGCAATGACATATTCACTTAAATTTTGTAAATTACTTTGCATTTAAATCAGATTGAGTCACAAAATCGTATTTTCAAAAATTAATTAAAAATATCTTCCCTTTTCTACGAGCCTTACCTACTCTACTTACCTACTGTAATGTAAATACAGTACACTACAACAAAGCTCAGTACTATAAGTTACCCTACCCTTTAATTCTATTAGTAGATAATTGTATTACTTAACTCGCAAAAAACATTATAGTGAGTTACTCGCTGCACAAAGTAATGTTAGGCAAAAATAGAGTAGCAAAAACAATATTAATGATGTTCAATAACGCTTATGAACTGCGGAAAACAAACGAATATCTACGAATGGTATTCGATTAACATTCGTGGTGGTGCGAAAACAGGTGATGTGTGCAATGTGCAAATATTCAGAAGTTCGTGTTTTACATAGCATATTTTTAGCATAGGTGTTGTAAAACTCCACTGCAACTGGGTATTCTCGTGTGTATGAGTAGGTTCGATGCTCCTTTCAGCGAGCTACAAATCCACGACAAGCATTTCCTAGCTGTTCCAAATGGCTTAACAATACACCAATTTAAATAATCGCCAGACTCTATCGGCATCTATTATATGTACGCGTAAGTTTACGTTTGCAATCTACTGTGGATCCCATTTGATTGTATTCCAGTATTGATATTTCTTTCTACAAGGATACCCCTCTTATTTCCATTAGAGCGAATAAATCGGAATCACTTATCCTAAAACCTGAACAAATATTTGCTTTTATGTGAGTACACTCAGCAAAGGCCGCAGGATGAACAGATTCATTTCGGTACAGCTCTTGTCATGAAGATTAATGATAGGGCGTCGTATAGCCATAAAACTATATTTAACTATTGGACGTCACGTACGCGTAATGGCAAACTACATTATTTTTATCCGAAAAGTGAAAGATCACAGCGTGAAAAGATGTATCACACCAAACGCGAACGATAACATTTGATCCGAAGCAAAAAGGCCACTATGTAGGTCGTCTGAATGTTCACCTTATGCAAAAACATGGGCTATCGACGACTGCTTCATTGCCAATTTTATGTTTTGATCTTTTTAAATGATGTTCAGATAAGAGACAGACGTCTTTTTTGTGTATTGCTTGCAATTTATTAGAAAGCTGTTAGGTAGCACCAGTCGTGATAACTTAAACTGGGTCCGATAAGAAATAAATAAAAATAAGGGGCATGGAAATTGACCTAAACATTTGCTGCTTTTACTTCATTGTTTTGTGGTATTTTAAAATCATAATGTGTTGGTGGTTTAAGTAGGTACATCCAAAGCACTTATGCAATTAATAGCTTATTAATAATTACAGTCAGTACCCATTAATGACCCACTACAGTGTCGGGTCTCCTCTCACAATGAGAAGGATGTAGGCCTTAGTCCACCACGCTGGCCTACTGCGGGTTGGTGGACTTCGCATGCCTTTGAGAACATTTTTTTTGTGAACTCTCAGGCATGCAGGTTTCCTCACCATGTTTTCCTTCACCATAATTACAGTAGTAATACAAAATACAGCCACTAATCATTATTTATTTATAAGGTTTTCATCAGAGAGGAAGAGATCTCATTACATTAATCCATGAGTTATAAACTTCGTCCCCAACTTATTATACTCGTAGAAGTCGTCTTCTACGACGCGACATTGGGCATCTTACAAACTATTGACTTTGCAGATATTTGCATTTAATGCAGACTTTAAATACTATTCAGAATTAATTCTCATTTATTTCTTTTCACTTCTTTATACCTTGTCTCTTGATCCTTACCTTGACTTGTTTCGGAGTAAGTTTTTAACTTTTTCTAACTTTTCCCTTCCAGCTCATTTAGTTACCATTAAATTTACCTAACCTAAAGGTTGCCCGGAATACCTTTAACGAAAACCTTACATTTTCGCAAGTACCGCATTTGCACTTTTTGCCATTAAATATTTATATTCTGTGTACTATAAAATGTAATTTTATACTCTCACCAACCGACCCCGCCCAACGTTGTTTTGCGATATAAGTTATCGAGTGTTAAAAATCGACTATTAAAAATAGGGGTTGGTGATAGAAGGGTGAAAATTTAAGGTTGTATGTATTTTTTGATGCCACATTATTGAAAAATAAAAAAAATCCAAAAAAATTAAATAAAAATGTTTGGTGTGGACAACCGTTATCAATTAGGGGTATGAAAAATAGACGTTAGCCGATTCTCAGACCTACTAAATATGCATATAAAATTTCGTACAAAACAGTGAAGCCGTTTTGGAGGAGTATGGTAACTAAAACTGTGACATGAGAATTTTATATATTTAGAAGAAGATTAAAATTTGTATCAAAACTATCATCTCGTCATGTCGTTGTCTATGGTCAACATTACATTTTTTTGTAATCCTGCAAATTCTAATTAACAATTAACACTTATGTAAATAATAAAAATTTCAATCAATTTGGCTATTTCTTACTATAACTTTAAATTTAAGTTGTATTTATATTTCATTGCAAAGAAATATAAATATAACCTAAATAACAATGGATTTCTGCAAAGTAACGCCTGATACAATATATTATATAACTTTAAAACCTATTTGCAGTTACTTTAAATACGAAACAACCTATCATCACAATATGCGGCTTATTATTTTTTGACTGACTTAACATTTTACACACGCGTGTCCAAATTATTTCTTTCCGCAATCGTTAAAGCTCTAAGGGTTTCGAAATTTTACCGCTTCCTGAAAATAAACTTGCCAGAACACGCACCTGGCGACATTACATACATATTTAAACTCCATGATTCGTACAACACACGTCAATGCAATCACCATGGTAGGTCAATAAACTGAAATGGATCGAAATAAAAACATTAACAACTGCCTGAGAGTACCTATTAAAAGAAAATGTTTTAGTTAAGCTATATGAAATACTGAATATAAAAATGTCTTCTTTCATTTCTCTGCTAAGAGTAAATCAAATACATAATATTTTTGTAGAATTCGATAAAATCTAATGTCTGTCAAATTTTCCATTATTTTTTTCTGAAAAGTTCTTGCAACAGATATCTTAAAAAAGCGCCCCACTTTTTAGTAAGCGTGTTTTTTAATTATTTTGAACTAGGTAATATTTATTTTTAATTTTTAGTTCGATTCTTGCTAAAAATTAAGAAAAGGTAGTAACTTAGGGGCTGACCGCACTATATCTTTTGTGGCAAAATTCTTTTCAAAATTAAAACTTTTCCTAAAGCGGGGAACTTTTATTCTCTTTTGTAAGGCAGCCGTACGGTTCCGGACACATGAATATTTATGTACTGACCTCTTATGTTCCTATAAATCTTCAGTATCCTTTTACACGGAGTATCATAGAAAAATATTGAAAATATACCCGCGACTTCATCCGGGAAAACTATCTTATTAAAACAAAATAAAATAAAGTAACCCTTAAAACAGAGTGCATGTTAGTAACCCATTATTGACCCACTACAGGGTCGGGTCTCCTCTCACAATGAGAGGGATGGATGAACTAAGGCCTTAGTCCAGCACTCTGGCCTACTGCGGGTTGGTGGACTTCACATACCTTTGAGATCTTTTTTTTGTGAACTCTCAGGCATGCAGGTTTCCTCGCGATGTTTTCCTTCACCGTAGCAGCAGGTGATATTTAACAGGTGAGTTGCATATCGGCTCAAAATTAGAGCTCAAATAGTGCAGCACTTTCCGAGTTTTCGAAACATAAGCAAACAAACATAACATTTTCATGTTTATAATAATTTGTTGATTTACCAACTATGAAATTGCTTAATGTCTAAACACGTCCATTGCTCATCGGCTCGTTAATTTTACTTCAGTGGAATGTTTTGATCGCGTCTAACGCCGGGTCTATATCACCAAGGCGTCGTTATTTTGGCATACACTCAAACGTTCGCTACAATTGTCGTCTGCTGCACTCTGATTAAACAGCTATCGGAAGCAGTAGATCTTATGGCACATTGTTCTGTCACTGTTCTCATTATGCTCGACCAAAGCAATTTGTTAGTCTTTAAAGATTTAAGTGATGCTACGTTTCAACATCTTATATCACTGCAGAATCACCCATCATTTTTAATCCAATTAATTAATACTTAGGTAAAGGTTTACTAAAATATTACATTAACTTAAACATTTATGATCACAAGTATGAAAAGAAAAGCTTATAGTTAATAAGCGGTTGCTGACAGAAATTGCCAGGCGGCATCTACAAAAGCTTCGTCTATAGCCTGAAGTAATCATTTTGTTTAGATTGAATTTAGAACGAAGAAATAAAGAAATTTTCTTACATTAACACGACGGACGAAATTTTGTGTCGAAAGAAAAGCTCCTTATTTAGGAAAAAGTAATCACTAAGAAGGGCCACAGATAAGGAAACTAGGTCACTGATTACAGGAATAATTTGATAAGCAGTTCATTTCCATTACAAATTCATTTGCGTGAATAAGGCTAAAGAGTAATTTGGTACTGGAACTAAATGGTTGCAGTATTATTTCTTCCGCAGTGTAATTTTTTAAACAAATTTGGCATATAACTTACGGATTATACAGTTTAGTATAACTATTGCATCGTTTAAGTATGCATTGCCAACATAAACAAAGAGAAAAATTATAATAATATAAGCAGGTAATTATTGGCTCTCGTTCCATGACACCAGTCATACAAAAACCGTAAAAATTTTAGAATTTTGTATAGAATGCAAAATAATGATGCGACCACGGCGCGTCTCTAATCGCTTCTGGCCACTAGCCAATACAAACCCGGCTGTTATATTATTATCTACTTCGGACTCCATCTGACGTAGATCATAATCTCGCACAACCCTTAGGACGTGTTTACCTTAATTATACATTAATAGTCACACGCGTCTTATATCAATATTTACATATTCAACCTACTTTACATCACAAAAACCATGACTTCACCCACATCGATGATAACTTTTGCAAACATCACTATCTTGCTGTTAGTATTCCTCTTAATCTAATCTGTAGCGTTTTATGTTTCAGGCACTCGGTGGACTCGGTCGCGTCGTATTCTAGTCAGAATCACGTTGACCGTATTAGGACTCAAAACTTCTCAGCGGCTTCTTGTCAAGACGAAGGCGACTTCGGGTCGATCAAGACAAGCCTCTTCAGACGGTCTTCATCGTCCAACTTGGAGTACTCGGTAAAACGGCCTGAAAGCGTTACTTCCAACACTAGTTCCACAAGAAGCCGCCTTCGAGAACTTGTCGAAAGGAAATCGAGTCAGGACGAACACAAGTCCGCAGCAAACACCGTCGCTGATATACAATACTTTGAAAACCCCACGGAAACGTTAGAGTTTGACAATCCCCGGAGTTCTCTTGAGTCAAAGAAAAGTCAAGAGGAACGCCCCAAAAAGAGAAAGTTATCAAAGAGCAAAGAAAAGGACAAGGAAAGTGGTGAAAATAAGAACAAGAAGCACGAAAAATATCAAAGTAAGCTTGCTGAATACTACAAGCTCCCCGTACAACTACCTCAAGACGAATTTTACCAACACCTAACGCGATCGAGAGCAGCTGAAGAACTCCTGCAAAAGAGATTTTCAAATTCTGATACCGAGTTTAGTGGGAGCTACGGTAGATTGTGCAAACATAAAGAACTTGAAGGCTCTAATTTACGGCGCAGCCGTAGTTTAGCTGTCATCAGAGAGGAAACATTCACAGATCTTCAAATTCAAAATCACGCTAAGAGTAAAAGATCGCAACTCATTCCACGAGCCCGCTTATTCGACAAGCCGTGCTTTAAAGACAGGTAACAAATTTTTATTATAAAAACATTGCAGCGTGGATTTACGCTAACATGTAAAATTGTCTCACACAAACATAGCTCATATACTCGTAGCTTTACCAGACGATAAGAAAAGAAGTGCTATTCTCATATCCGTAACAATGTTCTCCTTGTCTTATCTTTGGGTTTGGGTGGTGTGGTTGCTGAAAAAACTTTATTTAGGGCGACCATATTAATTTTCCTAAGATATAAAATTTCATAAGATAACACCCACATAAGATAACATTATATAATATTTTTACCCTATTTAAAGTTGGATTTGGGTGTCCACGGGTTGCAGTTGACTACTATTTTATATCAGGTGACCTGCATTCGTGAACTACTTTTAGACCTAGTCGTTAGATAAAATCCCTAAGTGATCCTTGTAAACTAAACTACTCATACTCATAAGTAACCTACACTAAAGTTATTACATCCATAAAGTAATTTCACGTAAATAATGCATAACATCTTATTAAACGTTTTAAAACGGTAAAGCTATAAATAAGCTTGCCCTGTTTTTATAATGATAACCTAAATATTATTTCATGCATATTAATCACTTCTTAACATATTTTTACAGGTTGCCTGGTCGTGCGAAGTACCAAACAAAAGAAGAAGTCTTGGAAGGTATTTATATCGAAAGTACCGCGTCGTGTTTTGGCGATATAAATGGCCAAAGAGGGGATGATACAACCAGTCATCGAAGTATCACAGACAAGAAATCTGAAAAAGACGACGCTGTATCACGCATAGAGAGTCGCCAGTCTAGGTCCATTAGTGGAAGTTGGCCAAACTTAAATGAGGAAACGAAGCCCACAAACCTCTCTGAAGACAGCATTGGGCATTCACGTAATCCTAGTGAAATTGATAGCTTAGATTCTAACTACGTAAGAAAACACTATAATTTCGAAGCGCACTTAAAAAATTACAAAGATAGCTCACCAGAAACTGAAAGATCTAATCCATCGCCAAACAAAGATTTGTACATAACGACAGACCACGAAAGTGAAATTGGAGATAAGATTAGATCTAGAAACAATTCGGTGAAATCCTTAAGTAACGGAAGTCCAACATTATTGAAGACTGAAAATAATAATACCACTTCACAGAACGCAGAACTAGTAAATGAAATAGATTCGTGTGACGCAGCGTCATTAAGAAGTAAGCTCAGTGAACGCTCAAAAGATAACTATAATTCCGAATCAATCCAAAAAAATTCGGTAGTCAAAAAAGAGGCAGACACCCAATCTGTACTGTCAGAAAACGACGGAACCATATCAAGTCCACCAGATAGTATAACTTCATATATATCCATTTCAATAGCCTCTACGGACAAATCGCATAAGTTGGAGTACTTGGCTAACTCTTTAGCTGAAAAAATCGATGAGTATTGTGATTCACAACTAAATGATAATATTATTGAACAACAAACGATACAATCCGATAAGAAAAGTGAACCTGATCCTATATATACAACAGTACAGAAGAAGAAAACATTCGCAGATATACGAAGAGATTCATTTTTGAACAGTAAAAATAATATTTTCAAAGAAGTTACGAAAAAACATAACAACGAAACCTATATAAGTAATACATACATCGAATGTGAGAACTACAATCATATAAATTGTAGTTCTTCGAGAAATATAACGACAGAGCCCTTTGTTACGACATTAATCGAAAACCAATACTATTCCTTACCGGATATAAACATAAGTAAGTGTTTGAGAAAATCTGAGCGAATCGATGCACAGTTGAGGGAAGAAGATCCGGATGATATACCGTGTGAAAATACTTACGAAGTAGCTGAAAATAATTTTGAAGATATATATTCAAATAGGAACACTAAAAATTACGGCCAACTCAACAAAATACAAATTAATTGCATTCAACCAAACGATAATATAAACAACGTTGAATATTCTACACCACAACTTATTCAAAATTTTACGAAACTTGAAGACGATTTAAAATCAATAATCACTGTTGAAAGTTCTAACCCTGAGGATCAAGATATCAGTTTTTATACATCAGATACTCACCAAAACGAACGAGAAATTAATGAAATAGAAGGCACAATACGAAACAATAAAGTAATAACAAAGTCTGAGAGTTTCAAAGTAAATTGTAATTCTATTTATAGACCTGAAATAAAGATATTAAAGTCTCGTTCCAACGATAGTATATGTAGAAAACCTCAAGATAAAAAGGCAAGAACTCCAGTTCGCAAACATTACTCACTGCGTCAGCGGGATCCAACTGATGACGAAGTTCCACGTCTTCCCAGCCCAAATTCAGTAACACGGGACCTCATTAAACACAACGGACCTACAAGTCAGTCATTGCACCGAAAAAAAGAAGAACCAAATAAAATTAATTCACTTCTGTCTAGAGTACAGTCGTTTAAGACAAACGCTGAATCGAACATAACTATAGTACCGCTAAGTGGTCACCAAACAATAGTTATAAATCCACCGCTAAACCAAAATTTAACAGAAAAGAAACAGTTTACTGATAACAAGAAAGTTGAAATCCCTACCATAAATATACAAACAACTCCAGAAACAAACCAAACCCAAACAAGCACAGTTGTAATAGACAAATTAAATCTTAAAAAAGAAACTCCAAAAGAGTCTGGACCATCAATTGAATTTGCAAATTATTGTACAACAAAAGATCCGTTTATAAAAATCAAATTGAATAAAGTTGTGAAAAAAACTATTCCGCAGCTTAAAAACGATTCATGTAGTAAGATTTCTAATTTACAACCAAAGTCCGACAAACCACCAACAAAATTAATAATTAAAGACGATAAATCAACAAAAGATATAAAAAGTTTAACATTTACAAAAGTAAGCAAAACCATGACTAGACCACAAGTATTGCAAGTCATTGATTCCAAAAATAAAAAGCAATATAATAGCGGAGATGAGAATAAAACGGAAAAAACTGACTCTAACCTTTCGAAGACCGGTCGATCTTCTGATAAAGAAGACCACAACAGGGAAATTAAGCCCGAAAACAATAACGTCAAAGAAAAGTTACACAACGCTATAAAAACCGATATTGAGTATCAAGAAAAAATAAGTTCCGTTAAAAGTTATTGGTCAAAACTTATCGATAAATCACCTGAAAGCCAAAATAATCTAGAAGTAAAAGATAACCAGGAGGAATGCTACGATTCCAAGATAACAATCAAAGACAACAATGAAATTAACGAAAAAGAAAACAATACGTATATGCCTGAATTATCGGTTGGAAGTATTATTAAATCTTTAGAAAGTGTAAAAATTGTTGACAGTATTCGAAAAATAAGTCAAACAAAACTTCATCTCTGGAAAGACGAAACTGAAAAAGTTAAAAGCGATTCTGAAATTGAAGAAACACCGGTTGAGAAAATTTTTAAAGAATCTGATACTACAATTTATGACATGCCGAAACCTGAAAAGATATTGAAGAAATCTGAACTAGATTTTTGCCGAGACACGCCTGAAATTGAAATAGTAGAATTAAGTAGCGAGGACCAAAATCAGAAAACTCAAGCTACGCTTATAAAAGCAAATAAGAGTTACGATGAATTCGACCACGTTCGTTACAAAGTCATGAAGTCTGAACTATTCAAAAATAGTATGATTGCGAATTACCGCAAAGAAGCACAATTTGATGGGCTCCTACAGTATTTACAAGATTATAGTTTTCAAGAACTACTGGTTAATAATAATATTGTTATAATTGAGCCTGTAAGAACTAAAGTAGAACCAGCTCCGAGGAAAAATATTAACACGGACACTTGTAAAATTCCGCCAACTTTATTAAAGAAGAACGATAATAACTTGCAAGATAAGTCAAAGAATGCTATTCGCAGACACTTTTTTTATCATCCTATAAGAGTAAACAAAGAAATTATAGAAGAAGAATTGCCGAATCCAGATACAGTTAAAAAGGTGCGTAATTTATTTGAAGACACATTAAAAATGAAAAGTCCCATGACTCAAGATCCTCCCTTAGTAAATGAAAACTTGGGTCTCACTAGACGGGCTACATCATATAGAAACCTTAGTGAGGAAACGAAAGGAAGCAAGGTCGGCGGAAGAAAGAAGGTAATTCGACAACTGACTATAGATACAAACTTTGGAAATAAAAAATGGGATAATGCTAGTCTTTCAAGTGGCGTATCAAGTGGAGATCTTAGTTCTACCAACGATTACGAAACTGATGGGCTCAGTCCATATTCTCAAAAAAATTTAAAAGATAACGTATACAGCTCAAGCGACGAATATCTTTGTGATTCCGCCAACCAGGATTTTTGTTGTGAAAGTCAATATGTTAGTCCTGATATTCTGAAAAAAATTAGGGAGTGCGGAACATCTGTAACATACTACGGTGGTAAAGTACTTAACTCAAAAACTGGATCAAACGTTAGCCCAATGACAAAAGCGATAATGGATGAAATCAAAAGTTTACAAAAAAATTGTAACAGAGATTGCTATTCATGTCAAACTAAATGCAGAGGTGATAAATGTTCTTGCTTATCTGCGGACAAACATAAGAATTTAGTATCAGAGAAACGTAATAATATTATGGTGTCAGAGTCTGTGAATAATATAAAAAACCAAGAGAACATTAAAATCAATGAAAGCTTCCCAGGGTTTAAATTTAAACTCGTAAAATCTAATAGTTGTAGCAGTCGCCTGGAACTCACAGGAACAGATGACAATAACAAAAACCCCAGACTAAAATACAGAAAACAGTTTTCAAAAACTGAAGATCCGCCTTTGTTAAACGAGGATGAAAATTCAGTTAAAAATAAAATCTGTCGATTAGAAAGTTACAGCAAAGGTGTAGCAAAAACTCCATTCGAAACAAAAAACAGCGACGAAAAAAAAGTTGCAATTATCATATCCGAACAAAATAAAGGAAATACAAAGAAGTTAAAAAATGATCAGGCACCAAATCTTGTACCTAAATCAAGAAAAGCAGACGATGAAGAGACAATTCAAGAAGGATCTGAAAGTCGTAGAAACTCTACATCTGTTGATAAACAAATGAATGATTCACATAGTTTCGAAAAAAAATATTATTATGTTAACGATAATATAGATCAGAACAAAGTTATGACTGGTAAGTTTGGAGAGATGGTGTTTGAGGAATTCGAAGTTTTAGAGTCATGTTACGACAGTTTGAATAGTAATAAGTCTAAATAATTCGTTTAGTTAACTATTAAGCTTTTGCTTACATAAATTGTGATCTGTATTCGAAAACGCTATTAAATTATTGCTTGTAAATGTAGAATCATATAATATAAATATCTAGCATAATCATGTATGTTATTTAGATGTTAAGTATACTAAACGATAATACTATAAGCGAATAACATTCCGAATCAAATGTACTGTACTGTAGTCCTGGTGATGGTATCTTAACTTTGTAATAAATGATACGTTAAAGTTTTGAACTGGTTTTCTTGATCCATAGTTCCTTACCATCAGATTTGTCTTGGTCGATTTTCGTAGGTGTCGCTTTTGATCCATGGGCGCATACACTTGTGGAGAAGGAGCGGCGTGTGGGCCGCCACCGACGACACCATGACTCCTATAAATATACGATAATGTTAACATACACAAAAATTAAAATTACAATACCTTAATGTCTTAAGAAAATTTCTAAATCCATGAATACAATTTAACAGTCAAGACAAAAGGTTGAGAATTGTTTAAAATAATGGTAGAGCGGTGATAGCCCAGTAGCGGCCTCTTACTATTGAGGGGTCCGGGTTCGAATCCCAGTGGCACGCACCAATGACTTTGTAAAAAAAGTTATGTGCGCTTTATAAAATTAAAATATCACCTGCTGTTACGGTGAAGGAAAACATCGTGGAAACCTGCATGCCTGAGAGTTCAGAAAAAAATGTCCTCAAAGGTATGTGCAGTCCACCAACCCGCAGTAGGCCAGCGTGGTGGACTAAGGCCTACAACCCTCTCATTGTAAGAGGAGACCCGACCCTGTAGTGGGCATTAATGGGTTACTGACAATGGTAGGGAGGCGATTCTACTCATCACGAGAATCAAAGCATGCATTTACTGCCTCTGACTGAATCTATTCTAATTCAAAGTTACATATTAAAAATATTATTGTTTTAAAATATGTACATGCAAAGGTTTTTATAAAAAAACTAGCTGACCCCGCAAACGTTGTTTTGCGATATAAGTTATCGAGCGTTAAAAATCGACTACTAAAAAATAGGGGTTGTTTATAGAAAGGTGAAAATTTAGGGTTGTATATATTTTTGGATGCCACATTATTGAGAAATAAAAATAAATAAAATTGTCCAAAAAATAAAATAAAAATGTTAGGTGTGGACAACCCTTATCACTTAGGAGTATGAAAAATAGACGTTAGCCGATTCTCAGACCTACTGAATATGCATAATTATAAAATTTCATAAAAATCGGTCAAGCCGTTTTGGAGGAGAATGGTAACTAAAACTGTGACATGAGAATATTATATATAAGAAGTATTTTGGTTGTTCCACTACGTAATAGATAGACAATATTTAATAAATGATTTGATTGCCGACTTCTGAATAAAAAGGTACAATTTCTATAATTTATGTTAGGCCATATTTCACGCTAAATTGATTTATAGGGTGGGAAACGATGATAAATGACGGTTTCATAAAAATCTCTATGATATCAAATACCTACACTAGGGCTGATTGTTATCAGGTATCATAAATCCAGTGATAAAATTGATACTACTCTTTGCACATAACTGATTTCCATGTGTTAGTTATTTCAATATTTAATCAAGGAAATATAGGTATTGACTATGGTATTGACTACACCTTTTTTATGTTGTTGTAACTATATACAACTCAATACAAAACCATGATTCCAATTTTAACATTGTATTTAAATTACATATGTATATGGACGCTTTGATGCATTCTTTTGTCATGCTTCCACTTGTAATGCGTTTAAAATTCCACAGAAGCGACGTCTGCAGGCACGTACTCTTTAAAAAAATAATGCTGTCTTATAGTACTTACTATGTAATACATGGAATACCTAATATCATATGGATTTTCCTAGCGAAAAAATATTTTTGATGTTTTCTCTTCGTCTATCAGTGTAGTTCGCTGAATTAAATGATATAGAGATATTTGTTTTATAATTTGTTTCAAATAAGCTTACTTTACTGTGCAATATATAAAAATCTATTGTACTTAATTTTCATTATAGGTCCTTCTAATGTTCTTTCCAGAAAGTTTATTTCCTTTACGACGCATTTACGATACCTTTATCGACAAATATTGGAGCTTACATTTTTTAAAAAAACCCTTAGAACTGTAGTACTCAAAATATAATATATGAAAAAACAATTTAAAATACATAGGTATAAGATTTGCTAGCTGCAAAAATGTGTTCAATCGCGCGGAACTAGTGAAGACATAGAAGTAATGCAATAACAAGCTTTTTAACTGTTTCCAAACACCATTCAAATTACTTTCGTAAATGCCTAAACTACTAGAACTTTAGGTTGAAACTTCTGTAATCCTTATACTAGACCAAAAACTAGAAAACGGATAACGTGCAAAAAAGTAAGTAGCATGTATCAATATTAATATATTCAATTATCGCTACCCACTTAATGTCTATTTTAAACACTTAAGAGCACGAAAAATTTCCTAGTACTTATTTTAATAGTTATCATACTAACTTTTTGCACCAAAACCTATTTTAATGTGACTTTAGATAACCCATACCTCTAATGCAAGTATGTAGTTAATACAACTAATCAACAAAACTATTGATATCTATCTGAACCTTGTAATCAGTATCATACTAAAATCATATTACTAACACAGTTACATATTCTTGCTTTCATTAATAAAAAACGTAACATTCAAATAAATCTAGTAATAAACTAATTACATACATATTGATTGATAAAATTAATTGATTGACATACTGCTTATATCAGCTGTTTGATGAAGTTAAATGCTAATAAGTAATAAACAGTTCCTTGAACTCATATTAATTAACAGCAGCTACAGACATTATGGGGGCCAGTGTGCCAGTGTAAATGTTACATTCTTTTGCTTGCAATAAGATTATTGCAATTTTTGGTGATGTCTATAGTTTACAATTTTATGCATTATTGATAAACCTTTTGAAATGTCCTTTACCATGACTAGTATTGACTAACTCTTAGTTACATCATGATAAGTGTTAAGTGATCTATTTGTTTACAAAATAATGATTTGGATTATATCGAAATCTCTTATATGAACTATTTTTGTCCCTTCTAATAATTAGCATCTAGGTGTATGTCGAGTAAGAAGTTTGATAGAGTTAAACTTCAACATTTTAAGCAATTTAAGAGTGATATAACTGAGATGTAGGTCGTTTAGACGCTTAGGATATATTGCACCTGTTTTTAAATTTGTTTGCAGTGCAGTTTGCAGTGAGCAATCCAGCTTTAAAATAAAACGGCATAAAAACAGTATTTTTAAACTGAAATGTCTTACCCGAGTTTTTGCACACCTACTACATTTCTCTCTAAATTCAGAAATTCTTGTCTGGTCAAACATAATGTGCATGCTGTTACAGATGCTGTTTATAAATAAAACTAGATACAAATGTTAAAATTTGAATATATACAAAATTTGTATATTTAATATACAAACAATATGTGATAAAATTTGGCTGAAATGAATGCACATATACAACACTCATACTAAAGGAAAAGTCATCATTTTAATCCTATCAGGAGGATGAAGAATCAACAAATTCATTTGTACTGTCATGACTCATTCCGCATGACATTATTATTTCATGATGACTTTAAAAAGGCACACAAACAAATTGTTGTAAATTTTCTGAAAATAATAAATTAATCTATTGAAATTTAAATTGAAATCTAATTAATTTGGTAATAAAAAAATTATTAAGCAACATAATAATATTGCAATAATTAAAAAATAATAATAATATGTGTCATATATTATAACAATACCCATTTTTAAATAGGTACATAATTATAATATGATACAAGTTCAGCAAGTGGTGTCCAAAGAGGAAACTTATGATTTTTTAAACCAACAAATTTCAAGTACATAGTATGTAATGAATTAAAATAACTTTGATGATACTTCAGTGGTGTACAAAGTGTACATACATACATAGCTTTAAAGAATAATTATAGATATTAGCAGTGTATTGTATAATGTTTGTACATTTTACACAGGACGTTATTATGTCATCAAAGCAAGAGATAACAGTTTATCGACACGTTAAAAAAATAAAAATTCTTATAAAATTACCTTTCATATTACTAATTTTTTAAAATGTTCTGCAATAAATAACTTAGGTATTTTAGTTATGATATGTAGGTACATGTATCATACATGTACATTTTAGTAAAATTCAAATAGAAACTTGAATTAAAATGACTATTGTACGAATATTTTTCAATTAATGGCTAACAATAAATAACTAGCGTCAATTTTATCACCGTAACGAACGTTAAATTAAACTTTGAAAAAGTTTAAATTTACGACTTGAACTTGGTGAACTTCGTGTAATTAAAGTTAAAACAAATGATAAAAGCATTCTTAAGTAAAGGTGAATGAACCAAAAAAACACTAATAACAAAATTTGACACTTGACAGCTGATTTAAAAATAAATATCTATACTTATACCTGGCTATGTACACGTGCCGATGAAAAGACTCCGAAATGAGCAGTACTCTATGAAACATATCTAAATAAAATTATGAATGCACTCTAATAACTCAATACATACCCTGTTATTTGACAAATTCCTGTATATCGATGATAAACACAAACCACGATTTATTTCTAATTTTGCTAAGAGTCGGCACTTTGATACACACACCGTCGACGCCATCTTTACACTACACTACATACGTATAGATAGATAGATATAGGGCTGACTATACAGCCCGCCCAATCTGTACGTACAAGCCTTTTAAAATATAAGTATCTATGTATAATGATAAAATAATAAGTATACTGTACAGTGTACATACAATAAGTATATGAAACAAAATGGGTTATTTTATGTACTTGTTCAACACTTACAATTTTTATGGACAAATTAATACTATTTTGATATATTAAAACTTAAACGGGTCAAAAGGGTAAAAAAATACGATATTTTCAGTTTAATTGCTTATTTTTATTAAGAATTGTGAAATACCTAATATGAAATATTTATTTCTCCAAACCAAAACCACCAATATTTTTTGTGTCAATTATTTGAATTCGCGCTATTTTTATGTCAATGTTGGCACACCACCAATGACTTTATAGCTTCGTTCATTTTTTCCATATTTATACTTCGTTTATAGAGACTATCAGTACCTATAATATGGAATAAGTTTTATTTTAAAATAATTTTAAAGAGAACATTAAACTAATAAAAAAAATTGTGATTTGTAAATTATATGACACCTTCCTAAAAATTATGTAGAAAGTAATTGCTTTTTATTTATTTAATAATTATTGTATTCCTTTAATTTGCGATGATTAAAGAATAATATAGACGTATATACACGTAATCATTGAAAATTTAAGACAATAACTCATAGAGATAATATAGTAGAGCAGGGGAAACATACTGCAGCCTGTAAGTGGAAATGTCCGACACTTAGAAAGAGATATAAGATTATGGTACTTATTTGTCTCTCTACTAACGCGTGTCAATACCTAAAATCGCGAGAAGAGAAGGTACGGCAATCTTCTCTCTCTTTTTAACCGAAGGACAGTTGGAAGCCGGCTTCCCTGCTCTACTATAATATCTCTATGCAATGACTATGACAAAATTTTGACGTATGTCATTGCAAACTGTCACTTCTCTTATTCTGATACTTTACTATTCGGTTTTACGATTTCATTCAGCCATTTTCAGCTTTAAATCGTCAGCTAACATTTATTGTAAGTTGTATTACAGTTTGCAATGGCTTCACCGGAGTATAAATTAAGTGCTATGTTATCTGGCCATTCAATGGATGTGCGATGTGTGGCAACGACCAAGGAATCAAATATATTGTCGGCCTCTCGAGATAGAACCGCAAAACTGTGGCTCCGGGATGGGTTTGTGTTTTGTCTTGTAAAATTTAAGTACAACATAATAATTTACGATGACACAAATTTGAACTGAAACTATTCATCAATATTTTCACAGAGTTAAAAACTTTGTGAATGTTGTGACATACAAAGGGCACAAGAACTTCGTATCATGTATTTGTTGGTTGCCGCCGTGTACGTCGTTCCCGGATGGGCTGGTGATCACCGGCAGCAACGACAACACTATCTTTGGATCTAACGTAGAGACAGGTTTTGTACAAATAACACTGAAAGGCCATGAAAACGCAGTTTGCAGTGTTGCTCCTGGCAATGATTCAGGATTTTTGCTGAGGTAATCAACAAGTTCCTTTTTTATTTTTATTTTCATGATAATGTGTTTTAAACATTTTTATTTTTGTGTAAATACCTAACTGCCTAGTTAAAATATCTCATTGCTAAACCAAGAAAAATTCAGCACCTTCATAACTAAAACAGCATGTGCTTAATGTTTTCAATGAAGTCAAGAATTTGGGAAATGTGTTAAATTGATAATATAGATAGTCCAATCCAATTTAGGTTTATTATAACCAATCCAATTTTGATTTATTATAATTAAAACTTTTTGTGTTGGTCACCTAGCCTATTCTGATCCTGTAAAACTTGCTGTTCAGTTCAAGCTGGGACAACACTGCTCGAGTATGGAACTTGAACACCCCCCAGGCAGAGCCAGTCATCCTCAGAGGCCATCAAGCAGCAGTGTGGTCAGCAGTGGAGCTGCTCAACGGCAGCTATGCCACTGCATCTGCCGATAAGACCATCAAGTTGTGGAAGAAAGATGGAAGCCTCATTAGGACTATAACAGGTTTGTAAAACATCTTTTATTTGATATTTAAGTACTAAGTTTTTGTCTTGTATGGCTATGTTTTTGTCCACTTGGTTGTCAATTATCCAATCGCTCTTAGCGATAAGAGCATTGAAAGAGATTTGTGCATTGTTCTATATTGTTATTGATTTTGTCTGTTTTTTTCTGTGTGTAGAATTTAAATGCAAACATAAGTTAAATAAAATTGTACAATTTTATTACATTATATGCACAGTGCTGACTCCATTGTGTTCTATATCATCAACTTAGTCCAACAATTGTTGCAAGTATGTCATATTTTGGTTGACATTTCTAAGGAACAGTCCTGTACTTAAAAAAACAAGGGATGGGTCTAGCCTTAGGTTAGCTTTAGTTAGATTATTTAATGTCCATTGTGGCTATCAATAAACAAAAATATGTAGAACATAATAAAGGATTTTTATTGAAGAATTATAGTCTTGTCTTGTTGATACTATAATGTACAGTGACATCTATTTTCAAGTTAATACACCGTCATATTCTCCATTTGCAAATCTACTCGACCTATTTCCTGCTAGACCTACACACATATTATTGTGTTGTAAATACTTAGAACTTGATAGGGTGGCTCTTTATATTCACAGGTCATACAGACTGTGTCAGGGGCTTGGCTATAATGGACAATACTTCATTCCTGAGCTGTTCAAATGACGCCAGCGTCAAGCTTTGGACTTACATGGGCGAATGTATCACCACTTATTACGGCCACAGCAATTACATTTACAGGTAAATATTGTAGCTATCTTATTAAATTATTTTATTGAAATTCTGTGGCCTGTGAGCTGTCATATATTATATCAAGTTCTTAAAAGACTCCAAAGGACTACAAAATCATTCAGTCATTCAAAATATAATATTATGTTTGATAATGATAAGTGATTGCAAGTCTCTGAATGGGAAGAAAAATAATGTTTTCCAAATTATTTTATTTGTATGCATGTGACATATTTATCACTCAATTAAATACAAACATGATCATTATAAAGTGTTAATTCTTGCAATTTCAGTATCTGCATAGACCCCATTGCGCCTCAAGGCTTCATAACTAGTGGTGAGGATGGCGTTGTCCGCGTTTGGGTTCTAGGCAAATGTGTGCGTGAACTGCGACTACCCGTGCATTCAGTTTGGTCTGTTGCCTGTCTGGAGAATGGTGATGTTGTTACAGGTAGTTGCATAGTCTATAAATCGTCTTTCATTATTAGCGGATCATTTTTTTTAACATAAATATAATCTGCTGCAGATCATACTTTATGTTAAAAATCAGATGCAGAATGTTGAGAGAAAGCTTGCTTGGCTGAGAGATCCCTGATCTCAATAATGTATAATAGTCATGTGAAGTCCATCAATCATCAAATTTGCTTCTCAGGGTGCAGTTGAGAGTTTGATTTAACTTATAACTGTCCACACCATTGACACCTCATTTAACCGCGTTAACTGAGCCTTACATAAAGTGTAATTTCTATTGCACTGTCGAAAATACTCTCCTACCTACTAGAAACACAATAATAGAAACACAATAGAAGATAATGTTCAAAAGGCAGACAGACAAACAGCAGGTATGTATGTATGTGTTGATAATTTTTTTTAATTGAATATACTAACTTTAACAATATCACAACTGTAGGTTCCAGTGATGGCCTCGTGAGGATATTCACAAAGGATCCGGCGAGGTTTGCAGACGAGCCTGTACTGAAGGAATATGAGGAAGAAGTGAAGAAGATGAGAGATGCAACTGAACAAGAGATAGGCGGTTTTAAGGTGTCAGAGTAAGTATCCATTACTTACCATTACTACTTGGTGGGCTAAAAACTTTTTATGAACTTTATATGTGAATTAAATTACACAACAGCTTAGAATAGCATAGTGTTATAGAATATTTCATCGCAATGAATCTCAACCATTCTGTCAATATGTTAATACAGAGAAGAGTATTAACCTTAGAAAATTTATAGACACCTGGGGCCTGATTCTGTATGACCATTCACACTCGTATCGCGGCAATGTCGTGTCTTACCCGTGATAAAAAGTCAAAAAAGGCTTAAAAGTCTAATATCGTGACAATGTATTGTGTGCCTTATAGAATAGACACTAAGGTTCCTTGTCGTGCCGTTCATGAAAAGACGTACGGTTTGATGTCACATGATATCGGCATGAAATCTTTTGGGTCATACAGAATCAGGCCCCAGCTAAATTCTTAACCACAGGATTATCTCGTCTTTTTACTATAACCATTTTATGTACAATCTATCTCAACAGTTATAATCACTAGCTGATATGACCGAGCTTTGCTCGGTATTATCTTTTTTCCGTTAGGTGGCGCTAAGGTGTAGCGGGTGGGTGTAGTTATAATGGGTTCCGTTAGATAGCGCATATAATAATTGTTCGATGACACGAATAAAAACAGGTTTTCAAAGATTTTCTAAAAATGAAACCTAGCTAGATAGATTTATTGCCCCCAAAACTCCTTAAATACCAAATTTCATGGAAATCGTTTGAGCGGTTTCCGAGATCCTGATTCTATTGATATATATAAGAATTGCTCGTTTAAAGATATATGATATTGTTTGTTTCAGACTACCCGGCCCAGAAGCGCTTTTGCAGCCGGGCAAGTCCGACGGCCAGACCAAGTTGGTGCGTCGCGGCGCCACAGTCAAGTGTTACTCGTGGAGCGTGGCTGAGAACACTTGGAACGAGATCGGAGACGTGATGGGCGCTACCCCCGCGGGAGAGGGCAAGACTATGTTCCAGGGGAAGGTAAGAGAGAGACAAATAGTCTTGGAGCTAAGCTAGTCCGTTATGATAATTTGGGGAGGCATGGTGAAGTGAAGTGTTACTTGTAGACTGTGTCTGAGACCACCACACCACCACCAGGAAAGATATTGGCAATGTGTTTGGTGCTACATCTGTTGGAAATGGCAAAACTATGTATAAGGCAAAGGGCTATCGTAGCTTGTCATAAAGCAACATGGTCTTCATATTTTGTGTTTTAGTGGGAGAGGTACGGTGCTGAAGATATGTCGAAGATTTATGATGTTGTGTACATCTTAGTCCTAATGAGGAGTGAAGCATACAACCTCAAATTGGTTTTCCTCCCTATTTGATGCTGGATATGGTATCCATAAGTTGCATCTACCATCAGGAAGTTTGCTACTCAATTACTTTAAGAAAATTGTGTTTTTTCAGAAAAAAAATTTTTCATATACAATAATTGTCTGATTGTAAATACATTTATCAGGTCAGATACAATAATTTGTGTAGTCATTGTTGATAAGGCTGAAAAATAAATTTTTATTCAAAATTTGTGATAACTCGATTTCAGGAATACGATTTTGTGTTTAATGTTGACATCAAAGATGGTGAGCCACCATTGAAGCTGCCATTCAATAAGACTGAAGACCCATGGGTTGCTGCACAGGCATTTATTCATAGGTAATCTATTCTATTTATTATCGCTTTTTTATATTTTTCTGTATTATTATCTACAATATTACAAATGTAAAGTGTGACAAAGTCCTAATTAACGAAATCTATAGAAGAACTAGGGTAACCAATATATCAAAGATAGCAAATTATAGCTGATGCCTATTTCAAATAAAATGTTTATTGCTTGATGTCAATTTTATATTTATAGTATTTTTTATTTCAGACATAATCTACCCCAAATTTACTTGGAACAAGTCGCAAATTTCATTGTAACTAACGCTAAATTAAACGCCCCCGCACCTTCATCAAATGCTGGGTAAGTTGACCTCAAAACTCAAACTTTTTAACATATTAGTATGTGTTACCAGCACAACACCCGCAGTTAGAACTACCACCTTTTTGAGGTTAGATGTGTGAGTCCAAGTGAAAATGAGTGAAGGGAAAAATTCCTGTACTTTTGACCAATCTAAAAGACACGTGAATAAATTCTCCTGTACTAATGACAAACCTAAAAGACATAGGAATAAGGTCGAAAATCTATCAAAATTATTATCTTCTTTTCTAATTTCTATACTATTCAGAACCCGCGCCTCGAACATGAACACTCGTCAAAATATTCATATAGTTAAAGTGTGCCATTGGGAAGACGACACGACAGACAGACATAATGATGCTGAAGTAATGACTGAGTACCCCACGAATACTTTGACGAAAGTGGCCATACTCACGGCACTGATAGGTACAAAAATAAAAGAAATTTGTTGTTAGTAACCCATTAATGAACCACTGACAGACAGGGTCGGTCTCCTCGGTCACAATGAGAGGTATGTAGGCCTTAGTCCACCACGCTGGCCTACTGCGGGTGTGTGCACTTCACATGCCTTTTTTTTGTGAACTCTCAGGCATGCAGGTTTCCTCACGCTGTTTCCCTTCATCGTAACAGCAGGTGATATTTAATTCTATAAAGCGCACATAACTTTTTTACAAAGTCCTTGGCGCATGCGACTGGGATTCGAACCCGGACTCCTCGATTTGAGATCGATTTCTAAGCCACTGGGCTATCACCGCTAAACAAACTTACAATATATCAATTCACTGTTTTAATTCAATAGAGGTAATTTTCAATTCCAATTGTATACTGTCCAGGTATGCAGACCCGTTCACGGGCGAGTCCCGGTACGTGCCCGGCGCGCAGGCCGCGGGGGCTCTGCCGCCGCCCTCCGCCGCCGACCCCTTCACCGGCGCCGCCGCCTACACCACCGCCACGGCCGCCGCCGCCGACAGCAAGCCGCTGGTGCCGCACGACTCCTATATCAGGTAACTCTTCGTATTTCATACGTATACCGGGTCCGGGAGGGTATGTTCATCCCAGAGTTGATGTGGAAAGGTAACAGCCGTTAAATCTTATCAATGGCCCTATGGGCAATTTGAAAACATCCAACGCAGTTTGACCACCGTTCCCCGTTGGAACAGCGTCCCTCGTTGTGGGGAGACAGTCGTGCTCAACAATGGGCCATAAAAGGCTTGCAGCCAGCCAGCCAATTAATTATTAAATCTCTACGAAATATTTACTTTCAGATTCGATCAGGCCAACCTAACGGCAATCCATAACAAGCTCAAGGAGTTCAATAGCAAAGTGGGCGATGGGTACACGCCCCTCACGGACGAACAGTTGGACAGCGTGGTGAAATTGGGAGAGGTGGTGAGTTCATGTACGATTTTATATTTTGGTGAAACAAATTTACTACCTATTTGTTTTTAATGTTTGGTGTAGGACCAGAAGAGTAGGTACTTTATATTATCAGTATCCAAAATTTTTAAAGAGTGATGACTAATTTATAATTCTATGCTAATTTAGACTGCGTAATATATGTACCTCGAAGGCAAAGATTAAATAGGACTTCAGAGCTAAAAATTGCTGTGAGCGGGTTGAAATGACCACTAACCATTCATAAGTCTTGTATTTCTACAAATTTTTAAATGTGATAAAATTTTTACAGAACACCGATCCTAATAGTGAAACTGTGGAATTATTGAAAACTATGCTAAAATGGCCCAAAGGTAAGTGTATGATATACACTTAACTACAATTACTAAAAAACATTTACCTTTTCATATTAATTTTGTGTATATTTGTTTGATTACAGATATTCTCTTCCCAGTATTGGATATAGTGAGGTTGGCAATTAGAAATAAATCAGTCAATGGACAGATGTTTGATTCAACTTTTGGACCAATGTTTGTTCAATATCTCCTATCGTTGATAGCTCCAGGTATTATAGATTCTATTATTATTCCAAAGACTTATGATGTAGAGAGTTTTAGGGCACTGTAGTACACTGTAGTAAGAACATTACCCTAGCACTTTGGAAAAATATTTTGGTACACTAAAGTACTAAAAAAAGAATTTCGAAAATCTGTCCGGCTCCAGTATATCTTCGAATATATGTATTTAATTTGGCCCATACAATCAAACATGTACACAATAATCTTAATGAACTTTGAACCATACCCACAAGTAGATTAATAATATTACTCAATTTATGCTGCATTAATTTTGTAATGTCCAGATAACCTGCCCGCCAACCAAATGCTTGGGTTGCGGATACTGGTGAATGCGTTCAGCGACCTGCCCGGGGAGATGTTGGTGCTGGCCTCCAAGGAGAGCATACTGCACTCGTACGTGACCCTGCGACGCCTCGGGAGTAATGCGCAGGTAAGATGACGTCTTAGCCAGAATTGTTTTAGCTATACTTTATCTGCAACATAAAATATAAAAGCTCAAACAGGCAAACCTAATGTTAAAAGCTTCAGTGAACCTTGGGGCACTTAAAAAAGTTATAAAAGTGGCAGTTACCACACAAAGATAAAAAGAAATGCAACTGAACATATTATTATCAGATAAATACAAATACATACATATAATTATATATATAAAAGTAAAATAAATACATGTATATGTTACACAGTTATTGTAACAACAACAACTGACTAAACCGAGTTTGAAAACCACTGACACATTATGTTTTACAAACTTAAGTGTCATACTGAAGAAAAACATCTCGGGAAAACCTGCATGCCTAAGAATTCTCAGTAATATTCTCAAAGGCATGTGAAGATGAACCTGTTACAGGCTAGCTAGAGTCCACCACTCTGGCCTTTTACATGAAGCCTCGTATTCATGGTAAACATTTGTTTAGCGACATGGTTGCATAAACATGTTGCCGAGTTGCTGTCGAAATATTGCGGGCAACACTTGTGTTGCGGAGTTGATCACGCCATGTTGCAGAGTGGACGCCCGACGAGCGAAAACATCAGCTTATCAACAAATGTTGACGTGTGTGGACGTGTTTGCAACTGTATATAAACATGGCGATAGTGTGGAGCAACGATAAAATTATGCAATTAATAGAATTGTTTCAATCTAAACCATTATTATGGGATTTTTCTATAAAAGAATGCAAATATAGAAACAAAAAGAACGATGCATATCAAACTGTAATAGCCAGCCTCGTTTGAGGTGCTACTGGCTGACGAATATTTGTTTCCTTTTTGGCTATTGACGGACCAATCATTTCCAGAAGAGTAAAGTTAAGAAATGATCCATCTGCCATTCTGAGGTCACTCATAAAATTTTCTCTTTGCAGAAGATAGTTTCGAATCCACCATCTTTTTCTCTTTTTTTTATTAGAAATCCTATACATCAGATACAGAGAACACAACACTACTTCGTCGGGCAACATTTTAACGCAGACTGGTGTGTGGACAACCTGTATTTATTTCAACAAAGTTTCCAGCAACATTCTCTCCGCTCATCAACAATGTTGATCAAATGTTGCTACACTAATGTTTACCATGAATACGGTGCTTTACTTACGTACTTTTTAAATTAGTGTTTTACAATTGACATGGTATCATCTGAATTTCAGATAGCCGCAGCATCATTGTTGTTGAATCTCTCGGTGGCGTTAGCACAACAGGTGGACAATGCTGACTTAGCGGACTGCGTGATATGCTACACGGAGGATCTTACTGACAACGAAGCTTATTTCAGGTGTGTGTCCTGCTTATTTATCACTTTATCTTAGCCGTGCGGCAAAAATCGTGCGGCTTTAGTCACCCATCTAAACCCCACGTTATGGTGGGTTTCCATATCAGATATAATTATGGCTTGAGATAGCTGATTACTGAATACTTTTTTATTGCTAAGATACTTAATTAGTGTAAGAATTATGAATTGTTATGAATAAATTATGAATTTAAAATTAAAAATGTTTAATAGTAATAACTATTTTATAACACTAAAAGTGAGCAGACATATTCAGTCTCGTATCAAGTAGGCACCCCTAACGTATTTTTACTTTCTTATAATATTTAACGACCATATATTTTACAGAGGCCTCGTAGCAATGGGTACGTTACTGGCAGAATCTCCGAAGAAGCTCTTAATACAGACAATGATTTTAGCACACCCGCGCCTTCATAATAGACTGAAAATCGATAGTTCCAATATGCCTTTAGAGGCGAACCTCAGGAAAATAGCTGTATGTTCACAGCAAATCATGAAAATGCTGTAGTTTATTTATTCACGTTATTTAATCAATTGCCTTTAAGGTAGACTTCTTGGGACGCGTCCTAGCGACAGATGCGTGTGACAATCTATATTATAATTTATTGGAGATTTATTTTTATTTTAAGCAAGTAATTTAATTGAAATGAAAGAATAATTACATTTATGTCGATCACAAATTTAGAACAAAACGATTTGAATTTGAAGGACAAAATGTAGAATGACAACGTTTATGCAATATTTAGTTCACGTATGATATTTTATTGTGTAGCAGGTACTACATCGCAGTTTAGCCGTATATTGCGAATTTCGCCATATTTCACAAAATTGTGAATGGATTTGTTTTATTGTCATTTAGGCAATGACCTCACAAATGTATGCAATATTTCAAAACTAAATATACCTACTATATGAAGTTTTATCACCCAAGACATTTAAACAAGCAGCACTATACAATAAGAGCCTAATTTTGTC
The DNA here is from genome assembly GCA_905147235.1 of Erynnis tages. Lineage (NCBI taxonomy): Eukaryota > Metazoa > Arthropoda > Insecta > Lepidoptera > Hesperiidae > Erynnis > Erynnis tages. Next base: position 3,367,233 of record LR990076.1, read on the forward strand.
TCGTGGGTGTATCATATCGGATATCGGTCGCGGCCCACGGCAGTCTACCATTATACTGTTGCATGTAGCGCCAGCCCTAAAACAGACATGTTGTTTTTCCTCGCTTACTCACAGATAAGGTTGAAGAATGACTACTAAATTTGTTAAGATCGAGTATATAGAAGAATTAAAGTTGTTTTTCTTATTGATCTGTGATGATTGCTTGATAATAAACATTTATTTTTACTCAGGTGACTTTAAAATAGCATGTTATATAATATAAATTAGAACTAATTGATTCATTTGAATACAGTTTAAATGGAGTACAATTTCAGCATGTCAGTTTTACGGCATGATATAATGTTATCACTCAACACATGTCACATATTTTGTATGATAGTGACATTTAGTACTGAGTATATATATATACGCAAAAACGAAATAAACTGCATTTTTTTAATGTTTAAGCATCAAATGAGAATAGAGTTATTGTTGTAAAAATCTACGATTATTACACCAGAGCATACACAGATGTATTTTATGGTTTTATGAAATAAAAAAAATAAACGGAGCAATAACAATAAACACTGTTTTGTAATATAAAAATGTTTTATTTATCTCTAAATATTTTACACTGTAACTCTGAATTATAGTACATAATTTATTGTACAATATTATTCAATTATAAATATATTAAGATTCATTTAGTAATTGTAATAAAGTCCTTAATAAACAGTTCATTTATGAGTTTCTGTTTTAAAGCTAAAGCGAGACATGTTGACCTTCAAAAACGTGGCTTAACATCTAATTGCTTACAGAAATATTGTCTCGTCTTGTTTATCATAATCTCTATTTCTCATCTATTTATGATTCATAAATTTCGTTTAACTATTAAAATTAACATGAAATATTCAGTAGAAATGTTACAAATAATCATTAAAAAATACAAAACCCAGTGTAGGGAATAATGTGAATTTATCAACTTCTTTTTATATGATTATATTTTACTTGGGGATGGAACATTTCTGAATCCAATTTCATTCAGATTTTGTATTCACATTAATATATTCATCAACTTATTACATAAAATTGGTCTATCGTACATTATAATGGTATATCGTAATTAATAACTATAAGCAACAACAGCTTACAAGTAATAATCCGATCGAAATTTTTGCGCACCTCACCATGTTGCGGAAAATTTGTTAACTAACCTTTATTGGAAGTGAAAATGACAGTTATGTTTTTGAGCCAATGATGAGCGTGCACTTGACATTGACAACGTTGTAGATGACAGGTTGTTGCGGCCATAATGTAACAAAGATGAAAGTGCAGTGCCATTGAAGGTTTTTTTTTCTGATAAAGCTATACATGATGACAACTTCTACTTCTTCTTTTTCAACTCTTCGAATCTCCTATTCAGGTCCTCAAAGTCTATCTCATCGGGTGCCCCAGGTGCCCCAGGTTCCTGGTTGGGGGTGTTGGAGTTGTTGCTGTGAGGCACCGAGGGTAGCACCAGGTCGGAAGGCACGGATGGTAGTTCTGGTAGCTCAGGAAAGTAGTTATTCGGAGGCACCTTAGATCTTGGCTGTGGTGTTGGTACATGGGCTGGCTGTGAAATGATCAAAAGAACATTAAAAGTGTTCTGTAATGTGAAAAATTATACATATTACATATAAAGAATAATTATATTCATTCATTTTTTATAAGTATTTTAATTTTATCATGTCAGAAAAAATTTAAAACTACTAAGTAGGTAATTATTGTGTACATCAAAGAACAATAATTAGGTACAGGTATTTGGTTTGCAACATTGCTTAGATATTACTGTAATGATGTACCAGCAAAATAAATGTATGTACTTACATAATTATGGCAGGGTTCATTTTATTATCAGGCTACACTTCATAAATGTACAAAGCAAACTAACAAACTACAAAATTAACTGAACTACTTAAATTTAAATAATTTATCTACTAAATGACATGAAAATACTGAAGAAAGGTGTTCTAGTGCAAAATTTAAAAAAAAATTGTGAAAAAAAGATTGAACTTGTTGAAGTCTTTGGTGACAGTGATTGTGTAATTAGGACTTTAATTAAGTTTATGGTCCTCAAATATTTATAATATACAAAATAGTGATTTAAAAATACAATTTAAAAAGACAAAATCAAGCCATTTCTATAAATTTCATAACATAAATAAAATCAATTACCGAGTCATGCGCTATGCTGTCATAAGCAGGCGGTAGGTTGTGCATTTCCTCCTGTAAAGGAAATGGTACCTAGTTCAGCTTCAGATTAGTCAAAAGTAGAATTTCAACGACATAAAACATCTCAAAAATAGTCTGTTATTCACATAATTCATTCACAATAAAACAAGAAAAAGGTTAAATTTCGAACGATTTCACATTCAAAATTTTATTGATTATTTGCGCATGCACAATATTACTGATATGTTACCGTATAGTTTTATGAAAATACATCAAGTTGTTTTCATTATTTAAGTTTGTTAAAAATTGTATCAATTAATTGTATAATTATTATGTTTGTATTTAAAAAAACAAAGCAAAATATATGTTGGAATGTGCTTTACAATCTTGTTACATGCAGTACTATAATATCAAAAGCTCATCAAAATTATACTACTGTAAATAAAAATAAAAATTTGAGATAACTTTAAAAAATTGTTTAATATTAAAAAAATAGTGATGATTTCAGTGATAATTTGTTTTGCACTGCAAAGCATTAGATCACTGTATACAATGAAGCTATCTCAAACTTTTATGATGTATTATTATCCTAGGCTGGAAGATTTAAGCACTACAATCAAAATGCTTGTATATAAAAATGTACTAAAAGCTTGTCAAAAAGCTTAAAAGATTGCTAACATATACATGATACATGAGGTGTAGCAACAAACCTGCAGAAAGCTGTTGCTTAAATTCTTGGAATCTGCTCCCGGAGGCAGGTTGTAGTTCATTGGTTGGCTTGGTCCACCATAGTTGTCTGGCGCTGTTGCAATAAACCCACCCGCCTTACCTCCAGATGGTTGCTGTAATCATTTATTATATTGTAAAATATTTATTTTCTAGGCAATATTTACACTCTTTTGACCGTGGTATGAATTACTAAAATCTTAGATTAATAGACATTTGTTGTAAAACATGCATTAATGTTACACATTCTCAAGGTAAAAACAACACTAATTAATTTATTATTATTTCTTATACCAAGCAAGTACAGTTTTTACCACAGTGAGACCACATCCCAAGTGTAGGCATAAAATAACAATTTTTGAAAGCAACTCAAAAGGTGATTATAAGGTCACAGACAATGGTTACCACTAAAGTGCTACTACCTTTTTGATTTAAAGAAAATGTATACATACAGATGGGTAACTGAATGGTGTAACATGTGGAGGTGGTAAGTTAGGCATCTGAGGCATTGGAGGCTGAGGGGGATAGCCTATGAACCCTGGAGGCATTGGTGGTCCATTGATATCAATGAGCAACGCATCTCGACCTGAAAAAGTGTTGGTTTAGAATTTCCTCCATTTTAATATTTATAAATTAATTAATTAATTAAGCTTCACATTCATAGCCCTGCACTAAGATTTCCTGTGTTGTGGGTGCTATGGACTGACACAAGACAAGAACACACATACTCAGACTGGAAACTGAGATTTAAACTCATCATTCAAATCTCTGCTTAGCTCTTAATCAATCCTGGTGCAGCACATATGCTTCTTAACTCAGGATATAAAAATTCAATTTCCTTTTATTATAAATTGCAATTGTACACACAAACAAACAATTTATTTGGTCAGTGATCACTGTTTCATTGTGCCTATAATTTTACATGCAAACTGATATTATTATTTGAGCAATCCCGTTTTGAATTATTTTTGTGAGATTATTTTAACTATACAGTTTATAAAACTTATCAATTAAAACATGTAAGGCATGTTCTATAAGATCTTATAAACAATCGTGAAAAATTTGGGCAATCATGAGTTGAGTATAACCAGTGACTAAAAGGAAAATAATTATATGGTTATGACTATTTACATACCTTGTTCTTCCCGCATAACCTGTTCATCTGGTGTATATTCAACATTGTAATTCTTAGCAATCTCTATGAGGTATCTCTCCACAAGTATTTTTGGTGGACTTTGGACGGACATCTTGTGTTTCAACTTGTCACTGATTGTGTTCACACTCTCATTTCTACAGGCGTCTGCATAGATTTTTCCATACTTTGCTGTCAATAAGTCTGATATCACTTTTAATTCCTGTGAAATAATTTAATCTTTACATTATTATTGTATGTAGGTAGGTATTATTTAATATTTCAACACAACATTCAAGCATGGTTGGTAATTGAAAATAAGTGGTTTACACTGAAACAGGTTGCTGACTATAGTCCAGGCATCCAAAGCATAATTTAACTTTAACTTTAAACTACCTCTAATAGGACTGAGACATGTTCCCAAATTAATAGCTCATCATGAGTACCTGTACTTTCAATTTTGCCCCTTATTATTTTTGTAGCTCTGGGAATTGTCTGGCTTGCTCTTCCCTAAATTAGGCCTTGCAGGTGTCTACACAAGGAACTGTTTGTAATTATATTATGTAATAAGCTTTTATAATAATTAATCAAAAGCTAATCACTACTTATAGAATCCTCATTAAACCATACCTGAACATCAGTGTGCATTCTTGGGGCAACCCATATGAGGCTAGAGATGGCCTCAGCCAATCCCTCGTCCAACTCCTTCATCTGAGTCACCAGACCAAACCTCGCAAGCACCAAGTCACAGTACATTTCCACAATCTCCATTGCTTCGACCATGTAATCTTCCCTAAAATGACAAAGTATAGCATATTATTACCCACTTATTGTTTTAGACAAGCAGAACATGAAATTTTGCAATGAATTTTAACAACATCCTTTGTATTTTAGCAACATCCATTATGTCCAACATTAATGTGTTGTATGATAGTATGTTTTCAGGCAGATTAAACTACTATTGCAATTTATAATACAAAAAGAAAGAATTTGTAAATATCTATTCAACTGGATTATCCAAAAGATAGACTATCCAACTATAGTAGGTACTAATGCCTTATTTTTCTAATTTTAAAAATGAAGAAAAGAAAGAAAAATAATATGAAATAATTTTGACATTGAATCAAGAGATGACTCACTACTATAAATTCCTTCATCAATTACTTTTGTTTAATCTGAAGAAGTACCTACTCAAACTATAACATAATTATAACATCATTAATAATAATGAAAATCTGGGGCCTGCAGTATCTAAAGGCCTCGAACTTTAAAATTTGTTCTATGACATAAACATAATGACGTAGTACAGTAAACACTTTGTTTCGAAAGATAGGAATGTAAGCAACTAAGCGTAAAATATATACGCCCCTCTTACCTTATAATGTGTTCTACACGAATCTTGGCTCTTTCGCTTTTACCAGCGGCTATGTATTCAGCAATTTCCTTCCGAGCCTTCTGGGCCAGCTCAGTTTTCTTTTTCTCCAAAAGTTTGAGACGGTTTATCGACAGTCTTAAATTAGTCTTTAACTTTGTGTAATTAGGATTTGTGGAAAACATTTTTATTTGTGACACTGCTTATTGTTTAGCAAGTAAAATAATTATGAGTATTATGAATGAATCATCAATCATCCACAATAGTTCCACTTGCCCGTCACAAACAACGAATGTCAATTTCAAGTCAATATTGTCAAAGTGACGTTTGCTATATTATCGTCTCATTTCACGCATTAGAAATTAGGATAATGAATTTTGTACTCTACTCATAGATTAAATCAAAAAGGAAAGATACGGCACTAGCGTCTCATGAGTGCGCACCTAAAATTAGGTCCATGCAAACAATTTCACTTTAGTCGCAATTTGGCTAGCTATTGAACTACATGTGCGCTTAGAACACAATAATGGCGGATTTTCTGTTTAAAAAGGTAGGTAAAACAATGCCTTCACCGTGTGCTTTTAAAAGGTGCACAAACAGCTCAAACACGAAAAACAAATTCCACGGCATCTCTTTTCATTCGTAAGTACACTTAAACTTAATTTTTCTTCAAAATCACTGATGGTTTTAAATTTAATGTAGTTCGCCATTTTTATCAAGAAAGGATAGCAATACAATTAGATATATGTGTAAGCGACACTCTCCGGCTCGCTCCCGCTAATAATGATAAACTTACCGCTCTGTCTCGCTCGCCCGATTGACACTTCATTTATAGGCGTGTGTGTGTAAGTTACATTGAATATGTATGATTGTATGTAGTTGATTCGGACTAACTTTTTGATTGATACAAGTAAGCGTAGGTATGCCGTATCTTTCCTTTTTGATTTAATCTAAGACTCTACTACACGGTCTATGTTTATAAGACCGTCGATGTATTCTAAAAATAATTAAATGCAAGTTTGTTTATCAGGATGGATTCGTGGTCTGGAGACAGACGGACACTTCCGCCTACATTTCGATATTCCTGTTTATTTTATTGCATAAATAACAAAAAGCCCTAGGTTAGGTACCACTACTCAATACCACCACTTAGCTCTTTTTGAGATGGATCTTAAAAACCTAAATCAGTAGGTACATAGGTAGTGGTAACCTGAGGGAGGTTACCAAAACTTAGATCCAGAATTACTCTTCTGCTTTTTATTCTTTAAAAAAAAATGTGGTTTGAATCCCCTTGAATCATGAAGAAAGAAAATAAATCAACCAAAAATAAAAAAAAATATATAAAAATTAACACTTTATTTTTTCCACAATAATCATTATTTTAAGTACATAGAATTTACAAATTAATAGAAACATCCAGTAAATATTCACCACTACCTATATGCAATACTCATGGAAAAAGAACTTAACTTAAAAATATAATATACCTTTCATACAACCCGTCTATAAATAATATCATACATATTTAGGTACTTATATTCAGATCCATAAATGCTAAGATTCATCTTTTTGATTACCTATGGCACAATAATAAATGAAATAAATTTAGAATCAATATTAAGTAATGTATTTTACATTACTTAATATAAACAGTAATTACATTTTATAATAATTATCTTACAAGCAGATCTTCAAATTCAGATCAATCTATAATGTAAATTGTATTGCAACATGATTTTACTGTAGGTAGGTATATGGTGCTGAGAAAAGTGGATACAAGATCTCACTAAAAATGGAAACAAGTTATAAGAATTTAATGCAACTAGTATACCTACCTACTAGTGCAGACATGGATTAATTAGGAACAGCCTCAGCATGTGGATAATTTAACACAGAAATGAATTATTGGAACTCTCATTATATACTTTTAAAAATACAAACTGATTCTAATTTGTGACACCTAATCATGTAAGCTATTTATTACAAGTAAGTAGGTGCTTTACAATACATCAATATTTTCATATTTAACCTTTAAGGATATAAATTAAGGAAACATTCAACATAGATTAATAAGTAACAAGCATGTTAACTGGACAGTTGTGAAGATTTTATCAGTATAAATTCTGTAGACTACTAAAAGTTCTATGATATATTCATTGGACTTGCTTGTATTAATCATGGATACTTTAATGGATCAGCCACATATTTATCCACTTGTTTTAAACACATATATCTATAGTTTGTAGTAATTTCATAAATCACAATCAATTATACTTTACATAGAAGTCATAGACACTTTTAAATACAGAATTTTGGTAGATACTAATGTACCTTACATTGGTACCTTCAAATAATGGTAACCTTAAACCTTTCCATTAGACACTAACAATACAAATACATCAGCTTTTTATCACTTAAGTATACAAACTATATTTTAAAACATATTCACATAATAATACTATATAAATATTAAATAATGTTGTTTTAGATTAAATTCAATATGTCCAGAAATAATATATATCTGATAATCTAGTAATTACCTATATGTTATAGATTCAATCAATTTAATATCTATACACCTTTAGGTGATATTAAAATAATTTGTCAAGATTCAGTAGGATTTCTCTTTTCATTTCAAAAATAAATTAAATTCTCTATGGAAATAAATTAATATATTTTATTTCATTGTGCTATCTGAATTGACATCAATTTCATGTTTTATAATGTAAATAAATGTATTAACAACTATCTACTAACCATTAACTTTAGTCAAAGTAAATCTTTATAATTAAGCAACATAATAATATATATAGTGAAAAAGCTAAGCTCATATATTGTCGATGATGAACTATATAGATGATAATTATTGTCACAATTATCGTTTTCTAATGTTTCGAAATATAAACAATAAACATTTACTAAACATTATAAGTACCTACATAATAAAAGTATACACAGAGTAACACAAACTAAAAGTAGAAATTATTACAAAAATATGTTTTTTATTACAATACTGCTGAATAATACTTCCAAAACTGGGCGTTTAAATATCAATCTTAACAGATTGTAAATTCAGTCATTAATTAGATATATCAATACTGTTTTTTTTCTCTAGATTATTGAGCGATTTTTCATATTCATCATGTAAGACGACAGTAGTAGCGCTTATACCTGATGGGCTGTGTGAATGTGTTATATTTGTACGATTGCTATCTGCCAAATGTTCTAGTTCATGGCTTTCCAAATTTGGCACACCTGAGCATATGGAACTCACTCGGGACACAGACTTTCGTTCTTCTGTGGCTGGTTCTTTATCAGAATTAGGGCCAATTAAATATAGCAAGGAGCACAGGAACAAACTTGCATAGATCCAACTTATGGACATAATTAAAGCTAAAAATGTTCCTATTTGGGCATAGGGAAGAAGATTTGACCTTAACAGGAATATTCCAGCAAATCCAGTTGTGAGGGCTGCAGCAGCAGTTGGTCCTGATGATGCAGATAGGGCATATTTAACCCTTGTTGATTTTGAGCCACTTGCATATGTATAACTTAAAGCGTAATGAAGACTAAAATCTACAGCTAACCCTGCAGATGTCGATATAGCTACGCTTTCTAAGACATTTAATTTCCAATTACTTAACACTAGTATAGCAATTGTAACAGTTGACGAAAACATCATGGATATAAGTGCACAAACACTGACCACAAAGCTTAATGTAGCCGGTATGAGTACAAAGAAACCAAGGCCAGCTGATAATACTAAAGCTGTCACAGTTCCACTAGCCAATGTTCTTTGAAGATCATAGAACTGAAAATCGGACAAAAACCATCCACTTTTCATACCAGACGGTGCAGATTTTAACTCATGTTGTGTCCAATTTTCAAGGTGATTAAAGAAGTGATCCATGACTTTATATGACATTGAATATGGAACAACACTTTCAAATTCTACAACAAGAGCAGAGATAACTGGAGGATAAGAACTTCTTAGGAACTTTGGTCCAGCAACACCTGGCATGAAGAGTTCCCGAGGAGTCTGATACAGAGACTCAATTGCTTTCACAATACAAATTTCGAAGATATCCTTTTTATATGGAAAATGTGAAGTCTCACAGCAAGGTGATCTGTTTATTTTATCTATGCTATCTATGCAGCGCCTACTCATAAACATTTTAAAACTTTCAATGAAACAATTTGGGAGAAGTGGCCCTAACGTGTGTTGATAGAATGGTTGACTTTTAATTCTTGTACAAAATTCCAGCAACCATTTCTGGGAATCAGGGTCGGAAATTGAAAAGTCTTCATTAAAAACTAGGTGACCCGTCGATCCTGGATCCATATGATTTCCATTATCAATAGCTTCGATACCCCATATCCACCTCAAAGGCATTTTGCTTCCAATACCAATATCCTTACTAAATCTCTCAAATAAAAAGTGATCTCTATATTCAATGTCATACTGTTCAAATGGATGAGACGACTGAAACAATTGAAACTGCTTGGAGTCTGGCAACTGAAGTCCCGGGTAGTAGAAAACAACACTAATACTGACAATTCCTATAGCACCCAATATTACCACAAAGCCTATGTACAATCTTGTGACACTTGTAATTATAAATCTATGCAATACAACTTTGATATTCTCCCCGATCTCATTAAAAGCTTTACAAATTGGAACAAAAATTTTTGGCTTTCCCCTTACACAAAACTTAACATCTAAGATAAATACTGACGCAGGCAGCCAACTGATCATTAAGATAAAGTTGACCAAAACAGATGTACCTGCAAAAATGCTAAAACAGTTTATGGCGGGAATGTAACTCACATAAGAAGCAAAAAATGCAACAGCTGTTGTTAATGTGGTTATGAATATAGCCATAACAGAATGCTTCAATGTTTCTATGAGTATCTGAACTAGAATCGTCTCTCCTGCACTAGAAACATTTTTAATATCAGTCAAACTATTCTCCTGGCTAATAACATTATCACGTATTAGTTGTTTACTAATCGTTTTCCAAACTTTAACATACAGAAATGCATCATCGGCTCCTATACCTATAACAACAACTATAACAAGTAAATTCATAAAAGGAAAAAATTCTAAATTAAAGACGTAAATATACAAAAAATATGCAATACCAATGGAATATGCTATCGCTGTAAACAGTAAAAAACTGAGTATGAAAGACTTGGTATAAACCCACACACACATAAATACAAAAATTCCTCCTAGCCCTATTAGCCAGGTATCTTGTATGATCCATAAATCAAACAAAGCATTTTTAAGTCCAAAGTCTATGGCCGGAATAACAAGAGTATCATACGACAAATTGGTACTTTGTAATTTCTGATAGTAAGGTAATACTGTACTGCTGCAAGGCAATGGAAGAAATAACATTGTATCCTTAACAAATAATGTTGAAAACTCTGGTGGTGAAAATGCATTTGCATCAACCATATAAAATAACAGATTATATACAGCATCATACTGTGAGCAATACTTAGGCACGCTGCATCTATGTTCACAGGAAGCCATCAAAGTAAAATTATGAAAATAACCAGCACATAGCTTAAGAATATCTGTAACCTTCTTAACATCTACTCTAGTTAAATTTTCACATGAGTCTTTACCTGATATTAAAGCTATATAATTAGGTACACTCCATATAGGGCAACATACCTCTTCAGAATGGGTTGACCTTTCACACATGTTGTAGTAGTCATCACCTCCAATGTCTATAAGTATAGACTGCATTCTACACACTCTAGCCACATTTTCGAATGTCAACATTGACGTGCCATCTGAACTGGTTACGACCAGGTGAGCATAATCTACCATTGGCGTACCGCAGACACCCGATGCATAATTGTGTTGTAGTGCTTTATCTGGTACTCTCTGCATGCCCTTAATGGACACCCACTGCTTCCTAATGTGGTCTTTAAGATAAACAGAATTTTCATCTTCGTACGGCATGTTCCTGCCGAAACTCCAGTGCACGTGCTGCGTAGAGACATTTGAGTCCAGTTCCGGTGTTGTGTACGATGTTTTTGCGAAGTTAGCTTTGTTCTTAAGCTTCTTCTTCCTATGCACTTTTTGAGAACGTCCACGACCCGATCTCGATTTGTCTTGCGAGACTCTGTTATTGTGAGTTCGATTCATGCGGATTTGATCTTGAATTTCTTTTGGATTAACCGCGAGACGACGAGATGGTCGGGTTTCATCGATGAGATTCTCCCAGGCGATAAATCGTTGTGCTAATGTTGTGCCACGGGTTTCAAATCCCACCGTAGGGTCAGTAAATGATGGAAGATCGTGGCATAGCAGCGGAATTACAGTCAAAACGGTGGATATAATGCCTATGGCAAAAAGAAACAGATAGGGGTGTCGAACAACTAACCTGGCGTAAGCGGACAGCATTGTTGAATGCTGACTGCATAGTTGATTATCTACACCATTTTTCCAGTAACAAAATTATGGATTGTCTAATTAAAGCTGATTTACCTTAAGAAAATGTAAAAATTACATTATTTCGCCAAAATATGTTTGTTTTATAAATAATCTGAGAGTTGAGACATGTGACAAATGTCATATCATATTGACAGGCAGTGTCAGATAAATAGAATAAATAAATCATGGAGGATAGAGCTAAAATAAATAAAGAAATACAGATTCATAAGTAACGTTTTTAACTTTTTTGTTGATGTCCCCCCATTGAGAATATTTTCGTAAAACTTGCTCGTAATAAAAATTAATGTACAAAAATGTACGGATACAGTTATAGCTCAAGGTTTTTGTACTGCCATATGTTGATCCATCCCTGCTTTAAAATCTTATCAATCAATATCAAAAATTCCAAGATTATTGTCTCTGATATTCTGTACATCTTTTTTTAAATTTATAGTCTTTTCAAAATTTCTTCTGGCAACATTCGTCTTGTCTCTGACATCTTGTGATCACAAGACTTCTCCGTTTTGAGTTTTCTGTCAAGGCAGGAATTGGAGAAAAAAGGCCTTCCCTTTCGGGATCCAGAGGTTTAACGGCTCCAATTGACTAATAAAATATCTCAAGATGAGATACTTCTTGACCTACCTGTTTGTGCTGCTCGTAGCTATCACCATACCGATATTCTCGATGTACTACCTACTCAATGGAAAGGGTGAGCAGATAAGCTTCGGATGGTTCCTGGAGAACACGTCCCCCTACATGTGGGGGACGTTAGGAATCGCGTTCGCCGTGGCCTTCTCCGTCGTGGGTGCGGCCATGGGCATCCACACGACCGGCGTGAGCATAGTGGGAGGAGGTGTCAAAGCACCCAGAATCAAGACCAAGAACTTGATCTCCGTCATCTTCTGCGAGGCCGTGGCCATTTACGGATTGATCACTGCCATCGTACTTTCGGGTATGTTGGAGAAGTACACGGAGCCGTTGACCGATATTTACATCAAGCAGCAGAATTGGATGGCTGGCTACGTGATGTTCGGCGCTGGTCTCGCCGTGGGTCTCGTGAACCTGTTCTGCGGTATCGCCGTCGGCATTGTGGGTTCCGGTGCGGCGCTAGCGGACGCAGCCAATGCTGCTCTCTTCGTCAAGATTCTTATTGTGGAGATTTTCGGATCTGCCATTGGTCTCTTTGGCCTTATTGTTGGCATTTATATGACGTCGAAGGTCAAAATGGGCAACCAGTAACTTACGAAGAGAGTCTACTTGAAGTTGAGTGTAAGTACTATTGTTTACTATTTCTGAAAGTAATGTTGAATATTCCAAATAATTTCTTGTAATAACACAGTGTTAATTAATTAAGCCTATAATTATTTAATAATATTTCGAATTAGAATATCATGAAATGATAAAGAAAATATTTTAGTCATCCATGTTCAGAATTTCTGTACAATTTAGTTTGTTCTATCTTATTTTATAATTTTTAAGTTAAAATCTAATCTATCACAGTAACAAGAATGACCTTTCAAAATTGACTTGTTTTTTAAACATGTGACTTAGCTCTGTTTGTTTAATGACCAGAGCTGTACCTTATGATGTTGATTTTTATTTAATATTATTAAATAAAAAGATTATTTAATTAAATAATAACAATCTTTTTTATAATTATCATGGTATCATCATAATGGTCATCTAACTCACATAACTTTAGGTGGCCCATTTGCTCCCAATACACTCCCACATAACTCCCATCTACATTTATTAGAAAATCTTAAGTAAATTCCTTAATTCCTTAAATTCCTTTGTCACTTCAGTTTGAATGGCAGTTTATTTGGGCATCTATCAAATAGGGCAGTTGCACACTCTATCAGAAAAGTTTACCTTTGGTCCAGATGTAGCAGAAAAACTGTTTATTATGGTTAAAAACATTAATGTGGGGGTTGAAAAATATCTGTATGATTTTGTTTCTCGTAACTAAAGTAATATTAACATTAAATAACAATTGAACCGTAATCTTTTTATTTATTTATGTAAAAATCAATGTTTGGATCTTGCTGAGATTCTTTCAGTTAACTTCAGACTAACCATAATATTGACTTATTTTTTTCCTTGCATAATGTATCTATTCTATCTGGCTCAGTATGCATTGGTCTTACTTTAATTTTAAATGTATAATATTGTCCATAATTTGACCTACAGAGTTTCTTAGAAGTGTTAGTTTCATCCTACTTTTACAGACTTACAATGGATTTCCTTACAATAACTCTTTTGTTGTATTATGGAAAGCTGTACTACAACTATGGGGGACAATTTGCAAATTTTTCACTGCTGCTTGACCATTTGACCATGACCATGAAGATTTGACAGACATTGCATTCAAGCCCAGTTAAAGTTCAATTTAGAATATCTAAACTTGTGTCACTACATTACAAAGCTCTGGATGTGCTTTTTTGGAGGTTCTGTAAAACAGTCAAACTTTTTCTTTGTTATCAGTATGTTTTGTGTTTTTCACTATACTTTTATCTGAATCTAATCAATATTACATATCTTTCAGCAGACAAAGCACTGGATATTCTGCCAACCTGACCTGACCTTGACATGAACACATAAGAGCTGGTGCTTGAAGCAAAAATGTATTATTATATCAAGGAATAAAATAAAGCTTTTGAAGTTAATATTATAAGTGTTGGACTTGAGTATTTCTGAATCACACCTTGTTTTGTTGATGTGTTTACTGTAAATGTATTTAAGTTATATTATAATCTTATTGACCATAATTCTGTGAAACATCTGGTCTTAGCACAATTTGTAGAGATTATGAATCTGTATTTTTTTTGTATTTTACTTCTTGCAAGAGATTGCAAGCATGCATTGTGTTTTTTGAAACTTCAAAGGTTTTATTAAAAAGATTTTTAAATGTGAAAAATATGTAAGTTTTGATTGTTTCCTAAATTACAATGACAGTTTTACCTTGGTCATTATTGCATGTAATGTAAAAATCTCACTCAATTAACTGAGGCTTTTTCATGTCATTAGCTTTTTGTCATGGGGTTTTTTATATCAATTTCATCTTAATATAAAAATATTGTTGTATTTTGAAATTACTTATAAGGTGAGGTTTAATATTCACAGATAAGTATTCTAAAAAAGCATAATTCTCTATGTGCTTAGATTCTAGATGTTAAATGGAACAAGTCTGGATTGTATTGGAGTGTTTTAGACAACTTTTAACCGATAGACTTGTGTAATACACCATATCACAGTGTCCTGATGTTGAACTGACTAGACATGCATTGTAAGCCTAATAAATGAATATTTAAGTAGCATTCTCTTTTCCTAAAACACATTTTAGACTCCATTTATAGTAATGTCATGAGATTATAAGATATGTTTTGAAATGTACAATGTTGTGTCTAGTCATTTTGTATAAGGCATTAAACATTCCATGAAATCTTAATACCACTTTGTGCAAGCTTTGATTGGTTAATAGCAGTTGAATGTATATAGAACAGTTTAAAGTTATACAAATTTTCCAGTTAGTGACACAGGTTTATATGATATAGTCTTGATGTTTATAAAGTATTTATGAATTAAATATTTACACCAATGGTAGTAATATTAGAACTTAAAAACCAAGTATGTATGAAGGTTCTTCACCTAGTAACAACATACATTCTTTGAAGATGAAGTTGTATTTCTATGTCTCTAGTTGGAAAATACGAAAGATTTTACCGCGTAATGTACCGACCGATCTTTGTAACATGCCTACCCTGTTATTCCTTATATACCTACCTAGATTCGTGTTATAATCTTCCACTTGTAAATATTAGTTCGCTTCCTTGTTTTTTCAAAGGAACACACTAATTTATTTGTATGTGTAAATTCATATATTTAAAAATTATAATTAGGTATCAACAAATCCTAAACACTTTTGAACGTTTGGTCGATTTGAGCACTTTAATGTGTGCTCACACAACGGAACAAAATGAGAGTATATTGTCAGTCAAAGAGCCGTACTGAAGCGATTCTAAGTAAATATATTTGTGCAAATGTAGATATTATGTATGTTGATGAATAAATAGCTAAAAGTTGGTCGTTTTATTTATTTATTATGTCCTTCCTTTTTTATTAGGTACCTACTGAAAATAACTGATATGTAACAGATTATTTACCATCAAATATAACTTATGTATTATGTAACACATCTATGTGATTATTTAGATAGAGATGAAATAAATACTTTCTGTAATAACAAAATATCCATCATAAATCGCGACCAAACAGAGCGCAGCCTAACGTTAAACGACTATACTTAGTTCTGGTTTTTGGAGATAGAAGTTTAGTTGCCCGATAAACTGAAGTTTGCCTTATTCAAGAACTACTATTGATCCGACTGCATCAACAAACCTCAACAGATCTTAATCGTACTGTTGGCATTCACTTATATCCACGGGGCCAGCGTGTAGTGCGTCCATATTTTTCATACGTCCCTTTAAAACACGCAATGGTATTTTTACAGAATAACAGCATATTTTAAAGATAATAATGGGTGTTAAAGTATAATAAAACAAGGTATAATTTAGCAATATAATATTATATTTCAATATAAAACATTTTTGATGTTATATTTGTACCGCTATTAAACAATTCCTCATAGTTGATACCTAATATTGAGATATCACAAAATGGAATGTAAAAGGTCCTAATGAGTAAAAGTTGCCATTGCCAAATATAGCACAAAATGCTCTGTAATAAATAAAACAACACTTCAACTTATGCTCTAAGACAATTTTATTATTTTATCTAAGCGTTATAATGAGTTGGTTGTGAGGTATGTTCATTTGAATACTACAACTTGATACAAGAACAGGGTACTTAACTTTATTTATTGTAATCAAGTAATGTATGAATAACAATTTAATGGACAATTTAATATGATAAAGTTGTCAGTATCATGGTATTTTCTAAACCTTTCATTTGTAAAGAAAATTTCAATTTTCTGATTATCATTTTCTATACCTCCAATGGACGCAAAACTTATACAAGATTTTAATTTTTTCTTAATTTTATCAGACTACACAGCACTGCGAACTACAAACACAGTAAACAATATAATATGGCAAAGTGACACTAGGAAATATTTAAATAAAGCTTCTTAACATTTCCCTATACAATACATATTAACTAATTAATATCTACTGAGTGTAAAAGTCTATTTATTTACAAAATAGGTGGACTCTTCGTTAAAACTTTAAAAATGCACACAACACTCTTTCAAAGTATAACTGCACACAGATCGCATATACTCCCTCTTTAATCTAAACATTCTCTATTCAAGTTGACTCTTACACGATAGTTGCAGGAAAATCTAGATCTCGATAAACACTTGATTCCTAATGATTTGGTATCTTATACAAAAATAATTACGTTTTAAATCTCGTGTACCTATTATCTAAAATTTAAATAAGGTATCTACTCTAAATTTATTTTATTTACATGACTGACTTTGGATGTCAATAGATAAATTTGTTCTTAATTAGTATGCTACACTGTAATCTCTGCAATGTAAAGAGAGACGATGTAGCCTAGCTTGCACGAGACCCGGTTCCTTCAATTGCAATGAACTCATTTTGCAATAAAGAATATACTTAGTAATTTTTCTTAGTGGTACATTTTTGAAAAACTCTAGTGAGTTTAGACTGTAGACGCTCAATCAGCCTATTTTATTTTATGAGCATATCTAACAAATAGAAATCACTCTTTAAGAGTATTATCAATTTAGGTTCAGCAGGCATAATGTAGGGCTACGATTAGAAAACTAAATCTACAATACTTTAACTTATAGCAACACCACTATATCTTATTAAAGCATACCTAAAAAATTCAATCAAAATGAATAGCCATTATTACATTCGACACTATGGCAGTGGGCATTGTTAACGACAGTCTTTATTAAGTGAACAGCTAGAAGTTACATTATAATATTTTTGTTATGTAGCTTGATTATAATATTAAAAATAAATTAATTAACTAATTGAGATTCATTGGAAATCTTGTACTATGTGGTATTACACCCTCGTCTCAGCATCGTCTTCAGTAGTAGATTTCCTGTAAAAGAGGTGAATTTTTATTGAAGTTATAGTTGCCGTCACGAGTGGTGAGCAGAACTTTCATTGGTCGGTTTGACATTGACTGCGCTGCGGTGCACACGATTGGTTCGACAAACGTCAGTTCGTCAGTGTGCGTCGTCTATTGGTCCAGCACGTTTTTTCGACTGCTGTACATTGGCCGATAGTATACGTACAATATCCCTACCACTGATAATCTGTGCTCACGTCTCATGACGTGATTGGATTCAACCAAAAGATTTTCGGCTTAAATTGTATAAAAATCTGCAAAAATACCTTCAAATATTAAGATTGTCGATTTGAAATATTTTTCATGGGACTTTATAATTATGTTTAAAGCAGTTAAATTATTAAAACGTCCATGTTATTATTTGCAACATTTTGAAAACTTACTGTGTTAAAATGTATTCAGAGAAAGATTCTTGAAAGATGTATTAAGAGAAGAGAGATTCTTATTTTAAAAAATACATTTTACAGTTAGACCTCATTAAACTATGTCAAGGTTCGATGTATGCCTGGTTAGGCAATAATATATTATGCCGAAGGTAGTTAAACCACCACTTACTGTGCGTGCATAAACTGCAATAAGATTTCTTGTGAAATTTTTCCTGTGTTGCCATTTTGCCAATGTGGATAAAGTGTCATGAGACTCATGAGTGTGATGACAGAAAGTCACGTGACTCTAAACTTAAATAAGTATAGAAACAAATTATCGGATGCAACTTTTATCAATGTTTGTGGCGCGTACTAGGCGTATAGATTGACTTCAGATACTCGCATCAAATCAAAGGTAATCAACTCGATTTTATATAACCATTGTATCGATGAGATCAACGTAATTTATCCCCTTTTATAAATTTACAAAAAGCTAAAAGGGAAATGAAAATGAAGTGATTAAGAAATTAACTGTGTGCGCACAGGTAAAAGTTCGTTATCAACAACGAATAGTAAAATCTCAAAATTTTTAGTACCTATATATTGCATCTGACATTTTACTTCTAGTACATTATTGAATCATGCATAACGGTACACAATATTTACCTCCTCCCTAAGATGAGCGATGATAGCGCGCGCGGCCACACCACCGGTTAGCAAAGCAAAAGATGATTTACAATGAGTGTTTCTCATACAACCGCCACCATCTATTGACAATTCGACCACGATAAGTGATACTATGGACACAAACTCCACTGGATTCCAGTCGAGATTATTGCTTATCTTTTGAAAGTGATATACCTGTTACTGGTGTTAGTAGCGACTTTATCACTGATAATGTTAAAATTCATCAGTGTATAGAATACAGGCATATATACCTACATATTATATTTAAAGTTATGTAATAATACTTTCGTGACAATACATAATTATGTAATTCAATATTAAAAAAATCATTACTTTGCTGGGGTATATTAATTTATAAGAAAATAGAATGTCAAGCGTAATTTTGTATCAAAGTATCATTTCTTATTTTATATAAAATGATAGGTATTAACAGAAATAATTTGAAATGTAGGTATGTAAAATGACGCGTGTAAAATAATTTAAGTAAATAATAATGTTTATAAAAATAGAAACATGCAGTGAAAATAAATATGTGTTATAAAAATAATGTTTAACTTTAATTTAAGATCTTACTCGCTTGTCTCTCCCATGCTGGCGAGCGGCGCTCCCATTGGCTGCTGGCCCTCACCTGAGTAATAATGAAACATGAGAGTTTAATTTGCACATGAGGCATATCACGAGACACATTTGCACATAGATAGATCAAGAGCAAAGAACTTGTAAAAAATGAAAAACGCCAGATAAATATACCTATATAAATAGAACCATTACTTCTAAAACCCTAAGTAGTTTCTTATCATTTGATACTAAATACCACTATATTTGTTAAATAGTTATATTAATGAATTCAGACCGTTATGCGAGTACATAAATAGTTGGTTAATAGATGTCACATTATGATGAAGTTAATATTCTAAAATATTTAAGCCTTAGGTAAATATTAAAATACGAGTAGGTACTTGCTAGACCGTAAGGTGTCGTAAACCTACCAACTATAAAACATACGATAACATCAAACTTTTCCTTTCACACTTAAATCTTCTGTTCTTTACACATTTAGTGCAATATTTTACCATTAGATTCAGCTCTTACCTGCCAGACTCATATCTCTGAGCGCGTGCGGCGACTGCGTGGCGCGGGAACTAGCGTGGTCTTCTTCAGCTAGCGAGCGAAACAAAATATAAAAAGCTCAAAATCAAACCAAGCAAACAAATTCAAACAACTAGAAACACAAATAAAAACATAGAATGCGAGTGCACAGGGGTTTTCATTTTTAGGAATAAAAAAAAATTGCTTACGATTGATGAACACGAAAAAATTAAACACACTGTGTAAGAAAACAGTGTGACCAGAAAAATTGTTCATTAACCGACTTCTTATGAAAAGAAGAGAAAAATTGGTTGCTTCTACTCCTGGTCACGCTGTATTTCAGTACCTACCTACCTATTTGTATATGACAATTAATTTAAGCATTCCAATATTCTACGTGCGTAAAAAAATGGAAACTCGAATGTGTATAAGGAACTGGCCTATCTATTTCCTATTTTACATTAGTGACTATTTCACATTAATTCCTGTCCTGCAATACTTACAATTCGTAATAGAAAGCAACTCACCTGTATAAGGGAACAGGTATTTATCGTGCGGGTGATGTTTGTCCGATCCTTCCGACAGCCCATCATTGTAGTCCGCGCCGTAATGGCTCTCCATCTTTCTTTGATAGTCATTCTTCAGCATCGTCGCTATTCCCGAATCCCGGAAATCCCTCGGCGGATAGCCATCATGCTCTCGAGTACTAACACCGGAATCTCTAAAGTCCCTAGAGCCGTACACATTGGGTTCGGTGTTCAAGTACTTCGTTGGACTATACCCGTAGTCGGATGTTCTTGACGATAGGTAAGTCTTGGATCCGTAAGGGTTCGCGGGTAGCCGGTACATCGTCGGTGACATCGGGTAGTTGGGGTCGTAAGGCATTTGTTTGTCGGTGTCGGGGGGCAGCACGCCGTACATGAGCTCGTCTTCCATTACGCCGTATCTGTTAGTTTTGCAAAGGTTAAAATAATTGTTTGTTGGTTATACGATATTAGCAAGTAAACATCTCCCTTTCTAATAGATTTATTTCTTACACGGCTCTGTTATTAATACCTGTTATCTAGCGGCAATCGTGAAGCATCAACACTAGCGACGTACGCGCCATGTACGTTGTCCAAGAGCGGCGGCAGAGCGCGGCGGAACACGTCGGACGTGAGGTCGGGCGCGGGCAGCGGCACGGGGGACGCGCCCTCGCCCTCCCCGCCCTCCCCGCCCGTCTCCTGCGACCACCGACCCTGATCGTTTCTGCCACCGTCTGGATACAAATAGTGATTAGTTTGACCAACAATCGATGAGAGAATTGTTAAAATTATATTTATATATGTATAGGTTTAGAGTACCTACCTATTATTAAATGAATAGGTACGTCTGGATCAAATAGTGGTAGTGATAAAGAGGAAGCGACGAATTAAATGTGATATTTTCTTTGGGTTATGTTCGCAGGAGATATCTGAATCCTCCATAGACATTGGGCTCTAGCAACCGAGGGGATTTTACCGCGTTAGCACACCTCCGCCGCGATATCGAAGGTGATCGAAGTAGCGAAACCACTGAAGTTTTGCCACCGTTTGTCCGTTGTAATACGGGCGAAATATTCACGCATTTCTCGATTTCGCGCGCATTTCGCGATTTCGCGGCGGAGGTGTGCTACCAGCGTCAATGGGAAACTAAAAGCTCCACATACCCAAATATCACTCCCACAAATACAACTCCGAATCAATTGAATTTTCTTGAGATTATAATATAATTGGGTTTTTATTAAGTAGTTACCTTCTCGAATGTGCGACGGCCACCGCGGCGTGATACCTAGCGGAGCGCCCTCAGTAATGTTCGGGAGATAGCTGCCCCCGCTGCTGGTAGCGCGGTCTCCTAAATAAACATAAAGTCATGTACATAAGTCTAACTTGACTTGACACTTGACTCATAATGGTATCATGATGGTTTTATTCTGGCTACATAATTATCCCCCTTCGTGCTCCTAAATTCAGTCACAACTCGCAGATAAATTTATAACTCACTATTGGCGGACGGCGGATGGCTGGAGCGGCGCGTGCTGGTCTCGTCGTCGTCGGAGGAGTGGCTGGAGGCGAGGTCCAGCGAGCGCGCACTGCCGTCGCTGTCGCTGTCCGTGCCCTCCGTGCCCTCCTCGCCCTCCTCTCCCTCCGCCCGCTGTGCCCTCTCACGTTCCGCGGCCTGACGCTCTGCAGCTTTCCGGCGACGACGACTTTCATCTGTTCAACGTGTTACGATTTTAACATAGTAAAGAACATATTATATTTTTTTTATTGGCTGCAACCCTTTCATGGCCCACTGGACATGGGTCTCCCCAAAACAGCGGGAGGCATGGAGCATATTCCAGCACGCTCCCAATGCAGATTGGTGGAGAAACGGGTTAGTGGCCAACAGGCCAACTCATGTCGGATGTTTTCAAACAACCGTTTAACGACTGTTATCTTATTAATAACAACCGGGACCGACGTGCCCTCCCAAGCTCCATGCGTGCATTCAATACGCCACTAGCGATCATCCATCCAAGTACTGACCGCGCTCGACGTTGCTTTACTTTTCCGATCGCGATCTACTCAAGCAGCGTGGCTATTCGCAATTCGGCGGGGCTATGCTTAGGCTATTCAGGGGCACGCTTTTTTTTAATTAACCGACTTTTAAATATTGGGGATGGATGTGGTATTATTGGGGATGGATGAACATGATCATGTCAAAATTTATTTCGAAGTTTCCAAATATGCTAGTTGTAGTACCTAAACTTAAAAACAATTCCTCAGTAGGTATGAATAAAATAATTGAATTGCCACATCATCAAATAAATAGCTAAATTTTCAATACAAAAACACTTACCGTCCTTTCTAGTGTGAAGGGAAGAATCGAATCCTCTCAAATAGGCCGGCATGTCGCTTGCGCTTGTGTTATAATTGGACGTAGACGTGCTCGTGTGACGTAGCTGACCATCGCTGCGGCTACAATAAATTTCACAAATTAGCCATACACTAAAAACGGGTCAGCCTAATATTTTTGTAGTTGATTCATAAATGCACAAGTAACGTTAGTGCCTTTTGACATTTTTTTTTCATCCAACAAATTCTTTGGCTTTAACAGAAAAAAGTACATAAAATAATTTTAAACAAAAATGTGAACCGACTTCGAACTAAAAAGTAAGAAATAACTTTACAAACAGACTTCAATAATAAGGTATTTTTGGAGTCTGTGCCCAAGTTCATCCTCAGTTTAACCTCAAGTAACCTCATTTTTACACATACTCCAAACATATCTTATTAAGTATTGAAGTCTGTTTGTAAAGTTATTTCTTACTTTTTAGTTTGAAGTCAGTTCACATTTTTGTTTAAAATTATTTTATGATACAACAGAAAGAAAGTCTCTCTTTCTATTGTACATTATTGTACGGTGCAACCGTACACCGACCGTCAGCGCGTTTTTCGTATAGCACGCGTCGGTCACATTTTCAATTTAGTATGCATTTGGGATACGAACATATCGCGCGCGTACTCATGGCAACATCATTATCATACCTACAGTGTACAACAATAAATATTATAAACTTTAACAACATCTTTTCTTTGACTATCGTATGGTGTCGATACTAGCCCGTACAATTATAATAAATGAATAAAATATTACCTAAGTACATATTTACCTACATACTTCTTTTTTAGTAAAATATATAAAGTAGTAAGTTTTATAGTAAAACATATAATGATTTCTTCATGACTTTAAAACTCGTCTGCAAAAATGAGGTTACTTGAGGTTAAACTGAGGATGAACTTGGGCACAGACTCCAAAAATACCTTATTATTGAAGTCTGTTTGTAAAGTTATTTCTTACTTTTTAGTTCGAAGTCGGTTCACATTTTTGTTTAAAATTATTTTATTTAATGCTTTTTAGTTGTCATAGTTTCACTTCCACTCTATTATCTGACTCTGGTATCTTAGTTTTAATGCTTCATCATAGATTGCGGCAACTGGCTACTTAATGGTAACCTTACGGATTACCATTTTTAATGTTTAAATATATAATTTGTACAGTTTATTTAAATTAACTTGCTTTAAACACGATTTAATTATTCCTATTTTATAACGAGTTCCGCTACATCATTAGCATCGAAGGTGGTCAATGTTTATATAGTTCTGCAAAGGTAATGTGACCAACAATAATAATTTATCAACTTGGTTCCTTAACTCTTATCCGTTGAGGAGTTCCACTCTGTATCTTCGAAACTCTTCATCAGATCATCACCTACTTAATATCCCTTAAAGAGTTCCACTCTGTATCTCCAAAACTCTTCATCAGATCAACACCAACTTAATATGGGCCCAAATTGAAACTAACATCTTCCGAACTTAAAAGAAAAAAATTCAAATCTGGTAACAAATTACGGAATGCGGTGATAACAAATATAAAAGAAAAATAGGCAAGTATACTAAAATTCTGAGAAACCGGAGGCCGGAGGTATGGCCGTTCGGAAGTAGGTAACTACTGCATTAGATTCGTTTTCGTAGGTACTTGGGAAAGTCGTGGATACCCGTCGCTAGTATTTGTTACTATACATGGCAGAGCTATGCGAAACTTTTACAGTCTAAAAACGCCAGTGGCAACTGGCTTCTCAATGGTAACCTTACGGACACCATAATTACAAATTAAATGTAATTATAATTTGTATGGTTTATTTAAGTGAACTTTTAAACACGATTTAATTATTCCTATCTTATAACGAGTTCCACTCCATCATCAGATTCGAAGGTGGTCAATGTCTATATAGCTCTGCAAAGGTAATGTGACTAACAATAATATGTTTTTAACCCGGTTCCTTAACTCTTATCCGTTGAGGAGTTCTACTCTGTATCTCAGAAACTCTTCCTCAGATCATCACCAACTTAATATGGGACCAAATCCAAAGTAACAGCTCCCAAACCAAAAAAAAAAACAATTCAAATTGGTTACCAAATGACGGAATACGGCGGTCAGAAATATAAAATAAAAACGAGTTCCACTCCATCATCAGACTCGAAGGTGGTCTATGTCTACATAGTTTTGCAAAGGTAATGTGACCAATAATAATAATTTTTTAACCCGGTTCCTTAACTCTTATCCGTTGAAGAGTTCCACTCTGTATCTCCGAAACTCTTCATCAGATCAACACTAACTTAATATGGGACCAAATTCAAAGTAATATCTTTCCAACCAAAAAGAAAAAATTCAAATCGGTTAACAAATGACGGAATGCGGCGATAACAAATATAAAAAAAAAAAAAAAAAATAATAAAAAAAAAAAACATACAGACGAATTGAGAACCTCCTCCTTTTTTTGAAGTCGGTTAAAAAGTAGGTATGCTACAAGAAAAAATCCACTCATTTAGTTAGTACTTATTCTAGTTATTTCTGCTAAATTTTTCCACCGGTTTTAGTTGGATTTAATTTAAAATTATTTTTGAATTCCGTATTCCCTTAGGTATAACTTACTTATATTCCGTATAAGTAAGTTATAACTAAGGTAAGTTTATACCTGTATGGACTTGAACTGGTTTTCGTAGTGGATCTGGAAGTGGTGGATGAAGCCGATATGCCAATGTTGCGCAATTGTCGGCCCGGTTCTGTCCCGCTGTGATACGCCAATGAAGATCTATGTAAATTTAATACCAGCATTAAACATGAAATAAAGCAAAAATAAAACTAAACAGGCCATGACCAAGAAATCAAATTGCGACATTAAACCCCTGTATGTAAATCGAAAGATAACAAAAGAAAAATTAAATCATTAGGCGTGGACAGCATCTAAGTGTGATTGTGAAATTCGTAATGCCGAATCAAATGAACGCTTTTTGTGCGAGTAAGTATGTACCATGTCGGTTTATGGAGGGGGCTCATGCTTATCAGCAAGATTCAGAGGATTGCCAATGTTTACATCCCAACATAACATTTTATTATCTAGGAATAGTTGATTGATCTTCTCATGTTGAGAAAGCTTACCTGTTGACTTGAGATAAGTTTTGCGCGCTTGTGCTGATTATTACGGAGGTATCTGCAAGAGGCACCTTCTTTCCCATGCATCTAAGAATTGTTCTACAAAGAAAAAAAAAAGTACCTTAAAAGTAGTTCTTCATGTAAATACCTACAGTAGGTATAAGATAATACGCTTTATTGTAAAGAAAATGTCAAAAACGAAAAGTAATAGTATAGTTATGTGGGTATGCAATTGTGAGAGTAGCATCCCATGTTTGTGTTTCTGTGTTTGTGAATATACTGCTTGTGTCAAAACCATAGTTTGTATTAAGATCACCTATCAAAAACACATTTCTTCAGTTAAAATAAAAGGAAAAACTTTGTGTTAGTCGTGAACATTTAATGAGCTTTATAAGTAGGTTACATACCTACGTGTGTGCGTGTAACTTGTGTGTGTGTGCATATGCAACGAGGAGAGCACGGTGTGGTTGTGTGTGCGTGTGTTAATCTATCCCTATCTTTCTGCCTGTGCATGTGTGAAGTCAGTATATAGTCAGTTGTATATGTGTGTGTGCATATGCAACGAGGAGAGCACGGTGTGGTTGTGTGTGCGTGTGTTAATCTATCCCTATCTTTCTGCCTGTGCATGTGTGAAGTCAGTATATAGTCAGTTGTATATGTGTGTGTGCATATGCAACGAGGAGAGCACGGTGTGGTTGTGTGTGCGTGTGTTAATCTATCCCTATCTTTCTGCCTGTGCGTGTGTGTAGTCAGTATATAGTCACGTACCGCTTGAGGTTGTCGCGCACGCGGATGTTGAAGGCGATGTAGCCGAGCGCGGCGGCGGCGGCGTGCAGCAGGACGGCGGCACTGAGTAGCGACGAAAGCGCCGCTCGACGACTGCCCGCTTCGCTGCCTAGGATCAGTGCGCTCGCCCACGCCGTACACAGCAGCGGTAAGCACACTATGCTCACGCCCAGCAGCATTCTGGCAACAATTGATCATCTTGTTTGAGGAATGTTGATCACCTTCGCCCAGGGGAGTCACCTTTGCACCATTCTCATAATCCGTTTTAACCAGCAGTTTCATTATATCGTGTGTTCTAGATGGGGAGGTGGTATTGCCGGAGATACTTTATATGGGGTGACCATTTTAAAATTAAACTACTATTCACAAAAAAAGTTTTTTACGTGTTTAGCAAATTTAATTTATTATACTTCTTTTTAATTAAACGGCAGTTATTGAATGAAAGTGAGGAATAAAATTCAGAATTTACTTCTAAGGCTAATTTTAAACCTAGTAGTTTTATGCATTTTTTCATTTATTATTGAAGCTACAAAATAATGTCAAATATGTATTCCAAAATAATAAAAAATCAATATTATCAAGTGGTTTTCTTCAAATCAAACTCAAATATCTCGAAAACCATTGAATTTTGGATAGAGCTTCACATGGCTTCAATGATTGCTTTTGAGCTTATCTACACGCCCTTAGCGGGAATACGTCACATATAAAATCGGCCTGTATATCTATCTGTACTATTAATACACATAAGTGCACTTAACGCCAACAAGGAATATCCTCATAAGTGGCTGTGCTAAAACCTCAATGAGAACTTGTCATCTATTGGAGGTTGGCGATTACCTGAGGTTGCCGAAGCCGACGACGTGGTCGCGCACGGCGAAGGCGGCGCGCGCGGCGGCGGCCAGGCACGCCAGCGCGGCGGCGGCGTACGCGCCCGCCGGCACCACCACCCACCACACCACCGGCTCGTGGCAGCTCACCCAGCAACTGCGCACCACATGCCACATCATTCACCAACAGACTGTCATGGCTCGTGACCGTACAATACTGGTAGGAATATTGTATTGACAAGATCGCTCTTGGCGATAAGACCGCCGTTTGTGCATTGTCCTATTTCTTGTTTTTATTGATTCTATCTGATATTTTGTGTGTGTGTGTGTGTGTGTGTGTGTGTGTGTGTGTGTGTGTGTGTGTGTGTTTGATGTGTGTGTGCAATAAAGAGTTAAATAAAATAAACAAACATTATACGAGTACATTATACCAGCGAAAACATGTCGTGGACCCTTTCCCAAAGAAAAATCTAGGTATAACAGTCATGTCTGCAACTTTTTTACACTGCACTATTGGTCACCGGTCTCTCTCCACCGCTTTACATGAGCAAAAAAGTTACAGAAATTGCAACTTTTTTTATGTGCCACTGTCAGGCACGACTATCTCCCTACTTCAGGGAAAAGCCTGGAGCACATCACAACGCATCATTTAGTAACTGTCATGAGTCGTGAGCATTTCAATTTATTGAAACTGCTCAATGCACTCGTCACTAGGGTAAAACACTGTAAATATAGTTTCAAATGTAGTATCCCTTACAAGAGCGCATTCCCGTACTGATGCTGATGATGTGCGGCTGCCAACGCCAACGCAACCGCAGGCGCAGCGTACGCAGCGGCGAGATGTGCGGCTAAGGGTCCATGGTTCACATCCCGCAGCTCCCTCAGTAATCGCCTCAGTTGCCAAGCGTCGGCCGCCGCCCAGCCCAGCGCCGCCAGCCACCAGTAGTGTAACGACATCGCTATCACTTTGCACGCGAACTGTGTAAACAAATCATTTTTAATCTTATTAAAAAAAACGCAGGTAGGCTCAAACTTGGTGGGTGTAAGTGTTTTTTATTTTTAGTCTAGTTATTGGCAAAATGGTCAACAAGCCGAGACAACATTGCGGAAAACATAAAAAAAGTCGAATTTTGTCTGTGGTTGTGTTAATAAACTCTCTCGACTCTAAGTTATAAAAAATTATGAGCCTCGAGTAATAAAAACTAAAAGAAATGAGTCTGAGTTTTGAAAAATATAACTCAAAAACTAACCTCATTCTGCACCAGCGTCGTCCTCGACTTCAAAGCTATCACGTAGAGCAGCTCAGCAACGAACACGCAGAACACGAGGTGTTTGTGTATTGAGTTGGATACCGTGGACGCTCCGCCCCGCATGAGGCATAGCGCCGCCCAAGTCGTGAGCAGCAACGGCAGCGATATGCTGAACGCCGTGTACGACGTGACCGACTCTAGGAGCGAGGGCTCGGGGATAAACTGTGAACAAAACAAAGCGATTACTTTTTTAGAACAAAACAATTGGATGACGACAAGTAACGCAATGTTTACGAATAACTTTTTCACGACATTGGATCAGGAAAAAGCATAATTATAGATGTGATGTTAGGAAGCCATTACGGCATAGAGACAAGTGATCTCAAAAAAGTAGCTATTGCAGGTTGTCAGCAAGCAACCTCAAACAGGATTGATAGCATCTGTGAGTGGCTACTTGCTTGGTATTCGTCTTACCGATATCCGCCTAAAGACTTTTAAGTTCTACGTTAAATGGAAAATTAGGCGACTTGTAAGTACGGTAGGAACTTACTATAATGAGTAACAATTGTTGCGGCTAAAAGATTTGACCTAGTACAGACGAATAACTCACCTCAATGTCCACTTCATCCACTAGAACAGCAAATGTGGACAGGTGATTGCATGTACAGTTGATCAACAGAGGGTCGTCAGAGTATGGCGACCAATCGTAATCTATTTCTGTATGACATCCTACACGGGACCATTCTCCGACTCTGTAAACAACATAAATGTTTCCTTACTTTAGTAGACAAAAACAACAGTAAAACACGTTTTTTTTTTATTTTTTTAAAGAACAACAGTAACAACATTATTTACATTTAGTAAATAATTGAAACATATATGGAAATTCTTCAAACAGTCTTACCCATTTATGGTGGACCAATGAACACACTGCGGATTGGTTCTAGATCCGAATGTTTCTCTGTCAATATCGAGCCACATTTGCAGCCTTATCGGTTTCTTCAATCGGATCCCACTCAAACTCTTATACACCAGCTTCTTTTTGCCCGTTTCTTTGGTCGAATTTGCATTATCCGTGCTTTTAGCGTCACTCGGTTCCATGACTAAGGCCATAACCTTTGGCCCATCTGCACTTTCCAGTTTCTCGGCTACGTACGATGATTCATTCTCTTGGTAATTCTCCGGGGCGTAGGATGCCTTGTCCTGTTTCTTGTATGCCGGTTGTATGACGACAGGACCATGGTTTTCGTGGTTGGATGAATCTTCTTTAGGGTGTGGCCTATTGTTTTTAGTGTTCATCGTAGGGTTAATGTGATTGTTCGTTTGCTGTTGATGATGGTGTCCTTTGTTCGCGTATGTTATTCCTGCGAAATATTACCATAGGAGTATACATAAATTGTAAACTTTGCAAGATGTATGGATGTTTTTGTCTCCTTTATTTTTAAAATGTTTGTAAGTTATGATAATTGACCTTTTATACTAAAAATATGCAATGTGCGGCAAGTATAAATATAAAATCTAAATATAAATTATCCACATTCTTAAAAAAGTATAAAACAGCATTGTTAGAACTGGTGACAAACGTGTTGGCTATACTTTGAAAACTGATTTCCTTGATACAGACAAATCACATAGTAAAATCATTTATGTTGAGCCCACCTTCAAATTCCTCCGCATTGTTCTCCAAGGAGTTTTCCTCTTTGGCTTCTCTCACCCACACATACTCAGGAACAAATAGCGCTAGCTGCAGTATAGGGGACCCAACGGTGATGTTGACCCCCCAACGTTGGCTGACCGACTCGTCGAAGTGAAGGGGCATTAGTTGCGAAGCATTTCTTGAGTATTGCAGGTAGGAGAACACTGCTCGGGATTCGTAGTTGTTTTCTAGACTCTCTGTGGATAGAAATAAGGGTCATATTTCTTTGTACTATTTGATAAGGTAAGACTGATGTTATTTATTAACAATTTGATATCTAGTATTATTAGTAGAGCTATTTTGTTACTTTTACGTTTAATATGATGTATGATTTGTATGATTTTAAAATACATTTTCCCTTTCATACCTTGAACATTATTATTGTTAATCCCCAGAAGATCCAAAGGCAGCAGCACTCTTGAGAATTTATCGAACTTATTTTTGTTTTTGACGTAATTATTGTACTTCGGGAAAGACACCGTTGGGCTCGAAGGCTTCTTATTTTTATTCTTCCCGATGGTGTAGTAGCCAAGCGTCTGTATCGGCGAGTGTATGAATGCTGAGGTGTCGGGCAGGACGACGCGCTCGGTGGTGTACGCCTCGCCGCCATAATGGTTTAGCTGGCTGGGCTCAAAACCGTATATCGATTCTGCTGTTACTATGTCAACGCCGATGACTGTGAAAGAATATGTGTGTTAGATAGGTAGCTTTTCAGAGTAATAGAAATCCATGAACTTCTAGCAATATTTTGTCGCATACGATTACAAGGTTCATAACCAAAGATACCAACGGAAATACTCGAAATCAATCTATCTTCTGGTCTAGACGTGTTAAAATAGTAAACACCGAGAATACAATGCTAACAAATTGTAAAATGCATATTCGTGCATCTCTAATACGGAGACATCGCTAACATAAATAAATATTTAATTAAGCTCTCAAGCAACTATGCTCAAACAATTGAGCGTACATTGTACGAGTACAAAGCTTGACTTCAGTACTCTCTGTTTGTGACCAAAGAGTAGGTTAACACTTTGACTGTCCAGTAAGTAGACACAATAAAAGTAAAACATTGGTTGTGAATCACATGTGACACACGGGCTAACCAAGTGGTTGAACTATGTCTGCTTCACCATCACACTTCTCAGACCAAAACACACAAAAATTACTAACATAACGCTATTGACATCTAAAGAAATACAATATTACACAAACTAACAAAACGCAGTCCATACCCAGATCGCTGGTGACAATCTCGAAGGGGCTGGTGTAGGTGTCGTGCTGGCTCTCCGCGAGCGCGGCGAGGTAGGCGTCGAGCTGCTGCAGCAGCGCCTCCGCGCCGCGCGCCGACACCTGGCGGACGCGCCGCCACTCCCTCTCGTACCGCACGTTCAGTATCGTGTTGGCGGATCTTATTATGTTCTGGAATGGAAATTAAGTTATACGCAAGGCCGGATTTAGAAGTCTGGAAGCCTCGGGGCAACAAAGGAGTGGAGGCCCCTTGGTCCCAAATTATTTTCCAAATAAAATCAACAATTTTTTTCAGTCGAGTTTTCGAATAAATAATAATAATAAATTAAAAGTGCTTATCAGGGCCATTTGATATTTTGATATTTTACTGATTGCCTAATTGATGAGAACAAAATATTTATTCTAATTTCTGTTAATATTTAATGTAATCATGGTTGTACAAAGTACTGTAGGTAAAGGTAAAACACAAAAAAAAAAATATGAAAGGAAAAGTTGTATACTAGTGTACTAGTCTTAATTTAAATTTTTTTCCCAAGTCTATTGTGGGGGCCCTTCTTTTGTGGAGGCCCCGGGGCTGTAGCCCTGGTTGCCCTCCCCTAAATCCGGCCCTGGTTATACGGGTGATTTCCTGCCACGAGAGGTACTTTCTGCGATCCTTATAGGTCATTGTGTTCGACTGGGCACATGTGGATATAGACATGAATAGCCATGGAATGGAATGGATGAAACGGATGCAATATGGATGCGATTCCATAAAACTTCAGATGAGATTTCTATAGTATTTGATATTGGAGGTGCTCTTCAGTGTTATTGGGTTGCTGTTACGGTTACAGCAAGCAGGCAGAAGCAGTTAACTGTAACCGGCATGTCTGTTTGATACTAGCTTAGGGAATCGGGAGCCTTGTAATATCTTTAACGTTACTATGGTCTACTCAGGAAAGTCAAAGCAATTCCTGATGCACATGAGATTTTATTTGCTTGAACTCGGAGGTACTGCATCGGTTCAGACTTCAGACAGCAGAAGTTAGACTCGTGGCTCCAATATTGGCACAATCCTGGGTGAGGGCGTGTATTATATTAATCTACTTACCCGAACATAATCCTTGTCCTGGCTATGCGTCAGATTGAGTCCAGCCTGCTTCAGTTCGTACCGGACGAGCTCCAGAAGCAGCCGTTCGGCCACCATCACGTCTGATCCATACAACCTGTTAGTATTCGCGCAGGCTCGCGCTAACTCCTCGCTCAGACGAACGCCAACAAACGTGTTTAGTGCCAATTCTCCTGTCTCTATCTTGTTCAGCTGGAAGCGAAATGTGCATTTTTTCATACTGTTCTAAAAGGATTTCATGGGCTTAATTATTTAAAAAAAAATTTAAACTTTCTTATAAACTTTTCAGAAGTTTTTGAAATAATTTTGTAGCTGCGTAAATTTGCTACAAAATGTTCTTTGACTGTACTGCGTTAATCGACACTAAATTAAACAACGTAGACTGAGTTTCCTAAACATTTTTATTGCAAAATTACGCAGAAAATGATTTATACATTTGCAACTTGACTGTCTTAGAAGGGACTTTTAAAATACCTGTTTTTTCAGTTGATAGAAGGTGGATGTGGTACAATTGAACATGTCTGGTTCCTGCCATGGAACCACTTTAGTTTCGTCACACATACGACTCGCTTTGCCAGTCGAACCTGTGGTAATCAGATATAGTTTCAGGTGCAGAAAAAAAATCCAAAGATGCAGAATATTTAGTCTTTGATTGTGATAAGGTTTTACCTGCAGGACAGTCTGTTATTGCCACAATTCCGAATTTCGTTCGCGGCCACCATAATCCGTTGGAGAACGACCGAGGACACCCGTCATAAACAACTGTAAAAGAACGTTACATTTAGTAATAAATAATAAAATGTAAGTAATATGCATGGGTACCATAATAAATTGTTTACTTAAATTTGGTGAAGAAACAACTTTGTTATCATTCCTGATGTTATCGACGAAAATTATATCTCTATCAATGAATAAAGTTTTTTCTTTTTGATAAGAATTCATTCATGACGGCACGCGGCCACGTCGATTGTCGCCTTTCCCAGGTCACTAGCTGGACGGCTCCCATCCTTCCCTACCAGCCTCCTACAGGCCCCTTTGAGGCGCTTCTTTACGACAGGCAGGACTATACTATAGCTCGTATTTTAGCTACAGCGATAACGATAACCTATAACCTGGTCAGATTTGCAAGGACGTACCTTTGCAGCCAGCATTGGGGGTGACTTCGGCGTAGGCATTGGCGCACTGGTCGCAGGCGCGGCCCACCACGCCCGCGCGGCACGCGCACTGCCCCGCGCCCGCCGCGCACGAGCCGTTCAACGACCCCGCCGCGTAGCACGCGCACGGCACGCACGCGTCCGACCCGGCTACCTGGTAGTGGTTTTCCTAAAAATAAACATTTTAATAATGTAACAGGTTCAACAAATGGGTACAAATGTGAACGTACAAACCGATTTGCTCTGCGACAAGGTAAGGCAGCAAGCGAGCTCGAACTCTCATCTCATACCTATCTCATTTACTTATTGCAATAAAGTATCTTGGCGGGAGCACTACCGTGCCTCGAGATCCTCAGAATCTACTTTGATATTACTCCTACTCCTCCTACTATCCTGTTCGGTCCCCGAAAAAGGAGTTATACTGGACTAGGATTTATTGTAGAAATCTAATTTCTGTAGTAATAACTTTGTAACCATAACTTCACAGTACAGTTCGGAAGCATACCGGTAGAATGGAAATGATCGTATCTTTCTGAAAAGAGAAACGCAAGAGCAAGGCCCGTAAGATGTCGCCCTCACGTAACTAAATAGAAACGCAATAGCAAAACTATATAGCTTACTTTGCAATGACACTCCCCAGTGCGAGGATGGCAATGCGGATGTTTCCCTGACGAAGGGGACCCACAATCGCAAGGTCCGCAAGCGCGGGCTCCCCACCAGCCTCGAGGACACGTTGTAGTTGTGGCTAACACACATCCCGCAGCTAGAAAAAAAGGAATATAAAGTCAAGGAAACTTTGTGCGTTGATAGTTCATCGATAACAAATTTGCTTTGATTTATTCATCGGTAACTAGTGTTAGAGTCTAAATAACGAACCATTTTTTTAAACCTGCTAGTTGTTTTAAATTTCAAAATTCTGCTTGAATTTTCGAGAATTTAAGGAAATTGGTGGTTTGGTTGCTGAATGTAATAGGTTTCACACTGCGGACCCGTCCGAGCGCTCGCATTCACATTTCGTATTGTCTGTCGCGTTGTCGAGACTACACATTTACAATTATTGAGAAAACGCACGGAAAGCTTTAAAAACCCAAAACTCACCAGTCATAGTATACCCGTCGTCGCATTGGCATCTGTACCCCTTGTCGGAGTCTTCGGGCACACACGAGGCGTGGTCCCCGCACGGGCTGAGGTCGCACGCCGCTATGCACTGCGGGCCCACCCGACCGCGCTCGCATTCACATTCCGTGTTGTCCCACGAGGCCACGCATTTACTCTGGATTGGAAACATAAAAAGCTTAGAGATTTCGTACTTTCCTACTCTCAAAGTAGGAATTATTAGTGTAATTCATATTTAAAATTGAATTAACCGGACAACTTCCGCTACTCGTCAAGTGATGCCGTTACGAATATCTTGCTATACAAGTTTTTACATCGCCGGCATATACATACATAAAACTCCGAGTTTTAATCGAAGCTTAGTCGCTCCAGTCAGTTATGCCTGTAGAGCAGCCTTGGCAAAGGGAGACCTCGCCTGACGGGAATCACTCTTTAAAACTCACCAGATGTAGCACTTTAGACCGGCTATAGAACGAGACAGTTATTGTGAAGTATGATTTCCATTGAGACTAAATAAAACCGATTTACTAACTAAACACACTGTAGAAATTTCTTCTCGTGGATATGGCTACCGTACGCAACTGTGACGATTTTACATTAGGTGAAAGAAAAAACGTAAGGTCGTAGAGAAAAATAAAGATTGTATGAAAATAGAAAAAAATATCTGACGTTACAAAATCTAATAACAGACGATTTCTGTACTTACATATGGCGGGCAGATGGACAACATACAGTCAGCCCTTGACTGACATCCGTCCCTGACATTTTCTCGCACAGTTGGACGGTTGAGTAGCGATTGCGATGTTCCAACGCGAACGTCCTAAAGGCAATAATTGTTTTAGATGTTATGCCACAACTTTCACTTTAAAAAAAGCTCTCGATATTTTAATACATTTTCTGTCTGTTTATTAATAAATACGTTATCTTTCAGTCTGACTCTCGTTATGTAAAAATGTGAAATTCTAGACAGTAAAATGTGGTTGAATATCAGTTTGCTAGCATAAGCATTGACTACACATTGTTTTATTTTAAGTTATGCTAGAAATGATTTAGGCTTAACTTGTTATTAATTTGTTCAGAATTTAAAATTAATTGAGCTCACCTGAATACATCCTTCGAAGTAGCCAATATCCGTAGAGAACATTCCGGTCGCGCTATCTGGGCCTCCAATCAAGATCTTCCCGATGTACTGTCCTTGGATCTTATTGGCCAATACCGGTAATAGTGCGGTTCGAAGTCCGTAGTCAATGCTGACAGAGATATCAGTACCGAGCCACTTGATCTCTACTCGGTGCCATTCGCCATCAGCTAGGGTTGTAGACGGTAAGAACATTGTTTCGCCATTGTAAGAGTAGTGCAGTAGACCGTCTTTGAGCTGAAAGGTTGAGAAGAATCATACTTGTATGTTAATAGTATCCTATAGGTTCCTGAATAACGTAAAATAATTAAACCCCCATGTACCCACAAGTAACGAAGTTTGTATTAAAGTAAAATCACGAAGTATCAGGAATTTTTGATTGTAACTTTTTATGTCCTATGAAAAAGTGACATTTACAATAATAGCCATGATGACCACAAGACGCGAACGTTTTATCTGGGTATCTATTAAAAACCTTAAATCACTTTTATTGGTGTTATGTATGTAGTCTAATGTAGTATAGTGTCATGTATCTTGTATGTGAGCGTGTGGTTATTGCCCACATCATTTGAAAATACAATAGAACGGTGTTTGACCAATATAGGTGATAGAATATAAAACTCCGAGAAAGAAAATTGAGAAAATTGCAATGTTTTTATTTGACAGCCAAAACTAGACATATCAAAAACAGTGTTCTTATTTCAACCTAAAAATATCTACCATTCTAAAAAAATATAATAAAACCTATTGCGTCGCCTACAATATCTGCCTCCTTAGTGCTGATTAGCAGCACTACAGTCCCGTGGAGACAGTAGAGCGACGCGCGTCACTGGTCTGCGCAACACTCCCGTGCGGGTGCGCACGTCTACAACACGGACGCGGCCGTCCCTGGCTGCGTGGGTCGCACTCACTACTCCGTGACTCCAATTATTTCTCTCAATGTTAGGATCGACTAAGATGACGTAATCACCGACCTTCAGGGGCTCAGCTTCCTGGGACCATTTTTGACGCGGCAGTAAGGTCGGCAAGTACTCCTTGAGCCAGCGGGCCCAGAACATGTCCGCAAGCCTCTGCGCGACTCGCCATTTTTTCCGCAGGCATAGATCACCTTCGTCATACTTACCGAACTGGGCACTCGTTGAAGACGAACCGATCAAAAAATGGTTGGGCGTAAGCGCCTCAGGATAGGTCGGGTCATCGGAGACGTGTGTGATGGGGCGGCTGTTGACCAGCGCCTCCACCTCGGCTAATAGGGTAGCCAACGTGTCCGGATGAGGTGCACGTTCCTTCAAAACAACTTTCAGGGAAGACTTAACCGTGCGAATCATCCTCTCCCAACTGCCTCCCATCTCGGGAGCGCCCGGAGGGATGAAGCGCCACTCCACACCACGAATGGCCCCGGCCTCGCGGACCGCCTCCACGTTTACCTGGGCTATGCTCCGTTTCAGCTCCGCATCGGCGCCTCGAAGGTTCGTACCGTTGTCCGATATAATTACCTGAGGCATTCCACGACGAGCTGCCATACGTCGGAGGGCCATAATCGTGGAGTCGGTCGTGAGATCCTCGGTGACCTCGATATGTATGGCGCGGACGGTGAGACACGTAAATAACATTCCGTATCGTTTGTGACGTTTTCGACCTATAGTGACCTCGAGTGGGCCAAAAAAATCCACTCCAGAGAAGCTAAAGGGACGCCTATTGTGCTGGAGACGAGCAGCGGGCAGGTCGGCCATGCGCTGTGGATGCGGCGCGGCGCGCCTGTAGCGGCACAGCAAGCAGCGCGACGCGACGGTGCGCACAGTCGGTCTGAGTCGCAGAACCCAGTAATGCTGCCGCAAATTATTGACGACTAGTTCGTTTGCGCCATGCATCGCTTGCCTGTGATGGTATTCAACTAATAAACGAGTTATTCTGTGCTTACCATCCAAAATAGCGGGCCGTCTCACGTGACATTCCACACCTGCTACCTTATCTATTCGTCCGCCGACTCGCAAGATCCCGGACTCGTCTATGTATGGCGACAACTGAATAAGACGGCTACTAGACGGTAGCGGCTTATTTTGTTTCAAATAAGACAATTCGGTGCCAAAACAATCGTTCTGGCATTTCTGTAACAGGAGATCCTCTACCTCCTTCATTAGAAGAATGTCCAGGCGGCACTCTCTCCGCTGACATCTTCTAATGAATAACAAAACCCTAGCCGTGGCACGCACGAGTGTGATCCAACTCGAGATATTATCTTCGCTGGGCAAAGATAACTCCGAGCCTTGATGGATTACAACATGGACGGATCGCTCCTCACATAGTGCATTCTCTAGTGGTTTGGTACGCTTGAGGTCCTTGGGCCATTGTTCCTCGGCACGACGTAAAAATGAAGGTCCTTGAAACCAGTCACTAGAGTACACCAGTGGAGGAGCGTCCTCCCGTGTGGCTACGTCCGCCACGTTAAGGCCAGTGGGCACGTGACGCCACTCGCATGCCTTGGATAGCTCGTCGATCTCACCTAAGCGATGAGCTACGTAAGGCTTATAATTACGCGGATCGCTATGAATCCATTGTAGAACAGTACTTGAATCTGTCCAAAAATATCTTTTGGTAG
Source organism: Erynnis tages (assembly GCA_905147235.1). Taxonomy (NCBI): domain Eukaryota; kingdom Metazoa; phylum Arthropoda; class Insecta; order Lepidoptera; family Hesperiidae; genus Erynnis; species Erynnis tages. The sequence goes on from LR990076.1 coordinate 3,406,296, forward strand.
GCTGAACGTCTCGGTGCTCGCGCTGAACGGCAGCCGCGAGCCGCGCGCCCAGCAGCGCGCCTTGCAGCTCCAGCCTCGGGACGGATATCGGTCGTAAAGGACTCACGCGGCTTTTACTAGTGACGAAACAAATAAGTACACGCCCGTCGGAACGTGTGAATCGCCAGTAAATCACGGCCGCATACGCTTTGCTAGAAGCGTCACAAAAAATATGCATCTGTGTATCGACAATATTATTATTACCTCTATTACTAACGGTTGGCTGCGAGAAACATTGCTCGACAGAGTAACACTCGACCCACTCCTGAGCATTCAAATAAAAACGAGGGATGCGAAGAGAACTTAAACCTTGCAAATCGCCGAGCCAAGTCACAAACAGAGTGTGTTCCTCGGGATGGATGCGGCAATTCCACTCGACGCCACTACGATGAACATTTTGAAAAATAATTTTACCTTTTATTATGAACGGAGAAAGAAACCCGTGTAAATCGTAGACAGACATTATAATGCTCAACATTTGTGCTTTCGTCGGAGGCTCCGAACCGTTCAAAACACTGGGTGAAACTTTATTAAGCGCCATCTTAAAGCCGAAAGAATCATCGTTAGGATGCCACATCAATCCCAGAGTGCGCTCAGCTGTGTTCGTAGATCCATGCTTAAACTCCACCGCAGTAGGCGCGAGCGCATCGGACGGAATGGACTGCAACACATGCCTACTGTTACTCGACCATCGCGTTATCTCAAAACCTCCAGATTTGTGAATGGCTGTAATATCACTTACCAATTGGATAGCCTGTGCTTCGTCGTCACAGGAATGTATACAATCATCCATGTAGTGATTGTTGATTATCACATCGACCGCCTCGGGATGCAAGTCTTGATACTTTTGGGCATTTTTATTTTTAATGTACTGTGCTATAAAGGGTGAGCACGTAGCTCCAAATAACAAATTTTGCATAACACATTTTTTAATGGGACTATCTACACTATCCTGCCATAAAAAGCGAAAAACGTGTTGGTCTTCGTCACGAATTTTTATTTGATTGAAAAATTCTTTAATATCGCCCGTAATAACGATTTTGTGTTCCCGAAAACGTAACATTATCCCTAGTAACGAATTATATAAGTCGGGACCAGTCAAAAGTAAATCGTTCAAACAAATACCTTTTACCTTACCTGCACAGGCTGCACAATCGAAAACCAACCTTAGCTTTTCAGGTTTATTGGGGTTCTGCACACCGAAGTGCGCAAGATACCAAGTGTGACCAGCCGGGGGTTCCGTGTCGTCCAGCTCCCGGGCGTAACCGCTTTCGAAGAGCTTCCGTATCTCGTTGCTATACCTTTCAGCGTACCTAGGGTCCGCTTGCATCTTCCTCTTGATACCTACCAGCCTGGAGCGAGCGTACTCGTAGGTATCGGGCAAGCATAACTCATCCTTGACGAAGGGCAAACCGACTTCCCATCGATTACCTACCTGACGCGCTGTTTCATCTAGTATACGTACCGCTCTTAAATGCGCCGTATTCTCGCGTCGCAGGGTCGATATTCCAATGGAATCTAGTTCAAAGGATTTTTTAACTAAATCGTTAAGTTCATTGATAACAGATACCTGTTCGTGCTCCTCGGAGTGCGCGAGATGAAATGTGTGTGCATCCACGGAAGAGTGAGTGAGACCAAAGCAGCCATGAATGGACCATCCTAATCGGCATCTCGTAGCGTAAGGTTCCCGCTTATCACCATGCAATATTTGCAACGGAGCTATTAGGTAATAATTATCTTCACCTATGAGTAGGCGAGGCACTATACATTCTTTACACACAATATCTTTTATCGGTAACAGATGTTTACATTGCAAATCATTAATAGGATACAAATTTTGTTTAGGTAAATTCAACTTATCGACCTGTCGCAAAATAACATCAAAATATTTACTTTCATGAAAACCACTAATCTTAGTACATATCTTAGGAGCATCAGATTGATAAATTTCTATACCGAAGGCATCAATAAATTTAATAGGGCTACATTGCGATGACGGAAGACCTAGCTCGTGAACTAAATTTTTATCAATCATGGAAATTGAAGCGCCATCATCTAATAATGCATAAGTACATACAACACCCTTAGGTCCAGTAAGGTTCACTCTAACTACTTTAAGTAATACTGGACTGGTGTTTGCGGGGACGGGGGCGCGAGACGAGTGCGCGTGGCCGCGCTGCAGCGCCGCGCTCGACGTGAGGGAGTGCGCCACGGTCTCGCGGCGCGCTGATGAGTCACCAGGCTGGCCCTCCACCGCCGGCGTCCGCTCCTCCTCGCTCTCCTCGGTCACGTGAGTGACGATCGGCTTGATGTAGTGCAATAGACGATGATGAGCGAGCCCACAATGTTCGACATCGCACACAGGTGCCGGGCAAGTATTCCGCTCATGTCGAAGTTGTAAACAACAGTAACATAGGTTCTTCGACTTCACGTATCTCCATCTATCTCTTTTCATCGCCCGTTTAAAAAGACGGCAATCTGGTAAAATATGGGCTGATTTCTTACAGAAATTACAGAGTTTAAGGGAAGGTTCTGTAGTTGTAGCAAAAACGGGACGGTTGTAGTTACCGGGGCGAGGTTTATCATCAAACTTCCTGTTGCTTTGCATTACTTCCGGTTTCTTATATTCTCGCACGCTTGTGACACCAACCACGGAAATCATTTCAGCCTCTCTCTTAAGAAATGCAGCTAGCAATTGTAATTTTGGTATTCCTGATGACAATTTCGTATACGCATATTCCGTCCACTTGCTCAGTAATATACTGGGTAATTTACAGGTCACAGCGGCTGATAACTCTGGACTTCTAAGATAATCAGGTTTATTTATTGCATTCAGAGTTGCCACACAATTATTAATTTTCATCGAAAATGGAATTAGGTCTTGCTGGTAATTATTTGTTAATGGGGTCAGCTTTTTAATTTGTGATGTAAGGTGATGAATAATAAAGTCAGCGTTACCAAACCTCAGTTCCAGTGCCTCCATGACGAGTGTTGGTGCAGTGTTTCCAATTAAGAGGTCCATCACTGCCTCCTTGGCCTCACCTCTAAGGGCTCGTCTTAGTCTCCATAGGTTTTCGGAATCACTGAAATTACACATGCGACTGGTTTCATCATATGCACTTTTAAAGTGCAACCATTCGATACAGTCACCACTAAAAATGGGTAGTTCACGCGGAGTAGAGAGGCGCGTGAGGAGTCGTTCCTCCCGTTGAGCAGATGACGCCATCATCACGTCGTTGAGCGCGTGTGTGAGTTGTGTGAGGTCGACAAGAGGGCCCTGGGCTTGTGCACGAATTGACTGTTCCGTAGGTATCCGCGCTGCCTCCGTCGCTCGCTCCAAAGCCTGCTGCACCTCGTTCTTCTCCATCCAGTCGCTCACTGTTTTGCGGCTGTTGCGAGATACAGTAGAACATCTTGATCTTCCTTCCTCATCCACGGCTAAATTGTAATCCAGCCTCTTCTGAATTAACTCGAGCTGAATCTGTGCCTTGGCCTCGGCTGCCTCCAGCTCTAGTTTCTTCCTTCTTAGCACTGAAGAAGAGGTTGAGGCCGCTGCCGAGGATGGCTTCTCATACTTTGGTTGCAAATCGGTTTCCGGTTCCATCGATGCCGGTAGGTTTTGTTGCCGGGTCCCATCATCGGAAAAACATTCAATTTTAGTCTCGCGGTCCGCGGCGAGAACATGGCTGCACGCGGTATCCAATCGTTCACTTATCCTTTCGTGAGTTTTATACAGTCTATCTCGTGGAGGTGTATTAAACATAGTGCTTAGTTAGATCCGGCTCGAAGGAACAGATTTTATAGGTGATAGAATATAAAACTCCGAGAAAGAAAATTGAGAAAATTGCAATGTTTTTATTTGACAGCCAAAACTAGACATATCAAAAACAGTGTTCTTATTTCAACCTAAAAATATCTACCATTCTAAAAAAATATAATAAAACCTATTGCGTCGCCTACAACCAACATCGCTTAAAAATAAAATAGTTGGATATAGGCTAATTCCATGGGCTATAGTCAACATTATATTCAAGTGATCTACCCTCTCTTCTACCCACCAAAGAGATAAAACTATACTTACAGTAATGAGCACGGTGCTATTCTGCCCCACTTGCACTTGCATGAGGAAGGCGGTGCGTTGCCGTGTTCTCAAAGACAGTGCGTTCAGCCACGGCAGCTGGATGGGACGGAGCAGCGGGTTGAATGACAGGGAACCGTCGCCGCTGAACCGCCATGGTGGAGAAGTTGCTATAACAAGGAATATTATTGTAAATTTGTTTTTTAATAATTGCCATTGAGTAGCAAACGGGCATTTGATGTCAAGTGGTCAAGTGATTAACAACCCTTGGAGATAAGATAGAAATCCCTACTGAGGTCGTTTGAATGGACGCGTTGCTAGTCATGAGGACGAAGTTGTTCGCCTTAAACTTTAGTTTTAGATAAATAATTGCTAAATAAATAATAAACGAAAAAAAATGTAAGATATGGTTTGAATCGTAATCCTTGCAGTATTTTGTCACATAAATCTGCCAAAATTTGCTGGATGCGTCAGGCGACCTTTCAGGACACCTGATATTGAGCCATCAGGCTATGCCGAATGATATGTACGGAACCTAAAAACAACAACAGCGAATATATATCCCTCGTAGCGGAATGCATCCCAATAATACAAGGTTGCAGCATTTTGCCAACGCACACTCCTGTACCGTGAACTCCTTTCTCCGCCATATTAATAGTGAGGCTATGAGAATAACAAAGTAATTACGATAAACAAAACTCACATTCGGCACAATCCTTGCCCGTGTACCCTTCAGGACAATGGCAGCGGAACGAGTCCCACAGCTCAGTGCAGGGCGCGGCGCGATGGCACGGGGCACTGCTGCACTGTGAGCGCTTCTCTGGACACCCCGCCACTGAACCGTTGTCGGATACGAAGCTGATGATAAATTAATACAAATAAATTAAAAGTAATTGTAGGTTTGCCGAACAAGTAATAAATCAGTAACAAGGGTAAAACGTGCAATAAAGATAAGGACGGCTATCCCTTCTATAACCGACGTCGCCTCTTCCTACCTCAGCTCTCTGTACTCAAACAGGTACCGGAAATTAATATTTCTTAATCATAATTACATAATGTAATCTTGTGATTAAAAAATAAAGAAAAATTTCTGATCCAAACACACAAACAAACAAACAATAAAGTTAAAACTCACCTATTTAAGTCAACGAATTTATGGTCGATGTACAAGTCAGAGATACAACCAACGAAGTCCTTATTCTTCACTTGAAAGCTGCTGGGGATATTGGGAAGGCCGCCGATTTGTAATGGTCCCGTCAAGTCCAGAAATCTGAATAAAAGAATAACGAGAATGTGAAACTTGCATTCTGACTAAACACAACTTATTGTTTGCTGGGCTTGTGTTTACTGGAGGAATAAAATCCTCTTTCCTTTTTTTACTTTACTAAAATCAATTCTCGTTGGATGGATGTGGTATATAGTTATGGTTTAGGATCCTATTCAGATGTCACATACTCGTTTGAAAGTATATCCATAATTTTTATAGTAGAAACTATCTCAAGTTTGTTCATCTGCGATCAACACTCTTTTTTCCACTATTGATGACTACCCTAAAATTCATTCTCTACGCTTTGCCAGCAGGTGTAGGTTAATTGTACTTCGTTTAGAATTCGGAAGATGTGTTTAACGATATTAAAGTCAATATACCAGTGGTAGGCTCTACGTTACTTGTCTCGCTATCTGTCATCATCAGGCGTAGGCGAGTAGCATTTAAAGTGAGTTGTTAGTGTTCTACCAACAGGTTCAGGTTAGTTTCGTTTAGAATTCGGAAGATGTGTTTAACGATATTAAAGTCAATATACCAGTGGTAGGCTCTACGTTACTTGTCTCGCTATCTGTCATCATCAGGCGTAGGCGAGTAGCATTTAAAGTGAGTTGTTAGTGTTCTACCAACAGGTTCAGGTTAGTTTCGTTTAGAATTCGGAAGATGTGTTTAACGATATTAAAGTCAATATACCAGTGGTAGGCTCTACGTTACTTGTCTCGCTATCTGTCATCATCAGGGGTAGGCTAGTAGCTTTTAAAGGGAGTTGTTAGTGTTCTACCAACAGGTGCAGGTTAGTTTCGTTTAGAATTTGGAATAGTTGAGAATATTAAAGCCAATGTACCTGTGGCAGGTCTCAGTCGGTATATCGCACCTGGGCGGCAGCACTTTCCTCGTGTAGTTGGCGCAAGCGTGCTTGTCCCCGAACTCCGCCGCGCCGGCCAGCGACAGCGCTCTGTCACACTCGTCGAGGGTTATCGTTGCGGTCTGTGATACAAAACATAGCTTTTTACTAAGTTACTGACAAAAAAGCAAGTTTTTTCTTGATTTTCTTGAGGGGCGCTTATTGGTGGTGCTGAGTATTTTCAAATGTATTTTAAATCAATCATTAATCTGTAAAAATCATTGACCCTCGCTCCTTATAAACGCTTAACTATTGATTAATAAATTTTAATGAGTGAGTGACTGCCGTGAGATAGAAATAAAGAGCATTACTCCAAGACGGAAGTTTTATTCTCACGATTTCACCTCCATGCTGGCTCCGCCAAGTGCGAAGGTGAACATCACTCTAGAACCTGTTTCCCGACCAGCGTCAGAACTAATTACTACCAAAGTTTTAAAGACCTCTAGACTAGATGTAGTTAAGAAACTGTTCTTACCCTATTAAAGTAGTCCACTTGCACCGTATGCCAGACGCCATCGGCCACGTCTCCAGCCACCGTGACCTCGGTCCTGGCTCCGCCCAACGCGAACGTGAACCTCACGCCGGGGCCGCCCGCCCGCCCAGCACCAGAGCTGATCACTTCGAGGGCTATGAAGTCGTGCCGCTCGTTGTATCGACCGTTGTAGAGGAGGAGACCGGACGTGGTTTGGGTTGCGAAGCTGTTGAAAAATGTTTCGGGTTTTTAAAATTGTAATTCATACGAAAAATTACAGATTACACTATAGAAGAGATGACTTAGATACTAGGTAGCTAAATAAGGTAGACTCCTTGTACGCTCGGAAAGTTAAGTAGTTAACCAGAAGTAGTACCTATTTCACTGACATGCTCAGAAAAATATTTCAGAGCCACCGACAGGATTTTTTATGATTTTTTTATATCTTTCACACTATTCAATAGGTTATATACTAAAGCTCTAATGATAAAATACTACATTAAAAAATACAGGAGAAAAGTTGTTGTATTTATATGTAATATCATAACAGTATTCTCCGAGCTAGTTGTAGGTCCAGATCAAAAATGACTATTCCAACCAATAATTAAGACACTTACTTAAGCTTCAAATGAACACGATGCCGCCTCCTCAGTCCAGGGAATGTCAAGAAGGACGACGCAGGAAAACTCCTCGCCTTCAGCTCACACATGGCGGTAGTATAAGCATCGTCGATGGTGCAGCCCTGGCACAGTATACCGCCCTCCCTTCGAGCCACGCACTGGGACCCGCTGCGACAGATCGACCCGTCGCCGTTGAAGTCGCAGGTGGCTTTTGTTAAGATTGTCTCACAGTTAACGCCTGAAATTGAGGCTAGAATTAGTGGTTCATCGTCAATACTTCACTCTTCATCGCACATTGACTGAACTAAAACTCAAACCTCCATGTTGTGTGGATTCAATAACAGCAACGCAAGCTTGCGCCTATGGTCTAATTAATTTACAAACGACTAAAACTATTAATACGGTCTTCCGGCAGATGTATTCCCACAGGACTAGATATAACATTGGGTTCTTCAAGAAGGGCATAAAAAACGCTCTCCTTCATAGCCGGCAACGCACTGGCGACTCCTCTGGTGTTGCACGTGTCGGTAGGCGACAGTGACCACTTACCATCAGGTGGCCCGTCCGTCTGTTTTCTTGTTCTACTTATAAAAAAATAGACTGAAGTAAGACCAGACAAAAGTTAGATCCTTTTAGTTTTTTCAAGTTAGTCGAGTTAAAGATACTGCAGATCGGCCAAAATGAAATGGATTTCAAAAAAATTTAAAGTTCTAAATTAATTAAACAGTTGTTATGTGTCTTGTACATACCTGTAAAACCAGCCGCGCAAACGCACGTATAACCGCCCTCTCTGCGCAAACATGTGCCGTTGTTAACGCACGGCGACGAATAACACAGATCCACCTCAGTATCGCACATGTAGTGTTCTTGAGACCCTGGAACATCATGACATTTAGAATACTGAAATTGAACCAAAAAGAAAACCGAACGATGAAATTGAATATGAGGATGGACCAAAACCGGAGTAAAAAGAAATCTCAATAATTTTTTGATAAGAGAGATGAAAAACAGCATGCAAGTGCTTGTCTAAATTAGTTTTTCCTCACTATTTGAGGAACTTAAAACTCATGGGAGAGGATCTTTAGTTATAATTAGTTACATCAAAACATTCCCCATAAAGTAAATGTGATAAACCTATTATTACCTGTAAAACCATGTGGACATTGACAGGTAAACGTGGTGACTGGATAAATGGGTCGGAACAGTACAGTGTCGCTCGTCACGAAGCCAGAGGCGTTTCCAAATTTTAACACAGTGAGACATTCTTCATAGTTGAGACAGGGCTCGTGTACGCACACGTTATCGTCGAAAGGCAGAACCTGTATAACGTAAGTTTATGTAGTTAAATAAAAGTAGTTTTATTGCCCGGTTACCCAAAGAAAGATATTGATGACGTGGTTCCCAAAACCATAAGCAAGTCTTCATAATAATATGTCTGTTGAATGAAGGGGAAAATCTAAGTCCTTAGAAGAAACAACATAATACCATGATTCATGATACAGATTCAGATAGGAAATCATTTCCTTTTTAAGTTGAATGTGAGTAAATTGTTAGAATTAGGCATATCAGTGGTCTCAGATATGTTTTTCTTAATTTAGCCTAAAAGTTGCAACAGTTGTTACAGTACTATTGACATAACTCGGACAGAATAAAATAAACAAAATCTTAACCTTACCTGTACCGTAGCTAGCCTAGCTAACGTAGCTCTATGCAGGTACACCCTCTCACGCAAGTGCGTCGGCGAGTAGTATTGGGAGGTATCCCCACCAATACCAACTTCTGCTTCGGGTCGACGGGCAGAAAACGACACGTTTAGGATGTTCCCTGATACGTCGGTATCATCCTAAAAGAAAAACATAAATTATGTGTCAGTGCCCAATCTTAGATATTCGTACAAGGATTGAAAGAAGAAGGCGTACAACGAGTACTATTAAAATTAATTAATTATGCCACCAATATTTTGTTTTTCTGAGGAATAAAGGATTGACAGAGACATATTTGAATCTAAATTGACCACAATAGTCAAGATGGTTATTATTGTAAAAGAAAACATAGCTCTGAAACTTATTTATTAAATTATCCTTTATTGCCCAAAAAGTGGTACGTGCTGAAAAATATGAAAATATAGATATCAAGAGAAACAAGTTGGAAAATTCATTAAAGGAAATAAAGAGAAATTGTCACCGTAATTCTAAAACAGCATACCTGTACACTAAACACATAAATGTTTTCCTTCGGACAAGGTATGATTGCCGCCAGCCCATCTATGAAGAAGCCCAGTAGTGGAGACAGGAACTGTTCCGCAGTCATGTCGTTCAGCCTCACTGTGATGGAATTGAACAGCATCTCTTCTGTTATCAACCGGACTAGCAGTTGCATCACTGCTTTTACTTCGTTTACACCATCTGTTGGTAAAAGTAATTAATATAATAGTGTGAAAGAAAGTATCAGTTGGTTTCATTTGGCTTTCATTCGGGCATGAACAGTTTTTTTATGTAGAGTCCAACAAATGAGAAACGAACGAGATAGTGTGTATCCCATCTCGAAGTACTATCGTAGTTTGTATGTGGTTGTGTCTGTTCTTATGAGGACTTAGATTAGATGATTACATTTAAATAAAGTATCTCCAGGAAACACTGAAAACTGAAACTTTTTCTTCTGGTACACGAGACATAATGATTTACAATGACTCTAATATCTAAAGTAAACAATAGGTGAGGTGGAGTTACGTTGAATAAGGCAAGACTCCATTCCAACTATCTTACAAAGCTTTCAAAGTTAAAGAACTTTTGGATCGTTTCTGTATTAGTGTAAGTACGAGTATGTCACAACTCACCAGAAACAGACACTTCCATGGTAGCTAATTTTGGTACATTTGTGTTAAGTTGTGGTGACAACGTCATCGTGCCCGTTGTTTCATTCAGAAGCACTAAATTCGCGTTGTTTCCAGAAAGTATTCGATATTGAAGCTGTAACAATAAAAAAATGCCTTAGGGCTAAGAACAAAATACAACTGAAATATTTTTAAACATTTGGATTACTGAATTAAAACAGTTTACTTAAAGCTAAAACTCTTACAGCTCATAAGTTAATCCTGTTTCTAGATAAAACTTCTCTAACGCCGGAAATTAATAACCGATTTTCAGGCACTTGTAATATTACCTTGTCCGTAACATCAGCATCATATGCCGGCACCCTTCCAAACGGGCCCACGGGAAAGCAGTCCTTATAGTTGTTGAAAATGATCTGAAAATCCTTCATCATGGGTGCATTGTCGTTGACATCCGTCACTAGTATTTCCACTCTCACATCATTCCACAGTGGAGGGCTGGCAGCGCGTATAACTAGTTCGTATTTCTTCCGAGGGCTTTCGTAGTCTAAGTCCACCATGGTTACCAGTTCCGCTTTGTCCGAACCTTGGCGTGTTTCCAGTGAAAAGCAGCTCGAGTCTTCCCCACCTAGTAGAGACATGGTAAATTCTACTGGTTACATGATTGAAAGTTCTTTGTGCTAAATGAGATGGTTTATAAAAAATGGTCCTTCGAGCCGGACTTTGTCAATTTGCAATAACGGAAAAGTAAGAAAGGGAAATTATTTTTTATTGTTTCAAACGGGCTTTTGCGTGTTAATTTTTTCCACTTTTTTTCTAATTTTTAGAAGAGAGAGATTTCTAGAAAATGGAAGTATAAAGAATACCTTTAATAGAATAATGCACAACAGAGTTGGGTCCTTCATCTGGATCGTGGGCATAAATTTCCCCAACAGTGGTCCCAATGGGACTGTTTTCTGGGATGTAGAATATGAGGCAATCGCTTTCGAACACTGGCGGCGAATCGTTTATGTCTTCTACCTTTATGTGGACTATCACCTGGAAATAATTATGAATAATATAAGTGTTAAATTAATATCTAGAAATAAATCAGATCACAGTATGAGGTGATTAATTTTATTTATTCATGGATTTGACCACATTTTATAGGGGAAATGATGACCACTATATTAAGTTAATTATTGTAGTCTTTTCGGAAACTAATAAAAGATTTACCCGAAATCAACATTTCTGTATTTATGTCAGATATACTACTCATACTCTAATACGCTAATAATAAAAATGTAATTTAGTGGCTTTACTTTAACATACATCATAATTCCTAAGATTAAATTGGATTTAGATTTAGAGGTTCAAATTACACTTACAGTAGAACTCTGAGGTGGGGTGCCACCGTCAATCGCCAGTGCCTTCAAATCATACGTAGCCACCGACTCCCTATCCAGCGCCTTGTTGGTCCTAATCACCCCCGAGGCTGGGTCGATGACAAAAGACCCCTCCTCTCTGTCCTTAGGCTCCAGTTCGTAGTGCACGCGGCCGTTCAGCCCCACGTCCGCATCGGTTGCGCTCACTTGTGTCACTGACGTACCTGCGGAGATACATATGTTTTTGTCAAGAAGTAATTATGAGTTAACGTTTCAATCATGTTTTTCTGAAATCAGGAATAGAAAACAAAAAACAAGCGTTCACCGCACGAACAAACACTGTGTTCTATTAAGTTATGATGTGATGGTGATCTTAACGCTGATCCAGCTAAGAAAACGAGCTCGGAAAAAAGGAAGGGAGGTGGACCCTAATGAACCCCATGGATTCACCCTTTATCACTACGACGTTGTTCACGTAGTAGTCCGATAAGAGTCTTCGGTCGTCGGTCCTATCGGTTTATTAACAGATATAATATAATGTAAATCAATGCGTTTCGTTGTATCACTTTAACATTCTTATCCGTCAGATTAACTTCAACCAAAAAGAGGTGGAGATAAGTTGAGAACCTATTCTAAGAAGAATAATCCATAACCATACCCGTATAAAATGATGGAACTCACCAACTAAAGCGTCCTCCATAATGTTAGCGGTGTACAACTGCTGCTTGAACACGGGTTCGTTGTCGTTGACGTCGACGACTGAGATCTCCACGTCGGTCGTGTCCGACAGTGACGGCACGCCACCGTCCCGCGCTGTTACTGTGAGGAGGTAACCTGAAAGAGGACTTTATTGTTGGTAAAGAGCATTTTATTATTATGTTTTGTCGACAACCGCTATTCGTCAAAAGATGGCGCCACGGGTCTTTTTAATCGCGCTTTTTAATTTATAAACGTTTGTCATAAACAAAACATGGAGCATGATGAATGAGCGCTTTTCCTTTGCCAAAGTTTTGTGATCGGATAAATCTTTTTTAATCTGTATTAGGTAAGTCATCTACGCACTTTTTGTATAACCTACCATTATGACTTGCAACCTTGACTTATATAAAATCTACCAAAAAAATTAAAACCTTAATCTTAAAACCATCAATTTAATACTTTGACAATACATCAATTATACATTTTTCATCATCAAAACTATGATACACAATACAATATGAGATGAGGGAAAAATGTAAACTTACCGCTCATAGTTTCCCTATCAAGTGGCTTATTGGTAGTGATGGCACCGGTGTGGGGGTTGATGAGGAACTCGTGGTCATGATGAGCGACAGCCTCGTTGGAGATCTCAGAGCTTAAGGAATAAGTGATCTGAGCGTTGACGCCCACATCACTATCGGTCGCGGAGACTACTAAAACCGTTGTACCAACTGGAGCGTCTTCGAAAACCTGAGGAAACAACAATTACTTAGTTTCTTCACCAATTCGCAATTCAATAGTATGGTAAATACGATTGATCTTGGAGAAATAAGTTAGCAAAACTTTTTGCGTCCCAGTTCCGGGCACGTGTCTTTTTTAATACCAAATGGCGGGAAAGCGAACATACGGGTTACCAGTTCTAGTCCTTTTTCACTACAAACTATATACTACTTCTAATCCTTTATACTAGTAGCCAGCAGTGAAACACAAAAAAAGAGTTGCAGCCATACCTGCACATTCTTCAGAAATTGTAATAATATTATAACTTTAAAAAACATTTACAAACATCCAAAAACAAACTTACCGAAGCGGTATAAGGTGCATTTTCGAACACAGGCGCGTAGTTATTCGCGTCCGTAATATTTATATGCACCATCGCGGTATCAGATCTCCCACCGGAGTCAGTGGCGGTCACAGTGAGGACGTATCGGCGTTCCTGCTTGAAGTCCAACGGCTGGGCGACGGTGATGAGGCCACGCCCGTTCTGCGATGTGATGGAGAAGCGACCGCGCGTATTGCCGCCCGTGATTTCGTAGTGAAGCCTAGAAAATACGCATATGTTATAGGTTATAATAAAAGAAATTTAAAATTTACAAAGCTCACAAAATTCTTGAACTAAGATCATATCTGAAACTCCGTTTATCAGAAATAAAAATGATTGCAGGCGTCTATGTAACTGGCATGATATTAAATTTAATGTCACATGTAACGCAACATGTGTCTGAATGTCCATGCAGTAACGGCGAAGGAAAACATCGCGAGAAAACCAGTATGCTTGAGAGTTCTCCATTATGTTCTGCATGAGCAATAATTTTTTTATTTTTTTTATCAAAAGCATGTAGGAGTGATGGTGGTAGACTACTGGCATCCTACATCCTTCTCATTGTGAGAGGAGACCCAGTCCTACAGTGGGTCACTATAAGGGTACAGACAGATGTGACTGGCAAACAATATCCACCTATTATCCTCATCAGCGTCCGTAGCGGTGACGGTGACCACCGGCGTCCCGGGCGACTCGTCCTCCGCCAGCTCGACCTCGTACTGCGGCGGCGCGAACACCGGATCGTTGTCGTTCACATCCTGAACCACCACCACCACCGACGCGGTGGCGGACTTCGCTGGCGACCCACCGTCTGTTGCTGTCACCTGGTAATGAAAACAATTTGTAACCAAACTGTAAACTTCTAGAGAAAAAATATAAAGAAGCTCCCAAACATATTGAAAAAAGATTTAAAAAAAAAGTACACTTTAGGAAATGTTTACTTTATGAGGAAAAAAGAACATATTGAGCCTTTACAAAAAAATGGTTATGCGCATAATTAAGAAGTCTCAGGAAAAAACGGTATAAATAATATTTTGTGGGAAAGACTATCAGAGAATGAATTGAGAGTGATTATGAGAAAGAAATTTGATGAAGAAGATTCAAGATCATTCAATGACAACTGTGTCATTGAGAGACAAGCATTTAGAATGTTTTATACATATCTACCGAAACTAAAGAGAAAAAGTGTTTGAAAAAAAAATTAATGAGAGACATTTTGACAAAAAGATTTTGTAAGAAGAGACATTTTGAGAAAAAAATTTCATGAGAAGAGACATTTTGAGAAAAATATTTCATGAGAAGAGACATTTTGAGAAAAATTCATATTCGCTAGCGAAACCAAATAATAAATCGATTGTTAACCTACCTGCAACTGATACTTGGACTGCACTTCTCTGTCTAAAGCCGCGGAGGTGTACACCCAGCCGGAGCGCGGGTCTATTGCTATTGGCATGTCGTTGTTTCCGCCGTAGTCCTTGTCTGAGAGACTGTACGTCAGTTCTGCGTTTACACCTTCATCAGCATCGTAGGCTTGTACCTGAAACCGAATATTGATCTTAGAAACTGTTCGTGAAACCCTAAGTTATTCGTGGTCATAGATAAAAGCAACTGAAATAGCCCTAAGCCCATAAGATGAACATTTCGTTGCGTATTTCCATATGATTTTAGTGTAATTCGATTGTAAAGATCATCCTCACTCGATTGTAATGAAAAAAGTGTAGTTAACTTAAAAAGTAAATAAAACTTTTTCCAAAGTCTTTAAAATACTGTAACAACTTTTAATTTTTAAATCTCTTTTCAGAGTTAATCTGGTTGCATCACAGCACAAGTGATTTTGGACCAAAAGTTATTTAAATATCACAATACTGTAACGCAATATCAAACATTACTAAGTATTTCTCAATGTTCATACACACCCTAACAATACTGTATCCGACCGGTACATTCTCGCTGACGCTCTCTTGGAACAGTGACGTGTAAAACCGTGGTGAGTTATCGTTGACATCCTTCACATTAACCAGAAGTTGGGTGGTGTTCGATCGTGAAGGACTGCCCCCATCTGTAGAAAAAATATAAATGATATACCGAATTTGTACACAAACACACATTACATACATTCGTCAAATTTTTTTTTTAATAAGTACAGCAAGCAAACAGACACACGCGCCACCTGATGGTAAGTGGTCACCGTCGCCTACTGACACGTGCAACACCAGAGGAGTCGCCAGTGCGTTACCGGCTATGAAGGAGAGCTTTTTTTATGCCATGTCATATAGTTGAGATTTAAAGCGATGAGTAGAAGATATACCAAGTTCAAGACGGTAAGCAGGCTCAAATGTTAATGAAAATGGCCGTAGCAAATGATTATAAGGTTTGAGACCCCGATGGTCAACCATTTGTAGGAGCACAGACAATCTTTGAGAATAAGCTACGTTTCACGCTTGATCTTCTTGAGGTGACTTTACACAATATGTCGATGAAGAATCTATGGGTTACTTTCAAGTAGACAATTTCTTAAATAAAATAAAATCTCCACAAACCTTGAGCCCTTATAACCAATCGGTAGCTGCGCACTTGTTCGTAATCGAGCGACTTGACCAGAGACACGTCTCCGCTGAGGCTGTCGATGGAGAACTGCATCTGCGTGTTGCCGCCGATGATGGCGTAGCGAATGGCGGCATTGGCACCAACATCCGCGTCTGTTGCTCTGATAACAAAAATTGAGAACTAAATACAGTGGTAAGATAGGTTTCTACAATATTACAGGTGTAAAACAGCTCTTTAAGTGTCACTTACTCATTAATGACTCACTGCAGGATCGGGTTGCTTCACGCAATGAAAAGGATGTAAGGCCTTAGTCCACCACGTGGCCCAATGCGGGTTGTTGGACTTCACATGCCATTAAGATTTTTTTGATTGATGACTTATTGTTCCGAGAACTGGGACCTTATGAAAAGTCAGTTTGGTTGTAAACACATTACATTCAAGGATTCCGATGAAGTTGATTAAAACTAAGTAAAAATAAATACAGCCCTTTTCAATTCGACCCGTATCAACATTCAGCAAAGAAAAATTTAACCTACTGCATCCAAGGTGTATTCAGAGGCTTCTGTGTTTTGAAATTCAGGCATACCATTTGGAGTAGATATTTTAAAGTAGGTGTCTAAGTTTAAAATAAGAACTTAAGAACTCTTAAACTAAGTGGCTGCGAAAGTTGTCTTGGAAAAGACCCTCATCAAACTATCGCAGATGGACCAAGTTGGGTTCATTAAAAATTGATAAACTTCAGAACTGTAGTACAACAGCTGCTTGCGCGTAAATTTTTCAAAACTACGCTGTGAAAATATTAGTTTAGCTTAGTTAGGATGAAGTTACGATAAAGCTTTACCTTGAGTCAAGCAAAAATATTGAAGACAGAAGAAAGTTTAAAATTTTAGAAACAATATAAAAATAATTTTAACAGATAACTAAAAGGTAACATCAGAGCTAAGAATGTCAAAAAATTATTATAGCTTTTGTTCCGGAGGTTTTGTACATCCCGCCACCTCGTGGGAAAAATTACGATTGAAAGTTTGCTATATTGCTACATTAATAGCAATACCATGAACACAACGAAATAATAAAATCTAAAAAAAACGAAATGGAAGAACGGAAGAGACTTTTATATTCTACGATGGAAATAAGTCGTATATCGCACATTAAACTATCGGAAAACACAAAGTGGTGCATAAACAACGATTTATTGTGGACTTATAAATTCAGTGCCCAGACAACGCTGCCTCGCTCGACGATATG
Source organism: Erynnis tages (assembly GCA_905147235.1). Taxonomy (NCBI): domain Eukaryota; kingdom Metazoa; phylum Arthropoda; class Insecta; order Lepidoptera; family Hesperiidae; genus Erynnis; species Erynnis tages. Next base: position 3,423,463 of record LR990076.1, read on the forward strand.
CAAGGAAATTTAAGGAAGCTTGCTGGGAAAGGAATAAATGTCTGTTTTATTTGAATTTTATTTCAGCAAATAGCTGCATTTCCTGCTAAAATATTAGCTGTTTAGCTCGTATTGATAAAGATTTTTATTCGTTTTTAGTTCAGTGCTTACCCATTTTTTATCCCACTGCTCAACATGGCTGTCTGCTTTCTCAGAACTATGCCAGGAGCGTCACGCTTTTCCAATGGAGATTGATTGAAACACGTAATATTGAGAAAGTGTGATGAATATTTTCAACCACCCACTGTAACTGTCCATTGTATGTCGTTAGCTACCAGTACCTCCTCGATGGTCTTTCAAAGCATGAAGGCGGGCGGAATCACACACGAGCAGACTCACTCTTCCATTTATAAAGGCCACGCTCGATATTGTTTTACCTATTTGATCGCTTCTTTCTCAATTTGTTTTTGCTCACTTCGAGTGTGATTTTGTTCTTCATAAAATCATGTTTTTGAAAAGGACAATGTCTTATTGTGCAAATAAACTGGTTCAAATTGACGTTTTTCTTTTTTTCTCCTTTCACGTCTTTCGACATCCACTGCTAAACATAGGCCTAATCGATGCCACTGCAACCGATCCCAGGCCTTGTTCTGAGCTGAGTTCGTGTAACTTACTTGATTCTAGCAATAACTGGGTTATCTGCGACGCTGATGTCTTCGTCCACGGTCACGGTGTAGGTCTTTTCGCTGAACTGCGGGTAATTGTCATTGTCGTCCAACACGTTCACGTGGATAGTCGCACTGAAATAGAAGGACACTTGTTTAAAAAGGAAAACTTACTTAAAAATACTCTTATACTACTACTACTACTACATACGACCTGATAGAAGTGGTTAAGATGACAGTCCTCGCTTTGATTCTCAGTGGAGCAGAGATTTGAATGATAAACTCATCTTTAATTTCTGTTTCTGGACTGGGTGAGGGACATGTATGTGACCATACCATCAACGATATGGGGAATCCTAGTGTGGCTATGAGTCTGAAGAGTTAATTTATTTTGTTTATTTTATTTGAATCGTATGAAATGTTTATTTGTTGACGACAAAGATGCATTACTCAAAATATACGAGTATAAAAACATCATATAACTGCCAGTCTGCGCTGCAGCAGCATTAAACTAGAAATAGCTTTATATGTGGCTCTTCAAAGAAATGAAATCTCTCAATCAAGCTTTCTTTTCCTAGGAAACGAAATCATTTAGCGACAATCTTGTATGGAACATAGAATATATAAATTAAGTCACTTACTAGAACATAATCTACTTTCTTGGAAAATATATTGAAAAATTAACGAGTCGTGTTAATACAATATTGCAATCGTAAACCTTTTGCTAATGATTCCGTGGGCAATAATGCTTTAATTATGGGCTACTATTTCTTACAATTTAATTTATAAGGCACGAAATACTAGCATAAAAGATTAAATCATATGAGATTATTCTTATCCGAATCGAATAGTGTGCCGTGTACACACGCTAAAGGAATGACCTGTGGCATTTACGTTTAAATGTAACAATACTCCTCGGAAAGGTTTATTCTATTTATTATTTAACATGAAACTACCCGAATTACTTAGTTCAAGGGCATATTGCTCCTAAATCTTAATAGCTGCTTACTGAAGGAGCAAAGTCTTTAGTAAAAGAAGAAAACATTTTTCCTCGGGTGAAATGTTTCGTGAGAAACTTATAACGTAGCACGAAGCTAATGAAAGTTTATGAAACCAATAAAGCCGTTAGTGACTCATGTACTTTAGTCCACGGAGTACCGATGACGACGGCGTGTGACGTACAAAGTTTCGAGAAGGTATTAAGAGATTGTTGACCGCGTTTTATATTTTCACAAATAGTTTGAAATGAGGTAAGTGAGGTGCTTTTGAAGCACAATTATCATAAGAATTAGGCTGAAGTGAGATCTACAGTATTGTAAGTTGTAACTCGCCCGGGGAGATTTGGTTGAGAAAGTTTATGGTTGTCAGGGATATAGAAATGTCGATAAGCGTAAAGTATGCGACAATGCACAATCCTCTTACATTACTCTTTTTAATAGGTCATACATAGCAGAAAATGATTATCCTTCTCACCATTCAGCTTTTATTTAAAGTAAAAAATCCCCAAATCGTAATGCTTTCTGTAACTTTTCAACTTACCTGCTAGACAAACGATCAGACACCGGGCTGGCTTGGTCAGTAGCCTTCACGATGACCGTGTAGCGGGACACCTTCTCCCTGTCCAACGGAGCTCTGGTCAGCAAAGCACCACTACGGCCATCCACTCGGAAGACCTCTTGAGCGTCGGATTGCTCGTTGGTCGAGTCGTTCACCGCGTCGGGGTTTAAACTGTCCGCTGTTACTGACTCTATTAAGTACTCCACCTATGGATGATATAAGAACATATTATGTATGTATAAATAACACTAGAATTGCAGTTTGAGTAGATGGAAGATTGATACGAGTAAGTAAATTAATTAACCCGCCATTCTGAATTCAATGTTTTTTATAATTGGTAGGTAAGTACATACTTATAACTTCCCACAACACTGTCTGATCTGAATCTGATGTAGGTGATACTGGCCATAAAAAATCTGAGTTAATAATATCCATAATTATCATTTGCCGTCTGTTTTAGTTGTGGCAATATTGATGTGCGTTCTTTTGAGGCCACTAAATTTCTCCTAAGTACTAATAAGCGAATTGAAAGCTTGCAATGCGGCTTCTCCTCTTTGCATTGTAAACCTCATTGCTAAGGGTAATTATCTTGTTTCCTTTTATATTACGCCACCTTTGCCGATTTGGCAAAGTGAAGTGAAGGTAACTGTCGTTAAGTGAGGTGGACTTGGTCTGACCTTGTAATTGGACTGCGATCTGTAGGCACCTGATGATAAGATGATGAACACCTGTAAGACTTTAAGTGTCACTGGTGCTTTGCCAGCTAAGGAGATAATCCAGCCTTACCTCAGCATTCTTCCCAATATCTTGGTCCGTAGCCTTCAGCGTCAGGACAGTGGTTCCAGGGCTCGCGCCCTCTCTCACCGACGCCTCGTACTGTTGCATCTCGAACACAGGCGAATGGTCGTTGCAGTCCAACACGTTGATCTAAACATACACATTTTGATAAAGTTAGTTTATTGGTGGAACACAAATGGTAAGTATGATGTAGATAGAACGGCTATGTAGGCAGGGTACACGTATTCTTAATTCTGCTCAACTGAGCGCATATTAGCTAATGCTATCACCGCTAGTGTGAGAGAAAGTGATAAAATGAGATTGGAGCGTGAATGTTACTAGCTGGGCTAGCTACAGTGACTTAAATATGTCTTTTTGTTCTTTAGTCGTTGTTACTATTTTAAATATTAATTCAGTAAATAATGTTCCTATAGAAGTAAGCAGTTGACTGACATTTTATGATTACGTAGTTCGTAGTAGCTACAAAAGTGAAACAAGTCCGGTTATTTCTGGGTAACATTTTGTACCACACATTTTATATTCAAAAGGCAGTCATTTAAGACTTTAAATGGAAGTCATTAGACCGCATTCATAGTTCAGTAGCTGCTTCGGCTAGTAGGTATTTAGTCACGACAGTTTTCTGTTGCCGTGTTTTAGAAGTTTAGAAGGTGAAACTTTAAAATAAGAAGTGTTTCAATTCAGATTTATATGTACCTATATTTTATAGGAGCAGGAAGCAAATAAAGAGCATTAAATGTTTCATGGCAACAGCGTCTCACCATCAACTAATTTAAACTTTCTTTCTATATACTTATGTTATTATACCTGAAGCGTGGTGGTCCCACTCCTGGGCGGGAACGTGTCGTCCTGAGCCACAACTCGGAAGTAGTGTACGTCGAGCCTCTCCCTGTCCAGCCGAGCCTGCGTGGTCACCACCCCGGTCCTCGTGTCGACGGCAAACATCCCGGCAGACCGCGAGTCCAGCAGACTCGACATCGAATACGTCACCGGACTGTTTTCTGGGTCCCTGGTGGTTTGAGGTTGAGGAAACTGTTAGAATCAACTCGGGTAACTTTGAACATTCTTGGATTAGTTTACTGAAACACCTTTAAACGTTGTTGAAGTTGAAGCGTAATTTTTATTGACTTTTATAATGTAAATGTAAAATGTAAAAGTTTGTAAATGTAAAAGTTGTCGTATTATGGCTCTGACCACGAAACTTTAAACAAAGAAAAAATAATTCAAGTATGGACATTTACTTTTGCTAAAACCTAAGCAAGCATCACTAAATTCTGCGATAGAGATATTCATCAGGGGTTGTTAGGTTCCAATCATTACTAAATATGTAATACATTAAAAACTTTGTTTTCACATATATTTTAATGAAATTTCCAAATTAACTACAAACAACATTCTTTATTTGAAAAGGCAAATTTATTCTGGCACAACAACTGGGCCAACTTTCTCTGAAAAAAGAAAATAAAACTCAATCTCGGCGGGAATGTGTTTGAATAATTAACACCCGTCCTTCATTTCGTGGTAACGGGAGATGTTATAATAGCATTAAACGATATCACCAAACGTGTTGTGGGCACGTTTCGACAACTTAATGCTGTTTGTTGAGCGACTTCAGTCGCTCCAACAAGAGGGTGAGGTAATTCGATCTTGTTTGGTCAAGGAATCTCACCACAAGGAATTAAACGAGCGAGGAATTTACATTCGAAATATAACAAGATATAGTCCGAAATGGGTATTTTGTATGGAAAAGAACGATCACTACGTCATGTTTTAGAGCCAATGAGCGTGTAAAAACTTGGCATTGATAACGCTAAAGTAGACAGATATTGGTGTAGCCATATCAAAGAAGAATGTGGCGTCGCCATTGAAGGTTTACGTTTTTCCTGGTTAAGCTACAACGATAAGCTTAAGTAGAAGAGACATCGAATTTTATTCTGAACAAAATTAAATACCATCGTAAAAGGCGGTAACATGGTCTGGTCTGTTAGAAGAATAAAAATAGAAGAATAAGGAAAACTAGGGAAAAATAACAAATTGATTGAGAGGATCATGATCGCGACACAGTTGCCTACTTCAAAAGTAATCCGTTCTCACGGCAATATCGGGGAAACGAGGATGTACGGAAGAAATGACATTATTACATTTAATACAGATAATCATCATACTTACAATGATTGAGACCATCAATCATTTTATTTTCTACGGCAAATTATGTCTTTAAACGTTGCCACCAATGTTTATTTGAACCTCACGATCCCAATAGCTTTCTTCAATAAAAAATCTATAAAATATGAATCAATATAATTATTTCTATGACCAAATCGATAATGACTTCATGTCGCATCTCGTTTTCACGCTTGCAAATCTACATAGAAAAGCAATGCCTTTATTTTCCTACAAGGAATCAACTCAGAAATCTACTAGGCGAGAGGCGAAACAATTTTTAAAACCGAATTCACGCAGTTGATTCCGTGCTGTGCTATATGATTCTCATTTGAACGAAATGGCCAGTCACCGGTGTAAATTGAGGCGGTTTAGCTTTACGCGCCAACCATTGTCTGCCGACTGAACAATGACAATGTTTCCGGCGCATAAAATAGATGAGTTCATAAAAGCCCAACGAGCCAGCTTAAAGTCAATTAAGCCGACAGATGGTTTATGATCATAGGTGCTACATCCGAGACATTATAATTCATTGACGGGAGTTAAAAATGAAACATTATACGGCCAGCGGCGCAAGTTAAATAAATTATCCTTTTATTCGAATTACGTCTCGCTAACTCCTTGTTACTTAATGGCTACAGTCCATAAACTTAATGGAGTCTTATGAAGTGTTCTGTCAAGCTGTCTGCTCCATGATTTTCTACAACTTTTCTGTTTCAATGATTAATGCCAAATCGTCAAACGCTATAAACATTACATTAGAAATTACCAGAGCATGAATTTACGCAGTTTCGCATAGTAATCGTATCGACTAGCCATTAGGATGGGAAGATGTGAGACGTTTTCCGTACGAATACTTTGATGAATGCTAGGTACTGATCAATATTTTGGTAATACTTACCGAGCTCTAACGGTGGTTACAACGACTCCAGGTGGTTGTTCTTCGGCTACGGAAGCGACGTAGAGAGCTTGCTCGAAGTAAGGGGACTGATTTCGCAATTCCCTTTTTACTCTCCTTGCAATATCCGTGTCGTTTAGCTCCTGGTGATGATACACTATCTTCAATCTATGATCAGAGTCCACGATATTAGTCCGGTCACAGTTAAAAGTAAACAGAACGGACACTTTCCACATTGGCTCCTGTATGCACACGTCATCGCTCGCAACCAAGTCACCTTGGCTGCTTTCAATTATGAAGCGAGGATCACTAACATCCAGAAATTGCACTTTACACATTTTTTGTACCGTCCGGGGTAGGAAAGCCATTAAGGAATTTACGAATTGAGATTTCTTCAAACAAATTCCCTGCCAACGATCCGTAGTCGGGATGGCGAAACTCGCATACGTTTCAGAAATCCATTGCTTCGCTTCTGCTATTTTTACATCTATGGCCATATCGAAGGGCACCCTTGTGAGAGATCGCTTTGTCCTATTACTAGCTGCGAAGTCTTCGAACATCGCATTCGACCACGGATAGGCCGTGGAAAGTACACTATATTGACTAGAGCCCAATTCTCCTTCTTCCAATAACCGCCAGTCTATGCTCTCTGGATAGAACGCCTCGCGCTTATCCCTCGGATGATCTCTTCTCGGATCATCCTCGTACTGCATCGCAGAATCGACTTGATCGTAAACGCGATCAAAATCGATGTCGTATAAATCCGCATGTCGTCTGCTGCAGTCCTCGCCGGTGACCAGCACCCGTATGGGGAGGCTGTAGTAATCTATGTCTCGAATGCGGTCCGACGTGGAATCAACGTAGAATGTGAACAGGTTAGGGTAGAGGACGCCATCGCACCGCAATCGTTTCCGTAGAGTGACGAGGCCGGTAGTTCGGTTGACTCGCAGGATGTGGTGGACGAAGTTGGCGGTGCGGTGTACGTCGATGGTGTAGGTGCGTTCGGAGCCTAGCTTGTAGACCGCGGCGTCGAGGACCTCGTGTCCAGGCGGCGCGGTGTCGGGGACCAGCACGAGGTAGGCGCGCGCGGCTGCCAGCGCCAGTGCGGCGATAGCCGCGTGCAGCCACCGCGCCATCTTGCGGTAGATTCACCTACAGCGCCGCCGCCGCGTCCGCCATGCACTCTGGTTGCCCATCTGGAACAATTAAAATAAATTATGCTGAATTAAATTCGCATAAAAGATGTGTTCACGACGACGCATCGTCATTACGTGCGGGTCATGCTTTCCTGTAGTGCTACTCAGTTGTCTTTAGGATCAATAAAGTTAATGGTTGCAACTTCGTTTCCTCTTGTTTTTTTTTTAAACATGCTACGGAAGAAATAAGCAAATAGGGAGGTACTTGCAGGTAGTTAGATCTAAAGTTATCAAGAAGATTCGAAAACCAAAAAAAAACATGTAAATTCTGACTTTTATTGATGGTGTTAAAAATTAAGGCTCATCCGCGAATCATAAATTGATAAGGCGATGATTATTTTGATTTGTGAGTTCCGCAGCAGTGAAATATAAAACGTTTACAGAAATTACTAGGTCTTAAGCACTAAAGTCCCTTTATTAACGTTAATCATCACATTACCTACGAGTATTCGCATCGTAGCAAAGAACAAAACAGCGTAGTCATCTCGTAGTGACGAGAGTTTATGGTGCATAATAAGCGTACGTCGGCGGATTGTCGAAAATACGAGGTAACGGCTCAGAAATATTACCACGGTTCGTCTCTGTTTACTGCGAGAATACTAAACACCGGGAGAGTTATTTGTCTGCGTTTGTTGGTCCATTGATTTTGCGAATGGTATTATTTAAATGGGTAGTAAATAGTAACAAAGTTTCAAGTAAATTACAGAGTTACTATGGAGATGGTTTCAGTGTCCTTGACACAGAATAATTATTCGCGAGATTTTAAGTGATATCTGCTAATTTGCTACCGATTCTCTAGTAGGTACTTAGAGAAGTCACTCGGAGTCATGGAAAAGACCAGCTAGCTGAGACTCAATACAAATAACATTTGTGTATGGTTTATCTCAAATTTAAATAAATTATAGGATAGGGGGAAAACTTTACGGAATAAGTTTAAAATTCTGGTTTTCTTGACAACTAACGCAAGCGCACGCTACTCATGTCAAGAACTTCGGGACAAATGGACTTAATTCAAGCAAAGCAACTAGCAACATAATTATTTCGTTGTTCTATTCTACGACCAATTATTATAAATGCTGTGGGCGTGAGCGGTTAATGGAGAACCGGTTCCGAAATTGTGTTTTTCTTATTTAATTAATAGCTCTCAGATACGATAAAAACAACAGGGTTATTAACCCTCTAAAATGTTGCCTCGTAAATTCCTTTCGGCCTGTTTGTTTGACTTCATTTTTGCTACTATAATATACTATAATATACAGATTGTTACTGTATAATGTATATACAAGTTGATAAAGAGTGAATTAGACAATTATGAGTAGGTAAATAAATGTGTTCAGTATGAATGATGAATATAAAATTTAAACTTCCACATTTACACTTATAGGTATTGTAGGTATAATGACGATTTAAACACTATATGTACAATAGGACAAGTAAATCAAATTTGAAAAATATGAGCACCTGGTTATAATTATGTCCGGTCTGAAGATTGGGGATAAGATAAGACTTACGCCCGAAGCCGGAAATTAATAACCGATCTTCAGATTATGGATTGAGATTGATACTGTTTGGCTTCCAATATACTCATAGTTAATACACTATATAACTTCTTTAAAAAAACAATAGTTGCCGGGCAACCAAATGTCATTTAGGGGATTCATAACCTGAAGATCGGTTATTAATTTCCGGCTTTAGTGTTATTATATATATAACAGCGTTTAATATACTTCTAGAGTCGTGTATCGTAAAACGTTGCACAATAAAAAGAGTGAAGGTAGTAATAACAGAGGCTGTCAGCGAGTATCTAATAAGCCTCTTTATCAAGCGTCTCTGATCCGGAATTAGCGCGCCAGCGAAACATAATCCACTACTTAACGCTGTGTGAACGCTTGCCGATTATAGACGTTCAGATGAATAAGGAAACCTGGAAGCCGGCTCCAAATTTGTTGTTGGCAATAATTTGTATCCTCCTTTTTTGTAGTCGATTAAAAACAATAATTACGCGTTCACAATTACACATTCACGCTAGTAGGTACGCTTGGGAATTTATTGATTCACATTATATACACATGAATTTACTAAAACTAAAAAAGCTTTTACTGTTGCTGGTCTTCTATATAGACCTTGTTCAATCTATGTTTCTTAAAATATACAGTAATAACGTCATACATACATTTTGGGACAGTCTATTCAAAGTCAGCCTCAATAATAATTGATTGAAGGACCTTGTTTTCCCGAAACCGGTATCTGTATAAACGTACCCGTTCGGCAAAGATCGCGGATATTCGGCAGCGTTCGTGCTGAAATCGGTTACGGTCAAAAGATTAATGGTGGCAATTAAATGCGACGTCGTGTAATTTCCGCCGCCAAATTTGCACGGGGAGCGAAAACCCAAAATTACATCCATGGTAAATGTGCCCGGTAATGTATGGACCGATCAGGTACGCACGGGGGATAGTCTGTGGTAATGTATGGACCGATCAGGTACGCACGGGGGATAGTCTGTGGTAATGTATGGACCGATCAGGTACGCACGGGGGATAGTCTGTGGTAATGCATAAGCATGCTGAGTTGTGGAGTTAGGGCCGAGCGAACCACAGAACAGATAAAGAAGTTATGTGGAGCGAACCGAATTAATACATGTGTGGTGACTTCCGCAAGTCGTTAGGAGATGGCGCCACGCGAATCCTGAACGTCGCTATCAAAGTTTTCTTCACCTCTTTATTGTATTTGTAAGTAATATTTGTATCTGGCCAAAATATTAGTCGACTCGGCTAAATACATAGTTACTTAGCTTGCTGTTAATTGAGAATACCTAAATTTTATTTCATTAAAAATCAAAATACCGATGTACATAATAGAGCATCAACAATTCTTTGCGAAATAAAATCTCAATCATAAAGTCATTTAGTATAAAAATTAAATATTCTTTGGTGTAATTTAAAGCGTATATATTCTAGAAAAATGCATGCTCTCCCTGAAATCCGAAATTGCCATGTAGCAACAGCCTATTTCCGCTTCTAGTGTCGAGAAAGAGAAATAAAAGCTGTTGCTATCTTGCCAGCTCAAGCTTTGGGATTCCAAGAAACATTTGTTTCTTTCTAATTTTGAAAAAAAAAGAGAATAAAGAAATTATTTTATATTGTTCAACAAATGTTAATTAGGCCAAACAAATTTGTTTGTATATACAAAGGCGGGAGTAAAACATAAAAATATTTTAGAATTAGTTCCACTCCTTCCGGTTTTTACTTTCATTTAATGCACATTAAGCGTAAAATTACGCAAGGCTGTTTTGCGCTCGTAATTCACCCGAAAATACCACAGAAATGGAACTTTAAAGAGGCTTACTCCTCAACATTAGGCCTGTTGTAAAGTGCTGACCTGCCGGCTTTTGATAATGAAAAGCAAGAATTACGGAGGCATAACGCTGAGCTCGCCAAATAATGGGGAAATTAGCGGACAAAAGCTTTGTCAGTTACTTATGTAAGTGCTAGTTAAGTTTGTAACAAGAGATCATAAAAGAAGGAAAAGCTTAGGTTTGTTGAGAAATGTGAGAATTTGGTAAAGCAATACTACATTGTGCGTATAATTATCATTAATTGCCAATTCAGTATTTTATCTAGCAGTAGCCAGTAGCAACCAGAACTTTATTTGATACCCGGTACTTGAGTTATAAAACACCAAAATACTATTATTTTTAAAGGTAAAGGTAGGTTATACATATGTACATATTTACTTATCTATTTGAGTTAAAGCTTTTAAAGCTTTAAAGTTAAAGCTTTTTTAAAGCTTTATATTTACTGCTGGTTACTATAAACATATTGTTGGTTATTTGCTTAGTTTCGAATTTGGTTATCCTCCCCCCCCCCCCCCCCTAGCACCATTATATCGAACGAAAAATGAATAATAACAATTACATTTACTCCATCATTTCAATATTTTCGGGTCCGGCTATCGGACCGACCCCTATCCACCCTAGTGCTAATGGCACTATCTATTAAACGTGTCCGGAATCGCCGATTCGATTTCTATCCCGCCCTTTCCCGGTCATTTGGTTTCACCTCCGTAATATAGTACATATATCCAAACAGTTTACTGCAGGCAGAGAGTATCCAATATATCGACTCTATTTTATGGCACGGAAGAGCTTTCCTGATAGTGGGAGCTCTTGTTTTGGTTTTATTTTAACATTGTCATGGAAAAAGTCGGATAAGAATTAGTTCTATGGTCAAATAGCTTAGGTAGGTATATAAGTATAGTTAGGTTCAATCATTCGTTACCATACTATTGAATGCAATTTCTTAACACGACTAATCTCCATTAGCGGACAACTTAAAAATTTGGAAGGTATTTTAGAAGAACGTCACGTTCAATATCAAACAAGGTTTCACTCTGGCGTGAAGGATACACATGAGAGGATTCCCGGCTATCAGTTTAAACTTATTGTTCGTTCTCCGGAAACTTAAACTAGAAAAACATAAGTTCAAGGTTATATGACTGTTAGATTGGTCATAAATTGATCTAGAAATAAAGCCTTGTTCTAACTTTTATCCTAACTTTCTCAGTAATACATACCTTATATGAAACAAAAAGAAAAAGAGGTAGACACAGGAGACAAGGTATTTTGACGGAAGTTCAGCTGAGTTAATCAACTTCTCAGCCTTTTGTAACTTTTCTTTATTCAAGTCACGTATCCTCTGTACGCTAGCAATTTCTTAATAAACCTAGTCTGATGAAGTATGCAGCAATGAAACTGTAGTTTACGATTCTCCAAAATCCTGCTCGACCATAAAGGAGAGCTTTTTGGGCGGAGTTTTTATTGCACCCTCTAAAACCTAGACTTTTAAAAATACGTTCCCAATTTTTCAGATTCACATACCACTTTCGTCTATGTGGCTTTTGATATCCCTACAGGATAACAGGATTTTATCATATGCAAAATTTTCAAGTACTTACGTAACCAAGCGTGCATTTAACGGTGAAATGAAAAACTAAACTAGTCATGTTATTTTATCCGCCGTCGCAAATTTGTATCGAAAAACCTTTTATGAACTTCTAAATGCCTACCACTACCAGAGTTTAATCAGCAATCGAAGGGCAAGCGTACAACATACCAATACCAGAAGCTCATAAAAAGTGATTGGCTGCTGTACCAGTTTATCTGAACCGGCTTAATTGTCTACCCCGCTGGGAATGAAAATCGGCTTCATAATTACCACCGTATTTACGGTTTTTGCTATTTCCATCCAGAGAATCATAGATAAATACTAAGATAATTGGGACTCGAATCTCTATAAACATGACATGTGTCGGAAATTTGTAAAATAATATCTTTAGACATCAAAATTTTACATCATATCTGAACAGAGTTTGCGCTCTTCGCCATGTTGCGGAAAACTTATGAAGTAATTCCATTTAATGGCTAATAATACCAGCAACAATCGCAACAGCAATAAATACTAACATTGCCATCTATGAAGGTATCTTGCAGTCCTTTTGAAGATTACGACGTTAGAAAAAGGACCGTTCCGTGTCTTATTGATTGATATAAATAATACACAAAGATTTGTTGTTAATTTAATCTTAGTAAAAACATTTATAAGTATCATACGTTCCAAAATAATTAATTATTCAGAAACCTACGAGAAACGGGACGTAACAAGGTAAGCGGATTTACGGTTAATTATAAAGTCTCGACTAAGTATCTCCCACCTTTTATGAATGTCGTGGGAAGAATTTCACGCCGTCTTCATACATTTAGCGCCATCTGAAACAATAGAAACTTTTTTATAGATGGATACTTTGAAATGAGTAGATACTTAGATAGTTATCAAATTTATTTAAGCTCTGCTACACGCAACAATTTTTTTTACAAAAATATATTAAAACATTGAAATATTGATAGGTACTTCAAGACCTGTTTTCCAGGCAACGGATACAATACGGATCAAAATGTTACCATGAATAATAAATAATAAATGTTACCATGCATACTATGGTGAAAATTGAATTGAATTTATCTATTACCTATGTAGGTACTATAGAATTTTTTACGAACCTTAATTTTCGTTATTATAACCGTATACACATACAGGTTGCGTGGACATGTTTTACCAACAATTATAAAAACTAATGATGTCAGCCATTTCCCAGGAGACTAAAAAGCGAGGCGAGATTAATTATAATGACGGGGACTGTACCGTGAAATAATAATTTCAGGAAAATTGTTACCAGAGAGCTGGAACAAAGAGTGGTGGACATTTTGACAATTATTAATGAGGTCAGTTCGGTTTGAGGCAAATGACGCGGGCGTACTCGTAGCTCAGAGCGCAGGTTAATGAGAATGGCATTCCTACTGTGATATTTCAACTTTACGAGAGACACAGCCTCTGTGGTATTGAGTATTACGTTCACTGTTTCATTATTTTTAATATTTTATTTATTGTGGAGTTTCAACTATTTACCGGTAGGTAGGTACTTGATTTTTATACAGAGATCGAGGTACGAGCTAACGTTTTAACGTACCGACACCAGTCTGAACATATGCATGCAATGCTGACTTCTCTGCGTATTTAATTTATATAAATTGAAAACACAGATTCACTCGATATACTAAAAGCTAATTAGTATATTGTATTACCTGATTAAGCGTGCTATTTTCATTCCATTGTCTAAAAGTAGCTTCAAAATGCTTTGTGATAATGTCATTTGCATTTTGCGGATTAAATTTTGATTTATTGCCATTTTTAAATTAATATCGCACATTTTCGTTGAGACCGAAGAAGTCGAGACACATAATTCGAAATAATTTATAAAGTAGCAAAAAAATTTATGTAAAATATCTACCAAATAATAGATAAATTTAGCTTATATTTATAATATTCACTTTAATTTTTGGACAACATTGCACATATTAGCACAAATCGCGAAAGTCTAGAAATTCTAGTTCAGCAATCAATAAATCTAATTAATTTGAATAAAAAATATTTATAATTTTATTCAAACTATATTTTTTACGACTTCTAGACAATGAAAAATGTGACAAGGAGTGCATAACTAGTGGAATCTACAATCGGAGGGTGTGATGTACGGGATAACGAGGTGTAGCGACACGAGTGTGCTCTCCTCTGGAGTGTTTGCGCACACATACAGCCTACAGGACTGCAGGCACTTGAGAATGACGCCTATTGCGTTAGTACTTTTTATACAAGATAATGCAATTTTTTGTGATGAAAAAGTAGGTTTTGCTCGATTATGTGTTAATTTTATTATCAAAAATATTTTCCCTCAGGTTAAGTTGGCAGGAAAAAAGTTATCGTCAGCATCACGTACCTACTCGAACAAGAAAAGTTTCTTTGTTTCAATACATACTTTCGCTGTCCAATAATAGACCCTACACAAAAATGTAACGAATTACAAATGTATAGCAAAATAACATTTTCAAAAGAAGTTTATTTATGCTTGCTTACAAGACAAGACTTACAAGAGAATAAAATTAAACAACGACATATAAAAACTTTGTAAACATTGTAAAATAAGGAAGATGCTTCAACATTCCTGACATTTGGGATTTCAGTATTTAAACACGCAAGAGTATATTTCAAAGGGATAACAAAACAAATACGAGGCTTAAAATAAAATCTTTTTGTTATATCCCACTTTGAGCCCGATTTAATCAGCTATTCATTCTATTGACATGACCTCATTTAGTCCCTCAACGGCCATCTACGTGTACTCAGGTACTAAAATAATTCATATACGGCTTTATGGACCCTTTCTCGTTATAAATCCTGTTGGTGCCAAAAATTGTTCAGAATCTTACTGCGTCCCCTAATGTTAATTCAACATTTTCTTAACACCTTGTCCTATATTATTCAGCTATATACCTAAGAATTGCAGCGCGATATCCATCGTATCCAAATACGCAGAAGCCTGAATTCCTATTTCTGCGAATGAACATGCTACTCCCAATAAGGCAATCCCGCAAAGACAATGGACCTCTCCTGCGAATCAAATTAAAGCTTGACGAAATTTAGATTTTAGTGACATTATCAATATTTTGAAGAAGTGAAGAAAAAATCAAGGTTTTCCTTTTCCTACCCATCAACGCATTCTCAACACACAATACATTAAACTAGATAGTCAAAATTTCCTGAGTTCTTAAGGCTACAAAAGGATACAAAAGCAACACCACACTTGAAGGCGACATAAGGTAAACCATTTTGGTAAGCACATCACGCTCTGCGACGCACGGCGGCGTTGATGTGGTCGTATTTGTTCAAATCGAGCCGGCTTTAAATCGACTCACGTGTAGGCCTGATAGATCGCCATATACGCCTGCAAGCGAGACGGAAACTGCGAGACATTTGTTTTTTCTTCATCTTGGTTCAATTTTTTTTGTACATTTTCTTTAACTTTAAAGACATTCATAACACCTAATTTTGACTAAGCTTCTAAAGTGGCTTCAATATCAAAGAGAAGCATAGAATCAGGACAGAATTGGATGCTTTAGAATTCTATCCATTCTTCAACTTCTCAGATTTTCATAAATCAACTTCATTTATAGAAACTTTTTGAAATCTGGGTGAAATCACACCGCGGAAAATGTTTCGAATTAAACGCCAAAATTTTTACACGAACAATGTATGGGCGTCGACTCGTGGCGTGATATTTAAAAAATTTTAAAAACTAGGTACCTACTCGTAACCGTGAACTCAGCAGTTTAAGTGCCGGTAACCAAGCGCTTACGAGATTTCGACGATTTATATATTTTTTAATGGCCGTAATGGCGCCATACGGCCTGCCAATTTATGCTGTACCAGAGTTTTTATGTAACATCTGCACATAAATTCTAATGTTCCGTAATAGAATCATCATTTTCATTTTCTCTTTTACTGGTGCAGCGTAGTTATTATCGCTAGAATCCTGCAATTTCCGCTCTTTGGACGAGAATTTTTTTTCGACCGCGAATTTACAAATGTCAGTCTGATGATATGAATTCCGTAATGAATGAATATCCGTACGTACTTACCTAAGTATATGACGGCATTAGGCCAGCGTGCTGAACTAACGGGGTGACCCGACCCTGTAGTGGGTCATTAATAAGTTAAAGGCATTATGACTAATCGACTAATACAGAAAGAAAGACCAGTTCTTTAACAGTCCAAAAATCAAGAAAAAAATACGTACAGGGGCAGCATAATATATTATGAAATAGTGTTAGCCCTAAAGAAGGCTTTCTTAATCAGTCTAAGCACTCAGACGGACTCCCGATGAGATATATACGGAGGTCGTAAAGAAGCAACGTCTAAACCTCGTACGGCTGAGTTCGTCATGAATTCTTTATGGACAAGGCAGTAAAGTTTATAGAGTTTATTTAACGAACTTTTTGAGTGGAATAACTAGGTGGAAACTAGACATTTAGAAAATAACTTCGATAAAGTAGCATTTATGAATGACACCACATTTTTATATGGCGCATTTTTTAGAATGTAAAAGTCCATTAATTGAATCCTTACCAAGAAATACGACATGTCTCGCAATTGGTTTTTGCTTTGTACCTAATTAAAAAGATTGTGGCTGCTTTCTACGAAACATACGAGTATACCAAATGCACTGCAACTCCCTCTCTCATTCCTTAGACATTTCGCTACACTCTCTCATTCATTAGATATTCCGTCCATATTAAACCTATCATAAAACTTAAAGTTCACGCTTCACTTAAAAACTTTGTTGAGCGTTGAGCAACAATGTACCTATGTGTGAAGTCGGCGCGACACTGTCCTCTTGTCGAGTGCAGGTTATGTTTGAGGAGTCGAGGAGTCAGTGTACTCGAATGGTAACTAAGTGCTAACGGCAACTTGAGAAAAAGTTACACAACTACTGCGTTTGGCTGTTTCATCTCATGAAGATGGGTAAACGTTACTTGTAGGTGACGTGTATAGATTATCTACGTGCACGTGTGTGCGTTACTAAGGACTCTTACACTTACCTATACACAAATTGTTTATCAATACATACACACAACTAAGACGAACCTGACTTTGTAACACCTGTTATTATGATCAAAAATTTCACATGTGCTCAACAAAATATGATCAACTACAGTACGTGCAGTAATGTGCCCCACATTAATGCACAAATTTCGCAATCACCAAAATGCTTCAAAATTCAAGTATCGGTACAAAAGCATGTGCTTCGTTGACAATTTAAAATTATTCTCGGGGAGTTATCAAAAATGTATTGTTCAAATAAACGTACAAACTAATAACTAACTTACAACTTTATCGATCAGTTAGTCAGGGGTCGTCAACCGATGATAGCATGGCACTTATAGTGAATTTTAAATTGCAGCCATTAGGACTACTGCCACCATAGCAGTGCAGTGCAGTGGCTCATAAATCACTAATAAAGAACTTAGACTCATATCTTGGATATACCTAAGCATAGCATAATTATGGAACTTTAATCGATGGCGTATTTAAATTTTTAAGTTATGAAGAAAAAGTAACAATTTGTTAGGTAATTAGAGAAACGGTGAATATTCATTGGATAGAAGAAAATAATTGCAGTAATTATAAAAAGCATAGTATTATACAATATAGGGCCTCTTTATAATACTAGTAAATAATATTAATAAGTTGACGTGTAATTACGATACAAACGTATCGTTCTGGTTAACACGAGTGTTTAACAATAGATATTCGTTATTCATAACGTCTCATGTTTGCGAAACTAAATTATGTTTGACGATGTCTCGTAAACAAGTTCTTAATGTAGAGCACCAAGCAAACATAATCATAATGTATCCTTAGAGAATTCTTCATTCAATATTACAGCATAAAGAAGATATCCATTGAGCAACCAGTTTACGTCTCAATTGCCTCTTGAGTCGGCACGTGACTGCACTTACGCACGCTACGATTCATTTCACTTACTCGTATGTTTGCCTAGTATTCCGTATAGTTTTTTACGAACTGACACGAAGCTATCATCGTTACAAATAAATGACTGTTAATACTTGATGAGAGATTTAGGAATGGCCTAAAAAACCAGTCAAATAGTTGTATTTTCTTCTATTTGAAAAAAGACAGTTTGTAGTCGCAATCTACGCAAATTTCGAGAGGCGGATCTGCATAGAGATAAGCAAAGAGTCTAATTCTAATCGTCATGAATAGAGTCTAGATTATTAACTGCAAAATCAGAAAAATGAAGTAAGACTGAGTACTAAAACTATGTCAGCTAACACTCGAGCAGCATCATCGAACGGGTTGAAACCATTGACCTTAATGAAAGGATTCGCAAACTAATTGGATCTGTGTTTTTCATCATTAGATCGTTGTAGTTCAGTTTTTTCTGCTCGTTTTAAAGTTGGTTCTACTTTGCGAAACCCAATTAAATTGTAGTATCAACTTTTTAAAATTGAATTTTAAATTTTTTGGAATGCTACTAGTTTAAGATTTTTGATCTAAGAAGACGGCGGGAAGCCGTTGGATACAAAAGGCCCAGAATCGGGTGGAGTGATCTCGATTGTCCATGTCCAGCAGAGGACTACAAAGGGCTGAAAGGAAGAAAGGAAGTGCCAACCACACGTGGGCTAAAATGAGTACTAATAAACACTAATATTCATTTATTTACACGCATTTCTAATGCATTTTATCTTAAAATATTTGAATTCGTGCATTGTTCTCCATATAAACTTTAATTCAAACTGCTCCGTTCGCGTAACAATAACACTTTTAGCATGTAATTAGATAGGTGATAAAAATATTACGCTTCGTGTCTTCGTGCTTATCAAGAAAGGACACAAAGCGTCGCAACGCAAGTCGAGTCAGTGACCGTTCAAGTTTGTATCGGAGATAAGTAGCTGTTCTCACCCTACCGTTAGCTTTTCACTTTTCCCTTGGAAAACACTTAAAAATTTTAAATAATGTATACACAGATTTATTTTGTCACAACTGCACCTTTTTGCTAGTAACATCTATCAATACGTTCGACTTCATCTATCGTTTAGTTTCCTTTATTTTCGTATTTAGTGGCATAATATTACTATATGAGAAATTACATTATTCTAGTGAAGTCGATCCTTTTTATCCTAAGATGAAGCTGAAACGGTATGGGTTGTGGGATCAAAACATCGTTGTTTTGTGCGACGCGAGTTAGGTTTTGTTACTGGAGTAAATCAAAAGGCACTTAGCTCACTGTTGGCTAGCAACGAAAATAGAAAAAATATTTCTAATGTTGATTAGTTGATTGTCAGAATTGATGAATTTGATGTTGATTAAAGAATTTTCTGAATATTTAATGATTGGCCCCTTTTATAGCTTGATTGGTATGTTAATGTGTCAGAATTTTTTTCAAAAATATCTATTATATATATAGGTATTATACTAAATGACGACCTGCGTGGCGCTGTAGAGACAGTCCTGGTTTCGATTCCCAGCAGTGCAGAGATTTGGATGATGACTTTAAATTTCAGTTTTTAATCTAGATGTGTGTGTTCTTGTGTGATTGTAAGTTAATGGCATTCGCGACACAGGGAATGCTAGTGTAGAGCTATGAGTGTAAGGCGTATATATGATTATCATTAGCTTGTTCTTATGTCGCTTACAATGAAACGAGTACCATAACAGGAAAGTAGCTATTCTTTTACGACAGCGTTGCTCGTGCTCGGATAAAACAAAAAGTTTTATAGGCGTCGTTAAGATTCTGCGCGTGCCGTGTTGGTGGAGGCGTATATCAAACATAAATTACTTTCTTTACGAAACTTAACTAATCCTATGAGTCATACAGGATACGTTAGAAGGGAAGGTATATAGATTTTATAGGTGTTAGAGCCATAGAGACTCTCTCCGGTAAATATCTATCAGAAGCACCTTGTTCTTCATATTATCTTTTATTTAGTATGGGGCAGAAGTGGCTGCCGAAGATACGTACCTATGGTAGGTTGCAGTAGGTACGTGCATATTATGCAGGTAACCTGATTTAGAACGAATCTGTAAATGAACAGCAAACGAATAAGTGATATGAAAAAGACTGACGCTCGAAATGAGTAACCGATCTTTTATTATGTTTTGAGATAGATACTGTGATACTTATAAAGAGTATCTTGGAAATCAAACAGTATCTGTTTCTATCCATATCCAAAGATCGATTTTTAATGTTGGGCGTACCACACAAACGGCAAACGTACGGCACGTACGGCACAAACGTAGGGCACTAAATTTATCTGAAGGAAGTCGCGGGCAGAAGTTAGTTAGATAGTACATAAAGCTAATGCCCTGAGTGCCATAGATATAAAAGTCAGTGAAGCGTTCCAAGCCACGCCTCCCGTTTGGATCGTGAATAGAGATCTCGGACAACTTAAAAAGAAGGAAAAGAGGACAAACGATATCAGAACCAGCACAGTGACAAAAGAAATTGATATTTATCTTGTTTCTCGTTTGATCAACTTAACGGTTAATATTTATAGGCCAAAGAACTGAATAGAACGTAGGTACTTAATAAGCAAGGTTGCACACCTTAGTGCTTTAGAAGACGTAAACAAAGACAATGGAGAAGGAAACAATAGCCACCTGATTTTAGGTGGAGTTTATTGACCGTTTTTTTTTATAAAAAGAAAGGCAAAATATACATTAAATAGCAAAAAAACCGAAATTAAATTGAAGTTCCACAGGTAAAAAGCATTATCGTCCCAAGCCTGTGGAATGCAAGCAAACCATTAATCATTCCTGGTCACAGTCATTACATTGCAAATTGCATCCACAGCTAGCTGCAACAGTGCAGTTGATTATTTTCTAATAGAATGCAAAATTTGAACAATGCCGTTTGTTCGGGAAATATTGCTTAAATGTTTTTTTATATGTAGTTTTGAATTAAATAATTGTAAAGAAACATAAACAAATTTATTTAAAATGATCTCTTACAGAAATATCAACCATCTTACTACGAGTAGGTACATCTCATATTATACTCGTAAATGCGAAAGTTTGTGATGGATGAATTTTTGTCACTCTTTCACACAAAAGCGGCTGAACAAATTTGAATGAGATTTGGTACACGGGTAGAATACAACCTGTATTAACATATAGGACTCTTTTTATCCCTAAAGTACCTTTGATTTCCTCCTAGGTAGATATAGTACCGTACCACACTAGCACCATACCATAACATACCATATAGTGTAAGGGATTAGGCAGGTAAGTAGACCAGCTATTGGAATTAAGAAAGCAACGTTAGTTCTTTAACTAAAGGTATAGATCAGAAGGTATTTATTGGAGTAATTGTGCAGATTTCCGCAGACTAATCCTTCGAGAGTAATGGACGGTTCGCTTGTCTAAGGCAAGGATAAATGAGCATTGAATTTTCGAATTTAGGACTTGCCGATTCTAAGAGGACACTAAGTCCAATTATGTCTTTAATTTATTTTATCTAGTCAAATAAATACCTAATATAATAAAAACATAATTTCAACGATAAATGACGTATTAAAAATAGAGGAATTTCAATGAAGTAATTTAACACCTTAAGATGATTAATTATTTTTTACCACTTCCAAGTGTGCAATCCGCATGTAATGATGTAACCCGTCGACTTCCTATCGATATACAATCGGTTGAAAATTTCATGTCCCTAACTACCTATATTAAGCACTAAGATCGACTCAACAGGGTATTTCTCGCGATTGTTCTCCGCAAACCAATCTCCTGAGATAATGGGAGGTTCACCATGCGCCCCTCAGACAGACGTACAGACGGCATTCCCTCTACAGAATTAGATGCCATTTAGAATTAGTCTGAGTGGAAGGCAATATACTATATTAGTTTCTTTACAAAGCTCGTTTTCTAATGTTGACGTCTGAATCCGTGTGAATCATCTGTTTTTTACGTAATCGCCACCTTATTTTGAAGCGTTTCCGGAGTCGCTGATATAGGATTACACGAACTAGGTAGTGAATGACCCTCGACATCAAGCCCGTCAAACTTGAATAGGAAAAGGAAATTCTTGCATCGATAAGAAAACGAAAGAAAAACTTCTAAGACAACTGCATATCCCATGTTAATTTTTGGACCGAGTCCCTTTGAGGGTGGAGGAGCGAAAATAGACAAGAGTTTTAAGTGCATTTAAAATTTCCATAGAAAAACAATTGAAAAAAGGAAGATAATTTAAATTTAATTTTATCAACCAATTGTTGGCTTAAAGCCCAGTCAGTACCCACGCTTGATAACATCAACCTGCAACCTGCTACCAAAATGTCGTATATGCCTAGAGCAGTGCAAAAACCGTTTTACAGCTAGGAATCTCTGATTGTAATCCGTGAAGCAACAGGCTCTATGTAACTCAATACTGTACCGTATTTGTTTTGTTTGAGTACAAAAGGTGGTTCATAAGGCACCTCTGAGAGATGAGGTAGTGAGTGTGAGAGCATCTGGAATCTCTCGCAAAGCATACGTTCTTTTGTTTTAGCTTAGCTAGCAGAGACATGTCCCTTGCCTTTCTTTAGTACGCGGGGTGAACATAGCAACTACCTAACTATGTATGTAGAATATTAGAATATTTTTCATGGAGTTGGTTTGAATGTCCACTGGCTGTAGACTTTAAAATTTATTTTAATTATTTAAACATCTTTGCTATCAATCAACAATTGGTTCATTTGAATCAAAACATTATGACGTCCACTTCATAATGTCCTTATTTATGACGTCATAATGTCGTATAAAATGTTGGTTATATAAAATCCAATCTTGTGTTTGAGAGATTGTTAAAAGTAGATATAAATAAAAACTTATCTCAATTGGCCTGGCAGTAGGCAATTATATGCTCTACGAGCCTTTCCGTTGACATTTAACGACTTAAATCGTCGGTAGCCATTACACGACATCGGGTAACGGTACAACAAGTATTCCTAGGCAGTTATTTACTATTTACTGCAATAGCAAAATAAACCTTTTGCCGCGAGCAAGGCAATTTGGTTTCAATGATTGGGTGGACTGAGATAACTGCGCTGGTAAAGATATTATCGTTGCATTGCATACTCGCAGTATAAGAAGAAGATAATATAGAGTTTAGATGTTTATTGTTTGAATTGTGTAATTTATCTGTGAAAAAATTACTTGATAACTGTCGAGTTCAATATTCAGGGACTTTTGATAAATAAAAATTTACAAATGTAGATGGTTAATACACCTACATTATCACACAGTTGAGGTTGAATATTTTTCTCTAATATAAACAAAACAGTATGACAAAAAACGATAGGTACTTTTTATCCTCAGTTTAATTAGAGGTTCTGATAAATTATAATTAAGTCGCGTCAAACGCTGGTACGGGTACGATATTTTTTCTGAGACTTTTCTTATGAGAAGTTATTAAAAGGAGTGTCAATTTCCTCGTGTTCTAATATGGTACTTAATTTAAAATAACGTGTCGAAATAACAATTTTTTTATTAATTTTGTTATTTATTAATTTTTGTAAAGCAAAAATACACATACGTATAACTTAATCGTAGACTGTCCTTATAAAGTGTACGTGAGCAACATTACATTATTTTCGTTTACTCTTACTTAGTCTACAGTAGCAAAATAACAACCATTTATCAGAACTGTACCTGGATAAGGAAAATGCCAATACATCGAAGTTGCAATTTTTAAGGAACAACACATTGTTAGCGGAAGTTCACGATAACGCAGTGAAGATAAACGTCGTCAGGCAGACTCGTGCCTCAGAGTTTTCCAAAACGACCTCAAAGGCATGTGAAGTCCACCAACCCCACATGAACACGACAGACAGTTCAAGACAAACGACTTAACAAGAACAATGCCACCAGCATGAACATTATTGTCAAAGTATTCAAACTCAAAAACTCAAACTCAAAAGCTTTTATTCATTATTAGGTACAATTTGTGCACACTTAATAAAAGTCATACAGATAAATTATACATTCTACATTCATCCGCTTTGATCGCCCCTCAGGCAAAACGTAGACTGGGAGAAAAAAGCGGGCGGAAAAAACTCCCAGCACTCTTTTAAAAGTAAATAAAACTTTCCTATGGTAAAAGTCATATGTCAGTCTGTCTTGCCATTTTTCTTTACTAATGGCAGGTCGATACGATTACTATACGAATCTACGAAAGTTCATTCTCGGCACAGATACAAATCTTTTTGAAATACATTTGTATATAAAGAAACATTGGTATAATAACCGAGAGCCCCGTTATCTCATCGCAGACACGCCTGAATGGAGTCATCCAGCGTGCATTCGAGTATCGCCCCCTTAATTAGGAGGGACGTTGAGTGGTCTGCAGCGTGGAGCACAATGCCCAGGTATCCTGGCTCGTTGTTTTGAGAGGCCGTCCATTGTTCCGGCATCGCTTTCAAATTTACCTGAAAAACCGTGAGGCTTGAAACTTTGACGTTGATTGTATTACACCCTCCTGCACTACTGAGGGCTTCGTGAACTCGGTTATTAATTGACCGACTACTGTAAATTAAGGGAGGATTACCATTTTAATAATCATACTTCGACCCTTACTGTGGAACGCCCTCTTGCTCGAAGGCGCAGCGAACTGCTACGGGAGGCGGGAAGCAAATGGATGAAAGCCGAATGAGATGCCGAATGAGAGCCGAAGATGGAGCTCAGTGGAACAATTTGGTAGAGACCTTGGTCCATTGTCCAACAGTGGACCATAATCGGCTGATCAGAGAGAGAGAGAGAGAGAAAGAATATAAGTCGCAAATTAGCAATCAATATTTTAAGAGATTCTCAACTCAAGAGTTAACCTTTTAGGAAATAGGTACTAGGCTAGTAAAGAGGTATTACAGGGGGGGTAGAACGTAAGGAAGTAGTGAAGTTCCAAAAGTAGTAGGATAGAAACTAGCAATGAGACAAGGGCGGTGCTAATTGCCAGAGAAGCTAATTAGAAGCGACCGTCTTACTTTTCGGGGAAGCAATGCACATACGCACAGTATTAGAGAGAAGGGACTTTGATCCTTTATGTCACTTTAATGAGATTGGATATTTTTGAGCTTAGTTTGCAATAGTTCCATCTCAATCATCACCAGTGTTGGAGAAGTAAATGTTGCTGTGGCTCCAACTTGATTTTGAATTGACCAGACAAGACATCGGTATCGGGGGATTTTAAACATAGGAGTCCGGTATTATCTCCTGTATTGTCCAAGCGTACAGTAGGTATTCGACGTATTCCTGGTTCTGCCACACCCTACAAGCTTGTTAATTATACAAATATGCACAGAGTATTGTTAAATATTTTATTTGTGTCTACGTGTTACTCTCACTCACATGCGACTATGACGCATTCTGCTTGATTAAACAACGGCTTTACGACTAGGCACTCGCGTTCCAACAAATAAGAAAAGGCACACTCGAGCAATTGATTCTGTTTTTTGCCCTGTGTTTGTATAACAGGATTAAGTAAATGAGACTGTTTTTGCCCCTGGTCGGGCGATACAAACAAAATGGACCGTGAATATCTTGAAATGGATATGAGAAGCAAAAAGCGTAGATAAATACACGTTACATATAAAAAGTGGTATTAGATTTTAACTTCAAAGTTTGTAACAAAGGTGCTCTTTTGTACTCTTTTTTGAATCTTGCGTTCGTAAACTTGACTTTCTCAAATATTATAGGTATATATGATAGGTATATATTTGAGAAAATCAAGATTTAGTTTGCTGACACTGTAATTAATCGTACCTATTTCAATGCAGACCGGAGTAGACAAGTGTCAGTTCCATGCCTGAACGTCCACTTATCCGTAATAGTAAACCGTAAATAGTTAGTTCCTTATCCTCAGATAAATTTAAACAACTACTATTTATTGACAGCATATACAGAAACAGTTCATTACGCTCTGAACTAAGAGATTGTTATAATACTAACTAGCACTAAGTATGTATGAATGTGGCGAGCCGCAGTGGGAGGTGACGGCAATATTGTTTTAAACAGCAAGATGGATGGTAAATAGAGCGTTTAAGCCGAACAAACGATTCTAATTAGCAGCGATTTCCACCACTGAAACCGGGATCCGATAATACCTATTATAACATACCTCACATCATAGACAGACACAGAAAGCTCAACTCCATATTAATTCCCGTTTAATAAATGCTATTGGCATTGATGCTTGTGAATTTAATTATTGACAATTAGCTTAATCAATTAATTAAATTTAAAACTGCCTGACGGACGGATCCATTTAAATGTTAGCAATAAGCTTGCAGGTTCAGAGAGTGCCAAATTATAATGAGTTTTTAATACAATTTGTGATAAAGCAGACCGCCTCAATTAATGTTAAAATAATCCGTCAGATAACAAATTTACTGTAGTAACCAAACACAAGATACAAGACTTTTAAGTGAAATAAATAACTGCTTCCCAATAGAAAACGATATCGATTATTTTCTTTATAGGAGAATCAATTTACTGAATTTAGACCGAGATTTCGATTTATCAACCGAAGAAAAATATCAGCAGAAAGAGAACAAAGAGACAATGGACTTTAATTGTCTTTTGTAAACTATGGATAGCGAAGACGGCCGGGGCCGATCTATACTAAGCGTTCTATAGGGAGCCCGTCGGCACGCTTCCAATAAATAAATCAGAAATGTATCGTATTTTCCGGAACATTCTAAGCCGAATGATGCTCCTTTGTGAGAGAATCATATATCGGGAGCCGCTTTTGAATGGCTCCGAGAGGTTTAGGTGAACCCATTCATCCACCTTGTACTCTTACCGCGAAGGGGGTTCAATAGACTGTGCTGGATGTAATAGATTACCTGCGGTAACCAAATATCTTCGGATTTCACGTGATTTATTGAGAGTGTCAGCGGAGCACTTAATGCGAAAAGAATTGTTAGTGTTTCAAAATAGACCGGTTATTTTTGGGAAGGTCTTGGGAAGAAACATATACACACATGAACAAGCAAATTTGAAGAAAGTGCAAAAAGTAATAATGTTTTAAATCATAATAAGGATGGAGTAGTCAACATTAGACATGAAAGATATAAATATCATAAAAGAATAAAGATATGTAGGCATCCATTTTATTATAATTAATTAACAACATGTAGTAATGGCAAACATGAAAAAGAAATCTACAGTAACGCAAAAGATTTTATTGCAAGAAAAGGAGAATAATCAGAAATAATGTCGGCATAACGGCTGCCCCATCGTTTCGCCGAATACGAAATTGGACATCCTAATTTAATTCTCGTCAGTCTGAAAATGTCTAAAGCTCTCCATCAAAATCCCAATCTATACGGGATTTCGGCGCCAACCATTGTGCTCGCCGCCCATTCAATGTATTGTCCGTCGGTGAATCACAGCAATTTCCACCAACCACTCACATAGACCTCTATACTATCACTAAAAGTGTATTTTTTATAGTAATTGATTAGCAAACGGGCAATGCAGGCCACCTGATGTTAGTGGTCACTGCAGCCATGGACAGTATCCGACCTGCAGTAAATAGTAAATAGAGAAGAAATCCTTTCTGAGGCTGTAACTTTGTTACTCTTGAGGACTAAGATGTTCGTCTCAAAAAAACGTATATCCGGCAATCATACCGCCTCCGCCGAAACCCAACACATGAAGAAAATTCTGCTTTACGATGGATAGCCCCGGGCGAGCTGCTATGAAAAGAGCATTATAAAACTTCGCAGCTCAAGATAAACTGGACACGTGATGCTGTCATGTCGGTAATATGTCCACTGCTGTACAAAGGTGTGGGATTTATAACTACGTTTATGGCACATTCGATGCTTTTGTACTGGTAAATGGATGGCATGATGGGTAAGTAATTGTTTTTTCTTTCACTGAAAGAGGTTTGTGTGAAAACATTGGTTGAAACAGTGGTTCTCAAAGCTTTTTTTGCGATAGAATATTTTTTGGATCAATAAATATTTGACAGATGCCTAAAATAATAATAAAAATACAATACAAAATGAAACAAATATTCTGCATTGATCATCAAAATAACTGAACCTAATTCTCATTCCTTTTGCTTCCTTTCAGTCTTCGGAAGTTTATTTCAATATTTGTCCAGTCATATAGGATTAGACCTAGGAAAGATCGGATAACAAGCTGTAAACACCTTTATTTTAGTGTTCCAAATGTTGTCTCGAAAGTGTCATAAAATAATATATCCAGGTCTTTTCACGGCTTAACTTATCCGACCAACCAATCTAGAACCAGTTTTTGTACCTGTACCTAAAAAGTTTATTCGTTTTAAGAGATTTAACACTTAAAAGTTTTGAGTACCTATAGCTATTATATTCGTAAACCCATTTGAAACAACATCGAACATCAATTACCGATCGTTCGCTAGCTATTAGCAGATTGCAAACTTACGATCTCACACCCCTGGTCCCCTACTGTGTCCATTGTTCTGAAAAATTGCACTCTACATCACGTCCGTATATCATTTTAATGTGCCGTCCATTTGTAAAAACCGGCCAAGCGCGAGTGAGGTTTGTGCATGAAAATAGAAAGGACGCTTTTTTTTATTGAAAATGCGTATTTGTCCATCTGTAGCCAACATATGTATGCAAATTTAATAATAAAATTACATCACTTGTTTGTTGTTTTTTTTTTAATTAATTTACTATTATATTTGTCCACCGTTTCAGGTCCATTTCGCACCGTTCGCACCGGATGCAGAACCCTAAAACAAAAACCAAATTCTAGCCTCGTACAGAGATATATTATTATTATTATGTCAAAAGTTAGTAACAAAATGTATTTTTTTGTAAACTGTGTGTCATACTCAGACCTGATTAAACCGACCGGGAAAGTAAAAAATCAATAGTTACGACTACATAACCCACAAATGTGTCAAATCCGTGTCAGTAGGCGACGGTGACCACTTACCATCAGGTGGCCCGTGTGCCTGTTTGCTTGCTCTACAAAAAAAATTGATCCAGCTCAGTTTGGCGTAATTATATATAATATCATTTTCATGTTTATTAACACACGTTTGGATCCCCCATATCCTACCATCAGCCAACATTCGTCTACTGCTGGATATAGGCCTCTCCCAAGGCTGAGCTGAACTCGATCTTATGACGGATTTGGATATAAAAATGTATATCCCCAGTAATTTGCTAACAAAAGATAAAACCAGCAAAATAACAAATTATAAACCTTATTTAATTAAATTCCAATCGGATCTTTGTGTAATAGTTAGGAACAGTGAGGTTTGTGGGGCATAGAGAAGCACTTTATATCTAATTAAATATTGATATAACAAATTAGACCCGTGGATTCCGTGGAACAGGCTAATAAAATCTCGTAGATATGTAATGAAACTCAGCAATTCCGACAAAGGGAGTTTAATTTTTGGAGTAATTTCATCGTTGTTTCACCCACATAGGCCTGTTAGGTATGTAACATTGAAATCTGGATTATCTTTTATCATTTAGAAGAAACTGTGATGCCGAGCTTATAAAAATATTGATAGTAATTCGCATTAGAACTAAAGTATTATGCTTTGCTCTTGTCAAGAAGGTCCACGTCCAAATGCTTGCAGTCATTCATGGCATTTTATTTAGTTGAACACTTCAAAAAAACTACAAGCTATTTGCAAACGAAGCGTAAAGTTGTGCAGTACATTCGTTTGGGTTCACGAGTAGAGCCGCCTAGTGAAAACGATTTTGCGGTTGTTGCACAACTTTGTGGGAAAGTTTTGCATGGAAAAATACGGAAAAAAGCGGAAAAAATAGTTTTTAAAAGCCATACATTGTCAAAGTCTGTAATAGACCAGCTGCGTTCAAATAAATGAGGCT
The DNA here is from genome assembly GCA_905147235.1 of Erynnis tages. NCBI lineage: Eukaryota > Metazoa > Arthropoda > Insecta > Lepidoptera > Hesperiidae > Erynnis > Erynnis tages. The sequence continues at coordinate 3,453,517 of LR990076.1, forward strand.
GTACGGAAATGTTTTGACTATTCTGTTACTCGTTTTGGGAAACTGCACATAACTTTAGATATGATAACATAACTGTAAGCCTTATAATAAACGAACTGAATTTATTTTACACATTACACAGTTTCGCAACACATCCTCGCACGGTTCGCACCAACGTTTTGCAGTAAACTAAGTAACTCTTAAGCAACGTTCATTTTTTGCATAATACAATGTTTTAACGTGGCGTGATCAATTCCGCAACACAAATGTTGACTGCAACATGTTGACAGCAACTTGTTTATGAATATAATGTTTACAATGAATTCGGGACGTACTTATACATATAAATTTTTTATTTGTCGTGAACAACGCCACATTTAATTAGGTAACATGAGGTGACAAACGCTACCTCATGTTACCTAATTAAAAGGCCGGGCAGGATAAATACGAGGTGTATCATCGCACCTAATACGTCACGCATAATGGGTGCGATCAAAATTATAATGGCCGTCAAAATGTCAACAATATCTTTAATGGCTATCCAATGACAATTATAATGTGTGTGAGACCGCGAAAATAGTAATTATACTAATATTGTGTACTACAATTTTGGTAACAGGTAATTTATTAACTGTTGAATGAATTCACGCAGGTATTTTAACGGTTAGTACCTACGTCCAAATTCTGATAAATAGACTTCATTGTTTTAGGTATCTCCATATTATACAGATGCATTCGACTGGAGATCCCGGACCCCATATGCACAAAGTAAGGCCACCGAGGGGGTTTTAGTGGGTAATAATCCCACATATCCCGGGTCACTTCTACGGCTCTCGGGTAGGTACGTATGAAGGTTTCCCTCCCCCGTAACAAAAAAAATCTGTTATAAAATAAGATTTTTTTTCTTTTACACTAAAGCGTCACTAATACAGAGGTGTTCTTCTTACGATGGTACATACGAGTACAATATACGTACTTGATACATCTATGGTACTACCCATGTATGGTCAACATCATTTTGCATCTACAAAAATGTCTTTTTCAAGATGCTTACAATAAACCGAACTCCATTTCGAACAACACCAGACGATCATTACAGTAGAAGCTATGCCACATGCACATAATATGCACATATGCTTTGCATGTTATTCCTGCCAGTATCATTGTAGGTAAGCGTCTGCCGTGATACTCGTTAAAAATAACTAGAAAACCAGTGAGTGTGCAAGACCATCGTCTGAAGCAAGTGATTTCACCTTATGGTGTTCAATTCCTAGAAGAGTCGCTTACAGTTGATTTTCAGAAAAACTTTCAAGAATTTTGTGGATTTTACTTCCTTTTATTATTGTCGATCCCTCACACTAGTGCAACATAATTATTATAGTTACAAGTACACGTACCATACCAATGAAATAGAATATGCTAGTGTTCCAAGCGTTTCCGGCGCTTCTAGTGATTGTACGAGTAAATGGCATTCGATGATAATTCGGGGCTAAGCCATTTGATTTTCAGAAAATGTTTTTGTATTTTATTGAATGATTAATTTTATGGTAAAGTTCAAAGTTCACAAGTTCGCGTCCCAAATTGTCCCAGTCAAAAAGACAATCCCAGCTGTCCTTACTGCACAAGAAGCAGCTTTAAATTTTTAATGTATTATTGTTATTAGCATTTATAACAATAATGTATTGTACTGTTCGCAATCTCATTCGATACTGTAGTTAGACTTACTTAATTTTCTTGATATTGGATCCCTCCCTGTGTGCTTGTGCCCTTATAGTCTAGTCTTAACGTTCTAGACTCAGTTTAAAGTATGTATGTAATAAAAATAAATTTGTTGCAACACTCACAAATAGAATGTATGATGGATATCACAATTAAAATTTAGTTTTGTTTCATGGCTTACTATCAGTGTTGAAATAATTTGATAGCCATACAATTGAACGAATGAAAACGTTGCAAATAAATGTTATTCTATTTTATTGAGAATGCCGTACTTAAGGCCTACATAGAAGAAAAAAATATTCAAAAATGTTATTAACAGACAAGGAAAGTCATTGAAAATGCTACAAGCCGACATAAAACGACTCATAAAGCAGACTCTACGTTAAGGAAATGTTGAAGGTAGCTTTCTATACTTACTCAGAGTTTCGTATCGATGGCCCTTAAGGAGTCAAGAGTGAGTTCACGCGCCTATACGAGTACTTGCGAGACTCATGCTTTTCCCATCTTAAGGGGTTCTTATTATTATAAGGGAAACAGGTGTTTGCATAGAGATATTAAGATCGTTGATTCATTGATTATTCCGACCCAGTTTAATAAGCGGCCATTATTTATGTTGAGGTAAATATTGTAAGCGCAAAACTCCGTAAGCTATATTAATTACGTCACCACGAGCTATCAGTGCCGCCGCGTCTTTGTATTAGCTTTATAGCATTAAATAATAATTTAATATTTTACACAAAACGGGGTGTAATTAATGATGGATTATTGTATGAAAATTCAACGCAAACAGATTCGTCCTTTTGGGAATACTGATAAATTGAGCCGAAAGTGAGCAGTGTGAAATACGTTTATAACAAATTTGTAGTCATAATTTTTACGTCAGGAAAAATTTCATAAATTTGATAAACATTTTTTGATAGCTCATAGCAGGCAGTTATAGCAGGCTGCAACAATAAAGCCTTCTCACCTTAGAGTTCGTCATATTGTTCTCGAAAACATGTGAACCCCACTTGCTCGCAATAGCCCATCTTGGTGGTCTAATGCTTAGGTATATTATTCTCTTTGTGAGGGGAGACTCGACCCTGCATTGGGTTACTTATGGGTTACAGACATGAAATACCTACTTTAAAGTACGCAAAGTAGGTAGCTGCTTGACAAGACAAGACTTGCGTTACGTTTTGAATCATTTAAAATCATAAATCAGGGACGGATACGAACTAGGTAGGCACCTAAATAATTACTTTTCCAGACATTTTCATACGGTCCACTAAATACAGACTTTTACTATTAATTTATTTTACTAAACTGTGCAAACCGACACAATATATCACTGTCACTTGCTACTCTGCGTCCAGCCAGCCAGCGCCATCCATCACACTTTCTTATCTATTTCTAGCGCTTAAAGCGCTTAAGGCGTTGCAAACAGTACTTGTTACTATATTGTACCTAATATCTCATTTACATGTAAGTAACGGCAATTGTTGTGAAGAAATTTAACTTCAAATTTATCCGTTTCTTTAAAAATAAAAAAGCATCAGTTCCTAAAGGGCTGTTAGGTATTATTAACCTTTACTTTACTTTTTCCCTCTCGAAGTAGTCAACCCTTCCTTTATCCATAGGAATTTGATATTTCAATGCCATATATTAACTTCCTAATAAGCAACCTTACAATAAATGCTAACACCTGTAAAAACATCATTACATCCACCCCAAGAAACTTGATGAAGCAGAAAAATAGGAGACAACTGATATCCTTAAGGTAATTAAATATCAACTAAAGGATGTCTGATAGCTGATACTTACTGACGAATAAGCCCCTTGTAAGGTTTCCCCTAAATACGATAAGGTAGTAAAGGGAGGTAGGTACAAAATCATTTTATTGAAGGGAAGTAGCAATAGTCAAGTTTAAGGGAATTATTATTTTATTAGCACTGATTATAGCTAAAGGTGCTAGCGGTGATAGCCCAGTGGCTTAGAATTCGACCTCGAATCGAGGGGTCCAGGTTCGAATCCCAGTGGCACGCACCAATGACTTTGTAAAAAAGTTATGTGCGCTATATAAAATTAAATATCACCTGCTGTTACGGTGAAGGAAAACATCGCGAGAAAACCTGCATGCCTGAGAGTTCAAAAAAAATGTTCTCAAAGGTATGTGAAGTCCACCAACCCGCAGTAGGCCAGCGTGGTGGACTTCACATCCCTCATTGCGAGGAGACCCGTCCCTGTAGTGGGTCATTAATGGGTGACATAGCTGGCTGGCATAGCTAAAGGTACCTTTGATTGAAGGTTGTCTTGTAGATATTATGTAGATATGATATTGGCCAATTCCTCTTACCTGAAAATGAAAATAATTCAAAATGAATTTCATTGTTTTTCCATGATTCGTACACAAAACATTATGCAGAACTGACAAATCGTAATACGCTTCCCTTTGTATTTTTGTAGCGACCCCGATTGTATTCTTTGTTTGAAGTATTATGATACTGCCAAGCTTAGGTGTTATTGTTATCTTATACTAAGACATAATAAGGAGCTTATAATTTAATAGCTTATAATTTAATATTGGACGTAACATTCATGATTCCAAGTTAGTAGATAGGTAACTTTAACGTTCATGAATACAAAGTGACCCTTCCATTTCGGATACGTAAACTTGAACGTTTATTTACTCATTTGGGGTACGAATTTAAATGTTTTAATCGTATTAAAATTTTAAATGTCAAATCAATACAAATTTTCTCGCACTTAAGACATACCTGCCAGCGGAACAGTAAATCCTTTAATTTTTTGAAGTCATTTAAAATGATTTCTCAAGCAAAAAATCTGGAGACGTACTTCATGACAGGCTTCCGTAAAGACGGGGGAGACAGAATGAAGTTTTAATTAAAAATAGGAGAAACCGGCTGAGTCCCAGTGAACCCAACGAAGGAGGAACTTTGCGGCTTCGACGAGGCGACATCGGGCCGCAGTCACACACTCGGTTGAACTTCATCCCTAAATTCTGTTATTACTTTTCAACATTTTACATTTTGTATACTTAGTATTATCATAAAATGTTTTATTAAATTTTGAAATATTGTTTTGCTATTTTTATTTTCAATAAAAATATTATTAAAGCTCTTTCTCTACTTTCATACTTCTATAAAAATCTTTAAAATTTAAAACTTTAAAAATCTGTAAATCTATATTGTGTTTAAATATTAAAGATCAAATTTAAAAATTAAAAAAAAAGGATGCATTAAAAATGTGGGTCATCCAGTCCTATTCTGCAAGTTTTGTATTAACTTACCGGAAAGCAGTCCTCGCTTCTCTAAATAAATTGCTTTCGAATGAGGTTAATTTACAAATTGCATAATATCTTCTTTTATTTTCGCGAAAAACAAAGAAAGTTTGCAGCCGCAACAAAAAACACCCTTTAGTCTTCGCAGTCATTGTTTCAATTTTTCTGTGCCAAATAAGTCTTCGCCTTTTTGTGCTGAAAATAATTTAGCCATGATTCAATCTGAAAACGAATTGTTGGTGTAATTATCCGCAAAAAGTCCCAGATTCAGATGAGAAGCTCTTTTGTCTTGGAAATGTTACGTCAGCGAATTCCTAGCGTTCCATTTTCTTGCGAAAAGGGCCGTTTAGGTTGTGAGGACCAATTTGTCATTTAATGTATGAATGAGCTGAGGGTTTCCCTTTTTTGTCCTAATAGGTTTTTAACGTACCTAATTATAAGCAAGTGTCCTCAACTGAAAATGTTCTTGATGTTGTTGCTGTGATTAACTGTATTTTAAGGAATAGTATCAAAGGGAAGTCACATTCACTCAATCGGCGGAACTTCAAACGCATATCGCATTGATAAATTTATACACATGTGAGCTAGTACTGCTGTGGAAAGTTTTTAATTCAGCCATGCAATTTGAACAGTATGTGTTACTTCTTATCCTAGACTAATATAACCTTCAAGAAGACAGAATCATGAAACATAAGTAAGCTACGCTTTTGCAGAGTAGAAGGCAAAACCCGCTTGATTTTCTTACGCTAGGCATAGACTCCCAGAGGTACAGAAAATATACGTAGAAATAGAAATAATACCAGACTATTTAATTGGGGACAGATAGGAATTAAAAAGTTCTATCCGTCCCCCAATCAGCGATTGGGGGACAGATAGAACGTTGAGCAGTGAATAGAGTTCGATCTGTCACCTCTTTGTTAAATGGGGGACAGATAGAACTTTTTATTCCTATCTGTCACCTGTAGGGGACAGAATCGGGGGACAGATAGGAATAATCCCTCTAAAAAGCGTCAGGTCCACTGTAGGGAAGTCCACTAACCTCGTTACCGGTCGCTTACGCTTAGTATCGGAGTCAATATCAGAGGGAAATCACATTCTGACTCAATTACATAACGCTCAAATAGATATTCCTTGATACGTTTGTACATATTTATGCTTATGTCTTAGTAACATTGCTCAAAATTTAAGGCGCACAACAAGTATGCTGCACACTGTCACATAAGAAGTTTAATGTTTTACTTTAATAAGATTTAAGTGATTATGAGAGCGTTAATGTTTTACTTCAATACGTTTCTACTTTTCCTTTACAATTTTAAAAACGGTTACAATACTAACTGGCGGAACGCTAAACGGCTAAAGCAACAAAACGTAAGGCTATATTCATGACGGAAGGTTTCAAAAACAATAGATACCTACCTGTGCTTATTTCGATAGCGTCTTTAAATTTTTAACCGACTTCAAAAAATGAGGGGGTTCTCAATTCGTCTGTATGTTTTTTGAAGCATTGTTTTAAACAGCGAGAAGTCGATGTATAATGTACCGAATGCTACGGAATGTTTTAGTAAGTCCTCTAACCTTGTTGCCGGTCGCTCACTGAGAGGGAAATCACATTGAGACTCAATTACTGGACGCTCAAATGGATGTGCTTTGATATGTTTGTATGTAGGTATGTGTTTGGGATAGATTTCCTGCGGGTAGGCTAGATGATTATTTATACTTGGGTCTTTGCATTGATTGAGTCAGCTTGCAGCTGGTATACATAATATATATTTACGATGAATAATTATAAAACTTTGATAGCGTGATTCAGAAAACCGAGATAGACGTTGAGTGGGTTCGATGACGCGATGGTGGCATTGATGAATGGTGGAAGGCGAAACTACATAATTTTCAATAAATCAGTGTTAAATCATACTTAACTAAGGAGTTGCTAAAATCCTAATTTAAAGTGCATACAAATACAGTACGACCATACGTACGACGACTGCACGTCGTTAAGAACAAATCAGATGATCTAACACTTAGGTACCTGATAAAGGCTTGAAGATAATATAGCATGTTACCAGAACAAGGATTTCTAATGCTTTATCAATTTTAACTATGTTTTAAATACAAAAATAAACCCTTGCGTCTGCAGAAGCAGCATTCTTATTCATACATAGATTAACATAAACGACGTCTAGTCTCATACGTTCAAAGAAACCCTCTATAAACTTGCACATTTCCTTTTATACGAGTAAAAGTTGGTTTAAAATTCCAGAAGTCATCATATTCCTTTGAGATATCAAGCTCGCCACTTCAAAAGATGCATGTTTAACTCGATTAAAATTCGCTTCGGAAATGTGGTACGTTGCACGCGAAACCCACGACAATCCCACGATACTCGATTTTGAACTTTGATACATTGTAGATAAGGTTTAAATCAGATTGTGGTCTGATAACCTGTAATTTGGTAAGCAATTTCCGTTAATACAAGCCTCGGAGACCGGTTGCGTCTGCATTTACCTGCACGCGGCTACTCTATGCGTTTTTTGTTTGCTTATTTATCGTTAAACATCTCTGGGCAGGTCCGAGAGGCCGTATTTGGTTTTCTGTACGTGAGCTAGTTACGCTTCAAGAGTGTGTTCTGTTAGTTATTAGAACTGTGGTTTCTCTGAATGTCGTTATGCAAACTGGTTTATACATAATTTTAAATCGAATCGAAACTGGACTTTAATAGTTTTTGTATGGAATGGTGAATGAGTTTAAATTGTTATCTACCGTTTTACTGGCTACTATAAAAACTAGTCAGAATAGATATATGGGAAAATCGTATCGCAATGTATCACTGTCCGCCCAATTTATCCAAATAATCGGATTCATAACGTCTTGAATTACACAAGGGAAGAAATATTTATTGTGAAGTCCAAAAATATGCTTAAGTTGGAAATAAATTTGAATTGGATAAAAGGAAGTATTAGAAGCCGCCATATAACTAGGCCATAAGAAAATAACTAATCGTCATTTAAATTCATAGGTAGTAACTACCTAACAAGAACAGAAACATAAACAAACTAATGTATAATAATAATAATTACGAACATCATTAGTAACAAAAGCAAATAATAAAAAATATGGGCTCAAATTAAGCCTTATAGGTTCTTACTATGTAGTTCAAACTTCGACGCGAACTCTAATGACTATTTTGAAAGTTTGCACGGCTTCTTCATTAAGTCCCAATTTAGCTTCGTTGTTCTCTTATTAAAATATTAATTTACCTGGATACCGGCATAATTATTTGCTTTCTGAAAGACTGAATTTCAATATTAAATTAACCTTTGCTTATATACCTACCTAATTTCAATTTCACAAAAGTGATCCTCATTGAACATAATATCTCTCTTCGATTCCCTGAACAATTTTTTAAGCTGTAAAATACTTTTGAAGCGTGAAAAATAGATAGGTATTTAAATTTTGCATGATTATTATCGCGTTGAAGAGCCGCAGGTATTCTTCTTTGTTAAAATATATATAAAACATTTGCATTATTAATATATTACTGAGTTGTAATCAGCCTGTTGCAGGTGACATTTGTGTTGCGAAATTAGTCACGCCATGTTGCCAGAGTTCAGAAAATTGTTGCCAGAAACTTTGGTGTTCCGCAAAAAATGTTAACAATGAATACGAGACATAAAAAGTAACCAAACAATAATAATGAAACATTATCACATAGTCATTATGACGAATTATTGCAAATACCTACCTCGAAACAAACTTGACGTATCGATCTAATATCGTTTGAAAATAACATAACATAATAAATTTAAAATACTTTCTCCAGGTGCATACAACATTCCTTCACACGGTATTAGCAATGGCAATGTATAAAAAGCTAAGCTTTAAGCTCATAATGCGGTTTCTTGGCGAGGATGAAAGCTCGTTTGGCAGGAAATGCATCGAGAAGGGATCCGTCCGGAGTGTCGGGTTTCAAGGTTCAAGTTGTAGGATATATATAATTAGATATTATTATATTTTTGTATCTAAAAATACTTTGAAATTTATGGTATAATAAAATTTTTACGATGGTTTATGTTTTTATAGATACCAATTGAGTATCTAATATCCTACTTCCCACCAAAGTACACCTAGTTGGAGGGCGACTGTGTATCTATACGTGGTCGCCGATTGAGGACCTTTCTTCCTCATCGGTTGTCCGTCCTGCAAAGATGTGGCCAGCCCACTGCCGCTTTAATTTGCAAACATTTTTACAGTATTTTACTGGTAGTAAAATAATTATTTTTATGCGCTTTTTTCGTGTAATTCGCACCGTTAAACACTTCATCCTTTAATGGGGCTTGTTTGAATGCGTCTCGTGCAAGTGCAGTGATTACACGGCTGCAGTGGTGCAATTATGTTATTGTTGTAATTCTACGTCATTACTATGAAGCGTACAGCCACCGTTCTACGTTGAGATGTACAGTGTACTGCTCTGGGATAATGGTACTATTTAAATTTTAAATGTAGAGATTATAGGATTAACCTTATTTTCAGTGGTTAAACACTGAAGAGCCGAAAATAGATGTCCATTATCTCAGATTTCATTATTCCATTTATATTATCTACACTGAAACTCTTCATAGAATTACCTACATTCTTATTACTAAATTTGTATGTCTGGCGTAAAACTTAATACATGCTTACTAACATTCAGAATGGACTGTTATGGTCTAAATCGTAGCAAAGCCATGTTGCAATAAACAAATGACTCGTACTTCTTTTATAGCAATCGAGTTGCGTCTTTAAAATTAAGTGCTTTTGTACATGTATTGTCTAATTGAAGGATTTGTTATACAATGACGTCTTCACAAAGACATGTGGTCTCTATCCTTGAGTTCCTCACTTCTCATCAGACGCTTACGGCAATGATGCGTGTCCACAATACGAGTAGCATACACAAACTTGAATGTACTCAAACAGTCCAAAGGTTGGCAGTAACAAACGACCGTGGACCGTTACACGGGCCATAACCTCAGACCCGTACTAAACCATACAGTATGGCGGTGCTTCTCAACCTTCTACAATGCTTTGTTTTTGTAGAAGAGGTGTTTTATAAGTAGAGCAAGCAAAAAGGCAGACGGGCAACGGTAAGTGGTAAAACCACGTGCAACACCAGAGGAGTCGCCAGTGCGTTGCCGACTTTGAAGGTTAAAGATTTTGATCCATAAAGCGTGGTAAATGCTGTTTTTCATGTCTTTCGATAGCCGAGGTGTGGTTACCACAGATACTTCTATTTATTACTATCTTCACGAGTAGCGTATCTTCTTTCATATTTCGTGAGTGGAACACACCCTTCGAGGACATTGTAGTTGGTGGTTGGAGTGACCTCTGCAAATGGCCTGCAAGCTTCGTTGCTGCTCAATTGAAAGTAAAGGAAATGTTTTCTAACGGTTAAACGAACGACGAATAACGAGATTTTCCACCAATGTGAAATTATTATTTGGAAATCATATTCCAGCAAGTTTTGTCTTGTGATTAATTTTTTATTTATTTATTCGTGACCCTTAAGTAAGGCTTTCTGACTTGAGGATCGCAACCCACAGGTTGGGAATCTCTGCAATACAGCATGTCATCCCGCGGACGGGTATTTTATAAACGCAGCGTTGGATTTATTCCTATACGTTTGTTTGTATTTGTATGTGCGATTGTGATACTTTGCAGTATACAATACACGCAAACTTCGTAGGGGAACGAATAGAAATTAAATATAACTTAGAAATATTTAAATAAAGTGCGTCGCACAGTCTATAATTATTCCCCCTGTAGCAACCTCCGCCTCTTGTCAGGAGATCAGTATTTAACGGTATTCTAAATCATATTATCAAACTTTTCTTAACATGTGGCATAATATATAATGAACACTGTAATATGAAAAATTTAAAAATTTGTCTAACTAGTACTCTACTGACGAGGGCTGGGGATTGGGATCATGGAAGAAGTGTTCAAGCACACACTTCAACTTCTCAAGATGTCGTCGCTTAACTTAATTGATTGATAATGAAGATAATTGATGGAAAGTAGGCGTACTTATATATCCCATTCCATTAGTAGTACTTCTTGCGAAGAGACTACGGCTCCATTAAGAAGTTTTCCTTAAAGTCTCTCGTCGTGTTTTTCCATTACCTATTGATAAATGTAATCTACAAAATCTGCAAGGCTAAGGTTTAACACAAATGTACGCAAGTTAGATAGCTGCACAGCATGGAAATATATTGTAAATAGAACGACAAAAATAACAGATTTGTACCACTAGTTAGATCATCAAATTCATTTCCTCACAGTCGCGATGAAAGTGATAGAACGGGCTAATATTGATTTAGGTGAGCAAAATGTAAAGGGTACGCTTGCCCCGCCCATATAGCCGTTCTATCTACTTCCTATTTCTATGCTACACAGTATCAGGCCATGCAGGTAAGCGGAAAAGCGATAAACAGTCTATATTGAAATAAGTTGCCGACGGCTGGCAATGTCTGGCATATGCGCCTGTTGCCAATGCAGAACTTTCGCGAACAGACGGGAATCAGATTTTTTGTTTAAATATTGTATTGAATGTGCGCTATTTGAAAAGTTTGACTTTCGAAAAAAAGTTTTCTTGTCAATAGTTCGAAAATTCGGAAACATTTAGGAATTTCGGGTTTTAGAAGGTTCTTTAATAAAAATTAAGTTTTTTTTTTTTTTGCTTAAGTTTATGTTCATTTTGTTAATTTAGGTCAGCGTCAGTTAACAGTCATTATTACGTGAAAATTTTACAGATTTTTTTGAAAAAAATATTTTACTATATACTTTCCTATGCAATTTCTTGTAAAACGGAGGAACAGTGTTAGTGGAAACATAAATAAAACCGTAGCAACTCGCAGTAAAAATTCGCTTTATCTCCGGAAATAAAGAGACAAAAACAAATGAGAGTTTCCGGGCATTCCAGATCCTTTATATATATCTAACGAAAAGACATCGGGCCTGGCGTATCTTGCACAAATTCGAAAATTGAAATGGGTAAGAAATATTTCTGTAACACGATGTTAAACACTTTAAACAATAATAGCCATAGAGAAATTAGTATTAATTTCATAAATATGGGAAAACTGTAGAAGCGAAACGTGAAAATCATATACAATTGCCTCTGCACAAACATTGTAAATGTAATAATGGTGTATAAAATTATATTAAAGACAAAATAAAACTCCGTTTCACGAATCCTACTCCTAAAGAACAACATAGGTACTCGCAGTTTGACTGAAGCAATTGAAGCAATAATAAATGCAGTGGCTTATGTGGGCAATACGAATTGACCAATGAACGCACAGAAATAATTTTTAAAAGACGTAAGTATTAATTTTGCACGCAATAAATTCTTTTGCCAGCAAAACTCAGCAGTTAAAAAACTATGGGCCCGACTATTTCTTTTAGCTACAGATCAGCATTTGGCACTAAATGTAACATTTTTCCTTGAAATGGCCCCATTATTGCCGTCATATATTTTAGCAATACGAAACACGGTTCGGAATCGACGTTCGACGTAGCTTTCTTCAAAAACAATTCCGTATAAACTACTTGGAAACGACAAATGGAAAATGGATTCTATTGAAATGAGCTTCGCGCCTTCAATTGATTTGCAAATTTTAGAAGTGACAATAGTTTGTGTTAAAATTTACGAGGAACAAAATGTGTTTTTCTTGGCTTTGTTTTCTTTCTACAGAGGTTTCGAAGTAACTATAAACATTGTTATTTTTGCGGTTCTGATAGTTACAACAAATAAAAGACTTAGGTATTGTAATAAGTCTACAAATGAGAAAAAAGGGCAGGCATTGATATCGTAAAATATGAACAGGAATGTTTTCAAACGTTTCACGACTTCCACGGTGACGTTCTTTGGAATAAAGTCAATCGTTTGGAAAAGCGTTGAATAGTTTGAGTTCAATGATACCTACGTCTAGTGAAGGGAACTTTGTTCCTCCTGGTTGAACCTTGCAAGGGTGAATAAGAATCAAAGCAATCTTTCGACACTATTTTCAATAATTTGGGCATTTGGCTGAATTTAAATTTGCGCTGGTGTTAAATACCAATGACTACTGTAGTTAGTTAGACAACTACATAAAACAACAACTTGGTATTTTGAAGTAGGTATTCATTTGTTGTTGACCACATCAGATTGGGTAGAAGCAAAATAAATCAAACGTTTAATACAAACATCTGCTTACGCTCAGTATATTAATGCTTTCGTCCAAGAATTTTCGAGTTGTTTTAGAATTTTGGGTATATTTTTGCTCAGCGTACCGAAATTTTTTGCTCTGAAGAGCAGAAAAATTCCGAATTGAAATAACTTGCCAGAGCGCCTATCACAATAGAGTTAGTGCCGTTTGGTTAGCTACCTCTTCCTATGTTTTGAAAGTAAATAAAATAAAAAATTCTATTGTTTCTATGTAAGGAGAAACGAATATTTTATATATCCGTATAACAATTGTAACGAAGTTAAATCTAAAAAAAAACAGTATAAAAAGTGATTGATTGAGCATATTTTAAGACTTACATGCCATATATATATTTTATAAAAAATATTGTCAGATCCCAATGTGACATTTATTATCTTGTAGAAGGTACGTACTTGAGTTCGATAGAATACTAAGTCCACCAAGCCGCAATGAACCAGTGCAGCGTCGTGGACGAAAACCATCCTATTACGAGTAGGTAGATCCTTCTCAGGACAGTCACAAACCTAACCATTTCTTTTACAATCGTGTTTAACAATACTGTAAGAGTTAAATGACCGGATAACCAAGGAATCGATTAGAAGTGAGATTATGCGTAACAATACTAAATCCACCGTGAAAACATTTTAATCTCATAGTAATAACGGTTTGATGACGTACGAGTATGTCTGGAGAAAGGAATAAAAATGCGCTATTGGTTTTAATTCGATTTGAGGTACAGTCCGGCCGAAGGTTTTGGGTTGTAGAAAAATTATGAACTAATTTCTTTATTCATTAATCTATCTCTAAAATATTTTGGTAGAAACTCGTAATTAGTACCGACGCTTATTTTGTAATAATCTCAACATTCACTAAAACGATAATGACATCAGTTCTAAGTAAATAAATGTAATTGTTATTAGCTCAAGTAATACTAATATTATTTTTAACAGCACAAGTATTTCTGGTTAACTACGAGCTTGGTTCTTGAATTTGATTTTTCTAAATTTTTAATTGAGTAGCAAACGGGGATGCAAGCCACCTAATGTTAAGTCGTTACTGCATTGTAATTGGATACCCACATTCAACCTCAAATAGATAAGAATCCTATTATATGCTGCATTACGACTGGTTAAACATGCTGGCACTAAGGTACCTCTGCGGGCAAACTACCACCGAAAGTGGATGCACAACAAAACAAAAAAGGTCTATTCTAAAATTATGTCTGTTATCACTTTATAAATACAAGTAAGTATAATGAACATCATAGGTTAAAGCATTACTAAATCCACATGTTTATACCAGCAACACCATGTCGGTAGGTAAATGTGCATGCATATAGTGGCGAAACATTTTACATAAAGAAGTAGATATTATACGGGTACGACGGGGCGAGGCGCCGAACTTATCATTTTATAGCGCCGTAAACACAGCTCGTACGTTCATGAATTTAACAGTAGTTGACTTCGAGTATTTACTGCCACTTAAACCATCTTATTTACGCTGACTATTCTGAAATTACTTCGAAAGTTACGGTGAATTCCTAGTCTTGTTAAGGCAATCGGTACTTAGACAACACCTACGTAGCAACCGTGGCACCGAGTTACATAGGCTAAATTCCATCGCCCGCTAGCCAGTTCTGAATTTTTTGTATTCGGATATTACAAATAAGCAATAATAATATTGTTCATCATGCTTTTACGACGCCTCAAACACTTCTCGAAAAATATCTGACAGCTCTTCGGCTATTAACGCAATCAGTGGACAACAACTAAGGTACATAGTTAAATAGCTGTCGTTTTGGAGCTAAGAGTAGTTGACTGACTATTTACTGCCACTTAGACCGCCTCATTTAAGCTCACGATTCTGAAGTTATTTCCAAAGATAACAAACACAAACGACGATAATTACCGAGGGTTCATCAATACATTGAACTATCCGTAAATCTCATCGCGATCGTGTTAAATCGGATTAAATCGGCATGTTGAACCAGACTACCGCAAAACTGAACAAAATGGACTGCTGCGAGGTAATCCGGCGGCGTGTAATAGTTTCCCTGGATTACTGCCGGTTTACATTGCGTGGCAATGTAGAATGGAAGCTGAATTTTTGCACATGTTTTGTTAAAGGTAAAGAAATTGAAACTAATCAAATGTATAGCTTAAAAGTAATAAGACTATCGTGACGTCATAATTCAATTTAATTTAAGTTGTGTTTGATAGTCCCTTAACAGTCACGTCAAACCTAGTATGTTACAGAATGAATATTGGCCCTTACGTCAATGTCGATGAAACAAATCTACGAGTGCCCGTCAAACCCTTTAAGGGACTTTGAAACAATAACCTGAGAGCAAATTAGCCAATTTTAGACAGTTTAGCCAATTATTAGCATATCCTGCGTTTGCTGTTGAGAAACCCGCATCTACATATTTGTTCCTCACATGAAAAGGATGTTCGCATTAGGTCAAAGATCCTTGCGGTGCCATTTCCCAAGAAGCTCAAGTGACAGAAGGAATTTTGTTCTCAATTTAATAAATGCTCATCTTAATTTAATGTGGGTACGAATATCCCAAAAACATTCAGATCACAATCGTGAACTCAGCGAGGTCTTTGTACATTACACCAAAAATTATACTGGTGATGATAGAAGGTATAGGATGATGATGTAACTAAGGGCAAAAGTTAAGGATCTGATAACAATGATAACTATGATAAACAACCCAGAACAGAGAACTGTTTATGTTCTAATTAAAACAGAAAAGAAACAGTAATCCAGTTAAGTACACAAGTAATTAAATACTGTGAACGAAATAATTTCTCACAAAGCACTTTACATTTTTGCATTTCACTCTCAATTTAACGGTTCCATTTGACTCAAGAAATGCAACAAATTAAAATTTCTAGACTTGAGTTCTAGCAAAAGTGGAACTGCAGTGAAGAAGTAATTTATATTGAAATATCGCAATTTATTCCTGTTTGTTTTGTGTGAAAGCACTTGAGGAGTGGGTATTGCCGTGTCAAAGCTAAAAACCCGACGGTCTCGCCGAGAAATACAAAAAGCAAAAATTGTGTAATGGCAGCAAGATTCACTTGTAGGGTTCCGTAGCTATGTGACGTTATACCAGAGAAGTCCTACAAAATTTAAGAAGCAGTAAGGTGACAACTAATAAATACAAAATCTTTGGACACATAGAGAACACAAAGGCGTCCATGAATGATCTCTCACATGGCAACGACACTGTAACAGCCAGCTCCACGCACTGTTTCCTTACCAAGTTTTTAAATCTCGAAGGTTTTAGCCCTCATACATTCCATCATATTATATTATATATATATATGCACTACGTATACTCGCAACCTAGACGATTATTCAGCACTTGCTTTGCGGATTCATAGAAAAACTTTACTTTTGGTCTTATTAAAGAAAATTAAGAAGCGCAGCTATATTTCATTAGCGTCAACTTATTATGTAAGAAAAAAACCTAGTAGAAAAAAAACAGTAGGTAGAGTTAATAGCATAAAAATTAATACCAAATTTTTGTTTCAACAAAGATTTTGAATTCCAAGACAGTCCTTGATAAAAACCGTGTCCAAGATAACAAGCAAAATAGAAGCTGACAAAAGAAATGTTTATCGTGAATTCATACTAATTGGTGAAAGAGCATAAAAATAATCTTGTTTTGGTACGAAATTATTCGGGATTAAAGAAAAAATCTACCTGAGTAGGTGAAGACTTCAATAGTCTTGAAAATCTGAAACGAGAAGAAATATACAGAACCTTACCAGACCTCAAACGACACACATTCACCCAGTATTCTGCAGTATTTCGCGTCGCGGCCTCAACCCTCACCATTCAAACTACACAAGTCTAAGACCAGATTTCAATGCTTCGTATACCTTGTGTTCGTTTCCGCTCGCCCACTTTGCTATTGAAATGAGTTCTTCCTGGGAAAATATTCTATAAAGCGGATTCTCTTCTTGTTTTAATACAGTGACATCATCGAACGCTTTCGGCTTTTCCGGCTCCCGGTTTCTGTGGAAATAAAATGGCCGAAAATGCCACTTATATACATATTTCGAAGAACATTTTTTAATATCCGGCTTCGTGTGTACCCGGAATCGATGGTTTTCTATTAAAATAACTGCTGTTTTCTGAGCAACGACGCGTGTAGGTATAACTATATGATGCAAAATGGTTACAAAACCCCAAAATAGGACTAAATGGTGTCGGTCGATGTCCCGGCCGAACTAATATAGGATGAAATCCATCCATGGCCCACGTATTTATTTGCAACACTTATCTAAAAAAGGAGTACTGGCCTCCGACCTACCGGGCTCTTACCGGGTGAAGTGGAAACCTAAAGAAGACAACGGAAATTCGTTGCAAAGGGTGCAGGGTCGGAAGAGATGCGTCGATAAGACCCAGCAGTGGACTACGAAGTTAATAACGGAGCTTAGAAATTCGATGGAAGTAGTCGGTAGCGTCACCAATAAAAATGTTACAACATACGACTATTTGCGTACGACAATCGCCAAAAATTCAGGTGCCTGAATTCGGAACAAACGAAGTCTCGAATTTTTAAGGTAAACATCGAAAAAAATGGGTTCTGGTCTTTTCACTGCATTTTATAACTCTTTGACGGTACAAGAACCATTGCATTCAGAGGGTTATAGACGGTCATAGTGTCAGTTCCGTTCCCCTCTCTCCTGTACACCATTGAAGAGCCGCGCTTTCGACGGTCGACCTCTACCGTGTTGTGCTACCTTCTCTTGACATTAAATTACCTTCGCTTATTAGTATTGATTCTATTGATGGTAGAATCTGTTATAAATATCTATCTGCAGGCGCTGCAGTCACCTTACATACAAAACTTATCAATTCCACATAAAAATGTGCCACGGATCCACCAATCAGAAGTAAATTGCATGTCAATATGAAATCAATATCAGTACGATTTGCCACGAGTATTTAACTAAACCGATACATTTTCCAGGTTGCAGCTGCAAATTGTGGTGGAATGTTATAAAATATTCGGACAGGGGCCTTCCTGTGCGAATGGTAGTTACGGAATAATTTAGCGGCGCTGTAGAGTAAGTGATGTTCAATAAACGTTCTAGAATATTTTATGAATTTCACTACATGCAAATTCATCGGCATTTATACATACAGTCTCTAAAAGCGATTTCGTTTCATGGATTTATTTTTTCGGAGTTATTTTAATTCTATGTATTAAATTGCATTAATCATATTTGTAGGTGTAATTTTGCTGTGTGGAGCTATGTATTTTCTACGTTTCAAACTTACTTGCATGAATGGCTTTGCGACTCACAAAAATGAAATTGAAAATGAAGATGAAACTGGAACTGAAAATGAAAATGTAAAGATCGCAAACGATAGTAAAAGTGAAGAATGAATAGTACCTACGGTATGAATCTATTAAAGATTCAAAGCACGTTCTAGGTAGCATACAAATCTCCCACATTACCAAAAATTTTCATATTTCAAATAACAATATGCAAAAATATGAATGCCTAATTGGGTTGGGCATTACAGCCTAATTGACACCCACTGCGATCGAGCCTTAATTAAAAGTCCGTGTAACTGCTTAATTTTCAGAGCAGTTCCGGCGGGCTTCGACGCCTTTAAAATTTTTGAAGGAAGTTTTAATAAGAAAATTGGCGTATTCCCGAATAAAATACGACTGCTCTTTATAAGATCACGTAAGTTAAAATTTGCGGATGGCTTGGTAAATTCCTATGGATTTCAGTAGATTGTGTTATTATTTTAAACATCGATTACTTCTTCCACCAGACAGTCTGCTAAAAGACTTAATTAAGGAATGGTAGGAAATATCGTATTTCAAAAATACAGTAATAGCTGCTGAGAATGATGAATACGAACCTCATTTCTCTCTTGATTATCGCGATAGGTACTCCTATTATGATCCCTACTATTTTCTACTTCCTACTTGCGATTTCCCTTAGTGCTCACTGTTTTACAAAAGTAATAACCTAATAAAGCTGTCAAAAGCAGGCAGGCTTTGTTAGTTTAATCTTAAAAACATTTATTACACAAGCCTTTACATTCTACATTTAGTGCTCCATCCGCGGCTTACATATTTTCATTACAAACAATGTTAATAACATCAGCTTCCATATGAGCCACGCCAGTGTTTACATAATTTGGCAGAGATTTACGCTTTATGCGTTACTAACAACGAGCAGGAGGTAATTCGACGACCGCAGTGAGACTGTTAATGACAATCTCATTAGCGCGCAGATCTAAATGGAACAAATGAAGCAGATCTGATTATCTTACATAGATTTAGCTATTCAAATTCAGTTAGTCAACATAACGAACGATAAAGAAATTATCTTATAGTACGTAACGCGAAAATTTTGGGTACAATGTACAGCTCACATTGGGTATAATTTGACGACTGGAACCGTGATTAGTCGCATCTGCGATCGCAGCTGCTGCGACTAACGACTCTCCAATTAGTGCGATGGAAAAATTTGCTGTTCGTCACTGTCGAGCTTTATTGCCTTCTATAAATATTACGCGGGTTACGATTCCATTAACATATCACTTGCGAATGGTCCTGAGGTCTGAGGTCTTATTTAAATTCGGTCCGTCAACTTTCCAAAGGCTTGTTAACTTTAAATTTTGAAAGTTTAAACTTTTTGTTTCATACGTAACTATGTAGAATAAACGCAGCACCATCACTGGACTTCCATCATTCCGCGTCTGTTGACTTACGTAGTCCAAAACTACATAATCCGAGTATGTGTATTTTTACGGCCGTATATTTGGATGTACTTACACATCCTTAGTACAATATATGATGGCTTGCAATATATGATACGATTCGGATTGTTCGTTTTGAATGCTAATACCTAACCGCAAGTAGACACATGATTTAGTGCAAAAACGCAAAGAAAATTTTTTTTATTACGGCGACGAATTCTTCCTTCCGAACCAATTAAGTTGTTCAAGTACTCATCGCATATCTTTCCAGCGCGGTATTCGTAATTGGCATGGATTCCAACACAGAATAAATGCCCGTTTTAATTGGGGGTTCTGAATTTGTGGACAGATTTTGAGATTTTTTAGCTATTTTTCATGCTAGCTGGGTAATTTTCCGTGTTGGGACACACGGATGAAATACTACAGCACTAACTATACTGTTTTATTGCGGTTTGAAGATACACGATACTAATAACTGTGGGATTAATGTTTATCGGGATGGCAATTTAGGAGTAAAAGTTGTTATTTTAATAGAAGATTATTTTAAACCTTTGGTTTAAGATAAAGAGTGGTGAACGAATAAATAATTGTCATAAGAATTGTGGTAAAGGTATTTGCAAAAATTATATCATTTATTTACATTTTATGCGGTTATATTATTACATTTTATTTTAATAAACCATACCTCAATTAATAACAAGTTCAAAACCTATGGGACTCGTTATAAGTTGTAAAATGTTTTATTAAAACGATTTAGTCCGGTCCTCCTGTTGATAAATATTAAAATATGCAATTAATTTTCTCCACAACTTTACAACGTCCGCAATGAATATTTAAAATATGTACTTATCTATTTAAAGTGGTTAATACTTTAATAATAAAAAAGCTCAAAGCGGTGATAGCTCAGTAGTTAAGAATTCTCTTACTCGAGAGCTTCGGGTTGGAATCTCAGATGCGTTTTATATAATATCAATATCACATGTTGCAACAATGAAGCAACGTGAGGATACGTGCATGCCTGTGATTTCTCAATGCCATCAATAAACTAGCCTGATGGACTACAGCCTACATCCTTTACAATGCGAAAGTAGAACCGACTCTGCAATGGGTCTCTGATGGTTTTATACGAAATAAAGCGATATAGTGGGTGTCACATTAACACGGTGGTCAGTTAACCCATGAAAAGAAATCATAACTAAGGTTGTATGCGCGTGCTTTGCTACTCACGAGGACTAAGATGTTTGCCTCAAATAAAGTACTCCAGCAATACCGCCGAAACACAAGGCATGAAGAACATGTTGCTTACGACTTTGTTTCTATCACCTAATAAGTCTGGACATACTTTGAACTAATTACAAGCTAAATTATTGTACTCCTGAAAGCCCGGCTCCTACAATAGACCCTAAATACAGGCTTCTTTATTACTTTACGATCTAGATTTCCGTGAAATTAATTTTTATGACGTAATAAAGGTGTTGCTTTATTTTTTCGTGGTTTGTTTTATAAAGAACATTGATTATTATTATTATTATATTCGTAGCTTTTTATTTTGTCCTTTTGGTTGGATTTATACATTTTTTGGTAAGTTATTTAAATATTGCTGAAATTGCGAGGTTTCATTTAAATCCTTTTGAAACTTATTAAGTGATTAAAATTTATTTTTTCTACTTAAAGTACTTTAAATTTTATACATTAGGAATTAATTTTAATGATTAAGAAGTTAATAACTTCAAATTACAATTTAGATCGTATCTAAATTTAGAATCTTCATCATAAATGGAAGCTACTTATAGCCAAACTAAGTCATTATTTTACTACACCTGCAATCAAAATTCAGAATCACGGCTAATAAGCTGTAATATCTTTCATACCTGAAACTTCATAAAATTATGAGATTCGCCGGGGACAAAGTTAAACCACTCAAACCACTTAAAATTATGACTTTCGCTGTTAATTTAGCGAGAATCTAGATAAATTTCACAATTTAGAGTAAAATTGTAAGGAACGAGGGGCTCAGTGGTCCTCAATAACTTTCGCCACTAATTAGCTAGGTACTGCGCAGAGGGTCATTATTTGCGTAGTTTAATGCCTTTATAACCGAGGCCGCAGCGGGAAACTTAAGCAAATAGGCACTGAATAGAGCTGAAGTGTATCCATTCATACATAAATTGCAGTTTATTTTAATATTCGTTTATATAAAACGAGATTAAGCACGGTTTCAATTCAGTAATTTTACTTCTTTACTTGGTTTTTTGCCCGCGACTTCGTTTGAGGCGTTAAGAATTGGACCAATCCAGGTCATAAACTGTACACTGTCCAACTAAAATTCAATAGTTTTTGCAATTTTGTCAAAGTGCACATTTACATTTTACAAAAATTAATATTTCCACACTTGTATTATAATAAGATTACAAACTAAATTGTTGAATTGAACACAATACAAGTTACTTAATCTCCGGATAGCTGACTTTGTAAGTTGTACGTCAGAGCACCCGAAATTTACTCCCTAAAGAGAGATATTATCAACCCGGCAGATATGGTCTCCCTCGCCATATTTCATACAGTTCCGCGTTCCATTGTAATGAAGCCTTCGTAGTACGCTGTTTTGGCAACTTAGCACGTGTGCTGGAAGCTGCCGAATTGAGAAAAATAAAAGTAAACCGAAAAAAACCGAAAGTAAACTAAAAAAAAACGAATTGAGTAAACCTATAAGTATAGAAACTCCTGTCAGCCTTATTTTGCTTTGAAGTCCGCGAAAAGTTTCTACATTTTCATATTACCTTTAAGACCATCGACCACGTTGTTGTGCCAAAGTTGTAGATATAAACATATAATATTGTTGAGTTGCTGCCAGCATGTTGCAAAAAACATTTGTGTCGTGGAGTTGATCAAGCCAGTTTGAACCATGCAAAGCGTTATTTTGCATGCGTAGGAAAATACGGAAAATACTCAAATGTGCTTTATTTTGCTTATTATAATTAGAGGATCGAGTTCCTCAAAAATTCTCGAAAATTGTTCCTTGATCGTATTCTATTCGTGCCCGTTTTGGGTACGGTATTTTAAAACATTGCATTTCATCTTAGCAACATTTTAATCGTCTATCGTCTTTCATCGTCTTCTTGGTTAAGAGGATATAACCAAGTAAAACTTCATTCAATTTTCTGCTACCCTACCGCGTTCTAACGAAGACCCGTCAAATTCGCACGTGCCTTACCGGTCGATTTGCCGCCGGTAAGTGGTATAAATTGATACGGAACTGTTTTACGCCTAGCGGGCATTGTTCGATCAAAGCTTGTGAACATGAAATGTAATGGTTTAGAATAACGTAGGTGTTACAAGGAGGACAAATGAGACGAGAAATTAGGTTTTAAACGTTTAGGATCAAAACACGCCTTCAAGCATAGTAAAATATTATTCAAAACTTATCAGGCCATACTTAAATACTTACCAGTATTTTATATCGAATCTAAAGACAGACAGGAGCAAAATATAACTAAACCTTTTCATATTTTTGGAAGCACAATGTAATCTGGAAGATAACTCAAACTGTTTACATGCTGTAGAGCCTTAATAGCTCGTCTTTGAAACTCCTCCTGTATTGTTTTTCGTATGAAGATATATGTTTGGCGGTGACACTTATTTTGAGATAAAAAGAAATTTTGAGATTAAAAGATAGTAAAAACCAGTAGCTTGATCACTTCTGTTCAGCTCTACTGTCTATTACTTATCAAATAGACTGCACCACTGAAAACTAAATTTCTCACAAAGTATCTTTATGATGTGTGCTATTTTTCATTTTAAAGCTTTGTAAAGTCAACTTTTACTACGCTTTGTGATATCAGATATAACAACAAAAGCTCTAAAAGCTTTTGCTTGTTCAAGATGCCTCAAATAATGTTAGTCGGAACTCGCGTCACGTTGGTTATTGTCGTCTTTGTTTCGAAATAAACTTCATAATAATTGACTCAGAAACGTTGCACGTCATATTGGGATACCAATTTTAGTGGAGTTTCTATTTTTGTTTAATGTTACGAACGTATGGTGTTATGAGAATTTCAAGTTTGGTAGATACTTATGTGTTTTAAATATGTGTCACATTGTTGTAGTGTTTTATTGCCTACGTTAATACTTTATTGACTGCATTTTTGTAGCTTTATAATTCAATCCAAAACACAATATATTTATGTTTTTTTTTTTTGCATTTTCAATCAAGGGAAAAGGAAGTATAGATTCTTGGTTTATGTCGAATTTAGCCTAGAAAACAAACCTTTCATCTCCTCTAGATCCTCGACTCACCTTGATAGAAAGGACGCTAGTCTGAAACAAAAAAATCCAATCAATATTTCAAATATATATAAAGCAATCTCAAGCATAATGATAACTTGTATGCGCATACTTCATAGATATCGAATTAAAAGAAATTGATAACGAAAACTTAAGACGTTTATTATTATTTTGAACTTCCATATTATTATAATGTGAAGGAAACTTTGCAGTTTGCCCGAGGAGGTACAAGTCGCGATGTTATTTAACCGCCTTTAGCTTCGCAGTGAGTTCGTGTTTAGCTTAGAGAGTTATAGGTAGAGGAAAAACTAATTAGAAGCAGCTATTTTAGTTCTTAGGAGGAGCAAATAGTACACTTACAGCCTTAGACCAGTACCTATGTCTGGTCTCTTTGATGTATTATTTTTGAATGTCTGTAACCCATTAACGACCCACTGAAGGCCGGGTCTCCTGTCAAATTGAGAAGGACGTAGGCCTTAGTTCACCACGCTTGCCCTAATGAGGTTTGGTAGATTTCACTGCCTTTGAGAACATTATGGAATCGGATTCAGTCTTCATCGCTGTCATTTGTGAAGGGAGACCCACCCCTCGCAGTTGGTCAGTATGGGTTACAGACACACCAGGTGGAAAGAAAATCAACCCTTATATTACTAAAAGCATTTCCTCTACAAAAACTGTAGAAAAGGTAAAAGCTAAGCGGATACTCAATACAATGGATACAAGGTTGGACTTATACGAAAAGGAAGTAAATAGAACGGCGATATTTGTTCCGAATCTGTAGTTAGTTTAGCTAATAGCATTCACACTACAAATTCTTTCTATCACTCTCAACACTATGAAGCTACGCAAGCAACGAAAGAGCTAATATACGCTTTTTAGCATATTTAGGGGTACGCCGCGCCAGCCCCATCCACATAGCCGTTCTATCAACTTTCTATTTCTATGGATGGGCGATACAAACTCTTCAGTGGAGTTCGTGTAATCGACTGACCCTTTCCCCAGCCAGGGGTTACTTGAATACAAATTTGATTGCGACCCACGTTTGTCTTTTGCCGACTTTACGATTGCGATCTTACGTTTACCGACCATAAAACGGCCGGCAACAGTCGCCGGTGAAATGAGCTGAAACTCAATGGGATGTGTGATAGTTTCATTTTTGTTGATATATGGAAATATATTGGATGTCTATCTACTAATACTTGTGAGTAATTGAATGTATTAAATCAAATCTTTATTTGATGATTAACAACTGAAATTTACGCACACGTCGCCAATTCGCCATTTGCGGAATAATTTTGAACTAATTTCTTTAACGATGTTTAAAATATCGATAATGTCATGTTTTTGAGCCAATGAGCTTGCAAGAAATTTTCATTGCAGCGTTATAGAAGACGTAGTGGTATGGTGGCTATGTCCGTTTCAAAGGTGAATTTGACTCAAATAAAGAGTATGAAACTTTGTCATCAGAATCTACAAAAGTAATTAAAGATTCTGATTAAAAGCTTGTATCAGAACCACTATAAAACAACTCCTTAAAATTCGTCTCTAAGCAGAACGTTTACCGAATAAATCAAAAGAACGTTAATCGAATAAAGTTGAGATATTATCGCGTGAATATCGCGTGCCTTATGCGCTTAGAATTTACGTGAACAAGTTTAATCACACCGAAAAAATCACTTTTTATTACATAGTTGACGTTGTTTTTTGTAATACGAATGTTAGTAAGAAGGGTGTTTTTACTGTTTCAAATATTCGTCCAATATTCCAAATATTCGTTCAAGATGAGATACAATAGGAGCAGAGTAGTAGGCATTTTAATATGTAACATTCTGCAAATAGCTATGCTAACATTCAAGCTATGTCAGTGTTGCATTAGCGGCTGTTCGCGCTAAGAACACACGTTTGTATGCAAAGTCTGTCTGCCAGAGGAAGTCACGGGCTCAGTGGCAAACAATTTGCGCCTTAGTACGCCATTAAAGCCGAAATGACTATCTGCTAGAAATTCTACGTAATTACTCTGTGAATATTGTAACGTTAAGTTTAAGTTACCATATTCAAAGCTTGTGTTTTTAGACAACTTTATCCGTAAATTTGAAAATAAGTTTTTATTTGGGTTTTATATTATTTTATTATTTACATTTTATAGATAATGACAATAAAACAAGAATAATGAGACATACACACTAACGTTGGTGTCACAGGAATCTCGCTATGACCAGAAATACCTATTGACCAATAGACGTCCAGAAAAGTTGTTTAGTAGTAGTATTCCTGTCGGCAAAATATTAAATAACCTCCTCTTACATCTCTCACATCACCTCTGCACTAATGATCCTTTGTGTTAATAGCTATAAATATTATTGCAACGAGTCAGATGCCCGTAAAAGGCTTCGTCTTTTCCAAGAGCTATAATATTAAAAATGTACAAAACTCCTGAACGTAAAAGCGGGAAACAGCAACATTGATGTCTTTACTGCCCATTTTATTTGGATGTGTTATAAAATATTTAGGGCCTTATTTATGTGCCCTTTGAGGGATCATAGTAAATTTGTCTAAAAGCATCACTACAAAGTATACCTTATAATATTTGTCTGATTTAGTTTAACAATTTTTACAGTGTTTTACAACGGGCAATATTACCTGATGTTATGGTGAATGTAACATAAAGACAGCAACGTCCTTCCGTAAATATGTTATGTGGGTCGGTTACTATATAAAGTATCTCTGGCTAACTACACCCTCTTAACCGAAACATGAAGCATTTGTTTGGCGGTTTATGAGCTTTCCGGGTAAGCTACGTATACAATGTCTGCACTCTGGAAAACACGAGTTTTTGAATAGTCTATGAAAGATATCAACTGTAATATTAATAGGGTCATGTCGCAAAATATCATCATATATGAACACTTGACTAATGCTACCAAATCGTTGAATTGCCATTACACTAGCGCAGTTGAAAATAAATCGACTCCAAGTTCTTTGCTCCGAGTTCAACAAGTTCGTTATCTAAAAACTTGAATGGTCGCAAAATCCCGAGAAAAATCCCTCAATTAAAACTCTTAAGGAAACCAGTTTAACGGCGAGTAAACTTTTTACTCAGATAAGTAGTAGCAAGATAACCGGTAACTCAGTCGTGTTGGTACTCGAAGTTGCAATGTCCACATCCAGCGCTTAAAAGGATCGCTTTAGTAGAACATTCTGGAATTTCCTTCGACTCTGGTTGTTTTACAGCTTTAAAAACACAGTTACTCAAAGTAACTGCCGGTGTTTTCCGAAGTAAGGTAGGTATATCATGTTAAATTTATTTAAGAGTTGTGTCCTACGAGTCAATTGAGATAATATACTATACATTTTGTATGGCGAACGCACGGGATGACTTCATAGATTTTTCAAGTCAACTTATTCTTTACTGTTTATGTTGCGCTGAGCCAAATTAATTTTATAGAAAAATTGGAAGGTGGGCTAAATTTTCAGATAATTGTAAATTGCATTTTTTTTTGCAGAATTCCATTTTGAAATTAATTGTGAATGGTGGAAACATCTCCCTTGTAAGATTGTAGTTAGGTTGTTCGTCTATCATCAGTACTGCTTAATTAATCCTATTAATATACCTACTCATAGATAACACGATTCGTTATTGACTTTCAGAACACCATGTTTTCGAATGGTAGAGCAATTTCAATTTATGATTCAACAACCTCAATACGAAGAAAACCTCTCCGGCATAAGACCGGAGTTACCCAATATCAACTTTGCCTTTCTTAACGACGATCCAATCTGTCCCATATTGATAATGTCCATCCTTACTTTACCTTTCGTAACAATTTTCTTTGCATAGGTCTTATTACCTGGAGTTTATGCGATCCGTAGTAAAGATTTTATCAAGATCAATTTTTGTAACTTAGTTTGTTACTTGTACATTTCACCGCAGCTTGCTCCTAACTGACCAATCAAAATTCAATTCAGTAGTTAGTATAATATCATGTGAGGAGTAACTGAGCAACTATGAATGAATTGTACCCAATTCATTCTTAAGCCATAATGTAATAGAACAGGCTATGAAACAAGGATTAAGGATATGGGAACTATTCAAGGGCAAATTTACTGGCGCTTTTTTAGCCGATCTAAATTTGCTTTTTGATCTTTTGGGAAAAAACTGCAGATGTTGTATAGTAACTGAAACCCTGATACAGTATTTTTCGTCTAAGCACGTAGCTCAAAGTACTATACAACTTGAAAAATGTGCTCAAAAAATTATAGCATTTCTTTGGGCAACTTTATTAGAATGCTGATGTAGTAAACGGATGACAAGTTATTTTTTGTCCGAATAGCCTACGTGACGTCACGTGCGCTTGGACCAGCGCTAAGGCGGGAAACGAGTCGGGAAAGACGGTTGGCTTAAGCGGTAATTTGTCACCAAAAATTGTCTTTGATCAACTTTCTCTTTTGTGAGCTCGGGCAACTCTACGAGAATTTTTGCTACAGTTCCATTGTCCAATGGGTTTATGACATCATCATTTATAGTAGGTACCTACCTAACTTACAAATACTCGTAGAAAGATGTCATAGCGTCTACTACTTATAAAAAAATTGGGCCTCCTAAATGATTATTATTTATTTGGAATGTTTTGCTTTTTTCGTCCTACGTCCTTCGTCCTAAAATCATGAATGCATTACGTTTTTAGTTATTAATTTGACTGCCAAGTTAATGGTTACTTGACCCTTTAACTTGGCAGTCACGTACTTACTACCTAGAACGTGATCTATGGTAAGTTTCAATAACCGGTCTGCACATATGGATTGAGATTGATACTGTTTGGTTGCCAAGATACTCTATATACTTAATTACTTTGGAAAGATGTTGTCAACCAAACATTAAAATCTAAAGATCTATTTATAGATTGATTACTGAAACCAGCCATTAAACCAAAGTGTTTTACAATATTTTGGCGTTTCCAGTCCATTTTTTTCAAATCCGTTAGCACTCCGTTAGCACATAATGCTACACTTATTCCTAATATACGAGGGTATTTTAAGATAGGAAAAATAATGCCATTTTTATGTCTACTTTTACGATGACAATAGGAAAGCTCTATGATGACGAACGGAACTAATGATAGCAATCGGTTCAATCCGCGGGCTGGACGCCTTATCTTCTTCATATCGACTTCATCTCGGAAAATTGCTACGTTCTGCTTTAAATGCCTAGCTGAAAGTATCTACTTAGACTTGTCCCGTTTGATCGCTTATTAGGGGTTCAGTCATAGTGTTCAGATATAATTTATTATATGTTCTTTTTTAATTGTATTAAGTTTTTCTATTCCCCTATTATTTGTAAAAAATAATTATACCTTCATTTACAGAATAATGTTTGTGGTAGTAGGTATAACTTGTACTACTTATTATGTATTCTGTAGTATAACTTAAAAGTTATCGAAGAATTGATTTGAAATTTTAATAAGTGGTTGCTTTTTACGAAACTACAGAAAGTTCCATTCTTACTTTTGAAATAAACCTACGTATTTTAAATTCCAGAAATAAAGACATTACGCTCCTAATTAACGGTAAGGCGAAATGTAAAGTGGTAGAATAAAAACGGGAATTTATAATTTTATATCTTTCGCAAGTTTTTTAACTCTTCCATGCACTTTATTTACCATAAAAATGTCTTTAAGTTTAAATGCATATAAACGTAAATGTAGACTTGCGTTAAATGCGTTAAATACGGTACTTAGCTAACCGAGGGTCGCGCGGTCGGGTCGATCTTTAAACATACGAGTACCTACATACTTAAAGGTTTTTCCTTACGTTTTATTTTTCTTAAACCTTTTTTTGCCAGTGAGTGATTGTAAGTATTTTTACGATGTGTTAATGTCCGAAAGACTTTCCCAAAAATACACGTATGTACCTAAATTTGTATTTTTAACACAGGCTTCAAAACAAAATATAATTTGGAAACAAATGACTGCCACAAAGAGAAATTGTATAAGTACTTACTTAGTCCTTTCGAATCTTGGGTACCTATAAAATAATGGGCTTATTGCTATATTATACGTTACTACAAAAAAGTATCTACTGCAGTTCACACGATGCGAAGGGATTTTTCTGCATAGTAAAATTTTGTGATTTCGCACGAAGCCTTTCCACCATGAAATCATGTCAGAAGTTGATCAGCCAACACAAATCGTTTAAAACTCTCCGTAGCCCGTCAATCCCAGTTAGTTCAGCCTCAAACCAAGCGCGAATGACAAGAGGGTCGGAGCATTAATCAGACGCCGGCACAGTCTCGACTATATAACCTCCGCAAATTGCTAATACGCGTGGTCGCAGTTTCGCTGACGTCGTTTGGTGAACAGTGCTGTGAGCATGAACACTCAGTCATTAGTACGTCATATGTCTATCATCTTCACATACTAATGGCGCACGTTAATTAGACGAATACTCTGCGTTCATGGGGACTACACGCAACCACTTTTATGCGTCCTATCCTATCCTTACCCTATCTGTAATGTGTCTAACGTGACAATGTTCCAGCGCATAAGCAATTTGCGGGGGTTATAAGCGATAACTTTTGCTACTTGATCAAGCTCTTTCTTCTTAAATATTAACTTAATAAAGCAAGAAGCTTATTTCAAATTATTCATGTAAAATATTATGTAGATGCCACTATAGTTTCAACGGCATACACAATTCTTAATGAGTAAGACGTTAACGCATATATCATAGGGCCGTTTAAGAAAACTTCACTGGCCTCAAATTCGGTTAGCTGTACCTCAAACCAAGCGCGAAAGATTGACAGAGGGTCGGAGCATTAATCAGATGCCGCGCGGACTCGACAGCGTAAGCGATTGCTTTTGGTACTTGACCGTTCTCTATGTTTAATGTATGGATGAAAGTAATTTAAATGATTTACAATTTCAACCAAATACAAGTAACAAACAAGCCGACATAATTTAACATCTGGCTGTGCTGTTCTGCTAAATTAGAGAATGACAAAAGCTTCTATTTAAGTGTTTGACGTCGACACAGCGCGGCAAATCGATGTAATTTTTTTGTGAGAAGATCCCCAGTATTTAGTATTTATTTGGCGGAGAGAAGTCTTAGGGGTCAACTAGTGTAAAAAACAAGGCCAAACATAAAAAAACTAGTATTAAGAGTACGAATGATCCATTCAAATAGTAAACGGAGGGTGATAAGGGCAGAAGGGTTAAGCATTAATCAGGCGTCTGGCCGACTTCAACAGAGGGAGTGATTTTTTTCTTGCGCTTCACCGATTTAGTTCGGGTCAAGTGATATGGCAAAATACTTTTAAGTGTTGAGTGTTTTTAGCAACCAACTTGGTGTCAGTATTTTTTCTTAGAACCTCATTTCCTTCTATATGTACGTAACATCGAATAACATAACTATTGGGTCTGCACCCAATTAACAATAAAATTAAATAACGAAATTAATTAACAAGTAACAAAATTTTATTAATTAAGAAAATTAATTCATAGTTAACGAAATGTAAAAATCAGAAGTAATTTTAACATAATTTCGTCATCCTTTATTATAATTTCACCTAAGAAGGTACTGTCTGATGTCCTAAATGATGTGGTGTTTTCTGTAAAATGACGTAATAGTATATGCGTGGATATCGTGGACCTAATGAGGTGGTTTTTAGTCAGGAAAGTACTACGGAAATGCTTTTTTTTTGTAGGAACACCTTACACGCAAACCAATGAAAATCGGTGTATTTCATAGTCTCTCAAGCACTAAAGCATCGAAACCACGCAATCAGCCAGATAGTACAAAATTGCCCGTGAATTGAATGTCGAAATTCACGTCACGCAAACGTTATTTGAACTTCGTTTTGAATCTATTTGTGTTTGGATTGTGTAAAATTTGTCCAATAAATTCAAAATCAATTTGAGTAGATTATCTAAATATAAAGTTGATAACATTAATTATCATTCTTCGCAATTAAAATTAAAAATGACTAATCCTTCCTTCCTTCCTTTCAGCCCTTAGTAGTCCACTGCTGGACATGGGCCTCCCCTAATCGACGCCACTCCGCCCGGTCCTGGGCCCTCTGAATCCAACGGTTTCCCGCTGTCTTCTTCAGGTCATCAGTCCACCTGGTCGGAGGGCGGCCTGTACTCCTTTTGCCTAAACGTGGTCGCCATTCGAGGACCTTTTTTCCCCATCGGTTGTCAGTCCTGCGAACGATGTGGCCAGCCCATTGCCACTTTAATTTGCAAATTTTGAGAGCTATGTCGGTTACCTTCGTTCTTCTACGGATTTCATCATTTCTGATTCTATCTCGTAGAGAAATACCAAGCATAGCTCTCTCCATTGCCCTCTGAGCGACTCTGAGCTTGTGCATTAGGCTCACAGTAAAGGACCACGTCTCGGCACCGTAGGTCATCACTGGCAACACACATTGCTCGAAAACTTTCGACTTCAGGCACTGAGGTATATCGGACGTCAAGACGTGTCGTAGATTCCCGAACGCTGCCCAGCCGAGTTGGATTCTTCGAGTGACCTCTCTCTCGAAGTTGGACTTACCCATTCGGATCGTTTGTCCTAGGTAAACGTATTCGTCTACAACTTCGAGAGCAGTGCCGTCAACAACCACCGGTACGGGTGTGACATGGACATTAGACATGATTTTCGTCTTGTCCATGTTCATCTTAAGACCCACCCGTTGTGAGGCACTATTGAGGTCGCTGAGCATAATGCTGAGTTCCTCCAGCGACTCCGCCAGGATCACTATGTCATCGGCAAATCGGAGGTGTGAGAGGTGTTCGCCGTTGATGTTAATACCACGTCCTTTCCACTCCATCAGCTTGAACACATCTTCCAGTGCAGCGGTGAAAAGTTTTGGGGAGATGACATCCCCCTGTCGTACGCCGCGCTGCACGTGGATGGGGTTCGTACTGTTGTCGTGTACTCGGACTTTCATGGTTGCGGCATTGTATACACACTTCAACGCCTCGATGTACCGATAGTCGATCTGGCATCGCTGAAGAGACTCAAGCACCGCCCAGGTCTCGATAGAATCGAAGGCCTAATACCGTGTCCTTAAGGCAAGGACTTAATTCAGTCGATTCAAAATAGTCGTCGTTATTATGAGAGAACAAATTCGACTTTGACAGTCTATTTGTAAATGCCTACATCCACACTTGACCATAACTTTATAATTTAGAACAGATGAAAATCTCCTTTGCATTTGCCCTTAGCTGAAAAAAGTATTTTAAAATTGTTCCATGAACAAATATTATCACAGTTCACAGCATATCAAACGAAGGATATAATAATATTCTGCTAAAAGTATTCAAACAGTCAGCATAAGTAATCTAATTTACAAAGTCTGAAATCAAACATTTCAGTATATTTCGTACACAGATATAGATCTCAATAGAGCGCGCAAATATAAGTACTGCCCGTGTCTAAATATTTTAAAAGTTTAGTCTGTTTCATGTAGTCCACCGTTATCCACACGAGAATTCGCGAGATGTCAGATTTATCATTCCTCCAATCCAATAAATCGAATACAATCAATTTGATTGATCGAGTATCAACTCGTCATCATTATGATGATTTCAAATCGATTCGGATTATGATAAATAATTAAACGAAAAATAATAATATTCGTGATGGCACTTTTAATTCGGTTTTGCTTTGATGTAGGATTCCCATAACTAAAAAGTTCTTATTTTATCTCTGTGGGTAGTAAAAAGCGGCAGTGCTCATACTGACTGGCTAACTTGCGTTATCTATTTAGATCTATATTTGTGTTTTTATACTGCTCCCTAAATATGAATATTTATTGCCTACTATCCAAACATTATGCGAGAAAAACCCGGAGACCGTCCTTGAAAACCGAAACTCATGTATTTAGTCTCGCGAATGAATTATTCACAACTCCCGTTTTCAGTTTCGCAGTTTTTTCAGGTACCTATGTAGCAGTAAATCAATTGTGTGGACATACACTTCGTAGAGCTCACGACATGTGTAATTTATGACTAAAACTGGCAGGAAGGAAGTCAGCAAATCGGGATAACTTACCGAATGAAATACAACCAATTCGGATGACACGCAACTCTTTATTCAGTTCAGACATGATAGAGTCAAGAAATGAAAACTAAAAATGTAAGAAAATTAAGTACTTCTAAATAATGCGGTAACGGTGAAGGAAACATCTGTAGTAACAGTGAAACAGTAGTAACAGTAACAGTGACACACTCATTCTTCTTTTTGTGGTGAGAAGCAGTTACATTCAGTGAGATCATTAAAAATTCGGAAGCCGCCCCTAAAAGTGGAACCTGTTGTGTTCGTTAGCGCGTCCTACACACTGCCATGAATTATTCACATCCACTCATATTTTTAGAGATGCCACGTATTTTTCAGCGAGCTAGACGTACAACTTACGTGTTAATTGAAACTGGCGACAGAAATAAAACACCTAATT
The DNA here is from genome assembly GCA_905147235.1 of Erynnis tages. Taxonomy (NCBI): domain Eukaryota; kingdom Metazoa; phylum Arthropoda; class Insecta; order Lepidoptera; family Hesperiidae; genus Erynnis; species Erynnis tages. The sequence goes on from LR990076.1 coordinate 3,488,201, forward strand.
AGATAGACAGCCCTTCTGGGCGTTTCTGTCTGTAAGTTTTCGTTGTCGTTACGTCTTTCAATTCGGACACGTAAAATTAGCGTCCTTTTATTTTTAGGGAACTTTAGGGCGCTATTCTTTTGACGGGAACTGCTGTAATACTCTACCATCATATTTTTATCCAAACGTTAGGGCAAATTTCCATCTATGGTGTCGCTTTTAAAAGCGCTTGGCCCTTCTTTGGACCAAAAAGTTGACCCCACTTTTACTCTTTCTTTAGTATAGGTATTACTCCGTCTGGTCATATAAAAGTCTTTGCCGCTACTATAGTACCGTAAATTTAGAGAAAAACAACAATCGAATCAACGAACGAATCAACACGGACGCTGAATAAAAACACTTCAACGCCATTCCCTCAATTAATTCATATTCCTCGTCCTTTGTTTGCTCACACAAAGAACACACGTCATACATTCGTTTAGCTCTTAATGCTTTTGAGTGCGAAAAATTTCTTCTCAGAGACATGACGCAGAGGAAACAGGGGATGTCTAGAGAGAGCTATTGAACTGTCACTAATAAATAAGTGCTAAAAGTTTTTCTACGTTCTAGTTCATCAACATTATTTTATAACGTGACACGCGACAGTTTATGACACTTATGACATAAACAATATCGTCTAATTGTCTTGTCGTCTATGCTGCATAGACAAATATTACGATTTTAGAATTTTTCGTGCTTTTTCCCATTAAATAACTGAATCAGACAGAAAAAATTGAAAAAAAAAGAATTACTCATAACAGAATAAAACAGGATGAAAAGTCAGGATGTCATCTCTCCACGTTTACATAACAGCAGAAATTGTAATATTATTTATTAGAGCCAATCTGCACATTTCCAATTACCAATCGGTGAACGTACATTTATATTCTAAATTTCATTTCAGCCAATCCTGACTCGCATTTCGAACAAGTGTAGCCAATACGTTACAAGGAGCAACGAAATAAATTGCATTAATATTTTATTCTCCATGCGGGGATGGTGAAAGTAAGGGTATAGAACAGTATTTATTTATTGGTGGTACGGGGAAAAGCTTTTATTCAATATCACGATGGTAAAATAAAATGCATTAGTAACCTTTCATTAATAAAACACGGGTCTCCCAAAGACCGTCCTTAGTAGAAAAGCGTCTAAGACTGTACAGTAACAAGATGGTTCTTTTGTGCGTAAAACTATCATTATGCCATTAGCAAATTTAAATTATTGTTCTTAATTTAAATACAAAAGATAAAGTTTTACAAAAATAATCTTACAGCACGTAAGAAAACTAAGTAAATTATGAAAACACATATTTCAATAGTTTATGCCGGACATGTAAACACAACGGAATACAATTACTTATTCAAATCGTAAAAAAAATACTAAATTTTATCCATCCACAGAAAATCATTTTACCGTACCTAGAGAATGTTTATGATTACTATCGTACATTTGAAATGATTTTTGCTCTTCTTCAGATCAAATTACCTATTACTAATAATAGACAAAGTAACGCATGAGTCCAAACTACTCCAAACTACCGCATCCAACGAGTACCACTTCATGACTTTCAGTCCTCGTTTGTCGCGGACCCTTCTGTCATGAGCTTAATTTGAATTATGCGAGGGCAGACGGCAGACCGACGTCGTTCGATACACGAGCCCTGTATAAAACTCGCTGGAACCCCCGGGACAGGCAACATTTCATGCTTTCATTCCAACACAACCCCCTAGGTGGGGGAGGTAAAGTGATTCATGCAGTAGATATTGATAAAATATTTATCATATGCGCTTGTAATGTTGCCCAAAGGACTTAAGTTTAATGCACTAAGATTTTTTTTACGACATTGAGTTTTTTTTTATTCAAATGAAGACCAGACAAACAGGCACCTGATGGTAAGTGGACTCTGCTGCCTATGGACCGGGCATCACCAGAAGGTAGCGGCGTTGTCGGCTTAGGAGTGCACTTTTAATACCTTTTTTAAGAACCCCATGTCATAATTCCGTGGAAACACTTCGGGCGGAAGATTGTTCCCCATCTTATCAATGTATATCAAATAGAAATTTTCTCTGTAGTAGGACCAGAGCACAACTGAAATTACAACTTAAAACTTTTAAGCTGCTTGTATCTCAAAATTTACAAACGTTTTCAAATCCGCTTAGATAGGTACACTGAGATAGGTATACAATATCACTTTTGAACTTTAAATTGAAAGTCACTCGGCTCGTTTCCTCAGTTATTTTGCATCCGAAGTTGTTCTTATAAGTTACCGTACTTTAAATGCAGTCGACTCTTGAACTTGCTTCGAAACTCAATTGCATCGGAGCGACCGGAAATGAAACCGACAGCCGAAATATTTTCAATTTCGTTCGTTCGTCTGCGCTGAAAACTTTTGCCAAGGGATCGTTGCATTGTTGTAAGTAACTTAATGTGAAGTATTGATCATCTACTGTCACTGATTCAAGATAATATTTTGATACTATCTCGGATGTTACCTTATGGCGACTGCAACCCATGGCCACGCACGTAACACATCCAACCTTAGAAGGAAATAAGTTATATTTGAGGTCGAATGAGGTGAGCTTAGGTTAGGTTAGGGCTAAGATGGTCGCCGCACCACCGAAAGAATTACCACCATTTAGGATTGACATAGTGAACAAAATTTGAACTTATGCAAAAATTTCATGACAAATTGACAATTTCATGACAAATTGCAAGTTTTTTCAACATTCATTACAACATGCACCATGTTCGTAAAATTTAATGTAACAAGGTTGTAAAGGAAGACATTTAAGAAGAAATTACGTTTCTAAAATTAAGTTTACAGCACCAACAATTCATTTAAAACATCTACTAAAAGCCCAATTTTAAATTAATTTAACAACATCCCAAAGAGCGAGAAAGTCATAAAAGAAGAAACATCTTGTTTTAACAAAGACATATTTTACGGTTGGAATCGTAAAAATGGAGCTTTATTAAATTTCGCCTCGAAACTGGTAGTTTGGTTATCTACAATATAAGATCGGTCGGACGTTTGACATCTTCATATTTTTCTGTTACGTTATTATTCTGCCATTGATTATTTTCCTTATCACCTCAAAATATAACTTCAAATAGGATTTCTTCTCCATTTAAGAGTGGATGTAGGTGTTCGTGGTGTACGGTTTTACATAAAAACTTCGTTGTAATCTTGAGAATATATATAATTTTAGTATGTACATAGAAATTTTAAACTAATAATCAAACTTGTAATAAACAATTAAACATTAACCATTGAAAACATTAAAATACATTGAAAATCGTAGTCATTGAAAAAATATTAAAGATCGAATGAAAAATAACAAAAGAGCATCAATATAAATAAAAAGCAAAACACAAAATCTATGCGGCCACGACCACGCGCGCGGCGCAAGGAGGCTGCACGCCCGCACCGCGCCCGGCAGCATTTGTTCCCTGAACAATCTCCGCCTCCACATAAGAATGACGAAGTTATCGTTGACTTCTTTTCAACATTGATGAAACAGGCAGGACGAGTTAATAGCCCGCCAAACAATTCCCTTGACGGTCTTGGTCACTGCAGCAAGCACCACCAGAGTCTTGTTAATCACATTGTAACAAAGCAGCATTGATCTTTCCAGATTTCATTCGTTGGGGCATCTTGAATAGCTGCATCACATTGTCATGTGCTGTCTTACTTATATCTTGCTTGATCTAAATTGCTAGCTCAATGAGCTCATCTTCGACAACGACTGGGATTATCTGGGCAGGTAGTGGCGTTAATGAGTGATCTTCCGACGACAAACTTCGTAGTAACTTAGTGAGAAAAATGATAAAGACCACTAAGATCTGAAAATGTAGACTTTCAGTTCAACATACAATAGCCTCGAATTGGCAACATATAATTTAAAACTTCTTCGTGTATGAATATGCGCTACCTACTCCCCATATAAAATGAAAAATCGCCGAGTTCACAGCTGCTTCGTACAACCCGCCAATGGTTGTAGCATAGGTACGAGTACATACATTAAAATCTAAATTTTATGTCTTCATTAACTAGATCTGACACAGATAACGAAATATGGTTTTAAACAGCAAATTAATTGCACCAAAAGCTGGTGCCGAGTAACAAAATATCTCTCGAGGCTTTCTAAGATGAGAGGTGAACCCAACGCAAAGTCAAAATATGTAAAATAAATAAAAAGTAAACAACACATGAATAAAAATATAAATATAAAATATACTAACGTTATCATTAATTATTCGTTACCTAATTCTTGGACGGTTAAAATATCTATTTAACTTTGGATTTGCATCAATATTTGAACGATGGACCCCTACTTCAGGCAAGTTCACTTGAGAACGAATAGACTTCTGCGTATAACTATCAGTGCTTTTTAGACATGTCGATACTCCCACTGCACCTCCATGAAAATTGGTTACCTCTTTGGGGTAAGTAGTACGCGATACAAAATTACCTGGATTATGTGAAGGTTCATTCAACTGACTAGAATTACATACAATATTCAATTTGGAACTTGTATCTTTGTTTTCACTGTAGGACTTATTTAAATGCAAAAGTGAATTATGCCTTCGATTGCATACTTTGCAAGATGAAATTAAACATTGTGGAGCAAGATGTCCGCTACAGAGACAGTTGATACAATGTCTTCGTTTTACAATAAAATTCAATCTGTCTACTGGGGACATAGCTAAAAACTTTGGACAATGATAAACTGAATGTTCACCACTGCAAACATAACATTTAAATCTTTTAACTCCTATAAAAGAAGTAGAGACGAACGATGTTTGTTGCTTAGACTGCAGCTGAGGCTGGTGCCGCGATGGCTGCCGCTCATAGTCTTGATTGTTATCCAAACCTGTTGCTTCGATAACATCTGCTCTCAATCGCAGGAAAGTATTAAAATTATCTAAATTAGGTAAATCGGTTAAAGACCCCTTGTATTCCTCCCACTTTGAACTCGTAACAGTATCTAATTTGGAGGAAAAAAGAAAAATAATTAATGTGTCCCAGTTTTCGGTTTTCTCACCTAGACTGGATAACGCTCGCAAATGCTTTGTAATGTGATCGGCTAGAATACGCAACGAAACATCCTTCGGTGCATCGAGCAAAGCCTTAAGGTGCGTATAGACCAGCTTACGTTTGTCATTAAAACGATCACACAGAAGATTCCAGGCAACTTCGTAGTTAAGGCTAGAAATTTCGAGGCTAGCTATCACAGACGCCGCACAACCGGTGAGAGCACCCTTCAAATATTGATACTTATTGATGTTTGCAATAGAGTCGTTGTAATGTATCAACGAAGAAAAGGTATCATGAAACTCTAACCAATTTGCTACGTCGCCCGAAAACGTAGGTATTTTTATTTGCGGTAATTTAATATTTGAATTTTGAACTATTGCATTAGAACTAGAGCTTTGCGTGTCCATCTCTATATTGTGACTCTCTATTAAATAATTTGCCTCGGCAATACATTGATAAAACCTATTCTCGCTTGACTCCCTCTCGATTTGATTTTCTGAGGACTCATGCTTAACTTCGATACTAGTTTGGATTAAATCGTATTCCTCAAAAAGATTATCTACCTTCCTTAACCTAGTTCTTGTTTCTTGGATATTCAGATTAGTAAGACTAGGTAATAATTTTAACTGCTCTATATATTTCTCAAAGGTAGTTAGCCTGCCTTTGATGGACGCACGCTTAGCCTTTAGATCTTTTAAATCGTCTGTGCCAGTCATAGTAATGAAGCCAAAATAACAAAAATATCAAATACCTCTAATCGAAGCAAACCTTCGAAACAGCTGTGAGTGGCGAGAACGATGTCAGCCGTAGAATGGCTGAGAAGATGGAGTAGGTGTAGATAGCGCTCGCAGGTTGATCCGCTTCCACGACGAAAACCAGCTTCATCAATCTCCAAAACGCCAAAATGCCTCCTTGTATCGTAATCCTCGCCAAACACCACGCCCTTTGAATCCTTGTAGGTATTGTAATCCGAAGATTGCAGTTCTTCGTCCTGTCACGGTCGCCAAAAACCATGTACGGTTTTACATAAAAACTTCGTTGTAATCTTGAGAATATATATAATTTTAGTATGTACATAGAAATTTTAAACTAATAATCAAACTTGTAATAAACAATTAAACATTAACCATTGAAAACATTAAAATACATTGAAAATCGTAGTCATTGAAAAAATATTAAAGATCGAATGAAAAATAACAAAAGAGCATCAATATAAATAAAAAGCAAAACACAAAATCTATGCGGCCACGACCACGCGCGCGGCGCAAGGAGGCTGCACGCCCGCACCGCGCCCGGCAGCATTTGTTCCCTGAACACGTGGGCTGCAGTGACCACTTAATATGCTGCTACTCAATTACTACTTAAAAAATCTGTTACTTATAATTTTTACAAAACTTTGATGTGATTTTTTACAACATCCATCCATCCTCACAAATTTTCACTTTTATAATATTATGCTGTATGATAATTTTATACATAGTTTGATAGCATTAGAAAACTTAAAGTAACGCCGGTAAGCGTAACTTTCAATATTGTTAATTTACGGAGAAATTTTCTCGAAGCAGTATTTAACCATTTTTAAAACGAAAACTTTCGCAAGTTCTTTTTAAATGGACGTTGCTTTGTAACTTAAAACATTTTTCATTTTGTACACACAACAAAGTTCCGGTTTTCATTTAAACCTACTTTCCGTTGAAATGAACTGTTTCTAAATTGTTCATTTTCTATTTATTTTAGTTCACTGTAAATACACAAACTCTTGTATTAGAGTTGCAGTGTTATTTAATTTATAGTCCATAGGAGCTTTTGCACACCCGGCCATGTTGCGGAATAATTATTTTGAACTAATTTATTTTACTGGCAATAATTGCTCGAATAATGAGAATAACAAAATGAAAATGGTTTTGAGCCAATCAGCTTGCAAAAAACTGACTTTGATAACGTTATAGAAGACAGATATTGTTGGTGTGTCCATTTCAAAAGTAAATGTAATGCTTTTAAAGGTATACAATAAACCTGGTAGGGCTATAGAACGAAACATATCAAAAGCACCCATAGTAAGCTCATTAGCTAAGCCCCATAATATCAAGACACGGAAACTCCATACTGTTCAAATACGATTAACACCGATAGGGAGATCCGCTAACGATCGGATAATCCCATGTCACCCGTTCTTGCTTTAAGCCGGTAAGTATTTGTTGAGAAAGTTTGAGAGTAAGAATATTGTTTAATAAGTTGGTTTGTTTGTAATGAGTAGGAAAGCTACTGGGCCGATCTTAAAAATTCTATTACTAAACGAAACCTATTTTAGCACTGAACATAGACGATATTTACATTTAAAAATAGCGTTCTGTAATAAACTACAATATTGTAACCGAAGGAAATTTACATAAAAGAAACCAAAACTATCGATCAAAAGTAACAAGAACAAAATAACGTAGATACTACAAATTTATTTTACGGCCAAAACAATAGATTTTTACGCTTCCTTCTGTTCTTATTCACCAGGACACGTGGCACGCAGTTCTACTTAAGTATTTTTAGGTAAGTAAGTATGTTATCATACTAAGTCATACTTACCAATTTTTTAAGCTTTATTTATTTAACAAAAAACATCTCGTCAATCGTAGCAAATAAATTGCACAAATCCATTAGCCTGATATCGTTTTAATGCGAGCAACATATTATAATATGTAGATTTGCTTTACTGTACATTTGTTTAATCCGGCTAAGGATGGGGTAATCCCTTGTGTACCCAGAGCTATCCGCTTAGAGATGCTCTCCTAATCACATATCAGTTAACGAGGATAGTAAGGATAGAGACTATCACGTGTTGACTTAGCACTTTAGCGTTAGTACAATAGAAAAACAATAATATAGTCCTGTATAGAATTAAAGTAGATAGGTACTTCATAAATATCTTGACAAGGATTTGTAATCAGAATATTTTTTGCGATTATCCTAAAAACAACGAACTCTATTTCTATGTATCGGACATCGGTACGCAAAAAATATTTTGAAATGAAAGTATAGAAAAGAATAAACATTTATACAACTATTACAAAAATACCCTTAAGAGATAAAACAAGCAAAGAATTTTTAATTTAATTCAAACTGCTTGAGACGCAATATAGGGTAGGTATTGTAACTCTATATGCTTCGATAAGGTGTTGATTTTCCTAGTTAATCCTACGACGGAAAGTGGATGGGAATTGAGTGGTATCGCCATGGGGTCGGGTTCCCGATGCGACTGATTAAAGACGTTGATCGACGTACGACACAAAGGGACTTCTAATTAGAAGCCTTGTGTGTCTTACAGATAGATTCCGCACGTCTGAATGTACGAGTATGTAGGTAGGTAAAGCACCTACCTACATACATATAAAATAAAGATTTTATACAGTATCGTTTTGTACTTTGTATTAGTTGTATATTATGGAATTCTCAAAGTTAAAAGCTTTTATTCAGTATCAAGTACAATTTGTGCAAATTAATGAACAATTCTGTAAAGCATAATTTTGACTTAACATACGTTAATTGAAAAGGATATATATTATGCAAAATATGTCAATGAAACAAGTTTGCAAATTTCGTTATATACTTTATTTGATTTAATGAAAAGAACTTTTAGTTACATTTTATTCAATCTCTATGTAAAAATACTACTCAAACCTTTATCCGTTTTAAAAATAAATAAAACACCACTTTATTCAATACCATTCAACCTTTATACTTATTATTTTATACGAATATTGCCCACTTCTCAGGCTTAATAAGTACGACACGATTTAGTATAGAGGAAGACATACAAACACTCTCAATTAGGATTTGTAACTAAAAACTGTCAACACCACCAAAAGCTATAAAACCGATTATTCTTATTTATATTTATAGACCTGAGCCATCCTTGTCTATGTAAAAACATACTACCTTCATATATAAACAATGACTGTTTGTTTCCCTCGCGATATCAAACACGACGTATCACATGGCGCGAGGTTCGGGCTTTGATTAATTTCTCCGTCAACGAAACACAGCCATCCATCAGCTCGCTGACACATTGTCGGGTCGAACGAGCTTGCTACCTACCTATAAAATAATGTGACTAACTGATTTACAAACAGACTTCACGTCCATATTTTCCATAAAAAATGCGTATAGTCACAAGGCACGCTAAGCCGAGTCTTGCTTGTTCTTAGTAGATAGCAGTAGTTTAAATTAGTCATAGGAAATATTGATGGTTTAAATTAAATGCATCCTATCATGATTATGTGTCTGTGTTGTTACTTCTGATCCCGTGTCTTAATTGCCATATTACTCGCAAATGTTACTCGTACGAAAAAGTCATTTCGCACATTGGTTCCATGTCAGTGTGTATGTCAATAAGAACAGTCCTGCGTTTAAATTTTGTCGTGAACGCAGGTCGATTGGTTATGTTAGCCAATTAAGACACAGCCGTATTCTGTGATGACAAAATTTGTTACCTCTCAAGTGTCTCTACGGCTATTACCCAACAAAGTGAACTTTTATAGCAGTTAAAACAATGATATAGTGCGAGAAAACCTAGGGCCAGAAAGCAGGTTTTTCCAAACGCATTGAATGAAGCGATTTAAACTATTGCGTGTTCTTCATCGCTTAACAATATCGATTATGGCAGTTCAGTGAATTCTACGACTAACTGCAGACAAGCCTAATGGTTCTGGCTTAGTGATGTAATGTCGTGATTATTGTTCATCGAAATACGAATAGGTAGTATCGCGTTAAGTAAATCAGTACAAGTTTATGATTCGTTGTACTGTGTGGGTTGTTCTGTGGTTACAAGGAGTAAAGTAATAGATAAATATACTATACTCGAGGATATTTGTGTGCGTAGTATTTGCTCGTAGACAAATAAGCTTGCGTGATTAAATGTGAAGTAAAACATTGGATTAGGAACTGAATTTTTGTTTCATAGAGTAGTTTCGTAGAATTCATAGAATATACATTCGTTTGTATGTTCCGATAACTAAAAATTAATAGTATATTGTCACATTTTACATTTAACATATTATTATATGGCGTCACGAAATTTACCACTTTGTTATACGCCAACCGGAAACCCAAAACTGTAAATTTTTAACCGACATCTAAGTAACTACATTGTTTCCAGTTGTCGTTACCCTTCACAAATTATTCGATGTATCGCTGTATTCCAATAAAGGAGATATCGCTTTCATACCTTACTTAACAACAAATAAAAAAGCTCATGAATACTAATGGAGCCTGCAATGAATGAAAGTGCGAGTGTTACTTATAATTGCATAATCCATAAGTGTGGCATATGGCCGTGCGGGTCGCTTGGCTGGCAGAGCGGAACTCGACTTGTGACGCATTCATTGTTAGCTGGACGTCAGGGTTGTCCGCTGGTCCAGATTAGTGTCATAAAAGTGAAAAGATGATGGAAATGTGTGTGTACGTGTAGGTAAGTGTTAGTGTGTGTGTACGTGTGTGCGAACCTGATTGCGTGCTTGCCTGCGTGCGTGGGAATGTGTGTGTCTCAAAAAATAGTAGGCCTAAAGTATTTAACTTTCACACTTTTTTGAAGTCGGTTTCATTTTTTTTTAATTGTTCATCAACTGCAGTCTAACGTTAGGTGACCTGCACATTAATTCTTTTCTTTTATTAAAACAATCAAAAATACCACGGCTATGGCAGCAAGGAGTTTTGTGATACATTCTCTCCTTACGTCTCTACTGCGGATTGACGGAGAAAACCCTCAAAGACTTGCCACAGTCAATCATACCACAGTTACATAATAAATCATAACGACCTTAGAATACAGTTACCTAATACTAATAATAATTATAGTCGCATATTTATAATTGAAAGCGTAAGTGTTTGAATACAGTCGGCCGCACAACGTGGCATATGGTACCCACGGGCATCGGAGCGTATCGACACCATTTTCACCGCATACGACCGCCCATACATCACATGTCAGTGTCGAGGCCAGTAATTACTACTACTACAGGGTTAGAATACATAGTAAGATATACTTCAATAACGACAATGATAGTTTTAAGCCCTTCCTTTTCATATTTTAGGTAGTTTACGACTCACGCGGGAGTAAGAGTTACTCAATATGAGTTCGAGCTACGAGCTAATGTTTTTCCGTATCGACATCAGTGTAAACATACGTCCAACTATATATAACTGAAGGTATACAATCAGTAGGCCGGATGTAAAGATGATTCATTTCACTTATGAATCATGAGATCTTACCCTCAGGGTTGCGGTTAGGATTGAGGACTACCCCAGCTTAACAAACCTATCTATGACGTCATCCGAGGCTTCTGTGTTTATTTTAAGACGGGACAAGTACGGATCATCTTTTACCAAACTCTACAGTGGGTCCTTTTTATACGTGGGGCAATCCTCATATATGTACCTCCACACTAGCAACGAATATGACAATGATTATGACCTGTGCCCCGAGCATGATCACTATCGAAAAGTTTTCGTTTAGTTAACATGTGCCATTAGTATGGACGGATGTCAGACATTCATTCGGCCTTCACGTTCACGGCCCAGGAGTATCTTTAATGTAACCGAACTTTTCACACAGATTACCTCTGCAATCGATAACAATTCTAAAACAAAGTGTCGGTCCACCGCAGCCTAACCCTGTCAGTACCAATTAATGGGGGATCGAGCCTGAGATCAATCGCCATATCCCGACCTGACGCTCCTTGACATTGATACAAAGCTCGGATAGTTAGTGTGTATTTCGGTCATAAACTTTTGTGACATTTTAAATAATTAAAGGCCCCCTTGATATTAACACAAAGTTCGGTTAGATAGTTCAGTTATAAAGTCATGAAAACTGAGCTTTAATTGAAAGTTTTAATATAAATTTTTGAAACACTTTAAATTAACTTAAAATGGACATTATAGCTGCTAAACCATAGGTGATTAAACGAATCTCGTTTGCTGAGAAGGTGTCTTCACAGCTTGTTTGCTTTCAAACTCTCATCGTCGCTTTATTAATGCGATAATGAGTTTCGAAGAAAATTCAAGGTATCTCTTTGACTCGTATCTAATTGACTGCGAGACCCCTCATTTAGCAATCAAAATAATATTATGTAGTTGTAGCGCATCAAATCGCATGTATACTTACGAATAACAAGTGGCATAATTGCTAAACATGTGCGAATTGCAAAAATTTTATCTCGCGGTGCCTGGTGTAGGCATTAATTAAAATCAAGCTACACTCGTACACGCTTTAATCTAAGTTGTTTAATTCTGTGTACACTTCGACCGAATAACGTAATCAAACGAACGAGCCGTTTGCGTTGCGCGGGCTCACTTCACCCTATAATTTCAAACTAGGCGCACTAGTTTTGGTCTACAATTCAGATTTAGACGCGTGTACAAACGTTTTTGGAGTGTACTTGTACAGGTATGCAAATACCTTTTACTATCAGGGTTGGCTTTTGATGAAATAACTTTGAATGTTGTGTAAGGTATTGTAGTGGATGTTAAAGATTATGGTATTGTAGTTACTTTAGATTAAAACAAGAACCACAACTTTTTGAAACCACTGAAAGTAAGGATATTGGTACGCATTTCTAAATATGTCTTCAAACTGACTTAGCAGATGGTAGATCCCAAGCGATGTTGCATTGAGCGTTTCCCAAAATGTTAATTGAAATAAAAACTTCCCTCGACTTCAAAAGTCAAAAATTTTCAAAATTAAATTCAATAATTTAAATGGATTTTACTCAAAAAGAAAATGTGACAATATTAAAAACATTTAAATTATTTAATAAGTTGCTGTAAGGAAAAACAAAAAATTTCATTTTACAGTTCTTCACAAACATTCGTGCTGCAAACCTAGTGAAGTAACCACTTAAGAACGTAATTATGAACCTTGTGCCCCAGATTTACTTTTTAAACCTAAATTAACCTAAATTCTCTATAATATGGGCATATTATAACATTAGGTACTATAAAAATCAACGTTCATGTATAAGATTGTAAGTTTAAAGCGATAAGAAACATTTTTTCAGAAAAAAAATGAATAATTTTAATTTAACATTAACCTTTTCGTCATATGTCAAACAAATAATAAAAAATATACAATAATATTAATTATGTACCAAGCCTACATTGGCAAAATTAAAAGACATGCCCGAATTCGGAAATAGTACAGCAAAAGACAGCAAAGTCCTGCATCAAACATTGAAACGACTGTTCGTAACTATTCTGACAAAGAGAGAGGTAATTTGCATCGTTCAAAAGCCAAGGTACACCTCGTCTGCATGCATGAAAACGTTCAAATGGCTGTTAAAGTTATCTCTCGCAGGACAGTGTTACATTTTTTTATATGTAGAAAATTATCGGGGTTCATGAAATACGCAAGTTCTCGTCTTTATTTGTTTGAAAAGTATGGTTGCCGAAGAACCAAATATGATTGACTTCAGGAGTAGTCCTGAAGTGGGCTATCAGTACAACAGGTCAGAAAATATATTTATTTCCCTTTGAGAGAAAATGCGCTTTAGTACCACTCGGAACATTTAATTTTTATCACAACAAAGTATCTAGAACGGAAAAGGAATTTGTAATAAAATTTTTGATATTTAATATTGAAACCTTGAAAATACCTTGAAAATATCTCTCCAAAAATTCCTTTGAACTCAACTTTTAATATCAATAAAATTATATTCGAGAACAAAATGCGGAATTTCTATCAGAATTCTCGTTGCAAATTTATCATATATTTATAGATCTTGTATTAAAATAAACGTTACAAAACAGATATGGTTTTAAAATGTTGTAGAAAAATAAAATCTGATTCAAATTTTAAACAAAGAATTCAATATTCCGTGTCCCAGAATACTAAACTGAAATGAAAGAGAAGAAACGAGAATTACATGATGCTTCGAAGTTCAATTCGTCCACAGCAACAAGGCTATGCCGACAATAGAATGCAATACAAAGGATAAAAGGCCGTCTGGTCCGGTAGCCGGTAACCTTATCCATAGATGCACGAACCATACCGAGATACAACAACTAGTAATAGCATGGGAAGACGATCCGTAATGTTATGAATAAAGATGTGCATGTTAAACAAGCGTTTAGGAACAATTGCATTCGTTAAAACGGCAAAATTTGCGAAATTAATAAAGAATCGTTTATTAAATCTTTATAAAGGTATAATAGATTAATTGATATTCTTAATTTCTTATGTAAGTGTGCATTTAAAAAGTGATTTAAGTCAATTATTTCGTGATGTTTGAATTTAAACAATGATTGTGTTTCTAATGGCTTACTTATATGGTAGTTTATACCTACCAACATTTGTAAGCCAGGATATGATTCCAAAATTGTTCAGAAGTACTTCAGGAAAAGTCTTTCAAAGAAGCCCAAATTGAATTGCCGGAAAAATAATTTTGTTGAAGGAAATTTAAAATTGAAGCAATGTAATATAATAGTTTCCAAGAAAGACCGTTTTAAGCGAACCACTCAAAATTCCACAACGATTACGGTTTGAGGTGCAATTTCCTGCCTGTTTTCTAAAAGCTTAACTACACTGAATATTTAGTGCCATAATGATTCCAAGACCTCGTCGACTATAAACATGAACAGAATTCTCCGAGCAAAAGGACTTGGCAATCTAGATTCAACGACTAGATTTATTCATGCAATTTCTGATGTAAAATAGCTAGAAACACGATTATTTACGTAATCGAGGTTAAGAGCAGAATTACCAATGTTTGACTATAAATTAAATTTAAGCATAGCTTTTTCAAATAAAGCTACCCTCTTATACATTTATGAAATATTTAACAGTAACCAATTCTCTGTAAAAGTAATGAGTAGGAAAAAAAGGCTTTGCTTAAAATTCATTCCGGCGAAGTCTAAAGAATGGATACTGCGAAAGGCGCGTTGAAACAGGATGACGAACGAATCCCCACGGGAATGTTGGAAACGGATATTGAAATGTTACTTTTTCATACAGCCGAGACGCATTAGTTGATGAAACGTGGTAAAACTCCCCTTTGGATAACGCACAGTGATTTTTAAAAAAAATATAGCCGAGTTTAGCATCAGTAAAAGTGAAACGTTTTTTGAACGCTTCCGTAAAGAGATAAAGAAAACCCCAGATTCCGTTCAAATTTATCTAAAAGCTTCAGTGTGATGCGTTACGCTGACGTCTTAATAGACTGAACTTTGTCTTTCAAGAGTGCAGAGGAGTCCGTGACAACGAGACCGCCCGTCTCGCATAATAAGGATGTCATCAGCTTCTACAAATTGTAACAAACTTTCAGCATTTAAATGAGGGCTCGTCCAGATATCTCCAAGTTATGCACGCTCGAAACAGTCGTAGAATTGCAACTCAGTAAATACGGAGTACGTACGAGTAGAACCGGTTCACGTGCATGCAAATCAACTTCGTCCTGTCCCAAAGTGTCTCCACTCCATTCTAATGCCTTGAGCAAACGTTTTAGGGCTGATAGTGGTGTGAATTGAAATCGCCGAGGGAGTCGATAAAAAGTGTTAAGTGTCACTTAATTAAAGAGAAGCCTTTGACGAAACCCTAAGCACGGCTGGATGCAACGAGTTTTAATTCACTTAATTGCATTTGTATTCCGTTGTAGGGTGTAGCGTGTGTTTATAGCCTACACCCAAGGCCCTAATAAAATTTAATGACGTCTTTAATAAACAGGGATTAAACAGGGTTATGATGTTCAGAAAGACATTTTATGGTGTCCTTTAAAGTGTAAATGATAATATTATGATTTTGAATCTGCCTTTTGTAGACGTGCATCTTTATTTATAATTTGCATATTGCTTATAGAGAATTGATCTTGCCTTTAATTTGAAAAGTTACAAGTAAATTTTAATAATTGAAATCGATTTTTTTTTCGTTTTTAGCGAATGTTGATACTCGTCAAGAGAGTGCGCTACTGTACCTTTGTGAATCACGCTATCGTAGTTTTTTTAATATATCAAAGTTTTAAGTACCTAAGTTCTAAGTAAATAGTACCTTTATCCTGTTCTAGCATTCCTTATGTAAACTCAATGCAATAATTGTTTAGTTCGTGCTAGCCCATTTGCCCACTCATTCAGCAAACAAGCAGCACAGAAGTATCGTTATAATTTTTCTCACCAAGTTTTCTGACGACGGCAAATGAAATTAAATCTGAAGCGTTTCCCTCTGAATCGGACGGTTTCGTTAATTTCTCAGAAACTGCTCAAAACGAGTTGAAAAATTAAAACGGTCTATTAAAATATCGTCCTTAGTAATAATAAGGAATAACATAATTTGTTGTTAGTAGATTATTAAGTGATGCAAAGTTTACTTATTTTATGATGATCTTAAAAAATAACACAAATAATTGGATGGATTTTGTTGCTGTATCACCCATAAACGGTAAAAGGCATTTGAATGTTTGAATGCAGACATCATATTAACTGGATAAACAAATACCTACATTACCTACTCTTTATTTCTCTTTCAATTTCTTAATTTCAGTAGATATTTTCATAATTTCTTGTCCAAAGCAGTATATGGTAACTTACCTAAAAACAAAAAATAACATTTAAGTACTAAAAAGGTGCTCAGGCATGTTACAGATCTGATGTTAAGGGCACAATTAACACTTCTAAAACACTATGAGTGTAACGTGATAATGGAGGCAAGCAAAGGGTATTGACCCTTGAAATGCTCTACTGGACATAGGCCTTTGAATTGAACGGTTTCCCGCTGTCTCCTTCAGGTCATCAGAATCTGTCCTCGTTAACATTAACAGACAAGAATACTACAGACTTCAAGAATACTAGTACCTACTTCAGGAATATCGGACGAAAAAATAAATCTTAGTTTCATGGACTGCCCAGAACTTAGCGTAATTTTTTTTTATTAGAAGCCAATAAAATAAATTTATAGGTTTTAAACCAGGTATAACAAGCAAGTCTTTTACTGTGAGAGGCAATTTAACGCTTAATACTTTGCCATACAATCAGAGAACTCCATTCCTTCACACAGGATCGTTGGACGAACTAAAGCCCATGAAATTCTTAATGTTTATTGTTTTCTGTTTCGACTATCTCACATTCGAAATCATTTAACATTCGTTGAAGCGCTAAAATGTTGCAATTTTGTAAAAAAGGTAAGGTTTATTAGCAATAACTCTTATGCTTCCGTTAATATACTTTAGAGCCCTGTTTAATTTTGCAAATAATCTTTAAATATAAACAATTAAAAGAAGGCTGCATTATTACAATCAAAAAGTATACACTGATATGGGCATTCTATATTCATACGGAGAAAAATTTCAGCCACTAAATTTTAAAATAAGTAGCGTGTTTATTATTACTTCGCAGACAAAATAATAATCTCAATGATACGCAATCGTAATGAATCTTAAATTCTAAATTTCTAAAAATAAATCAATAAATTAATATACTTGTTATTTCTGCAACACAGATTTCGTAAATTAAAACGTAAATTCAAAAATTCAAATTCTGCCCTTCACTAAACGTAATAATACGAAGTTAAAAATATTATGCACAATGAAACATCAAGTTGAGTCCATGTGAGTGACAAAAAGCGGCAGCATTTTACCGCTTCGCACGGTGTAGCCTTGGCATCGACCGTTATTCCCGCCCTTGAACCGAGACCATAATAGACCTCGGCTAAGGATACACCGTACTATATATAGAAATAAACTTTGTCTTTGCTATATAGGCATGTAAACACTAAACGTAATTTTTGCAATGTGTTCCATTCGGGAGAAACTCTGATTTATAAAGGACATCGACAGCCCGAGGCATATGAATGGATGGACCCTATCGATTGGAATAATTTTTTACTTACTTATTTAGTTTTTACAAACTAGAGAACATTTTAGGGCTCTAGACTAACCTTTTATTTTGTAAAATGTTTGGGTCCTTATTTAATTTTAAAAAGAATCTTGTCGTGTATTTAGGTAGAGTAAAAACACTATTTGCATGAAAAAAAACGTGTGATAAAAAAACTAAAAAACTTCACTTTTCTACATATTTCTACATCGTTATCAAAACGACGACGGTAAGATCTGGTGTGAAAATACAAAATGTTAACATTGAGACCATTCATTTTCTTATCGCTATGAAAAATGCATACGAAGCAAGCGGAAAAAGTAAGTGTTTTCTAGATAGGACGGCCGAATGTTCATTAAATTTTCAACTTCGCGGGGATTTCGCTGCAAAGCGGCTTGGAAAAAATAGTTTGAATTTCAACATCTTGGCTCGAGTTATTTTGAATTCTACAAAGGTGTATAGTATGTATGTATATGTAAATGGCAAGGACACAAATTATGATTAAAAATTCTTATTCTTATTGCCAGTGCCGTCTAGTTAACGTCTGCCATTAATATCGGAAGATATCAGACATACTGACATACTAATTACTGACGTTACCGTTCGACAGATTTTATGATCACAGCACTGATAGGTACCGTAACTGTCAAAGTATAAATTTGCACTTTTAAGAACGGTTGTAGTTAAGAAACATTTTCTGTGCCGCGAGCATGACCATTAATCAAAGTATTCATACAGTTAACGTTTGTCATAAGTATGGGAAAGATATAGTATCTCCCCACACTAATAACGAACATTTTGACGATAGTGTTCGTGCTCCGGGCACTGGTCCAGTTATTCTGGATAGGCACGATGTGGTGGGGCCTATGTCGTATGATATGACTTACATATGACCATAATGGTATTTCAACGTAGTAAAAATAATTGAACAAAAGCTCTGCTTCTCACAACTCGAATTTCGACGGCATATTTTGTTTTAATAAATTCTCAATCGAAATATTCAGACTTAAGCACCAAACAATTCCAAGCTCCTGTTAATATTTCTCCATTTTGGCACGTTTTCGACAGAATTATAGAGTTAAGTCGTTTGCTCGAACACACTCGAGTCGAGATAAATAATCGCTTTGTGATTGAATAATTAGCAGCATTCTAAGGATTTGCTTTGACGGGATTGTTTTCATCGCAGCTATTAAATGGAATATTTCACGAGAAAACGATTAAGGTATTAACAATGGTTCTCTACACCTTTTGTTTGTTAATAGGGATTACCATATAGTGTTGCAGGCTACACAGCTTTAGATTTTGAGTGCCACAAATGTCTCACCTAATGTGTTTTAGATATAGTCGTAAAGCAACCTCAACATCGTTTGAAACCCAACATTATAATCTGAAAGTAATGAGGAAGCTGTCTCTGTGTACCAAAAAGACAAGGACCTATAGAGCTCTTTGGTTTCCCTCATTCACATCCACTTTTTATTCCCATTTCTTCACAGTTCACAGTTCAAGTTATGGAATTCACTTGGTACGAGGATCCAAACCTTCTTATAAACTATTATTATTATAAAAGTATCTAACTATCTATCTATCTAATTTTTACCTATTTTCGTGTTGATATTTAAGATTTGAGATTATTTTTAACCGACTTCAAAAAAGGAGGAGGTTCTCAATTCGTCTCAGGTATGTTTAGTTCAAGAAATCTCCAATGGATTAAGCATCACTTAGCGAAACCCTCTATACGAATATGTATTATTATTTCATATGTGATAAAATTTATTTGGAATAAATCCCTTCAAGCATTATAGGGCACGGTTTTCAAGGTGTTTATTCATCAAGTTGTATTACATGCCGTCATTATTTGACAGCGTCGCCAGGTGTCGTGACGAGGGTGAAGTTTTTGTGGAATGCCTATTGAGCCGAGAAATTGGTCTTACGTTTATTGGATACGATTTGTTCTCGAATAAATAACGCACGCTATATCTTGATGTTTATTAGATGATGCCTTTAACTTGACATAGGAAGAGTACAAATAATGATGATTTCTTCTCTTTCCATCTCTTTTTAGGTAGATGTTGACTCTACGTAGATGTTGATTATGTTACTTATACAATTTGAGAAATCAACTGATTTAAACAAGAAAAATTTCATTGCATCAGCATTCAAAAGGAATCTGCATGCAGTTTTAACTGCATGTAGTAAACTTAATAAAGCTTAGATAGCTAAAAAGCTTTGGGACCCATCAGTCGTAAGATCAAATTTCAAAAAATCTACCTCATATTAAGGATAAGTCGTGTTTTTGGCGTTTCCTCAAGAATTCCGGTAACTACAGGCAAACTCTTTAACCTTCATGTTCCTCTAATATTATATTGTGGACGCCACTTCGCCAGTGACTACAATCAATAAAATCAGGATCTGCTTAGCAAGGAATCTACCTACGAGTATAACACATCATAATGTTTATGTTTAAATCCACCAAACATTTTCACTACAACTTGGCTATCTTATAAGAAAGAGTGCGAAACATCTTACCTAGCTGCCTGCGAAGTATCTTAAATTACATAACTGAAAAGAGTACAGAAGTTGTGTGAAAAAGCAATTTAAAAGTCCAATAGCCTTCCTCATTCCTGAAAGAGCCGGTGCTTAAGTTGATGAAGTAAGTAAGCGTCTCAAACTAGGTTACACAGAACTGCATCAACTTAATAATGGACCGGAGTTGAGATGCCTAACCGAACTTGGTAAGCGACATTTTGTCTGATAAGTTTGACGTGTTCAGGAATTGTGACAATAGACAATAGTCCACTGCACGTGAAATTTAAGAGAAAAGACAAACCGTTATATTGTGAAAGAACTATGTATTTAATTAATGAAAGAATTTAAAATTAAATGATTCAGATACCAATCTGAGCCTGTCATAAATACATAACTGATAAACCTATTGTACCCCTTTAATACTTATTTCTTGTAATACATAAATAAATAAATGAATAATAGTTGAATAGCATCCAACTTGTAATTAAGCTCTAGACCAACAGGTCAGTCAATTAGCCAACATGAGCTAT
Source organism: Erynnis tages (assembly GCA_905147235.1). Classification (NCBI taxonomy): domain Eukaryota; kingdom Metazoa; phylum Arthropoda; class Insecta; order Lepidoptera; family Hesperiidae; genus Erynnis; species Erynnis tages. Next base: position 3,509,159 of record LR990076.1, read on the forward strand.
CGTGACAAATGCTAGAGTACATACGACATAGTAACGTTCTGCACCCTTGAATAACAATGCACACTTGAACTACTTAATTTGTCACAAAACTGAGCTGAGTTCGGACCACTCGATGTTCAAGGGCCCTCCAATCCTTCGATTACTTAAATTGGATTGGGGCGGTACTTCCTACCAAGTCGATGAAGCCAGTTATTTTATCTGGATATTGGAAGAATTCGATGCTTTTGACTCATTTTGTCCGATTAGATGTACGATATTGTTAAAGAAGCCATAGAAGTGCCACTACAAAATTGTATCGTTTAGACTAGTATCCTAGTTACACGATACAAATATGCTGATGGTACTTCTTTATATGCTGGTGATACTCCTGTATACTTTAACATTTTAATAGACTGAAAAGCAGTAGTAAAATCATTCAGTCAACAGGTTAAGGAAAATGTAAATAATACTCTTAAATGCGGTTTATTTTCACAATCCAACACACAAACTCCATTGAATTAGACGGCCTCTACCTTCCTGCAGAAGCAGACTTGACCGATTCGGTAACACTGCACTTTATTTTAAAAAAATCAAATAACGAACCTATGTTGACTTTCAACATAGATACGTTCCAAGCCTTAGTTCTAATTTCAAACTAAATCACAGAACGTCCTATTTGTCCAGGCCCAAGAATGCTCTAAAACCCGAACCGCAAATTGCTTAAGGCCCACAGACTAAAACTTTGTAGGATGACAGTTGGTAATTGATGCGGTAACTTTAATATTAAGCACATGAGACGTGTTTTAGTTCAGGAGGCATTCCAAACCCGGGACCCTTTACATAATAAACGGGTCTCTATGAAAATGTTTTAGGTGTGTGTAATGTGCGATGGAATTCTCTGATATCCTTTGTTTTAGTTCAATCGAATACTTTTTATTCATCTATTGACAGTTTTGGTTAACTTAACATACAAACTCCTTTAGGTATTTCGGGTATGTTCCGTTTGATTTGGGGAAGTTTCTATTTTCATTTATTACATTCAAGAAATACTACACACATAACCTCTTCCTAGGAATCCCTGGATTATACATTCATAACCGAAGTTACACTAACCAAAGCATAAGCATGTACATCAATATCAGGAATTGAAACGAACAACTTAGTCCTCATGAGTAACAAGGCACTCACATACAACCTGAGTTAGGATTTTTTTCTTGATTGATGTTAGGTATATGTTGGATGCGGGCGGGCTGCAGTGACCACTTAATACCTGGTGGCCAGCATGCTCCATTGCTGCTCAATTACTATAAAAAAGAAATTAGTACTAAACCAGACATAATACCTACTATGTCAGTAACCCATTAATGACCCACTACAGGGTCGGGTCTCCTCTCACAATGAGAAGGATGTAGGCCTTAGTCCACCACGCTGGCCTAGTGCGGTTTGGAGGACTTCACATGCCTTTGAGAACTTTTTTTTTAACTCTCAGGCATGCAGGTTTCCTCACGATGTTTTCCTTCACCGTAACAGCAGGTGATATTTAATTTTTATAAAGCGCACATAACTTTTTACAAAGTCATTGGTGCGCCACTGGGATTCGAACCCGGACCCCTCGATTTGAGGTCGAATTCTTAGCCACTGGCACTATCACCGCTATTTTTCTAATACCTACTATATTATGTTTGATTGTACCTACTTTAGCTAACATATTCAAACGCATTATAATTATTATTATTGACAAATTTGGCAGAAATGTAATTCTCGATTAATACAAAAAAAGGAAAAATCCACATTAGCTGAGACCACCACATAAATACCTCTGTCATTATCAAAAGACGATTCACTCGAAGAGCTGCTCGTGTGAGCAATCAATCATTCTGGTCGAATCAAACTCCCGTTACGTCGAAGATTTATCGACATCTTATGTTTCCTATAGCGAAACGGATACCTAACTTGTTCTCGCCTATAACTAAATTTGCAATGATATTGTTGAAACTAAGCGTTTAAAAAACTTCAATAACTTTGTCTCGACATCTTCCTATACTAATGGAAGCTCGATACAATTACTACACGAAACTGCGTAAGTTCATGCTCAAGGCACTGTGCATTAACACTATCGTCAAAATATTCGTATAGTTAACATTTACCATTAGTATGGGAAGTTGTCTGACAGACTGACTGATGACATACTAATGACTGACGTTTACCGTACGAATACTTTAAATATAGGCTGTTCATTTCAACACTCACATTGATCTTTTTGGTCTATTAGGCAGTGCAGACAATAGAACTCGTACGATAACACTGCGAGATTCAAAATTGCGAACCGGAACGCAGAATGGAATTGGGGATTGTCAGCAACATTCCTCGTATGCGTGCACCCTGTCTGCATGTGCCGTGGGCAGAATACAAATGTTCCTACCTTATTTTTTATCTCTATAGTAATTCACCGCTTTAAACCCTTACTTTTCTGCCATTGAAGTGAAGTTTTGAACGAACTAAGATTGTCGAAAATGGGATACTTGACGAACTTATGAGTAGCAGTCATAGATGGTTATTATTTTGGAATAATACTCGTTGCACTAAGGACTATGTGACCGTGAATCGAGAGTGTAACAGAGGATCCACTCAGGTCCTTAAAACGAACAAGTCGCACAATCCTAGCAATCTATATTTTTCTCTAGATCGAGACCTAATCTTTTGCTCCTCTTTATGTTAAGGCTGAGCCCGTTTTGTCGTAAACAACGTCACAAACGCCACGTATAACTTGGCTATTAATACTTTAGAAAGTGGCATGGTGATCTTCCATGCATGCAGGTTTTCTTACGATAGATTCCTCACCATTACAGTAGGTGGCACGTATTGCCTACGTCACATGGTGATATAGTAGTTAAAAATCTAGACTAAGGAAATGTTTAATATCACATAATGTTATGAGATGCAGAACAGGCGAATGAAAAAGGGGGTGCGTGCACCCTGTCTGGCCGCACCGTGACCAGAATACAAATGTTCTTATTTGGTTACTTTGCGAGGTTCAGTCTTGTAGTCTGAACGTCATTATCCACTGTATTATTCAAATCATTCTGTTCGGATAACGACATGATTGCAGTACGTTTTGACAATTTGATCTGCGACATTACGAACACTAATGTTTTATCACTGTCCTTCCATTTATAATTTACTTGTGTAGTTTTTTATATTTATCGTATTTGCTTATTCTTATGCCTCCTAAAATTTTTCATCGTATCCTAGTTTCAGCGGTTGATAACACCACCTTTTAAAAGCCCTTACTTTTATTACAATTAACTGCATTTTCGGAATACTATGTATACCATATTTAACTAACACTACTATTTTTGAGCTGCTCACAAAACACAGCGGTAGCTAAAGCAATAGTTAACAATTTGCAAAATGTGTTGGTAGTCAAAAATAAAGATGCAAATTGCAAAACGTTTTATTAAGACGACTTCTTACCACGTCTGCAGCTGGAAATTTAGGAAACAATAAAAGAGTTATGGGTTTCAAAAGTGCTGAATTGAATGAGGGGTTATCAGGAACACAGCTCCTATGCGTACACCCTGCCTGCGATACTTTGCATGTACCGTGGCTCGAATATAAATATTCCTATTTCATAAATACTTTGCAGGAATCCATCTTGCTCAGAATGAACATCGTCAACTGTATTATGCAAAGCACGTTGATGAGATAATGACATGACTGCATTTCATTCAGTGTTTTGTTCAAATCTGGCAAATGAAACAATTTTTCCTAAAACTGTAATGGTACAGATTTTGATATTTTGAAAGTTATAGGCACTTTTGTTTGAAAATGATGACAATTCTAATGATGACTAAGTAAATTAGCTTTAACTGTTATCAAAGTAGTTTCGTGGAGGTGAAACTTTTGAAGTTAAGAATGTATTTTATTTTGTTTTAACATTTTGCGATAATTTCGGAAGCAATCACCTGGGAGTTCAAATTTAGTAACTAGATAGTAGGTAAACAGACTAATTCCATTGAGCTTTGAGCTGAGTTCTGGTTTGAGTTAATAATGACACGAGTATCTGTATTTCTGTACCGAATTCCACGTGTATGCTTTGAACGCGGCACGTAGAATGTTGAATGCAATAATGGACGATTAAATTTCCAGTGTTCTACGGTGCAAATTAATTTACATTTCAATCACCCGCAGGCTACAGATTTGAGATATTTTTTTGCAACTTAACCTATTGTCTATTAACACAAAACCAAGGCTGGTATTCCTCGAACGTTATTATTGGATTTCTGTGTCCCGAATATGAACACTATCGTTAAAATATTCATACGGTAAACACCTGTCATTAGTATAACATAGCCTTTTTTAGATCTTCTCATACTAATGACTGTCGTTTATCGTACGAATACTTTGACGATAAATTTTCAACAAGGATTTATCAGTGATCGTCATCGTTTGGATGTTTTATTTTGCTGCAAATATTAAAGTTAAATAAAAATTGTTAAACAACAAATTTTATATACGAATAGAATAATTTTGTAATTTGTAGTTTGTCCTGAAAAATTGTTTTCGAGTTTAAATGAAATAAACGTGCTGCGTCAAAAACTAGAGAGGGATGAATGGCTGAATCCCGCGTTCGACCTCGGGAACTATGCGGGATCTACTGGGATTCGGGGAGATTTAGACCGCTTTGAGAAACTAGTGTATCTAATATCTAAAGTACCGTATACTGGACGGTGTGACCGACTCAAAGTCAATTGAATCAAGATTTTTATTGGAGATCTAACTTCTTTCATTTCTTTACGAACACGAATGCGTCGCGCTTCGAAATGGGATATTGAGTTCGAGCTAGGACATAACGTTTTCCATACAGACACCAGTCCAAACATCCGCGCTACAGAAATTAATTTTAATTTTTAAGTTGGATTCACATTCTTTGGAATTAGTTTCATTATTGTGATATTTTTTCACAATTAATAAATTTACTGAAACTACGGACATGAAACAACAATTTGGAGTGAGAAATAGTTTCTAGTTTGAACGAAATAAATGGTCTCAAAGTGGCTGCACTGTCGCGTGGAATGAATGGCTAGATCCCGCGTTCGACCTCCGGAACTATGCGGGATCTAGAGGGATTTAGCGGGATTTCAGACTGCTTTGAGAAACTTCTGTAATGCCTCAAGTGCCTTAGTAAGTAATACTGGAACGCATGTGATTTGTAATATTGAAATTGTTTAAGATTTCAGGATTTCAACACTTGAAGGTTGTATATCTGAAGTCTTTTCGTTACAGCTTCACTTCGCTTTAAGTATTTATAAATTGAAATTTTGAATGCCTTATGTTCTCAATCATATGAGTAGGTACTTAAGAGATAAAAAATCTACTTAATAAATAAAAAAATTGATAACCCAAAAAACATTTCTTAATTAATGTTAATTAAGAATTTTTTTTTCTTAACATAGTAATCTAAGGTAAATCTAGATTAAATGGTTATCCGACAGTTTTAACTAACGTAAAATTTGATATGGGGTCGATTGGCTTAAGACTCTTCGAAATAAAAACTTACACTCTACTCTGTTTCCTTTACAAATCCCTTTTGTGTACAATCCATCAGTCGTCTGTAGTCTGCACTATAAAATCGTTTTCAAACAATCGTTCCAACTTCCATTTCCACAAAGCCCTCAACAAAGCTAGCGGAAGTAATGAAAAGATCGCGATCTCATCTTTGTAAGAGGTCGTCGATAAACTGAGTTCTGTTGCAAAGAACTTTGACGCATCGAGGCATCACTTCGCGAAGTTTGCTGGTGTTAAGTTTGACAAAGGTGCTAACGGGTCAAAGGAATGCTTCGGTACGTTCATTACTCGTACTTCAGAACTTACTATAATACTTAACTTACCTGTACTATAAATACTCTTTTTGCAACGAAATTCTAAATGAATAGGTACTTATTGCATTTCAGGTTCCTGAGAGCTGGGCCGAAATTTGGGTGAAAGTTTTACCGTCGCGACACTACCGCGTCATACGCATCATATTATCGTCATACACATAAACCACACCGCCCACTGTCTATATTGCAAGAATTGGAAAATATTACAATTATTATAATATTAGGACATAATAACTAGGCATAGAATACATACAAAACGATTATCCACGGGAAGAAGCAATGCCTGGCATATGTGCAGATCACAAGGAATGTAGCTAGAGTTTTTATGCGTCTAGTCTCACCTTGAGACTTGCGTAGTTCATTCGCTCTACATACCTCGCACTGTGGTTGCTAAGATGGGAGCGACCTTTTTCTACAGTTACAACGAAGCTGGTTAAAACAGTCGTGAATGCTGTTAAATACTGCAGTTATATATTAATCTTGAGTAATTCGATTAAACTATTCATACAAAAGAAGCAAGCCATATTATGGTACGTCATCTCTGAAACAAGTCCGTGGTTGTTTCTCTATCAACCATAGCTAACTTATACATGAACATACTAATTACTAATTGTTAAGAAAGACGATTTACGCCATCACTTGTTCGTAAAATGTGTAAGGATGATTCACACTACACTCAAAATATCTATGGTTTACTTATGTATGCTGTTGATGTGCCCACTTCCTTTTAAGATAGAGATGTAATTCCTTCTAAGTTAATAAGAAGTAATACATCGCGTAAGATTTCATTACTTACACAAAAACACATCGTCTTAATATTCTGTTAAAAATAGTATCACTTTCAAATAATAGTTATAATAGCTTAGAGTTATTAATTGCTTGCGATGCACGTTAATCCTATACTAGACTAACACTGATCATAAAAACTAAAGAAGGCTCAATAACTGATCCACCGATCACTGTTAAACAAAAACAATCAACAGGAAGCGAACTAATAAGAAAATAACAGTTGTAGTGTCTAGGGATCGGTGTGAGTACAGTGAGTGGCAAGAGTTTGAGCGCGATAAAAGTGAAGATGTAATTAAAGTTCCCGGTTCCCAACCTTGCGTTCCCAGGCAGCCAACCGCGACTCGCCCCATTGTGTGAAAATATACGCAAAGGTTATACACTCGACGGTTATTAAACCGACGCGCGTGAAACGCTACAACAGCTGTTTTCAATCATTTTTCCCCAATATGCGGTTAAAACCTTACGAAAGTTGTTTTCAATAACATATTCGCAATGTCTACCTAGATAGACAGTCGATATCCTTAAATATCAGTAGCTCAAGAAATATCTTGATTATTATATTAGCGCAGATATTTGTAAATTATTGTTTATATATATTTATGAGTGGATTTTTTATTCATTTTAGATGGTCAACGATATTTCAAAGAAAAAATTTAAAGTAGAACGGCAGCTTTTTGAATACGTGGTCATTTTTTGTAATTTCAATACCTTAAATGGAAAGTTGGCAGTCTGGTATGATAATTCGTACGCAGGGTTAGGTCGTTTTCCTGAGCCCGTAAATGTTGATTTTAAAAGGCCTTAAAATATGCGAATAGCCTACGGATCGCCTGTATTTCTTTTGTTATGCAATTTTAGGGCTGTTTAAAAAACGCCGCGTGCATGTTTCGTGCCTACTCATAAATATTAAAACCTACACACGGTTATGTAATACTGTGATTCCCATTTGAAATGATTTAATAAAAAACGTTTGATGTGTTCGATTGTTTGAACTTCCTTTTTTAATACGATATCAATCCTTTCATTTTTTGTCTTCAATAGTGTTGTATGATCTCACATAGGTATCTAACTGTACAGTTTAAATATCTATGGATATCAATTATAACCTTTTACTCTTCAGAAGTCCAGTATTGGAAAAAGGCCTCCGCTGATAGAATAGTCTGGTCTGAGACGGTCTGAATACAACAGGTAAGTGCTAGTTTTAATTGCTTCTTTTTATAAGATATTCGATTTTTCATCGTTTATTGGTCTTCCAAATAACATGTTACATTATTGTTAACATGTAACATTATTTACTTCTTTTCTTCAATACCTTTACGAACGTGTACCTACGGAAACACTCAAAAACTCCAAAAAAGTGTTCGACTATACTTTGTATACCACTATACCACCCCTAATTTCTGACATGACAAAGACTATATTGGTTCCCTTAACATTAATTCAGTCTTTCAAAAGTTGTATGGAATGTGTTCCTGCCTGTTTCTGTAATTGAAAACCCTTTCTCACACGACAACATCATTATGAAGATGCATTCAAGCAAAAAAGAAATGAGAAGCCCACCAACATATTGTGTAGATTGAAAATGTATTTTTTCAATTATCTGAGAAAATGTGGACGTATCGCTGCTCGTCGCCTTGAATATAATTGCTTATACTTTCCGGCGTGAATATCAAAAACTGTACACCCTGTTAAATATCTCGTGAATTTTACATTGTAGTAGAAGAGGGAAAAAATCTTTAGTATTTCCTATAGCAGGCACTTGAACATTGCTTTACATTGGCAACTAACCCGATAGAGTCTCAGTCTTAAATTTTGTCCTAATTAAGTCGTTCGACGCCAAATCGGTCGTGGCATCAAGTTTGTCATACGAAGTGACATGGTATTCCATGTCCTCGCTATTGCGCGCGCGCACTATTTCTAACTGAGATAATATACAATAATCTACTTAACATTATGCCACGATATGGGTATGAAGACGTTTTTAGGAAGAATAGAAATCTTCGGAAAAATAGAAAAAAATTCACTTTCAATTCAAGTAATATTTTCCGTGTCGTACACAGTAAGGGTATACCGGCAACGGGTTAACCCCAGTTGGCTTATCGACCGTCCGTAACGTGAACGCGATGGCATTGGCGCCACTAATCCGTCTGTGGTTCACAACTACTCGTACATACTACACAACGCGTTCATAATTACGCTTCACACAGACTACTAAACTGTATACAGTCGAAATTATTCCCGCGGAAACATCGATGGACTCATCTTCTGTTAAATATCTCGAGGGCCTTCTGTCAAATATCTCGAGAACCTTTTATCAGAAATCTCAAGAGACTTCTGTTAAATATTACATACTTACATACTTATTTGTAATTATTTAGTAGGAATTGGGTGAAAAAATTGTGTTGGGTCGCTACAAATCGGTCACAAAGGTCAGAAATATAGTTTTGGAACACATTTTGTATGTTGAACTCCTTCGGTATTAGGTGGTAATTTAACATCAATTATTGACTTTTAAAGTTTTGTGAATCCGTCTGCGGTTCACAACTACACACATAACCCCTTTTTAATTACGTTTGGTTAGAATCAAAATTATGTAAAGTAAATGTTTAGATGAAGTGACAACATAAGAAAATGGAACTTTATATAACCATTCTCAAAAGTTGTGCGGGAACTGTTATTTTGTCACTTTCACTGATAAATAAACTCTACCAATAAGTACATATTTCCAAGTATTACCAACATATTCTCCCAAGTATTACAGTAGTTTTCTTGCTACGGTATCCCTAAAACACGTTAGCCTTTGCCCTTCATGTTTTATTAATTACGAATTATATCAAAACTGCCCTTTCACAAACATACGAGTAGATACTGTGTGTACCAAGTAGTTATAACGAACATATTGTATAGAACAATTAAGTTATTAGTACACAACTAATGGATTTACGTTAAGGCTATTATATATCAACATGGATTACCTCAACAGGAATCGAAAAACGTAAGCAGTATGAATGAATGAGGTACAGAATGATCAACATTAAACACAGGGGGTTTATTGATCAACTAATGTGATACCCGCTGTGTATGTGCTTCATAACACAAAATTATATGTTCTCTACATCTTTTACCACCTTACTAGGAGTTTATAAAATGGAAATATTCACCTAAAATCGAATAGTTTTTAACTTTCTTTCAGGAAAATTGCTACTTATAATTTTTTCGATGACAAATTCTAATTCAACTACGCTGATACATTCTACTTCTACTTGATACTTTCTTAGTAAATGAGGTAAGACAAATACTTCCCCTGGGACATCCGGTTACCGGGTGAGGGTCCGGAAACTTGTTACCGATTACACACCTCGTCCACTTCGTTAGTTCCGGCTTTGTTACTTAATTAAAGATTAGTGTTGATTTCTTTTGTTCTTATCTGTACACACCTGTGCTGGGCCTAATGTAGGCTCGTTTTAACCTATTGGTCTACGTGAAATACATAAAGTATTCGCTAATCCCATTCAACCAGGTACGAGTAGACTGAGGACGAAAATAGCAGGAAGTTGCTGGATACAGAAGACTATTGGATCTTCTGATATTACCAAAGAATGTTAATGAAATATGGCAAAGTGATAGCTCTGAACATATGGGGCTTTTTATGCCGAAACGATACGAGGTAGAAGTATATTAGGTAGGCTAGCTGTCTGTTAACACTAAAGTAGATATTTTTCTCCGCGGAATAAACTCAACGTGACCGAAATCGCGGACACAGCTCGTCACGGTTAGATCTGATGTTGCTATACAAATACGTGATTTTCTCCAAAACCTGTGCTCACTTGAGCGTAAGGTTCCCATATAGGCAGAAATTTCGAACTTCTTTAGCAAACGAGGCAAACAAATCCCTCCCACGGGCCCTCGACCTCAGTCTGGAAACTTATTTCCGATTACACATGGCTCCGCAATTTCTTTAACTTCACATTTTTTTTTAATTTTTTCATAGAAACATTGTGAGTTTATCAACGGCCCAACATTTCTTCCCCGTCCCGATTTCTCAATTCCCAGATTTAGTGTCGGGGTTCCCTATGCAGTGAGTTCATGACACTGAAAATGCACAGAACCAAAACACACACAAAACCGGAAACAAAAAATGGGTATTTCTATTTGTTAAATTTTTTTGATTCTCTGGAAATATAGTCCAGGACTGTTCAACTCCGCACTGGTGTGGTAATGTGTAAGGTCTCAAATAAGCAGAAATTTCAAACTCACTTCCTCAGCAAACGAGGCATACAAATCCCTCCCGCGGGCCCTCGGCTTCGGTCTGGAAACTTATTTCCGATTACACACGCGTCCGCAATTTCGTTAACTTTAGATTTTATTTGGCTTTGTTACTTCATTGTGGAGTGTTGGTTAGCTAAAGGTAGCTTATTATAGCCCTGTGCGCTGATAGAGAAAAAGTGGATTTACATGCCATCAAACTCAAGTTAAGAAACATATTATAGGCAATCCTAATTCCTATCCCACCGCTTTCCATAAGTGGTCATCGTTGCTTATTGGAACGAGCAACATCTCTGCATCTGCAACAGCACTTTCAATTTTTTTGAAAATAGGCATATTCCCGCGAAATACATCGACCGGAAGACCATTCTAAAGTTTGCAATTTGAAAGAAGAACAATTCAAAAGCAGCCAAACATAAGTAACGAAAAGTAAAAAAAGAGATATTTCATCAGCTGTAATAAACCAAGAGGCAGGAGTTGCGACCATAATGTATTCAAATTTCCGTAAAGTTGTAACAAAGTGGAATTACGGACCCGCGAGACTGGAGCAAAAACATAATGGGATCACGGAGCTGCCCACGTAATCGTATTTGCCCAATTCCAGTTACCAATCTGCAAGTTCCCGCGGACTAAATTAGTGTGAAAATCCACACTAATATACTCGTGAATGCGAAAGTATCTCTGGGTGTATGATTTGATTGTCTATGTCTCTGTTCAGATAAAAAAAAGTACAGAAGCGACGGAGATGTAGTAGAGAGACATAAAGTTGCGACAGGTGATAGAGAAGCAGCATGTTGTTGCATGTAGAGCAAAGAGGTAGTTTCAGAAAAGCTCGTACAAATTAAAAAGTCTGCTAATTGGAAATTAAGTAACCTAAGATGTCATCCTATAGATTGTTAATGACGACATACATCATTTAGGCGGCCACCTCGGTTGGCCATCTATCAAGCTTAGCATCTTGTAATTACGATTCATACATGACTGCGTTCGCTAATAGGACGATTAATAAGGTCCATGGGAATCGATTCCATTAGAATTAATGATTTATTCATTAGGCCTGATTTATAAGAAGATTTTAATCATCAGGTAGTTCTCATTTGGTGAAGAACTAGAACAGGAATGTGTTATGTGAATGAGTAGCACCATGAAGACTAAGATGCTATTCATAGGCTTTCACGGCTTCACGACCTGAACACAGAAGAAGAAAGAAAATTTATTTGCACAAATAAATATGTATAAACACAAGTTTTATATAAAATTGTTACAAATTATTGTGATAAATCTATAATTAATATTTTTAGGTATCCAAATATGACTATCCAATTCACTTTTTGTGTTGTGTTTTATGACAACTAACATAAGGGCGGCAATGACTATCCAATTCACTTTTTGTGTTGTGTTTTATGACAACTAACATTAGGGCGGCAGGACAGTGTTGTTTATTGGAAGAACCGCCTCCGCAAATCTCATGCTAAGTCCATTTAAAAAAATCATCAAAATTTCAAGTGAAATTTTGGTGTAAATTCGCGAATAAGAGACAAAAATGTAGGAGACCACCGAAAATATAATAATATATAATATGATTAAAAGCCTTTATGAAATATTCCGACCTCTTTCCATTCCTGATCGTATTAGCATACATTTTAATATTTTGTCCGCACTCGCAGGCAGTGCAGGTCACATTTTTATTAAAAAGTGAAAGTATTTAGCAAAATTACAGAATCAGATGCCCATTTTAATTAAAGAGGCTGTACAAGTGCTTTAAAACAAGGAGTATTAGGAAACCCAGTATTAGGAGAATCGAACATACTCCTAATACTGGGTAAGTATTAATAAGTAGCTAGTATTAATTTAGTATTAATAAAGTAGTAATAATTAATTATTAATAGGTACCTCAGATCGCTTCATTATATTAAATTCTAAGGAACGTAAATCATAATTCTGGTCATGGCGTCTGCCGTGGTTCAAGAGTAACGTACAGAGTGCAGAGATTCCGAGCCAAGGCCATTTATTGGCAGTCACGTCACGTGCGCCCTATGCGCTTTGGACAGTGCCCACTTGGCTTTATGTTTGCCTGGTACCTCGAATAACACATCGTCCGCACAACTACTCGTATGATGACAATTTTAATAGATAGACATACAGACTTTTCTTTCAGTAACCGCGAGTTCAGGCTTTTATATGTTTTGTGCTCTCCGAGTCAATTGAGATACAAGACTTATGAACTGTCCATAACGCAACGCCTTCATACATTTTCTTACATTTTGATTTGAATGATGGATGACGTCACAACACAACATTCTTTAGTTAAGTAATGATTTTTTTTAACTGTCAGGAACCCATTAATGACCCACTACAGGGTCGGGTCTCCTCTCACAATGAGAAGGATGTAGGCCTTAGTCCACCACGCTGGCCTACTGCGGGTTGGTGGACTTCAAATGCCTTTAAGAACTTTTTTTTTCTGAACTCTCAGTCATGCAGGTTTCCCCACGATGTTTTCCTTCACCGTAACAGCAGGTGATATTTAATTTTTATAAAGCGCACATAACTTTTTTTACAAAGTCATTGGTGCGTGCCACTGGGATTCAAACCCGGACCCCTCGATTCGAGGTCGAATTGTAAGCCACTGGGCTATCGCCGCTGAATGATTTTTTTAAATTAATTGACCTTTTTATTTATTGACTGGTTCTTTAATTTTTTTAATAAGAAGAGCAGACAAGCATGCAGACAGGCCACCTGATAAATTCAAGATTAAACTTTTATGTGACTGTACGACCAAAATCACAAAAGTACGTATTTTCAATCACGTTTGTGGGAGGTGAGAGCATCGCAATTTTGAACATAGTGTCGATGGTGGTTATGGGGTAACGAACAGAGATTCCCAACAAGCCGGGGAGATTGGAAGTCGGGTCACGTGCGGCGAGTATGCGCCCAGCCGAAGCGATGCACTCGAGTTATGATTGCCTGGTACTATGTAGTCAAGTTGGCTAACTATTCGGATCAAAATATCACCTCTCTCTCTCTATCTTTGGGATAAACCTTAAAAAGAAAAAAATCACAATATGTATACAAATAACTGAAAATCTGTCTACATCTTAAACCTTAAAGCGATTATTATACTGCCCCGCATCATGCAGCGTAGTGTGGGGGTGCACTTCTATAGATTTGTATGGAAAACGCATCTACGCGCGTACATGCAGATGCCTAATTCACATCATAAAACACATCAAAAAGGCTCATGCAAATAAGATACTCGATATAAGCGACGGCTTTCCAGCCAAGATGTGACCAAATTTAACGCCTTTAATCTCTAAGCCTTCAGACTTGCCTCAAAGCGCAGACTTGTATAGGTCCTTACAGTCCGTTTTTACTGTTTTTGCACATTTTTAAACTAAGAATTGTGTTTTTCGTCTAAAATATAATTTAATTGAATTAATAAAAAGAACGGCAGTCCGTCACACATAGCTACTATTTATTGGTAAATTCCTAAGAAAATTTAATGAAATTGAATTGAAGAGCGCTGTTACAATATGTTGCACGAATATTAGAAACAGAAAATTTCATAAGCTCTTCTTAAGGATATAATAATGAAATGTAAGGTACAATAATCGCGCAATACACCCTCTTATTTCTTACCCTTGGTAAAAGCTTGTTAAAAGCTTAACGCGGCTTAGGCGAAAATTCGTATTTCGTTCGCTACCTCATTCGAATTGTTTCAGTAAAGCTAGGAAGGTTTAATTTAAAAACTAAATGAATTCAGAACATCATATTATGTTTTTTGGGATAAAAGGTTTATGATGTCCTGTTACCGAACTACCTTGTATCTTAAGATGCCAGCGGAAAGTGACAAAAGGACCACACACAACATTTTAAGTCCTCAACTTTATCAAATAATAAATATAAAACAAAAAATATAAAATAGTTTTAAGAAGTTATCTTTATATGTAATTAATAAATTATTCCAGAAACCAGAAATAATTAGTATGACAAAAATAACAATTTTTCTATCTCACATAATAATTATACTCTCTGAAAGGTACGAGTAACACAACATTTCAACCCTACATTTTTATCACACGCTCAACACAAGATTCATAAACATGTTAGAGATGTTTTTACAGCGTGGAATGATACGACTGACAGCATCGAATAGTGTGCTTTCTACTCGTTTTTGCTCTGTCAACCGTTGACTTTCATGAGGCATACACGGCTTTTTGCGTACGTAGCATCTTATTTGCAAAACAAGACAGTACGCACACGGCGGTTTTTAAACCAACCGACGGAAGACGCGTGTGGAACGCGTCCACAATCGGCAAGATATTTGGGGACGTACTAAATGATTGTGTTTCATTCAATATATAATTATACTTGTATATGATAAAACACGATTACGTTAAGGTTTTAGCGAATTCACTGTTCATGGGTGATCAAGAGACGTTTTATTATCTCTGGTCGGCTGGTGATACAAACTCATACCATACGAGTATGTTTACGCGCTGTAAATAAGTAAAAGACGCGCTTAAGAAAAACACGTGTTTTTAGATCGTTTAAAAAACGTCGTGAGCATAGTCTCTAACGAGCGTACGAGTAATTTATATTCTAGTATTCCCCTACACTTACAGCCGTTCCTGACGCGATGTTTAATCTGAACGTTTAATCTACACATGCATTTATGAAATAACTTTGTGACTAATATGACTAGTTGACAATAAACGACATACAATATCCGTTTTGCTTCTGATATAATTAAATTTTCAGCTTCATGTAGGTATCTGTTTGTTAATCCTGACGTTACGAAGTATTAAATTAATCCTAAAAAACTTATTAAATAGGTAATGCATTTTACAAATATTCTTTTGATATCAGAATCAGAACCTATAGTGACAACGTGTTCTTCGTGCGTTTCGTGTGGTTAATAAACCACTAATAAACCTTAGATAGTGCTTTCAGAGATGGATTATGTGGATGGACATAGGCAATTACTACTGTATGTAAAGTAAATATATTACAACTTATGTTAAAATTTAGCAGAACTATTTTGGAAAAAGCCGGCCAGACTCTTAACTACGCTCTTAACTACTAACTACCTCAATTCAATTAATCACAAACTATTGTCTTACTATAATTGCCTTAATTAAGAAGCGTTGACTCAACAGAGTTGATTGATCGCCATTGTACGTGAGCGATATAAATCACTGAACGCGCTGTGTGTACACGCCATTATTCATGCATTAGTCTAAGTTCACGAACTAACCTACAACAATATTCCTCGTTTTAAACTCCAACTCCTGGAAACAAGTATGGGCCTTATGTGCGATGAAAATCTTTAATCTTACCGTGGTGTGAGGACTAAAATGGCCTGCAAATCTAAAACAATAAGAATAACTAACAAACCTAAATAGGATTCATACTCATAGCTATATACAAATTATCAATCAGCCTTCGCTTCGCTCTGGTGCTCGAGTCTTATAGTGAATCGTAGCAATTAGTGGCCCACCCGCTGGTAACTAACCAGATTAAACACAGGAAAATTGTATTACTACTATTAACGTGGACTTAGCCACGCTCTTATCGTAGTTATCAGGATGCATTCAATGTTTGCTCGTGTGTGTGTAACCAATGAAAACAGTACAGTTGGTGTTGAATTCCATAAACATGAATCCGAAATAAAAGGTATGTACCTATGTATTTACATACCTAGTAAATTGATTTTCCTGACAGTGTATCTCTACATTTTTGTAACATGCTCGTAACTTACTACTTAAAATACCGACCATTAAAATAGCTTAACGATGGTTGCCAGACACTTCGCAGACAGCCGATAAGGGCGAGGAATGTTAATGGCATTACCACAAATCTTAGTAATTATGGGAACTTTAAAATTGTTTTACTATTGTCACCACAAAATTTCACGTTTAGTTTATCAGTAATAGCATCGCCCTAACCATGCATGTTGTTAATTGTCTGCAAGTATAAATCGTTTGTCTGCAAGATCATAATAATAATATAATATAATGGTACATAAGCCAGTGACATATTCGTGAATTACCTCTCAGCCAATAATTTGAAGAATGCTTAAGTTTATGCTTTACTCTTCTTAGTTCTACTCACGAGTTTTATTGATAGGGAGGAAATGATTGTGCCTGGCTCATGCAATGGCCGTAAGTACAAATTTAATAAATTGTAAGAAAACCAATTAGACAACTTGTTTTTTTTTTTAATTTATCAATGAACACAAACTTTAAAAGTATCAATGTACTTAAAAATATCAAAGCAAAAAGTTTACAAGTTGTACATTCCATTGGGAAATCTGTTGTAGGGACCACTAAAAGGAAAGTTCAAATAGAGACTCAGTAAGAATTACATTAAGTCTACATCAGTGCCGATACTGAGGACATACAACGACATAGTTTTCATTAAATCTTTATAATTTTAACATATCTAACAGACAGATAATCGTAAGCAAAGTGATCACCGTCGCCTGTTGACACGCAATACTAAGGGAATCGCCAGGATACTGGTAAGAGACTTATAAAGTGGTAAGTAACGGAACCCTTTTTGTTGATCGTGGGATAACTGAGTTTATTGGAGACAATTCATTTATTCAATTAAAAACTAGATGAAGTCTGATTGAAATAATGATAACCGTTAATTTTTAAATCATTCATAAAAAAAAATTCACTCTATATTTTAATCACATTCCATTAAAAGCATAAAATCTGAAAATCGAAAATTCATACCGTCATATTCCAAAATCAAAAGCAATATTCCATTTCACTAATGGCTCCATTTTTTCCGAAATCACATTCAAATGTATTCGCTTTTCCGAACGTTTATAATCTGGGGGTTACATTAGGAATTTTAATTTAATTCGGGGGTAGTGCCCTGCGTACCCTGCCTCCCCAATAATTTTGAATGACTCACCCAATTCATGATGTCTAGAGTTTCACTGTAATTACAGACGAAGTTGAAAATAACGTTTTTCGAGTTAGCATGTTTTTGCTACGTCTGCACGAAAGCACACGACAGTATCTTAGAATCGTATACGGGTTATATGGTTTAAAGTTAAATAGCTGAATTATTTAATTGTATTCGCTTTTTGACGTAGGTATAACGTAGGTATTTTTATAAAGGATTGGGTATTATTCTGCGATTAAAATATTTTTTATTTAAAGAACAGTAGGTACTCTCAAACATACCTTCTTAAAATAATCAAACAATGTTATATGTAGTCATATGTACAGAAGAAGAAAGAAGAAATGTATGTTGAACCATAAAAATTTAAAATCCAACTTACTTTCTATGCATATTATATATATTTTGAATCTAGGACCCGCTACATTATCTTCTCCAAGGAACGATACATGAGTTACTAAAAGTTAAACGCGACCTGGTAAGATAAAATGTAAAATATTTTAGCTACGCTTCCGTGCTAGAAAATCAAATTTACCGAGCTACTTGAAAAAAAAAACATTTTTCATAAGTAAACTTTTACTTACTTCGACGATAAAGTTTTGTATGTTTATCCGTATCTGAAACAAAAAATGATTAATTAATTAAATTTTCAGTAGGCAGGTCATTAAGGTAGGTCATAGTAATGACCGGGTCGGCAGGAATTAAAATTGTATTGAGCATTTCATGTGCATAATTATTGTGCTAGTGCAGAAATAATTAGTCTGCTATCTTGGATGATCCGACATATTGAAATTAGAATGACATAGCTGATGCATGCAAAGCATGCATTGTCATCGAAAATAAGCGTGTATTCCAAATTTCAGCTCAATTGGTTAAAGATAACTGATTTAAAATTCACTTCAAGGTTCCTGGATCAACATACTCGTACATACATACATTGCAAGTTAAATAAAAGCCTGTAAAGACAAGAGATCATAAACAAAATTTCTATAACCACACTCGTATTCTATTGGAACGTGTTAAAAATTATTCACTCATAAATTCGCTTCGTAATGTTAAGCATAAGAAGTGATATAGACTGCACGTATTCTGCAGAATGGAGTCTAGAATCAGATAAAATCGGAAGATATTTCGATCCACCTTTGAAATTCAGCACTATTTTATTCGAACTTACTTACTTAAAACGTTGGGACAAAAAGCAAATCTAAGTCGTATGTTGTAATGCCAATCTTCTATAAACAAAATTCATTAAGTGGAAGGTGGTTACTACAAAAAGTATAAGAACTTATTAATAAACATCCAATTGATTCTGAGCAAATTTATGTTACCAGTGACAACAGTAAGATAGAACTTAAAATATGAATTCTTTGACTCATCCTAAACGAATACGCATTCATTCACATTGGTGAACGAACAGTGTCGAAATATTTCACTCAGATATTCGCATCGTGTTGAATGAAAATAAGACAGTTAAATCGACTGCACGTATTCCGCAGAATTGAGCTCTGAATCAGATGAAATCGTACAAAATCCTGCGAGTAGTATTCTTAACCACGTCCGAAGTGTCAGCACTTTTCTATTTGGACTCATTCTATTGGCAAACCTGTTAGATAGAGCAAAAATTCGTTGAAGTTTTTAAGCGTCGAAAGTTGAAATGTGATTCGCTTATACCTACATTTTATTGGGTTTACGCGGTTCTTAGTATCACGTCAGAATATGTCTGGAATATTCCAAAATCCCGCTCTTTTAACATGTCTTGGGGATAAATCTAGTCAGTGGCCACGCTACAAGGATATATTAACCGGTTATAATCAGTTACCTAGTTAATTTGGCCGTATATAAAATATCACACATTTACATACACAAGAACAAGAATAATTTATTAGAATAAGGTTACCGTTATGGTCAATGGAATGAATTTGGAATAACTAGACGCTTTCGAGGTATAGGTTGTACCTACTATCAACACAATAGGAAATGTGTCTTTTGTCAAAGTATCAGTCAATAAACGCAGAGTACAATAAGGCGCTAACGAGATTATGGGGTTCCAGTTGACAAGAACGAAGGGGAGGATCAAGTGTATAATAGACGAAGTTTTGTCACTGAGACATCACTGAGGGTTTTGCGTTGTGTGGCGGTGACGTCGTCCGCGCAAGTCGTGTTATCCTTTTATTGATTTTTTTTTAAAGAAAACCTGACAAGGTAAACGGACCATTTGGTGGAATTTAAAAGATCACGGATGCTCCTGGACACGGGCAACACCAGTACGTAATCGGCGTAGAAGTGCTACTTTTAGGCTCCATTGAAAACATAAATGTATGAAGTTAGACTCATATTTGAATTGGGATGTATATACAGTCCATGGGCTGCAAGTAGCATATTTGTAGACATCTAAAAACTCTAAAAAATGCCTACAACTACAAAACAGCGACATTGAAAGGCGGTTTCCCCTTCCCTCCTCTCCCTCTGAAATTAACCCTTTTCGTGCCGCCG
This sequence comes from Erynnis tages, assembly GCA_905147235.1. Lineage (NCBI taxonomy): Eukaryota > Metazoa > Arthropoda > Insecta > Lepidoptera > Hesperiidae > Erynnis > Erynnis tages. The sequence goes on from LR990076.1 coordinate 3,529,480, forward strand.
CCTGGTAAACTTCCCATTACAACTATTAGGGTAGTTTCGACGCGACTTAAGTTACTAGATAGCATAACTTTCATTCAACTTTGTAGCATGCAAATTGTACAAACATATGGTAGGTATATTCTTATTCATAATTATAATATGTATGGAACGTTACTCGTAGATGATAAGAGGAATTATCATTTCCCATAAATTCAATTTTCAAAAACAGTGAAGTAGCGTTGATTAGGGAAGGCAAAGGGTTATATTCAGCAGTGGACTACTAAGGGCTGAAATTATGATAATGATGAAGAGAAAACTGAATGTTTTTCTTTCTCATTAGTTTTGTTTTTTTTTTTTTATCTACATCCATTCAAAATATAATTAATCTAATATATTTTTTCTTTTTCATAAATCAAAATCGGCCCAAAAAATTAAAACAACCACAACTGACTAGAAAGATATATCGTCATTTGATTATTTTTATATCAATTCGGAAAGTTCAACGAACGTTATTCTCCTGAAATTTGGATAATTAATTAAAATTGTATTACTGAAGTCAAAAAAATTATATTGAAACATGACGTTTCAAGAAGTCACAGAAGAACACACATATTTTAACGGAATATTATTAAATTCTTATCCCGAACGTGAATCATACAGATGTTGTTTTCTTGTAAGTGTACAAAAACTTGACAAGAAGTTCACTGAAACATCGAGTTTAACTTGTGAAGTTTTTCCGGCGCAAGATAGAATTATGAGCCAAGTTCAGCCTTACTGTTGGCGAAGAATGGGGGAAACAAAAATATTTATGGCCCACGTAGATTGGAACGCAATCGGGGTTTCAACGAGGAAAATTCCATTATTTTAGATTTAACGCAATGAAATTTAATTGTGAGACGGTTTTAATTAGGATGATAATTCGGGATGTGTAATGTTTCTTTGGTCTTCATCCGCCGCGTAAGTTTAAAATGAGAATTCGAGTAGACTAATAAACATCTTACTAGGATCTATCTTTCCTGGTAGGCCTGTTATCAAAATTTTTACACGTAAAACCTTTATGTGTAAATATTTTGAGAACAGACCTACCTATTACTCACTGTATAAAATGAACAAGAGAAGCTCTACATGTTTTCATTCTAACAGCGTAGGTACCTATTGTAATATGCTTCAGGCCTTCCCAAATAATAGCAAAAAAATTATGAAGAACATCTTCGCTGGAACAAATATGCAACTTTAAAATAAAGAATCTCCGGCAACAGAATCTTCCAAATTAAAAGAAACAACACGCTGCATCACGATGCGTTAAGAGAGTAGCGGTAAGGTTCCTCTGCGAACGAGCTACAAATACCTACAGCAAAAGCTCTATCGCCCCTAAAAGCACCCATTACTCATATTGATATCAATAAAACAATTGAACGCATAATAAATTCTCGATACCTGATTTATTTGATCAGGAAACAATTAAGCATAAATTTGGTTCACAATCAAGGATCCGCGCATTGTTTGTGATACCGAGTATTCACAAATTAATTTCGAGCGATATTGGCAAATATGAAGAAAATTTATAACACAAACACAACGCGTTTAATCATGTGTGTTTAACTATTTGTTAATTTAATTACATCTTCATTATGATCGAAAATGAAGGACCGGGTGTTTATTTACTAATTACATCTATTATTTTAAAGAAAATAGGTAAGTAACAACCAACAAGCAGGTTGGTAACCAGATGTCGAAGGGTCACTGTATTCCGTAGAATAGTAAAGAATAGAAAAAGATCTCTATCTGAGGTTGTATATGGTTTGCTTTTCAGTAAGATTAAAAACTGTGGCGTCAAAGACAGTCTCTCTGGCAACCACAGCCCCCACAACCAAACAAATTAAGAAAATAATCTATTTCACGGATGGTTATTAAGGCATCGAAATGTGCCTCTTTTGTCGAACTCAAGCCGTAGCCGTCCTACCACTAAAAATTAAAAAAAAAACATCATCAAAAACAGAACGTGACTAAATTATCCCCTGAGTAGTATGGAAAACATTTCTCTCACAACTACGGATAAACTGGCCAAATAAAATTATTATTCGGCCCGGGAATAGTTTTGGTAGTCGTAAAACATTTTATAGACCCACGGGAGGGGCTAAGTGCCTCGGGAGGGATCTAGGCAAGTTTTAATTTTTAGGCCATTAAAAAGTTAACAGTTATTTTACATATAGGTACATGGTTGTACTGCTGGACTAAATAAAATTAGTAGGTTGTTTTTCATGTCACTATTTTGCAAATACATACGAGTATTAAATAGATAGTCGTACATTTTCATTGAGTCCAGTTGTAGGTAGTAGTAGTAGCGCCTCCTCCCACCCATCCATTTATGAATTAGTAAGTAGTGAGTAGCCATGTGCAAGAGTCTAGTCAGTAGTAACTAAGATTAAATATAAATAAATAAAAATATGATCCATCGATCACATCAAGCTTCGAATGATAAAGCGCTTCGAAATCGGTTTATCCGTCTGAATGCTACAATTCCACAGACAGGCAGATAGACAGACAGACAGATATATAATAATAAACATGACCATTTTCCATTAATAATGTTAAAATCTAAATTAACATCTGTTTTCATTACAGGTAAGTACTCTATAACTACTACTAAACTCATTCAAATGAATCTAATAAAGATACGAGTACTTTTGGTACGGAAAATACGCGGAAAAGATACACTCCTTGAAAGCGATATACATTTCAGTCTCATTGAAAGTAAACATTTGCATTGTCTAGGTCGAGTAGAATAGTCTAGAGTCTAGACACACCGGTAGAGCGGTTGCGTAATGTTCCGAGGTTATTGGTTTAATGACCTCTGTTTACAACACGACCCGTAATTGTACCTAGAGGCTACCTACAAGCTACCTACGACTTTTATGTCAGTGGTTAATTTGCGGACAGCTACATAATACAACAAAATATTCTCAAGACTAGCCATGTGCTGTGAGTTTGAACACAATCGTCAACGTATTTTAACAGTAAACTTTAATCATTATTGGACCATAAACATAATTATGCCAATCTTGACATCTTCCCATACTTAATGAATGGCAGCTCGATACGAAAACTGCGTAAGTTCATGGTTGCTTCACATGCATGTTCAATTCATGCTTCAGGCAGAATTATAAAAAAATACAAGAGACATTAAAGCAATAACCATTTGGTAAGAGTTTAATCTACAATCTTTTCTATTTATTATTTTATTTGTACATTCTACAACCTTAAAAATTAAGGGCATAAGGGAAACTAAATGCCTGCCTGGTGAAATATTTTGTGAAATATGTTGGTTCCATTGTTATTTATAGTGCAAACTCCAAGGTAGGTACTACTTAAACAATAAGAACTACTTACCTTAAGTTGTCTTCTGTAATTTTGTATCCCTTTGCAATTTTACGCGCAAATTTCTACTATCCAATTTGTAAAAACACAAACTTTTTACTTTAGGTACCAACACTCGTCCCTATCATTACAAAGCAATTTGGATTGTCTAGACGGCCGAAAATGTCGGTATTTACCCAAATTGCTTAAAAACAATTCGCAACCCCGCGTGAGCTGTCAAAAATCCGGGATCAGTAACAGTGAATATGTTGACTGCTACACGCATATTCGTTCTTGCATAACATTCATATTGAGCTGATTAAAATCTTTTCACAGTCCATGATAACATTTCACTATTACCACCACTATTACTATAAAATATAATTTTGAATACACTTATTATGGCAAATTATAGACATGTATGTATATGGTATACCTAATAATATACATAGGTAAAATATGTTGTAGTCGAATAAACAAAACGAATATCAAACAATACGGAAGTATAACATTAAATTATTATCATTCTTCAGATTTAGAACAAACCTCACAAAAGTATGGTTATTATGTAGTTTTATGTAAGTACCTATATTATAAAATTGTTTTATTAACTTTTACGAAAATGTTGAAAACGCATTCGCGGTATTCAATACCTATGCAATTTGTAGGCTAAGTTTCACCAAATTATAAAGTTATACTATGGTTTCACTCTTAAGTTAAATTGCCAAACAGAAAGAGTAGATTCGAGGATAATTTCGCATCCAATCCCTATAAATTTAATGCTATTGTATTAAGCGTAGACTTATAAATGAGGAAGACAATAAACAAGAAAAATTCGCCCTACGAATATGAAGAACACAGCCAGCCATCGCATTTAAACAGCTAAAAAATGCAAAACAAGCTCATTTCAACGTGTTCAAAAGCAAAAGTAGCGCTTCGACCGCTGTTGTACACTTATTTAGGGCGGCTCGTGCACTTGGGGTAGCATCCCCCAACTAAAGATGGCTGGCAACCTTTTCCGACGCATTTGTATCGATTGCGACGGGTTTTAACTTTAACACGCCGGAACGGACAAATGGCCCCATAAGCTGGGCCGGTGAAGTTATTTTGTAAGGAAACCGTTTTGTTTGTTTAGAGATTTTTTTAGAATTGGATTGGGCCTTTTTAATAAACAAGTATTTTGATCTAAACGTGCTACGGTAAAAGACACTAGATAAACTCATTGAAAGCCCATCCACACGGGATTGTTCGTGCATGAACGTATGTAATACTAAGGCTCATCCAGATATGTCATCGTCGTCGCCCAAACAATCGAACAGCCGAATATCCAAGATTTTTAAAGCCCTGACAATGTTTTTAAAGTCTCAATTCCTGATTAAATCCTCTTAGTTCGTCTTCGTACATCGCCATGCGTTATAGACACGCAGGGCTACGTCAAAAATTTTGCATGGAATTGTGATTCACCCGCTAACATCCCCGGAATTTTATGCGCAAAGTTTATGCAAATCAAGAGTTTCGCGGAATGAAACGACATTCTGGTTGTGATGTATGGGGCTTTACATAATGTACTTGCGCATATACTTTGTTAAAGGAGTTGCCACACGAGCTTTACTTAGTCTTCGAATATTGTGGTAACTGGTGATCATGGCAAAAGCGGCGACTCTCAGATCACTGTGAGCAATGACGATTGTTCGTGTATTTCGGTCCCTCGGATCCGATGTTGAATGGTTACAACTAGCTTGTAAAGGCGGTGAGATTGAACTGTAGGTTTACAAGCGTTAATTGATGGTAAAACCAGTTATCCGAACGGGTACCTCTGCACGGCGTAAAAAGAGATCACCCTCAAAGCCGGAAACGTTGACTCCCTAGGTATGGCTCCCATCAATAGGCAACAGCTACTTAACATCAGATGGTCTGCCTGTTTGCTTGGTCTACCTTAAAAAACCGCATCGAAATTTTACGGATTCTGGATGGTGTGCGTACACTCTAACAAAACACAATGGTGGACCTCTTCGCAGTTGTAAGGGGAAAGGGGAGGAACCTTCGCAGCTGTGAAAGTACTCGTTAAACCAAAATGGCGTTTTGATGTGGTGCGGCTCACTTAATTCACTTAGTATATCTCTGCGTAATAGGATTTTTCTACCCATAAAGCTCCCAATCCTCTTGCGTTGTAAAAGTACAAGATTAAGTATGGGGGCGATTAATGCCACGGGTGGTAAGTACGATGTAGTGAAATTGATCGTCTTGCGATCTACAAGACATCTAATTACTGCGCTGCTGGGAATCGAACCCGGGACCCTTAGCGCAGCACACCAATGTCATAACCAATGCACCACTCAGGTCGTCAGACTAAGTTATATGATTTGCTAATAAACGTTTTTTTTAAATAACTAAGCATCCAAATGTCACACAAACCATATTGTTATCACCTAATCGATGTGTTGTATATTTTTAATGTCTTAACCAAAATGCATGCACTTCGATATTAAATGGTCACTGATCTCTCAGGACACTTCCGTCCAACTTTAAATAGGAGAGAAGCCTCATGCGGACTAGTTGCCTAAACATATTATTTCCCTGAACATATTATTCCTTTTATCGTCCTCTAGATCACTGTCAGTCCTTGGAACTAAAACAAACAGAAAATAATTACACCTGTTACGTATACACAATTTACTGACACATCCCACTATCGTACTTGGGACAATGACGGCTGCAACAATGATGCGTGATTATCCAATTGTCAAGGCCGAATCAGTGGAGCTAATAGCCACCGTGGGCAGCCACGGTCAGTATATAAACCAGTTTAGAGTACAATACGGGCAGTGTTTTATAGTATTTACGGTAAACATACACAGTGTCAGGATGGCTTCGAAAATCGTGATTTTGTGTGTGGTGTTGGCGGTTTGGCGAGTCGCATCGAAGCCGACGAATGACCGTAAGTGGACTGGAATTGTTCTTCATTAAAAGCAAACATGACCAGCCGGAGTGATAGACTAAAGAATAAGTAAAAGTGGGCTCAAAATTTGCAACAGCTGATTCCGCCAAAAACAAATGACATAACAATAAATAGGACGTTAATTTTAGGTGATATCTAAACACTACTTCTTGACATTATTATAAAAATCTTGGACTAAATGTGTACCTGCTTCAAAAGTCTTTCCGTTTTCCAGCGTGACCATCAAAGGAATGTGTCTTAATTTGTGTGACTGAGAATTGAGTGAGAAGCTGGTGTAATCCAATATCTCAAACTGATTACAATTTCCCACATACGTGAAATTTATACCAAAACAGTTAATCGTCGCGTTTGCACCTCCAACAGAAAATTGAACTGACGAACATGAGGCTATTTCACTTCCCACTGAGATGTATTCCTTTTCCTTCCAATCGCAACACAAGCGCGGTTAAAATATGGAGGGAATTTCTTCAAAGTTCGCCGGTAAATTCGTCTATTTGACGGGGAAACGAAAATTCTGGCTTTATTTATTGACGCCGTACCTACTTGAACATTGATCCTTCTCGCTCCAGTGTTTGTTGTGGTGTAGCCAAGTTACCTTAAAAACTATGGACGAAGGTAGATTAATTTAAACAATCATCAGAATTTGCGATTTGGAAACTCATTAAATATCCCTTAAATAACTCATTTATTATACAAAAGTTCATTATTTATGCAAAACAATAATTGAATAGAAGACAGATGAAATTAAAACAAAACAAAAGGGTAATTAAAATAACGGGCATGTGGCCAACCCATGGTTATTGGGTGTTTGTTTGTACCTGGTCGGATCGCCGATAATATTATTTAATTTCCCAACTCTTGGTCACCCTATCCGATCGACTCAATGGGATAAATAACTTCTGATGCGGATTCGAAGTCGGCAGTCCTTGACGAAGCCCTGTCAAGATACTAAACGCATTTTAAGATAAAGAGAAATGTGGCCGAACAAATCTTAGAGCCTTTTGTAATGGGATTTTTTGCACTTGAGACCTGTTTTGTTGGGTTAAGTTGGAACTAAAATTTAGTAATTTAGTAATTTAGTAATGTAGGAATTTAAACTCATCATTGCGCGATAGATTGGTAAAAATAGCAGATTTTAATATTTTTGGGATAATAATTACAATCTTTATTGATCTATATTATGATCCCATAGTAACGACAGACTTACTACAATGACAAAATCTTAATGTAAAATTTATGCAAGAGACCTTCAAACCAATAACCATTTTCCTTTCACTGACCAACTGGAAGTGTACGCAAACAGTTCCCTTTTAATGTTAAATAAGTTGGACTGTTCAAAAAAGGGTCGGGCGGTAGATACCGAGTATTTTTACACGAACGGTGGTAAACTGGTAACACGATAAAGCTATCAATATTTACGGCGTAAGGGCAGCGGCTGTGCAGGTTCCTTGAAAAGGGTAGATCGCCTCGGGGCTTTGGGTGGAACGACGAAAAAACCTCCAAAAGTCGAGATCTAACGCGAAACAAATTGCAGGATTGGGCTTCGAGCCCTCCGGGACAAAATTCTTCCAATGGGAGAGTTGGTCAAGTTTGAAATAAGGTCAGCCGTGAAATAAGGTCATAATTTATGATTAAGGATTGCTTCAAACAAATGTCTATTAGCATCATAGACATTTACCTACCTAACGCTGCTAAGTAAACGAATTGCTAATGTTGGAGAGGAAAATAGTGATAAATTTTTGTTACTCAACTATTCTTCAGGTTGGTCTGGACGAGTAATTTTATGAGTGTTGTACAGAATTTTCGTAAATACCTAAATAATTTGTAGTTTGAGTTTCGTAAATAATATTTGTAGTTAGAAAATTGCATTAGCAGACAAATAGTGCACGCAACATGTTCATTGCTATAACCTTAAGTTAAACAATAAGTTAAACAATAAGTTAAACATGAAATTAAAGATTGTTTTTATTTACATTTAAAATTGAAAACGATAGTTAATGGTAAAATGTATGAAAAGGCCGAAGTTTTTATGATACACAACGGACGTTACGGAAGTTACGGACGCGTCTGGCAACAAAAGTGTAATTCGATTTTGGGGATGGACGCGCAAAGATTAATCAACTCTGTTACTGACTAGGTACTGTGCAGTCCAAAATGAGAAAATGCCATAGTTGGTTTATACACTAAAAATTAAATATACCTATTGTAAATTAGAAAAACTAACTTGGTACCTAGGATCCATCATACCCAGCATCTCTCAATGTTTTGTATGTCGCTTTTAACCAATTCTTTTTCACTCCTATTTTATTCCCATTCAAATTTTATGTTGATCCTACAGATAGAAAACATACGGAGTAAGTATAAACAAATAACAGTCAGACGACAGTAACGAGATAGGGCTCCATGTATCACAAATATTCGGGAACAATGTCTGTTGATAAACAGGATGATATGGTCGCAGTTTTATGACGCTGCGGCGTTATCGCGGATATATCTGGCAACAAAAGCATAATTCGATTAAGAGATTGGGGTAGACGCGCCAAGATTAATCAACACTGATATTGTACATTCCAAAATTTTAAAATATCTTGCTATCTTGCTATTCAGTTGCATGCAAGTAGACTTCAGCTAGCGCTAATTCCCTGAATGAAAAGTGAAAGTAGGAAATTAAAAAGAGATCTCCATTTTCATTGTATCCATCCATTTATTTTATCTCACTTTTGCGTGAACTTGTGTCGTATTTATCAGATTTTTTAACATTATAAATCAGCCCCTGGGATAAATTCTGTTATTTCTTGACACCCCGTACAATAAACAAAAATAATATGCAACGATTTATTTAATTTAAATAACTGGACAAGCTGGAACTATTCCAACGTGAAATTCCACGTATTGCGACTTTTATTCGGGAACAATGTCTGTTGATAATACCTACTGTATGATACGGCCGGAGTTTTATGACGCTCGCAGACGCGTCTGGCAAAAAAGTGTAACTCGATTAAAAGATTGGGTGATGGACGCGAAGATTAATCAACACTGTTATTGTTTAATTCGAAAGCGGTAAAGAGGTATACTTTTAAATTATTTTGATAGCACTTAAACAAATTGAAATTAGACTACTTTGAACGGGGGTGTTTTTAATAGTTTAATAGCTCTCAAATCGGCATCTTAACTGATTTGGTTGGTATCTTTATAACTTTACAGCATTTCACTGTCACTACCAAACTAAAATAGGACAGATTTTAAACTTACGAGAGTAAACTTGTATTTTCATAATATCTATGTACCTAAGAATGTAATAGTGTGTTTGTGTGTGTTTAATTTTTCTATTGTGGAGTATTCGTTTTACTTGTGTTACAGTAAAGTTTACAAATCAGTCAATCAGATTTTAAATATTTTGAAAGGCAACAAGAAAATAAGGTAGCCCAATGTGTAGATCGATAAAAACTTTTACTTTAAAAAAGGAAACATTCTCTCAGTAGCATTGCCCACGGTACCTGGTCCAGCCAACTGCAGCCCAGGACCGGTTAGACCCTGTGCTCCTGATCGTCATTTAATTGGTTAAAGCATCAATCACAACTTTCAATTCTACTCTCATAATATTTAAGTTTAATTTTGAAAAGCAATGGGATCACGATAATTCATTCTTTCGTAATTATCGGTTCGAGATGAATTTTTGAACTCTATAATAACGGGTTGTAGGTTCAAAAGGGTAGTTATAGTTAACTACGTTTTTTGTCTGTAGCTTAGCTTATGGGAATAGTTGCGAGCTTAACAATTTAATAAACAAAATATTTATCCTAAACGTTATCCTAAACCTTATTTTCCTGGATAAATGCTTGTATAAAGCATAAGAAGCGAAAATTAAATTACCTATGTAAAATCACAAATGAAAAACCGCAATAAAAGAAATTTCAGCATAAATACCTATTCAACAAAGAAAAAGTATTTCAACGTTTGTAAATGGTTCATTAATAAAGAGTGACCTCTCATACGAACAGAATTCTTTCACGGAAGAACCAATATCTTTACAAAGAAAGCGAATTGAAATGATTTCAAAACACACAAGTTTACAAGCTTAACATATTTTATTACGTTTTAATAGCAATCAAACTTTTTTCCAAAAAAAAAACAATATGGAAGTTCAGATGAATTTTAATTAGGTATAGAACCCCAGTCCAGGTAACCTTTTTTCATACAACCATTCCATAACGTGTCTAACGTGTAATTATAACCCATCTCCACACGTGAAAGGAATTTGGTTTCGGGCAAGGTATAATAATAATATTATTATAATAACAGATGACTGATATTATTAATTGTAATTACATTTCCATTATTTTTAAACTTTACGCACCATAAAACGTTCAAATTAAAACCATAGAGCAAACGGAATAGTCAGACAAAAAGGATAATAGTAATCAAAACGCTACTTTTCAATGAGAGAATGAGAATAAATCAAATTAAACAATTAGTTTCAAAGTCCAAGTCCGAGATCTCTTAAACTTTGTTCCAATCTGTTCTGAATTCATAAAACCACTTCGGGAACGCTTGTTAATGGTAATTAGAAGTTGTAGGCGTAGCACCAAACCGCAATCTCTGGAGATACCGTGGAGATGTACTAATTAATCCAGACAAGTTCAATTTGAGGCGTTTAGCACTTAAGCGACACTGCTGTTATTACTAGCCCCTACACCGACTTCACGCGATTTATACATACATATACATAGATGGTGATAACTACGATAAGCTACATAATAAAATATTTTTTTAGTTGTACAATCATTGCAGGAAGAAACAGCGACCAATTTCAATCCATATCATCCTATCCGATGGACGTAGGACGCACACGCACCCAGCGTTGCTACTCATGAGAACTAAAATGGTCGCGTTAAATAAAGTATCTCCGGCAACCACAGCTCCCCAACGGAAACACAATACATGAAGAACACGTTGCTGCTAAACGCTAAAAATCTAGCGGTAAGATACCTCCCACATTGTTAAAGCTACTGTGGATTAACCACTTACAAGGTGTTGGGGAACTGGTAAGAAAAATCCTGAGGAAAAATACTTAAAATTTTACATTCATTGACGAGTCGGTTTTACAATGAAAAGTTCTCGTGCTACTTGATAGTTATTTAGTACAAGACCAACGGAAAGTCTGCGAAGTACTGTCAAAACCACTATTCTATTTAAAATCTACAGTGTCTGCGGTCTTCGGAACACTGTCAAATAATTGTTTGGATCGCGACGTTGAAACTCAACAAACTTTGCGCCATCTACCTATTTAGTATTCATGCAGTCTCTTTGCCGATACTTGTTCCTACTGGTTACAGATGCTTTACCACGTCAAAGTCTCCGAGACATTTCACGAGTTACAAATTGACATTGCATGGCATTCAACTAAGCTGACCTCTCTCTGAGGTCCCTTGACCACATTGATTCAAAGTTAAGTAATATGAGATAGAAACGTTAATTGTTACAATGTTAGGGTTTGATTAAAATTGTATTTCAGACTTAAAGAAATCAACGTATTTACGCGGAAAGTAGGTCCATCCTTCCTTTCTTCAACACTTCCTTCTTTTAACACTTTACAATAAATAATAAATAACGCTTCACACTCGTAGCCCCAAACTAGGAGTCTCTGTGTCGTGGGCGCCATGGACACACACAAGACAAGAACACAACACACCCAGACCAGAAACAGGAATTCAAATTCATCATTCAAATCTCTGCTCTGCTGGGAATCAAACCCAGAACCTTCCGCGAAGCGCACCGGTGTCTTAACCACTGCACACCTTGCGTCGTCTTTAAATAAATAACGCTTCACACTCATAACCCCATACTAGGATTCCCTGTGTCATAGGTGCCATGGACACACATACGAGACAAGAACACAACAAATCATTCCGACAAAAATTCAAATTCATCATTCAAATTTCTGCTCTACTGGAAATCGAACTTTCTGACAGTCTAACAGTCTGACTAGTTTCATACCTAACCGCGGTCTTTCACCTTTCTTACCGCCTCAAGTACCATAACACTCTTGTAGCATACACATTCTCATACAAATCTAGCCCACAGGCCTTTAGCAAGCCTCAGAGAGTTCGTTCAAATTACCCGTTCGAGACGCGTGGTGTATTTTGTTGGATACCCGCTGATAGCTTGGGCCTTTTCCAACTACCTATCAGATTTGAGTTGGCCTCATGCTACTCCCAGAGGAGATTAACCTCGGGAACGAAACTGATTTTCATCGAAGGATAGGTTACTAAATTAAGGTACAAAACTACAAAGTTTATTTATTTCAGCAACGATTTTCCAGCTACATTTTCTAAATTCAATTAAAATTTAGGAAACTTTCTTTAAAAATATTACAATAATAAAGCATTTAATCCATATTAAGCAATTGCGGTGATAGCCTAGTGGCTTAGAATTCGACCTCGAATCGAGGGGTCCGGGTTCGAATCCCAGTGGCACGCACCAATGACTTTGTAAAAAAGTTATGTGCGATTTATAAAATTAAATATCACCTGCTGTTACGGTGAACCTGCATGCCTGACAGGTCACAAAAAAAAAGTTCTCAAAGGCATGTGAAGTCCAGCAACCCGCAGTAGGCCAGCGCGGTGGACTAAGGCCTACATCCCTCTCATTGTGAGAGGAGACCCGACCCTGTAGTGGGTCATTAATGGGTTACTGACAAGCAATTGCGTTAAAAATATAGGTATTGTCGTTATATAGTTAGTTGGTACCTATACCAGAAGAACAACAGACTTGTAATGGCGGGCGCCACATTCATTCGTAATAACCATGGCAACATCAATATGTCTTCTATAACATTGCCGATGTCTAGATTTTTCCGCAACAACGATACCGCACGGCGAAGACATTCAAAACCGCCCGCGACTTTGTATACTCGTAGCTCTAATAACAAGGATGGGCAGATATTAATGCTGTCGCCAAAATGAAAACTCTGGAATTCTGTTATTTATTCGTATACCAGTCTGGACATTAAAATTTATCTGCACATTAGATCGAGCATCCGTTGGCACTTCGCAACAAGCAAGCCATGTAGGCCGTCCGCCCTAATCTCCGGGGCACAGAACAGAACGGGCGAGCACGATAAACGGATTAAAATTCGTAAAATTTATTGCCGACCCTAGAATTATTCACGCGTGTTAGGTGCTTTAGTTGCCGGAGATTAGGAGGTTTCAGGACAAAGGAAGTTTTAGATATATCCGTTCATAATCCCGCCTTTATAAAACCGGATAATAGGTACAGCGTTAGAATTATGAGTATTGTATGGCGAGCGATTCAGGCGCCCTTTCTGATACAATACCCATTCTGTTAAAATAAAATATTTCTGACTGGAAGGGGATCATTCGCAATTCATTAAAATTTTAATTACAATACAATTTTATCTATCTTAATTCTCTATTTATTTATTAATGTTAGCATTTCGTCGTCGCCTTTATTCAGGCAATTAGCTTTAACTATTCTTATTATTTTGTATTTTTATTATCATGATTTAGTGTACCTACTGAATATTAGTGACCTTAATAAATGAAAAAATAATTGCAACATTTTTTTTTCATTTTGTTCAATTGCATCTACCTATATTGGGACTCTACGGTAACGAAATTTAATTTAGGAAACATTTATGGGTGCTAGTGATGTCTAGAATAAAACTCCCAAGAAAATAAAGATTCGATGAATTGAATTATATATTTCTGATTTCAATAAAAATAAAGTATTCCCACATTTCCAGCGGATAGGTTTTCATGTCGCGTTAAGTTACAAGTACAAAAAGGTGTCGCATTAAATAGCGGTTGGGCTTGAAGTAACATAAGTAAGTTCGGATGTAGATTCAAATTACTTATTCCATTCGCGTGGAACATTGCGTCAGTTGACCCGAGTGAGGGCAATTCAGACGCCTAGGCTTCAAAGGGAATTAGTAGGGTTAGTCACGAAACGGCGGCTCAGTTTGGCACTTCCGAGCTTCAGAATGAAATACAGGAGAGACCCTTACGGTAATACGTTCCTGTATTTGAATTAGGTTTAGGTGCCTATTAGTATGCCTTTGATCGTTCGAATATGTTATCTTGCGGGTTTGTAATGGACGGAATTTCGTGAAATTGATGAATGAACGGCAATCTCGACTTCTATTATTTAACCATTACTAGGTCATAGGTAGGTCACAGGTAATAGACCGTAATTCTGTATACCACAAGGGATATGGTATACAGAATTAGGGTAACAAGTTTGACCTACAAAGGCTGTCTCAAAACTGAGAACTATGTCTAAAACACTAGACATTTAGACGCGTTTCATACAAACGCCTAAAATACTTTGACCGCACCAACAGTCCGCAGAGAGCAAGTGCCAATATTCAAAATATTTACATCACGAAATTACATCAAAATAGTTCTAGTCTTGTTACCGTCAGGGTCGATATTCGTGTACATAACTAGTTGTCAATGCCATGGACGCGTTAATGGCAAATATTAGGCGCGTCGAATAAACTCATACAAGGGTTAATCTACGCATTAAGCAATAGTAGACTTTATGACACAAAAAATAGAGTCGAGATTAGAGTGAGTTGTCAAACAGGTTCCCTTTTCGACAATGATGAGGAAAAGGGTGTTCTGAATATGTATACTGATTATTGGACCAAACTATCGCCAGAACCTAACACAATTAAATTTATTTGCTCTTTGATTGTGGTAAAAAAAACAGATTACAATCAGCTATAGGAGACTGCTTAGTTACCTGTTAACCAGTCACATACTAATCTAAATCTTAAACTACGTATAACTCTGCCTTACCTAATATTAATAAGACTTACGAGTATGTCCACATTTCATGAATATTTTTGAGATCGTTGCGAATATATTACTGTTAGTTTCATCCCGGGGTTGGTAAACGATTCGGGTAAGAAATTTTATAGGTTTTTTAAATGCAACTTAACGATTAATTTTAAACAATAAAATGCACAATATGTTTGCACCATAATCACGGTAATACTCTACATCAATATGTAGAGTATTAATGAATTTCACAAAACGTGTAGTGTATAGGTATATGTGGATATGCTCACCTATGTATACCTAAAACAATTATCGGTCGAGTCAGCTATCCCCAGCGCACAATAGACACTATAATGTCGGCAATTAGCTGCTACGTGTGGTGTTTGCTCCGCCACCGCGACAGATATCGAGGCGCAAATGAAATACACCAATAGATACTCTCGTAGCATAGAAAAAGCTACCACACCCGTGTATAAATTACTGTTCATCTAATTAGACGTTCTAGGTTATGTCAGACGCTAGCCTGTTTCGCTATAAAAAAATGAAGAAAGATGGATCAACAAAAGAAATAAAAAGCTTTGTTAAATGAAAATCGATACGTGAACGATGTGTAGGTTAGGTATTGTAAAAAGAATCTATTTTATAGATCAAGCAATATTTTTTTCATGCAACAGCTGGCCGGTTCAAAACATGAGATTTAACGTAGGTACCATTTTAATTTAAAGGTATTGGTACCAACCAATACTACCAAGTACCAATTGAGAGGTCACGAAATACTTTATTACCAGACCTGTAATCCAGACAGTAAGCGTTAAAGAGTTAAGACTCTAGAACTAAGGGTACTGAATTTATCTTTTTAGCTATCCTTGGCCGGTACAGTTAAACGTAAACTTCCCCAAAAATATTACAATATAATACGACAAAATTTAATAAACTAAGGTTCTTTGATCATACGAGCATGGCGTGTCTAAAGCCATGCGACCATGTGTCACGCCAAATAATTTATACGCGTCATAAAGAGTCCAACTCGCAATTATCTCGACAAATGTTGCCGTAAAACTTGCCCATGATTCAGATCCATTCAAATTCTCACGCACAACAATCATAAACTTTTATATTTACGATACTACATAGCACGATACTACTTTACGCTTCATATCACTACTTGAAAGATCTACGGTATGTACATACTCGTAAGTCTGAAAGTATCGGTATAGTAGCAAGAATAAATTTGCAATCTTTCGATTTGACATGTAATATTTTAAAACCTTTTATTAAACTGGCAATGTTTGCAAGTATTTATGTTCGGATCAAACCTTGCAAATCAATTCTAAAGCAATCATCCTTAACCGATTGAGATTTGCATACTCGTTTATTTTAGATGACAATGCATGACTATCTATGTGACGTCATTTTAAATCCAATGTGGCGGCTGGTCCAAGAAAGTGGACATGTAATTTTTGTGCACATGATATGGGTATAAAATAAAAGGGCTAGCCGCGGACAATACAAAAATAAGAAAAACTCTTTTTCAATGTTTTTGAAACATTTGTCATTGCTAATTTATAACTCAGTAAAATTCTTCCAATGTTGAGTTATCACACAAGCGCTAACCATAATAATGTTGTTAATTTATTCTAAATAAGCAAAGGTACTGAAACGTGGCAAAGGCCATAACTTCTGGTACAATTAAGTTGTACCTAATAATGCGCACGAAAGCGGTATTATTCCCATTCAATTTGCTTACTTATCTTAATTAATGCTAATTCCTATTACTTGCCGTAGTTATGAAATAGAAAGTAGATGCACTGGGAAAGTACAACAGTAATTAAAAGCAAGTACGTAGGTATATTACTATTTTTGCCAGGAAATTTACAGTGAATGTGGTTATTTATTTACGCCGTCGTCGTTCGAACCAAAATCTGTTTAGAGGAACGAAAACACTACGCTTAATACTCACTCTGTATGACGAAAAAAAATTATACAAACAAAAATGATACTGTACTAATTAGGCATCTCCATTTGAAAGTGCTATCATGTCCGCGATCAATTCACGTACAGCAGAACGAATGGCCATAGATTAAATTCCTATCGTATCTGTAACATCGCCATCGGAGGAGCCATTACCACAAATTTCCTGGAAAATGCAAATAGACCAGCAGAACAAGTCTATGACTCGGCCTTACTTTGCTGTGCCTAGGGCTGGCAGTTAACTAAACTGGGTATTCAAAATAAACTGTCAAATTAAATAAAATCTCAAACTGTTCGAATCTGTCTCGAAGTTTGTTCTGTTAATAATATTTTAATCAATTTTTAAAAACGAGGAGGTTCTATGTTCGATTGGTAAGTTTTATTTTATGAATGTGCATGAATGTTTTTCCGATTGATTTTTAAATTTTCTTGTTATTGATTTACTTTTTTTCAATTTATTTCGGTCGAGTATAATTTTCCATTGGTCCCATTTTTTGGTGACTTTCTGATATAGCGTTCTCTCTCTCTTTGGGGAATAAACTTTTTAGTTTGATTTCCTAATTATGATAATAATATGAACATTTCCACTGGAACAGCAATAAATTTATAATTTTCTATTGCACTAAATATTTTCAGTTTCTATTGCGCAATTACTTTCCACACACTCATAATCAACCATTGACCAAATATTTTTCAAAGCAATATTTGTCAAAGTATTCCTTTGCGAAGCATGTGACAGCCCTAGCTTTATATAAACTCAATAGGGCAAAGAGTAGAAATACATAGAAATACGTACAGAGTAGAGTGGAAGTAAAGGAGTTATTCTGAATAGGGTTAAAGACTGTGGTTTCCTTAACCTATTTCTACTGCAATGGAATATTTAGAACGGAAATTTTGTTCGCGCAATTCAAACTTGGTAGTCGAATTGTATGTGGTAAAAGAGCTTTAACTATAATAAACAAAACACGCCAAATTCCGGGGAATTGCAGAAATTACTTCCCTATTGTTCGTGTCAATTATTAGATCATAGATATTCAATGGATAAAAGCAATGTTGAATAGACAAAAACAACTTAAAACGAAGAGAAGTACATATTATTTCGTCCTCAAATCTATAATCTATTGTTAAATATAAATAGGTACACCTCTATAAAAGCAAAAATCCATATCTATCCCGCTAATGAAATGTTGCAGACGATCCCTCGACGTCAGTTTTTTAATTTAAAATCCATTTACGAATAGCAAACAGTAACAGGAGGGGAGCATCCCTCTAACTAAAGTTTTACTAGAAAATAAATATATCTTGCCCTTTGATTTTAAACGGTTTCAGATATCGCGCCCAATCTGATTTATTACGACTTGAGTTTTGAGATTTTATCAAATATTTAATTTGAATATTATTAACGTTTTGACTTAGTGTTTTTCTTTCTTATGGACCAACTCGTAGAATATTTCAAATACTTCATAATGGAACGATTTCAATACCTCTTACAGAGTATATCTATGTTACTACTGTGCTCGAGTTAGAAACGAGCATTTATCTAACTGGACGATGATCATAGCGTACCGTACTGCTGCTGTATTAAATATATAATAAATCAGTGTCTAAATATCAAGTTTTACTAGGATTATTGACCTGTCGAAATGTAAATACATCCCTATTCCCACTCATCATTTTATAAGATGCGCTTGCTACTATTTTATTGTGAGCCCGACGGATTATGTCACAGCGATACTGATGCATATCTACTGTTGTACCTAAAACCAACCTGTAACATAAACAAACCTAACTCTCCATTTCTTTACAGGCAAAGGGAACGGATCGAAAAACAAGCCAATAATAATACAGTTCGAATACAGAGAAGTGAAGACATTTTTTCAAATTACACGTTTGACTCCAAGATTAAAATGCAAATAGGGTACCTCGTACGCATATAAATGTCCGTTATCATAAAAGGTATAGGTGTAAAAGCGGTTTACGTTTTTTTATATGGCGGGAAATTATATTAAATGGAATACGCGAACGCAAGGGTGGAGTGGGGACCAATAAGCATCAATTACGCAGTCGGCCACGTTTTCACCGGCAATTTTTGGTCAACGTCACGTATGGGAAAGATATTTGATTTTCAGCCGTCCGTGTTTATTCGTCATAAATAAAAATTTAACAGCTCGATCTAATATTAATTGCATTTTCAAATAGGAATCCTATTGCACGCAAAAGAATAAATGTAATAAGGCGGGGTCCTCACCCATCTTCACAAAATGCCGTAAAATAAGCAAACTTAGCGGCGACCAGCTGAATTTTTAGGAATAGCCAAAATTCCGCTTACTAGGTATAAATAAAAATAAAAGTTATTTATTGACAGAACTGTTTTGGAATAGCACACGGCAATACTAAAAATATCTAGTTTCTTATTATAACTCGCATTACATTTCTACGAGCCTCACCAAAGTTATCCTTAATGTAGGAGTTTACAGGTAACGTACCTTAATACCATGGCCATAGATCACGAAATTCCTCCAATTTGTCATCATAACCTAAACGAGCAATAAAAGTGGAGGCCAGTGACAGGGTTTTTGTTGGTCTTCGAGATTTGATGGATTACTTGGGTTCAATAACCTGTAACTTTAACTGCGTTCCCGATTTGTCATTTCCGCAAAATGGCGGAAAGATAAGCAAAAAAGGAAACTTTTAAGATAATACAGAAAGTTCAAAAAGTGAATACGTATACCAAAAGACTAATTAGGTACGCTAATTACGTTCGTTAAATGTAAGCGAACATTTTGTGCCTAATTTATATTCACTTCAAGGATCAATTTTACCTGGAAAAGTGAAAAATGTTTTCAAGCAACACCCATCCACAGATTATAGCAAGAATAGCCGCTGTAAAAAAGGGTAATCTAAAACCACTCAAGAACTATGAGCACCACGACCTGACAGCTTTACTATGAGAAAGCATTGCTTCCGCGTTACGTATGACTGCACATTCAAGATTGTATGACGTTGTCCAATTCACACATGCATTTTAAGAAACAGATAACAAACAAAAACAGTTTATGTCGTAAACAGCCATTCAAAAAGAACATTAATGTACAAATTTTAAGCGGTAGAGCTACTGCACGTCTCCGGGAATTAGATATTTTTATTTTTCGTATTTCGGTTGGGGAGGTATGGTTACCGGGGATATTATAGGCGGCCATCTTAGTTCGTTCAATAGTAAAGCACTCATCGAGACCTCAGATAGGATTTCTATTCTACTTTAGATTGGGCCATCCATGCCCATGGATTGCAGAGAGCACTTTACATCAAGTGGCTTGCAACCGATATTTACATTTGTTTAAGTAATTTTTCTTACTATTGGTGTACTATTATGTATTCTGTGCTATTAATAATCATTTCATATCTCAGATAAAGTGGATATTATGTTTCTGGCCCATAATCTATTTCCTTGGCAAAAACAACTAACGTTGATTTTGGCCATGTTTGGTGGCAAAACATACAAAAAAGCATGTTCTCTCTTTACTCCGTCCCGAGAAAAGATGAAAAGTAAAGTATCAAGAGTTTCACATGTTTAAAGTTCTAGTCGATTCGATACTGTTCTAAAGCCAAGAAAAATCCGAAAGAAAGAAACTCATTGGTTATTCATGTCAAGCAGTGGAATTGTCCGGAGATAATTATTTTGGCAAACGGAATACAAGTTCGCCATTAAATAACTGTCGGAACTGAGAACGGCTGTAATAAAATTGTACAGCACTGACAAATGCGTTATCTCCCATTCGGATTTATTGTCACGATACCGCCACCGCCGTTCCAGGTTGGATTTGGTAAAGAGTTCAATGTGCCAAAAATGTGAGAAACTGCTCAGTTTTCGTGAAAAAATTGGCCAAGTTTTTTTATGTTGAGTGTTTTGGTCACGTAGCGTAAGTAGTAGGTAGGTACGGGTGAAGTGAGGCGTGGAATTTATTGGAGTTCTCGGCTCTGAATATTTGTTTGTCTGCATGTTTTATGCTTTCTTAAAACTTTATTAATAAAATTTAATCTTCTTCTCAGTCGTACACTCCTGGCGGAGTGGTCGTGGTCCTGGATCGCCTTTTAGGTTGGAAGCGTATTTTGCGAGACTTCTCCATTTCTCTCTAGAGGCATTTTGTGTGCATTCAGTAAGAGATTGTTGATGATCTGATAAGGACTGTCCATCTGATGGGGGAACATTGACCTTCTACCACTAAACGTTCCAATGAGCTTTCGTTGCGGACGATAGGTATGTCCAAACATTTTAAAAATTCGCATTTGCACAATCGACCAGTCTTTGTTTGATCCAAAGCTCTTTTAGAATGGAAACGTGAGTGCGGCATGCACTCCATTTTATCCTCAACATACGCCTCCAACACCACATCTCAAGAGCGTCAATCTTTTTGCGATACTTTTGCTGGATGGTCCATGTTTCACCTCCATAGAGGAAAATTGGAAATATTAGGCATCTCATTAAGCGAACCTTGGTGTTTTTGGTTATGCGGCGATCTTTAAAATTTCATCTGGTATTTTCAGAATCTAAATGCAAAAATTAATCACTACAGATTCAACTACTAATTGGACAAGATAGCGAGTTCGAGCGATTAGTTCTCTAGCGATTTCATTAGCAGACAAAAAATCGACTCACAAATAATCAATTCCTATTAACTACTGACTTTGCGTTTCCCGATCCTATTGGAGATGCAGAACCTCGCACCCTGCTATGTTCCGTCCGAATGAATCACGAAATCGATTTGTTGTCGGCGCGTAAACAAACTTCGTGCGTAAATCTAAGTACTTTTCCCGGCTAATGGTCACGTTTCGCTCAATTATAAGCGCTGTATGGAACAGCCAAATAGCTGGAAAGGTTCCAACGTGCGATTCCGACTAGAGCTGTATTTGATAGCTATTGCAAACGGGAACCGACGCATGCCTTCATCTCGTTTAGCAAAGTTAATAGAATTAAAAAACACATTCGTTTAGAAAAGCAGAATAAAGGTTTACAAATCAAATTAAAAACGCGAAGTACGATGTTTGAATTAGCTTAATATTGCAATAGACGAGGCGGATTTAATGAAGAAGAAAAAATATATGAAGAATCACATTACAGGGAAAATGAAAGCCCTAAAATAAAGTATTCAACTCGAAACAGTCTTTTGAGGCTACATAATGGCTGACACGAGACTAGTTAACAGTTTTTGTTTAAGCAACGGAACGGCGAGCATGTGGGTTTTGGCGGTAATAATATTATTGCAGCTTCCCTACGAGGCACAAAGGGCGTAAAAGTTAAAACACGACCATAATTTTCACGTAAGTCGTAAAGAGAACGCCATGTTGGGAATCGCAGCAGTGTTTTGGCGGGAACGCACGTTTGTTGTTTTTGGTATCAAAAGAAAAAAGATAAAGGCAGGTAATTTTTTCACCCGAAGCTAAGTCATCTTTTTCGCTGTTCGAAATCGAAAATTCGAAGTACTTAGATAAACAAACAAATAACACTGTTGCTACACCATTAATGTTACAGAAAAACTTTTCCAATTTTAGGTTTTAAACCCCCTGAAAAACTCATCTCACTAGTTGGAACACTGTCTAAAAAGCCAATTAAACCACAGTGTTACACAAGCTGTATGGTTTTCATGCTTATTTACCTAAATGTCGATTATAGTTACCTAATGAATACATTCAATTCTATTTCGTTTATTTTCATGACAGTTTTTTTAAAGAAACACAGAGCGGTCATGTTCTTGTAGCTTTGTACATAAGATACATGTAGGTACTACACAAGTATTTTTCGAAAGTATGATTTTGCAGTTGCACACAATATTTATAGATAAACAGCAACAAATTAACTTATTATCAGTCAAGAATCTTTAAAGTCATAATTATTTATTACTTATGTACTTACATTATAGGAGCTGATAAAAATATACCTAAGTACGAGTACTTCTCATGTTCTATAATAATGAGAAGAACAAAAAAATGTTTTTTTTAAATGTTATCAAAACAACGCAGGAAAGTCAATGACGGCTCAGAACTTTTCCAATTCAATCTGTTTGAATCCCCAACCACAGACTCGACTCCGGCCGAGTGTTGCCAACTACAATTAGATAACAGAGTTTCCATACATGCGTCTGCTTTTGGTATTATGGGGTATAAGTACTTACACAATGTTATCAATGTTAATACTAAGCCCTTATTCGTAGGGGTAATGGTAATAATTTGCATTTTATGGCATAGATATCAGACAACAATAGTTTATGGGGCGTTACCTGCACGAATTACGCTTCAGTAGGTATAGTATCTTATGAGATAGTAAAAAAATCATGAATTTCTTCAAGGTAGTTATTTACTGAATAGTCCAAAATTCTTTGTATGAATTCTGATTATAAAGAAGTAATTCTTAATTCTGTTTAGTATTCTCTTGATCAATATTTTCCATTATCTTAATATGTAACAATAAAATTAATCGTAATTTCTTTTCTTCTTATCCACCAACCCACATAGGCCGGCGTGGTGGACTAAGGGCGTCTTAGGTTATAGGTTATTTACATGTAGAAATTTTTATTGAAAAGAACTTATCTTTTCAATAAAAATTTCTACATGTAAATTTTTCAACGAAAAATATTATTGCGAAGATTTGACATCAATATTATAATATTGATGATGTCAAATCCTCGTTGGCAATTAAAACGAGTCCGTCTGTCGAGCTCAACATCTGCCTACATCCTACATGACTGTCATTTGACGCGATAATCCAGCATGATTGATGACCAAATATGCGACTTTAAACCCATGTGAATAGGGATCAAAATATAAAAGCTCGTCTTTTATCGCCCCTAAATGAACCCCTCAGAAAATATTGAAATGAGGCATCAACTGTAGAAGCAGTAATTATGTGCTGGACATATAAGAGAATTGATTTGACGTGTGTGATCACATGGAGTGTTTAATATTTAAATTTAAAAGCCTAGAATAAGAACTTTTAAACAAGTAAAACAACAGCATCAATATGACCAAAACTTTAATCAAATGAGAAACGGACAATGCATGTCGTCAGACTGTTTATGAATTTACACGCAGTGACAATTTGCTTATAATTATTTTGATCGTGAGACACAGCGGGTTAGGTTTATCCATCTATCTTAAAGTTATATACTTATAGTGTATATATATACACTAGGAAAAAAATAAAAAAGTTTAATTATACTTAAATGAAGAACAATCATAGCTAGACTTTTTACTATACCAATGTCTTAAAGTCAATCTCTACATGCATTTTATTAGAAAAAATATTATTATTTACCTCTAAATTGCTTTGTGTACAATAAACTTTACAGATTAATTTCATGAGCCTAAAAAGTTTAGATGACAATAAATCGGCTAATTCCTTGAACCAGCACAGTCACACGGCAGCGGTTAACCAAACCTCGTCACAACTTTGTACAGAAGCGTTGAACTGACCGCTAAAGGCTAATTCGCTAAGTTGGACGTTCGGACACTGGACACTGGACAATTCGGTTAGTGTGATGTAGGCTTTAAAAGTTTTAAAACGTGTTACTAAATTCGCTGGATTGTCTTTATAACTATTAGGTTATTTTTGTTTCTGTGTGTCTTATCTTAACATGCAAATGAACAAACAACAAAGTGGATTTTGTTTGTTAGCTTGTGCAGAGAAATCTTTAAACTCCACATATCTACTTATACCTATTTCAAAAAACATTAAAATGTTTACGACCGCTGAAATTTTATTACCAGTCAAATAAATCAATGAAAAAAATTTAAAAAAATTAAATGTGGAAATTTAACTTCATGAACCTAAGTTTCTAAAGTTCAAATTCAAATGTTCTATAATAATTGGGTCAATCGCACTGCATTTGGTTCAGC
Source organism: Erynnis tages (assembly GCA_905147235.1). NCBI lineage: Eukaryota > Metazoa > Arthropoda > Insecta > Lepidoptera > Hesperiidae > Erynnis > Erynnis tages. The sequence continues at coordinate 3,554,440 of LR990076.1, forward strand.
GACCGAGACATTAGTAATATCAAGTTTCATAGGGCTCCCAAGAGCAAAATATTATAAAGCGTTGGGCAATTTCAACCTCCCCTACAGATTTTAACGGCTCTTCGTTATTTGCCAAATCATGCTTTGCAATTAAACACTTGTTCGATTGAAGGCGAGTAACTATGACAAGCCAATAATATTCAAATGAATTTTTTACTTTGTCTTTTAATTCATATCTTTTGTCATAGTATATTCAAGTAGTAATTATTTTCGACTTCATTAAGGACCAAAGTTCCTTCATCATTTAAACATAATTACGAGTAGGTACATGATGAAAATGCACAAGAGTAGCAAAATAATTCAAAATGTGATAAACTTTTGATCTAGCCTTGCTACAGGATAAGAGCAGGATAAGTACAGATAAGTTATGCCTTCCTTTTATCTAATTTCAGCTTAATAATATCCACTTTTTTATCCAGACCTATATTTATATTATACTCACTTTGATATAATAAATGCTAATCCTATCCCTCGGTATCTCACTCCAAGCCAGATTTTTGTATTGCATTGTATTGTCCCCAATAGTAAATAAATATTTTCATGACTCAAAGCAATCTAATTTATCACGCTGTTATATTATTATGTGATACTTTGTACACATTTAAGCCAAATGTGACACAAGCCCGATCTTATAGTTGTAAATTCGCATTAAAGTAACTCGCCGGCCATGACACAAGTGCTAAAAAAAATTTAGCATCCCAAACCCACTCAAGTTCGAGGGCGACATCTTTTAACCATAACTGACTAAGGGGGGTAAAACTTGATTCCCTGATATAACTTTCATTTCGATAAAACGACGTGACGTTGCCTTTATATCTCTTTAATGTATTTTATATCAATGATGTCGCAATAAAATGTAAGTTGAAGGGAACAGGGAACGTTTTACGATATTTGTTTGCTAAAGTAAGGGGTTTATGATTTCATGTTACCCAATTGCACGTTCTTAGTAATGTAATGAAATTTTTTAAAAAAATTATTCTCATAATTTATTTCATGTTTTTATCAGGGTAATCCAGATTGTATTGGACTGAGACGAGTACTAATTAGAACCTTTTTTGTTTGCATTTAAGCAAAGAACTAATTTGAAAAAAAAAACGATTGACGACAAAAAAGTGAAGAATTTAGGATGAAACTGACTTTAGACTCACAAAAACACTTGTTTTAATAGGACGACCCTAGAATTAAAGGCATCTGTTCTAATAGACACGGAAACAATCAATCTTTATTTTCTAAATAACATTAAAAAGTTTTTATTCCTTGCAATTTTATACATATCAACTATAATATGTGTATACAAACATTCGTGAGGTAATTGGCATCTTATTTACCTTACGGCTTTCATTAGCAGACGAGGTACTGTTAAGCTCCCACCATAAGCCATTATACTGATATCTAAATAACTACAGCTCGTAAGTACGTACACCTGTATCTGAAAGCAGGAACAGGTAAGGGTGGCTATTAAGGGTGGGTCTGAGAGGCTTATTGCTAGTGAGTGGTGATTATACACTTGTTATTCTATAAGTACTTACAGTTACTGGAGTCTAGACGAGTATTACACGTCCACGGAAGTTGTACCTGAAATTACTTTAAATTAAAAAAATCTATAAAATCATAAGTACCTACTTACTTACAATGTTTGAAAACTGTATTCCGTACTTGACGCTACACATGTCATGTACATTGCCCAAATAAATAAATTGACCAACTTTGGTCAACAAACTTTTCATTAAAAAATTATAAAGATATCATGCACTTGTCGAGGACATCACATCTCTGGAGGCTTGGTTATGATTACCTACATCTTATTAACTCGTTCGGATAGCGGATCGATTTAAAACCGGTCGGCAACCTGTTCGATTTAAATGGGAATACGAGGTACCGTGAACCAAGATATACTTATAAGAGTAGCATAGATTAGCATCTTAAAGGCGTTTTTATTGATGCAAGAAGTAAGTAGTTTCGGATTTCATGAGGTACTTGCGTGTAACCGCAACCCTAAAGGAATGTGATCAGGAATTAGTTTTTTTCGATATACAGAATAACTACATGTAGAAGCTTCAAAAGAGCGAGCAAGCTGTGCCCCGAGCATGAACGCTATCATCAAACTATTCGTACAGTAAACGCCAGTTATTAGTATGTCATATGTTAGTTTTTAACTATACGAATATTTTGACGATAGTTTTTATGCTCACGGCACTGATTTTAAGTAGTCTCAGCGTCATGAATAACAAGAACACCTCAACACATAACTGAGGTTTTACTTGGCGCTCACCGGCAGAATCTCCACGGTATTAACCTTACCACCCAAGTGTCTGGCCCACATTTACGCATTCTTCCATAACCTCAACAAAGTTGATCACTTTGGACCCCGCCTCGGGATGAAGCTGGAATTCCTTCATTCCAGCCGCTTTGAGGGCTCCAATTGACACCTGACATCGAACAGGAGGAATATGTCGTTTTTGATCGTGTGGATGTAATTCTAATCTAGGTCTTGATGGTTACCTCGAAACTATCTAACTATGCGGTGACCACATATTATAAATGACTCTCTAAGGACTTGCTTGCTTCAAAGACGTTTACGACAGAATCGGTACCACACCAAGCGGCGGATTGTAATGGAAGTCATGAACGTTTTATCATACCTAAATAGGTAATTTCGAATAAAAAATTTAGTCTTCAGCCCTCGCAATGTGATCATAGGAACATATAAGATCTGTGTCGATATTAATGAGTAAAACTTGGTTCTTCCTACTTTGGGCTTCCGTAACGTTCATTAACAACTTCCTGATTACGAAACTGTCATTAACGAGACAGCAAGATGACTATGAGTTCTGAACAAGGATCAATTTCCAAACTATGAGGAAGCTCCTTTAATATTGTTACTAACGAAGAATGTTACACATTTTATGTCTGTAACCCATTAGTGAACTACTGCAAAGTCGGGACTCCTCTCTCAATGAGAAGTATGTAGGAATTAATCCACTACGCTAGCCTATTGCGGGTTGATAGACTTCGCATTTTGAGAACATTATGCTAGAGGTAATGCAGTAAAAATGTTATTTGATTACTACAAAAATTAGACATATAAAGTCCGATTTAACAATATGCCAAATGCCAATTAATGGACCTTCTGGGAGATTCTTTCCTGAATAAAAATTGTCCTATGTCTTAACCTGCTGTGACTATATAAAATCATACACAGTCTAATCTAATTCTTAACTGTGTCGTACAACGACTAACTCGCGTGCAGTGTGAGCGCTTCCATTTAAAAGTTGGGATTGTTCGTGCGTGAACGTACGTATAGGCACGAGTTAAATTCGTACACAAAACGCGTTCAAGATGCGCGGCCTTATGGTTAAGATTAGGCTTGTTTACAAACTGTCGGTTTAAAGCCAACCAACCGAGATCACTACAGTTCTACAAATGGTTTCTGGGGAACATCTGGCGTCATGGACGTATGCTAATTGGTGCAAATCTGCGAATTTGTCGCGGGGACCTGGTGCACGATTAGATTTGTGTGTGGGATAACGAATAACACGAACGGATTCCATTCAGACTAATTTGCGGCTTGAAAATTGCATTAAGGTCAGGCTTTGCCTTAACTAATTGAAGTCCGCATGTGAAATTAATTATTTATCGGCTTTTAATAGAAGCGACAGTGAAAGAGAAGGATAAAAGATAAGAATTGTCCTGTACACGTCTTGTATGTTAATGCCGGTAATAGCTGATTTTTGTAGTATGTTTTATCCTAATTCTTTATCCGTACTGTGCGTGAATACCTAACAAACATTCTTTCATTTATCTTCTCAAACTTTTGCATTCAAAGAAGAAAGATTACTTTGGAAATTTGTATCTAACGATGACGAGATAACGTAGGTAATGACGTAAAGTTAACAACTACCTACAGATAAATATGATATAATAAATTACAAATCCTTTCAAACTAGGCTATTTGAATGAAAAAGTAATTTCATTGAAATGGTTTACCGCGTATCTAATTTATCTAATCCGTGAAATATCAACAAAGTTAATTGATTTAAAACGGGACGGTATCAAACTAATCTCAAAGCCGCCGTGACAAATATCAACATCTCAGTTCGTCCAAAACTAAACATAATCGGGCGGTCCGAAAAACCCCGGATCGATAGGGAATGCATGGTGTACGGAGTACTGAGGGTACCGCAATGCCTACGTGCAAGGGTCCTCCCCTCTGACTCATAAAGAGGGTGGCGCCCTCTCACTTCGGGTTTGGTCGATACTCCTCTCTTTTGTTTTACACTTCCACGCATTGCAACCGATTTTAGGATAGTGCGTTGAATAGTTAAAAAGCAAACAGATTAGTGTACCTACATGCGAACTTTCATTTGTTTTTGAAGTGCAACTTTATCTTCTAATGGTGGAGGGTAAAAGGGGGAATCTTCTAGCTAATGGTGGGGGTAAAAGGGGGAATCTTCGAGAAGTCGGTGAAAATGTCGATGTCAGAATTTGTAGTTAGGACCAGTATAGTGGGCTGGGGGAAGCCATAGCCACCCTATTATACCGCCGTGAAGCAGCTTCACGTCTCTTCAGCTTCTTCATGTCTCAAATTCATAAAATTCAAGTCTACATTTACACGAATATGGGTTAGTTTTACGGCGCATTTTTGATCATTCCATAACTATATCACCTTTATCAGTATGCAAATATTTAAAAAAATCTCGTTAAAAAAGGTATGGTTGTCGGATTTAAGGTGAACATCTTAGTCTTCATGACCTTTAGAACACCCTCATACGAATTCAGATAGGAATTCTAAGTTATATAGCTCATTATAGCCCATCATAATATAGGTATACCTGATATCAGCTGGCCTTATTTTTGCTGTTAATTTGCTATTAAAATTCCTACTCACAATGAAATAACTAAAGCTGATAAAAGCGTGTTAATACAGCGTTCAGTTCACTCCATACGCACTCGCTTATTCCATTTGATCTAATTTCCTACTGAGTGCATTCCGTTGTACGTTCTCTCAGTTATCTCAAGTCCGATCTCATTTGGCATCTGGAGATTGAAAACAATAGCCATCGGCTCTAGGGCGGCCCCTTACTTGTCAATGTAATCCGCTAATAGGTTAAATTTAAATTGTTTTCCATTAAAAGGCCTTCATTTTATCTTTCACTCCGCATATGGAATTATGTGAAGTTGACATAGAGTAGGTTGGAATGGGTTAGGTTAGCAAATTTTATTTCATTTATTTAATAAGAGCTGAGCGACCACATGAAGCTTAAATTTTAAACCATTTAATTCATAAACTGTGTATTTAATTTCACCCAAATTAGTTTGGCAGTGTATGTGTGCAAGAGCCACAAACAATGGGGAATCATCCTTGAAGTACTGGATGCCCCACGACTACCATAACCCTTTAAACCAAATTGATCTTAGCGACATCGTCTCTGCATACGAGTATACGAGTAGCATATAGGTATGTATTATGATACGTTACATTTCCGCAGGGATTTCACTAAAGCTGGCCATGTATTTTACTTACGAAGGAAGGGTGCGCAGATCAAACAAACAATATTTGCCGAAATTACTTACGCCTAGTGTTGGAGGGCCTTCGAAACCAAACGGTGATTTCGAGTATCTAAGTTCAATATTAAATCAGACTTCAGCTTAGTCATAGTAAATTAGTAATACCTCTTACAATGAGAAGGATATAGACCACCGGGCCCTAGCCTAATACAATCTAATGAGAACATAATGTAGAAATATCAGGCATGCAGGTTTCCTCACGATGAGTCCCTTCACTATTACATACATAAGTAATCGAAATTTGGTTGACATTTAATTTATGATCAACGCAAAGTTCAATGTGAAGCAAATAATAGCGAACTACCTATAGATTAATTGAAGTGTTTTTTTTTAAGTGGAAAGTGAATAGTTGTTTTCTAAAAAAGTAGAAAGTGAATAGTTTTAATTTGATTATTACAATTGATTGGATCCCATGTTTGTGTGTGTGTGACAAGACAAATAAAAAAACAATACGATAAGCTTATAAACCCCACTTTTTTGTTAAAAATGCTTCACGATATGCAGTGATGTGTAACAAGTATCTATGAGTGCATGACCGAGGGTAAGTTTTTGATAATGTGACTGTGTACGGCCCACCCCCAAAACTTTGCGGCTTCGGTCGCTGACCTTTAGGGTGAAAAGCATCGATGAATTAGGGTGGACTGCATTTCTATTATAAATGCATGGCTTCTATAATCAATACAATAATAATGATGGAATTTTTTCGAAAAAAGTAAAAATTAAGAGTTTAATTTTGGTTTTTGGCAGCTATAAACGACTTCATTTTCGGACCTTCGAATTAAATCAAGATGTCATTATGTAACAAACGTTCATTTATCGTCTCAAAGTTACACTACTTCGAGGATAAAATTTAATCAGAGATAGAGTAAATAGCCACTTTATTCAAACCAATTATGGGGTACAGCAAAAGCAACACATCAATGCCCTACAACATTCCATACATAAAAAACAAGGGCTCCACACAACAGCCGCTAGTAAAAACAACATTGCATCAGTAAATTGCTTGTACATTTGCAACATTGTTAAAAAATATGGGTAGAACCGTGGGCATTTATAGTAAAGGCAAACATAAGGTTTCTTCCTCAAAGAAGCCAAGTAAAAATTGCATTTGTAATCGAAAAGATCTCGGCGGAATATCTTCAATTTGCGCTTGAACTTTCTGTTCTTCTTAATTTTTACAACTAATCCTCGTTTCTGCCTCTTTGATTTCCTTGTGCAAATAGGACCGCCGCGACGACGCTTTCCATATGAGAATGTTACGTTTGATTTTGGTTTCCGACGTTTTTTGGGTTTTTTAGCGCACTGTCTTCTTCTGCAGGTGCAAGGTTTAATTTTTGCTTTTTTACTTGATTTGTTTTTTCCTCCACGACCTTTAGCTGCTACTGCTACTGTAGTTCCTTGTTTTTTAAGCTTTGTCTTCGACTGACGTCGTCGTCGTTCTCTGGTTTTTTTTTCCGACTGACTAAGTTTTATACGATTTGTTCTTTTATTAGACGCACTGTCTTTTTTATACTGATTACTACTGCATTTTCTAAGACAACATTTCATTTTGTCCCTTTCGATAAAACTCCGATTTTGTTCAACTTTCCTTTGGAACGGCCTTCTTTCTACATTAGCACTCTTAGACAATTTTTCACGTGGACTTACATATTTATTTGAGGGTATGAAGGAAATCCCTTTATGTCCAGTTCCTCTACTTTTTTGATCATTATCAGATTTTGAATTAGCAACATGCTTTTTATAGTGTATTTTCAAATATTTTGATAAAAAATAATAAATGCCTAGGTTTTCTTGTTTTTGTTTATGGTTATTAGATTTAGACTGTTTACTTGATTTGTGTCGAAATATAGTTTTAGATTTCTCTTCAGAAGTATTTGAGTGTTTCTTATTATCGCCAAAAGTTACATTCACTTTTGGTTGTTTAACATCATAATTTTTTACACGTTTCGATTGTTTGCCTTGCAACATCCTAGTCTTGCTTTCCTGTGGCTTTTTTATTATATTTCTGCCAGCGTCACCACTTTGAAACTTTGAGTACTGTCTTTGTAAGCTATCAGTGAATGTATGACTTATAGTAGGAGACTTTTTATCGCCTGCTGCTGCTATGTCAGAATATTTTGGGTTTTTTTTCTTAGGAATAAGTGTAAATTTAAATTGGACTGGTTCATCGTATTTTTTTATTTTCTGCCTACCAGAAGTTTCAGATATTGGTTTAGTGGTTTGCTTGGAAAACATTCTGGAAAACTTATATAAAAATGAATTGTTCGAAGAAGAATTTCTATTTAATTTATTTAAGGAACTTTTCATAGCTAATTTTGTATACTTGTCAGATTTTGTTGTGCCATTTGGGGTTTTGACGTGTTTACTTTGATCTAGATTTCTTTTCAAATCAGAAAGCGAGATCTTACTTTCCTTTCTATTGAATTTGCTTGGAGTATAGGCTAAAATCGTTTCCATGACATTTTTCTTTTTGAATAAATTCTTATTATATTCTGGAAAGGTGTGAGGATCCCACTGTGACAAGCGCAAATCTTTATTATTTCGTACATATTTTTTATTGATTTTTGTCGCAACATTTTTCGTTTCTTTAGTCCGTTGATTGCTTTCTAAATTATTATAGAATGGTTTAACCTCAACTCTATCAACTGTTATCGTTTGTGGATATTGCACATTAATGTTTAGCGGTAAATGTTTATGCAACATATTTCTCTGTTGTGCAGATTCATGCAGTTGCAAAGTACAATAACATCTCTTCAACACATTACCGGTGTCAGATGCCCGATCTTTTGCCGTACTTCCATCCATTTGTAAATGATTTTGTCGGAATGTTTGTGATTCAGCTGTAAAAGTTTTTCTTAAATAATATTTACTCACCAAGACTCTTGTTCTAATTAACTTTGACTACAAATGACATCAGGATGGGTATTGTTTAAAAATTCGATACTTGTACTTAAGTTAAAATTTGAACCGATTCTGAAAGCGATTGTTTTATTTCTCCATTTCGTTATTTTTTGAGAATGTTTTGAAATGACTGTAATTTGTCTTGATTAGATTGATCAGACTCACTTGTGGCAGAAGTTTATTTTGTTAATAGAATATGACACGAAACTTACAAGAATATGACTTAGCTACCTATCAAGAAATTGACGCCACACCACATCGATCGATGAAATGATAAAAAGATGTTCGATCATTTTCAATCTCTGATTTCTAGCATTTTAAAATACGTTTATAAAAGGTAAAAAGACGTACAAAAATTTCAAAATTATAAAAATTTGGAAACGCCAATGTCATCACAATGTTCAAAAGAAGCGACTAGTGAGTGACAGTAAACCATGACATTTTTTGCATTTTTATTTATTTCTTTCAATTTAAAAAAGACATAGACACTAATGACCAGAAAATTGATCAGTTTTCAATGCACTTTCAAAAATATACGTATTAAGAAAAGTTCAAACGTACTGACTAGGTAGGTATATGTTGCTATTCACGTACACGGACCATAGGATATTTTATTTGAGGTTAGACGCAGATGTTGATGGGTTGCAGTGACCACTCAGGATCAGTTTGCCCATTTGCTACACAAAACAAAAGCCATCAAGCCGATATATTTTTTATGAACCTTACAACAGAAAATATTTTATAAATCATAACTACCCACACCACACACCACACTGTCCCAGTAATGTGGGAGTCTGGGAGTATTCAATGTTAGTTTAAGTGGAAGTTTTTCAGTTTCAGAAACAGACGGTCAGGTAGGTAGATAGTCAGATTAGTCAGGTAACATCCGATACCGGTATAGCTCCAACTATCTTCCTTATCACGTTTTTCACATTAAAGAATGTGTAATTTCAAAAGTTCCACTTAAAAGTCTGAAAAAATTCTTATCTATGAAACTACATCTATGAAACATAATATTTTACGGACCACATAAAAAGTTGTGGGAACCTGCGAACTTTCCAAAGTGTGCGCAAAAAGTTCAAAGCTCCATCAATCGTTGCCGATCATTTGCCGATAGATTTACTATAGGTTTAAGTACCAACTACATAAAGTGAGTGGTAGTGGTAGTATTTATTTATTCATCGGAGGTTAGTGACTTGCAAGACACCTGCGTGACAGGTTGCACCGAAGTCGCACGGTACAAAACTTACCTCAAAAGATCTAAAGTCCACTCCCCACCAAAAACTTTACTATTGAACAAACACACTAAAACCACTTCACTTATTTACACCATATAATCACTTAATGTAAGTCACGAATAAGTTATTCCGCGAGTTTCAAACTACAACTTTACGCAGCGTGAACCAACTCCCACACTCAAACGGCAAAACCAAACTAAGCTAACGGAGTAACGGACGCACATTCGATGCCCGGTTTTGTCATAAAAGTTCGCTCAGCGTGAAAGCTTTTGGCCTGCTAACGCCATCTGTAATCTATTCCAGAACTACACAATAAGCGCCATCTATGATGTCTCGACGAACTAATACAAAACTTCAAACTCACGAGAACTGTGTGACTGTATGCTACTTAATGTTGACAACAGATGGCGTACTTAACTAACTCACTAAATTAGTTTGAAATAATTTGAAAATATTTCAAACATTGAGCGATGTGGTTCTAAAATAACGATTACTTACCATTAAGTTTTCGCTTGAAGCTAATACAAAATGTGATTTTCTGAGCTGTATCATTCGTAAAGGAAAAATGATTGGTATACTAAGGCTTCAATTTCCTTTATTGTTCTCAGCCAAAAGTAAAAAAAAATCATCATCACTATAATGAATTGTTAACACAAACTTAGTCAGGCAATAGTTACCATTCTAGTTCCAGTACCCTTAGTCTGAGTTTTAACGATACCGAAACGAAACATTTGTACGTTTTGTTTCGGATAGATACCTAAATCATACACAGCTTACTACACAGGAGTCCATAGTGTAATAACAAATAGAGGTGAAAGATAAAGATAAAGATTTTAAAGGAGTCAAAAAATTTTAAATCAAATTTTTGTATGGAGTGAAAGAGAAAACTTATCGTTAGACATTATAATACAAACAAATAGCGGGTTTGACAGGACTACTCAGGCTATCCTGAATTATGTATGTTAGGGCCTAACAGTTAGGCTATATGAGCTGTAATTTCATTAAAATATCATAAGAGTTGTATAATTTTGACATCACATTGTGCACTGCATACCTTACATGTTTTTACCCAGATAGAATTCTGGCATTATACTTCATACATAATGTATAAACAGTCTTATGTTGCAGACAAGACGTTACGGATGTTCAAAATGGGAATGGTGATGATTTAATAACATTGAAGAAAGTTTTTTGTGCAAAGTAATATCAGAATAAGCAAAAATATAAAAACAAGTCTGTCACTGTGCATTAACATCCTGTTATGGCTTATCCCCTCCACGCCTCTGCCACAACTGTATAAACAGTATTGTAAACTTTTGTAATTTGTAAATTTTTTTCATTTTAGATAAACTTAATTAGTTAAATATTTAATTACGAATACTAGCTATTCTCATCACTTTCAGTATCTGAATCACTAGGAGGCCACATTGGTCTATCATCTTTCTCATTTGAGGCAGACTCCAGATATTTAGTCTGTGCCTCGAGAACACTTTTGCTATCTGTGCAAGCAGCATACATGTCTAATGCTTCGGAATTTAATTCCAAAAATGAATGGCCCCAAGAAAACTTTGATAAGTAAAATTTAGCCTCCTTTTTGTGGCCAGTTATGAACATAGCTGCTGCCAAGGCTTCTACGCAGCTCAGTTGATAAGGCTTTCCATAATTTATAGGGTTGGCTGCAACAAGGAATGGTAATAGCCTCGGGTGTGGAGATTTCATTCTGCCAAATGGTGTTTCATCAATTTTAGCCCAAGAGCAATCAATCACAGCAAGTCCGAATTTTTCTATTATGTCTTTATCATTAGGGCTGACACACTGAGAGCCCACTGGTGATAGGACGAGGCCTTGGAATCGCTGACCAAGTTTCAAGTTTTTGATGAGGTTATGGCGTAAGAGTTTTCTTCCTGAACACTTTTTGGGATCGCAGTGATTTAAATCCCACATTGAAACCGCAAAAGTCGCTTCACCTACTTCATCTGAGACATCGGAGCTTGTATCACTCTCTTCTGAAGATTTTAAACAGAGATCATTGAGTCTTTCTGCGTAATCACGTTGCACATGATGGTTGGAACGTTTTCCGTGAACTTTGCCTTTGCCTGGAGCCATGATCTTAAAATTTCCTCTTCAATTACTTACAAAAACTCATTTTATTACACACACACAGAAGCCATGCAGAAATCGCTGTCTCACTTAGCTTGGTCGCGAGATAAACAAGATTATAATAAGATGATTAGTAGAGAATTAGAGATAGAAAAGATAAAAAAACAATAAATTACAATAATGACAATGACACACATCGTAATGATAGATGTCAATGTCAAGTTGTCAACTGACATTAATTCGAACTGTGTTGCCATTAATAGCGAAGCTTACGTTCTATACTATGATAATTTCAACTCTATCGCAACCGCAAGTAACGTTCTGACAGGGAACGAATAAATAATATTTAAAAATTACTTCTGTATTTTTTGACATTTTTCTTTACCATTTATTACTGTGGGTTTCTTGGGAATATTTTAACAAATTTAATGCAGGTGACAATAATAGAAGAATAATTATAATCACTGAAATGATGCGTCACAGCGGTAGTGGTATATAGTGGAACATTTCCAACAATGTTGTGTTGCCATTGGGTATGTATAATTTAAGTTCTATTTCACGGAATATTACCGGTATTTTCTTGAAATATTCCTGTGATCCACATGTTAGTTTATTTTATATATTTGAAATGAAATACTATTCAAAATCATATTTTAATTTAATTATCCAACATACCTTTTTGCTATAGTGGATTAAAAAGTACACTTATTATTATTTCAATTTGAGTACAAAGCAACTGAAAGGAGTCTGATTGACAAGTTTTAAAAATCAGCAAAAAATCTTGAATTATTCTTTTACCCTAAAGGTTAATATAAATCAAAATTGATTTCACACGCGGCAGAATGAGCAGCGCCTCAATGGCGGGTAAGTTTGAATTCAATAACAATGTAAACCGGTATTGTAAACCAGAACCGATGGCTTAAAGTGCCCTTTGAAGGCGGCCATCCATCCAATCCAAGTGCTGATTGCGACCGATACCTTTGTACAATGTCCTTAAATTTTTTCTATTAAATATTATTATCATTTAACTCTGGATCTATGCGCCCGTTTATGCGCACAATCTATGGTGACCTGTTTTATATGCTTGATTACAAGTTTAGCAACGGTTCGCTAATGTTTGGTAAACAAGATAATAGATAACACCAGAATCTATTTTTAGCTGTTCGGCACTTAATAAAATTTATTCTCCGCAAATGAAAAGTGAAAAACCCTCGGGAATCTTGACTCTTCTTTTCGTGCAAGAAACGTTTAAAATGTTTATAAATTATGATTAAGTACCGATATTATGATTGCTTTATCAAGGTTAACATTATAATATCAACTTTACGAGTTGATCGTATCTGAATTGGATGTGTTTATGATATCCATCTAATGTTCAGAAACTATATAGGGTCAACCTGGGTTACTTGGACAGTTTTAGGTACATAATCTTGAACCATTAAACGTTTATTTACGTTGAAACTTCCTTTCGCATACCTACTTTGAATGGAAGATTCGGCCAACTTTTTTGCCTTCTGAATGTAACCACTAAATTTCTGACCCATTGCAGGGTCGGGTCTTCTTACGTATTGAGAAGGAGGTAGGCCTTAGTCCACCACGCTGGCCAAATGAGAGTTGGTGGACTTCACATGCCTTTGTAAAATTTTTTTTGAGAACTCAGGCGTAGGTTTCCTCGCGATGTTTTCCGTGACCATAAGCAAGTGATATTTAATTTTAGATACTAATATTTGTATCTATTGTTGTATGAAAACGAAACGAGATGTAGGTTTTAAGTATTTCCTTTTTGCCTCAGTTCCAAATAAGGAACAAGGTTTTTATCCCCTCTCAACCGCAGTGCGTCAGTCTGATCTTAGGTATACCTACATATATGAGTCACTATTTTAGGTATTAGAGCAAATATCTAAGCAGATCGTACCTGTTATATAGGTACGTAGATTTTTTTCAAACTTTGTTCTATACAGCAATTAGGTTTAAGCGGTCGTGTAGTTGCTGTATTATTAATTTGTTTGTTGATCGATATTCTGCCATCGTGTGACATTGTGTGGCATCACCCATTGTTAAGCCAGCAGTGATCGGTGTTAGCTGGATTTTAGCTTGGTCCAATTTTTTTTATCTTCCAACTGCGGCAGATTAAAATCTTTATAGATTGGCATAACGTTGCCAGAGCAAATATATACATAGGTGAGTGACTTTTTAATGGTGTTATGAGGCAGTAATTATTCGCATACGGTGATGGTATGACCTTGAAAATTCCTTTGTTTCCGTAACACTGCGTTTACAGTAACGACTTAATTGTGTGACCAATACATACGAACAACCCCTACTTTTCCAAATATTTTTTTTGGATTAATTTAAGCACTTCACAGAAGTCATCTAAGTGACCTTCGATACGACTTGGATGCTTAGATGTCTACTACTCTAACTCGTAATATGTCAACCTATTGCACCTAAACAAATCTACATTGAAACCGGCATTGTTTTAAAACGAAAATGAGACAACAATAGCTGCCCATCCCACAATTACTTCGCGATCTATTTCCTACGATGAATGAGTTCTTCTTAAGGTCATAATGACCTACTGATGATCCAGAATGGGCTTGGCGGGGACGATTCGAGCCATTGAGACGGGTTCTCAACCGCAACATCTGATCGAGATTATTTATATGCAAAGTACACAGTACAGTAAGAAGGGTTATAAATATCTAAACTTACATTACCTCAAAGTGCAATAGGTATTAATGAAATAAAAGCAATGAATACGAAGAAAAATGGCTGATTTGAGATTGCGTGAGTAGACTTAGAGCAACGTCGGCCCGGCGTGCAATAATCTATGCGTTTTGTAGTAAAAGTCGTGATAGCCACTTCATATACAGGACAACAGCACGAGCCTCTATTAATCGTAGTACATAACTATGATATTAGCAGGACAAATTAGGCCATGTTCGCCATTAGTAGAAAGAATGGCGCTCCCACATACAGAAATTCCCTTTGGCATATATGTATACGTACTTAGTTTTCTATTCACAGTGGAATTAGATAGGAGTGCCCAATTATTCGTAATATTTTTATTGTAATTCTAAAGGCGTGTTAGGTATTGCCCCTAACGCCGCACCTGGGGGTAACATTACGATCTTACATTCTTACGATCTTACTTCATCGCTTTGCTTCGCTCTTTCTAATGAAAAAGTTTAGTTGTCTTCATCAGATGTTCTCGTTACGGTCGAAGAGCATAATTATGTGTTTCTATACCAAGGTATGGTTGCAAGTCGAAGAGCACCTATTATGTGTGTTCCTTTACCAAGATATAGTCACAACTCAAAGTCACAGGCAAGACCGAGCTAAGTGGGATCGATTAGGGGAGGCCTATGTCCAGCAGTGGACTATGAAGGGCTCAAAGAAAGGAAGCTATTTTAGTACGTTTCTACCCCGTACCTATTACCAACCCTTTGAATACAATTGCCATTTTTGCTTTCTAACATCTTCTTTTTATCAATTTACTGCCTGTTGTAGGTTTGCAAAATTATACATATGTATTGGACTACATAATAATAATATATCGGTCAACCTTATTATGTTCGCTTATCGACTTTAAAAAGCTAATACGCCACACCCCAGTAAAAGTCATAAACCATTTAATATAATAATTATGTAGGTACCTACTATTAGGTATGTACCTACTCAATAACAATTTGTATGTTCGTAAACTAGGGCGAGCCACTTATTTTTATAGTATTGTCAGTTGGTTGGGTTATTAGTCCCTTAGGTATATACATAGTCTCTAATTACCCCCGCGTGTTCCACATAAGGTAATTGTTATGGACATCACGCCAATACGCGTCTTCACACGACCTTCGGTGTCCTATTGACCCTATTACAAAGGTAACCATATATTTGACACTATGTAGGCAAGCTAATGGTGGAAATAAAAAAAGATTTTTTAAGTGTAACGGTTAAAAAATGATGTAGGTTATGTACCTACTAAAAGCTAAAAAATAATTCCGTAAGTCCTAGCTACCAGATCGCACCAATTTTCTCATCAATCTGGGGTATTAATCAGACAAAATATGTGTTTAAAATAATTAAAAAAATATAGATAGGGAAAAATTGTACTCAAATGACAATTTAATCACATCTTGGTAAAAGGAGAACACTTGCAGAAGACGGCGCGGCGAGTAAAACTCCTTTGAAAATGGTTGGGCCTATTTCCAGATACAGAAAAATGTTAATACTTGTAGACATTAATTTGACTCTGCTTATTCTGACTTAGATCTACGTTAAAGAATCATTAACTCTGGTAAGTAACGCTTAATATACTCGTAGCAAGCTTTATTGACGTTTAACAAGCGATTATGTCGACGTGGTTTTGTTTTTTAGCTTTCCCTCTTACTCCTTTGAAAGTCTGTTTATCTAAGATTCATGAAAAATTGTGGTTTCCCTATAAGTTACTCAATAATACACACATTCGAGTGTTCCTGGCATGACGCTCCCTAGAACTCATTGCCGGTCCCACCTCGCGTTCAATTGAAAACTGAAGGTAGTTTAACGTTGCTGCTAGTTACCAGTTACAGTCAAATTAAACAGCGATTAGTGTTGCAAAGTAAGTAACAGAGTTAGAACGTGGGAGAAGGCAGAGGTGCGTTGAAGTGGTTTGAATTTACCTAGTAAGTTAAATTTTGCAAGTGTGCGTGGATCCGGAAAATAGAAAATCCGGAAAAATGAGGTATAGCGAAAAATACTCAAAAACTAGTTAGGCATATTGAAAAATCACTAGTTTTTATCAAAACCGGGCCATCCAGAGAGATCATCAATCAAGCAATCATTTATAACAAATATTTAAAATGGGTGTTGCTAGATGTAATAAATATTTTATGGCTTATTTAGACTGCGACACTTTAATTTAAACGGTACACTCAGTTTAAACATCGAGTGTTTGTGTGAGAACGCAAGTGGCACACTCGTTTTCAGACGTTTAAACGTAGTGTTTATGTGTGTGTGTGTGTGTGTGTGTATTTAACGCGTCGTAGTCTAAATAGGTCATAAGTAAACCTTACATAAATGCTATGTACTAAACATTGTTCTGTTTCCAGCCTGCTTCAACTACGACAACCCACCGAAGCAAGACGTCGCTAAGAAAGGCGACAAACTTGACATCATGGACTCTGGACGTGAGTATACAATGTCTTTACATTTAGGTACTTTTTAATAACGTATCATTGATATAGCTAGAAAATTTCTAATTAGTAGTTTGGTGACAACATTTTTCGGGCTACGTTCGTCACGATGTCATATAGTTAGAGATTAAGAAAGTCACAGACATGGTACCCCAAAATAATAAGAGAATGATTAAGGTTACGTTCCATTTACTGTTATGAAGGCTCCCCCTCGTCCTCAAGACTCAGGCGACCTGGGCGGTTGCCTATATAGATACGCTGTAGGTAGGTACTACCTATTAAGATAATGATTGAACCCCGCGCAAAAGTGAAAATCTATGTTCATGCCGTTATTATACCAGATAACAGTGTTTTGAGTTTACATTTACATCCACCAAAATGCGGGTGCTTCCTGTATCAGTGACACTCATAAATACATGAAAGCGGATCCCGTATACGTATCTAATGTACTTTTTCTGGCTTCGTTCCAAACGTTGCCAGTGGGTTTCCCTTGTAGGTTCGGGTTGCAGATCATTTTTTTACTGCAATTTTATGTTCAACTCCTAAATAAGCCTGGGACCTTTGAATCCAACGATTGCTGCCATCTCCTTCAGGTCCTCAGTCCACCTGGCCACAGGACCAGCTAGCGATATAGCAATAGTAGCAATTACGAAAGTAGCAATAAAGGAATAAATTAGAATAGTAGGAAGAAGTTTCCCCTTGATACGTTGTTACACTTGTTAGTTGCAGGTAAATGAAAACATGGTTATTGCATAAATGCATACAAAGGGTTCGCGTGCTGATAACCGTTGAATATTTCAGCATGCAAGGCAGCTATGCAGACTGTAACACATACTAACCGTATGTCGATTAGTGTGCTGTAAGTTCCGTTCAGAAATTTATGTAACTGGTAAATATTTAAGCCAATAAGCCAATAATATAAAAATTATACGTCTAAAAAAAAGAAAAAAAAAAGACCAAATCATATACAAAAATTAAACCATCGAACTTCGAATGATACTATGATACGATACAAGAAAAATTTTGGCTTCAAGATTTTGGCTGGCAAACTCGTTTTAATTTTTTAGATACAGAATAAACTGAAATGATAATGTGTACGTATGTAGGTACCTAGATAAGCACGAGAGTTTTATACATGTTAAAGTGCTGCCATAGAAAACAGAAGAGTAGCACTTTTAAATAAAAAGTGCCGTTGCATTTAAGGGGGATACAAAGATCATTGGTCGGACATTCGACGCGAAAATCAAATCGAAAATACATTAAATCGAAATCGAAAATAAAATTGCCAATCAGCATAAATTGATAAAAAAAAAGTTAAGAATTAATTTACTTAAACTGTATAGCGGTATGCCCTAATGAGAAAATTTTCGCTCGCGTGCTGACATTTAAATTGTATCAGCATGCTAGGACTTTCACACTGAATCACATAAAATAACTAACTGTAGTTATAATTTTGCGTCGTTTATAAGACGTTAACTATATTACCAACGAATTGCTTTAATGTTCCAAGTAAACGCCCGTGTCACTAACCTATTTGACCTTAATAAATAAAATAAAACCCTTGTCTGTGATGAATTCATGTTTTGTTTTTTGTAAGGTTTGAAAACGTGGCCTTAACAGTTTGTTATGTCAGTGATGTGCCAGGATTTATTAGAATTTATTTTATTTTATTTAAACTCTTTATTGCACACACACAGAAAGAAACATACAACATAAAACATAGAATCAAACATAAAAGATAGAATCAGTAAAAACAAAAATAGGACAATGCAACACATTTATGGCGGTCTTATCGCTAAGAGCGATCTCTTCCAGACAACCAAGTGGTAAGGAGTTGAAGAGGAGAGAAAAGTAAGAAAAAGGTACCTAGGGTGTGCAGAATATAATATAGAGCATCGGTACATAAATTACAAAAATGATTTAGAGGGCGATGTTAGCTAAATATCCCATAATATCTAAATAATAATCTAATGTAGGTATAGATAGGGATTATTGGATGGTGACCATAAATCTTAGAAAAAGGAGTACAAGTAGATACTCTTCGACCAGGTGGATTTAGGGCTAAAGGGAACAGTAGGGAGTTGTTGGATTTAGATACCCTAAGATGCATGGAGTGATGTCGATTAAGGGACGTCTACAAAGATAGGTAGTAAAAACTTCAGAGTTAGCTTATAAACTTTATGTCTGGTTGGAAAGACCGTCAATAAAGCTGAATATTGCGCAATCCCTTTACGTTTGCTTTTTGCGCCATTTCTTCGCAAACCGCGTTCCCGGTGCGTCACGGGCGAAGTTGTCGGTCGATGACTTGGGGAGTGTGTACACTTGATGGCGTGTTTATGTGCTTTTACCTTCTGAGTATTTGAAAGATTTTGGGGCGAGGGATTTTAAACCTCAGACGAAGAGTTTGTCCTGTTTAAAAGCATAAGGTTAATTGTACGTGGGCTGCTGTGATCGATCAGCAGGTGGGCTGCACGTTCGTTTACTTCTTTAATTTAACTAACTCACTTCTAATGTTGTAGTGGCATTTTAATACCAGGTGTGCTTCCTTTAACACTAGGAAGTGACGGCACTCACTTATAAAACTACGTCTCAGAATTAACTGAGTGACGTGCAATTCACCTTTTTACTCGGTTTTGAACAGACTAATATTTCAATATAAAAAAGTCGTAATCATATTTTCTAGTTGCTTCTCTAGATTTTTTAGATTTAATCTTAATCTGACAAAACGCTTTTTCATATTGCACCACCCACTGGTGAACTTCAAGTTCCACATAACAGTAACTTGCGATTTCATAAAGGTAACATTGTGTATAATCAAACTTAAATGTACGGTAAATATAAAAAAATATACTTTAAACGAAGCTACCATTTCATCGATGGAGCTTTCATGTTTCAAATTTTCTTTGTGTATCGATTACCATGCGATTCGATTTATGACATTACTTGATTGGTTCCTTTTACTCGATTCAATATTTTGGAAAAATGGAACAGTTCAGCGCATCCCTACTTGGCTCAACGAACGAGGTACGAAACGAGCCGAACGGTAGTCGACGGTACGGTAACCGATAGCGAACCTACAACCTACCTAACCTAGTTGATCCGAGTAACTTGAGCATTGAATACGTGCTTTTACAAACGGGCCTGAAACCGTTAACGCGTAAAATCTTACGTGAAGTATTAACATGTGATATAACCTGTTTAACTCGTACCCTGTTGACAAATGATTTACACAAAATGTATCTCGGGAAGCCAAAAACAACCTCAAACAGTAAGTAATTATTGTGAATAAGTTTATATATTTTTGTAATAAGGAACCGAATAAATGAATTCGCGGATTAAAGATATACTTAGACAAAATTAAAGACTTTAGTTGGGTTTGTAAAGAATATCAAAAGCCTTCGATCAAAAAAATACACAAAATAGTTTAATTAGTCAATGGTAGATTGGAAAGTAAAACTCAAAGATAAAAATCTTGTTAATAACTTTAGTTACTACATAACTAAAATTTGTGATGTGATGGCCGTTATGATGTGTTCTGATTTAATTGAATTTCTACATAAATAAAAACATTTTTTAACCTAATATCTTTTTGTTTTAAAAAAAGCTTAACGGCTTTGGTATGAAACCCGAAACCTTTCAGCCTGTAAAAATCTTATGACTATCCAAAAACAAATAAATAGCGCAATTTCTTCTATCTACATTTAGAATTGGATTCAAATATTCAATGTTTTTTTAATTAGAATAAACTATTAACTACCCACCTACCACAGGCTACCTACTAAAACTTAGACCACAGAGTGCATTATAGTTTTGGGTACCTATGAGCAGTATGAGCAATACCTATTTGTATGATATGAATTATGAATTTAATAAGTTTGGGCGACACTTGGCGACATCTGTATTTCAAAATAAGTACCGAAGTAGATTTTTTGGAACCGGCTTTTAGCCTTTACTACCAAAATTGTGAATTTTTGTTACCTATATTTATTAATGAATTATTAGGCGGTTCGGTTTTGTATTGATTGCCGTTATTGAAGCTATTGTGTCCTTCACCCCACTGTGAAGACATTTACATACTGCAAGGGTCCTTATTATTATTACCTATATTATTGTCATGTTTATTTAGCTTTGTATAATTAGGAGTTTGGAGCTTCACACGAAATGTAAGTTTAAATACAAGACTTACTCGCATATTTACCTATAAACTGTAGGTACTGCCTACTTTTGCCAGCGAAAATACTTGTAGATACTATTTTCTTCCGTTCTCGTACCTATAAAAAACAGGTGCTAGAAAACATTACTAAAAAATTAAAAAAATTACTAAAAAAATTACTAGCTGACGCCGCAATCGTTGTTTTGCTATATAAGTTACCTACCGAGCGTTAAAAATAGACTATTAAAAAATAGGGGTTGATGATAGAAAGGTGAAAATTTAGAGTTGTATGTATTTTTAATGCCACATTATTGAAAAAGAAATTCTATAGAGCGAGTAGATCATATCTATGTCCGATAACGCGTCAGTCACCTTGAGTGATGCAGATGTCCAGATGTCCATGAGCGGCGGTGTGCACTTACTATAATCTTACTTACTATAATACTTATATCGCCCTCTGCTCTTTTTCCCGTCATTTGGCATGAAAAAATCGAGTTTAATAAATCGACAGATGAGCAGAATGGTACTTACAGACACGTCCATGAAAAAACCAACAGAAGCACATGAAATACATTTAAGAAAAAATGTGAGCCTCAAAAGACTGACAAGGGGAACCTTGTATCTGTAATTAAGTAACAAATGAATGTCGTAGTAAATGTTTATTATTTTTGTGTTATTCATAAATTAAACATAAATGCACTTTCTTGGTTTTCCGAAAAGTCAAGAATGTTTTTTAGGATAATTGTTTAATACTAACTCGAAATTGCAAAGTGGAATTGGGTCAGCTGATTGTTTGACTTATCGAGGGTAACAGCTCGCGTGCTTTGTTGACGTGTATAAAAAATAAACAACTATTTTTTAAGCGTTTCAATCCCTTTTGATTTCGAAGGACGTTAGACAAACATCTTATCGCGCCCTGTTTGAAGGTACGAGTACATTACCTAATATTTTTATATTTTTAAAATAGTTTTTATAAAGCATTCATGCTCTGCTTTTTATTGAAGGCCTTTGGAAAGTGCAATTATTGAATTTCCGATAAAATTCATTTATATAGAATCTATTCATATTTTACCATTGTGTACCCATTGGATGAAAAAGATTCAGTAGGTACAAACATCATTTACAAGAATATTTTTGTAAGGTACCTAGGTCCCTTTAGTACAAAAGTTTGAAAATATCCATATTAATGGCGAAATTGCATGTTTCGATTCACAAACAATGCCTTGATAATTTCCTTAAATTTAAATGTTAACCGCATAATTGCTATAACTAACGAAGTCTTGTTTGGAATCCATAGGCATCATGACGATTAAAATGTCATAATGCCGCATATAGTCAGTTTAGCTATCTGAGTCAGTGATATTACTTACAATAAGTAAGTTATTACCGTATAAATTAACAATACTTATACTTTCTGGTGAGTAATGTGAGGCACGGCAAGAAATGATGCATTTTTTTGCTGGTTCAAGACAAAAAATCTCGTACAATGTTGGTGATGTAACCTAACCTAACCCTTCCTCCTTTCCTTTTTCCAGTAGCATGGCACCGTCCTCAATCCGCGTCGTCGCGGCAGGAGGAGGAGCTGATTCAGAAGAGTCAACGCGCGCTCTCCAATACCACAGACCCGTTGGAGAAGTTGAGGCTGCTGTGTCTGTCACGCGGCGCTTCTGGCATCCTGGGACTGAGCAGGTTGGTCTTCTTCATCCTTTGCCAGTAGCATGTTACCGTCCGCAATCCGCGTCGTCGCGGCAGGGGGAAGAGCTGATACAGAAGTGTCAGCGCGCGCTCTCCAACGCTACAGACCCGTTGGAAAAGCTGAGGCTGCTGTGTCTGTCAAGCGGCGGTTCTGACATCCTGGGCCCTGGGGCTGGGCAGAGAATGAACAACTTAATCACAAAGCGAAATTCCTGAACTTGCCTTGACGTATATGGGCCTTTACTTTATTCTCACATGAAGATGCCAACAATTGGACTGATTTTTGCAATATTCTTTTTAGGATCTTCCGCAGAATGGATGACGATGGAAGCAAGCAATTGAATAAGGAGGAATTTTTCAATGGCATCAAGGATACTGGCTTAGAGCTCAGTAAGGAGGTAAGCTCTACATTTAAGGGTATCATAGCACCAAAGATCTTTTTAAATAACATTATAAAAAATGAAAACGCGAAAAACTGGCAATCAGATTATTTAGAATTTAGCATTAGGTATATAAAATTAGGAATATAAATAACTAATTTGAATGGGATTATTAATTTGTGTCTTCTCACATTCCAGGAAGCCGAAGAATTGTTCAACAAGTTCGACACTGACAAGAGTGGCTCAATCAGCCTTGATGAATTCCTCAAACAAATTCGTGTAAGTATTTACTGGGATTTAGTTTTTTATTTATAAGATGTTTGGTACAGGTACCTCATACATATTTCCCAATAAGTAGGTACGAAGGAGAATGATCCCACTTATTGCCACCAATTATACATTTAACTTACAATGGCAGACCCTTAAGACCTGTTTTGAGCCTTAGATTACGCTAGATCCATCCACTTTCTTTGCAACAGAAGTGCGAAAAAAATTTTCCTTTTAAAAGGGTGGGCCCCCGTAAACAGAAGCTTTTCCTTTGGTATTCTCGGTTCGTGCGCCCGTCTACAATCAATACCCTATTATAATCTAGGCGGCACGTGATCGAAACAAAGAATATTGGTATCGCGAGTAGCGCTTGGCGCCTCTTAAAGCTTAGTGTAAGTGCGCACTAGGCAAAGCCGCCCGAATGTACGAGTATGTATGGCCTTTTTTGCATGACACCATTTCGCGGACAGCCTTTCTTGCTTCACCACATTGATCCAGTTTAAATTTGAAGAGATGTCTTAGACTCCATGATTCTTTGACAGATGTTATCGATCCAATTCTTGTTGGATGTTTTAATCTTTTGACCGCCACGTCATGTTACGAAAGTCCACACGCCACAGTCAACACGCCTCTACACCTAATAGCAAAAATAAACGTAAATAAATAATAACCCGAATGAAAATATACATACCAAGATAAATGTTACGTTACTTTTGGGAAAAAATAAACGAACAGTAAGTTTATTACCGCTTAATACTCGAAATTAGATTACTTATCGTGAATGTCGTGATATCCCGACATGGCGTACGTGGCACGATTTTCCAATGTCGGCTATGACCTTCAAAAGGTTAAAGGCTTGAGGGCATTGAGTTTTACGATTATTCTCTTACAAAAAATATGGGAGTCCTAAAGTGTCTATGTGAAATTTTTCTCCATGAAAACTGCTACTGAAGTAGTATGTGATCTCCAAAATCAATATTTTTTCAGCCAAACATGTCTGAGTCTCGCAAGGCAATTGTGGAGCAGGCGTTCAAGAAACTCGACAAGAGTGGTGATGGCGTGATCACCGTGGACGACATTCGAGGCGTGTACTCCGTTAAAGCGCATCCGAGGTGAGTTGGCTAAGATAACAACAAATTGTTATTGATACCAGGTCGCCATTTCCCACTGGATACTCGCCCAGAGACCTGCGATGCGAGTGGAGCCGCATTACCTATAAATAGACCCAATTCTTTTCGGAAAATCATAGCATACGATTTTGACTTATTCAAATATGCCTTTTTCTTTAGCTTGTACGATTAATACATTAAAATTCTGTTTAAAAAATAATAAAATTGATTCAATAGCGTGAGCCATTTATGCCAGCTTATCTAAGTTTTGTCGTTTTTACACTAGTGTCGGTACGGAAAAACGTTGTCTTGCAGCTCTGACCCAAAATCCTAATTCGGCGCGCCTCGTATACGTGTTCTATAATACTCCACGGGCGGCCTACGGTGTCTCGCCTTGGTCATCATTTCATCCCTTTTCCCGATTCCCGCTATCTTCTTCAGATCATCAGTCCACCTGGTCGGAGCTGTACTCCTTTATCCGAAACGTGGTCGCTATTAGATCTTACTAATCTAGTAGGTATTTTAAGTGAAATCAATACTTACTACAAGTAGCCGTTAAGGCCACTGCGTGGTCACTGCAGTTCATCAAGTACCTACGTCTACCATATGTAGATTCATTCATAAAACCACAATTTATTTTGTATCAAACCGCAAATAATAATTGTGGAATTAAAGTTACTCGCATTGCAGTAGAGATTTAGTTAACTATGTAATTGATTTAGTCCATAAAGCTTAAAATTGGTTAATGATTAATAAGTTATGTGCAGTTACTAGTTGTTTAATAAAAACGTTGTTTCTGGTGCTCATAGACAAATACAGCACACAATACTAAATGTTTTCTTTTCGTGATAATTATCATTTTCATTCCCAGGTACATGAGCGGGGAGGAAACAGCAGAGGTGATATTGACTAAGTTCCTCGGCAATTTCGAAACTGAAGGTCCTGTTGATGGGAAGGTAAGAGGAAAATTTCTTTTTGTATTAGTTTCTTTGAGGCATTGAGGAATTACGAAATTACTGCACCATACATTAATAGAAATCTTTGACAAATAATTTAAGCACATAAGAGCCTATTGAATTTACCACTAAAGCTGAAGAAACATTACTAACTTTTGTGTATTCAACACATTTTGGTAACAAAAATTTCTGTACTTACCTTCCTTGTGTCGCTAACATGTGTTGGGGATCCATCCTTTTAACCCGCCTTCGATTCTATCTTTATGTTTTTTGATTGGAAAGGTGCTTCCTGGAGCTAGTTTATTTGAGGCGAACATCTCAGTCCTAATGCATTATTAGCAATATACCCACATATTTCTTTTTCCTTCATGAACATTACTTTAGGTGATATTTTGAATATTACTAGTTCATGACTATACTAATATGAATTTTATGTTTTTGTTACAGGTAACTCTCGAAGAGTTTATGGACTACTACAGTGGCATCAGTGTCTCCATTGACAATGACTGTTACTTCGATCTGATGATGCGACAAGCTTATAAGCTTTGAATATGCATTAATGCATTTATTACTCTCACTAACATATTTGCACAGAATACATAGCGAATATAAAGTTTCTATGTGCACGTAATTTTTATTATTTTGACGTATTAATTAAACGGTTCCTTACTGTAACAAAAGTTATTTATTAAATTATTCTAGTGTGGCATTTTAATAAAAAGTATGTTTAAAAATGTTTTTTGTTTCTTTAAAATCTTATTTCTCCGTAATTTCCAAAGCCAATATGCGTTATGCATACAAGCTCGGAAGTTACAAGTTGATCCGTTATGTTGTCCAATATCCGTCATAAGGGCAAAATGGGCACCTGAAGCAGAGTTCTAAAAGTTTGTTGCAACGGGCTGAAAACATTGAAGTTTTTGAAAGTTTTTACATAATATACCTAGTGCATGTTTGCTTGTAAGTTGTACCTATACTACTAAACG
Source organism: Erynnis tages (assembly GCA_905147235.1). Taxonomy (NCBI): domain Eukaryota; kingdom Metazoa; phylum Arthropoda; class Insecta; order Lepidoptera; family Hesperiidae; genus Erynnis; species Erynnis tages. The sequence goes on from LR990076.1 coordinate 3,581,000, forward strand.
ACTCGCTTCGCTCACTTTTTTAAGCCCTAGCTGTTCATTTAATTTTTGCTCTGGTTTGTACTATTATGTATTCTGTACTCTAGTTAATACTTAGTGTAATTTTAAACTAGGTACCTAGTAGTGTTGTAAAAATTCCAACCTACTAGTAGTAGGGTAGGTAGTAACTACCTACCCGCGCGTAGCTTCTTTTGACGTTACGCTACACTAGCGCCTCTAGCGGCAAATTCATAATAACCTTTATTCATAGATTAAATATTAGTTACCATAGAGAATTTATCACTACGCTATGAAGGTAGTGCTATGACACTCATATTATACTGACTCATATAATCATATTATTGGATTATAGTGGTTATTGGTACGGCTATGGTAGGGTTCCAGAAAAAAGTACTACCTAAACTTTAGTCTGAATAATATCTGTAGGTAGTGGTATTGGGAACAGTGTGTGGTACCCGAAAGGACCGATTGGTTGCAATTCTTGTCTATAAATAGGAAAACGTCGTTGGTAATTATCGATTATAGTGTAGGTAGATGATCAGTTATCCCTTGTACTTGTAGCACGTACGTATGTGTGCTTAAATTTATCTTAAAAATAAATCTTAAAAAAACATTAGTTCAAGTTATCAATATTTATTACCATCATGTACGAATAACGTTTCACAAACAAAAACTAAAACACACGTTACATTAAAGCATGGGATATAGGATAGTTGTCCAATTGCTGTTTGTAGTGCTGGTAACGGTAGTTGTCATATCGGTGGTCGCGGTTGAATTTATAGAAGCAATCTTTTGCTCTGTCCCTTTTTGTGGAACCTTTGCATTTACTGCATTATTTTTTAATAAAACAAGGTTCGTCTCTTTGCCACCCTCCACCTGTTCTATTGTTGTAAACGTATAGTCATAATCAGTGTTCTTTCGGGAATACATGGATATATCTTCCGGTAACGGGATGAACCTCGCGGCCCGTGGTGCGGCCTTAGCGTAACCCATGCTGTAAAATATTTTATCCAGAACTCCAGTGGCTCTGAATATGAAGAAAAGTATAATAATAGCTAAAATTGATATGATGCAATCACATGCACCACTCCTGTTCACTGGACAAGAATTTCCACCGCCACACAAAAAACATTTGAGCCTTGCGGTGAGCAAAAACACCATGCAAATAGGAATTAAAGATATCATTTGTAACATAAATGATATAAAGTTGTAAAGAGTTTGCAAGATCATCCGTATTATGTTCTCTATCATTAGAAGTGTTGTCATGAAGACACGGACAAGCATTTGAAATCCGCATACTATAGTTGATAGCAAGGCATGCACCGTTCGACACATTTTAGATTATTTTTCTGAAAAATAAGATTCCATTGGTAAGGATACATTGCTTACAACTAAAATCACTTATTTTGCAATATAAACATATGAGTTTTTACCGTGTATTTATAAAAGCTTTTTTCAAATTTTAAAGATCATCTGAAATACGATTGATATTAAATCATAATTTTAAATTATTTAAATGCGTGTGACATAAATTAACAACAGTCAGACACAAGTCTATCAAATTATTATTTTTTCTAGAAATAATAAACAAAGTCTGGTTTTATACCTTTGCTTCATAGTTATACATTCTTTTAAATCGACTATATAAACTATAAAGCAATAAGTAATTGAATTTATTATTCCTGTGCCGAGTCCTATGTACATACCTACTATATCCCATAAACTATGAATACCCCAGATATCACGATAACAAGGGACAATAAATACCTATTCAGCAAATATATAAAGGAAAGAGATACAAGGATTTCACCACAAAATAAATATCTGATCTATGTATTTTATTTCCAAAAAAAAACACATTTCACGTCCCAACTGGATCCAAATCCAATCTGCGATAATTTGACTGTTATCATTATCATAGAGAAAATAAACACTACGTTATTTATTATTATTATCCCATCTCTTCATGCTTCATTCCATATTATCTATGGTTGTCTGACGTTTCATTCATATTCATTCAATTTCATTCATAATTTCATTCGTTTTGGCTCAGCACTCACCACTCCAACTTCCGTAGTTTCGTCTCAATCAGTCAGTCAGTGTGTTGTCTTCATGGATGTGTTGTCTTGGTGGAAATTAAGTGTACCTAATATTTATAGCGGTAAATATTAAGTAACTACAGCACGTTTATTAAACCGGTTTTTATAAAACGTTTTCCGTGATCGTTACTACATATTTAACTTATAAACAATTCTCAGAAAATATTCGAAATGGCTCTTAGGTACATTCTGATAGCTATGTTTGTCGGTAAGTTAAAATTTTAAAAGTTATTCTTTTTTCAAATACCAACTAAAGTACCTCCTTTTAAATATTAATTAGTTTGTCGTCATTAAGAAACGATAAACTGTTGTAAACAAGTTGGTACAATACGACACGTCTTGTTATTTCGGGAATTTAAAGGAGTGTGTTTGATTATTATGTAGATGTTAGGTACTAAAAATAGTGTCTATCATTGAAACTTAAAAGATAGGAATAAGTTCAAATTAGGTCACTTTGTTGAAACTTTTTATGAAATTAAATATCACCTGCTGTTATGGTGAAGGAAAACATCGTGAGGAAACCTGCATGCCTGAGAGTTCACAAAAAAAAAATGTTCTCAAAGGCATGCGAAGTCCGCCAACCCGCAGTAAGCCAGCGTGGTGGACTAAGGCCTACATCCTTCTCATTGTGAGAGGAGACCCGACCCTGTAGTGGGTCATTAATGGGTACTGACATGACATGACAGGTCACTTTGTTGGTGTTGTAAATAAAATGTATAATTATGATTTAAATATTTGTGGGCTTAGGAGGGAAGGCCTAGAGCATAATTACTTAAATTATAATTCTCTTGAGTAACTCAACCAAAACCTCTGAACTGCAGATCAGTTGACAAGTCTCAATATTGAACCAGAGTTTTGAACCAGCTGGTAGCTCAGTTAACTATTCAGTGGAGCAGACTGTTCGCAGCTAGTATTGAGGATAGTGTTATTTAGAGAACTAATTTGATTTTATATTCAGTGGAGCAAAGACTGTTTGCGATTAGTATTGAGGATAGTATTATTTAGAGAACTAATTTGATTTTATTTCTACAGGCTATAGTTCAAGTTCTTATTCTTGTGTGATCTGAGGATTTGAACCAAAGAGCGGCTCTACCCTTGTAGGCACAAATAAGCATGACTACAACCCTAATAAACATTCGAAGCTACGCTTTTTTAAATAAATGTAGGAGTGAACCTGTGTATTCATCTAAAAATTTCAATGTGATCTGCAAATACACACTTTACTTAGTAATTTTTATAAGTTCATACTCTGAGTAGCTGCTAGTTCTGACTAGCTTAGCTGATTTCATATGGCTCTGTCCACAACCTTATTTTAGGGCTGAATCCAACCTATTTGACCTAGCTCAAAAGTAATTTCATAGAACTACCTATTAAGTTGATAGACTATTAAATTAAAGTTTGGTTTTAGATACAATAACAAAAAGGGGGCAACATGGTTTTGCTACGCTGCTTGTTCAAGTACTTGGTGACATTATGTGTTAATAGAATTTATTTTATTTGCAGGTACTGCTCTTGCACAAACAGAGCCTTCAATTTCGGATGTCATGTCGTCTTTGCCTCCTGAGCTTCAAGGGAAAATTGACGAGAAACAACTAGAGGAAGCCAAAAACAAATCAACTGAGATGTTCAAGGAAAAATGTGCCAAAAATGGGGGACCAGACGCTTTTCCTAATGCTGAGGTAAGTACATGACATTGTTATTTACACATTTAATTAAAGTTTTAGATGTGTAAACCCGCAGTAGGCCAGCGTGGTGGACTAAGGCCTACATCCCTCTCATTACGAGAAGGAGACCCGACCTTGTAGTGGGTCATTAATGGGTTACTGGCAAACTAATGTGTGACTACAAAATTTGTAGGTACGGTTGAGTTGGTTGTTTAGTCATTTTGGTTTGCAACAGCCAATTGAGACAAAGCCTTATGTTAGTTTAAAGCTCTCTTCATATCTACAGATACAGAGCATGGCCTACGAATACCATGGCGAGGGTGTATATGTGTGTGTTCACATCTATTGGTTTGTCTCTGCTTGAAAGTATTAAGTCAATTTTTGTTTGCTTAATTTATGGCCTGATGGGGATGGCCATGATAAGGACAAACTATGTTCTGAAAGATGTGAATAAAAATGTATTATTTGTATGCTTTTAAAAATTCTTGACAACAACTGGTATTTTAAAGAATAATGCAAGTAGACTAAGATTATGTTGATCAGATTTCAGCATCAGATCCGCTCAACTGAACTTAATTATATTATTATTGGTCGGTCGGTGGTTTAAATTAAATGCGATAAAAATACACGTTTGTGAAAATCACGTTACACATACATAGATTTGGTGAATTTAATTGAATTTAATATCCAATTTAAACACGTTAAATTGGATATTTGGATAGTTTGGTACTTTCATATAAAGAATGACAATATACGTGCCAAATTTCCGAAAAATTTTAAGAAATGTTAATCGCAAAATGAAAATCGGTCGGCTGCGGGTTTCCCGTCACTGTGAAATATGCACTACCTATGTACGTTACGTACGTGTGTAGTATACCTACTACTACCAGTAGGTATAGCTGTAGGTGTAGATACCAGCATCGCTTGCTTTGAGAGGAGAACAAGCTCTGTGTGGCAACAAACTATTGATTTTCCGAAGCGAGATAGACGCAAGAATAAAATGAAATTCGTAATGCACACATACATATTATTAGATATGTATGTGTGCATTACTATAATAGTATAATAGTTTATAGATAGGTAGGTACAGTTCTTCATAGGTATACTGATATGTGTTGTTTACCTAGTCATCTTAGTAACCTTTTTTTTTTCGTGTTTGACTATCAATTTTTTTTGGTTGTTGAAAACACGGAATAGATTTGATAAATATATTGAATTTTAAATACCTACATAAATGTGTATGTATTTTAAATTTTTAACACGAGGTAAAATTTTTCTCAAAGAAAAAAAATACAGTTCGTTAAGATTTAAACCGATTTCGTGAAATGAAATAGATGCAGCATACATTAGTGTTGGCAACTACTGTTCATAAAATTATAGTCCAAAGACTAATAATTTCAATTTCAATAAGTAATTAAACTGATTGCTTATCTGAGTCAGGTTAAGTAGGCTATGGATTAGGATGAGCAAGAAAGGCGATAATAATACGTCCGATAACAGTCTGATACATAAAATACCAAAATTCTACAGTATTGTGTAATTTGTTGAAAAGCCTAACCTTCACTTATGAGCGCTAATAGAACCGAGAAATTGAAAAAGTTATCCAATGCGCGGTTAGTAGGTCTACCTGCTTGAGGGATAAGAGTCATTGTTTAGTCTGTATAGTAAATGCAATCTTCTAGCTTCGGAGGCATTTCAAGGTCAGGTTACCGAAAGATAGCGGATGACATCTGCCTCGGTGGGTTGACATCGACGCAGGCCTCTCAGCAGCGAAGACAAACACATACGAGTAATTGCAGAAGTGCATAATAGATTTTGATATAATATACGTTTGTTACCTAGAACCTTTTCTTATAGGTAATCGGCTAATAATTAATAATTAACCTCTAACTTTGTTGTGTTGACGTTCGTATATTATGCTGATAAAAACAATTGATATAGCAGAATTTTTCCAATTTAAGATTCATTCACCTCATTAATTAGGTATAAAGTAAATAGAGAATACTTACTTTTTTCTAGTTACTGCAACTCATAGACTCACATATAACCTCAAATAGGATTGTCCTATCTGAGTGGTAGCGTTGTTACAATAGATAAAAGGAGTAAAGTGTACAGGTACCTTTACTTACACTTACTGTAAGTACAAGTAAATTGCACTTGTAAAAGATTTTTTAAGGATGTTGCAAGTTGCAACTACATGTTATGTGGTAAAGGTACATGTTCGAAAAATAAGCAAACGAAAAAAAACAATTATCTAACCGGTTATACTAACTTCACCTCAGTGTCAGTAGCGTCAGGGTATAAAGTTCACTAAATACGAGTATACGCGTTTCTTTTTCAATGTTGTAAAGGTTAAAACTGTCTAATCCGTTTTAAAGTAATCTTTATTACTACGCGTACCTACCTACCTACCTACCTACCTACCTACTAAAATATTCGGGAAATCGGTGTTTCAAACTCTTCCGTTTAAATAGTTTCCGCCATGTTTAAACTCAATGTCGCCCTTGACCTAGAACGTTCAAGATTGGCGACAACAATAGGTTTTCTGCATTATCTCGCAAGCTTAAGTATTGTTTTCTCATCAACACGATTTTCGCAATAAATATTGTAACGGTGAAGAAAAACATTGTGAGGAAACCTGTATTCTCGAGAATTCTGCGTAATGTTAGACATGTTAAGTCCACTAACCCGCAATTGGCCAGCGTGATGGACATAGGTTTATATTCTTGTTATTCTGAGAGGGCCCCATCGTGCAATGAGTCAGTGGTGGATTGCAGCCAATGGCTGAATGGAGTCAGCTAAAAACTCAGGTCGAATAAATTATTTGATCGAATAACTACATATTTTCCTAATTTCAAATCTTTCCAATGAAAAAAGTTTCATAGATAAACGTTCTTTGAATAAAGTATTTGGCAATGACCCTATCGTCATTACATTTACTAGAATAGAAACCTCTGAACTATCACGTCATGTTGGGTATCTCATTCCAATCTTGCCGTATCATCTCAGTGGCATGGAAGTGCGCCGTAAACAAAACGTAGCTCTATAAACTTATCTAGCCAAACTGTCTACGTTGTCTGCTGGAGCTGTCTGTGCCATTTCCCCAGTCACGTGAGCGGTGTAAGGTCCGTTCTCCCTCGGCACTGTTACATAACTCTTGGTATTATACAACACGTGAACGTAGACTTAGATATATTAGGGGCATACCAGCCCACGTCGACGTGTCGCCTTTTCCCTGCTTTCGTAGAACAAAAGCGTCTACAAAATCCCATCTTTTGTTCTTGCCTCACATTCAGGTTGTATAATGACCGTTAGCTGTTTAATGGTTTTGTTTCTAGACGAAGTACCTACACTTTGCAGATGGGAAATTTGGGACAGACTTTGTTATTTAGCGGCTCTTGGTTTTGTAAATTGGCACACAACGGTTCTTCAGCTTTGATGTTGAAAGGCTCACTGACATGACACAGGACATTAAAATTGGTTTGTAACCGGAGAGACAGATAGCGACTTTTGTTACGACATTTTGTATTTGTTTGATGTTTTAATGACAAAGTATATTAATCCATATATTATGTATTTACGCAATATATTAATTTCAGTACAGTAAATTCTTAAAATCCCGATGGTGGTTTGAGTTTGGATATAGAACCTACTAAATACCCCTCTTTACAAACTCTGTGTTACTGTGTGTGTTGCTTTTTACGTTACAAGTCCTACATTAAATCGTACCCTCCAAGGTCGTTATTATTCTGGAGCACGGGTTACGTCCCTAAGGACTAATTTGTAGTTGGTGTAACTACTTAATATTCCCAATAATGTAGATGAAGTGACTTAAGAGCCTGACAACACCCGATGATTTTAGGAATCGGGCATCTTCGGCTCGCGGCTCCCGCCTACCCCATGCCCCTCATGCGCCACTGTTAGTGGAGCGGACTCTATGAGAACTAAATAAAATGATAAAATCGGCACTGTTTCAAGTGTTAAAGAAATGTGGACAACATCGTCAATAGATGGCACTGTTTCCAGTTTTAAAGAAATATGGACGACTCTAGTAATGATGTGATTTTAAAACGCGGAGCTTTTTTATTGAACACCTAAAACTTCTTATTATTATTCTCCATCAAAGGTCCATATAATACCTATGTTTTCTATTCATCTCACCAAAAAATAAATAAAACACGGTCTTCTCTTTCAGAGGATGTACCCAGAATGCCATTGTTTCGCTATTAAATCACTATTAAATTAAAAATTCAATAATTCAGCAGTACCTAAACATGTCAACCAACAATTCAATTTCTTCTTACAATATTAAAGAGGCTTGGAACAAGCTTCATAATGTTATTGCATATTATTACCCTCAAATTTTTCGATGGCCTCAAATAATACCTAACCACATAAAAGCAAGTAGATTTGTCACGAGATCGAGTAAAAGACAGATAGACGATTTAACTGGTTTTTGTATAACCAGTTAATTCGTCTATCATGTAAAAACATGTATTCTGAGACATACAGGTTTCATCACGTGGTTTTAGGAAAGGCCTGAGCTGGAATCGAACCTAGACTCCCGGCATGGGAGTAGGAACGATTTTTGTAAATTGTTGAAAACCCTCTAGTTACACAGCCGACACAGGCCATAAATCAGTCGGCGCGCCGGCGGCGCAGTACTATGCCTACCGTTTGAAAAAAGCCGCTTTTGGCTTCCTTTCGTTTCAGGTCAATGACCTTTCACCTTGAGCCTGTTACTTTTTGTGTCTTTTATTTGTGTAATTATTTTGTTTGAAATTTGCATTTTTTTTTATTTTCGGTCCTGAACCTTTTCGTATGCTTTAACACACTTAAGTACACGATCTTTGTGGTTTAAATTAATGAGGTAACGTCATCTCCACCTTGTACAATATAAAAATGAATATGTTGCTAAGCGCAAATCTCGGGAGGAGCTGAACCGATTTCGCTAATTTTTTTTGGATATTCCTTTAAGTACGAGGATGGTTCTTACGGAGAGAAAATTTGAAAACAATGTAAAGAAAATAATAAAAACAACAATTTCATTTTCCTATATAAACTGTTCTACCCATGTACTACCTGTCAAACATCATTTCAGATTGAATACTTCATAAGTTCATATGGCAATGTCATGCATTTAGAAACGTCAAGATTTTTCTTTATGGATGCCACTTCTATTATGCAAACTGCAATGATATAATATACATATTTTATAATGGCAAAACGAAGTGTGCCGGGTCAGCTAGTAGGTAATAAAAATAAATACTTGCATAGGTGTTATAGATTATATTATTAGATGTATGTATTATGTTTGAAAACATTCAGTTTATTTCCATTGGGCCTTCAACTCAAATCTTCAACTTAAATGCATGCGTTTTTTTTCTCGTTATTAATAACAACAAAAATATATAGAGTCATGAAATATTCACAAAATATTTAATAATAAAGCATTTCGTACGTCTCAGTAAAGGCGCAAATATTTCTCGGTCGCAAATTTATCAAACCGACTTGTTATTCAAACGTAAACACGGTTTTTTAATTAAATCTACCAATCAAAAAACAACACGCATTTTTATTGAACACTTCCTTTATACCTAATAGGTATTATTACCTATCAATCCACGAAGACGCACAGCCCTAGCCGGCGGCCCCACTATTCCTCCTAACCGTTTATAAAAATTACCGTGATAGTGATAGGTACAATTCTAGACGGCAACGCCGCGCGTAGCGGTGTCTTCTTTACTGTCGGTTTGGCAACGTCGCGTCGCGCGAATTTCGGCGGCGTACAATTTGAAAACGGGAGGGAATCCTACATTATATGACCCGGGTTCGAACCCGAAGCAAAATATAAGAAGACATTCTGGATTGAAATGTTTTTTGTATTACTATTTTTTTATTTCATATTATGCTATCTAATGGTTATTTATATTTCCGAATTCCGAAAAAAAATAACGAATTTTAGATAAATTTATAATTTCAAAAATAATTGTATAGCTTATAACAAAAAAAAGTTATTAAATTGACGTTGAAACTTTTATTTATTTGTAACTTAATAAAATCTGTCTTCTTATTTATTCAACAATTTCCAAAATCAATAATCGATGTAAAAATTTGTATTATATAAAAAATATAATTATATAAAAGTGAAAATAAAGTCACGCACACGCGGATTTGAACCCACGCCCCAGCGTATACAGCCTGGCGTCCTACTTAATACGCCACACAAGCCTCAGACAAAGCTATGAAATTGTGCTATATATCACAACTGTGTATTATTTTGGAATGACGGAGCGACGCACGTCCACCTAGCATCGCGCCTCTGCGCTCTCTGTCAATTGCCATAATAGTAAGCGAGAAATACAAAATACGAAAATATTGCGCGGAGCACGCGAAAGAAAAGTTTTAAATTTTACTGATTTACTGAATATTTATAAGCTTATTGAAAAAAATTAACACAATGATGTGATAATAACGAAGGTCTGCTAATATACTGGTTAAATTATTTGAATAAATATTAACAAACAACGTTGTAGTTTAGTATAAGAATTCAGAAAAGGGGTAACTTTGCAATTTTTTTTTATCGAGGCAACTTTGTCAAAATGTGTTTCGACGACTATGTTGTCGTTCGGAATACGGTCTAGAATAACATATATTTTTCCCATTGTAAAATACTTTGTAATTTTTGCTGGAAATGAAAAATAAGAATAGCAAATTTGCTGAATTACATGTTATCAGCGCCTTAATTACCAAGCTTTGCAATGTTTTTCGCAAAACCTAATAACACAAAAATGTAACAGTGAATATTAATAAATTAATATTGTTTGCGTATGTTATTAAATAAATAAATAAATATGTTTATCAGCTATCTGGTTACCATACCACAGGCTCACAGCCTACTTTGGGACCAGAAAGCCGTATGTGAATTGTCCCTCAATATTTTAAATAAATAGATCATTGTATTGTAAATTTGAGGTTCTCTTTTTTCCTGGTAATAAAAAAACATGACTGTATTCTAATAATAATAAATTACAATATACCTTATATGTATATTAAACATCCTAAAAGCAAAATAATGTCGTAAAAAGTAGATATATAGAACAACAAAAAACAACGGCATCTTTTGGGATTTACTCAATTTTTAAGCATATGGCACTGGGCTGATATTGTCACATATGCCAGCTGTCAGGTTCTTTGTTGTACTAAAGCCACCCCGTAAATTTTTGCTTTTTTATTTATTTTAAGAGCAGACTTTTCTTGTCGCTATCTTTTTTCTTCCGGACATTAGCAACAGCCGCGCGTAAACCGGATGAATGTTATATTCAAACATTTTTAATTTCCATAATCTAACCTTTATTTATCAATTGTGAGGATCTTTTATGATGGATTTAAAATTATGAATTTGAAATAGGACTCTGCCCGGCTGTACCATCGTAGGTACTTGTAAAAATCGTACGATTTGCAATATGGTTTTATTATCTACTTACTTACTATAATTATTTTTGAATTCTGCAGGCGCTATTAAACCAGGGGTGACATTAATAGGCTCGTATATAGGTAGCGGCTTATGTATGTTATTTATTCAATAGGGTCGATTGGATAGAAATCTGTTAATTTTAAGTCCTGCTTCATGGTTAGCGCACGGTTAAAATGAACTTGTTTCTTAATTTCCTGTTTTTGTAGACGACGCGTATTTTATCGTTCAGAGTCAGAGAAAACAGAACTATGTATATTAATCAGCAGTTTTGAGTGGTTTAACAAGCACATGGGCATACTCGTAATTTGAAGCTACATACTCAAGACTGAAGTGCGTAGCGTTATCTTGGAGTAGCGTCTCAAGATTCCATATAGGTAACTAAAGTGTACATGCCTCTGTGACGAGAACGTTAATTTTTTGTTGTTTTTTTCCGGGTGTTATTTTCCGTAGCTTTACGTATTTTTAGATTTGCTATCGTTAAATGCTATACCTACAACAATGTATAGACACTTTTATAGAAACTATCTACTAATATAAGTACTGGGTTATACTAGTAGATGAAATTACATGAATAGTACCTAACTACCGACATTTCAGCGCAAGCTACACTTTAAAACTGTATTCGCTCAGGGAGGCGCTGTCGTTAATATGTTGAAATATTACATATAATTATATATATGTATACCTAATGAGTGTATAAAAACATAAATATTTTTAAATATGTTTGTTTAGCCGCCTTTGTTCCTTTATTTTTCCTAAGGTCTGCTTATACGAATTAACCAATAGTATTAACCAACTCTGTCTTATTACGCAGGATATTAAGGTTAGATTTTATTATGATGTTGGGAAATTCATTCATAAACGGGTACCAGAAGTTGTAATAAGAACACAAACAGTATCTAGCTAGATAACATGTATTGTTCAAAGAATATGCGTGACCCTATCAATTTACATACGTATGAATTAGTACTTCCGGATAATATGTCAAATATAAAACAGTATTTTTTAGTACATACACGCTAGTTCGAAGGTCAGCTTACATTATCTACATATAATAGTTACCGCAACTCTATCTACAGATATTGACTGTAACCCATTAGTGACCCACTTCTCTCACAGTGAGATGGATGTAGGCCTTAGTCCACCATACTGGCCTAGTGCGGGTAGGTGGACTTCACCTGTCTTAGAGAACATTAAGGAAAACTTTCAAGCAAGCGTCGCAGCAAGAGATATTAAAAAGGCCTACATCCCTCTCATTGTGAGAGGAGACCCGACCCTGTAGTGGGTCATTAATGGGTACTGACATGACAAGCAGGTACTTCACGATATCACAGTGAGACACCACCGTTATGCCATCATAGTAAGGCAAATCTAATAAGTCCAAATTGTAAATCGTTACGCACACTATAGGCTCCAATATCAGTACCTACTCTCTAAGGACCTTATAGCATTGAGTGGAAACACTGGAAACTACGACGTACTTAGTAATGGAAACAGTCCCTTAACGGGCAATTCCGGGCAATTCCGTAACGTGAGTCAGTGAAACATTAGTCGCAGACTTCAAACAGGCAGTGTTGACTCATCATTAAGGGCAGGGACTTTGACAGTTCTTTGTATTGTCCGCACGTCCGCACCTATTTATGCCCCACTGCAGGGTCATTTCTCCTCTTACTCTCCTCATGTATGCCCCCATATAAACGTTATTTGTGCCAAATTTCAAACTGCCCAGTTTGCGTCAGTCCCCATTAATGACCCACTACAGGGTCGGGTCTCCTTTCACAATGAAGGATGTAGGTCTAAGACCACCACGCGGGCCTAACGGGTCGGTGGACTTCACTCACATGCCCCTAAGAACATTATTTTTTTTGTGAACTCTCAGGCATGCAGGTTTCCTCACGATGTTTTTCTTCACCGTAACAGCAGGTACCTAATATTGAATTTTAGAAAACGCGCACAACTTTTAAATACAAAGTCATTGGTACGTGCCACTGGGATTACAACCCGGGCCCCTCCATTAAGAGGTCCAATTCTAAGCCACTGTTCTATCACCGCTTTATCTGTTAGCGCAATGAGCTGTAAATTGTAGCCAAAAGTTTCGCTTCACGTACCTATTAATTACTTAATAATACCAGGTGCTCTTTAAATTACCTAATGTAACCTTTGGGTAAGGTATTAACTTCTTATAATTTTTACCTTCCTGTTACATTTCCTTAAGAGGGATGTTGAGGAAATGAAGAACTCTCCATGACAAGGAAGAGGATGCTGCTGAGGCCTTGGCAGAATCTCATTATTTAAACATTTATTCATAACAAAGGAGCGTTGCTAATTGTAAGCGTTACTCGTATAAAATTGGCAACATTAACATTAACATTAACAAGTGAAATACGAATACATACGATGAAAATATTAGGGAAGTAAGTATGTGATTGATTAAATGATTACCAATATGTTTTTCTGCTTTCTTTCTTATATTGTTCTTAAAGTTTAAGATAAAAATGTAGACTTCAAGGTCGGGTTTAGTGGGCCAACGATAAGATTATTTCCTAATAAGTAATTTATCTGAGATAATATTTGGTTATAATCATTTCTTTTTATGATTAATGGATGTGGGATCCGTTACGATGAACAACATGAGCTACAAAAGTGATTAAACATGAAAACGTTATTACAACAAACTCATGTACCTATTCAAGCAAACTATGTTTGCTATCAGTATTATATGTCCACTTAATTTGCTGTACTAATTTGTAGATAGTACTGGTAGTAGGTACACTTTATTACAAAACAGCTGAGCTAAAAGGTAAAAAAAATAACTTGAGACCTGCACCTGCATGGTGAAGAAGTAATTTTGTTATTATCTGTTTTTTGGGGTAAATTATTTTTTGTTTTTATATAATTTATATGGTGCTGAGCTCTTGCTTTACATTGAATAACTTTTGTTTCATTAAATAACTCATAACAGTGTTCTTAATTAAGTCACCAATATCGAAATTAAGCGTGGAAATCACTAGGTACTTACTTCACTTGCACATTTTTAGTCTCACCTCCATCATTTGACATCTACTCGTACCTAATATTATATCTATGGTATGGACGGCGTAACAGCTACATTAATGTCTTAATTTCAATAATTTTATAGCCCTTAAAAAGTATGACAGTTATACAAGGGCCGAGGGTTTAAACGTTTCAACACTCAAGGGCTTTAAGATAAGCCCTCTCTCACTACATAATTTAATGCCACTCAAGTCGAGACAAACGTAGTTCCCACTTTTCCCTCTTATCGGCGAACAGGAACAATTCATATTTGTTTAGTATCCACTTAAATATTCCTTTCATCGATGTAAAACAATAAATTCTTTAAATATTTCCACTCATGAAAATCGACACCCTAAATTTTGAACACTCACAAATCGTATAAAGAGCTCTTCAAAGACGGTAATGGACTGGCTCCACTTACCTGATGTATACCTAGGCTTCATAGGCTGGACCCTAGGGCCGCGTGAATAGTTCCCTTAAAGACAAAAGACAATGTTTAAATTAAAAAAAAATCAAGAGAATCAGCAAAGTGTGGGACTATCCGTGACTTCTTTTCCAGGTTATTGAGTTATTTTTGGGGGACAAATGGGGTATATTTCAGAGCTCAGAGACCCATTTATTCACGATCTAACCCTGGCTGACTCGTATGTATACGTGTTTGCTTGATTAAGACCCATAAAAAGAGAAAAAAACAATCCTATATCCTATGCTAAGAATGAATAGGTAAAAAACTACAAAACTAGTCATTAAGTATGAGAACTATGATTTGATGATATTCCTACAGAAGTGTAAGCGATATCTGAGTGTTATTTATTTTATCAAAGTGTAGCGGTCATTCACACGATTGAACTGTTTTCAATTTAGGTACCTACTTAAGATATTTGATACTTCACGTTCCAAACAATCAACGAACTCTCTTGCTGACATTTTTAATGGTTTAGTCGGATTACAAAATTTATTTATACTTAACTAAAGAAAATAATAATAATATAATAGATATTTTATGAAAAGACTTTCGCGGTATACAATAATTTAGAATAAAATATTGTAGTTGAAATATTCTAAAAATATTTTTTTCTTTAAAATTTTTGCAGATGTACCTAACCTTTTAACCCAAGTTATGTGCATTATATATGCAATTTTGTGTTGAAATTTAATGACACTGTAACGTGTGTCGTGAGGAAACCGTCATGCCTAAGAGATCTCCATGATATTCTGAAAGACACGTGATGACCACCATCGGCCCTCATTAGGCGAGCGTGGTTTATTAAGGTTTTATACCCTTCTTTTTACGACAAAATACCGTGCCCTTTTGTGAGTCACTAATGGATGGCAGACACTGGCAGACAGTTAATCAATGCGTGGCAATCGATCAGCCTCAAATCATAGTGTAGGAATTCTACAAATACTCATTAATGAAACTGCCATTTGAACTTTGATATGTTATTTCTCGAGCAATTAGTTATCGATTCATCAATGACAACATTTGTCACGGTTTGAACTGGCGTACTTTCGCCGCATGATACTCGTAAGTTTAACACGTTTTAGTAAATATTTTTTTTAATGTTTGCAGGCACTGTTCTTTCTTGACTAAATTATATAGAACTTTACGGCAAAGTTTTAAGTCACTTGACTTGACCACTTTAGATACTTAAACATTTTTTTATTTTTATATTCATAGTGCCTAGAACTTTAGATCACTGCCGAAAGAAATCGTAGAAGGTGTTTTTTCTATTTTTATATTACTTATTTTCCTTCCAGCTCTGACTGATATCGTGCAGCTAGAATATTTTTGAATTTTACTGTAATTATGTATTTATTTATATATTATCAATGAATGATTTTAATTTTACTAAAGCATTTTAAAAAGTCGAGGATATAGTGGAGTGAGGATATAATATGAATACATACTTAGTTTCCTCAAATAGTACTTGTACTATAGAGCAAATCTCAGACAGCAACGTATGAAGATAAATTTGACATGACATTGTTATTCATTTTGAGGTCCAAATAGGTGTCCTTATGTCGGGGTCAGGAGAACATATTTATTTATAGTGTCATGATGTAAGCCGGCCTACTGAACAATATAATATAGAATTACTGATTTAAAAACATTTGTTGTTTTTCCATTGTTTTCCTCCGGGTCGACCATATCCCGAGTGAGATAAATAAATTGTATAAATAAAAATCGAATTCAATGTGAACTCCAAAATATCCTTATTTCATGTTCTTTATTACCGAAATGATAAATTAGCTGTACACAATTATGACCACATGCTAATCAGTTTTTTTATTACATTACTATTCGAAATTAAATTTAAAATTAGATTTACGCCTTGACTGGTGTGAAAGGTTCAAACCGACTAACATTTTAGTGTTTTAATAAAAAACTTCCTATGTACTCGTATGTAGTGCTTATAGCCCCGCTGCTTGAGTAGATCGCAAGTGATCGAAAAAGTTAAGCAACGTCGCGTCGGCGCGGTCAGCACCTGAATGGATGGGCCCATAGTGATGAATTAAATGCGCGCTTCCGTACTTCGGGGAGCACGGTAATGCCTTGTCTCGGGACGACCGTCTCTGTTGTTATCGAACGAAAGCAGTCGTTAAACCTTGTCGGAGGCCCTATGGGCGGTCTGAAAACATCCGACACGGGTTGGCCACTAACCCGTTTCGCCACCGCACCGCATTGGAGCAGCGTGGCGGAGTATGCTCCAGGCCTCCCCTGTTGTGGGGAGAGACTCGTGCCCAACAGTCGGCCATAAAAGGATTTCAGCCATTCAAATATCAAATTTAAAATCTGATTCAAGCCTTATCTAACTAATGTTGGTTTTAACCAACTAACATTCTACTACTAGGTACGTTTTAATGCCTTTATAATATTCTATTGCAGAAAGCATTTGCCGGCTTCAAGGATTGCCTGATGTCGCTGATCGACGTGAACATCCTGAAAGACGAGATCGAGAACGCCAAGCCCAATGGACAAGTGGATGAGGTCTTCAAGAAGTAAGTCACAATTGTTGTTTTAAACTTTCGCGGTTATTCTCCACATTTGCATTACTTAACTAGTAGGTGCTAGGTATTTACGGAAAATTTACCGCGATTCATTTGGTTTTCGGGGTCACGATATTTCGGCGCACTTACTCGTACTTTACTTCGATGTTTTTTAATGTCAACTTCGAAAGAAAATCAGATTAAGTTCTAATATGGTTGTGCCTGATTCCCAGACAACCACATCTTCATGCTCATGTGCGTTGCCCCTAGTGATCTTTAGCACCTTATATTGTAACTAGTGGTCCGCCCCGGCTTCGCCAGTGGTTTATACATAGCCTATAGCACTCAGGGACAATATCTTAGCTACAATACAATACAATACAATACTCTTTATTGTGCACATACATACAAAATAAGATTTACAATAAACATGAGAGAAAAAAACACAATTGGCGGTCTTATCGCTACGAGCGATCTCTTCCAGACAACCATCTAGGTAAGGAGTTAAAGCATGAAGAGAGAAAGCTATTCATTTGTGAAAGAATGTTTGAAATCGATCCAGTAGTTCCTGAAATCAGCGCGTTCAAACAAACAAACAAACTCTTCAGCTTTATAATATTAGTATAATTCAATATAATTGTAATGTATTAATGTTTGTAATTGGATAATTATGTAAGTAATGTAAGTATGTATGATACACGTAATTAACTGTTTTTATTGTATAAACAATTCTTATTTTTTATGTACATTTTATAAATTCCTTAAGACTAAAAGAAATATGAATCATAGATCAGAACAGAAAAAAGAAAGAAATATAAAGCAGCAGAGAAAAAGAAATCCTACTACCGACAGTATATCAAATCTATTGACCTTATTTCATACGGATCTCAACCTTCAGTATCATAAATGCTTTATAAATAGGCATAGGCATCGAATAATAAATATAATTGCGAGAGGAGTCCTTAATAATACTTAGGGTCCGTGACGACCGACTTCCCGAGATACGTTCGGTCGTAGCGGTGACCCTTTATCGCAGACTGATGTTTGTTTTTAGGTACTTACGTATCGACGTGTCGTGTACCTACTTGCTAATTTATTTATGCTTATTTCGACGTAAAGTATTTCCAACAAGAATAGTTTCTGAGGTTCCCCTCAGGTCATTGCTAGCTTAGGTCCGATCTTATAAAATATTGTCGTATTCAACTGGATTAATTTGAACTAGCTTTACGTATAACGAGTTTATAGTAAAATTTATACTTAATTTATTCACACTTCAATAATTAAAATTTCGAACTGCTTAAAGATTTTTTTTTGCAATGGGAATGTTTCCACCGTTCACAGTTAATGTCAAAATGTAATTCTGCTCAAAAGCTCCAATACGTCTAAAAAAAGAATTTTGCTCAGCGCGAAAACATAAAAAAACCATCAATTGACTTGAAAAAACTATGACGTCATCCCGTTTAATTTCCATACAAAATGTATGAAGGGTAGTGTTTATGAGAACTTCATTGAATGTATCTCAATTGACTCGTAGCACACAATCCTATTTGGAACGGTAAAATTAAATACATTAACTTTAGTCTAACCCTCAGGCACGTGTATACCATAGTAGAAAAGGTAAGCAGTGCCTACCTTTACGCTAGCCTCTGGCTTCTAGCCTCGCTTTAGATATTATTTTTCATATTATTATTTGACAAGCAAATCACTACCAATTGTTATTAAAGGTCAAACCAAAATGTTGATGTACCCATGACTAGATAGATCTTCAGTGCCTACCTCCAATGCACGCCACCCCTACAATCCTTAACAAATATTCCAGATACTGCGACAAAAAGCCCAAGTTCAAGGACTGCTTCCGCAACATGACCGAAGCGGTGAAGCCGTGCTTCACAGAAGCGGAGCGCAACAACCTCAAAACGGTGTACAACGTGTCCGAGCAGCTCGCCGACTTCATCTGCTTCAAGGATGGCGACAGGATTGCTTGTGAGTTGACCCTTGAATCAAGAGCAGCGATAACAGCAGACCTAAGAAAGCAGCGAGTGTCACGATGGTTAGTGGATATTGCTTGGTGAGTTAACTACCTAATGCGCTTGAATCTAGTCACATTAATGTCATCGGAAACAGAAAAAAAGAGCTAGCAAGAAACGTTACAGCATGGCTGTGGTGCGCTGAGCAATGGTTGCAATTTTTCTTAAAAACGTCTAGTTGTAACTCTGTTCCTAACACTGGGATTGATCCCTTAAAAAAGAGAGGCAAGAGTGCTATGGTTTCACTACTTCGAACATTGACAGACTCTAGCGTTGATTATTTTGGTTAATCGCTTCCACAACCATCCACAACACCTACAAACCAACCAAGGCCTTTCTTGTGGTGGGTGTGAGAGAAGTTCTATAATGGATCTATATCGGATTACGGATTATTTTTTTATTCACATACTGACATATTGACCCCCTGCCCCTTGTCACACGATGTCACATTCCGGTGACACCCTCCCCCCATTAACGTGTGACGTAATTAATGGATGACCCCTTACGACGGGCAGGTGATATTACGTCCGAGGTACTGGCATCGACTGACATTAACAAGTGTACTTGCTTTGATTGTAATCGTTGGTCTGATACGTTGTCCAGTGTTCATCTCCGAGAGCGGGCCGGAGTGTCTGCAGGAGAAGATGGAGGACATCCAGTCGTGCGTCAACAAGACAATCGGAGCGGACGTCCACTTCGACCAAAACAACTTTTCCGCTGAAAGTATTCCCATGATCCAGTTTGGGGTAAGTGGAGAATTTGTAATTAAAGACCTCATCCATTGACCTATGCAAGTACTAAACTTGCCTTACGTGTACTTTTTTGATCATCGCGATAAGCATGCTTTGATTTTGCGCGCATATTTATCGCATTTTCTCGTATTTAACTAGTTGGGCTTGTAATTCGCATATACAGAAGTCCGATTTTTAAATATGCCATAATGACAGTGCAGTGTGCAGTGATCTGAAAAAAGAATGAATTGAAGATTTAAAGACATTATCTAAAGCAACCTTTATATGAATATAAACCTGAGTAATGTTAAGGGAGGGCCTATCTCCTGCAGTGGACTTTCAAATACTGATAGGATAGTGGGCTTCAGCCTCGATTATCTTTATCATTGTGAGAGGAGCCTAGGCTCTGCAGGTCACTAATGGGTTTCAAACTGATGCTGGAGAGAGAGAGAGGAATTGATAAATTGAAAAATTGATAAATTTGTTTGTTGTCTGGTTGTAGTTGGATGTTACTTCAATGATGATTTTATAGTTATTTTTGACTGGACTGTCGGCGAGGACGTTCCTCACTCAAGGCGTACTCATTAACCGACGGCGGCAAAGCAAAACGGAGGGTAATGTGTTTGATTTCCATGTTCAGTGAGTTCGACATGTCTAGCGGCTCATTAGTAGCTCGTGTCTTAAACGAAAATCCACGTTGTATTGTCAGTAACCCATTAATGACCCACTACCGGGTCGGGTCTCCTCTCACAATCTGAGGGATGTAGGCCATAGTCCACCACACTGGCCTAGTACGGGTAGGTGGACCTCACATTCCTTTGAGAACATTTTTTTGTGAACTGAAGCATGCAGGTTCCCTCACTATGTTTTCCTTCACCGTAACAGCAGGTGATATTTAATTTTATAAATCGCACATAACTTTTATTACAAAGTCATTGGTGCTTGCCACTGGGATTCGAGCCCGGACCCCTCGATTCGGAGGTCGAATTCTAATCCACTAGGCTATCACCGCTGCGTTGCATTAAACGTGTTAAGCCACAGACAGTGAATACAGGGTTACCTGTAAAACACTGGCAACCTCGCAGCACTAGTAGGTAGCTAACACCAAAAGCAACAACTTTTGTTCTATGAGTTGGAACATAACTCAATACATAATAAATAAATGGTTAAACAAGTTTTTGTTGCACTGTCGTGACATCTGTAAGACTTCAAAAGTATGTTTCATTCATGAATGCTCGCATGACCGACGGTCGACTGGCGGGCGAATAAGTCAAGTTCAATCAAAAGCGGAAGCGCTGCTATTTACGAAATCTTTGCGTTGCGCATAGAGTTAGAAACATTCAAGCGGGAAATTAAATTAATAAATATTTTTGTATGAAATTAACAAATTACCAAAAGTCGTCGAACAAAAGTTGTTGCTTATGGCGTTACCTACCTAGTGCTGCGAGGTGGCTAGTGTTTCACAGGTAACCCTGTATAAACGTACATGCGTACAAGCGTACATGTACTCGCGCATCGTCCAGGAGAAGGAGTGCGGCAGGCTGTCGCAGCTGCAGCGGTGCGTGGTGGCGGCGCTGGAGAGCTGCAAGACGCCGGCGTCCGCCAACATCGTGGACGCGCTCTTCAAGTTCGCGCGCAAGGCCACGCCCTGCCGCGACGCGCTGGTCAGTTATACCGTTTAATACTTATTACGAGTACCTAGCTGCACCTATTCGGCTCATTTAGGAAGTGAAAACTTCTTGTGGGAAGGGTAAACCGCTTCGTAACGTAACGCGTTACGGCGCCACTCTGTCTGGTAACTATGGAAACTGTCAAAAGGAAACATTCATAGACAAAGTGCGTCTGATTAGATGGAACCATGGGAACTGTCAAAAGGAAACATTCATAAAATATGATTTGTATTTTGTTATAGAAAAAACTAAATATTGCGATTATTGTGATTTTGGATTTGACATTGCGATTATTAGCATTAAATGTCGCTTCTTTTCTAACAGAGAAACTCAATTGTTTTTTAATTGAACTGTCGGCCAAATCGCCAAGAAACCACATCTTATAAGTTTTCACTTCTGCCGGCACTCCCAATTTTTTCATATTTTCGTAAAAGTACGAGGAAGGTTTCTATGGAGAAAAAGAAAACTGTAATATTGCAGGGAAAATAGTAAATAAATCCTACTTTTCCAAAGCCAGTCCCTACCGCCCTGGGTTTGATCCGTTGCGGACCAGAGATTTGAATGATGAGATCTCTGTTTCTGTTCTCGATTTGTATGTTTCCATGGCATACAATACAAAGAATGATGTATGGGGCTGTGTGTGAAGCTTTATTATTAATACAATCGGATTTTCTATTCAGTATATTAATATTCTATTCTAACTCAATACGCAAAGTAAACTAGAATACTAATATCTAACACGTCTTTTTGTTACGCATAGAACGAGGCTAACCCGAGAACGCAAAATGATGTAAGTCTTAATACCTATGTCGGTTGTAGGAATTTTATGTTTTTGTTGTTCGCTTGCTGTTTAGTGCTGTGCGTGTTATGAACAGTCAGTTAACCAAAACTTATGCTTTACACTTTTACAGCACTCACGCTAATATTTGTTTGATCTTTGATTATGTTGCTATTGTATTTTTCATTATCTTTATTTGTGAATTTTGTATTTGTCATTGTAGATGTTTTGGCTGTCTTCAAATGTAATATTAATGTTTAATTTATTTTAAAATAGACAAATGTTCAGATTTTGATATTACGTTTGTGTCGTAATTTCGGTTCAGTTCGATAGGTTTGTGAATGTACTGTTTGTACTTTTATTGTACAGTAGACGACCCAAGTTGCGCAGTCCCAAGACACCGGTGCGTTGCGCGGAAGGTCCTGGGTTCGATTCCCAGCAGAGCGGAGATAGAATGATGAATTTGAATTTCTGTTTCTGGTGTGAGTGAGTTTCTAGTTTGTGGTTTCTAGTTTCTAGTTTCTGTTTCTGGTATGAGTTGGTCTGGGTGTGTTGTGTTCTTGTCTTGTGTGTGTCCATGGCGCCCACGACACAGGGAATGCTAGTGTGGGGCTATGAGTGTGAAGCGTTATTTATTTATTTATTTGTATTGTACAGTACATTTTATTATACTTAGTAACTAATAGATCTATATTTTACGTTGCAGGAGGAACCTCAAGCGAACAGCCGGCCGAACTCGGGTCATTCCATCGTGGTGCCCTCAATGATGTTGGCCGTCTTCGCAGCGATGCTCGTCTAAACGCTCCGTAGTGTCATGTCACCATCTACCGTTCATAACGCCCTGGTACTTAGGTAACAATGAGAGTTTTTCAAATAAAAGCTAATATTACGTTGGAACATTACAAGGACTTTTAGGACCAAACGAAATGGTCTTGTACAAGACAAAAGTAAAAGTCTGCTCAAGTTCTTTATTTCTTTTTTTAATATTCAGGCCTAAGTGTGTTAGTGACGCCCCAATAAGGAACGACCATTGAAGTTATCAAGACACTCCATCTTAGCACCTAAGCCCTCATTACGCCACGTGAAGCAAGAAACCAGTCGATTTTCCATTGGGGAGGTTATAAAAATTTTAATTTCAATGTGGCCTGTCATCCAAGTGTTATTCGCTTTGACAACACAAGAACTTCATAGAACAAAATAATAATGTAAGAATTTACTTTCACGTTTCAAAAGTGATTCGATTACTAAGTAACTAGAAATAAGATGGTTTAAATCAGCAGCAATTGGCAGAATTACATAGTTACATAGAGAGTCTAGGTTTCACTCAAGGTTTTGCTTGGATTCAAATGCCCTTATATTAAACGATAGTTCATAAAATTCCAGTAATTTTAAAACACAGCTATTTGTAATCAAATCACATTGGAACCGTTTATTGATTACATAAATACAAATAAACCAGCTTATATTAGCTTGTTAAATAGGTTATACTGTTCAATTCTAATCTACTGTGAATACTAGATTCGTAGGTATAGCCTGATTAGGACCTACAGTTTCGGAATAACAATAGGTAATAATGTTATTTGCAAGTTATGGTCGGCTACTGTTAAGAATTTTTATGAGAAGTAGACTCTGGGGGTATCTCACATCACCCTGATTATGTCAATGTGCTTTAGTCAATCTCAGTGGGTTTCAATATCAAATCATCAGATTCGGATATAGATTAGAGATGGATACTGTTGCCAAGGTACTTTTTTTATTGGTTTGAAGTAAAAGATGTTGCCTGACGACCAAATATTGTACTATCCATATGTCACGATTATTTACTGAAAGTGATCAATACTGTTCGTGAGTAAGAACATACCCACACTTACCTAACTACATTGGATGTAGGTAAAGTAGGGTTAACAGCAGATGGCCTGTATGTAAAAGAAAGGTGTCTAACTATAAAAATGAAGCTCGGAAATGCCCACTTTAAATTATCTTGTCTTCTACGCGTAACATAAAGCAAATTGTTGATTATCTAATAAAAAATAGAACAGGTTATTTGATTGTCCATTGACTTCGAATTTTAGGTGCGAGTGATTCAATTTCATGTATGCCAACTAAAGGTCGCTACCGTAAACGCGACCATTCCTTGATGGAACAAAATGTTGATTGATACCATACAACTTTAAACTTACCCGAATTAACAACTAAAATGACATACTTAGTTTACAAATATTATTATGTTTACTCTTAACTGACTTTAATCTGCTACTTATTTAAGTGTCATTCACAAAATTAAGGTGCTTGCCATTTTAGTTATGTACAGTATTGAGCTTGTCTAAAATAAAATTATATTTTTAACAGAACAATCTTTACATAATATATCAATAAAGATACTCCATGTGAGTAAACTTTTCTATTGATATATAGATTTAATCATAAAATCTTTGGCAGTGATTGATACCTATAGTAATTTGAGGGCAGCAAAGGGCACCTTTACTAATTTCAACCCTTAAAGATGCGAAATTGGGGTTAAAAAGTAAAAGAATAGTGAGGTGCATATTGTAATTCAGACGAGATCTTAGTTATTTTCTTTGACGTGATTATGAATCTAATTCTGGACAAAGTTGCTAATTATTATCTATGGTAAGAGCAATGTAAAATAAGTTTTAATTTGTTTTGCACAACTAAGTTTTTTGGACAGGATGACATGACACGGTATCCATTAGATATTAGTTAGCTTATATATTTAGGTATGCTGCTGAGCTTTAGGTATTACATATCGTCTTCATATCGATATTGCCAAATTCGTCGCTTCCATCCGTTCTAGAATTAAGTTGTTACATTGGTCTCACTGTCAGTACATAGGCGATATGCTACTCCTATTATATCCTATATTTAGCGTTTATGATGATTACTGAGGCAACAAGTAGGAAAAGTATAGGAACTTCTATGAAATACAGTAAAATTATGCTATTGTTATCTTCTTATCAAAATTGTTGGTTGTTGTAGCAATCGAACAACTACACAAATGTAGCGTAATAATATACTCGCTTATGTAGATACTATCCGGTGACAGTGAAACACGTGGCTCATTAACGTTAATATTACTTACAGCTTGTGATGTACCTGTGTGCATATTCCATTTAATTTTATATTTTTGGTAAATTATTTCTTTACATTCCTCTTTGAATGTTGTAGCCAAATTTCAACTTAAGTGATATTATTATTATTAAAGATGCAACGATATTTTGTACGATTTTTATTCTTAAATCTTATAAAAGTTTACATTTTTAAAACATTATTTTTATAGCTATATATCGCATAAATTATATTGTTCTATCATGTGTTTCCGTCAGCGAATTTACTCTCTAAATCAGTTTATTTTTGTTGCTATTTTTAAGGTATTATTAAGTGCTAGTAGATTAAGTATAAAATTAATTTTGTATTTTTGGATGAATTGTATTATTTTGTTTATTATTTGTATAGGAGTGATTTTATACATTGTTGTGGTTTTATTCTGTCAAGAACAAATAAAACAAGACATTTTTCTCACTTGTATTATTACGTAAGGTTTGAAATTATTAATTCATGAACATTCTGGTTAGTCAACAAAATTGGTTATTATCCTGTAGTTCCAATATTATACTGTAGTGTAGTGTCAACAACGCATAAAATCACTTTGAAACGAATGCATATTGCATGTGTTTAGTATTGTAGTGTTGCGCTGTGTTTCGGGTACATTTAATAGACATTGGGTGTTGCTTTGTGATAAATACTTAGGTGAAAGTCAGCAGGTCAAATAAAGTGTTTTATTTTTAAGAACTTGTTGTTTTTATTTATCATCCAAATATTATTTTATTTTTCTCGTGATCAAAGCAGAACTATAGGAGAAAACGGTACAAAGTTATCTTTTAGAGGTCCTTAATTGAAATAGGTTAGTAATAAAGTGAACTAGGTCGACTACCAGTAACACTAAAAAAACAAATCGATATCAATACAATGACTAGGAACATGCTTTCATACTTTGTTAGTTCAGAGGGAGATTTTTCAGTTACAGATGTCTTGCATTATGAAATGAAACAGAGATTAAATTAGGTAAATATATTTATTATCATACATATACATATTTTAATGGCACGTTGGTCAGATCTCCACTTTTAGATTTCCTGATGAGATGAGATGACTTCTATCTTGACGAATCACTGAAAAAAAAGTAACAAAATTTATTATTAATAAATGCAAATGTCGATTACAGAAAGATTAAATAGCATAGCTTGTATTATTATTTTTGTGATTAATTTACACAGATAGACTAAATATTGTATGCCGTTTTATTCTAAGGCAGACACTAAATCTTCATCGAAGTATTCACGAATCTCCACCAATAAAGAGAGATGAAGAAGTCTCGCAAAAGCCGCTACCTACTAACTAAAGGGTGATCGATCACAACTCTTGCAGGCTTGAGCGATTAAAAAAAGTGATTTAGATATGTGGAGATACTGTTACTCCTGAAGCAGCGTTGTAGCGTGCCTTGATACAAAATCA
The DNA here is from genome assembly GCA_905147235.1 of Erynnis tages. Taxonomy (NCBI): domain Eukaryota; kingdom Metazoa; phylum Arthropoda; class Insecta; order Lepidoptera; family Hesperiidae; genus Erynnis; species Erynnis tages. Next base: position 3,608,003 of record LR990076.1, read on the forward strand.
TTTATTTGCACGAATATGGGTTAGTTATTGGTTTTACTAGGCATTTTGATCAATCTATATTCACCTTTTCAGGTATGCAAATTAATACCAAGCGAGAGATGACATAAAGAAGATATTTTATCCTTTCAGCTAGATGTTTTTATTTTAAATCAAGTGTTTTCCTTCATACTTTACCTTCTTGCAAGGGCTTCCATTACGAACGTATCTGAAGAGAGATTCTGCCATGTTAGCCGGAGTGGGCGTCGAGCATCCTTCGAGAGCGGTCACCACACAGGTTGTGAGTTCCTCATACTTCTGGCATTGTTCCTGGAGGTCAAAATACGAAATATTAAAAATAAGTCGTTTCAATTACTGGCATTACTGGCTTGAACTTCAAAAATGTCGAAACCTCAGATTTTAATCTTATTCCGCTCTTTCAATACTATCCTAGCTTAGTTGTGGCCAGTTTTGCGCCCTATGGTATCGTAGTTCTTAAAGAAGAAATGAATCAATTTGATCTCCTAGCCGGTGTGGTGTAGTTGCGCAGTCAGTAGCAATTTAGGACGGTATGATTCCGGCATAGGTAACTCTTTGTTGGCCCAATCCGACACTGGGTGTCCATGACGGAAAGTCAGTGTGTGCTTTCATGTGGTCAGGATCCTGTGTTTACCACAATTCATAACTATTTACATAGTCATGTCATGATGGAGTAGGTATCAATATATCAAGAATGGGACGCCTAACACAAGGGAGATTTTTTAGTATGGTGTCCCTAAAACGCTTGAGCCTCTTTTATTTTTGAAAAGTTAAAAGTGGGCTACTCACTCGCTTTTACTCCAGTATAGTATCTATCACTCTGTTAAAAACTTTTACCTAAACTTTTACGTAAATGATGAAACTTTTTGAGGTGTACTACCTACGTAGATAAATGATTTTTACTTTAAGGGCCAGGGCCTTGGCAGCCTCCACGGTAGGCACGCTCTCTTTGATCTTGATCATGCATTCGCGGATGGCGCTGCTCTTCTCCTGGAAGCATTCTGGGCCACCTTCAGCGATGAACACTGCCACAAACGTGAAATAATCGTTTTATTATGACGTAATAAGAATGGCGAAATGGCGTAATAATAATGTTTGTCCTAATGGTCAGTTTTCCTTGCTCTTCTAGTCTCTATTTGGCAGGAATAATCCGGAGATAGAAACAGTCTGTGGTTTAAAAGATTAGAAGATAGAACAGCTGTCGCTACCACCACAACCTGTCGTAAAGAGAAACAATTTCGGTAATTTTCTACTGCAACGCAGCTTACCATTGGACAGTGTTTCCAGCCTGGGCTGCATTGACCATTTAAAAGAAGATATACAGGTGAATTTTTCAAGTGTGTGGATGGGGAAATCCGAAATCAATGAGGAATAGCAAAAATAGGTACTGAAACGAGTCTAGGGCCCGATTTTAATAAAAACTAAAGCGGCATCATTAGATTTTTGAAAAATCATTAACCTTAGCCACGAATTTAATCGGTTGATTTTGAAAAAAAATCACACCTGTATTACAATTCGATAGTGTCACTGATGATGTAAACTGTATAATCTAGCTACTCGTAAACGAGCCTATAGTGGCTACCCATAGTGGCCTATGGGTAGGTATGTAGATAAAAGGCTTCCATATACCGAGATATATTTTTAAGGCTGGTAACAGAATAGGAAGAATGTAAAAAGATTATGACATAAGTAACATATTTTGGAAAAAGAATCAAGTTGATCACGGAAAGCTGGCGTTTTATAAGTAGCAATCGAATATTGCTACTTTATAAATAAAATGCAAATGAACATTAGTACATGTACCTACAACAGGCGTAAGATACACGTTATACTCACAAGCAATTCTGTCTCCGTCCTTGAAGCAGATGAAGTCAATGAGCTGGTCAGTGGCGTTGTCGGCGGCGGTAATGTGATTGCGGAGGTTGGCGTCGAGGCACGGCGCGATACCAGAACTCACGCCATGGATACATGTCTTTAGCTGGGAAGACTTAGCACAGTACCTGAAAATTGCAAGATAATACATCAACAGCTTCACCTTACAAATTAAATATCAGCTGCTTTACCTCTAACGGTGAATGAAAACCACGTGAGGAAACCTCAGACATGCAACCTATATCTGAGAGTTCTCCAACGAGAGTTCTGACACGGCATGCGAAGTCCACCAACCCGCATTAGGCCAGCGTGGTGTACCTACTAGTACTAATTCGCATTGTGAGAGGAGACCCGACGGTCAGTGGGTCATTAATGGGTTACAAATATATCAAGTAGATAATTATTTTAAGTGGTACGGGTCTAGAGAGTGCAAATAACAAAAAATTCAGCTGAAAAAAACATTTATGTTTGTTTTTTCGGTGGTCAATTACAGCTGTTGTGTTTGAAGGAAGGTTGAATCATTTTAAACCAGATGAGCAGAAAGAACGAAAACATTGCAAAGTTATACCTAATCTAAAATGCAATTATAGATAGCCAAGTTAAGTGTAGTAAGTGAGGTATAGGTGGATAATGTCGTAACTTGAGCGTCTAGAGAACCAGCGGGGATACATCATTTTAACAAAATGTACTTATAACAAAATTTTGTTAAAATAATGTAGCTGATAATAATAAGTAATAATAATAAGTACTAATGGAAGGAAGCATTTATTTAACGACATTGATAGTTGATCATGTAATACTTACTTTTTGAATACCTCATCCAGGGAGCCATTTGGTTTCGCATCCTCGATTTCCTTCTTAACTACGTCGACATCGAAAAGGCCTTTTAAGCACTCCACGAAACCTTTGATCTTTTGCTGTATAACAAACCGAAGAGAAAAATATATTCATAAGTAGTTATATAAAAATTGAACAAATAAAGATGTGCTTTGTTTTGAGTTAGTATTATTATGTTATGTTAGTCCAAAAGACAAAACGCGCGCTTTTGAACGCACGGCAATCTAACATGGACAAAAATTCTACTTGAAATCTTATTCATTGACTGTCGATGTACGATTGAAGTGAAAAGAGATTTACTTAAGATACCTAGGTAAGAGATGTAGGTTGGTACCTATAACATTGTAGCACCCTCGGGCCACCCTAGTGGACTCGGAGCCCCACAGAGACAAAGTAATAAAAACAAAAGTAAACCCACGTCAACTTCGTCAATTTTGTCTTGAGCGCCGTTCTTTGTGCATATCTGTTCCAGCATACTCCTGTACTGCTGCTTCTGTTCGTCACTGACCTGGAACTCGGCCAGTACGCCTGAAAATTAATTAGAGGCTCACGTAACTATAGATCCAATAAAAGGTCCTCGAATGGCACGGACAACTCTAACTTGTATGTACTATTTTTTGTGGTCAATGATTTGTGATTTCTACGATAAGTTTAAGTTTCCATCCGAAACCGCTTTTGTAATGGTGGCAACACAGTTGTTTACAGAACCTTTCTTGATAGCATTTCTTTATCAATTCACTGGTAAAAAGTAAATTACCTTAATCTGTCCATTTGTTATACGTAGTAGATATATTGTTATCTGTGAGGCAAGACTCCCTCTGGAAATACACTATATGACTTTTCACACTACGTTCTGATAACATTACGGCTTCTCATCATTTATCTCTACAATTCTTTCGAATTACTAACCAATTATCGCAATCGAGTGGCATACGAGCTTTATCGAGACCTTATAACCTCCTATACTTCGTCAATATTTAATCCGAGTAGGTAGGTAAATAGTGCTCGTAGCTGCTGTTATCACGAAACAAACAATTTCTAGTGGTTGAGAAGTTGGAACAATAAACGGTACTAGGTACTCGTATATATAGTTATTCTACAATTATGAAGTTTTTTAATAGGGTTCTACTTTAAAGTTTACATACCTAATTGAGATATGGGACAAATGAATAAGTGCATCATCAAGTGTACCTCGCTTTCAAGGGAATGCATAAGAGCGTAGGGATTAGAAAACGAAACATTATGTGGCTCATAATAATATGACAATAATATGAGTGCCTCCGGCATGTTGTGTGTTATCATATTCCCTTAAATTTTGAAAGACAACCAATGTTGTATTTTAAGTTTGCCATCTTTTTGTATTTGTGAGGACTATAGAAACTATTCTTTAAAATAATGTTAAAAGTAAAAGATACTTTTATTCCACTGATTTTTATTCATAATTATAAAGTAATTATATTTTTGTTTTAGTGTGACTTAACTTTCAATTAATAACTTAACTTAATTACACGTATAAACTACAAAAAAAGTATAAAGGCCTCGTATAAACTACATAAACTACGTATAAACTACAAAAAAAGTATAAAGTAAAAGAATAAGGGCCTCATTACCCGCCTCCTATAGATCGAAATGTGGGTTGTATTGGGCTTCCGTCTTTTAATGGCAAATAAAACGACGATAGAATTGAACTGTAGACCTAATGCCTACCGGATATATCCACAAATGATGTCTAATCCAATTGCGATATCAACATTTTCAGTGCACATTAATTTTCATAGATAAAGTTTTAGGAAATCATTCGACCAGTAATACCTCGATATACTTAGATGTAAAACAGCGATTTGTCAATTTTTTTTCTGTTGATCTACAGCCTGTCTCCAAAATCAGAATCTTCTAAATCCTGTTAAGGCAATAGTGACTCTTAGTCTTCGCGTGAAGTCCATGTACCGGCACATACCGGCTTATGGTAAATTGATTCATCGAACTTCCACACATGCGATATCAAGGTCTCAACTAGTGCAAAATAATTGTCACCCTTAGAGCTTTTCGCTTTAATTTACTATAGCAGCAGCTAGCCCGCGTGCTCAATGCAATAGAAACAAAGGATGCCCTTGCAGATATTCTTATCACGATAAAAACCTCACAGGGGAAGCGTCCCGTATTACGAATTCAAAGAAATGAGCCTAAAATAGCTGTTTAAGAGCATCGTGACCAGTATGCGGTCGTTGTGAAGACGTAAATTGGTAAATGGCCATTGCACAGGAAGAGGGGCCGAGTTGAGTGCCCATTCGAGTACTTGCAACCGCGGGGCACTGTTAGAGTTACACTACGTTAAACGCCTACGAAAATTGCTGAAATTCAATGATGCTGCTACGCTTTTGACTATCACGGTTAGGGAGGGGTCGGTGACGGAGAATTAAGTACTTTTATAGGGCGAAATTCTTTGTAGGAACGAGTAGAAACTTGGACTTCACAATAACCATTTATCTTCCATTCATTTTAATAAAGGTACCTTTTCAGAAGTATCTACAACCTACCTTAAAAGGTACTTCTAAAAAGATAATCGCCAGAAGGTCGTGACTTCTGATGGATATTCATAGATTTAGTTACTAAAAAAACTCATCAGACCAGCAAAGCGGCGATGGAATTCGCTCCTGATTTTATTTCAAGTGATACGCACCCATGACGTTCCCAATTTATGTGCGTTAACGAATTAAAATGCAACGTGCTGTATTAGTGAACAGTGTAACAGAGGCATGGGAAGAGCATCAACACCCAATTAGCCAGTGCGGGGGCTAAGACCTACATCTTTTTCATTCTGAAATCCAACCCAACCCCAGTGGGACACTAATGAGTGAAGAAACATCGTCAGGCTAGACAGCACCATAAAAAAATTCTTCGCTATAGTGCATCCTACTACTATTATAAATGCGAAAGTTCGTCAAGATGGATGGGTGAACAGATTTGGGTAAAATTTGGTATACCTACAGATAGATTATAACCTGGATTAACATATAGGATATTTTTTATCCCACTCTGGTTCAAATTCTAACTTATCAGTCATCTTAAAGTTGGTTGATTGTCATCAGTACGCAGGTGTACCGTTACGCTGTAATTTATTATGTAGTAATGTTTTAATTTCTTAAAGCATAAGGGCTGTTTTTAAATTCTAGATTAACTGAATAATTGAAAATGTATCGAAAACTATAAGTGGCTTAAAACAATACCTACTTATAATCGTGTTAGGGGTGTGTGTGCCTATAAGGTATTATCACATGCGAATTTACTTCCATGGCTTCAGAATTACGTTTGCTTTTACATTTAGTAGAAAATTATAGTTAGTGAAATGGTTATGGAATCTTCAGAACGTAGATTGAATCTATTTATTTAAATAAAATAAAAATTTTCTTAACAAAAAATAAACAGTATGGAAAAGAAAGAGGTCGATTAGACTAAAATATCACCCCCATTTTTATCCAGTCAGATACCGCATTCCTTCATGACTTTGCATTAAATTAAATATAAATCAATTAACACTTATATAGTGACTTAACACTATACATATAACTCGAGATTAGTGTGCAATAAAACTGAATTCTTACCGACGGCGAACACTGCTAGTAAAACTGTTTTCCAGAACATGTTTAATACTATTGAGGGCTTCCGGGTAAGTGTTTACTGATTCACAGTCTACCGACAACTGCAGTTCTCTGCTAGATCACACTATATATATCAAATGTGACATGTTCACTCATACAGAGCGTATACTCTTGATATCGCTTGATATCGTACTTATCGCAGTTCAAGACGCATGGAATAAGTCTTTTGACCTTTTATCCGTCTTTAATTTGAAGAGAAGATGTGATCAATCGTTGCATTACTCACTTATTATTTTTAAAAACAAAAAATCTTTAAACGTTTTTCAAATATGCGACATATTATAAAGAGTCTTCGTCCAACTTGGAATAAGGTCTACCATTAGTGGGTGCGTTGCTATTCACGAGGACTAAGATGAACGCCTCTCTCATGGCTATACAAGACATTAATAAATGGCGAACGATTCATGGCAGCACTAAAATAAGGTACCTGTCATGGCTCTACCACGTGGTCGGAGAGTCAGAGAGCGGGTCTCTGCTAAATTTGCCAAGACATGATCACCATTTAAGATGATTTCTTATCGGTTTGTCATTTGTCAATCCTCCAAAAACTGTCTAAAGATTGTATAAAATTACAGCCAAATTTATAAACAACTTTTTTGCGAGGATGTTAAAAACTATGCACGTATCCTTTGTCTAATGTCGTGTCATAAAAGTGTTAAATGATGGTGACATTGCAAATAATAACAATCTAGTCTAGGTCAGAATACGAGTCAGTACCAGTAGCGGAAGGAAACTTATTAAAAATGTAATTGAGTCAACTTTGGTATCTTGAATCCTTGTGGTAATTTTAAGCCATAGTACTAAAATTATAAATTTCTGTTACTAAAAATTTGTTACACATTCATAGTCTTAATAAGTAAACTATTTACATGCTTTTATAGTCTTTCATAGTCTTAATAAGTAAGCCGTAAAACATTCTTAGTCAATAAAAAAGAAACTTCACCTTATCTAAGGTGAGTTTTTATTTCAGAAGTGTAATAAGAAACTATGTTGAACAATAGGTCAGTCAATATGAAGACAATATTATAATAATTATTAAGTATTATAGGGTTACTGACATTATAGGTCAGTCAATAGTCATACCAGAAGTAAGACTCCGTAGGTATTTATTAAATGAAATCTCCTTGCATAAAATGCATATTATGCACGGACTCCTTATGTATCAAACTCGTTACAGAATAAATAAAAAATCAATTCACTTGTTCGTGTATCATCATCATTTCATCATCTATAAGACTGATGGCTTGTTGCAAAAAAAAATTAAGTCCCGCTCCTGGACACGGTTTTTTCCCTACAACAGACTATATAGGGACCTACTCGTGTTACACGTAGGTAATTTATATGCATTTATACCAACAGATTTAACCAAATAAAAAAAAAACCAAATGTTAGGATAATTTTCTCACATCACGTCCCAAAACACTCAGGCCTCTAGGTAAGTTGAGTCCACTTTTACTTTTTCTCTGGTATAGCATCACATAATAATTCACATAAACGACACATAGCTACAAAAATATTGCCAAATATTAATAGAATAGTTTCATTTGATGTGAACGAAGTCGCGGGTAAAGTTTCCATTATAATTATATCTTTTTTTCTTTACACAACTTCGTATCATCATCATGATGAATAGAAATGTATTCATAGGTAACTTATTCATAAAAAACTTGTTGACAGCTATATCCATTTATGAACTCATGAATGAACTTATCAGGTAGAACAATTCCAGAAGTAATCTGGTTAGTTATGTCGTTTTGCTGACTATGGATTGATTACGAATAGCGTGTTTGTAACATTCATTGATCGAATAATAATTATATGTATGTCCTGAAGGAGCGAAGGCGTTTACCATGGCGAATAAATAAGTATTATCAAAAAATGTATCGATTCGATAACCATTAACATATTATAACAACTGCGCAGAGCCTTAAAACTTTGAAAAATCGAAAAATTTAATATTTTGATAAATCATGGTTGAAAAATTATGATACGTGAATGCGTTAAAACCTACGTCTTTCCAAACCTCTACCCAGTATTTTTGTATTTAATTTAAAAGCTAATGGTGACATCGCAAATGCTTCATAACCATAGGTAGGTGATGACTTGATGTCAGGATATCATTTTCTGCCGGAAGAAAAACCATGCGCAATATCCTCGACGTGTTAACCAAGTTAATATGTATAATTGTATACACATTATAGGTACATAGGTTAATAGGTATATACATAATATGTATTATATTATAACGAAAAAGATCGCAAGGAATTCTGGGTGCCGCCGCCGGTTCTTTATCTTAAAAGCATGTGAAGTCAACCAACTCTCAATTAGATGGCACAGTGTACGCTGTATAATGCTCATTGTTGTCACTAATCGATTGCACACAGGTTAAGTTGCTATAGTTTAGTTCCTATCGCCATTCGCCATCGTAACCTACCGCGAGGCATGCAGGCCAAATTTTTGTTTTTGCCGAATTTTCGGCAAAGTCAGCCGTCGTTAATTAAAAGTAAGGTAATTTAAATCGTAAAGATAAGTTTAATTTCGATCTCTAGTGTGTAATAAGGTTTAAATACCGCAAATGTGGTAATAAGAATTCATGGGCTATTTACATAGGCAATTTGCATTTTGTAGCTCTGTAAACCACTTTACAAGAATATAAAATCAATCTATCAATTTCTACAGTTACAATACAACGGATAGTAAAAGTAAAGTTAACAAGTAACCTACTATCTGTAGGTATTTCTTTTAGTTTGCTAAAGAAATGACAAAAACTCTTCTGACGTCAAAGACCCTCTAACTAACAGTTTGAAGTTTCTTGTATCGAATATGTCTTTTGGATTGAAAAGGATCATTAAAGGATTGCGATATTTAAACCTGAGTTGGTGGAAACCTTGCATATAAAATTTAGTGTTTACCAAGTACATAGATACTTAAAGTATTCCTTAAAGTGTAGTATAATTATATATACCTATCCATAATTATCTTTAAATGATACCCATTTGTTATATTTTTTAAATATTCGTATAAATTACGTATGGACATTCTAAGAAAATGCTATCGTAAGAATAAAAGATCAATTTTCCTCGTCTGTATGGATGATAATAACACATTATATTAAGTACTTATAGACATGTAGTTAATATAGGTAGACAATAAAATACAATATTTCTTTATTGTATTATAGTAGATTTTTGCTATTTTATTTAAATTTATTTAACTTTAAGTTTTTGAATAGGTCTATGTACTCGTATCATATAACATTTACATTTAACGTTAATTAAAGTCCATTGTGGCTAAAACGATCGATTCAAATAAAGATTAGAATATATGCACGGCATGCATATCTCTGTGTATGCAAACGAAAAAGCTGATTTGTTTTTCGGCAGAAAATACGTGGCGGTTGTAGGTACCTAGGTATCAGGTGTGGTTGCCGGCCTAGAATAGCGCCACTCCAAGTCAACCCGTGGAGATCGTAAGAGGCGATCGGAGGGATAATACTACCAGGGGATGGGCAGCAGCGTCTCCCTGAGTACTAAACACCTACTGCGGTCACCAACACGCACTTGCCAAGCGCGGTGACTACAGCATCAACCTCCGCATGACAAGCACAACAGAGCCACGGCCCCCAGTCCCCGGCGGCTCCGCTATTCCTGGCTCTGGCAGCGGCCACGGTAACGGCGGGGCAGGGGGTGCTAAGAATCTCCGGCAGAGATCGCGCTGCCACAAACGACGACTTCTGCACCTGGCAACATACAACACCAGGACACTGAGGACCGACGACAAGATCCGTGAGCTGGAAGACGAGATAGACAAGTTAAACTGGAGTGTCGTGGGATTATCCGAAGTCCGAAAACAGGGGGAGGACACGATAATTCTAAACTCCGGTTACTTGTTCTATCACCGGGAGGGCGAACATCTGTCCCAAAGTGGTGTCGGGTTTCTCGTCCACAAGTCCCTCGTCAACAACGTGACGGAAGTCGGGAGTGTGTCGGCAAGGGTAGCGTACCTTATACTCAGAATATCCAAGCGGTATTCGCTGAAGGTCATACAGGTTTACGCACCGACCTCGGCACACCCCGACGATGAGGTTGAAGTTATGTATGAGGACGTAAGTAGGGCCATACGTAACTTCAAGACCCATTTCACGGTGGTGATGGGGGACTTCAACGCAAGACTAGGTGCGCGAGACGGCGACGAGCTGAAGGTGGGGCCCTTTGGTATCGGGCAACGGAACCACCGGGGCCACTTGCTGGCTAACTTCTTGGAGAAGGAGGACTTCTATATGATGAACTCCTTCTTCAAGAAGAAGCCACAGCGCAAGTGGACTTGGATCAGTCCCAATGGTTCCGTTAAGAGTGAGATAGACTTCATCATGGCAGACAAGCCGCACATATTCAATGATGTCTCTGTGATCAGCCGGTTTAAAACCGGAAGCGATCACCGGATGGTCAGAGGCACATTGAATATCAATGTCAAGCTGGAACGGTCACGCCTGATGAGGTCTACGCTCCGACCAACACCTGCCCAGATCCAGGACTCCGAGGCCTTTCAGCTGGAACTCCGCAATCGTTTCGCGTGCCTGGAAATATGCAGTTCAGTGGACGAGTACAACACCAGGATGGTAGACACTGTCCACGAGGTTGGGTCTAAGTATTTCAAGGCCCCCTCCGGTGGTAAACCTCAAGTTCTCTCAGAACATACTCTCGGTCTTATGAGGGAAAGGCGGGAACTATGTGTGCAGTCTCCAACCTCAATGTCGAAATACCGACTGCTCAACAAACAGATCTCTCGGAGTAGGCGACGCGATTTGCGTGTTTATAACACCAAACGCGTAAATAACACGATCGAGCGGAACCAAGGCTCGAAAGTGTTCGCAAGAGATCTGGAGGTTGGGCAAAGTCAGTTGACGAGGTTGAAGACCGATTCCGGCACCATAGTTACGTCTAAGCCCGAAGTTCTGAGAGAAATTGAGAGATACTACGGACAGCTGTATACCTCCTCAAGGGCTCCCGTTCCCAAGGCGGCGAACGACAAGCGAGCTAAATTAACCCGGCATTATACCGAAGATATCCCGGACGTCAGTCTGTACGAAATTAGGGGGGCACTCAAACAGCTTAAAAATAACAAAGCTCCGGGGGATGACGGAATTACAACGGAGCTGCTTAGAGCGGGCGGCCAACCCGTCCTAGTCGCGCTCCAGCAATTGTTTAATTCCGTCATCAGCACTGGAAGTACCCCGGAGGCGTGGAGCAGAAGCGTGGTGGTACTGTTCTTCAAGAAGGGGGACAAAACCCAACTGAAGAACTACAGGCCCATCGCGCTTCTGAGCCATGTCTATAAGCTGTTTTCAAGGGTCCTCACTAATCGTCTAGCGCGCAGACTCGACGACTTCCAGCCTCCCGAACAAGCCGGTTTCCGAAAAGGCTATAGTACCATAGACCACATACATACGCTTCGGCAGGTTATACAAAAGACCGAGGAGTATAACCTGCCGCTATGCGTAGCGTATGTGGACTATGAGAAGGCCTTCGATTCTATCGAGACCTGGGCGGTGCTTGAGTCTCTTCAGCGATGCCAGATCGACTATCGGTACATCGAGGCGTTGAAGTGTGTATACAATGCCGCAACCATGAAAGTCCGAGTACACGACAACAGTACGAACCCCATCCACGTGCAGCGCGGCGTACGACAGGGGGATGTCATCTCCCCAAAACTTTTCACCGCTGCACTGGAAGATGTGTTCAAGCTGTTGCTGAAGAAGACAGCGGGAAACCGTTGGATTCATAGGGCCCAGGACCGGGCGGAGTGGCGTCGATTAGGGGAGGCCCATGTCCAGCAGTGGACTACTAAGGGCTGAAAGGAAGGAAGGAAGGAGGTATCTACTAACCCTGGTCGAACTATATCTTCCTATTACTTACACATTCATAATTATTTTTGTGCAATTACGCATGCCTCGTGTTATAATTTATTAATAATGTACTAATGAGTGCCTATATTTAATATAAAATTTATAGGTATACGTTTATGCATTACACGTATAAAATCAAATGTCCGACGTTAAAATAATCATTTTCCGTCGCAATTTAGCTGTAGTGGCGTGTTGTTTGATAAACATTACAAAATACAGTTACGTCTTATTCAAAACTGTGTTCGTTCATCAAAAATGGTGAACTGTGCGAAATATTTTGTATTTATATGTGCAATAGCAATGATAAAGTCTGTAGTTTCTGATAGTGGACCGGACGATATCAACTTCGACGAGTTTCCTGAGCACGCGTATGGCGTCAGTGAGTCTAATATGAATTTGTTATATTTGTTAGAAGGAAGTCCAGAGGAAATAAAAATAGCAAACACAGTGAACATGGCTAATAGGAAATATATCAAGAGAATCGGTCTCCCGAAGGAAATACTGGAACAACAGTTCAACTCAGACCAATCTTCGACCACGACCAAGACTGTCGAGTCAAATGAAGTGTGATCTCAATACAATACGGAAATATTTCAGTGATACTGCGTAGGTACTTAGATGAATTAAATTGATCATAAGTTGTATTTTAAATAAAAAGATTGTAACTAGTATTTGTTTAGTTTATTTTGTCCACAAATTAACATGGGTTGAACTATTTTTTGTATCTAGTAGAAATTTAGCTCGTAGGGCATACAGTTGCATACAAAGTGTGATTTAAATAAAATGAATGTTATCTGGGAATTAAGTACCTGACAGCAGACAAAGGCAATGTTGCAATGTACCAAAGATGAAAATTGTGATAAAAATAGACAAAAGGTACCTAAGTGAAATACCTATTATGGAGCAGGAGATAATAACAAAACGTGTAGCCAAATGCAAATTACTTTAGTTCTAAATTTACTCAATTGACTACGTAGCTTGTCTGATCCTTTTATAGTTCGAATTTTCAATATTAGCAACACACTGGACATTTTTTTGATAATTTGCCTATGTCACACGAAAGCAGACCATTGACTATCAACAGGTAGCATGTAAGGCAGAAGGCCTTATGAGGACTAAGATAGTAGCTAAGCACACCTTTCTAACCGAAGCACCAAATATGAAGCAGGCACCTATTATGTTATATCTAAAGGTGGCGGTAAAGGTGCTTCGGAGAGCTACAAAAGCTTTATACTGTTGCAATGTGTCTATTGATCTTGCCTATTGATTATTATCTACTGAACCAAAATGACGTACCAATGACAACGCTTTTCTATTGTAAATCTAGATTTTAAAAGAATTTCGTGTCAAGAAAAGACAATAAAACACAGTACGTTGAAATCATTATTTAATTTTAAACATATAATAATATGAATTTATAAGACATTAAATAGAACTCTACATGTTGTTTTTAACTAAGTATGTACTATGTTTGTAGTAATATATTATTATTTTTAATACATACATACGTAATCTTAGGCATACTTCACCGCGACACAAACATCGATTCAGGCAAGGAAGTATCGGTCATAAAATCTTATTTTATAAGCACAAACATACAGATTCCCCATCTCTATTTACAATATATCGATGATATTTAGTTCATAGACACTTGCAAATATACTATTGTTTATAAAATCACGTAGTTTCACCATATTGATAAAGCAGAGGAGATTATACAGACAGAAAGATATACAAATCGCTCCAAGGCTAATATGGCCCGTCTACATGCTCGTTTTTTATCTGAAGAGGAATTATCGATTAATCAATCGATTAATCAGTCGAAAACTCTCAAGACTTAAGAACATAGAAAAAGGAAGTAAATAGAACGGCAACAATAACATAATCCACTGTAGCTAGCGCAGATAGCGGCAATCACGCTCAAACTCAAACTGTCCCTCTCACTCACAGTCATGGTGAGAGCGATAGAATGTGCTGATATACGCTCAGTTTCGCATAATCTACTGTACGCCTGTCCCGTCCACACAGCCGTTCTATCTATTTATTATTTCTATGGTTAGGGACCTAAATACATTCAAGTCCTGGTTTACAAGCTAGCATGTTGCCACCTAGGCAAGCCCGTTGAACAGGCGATTCGATAGACCATAAATGTTTTTAAATGTTCTCGCTAACAATGAAATAAAACATTTGTATGCCAAATTTAGCTTAACATTGACTAGATCCGCTGTAAAATTTTGTCATAAAAATATTTTAGTTATGTAAGTTTGGAGTAGGTACATAAATGACAAAAAACTCATGGTAGTCCCTGGTGCTGACACTGTCACGGGTAACCGTTCAGTGTATTCTTGATATTTTATTATTTGAGATCAGGACGGAAATGCTTTTCAATTAAATGGGTTTCCGCCTCAGTCGATGTAGTTTAACGACCACTTGAAGGTATTTCTCATAATGAAAATTAAAGAAAAGAGAACTTCATAAATATTTTAGAGACGCTAACAATATTACTGTACACGATCTCTACTATAAAATATAATTAGTATCAACATAATTTACATGGGAGTATACATAAATATATTTCAATTAAGTAAGTAACATAAAATAAAGGAAAAATTACACCCGTTCAAGTCATATGAAAAATATCCCGTAAAATGTTTGTTACAGCCAAATAAACATCAAACAACAAATAGTAAACAATCTAAATCATCTATATATTTTACAACAATGATAAAAACACATAAGTCTTGTCACACAAGAATATTTATAGTAATTAAATCACAGTAAATACTTATGACTATGTCTATAATATCTTCCCCTCACAGAGGATTCATAGTGTCTTAGCGAATAAGACAAGTAATAGACATTAAAAATAAATCAAGGTACTTTTTCCGTAAGACTAGTGAAAAAAATGTTTGCTGATCAACTTAGAAATAAGAGGCAAAAAGGTATTATCGATAGACTGTAGCGGTACTTAGTAATGAAAATATACAAACAGTTTTGAATTAACACTGACATAAATTATGTATTGTTATACGCATAGTAACACTTTGTCAATGCCGGAAAACTTGAAGTTCTTTTTACAAGAAGAACTTTCACACAAGTTACCAATTAGTAGCAGTGGTCCAAACACGCGATAATGTTTAGGTACGAAGGTTGGTATGAAGAATGAATGATACGATACATCGGTATTCGACATTTCTCGACAATTTTTATTATTCGTCGTATAGGTACTTACCGAATAACATCTGGTGAATCCTAAATAAAAAAATTAAACAACAAAAATACCATAGACATTATAATTAATAGAATTAAAATTTTATTTCGGTTATAACAAGACACATTTAAAGTTTGATAAAAGTTAGTTTAAGTAGTTCGTGTTTGCAACACTACCACTCGCAAGTTGCTATGTGAAAAGCCGCATAGAAACCCTTATACAAGTATATAAAATGTAGTAATATAACTATCCAAACGTTACACGTTCATAAATGATGACTTAAGATAATTTTGCTCACATCACCAGTTTCTTGGACTCTCCACAATTCGAATAATGCCTTGAATTTCCGGCAATAGGCTTATTTTCACTATCCGGTTGGATACAAGTTGGATTACAAGGTAAATACACTTAAAAGGAAAATTAATAATTATCAAATTTCCTGACATAATTAATGAGATTAATATGGCATGATATAATTTAAGTTTGTATAATATAATTATTATATCCTGTTTGTTGGCAAATATTGATATTATCGTTAAATTGCCATTTCAGGTGTGTTTGCCTTGCAAGTATGAGTTAAGTCGTCTCAATTAGAAATTTTTGTTCACAAGTTTGATACATACTTAGGTATCTACTCATTCTTAAACCATCGGTTTAGCCAAAAAATGTCTTATCCAGTGGCGCTACTTAAAGCCGTTAGTCATTAATTTTGATTTAAAAAGTAAAGTTTATTTACATTTATAAATACGATCAATACTTCTTCAAACCTCTAGCTACGAGGCATTAGCTTTTACATTCGTATTACATGGCCTATAATAAATTAATATGATATCAAATTGCGGCTGGTTGATTAAATTTATTTAGTTCAATTACCATTATGAATTTCAATGATAATAGCAGAGGAAAAAGTACAGGCAATTTTTTAAATCCTCTTAATGCCGACCCGTGGCCGCGGCAAACGATGTAGATAATCTCCCACTACGTAACCTAATTTATTTAAAGTGATTATTTTTTTATTTTTTGTACGTTATAAAAATTGTATAGATCTTTAAAATTTGGCACTATACAAATTTTAAAACTTAGAATGTTTAATTTGATTTTGCCAAGCCATGATTGAGTCTTTTTCACTTTTAGAACTTTTGGAACATAAAAGTTTTATAAAAAGTAAAACAAAAGAAAAATTACAATTTTTCTGATGTTCGTATTTAATATTCTGGTCAATGGTATTAAAATTTAGGGGAAAAAATAACACATTGTACATCTTCAATTTATATCAGCTATAGTTTACATCAATAAAATACTTTGAGCTAAAATACGAAATAAAGTTTCAAAGTAAAAAAAAATATTTTGATATTTTGATAATTGCCTTTACTTGAATCAATACTAGACTGATAAACAGTCGACCAGCACAAGTAGTTATGGTCGTTTTAATTAGATAAAACCTAAATTTAACCGATGTAGTTTGAGCCGAATAAATATCTCATTATTTGGGGTCATTGGCATCATTATCATGCGAGTCGATAAGGGGTTATTAAAACGTCTTTAATGGCCTTTAATTTAAAAGAGTTTCCAATAAAAGTGTAGACTTGTGTTAACCTCTATGACCTTGCACCATATACGTAGATTTTACACATTATACACAATTTTTCCGCAAGATGGCGTACAAAAACTCCGGTCGAACTATCGAAGTATAGCAATAAAATTCAGTTATTCTGCGTCTTTTGCTTGTTGATGAGAGCATTGATAAGCTTGATCCTGGCCTTAACCGCTTTGTAGCGGATGTATTCCTCCTCGTGGCCTTTCTTGTCGTCCCGTTGCACCTTTCTGGAGTTCTGGACTTCGAATGTCACTTCATACTCCTTGATGGTACGTCGAAGCGTCTGTAAGGAAATTGGTTGAAAAAACCTCCATATAAATTTTATCAAACTAATTTAATATATTTGACTTTAAAAGCACTAAACGAATAGTAAGTATAATTTGACTAAATCCATCAAGATTCTCTTAACACAATTTTCCTAATGTGTCAAAGGCTGCTTCATTGAAGGCCTCTTTACTCATAGAAGCTACAAGCCGACATAACTCCTCAAATTCTATTATTTTTGAGGTTGGACTTGTAAATGCAGGTTGAAACCACTGAGTTTGATGCAATATCTCTAAAATATTTACATCTCACTGACAACAAGATTACTAAATTCTAACATGAGCCAGATTCATCATTCGCCATGACTCCAAATGACAAAATTATTAAGTCAGAATGGAACCGTTATTAAATAATTATGCCTATCACAGTCGTGGTAGACTTGTCCCCTGTTAGAATTGCAAATGAAACCAAAAGCAGCAGTTTCACATACTTACACATTTAAGGAGTTTTGCTTCAGCCAGAGCCTTGGCCAGGTCCTCGAGACCGAGGCAGTGCAGGCCTTCGTTGGACGTGCGAGGTTCTTCTTCCTTCTGGGCCTCGTTGGAGGACGTAGATGACGGTATCTCTTCGTAAATGTCACGTGGGATGCACGTGGGCGGCGACTGGAGAGGCGTTTCCACCGTTTCCTAGAAACACATATGTACTCGTACTACGTTTTGATTTTGTTTACAATTATTTTAAATTCTATAGTCTAATTCTAAAGTAATTCGAGAATCCCTAATAACAATTGAAAAACTAGTGACGCTCCAGTTGCAAATATCCATTTTGCTGTCCCTAATACATACATAGGTACATATGAAATATTTGATACCATGTGAACATATGCTATGGAATTAAAAATATGAATAAGTATGAACAATTTCAAAAAATCGAACTACTCGTACATATTGCTTTGTACAATTTTCAATAATTTTTTATAAGTAAATAAGTAACAAACTAGTAAAACTAACATAAAGGTACAGACGATATTATATTCAGTAGTCACTGCGACCCATACCTAACCCACGACCTACCTCAAGTAAAAGACAAATCTTATCATCTCACATAAAGACAAATCAGAATCACAAATTCCTAACCGTAACACGAGATACGAGTACAAACCTTAGGCCTTAGATGGACTTTACTCAACCTAAACCTGATAAAAGTATACTAAAAGTAGAACTTACTTGGGAGGAGTCAGAAGGTTTCTCCTCTCCAGAGCTGTCAACGCTGGAGTTGAACAGCATTGCCTCGTGCTCGTGGATGGTCGCCAGCTCGCCGTTAGTGCCGCTCAGAACCTGAAAATAAGGCGAAAATCGAGGCGTTTTTATCAATTTCACTGTACACACAATTTAATGATCATCAACAATCTGTACTCAGCCTTTTCATTAGTAAAAAGCGTTATTTCACTCCAAGTAAGGCTTATATCTGTAAATAATCTGGTGATAAGCTTCCTAGTCAGATTGGCATGATCAGGATACAATTAAAGACGCATTTTGAAAACGCGAGAGCGCGCTTCACGACCACGACGGGCGGCTTGAAAGGACCTTTAAAACCCATAGCATCAGGTCTAGAAGACGCGAGACAATATCCTCTGCCAGTGCGCATCATACACGTCACATACGGAAAAGCTGCAAAAATGGCGGTAAACTCACAGCATCAGGTCTAGAAGACGCAAGAGCCCGCTTGACCACTCGGTAGCGTTCGTACAGGTGTCGGGCGGCGCCTCGCTCGATGGAGTTGGCGGGCGGGCGGCCGCGTGCCGCCTCGAGCCGCAGTAGAGCGCGCTGCACGCAAGTCTTCTCCGCCAGCAGCTGCGCCGCAGTCCAGCTGCTCTCCGGGATGTCGGCACGCCCCGCCGCTTGCCGGCAGCCTTCAACCCACTGGAATTAAACGAAGTTTACATCTTTATGGATGTACCCAAATGTCTGAAGAATTTTTCAGCAATTTTTTTAAAAAAATAATCCAATCAGACATCAGACGGGCCATCTGATTTTTTGTGGTCACCGACGCCCATTGAATTTGTGTCATTAGATGTGTTATGCTTATTAGTTTGCCCTTTTTTCTATTGAAGTTGAATTTGCTAACCTACAAACTGAAAACCTAAAATATAATTATGGTAAGTGTGTAAAAAAAGTAAAATCACTAAGTGCGCAATGGCGAAAGATTTTTTTTATATTATAGTACCAAGAATGTGACTAATCAATTAAAATGTAATATTTTATGATTGTAACTCTTTGACTGTATTTGTTGATACGTAAATATAAATATTTACCTGAGTAATTTGGTGTCGAGTGCAGGACAAGTGTAGGTATTATGTCATTGTCCTATCGAAATCCTTAATTCGCAGTTCGAAACATATACACTCCCATCCTTATTTCAAATTAACATTACGCTTTTCTACATGAGTCCTTGCAGAATTGTTGCAACCTAGAAGCAGTGCAAGATCTTACCTCCTCAATATCCTTGACGATTTCTGCCATAGATTTGTCGCTCTTCAGAGACGCGTCCAGCTTATCATCCCTTTCCTTCTGAAGTTTTGCTGCTTGTACTTTGAGGGCATATTCGACTGGATCCGCTTTAATGCAGCGTTTCTCCTCTTGCAAAAGTCGTAGAGTTTCATACATCCGGGTGAGTGGCACTTCAGTGATACGGTCGCAAGGAGCTATAGCATGGCCGTGCTCTAATTCGTAGTCGCTTTCGTATTTCGCAATGTTCTTTTTGAGGACACCGATCTGAAACATTGAATTGAGAATGTTATTTTCTGTATTACTTTATCAATTTTATTATTGTAGGAGGTGTAGTTCCTACCTCAGCGCAAGTTGCAAAATATCGACTTTAGACATTGCTTTAGCAGATCCAAAGATTCTTTATTGACCTGTGCTGTCTAATGTCTGAGCAAAGATACTTCGGACAATAGCTGTTTAAAATTATTGTAAGGGAATCGACCATCATACACCACCAGGATACAGCAAAACATATTCTAGATCAGCCTAGCAGGGTTTTGTAGATGCCATGAATAATCGCATTTGGACTAGTCGCAGCTACGAGCTAAGGCAAGAGAACTCTCGGTTCAGGTACTGTTAAATTAGGACGCGAAGTTTTTCAACTAAGAAAAACTTATGTCGCAGAAAGAGCGCAGCGGGAGGTAAAACCAGCAGCAGCAGCAATCTCTCATGTATAGTGGTTCCATACCAATACCAAGTAATGAAGTTGAAATTGAATACTACTTCGTGTACTCGAATTGTACCTTCTTGTTGATTTTCTCCAGGCGTCGGTCGGGGCTGAGCTGGGCGCGGCGCGGCGGCACGTTGCGCTCGTCCAGCCGCGCCAGCATCGCCTCCTCGTGCCGGTCTTCTATGGTGGGCTGCTCCTCTGAACACTCTGTGTAGTCTAGCAACATTTACAAAACTAAAGGGTGTGTAAGAAGTAATCAGTTAAATGTTGAAATAATAAATGATGCCTTTCGCCGCTCATATAGGCCTCGAGCTAGAGAGTGTGGTGTTCCCGTGCACATTTTCAGAAAACGGGAATTCTCCAGCTCCATCCCACCATCGGTGCCCGACAACTTAGTGTCATACGGTACACCGTTAAGCTTTAGCCGGTAGGACTCCGACATCACTGTCAGCCCCAACCCGACCTCAGCATCGACAGTAGGCCTATGTCGCGACAAAGTAAGATTGTTGGGATAGATTTATTATGATACCTACATCTTGGGAACGAAAGAAAAAGAACCTAGCGGATGCGTCTTCCTCCAGGTCTACATTACTCCTCTGGCACTCAAGTTTAAGACCTTTCTTATTCTGGGATAAAGACCCAACCCCAGTGAATCACTGCAGATTCACTAATGATTTACAAACCTATGTAATCTAGGTACTACGAATATTCAATGTTGGCTTAAAGATGAGAGGTGTTACCTTCGGGTTTCTGTTGAACCACATATTCGAAGTGGGGCGGGGTGCTGCAGCGGACATCCCCGGGGTTGGTGAAGTGTTCCACCTCCTTGTGTCGTGGCTGCTTAGTGGGCGCTCGGCGACGTTTGCCACCGAACTGTGGGCGACGAGCGCGCGACAGACGTTCGGCACGACGCTCCGACTGAAAAACATAGCATCAACTATCACCATCAACCTGCTGCGGTCAACTAGTCTACAGGCTAGTCAGGCAGGCATCGCTCTGCCCTTAATTTCGCTTTTTATTTTTTAGACAGTCACAGACAAATTTCACTTTAAAGAAGAGCAACAATGGATTTTACCTGTAAAGATATTAAACGGATCGATATGATTGTTTATGACTATTTTTGTGATACTTGGCCGGCTGCAGAGTGTCATAAGCTACTTTTGAAAGTATTTGTTCGGCTTAAGTAACATTTTAATCTGGTAATTTAAAGCCTGCCGGCTTAACTAGAATGGTTTACGAGTAGGTACGTACTTCGAGTCGGTTATAGTCGTGTAGTCGCGACGCGGGCGGTGGTTGTGGCTGCCGCTCCTCGCTGTGCGGCCGACGCTCCTTCCGCTCGTGTGCGCAGCCCGAGTCCCGGCGCTCGCGGCGCTTGCGGGCCTCTCGCTCGCACTCTGGCGCCGCCATATTTGCGTCCTCTTCTGTCTCGCGTTCCCGCACGCCCGAGCACTGCGCACGCCACCCGAGCCCCGATGTTACTATCTGACGCTCGCTTGAGCACTCTGACTCCTCTCCGACACCCTAGTGTAGTTCTTATGTTAATGTACCGTGTCATATCGTGTATAGTCTGTTTTCCTTTCGATGGCCTATTTGGTAAACAATCTTGGTAATAGGTACTTTTTTTAAAAAATTTTTGAGTATAAATAAATAATTTAGTTGTTTCAGTAACAACTTACTTACGCAAATTGAAATCTATTTGTTATCAGACACTTTTTGTCTCTGCGCTCAATTTATGCTGCTATATTTTTTAACTGGGTACAAATTACGATAAATTAAATTGTAAGATTGTTTACTAAATAAGACACGTTAGAAAAAGCTTATTCAAATTGTTTTACATATGTAAAAAGTTGATCGTGACGTGAATATATGGGAAAGCTTTGATATTTGCGATGTACGTGAACGATGTCGAATTAAAAGGTGTAGAATGTATGTCGATTGTATTGTACATATATGTACATGATGTTAGGCAACTTGAGACTTCATAAATAGATATTTGTCGCTTGTAAGCAATATTCTAAGTTGCCAATCTATTCCGGATAAAAGCTTCACCACACTTTCTACGACACTTCATGTAAAGTACCTACCTATGTATAGCTTAACAAGGTATATAAAAGTATCAAAGTTCTTGGAAAAAAAACACTCAACAAGATTTGGAGTTTAATTAAATTTAAGCGAGTCAGAATTATAAATAAATAATTTACGTTTTTATAAAGTCATATTTGTCCAAAAACTTCAATACTGCAAAGCTAAAGCTAGAATTTGTATTTTTAAATTTAAAAACATATATAGTCATAAAACTACAATATAATAATTATAGTAATGTAATACAAAGAATCTGTACTAATGGTGTATCACCCATCACCGCTTTTAAAAAGTACCTGATGAAATTCCAAAAGTACCATGTTCGCTTCACATTAAACTCTAGACTTGTAACTAATTCCCCGAATTTCCAAAGATTTCGGCCCAAAGGTGATTCTGAAAATAACCAGATCTACATCTAAGTCTGTTGTTCATAGACCACCGATGTATCAAAATAATTTACCGGAAAATCATTTGTTATGCAAATTTACGTAACCCTTTATAAAGTTAATCGTCCTTTAATTTGCAAGTAACTATTGATGTCAACTTTAAATTAAATGTTAACTAACTTAAATTACTTGCTACTTAAGTAAATTAAACTGTGAAAGTGTTGATACTTACAATGCAATATCTCGCAACGTTTGCGATAGAGTC
This sequence comes from Erynnis tages, assembly GCA_905147235.1. Taxonomy (NCBI): domain Eukaryota; kingdom Metazoa; phylum Arthropoda; class Insecta; order Lepidoptera; family Hesperiidae; genus Erynnis; species Erynnis tages. The sequence continues at coordinate 3,631,312 of LR990076.1, forward strand.
CAAGATTCTGGCAATGTTGTCCCGGGCGCGACTTGCCAGGGTCACGCTCTGCAGCCCGAAGTTGGGCCTCTCCCCGCTTATCCACAACTAAACACCAATCCACCGGCCTATTGTTTATCCTTTGATGTAAAACAAAATGAACGAAATAAAACGAAACGGCGGAGCGTCCTTGCGCGCCGTCTTGACAAGATAAAAACTCTAGACTAGGCGATGCCTACTCCGTACATCTATTTGATGATATCACTCCTTTCCACGGGCATATCGCGATCCCGGCACATATTGGTACGACGCGGAAAGTCTTATGAGTGATATACTCTCTTGAAACAATTTACGGCTGCTTCAGAAAATGCGTTGACACAAGTCTGTAATTTAGCATTGATGGATCAACAGTTTTTAGTAAAACACCTAGCTTCTAATGCTAGTGGGATAACTTTATAGCAATCATCTCCGAATACACGATTAATTTTTGAAATTTAAAACGTTTCTGTTCAATTGTCTTCGATCATTTTTGCGTTAATCGCATGAACTTGTCACTGAATTGTTAAGCACTGTTTAACTTGAAAATCCGTTCGAATACGACACGATATGTACCTGAAACAATTGATAAATAACAAAATTAAAAACTCGCACAAACTAGTCAAAAGGCCTACGACAACTTACATCAAATGAATTTGCATATACCTACGTACACATGCCTTTGTGCAAGCGGATCAATAAAATATTGATTTAAATTCACCATAACTTTGTTTAAAAATTTAATACCTATTATTTTTTTTAAAACAAAGTCAGTCGTTTTTTTACATATTAACCTATGCCTATAATACTAACGTAGATTATAATTACGTAGATTAAATTCAAGTGTGTACTTTTAACAGCAATAGAGGATACCGTTAATGTTTGAGGTGATTGGGTGAAAGTTAGTAATTACTAAACCATTACGTAATTACCTAAATAGTATTTGTACGCAAATTTCATCAAGTGAAGAGCTTCAATTTACACTAAATGGCACACTTAACCTCCTACTGTCTATTAAAGGTAGCTAATGTACTAAAGAACAACAATTTGTTAAAATAGAGTTTCAAGTTACTTATTATGTAAATGTGTAGTTTAGTTTGAAAATAAAAAAACATTTATTTGCACGAATACGGGTTAGTTTATGATTTTACAGTGCATTTTGTTCAATTATATTCAATAAGGATGTAAAATTCAAGTAGGTAGGTAATAACTTTTGGAAGTTGATCAGAGATATTATTTTACGTCCCTTGCTTTCAAATTTTACATTTTTGTATTTATGTATTTATTTTATATTTATATAATTTACGAGTATGTATAGTCTCAACGATCTAAGGTTGCCCTTTAAAATACTGAAGCTGCTCGATCGAATCAATAGTGCGCGTCAAAATCTCAAAATACAAATTCAGTCTAACGTAGCTCCATTCGTCATGGTTCAGATTGAGAGCCTTGAATTAGTGGATTCGCTGATAAGTTGTGACGTTAAACAAAATGTGGATTAGTCGATCAAGACTTGACTTCGGGGTTTGCTTCTATTAAATGTTCATTTAGCTACGCTTAAAAATAGTGTTGCCTAATTTTAAATCAAAAAACTTATTTAAAATGAACTAGGTGCATACTTTTAACAAGCTATCATAGCGTAGGCTCTACAGTGATTACTAAAACATACGTACATATTGGCAATATGATATTGCCAAGTCTGATAAAAAAATTTGTTTTATAAGTTAACGCCTTAAATTTACAGATATGTTTCCAGAGTTATATTTCTGTTCCAGAGTTATTAGTATAGATTTCAATCATTATAAAAAGTGCCTTACTGTTTCATGACGTTAAGTCCATGTTTCTCTTGGTAAATGTAGGGTATGTTATGTGGGTAGAAGGTACTTCATTATTCTTCTTTGTCATGATGCCAAGAATAAACATAACACGGAAAGTAGGTGGCTATAAGTAGGAGTCCAGTTATGCAAAGTCTGGTATGTTTTATTTTCAATGGCACGTTGTTACATAAATACGTAAGCCCATATACGAGTACGTACATTTTCATCGACAAAAAACAAGTGATGATCCGAAACTGATGTTTTTAAAGAGGGAGTTTTCGATGAATGCATTAAATTAAAATTCTAATAAAAATTATATAATTATAAAGTACCTATGAAAGCATCTTTGGTCTAGTAAGTATTTTTGTTAAAAACACGACGTATTTTATTCGGTAAAAAAGTGTTTTAAACTTGACCAGAGAAAAGAGGCAAAACTTTTAATCCTCATGAGGAGTCACACTACCACGTAAGACCTCAGATAGGTTTTCTGTTCTATTTGAGGTTGGGCGTAGGTGCCCATGGGCTGCAGTAACCACTCAACAACGGGTAGCCTCCATGCCCGTTTCGAACTTAAACTTTACAATTTCTTGTTGTTAACGCTATATAAATATTTCACTGCTTTATTTATTTGTCTAAGTATTTCAAACAGCATATAACCGTCTGTTTTCGTAACGTAAAAGCGACATTTCGTTCAATAAACATAGGATATGTTTATTTAAATGTCTTTGTCATGATGCCAAGAATAAACAGGCCGCCGAAATAGGCAAATATGTGTAGGTGAACTGGTTTTCTGACTTGATATTTTTGGGTACCTATCCGTCGAGACATAACAATAATAACGCAGCTCTCAGTAATCAGGAGCTTCGAGGGTGGCAGTGGGCGGACCTAGGGCGTTAGACAACAATTCTTCTATATTTAAATTAAACCTACCTACCTACTAAACCTTTTTATAAGCAGGGCATGAATGCCTGCTGTCGGGTATCGGCATCACCAAATCCTATGGATAAATATGTCTAAACTCAAACATGAACGGAATCTCTCTCTCTTCAGCCGACATTCGTCCACTGCTGGACATAGGCCTCTCCCAAGGCGCGCCACTGAGCCCGATCCTCGGCTCTCCTCATCCAGTTGCTTCCCGCACGCAGATCGTCGCGCCATCGAGCAGGAGGGCGTCCCACACTACGTGACTATGACCGGAATACTAAACTCTTAAGTTGTAAGCGTGTCCTGAGACCTGAATGGCCGCTTTAAATCTATCTTCCTGGAGGTAGCTTCAAATCTATCTTTCCTTCCTTCCTTCCTTTCTAAATCTATCTTTATTTATCTGAAATGTATCCTTCAGAGATGTTATTGGATTTGACACCTTGAGAAATTTCAGTGTTGTTACTGAGGCACATGCTTCAAAGTGGCCCCACTTAGCTTACCATCCCTCGCGTATTGCTGGGCGGTGGTCTTCACATGCCTTCGAGAACATTATAAAGCACTCGCAGGCTTGCGCAAAATTACCGATAGGTGGTACAGCAGGTGACATTTTGCAAAAAAACACATAACTTAGAAAATTAATTCTCAGCCACTTCAGTACATTAGTAGAGTCAATTAGGTTGCATTGGATGTATATAGGTATTTATAATGAGCTTAATTTGTTATAGAAATGGTAAAGCGGATTTGGAAGTCAAATACATACAAACATTTAAGGCTTAAATATAAAGGTATGGCTTCCCTTCGTATGCAAGATAAGCAGTCGCAAGTACCTCCCACGTGCCTTTACTAAATTATAGAACTGAAGAAACCTGACAAGTCATCTATGATGTACATGAATAAAATCAATCTAATTAGTGTGTTAGTCTTTTAAGCCTTCTTTACTTTGTATTCCTTTTGTGTTGCGTCTTAAGTAAAAACCTAATAATAAGGCATTAGTTTTAATGGACTAAGGAGAAAAATTACATGAGAGACATATGCCTAACGGTGAGCGTCATATATGCTGAAACGAACAAGAAGAAAGCAATTAACATACAGACGATGGAGTTCAAACCTACTAAAATTTCTGCATAAAATGATTATGTAAAACGGCAAAAATTAACTTTTTCTGCAATTTTATTTTCTTGTAATTGAAAAAGAAAACCGTAGCCAAATTAAAATTTTCCAAATGAATGCTTGACAAAAATACAAACGATTTAATAATTTTAATAAAGTATTCTCAGATGTATAAAGAATATGATACGGTACGGTATGCATAACATTTACAATTGGAAACCTGGTTTATTATTTCGCATAGCACTCTATCTTACGTAACAAAGGCTTCAAGGTTCCGCGTCGTAGGCACTCGTAGCGCCGTAGAACGTCTACGAAGCACGCATTTAAGTTTATTAAATAAAAACTATACATTTTTATTGGAGTGTTCACGGTATCGAATTATTGATAAAGAAAAATTAATATTGTAGGTAAATAATAAAACTAAATATTGTAGGTAATAGTTTTTGTAGATGGTAGAACCATTGCAGGTCACTCAGGGATGTAGGTTATACAGGTATAGCTTACCGCCACTCAGACCCATCGTGAAAAAGCATATTTGTCGTATCTTATTTTCAGGTAAGGAAGGTATGGTTGCCGGAGTTACGTCATTTGAGGCAACCATCTAAAACCTTATGAGTAACAACGCACTCACTTAGTAGGTCTTCTACCCTAGCTTAGGTTGAATCTTCATCTTTCGTCATCATTATCTTCATCAGACTGTGTCCGGTGTCCCTCCACTGTTCGAGATAGGCCTCCCCAAGGCACCGAATGTTGAATAGATTGAATGCTACTAATTTACTTTAAAAATGCAATAATACAAAAATGCAAATGCGTACTTTTAAATTTACATTGAAACTAAATAAAATTTTACTTAAATACAAGTCAACCTGAATAATTAGGAGAAGTGGACACGTAACAATACGTAACACAGCTTAGTGTTACGTATTGTTTATCTTCCCAATACTAAAAACATGTAATTTAATATTCAAGCTATAAATCCGTACATGGCGTGAATAGGTTGACAAGTCGAAAATGCAAACTTTTCAGGGCAGCCTTTTAAAGTTTACTTTTTTATTGGTAAATCCATCTATGTATCTATGTAATAATTTGAAAAGTCGATTCTTATAAAATATAATGCAATAAAAAAAACAAAAATAAAAAAAAATGGATTTACCAATAAAAAAGTAAACTTTAAAAGGCTGCCCTGAAAAGTTTGCATTTTCGACTTGTCAACCTATTCACGCCATGTACGGAAATATACTCGTAGAATTCAAGTGGAATAAAACGCGTGAGTTCTTTTCTTAACCGTATATCTAAGCAAGCGATCTTTATTTACATAATTCTTACGCATTTTACGATAACAGAATGTATTGGAATAAATTTATAGTAAAGACAAAATTGAACGTGAAGGTTCTTGTGTTTTTTTTGGAAATTATATCATAATGGATAAAAAATAAAGCCTTAAACGAATGATTTAGTGAAATACTTTTGGTCTACTGCTGGTTGGTTCATTACACAGTTGCACATGCCTCAATCAAATCTTTGAATTTGGAAAAGGATTTGATTGAGGATATGTTGTAAGACCTGATTTCTCTAATAAGTACCCGAGCTTTGTAATATGAAGGCTGTGAGCGCTTGAAAATTACGCTGTATAAAAATCAATTGCTTCGAAATTGGTATAGAATATATTATCAAAATACCACCCACGGTTCTATGACTGATATCTGTCTATAAGCGACACTTTATCGATTACGTTACGTCGGGTAGGAGAATCGTGCGTGAAATTTCACCGTGGTCGTGGGCTCAACTACCAACATTTTACATTATTTGTGGTCTAACAGATTTTGGCTTCAAACTTTTTTACTTCCTACTTAGGAATATTATTTTATCCCAAAAGACGGTGCTTCAATATGGGGGCATGGCAGTCCCCGCCGAGTCGAGCAAAAAAGCGGCACGGCCGTACCATCCTTTTCTCGAAGCAGTTCAGTCCATTTTTGTAGATTAATAGATACGTTTTATGTTTCACCTATTTCAGACATTCATTCAGATTTAATACATCCCCTCTGTTCTACATTTCCTCTTTCTTTCTGTCGATAACTGCCTAACTAAGCATAGGTAGTCTGAAGCACAGAAACGCCTGAAAATCACGAATATGAGTGGTCTCGCCTGTTTGATTACCGACCGCGCCCAATAACACTCAGCGGTCTAATGATGTCTCATATCCATATTATTACGACACTGAGTGCCAGTTTCCGCGTATCTTACAAAAACATGATATTTCCATATCTTGCGTTTTGGTTAGGGAATTGTAGGTTGTCGGAGATTTTATTTATTTGTGAGTTCATCAAAACACTTGTAAGTACCGCTCTAGACATTGGAGGTAAGTGCCCACGGGGCTGTGACCACTTATCATCAGAGGATCTGTACATTAATAATGCCTGTTTCAATATACCACCAGTGCCAAATAAGATACGAATCACGTAGCGACATCGAATCCATATTGCAGCAAGATACATATATTTTCATAACAATTCTGTTTGTTTAATTCGTTCAAGAAATTGTGAAAATTTATTTAGACTATGAACGAACCTAAGGTATAATAGTGACAACCTTTGCTGGTCACTAGTGATCGAAATAAGAGGTAGAGGAGAGGAGTGACCTGGAGCATAGTCTACCACGCTGCTCCATTGCGGATTGTGGCGCTATCCTGTATATTTTTAAGTTCAGCGAAATAAATTCCATATAAAATTTTCTAGGCTAAAGCATTTTATGTACATATATTGCAGATAATTGTGCACATTTAAACGTACCTAACAATACAAAATTTGTTCTCTAAATTATGGATTAAACTAAAATAAGAACTTTGCAAAGAGATATATTCAATTTTTATACATTATAAGGTACGTAGGTGCCTTCGGGAAAAGGTACTTTCTTACCTACGTTTGGTTTAATTATAATTATTTAATTAAAAAAGTACATTGAGAAATACTGAGGTCTACCGAAATAAATAGTGCGTTGGGATAAGTTCGGATTGTTTTTAGCTGCATTCGTAAGATGTTGGCAACTTACCCGTAGATAGGGACCTATATATTTGATTGAACAAAATGACCCATAACGTTCTATATCAACATATTTTCGTGACGTCCTTTCTCCGTGGTTATCAAGTGTATGATGTTTGGAGACCTTAGAATAGGCATTTGACCTGGTTTCGTGCGAGTTCGTCGCACCCGATGCCGGCTACCGGTGGGCGTGTGGCTGATGGGAGGCTAGATCAATGCATTACGAGTGCCTCTTATCGTTATCAGTCGGAAATTCAAAGATTTTCTGTCCTCAGTCTTCAGTCCTCAGGTTTTAAGTCAAGTGTGATAAATATAGAGCATACGAGATGCGCTTTTAGCAATAAAGCGGGGCTATTTTAAAACATCGTTAACTTTAACATAATTATTCAAAATTATTCATAAAAATTAATAATAAAAATTGTAGAGTCTGATATGTAGAGTTATTACAGTTAATATAATCACGAACTAAAACAAGATCATCTAAAATCTTAAAATGTTACGTTAATGTAAAGGCCATAAACATACATTCTAATCTAAATTAATCTAAATAAACTATTAATTATATTGGAGGCTAAAAGTAGGTTAATTGCATAATTACGTGAAAGTAAATTCCCGGAAACATAAAATACGATTTCCGGTCTTATCGTCAAAGTGCATCTCGAATGCGTGCTACATAATTATTTTGTCCTTTTAAATAAACTGAACTTCACAATGTCTATAAATTTGAAAAAGGAAAAATATTACACCCGTATTTACGCTACGTAATAGCCACAGAAACGTCCTTGGGACGGGGAGGCTTCATCTCAACAAAGCATCTCGTATGTACGTATCTGCGTACAATATAATTGATAAAATATTGTATGAAAAGACGTTCAAATCTTACCGAGAGTCACGGATGATGTTTATTGGGATACAAGTACACACGTAAACAAGGAAGTTGTAGAATTTATGAGAGTCACGTCGAAAAACAAAATGGCGCGGGTCGTCCGGTCGCGAGCGCCCAGCGGGAGTTACTGGGAGGTTGGGCGTTGTTGCCACAATAGGGAGTCGAACGGAAACTTTCGATATCAAAATAATGTTTTAATCGACTTATTTATTTTAAAACATGCCAATTGTATCATAGCTGTGGTCAATCAATATATAGTTTATAACTAAACTATTATCTACATCAGCGGCAGCGTTAATCATGCAATTGTAGAGAAACGATAAAAGTAGGTACACTTGCACACTTGCGTTCCAAAAGTGAAATGTTCCTTCTAAAAGTTAAATCCACGTTGACGCACGCTTTTTTACTGGTGTTGCTGTGGATGTTCAATGAGTGAGCAATTTCTCAATAAGTGAGCAAGTTAATTACTTGCAATATCGTAATATTATAAAATAATTACCTACAGAGCGGCAGTAAATTTTGATTGGCTTTAGTAAATTTTGATTTATCTTAGTTATCAAATACTTTTGATTTATTTAAATAATAGTAAAGGTGAAAATTACTTTTTTGAATTTTCAAATCTATAATTTAATTTCAATTTATTTGTGATTTATTTAAATGTATTTGTGAAAAAATTTTCGTAAAAGTATTTTCGAATTTCACAATCATTGTCAATCATTTGCCACAATTATTCTTTAACCACTGAAACGTCGATATCCACAACTTCGATATCGGCATTGAACGCCACCCAACCCTATCGATGTAAACATGTAGTTTAGCGCTGAAGGTGAACCTAGAGCTTTTCCGATACACAAGCGTTTCAGATCGAACGTCGCTGCATTCATATCACTCTACAAAATTATACCTTCCAAATGGACAGCTGCGGTTTCAACTCGATAAACAACAATGATATCGATGATTGCGTTATTAAATACAAGATTAATCTAATCAATTATTTATTTATGCATGCAAATTTACTATAAAAAAGAAAGTTAAGAATTAAATTATTTTGATGATTAAAATTTATGGTAAAGTAATTAAAAAGCAGATTAAGGTTAACTTTAGCAAACTCTACATACGGATTTCAAGAAAAATGGAGTAATGTGGTTTAAAGTCGAAACCACGACAAATACTTTAAGCTTTTTGGCTACACGATTATTACTGTATAATTGATGGTAGAGCAATTAAAAAGTGGGTGTTATAAAAACGACGATACGAAGTTGATAGGAATTACACACTACGACATGCTTTATCGATTGATGTTTATTAATGTCTCATGATGGTAGAACAATTATTAAAGTGGATGTTATTTTATCGAGTACAACTGTCACTATGCACAATAGTTGATTGCCCATCAAATGTGTATGTAGGATAGTTAGTTTGCAGACGTTACTAATGAATAACAAAGTACTGTTGATTTAGGTACGCCAGACCCGCGTTTACTCCACCGTAACCTTTTGGTACTAGAATCTTCTATCATGGCGTAATAATTGAGTGTCTGATTACACAGTTTTGCATTTTAAAATAAATAAAACTTACTCAGTAACGTACATACTTACCAAACTTACTAACTAGCTATTACTATGTAGTATTCTTTTGAGTGATAAAACTCAATAGATGCGTGGTATTTGTTGAAAAAAGATGGCCGTAATTATTTAATTGTCTGAAGTGGGATTTATTGTATTTAGTGTCCGACGGTGTTTTAGTTCTGTTTGAGACTAAAGAAATTTTTCATGAGCTATAGTGGCCTACCAGTTAGCATCGGGTAGCCTGAAGGAATTTTAAGCAATTAACGTTCCCTAGTCAGGGGCAAAGTATGGACAAAGTTGCCTAACTTGGTATATCTTCGATTTTTTACTCGGCTGTTTTCAGAAGTTGAGATATTATAAGGTTTCTTCTAACTTTTTTCTTGAAACAATAGAGAAACAAATTAAAACTGGGACTAACCCAAAGTCGTAACTGGAAATCTTTCTGTTCCTCTGCAAGTAATCATGGGAAGCCTTAGAGCGTTAATTTCAACAGTTTCAACACTACACATATACCTTTGAATAATATTTATTTTTATTTTATTTACTTTCTTCTATATTGTGTGATGTAGTTGAATAGATACCCCTAAATTAAATTTAAAAACTTTTGTTAGAGATTGTTGTTTGAAATTGGATTGGAAATCATTGAGTTTATCATAATAATCGTATGGTTCCATTTTTTATTGATCGCTTACTAATAAACCAATAAAAAATCGGTTGATTAACAGAGAAGAAAAGATGCTAATATACTTACTTTGTCATGGTCTATTTACTTATAATTATTTTGATTTAAACACACCTAATAATATGTAAAGACGTTATTGAATTTGTCGGAACACATATCCTAACCAAAAATGTAACTGCTGGAAATTTAATTTTTTTAGCATTTATTAAAATTCATCGTCATTAAAAAGTAAATTTTCGAGGACCCTCTCTTCTGTCTGGCAGCCCTCAAAGATTTAAATTTATATACATTGCATTGAAGTGAGTACCTACACTACACAATATTACACAGCCAGGCAGCGAACAAAAGAGAGTTAACAGTAATATTGTAGTAAAACATGCATATAATTAATGCTGGCATAATAATTTGGTCGATGTTACTCAAAACAGTAATTGCTCAGATTAAATTATGTTTGCTTTTTTTAAACAAAAGTAGCATTATTTCCAATCTGGGAATTTTGATACGGCCTTCTTAAAACTGAGGATATTCTGAATACATTCTACATTATAGGTCAGCCATAGGCCCGTTTTAGATTTATTATATATTTTAATAACATGTATAACGTTGGTAATTATGCATTTATGAAGCGTTTAAGAATTTTTTTCAGCATACATTGAGCAAAACACAAAACTTTTCAATATATATAACGCAAACACAAACTACTGACATAGGTACATCAGATACCTATAATTTAAAAACGATGCTACGTACTAAAGAAATAATCATGTTTATTTAAAAATCCCTCATATTTTTCGAATCTAAAAACATTCCCCGTATAAACATTTGTTCGGCAGATTTCTACAGATTGCGTAATATACTCGTAGTTCATTTCAGCACAATTGTCTTATTATGTATTGGCTACAAGATGTAAGAGGGGTTTATCTTGTAAGTGGATTTATAACAAAGCCTAGGTTTAATTTTACATACGCCCACAACTTGTGTGTACTATGTACTTACTCCGAAAACATGCATAACCGTAGTCATAGTATCGTTCGTCTCCTTAGTATGTACGAGTACCTACGTACCATGAATACCATAGAAAACAATTCTGTTTCCTATGACCTGACACACTACTACGTACGAGTATTTACGACGCATTTTTATTAACTCTCCTCCTCCAAAGTATGTCAGTAGCTTCTTTTAGGTCCCATACTAATTTATGGTCCTTTTATCCCACGCGATCAAATAAAGTTTGGTTTTTACTAAGAGTGGGTTAACGTATAAATTTTACTAAAAATACTTTATAGTTAAGTAATTGTTATTGAAGAAGTAATTTTATGTGCCGCTTACAACAGTAAAAGCCTATAGATACCTACCTAAATAAGGAAACATGAGGAAAAGCAAAATTTTTCTTTTCATCTGAAAACTGGCACGCTTCAAATCATCTTACCCAGTCAATCATTCCTCCTAGAGACTACGGCGAAGCAAAAATGAGCGTTATTTCTTATATTATTACCGTTGTTTAAAACATGTTTAATAAAATATATTTCGGAGCCTTGCGCCGTGCTTGCGGTAACGTTACAGGAAGAAGGTTCTACGACGCTCTACGAATTAGCTACGCAATAGTTGTAGAGCCTGACGTTATGAATAATAAACATTAATCTGGTAAATACAGTTATGTAAATAACATTTTGTATTTTAGACAAAAAATATTTATAGGCGTATCTATGTACATATAACTAATCCATCTTGACACTAACATTTGTTGAAGATAATAAGGACTCCTTTAAAAATTTTTACGCATTTGGTATCCAAAAGTACTTGTATTCATATAATAATAGTAATAAAAGTATTCATCAGAACAATAACTCCCCATTATAAAAGGGAAACTAAATACCTATGTTTATAGTGTCCAAACCAAGTAAACAGATTATGCTAACATATAATATAGTAGTTGTGTACGCTCATATTTAAAGGGTGGGGGACCAGCAAGGAGCAACCAGTAACCACTCTACCCCGATCTCTTTCCCACCCTTGGATCGATGCGACCTTGGCAGTGCGTCAGGGACACTACGTTTTATAAGAGATAATGTGAAACCATTGCAGCCTACTGGGGATTTTTAAAAGGCGTGTTATAGATAGAAGGCCACCTATATAAGCATTAAGCAGGTATAAGACAATAATGAGGAAAGTTCAAGTTTAAGGCACTGAAACAATCTGAGTGCGATAGGTAATTGTTAAGAATGATTATGCGATGCGTGCTTTAATGCAAGTTTTAATTACATCTAAATTAGAGACTAAAGCTTATAAGACTTTACTTTCGGCAAAGAATTTGACAATATGAGACAATATGAGACTACAGTAATTTTTGTGAGTAAAAATTACGTTAGGTAGACAGCATTTTTGTGTTTTATTGCAACAATTACTTAATGCAAAAAAATATTAAGCTATTTAACATTGTTGCTGTTTTTTTATTGGTTTTATGTATACGAGCAATAGAAACGATGACTTCTTGTTTAATGACTTTTTATTATTAGTTTCATCAGATTAAACTCATATTTTAAAAATCAAAGAGTTATGCAAGACTCCTACTTGCTAAAACACCAGTGCGTTCCAATACTCTTCGCCATATGGTTTGGGTACACTTTCGAATTGTTCCGCAACAGACTGTAGTATGCCTAACCTACTATAATCGATGCAGTTATGAAGCGAAACCTACACAAATATTGCCGGCGGAACCGAAGACGCGATGCAGCGCTTGAAATAGATTTGTTCGCTTCAGACTGTTGCCGGTATGCTCTAATAAATTGGTTATGGCTTATGAAGCGTAACATCTGTTTATATATTTTGCTATAGATAGATATATATTTTGCTGAAGTTAACAAGCAAACACGTAGGTATGCTGGCCACCAGATGCTATTTCAGTGCTAAATGACTGTGGAACGAGCAGGCAACTTGATGGTAGGTGAGTGGTCACCGCCGCAAGACTCCTAATTTAACAATAGACTACGAAAATCTTTAACAATAAACAGTGGATCCTGTCTGATTCATGAGGACTAAGATGGATGCAAATCAAGCATCTCCTATCACTACATTTCTCCAAATTAAAAATCATGAACTTCTTACTTCACGGCGGGTTATGATGTCTTAGAACCTTCCCGGATGAAGTCGGAACCGGACGAACTCTAACCTAAAAAATAGTCAGACAAGACAGTTTCAACTACTTGGACCCCTGAGTTATTATTATGTCTACAAGTTGTCTACTGGTACGGTTTTTTTTTCATATTTTATGTGTTTTGGTACAATGTAGGTACCTAACAGTTCATCAATTGATATTTGTTAACATGTGTAATGGTTCTTTTCATAAATAGTTAACGTATATACAACATAATACCTAGTCTCTTATATTGTAGCTCTAATTACTTTTCCATATTAACAGAACGGTAATAAATCAATCACCCGTAGCGATAAACGCGTCTGCCGATAATGGGGTGCGTCGCGCCCTGTAATTAGTCTGAAACCTGAGAGTAGGAAAGACCTACAAACTTCGGCTTTGTTATTTTCCATTATTTACGATCTAAAACCTCCTAAATACAATATTATCTTATATATGACAAATATAATATAATATTATATGACAGATTTTTTATAAAGGATTTACGATTAAGTTTGTACTAAATAAATTTTTGTTCTGATTTCAAAGAAAGTTTTAAATTGCAGGGGAAAGGAATATAATTATTGTTTCATGTTAAAGTTTGATTTTAATGCTTATTTAATTTTTTTAATTGGTTCATTCCGCCTAAAACCACAGATTGTTCAATCAATATCAGCTTATAACTTTTGCAAATTCGTAACGCAAAAACTTATATCTAAATTTATTTTAGTAGTTTTTGTGTCATTTGTTTCTACTAAAAAACTAAATAATGTTCTTTACTTAGTGACCTTACTTCTGTACCTACATAATATAATTATAACATACATCCCATTTGCATTAGGTAGTAAAGATGGATAATACCATCTTTAACAGTTACCTACCTATCCTAATTGAACAGGTACCAATATATCAGATCTATAGATGTCGGTCGCTGTAGACGTCAATCCTATTGCAGTCTGGATGTCCAGTTTAATTTTGGCTCTGTATTGTAATATGTATGTACCATATTTACAACATACCTACAATCATCGTCTTTGGAGGGATAGATTTGCGCTGTGACTAACTGAGAATTCGCGTATTGATACTCAATGTAGAATAACAATATATTATTATTATCCATGGTTATTTCATATAGCTACCACCCTCTGTCTTCTTTATAAGTAGGTTACGTAACTTATGATTTTGTAGATAATATTAAACTGTGCCGTGCTGTCGTCTGGTATTCCTTAGCATATTTTTAAAAAATCAACGCCATTTATTCTATTTAAAGTTGTATATTGTATATTAATTTATATTCTCATTGTTATCCTGCAGTGACCAATTTACATCTGGCAGGACCCTAGTACCGCCATTTACGCCTTCTACATTACTAAATTATTCTAATAATTCAATTTAAAAATAAATGTCATAGGTATTATATTAGATTCGATACGTATCAGAGAACGGTTTTATTGAATTTTTATTCAATAATCTCTTATCTCTTCGTTAGTGTGCGCCGGCTGCATCACTAGGATTCTTACGCAACCAATAATAATACGCCACACCGGCGGAGGCTTTCATAGCTGTTGTACATGTACATAGCCACCCTTTAGTCCTGTAAGCACTACCTACATTCAGGTTCAGGAAGGGGGAGGTCGATACCACGGCGCATGCGTACAACTTTCTACTAGAGTTTGTTGAGATCAAAGAGACAAGGCTTTTAGAGAATCACCATCCAATTATGAGCTCTGTTACATTTAGTTAAGGTTTGGTTTAGGCTAACCTTTAGACGGAGCACAAAGGAATTTAGCGAGGAAATGGGCTCTAAAAGATATTTCTGGTTTTCAATCACGCTCTAGTGAAAGTTATGCTGGCTTTAAGAGTAATTTTAAAGCTTTGACCAGGATTAATGTAGGTATAGTTTACATACCAACCGATAAACAATGACACAATAATAATACTTATCTTAGATTAAATCAATAATCTATGCCTACTTATAAATAATAGTAATATAATAATAAGTAGGTACCATCCTTCCTAAAACGTATATTTTCTCATAGGTATCATAAAAGTGTGTTTTTTTTTATTTATTTTAAACGAATTACAGGATAGGATTTTTACCTTTGAAATAACTTTCGCTTGCAATGTCACAATATGTTTCATAGCAGTTCAAAATGTAAGAATGAAGTTTTCCGTTTGGATAGATGAAAAAGTTCAACTATCCAAACGGAAAAGATCAACTTATATTTTACTACACTAACACAGTATTACGATCCTGTTTCATCGGACTAAGATATTCATAGGCTGCATGGACCATATAACACAAGACGACCTACTAACTCGTTTGCTACATACCTAACAATTTATTTAGGTACATTACTTACATAAAAAGTCATCTGGGCGATACCTGTAACAAACGAGATAGTAGGTACCAAGTTACCAACGTATTTAAGTGTTTTGATATTCCGACAATAACTAATACATTGCTTGGGCATAACCTCCACCAAACAAGATTTTCATGTAAATAAATTTAATATCTGTTATTCTTTCTGATTGTGCTAGTCGTAAGCTGGCGCGTTTCCAGCCTCTAAAGATTTTGCTACGTCGCCGTGAGGGAAATTGGTCTATGGGCACGGTTCGTTACATATCTGTCTTCGTAATGTATTTAGTGCCAGTTTCTTGGACGATGGCAAGGAATATTAGAGTAGTAACGTGTTATGAAATAGCCTGGATAAGAATGAAATAAGAATTAGTTTGATTCCTGGTGGAAATTGTACTATTATTTTATATTCTATAGGTCATGATGGGAATGTCAATGGACTGTACTTCAATATGTATAGGTATAGCATATTATTATAATGTTACACCCTACAAGAGCTGATAAGATTTATTTATTATGAGAAAAGAAATTTCATTCCATTTAAAAGTTCTCGTCCTTAACTCCTAACATTCAAAGAAACTTTTTGCGAGAACTCTCGCTGTTTACATAAGGTAGCAGAAGTTTTATGAAGTTGTAATTTATAAGTCCTGACTTAAAGTTCCTAATAATGCTAAAATTGTTAATATTATGGAAGTACAAGTGAAGGTCATTGATACCTACGTTCTTAATTTTTTAAATACTAATTGTTGTTATTTACAAGGGGGTGGCGTTCCTGCCTTCCCAGCCAGATTAGGAATTTCTCTTACTACAATGACCACTAGTCATTTATTTCACTACAGCCTTACCGCCGGCGTCTTAAACCGTCGTCAAGCAGTTATTCATGTTTGTGTTTCATCTAACTGGGTATGGAGGCCGAGTTCCTTGTTTGAGGCGAACATCTTATTACTTAAACTTTCTAGTTACTATATTAACAATTCTATACTAAAACCTTATTACATTAAAAACTAAACTTTTTACTTTTGGAATGGATAATAATCCAAAACAGAATTATATTTGATTTTATATGTGAAACGGTTAACTTGCGTTTTTCCAACTTCGATCATCTTCTGCCCTTCCTCACTTAGTAACAAAGCATCCTCGATCATCCTCAGATAAGCAGGATTCTGTTTGAGGTTTGATGTCCATGGGCTGCAGTCACCATTTAACATCAGGCTGCGTGCTCGTTTGCTACTCATAAACAATAATAATATTGTATTCATGTAAACATGATCCAATCTAAACATTCGAAGCGATGAATAAGATGCAATGATGCATCGATCGCGGCGACCTACTTGCAGGTCACGCCCCGAACACCTTCACCCGCCACCCGCCACCCGCCACCTCCTCATTCAAGCTTCGTTGGTAATTTGCTGCAAATATTTATGAAGCTACTGCGACGACACACAAAACAATAAACTGAATGAAGACTTAAAGCCCTTCTCGTTTTTATATTAAATAGGATTCGTATCCTTAAATATGATTTCTATCTTATTTAAGGTAGTACGTGGGTGTTCGTGGGCTACAGTTACCACTTAACTTCACATCACATGCTGGTTTGCTATTCAAATCTAATAAGAAAACCAAATAAATAGAAATTACCCGAAAAATAAAGGTTTCCCGTTTGCTACGCAATTCCAATAGTTAAAACAAAACAGGCAGGTGACCAGTGTGTAGGAGTATCAAAATGATTATGAATAAATTATGATGCCGTTTTGCAATGTTTTGAATTTTTCTGACATAAGCTATAAATTATTATTGCTCTATTTTGCTTAATATTATGTTAAGAAAAGGGTGTCCTTTACAGATAAGGGGGGTGTTTCTCAAAATAAAAGTATACAGTAAGGCTATAATAATTTATTTGATACGAACAATAGTCTTACAGACAAGGGAATTACAATTTGTATGTATATATTATGCCTACACCTCTCATTCTACTGCTTGATTAGGCTGCATAATCATAAGCAGATAGCTACTTCAACGCTCGAGTAAATTTTAAGTTATAATATGTGACCGACATTGAACATGAATGATTGAAACATTTCCAAATATTAGGATAGACACTACTCACACGTTCTACAATTTTTTTGTTAAATATTTTTTTTATAAGTTTAAGTACATATTATTATTTTTAAACTGTAGGTTATACATTAGAATACTACAGATAGAGCCGACTATATCCATAAATACGACTATCAATACACGTAAAAAAAATTATAATATAAATTTGAATACCATAGACTACATGAATTATTCCAGTCTTAATACTAGCAGTGGTTATTGAGAATTTTATTTTTGGAAGCATTATAAATATAATTTTAATGATATAGTAGCCTAGCCAGGAATATTTACACATTGTAAAAGAATAATTCGTTCAATTGGCAGTAACGTGTGAAGGCATTTTCCACTACATTATAGAAAAAATTGGTTAGATAAAAGAATTGATATAATACTTGAAAGTAATAATATTCCTGGTTTGACTTAATAAGTATGTATTATAGATAGCACACAAAACACATTTAGGCTTATATGAATAACACACTAACTTACTTCTCTTACAAATTATAATATTTACAACAGTTTTTATATCTGTTTTATAATATTAACCTCTTATTTACAGTACCTACATTGTCTTCACCTTTGTCTGGCTAAATATTTATTTTTCATTAATATAACATGAACAATTACTCATCACTTTACTCATGAAACTTCCGACATTACCATCCTTTTAAGGTATAAATTGTTGATATATGAAGATCTCTTAACTTAATATATTTTACAGCACCGGTTTATGTGGAGCTTGAAATAACCTGACTTTTAAATATTCTCTTAACATTTCATTTGATCGGTGATTATATTTTGTACTCTGAAACCAAAGGACTAACAAAAGAATTTACAAAATGTACTTAACCATGAATCAACATGATGTAAGTATTTTATGATTTGTAAACCGTAAATAATTTCTTGTATTGTACAACAAATGTTTACCGACTATTAAGACTCAGTTAACAGAGAAATTTAGATGTAACCGGCTTTAATCACAATTATGAGCGACATCTTTTGAATTGAATCATAAAAATTAATTAACTCTGTTTAGTGTTTCTCAACATTTCTATGAAACTGTCCATGTGTATGATGATAGCCGGTGCCGCTTACTACGAGGGCAACTGACCGTGTTGTTTAATGTAATATATTCTTATTCAATATCCCTACCAGATCATATCTACAGGTTCATCGATAATTATAATCTATTATTTTTAAGGTTCAACTAATTTGGGTCTAATTTCTGTAGTAGGCCTGGCCTCTTAGATGAGATGGCTGTTGCCAAGTTGATCTCAATCAAAATAGAATTCATGGGACGGGCATGGCTCCTACCTTTCCAACAGCTAAACTACACATTCTTACGTGCTCAATGGCCATATAATAATTATATCTGCCTACATTTACTGAGACAAATAACAGATGACATCTATATTAAATTCTGATCCTTCTATATATTAGTATTAGTTTTGTACGGTACAACATTCAGCATTTACCATAAGGGGAGAGGACGGATTCCATCCAGTCCTTCCCACATTAGTCCTTCACGAACCTATGTTTCCATTTGAGGTACGCACCCTGGTCGGGGGGCGCGGGGGGCGGCCGCTAGTAGCGATGTCTGCTCGGATACATGTTGGGGTTCTGGACATTCGGATTGTTCTGTTGTACGGGATAGCCTTGTGTTATGCTGCCCGGTTTCGCCGCCTGGAAGAGAAAATAGATGTGTCAAAATAGTAATTGGTGTTTTGCTGAATACAGTTCATATTTTCATATAAGGGATGCGCCGAATAGTGATTTCACCGAATAACCGAATACCGAATACTATTCGGTTTAACCTATACCGAACCGGATATTCGGCCGAATTATTCTGTCGCAATTAACATTGACTATACTAACTATAGGTTAAGAAATAAATACATTGATTTGAGGTTTCGAAAAAAAAATTTTGTCGATGTTAAATTGCTGTCAACTTCATACGATTTCTTTGACTTATTATAAGATAAATCTTACAAAACAAGTTTTGTCTTTTAATTCGTCATGTAGCCAAAAAAATAGAAATGTGTGTGTGTGTAGTCTTGTGTGTGTCCATGGCACCCGCGACACGAATCCTAGTATGAGACTATGAGTGAGAAGCGTTATTTATTTAAAAAAACTCCTTCCTTTCTTCTTCTGCCTACTTGTATGTATGTATGTATGCACGTGCCTGCATGTTGTTGTGGTGCGGCGGCGGGTGGATGGCGAGGTGGCGCGCGGCGGCGCTCACGGCGGGGTGGTGCGCCTCGCTCAGCCCGATCAGCACCTGCGGCTGCGAACGAACAAACAAACTAAACATCTAACAAACACTTACATAATTTGAGCCTGGATTTAACAAAAAAACCCACTCTAATTAACATTAAATTCGGCTTGCACAAACAAACAAATTTTATCCACTTTAATAAACACTAACTCAATTTGAGCCTGGAGTTAACAAAAAAAAACAAATAAAACTCACTTTAATAGAAATTAAATTTGAGCCAAGGTTCAACAGCTACAAAGAAAAACATGTTAAGTTGCTGGATTTATTGGTCAACTAGTGCATAATCGACGGGATTGCAAGGTGAGAGACGCAAGGTGAAGCGCTGCGCGATCTGAATTCAACTTAGTCGTATCGTAGCTAGAGTCTATATTTCTTTAAATGACTTTTCGAAGTGGGCCTTCTGTACAAGTGTACTATTATGTATTCTGTGGCGAAAGGCCAATTTACCTGTTGCTCCTTTTTGGGCTCCGAATGCTGCTGTCCGTCTCTGTTCTTCAGCATGTCGAGGTACATCTGGGGCTGCGGCGCGGGCGCATACATCAAGTTGGAGTGGTGCGGCGTGTGCGGCGTGTGCGGCGTGTGCGGCGTGTGGGCGTGGTGTGCGTACAACAGCGGCGGGGGCCTCTCCGGGACCACGCCCACTACGCTCGACGTGGGCATCGTGTAGTAGCCCGACGACACGCCCGAACCGCTCACGCTCGACCCGTACTGCGATGGTTCTGATGAAACGTGTTCCATTAGTAATAGGGTATTAAATAAAATCGGTGTGAGAATCAACATTAACCCAGTAAAACCGACACAAAGAAGCTTAATTCGCAAAGCATGATGTGGTTCTGATTATATTGTTGAACTACTACAGTGAATGAAATCGGAACATTTAAAGTTGTAGTCTCTGCACTACGTGAAAGTATTGGAAATTTTGGAACTGTTAGTTATTTAAAACATCAAATGCATTTAATGTTCATTTCTACTGAGCTAGACACCTTGTGTTAGTTGTCAATGAAAAGAAAAATTATGTTAGTTCATGAGTTATATAACCAATGTTTTATAAATGGTTTTATACAAAATATTATATAAAGTTTCTGAGTGAATTAATTTAACTAATGAAGGTGTAAGTGGAAAATGAGTGATGCTAAGACTCGTGTTAGTTTAGGAATAATGTGTAGATTGATCAACATTTTTGTTGAAGATTTTCCAAGTATGATAATTCATTTTAACTAAAGAAGTTTTAAATTTATTTAGTTCCTAGCAAGTATAAACTTACTAATACAACTAGATACTACGATATCTAGGCTATCAAACGTTAAACGTTATGTAAAAAGTTTCAAATTAATTAAGGATATATTGTTATAAAAGAGCCTACACACTCTGAATTTCAAAAAGTTGTTGAACTACACACAGCAAAGTATGTCTCACAAAACATATACACAAACCCAAGCAAAATAAAATGACATAATAAATTAAGGAAACCCAAACAAAATGTCAGTAAAACAAACAGTAAGGATGATAAGATTTTGAAAAAATAATAGAAGACACAAATATTTATATGTTAATAATTCAATAATGGAAAGAAGAAAGATAAAAGTTAAAGGATTTTCTAATCATAAGGCAGGTATCGGGACTAAGTTACCCTACACAGATTTTGACAATAGCTAATGAAAAATATTGAATTGTTTTTTGATATTTAAAATATATTACAAACATAATGTATTATATGGATGGAAATACAGGAAAACATGTATATTTTATACATTTGTTTTTTTTAACTACATCCATCAACCCTTAATGCAGATCCAACCCTGCAGTTGATTAACAAAGGTGCAGCTACATTATGACGGTATCTAAGCGGTTCGTAAATAAATCCCTTATTTACAGTGTGTCCAGTCAAATACTGTATATTATTTTTAGATTTGACAGACTTCTATAATAGACTACAAGCCCATGAACAAAATTTACCTGTGAAATGAACCAACGTGAATAACGCTTAGAAGGCATATACTGATGTTTTATCGATGAACGTACATATTTCCAAGGTCGGGCTCGAAAGCCAAGGGTCGCAACCCTTATATGTGATCATGGTACCAGGTGTCCCGCTCAGAAATGACCGCATAGTGCCCAGTTATTTTCTGATATAGTAACAGCCTTCTAAGCGTTATTCACGTTGGTTCATTACACAGGTAAATTTTGTTCATGGGCTTGTAGTCTATAAGAAAGGAAAGAGAGGGGTAAAGATGGAAAATGGCAAGCGTGAGATTTAGCGACAGTGAGGGCACCGGTGAGTAACTTTCGAACAAACTCACTGTTCCATAGCACTGCGCGGGCCATTTGCCGGCCCATGCGCCCGTCCTCTACTTCTGCAAAGATTTACACACAAATGTAATATTATATTATACATTTTACATACATACATTCATTACAATTCAAGATTAAAGTCTTTTTAATAACAATAAATGTTTTTATGTAATTTGTTATCATAACAATGTCACTCTTTAACTACTAAAACTCTTTAACTACTAAGACTCTTTAAATACTAAAAACTGCACAATAGTTATTCCTATATTTGCTGAGCCGACATTAACTAAAGGTTAAAATAATTTCTAGAATATGTTACAAACCAAAATCTGCCATCAATATTAATAGTTGTGTAACAAAATAACGGTAAAGACCTGTCGAAGTTTCAGTAAAGTCACTTCTTCTAACAGACATCCCCAAGCCCTGTCTGAGATTGTATTGTTACCTTAACTAAAATGGTTGCTTCAAATGTGTCCCTCTAACAACCAACACTAAATCATCGAAACAGGATATTATTATGTTACTTAAATTACTCATGGGACAATCTTGATTGATGGTCCACTATCTTAAATTTATATTAAACTACTCATGGCACTCATGGTACCTCCCAGGGGTACCCATTCCCTATCACATATGAAACAAAACTGGCCACTAACCTGCATCCAAATCAATCGAGCACAGCATAGGAATAAGACAATTAGTGGTTACAAAGAATGTTGTGGTATATCAGAGCGTAAATCTTACTGTGGTCGGGATACACTGCCTGGTGCTTCATGGGTTGCTGGTGCATCCTGTGGTATATCGCGTACGTGGGCGACGGGCTGCGGGGCCGCTTCACCCCCGACTGGATCGGACCCCGGACTATGGTTTGCTGCTTTAATTAAATGAAACGGTACGATTTCGTTTAAATTAATACTTGAAATTTTAAATCAATACGAAGTTTAATAGAAGATAAAGGAAGATGATGGAATAGAAAGAAAAGTATCACATAGGTAAGGTTTTGCAGAAATTGATTAGATTGAAATGAAATAGAACAGCATAAAATAAAGTAGAATAGGATAAAATGGAAGGGAATGAAGCAGAAACCAATGGAATAGAATGGATAACCAAATAGTAGAATGGAAGAACAGAAAAACCCATGAATTATTTCAAATATATTAAATTAACTTAAAAAAAAAACACAAAAAAAATTTGTCAGAAATAATAAATGACCATTTTAGTAACGCCAGAGAAGGATGATGTAAAAAAAGATCAGACCAAATTCAAATCTTTCGAATTTGAAATCGGGGAGTGTTTAATAAATTACACTCACTTTGGTAGTTGTTACCTTATTGAGCATATGTGAGGTGAGAGGCGGTGGTCTGCCTTGTGAAGGAGGAAGTTCATTTTGTCCCGATGAAGGAGGCATTTGGAACATCGGCATCTGAATGTTGCCCATAGGCATCTTGATTTGTTGCATCTGTTCACTGGAAACAGTAAAATTGGAATTTAATAAAAATTTGAGCATTATAGTCTATTTAAATATACAATGACAAATGACATAGTCCTTTTGAAATGGCAGCCATAATTATGACAAATGACATAGTCCTTTTGAAATGGCAGCCATTTAAATTTGGACAAAGGCAGAGTTTCAATGGTAAGAAATATGACATCAACAAATTTAACACAATATAAGCAGTACTTACTTTGTTTCCTTCTGTTGCTGACGTTTCCTGATCTCATCTTCATTGAGTACCTTCTTTAACTGCATGAATAGCTGTTGTTTTTCCTTTTCCAGTTGTTTTAATTTTTGCTCTAATTGATCAATTTGTTCTTTAGTTTCCTCTGTAATTTGAAAGTAAAAACTGATTTGCTTTATTTGATGGGTCAAAAAATGTTGTGAATGATCGTTTCTACAATTAATATTGATGTTAAATTAGATATTACCTAATTTCCTGTACTGATACCCTGTTGACAGATGTCAGAAGACCATGACTTGGGGTGGAAGATCCCAAACTAAGGTGAGAGACTGCAGGTGCTGTACATTTAGTTTTGTATCTGGTAAGAGAAGGGGCCTCTGCATGCCAAGTCTACTATCAAGCCTTACCAGTTTCCAACCTATTGTTTGGAGGAAACCAGTAAAGTAAACAGTTGGTTCGCTGCTGAAGTCCCTTCACTGTATTCGGCCTGTGGCCAGGTCCGTTACAAGTCAAGTAAGCCACAGCGAGCAGCTATATCAGCTACCCCGCTGAGGACCGCTTGCGCTGCGTCTTTGCCCTCGTGGTCAGCAACTATAACATCCTGCAATATCTTAATTGCTATCTTGATTACATCCTGATTGTCCATTTTCCGAGGGTAATCTGCATTTGCCATAGCAAGTTCGTCCTGCGAAATGGTCTTCAATTTCTTCCCACGTTTCTTTTTCTTTTGTACAGTTGGGTCATTTGCAGTGACCAGAATTGAATCTTCATGCGCCTGCTGCTCCTGAGCCGTAAAATTCTCCTCGGAACAGCTGTCGGATAAACTGTGGTTGCATTCTGAACTTTGTTCAGATTGGTTTTTATCACGCCATTCTTCTATTTTGATGTCACTCATGCACAGCAGTTCTGTGACTGCAAATATGCCTGGCAGTAGTCCTCCCACCCGTCTCAATTTTACCTTGAAAATACAGCCCAACCTTTCACTACGGCCATGAACCGCATGTATGCAGTCTGGAATAAAACCTAGATTTTGGAGATCCCTCTCGAGGTCTTCTGGACTGGTGTTAGCCGGTAAGCCCTTAATTGCTACCTTAAGGCTTGGTGGTTTTGGTGGTTGACAAATATACCACGAGAGATTCTCAGTTCCCGTCAGGCTACATAAATATGATAGCACCAAATTGAACTCTAACATGTCAGTTGGGGTGAAACATATTCCTTCCTTGTATGAGCGTGCATTTATTTCCCTCCCTAACCTTTCTTTGAGTATACGAAAATGATGTGCCGAGTTGGGAAGCGTTTTGACTACTACTGCAGGAATATCAGGCTCCAGTGAACTATTGTATGAGACAATTGGAGGTAGATAAACAAAGTTCATTGGAGTATAGACCATTATGGTATTCTGCTGCTGTTCAACATTAGGCATGTCTGTACTGGGGATTGGTGAAGTTGATAGCATGGTATTATTTGTGGTTGTTAAAGCTGCCTGTGATAATTTTGGTTCTAAAGAATTTATGGCACTTGGGACCATAGGTTCATTGGCCGTGAAGTTGGGTACAGGAGAAGCACTAGGCACAAGCTTCGAATCTAAATATTCACAAGGTGTATCTTCTAAAGAATTTATGGTACTTGGGACCATAGCTTCATTGCCTGGGAAGTTGGGTACAGGAGAAGCACTAGGCACAAGCTTCGAATCTGAATATCCACAAGGTTTATCTTCTGAAGAATTTATGGTACTTGGGACCATAGCTTCATTGCCTGGGAAGTTGGCTACAGGTGAAGCACTAGGCACAAGCTTCGAATCAGTATATTCACAAGGTGTATTTTCTGAAGAATTTATGGTACTTGGGACCATAGCTTCATTGCCTGGGAAGTTGGCTACAGGTGAAGCACTAGGCACAAGCTTCAAATCAGTATATTCACAAGGTGTATTTTCTGAAGAATTTATGGTACTTGAGACAATAGCGTCATTGGTCGGGAGGTTGGGTACAGGTGAAGCACTAGGCACAAGCTTCGAATCTGTATATTCACAAGGTGTTTCTTCTGAAGAATTTATGGTACTTGGGACCATAGCTTCATTGGCCGGGAAGTTGGGTACAGGTGAAGCACTAGGCACAGACTTTGAATCTGAATATTCACCAGGTGTCTCTATTGATAATGACAACTCTTGATATTGTATACAGGAAGCTAAGGATGGGCTATTCCATTCAGAATCTTCACTTGCATTCAACACTTCCGCAAAGTTGCGTTGCAACATAGAAATGCACTGGATCATGGTATCTTCATGCTTATTCCAAAATTGAAGACACATAGACTCTGCCTCACTTGGTTTATTTTTTTCTCCCTTCTTATATTCTAGTACATATTCCTTTACATATCTCCAAATATCCTCAAAGGTAGAATATTCTGTCAAAATACCCTTTGCTACAATTTTCCTGAAGTCTCTGTGTAATGTAGGTGGAAAAAATTCCCAAGTGGGAGGTAATTTTTTAGGCATGGGGACATCATCTGGTGGTTTTAAAGGTTGCTCGGGATCACTGCCCACTGTGAAATTTGTTGTGGTGTTCAAGGTGATGTCGATAGGAGCTCCCATTGAATGAAGAGATGGATCAACATCTTGCGGCGAACCCAGCGTATTAGGACACGGAGCAGCATCGGGAGGAGCCATCAATGTTTGAGGAGGCGGTCCCATGGCGAGGGGTGGCTTTACTTCATTCACAACCCACATGGGCGTGTAGTAGTAGACTGGTGTGTATGTTGTTAACATGCCAGCTGCTGGTCCTGCTCCTGCATGGGAGTATTGGGAGTGTGTTGTCGCACATCACATAAACATTGGATAATAGCATTTTACTATCTTTCCAACACTTATATGATGTGTGACAACAATGGCCCCAACTTATTAATGAGTCTAAAGCATAATTAAGGTGAGATATTGTACCAACCTAATGTCATAACATCTTGTCTTTCTCTAGCTTCTCGTTCTTTCCTCAATCTTTCTTCTTCTACTTCTGCTTCATACTCTAAAAAATATAAAAAGTAGATTTTTATCGTAAAATTAGTTACCATAAGTAGAAAAAGACTTGCTGAAAAGATGATAAATGTGCACAAATTGCATTGACGCTACACTGTCAACAAAACACATCTTAGCCTTAGTCTATCATTATTCATTACATAATTAGTAGGTATTGCTTTCCAATTGTTTTCCAGTAAGGTGATGTACATCCCTATGTACACAAGAGCAGCAACTAAGTATTACAACCGAAGTGCGGACCAAGTCCGACTTTCATTAACTATCTTGATTGTTTATAATACACAAGTCATGGAAAACAGCTTGCTTATTTTTTTATATTGTAAGGAAACTGCTCTATGGCTTAAGACTAAGATAGTTGTATCCTGTTAATGAATTTAATGGTGATAATATGTGAAAACCTGCACAGTTCTGAAACCTTTAAAACCACAGCAGATTGTCATACACTGTGGGATGTACACTTCTACCATTGCTTGGCTTCCCTGATTTTGGGTCCGAAGAGGTGAAGTTTGACTTGTGGAATTGCATGAGAGCACATACCTTCTTTCTTCCGTTGTCTTTCTCGTATGATGTATCGTTTGAGAGCATTCCACATTTTCTGCTCAGCGTCATTTTGCTCTTCAGCCGTCGTCGACGTGACCGAAGGCATAATATTGTCTCCCCAACTCAACACGATTGATTCTATATGGTACTTTGAATCAAAATTATAAATCACTACCTACTAAACATTCGATACGGACTAAAAACTAAACAAAAAATACGTAGCTGAAATGACTCAATTCAATTTACACACAGCGACTGCCTGCAGAACTGAAATCAGCAAAATTAGCATGGATTGGAGCATGAAAATTAGAAATTAGAAAATAAATTTATATAGAAAATAAAATTATTGATTGATTGATGATCTTGAAATCTTGAATTGAAATTATAGATAATGTAATTGTAAAATAAATTGTAGACCACAGAGTAGTTAGAATTAGGGATGCGACGATCCGAATCGATATTTGGATCGGATCGAAACCATAGTAATACGATCCGTTATACGAATGCGGATCGATACAACCCTACAGCTTACAAGTATCGATGATCCAAACTTTATAGTGTCCTCCACACGTTGCTTTCCTTATTGCTTGAAAAATAAGGACTAAACAGGTAAATGTGTAAAGCTGTAGTTCAGTCAACTATTCTAATTTCGACGTCATTAATGTCATGGAAAAATCAGGTGACCAACTGTCATAATCCTATAGACAGCTTATAGTCTAAGATCCGGGATTAGAAAAATATACCCTCATCTGTTATTTAGATGAAACAATTTTTTATAAGCTGATTTCAATATCATGAACTTATAAAAACAACCTCTGCCATGATAAGCCTTACTCGTTAGAGTAATAGTGTTCTGTGATTAAATTTATGATGAAAATGTCAAATGATGACAGCACTTGACAGCATGCAGCCTAGCGGCTTCCTATAGGGACCGTGCGTGGCGACACCTATGCCATCTAGTGTCATTTATCGGAACTGCATATTGCTTTATGGGTAGGATTACTACCGTATGTTAACTTTTTGAAAAGTGTATCACAAATAATTTTGTATATTAAAAGGCTTATTAAAGTGTATTCTTGTATTGATGGACGCTCCAATACTCCCAAGAATAAAATATATAAATATATTAGTGTAAATTCTCGTAATTTTCCACTGATAGTACCAACATGCTCTGGCTAAAAACTATACGAAAGTTGGATAAATGCAGTTAAAAATACACGTGTCATGAATTCAAACGGTTAAAAAGAACTATCAAGGTTTTTTAAATGAAACTAATATATAATTTGTTTTGAGATTTATTTAAAATTCAAGTTATTTTTATTTTCAATGAAAAGGAGGAATTTGTTCTATTTAAACATTTTTATTTATCACACAATATCAAAAAAACTGGCATTCATCTTAAAATAGATACTGCTTTATGCGACTGCGTCGCTCACTTTATTTAAACAATGTTATCTGAAAATCCTCTACACCCTTTTAATATACCAACAAATTTTCTATTGAAAAACACTTGAACCAAATACTTTTAGAATTTGAAAAATATCAACGTTCGCACGACACACACTATTCTTGATATCACTAAAATCGCATTTTATACATTTTACGTAATTTAATCCGTAATTTACAGTGAAATATTGAGTTATTCCTCGTTAAGCGACATTATGAAAACATAATTATGAAAAACAAAGGGACAATATTGCACTTTAGTTGTGGCAGTTTCTTTATAATCCGCTAGGTGGCGTTTTGTAGTTTCTGCACGGTCCCTATACCTGGCTGACACTGACAGCCTGACTAGCCTGAGCCGACCGACAGCTCAGCTGACGTTGACTTAACTAAACTCTGCGTCAGCTTAATCTGAGAATTCTGAGATGAGTTTTATTGATAAAAAATAAATTGTAACGATTATTATTTAGCTACCAAGCTAGCAATTATTATTGAATTTGATAGAATAAGTAATAACACCATTATTTGATGTTGGCGAATATAAGATAATATTGCAGTGAAATATATTATTATTCAGTAATCCAGCCCATAAGAACCAATATTCTTGTTTCTATGTTCAGTTCTCATGTTAGAGAGCTAGCTTTACAAATTAGTGTTGGCATCTAAACATGGATGGGCCTTCGAGACCAAGAAAAAAGCTTAAAGCAGTAAGTTACCATTTTGTATTAAATTACTTAAAACGAAGTCAGATAATAATATTATATTTAACTAGTCAAAACGGCAGGCGTCGCCCTGCCCTCAATTTAGAATGTCTATTTAAAAAGTACTTC
This sequence comes from Erynnis tages, assembly GCA_905147235.1. Lineage (NCBI taxonomy): Eukaryota > Metazoa > Arthropoda > Insecta > Lepidoptera > Hesperiidae > Erynnis > Erynnis tages. Next base: position 3,661,025 of record LR990076.1, read on the forward strand.
TAAGGTACATGACTACATTATTATCAGTGTTTCTCTAAATCTCTACTATATTATGCATGTTATATGTATAAATAAAGTAAATAGAAAGTCAAATAAAGTTTGAGATTACTAGCAAAAGCTGGATTTTTTTTAATTTCACTTTTTTAAAAGAATGTTGCTTACGTTAACATATTTTTATAAAAAAGTACACTTGTTTAAATAAAATAATTAAATTATTTTTTATTAACTAAAAATGGATTTAAAAGTCCTAGTGCAATTTTGACTAATAAATAATTGAAAGAAAAAGAGGATTTAACTAAATATTATTAAAATTGATTATTAAACTGTTTTTATTTAGTATAAGAGAACTCCTCGTCGTCCTGGTTGAACACATGCAGCAATCCTTCTTGGCATTCTGAGAATTAAGTTATGCAGCATTTCTTGCGGTAACCTATCCCAATCTTGAATAACGGCTTCCCTGATCTCTGGCACTGTCTGGGGACGTGGGTGACAGTTCCAAAAGCTACTTTTTTCACAAAAAATTCCAAGCAGAATTCCAGGCACACCTAGTATCTGACAATTATAAGTGTGTGTCAAGTATGCTTATCATATTTTTGTTTTGGGCAACAGCACAAGATACAGTGCATGTGTATGATAATAAATTATTATCACCTCAGCAATGCTCATGATATCTATCTATCATCTTATATATAAAAAATATTTCTCCAAAACGGCTTGACCGATTCTTATGAAATTTTATATGCATATTCAGTAGACCTGAGAATCGCCTACTGTCTATTTTTCATACCCCTAAGTGCACCTAACATTTTTATTTTATGTTTTGGACAAATTTTTTTATTTTTCAATAATGTGGCGTCAGAAAATACATACAACCCTAAATTTTCACCCTTCTATCACTAACCCCTATTTTATAATAGTCGATTTTTAACACTCAATAAATTATATGGCAAAACAATGTTTGTGGGGTCAGCTTGTAATATCTAAAACTCATCAGATTAAGATAAGTAAGCCATTCTTGATTGCACTAAGTTGATAATTCAGTTTCACAGTGTATCTAAACATAACTATATTCATACAATTTTATCAAACATTAATCATAATATATTGAGCATTAATAAAATTATTTTGTCATTAATACATTAATTAAAAGTATCAGTATCAGCATTGCTAGTTCTGTAACAGGTTGAGTCAGTCACATGTTAAAGTTGTAAAAAACGGGTATATTGTGTGTTGTTGTCAGATTTCAGAAAAATCTTGCAGTTTTTGGTTGCCATTTGCTTGGGCTAGTTTTTACTGTCTATACAGTTAACAAAAAAAAGCAGTCAGGGCCGTCTTAGCCTATGCTGGGGCCCTTGGGCACACAAGAATTCGGAGCCCTTTTGGAATGTAAAGAAAGCGAACTATACAATTTTTTTTCACTATGATCCGCTTTATTAAACAAATATATTATAATAATACTATATGTTATTAATGATATTAATATGTATGCTGTATATGTATGATGTATGTATAAATTGTAAATAATTGTACTACTGTTGTTAATAAATATTAGCTTTCATACATCACTTTGTATTTGTTGATACAGGTGAATTCATAATTTTAAGAGGAATGAAATTACTTAATATTTACAAATTATTATACGTAAATGTGCTTTTATTAGTAGTTATCTAAGTTACTGAAAAATGTGACTAGGACCTACATCTAAATTGTAAGTAAACAAATGAGGTAAAGGTCCGTAAAGGATGTCTATGTAATAAAGAATCCTATGTAAGGGAGAATAATAACTAAGTAACTATTTATGAAACTGATAGCTAATAGTTATAAACTGTAGAAAAAAATGTTCCTTGTGGAACTGATCGAAATAAACCATTCATGCCAATTCATGGTCATGCAGTAACACAGTAGGTAGCAGTAATGGCTTTTTCAATTTACCGGCAATATTGTTGTATTGTGTCATTTCCGTACCTGTTCGTTTATTACTCTTTATCAATTGGTGGACATCGAAAATCATGAAATCAGTTAAACATTAAACAACATTCATTCATGTTTACGCTGCCAGTGTTTTGCAAAGCACCGAGCGTGCTGCCGCGTTTCTCTCGACCGGTTTAAATTTCGAACTCGTAGTTCTTGGCGGGAAAGTAACGCCGCTCACTTTTTCTGACACAATAACTTTTTAAAAATTAATATGAGCCTGGAGCAAAGGAATAAAAAGGTTGCCGATACCTTTGAAAGGTATAAAATCTTTGATTGGGGACGATTGAATAATGGATCGAGAATGGTATGATTTTTCATAATATTTATACATTCAAAATTATTTGTCTTGTGTTAACATAACTACTTTTTGTTCCTACAGTAAAAATTGTTTTTATCACAGTAGGTACCTATTTATCAAAAAAATATTGCACGTCTCAAAATTTTTGCGAAAACTGAAACGTAAGTCAAGTGATAAAGAGTCATAAGTAGCATGTGAAAAGGTATTTTAATAATATCCGTGCGAATAAAAGAGCGGATAAACTTTCACCTATGTTTATTACCTAAAGATACATCACTGTTTCTATTTATTCGGTCATTGCCTTAGCATAACACTTATCTATGAGTGTATACAAGTCTATGAGTTGAGTAATCTTATGTGTACTGTGTAGTGTATTGAACTGAAATTTTCACGAAATACCTGCGATACGAAATACGTTTACGTTTTGCTTTTAAGCTTTTTTGTAAAGTTCTCTGTTATTCAGGTCATACAAATTGTGCAACCAATGGTCATTACAATTTTTTGGGACTGTTATCTACTCTCTCTCCACGGCTTTTTTGTTCTCGTATGATAAAACTTGGGGACTACGAGCGTCGGAAGTCTTTGTTTATGTACTAAAGTTTCCCGCCCCTGATTTTTGCCGCTTAAGGGCGACTTAGCGAATAGCTAATTATTAAAAAATAATGAGGAATAATAGGTGTACCAACATAATAAAATAAGATCTTATAAAGAGATTTAAAGTGAAGTCCATGGTTATTCATTTTTCAGCTTAAGCTCTATTTACAAAAAATCACCTATAAATATGGATTTTTGAGTAGGTAACTTTAAAAATTAGATTAGAACAATTATGTAGTTTGAAAAAAATAACCAGTTATTGGTTATTTTGCTGTTTTAAATCATGATATTTTTTTTGTTATGATACCATTCTCAAATTCAGAAAAAACCTAATTAATAAATTTTGATAAAAATAATAATAATTTAATTAAATTTTTACTACTAAAAATATTTACTACGTAGTTAGTAGTTTTCCTGGTTGTCTTATTTGAGTCAATTAATTGGAATCATATTAGAACCAGAAAAAAAAATGGTGATATTTGTGAATGTAGATCTATAGGTATTAGAACTTAGTACTGGATAGCATGAATAATTAACTATTTATTATTTGTGCCGTTACTACCTGTTTGAAAGTCTACCGCGGTTTGAAAAAAACGGTGTTTTGGTTTGGCGACATAGCTTTTTTGTGACGGCTATTTGTAAAAAAAATTTGCAATTAATGCCGGTATTGCATAATCAAAAGGTGACCTTCAATAATAGACTTTCAATAATAGACGTTCTATCTGAAGTGGGTAATATAAGTGTTTGGAAGATTGGGTGAGTGACAACTAAAGCGCCTACTTATCTACTACTTATACTTACCCACAAAAAGAAATAGGTCCAGAGAGAAATGAGGAATCTCAAAGAGGCCAATAGCTGGTCTCATAGTCCGCTGTGAAACAGCATGCCCTTCATGTCGCGTATTTCAGCGGACGACGTATGTTTGCTGGATACCATATAATAATATTATGTACATAGCACCTTAGTGCTTTGATCATGTTTGAGATTATGCGGTGGTCCATGGATGGACTGTGTGGCTTACGTCTCATACTGCTTTTTGGAATACATACCAATACAGTTACAATATCCAAATAGTTAAATTCAAATAATATTCAACAATATTAATTATTTGTATGTTAATAAGGTATAAGGTTAATGACCTTATACGTTTATAGAAATTAGGTGTACCTTATAACCTTCACTGCTCGACATAGGGTGTCCTTAATCGACGTCACTTAGCCCGGTCCTCTGCTTTCTGAATCAAAAAGATTTCCGCCTTACTAAGATACTAAGGACTTAGGTTAAAATACTATAGTAGAGGGGAAGTACATTACTATAACTCAACCGTAGTTCTTGATGTGTGGGTAATTACGTTGTTACGTAAACTGTGCACTTTCTCTTATTTCCTTTACTCATTCCGACCGTTGATAAAAAATAACCAGTTATTGGTTATTTTGCTGTTTTAAATCATGATATTTTTTTTGTTATGATACCATTCTCAAATTCAGAAAAAACCTAATTAATAAATTTTGATAAAAATAATAATAATTTAATTAAATTTTTATGAGATATAATATCTCATCTGATTCTTATCTACTTCTAAGCGTCATTGCACGTCATATTTGACCCCGATACAGCTTTATAATTTTCAGCTTTATTAAAAAGCCATTAGAAACACATTGAATTTGTACTAGATTTTAGACACCATTAAATTAGACACGATATTAAGAAAAAAATAAATTTGTTCACATTTTCGCAATCCAAAGTGTATTATAGTATAGCCAGAGACGTAATTTTTCCTAATATACCAGTCACGGTTATTCAGCATTTCAGTGCATACAGGACTACGTAGATTATAATGATACTGCTTCCTATCACTTGCAATAAATCTATTAGTACTTAGTATAAATATGTACTACGTTCCAAATACTATCTAGATAATAATGTATTTACCTAGAATAAAATGTAGAATTTATAAAAAAAGTACGTATATATCTGCCATACGCATATACAATCATTTGCCTCCAGAACTAAGAAAACTACCAATCAATAAATTTAAATGGTCTTTAAAACAGTGGCTGGTCAAAAAAGGTTATTTACCGTAAAGGAATTCTTTAACGAAAAAATAAAATAACAATCTCAGGAAGGACAGAGGCTACATTTACAGTCCTGTAAAGCTGCCGACTTCAAGTGCTTCCTTGTGTTTATACCAGGGTATAATCAGAGAGAATGCACTATCACACAAAAATGCAAATAACGAACGGAATAATGAATGGATGGTTCGTAATTTCAATGTAAATTATGTTTATAGATAAATAATTATAAACAGGAATGTAGTAACGCGCGTATAAATAACTAAATAAATTAATTAAAACTGTGTCGAGAGTTTTTTCCTCCGGCTTTTTCTCTCTTTGCCCAGTAATAGGTGGCACATTGCATAGCCGATGAGTTCGAATAGGTAAAATATTAAAATGAACAAATAATTTGGACTGCTGAACAAAATAATAAATAAATTAATATAATTTAGCAATAATTGCCATGAAATATTAAATTAAGTTTTAGTTATATACGACATAATTATTGTATGCCCGCATAGGGTAGACTGTTCTTAACTTATTATAAATTTTTGTAACATCTTTCTCATGTAACAGTCAACAATAAACGTATTCTTTTCTTTTCTTAAATAATCAGCATCATAGGCGAAGGCGAATCATTTCAGCACAATTTTCTCTTTCGTTTGTCAACCGATTTTCCTCATTTTTGTTTTGTTTGGTAGGTATTGGCAAGCTTTAGTGTAGACGGTCAATGAAATTAAGCAAATGCATTGGAAATGCATTAAATTAATGAAAAAACAAAGCAAGCACGCAGCCATACGTTTTTTTACACACAACACTCACACATAGATGATACCCACACGAATGCGAAGTCCATCTTTAAATACAATTTCGCGTATTTTTATTTTTTCACATATTTAAAGGTAAGTACTTAATTTAAATTGTTAAAATTGGCCTACTTTTATAATAGGTAACTCATTGTTTTTAATTCAAATAATATACATTTTATCAATCAATTCAAAAGTGTTAATAGCGAGTGCAACCCATCAGCAACAGGTACCTTACCTTATAATAATATGACGTAAATCTTTCGTTTTAATATTATCGTAGAAGTACATAGAAGTAGAAAGTTTTAATAAATTATAGGTAGTCAGATTTCGACTACTGAGCGACCACTCGTATTCTAGAATTATGGTAAGCGGCAGTCATTATTTCAATGTATCGTGTTAGAGGTAAGTGGTCGCAGCCAACTATCTATAACTCTTCAGTTGACCACGTTTCTTTCATTTTTGCTCGTTAATAAGATCCTTTCGAGATAGTTTCTACGGCCAATTAATGTAGATACTAAAAAAAGATACGATTAACGTTAATGATAGTGTTACAAAATCTAGAATATGGAAGATTTTACTCTTACAAAGCCTTAAAATAACATGTTCTACGACCAATTAACGTTTTTTTACATCTATTTATGTCACTTCTATGTCATATAAAATATATAATATTATTTTATAATGTTATATAATACTAGCTGACCCCGCAAATGTTGTTTTGTTATTAGGTTATTGAGCGGGATGATAAATTATTAAATTACTAAAATGACTATTAAGAAATAGGGGTTGTTGATAGAAGGGTGAAAATTTATGGCTCTATGTATTTTTGATGCCACATTGAAAAAAAAAATTAAAAAAAAAACCAAAAAATTAATTAAAAATGTTAGGTGTGGACAACCCTTATCACAGGGGTATGAAAAATAGACAGTAGCCGATTCTCTGACCTACTGAATATGCATATAAAATTTCATAAAAATCGGTCAAGCCGTTTTGGAGGAGTATGGTAACTAAAACTGTGGCATGAGAATTTTATATATAAGAAAGATGGTATATAAAAAATCAATGTGGATTTTAAAAAATCGGTATAGACCTTCTCAAAATATCCTTGTGTAAAATGAAGGTTAATTAATGAGTGGTATTGAATCTAGAATATGAAAATACTGTACCCAGAAGTATATAATCCTCTGTTATTTGGAACAGATATAACTATGTATTAATGTTCATTAATATTATTAACTACTTCACTGAGTAATGAGTGAAAATAAATTATCACTTATCACATGTTAATAAAATCTATTAGATAGGCAATTGTGATGTAATGATTTTATCGTTTTATTATTTTTGATAGGAATATTGCTTGCTGATATTGCTTTAAAGCCAATTTTTTGCCAAGGAGCAATAAAAATATTTACTACGTAGTTAGTAGTTTTCCTGGTTGTCTTATTTGAGTCAATTAATTGGAATCATATTAGAACCAGAAAAAAAAATGGTGATATTTGTGAATGTAGATCTATAGGTATTAGAACTTAGTACTGGATAGCATGAATAATTAACTATTTATTATTTGTGCCGTTACTACCTGTTTGAAAGTCTACCGCGGTTTGAAAAAAACGGTGTTTTGGTTTGGCGACATAGCTTTTTTGTGACGGCTATTTGTAAAAAAAATTTGCAATTAATGCCGGTATTGCATAATCAAAAGGTGACCTTCAATAATAGACTTTCAATAATAGACGTTCTATCTGAAGTGGGTAATATAAGTGTTTGGAAGATTGGGTGAGTGACAACTAAAGCGCCTACTTATCTACTACTTATACTTACCCACAAAAAGAAATAGGTCCAGAGAGAAATGAGGAATCTCAAAGAGGCCAATAGCTGGTCTCATAGTCCGCTGTGAAACAGCATGCCCTTCATGTCGCGTATTTCAGCGGACGACGTATGTTTGCTGGATACCATATAATAATATTATGTACATAGCACCTTAGTGCTTTGATCATGTTTGAGATTATGCGGTGGTCCATGGATGGACTGTGTGGCTTACGTCTCATACTGCTTTTTGGAATACATACCAATACAGTTACAATATCCAAATAGTTAAATTCAAATAATATTCAACAATATTAATTATTTGTATGTTAATAAGGTATAAGGTTAATGACCTTATACGTTTATAGAAATTAGGTGTACCTTATAACCTTCACTGCTCGACATAGGGTGTCCTTAATCGACGTCACTTAGCCCGGTCCTCTGCTTTCTGAATCAAAAAGATTTCCGCCTTACTAAGATACTAAGGACTTAGGTTAAAATACTATAGTAGAGGGGAAGTACATTACTATAACTCAACCGTAGTTCTTGATGTGTGGGTAATTACGTTGTTACGTAAACTGTGCACTTTCTCTTATTTCCTTTACTCATTCCGACCGTTGATGATTCGCCCTAATAAACGTTGCAAATATTGCTTATAAAAGTCATAAACATGTTGAAATTTTAGTGTTTTATCACTGGTTGTTGACTAAATCCATTCTTGTCTAGAAATTAATATTTCAAATGTGTTCTTAATAGGCACAGAACTCTATTGATATTACGAGTACTTCATACTAGCATACTACTACAATATAAAGGTAGAAAATTGCTAGAAAATTATCTGGTAAACCATTAGGTCTTGTTTATATATTGTAAACATGAAATAAATAGATACTATGTAACTCAGATCAAAGTGAGATCATAGGAAATAAATTTTATATAAGTAGGTATGTAACAGAAAATCATCAAATATTTCTTAACTTTGTTGTTGAAAGTTGAAGCTGAAATTCAAGCAGGTACCTTATAACTATTTATTAAATGAAATCTATACATACACGAAAATCTATACAAATTACCTGAGTTATAATTTAAAATATTTATTTTAAACAAAACAAAATTACAATAAAGTTACAATAACAAGTATATACAACTACGGTTAAGATTTGTATTTACAATAATACTTATCCTTAATCACATTATCATTACAAAAGATTAATTCGGTTCTCACTTAAAATAAAATAACTACAAGTGCCATGTTTGGCTTCCATTAAAATTAATATAATATATTCATGAACATTACATAATAATATGCAAATGCTTTAGATTTAGTGAAGGGACTAATTTAACAAATCACTTTGAAAATCTGAGCCTGACAGATCTACCGAACGTGACAACTCCATCCTAGACTGGGGATAACTAGTTACAGAATAAAGTCTACGCTTGTAAATAAAAAACCCTATTGCCATTATTGCAATGACAGTCAGCACTGAACACCAGATTAGAAGTGCTGTGTGGGACGAATTTTCCGTAAATGGAACTGCTGTACTCGTAGGAATCATAGAAGTAGTAAAATTTATGTCACCACATCTGATACCATTCACATTGTCTTCATGAAAAATTTTATGCATAGACGTAACTTCTACTGATCTGTAGAATGTCTTGTTAATGGTCTTGATATCGCGAACAATTTGCTTGCAAGACAATGGATTTCCACCGATACTTAGTGTTGTTAACTTTGGAACAATCTTTATCAATTGTTCGATATCAAGCTCCTCTATATAATTATAATCAATTATAAGTCTTGTAAGTTCCGTACATTCGTGAAAAACATCAACATCCATTTCGGTTATATTGTTTCTTGATATGTCTATGACTTTTGTTCTGTGAAGACCTCTCAAACTTCCGTAACGTAATTCAGTCAAATGATTAGACGACATGTTTAGTAATATCAATGTTTTAACATTTTGGAAAATGCCTGGGGTCAATATTTTTATATTATTGTTACTTATGTCTAAAACTTGTAAATAATCCATATTTTGAAACATGGTACTAGTTATATTGTTCAAAGTATTATTACTGATATCTAAACTCACCAAATTCTTAAAGTTACTAACATCTATAACAGATATTTCGTTGGAAGATAAGCTTAGGGTATTTAATTCAGAAAAAATATTTGTTAGAGGATTATTAAAATTCTTGATTCTATTATGCGATGCGTGTAAAACACGAAGGTTTTTTAATATAAAGTCATTTTCACTCAAAAGCTCCGTGATATTATTAAATGAAATATCTAGATATAGAATTTGACTTGAATTGGGTAAGGCCCTTGCTATACTAGAAAGTTCGTTGTTGTTTAAGTAAAGTGCCGTGAGATTTCTTATAAAAGTACCGCTTAATTGAAGTCTTGAAAGTTTGTTGTGTGACAGATCTAAACTAAACATATTACCCATATTTATGAAATTTTTTGGTCCTATTTGCTTAATAGCGTTGTTTGATAAATTAAGCCTCGCGAGCACGGGTAAATCTGTAAATGCCATATCCTCGATTCCACTAATATTTAAACCACTTAAATCTAAATACCTTAGATACTTTGCAGGACTGGTAACATTAGTTTTTATAGCACCTGATAATGGATTACCAGAAACATTTAAGTATTGCAAGTTTAATAATGGCAGTGAATATTGTCCGATTGTATAAATCTTATTCATAGAAAGATCCAATTTTTTAACTAGTGTTTGGTTGGCGAATGTATTCTCAGGTATTGATACGAGACTATTATTGTTTAAATACAATTCGGTGAGATTAAATAAAGATTCTTTCAGAAAATTAAGATTTGTTAGTCTGTTGTGCGAAATGTCTAAGATACTCAAAAAACTTGTATTTTTAAAACTAGATTGATCAATGGTTGCTATATTATTCGTACTCATATTTAAATACACAAGACTTGTCATTTCTTTGAAGCCATTTTCTTTGATTGAAGTTATGTTTTGTTTAAATAAATTTAGACTTTTTACTCTCTGCAGACCAGTAAACGTATTCTCTGTGATAGTACCAGATATCATGTTCCTTTCTAAGTTTAAATAATTCAAATTGTTGTGTTGAAATGCATTTTCTGCAATATTTGTTATATTATTGTTGAAAAAATTAAGATAGTAAAGTTTACCATTGTTTACGAACATAATAGTTTCTATCGTAGATTTTATATTGTTATTACTAAGATCTAGCATCTCTAGCGATGGCGCTTGAATAAAACAGTTTGATTCTACGAACTCAATGTTATTAAATGACATATTAACTTTCTCAAGGGAAGTAAGCCGGTTGAATTCGTAACCCGATAATTTGCGTATTTTATTATGCGATAAGTCTAATTCCTTTAATGATTTTAAATTTATTATCGTCATATTGATCATCGTCAGTTTGTTGTTTTGCAAGTACAAATGAGTCAAGTTTATAAGATTGATAAAAACGTAGTCTTCCAAGCTTACAATATAATTATTCTGAAGGTATAACTCCTGTAAATTTCCATATTCTTTGAATGAATCATGGGCTATTTTTTCAAGTAGGTTATTAGATAAGTCCAAGATTTCCACTTGCGTGTTCTGCCTGTCTGTGGAAACGGACAAAGAAAAAGAAGATATTTCTCGCAAATAATTTGATGATAGGTTAAGATATTTTAGGTACATTAAGTTTCTGAAAGCTTCATTTTGTATTTCACGTATTCCGTTATTAGAAAGATCCATTTTTATCGTTTTGGAATAATATCTGAAAGTTGATGGGAAAATGGTCGACCACGTGTTATTTATAGCTTCGAGAATCCGCACTCGGCTGTCGAAGTTGGTCGCCCCGAAGAAGCCTGCAGATAAGACGTCTATTCGAGAGTGTTTTATTCGAAATGTAACGAATGGCTCATAGTCACAGTTGAGGTTTGAAGCGCTTCCAGCATACAGCTCACAGGATACTGTGTACCGGCACTGGTTTATCTCATCTTCAATATCACAGCTCACGGTTGTTTCAGTTACTTGTGCATATCCAATGAGTATGAGAAAAAAATCTGAAATAAATTTTGAAATAAATATTTTAAAATAAAAAAAAATTCATTACAAAGGAATTTAGCTTAATAGGAATTAGCTCTTAACTAAAATATTTTTATTTTTATAAATAAATGATAGTTAAAATTGTACACCTCCAAGAATCAATATTATCTAAAAAGGCCATAAAAAACGTGGGATTTAAATTAGGATTAAATACTAAAATTTTATATGTCTACATATATTTTAAATAGGTACTACAATTGGGAATTATCCAATTTTATAGCCAGAGATAAAATTATTTCGAGTAGATGTATCAGTTGCTTAAAATGTGACTAATTTTCTTCCAATATTTACAAACGTTGAAAGTAAAATGTTAGGGTTTTCGTGGTTTTAATCTTTTAAGCGGTGATAGCCCAGTGGCTTAGAATTCGACCTCGAATCGAGGGGTCCGGGTTCGAATCCCAGTGGCACGCACCAATGACTTTGTAAAAAAGTTATGTGCGCTTTATAAAAATTAAATATCACCTGCTGTTACGGTGAAGGAAAACATCGTGAGGAAACCTGCATGCCTGAGAGTTCAGAAAAAAAAAGTTCTCAAAGGCATGTGAAGTCCACCAACCCGCACTAGGCCAGCGTGGTGGACTAAGGCCTACATCCTTCTCATTGAGGAGACCCGACCCTGTAGTGGGTCATTAATTTATCCGGCGAAATATTCAAATATTTTTTACAGCTTTGAAACTTACCTATCTTCAACCAGTTACAATCGTATTTTAAAAATGAACCCAAATAATACTTACATAAAATCCAACGTTTCTCCATTATTGCAATAGGTTTAGGACTATGTCACACCAAACGCACACATCAATAAACGTAAGCAAATCCTTTTGAGCTTAAAAGCTCTAATCAAGATTTCTATAAGTCTCTCACGTACATAATTAATTCTTGCTAACACTTAGACACTATTTATAAATATTATCGTTTCAATGAGATGTATGTCCGTGCGTTATGGTCTCCCGTTTTCTGTAAATGATTGGCAAAACGCCGATTGCAGAGACAATGTGCTATTATATTACTTATGTAGACAGGGACGACGTGGAGTCGCTGGTCATCATTATGTTAATTTAATAATGCCTTTTCTTTTATTTATTTATTATTAAACCAACTGACCCACAGTCTTAGTTCTGCCAAATTAAGTCAAGTAACTTAAGGAGAAAGCTTGATAAATAAAGAAGTTTTTAACAAACAAAGAAAACAAACTCTTCAGCTTTACTATTTTAATGTAATAATAGGCGACAACACGCCATTAGGTATCCCCACCAATACGCCTTACTTTAATATTTAAAAAAAACTTGTCGATTAGGGGGGCATCCTCCAGCTGTTGACTTCTAAAGGACAACTGACAAAGACAAAATTTTTATTTGCACAAATATAGATCTAGCGTTGTTACAAATTATTTTGATCAATCTATATTTACCATTTTATTAGGTAAGTATGCATTAGACAGGTAGATAGGATGGATACTATACGTTTTAAGGCAGGACCTGATTTCGTATTTTTACGAATTCATTATATTATTAAATTGGATGCAAAACTAAAATAAAGTCTGTATATCTTCTATTTTACATAAACTGTTTCATTGGATTTTTTGTTCCAACACAGGAAACTTTTATCTTAGTGTCCGACTATTCTGATAAAAGCACCGGAACAACGAACAAGATGAGTTTGGTTATATTTAGTGAAATTGAGTAGGTATGGGTTTTTTGAAGTGATTAGTAACCGGACACGTCCATTTCAAAAATTCGGTAAATATGTCGAATCAGGGCTGCAGCTCAAAAGTGCTCCAAAATTTTTTTCCATGTTTTTTTATCATAAACCGATGGTAGCACATGTAATTTTGTGGTGGGGGACGCCATGAAACCCCATAAAAAAAACATAAGAAATTTTATTTTTTTGCAGTCTTCATATTTAGCCCAAAATAAGATGTGATTTGAAGGTAGAGAGGAGAAAACGCCTACAATTCGGTTCTGGTTCTGTTCTTGTTTTAACTGTTCTAACCTATCCTAACCAATTTTAATGGTTACCCTATTTTACATCTCTAGGTTCTAGCCTTTTTAGTCTAAAAATTGTTATTGACACCATTTTATATTTCGAGAAATCATTTCAACGCAAGATGTTCCTACTTTCACATAGCTGTGCAACACAAAAAAAAACACTTTTTTCCAAATTTAAATGGTCATAACTCCTTAAGGAAGCTGAATCAGCAAATATTTTATTCTTCAAATTCTTTTTATAATTGTCGAAATATGCCGAATGGTATATGGTTACCCTATACCCGAGGCACCAAATCTTGGCGCCTCGGGTATAGGGTAACCATAAGCATTAAAATTGGTTAGGTTAGGTTAGAACAGTTAAAACAACGAAATGCCAGAACCGAATTGTAGGCGTTTTCTCCTCTCTACCTTCAAATCACATCTTATTTTGGGCTAAATATGAAGACTGCAAAAAAATAAAATTTCTTATGTTTTTTTTATGGGGTTTCATGGCGTAAAATTACATGGGCTACCATCGGTTTATGATAAAAAACATGGAAAAAAATTTTGGAGCACTTTTGAGCTGCAGCCCTGATTCGACATAATAACAAAATATCAACTTAAAATAAAGTGAATTTCTTTAACGTAAGATTGATTGGATACTAGTAAAATTTAAGCTGAAAAGAGGGCATATATTATTTATCCTGGAAAGGTCAATGAGTTTGATAATTTATTCACGAAAGAAATTACGGGATTTCCCCCAACCAGTTTTACTTTATAAAGCGCATCAAAGCCAACATAAAGGTATTTATGTATTCATATGAACAAGTAAAGTCAAAATAAGCTTTCAATCATATTGTATTAGTACAAACCCTGGTTTTGTTGAGGAGACCCAAGGGTTACATAGGATCTTTCCATGAGTATATCATTAGTTTCGAATGAAATAGTAGATGTAGGGGAGAGTGGGGCTGAAAGTGCGGATTTGACAAATCATTATATGATTTGGATAAATTGTGTACCGTACTACCTATGTCTGAAAGTTAATGTTGATTTACAAAACAATCGTTAGCAGACATACTTGACATTATCGTTTGCAGACTAGCAGAAACAGGGGTAAAATTATACTCAGAAAGATTCTTGTCGATTAGGTCACAAATATTCAATAGAACTATAGATATTTTCATGAAAAAACATTTAATTTAAATATTTCCACTTTCGACTACATGCTTTCTGCTTGCTGCACACAAAACTGTTAAATAATCAGTTTTGTACCGGGCTCGCTCGGCATACTCGTAAATGTTCTAATTCGCACTCGTAACATGTATCCTTGGTATAATCCAAGGTCCTATTCAGATTTCCGCGCAATATGTACGAGAATATTACTCATTAAATGCAACTAGACTACAGTTTGCACACTAAATTAATAAGCAACACGCAAAATCCCTAAAACGTGAAACGGTTAAAATATATTGTAATTCACCTATAATTGCAACCAATTTATTTTTGTATTGATAGTCGTTTTTATACCTAAGTGGCTACTAACCTAGTAAAGCATTACTTTTTTTATTAGGAAGAGGAAGTAGCGGTATTTTATTTCTATTTTGGTTTTACCCATAGAGACTATCACGTTTGATTCTTTGGCCTTTGGATAAGGTCAGATATAATTGTGTTTACTTCTGGTCCCTGCATGTTATGCAGTATAGATAGGTACTTAATTGCCCTCAGAGGTGTTTTGTAGATGCATCTATAGATACTCGTCAAATTTTAGTAAATTCACCGTGATCATCCGTTATTCTGTTATAGCAATTGTGACATAATGTACCATTGTGCTTTTTAGCCTGCAGCCAACAGAAAACCACGTCGTGTCCGCAATTTCACGTATATTTATCGTCACCAACATCATAGCCATCATCGTAAACCATAATCAATTTTAGTTCTATGTGACCCACTTACCTATCCTCAGGATTTGCTACGTATCCATTCCATATAAAATTAGTTTTAACATTACTCTGCTAAACATTGAATGTAAATGATTTTAAATGGCTTTCCATTACACTGTCGATTACTCACAGATGTAACTAAATTACTAAACTTTTAAAATTAATTTTAATAACATAACTTATCAGAATTCGAAATTGATTGGTGCCGGAAATGGGGAATTAAAATTTAATGTATTTTTTAATTATGACGTAATACACAATAGCAATAGAACTGCAGTGTGAAAATTCAAATGCTATTTTAAATTTGATTGTCACTCCAACCTACAATAGGCATTCAAACCACGACCTATATTCCGTTCACTCTTGAAGGCCAGATATGAGTCGTTCCATTTCTGCAGTTAAAAATTCCTATTTTTCATGGCCTACATTTTAAATAATTACATACACTATTACAATATTATTAGGATGTGCGTAGATACTAACGCATCATTGTGTTGCAGTGACTATTTTACCTCAGTAGCTGGACTGGATGTCAGTTTTCTAGTGCATTTAATTTAACATAAGTATGTATGCGGATTGGAGTTCTTTACTTTATGATCTTACTAACATTTCGGCTACATCTACCTACGTGGCCTTTAGAAATTTACCTAGAAAGAGAAAGTAGGTACCATAAATGTTAATCGACATTATGATCTAAAGTACCAAATTTCATCCAATTCCATCTAGTGGTTTTTATTCGAAATAGTACAAAACATCTATCCATCCTCACAAACTTTCGTATTAATAATAGTAGCAGAAAGGAAGCAGGATAGGATAGTAAGTAGAAGGAAGTAGTAGAAAGCAGGATAGGATTTATTTAATGTTTATCGTTTTATTGTTCTAGTGTGCACAAGTGGCAACAAACGTAGTGGAGCAGAAGCACCAGGTGTCTCGTCTGAAGCGAAGCAAGGCTCTCGGCAGCCGCGCGTTTAGAGGCAGCACGGTCTGGTTCACGGGATTGAGCGGCGCGGGCAAGACCAGCATCGCCTTTGCTCTCGAGGCCTATCTTGTGTCCAAAGGTATAATATTACTATTTCATGTTTATAAGTAAGACACACCGAATATTTAGGATCATGTTTGAATTAAAACGACTGGAGATCCGGGAGCCCCCCACATGCACAGAGGAAGGCCACCGAGGGGGTTTTAGTGGGTAAGAATCCCAAATAACCCGGAGTCGCTCCCACACCTATTAAGGTTTCCCCCCGTCACAAAAAAAGGTATCATAGTCTGGTTCAAACATCTTAGCCTTATTTAATGCCTCCCTCGCCTAGTCAACAAGAAAGGTCATCACTAGTAGAGGCTAATAATGGTAAGTGCGGCAAATATTGTTTTTGTCCTGAGGTAACCTACACTATTCTACTGTGGTAGAGCAATATTACCTAATACTGTTTACGTTGCTTAAATCCCATGGCTCGTGTAAAGTGTCCTGTTTCTGAATAAACCGCCTAAGTTATTTAACTTCATAAAACGTTTGATAGCTATGTGCGTGAGTCGCGATTTTAGTGATGACTTCTACTTTGTTTCTTTGGGCCTTTAGGAGCAAAGTTCTGTTAAAGTCATAAGAGGAGTCAAATGTTCGCAATAGTTTATTCCCGCTACTTTGTCCGCGTTCTTTTTATATCTGACCCACAATTTAGGTATAATTGAGGTTCAGAGATTAAAAGTAAACCTACTGTTGCCAAATTTAATCGAAACCCGTTCGCGTGAAAGATTAACTTATATCCACATTCTTGATTCTTTATTTCTTTACCTCCCTTCCTTACCCTATCCTCCCCAAACCTTTTTGATTGGCACCTCTTGTGCTGGCGGTTTTAAAAAGTCTACTCATTCTTAAATCTCCCTCCATCGTAGGTATCCCAGCATACGGCCTCGACGGGGACAATGTGCGCACCGGCCTCAACAAAAACCTGGGCTTCAGCAAGGAAGACAGGGAGGAGAACATCAGACGAGTGGCGGAAGTCGCCAAGCTGTTCGCTGACAGCGGGGTGGTGTGCCTCTGCAGCTTCGTGTCGCCTTTCGCCGAGGTGAGCGGTTGTGACGAACACCACTTTCTGCTACAAAGCACTTGATAAATGTTGCTTGATTGCTGCTTGATAAAGGTTCTCATAGACTAGTCATCAAAAATCAAAATCAAAAATCATTTAATTGCACGAATATGGGTTAGTTATTGGTTTTACAGGGCATCCATATTCACCTTTTCAGGTGTGCAAATTAAAAAATAAAACTAATGTTAGTAATACAAATTAACTTATAAAATATTAAAACTTATTACTAATACACAATTTGTTTGACATGTTTTGCATCTGACATACGGCATGCCTATTATATTCATCGCGGCATAAACACAGCTGATGGTGATATGCATGCTGCAGCATGATGGTTTTAGGAGTTTGTAGTAACCCCCCTGGTCCTCTAAGGTCTTCCGACTGATGAGTCTTCGCAGTATGTAACATAGCTTTATACTGCATAATTGAGAGTTACTTCTAATAATCATATATTTGAGCCTAATTTCCAAAGAGCGTTTGGCATTGTTCTTTGAGGAAACAATTTTAGACTTCGCAATGCTTCTTCAATCTGTACTTTATGCTTACTATTTCCAATTTACTAAAAAATCTATTCAATTTCGATTAGACTCAACTCTTTAAATAAATAAACGAATAACGCTTCACACTCATTAACACATTATATAACATAACGAGCTACTTTGTGTTAAAGGGGTTATTTATACTAGATTTACTCTCTCGTGTCAAGAGAGTAAATCTAGTATAAATAACCCCTCTTGTTTTTGGAAATTAAACTTTAACCCCTTGCAATACGGTCATTATTGCATCGTTACATGTTAAAGTAAATTGTCCGTAATTGCAATGGTTGTTATTTAATTGATGGTACAGATTATGATTATTCATACACATGTTTCCTTGTAAAACGTTTTATGTACTGAATTTTATTGTGCTGTAGTTATAGCGTTGGTACCTATAGTTATACCTACTAACTGTATGTATATTTAATTAAAGTCTTGAATCAGTTGCGAGCGCAATTTGTTAGTACCTATATATGTACCTACTCATTGTATAATTATTTAATTAAAGTATTGAATCAGGTGCGAGCCTTTTTTATAATAAAATTTCCATACTTGTAGCTGAATCTAATACGCTTCTACACACATCTGATACATTATAGGATTATACAAATAGTGGTTAGCGATTTTCAGGGTCTAAATTCGACCACTAAATTTCTTCATTTGAAAATGGGAAACCAATACTAGTACGTCACCAGTTAAAATCCTACTTACATATCGTTGATTAAGGAAAATATTACATTTATTTCATTTTGACCTGCTAGGAACTCCACATGAAAAAAAGATAACACCCTGTGTTGATATCACTAAAACCAATACTAGTACGTCACCAGTTAAAATCCTACTACATATCGTTGATTAAGGAAAATATTACATTTATTTCATTTTGACCTGCTAGGAACTCCACATGAAAAAAAGATAACACCCTGTGTTGATATCACTAAAACTATACAGCTACCGAACAAAAAATAAAAGAACTTTAGTTGACACAGTTTGTTTTTAAATTATATAAGTATATAGGTCGGAGAAGGATGCAAGCCAAGTTGATTGCTGGTGATACGATCCGAGATCTATTGTTTAAAACCTTATTTTGAAATGATGAAATGATTTTAAACAATCGATCTCGCATCGTATCACCAGCAATCAACTTGGCTTGCATCCTTCTCCGACATATATATTTATTTTTAATTTTCTGTTCCAGGACAGAGAAGTCGCTCGTCGCATCCACACAGATTCCGAGCTGCCTTTCTTCGAAGTGTTCATTGACACTCCATTGGAGGTGTGCGAGCAGAGGGATACCAAGGGGCTCTACAAGAAAGCAAGGGAGGGACAGATAAAGGTTGGTTTGCCATTGTTAACTGGTATTTTGGATACCCCCAAATTTAAAAAAGCATGTAAAATAATAACGAGTTCAGAGCTCTCTATAATGCTATCATAGACATGTGGAGATTGTGGAGTCCACCAACCCACATTAAGCCAGTGTGGTGGACTTAGGACTACATCCTTGTCATTATGAGAGGAGACCCAGGGAGGGAGGGAGACCCTACAGTGGCTCAGAAATGGGTTTTATAGAGTTTGAAGATCTCAATTATCTGACCCTAATGTGGTCAATGATGGATCAGCGTGGCAATAGTAGTATCACTGACTGACCGACTGACAAATATTTTGAAAAATGGTTCAATTAACCCTTATGTTAACTCTTAAGTCTTAAGGGCTTCCATTCCTTATCTCTGCTACTGGAACTGGAACCATTTAGCATCCTACCAGTGAAAGAATTTTCAAAATCAGGTTTGCTGATCCCAAAAAATACTTCTAATATCTAAATAAAATATAACATCAAATACTTTTTACTATTAACAAAATAATCAAAATTATTAAGCAACTAATTTGATTTTATATTCACTTACTCTTTTACTTGTATCTGTTGCAGGGTTTCACAGGCATAACCCAAGAGTACGAGAGGCCAGATGCCCCTGAACTCGTCATACAAACAGTGGGACGCACTGTTGAGGAGTCCACTATGGAGGTTGTTCGTCTACTGGAATCACAGGTAGGCTATATTAATTCTAAAACAGTCACTGGCCACTGCTACACAGTCACTGAATAATAAAAGTCGCATTTTTTTGTTGTAAAAATAGTACAAACGAGCCTAGACGAGATGTGGTCTATAGCCACCCAATGTAAAGTGTTCACTGCAATACATAGAAACGCACATCCAACTTCAAATAAGTTAGATTTTATTTATTTATTATTATTACAAAATACAAGAGATGATACATGATATCGAACATTGGTTCCACATTAGGATTCTCTGTGTGGGACCAATTTTAGATATCCTATCTAAGGTAGCACACTACCATCAACATATTGATAAATGAATGAATAAATGATACATTCATTTGCTTAAATATGCAAATGATGAACAAAAAGGCACCTCCCAATTGAAATACAAAACATAAGAAACTAGTTGTTTCACGGCGCGTCTATGGAGCAGTGGCTGGAACGGCATTTTGACAATTTTATAACAAGTGACATAAATGAATATTGTCTTCCATGCCACAAACTTTACCCAATTTTTTATGTATTTTTTGTTTCTTTTGCAATGTAAGTTTGTTAACCACTTCGCTGTCCTGTGAGTCACATGGGATACATACCCATTGTTTAACTATTGTGTCTATTTATTGGACAGGCAAACTTAACTGTACTTACTTAACTTTAGTATTCATAATTGTTATATTATGTAACTGGTGTTATTAATAATTTTGCCCAGGGTATCATCCCCCGCTTTGGGTCTTCCAACGCGAGCATCGAGGAGCTGTTCATCGATGGCAACCGGCTGACCAGCGCTATCGAGGAGGCGGCCCGGCTGCCTAAGATTCAACTCACCACTCTAGACCTACAGTGGGTCCAGGTAAAGTACTGTATAAAAAAGTTTCTTCATTTCTTCCCATTATTTGGAATGTTTCTATAGAATATAGTATTTCACTAATTGACAAAATCCTAAATGACAAACATCATAGAAGAACCAAGGTTACGCACATAGCCCTCCAAGTATTCAAATTAACGTGGCAATGGGCTCGCCAAATTGTTCATAGGACTGATAACTGGTTAGGAGTAGAGGTCCTCGAATGGCGACCACATCTTGGCGACAGGAGTATAGGGCGCCTTCGATCAGGTGCACTGGGGAACTGAAGGAGACAGTGGGAAGCTGCTGGATTCAGAGGGCAAAATACCAGGCAAAGTGGCGATAGTGACAAAATATCATTCTAGTTTTAAGTATTTAATATTAAGGATAATAAATATAAATAATAAACTTTAACACTTACTTACCTTAATTTTATTCATTTAGGTGCTGTCAGAAGGCTGGGGCTACCCGCTGAAAGGATTTATGCGCGAAAACGAGTATTTACAAGTGAGTTACAAATATACAATACTAAGCAACATACATATAAAAATAATATAATGAAACGGATTATTGTTTCCCAGTGGGAAATTCCCACATTAGATAACTGATAAATAATTTATTTTAATTATAAATTTATTTAATTATAAATTACTTGAGTCAAGATTTTAGTGCATTTGAAAAGCTGCGAAAAACTCTAGAAACTTCTAATATTGATAGCCGCTTTTAATTTTTGGAATTGTAAAAAAAACAATAAATAAAACAACTTTCTACAAGCACCTCCAATATCTACCAAATCCAATTAAAAATCATGTACAACACACTCTATTGAACCCGTCACACTTATCACGCCGTTCACCATTTACGTTTCAGGCCTTACACTCGAACTGCCTAACTCTTCCCGACGGTCAAGTGGTGAACCAGTCGGTTCCGGTGGTGCTGCCCGTCTCTACGTCGGTGAAGGACCAGCTGGCCGGCGCCGCCGCCATCGCGCTGCAGCACGGCGGCAAGGCGGTCGCCATACTGCGCGCGCCGGAGTTCTACCCGCACAGGAAGCAGGAGCGCTGCTGTCGCCAGTTCGGCGTCTACCACACCGGACACCCGTACATCAAGGTCAGTGTGTCATGGGTACAGAGAGAGAGAGTGAGAGAGGAGAGAGATTGAGAGAGACGAACACCCGTACATCAAGGTCGGTGTATCGTAGGTAAAGACAGACTGAACACATGGCAGAGAGAGAGATAGAGAAAGAGTGGGGTCAACGATTTTTATATTTCCAGATGGATTGTCAGGCTATCAAAAATGGTACACGTAAAATTAGGGAACTTTTATTTTAGGTCGCTTTCCTTTTGGTAGGAACTGCTGTTATTTGACGTTTCAGTGGTACGTAACCTCTACTTACATATTTTTCCGATTGTTAAGGCATCTACTGTGGTGTTCTTACTATGGTGTCCCTAAAACGCTTCCGTCTCTTTTTTATATTTAAAAAAAGTTAGTGTACTTTTGGCGGGACTGAGGGTCGCCGGAGTTCTACCCGCACAGGGAGCAGGAGAGGTGTTGTCGCCGTTAAAGTTGGTTTTACTTGAAGAGGACCATGTCCTCAATGTTTCAAGTCATGATATGATTTCTTCTCAATTTGACGTTGAATGTAGGTGTCCATCGGTTGAAGTAACCACTTATCATCAGATATCCAGTGCCCTGCATATTCACCAGACTTAGGAAACATATCGTCAGAAAACCGGAAAACCTGCAGAGTTGTCCATAATACACTCAGAGGCATGAGAAGACCAAAGGCCCTCATTGGGCCGGCGTGGAGGACTATGCCCTGCATCCGTCTTATTGTGAGAAGAGACCCATCCAAGGTCGCCCCTGATCACCTGCACTGATTGTCGAATCACCAAACAATCATTCACTTTGCAGATGATCGAAGAATCCGGCGATTGGCTGGTGGGCGGTAACCTAGAAGTGTTCGAACGTATCCGCTGGCACGACGGCCTGGACTCGTACCGTCTCACGCCCAACGAGCTGCGTGCTAAGTTCAAAGAGCTGGAGGCTGATGCGGTCTTTGCCTTCCAGGTGAGTCGTCCTAGACAAAGACAAAGACAAAACGTTTATTTGCACAAATATAGGTAGAGTTGTTACAAATTGTTTAGATCAATCTGTATTTACCATTTTCAGGTATGCAAATATTAATGAGAAAAATAAGAAAAAAACAATGAAAGTTAATAAATATCTTAATTACATTACATTACTTAATAATCATTTAATTTTATTTAAATTTAAATTTGATTATTTCATAATCACTACTTGGCCTGTAGTGTTTAAAATTCATTTGATTAATTGGTTTACCTAATCGGACTCATCGATTCCAATTCAATTGGTGCCACCCACTATTTGGGTCGAGAGAGAAAAAACCGGAGAAAAAACTCTCGGCACCTTATGTTTATTAATTTAAATTTTGGTTTAACGCGCGGAGACACAGTATTGTACCGTTGAACAAGACAAGAACTCGCACACTGAGCCTGGAAACAGGAATCTAAACTCATTATTGTAGTCTCTACTCCACTGGGAATCGAATTCAGTACCCTCTGCACAGCACCCTAGCACCCTCAATGGGATTTGCCCTGAAAGTTGTCCTGATGTTTATTTAATATTTTTATTTACGTTATCTAAAAATAAACATATAACTTATACATTAAATTTATTTGTGTTATAACAAGGTTTATTTTTATGATTATTTAGCTCCGTAACCCAATCCACAACGGGCACGCTCTCTTGATGCAAGACACACAAAGGCAGTTGGTTGCGAGAGGATTCAAGAAACCAGTGCTGTTGCTACATCCTTTGGGTAAGAACTATTAAGTTACTTCGTTTTTTTGGTTTAATATATAGCTATGCATTGTAATGACTTCTTGTAAAGAAGTGTGTTGCTATGCTTTTATTTCGAAATTTATTGTATCAATTTTCTCATAGATACTGTGAGGTAATACAATCACAAAATCAATTTGGTGGATGTGCTATTAAAATTTGAACGGTTCTATGGAACTCTAAATTCTTTTGACCGGATTTTAGACAGCTTGTGATAAGAGTTTACGCACACTTCATCTGTATGTAACTTATGAAATTTACACACTCAATGTCTTAGGGCCTTATTGGCTTGCAAAAACTTAACATCTAGATTGCCATATTATAAAAAAAGTGACACCCTCATTAAAAGTCATCAATCAGGCTGTGATCAATCAGGTTGCCAGTCTGTTTTATATTTAAAAAATGATTTCTTTCTGACTATAAGAGGTGTAATAGGTTGAAGACGATTGTTATTTGTTAACCCAATTTTATATTTAAAACATTCCCAGGTGGTTGGACGAAAGACGACGATGTGCCGTTAGAGGTGCGCATCAACCAGCACAAGGCGGTGCTCAACGAAGGGGTCCTGGACCCGAATGCCACCGTGTTGGCCATATTCCCCTCGCCCATGATGTACGCGGGCCCCACTGAGGTAGGCTAATGACACATGACATAGCTACAGGAGAATTTAATATTCACTAATTGATAGAGGGTGGTAGTCTACTGGTAGTCTATTTTATTTTATTAATTGATAGAGATTTCCAGAATCTCTATCGATTCCAGGTCCAGAATCATTTTTTAAATATGTATGTATAAATGTTGAGTGTTTCAATACAATTGGTTGTGTTCCACAGGTCCAATGGCACGCGAAGTGTCGTATGAACGCGGGGGCGAAGCACTACATCGTGGGGCGCGACCCCGCGGGCCTGCCGCACCCCGACGGCTCCGGGGACCTGTACGACCCCCGCCACGGCGCCATGGTGCTGAAGATGGCGCCGGGCCTCAATGATCTCGAGGTGAGCACGCCTGCTCTTTGCCTGATTCCTTCCTTCAGCCAACATTCGTCCACTCACGGACGTATAGAAGGCGGGTTTTGGGAGTCCGGACCCATTCATATCCATGTTATTTGTCCAACAGAAAAAAATTACATGCACCGCGCCGATTGTAGAAAACGATAGTTGCTTAGTCCGCCGCACTGGAAAACTGTAGCACAAAAACCTGTGATCGACGGTATCGATAACTGCGATGATCAGTTTTTGCCTTTAATAAAAAAGCCTCTCATTATTTAATTTTAAGCCACACTCCCACTGTCCACTGCAACCCCTGAAAGATCTTTCTCTACCTTAAAGAGGTTAAAAACTTTCGTTAGAAATAAAATGGGTGATGAAAGACTTACTGGTCTGGCTTTAATGAGCGTACACCGAGATTCCGGAGACATTATTTAATAATTGGTTAGCAATAAAACGTCAAAAACTAAATTTATTACTTTAGAACCCAGACCTCGCTATTAGAAAGCTAAATTCAATCACCATTTCTTTTTGTAGTGACTTCTCTTCTAGCTTCTGGTAAATATGGCAAGCACCTTGTAAATATCAGCTTATATTCCAGCTATTTTTATCATTTTAAATGTGCATAAATATGTGATCAATATTATTCCAAAATTTCCGTTCTTGGAACAGTTTTGTAAAATCATTTTTTTAGGTTTGTTTTGTTTTTAATACAACAGCCGTACATAGTACTATGTTCGGCTGTATCTATGACTAAGTAATAAAGAAAGAATTCAAAAAAAGAATCAAATAGCTACAGATTATAATAGGCATTAATTAAGTACTAACTATGTTCCTAAGTAAATAATAAAAAAAGAATCATATTAATTTATTAAATCTTCAAGAATTCAAAAAGAGAATCAAATAGCTACAGATTATAATAGTTGCACTAACGAACACATTCCTCGTGTAGATCATTCCATTCCGCGTGGCCGCCTACGACGCGTCAGTGGGCCAGATGGCGTTCTTCGACCCCACGCGCAAGGAGGACTTCGACTTCATATCTGGGACTAGGATGCGAGGTAACAATAATCATTGTCTTGACTTTGAGTCCAGAATCTGTAGAAGAACGAATGTAACCGACATAATATACAGGGTGAATTTGTCGAGTGTGCGTGGATGGGGAAATCCGAAACTGTGAGGAATATCGAAAAATGCTGAAAGGAGTCTGGGGACCGATTTTGATGAAAACTAAAACTGCATTGTTGGATTGTTGAAAAATCAATATGCTTAGTCAGGAATGGAACCCATTGATTTTGAAAAAAAATAACACACTCTGTATTATTACACCATTCGATAGTATCACTTATAAGGGACAAATTCTGGAAAGCAACGACATATGGCAAACTTAAGGATAGAGCTCATTTTTAACAAAATACGTTTTTTCCCATACCAAGCTTAACCGATTACTTATCGATCAATATGATGACTATTCATAGCTGGAATCGACGTCTGAAGGAGTTATTAACTATCTATATACAAATTTCATCCAAATCCTTACAACTGTGTTCTTCTTTTTAATCTTTTTAATCGATTCGATTAGGAAAAATATTAAAATAAATAAATAATTGGACTGCTAAACGATCACAACTTATTTTAACATAATTATAATATAAAATTTAGTTTTAGTTTTTTAAGATATAATTATTGTATGCCCGCATAGGGTAGACTGTTCTTAACTTATTATAATTTTTGTAACATCTTTCTCGTGTAACAATAAACGCATTCTTTTCTTTTCTTTTCTTTTCTTAATCCTTGAGATGTCGAATCCGGCTATAAATTGGTAACATAGTTTCGTATTTCCCCATCCACGCACACTTGAAAAATTCATCCTGTATAGCTCGTTATGTTTGCAAATCAAAATAGCAAAGGACTGTGCCGTGCGCGTGAATTCATTTTCTCTCTTCTATTCTTCTCACTACTCTACGCAATATCAAATCGTGAATTTTATAATCTTCTCTATATGATAACATTTTAGTTGCTATGAGGCTACCACTACTACGTAACGTTTGATAAGATGGTGATTCATAAATATTTAATGGGTGGTTTATTTTTTAATTAAGATTTTTTTAAATTAAAATATCTAAATGTTAATTTTTATCGAATTCTCATAACTCACAATATTTTGGAACCTAGTCTATGAAAGAAAATATCGAAGTCTGGATACAATATGCTTCAATGTTTTGTCTGTAAAGCTGCACACATGAAAAATATGTATGCTGCTTCAGTTGCACTGGGTCCTTAGGCGTACACAATTTAAATTCATTATTTACGTTATAGTTATCAACAAAAATCTAACAGCGCGTATGTTTATCATTTTAGGTCTGGCAAGAGCAGGCAAGGAACCTCCGAAAGGCTTCATGGCTCCCACAGCATGGAAAGTCCTCTCCGAATACTACCAGTCTCTTAAATCGAAGATGGATACCAATTAATTCGTAACATATCAAAAACTATATAATGTACATCGAAATATTAAGTTTAAATCAAAACATAGTACACTCTGCCTGTAGTATTAAATGTTTTATTTACAGTTGAAGCCTGAAATCTTGCCTAGTACAGGACAAAAGTCGGCGTGTATAGATGGCGCTGGCGTCAAATATAAAAGGGTGGTAGTTGTATTAAATTTGCTACTCAATATGGTTCTAATTGAGTGTTTACGACCAATAGTCCAATTAAGAAGCTTAACGACCGCTTATTTGAAGCTAAAACTATTGTTAAAAGATTTCAGGCTTCACATAAATAAGATGAGTTGTTACATGCAATGATTATTGAATGTTAACGGTGCAATATTTAGTATTACATTCCTTATATTTTATACACGATGCGTGCAGTATTTTTGTGTAGCTAATACACATTCCAATATTTCAATGGTGACTATTATTATTGCTTTACTTTTTAAATGAAATTCTTTTCTATATTTTATTCTTTGACATTTATTTTGTATTATTATTGTAATAGCACTAAGATCGTTACGCAGGGCGTAGATAATAGAAAATATCTTTTATCTTACAGCATATTACACTTACATCAAAATTACAAATGAGATAATAGTTAACTTTTAACACTTTGCAGTTATTGAGCTAAGTACGTCACTTACTTAGAGTTAGCATCGTCTTCTTATTGACTATTTAGTAAATCCAGTATACGTTATATTCCCACAAGAAATCAGTTCATAATTGTTCCACAACATGGCAAAGTGCGCAAAAATTCCTGTAGGACTGTAAAAGATACAGCATATTATTATATTATCTGGGCCTTACGTAATAAGCTTTAATTGGATTAGAGGCATTTGCAAATATGGGATTTATTGTTAAGTTGTAATAGATTTATGGAAGTGTTGTATTTTGATCCTAATAAGTGGTGCTTTTAAAGCTATCAGATTTATTTAATATACATGAATATTATAATTATGTATAATAAAGTAATGTCTTTAATGCACTGTTGATGTTTTATTTCTTGCCACTCCTAATTTAATACGTAATTAATATAAATCACGATTATTTATTACTTTTTTAAGGAAAAATTTATAAAAATAACTACATTCATCAATTCACGTAAGTTAATAGTGCATTAATAATAATTTGAACAAAAAACTTAAATGCTATTAATATTTTCAAGGCTACTTAAAGCCTTATCCCTGACTAAGCGAATAAAATTTTGAAGAATTATAATTTTCATATATGTAGATTTATAAAACTGTTCAATGTTTTAGAATAAAACATTGGGATTCCAAAAATATAATGGTTAATAGCGTGCCAGAGTGATGTCGCAGCGATATGTAGTGTGTAGTAAGACTGGGGATTATAAGCGACGGTTTTCTATTATTATTACTACACACCCCCCAAATAAACGAAATTATTTGTGGACACAATGCTTATGATAACACCGATAGCGAACGACCTCTTATCGTTAGCCATGAAGCAGTGAATACTGAATATGATTATCATAAAACAAGTAAATTTTCGCGCAAAAATGTGCTTTATTGCGTGATTATTAAGTACGTCAAAGATAGTCTTGTTTTCCCAATTTAGTTTGCATTTACCAGCAGTGGTGTTTGGACGTTAATTAATATGGCTGTGAGGTTAGTTTGCGTGAAACGGTTACTTAGTAAAGGTAATGTAAAAACTGGTTCACGATGTATGTCCTACTATCCTATCGACGATAACATATTTGGACTGACCAGCGAGCAACAACAGGTTAGTATAAAACAGTGTGTGTTAAATAATACAATACTATCTATCTACCGATAAGGTATAAGAATCGCCCGAGATTTATTCGTTCTCAATTTATTATTCGATCATGAATGATTTATTGATGTAAGTTGTAAACAAACTTGCGTCAGAATGACATGTTTGAGAAATTCATTGCTTTCTTAGACGTATTATGTTAATAATTAACGTAGTGTTTGTTTCCTCTGTAGCTAATGTTAGTTAATTATAATACGCCTATGATGCTTTAATTTAATAAATTAATATGATTCTTTTTTATTATTTACTTAGGAACATAGTTAGTACTTAATTAATGCTTACTTATCAGTAGGTATTATAGGTCATGGACCCATTTACTTACATGACATAATAATATTATTTATTCATTATTCTGCACAAATTCAAAATATTTTTCTGAATAATTCGATACTGTTAGTCACAAAACAGTATTAATAAACTTCTACATAGCTTGAGCTACAGAAATGTGTAGAAATAAAGTATAGACTTTGACTAATTACATAAACAGATAAATAACAAATTACTTACTTATTTAAACCCTGTCGGTTAATGTAAAAATATCTGGGTATCTACTATTAGGTAATTAAAATTTATTTGTATAGTAAACAGTGATGTATAACTTTGGTATAATATAGTACTTATATGGTATAATATAGCAATTTGGCATAATATATCTAAAGGATTAAGAATAGATACAGCAGATTTTGATAATGGAAGTTAAGATTTTTCTTTAAGTATTGCAAAAACTAATGCAATTAGTTTTTAGGACCTTATACGAATGAATTATAAATGCTGTTAAATTGCAATACGCTTAAAATTGCGAAAAAACGAGACATTATAAGGTATGGCTATTATTTAATTTTATGAGTCTTTTTAATAGTTATTCATTATTTTTAATAATTTTTAACTTAACACTGCACATCCAATGAGAACACAGTAGATCAAAAATAGCTAGGTCCACAAAATAATTATGAATCACGGGACAGCGAAGTGTTTAAATAGTATCTCGTATAGACACAATTCCTATTTACTTACTAATTGGATGGCGGGGGACAGGGTTCGGTTCCCGGCAAAAAAGTTACATTTTTTGTTTTTGAACTGGGTTCTTCTTGTGTGTGTGATACCAAGAGACACAGGGAATTCTATTGAAAGGCTTCGAAGTTGAGAAGTTTTTTTTGTGATACCAACGACACAGGGAACTCTATTGTAAAGCACTGAGGTCGAGGAGTTATTTTATTTATTTATTTACAGCTCAGACAATCTGTGTTCGACTTCGCCCAGAAAGAGTTGGCACCAAAAGCGGCAGAGATCGACAAAGAAAACAATTTCAAAGAAATAAGAGAGTTCTGGAAGAAACTTGGAAATCTTGGTCTTTTAGGTAATAAATAAATTACATTTAAGTTTATACCCAAACTATAGATCTATACCTATACATTATTATGTACCAGATGCAGTGCACGTTCTAAGTTGTGTCTCGGAGTGTTATTTACTTTGCAAGCACGGCCTACTGTGCTTATATGACAACTAAATTAAGTACTTAGGTATGGGTAATATTCATTTTCAGGAATCACTGCTAATCCCGAGTATGGAGGTACAGGTGGAAAATATTCGGACCATTGCGTTATTATGGAGGAACTTTCGAGGTGATCTTTCTGTTCTCCTGCACATTGTTTTTTATCAATGTGTTTATTAATCAATACGAACCGTAAGTCAGTGGCTATAAGGGTAAAATCTTATTAATTTAAAACGGCAGGAAGATATAAACTTACCTATGTAGTTGTAGGTATTTGGTTACTTACTGTATGATCTGTCTTATATATACGCACTTTGTCTATCTACTGATTTAATGTAATCTGCTTCAAGAAGGAGAAAGTGTGCAATCTTACTATTTTGGTGGCTGTGGTTCTTATTTAGTTACTTAGAGGCTACGGGTAGAATATCGTTCTTAATTAATTTTTCACTCACAGGGCTTGCGGATCGATAGCTTTATCATACGGTGCTCATTCAAATTTATGTGTAAACCAGATTAACAGAAATGGAACTCATGAACAGAAAAGTAAATATTTACCAAAGGTATGTTTGTAATAAGTATGTAAACTAACTAATACCTAGGTAGATATCAATAGGTTCGATACTTGATTGTCCTATACTGTCCTCTTGTCTCTCTGAACTCTAAGACGAGAAGGGCCCATCCATCATACGACATAAGTAGGTATGTGACCAACATATGCAGTAAGTTTCAGAATCTTAAATATTGATACGAAGCTTCGGTATAAGATGATACGAGTACACCATTGTAGTTCGTCTGGGCATACCTATCGACACTCGTAAGTAGTCGTAAGCCGCCGAAAGAATCGTTCCGTTATGGGGAATTTAGTACTTTCTTCAGCTTTTTTAAATATTCTTTGAATTACACGTAGCCGTAGGTCGGTAAACAGTCGGTAATATGACGATTCATTCAATATCACACATTTTATGTTCGATTGCAGTTATGTTCTGGAGAATACATAGGCGCTCTAGCCATGTCAGAGCCTGGTGCTGGAAGCGACGTGGTTTCTATGAAGTTAAGGGCGGAAAAGAAGGGAGATTATTACGTGTTCAATGGAAATAAATTCTGGATAACGAATGGACCTGACGCTGATGTTTTAGTGGTAATAATGGATTACCTTCTAATAACATTCATAATAGGAACCAGAAAACATGCTATCTCTTGGGAATTAAGTTCTGACGTTAGTGTCCGGGAAAAAACGTATATTGTTATCCACTATACCGTACCCATCCTTGCGATACCATAGAATGCTTTTCGCCTTTTCCATATTCCTTAGGGACCCTTGTAAGACTTTAAGATCAAAAATGTAACCCGGGAAGACATCCCGGACTCGCGTCCCAGGATATTTAACTCTCACCTCTAAGTACTTTAGCTATTTATCACCCTAACCGTATAAGTTTCTTATAGGTAGATCGACATTAATTTATAGTATTGTGTATGCACTAACTTTCTATAATTTTCAGGTATACGCAAAAACAGATGTGACAAGTAAACCGCAACACGGGATCACAGCGTTTTTAATTGAAAAAGGGTTTCCTGGATTCTCAACTGCACAGAAACTAGATAAGCTAGGAATGAGAGGATCTAACACTTGCGAATTGGTTTTCGAAGATTGCAAGGTAAGATTTGTAAATTAGTTGTAGACTGCACGATTAGTAGGTTGGCTGCAACCTTTCTTATGGCCCACTGTTGGGCACTGTCTATCCCCACAATAGGGGAGGTCTGGAGCATTAATATTTTACCACGGTGCTCCCATCTGGGTTTGTGAAGAAACGGGTTAGTGGCCAACTCGTGTAGGATCTTTTCAAACCGTCCATAGGGCTTCTCACAAGGTTTAACGACTGCTATCTTATCGATATTAATACGATCACTTGCGATCTACTCAAGCAGTGGAGCTATGCGCGATTTAGTTAAGATTACCTATTCTAATTTTGTTTTCCAGGTGCCAGCATCAAACGTGCTCGGTGAAGAAAACAAAGGTGTCTACGTTCTGATGTCGGGACTCGATGTGGAGCGGTTAGTATTGGCAGCGGGTCCCATCGGGCTGATGCAGGCGGCTATCGACACTGCGTTCGCGTATGCACACACGCGCAAACAATTCGGAAAACATATAGGAGAATTCCAGTTATTACAGGTAGATCTTTTACAAAACAAGTAAGGCAATTACTGTAAGTAATTTGTCATTGTCGCTCTTCGACACATGAAAAACAAGTTTCCGATCCTTATACGATATTGATTCGATCCCAAGATCTATGAGAAGAGAATAGAAAAATATTTATTCTGTCTATTAAGTACGTTTACAATTTTTAATAGGCCCATTCGGTCTTCTACACTGAAAATCACGTTTACCTACTGGCAGTCGCACCGCACGGCAGTCGCAATCTGTAAAAATCATACTTAGGTACTTACCTACTTTTCACTTATTCCCGTGCCTTAGTAAGTAACCTACTCACATAGATAATTCACACCTAGTGAATTATTTATGTGAGTAGGTCTGATCTGCATTGACCCCATTCGCTAATTCAAACAACTGGCAATATAATGTAGGTAGGTAAATCCTATTGAATCTAATAAAAATCAACATTTTCTTCTAGGGCAAAATGGCGGACATGTACACGACACTCAGTGCGTGCAGGTCGTATCTGTACAGCGTAGCGAGAGCCTGCGACGATGGAAAAATAAACGGAAAAGACTGCGCCGGAGTTATCCTGTATTGCGCCGAGAAAGCCACACAAGTGGCCCTGGATGCTATACAAATACTCGGTTAGACAATCTTACTAATCTATACTAATATTATAAAGCTGAAGACTTTGCTTGTTTGAACGCGCTAATCTCAGGAACTACTGGATCGATTTCAAACATTCTTTCAGTGTTGGATAGTCCATTTATAGAGGAAGGTTATAGATTATATTTTATTTACTTAGGAACTATTGGATCGATTTCAAACATTCTTTCAGTGTTGGATAGTTCATTTATAGAGGAAGGTTATATTTTATTTTCAAAATAATTAGGGATCCGTAAGAAAATTGAATCGAAAACCTATTTATGCGTGCGCTGCCAAAACTATTAACAATAGAACATAATATTATCTAACTATCATAGTTTAGTCACAATAACCGCAAGTTGTAAAATCCACGCGGGCGAAGTCTATGGTGTTAGTAATGAAAGATGTTAGTGTTGGACATTGAAATATATTATTTTAATAATTTGATTATCTAACATATAGATATTGTTTTAAAATTTAAATCTAAACTTTTAATACAATTAATTGGCTATAGACTGATTTATTGTCCATTAGCTTGGACCTTTATAGGAAAATGTGACTAGTTTTGGACCTTTAGGTCCTTTCGTAAATGCCAATCTCAATTGGCTCGTCAAGCTATTGCACAACAAACATGTCACAATCTACATAGTATAGTATGATTTAAATGTTAGTCCTTATATTATGAACACATACATAAATTTATTTCAGGTGGAAATGGCTACATTAATGACTACCCAACTGGCAGAATACTGAGGGATGCCAAGTTGTATGAGATTGGTGCTGGTACATCGGAAGTCAGAAGAATGCTCATCGGAAGATCACTGAACAGTGAATACAAATAAAAGATGATATTCACTGTAAATTTATATTTACAGATTTTTTAAGATTCTTAATAAATACATAAATCTTAATCTATTTTGTTTTTCTTTGGTATTTACGTCCACCAGAAGCTTACAGAGAAGCTTACCGATAGAGACTCAACAAAGTGCCACCACTTGGGTGGGATGAACAGCATCTGCCCCGGACGCAGCACACAATAGTACGGCTTAGCCTCTTTAAATTTGGGGTACAGATCGTAATTTGGATTTCTTGGATCAACTCTAGCTGTGTTGACTAGAAGTTCATGCTTGTGAGGGTACAAGAATTCTGAATCTTCAGGGGAGAATAAAAATATCTGTTTTTCACCAACAACTTGAGTCAATAAGTTTAATTTGGGATCATGATGTAATGGTGACACGGTCCCTTTGGGACCGTACCAAGCCATTGTTTCTACAGGGTCATTTGTTTCAGTAAAACTGCAGTAGTCAGGTTCAATAATATCATTCTTGAGTTCAGGTATTTGTTCAAATAGCTGGTATTGCGCCAGGTAACCGATAGGACCATTGGATTGATAGACATGATTTTTTATGAATTCCTCGACTGTCATCAATTTTTGTGTCCATTCAGCATCAGTATAATCTTTTCCGAGCTCTACTGATACAGTTCTGAGGCCAGCAATTTGAAGCAAATAATTCCTATCACTCCACTTTTTAAGGGCTGGCCAATGGGAAATACAATTATCTAAGATTGCAGGTTTCCCTGGTATTATGTAGTTAGCATAAAAGCTTTCCAAACTTGGACAGTCTAATACTTCAATAGATTTTGCATTATATTTATTAGTTGCTGTGTTGACTTCAATAAAGTTGCTGGTTGTATTAGAACTAGATGGAATGTTTACTTCTGTTACAATTGCAGAGTTAAGGAGAGTGGCACACCTCTGCAGCAGAGTTGGATCCGTTTTGATGGGGCTTCCAAACACAATACCAAAATCTATGATTTTCAAGCTCTCTCTTACAGCATCTTCAGTTATGGCATCACAGGAATATAAATAAACTAATAATTGTGCATAAGAACCAATAGTTATGCATTTTCTTAAATAAATTGGCACCTCTTTCCAATTTCCAATGTTCACTTGTTCATGCATATAAATTAATACTGCTTTAATCTTGCTTAATCTATGTGGATCTTCAGCATTTAGGCCATTTAGAGCATTTTCAATCACGGTTTTGCAAGTAATATCAATTTTCGCTATTTCATCTAGTGAGATTTTCGATTTGAAGCTTCTAATTTCTTCAAGGACGTTAGAATTTTGAACACTTGACATCGTCAATCTTCGAAGGTAACCAGTACCTTGAGATAAGGAAACGAACACTCGTTACACCCTCACTCACTTCAGTGTTTGGTGGACAATTACTACGCAGTTTATCACATTTTGTCGCTACGATTTATATATTATTATAGTGATTTTATATTGTAGAAACTGAGCATGAGCAGAATACCGCACAAGCGCACATCAGGTGAGTTTATCAATTTTAATCAATGCAGTTTTGACTTTTGATTCGAATCGCGAGTTTTGAGTTTATTAGCTAATGGTACTTCCAAATGACATTTGAATTTGACAGTTGTTCGACAGATTACAAATTATCAATTGACAGTTTAAAATGACGTTCATTTTAATGAGGTAAACATAAATTCTGAAACATCCTCTGTAAAAACATAAATTTACCTGTTTTAATTTATTTTCATCTATGGAATAAAAAGTGTACAAAAAATTAAAACACCAAAATATGTTAATTCTATTGAAAATAAATAATTCATTGTGAAAAACCTTTAATT
This sequence comes from Erynnis tages, assembly GCA_905147235.1. NCBI lineage: Eukaryota > Metazoa > Arthropoda > Insecta > Lepidoptera > Hesperiidae > Erynnis > Erynnis tages. The sequence goes on from LR990076.1 coordinate 3,697,158, forward strand.
TCTGGTTTTGAACTGTCATTTGTCATTTCTCAGCCTTGACCTTCATAACAGCAAAAAGGTGTCTATGGTAAATCATATGACTTTTGCACGTGATCTGTCAGATTATTTACATTCGTTCTGTTTTTTTAACGTTTTTAACGATTAAATTTATAATTTTGATAACCTTGCCGTAAACGTAGACACAAAATGATGTCAGGCGATTTCGGCGATGAACATGTCGTGAAATGATACGGAGGGTAGTGTCGCAATGGCATTACTGGAAAAGTTTTTTTCAACAAAGAGAAAACGCGATAATGCGTATAGCGACTTACGAAACTCGAGCAGGTACGTCATGCTTTTCATTCATATTATTCTATTTCTGTGTGTGGCATGCGATGGAAGGGTTGACGCACGTTTTCGGGTGGGACCTTTGCGCTCAAGTCGGGTGGTTGACGCACGCGATACTGGCGGTACGGCAAGCGTCACCGACACCGACTAGTGGCGGATAGCAGGCCCGGCGGGCGAGGCGGCGCAAACCATGTGATAAGCGAGGGGCGCGGGCGGGCGACCGGGCGTGGGCGACTTGCCGACTTCACTCCGCGACTTTGCGTCAGCGCGTAGGGGGGCGGTGGAAGTTCAATCGATGTTTACTTATTATTTACAGTTTACACGCGAGTCAGTACACTCGCACATTCCACTCCATTCGGCCGATTGTCCATTGTCATTCGGCCGTCAAAGTGCATTTAAAGTGAAAACTGTTGATATTGCATTTCTTAGGCAGTGAGTGCATGTGACATCGTTTTCTCTTTTGGGGCTCCTAACTGAACGTTACCAGCAGTGAGCTCAATACCAAATCGAATATGAAATAAAATGAAATTTAGGTACTGTAATTTGTTACTTGTTTTGTTGTTTATGAACAGGTTATGTTAACTAGTCCATTTTAGAAGTGCATGACTATGATATAATCATGGCAGTTAAACATACACTGTTGCATATTTTATTGTCTGTAACTACAAGTGGATTGAAGCAGTGTAAACTTGTCTCTCATTAACAATAGACAAATTAGTGGATAGCAATAATGTGTGAAGTTAGTGATGAGTTTTAAAATATATTCCTAAAAGTTGTACTAAAATAAAAAGTACATATTATTATGTGTGCAAGAGATACAGGTAATGGTAATGTTATAATCTTATCAGAATAATGTTGATAGTATGTGACACAGAATGGTATATTATGGCACAGTGGCAAAGTGAATTGTAATTGGCTGTATGTGAGTGTGATTGCAGAAGAGAAAGTTTTTGTGGGATTTACTTTGTATTTGCAGATAGCAACACAATGTCTGTATATAGTCACTTCTGTCTGTGTATAGTAACTGTAGAAGCTATGTGATACAAGAAGCATAAATGTTTAATTCACGTTTTGCATTGAATCTTAGTGTATTCTTGCAAATTTACATAAGTGTAAAGATTGCCCCGTATCCAATTAGTCAGCTGTTTTTATATGTGTGCAAGCTCAAAATTTAGTCATTCACTTCACTCTATATAATTTGGTAAAAATTAATAATTTATATTTTAATGGTAAACAAAATATTGCATGATGAATTTTAATATTTTTTATATGAGTTGAATATATGAGATTGTTTTTATCATCGATTAATCTATATGTGTAGATAGTATGCTAATTTTAAATTAACACCCTTATTAGAGTAATAAAACTTCACCACCTCTACAGTCACTCATCATCTAAATAAAGAAATACCAAATAATTCATTTGTTTAATGTGACTGAGCTATAGTGTCCTAAAGTAGGAGACCTACATTTTTAACAGATATCTATTAAATTAATTCCCCTTCAACAAAAAAGGCTATCACTTTTAACACATATGCCTTCTATTCCCTCTAGTGGCAAAACAGTTGAATTCAGTAACACCTGTTTCTGGGCCTTATTGCTACATTTATTGCTTCTTAAAAAAAATCCAGGACTTATGTTTCAGTAGGGAATGTGGAGTTTCCAGCTATTCCTCTTAAAGTGATAGTACAGAAACTACGCAACACCAGAACAACAAAAAAAACTCATAATTTCATTGCCATTAATATTTTTTTCCTCCTTGTTATCAGGCCCTCTGAGATAGCTTTGGAGCAAGCCAGGTTGCTTCTGTACAAAGAGTGTGACAGGAGGGGGAGGAAGGTACTGTTTGATTCAGCCACCATCGAAAAGGTTCCAGCCAACAAAAATGACAAACCAAACGTTTGGCAGACTGACAAAATCCCTTGCATTGTCGAGGTGTCAGGGGGATTCACATACTTGGTAAGTAAATACATAATTAATAGGGTTTACAATTTACATTGTTATCTTAATATGGTGTTTCTTAAATTTGGTATGACTAAATGTGAAGCTATTTGTGCTAATTAATAACTGTATCTGAGATTCAATTCGAATTTTGATTCAAGGAAATAAATCTTTAAAGTTAAAATAAGTAATTAAAATATTCATAAACCAATTTCAAATATATTTACACAAGTCATACAAAATAAATCCAACTATTATAAACATTTGTTAAACTGGATATTTAATGAAATAGAAGTAAAATACACTTGGCCTTAGCCTTACAAACATTTGAACCCTTTGAACCTGTTAATAATTTCGTAACTCCTGTGCAGTTTCACTTTATTGATCAGACCCGTGCTTGTTCCAATTTTTTACTAAACAAGAAATACCCATGTCAAACTGCAAGGGAGTTGATCTTAGTGTTAAGTTACATAACCTACTGGTAATAATATTTTTCAATCAAATTCAAAATAATCTTTGATGTCCTGTACTTCTTAAAGATTTTTTCATTCATATAAACAAAACTTATTGAATTCGTAAAGTTATCATCCTCAACCTTTTAAAAGCTCAAATAAATGCAAATGTGTTTAAAGATCGGGCTCAGTAGGGCAGTTTTGGAGATCCCATGTCCAAACGAGACTGACAAAGCTTGAATAATGAGAAAAATAAATAGGATAACTACGATTTATTTCTCTTTACACATTTTTAATTTCACATGGACAAAGTCACTATCTGTAGTTTTGCTAGAGTCAAGCGGAAACATTTTCTAATAACATTATTTATCAATATCACCAATATCGTCTTTACAAGGGCACTCGGGGCCAGGGTCCAGGGCCCCCATTCTCAGAGGGCCGCGAAGGACCAACAATTTCACATTTAATATCAAATTATTATTATTGTCAGGCGCATTGCACTTTTCTCGTTGCATGAACGTCGATCATTTTCAGATTTACTCAAATCAATACATTTAAACATGAATAATTTGATTGATTCGAACACAACAACGAAACACAAACAACAAAAAACAGCAGCATCCATACTAATATCATTAATGACATATTGTATTATTATAATATATTTGATTAATAAAGCAGATCATAGTGAAAAAAAAATGTATAGTTCGCTTTCTTTACATTCCAAAATTCGAATTCTTGTGTGCCCAAGGGCCCCAGCATAGTCTTAAGACGGTCCTGATTATCACATGTCATTTGCGATATCAGTTTAAATATCCTATATAAACGCGGACTGTTTTACAGAGTACATAAATAACCCACAATAATTGAGACATCGGGCCGTCACGAGACTTAATTCATGGTTTATTCGCACTACTCACTCCGCGCTATATTTAGACCACTTTAACATGTTAGCCTTTTTGATTACGACTCCCGTTTGTAAGTGGATCTAACGAACGAACATCGTGGGACTGTAATTTTAGCCTGGGTCAAATCGTCAACGGCATGTCTCTTATTATATGAACAATAGAATGATTGCTACATCCTCGGATGCTATAAGAGTTAGGTTTATAATTGTCTTGTGACTCGTATCGATTTCAAAAGTAATCCGGTTTAAATATCAACTCCTAAACCTATATAAATTGATACCTATGTATAAAGAGGATGTCAAATATGTATAAAGTAATATAAAGATAGTAGAGCAACTTAAGTTTTCCCAGAGACAGTAGTAAACATATCAGTAGTAGGGACATTACAGACCTGTCTGCCCTGCTCCTCGGGAGTCCCTACTTCTAAGTCAGAGGAGGTGGACTCTACAACCACATCAGGTGGCCGGCATTGTTATTTTTGTATATCCTATTATAAAAATAAACTTAAGATTAATGAAATGGAAAATATAGTGCTTTTATAACGTCTGCAAGCTCATTGATATTTCCTCTGTTCAACCTAAGTGGCTACTAAGGATCGAATAAGAAATTCCGATGTCGGAATAAATTTGAACAATTTGCGCTGTTAACGTTTCTATTTTCGGTGTCATATTGACATTAAGCTGTTGATTGACGATTGTTCTGATACATTGTTTTTTGTCACGTGGAGTTATTTTTATAAATATGTAGATTTAAGCTATTATGACTAACACTTTATGGTAAAAGGTACCCGAAGAGGGCATGACTGATTAGGACGTTTTAAACGCGTTCGTAAATTGAATACTTTGAATTTTCTATTAGCAAATCTATTTTTAAATATTTTTTTAGCGTGCTGTATCACTTGTAGCTATTATCGCCAATGAAATTTTTAGTAGGTACCTACCAGCTGCTTTTCGAAGTTTTTTTAGGCTCATGCTGAACGTAACTGCTCAGTCGCTCACGTGATACAATGAGATCACGACGAACTTACTTGATTGAACTATGAACTTTTATTAGCTTTTGCATTTTTGCATTTAGCGATTCGCACCTAACAAACGTTTGGTGCGAATTTCACATTTTTAATGGGTCGAAAGTGCTCGTGATATTTTAATAAGAAAATTTATATCGGTACATAGCCTTCTATTTTGTTTGTCGTTTTGTATAAGCGCATTTGTTTGTCGTATCTTGTTCGTTCCGTATAAGTGAATCATTTTCGAAGGTAATAATTGGCTGTCTTACCTGAATATAGATAGAGTATGGCGCAAGTGTTAAATCCATCTAGATATTGGACAGTATATTAAACCTACTTGATTGTATAAATTTAATACTTACGTTGCAAGTAACAAGATTTATGCTAATTACCTGGTCTAAAGTATAATATTACATTAACATAATTTAGAATTGACAGTCGGTTTAATCATGTGACTTAATTTGTGAATATCACTTCCGTGCGTGCATTTTGATTTGCAATTTGTTATTAATTTAATGATCGAGTGAATCGCAGTCCCAAGGCTACGGATTTCTTAATGATGTATTACGTTCTATACTTGAGACTTTAGGTAGTGTAATAAGTGTAAGGTAGCCAACTTTACGAAGTCAGTTGGAAACCGACCTAACATGAACTTTTTTACGGTGAGACATACATACATACTTATAGGTACTCTATATGTGTGTGTGTTAAGCTTGTATAGATTAGAACACGTGCTGTGCGGATGACGTCACTGCTAAACAATGCAAAATTGCATTCATACAAGCACACTCACACCTAACTTCACGCGCCAAAATGAGTTGCATGATGCATCTAACCGAGGCAGCACTGTCCGGCAGATCCGGGGGTTTCGGATTCAATTCCCTGCAATGCAAAACTTTGAATAGTTAGTCAGTTTGAATTTCGATTCTGGTGTAGGTGTGCCTGTTTTTGTCTTATCTGTGACCTCAAGTGTGGGAAAATTGAAAGTAGGTACTTTGGATTCAAGCTTCCATAGTGGGACAGTCCCGCTGAATAGGAACTGATGGCCGTCTAAGAATAGTTATATATTACATGACATAGTCATTTAGTGTTCACAATGTTGTTTCATATTTTACGTAGACGTAAGTACACAGTACATGATGTCTATTGTATTGTCTAATGCCGGCTTGTCTTTTTCTTGCAAATAGACAAGCTACCATTATGAGCCACTAATTGAACTAAATCTGTAAATGGAGATGATGTGGTCATGAAGATTTGTGTTTTACCAAAATACATTCCAAAATGCGAAATGGTTTATAATTTTACATTATTAATGGACCTAACTGAATGTGAGATGGAACTAGTGTAGATTTTAGAGGTATAAAGATTTCAGAAACATTCCAGCGTCCCCCAAAGTTTCCAGTATCCCCCATTAACGGCCGCACTCAGAGACGTCATTTAATGTAATGTTCATTAACAAACAAATAAAATCGTCTTTATTCGTATTGACATAAGTGTCATCGTTATTTTCATAATGAACCATTAACGTTAATGAACGTCTCTGAGTACGGCAGTAAGAGTGATAATTTTGCTGGTTTGGCGGTAAATAATAAAATAATTTCAAACAGTGTTCCGTTGCCAACAGTACAAGGGCCCGGCGGCGGACGCGAGCGCCCTCGGTGAGATGATATTCGGCGCCGTCGCGATGCATTGCAAGACCGTCTCATTGAAGATCCACATCATGAACGAGCCGAGAAGGTAAGATTTCATGAATATTTTGAATGCTTCACACGCATAGCCTCAAATTATATTAGCGTTACCTGTGTCACAGTGTCATGGACATACTCGTACATGATCAAACCAGAAATTGTAAGTCATCGTTCAAACCTCTGCTTCACTGGGAATCGAACCGACATCCCGCCATGCTATGTGCACGCTCACATAAGGAACGGCTGCACCAATTTAAATTTCACTGTTTTATAGAGGGTTCGACTAGTATTATTAATTACTGGAAATAAGAAATAATCCTAAACAGAGATTTCGTTTCCCCAAAACGCCAGTGGCAGTCAGTCAAGTCCATCAAGTCAGCACGATGACCTAACTCCTATCCATTCTGAGAGACAACCCGATCCCGTCACTAACGGTTTGTACTTGCACACTGGCTGTTACCTTGGGTTTCCATCTTGTGTTATATGGCAGGATTTGACAATTTTTAAATCGAAAACCTATTTTTTCAGTCATTCAAATAAACTCATCAAAAATGTAAAAATTTCCTCTTTGCCATAACTTGTATTATGCAATTCTTGTTTGCACTGCACATGGAATTATATTAGGTATGTTTAGTGGTTTTAGCGTGCACCTACTGAGATCAAGCAAACAATAAGATAAATAAATTTACAAATTGTTATCATATGACGTTATCTACGATAAACAGCATGCTTTGATTTAACCTTACAGTAACTGGCCACTTCGTTTGCGAATTTAAAACAATTCATCAACTACGCCTAAAATATACGCAACGTTTGCTATATTTAACGATTCTATTTTTGTATGATCGAAAATATAACATAGTACATGCAGCTTCACGGACCAAGTCTTTACGTCACAAATAACTGAGTCATGTTTGTATAACGTTGAATTATGAGTGCAATGTCAAAGGTTTGGAAAGCTGTTATTTTTATATTTTAACGTTGTTTGTTGCTATGTGGATCAAAGTTATTTGATTTCAACTTTTTTAAGACAAGTTTCTTATTGATATAATCCTCAATAGGTACGTTAGGTCGAAAGTAGTCATAAATTTTAAATACATAAACTAAAGAATACTAAGACTAGTCGCAAAACTAACATCTCGCCATCTTATTATAAACTTTTCATTTAGCTTTTTAAAGCCATACACAGCGAGCCATTACCACCACCATATAAAACACAAATTAAAACTTCTTCAAACAAACAAATAACGCTTCACACTCACAGCCCCACACTAGGATTCCCTGTGTCATGGGTGCCATGGACACACACAAGACAAGAACACACACACCCAGACCAGAAACAGAAATTTAAACTCATCATTCAAATCTCTGCGCCGCTGGGAATCGAACCCAGGACCCTCCGCGCAGCGCACCGGCGTCTTAACCACTGCGCCAATCAGGTCGTTTCTTCTTTCTTCTTCTTCCATGTAAAAGGTAATGGTTATTTCGGTTGGTTCAGGTTACTGTGCACCAAGGTGTTCTGCGTGCCCACATCGCGTCGCATCAGCCGCGGCGACCGCAAGGCCAGCGAGGCTAGTCCCGCCGGCCAGAACAACGCCTCCAAGCCCTTGAACGTGCCCGCACTGAGAGACGACCGGTTCTCTCTGAGCTTGTCCCTGGATAGAGGGGATTCGGGTGAGTGTCAGTAACCCATTAATGACCCACTACAGGGTCGGGTCTCCTCTCACAATGAGAAGGATGTAGGCCGCCGTCCACCACGCTGGCCTAGTGCGGGTTGGTGGACTTCACATGCCTTTGAGAACTTTTTTTTTGTGAACTCTCAGGCATGCAGGTTTCCTCACGATGTTTTCCTTCACCGTTAACAGCAGGTGATATATAATTTTTATAAAGCGCACATAACTTCATGTGAGTAACCTGATTTAATATGCGTTCACTCTAAAGTAGCTGAGTGACCTGAAGTTGAAGTTTCTGGAGTTTCTTCGACTTTTATCATCAACCATTACTAAAAATACCACACAGGTAAACATTAGCACTCACTACTTACATAAATCCAAGCGATAATCAAATAACTGCACCACACATCACAAGACCCGGATGATGGCAACCACATGACTTGTACGCGATTCTTGTTAATCTATCAACCTGTCTTGGTAATGAGCTTACGAGCAAACAGATTAAATAGAGCACGAAGACTGGTGTTACTTACTGTAGTATAGAGTTTTATTGTGTGTCGTAGTTGGCTGCTATGGAATGGTGTGCCCTATTGGCATACCTTTTTTATAGTGTAGGATTAAACGAATGTCGCTTGGTGTTTATTGTGGATGGGGACAGTCACATCAAATCTCAAACAAAACTAACAGTCGAAAGAAATGTTTCGCGGTATTTGCGTATGATTTACGAGTAGGAAATCTTAAAAACTATTATGTCATGTCTGGTTACTTTTTGTGATGTCCACCTTTACCAACCGTGTCAGTGTTTTTATTTTTTTTATTCCTTTAATATTCCTTTGCTTTATTTTTTTGATTCATTCGGTTAGCTCTTGCGTGACGTCTTATCTCCGGTATGGTGTCGCCACCGTTCTGTTCTGTTTCTTCCAGTTTTTAATTGATATTAATCTGCGTGGTAGTCATGGGTTCTATAAATAGCAAGCCTGCGCTAGCATCACTCTTACACTTGAGCGAATAAGTGACATGCCCATTGGCGCGTGATGTTCCAATTATTTCAGGCGGGAAGACGTAATTTCACTTCCGCCCATTCATTCATTCGAGGCATAACGGTTTTCAGTGAGATTTAGTGCCTGTTTGGAAACAATATTTGAGGAATTGCTTATAACTTTCTCTAAAGTCGACATGGTAAAATGAAACTTCAATTAGTTATGTAATCATTTATAGGTACTACTATTAAATCGAATTAATACTAAAGTGAATTCGCCCGCCACTCCAAAGCATATATTTTTTGATGATAATAATAATAGTTGAAACCTTAATTTTTGTTGTGAATGACTAGAATTCGACTTTTGTTAATAAGGAAATACAGGTGATGCTTGTGTGCAGGTTTCTGCGGGGAGCAGTCGTCGTACAGCAGTTTTGGATCCAACTACGATTACTTCTCCATGTTCGACTCCTGGGACGGCAAGTTACCTGATGAATCCTTTCATTGTGAGTCTTTTATGCTCTTAACTTCTAATGGTCTTGCAGGCTTCTGTGAGATATTAACAGTTTTCGAGTTTAATACTAATGTAGTTTTTTAGTCAAATAAATTTTACTAAGCTGCTCTTGTTCAATCGGAAAGTAGGAAAAATAGGCACAAAGATTATAGTCTATCCAAAAAGATTTAAATTGTATAAATACTCACTAAATTTAAACTGGCCTATATCAAATCCTTTGATAGAATTTTTATCCTATTTGGCATTTAACGCAGGGGTTCAGGGCTAAACATCAGACCATAATACATGCTCGTTCCCTGCTCATTATAAAAAAGTTGCCCGGGAGTGCCGGCAGCAGTGAAAACTTATAAGATGTGTTTTCTTGGTGATTTGGACGACAGTTCAATTAAAACACTATTGAGTTTCTGTGTAAGAAAAGAAACGACGTTCAATGCTTATAATTGCAATGTCGAATCCAAAATCACAATTATTATAATATGTAGCTTTCTTCTATAACAAAATGTTATAGGTACTTATTTTAATGAATGTTTCCTTTTGACAGTTTCCATAGTTACCATCCAATTAGGCGCACTTTGTTTCTTACGCATTTTCGCTTACCTACGCATTTCCGATCGGGGTCCTGTCGCGAGTTTAACATTTTTTACAATTACCAAAAAGTGCACAGCGCCGCTAATGAAGTTTTCACTTCAAAAGAACAATGTTCAAATGCGTTATTCCTTACAGCGCCATCAAGTCGCAAGCTGAGCACATCGAGCTGCGGCAGTTGGCAGCGTAGAACGTTCCAGAGCCTCGCCACCAGGTTCGACCTCAGCCAAAGCGCGGACGTGCTCAAAGTGCCCACGGCCAGCACTGTCAGCAGCGATTCACAGGTATTTACTCTATAAAGCACCATTAGGTCACAATTTTACAGGTCTTTACCATAAGGGCACTCGGGGCCAGTGCCCAGGGCCCCCATCCTCAGAGGGCCCGGAAGGACTGACAATTTCTCACATTTAATATCAAAATATGGTCGGGCGCAAATTTGTATAGTTCGCTTTCTTTACATTCCAAAAGGGCGAATTCTTGTGTGCCCAAGGGCCCCAGCATAGTCTAATGCGGCCCTGCATAGCTTATTGCCAGCCTCTTTTAGCCTTTCGTAGCCCATTGCTGGACATGAGCCTCCCCTATCATACGCAACTCCGCCTGGTCCTGGGCCCTTTAAATCCAACGGTTCCCGGCTGTCATATTCAGGTCGTCAGTCCACCTGTTCAGAGGTAGGCCTTGCGGTCCTTTTGCCTAGATGTGGTCTTCATTCGAGGACCTTTCTTCCCCATTGGTTGTCAGTATGGTTCGTATCGTATAAAAAATAAAAAATTGTATATAATTTTTATGTATAATATTAGTCTGTCGATGCCGCAAACGTTTACTATAAGTATAAAAGGTCAGTGTGCATAAGGCAATCTTCCGTGCGGAAACTTCTTGGGAAAAAATTGTGTATAATATAAATCATATATGAACACGGCCAGACATAGCAAACAAGGAATGATGATTTCCTGAGTAAAATAAACTATTGTCTTCACCAAGGCGGTACAAGCAATATTTCGCTTCAGGAAATATGGATGGCAGACCAAATACATTAGGACTATTCAATGTCTATTATCGAAATCTCTGGAATATATTGTTGTGTATACAAACCAGTTTATCACTATTAGATATCAGTCGCACATGACTTGTCACATGAGTGACCGAACGAAGGCTATCTTTCAGTCATGTGTGCCCTATCGGAACTCATTGTTGACAGCGGTACTAAGTTATTAACATATAGATTAATATGTATCACCAGCTTCGTTTTAACGTTAATGTAATTAAAAGTACCAGTTAGCACATGCTGTGGTTATTGTACATTAATCGCTGCTCCTGTGGTCTGCGGTTTGTCACACGTGTAATTACATTCGCTTTAGCGATCATAATTATAATATACGCTTTCAAATTTCAAAAAGATTTTTGTCACACTGAGCCCCTGACCGATTTTTAACTCTATGTTATTTTTACCGAAATTTCCAGGAATTTTAGGGATACTTTAACCTTTTTCAAGGTTTCAAAAATAAAAAGGTAATAAAGCGTTTCAGGGACACCATAATAGTAAACTTGGAAAGAGAGATACTTGGATTTTTATTTATTAAAGGTTATGGATCATTAAAAAGTGACATATTAGCAGTCCCCGCCTAAATAAAAGCGACCAGAGCAATCCTCTAGTTTTAAGTGTCCCAGTTTTGACATACTTACATACATACACTCCATCTTGACAAATAACGGACTGATGGCCTTAGTCTTGTCTGGTCCAAGTACATAATTGTCACAAGGCATAATTATAATAATGATTAATTCCTTTATAAACATATTTTGACAAAATGTTTTTATGATTTGGTTTGAATTTCTAAGCAAACTTGTTTGTGATATTTGTTTAAGAATTGCTTGGCTCAACGTTGTGCTTTCAACTTACTTGAGCTCATGTGAGCATGGGTGTACTTACCTATAAATTTTTATTGTCTTATTTGCTTAAACAATGAGAGATTGCGTGTAAAAATATCCAATGAATTTACACGTAGATAGTACTTGCATGTTTTATGATCAAGGGTCAATAATATGATTGTTTTTTAACTTATCTATGCTTTTTGTAAACTTTCTTGAATTGTAGGTAATAGAAGTTAGCTACGTTAATGTATATTTCTTATGGAAGAATGTTGGAGCCATTGAAGCTTGCTCAGGGAAGGCGAGTGGTAAGCTACGTTGGCTCCCGCCTATAGCAAGCTTATTAGCTCAAAAATATGACAGTGTCCATTCAAACCGTTGCCAGTAAAAGAAATTGAGACATAATTTTGCTCAATATGGCAGAGTACGTAAAATCCCCGGTCAGGCTATGCTCAAGTTTACTGTAGTTGTTCAGTGATTTTTTTACATATACAGCTAAACATTTGTTATGATCTACCAGGTGTACAGCAACAGCTCCACCAGCGGCACCAGCGATAGCCTCTCCAGTAACACCTCATTGCGCTCTCGCCGAAGCAAGTTGGGACTGGCGTTGCTCATTACGGTCGCCGAGACTGCTGATATGTAAGTATTCCTGAATTTTATAACAATCAATCATGTACATGGAGTGTGCCAATGCGTTGACAGCTTTGAAGCTTTGAAAAAATCAATGACATTATGCTCATTTACTCAAAAGTGCTTACTTTATTTATCGAAAAGAATACGTATCCAATTTAAATGTGTATGGACTGAAATTCTATATGAAGGTTTCAATTCAGACATCTCACTCCTGATAACGATTGTGTAATAATATAAACAGTATCGATCAAGAAAGGTCAACTACGGCATTTCCACTGATCTCATCTGTCAGCACATCATTAAGAAAGGCAGTGAAAATAGCGTTTGCAAACATCGAAGCAGAGCGCCTCAGTCATCGCTCGGAATAGTTTGTTTATTATGCATTTTTACCAAATAGGACTGGTCTGAGGTATTCCATTCTCTATTACTGCGGAAAAGTTATTTACGGTTCGTGTGTCTTTTGGTCCACCATAACGCAAAGATAAATTTGTGAAACCTAAGTCTGATGTAAAAACCACTTCTTCTTCGCAGTATCACACTTCTAGAAAATTCAAAAATAAAATACAAACATGTTCAGAGTGTTCCTATAACAATTGCTCGCCGCACAGTTCTTTGAACTTCAAAGTTTAGAAAAACATTGTTCAGGAGATGGTTTGGGAACCTGTCATTTCACTCACTCTTTCATCCTTCTGACAGACTTTTATGCGATAGTAATAGTGATTCATTTTCAAGAACACATTGTGTAAGCGAAGATCTATATTTCAATTAGCTACTATTTGTCGTGAAATGAAAACTAAAAATACTTCAGTCGACCGTCTCAGTGTGCTAGGTTATATACGCTCATAGTGCTCTGGTGGTACGTTCTCCAGTATTTTTATTTGCATACATGTAAAAGTGAATACATTATGTTTATTGATCAAAATGTGGTGTGAAACAAAAGCCCATTTTCGCGCAAATAAATATTGTTAATTTTCCACTTTCACTTGTAGTCTAGTAATGCAGAAAGAGTGAAAACTGCCTTGTTATCATCATGTTCGTGTGATATTTTTCCGGATAGTGCTTACTGTCATCATTACGTAGCTTTTTCTGGATAGAGACCGCTTTCCACTCATCAATAACGTGCGTGCGTCCTTTGTCTTTGCCACGCCTTTTCAAGATCAAATGCATTTTATTTCTACATTTACTGATTCTCGGAATTGTGATTCGACAACTAAAGGCCATCTCTTTATTCCACTTTCATAACGTTTAATATTACGTAGTAACTAACAGTTTCTTGCTTAGCCCGCGCTGTCTTGACCAGTTCATTTCATTTACTAAATCACAGCTTTTTTTTTGTAAAGCCGGTTTGAAAATTTTGAAAACAGCCTAAAAATAAATTAATCATCTATCCTGTTTGCAAAATTAGTTTGGGTTACTTGGTTGAAATCATTTACATAATTTGGCAAAAAGAGATCTCCCCAATGGAGGTGATGGTGGTTCCGTTATCTTGAAGTTTGCATATAATAATATGCCAGCGAAGTGGAAAACTTCGATAGTGTGATTCAGGAACCACCATCGCTATCTCGTGACGAATGGTGGAAGTCGCCACACAGGAAAAATCTGTAGCAATCTTTTATTTGAACCCAAACCTCTTATGGGCTAGAAAATGAGCATTAACATCTAACATTTTTACAGGGACTTCGTTCGTCGCTGCGTAGAACACTCACCCCAACTACAAGCTCTGGTGTACCGGCTCCGACTGGCGACGCTGTCAGCGGGCTCCGGGAACAGTTTCGTATCGACGCTGTATAAAGCTGCTGGTGATGCTGCTAGGTGGTGAGTAACAGAAGAAACACTTATTAATGGATGGGACTTGAATAATTTAACCAAGTGGACTTAGGCTTCCTGTATACGGCGCTGGAGCCGACCGGTACTGTAGTGTCTTTATATTGAATTAGAAATTTCAAAATACCTGGTAAGGTGGCAATTTTAGAAAAGACCTAATAATGTAACGTGTCAGTGAAAGATTCATTGTCTGATTGTAAACACGAAGGTTTTGTATTGTCAGTCGTGATGTTTTATTAGTTAAATTGTTGTATGTCTATTCTTTCATTTCGAAGTGTAAATGTGATCAATCACCCTTGAGCGGCACCTTACAGACACTTGATAGGATTTATCTACGATTCGCAATTCAATCGCGGATCAATCTCAAAGCGATCCAGCCTGTCTGGGTGTATCGCTAGCGGCCTGGGAAGTGGGTTGGTAAATATGATTCAATAATCAACAGATGTTCAGTTCTTCAGTCAGACGACGCGGAGTACCCAAATTACTTGTGGATATTATATCAGTTCATTAACATCGTAATGTTTGGTTTCTCTTATTTTTTATAATATGTATTTTGTTCATACTACTGACCAAGCCCGATCACGTCATGTTTCTAACCATTTCATTTTCAGCATTAGTCCCCTTAACGTCTAATTTCCTAAAATCTTCTCTTTTATCTCAACCACGATGAACTTCTAAAAAGAGAAAGTAAGAAAAGAATTCTTAATTAATAAAAAGAGACACTTCTAAAATTTAAAAAAAATTAAAAGAGAAAAATACAAAGAATTTTTAAAAATTAAAAGAGAACGAGATTCAAAGTCTGGAGCCAAAATCTAAAGCACATCTGTCATAATTATATCTGAAAAGCTCAAAAAAGTTCACAGGTTGCGGGGAATTTGTGTGTTAGTATTTATTTCCGAACTGTTGTTTCCAATAATAAACAACGTTTATCATGCCGCTAACGATACAGACTGATTGGTTAGCGAAACGCAAATTGGACACGTGCGATTGCGTTTTGATTGACCGATAGTCATCTGTTTATAGCTACAAGTACTTGCTAATGGAAGCTTATACAGGGAGACATTGTTAGGAACTTATTGATTTTTATATCAGTATAAAAAGCTGTTATTGAAAATAATTATGTAAAATTAATTTTAGTTGCGCTAGTTCCTCAAGCTACTGAACAATGCTTATTTTTTTTTGTAAAAGTTCGCCATTTACACAAGATTAGATAAGTAATATAATTATTTAATAATATTAAAAGGAAACTGCAGTCTATATATGTATATCTATATACTTTTTTAAACTTTAAATAATTACCAGAAATGGCTTGTCACAAAAAGCTCCCTGTGATTCCTCAATATACAGCGTTACCCGTAAAACATGAGCAACCTCGCAGCACTAGGTAGCTAACGCCATAAGCAAGCATTAACTTGTGTACTACGACTTTTGGTAATTTGTTAATTTTTAATTTCATACAAAAATATGTATACTTGTCGTCATCCTTGAGTCACGGTGCTTAATTAGCTTGCCTATATTTAGCAAGCTGCCTGTAGATGCAGGTTGAAAACGAAAATGTTCACAGCAAGGTACTATGACACTATCTGAATGCGTAACGTTCCTTTACATGTTGTTTAGTTACGTAATCCTTGCAGGTTGAGTGATCTCATGTAACGTTCCTTTACATATTGTTAGGATACGGTCGTAATCCTTGCAGGTTGAGTGATCTCATGTATCGTTCTTTTACATATTGTTTAGATATGTATTCCTTTCAGGTTGAGTGATCTGATGTACGGGCCCCGTCTCCAGCCGACGTGGTTGAAACTGGTGACCGGTGACCCGAAAGGTGCCAACAAGATCGCGGACGCCCTACTGTCGGATCTGTGCTCTGTGTTGTCTGTGGGAGATACGAAGAATACCAACTTGTAAGTAGTTTTACGTTTTAGCTTAAGTTATTCAACGTTCTTCGGTCATAAGGTCGTGAAGATGCAAACTACATTTGAGACAATAGGAAGTAACAAGGCGAACTATGTCGCATGACAGCTCGTTTGCTATTTTTCACGATATATATAATTTATGGACTTTATGGCAGAGTATTCTGAGAGCTCAAACTATGGATAAAAAAATAAAAAAGTTCAGTGCACTCTATATTTATTTACCCTTACACACACAATGACACTTCTAACTACACCTACTGACACACTTAATATAAAGAGGCCCTCGCAGTACCTATTTTGACATCAAACCTTAAACGAAAGCCTGTCTTGTTAAACTTATACTTGAGCTAAATTCTAGTCGCCCTGAATTCATTAGGGTCATTCCTCTCTATTAACGTATCATAGCTATATAGGTACAAAATATGAGACCGAGATTTGATTCGGTCAAACCATAATTCTAGAAAGTACTAGAACATACTATATCTAGTATGAAACTAGCTTTAAGTGCAATAGTAGTCCTAAACATCCGATGCTTACAAATAGACGTTACCGTTATCCCCCAAGGTTATATCTTGTACTTTTCACTCACTGTTTTGTACTATTCTCTAAATAGCCGAGAGCTATTTCTATGGATGATGCAATCAAAATAATATATAATAATATGCTTACGTAAAGTAATTGATGAATATCATTAAGATATATCTCTGCAGTCGTTTTATTACTATGTTTGAAGTTGTTATTAATATCTGAATTATTTTGTTAACTGCTTAAAAAAACCAAAGTTTTATCATTTCTCTAAGACCAATGAACTAACATGACATTGACATTAATATAGAGGAATTTTTTTCTTTCTTGTGTTTGCGTTTCTCGTCAGAGAAATGAAGCGCGCTTATGATGTTTTCTTGTTTTTCTGGGCAGGCTGTAAGTCTTTTTTTTTCATTAAAATACAGGCGAGTCTTATCACAGATAAAAGATTTAACCGTTTTAATAATAGGGTCAAGTATTTGAACGAAAGTAACAAACTAACTATATAATTATAGCAGCTAATAAAGGTATTTTAAAAAGGTCCTATATTTCATTTAAGCCATTCCAAATTTCAATATAGTTTGCACAGCATAATCAAATTGATATTAAAATTATACTTTTAACGCGATCGAGACGCGATAAAAGTAAATTTTATCATCGTGTATATGATTTTAGAACGCACGTGATTCTTAACAGGTGATAAAAATATTTCGTTCCGCGTCTAACGGGAACTTTGTCGCTCCGATGACGTGGGTACGTTGTGCTAACACGCACGCACGGCTATCCCCAATAAAAAGAATCACATGATTTTAAGGGTCGGACGTACAACCGCACAGTGCGCATGAAAATCGGTCATTAAATTTATTTTTAGATATTTGCAAAAAGTTGCATAACAAAAGAATTTGAAGTCATATTAGAAGCCAGTGCATTCAAGACTTGAATAAAAAAACGGGATTCTGACTTGACGTCTGCAACTCTGACGTCTGCGATCAGCAGTGTCCGAACCAGAATCGGGTATGAGAAGGCTGAGGCACGCTGGCGTAACGTAACCCATATTAGGTAGGCTTCACTTGCCTTTGAGAACATAATAGAGAACTCTCAGATACCCTAACGATGGTTTCCTTCAATCCTTCGCCTTTTCAC
This sequence comes from Erynnis tages, assembly GCA_905147235.1. Taxonomy (NCBI): domain Eukaryota; kingdom Metazoa; phylum Arthropoda; class Insecta; order Lepidoptera; family Hesperiidae; genus Erynnis; species Erynnis tages. The sequence goes on from LR990076.1 coordinate 3,715,140, forward strand.
GCAGTTAATTTAACGTGATCAATCGCGTACGAAGCAGATACACGGATGTTTTTGGACCCATTCCAACGTGCTCCGGCGATTAATGAGTTTTGTTCGTAAAAAAATAAACTTTTCTATATGCCCCTCCGCGTTTGTCCGATAATTACGAAAGATGTGTGAATGAAGTGGCTGTCAAGAATTTTCTTTTAATATTTTTCTTGTTTGGAATATTATATTTTTGTGTGCGTATGTTTACGTCGAACTCACGTGATCTTCGTCGCTTTCAATGGATTGACGTTTACAAATTGTGCAAATTTGTTGTGTAACTAGATGTGGGTGAGCCGGGGATATGTAGGAATATGTATAAGCTACTCGATGTATTTGACATTGATATTTGTGTATATTGAATAACTATGTCGTCTGATATGATCGTCTGTCGAACACAAACAAATTTATGTTAATTTATGCAAACGTATCCGGCATATTGCAATAACCAAACGCCTAACAGTTGTGTGAAACTTCGATGCATATAGATTTAAGTACGTATATGTCTCGGCATATATTGTTACTTGAGTAGTAAGTAGGACTCTATAATATCGGTAACATAACAATAAATATGAGTTATTTAATACTCTAATAATAAGTCACTGACCATACGACCATGTTTACCCAAAGCGTTATAACTGTTGGCGAATTAATGACTTGGAAGTACGGGCTCATTTTGCGTAATAGAAACAAAGTTCCAAATGGTTACGAAACTCTATCTTGCGCAACTCTCTTTTAATTTGTGTCACAATTTGTTTCAGTTTCATCAGCACGCTGCTAACCCACGTCCTCACACACCACCTGGGCTGGGTGACTACGGTCAGCCCCTACGACATCGTCGACGTCTCCAAACGAGCCGCGGACACCGCAGAACTCCAACGACCATACAACGCGCTATGGGCTCAGCTCGGCGACCTTTGCGGGAGTATCGGCTTTCCACCCAGAGCCGCAAGGACCATAATCGCCGGCACCACCAACGTCCAGTTCATCAGCAGGCTGCTGGCCGTCCTGACGTACTTCGTGCGATGCGGGGACGTCAAGAGGGAGGACTTCGAGTATCAAGACTGTGTAGTTAATGAAATTAAAGTTGTGAATGTGAGTGAGCCTGAAACCGCGACCCTCCGAAGGACCGCGACGCGTGGTGATCTTGAGTGTGATTTCAGTTTGAGAGTGCCCTCAGTGAGTCAGAGTAGTGGAAGTAGTGTCAGTACGTTGATGGCCAGCGACGTCAGCCTCAAGAAGTCGACGACGATGGCCAATTTAAGCCACAATAAGCTCTCTAACAGTTCGGAGCTCGCGATGGATTCCAGCTCGACGTGCGAACAACCGATGTCCAGCCAGTTAAGAAGAAACCCCACCATGATAATTCCTGTTAAGGACTCGTCAGATTCGAGTTCGAATCGGTCTTCATCGTCGTCGGATTCGGACGAGCACGACACCGAAAAGAAGGTTGTGTTCGTACTGGGTGACGATGAGAAGCTGGTGGGGCTCAAGAACAAATCCAACGGCGGTAAGAGCGTAAAGAGATCCTCCAAAGTTCACAACGAGCCCGTCACTTTCGATCCCCCCAAGAAGTCCGACTGCGACAAGGGAACGTGCCACGAGAAATCGTCGGGCGGCTCCGAAAACCCCACGAAATGCTGCAGACAAACACTTCAACATTCCAAGCCAATAAAACATTCCGGTTTTAAGTTCGAGTTCGATAAGTACCCGATGATAGTCACTAATTATATGAAGAGTAAAAACTTGGAGATACTAGACAGGCACTACATAGGCAAGCCGGGGAACCTGAAGCTGGACAACTTCCAGTTCGATCCGACGATCGTGCCCCCCATCCGGGAGGAGAGCTGCGAGATATGTTACAAGTGCCAGTCGATGGAGGCGACGCTGCAGACGCCCACCAACGCCTCGGAGATGGAGTACATGAACGACCTGCCGCGCCACTCGGAGCCGCAGTTCGCCGAGGAGTCGGTAGTGGCGGACGGGGAGCGGGAGATGTCGCCGAAGACCTTCGTGAGGAAGCGGAAGGAGAACACGATCGTAGTGAACGTGACGGGAGGGGGGGAGGGGAGGGGGGACGGCCGTCGGCGGGATGGAGATAGAGTGGCGGTGAGGCAGGTGGTGGAGTTCCCCGTGCCGCGGGTCAGTCGCAAGGCGAGTGCGGACGCGCGCGCGGGCTTCCACGGCACGCTGCTGGGCGGACTCACCGATCATTACGTACCTGATTTAATTATACAGGGTGAGTAGTGTATCACATTTCCGAACACATACATATTGTATATTACATGTTGTAGGATTTCCCCCCCTATTATGTCTTACGAGTCAGTTGAAATACATACGTAAAAATATTGAATGAATAAAAAAGCTTTCTGTATTTGGTAAAATTCTAAAAACGAAGTGAATAAAGTCATCATCATTAAACTTTTTAGATTTATTCATAGTTACACTGGATACAAGGGAACAAGGGAACATACTTCATGGCATCGAAAAAATACGATATTGACCTGAATCTCGACCAGTCTTATATTCATATGCCTTCAAGTTCATTAGACGTACCTAAGTAATGTTTATCACATTTGTTGAGAGATAAGGCGCACCATGTGATGCTATGTTTATTACTTAGTAGTCGTAATTCATATTTATCGTGGTTTGTAAACAATATAACGTATAAGATAATAAGCTGACACAATTCCACTGGGTAATTGCAGTTTTTTGTTTTGTTTGTTGATTTAAACACCGCAAGTGTGGACTTAGTATTATTTTAATAAGAATTAACTCTGTAAATGTATCTTATATTGCTGAGACAAAGGTCTGAAGTCCTGCTAATATTGCCATAAGGAGATTAAAATTCCCCCAGCTATTTTAAATGAGTCCCCTTTTGTGAAGTTATAGTATTAGTATAGTATAGTATGTACAACTTATCAGACAACCTTTTGGTTTGTTTCAGGAACATTAGCGAACCCTAGTAGTTGGGAAGGCGATCTACGGAGAGATCTCGACCTGACGATGTACCTGAACAAGGCACTGGACTCGCCCGTGCAGACAGTGGCCATCGTTGGCGACACCAATACGTGGTTAGTATTCATTGTCTAAGATCTTCCTAACTATACCAGAAGGTGTTTGAAACTAATGGTTTTGTAAAGGCAACCATGTCTTGGCGACCCGGTGGACTGATGATCTGAACAAGACAGCAGGAAGCCGCTGGATTGAGAAGGCTCAGGGGTGAGCGAAGTGGCGTGGTCTAAGGGAGCCATACGCCTCGACAGGCTCAGCAGTGGACATCAAATATCCAAATGGATGGATGGTTTAGATTAGCGCCCCATCCATTAGTAGGGAAGTCCAATATTCTTTTAACTGCTCATTGTATCAAGTATCGGTTTTAACTGGTCCTGGTTTGGCAAACCTCTCTCTCAAGATCTCCCGCCAGCCCAGTCGTGGGAGCGGCCATCCGTATACGTCGTCTCGGAAGTTTTTATATCTCTACGCTCGTAAAGCGTGATTCAGGATATTTTTGAAGTTGACAGTGGTGGTGGATTAAGGTGCCATATAGGTTTAATCTGACGCACAAAACGTCACATGAAGTTGTTGATGGGGAATAGCGATGGCATGCAAAACTTGACAAAGACGAGTAGAAGAGGGATACGCTATTAGAAATATGGATTTAGAAGACACATTACAAACTTTAGATAAAAAAGGACTGATTAAGAATATTTGGGATTAAAAATGTTTTTTCGTCCCAAGGGAGGTGAGAGTAGTGGGTCGTGAGTGCGGATACGGAGGTCTGTCGCCGCTGGTGGGCGGCATGCTGGACGCCTTGCCGCTCATGCGTCAGGCGAGAGTGCCGCCTCATCAGGTAAACAGCTTTTATATGTCAGAAGAATTAAGAGAAAATGTTGCTCATTTTCAGGACTAAAACGGTCGACTTTTTGTAACGCTGTAGGTCACTACAATACATTAAACTCTGAGGACAATCTGAGGACTTAACGACCTTTTAAATAACATATTATACCATGAGGCATGGACACATGGACTGGACAGCCCTGCTGCAGATAGATTGCCAAAACATCTTTACCGATTCCTATGAAATAACAGATGATTCCCAGATGATAGCCAAGATGTCGTCTGTAACCTAATTATAGTGGGGCTATCCATACTCAACGGTACATAATTTTTAACTGGCTACAAGATAGTCGGCTCAAATCTGCCTTTCTGGTGACTACGCTTCCTTCGCACAGCTCTATAGAGGACGCAACAACATCACGACTTTTAAGAATAATACAACGATAATAGTACATTACGATACGCGTGACCTAAGTAGCTGCTAAACGCTGTGCAATAATAGACAACGTTGGTCACGAGTACCGTATACTACTTTTATAGCGAGTGTGACCTCCCGCCTCGGACTCGAGCGAGCGGAAAGAGAAATAGACAACTTAGGTCACGGAAAAGCGTGCGTAAACAGCGGGTTTAGGTCACACTGTGCTAGAAAAATCTGTTTCAGTCATACAGCAACAGAAAATTAACTTGACGACTCCTTGTGTTCCAGTGTCTCCTGTACCTCGAGGGCAAACTGCGCGAGCTGTGCGTCCTCTCCAAGACCCTGGCGGACATGCTGATGTCCACCGACTTCTGCGACATCGCCACGCTGACGCGGTCGCTGGGCATCGACGTCAACGACGTGCCGCTGCTGCTGGCCGTCGCCACCACGCACACGCCGCAGCTCGCCACCAAGTACGGGGTCAGCTATAGGTAATGCCGACGATCAATGTACAGTGCTTTTATCCCACGAGCGCGGGTGAGCCATGATTCGTGCTCGTGTGCGTCACTACTACAGATACTGTCAGCAAATACACGGTGTATGTGTAATGAACAAAATAACGCTCCCGAGCTCACCCGCACAGAGCCAATTTGCATGTACATCTACTCACACAAGCAAGTCTCACCCGCGCTTATGAGATAAAAGTACTATAGTGTGGGGTTAGCAATGCGATTACAGTTTATACATAATAATATGAGTATGTACAGTCGGTAATTTAAAATATATGAAGGAAAGGTAAGGGAACGCGTGTGAAGTCTGATCATCAAGCACATTTTATGGGAATATTTGTGTTGCATTGTGAAAAATAATATGAATTAAATAGCACTTACTTACTGCAATAATTCCTTAAAAATATATTTTGTATTGCTATCCACACACTCGAGATTAATGTATATGGTCACACATTTGTTTAGAAGTGGCAATACACAAATGTTTTATGACTGGCCTGCTTGTTTAATAAAATTTTAAAATATTTTTGTAATTCTTCCATATTATTATTAATATCATGTATTAAATTATTATATCTTTGTATTAAACTTATTTTTGCTGATGGTGCTTTTCAGTTATCTGAACAACTTTGGAATCTACATATATCTATGTATTTCCGGTTGGTCAAAAAATCATATCACAATGAATTTAATTTGACGTTTTTATTCATTAGCTTTATCTTAATGTTATTGATCAATAGTTAGGCACTTTGATGTTACAAGTAAGTTTAATAAAAACACCTTTGTGTACATGGTGTAGTTCGAAAATGTATTACATTTCTTATATAGTATTATGAAGCATAAAATCTGAGGTGTGGGAGTGTCATATGTGACGATTGCAATCTGAGGAAGTGAGATATGTGAGAATAGGCATGATGACTAATTTTCAAAAACTCTTCTATGATATTCAGAAGTTTCTATTATGTCTAAAATATATCATATTTTTGTAGAAAATTAAGGTTTTTGTGTAATAAAAGTACATTTAAATTTTAAGTTTCAAATTCATTCCAAAACGCTCGCCCGTGTCATGGCGTCTGTCATTGCGCCACGGCTCAGTAAAAAATGCCAGATCGCGTATAATATGCTTACGAAAAAAATGACTTTAACTAAGACGTGACGTAATTTGACGTAATTCGATCTGATGGGTGTTTTAGCTATCATGGCGGATTGTTGTATTTTGTAGATTTATTTTAACAAATAAATTATTAATCTCGACATTAATAAGAGAATAAATACATGTTACAAAATCTTTGAATCCTATTTCATTAGATCAGATAAATATTTTGGCGATACTTGATTACTGTCATCATGCCTATTGCACATACATTGTCATTATTTTTCAATGAACCTATGTTTCCTCTTTACTAGCTTAGAGAATAAATTGAGAAGAATGTGTGATCAGGTTTAAATTGTTAGCCCCTGGTTGGAGTATAAAATTGCTGTTATATCAAATCCTAAGCATTTTACAATGCAACATTATCATATTAATTATTTTTTCCTAAAGAAACTAATAATTTAATTGACAATTACTATCATTCAAGGCGCAGCACTATCATATAACTACAACTGAAAAAATGTTTCTTGCGTAGAAACGATTGAGCTTATACCCTACGATCACTTTATAGCTAGCTTAATATTCAAGGTAATAGGTATTAAAGATTGGATAACTAGGTTACATTATTGTATTGTAAAGAAAACCTTTGTGCAGTGCTTAATAATTGCAAATGAATATGGGTATAAAGGATTTGTACGTTGGAATCTGTGATTTTTTTTATTCAATAAATATGTTTAATATATTTATAATATATATTTATTTACATACTCGTACATGTACATTTAAAATGTGATAATTTCAATTCGAGATAGAAGAATACGTCTTGTTGGTTCACAATGACTGAGTTTGACGAAGTCGCAGAATAAACAGAATGTATAAATATTTATTCATATATTTTTAAATGTGTTGTAAACACATGTTACGCTTCCATAATATTTATATATTTACCAATGTGGATGTCATGCCATCAATGTGGATTTTTTTCTAAACGTTTTTCTATATGAAACACTCGCACTTTTTCTGCTTTTTCAAATGACACTATTATTATTTATGTTTGAAATTGAAGATCTAGTCTAGTGTCTTAAATCTGTTTTTAAAATTTGTAGATACTTCCTTTAACCGAAAATATCTTGAAGTTCTGAATAACGTGGCTTTGGAAAAAACATTTTAGTTGAAGGAAAGTATAATTATGGCTATTAAGTAAATTTTGGCAGTTAAACTTAAGAAATTATTGAAAGTTATTGAGTAATATATTATTTTATCATACAAAGTATTTAAGTTCTTAAACATAAGACTACAGCTGTAATACAAGTCATTTGTATGTATATTAGTTATTCGTAGTGTAGGTGATACTTTACTTTTATTATTTAATATCCGTGTTAGATACTTGGCTTAGTACGCTTCTCTTTTTGTTAGTATCTAAAGAAATTTTGGGATTTGTATAACGTTATTCTAGTCCTGCGCAGCATGGAATCTATTTTTTTTGCAAAATAGCTTCTCATTTTTTACAATTTTCTATTTTCTTGCTATTATTATATTTTTGTACTTTTGAAAGTTTGAAATGAAAGAAATGTAAATTGGGTTTTTCCTTCACACATACATCACAATTATGTATTTTCAATTTTTTGATTACATACAAATGACTTATATTTTTTTATTATTATTATGAGCCTACCATTAAAAGTATAATACTCTTAAGTACCTAAATACAACTGAAGGTGATAATATGTATGTATAGAGTAATCTTCTTATGTGATGTAATATTGGAAGTAAAGCGATGATTTTTTTATACATTAGTCAACAAATAAATTTTTTTTCATATTGAATGCAATATTTTATTTTTTATTTTTCCCCTTATTTCTTCATGTCACTATTTTAACCCTATTTAAACCAACACTTACTGCCCCACTCAGATACTTTTAATGGATAATTAAGCCGTTCCTTAGTAAATATTTAAGAAAGTTCACTCTCAGAGTCAGTTAATTCTGCATTATCTTAGTTTAATGGTAACTAAAGTTAATGACGGCAAACCCCTTACTTAAACTATTTAATGATAGATTTTGACGTAGTTTTGACGTTTCATTTTGAAGTTATACCAATAAGTATGGGTAGCACCGTAGTTGCATACTTATACTTGCTTTCTTCATATATTGTGTCATCCATTTCCCCTAAGCATACACTTAACTCAAGGTTTTCATAAAACATTAGCTTTGTGCCAAGGTAATCTAGCTAATAGCGCCGGGTCGCAGCGGAGAATTACCGAAATGTGCGCGAGCCTGCGGAGGCTAGCTATGTAACAAAAAAATTCAAAAAATGTACCGTTCTTCGCACAGGAACCCTCATAACTCGTGGTGAAACCCAGTTTTTATGATCCTTATGGTTGGGAAGGTTGCTGGAAGAGCAATTTGTCAAATAAATATATCTAGTATACTACCGAGTTCGAATCAAAGTTGTGTAATCTGCTGTTATGGTGATGGAAAAACAACGAAAGGAAACATGCATGCTTGAAAGTTCTCCATATTTTTCTCTAGGAGAAGCGACGACAAGCAAGAGCAACGCTGGATTAATAGCCAGCGTGGTGACGCCATGATCCATCTTATTATGAGAGGAGACCTGACTCTGCAGTGGGTCACTAATGGGTTAGAAACACTATTCACAATAAAATAAAGGACTCTATCAAAGATAGCATAAAATATGTGAACGTAAACTATAATTTAGGTACCGATAAACTCAATAAAAACACTTTTTGTCGATAACACAAGAATGGCGAAAATTTATCTTGCTCGCGGAACGACCGATTAAATTTTCTATTACCTTAATACAAGTATTTTATGGCAATAGTGCGCTTAGTTAGTGCCATCATGGGGTTTATGTGAGCGTGGATAGAGTTTATGATCCTTTTATGGTCGCGCTACTCGAGGAAAAGAAATGCAAGGATAAGAATTGTTCGCGAAAATAAACGCAAACCTAAAAAGCAGAAGCCAAAGATATGTTATAGGTACGCTTTTTGTGAGTAGTGGAGAGGGGAGCACAGTGAATCCTTTTTTTTATTTTCAAGAGACGATCAAATCCCCAGTGATTTGCCCAAATTACGGATTCTAGTACCTATTTCAGTCTTTAAATGACCAGACGTACTGCCTACTGGTAACTGGAGAAAAAGTGGAAAAGAGCTCAACTTGACTTTTTTTAGGGACGCCATAGTAAGAAAGTTACCCTAAAACGTGACAAAAATAAGTAGGTACATATATGTCCCCTAATTTTAGGTGTCCCATTTTTGATATAATACCTACTGACATTTGAAATATTTGAAACATAAGGTCTAAAGACCCTAAAGTTGTAAATATGGATCTTGCCAAAATCCAGGAGTGGATTGGAGCCATTTGTATCACTAGACAACAAGGATTAGCACAGATGGCTGCTCGCAATATATGGCAGGCGTTGCTTTGTTTCACTGTCCAACGGATCCTATTCCAGTTGACAGCTTGTTCCGTTATTAGTTTAGTTGACTATAACACGGCTTCATGTTTTGTGTTTGCTATTTGCTGATAGCGATAGATTTAGGGCGACATTGTTTTGTCTTTATTAATGTTCTTAACTTTTTCGGTAATGGAACCAATAGAGATGTAAGATGAAGACTCTATTATACCTACTAGAGAGCGTTATCGTGCACATTGTTTGTTCACTTTACAAGTTGAATAAAACTCCTTTATAGACTGGAAACTGCTAATTCGGGAGTCGAACCCAGGACCGTCCGCATAGTGCATCGGTCCCTTAACCACTGTGCCACTAAAATAACTTATTCTTTTATAAAACAATAATAAAGATCTAGAATAAAAAAAGAAGTACCTAATATAATAACCTAGTTACCAAATATTTAGAAGAAACCTCTTTCAAGATAAATCCAGGCATCTAGATAATCTAGAATAGTAAAACAGACGCCATATTGGAGGAAGCCTTGGAGGAAGCCGTCATCTGCATATTAGAACACATAAATCCTCACTCCACGCTCGATTTACGAGTTAAAGCCAAAGTAGTTCCACCGCGCTACATATTACAATTTCAAACTTCGTAAATATCCGTTCTGTAGTTCTGTAGTGTAGACTGTTTCTATTGTGACTGCCTACTGTAGGTCTGGTACCTTCTATGAGTAGAACTTGGTTAGAAAACATTTGATAGTTGCTTTGCTATTGTGATTTAAATCAAGTTGCTTATGGGATGTTTTCGTAGGTGTACCTACCTAATTTGAAGGAAAACACAATTCCCAGATTCCTAAATGGAAACTCAATAGTTGTTTTATGTTACTTTGGTTAATGTTAGATTTTTTTAAATTAAAAATCATAAGGTAGGACAATAGTTTTATTATTTAATTGCGTCCCTTCGATGAAAGATTTAAAATTTTTGTAGGTAGGTATCTAATGCCTTTGACCGTGCGTTAATGGTGCGTTATCCTAATTAACCGATTTAAGAACAATTACCAATTTCATTCATCTCACATGAATATTTCTGCGCCCGAATATGAGCACCGATCACTCCTCACAACATACCTACATGACTACATGTCTCACATGAAAATTGCGCAAATTTAATTAAATATTTTTGCACATCAAATTTAATTAAATATATTTTCTTAGATACCTACTCCACGTCTTGCCGTTGGGATGAGTCATTAGTTGGGGATCATCCTGTCTCTGAAGCGCGCCGTCTCCTCATTTATTCAGCGCCCTGATATTAATATTATGCATGAATGGCCTTTGTAGCCTATAGCTGTAAAGATTATGAGCGACTTTTAAAGTACCTAAGATGTAAAAATAAGACATGTATTAAAATTAATGATCTTTCCTCGTGTTGTTTAGTTTTTTTGTTGCACTTCTGTTCTCATGCAACTCATTAATGAACCACTGCACGGCGTCTTTGCCCATTGAGCAGGTTTTAGTCCATCACGCTGGCCTACAGCGGGTAAGGTACTGGGCTTCTTATGCCTTTGAGTGATTGTATTTTTTAAATTATTTTCAAGATTTTTTTCTGCACCGTTATAGCAGGACTGTGTCATGTGGAAAGTGTATCGATTAATTTGTTTTCAATGTGATGCTGTAACAGCTGGTCTGTATTTACAGTTCTATTCGTCGTGAGCTATGCCAAATAGGAGTTTTCAATAAGAAAAATCATTCATGTATTAATAAAGTCTAACTTACCTCACGCAAATGGTGCTGCAGGGTCCTTAATTAAATTAATTAAAACTCAAACAGGCTCGAGGGCCTCAACAGTGACAGCTGCCGTGTCCCGGCAGAAATTATTCAGACAGCCTCTAGTTGTATGCTAATTTGTTTTGTGGATTTGTTTATTTATCAAACCTGTCCTCTTTAAACCTTCGTATCTCGACATTAAATGGACAGCATTTTTTTAGAATTTTGTACCGCTGTATTTTGATTTTTTTTCGGTTTGGTTAATTTATGAGATTCAAATAATTTATTGTCAGTAACGCGTTAATGACCCATGGGTCGGGTCTCCCCTCACAATGAGAGGGATGTAGTCCATCACGCTAGCCTACTGCGGGTTGGTGGACGACTTTACATACCTTTGAGAACTTTTTTTGTGAATTCTAAGGCATGCAGATTTCCTCACGAAGAACAGCAAACGTTGGCTCATGAGTTTTCATTGCCGCTAATACTTATAAGCATAATAATTTAACTTTACTGATTTATATCTGCATGCTACATAGTTTCGAAAAGAATTGACGAGACGGAAACTATCGATTAAATCACAAAGTTACATGTCGAAATTAAAATAATAATAGATAAAACTTAAAATATTTTGAGTGCTCTTTTCACAAATATTTCGTCAATATACATTCGCAATTTTGCAAAGCTTTTAACGATAATACACTCAGTAGCAAAAAGCTTCCCCGCTGGGTAGGTAGGTACTATCAGTTACTGAAATACTTCAGTCACATTATCTCCGCAAATGGTTTGGGAAAATATCATTCCAATTGATATTATATCAGGTGACATTTAATGGATATTCCTCTGTGTTGTGTTGTTTTGATACAATTAATAACAGGAACACAAGTAATGAAAGGAAAACGATTTTTGTGAAAAGATTTCCTGTAAACCTATTACAGTAAAGTGATTGGCAAATAGGCGTGGAGTGATAACTATTGCATCTGTCTTTTATCGAGCATACCTACTCCACAACATTCTAACAATATATTTGCTTAGGTAGGTAAGTACCTAATTTCTCATTATTTAAGTAAATAATGAGAAATTATTTTGTTTTAACAAGGATCTTCTCGGATCTATCAATTCTTTATCTCGGATCATGTATAATAGTATCGTAATCAACATTGCCTCTGCCTAGAAATAAATGGATTCTAGACCTCATAAGAAACGTGTAACTAGGTAGAGTAGGCGGTGCTCTACTCTCAGAAAATCTCGAATCGGCCACTTTTAGACTATACTTTTTATAGCTTTAAAGTAACATTTTCTAAATAAGATGTCGCAACTTAGCTTAGAAAAGTAACATATTATGTGCTTATATTGCAAACGCTAGAGTTCTAACAAGAGATTACGAGGCATTTTCTATTACATTTTCTGATACGAAAGGCATCTCGGAAGTGTTATGGTGCTTTAGTTTAAAAAAATGAAGCCAGTACTGGCTGGAGTTTACCAGATTATGTTGTAAGTACAATACAAGATTTAGGAGAGATTTTTTTCAAAATGAATTGGACTTTAAAGACGTTAATTTTACGTTGAATTACAGTGTAAAAAACAGCGTATAGCATTTGTAATAATCTACTTTTGTGTTCTTATTAAGTAGCTAATCTCCTTAACGTAGGAACAATTTAAAATAGCTAAGTCTTTGAGCAAAGAGGATTGCGAAGTACCTACTTATAACACTCGTTAAAGTACTACGAGCTGAGCTCTTGTTAAACATGTCTTATTATCATTTGAGTATGTTATGTGGGTATGTTATTTCTTTAACATCTAAGGTACCTATATCGTCGACTTAAAACAGCCTTGTTTTGTTTACGTAATAGAGATCTAATCTAATTATATTTAGGAACGTTATAAGCAAACACTATGTATATCTACTCAGGACAAATTTGTACTATGCTTTTATTGTAGTACAATGATTATATAAAACGTAGCTTTTCCCATAAAAAAGTGCTGAAGGAAAACTAAGACATTAGGTCATTAGACATTAGGGAAATAGCCACATACTCGTAGTTTGTGTAGGTAGCTCGAAAAGAAAGAAAGAAAAGTTAAGCGAGGTAAATGGCAGTGTAACTGCAGGATTGCTCCCGTGCTTTGCTGATTGCATGATGGTACCATTCCATCCGAATGTAAAATCGATCCAATGTGGCTACAACAGAAAGAAGTAGTTAGATAACCACTGCTATCTGTCAGATAGGGCTCTGTAGATGAAATGAAAAGTTCAAACACGTCGCGCTCTTACGTAACTAGCAGGGTCACACAGCTCAAGCACGGAATGTATATATTTTTATTAAATATTCTTCAGAACACTGGCAGCCCGGACATATTTTGCGAACACAAATTGCAAAGAGTACGAACTGGAGTACCTTCTACGTACCGCATGGCGAGCTTTCTTGAAATATTAAATTCACGTTGGAAAGCAATCCCATTAATATCAACCAACAATATGCAGGACAAGGTGCTCTTGCTTTAAAATGCATCAAAATTGTTTTGTTGTTAGGTAGGTACTTATCGTAGCATAAACTTTAAGTATTGTAGTAATTATTTTTAACCCATATCAAAAAAGGAGGATATTATTTATTTTGTTACTAATGTATAACATTGAAGTTTAAAAGAAACATAATAAGTATCTACTATTACGAAGCGGGCCGAGTTTTAAAAATTCCAATAATTGCCACCGTGTACCTATAAAAGCGTAGGCACACATACCTATTCACTTTCCGACGAATCACGAATAATTTTCCTAAACTACTTCACATATGAACATGAAAGATAGTCTTATGGGCAGGACAAATGAGCACAAAATAAATCTTCCAAAATTCAGCGCCGGTAGGGGAGAAATTGGCGTTTGAAAGTATGATGAAAGTTCTTTGTTTAAAAGAACAAAGCCTGCTAGTTAAAAAAATAAACACTCCAATAGTTTGGAGCACACACTGCTATATTATGTACATTAGCTGTCTACCTACCTAATACACACTAGATACCTCCTTTATTAGGTACATAACAATTACGTTTGAGACACAATCCTACATTTGGTTGAACTCACTATTTACACCAGCCGTCGAATCATCTTGCCGCTGAATCGATCCATCAAACGACGTGATTAGTAACCGAACACGAATAGACCGACATCAATGGACATCTGCTGATGTGGAATTAATATAGACAGTTAGTATTTACTACAGTAAGTAGTTACAGCTTTGGTGGTTTCCAATTATTATTTGTCTCTTGGGTACGTAAAATCACGAAATATCAAAAACTATTTAACCTATGAATGGCTGGCTGGCTCTTTTATGGTCCACTGGGTACAGGTCTCCCCCAGAACTGGGGCCACCCTCTGGATCATTCTAGATCCAATGCGGATAGGAGTAGCAACCTGTGTCGGATGTTTCAATACGCCCATTAGGCAAGGTTTAGCGACTGCTATAGTATCGATAATAACCGGAACCGACGCTGGCCTAATGCGGGTTGATGGACGTCACATTCCTTTGAGAACAATTTTTTTTGTGAACTCTCAGGCATGCAGGTTTCCTCACGTTGTTTTCCTTCACCGTAACAGCAGGTGATATTTTATTTTATAAAGCGCACATAACTTTTTTACAGTCATCGTACCACTGGGATTTGAACCCAGACGATTTCTAAGCCACTGGGCTATCACCGCTATATAAGTACATCATTTACAAAAGCGAAATAAATCACATTATTATACATTTATATTGTATCGATCTTATTAAGAGCAAATTGAGTTCCTGTTTATAGTATACGCATTTCGAACGGGCTAACGACATTATAAGTAAGACGAGTCTGTGAGGCAATTAGTGTCAATGCTACGAGTAAGCACTCCGCTGCGCTGAAAGCCTTAAGTGATAGTAATTAACGCATTTAGAAAGGCGATTTATTTATTATCGTACTTACTAATGCTTTTTAAGAATGTCGGAGATACTTTATTAGCACTGAACAATTATGTAGTAGGTAATCATGAATTTGGAAGCACGCACTCATACTCATACCTCAGATAGAATTTTCATCCTATTTGAAGTTGAACGTGGGTTTAACATCAGATGGCTTTGGGGCCATTTAACATCAGATGGCCTGCATCACTGACATGCTCTTTTGCTACACATAATAATATAATAACAATAATAAAAACGCTATTTAATATACAGTATGAACTAGGTACTTAGTGTCTTACTAACTTTTTACCTAAAAATAATTAATGATCGCATTGTTGAAACACAGAGCAATGGTCCTTTTTTCCTTCCTATGCCTGTACTCATATATATTCCTATATATTTACTCCATATATATACTCCTATATATTTTCTAAATTTTCATTCGAAATTTGATTTTAAAATTATAGGTAGGTACCCTTTTAGGGCTTTGTGAATATCTCCGCCATAAACTTAGTAGGTAGTTGGTAGGTACACATAATCCGACTTTTGAAGTAGTGTTGGAAGTAGATAAGAGGACCCAACTTCCAAGCCGGGTAACTGTCAAGAGGGAGTCTAGAGGTCCCAGGCCTCCTCTTCATCAAACACAGTCCATTGTCAGTAAGTTTCCCCGATGTAGATACCTACCATATTCCAACTGGCGCCTTTGTAAGAACTGAATAATATTTTGGAAACTGGGAAACCTACGAAATCTTTCTTTATTGTACGTTATTATTATTATTACTTTGTATATTTAGATGTTATACGTCACTTACAAAAATGATATGCGATACATGACATGTCATTGTAATCTACAGTTTAAAGCAAAAGTTTCTTCGAGTAGGTAATTATACCATGTCATATCATTCCACTTGGATAATCATAGATTGTCATCAAAACTAAACGAGTGTGCAAAATTACACCTTAATTGGTTGTTAAAATTATGCTTTAAAATTCTGTTGCAAGATTTGACCCGAGTGCACATACACATACATACATTCAAACATTGCAAAAAGAAAAGCTTTTAAAATCCCTATAAACTATGTAAGTAAACTAGATATAAAACCTTCTATTTAACTTACCTACCCTCGAAGCCTACCTTAGTACCTACCTATTTCACTATGTGTAGTCAGGCTCCACTCGGCCGCAAGGTAACAGGATTGCGTGGTCATTTCATGGTGGTTTGCTCTCAATCTATCTTCAAAGTCTAAGCCTGGCTTGAAGTGTTAATGGCACCCGTTCAATGGTTGATAGGCAATACCTGTAGGTCGCTGAAGGAAGATATTTACTTACTGCATATTCTATGAAAATTAGAATTAACATTATGTGTTCTACGATCAGTGCTGTGAGCATGAATAGCTATTATTGTTATGGTATTCGTACGGCAAACGTAAGTCTGTATGTCTAGACATCTTCCCACACTCATTATAGCTCGATAACTATACGAAACTGTATACTGTATTGAATTACTAACGTGAAATAAACGTGAAATAAAATCGTAACTGTCGTTTGAATATTCACATATTCAAGCATCTAGAGAAAATCGGAATATCGTAATTACATAGATAGTTATTGTCATAAAGAAATAAAAAATAATTAACTTAACAAAGTAGATACTGTGACTTATCTTTATTACGGATCCTTTGAACGTGACAATACGGGCACAGATAAGCGTAGGTACTTTGTAATGGACGTTGTTAGAGCCCTATGTTTTGTAGTAAGACCGCATTGATCCACAACTAAGGATAGCATGTAGTTGGAGTAAGGTTTATGTGTCCATTTATTCCATTCAAATATTTCTGGCAATAGGAATACGAGCAGAGCACTGGGCCATGAGTTTTAACCGTTATTTATAGGAATAAACATTGTCAATTTCGCCACACAAAATATCTACATGGTTACGTAGAATATCTAACTGAAACATAATGAAGTAGTTTAGTTTGTTGTTCGATTGACTGAATTCATCCGAGGATTTACATAATCTATGAAGCAAATAACTTATTTATAAAATTAAATGGAGGCCGTTGCTGAAATAGCTACTTTGTCTTATTTGAGACTAGACGCTGTTTTAAAGATTTGGAAACGTTTTGTGTGTTAAGTTACTGGATGAGATGTCAATTTTTACAAATTTTAAAATATCGTTGTGTAAAGTGAAAAGCTCATTTGTTACGAACTTTCTTAACATTTTTGCGGGGATTTTCCCGTGAATGCGGTCAAGCCCGCGTTAAGGGCGTGGTGAAGTGGCCACCTCGACGACGCTTCAGCCGCTGAGAGGCTGTACGCTTGCCAGCCGGACCACGAGCTCGTTATCAGTTTCCCAAATTCTTTTATCAGAATGACAATATCCTTTTATCGTAGTCGTATCGTATCGTAGTGCGCTGCGTAGAGGGTCCTGGGTTCGATTCCCAGCGGTGCAGAAATCGGAGGATTGTATTTTTTAACCAAAATAGGTAAACAATTAAAATTTTCAAAATGCAAAAGATTTTCGCTTGTTTGGTAGGTACAAAACTCTCAGAAGAGTTTTACACAAAACTCTCAGAAGAGTTTTACACTCCCTATCCGTAAGCTTACAGGGATGTTAAGTAATAATCAGGATTTAGGCATTTGGCTTCTTAGGTGTTGAAGAATTTTAATCCTATAAAGTTTCATGATTCTGTTTACCTAAAGCTTTTCGAGGACTTTGAAGAGGTTTTCACAGTAAAAGAAATTAATTGAAAGTGGTGTGTTGCGAGCACTTTAAATCACAAAAAAGGCAAAAAAAAAACAATTTCATTGCCACCCATATTATCTCAAAATACTTACTCACTTTACATGTCTGTAAAATTAAGACGAAGAGCAATTAATGTAGGTAACTAAACCCATTACTGGGCGCAATTTCGAAACATGTTTGATTAGTTCGTGTTAGCGTTCGCGCTGCGTCGTAAAATTAGGTCCCTCATTTAAGGGGATATTTGCTCCTAATTTGCCGTTAATTGGTGGCTAAGTTCCATTAGTTCGACGGAGCAATGAAGTTTAAACTTGGGTCTGTTGGAATCGAGGTAAAATGTGTAGGTACTAGGTATTTTGTAATTGTTGGATAACGTAACCCAGCAATTATTCAAAGCTTGAAGTTAAATACCTATTACCTATTATGACCAATTTGACAAGACTTGGCTTGGATTTTGGCTTTGGTACTTATAACACACTTTCATTTTGAACTCAGCACAAGTACTTACACAGAACTTTTATTTTGACAAAGAAATAGGAAATCAACTTCAATCCAAGGTGTTCTTATTTTATTTCGTTTCTCCGGCTACCCTTTTTTTCATTGAAACGCAACTTGGAAATGTGTATTTATACTTCTCGGCGGGTTCTGATAGATACTGTAAAGATACGACTTCCTCCTAGAGCAACGTCCAATAGTAACACAACACATAAAGTTCATTATCATTTTATTATTGTGTAAAATATATTGCAGTCAGAAACTATCATTAAAGCAGGTCGTGACAAAACGTCAAGTGACATAGAAGGTACCTAATAATTATTGTAATACTTAACTTTACTTGAAACTAAATTGGCTTAACAGTTATTGGGCTGAAATTCCGAAGCACGTTATATTACTTCGTGTAGTTTCACATTAGTTTCGATGTGAATTTGAAGGCTCCGTCAATTTATAGGGTATTTGCACCTAATTTGTACATTCGACCCTTATTAGAGTAATATTGGCGGGTTAATTATAATTGACAGTTCTAATAATTGAATTGGTTTGGTCTGGATCACATTTGGTTATGGTTAGTATTAGGTAATTGTAATTGTCAATTAGTTAGTCCACTAAATTGTGACAGGTTAGTTTTTTTAAAGTAGTTGAGTAGCTAATGGGTTTGAAGACCATCTGGTGTTAAGTGGTCACTCCATCTCACACATATCCAACCTCGTATTGGGAAGAAATCCTGAGGGGTATACGGGTGCTTTGCTTCTCATGAGGACAAAGTTGTTCGCCTCAAATAAAGTATCTCCGGCAACCATATCTTCCCAGCCAAACACAAGACATGAAGAATATTATGCTGCTTAAGACTGGTTAAGAGGCTAGGGATAAGGTATACGTATGTATGGTTCTACCGCCTAAATAATAAAAAGTCTCTTCAGGTCAAGTACACGGACTTTCGAGTAGATTAATCTCAAATCTTAAAATCTAGGTACATATTCTCCGTTGGTTTAGGACCGTTCATAAATTCGCAAGCGTACTCCATCTCGCTTATCTCCACATGCTTCACTTGACATTTCCTTTCTACCAAAACATTGAGATTAGCCACCTTGCGTGGTAAAATTACCTTTTCTGTCCTAACCACGGTAACGCATCTATTAGTTTTGTAGTACAACTTATACAGTAGTATTATATTATTATTCTATCTAACGTTTAAGTGAAACATACAGCTAGGTAGGTACAGGCAGGATTATTAAATGTTTTATATTCTACTTAAAAAAATAATGTTTTTGCAGTATATATTTGCAAACATCTATCACTAATGAACTGCGCTATGACATGGACCCTCATCTCCAGGTAGGTATAGATATAAGATTACGAACACGTGTTCCGCCCCAAAATAAAGCTTCATCAGGTGATGTAGAGTTTACAACGGTTGATTGAGAAGTTCTCACTTCAGTAAGGACTTCGGTTCTTCTTTTATAACGTTCATTCATATCTACATTTTACATTAGCTAGATAAAACGTCTTTTGAAAATTATAGGAAGTTTCCAAAATTGGTTTGAACCGTAAGCACTTCATTAAAATTAAAGTAATCCGTTAGCAAAATGTTCTGGGAGGGTTTAATTACTGATTCAATCTTACCGTCTATTTAGAATATGTCTGTGTATTTAATATCTATTGTATATTCTACCTTATGCTAGATTTTGAGCAGTCCGAAAAATGTGTCTTAGCATGGTCTATTGCTTTCGTCGACCACATCATAGGCTCATAGTATCATAAGAATTTTAATTATGAGAAAATCTTGGTCGGCGTTTACGTGACATCTTCTCTATCGTTAATTATTAACCATAAGTTTCACTTTAACTACTCATAAAATAGTCAGTGAAGAAAATTCTCTGCTCCATAACAAACGCCGTTGATAAATTAAATTTCCGCTGTAAAACAGTAGCTAATCGGATTAAAACGTGAGCCTCCACCCTCGATATTAAATTACGGGCTTGAATGCATATTACCTTTCCCAAGCCCGCAGATAATTGCAGGAGAACAATTAAAACTTTCATAGGGGCAGTTACGCCAGCCGATCGCCCTTTTCCTTCAAATGAGAGAAAATTTTGGTCGTTTAAAAAGAGGGATTGGTGAAAAAGTAAAACTGGGAATGTCAGCGATTATTATTGTCTATCATCGGATTTATTTCAACTTTTTGCCAAGTCAGTAGAGTGATATTTTTGAGTTTACAAGTGCTTACTTGACAGTGGATTTCAAATACCCCCTAGGCTATTCTTTATTTGAAGTTTACATAGGTACAGTAAATACGCCTAATGTAAACTATGTGTCACAGAAAAACATCACTAGATAATAAATCTTCCTAAAGAATATAAATCGTACGAAGCAAAACTTTTATAAAATTTATTCATTAACTTAAATAACACTTTATTTAACGAATTTAACGAGGACTACAACGGTCACATAATGTTACGTGTTAAAATTGCTTTCCCAAAATAATAGTAGGTATTAGTTTGGCAGCAAAGATTTGGTAAATCCATTTAACTGTTTAAAATATTAACGAATATGACAAAAAATACTGGACCGTAAAGCTGGTGATCAATTACTTAAAACTTTTTTAGCGTACAAGCCTTAGTTACTACTTGCCGGCAAACTTTTCTCATTTGCTCACTTACCTAATAGGGGACCAGTGAACCGAAAGAATCTTGGAAGCTTTAGGGTTGAGGAAAAATAGGAAAAAGAATCGAGCGTGCCTTACTGCCAATTAGTGGGTTTTCGCTTTTTAACGCTTAAATATTTTGCTCTTCTGCAAAGCTGAGAAAGGCATTTTAAGTACCTACTTACGATTGTTACTGAAAAAATTTTTAAAGGCACTATTGTCCATTTTAAGAGACCATGGAAATTTAAATTGCAACATAATAATATGTGAGTTCACATCAGAGATCACGTAAATAAACTAATTAATTGAAAATGTCCCGTTCATTTCAATTACGTCAGGTTTCATATTCATGAAATTCATCCGGCGTAGTTAATGAATGATTGCTAAGCCTCTTTGGATGTTTCAATATAAACTAGTGTGGGTGTCTAACATGTATTGCCACTCTGCAGAACGTTGTGCGTCCTGATGAAGCGTGGAGTCAACGCGTGAAGATTATTATGATCTTCCGTAGTGGTAAAATATGTTTTCATACCATGAGTTGATAGGTATATGAATTAGATCGTTTTGTGAACGTTGAATGATTAAATTAGCTGTTGTAAGCGCAAATATTTTGAAATCAAATAAAATCCGAAATTGTTGACTTTTCACTTTGATGAACAACCCATGATGCAGATATAAAGAAATTCTCATAAAGAAAAACTAAAACTGTGCTGAGAGTTTTTTCCCCCGGTTTTTTTCTCTTTACCCAGCGGTGGGTGGCACATAGGCAGCCGATGAGTTCGATTAGGGTAAATCATAACTAAATAAAATGAAAATAATTAATATACTTGGCTAAGTTGACAAATAAATTGTGCAAAACATGTCAAATAAATTGTGTATTAGTAATAAGTTTTAATATTTTATAAATTAATTTGAATTACTAACATTAGTTTTATTTTTTATTTTTTAATTTGCATACCTGAAAAGGTGAATATGGATTGATCACAAGGCCCTGTAAAACCAATAACTAACCCATATTCGTGCAAATAAATGATCTTTGATTTTGATTTTGAAGAAAATTTTAATTATTTTAGGATAACTTACAGTAGGTACTCGAAAATAAACGTTCTACGTATAATAATAATTGTACTCTATTTGAGGTTAGCCTTGAGTGTCTCTGGGCGTCAGCGACTACTTAACATCAGGTGGCTTGTATGCTCATTTGCTACTCATATTATAAGTAAGTATATTAATTATACAATTTAATCGGCCTTCTCGTTATTTTCTTGTACATGCTGTGAAGTAACAAACTCTCTCATGTTAACTTCAATTCCGTTGGTAATGAGTATGTAGCCTTAAGTGCTTAGTAATGTATCCTGAAATAGGCTAGAAGAATGTAATTTTGTTTGTGGCCGTCATCAAATAAGTAATTTGGCGTGAGCTCATAGCTGCAACGGCGGAACAGTAAAAACGCTTCGCTTTATGCGCCATTCCTCCGAACGACGCACCGCCATCAATATTGAATGAGAAACCTATTGTACTCCAGGATCAAAATTTCAGAAGTACATTTTTATGATACTATACTAAATATAGCCTTTTTATCGGCTTAGTAGAGAGAATTCTCTCTGTAACCCATTAATCTCACTGTTGGGTGGGGTCTCGTGTAGAATGAGAAGGGGTGTAGAGTTTAATCCAGCACGCTGGCCTCATGGGGGTTGGTGGACTTCACATTAGGGTTTTTTTGAATTCTCAGGAATGCAGGTTCCCTCACGATTTTTTCAGCAAGTGATGTTTAATAATTATTATAAAGCGCACATAACTTTTTTAAGAAAGATACAATTAGTAGCATGATCTTCATGTCTTGTGTTTGGGTTTAGCTTAGATATTTTATTTGAGGCAAAAATTTTCGTCCTCAAGAGTAGAAGCGCAATATGTACAACCTCTGACAGGATTTTCTCTCTATTTAAGGTTTTATGATCGTATTTTAAAGCTTGTGTTGATTTTTCAAATAAACAATGGTTTGTGTCCGTACTCCTCCAGCCATGCTGTTTATGGGGCCTTGTTTGTCTGCCTACCCTCCTTTACATAATTTATGCAGGACCAGTCCGAACCTGTAAATAGCTTGCGGTGTGCAGACGAAGAATTGGGTGTTAGGCGCAGCAAACGGGCGTTTAAAACACGCCCTGACCGCTGGTAAAGACGCCGCGCTGGTGCGCTGTGCGGAGGGCTCCCTAGTCGATTCGCAGAGTTAAAAATGATGAGTTTAAATTTCTTTTTCTTGTTTGGATTTGTATGTTCTTGTCTTTGGTGTCCATGGCACTTACAACTCAGGAAATCCTGTATAGTAATAATGAAATCATTATATCCGATGGAGTTTTATATGCGTATTCAACTGCCAACATAGGTATTTAAATTTGGTTGGTTTTGATAGTTTGACAAAAAATCGATCGGACTAGCAGTAACTAGTGTGCCAACTGAAATTAAACACCTTTAAAAAATACTTCAACGTTTAAAACGCCAGTTTGTGTTTTTTCGCATCCATTTCATTAGTGTACTGTTTGTTGAGGACCTTCCCCATCTCATCGAGAGGCTGATGTTTTTTAAACTTATTCCGTTTGCCAAATCGGCTTACCCAAACGCGGTTTGCGGAGATAAAGCATCTGAAACAGTAGAAATATCTTTTTTGTACGTTTGGATTTGCAAATAGATTACTTAAGGGATATTTTAAAAAAATATTCTTGATACGTGTAATTTTTTTCACTTAACAAACACAATCTGGACTCTACGTACCGTGCTTTCAATTACTCCTTTAATTTAATTAATATGGTTAAATTAGTACACAAAAATTAATATGATTCGTTTTAAACACTAATAAATGAACAAACATTTTAAATGAGAAGTACACTCAACCGCATTTTACTGTATTACACATGCATTAAGAAAGCATCGGGATGGAATGTGCAAGTCTCCTTCTTTTGTAGGAAAAGAAAGGACTTGTAAACATCAGTAGCAAAAATTGTCATTGCCAAATTAATATTGGCTTCATTTTCTTTTTGAGAAGAAAGGATAAGAGAAGGAATAGGCTTGTTAGCAAAAATTATCATACCATGCATGTACTTAATATATCTATCCGTTTATTTACGTTCATAGGAGTAGGGATGGTGTTTACGGAGTTTGCAGTTTTGTGGGCAGTAGACCGTAAAGGGCTCAGATTTACTCGCGAACTAACCACTAATCTTAGATTAAATCAAAAAGGAAAGATACGGCACTAGCGTCTCATGAGTGCGCACCTAAAATTAGGTCCATGCACACAATTTCACTTTAGTCGCAATTTGGCTAGCTATTGAACTACATGTGCGCTTAGAACACAATAATCGCTGTGTTTAAAAAGGAAAAACAATGCCTTCGTGTTCTTTTAAAAAAAGCACAAAAAGCTCAAAAACGAAAAACAAATTCCACGGCATATCTTTTCATTCGTAAGTACACTTGAACTTAATTTTTCTTCAAAATCACTGATGGTTTTAAATGTAGTTCGCCATTTTTATCACGGAAGGATTACTACAATAGATCAATTAGATCTATGTGTGAGCGAGACGGTCGCGCGCGATATGACGCGGCACTCTCCGGCTCGCTCCCTCTAATGATAAAACTTACCGCTCTGTCTCGCTCGCCCGATGACACTTCATTTATAGGCGTGTGTGTAAGTTACATAATTATGTAGTTGAGTGGGACTAACTTTTTGATTGATACAAGTAAGCGTATGCCGTATCTTTCCTTTTTTATTTAATCTATGCCACTAATGCGACTATTTATAGGGGTCTGTTTCTTGTGCTCGTTGCCGTCGCCATGAATTCAGGAATGAACGTGTTTATTAGACCACATTAAATTTCATTGCAACTTGCATAAATTTCGATTCGTTTAACTCTCCTCAATAATATTAGAATATCCTGTGACCATTTTAAGTTTTATGGCTGTGATGCATTGATGGGAGTTTACTGACTTATTTAGGAACGGTCATAACGTACTTACCTACGTACCTATTGGTATTAGTGTACACAATCATCATCGTATTGGCGGCTTATTTGAATATATTTGCGGAGACATAATAATTATAAAACTATTAGGTACTTATGTTAAAATTTAAATAAAAATGAAATAAAAGAAACAAATCATAACTATTAAATTTATGGAAAATTTAGGAAAAAATTTGTTATTCCTTTTGGAATTTAATTTATTCCCCATCTATTAAAGCTCTTCCTTTCAAAATAAGTAATTTATTGTTTTGCAGAACAAACGTAAAGTTGAAAACAGGGTATTGTTTTACACAATTAAAGGCTGTGCCTATTCGCCCGTCTTTGCCTGTGGGGATCACTAATTGGAGTCTCTCAGAAAAAGAAAAATAAAATGAGGCCGTAATATACATTTTAGCGAGAATGCTGACATTATATTATGGAATTTTCATGTTATCAAGTAGTGTATATTTTTTGTTTACTTAGTATTTATTTAAACCTATTCTTTTGCATTTGGTCTATTGGGTACCTAATTATTGGTAGGTAAATATTTTGTTATATTACTATTATATTAGATAAAATTCGAAAAGTTGTGAGGATGGATAGATGGATGAATGGATGTTGATATTACCGCCCATGTAATTATATAGCAATATGATTGCTCAACTGGGGTGTTGTGTATACGCAGTATTGTTAAGATAACTAAAACAACACGTTTACATGTTCCTGTAGATTTCAGTCGTATTCAATTGAAAGTGTTGATATCTACTTACACCTTTTATGGGTAGAAAATCCAAATTGCAAGCAGTTTTTATTATATACTAAAATAAATACAGTGAAGGTAGGTCCTAATTAAAAAAGAAGTAAGATCCAAAAACGGATACTTATCTCTACCTATGTAGGCTTATAGGTCACGTTGTAGATTTAACATCCTAAAACCGGGTTGCCGAAGAAAACTGCCAATTTTTGTGTCGGCAAAACGCTGGAAATATAGAATTTCCCCTCTATTTATTCTATTATTCCCCAGTAGAATGCGTTTCTACGCATGCGAAGTGTGCGCCCTTAACGAGTGAAATCAGTTCCGTGTGACATAATGGGTAGGGAATTGGGACAGGTATAATACCTATTTATGTACCTACCTAATAGGAGCAAATTATGTCGTCCTTATCGTGTGACCCGGAGCTGTCGTGCAGTGTGACAAGGATGTTCCTCGTGTCTAACTGGCTGTTTATAAAACGAATAGCGATGGATGGACCAAATGGATGCTTTATATATACTTAACCTTTTTTTTTGAAGTCGGTAAAAATGGTTGTAACTATTGCATATATTTATTATAGCGTTAAAACATAAAAACAGAAGGTGCATTCTCTTCAATAGCTTACATTATATTAATATTCTTGCATTGCAATGATTGCGTTTTATTATCTTAACTGAGATAGTAATTTTTTTGGAAATATATTAAAAACGCAGTGGTTTGCATGTGAATATTAGTTTTGAAATATAATTTCAAAATATTTTTCCAGGTATTGGTAGATGTAAGTATAATGTTTTGATTTTTTATAGTTTTACTAAAGAACTACGATTTTCTGTCCCTACGATAATATAAATGTCTGCGGGCACCATTTCCGGGTTTCCTGTCAACTGTGAAGCAGGTCACATAATAAATGCGTGTCCTGTGTGCCACTTTCACATCAAAAACTCCCTAATGCAGACATTATCGTTTAGTTTATCTAACATTTAACAGACATTGGGGTTAATTTTCCTGCCATCTAAGATGTATTGTCATAAAATTTTTGGTTTGTACCGAGAACCGCGCTCTACTATGAGAATTTTTTGCATAATTAATTTAGCTTTAATTATAATTCATTATAATATACTAAAAGTACTTTTTATTTTTTGAAGAAGATAATTTAGCTATAACTTTAATTATCAAATAAATACCGACATAATACTGCCCTAGATACTACTATAACTATGTCAGTACCCATTAATGACCCACTACAGGGTCGGGTCTCCTTTCACAATGAGAGGGATGTAGGCCGCCGTCCACCACGCTGGCCCACTGCGGGTTGGTGGACTTCACATGCCTTTGAGAGCATTTTTTTTGTGAACTCTCAGGCATGCAGGTTTCCTCACGATGTTTTCCTTCACCGTAACAGCAGGTGATATTTAATTTTATAAATCGCACATAACTTTTATTACAAAGTCATTGGTGTGGTGCCACTGGGCTTCGAACCCGGACCCCTCGATTCGAGGTCGAATAAGCCACTGGGCTGTCACCGCTGAGCACTATAACTATAACTACTTAATATAACAGGATACTGGTTATAGTAACTAAGAAGGAGCAAACCTTTCAAGAGATTTGTGTGCCAAGCTTATTAGAACAAGTTTCCTAAATGAAATCGATTCCTTTGACTGAGCACTGGAAGCTAAGCGGCTCGAGTAAATATTGATTCAGCTATGTTTAGTTTGTATTGCCACGAGTATAATATTAGGAGATTCAGCTCCAACTCAAATAGAAACGCCTTTTCAGAGGTCTGTATGTAAAGGTACCTACGAATAAATTAGTATTCTGCGGTTGTGTTGAAATTGGAAGTTCTTCCGTTTGAAGTCGTTTGAAGTTCACCATTCGACCCGGCCTTGGGCCGTGTAAAATTGATAGCTCAGTTATTATTCCATCTGATTATAAGAAGAAAACAAGAAGGAAGAAGAAAACATATTTGTGCATATGTATAGACAACATACAATGCAAAGCAGATACGGCCATGATTGTGAGTCATTGAAATAGGCATTTAGGCTTTGAATTAGGAGGCCTTCTCATTTGGTCACAAATTCCGCGATTTATTTACTCAAAAAATTTTTTTATTTTAATATATTTTAAACACGAAGTAATTATTAGTCTATATAAAAAACTTTAAAGCATCCAAATAAAAACATCTAATTACAGAAAATTAGAACGCAAACACAATTTAATTCGTGATTTTTTCATTAAAAAACTCATGTAGGTATACATACACAAAAACTCTCTACAAAACTAAAAAAGCTTTTTTTTGCGTCGGGTAGGCGCGACGTAAACACGCGAATCTAGTGTGCTCTCAATTTTATTGTTTTTAATTTCAATTTTAAATCAGTTAAGTACCTCTTAATGTCCTAAGTGTCTTCAGAGTCCACCAACACTCACTCAATATCAACTTTCCTCAATCTACTCTCTGTATTACTGAGTTTTCAAACTCCTAACATCATGGACATGTCTCTGGCCACAAATCTGGAGGAAATGGAGAAGTTATTCCGAGCCCGCATGAATGAATATGAGGACAAACTGCAAAAAGTTGCAGCTGGAACAAGCACTATGCACCCTGATGTCTCATCACTGTCCCGTGAGTTCACTGAATTTAAAGCATTTGTCTGGCAAACTTTATCCATTTTCAAGTCACAAATTGAACTTTTAACATTGGGACATGACAGGCATGAAACTATGCTGCGTAGAAAAGTCCTTTTGTTTCATGGGCTTCAAGAAAAGCAAGGTGAGAATTTGCCAGAAGCTATATGTGAGGTTATATCCAACCAAATCAAATTGCCAGATATAACACTGGATCATCTGCAAGTGTGTCATCGTCTGGGTTCCTCACAATCAAAAAATAGACCTGTTCTTGTAAGGTTCTTCAATATGGAACATAGACAGGAGGTATGGGAGAGCAAAACTTCCCTCAAGGGTTCAGGTATTACTGTTTCTGAGTTCTTGACACAGTCCCGACATAAAGTTTTCACTACAGCAAGGAAACATTTTGGTGTTAGGAACGCCTGGACAGTTGAGGGCAAGATAGTGGTACTACTTCCAAATAAGACGCGCCGTAAAATTGAATCTATGTCTGAGCTGCAAGTACTGATCTCTCAGCATCCCGTTGAAGGTAGTGACGCCCAGGCCAGTTCTCTGCGTCCGAACGAGCCTGTTTCTCCTAAAAACTTGGCAACCAAACATACTTCCACGGCATCCAAGAGAGCGACACGAAGACGTTAACGATTGCTACATCCTCAAACATTGATGCGCCATAACACTCTTAACTTGGTTGCTTTATACTCCTGGTATGTGAAGATCATAACCCTATTTGCCGGTATATACAAATCTTCACAACTTCCTTTTCCTCTGTTATTTTTTTCACTTTTTAAATTTTAAATAACGTTTTTGTTTTTAGAGGTTATTATCGCTAAACGCACAGCATTGTCAGTGTCAGTGTCACTTTTCATTTTCTTTTTTTTTCATTTAACAGATGCATGACACACACCTTTTTAACACCTATGTTCGGATACTCTGAGCAGTGTCGATGCACATTATTTGTTACGGAAATCATAGAACTTAAATTTCTGCATTAAGTAGTATTATTTTTGTTAACGCCAAGTCATTTAGAATAAGTTGCTTTTTATACCTACTATATGTAATTTATGCTGTTTACTTAGATTTTGTTTCATCTATTTCAGTGTTTTATTATTAATAAGTTTAACTGTGTTTCATAGACTTGCACAAAGAAGAATAATTAAAGTCACAACTATTTTATGCATGTTTCCTCTTTGTCTTTATTATTATTATTATTTTTCTCTTGTTTTGTTTCTTCTTTTTTTGTTTTTTCTTATTCTTCAAATAATATGTAAATATGTAATTATTATGTAGGTACTCAACTGAAAGTTAAAATTTAGTGTTCTTCATCTGAATTGTAATAATTAAAATAAATTCTCCATTTGAATTCCTTTCCTTTCTGATGGTGTTGACTTTGATCTCAAATTTTTTTTTTTTTTCTCCTCTTTATAATAATATGATAAAACTGACACGCTGGTGCTATTTTAATAATTTACATAGCTTTTTTTTTTTTTTTTAAATTACATATTAATGTTAACTGCTATTTCTTTCCTCCTCTTTGTGGTTAGAGTACTATTATTACTTTGTAACATCATATTGAAATTTCTTCCATCATATTATCTGGTGAGTGGTGTTGGTGAATCACTCATAAGGCACTGAGTTGAACTTTAAATACAGTACCTAGGTGCAAACCTACTTTTAATTTTATTTTATTAGTATTATTTTATAACATATTATATTAGTATTTATATAATTTATAAATATATATAAACAGTTTTTAAAACAATGGTAAGTCTTAATGATGGCTTCTTTTCTTGTTCATCGTCTACCTGTAGCTATTTTAGTATGGACAGTGACTCTTCTACCTGTCAGACTTTACAAGAACAATTATCTAATGCTTTCTTTGAGTATCCTAAAAATTTTAACGTGGCACATATTAATGCACAGAGTGTTCCTGCACATTATTCTGACCTTCTAGCATCCATTACTCCTGACCTTATCGATGCTTTGTTCATATCTGAATCTTTCTTAAAGCCTTCTCTCCCTTCTACCCAGTTTGCGTTACCAGGATATATTCTCATTCGTAACGACAGGACAGGCAAAGGTGGCGGAGGAGTAGCTATTTATCTCCGCGCCGATCTACCGTATAAGGTTATCAGTGCGTCTCCTTCTGTCTACTCCGAGGCAGCCGAGTTCCTGTTCCTTGAAGTTACTATTAAAAATTTAAAATTGCTTTTAGGTGTCCTTTATAGCCCTAACCTGAACATTGATTATTTCCCCACTCTAGATGACCAGCTTAACAACTTGTGTCCACTTTATAGTCATATTATCCTAATGGGTGACTTTAACACATGCTTGATTAAAAATGACACCAGGGCACTAAAACTACAATCAACTCTCTCCTCTTATAATCTGGGCATCATGCCACTTGCTCCAACCCACCATTTTCCTAATTGCTCACCATCCCTTCTAGACCTTATGATCGTTAGTTCTCCTGGTAACGTCGAAACTCATGGGCAAATTTCATCTTCATTCTCGTATCATGATTTGGTTTATCTTTCATATCGTGTCCGCTCTCCTAAGCGGAAACCTAGTTATCAATTTCTGCGTAGTTACAAGGGTATCAACCTGGAGGCACTGCGACATGACGCTGCTGCTATCGATTGGTCATCGCTGATGAGCATGACATGTATTGATGATAAAGTGCAATTATTCAATTTGCGTATTCTGACTCTCTATGACTCTCATGCTCCTATCAGACGGGTTAAAATAAGGCACTCTCCAGCACCTTGGCTTACACCTGCTATCAAGTCTCTTATGGCGCGTAGGGATAAAGCCAAAAGAAAATATAAGCGTTGTCCGTCTGAAAGGAACCTAGCCCTTTTTAAATCTTTAAGAAATCGTTGCAGCCGTCTGTGTAGAGATGCAAAGAGACGCTATTTCCACGAATCTCTAATTAATCGTAGCTCCGCTGAAGTCTGGCGTTTTCTTAAATCTGTCGGCATTGGTAAATCTTCTACATTTAATAGCAGCGATACTGACATGAATGATCTCAACCGACATTTTTCCTGCTCAGCAGTCATACTTGACGGTGCCACTAAAAATCGTACCTTACAAGATTTATCCCGTGTCGTAAAGCCATCTTGTGTACCATTCGACTTCGCAGAGTTCACGGAGCAAGACGTTAAGACATCGTTAACTTCTATCACTTCAACCGCCGTCGGAAATGACAATGTGTGCTCGAAAATGATATCTTTAATACTCCCATCTGTCCTCCCTGTTTTAACACATATTTTCAATTCCTCTATATCCAATCGTACTTTTCCATCTCTTTGGAAACTAGCAAATATTGTTCCTTTGCCCAAAGTCTCTAATCCTGTTTCCATGTCTCAGTTTCGACCGATCTCTATCCTGCCCTTCCTTTCAAAAGTACTCGAGCACCTTGTGCACAGACAGCTTTCCTCATTTCTAGCAACAAACTGCTTACTAAGTCCCTTTCAGTCTGGTTTCCGACCTGGTCATAGCACAGTCTCAGCGCTGCTAAAAGTCACCGATGACATTCGTTTAGCTATCGAAAATAAATCTCTTACTGTTCTTACCCTGTTAGACTTTAGCAGCGCATTCACGTCAGTCGATTTCGATGTCCTTATTGGGATTCTTCTTTCCATTAATGTTTCGCTTTCTGCCATTGTGTGGTTCGATTCCTATCTTCGGGGTCGAAAGCAGCGTATTTACCACAATGACTTTCAGTCTGACTGGTGTACCCTTGCTGCTGGCGTACCTCAGGGTGGCGTTCTCTCTCCCTTATTGTTTTCTATTTTTATTAACTCTATCTCGAAAATCATTTCATCTAACTTCCATCTCTATGCAGACGACTTGCAAATCTACAGACATTTCTCAGCATCTGATGCCGAACGGGGAATAGCACTCATGAATGCTGATCTGTCTCGCATTCATGAATGGGCTCAGCAATTCGGTATTAGAATAAATCCGCAAAAGTCAGTGGCGATGATTATCGGTAGCAAGCACCTGCGCAGCCAGCTTGACTTTTCGACACTTCAACACTTAACGTTAAATGGAGCAATAATTCCCTTTTGTGACACAGCTAAGAATCTGGGAGTCATCATGGACTGTCACTTAGCATGGGATGCTCAGGTGCGAGAAGTGAGTCGAAAAGTCCATTTTTCTCTGCATTCGCTTCGTTGCCTCCAGGGTTACCTACCCTTGGAAACTAAGATTACTCTAGCGCAAACTCTCATTCAACCAATCATAGATTATGGTGACGCGTGCTATTTGGATGCTAAAGAGGAGCTTTTAGACAAACTTGAGCGTTTGCAAAATCTTTGCATTAGATTTATCTTTGGGCTTCGGAAATTTGATCACGTCTCAGAGCTTCGCAAACATCTCAATTGGCTCCCGATTCGCTTTCGCAGGAACACTCGCTTGCTCTGTATTTTATTTAATATTATAAACAATCCTTCCTCCCCCTCTTATTTGAAGAGCCGTTTTTCACGTGTTCGACCCTCCATAGCTCCCTGCAGATCCCATCTCCGAACCCTCTTGCTGATCCCGCCTCACAAAACTGCTTCCTACTCCCGTTCTTTCACTGTCCATGCTGCCAGTTTGTGGAATACACTTCCGCCTCAAATTCGCGCCTGCAATACCATTGCTACATTTAAAAGAAAAGTCAAAGAGCATTATTTCTCACTTTTAAATTATACTCATGAGAAGTAAACCATTGTCTACGTTTCCACCTTTATTATTCATCCGTTTTTGCATTTATTATGCCTTTTTATATATTTCCATTCATATAATAATATGTTATGTAGTTTGTATGTATTAGTGTATTATAATGTAGGTATATATGTATTAGCATTGTATAAAATAATCTTGTACACACTAGATTTGCCTTTCTTTAGTATTATTTTTCCTACCCCAGGGCTGCTGGAAGAAATTTCAAATTGAAATAAGCAGAACCTGTGTACCAATGTCTCTTGTATGTATTTTTAATTAATTTGTGTGTTGTGTACAGAAATATTAAATAAATAAATAAATAAAAATAAGCTTCACGATCCACTGGAAAATTGAATTTCAATTTCAAATCTGTTTTCAACGGACGCGTGTCAGCCGCCCGGCTCGGGCCACTGACAGCCTCTCTGCAATTCTGCATCACATATCATTGTTAATAATATAAGATTAACTACCATTGTTAATAATATTAGCTTTTAAAAAGATTATTGTAAGTCTTGTAGCCTTTATCCCCAACTTTACAAAATACTTGTAGAGCTGTAGATACTTATCTTTATAATACAACTGCGATTAAATTCCTTTATAGAGTATCGACGTCGTCCCTATTATGTAGCCAAGATACTGCGAAGTCCCATTTGTCGGCTGATTCACGATACAATAACTAGACAAGGGTGAGTAGGCCTCGGATATGCAGTGTTCGTTTTAAATAAATTTAATAAAATTTAAAAAGCTCTAAAACCCAAGGAAAAACTACTGAAACGCGTCTCACTTGCGGACGGTTTTCTTTTTCTTTGCGGCCTTTTGTTCTTTTGAGCTGAAAGCGCGCCCTGTTATTAATTAGGTATTCCATTGCTATATTTGAAATTCAATTAACATTCAGCCATGATACGTTAAAATAAAATAAACCTAAGTTAAAATTTTTAAATAAAATAAAATGATGTAATTTTAAATCGTTATGGAACATTGTCTTAAGCTTACGACCATTGATAAGTAAACGAGTAAGATTATTTTTCTTTATCAGTTGGGCAGTTTTTGTAATAGCCATAAGCCTACATTGGCTCAGTATCACGTTTCTGTTGGTCTTTGCGGAACCCTGATAAAAATCTTAAGAACGATGAGCCTTCTCGAATGATTTCAAGACGGCTTGAGAAATCAGGTTGTTCAGAAATGTCTTACTTAAGTTATTTTGTTGAGAATTTGCAATATAAAAATATATGGCGTTCTTAGCTGCTAAGTAGGTACTGAAGAAAAATACTTATTTTATAGGTTCATTCGTTTCGATATGTTTTATTTTTGAATAAAAATGAAGATGAATTAAAAAAATAAATGTAAATAATCATTTCTAATATACATTTTCGTTTTCATTACCTACACGATTCTTGTTAGAATTTATGAATATCCGCTAAGGCTTGCTGTATTGAAAAAGTAAATATAAGCAGGTGAAGACCTGCTGTATGTATTTTTGTTTGTAACCGACTCCTTTGGGCGTGATTTTGACCCACTTTAAACGGCCAAATTTCGTTCAAACTTTGTAGATTTATTGAGGACGAATGACAATACACTAATAAGATAAAATTATTCCATTTTTCAATTTGCATAATATTTTTTTTTTAATTTATATAATATTCGTCTGCATAGTCGATGAGGCAGGAATTGATGTTAATTTTAAATTCCAACAATTATCTTCTGATTTATCTGATATTAGGAAATTTTCGAATACCAAAGATAATTTTTTATTCAACAAACCAAATAGTAGTTACAAAATATAGTAAAAAAAACTAAAAAAACGTAGATAATTATTAGCTGATAAAATTACCTAAGCTGTATTGTACCTACCTGTATTTACATTGTTTGAAAATGATGTAAGTTTTTATAATTTCATGTATTTTAACATTATTGTATTTCAGCATCAGTTAAGATCTGGTAAAGGTAAAGTCAGAATAAAAATAACATAAGCATCTAACACGGCAGCTCACGGACGCATGGATGCGCATCTATTTCACAAACAAGTTTGCATCTCCAGGAATCAGGAAGAATTAAGATTTTATTTACGACTGTATTTTCTAAAGCGGTTACTTTCAGCTAATCCATAGCGTCTGTTAAGCTTATTCAATCGAGAACATTTTCATCTCCTACTTGGACTGCTATCACCCAACACTTACGAGTACCTAAAGTAGGTATTAATATCTAGTAACTAACATTCCAAAGCATACACTTATACGAATGGTTACCTACTGCTGTTAGTTGTGGACTATTTCTTATTTTTTTACTATCACAATGTTTGTTATATCTTTTACGACTGGGGATAGGCTTATAATTTCCAACAATAGGTCGATATCAGCAGCCGTGCGGGTTCGGATCCAATCAGCTCAAGTGTTGTTCAGTGGGCACCGGCCAGGATCCCTGTTTAATCTGTACACATACATTGACCTGCTTGAAGTCGTTAGGTAGACGTTAATTGGAAACGTCCTTACCGCACTTAACGTGTTAAAATGGGTAGGTAATGTTTTTTATGACAGTTAAAAAAACGTTTGAATGGATTACCGTAATTATTAGGATTAAAATGATTTTTAATTATTGATTGAAAGAAGTTTTGATACCTACGCCTACGGGATTACCGTGTATGTGCCGGAAAAAAAAATATCGCAGTAAAATAATAAGCACCTAGAAACTGCTATTGAATTAAAGAGCATTCACAGGTAAGTACTTGAAAACAGAACCGAGGACTACGGAGACAAAACAACTTAAATATAAGTTGGTGAATTTTATATGTATACCTATCGTTCACGATGTAGGTACTCAAGGTCGTTAACACGTTACAATTTCTATTCTATTGAAATTTTGGTAGTAGGGACTTATCGAGTGCTTAAAAGTTTTACATCTCTGTAAGCGTCGAACATTAAAATATAATTCCGATCATTTTCCATCCTTGAGAAATCGCGGTTATAACGAACGAATCTGGAACTCCTATTTGTTGTAAGCACCCTCTTATTTTATGCCTCATCATTATTTTTACGGTCCATAATCCTCCGTCGATATTTCATTAAGAAAACTTCAACCATAAACTCGTAAAAATGGTGTCCCAATCTGTTCCTGTTGGACCTTATTGCTTTGGAATAAAGACCATTTCGAAAAAAAAAACCGTGGAATAAACACATCGTAATATTTAAGGCGATTGTTTCACTGTCTCACCGAGGACTAATAAGAGATTTTTTGTTGATGACTTATTAACAATATTTCTAACACGACTGTCCAGGAAGATTCCCGGGCATCTGCCCCAAGATGCGCATGATTACCTACTACTCACTATTATACTAACTTTCTCAAAGTTTATGTGGTACAATATCTTTTTGTTAAGTATCTTATTATAATAAAATAACGATGGGTTGGAGGTATATACTCAAAATAAAACAATGTTCATATTGGATATGTACCTACATAATTATACATTTATTAATAAAATTCAAACATAAATAAATTACTTCAGATCGTTATCCTTAATATACTTACAAATTTTAAAAATACCTTTAGCTGTATTTAAAAATAATACAACCTTATACTTCATACTACAAATATTTATAAATTTTAATTAACACAAGCATTAAAAAAATTTAGCACTCATGTTAAGCAATGTTAAACACCCCATCTGAGGACTACACTAATAAAAATGATCATAACATCTACTTCAATTGAGATGCAACTCTGGCTATCTTATACATTTCCCACAGTTCTTTATCCAAAATCCAATCCATAGAGGTACTGCATTAGGTGGCCTCTGTTTTACTCTACTTCTAATAAATAAAAAGTCTCCTAATAGTTAATATATTCTTTTCAATTTTCATTTCTAGAGACGATGTATCGTAGATACTGGTAAGTTTAGGTTCATAGAGTTTTTAAAAGACCATAACTTACGTGTATTTGTGTTGCCAAACAACCAAAACAATATTGTACATCCACATTGGTAAATAGCCCCAATGTTTGCTAACGTAAATAACAGCGGTACTCGTTCGTATTTGTTGAACAATACTATGTAGAAAAACTTATGAATATCCGCTAAGGCTTGCTGTATTGAAAAAGTAAATATAAGCACTACCATTACCAAGACAATTCGAACATTGTTCTCGGTCTTGCTCTGGTTGCTACACAAAATATATTTTAGGATCAACGCGAGCTGAATTCCATTGACGCACAGAACCGGCCACTTTATAAACACTAGATACACGAGCAGAAAGAACAGATCCTGTCTTCCCGGAAAGCTGTACAGAAAGTATAAAAGAAACGATATAAGGCCGGGAATGATCCACGCAGATATCGATACTTTCCAAAGAGTTGCACTCTCCGCGTTGCACACTTTCACGAAGCTGTCGTACATGTGTTTACTGAACACGTACATCCAAGTGACGAGTGCCATCTCGGTGTAGATTAACGAGAAAATGTACACGATGATCGGGTTACAGTACGTCTCAAATTCAAACGCATTGAAAATATCGTAGATGTATCGAACGGCAGTAAAGATGAACCTGGCGGTCATGAACTGCATGAGAAGTTGGTTCTTATAGACGTCCCTCCATTCCTTGAACAGGCATGCCGTTAGGTACAAGAGGAGTAGGGCCGCGAAAGATAGAACGAGCCCAATTGAGCTGAATGTTAACGTGAAGATGGTAAGAACAGACGAGTTGTTTTCCGGTCCATACACAATGTTTCCATGATCCATTTTCCTTCTTCTTATTACACTTTTTTACTTCTTCATAGGCTTATAATACTCGAACGATATGTCCTTTATCCAAAATATGAGGTTCATGATGGTTTTTTTGTAGATTTATTCGTAGAGCTGATAACCCACAATTTTTATTTGCTTTTAGTTTCTAAATGCACCGTGTATAGCACTGCACGTCGTTCTCACAGGTCTTAAATAATAATGTTCACACAAATACCGATTATCAGTAATATTTTTTGTCTGATAACACCTCTTTATCTCGGCGATTAGACCCGATATATTCGACACAATTCGGTATACTCGCTTCACTGTAGCCACAATCAGTTGTCAATTCATAACAATCTTTCAATTACGATAAATTTACATTTCAGACAAAATTATAACATGAAAAAATTAGAATCAATCCTCGATCAAAAAAATCCTTAAGTTATAATTGCCGTTTGTTTAAGGTGAAAGTATAATTGACAGAGTAGGCTTTACAGGGCTCAGATATCAGATACAGGATGACTTGTAATGTGACGTAACTTGTAACCTGTATATACTGTGGGAGAGTTATCAATTATACATTTAATGATGAGTTCTTCGACGGTTAAATAACCAGCGTGGCAGCGACGACGAGTAGTCCAACAAACTGCCGCGCTAAGTGCCCTTCCGAGATGATAAACCTATAGAGATGTTAATAATATGATTATCGGTTGCAAGTCTATCACAATAAATGGCTCAATTAAACGTTAAGTCATAAATAGTACATGTAGTGATAATAAAAAGTAGATTATCTGTTTCGAGTTTATAACCTTTATTAGAAATAAACATTTAGTTGTGAATTGTGCATGTAGCAATGGTTAATACAGTGGTTTATACAAATAATATTATTTGTATATAAACCACTGTATCCTTCAAAGCATATCCTTTTTTGAAGGATTTTCATTAAGGTAAGACGTGACACGTGTTGGACATGATTACTTTCCGATGATTACTTACTGAAGGGTGATGCTAATCTTTGAGTAGGAGTGCATAATTATAGTTTTAATGCCTGTACCGTGTACCTATACCCGGTTGGTAGGCTGTTATGCATGTTGTTTATGGTGATTATTGGGTGCCGTATAAATAAAATACCAGTTAAGAAACACAGAGAATATATTTTCAGATATAACATTACGACAGGTCCAAAATAAAACTCACTCCCGTGAGGAATAAGAAACGTCGAATATAATATAAAACTCTATATAAATAGTCAACGAGGTGTGAGTGTTTAACGATTACACTTATTGCGAAGTTGCAAACATATTTCATTGTAGAAAAGTACACAGTAGAAAGGTAGGGGGTAAAATTTTTAATTGTTTAATTAAATTTCTAAGTACTCTCAAAAAGCTCGTAATTTTATTTCTATGTCTTTATTGACAAAATAAAAAAAACGTTACTATATATCGACGTTATTATCTTTCAGTATACATATACTCACCAAATTTTTCATTTGGTGACGTTATGTAATCTAGGCTTTGCTCATAAGTTATTAAATAGTAAATAATATTTTCTAGCAACTAAAATAGTAGGCTATAATTTTGGATAAAATAAAAGCGGATGTTATTAAAACATTTGAAAGTTCTACGTTTATTTTATTCGAAAAAAGTTTATTCTTCTTAAAATCCATTAAAAGTTAGTTTCGTTAAAAGTCCAAAATTTACTTTAAAAGCACTCAAGATTGAAAGTGCCGCGTCCTCTTTAATATTGTTAAGTCATTAAGAAATTCCGTTATGTCACTTTGCTGCGATAATGAGACTTGAGTAAAATAAATTTTAAGGACATAATTTTTATGACGGTCAAAAATTTTACCCCAAATTAAATAAAGTTGTAAGATGTTACTTATTGAGTAAAATGAAAAATTCTTAATAGTCATCTAATAGCAGCCGAAGAGTTAAGCTTATTTTCCCTACAAATTAGTGCATCTACTTACGAAATATTTATTGCATCTCCTAATTTATACGTAACTTCTAATGCCAACATTTAATGAAATTTCAACTTTCTACTATTTCTATACGCAAAAACATTTTATAATAATCAACATCAACGATTGTGTTTTGGAAAAGAAGGCTTAATTCATAAGATTCAAGAAAATTATTTTTAAATTTTGTGCAAGTTTTTTAAAATTAAATTGCCTACTCAAAAACAGTATATTTAAAATATAACTTACAGAAAATTATTACAGTTCGTCTATAATTTCAATATTATGTGAAGAAATTTGAATTCATGCGAAAATTAGAATTATTTGGCCTTAATATAATTATATTTTCTAGCGCAACAGGCCGCGCAGCCGTCATTTAGACAACAGTTTTGTACCACTTTAGAGAATACAGAATTAAAAAATGCATTTGCTCAACTATGCACACTTTTTCTTTGGACGTAAGGAAATGTTTATAAAGAACTGCTACAGAAAATAACTTAAAATAATACTAAATTTTTGATTCCGATGAAATTCAAACAGTTATTTTTACTTATGTAGGTACTTAGTGACCTTTGTGTTTACATCAGGATTACTACGACTATGTTAAAAACATTTTTTAAAATATTATCATATAAATGACGGCATTCGGTAAAGTTTAAAATTCTTGCATTATAAATTAATGCTGTTTATGGTGATACAAAGACGATGAAATTACATTGTAAGTACCTTCCTAGTTAAAAATAATACAACTGTAGATACATGTGTAAAAGAGATAGCATTACAAACTAGGTGTTTAAGTATTAAGGTATTCTAACATTACATTTGTAGGGGTAATAATATTTAATTCGATTACAACGTATGTACTTACATAGAAGTCTTTATAGGGGATCACAGTTTGGAAAACTAGTTCAATACATCAATGGGGGAGACTATTTATAACTTATCTATGAATCTAATTTTAAATTACGATATTAATATTAAATATCATGAATTAAACTAAATACATACGCATTGTATTTAGTGAAAATAAGAAAAAATAAAACAGTTTATTCAAAAAAGAGTGCAATGAAAATTGAAGAAGTTGAAAATGAATGTAGAATGATGTGAGCACTTTAATTACGGATGCTTTAATATAAATTTTGTACATATTTCGTTTGAAATCCATCTATTTTGCCAATCAATCATTGTCAATTGAATTCATTTATCAGTCCGGGCCACGTTTGATAATTGAATTGAAAGTCGTTGTTAATTGGGCATTTGATATTCAAATTAAATCAATTGCAGCACCGTTTATATTTACCCATTTTA
The DNA here is from genome assembly GCA_905147235.1 of Erynnis tages. Lineage (NCBI taxonomy): Eukaryota > Metazoa > Arthropoda > Insecta > Lepidoptera > Hesperiidae > Erynnis > Erynnis tages. The sequence goes on from LR990076.1 coordinate 3,756,069, forward strand.
AATTTTTACGAAATTAAATAGAATATTAAGATGTGTAGGTATCCTTTCTTTATCAAATTAATGTAGTCCTGGATAAACTTATCTATTACATCTAGAGGTGTCTGTACTTATAAATGCGTCAACAACTGCTGAAAAAAGTGATTTTTGTTTCAGAGAGGTACCTATTAATTAACTGAAAATAAAGAGGAAAACAGAAAACATTTTTTCAGGCTGAATGATTCGAAACAATGTGTCTTTCAAAGACGTGCATTGCATACAAAATATGATGATTTTGGTAAATACTCGTAGTTGATTAAGCAATAAATTTTTACCTCTCATTATCTTAGGTACCTATTAATTTTAAAATTTTAACAAACTATTTCTTATTTACCTACTCATATCAACTAAATACACTACGAAGGGATATGGACCAGTTTCTACCTACATTTAATACAGAGATTAAACTACAAAGGAATTAATTGCACGATAAGTAGTATAATAAAAGATAGTGTAAGATTTACCATAGGTTATGTTGTGTTTAAATAAGCAAATATAATAAAATCTTTATTGTGCTTAAAACGAAAAGTAGTAAATGAGAAAAGAAGTGTTTAGGAAGCTGGTCCAATTACAATAGAAGCAATTATTTTCTAAAGATCACATTGGATAGAGGCTGGCGCTCTGGAAAGAACTACCTTCTAACTTACTCCGACTTATACACGATTCAACCGATACTAAGAGATTTACAACTATGTTTAAGAAGTCCTATACGAAATATTTAATATAGATATAATAAGAGAAACAAAAAAGAATGCATCTATCAAAAAACAAGTTGCACTATAGACATGACAGTCTACGCCACGTCTACGCAGGATAATGACGTAATTTATTATTCGGGATGTGTATTAATACACTTAATAACAAATGTAAAGTATCTAACAAAAATGTGATATATAATATGAAGTGATGGGATTTCCAATAAAACCCAACAACACATATGCCCGACGTATTGACTATGACTTTAACAACAGTAAAACCTAAACCCTTAACAAAAAAAAAGTTATATATATATAATTACATCACCATTTTACTCTAATGACTGAGTGATAACCTTAACATAAAAAATAAAAGTACCTAATATAAAGCGATAAAAGAACATCAATGTAAAAGTTAAACATAATCGCAAATAAATCGAGGCCAGCTCATTAAAACGATTTGAATAAACTAATAAGATAGATAAATTAAATTAACGTAGCGTTCAGTACTAACTATCCAGTTCACTCGACCATGTGCTCTGTAAAACGAAAATTACAATGTAACAATTTAAAGGGAATTATCATCATAATATCATATCTACAGCTCCAATTTTGCATTTACAATTACTGGCTAAAATTTGTAAGCGACGATTTATTAAATAGCTATTTCCTTGTACAGAATATTAAACAAAACGGCTCGCTGTTTAATTTTAGCAGGTTTTTGATTGCCAGTAACCGAGCTTGAAACGTAAATTATATTATGTTACAGAGTAGAAAAACGAGTGGAGTAGATTTTTTATTAAATCTTCAGGGTAGGTAATTTAGTAAAGCAGTTACATTGATTGTTTTATACATCTGGTAATCTATATAATTATATAACGACAACATCATATTCGTAGCGTTAACGTGTGAACTTCAAAAATATTCCTATCCTTTTCCAGATCTACGTAAACTTTGAAGAAGGTCTAAAGTGGCTTCACTTTACAAGTTAGCTTTTAAAGGCACAACTTCGTCGAACTAACACTAACCTTGTTCCTCCACCGGCGTGTGTTCCTCGTCTGAAGAGTCCAATCGCTCTTTGAGGGAACTTTGCTTTGATAGTGACTGGAACCAAACAAACATTATGGATTCCGTCATATTCGTAGGTAAATTGTGTCTTGTGTTCACTTGGTGCAAAGTCGCAAGTAAATGGATATGACGAATATGCATATGATATACCTAATATGGATGTCGTGATCGATAGATAGATGCAGATAGATAGATGCACACGCTTACATTCGTATACGAATCTTGTTATGTATCATACATTGTATCTGTTTCAGACTGATATAAAGGTGTCTTTACAATTATTTTACAATACTCACAGAGTTAAAATTTATATTGCCTTAAATACTCTATAACCGATAGGAAATATGTATTTTATTGATTTTAATATGGGCTAACGTTGTTGAACAAAGGAATTCGCAATTCGAAATTTGACATGCAACCTTTGGACCGTGAGCGTTATAATTGTTATTGGCATATGATCGAACTCGTACGCTCAAACAACTTCCATAGTTAAACATTAATTTACAGTATTAACTGTGTCAAAAACAGAGCAATCAACCGTAACAACGTAACAGCCAGTAACTTAAAATGGAGTATAACTATCAGAAATTGACGATGCCAGCGAAGTAGGTAGACAATTCACATACGTGTAAATCACTTTTAACGGTAACCAAGATACTAGTAGGTATACTGAGGTCGCGATTTTAGACCATTAATATAATTTCCTTACCTTATTGGAGCGTCGGCGAGGAGGTGATATTTTGTTCCACAGAGCCTCTAGCTGGTCGAAGTGTTGGGATTGAGCTATGGCCGCTTCTTCGGGACCCAAGCTCACCTATGCAAATACATGACTAATTAAACAAATCTGATAAAATTTAAGTAGTAGTTCATAAATATACCACCAATAATTGTCATAAACGTTTTTACTTTCTATTATTTAATTTCCCTATTACTACACTAAACTACCTACTAACGTGACATAAACTTGTGATTCTCTAATTGCTCCCACAATTAGATACAACTAATGGCACTTGTGTATCTTTATGTGTAAGATAACACAAGAGAAATAATTATTATCGGATGAACAGTAATACTCGCATGTCTCACGTAATACTATATAGTCACATTAGTTACTAAACTTTGTCGAAATTATGCTGATAATTTTTCGATGCAAAGTAATATGAAAAAATTCATTGAATACACCGATATTTTTTTATTTTCTATATTTTTTATTATTATTGGTAGCAAGTAACTAAATGATGAGTGGATTATTATTTATACTTATTAGAAAAAATAAAGAGGCACGTATTGGATGTACGAGTATGTCAGTATATTATATGCTGCGTTATTAGTTAGTGATAATAAAGTTACCTGAGACCCCAAGTCCTTATTTTTGGCTTCTTGTATTTTTGATATCTCCTCCATTGAAGCTGATACGGAAAACCTGAACAAAGATTTTAGTGTTAAAATTATTCATTTTTGTTTTTAATTCTATCTAATCTTTCTTTGATTATTTTTAAAGTACCTAAATATAAAAAAAATATTCTCCTTATTTGAAAGTAAAAAATACCTGAGTAAGTACAATAACAATATATAATTTTGTACTGCCAACGGGACTGTTTACAATAGTCTTGGCACGTCTCACAGGGCTTTTATACTGTATTTAAATTGTTAACGAGTCTGTAGTTTCGTATAAAATGATGTGCAAAGAATAATTCTCACAACTTGTAAGAAACTTGAAATAAGTCTTTACAAAACGTAAGTGTTGCCCCTACATAAAAACCTTTGTATGGAAGTTATATTTGAAAAAATCATACATTCCAAATATACTAATTTAACTGTAACTATTAAGAACAATGTATATTCCTACATGTTTTGTTCAAATCACTGTAAAATTATTGTTTTGTAGGTAGATAGATACCTTCTCTTCAACCGCTCGTCGACTTGCGCCATCATGGCGGCTGAAGTCAAGTGTCCGTATTTCTTCTGCCACGTGTAGGTGTCTAGAGAAACTTCCTTCTTTAACAGTCTTCTCATTGGCCGCTTCGGCGCCAGTGGTCGGAGTTCTGTTTGGTATCAAACATTTAGATTCAACATTGCGTGTTGATGTAGGTACAGTACCTACACAGTCTTATTTGTCCAATTTCACTAAAATCTAAGGTCTACTTGTCTGTTAGTATCTGCAGTTTTCTACGTGTTTCGAACCCAGTATAATTCGTTATTTGAGTTTTGTAATGGAGTTTCAAATAGTGATAAACGACCTAGCCAAAGACGTCTATCATTTGAATCTTGAATTGTGAGTTTTTACACTCAAACAAATGAAACAAAGTTTAACATTACTTGGTGTCATAATGTGCCATTTGATCCCTTGAATTTCATAACCCAACTATTTAAAAACAAACTAAAAAAATCACCAACGAAAATATCGTCGCTGACATAAATGATTTAGTAACAACATCTACCAAATGAAACGTTAAAAGAAAAAGTAAAATTCCGTCTCACCGTAAATGAAATAAGACATACGAAATTAGCAAACCTGCAAATAATATTGAAACATCAAACTAACTCACCATCAACGTTCTTAGTGGGCGCCGCGTAAGTCGGTATCTTGACGTAGGTCGCGGGCGTATTGTGGAGGCATATTATCGGCAGACAACCTGTTGGGCGAGATCAATACGAAAGGTTAAATTTCAAATCGTACCTAATAGATTCAATGATAATAGAGCATATTGAGAAATATACAAGGCGAAAACTCAATATTTTATTTAAAGAAGGAAGAAGATCAATACGATAGGTAAAATTTCAAAAAATGGTAATAGATTCAATGATAATAGAGCATATTGAAAAATATACAAGGTGAAAACTCAATATTTTATTTAAAGAAGGAAGGAACAAGATCTGTCTGCATGTAGCCATTAAAATACGTAGGTAATAACAGACCGATACAAACTTTACAACTATGGCAAGGTCCACTTAAAATTTAACAACAGAACCTTAAACAAATTAAACCTTCAAACTTTGTTAAAACCCACATTCTAAAGACTATTCAACATAGACACCTACTGCGCGATTAAATTAGGAAAAAGTTAAAGTAACAAGTATTTTTACTTGTTACTTTACCAAAGTTAATTAATAAGATGAATTAGGTGTGTTGTGGCTAGGTGGTTTGTGTTGTGGTCGGTGAAGTCCGGTTACCAGAAATAATTCATTTGAGGCAAACATCCAAAAGCAATTTTAGATGTGGAGCGGGAGTGATAGTGTAGTACCCTGTCACCGTTTAATCCATGCTTAATGTTTTTAAAATTTAAAAAAGAACTAAAAATGGCTGCTATCGAAACAACTTTATCCCGTCAAAGAACTACTAGAATGATTATTTTTTCATTAAGTTGTACACGAAAATATGATGACACGTGTTGTAATTGGAGTTTATTATCTATGAAACAAATAATTGTGCTAGATTGTGATTGTAGGTACTAAAACTAATTATTAAACTCTTGAATTTATACTGTAAATGACAATTCACATGCCATTCATGTCGAGCATGAGATCTTATAATTATTATATTTGTTTGTATTGTTTTTGATCCTGCATGTTCTATGAATAAAGGATTATGAAGTAAAATGACGTGAATAATACCTCTATCCAGTAAATGCACGACGATGCGAGCGCAGTCGCTGGTGATCTGGAAGCCGAGCAGCGGCACGTGCAGCGCGAGCGACGTCAGCGCCAGCCCGCGCTTTGTCTCCCATATGATTAGTGTCTTGTCCTCCGCACCTGCTTGCACAATAGCCATGTTCCCGTAATTCATGAATAACTTCAAGATGTATTTCGCTTAAAATAGTTCATCCAGGAACGCCTGGATATTTAGTCTTCCTTGTTTTACTGCCGGTACCACGCGGTCATGAAAAGGACTAAAAAAATAGTTTCAAAATTGATGTCAAAAAATATGAAGCTAAAAATATGAATGTTTATCAATGGTTGTGTAATGATTTATTAGTAAAAGTAGTTCTATTAAATAACTTGTTTTAACAAATCAATTACTAATTTAATCACAAATCTAATAAAGTTTTGAAATAACGTTTTGTGATTGTTTTAAGAATACAGAATCCGTGGAATTGATACTTCATACAAGATAAACATTCACGGCTAGAATTTACTCCAAATTTTTAGATGAAATGAAAAATGTTTCTAAAGACTATTGTGGCAAAGAAACATGTTTTAATAAAGTCGCTCTAAATTTGTTCTGGAATTAAGTTCTAGAAACGCTTTTCACTCTACAGATGGTTTCTGCAACGAGATTAAAAGCCTGAATGCGTCTTCCCAGCGATATAATTAAAGTAGCGAAGCAGAATCTCGCGCCGGCTACAGTACTTAACGTTGCTGCTAAAAATTCAATGCAATTTCAGTAGCACTTCTGTACATCTAATTTGCAGGTAACTTCGTAGACACCGCTGCTCTGGTCACTTCAGTGAAACTAAGAGTGAAATGCTTTGAGCAGGTTTCTGTTTTGTTAAGGTTGTAAATGTTTGGCAAAATGGGAGTACGAAAAACAGCCACCGAAAATAAGATGTTAGAAAAATATAACTGCCTCTAGTAACAGTAGGAGGAGTAAAAGTAAAAGTAGGTAAGATAGTAGATAAGAATTGTAGAGTAGTATTAAAAGGTTAAAAATCCATAAAACTCAATAGAATCTATGAAAATTGTTACTGTTGTTACTTTGACAAAGGACTTTAGCGTGAAAGAGGATGAGATAAACAATTAAGCCGCATTTATTAAGTTACAGCAATGTTTACGTGTATTATAATTTTGTATCGACAAACTCACCAGAAACAGCAATAGACGCATCGCAAGTATGGATATGCATATCTGAGCCGGTGTTGATGTCCCACACGATGAGGTTACAGTCCCAAAAACTGACACACCAACAAAAAGTCTAATGTATAGAGAAGCTCACTCACCAGAAACAGCAATAGAGCCATCGCCAGTGACCTTGACGCAGGTGACTTTGCCCAAGTGGCCGGAGAGGAGATGCACGTCGGAGCCGGTGTTGATGTCCCACACGATGAGGTTGCAGTCCCACGAACCAGACACCACTTGCGTTTTGTTCGTGATGGACACCGCTACGCACGTGACGATGTCCGAATGGCCAACCAAAACCTGGTTAGTAATAAGAGTATAAATAAAAAAATTGGAATAATTATGAAAATAATAGCTATATTCAAAATAATAACAAATTATGGTTTGATTGTAAAATCAAAAAAGGTGTAATGAAAGAAATTATTATAAATAAAACTTTAACTAGTAAGGGAATAAAAAGTGAGACGCAGAATAAAGTTTCAGTTTCAACGAAAGCAAACAAAAGTGTAGGCTGTGGTAAGAATACCTAAATATATCTAAATTACTTTAGAATTTTGTCTATAAACAGTGTTTTTAATTACACAGTGAAGAAAGGACAGTAAAGTTTTTGTAATTTTAAAATTTTAACATCAGTGGTTTAGTTTTTATAGCCAATGGTAATATATGTAAGTAAATTATGGTACCTGTGAAAGCTTTCCTCCATCCAACTGCCACACTTTGAGCGACATGTCCATGGAGCCCGTGACGACGAATTTCGAATCGGCTGTTAGCACGAAACAAGTGATTCGTTCCGCGTGGGACACAGACCGGCGGTCTTCCCCGCTGTCCCCTTCAGCCAGCGCCCAGATCCGTACCGAAGTGTCCCCGTCTGAGAGCACCTGTTTCAGTTCAAATAATCACATTCAAAATTGAATAAGCCATCGTTATATGAGAAGTAAAAGTAAAAAAAATACAAGTACGATTCAAAATTGAGGGTGACTGTTACACGAGCAGTTTAACAAGTTTTTGTGTATCATTTTCATACTATTATAATATGATACGAACTTCTAATCAAACAATTTCGTTTTTAAAAAAAAATTTCGGATAGCATCAAAAAATTTGCTTTGAAGCAAAAATATTAATTCATTAAGTACCTATTAAGATGAACGTACGATTTATTTTGGATTTAAAACTTTCTATTATAACTTTAATAACTTTCTACGACAAACTTTTTAATTATTTAAAGTATTAAAGGTTGTAGCAATTGACAAATGAGCAATTTAGGGTAAAAGTTACTTTCCTTAAACATTAATTTAAATAAACATCTCTCTACGAATGCGTGGACTTATCTATTTTTTATCAATTTTTACTTTAAAAGAATTTACGACTTGAAATATTATTATCATTTTGGCGACACACAAATTAATTCATAATTTTGCAATTTTTTCCCATTACTTACAGCATACTTCATATTGAGAGTGACTTCGATGCTCGCATTAGGTCCTGTTGTGGAGTAGAGGATAATCCCAGAGTCGACGAGCCAGACGTGAACGTTGCGTGCCCGGTCGCCCGACATCGCGCGACGCCCATCAGACATCATGAGCAAACTTTGCAGGGCCGCTTGGTGACCCTAGGGGGAAGTTTGTGCGTTTTATAAACTCAAAGTAGGACGATGAAGCCGTATTATGCGTGTTTACAAAGTTAGGTTCTCGTGGGAGGTAAGTTTGAAGGCTTGCTTTGAGTGCTCAGTGACATTTTAAAAGTTTCACGTTTTGTAAGATGTAGCAAATAAGCATTATAACTATGACCACCTGATATGAAGTCAAAAAGCGTAGTTCATCCAACCTCAAATTTTCTTTAGTTACCTACATAGTGGACAAGATTTCATGCCAGCATGTTAGGTTAGACTTTATACTTTATGTAATTAGTAGGCAGGTAAGGTTAATGGTAAAGTTATTTATAGGTTTAGGTAAGTTATTACACTTTAAGTAACTCAGATACCTAACTTGTTCCCACTTTTACCTATTTATTATTATTATAAAATTGTACTAGTTAGGAAATGGTTTAATGGTAGCTACCTATATAAGGTTGGAAAAATAAAAATATTTTTTACGATTATCGCCATTAAATATTGAGCTTTGATGTCACTAATTTCTTGTCTAACTTCTAAAGACGGTTTAAGTGGTTCTCCAGTTTTTGCAACTCGTAACTTTCATTCAGATAACTTCTTGATATACAAGTATCATCCACTACGATTTCGCTGAGAAAATAACTTTTCATATTTCTAATATTCTTGATAGTCACTACGAGTACGAGCACTACGAGTACCGTATTAAAGCCGACTTAAGCTAGCCATATCAGTTGGAGCCAATACACGTTGGCGTATTGTGGTGCTATAGTGAAGAATGATAAAACCCTTTCTTTCGTTATTTTGAAAGCTCTGAACTAAGCAGTGGACATTAAAAAGTGTTAAAGAAAAACTTTGAGAATCGATGATTTTGCGCGCCGCCTGATAGACTCTAGCGACTCAATATTTTATTTTTCAGTGCTCTTCCCGACAAGACTTAAGTCTTATTAAAATGCTGTAGATTGCTAATTATCTTCGCAAACTAAATTTCTTTTCGTCGTTGAAAAGATTTGCCGCCATAGTAAGCTTAAAAGCTTTTTTCTCGTTCATTCAGCGCTTGTTCTAGTCTGATTAATTTAGCGTCAGCTTACCTTAATATTTTAATTTTGAACATGAAATTGACTAACTTCATAAACGCTTATCAAAAGTTCTAAAAATTGATTGACGCTAGAAAATGTTCTACTGAAGACAAAATTGAAACTGGATACAAAATCCCAGTAAGTATCATAATCTACAATGACGAAATAAAAACAAAACGCATGCAGAAATTCTGTGTTGAGTGTGGACGTGGACGTTTTTTGTATGACTTTCTCGGCAGATGCAGCTGCAGATGCGGCATTGCTGACTGCATCTGCCGAGAAAGCGACCAACGTTGGATCAAATAGCTCCTGGATTGGAGTCTGCATTTTGGCCAACGTAGCGTGGTACGCCCTTCTACTCAATAGCGGTATGACCTTGCGCCAGCTAAAGTAACTGGATGCGACATGCCGAAGATTGGACTCTGTGGTGCACCTTGGGAGAGCCTAATATAGATGTCTAGCAGTAGCAGTGAATTACCGTTGGCTGAAAACAGAGAGAACAAGAGAGAGAGAGACAAAGTTACCTTATAAGTCAGCGACGGCGAATTGTCAGCCAGTTGCCAGACCACTACCGTCCTATCTTCTGACCCACTCAGCACCAGCAGGTTGTTGGGTGAGAAGGTGACGCAGGTGATGTGGCCCATGTGTCCGCTGAGCGTGGCCTGCAGCCGGTGCGTGGAGAGCTGCCACACGCGGACGAGCCCGCGCGCGCACCCGCTGGCGGCCAGCTGACCGTCTCGCGATACCTCGAGGCAGCTGATCGGGATCAGTTCGCTTTGCTCGGCCTGGTTGGGATTCAAGAATTAAGTTATGATTAATGCTACGTTCGTTTTTTAGATAATTATGTTATAGAGGCTGATTTTTTAAGATTTGAGTATCGGACGGGCTTGAAAAGCACCCGATGTTAAGTGGACATTGCAAACATTAGTGACTCAGGATAATAGATTTTCTAAACTTTCCTATCCCACTGGGCCGCCAGACGTCACGTATTTTTTGACGAACAAAATGTGGTCGATTGCATAGTTTTAGTATTACTAGGATCGCATGCCTACCAGCTAGTTTGCTTAGACGGCCAGGTATCAGGTAATTGCCGATAGCTAACAAGAAAGTGAAAGTTTACCTGCAACAAAGTGATGTTCGTGGTCGATTTGGTCTGTCGTCGCTTCATTTGCTTCGTCGGCCGGAAATTAGTCAAGTTGTCTTCGGTGTGGAACGAATAAATAGTTACCCTGTTGCCACCTACAATTAATAGTGGTTATTGGAAACGGTTCGACTCATTTAACCTAAGCGTTTCCCAAATATTTATTGACCGGACCCGGCTGCTGTTTCTCTCCTAAGTAAAACGCACACTCAGAAAATTTTGAATCTTCTGATGCATTTACGTAAAAGAGAAATTACTACGTTAGTATTAAAATTACAAGAAACGTATGAAAGTTTTCACTTCTAGCTTAGCAAAGATGACAACCTTTTTCTCAGATGTCGTTGAATCTTTAATCACTTATATGTTGATTTTTAGAAGTAAGATATTCTTTTTGGAAAACAAAAAGTAAGATATTGTCTTTACAATGAACTTGGAGACAAAATTGTGAGATGGGATTTAATTTTGATGGTCTGGGTCGCGACATGATATTTGGGAAACGCTGCCCGAAACAGTTATCGATTTATAAACAACAAAGCATATTGTAACAAAAGAGTATTGTCCTAGATGATAAACAGAATCGTTGATGTCAAATGTTCCACGATTAATAGTGGGAAGGTCCTTGAGTTATTTAGATGGGTAGCCCTGAACACTCGGTAGTTATGTTTAGTGGCCTATTAATCATAATTGTGGCTTCAATCTTGCGTTCTATGAATACTTTAGCAAAAATTCATAATATAAGTAGATCGATTTATAAATAACGGACTATTTAGGAGGCTCAAACTAGCTTTATCAATCGTAATAAGCCATATAATAATTTGGAATTTTGAGATAAATAGAAAGAACTGGATTAAAAATTTTAGGCCAATTTCCAGGTACATTTCGCGTTTTTTATAAGCGAAAGCTGAATTGATATAGGTGTATAAATTCTGCTTTCCATTCCTAATATCCGTCCTACAAAATACTCACCGGCCGCCAGCAAGAAGTGGTCTTTATCAGCGACTGCCAAGGCTGCAAGATCATGAGCAGCAGCCAACGTTCGAAGCAACGTGCCGCTGTGCAGACTGTATATGTAAATGCGCTGGTCCGCACAGCCCACCGCTGCTCGAGACGAGTCGTGACCCACGCAGAAACATTTTACCTGTTTGATATGGAATCAACAAAGAAACAATATCAAATAAAAAATAGAACGGCAATCATTTGGCTGGTCAAAAACATTTTATATTTTCTGCATTTACTATTAAGATACAATTATTTAAGTACCAAACTGTCAGCATGGTGGAATAAATCCTACATTCTTATCTTTGTGACCATGCAAACGGTCACTAAAGGGTCACAAACGGTTAAGGCAAAATATGTTTTCTGACACATGAATGAATACAAATACAATACACAAATTAATACACAAATACATGTTCAAAGCATAACTAGTTCATATATACGTTCACTAGACATCATTCAGATGAAACGAAATGTTGTTTAAAATAAAAGTCCTATGCTGACGTACCTACAGGGATATCATTGTACCTGTGTTACATAAATCAAAGTGGGAGTAAATCAAAGCCTGTAGCGGCAATGTGTTCCGCCGAGGACGCCGCAATAATGGAGACGGAAAAACCCGTTCAAAGTGGAAATTTAGTTAATAAAAGAAAGAACGTTTACAAATGACATATTGAATATTGAAGTCAAAACAAACATTATATTATTACAATGATTCCTATTTGACAAAAGATAATAGTTTGTGATTTGTCAAACAAACGAAAACAATAATAATTATTGGTAATGATCAGTTTTCCTTTTTTCCGTTTGTGTATAAAGTAACTAAATTTATTGAGCTTCTATAACTCTACAGATTTAACGAAACATTTATGTCGAAATAATTGTACGAGGTACTACGCTGACGTACAGGGACAATGAATGTTACATAAATCAAAGTGGGAGTAAATCAAAAGCTGTAGCGGCAATGTGTTCCGCAATTTATCACTCAGGACGCCGCGACAGCGGAACAGCGGACAAAACTTTTTACCGAAACCGTTGAAAGTGGAAATTTTGTAATAAATAACAAAAGAAACAACATTGCGAATGTCGTGATGGTTTCAGTTCTTTGTCTTGATATGGGATTCGTGTTATATCTGCTAAATGATGACGAATGGCGGCTAACGTCAAGCCAAACTAAATATCATATGTTCCTGTATAAAGTAGAAAATATTACAACCTACGGCAACAGACAAAGGTCTGCGTGTAATTCAGAGATAAGGGATTAGAATAATGTTGTACTTACTATATTTTGTACTCTATCCCTCATATCTAATATTGTACTCTATCCCAGATAGAGTACAATATTAGATATACGCTTTTCTAAAAAAAACTACCTTCGGCATGAAAACTTTAATCATTACCTACAGTAACGACAATAAGTATGTATCTAGTTATCGCTTATCAACCATTTGTTACATAAGAAAAAAAATGATTTTAGTTTACAGTTAGGTACCATTTACAGAAAAAAATGTGAGTAGTAACGTCTTACACATAAACCACCATCGTAAGGCCAAAAATGAATGATCGAATAGGTGAAGAGTTACCACTTGCCATCAGCCGTAAATATAATAAAGAAAGGGAGGCTTAAGAGCACTCACTACGAATCGACTGTAATTTATTTTCCCCCAAAACGTGTAAGTAAGATCTAAAACAATTTAGTGGTCGCCAATTACGACGCGAGGAGCGTTTGGAATCGAGAACTTGGGACCCTTCGAGGGTCAACTTTTGGTCATTATAAATGATTTTTTCTTGTTACGAGAGATTTATTTTCAGTTCTAGTTGGATTTATTCTTTTATCGGAGCAAATCTGTCAATCGATTTCCTTTGTTCTTTTCTTTCGAGCAAGTTCAATGAGATTGAAGATATACTCGTAAACTTTTAGCAACTTGAGCAGTAGTTATTTTATAAATTTATTAAGTTTATCTACTTTTTAGTATTGGACCTACATAAAATCTTATTACAACTGAGGCAAAGTAAATTAAATTACAAATACACTGAAATATTTTCCTTATGAAATTGATATAATTTGGTAATCCCTTTGTATCGAAATATTAAATAAATAATAGCATTTTAGGCTAACTAACTTTAAGTAACGAACTTTACGCACGCGATTGGTATAAAATTATTTAGGTAACATTGTGGTAGGTATAAATGATTTAATAGTACGGAATGATCATCATTTAATGGTCTGGTATAGCAAAACTCTACATCATTTTTTTTAAATGATTCCATACTTATTGATCTCGAAACTAGTAATAGTTGGTGACATTTTTGTTAGGATTTGTGATCCCAAAACCTTACCTTAGCTTTATGTCTTTTCAAAGGGTGTAGGTACGTTCCAGTGAGGAAGGTTCTCAAATGCAGTTCATTTTCTCCTTGTAAAGTGATCAAGAAAACGTTATCTTCTGTGACGTCCATCGAGTGTATCGGCACTCCGGCAGACACCGTGCTGAGCAGAGTGAAGTTGTCCACATTCCACGTGCACACAGTGCCGTCTTGCGAACACGTGACTAATATATCTCCATCCATGATCACTTTAACTGCTGTCACGGGACCTCTGTGATGGTCTATTTTTGTTATCTGCAGCAAATAGAATTCAAAGAGCGCATTACTAGTTACCTATAAATACATCTACTTTAATTTACTCGTATATTGGCGCGCGGTGCTATGTGTGAGTGTGCTTGTCAATATCCTTTTTTGCAATGTGTAGCAGTGACGTCATCAACGCACGACTTTTTCTTATCGCTTTTTACCATCACACTCACACATAACACCGCGCGCCAAGATTGAGATATATTTTACGTGTACTTAAAGCAGTATTTTATTTTGGAGCTTATCAAAGACATGTAATTATGCTATCGTAAAAATCATATCGTAATAAAATTCAAACGTCCAAACGATTGAAATTGTTAGGAAAAGTACAGGTAAATCTACAAATACGTCGATTACCTACTAGAAATTTTCATTGGAAAATCTACATTTTTTGAGATGAATTGGGTTTGCAAATGACAACCTCATTATATTTACCTAACTGAGCGTAATGGAATTGATTTTCAGTCGAGATGAAAGCTGATTAATCCCCTTGGATTGATAAAATCTTAATTGCATTTCGTTTCACATTCTAATCTCAGAGCGTTTGAAGCTGATGCAAACGCTTTTTAAATGAAGTGAAAGCTAAAGAAGTTTTGATCCGATGCAAAATACCTACGTGGCTGCAACCCCTTTATGATCTACTGTTGGGCACTGGTCTCTCTCCACAACAGGGGAGGCCTGGAGCATACTCCACCACGCTGCTACAATGCGGGTTGGTGAAGAAACGGGCTAGTGGCCAATCCATATCGGATGTTTTCAACCTCCCCCCTAGGGCCTCTGACAAGGTTTAACGACTGTTATCGTATCGCATATAATTCGCCATTAGCAGTCACCCATCCAGGTACCTACTGACCGTGCTCGACGTGGCTTAACTTTTTCGATCGCTTGCGACATACTCAAGAAGCGGGGCTATGCGCGCTTCAGTACCTACCTACGTGTTGGGGTTTCATTCCTAGTTTAAAATAATACCTGACAGTGGCTATATCTGTGCTTGATATGTAAGAGACTTACCAGTGTGCCATCGACAAGGGACGTGACGATGACTGCGGAGTCCTCGCCGCCGCTGATCACCAGCGAGCGGTTTACGATGGCGGCCACACATAGCACTGGCGCTATGTGCTCTCTGTTAAAAGTTGATATTAAATACAGTCGTTATCTCACGTGGCAACACGCAATTGCAAAGTAGGTACATAATTATGTGGGAAATATTAAGAACACGTTGTGTGGCAAAATAAAGAGGTCATATTAAAATCTAAACCGTTTCTTATTTAATGGGGCAGTTAGTTTTTATTTTTTGGTTATTCTATTGTATGGTGAGGCGATGAATGTAGAAATTTTTACACTCGGAGAACTATTGTTTAATGTGAAATTTAATAATTGCTTGCTTAACCGTCAAAATAAGAATCAGAGTAAAACTCCTTTGTATCATGCTAAAGTAACATCATTTGACAAAATTCATGGAAATCCCGGTAGGTTTATTCTGCTTAATGTAGCTTTATTAAGTTGGTTACGATGATGGTGTGAACTCTGAAGTTTAAGGTGGATTTAATTCTAATCTCTTAACTTTCGCCATGAAGTTTAGAGGAACACAAATGACAGTTTTCCTCGAAACAGTTTCCAAATCCTATTCAAAGGATCCTAGGAAAATTCTAGTGTTTTGACCTATTTTAATCAAGTTTGCAGGTCTTGCAACTTAAATTTTATTATGGATATGTGTATAGTAGGTACTTATGTTTTGTAATAATGATTGTGCCGAGCAGTTAGTTTTATTATATAAGGGTTGTAGCCAAATTTATATTTGAAAGGTAGGCATTCATTTCAGCGGCTCTACAGAGATTATTTTACGTATTTAAACGAAGTAAACTTTGGGTTTAATTTTAATCTTGGTGATGTTTGCCTGTGTCATTCAGCCTCAGCGCTTTGTAAACGAGTGCCTTTGAAACAGTTAATATAAACCTGCTGCTGACTCGAACGCGAACTTTCACCCCTTGTCCTAATTGCGACGACAAAATTGGTCGTTCGCGGCAAGGTTCTCGTACGACAAAGTTATTCCATACATTTGCCGCAAGTGCGTTTTGTAAGTTAGGATAACGGTATTCAAAGACCTGTGTTTGAATTTTGCCTCGTTGATTGGTGGGCGGTTTTGTCGTTTTGTCCAGCCAAGGACAAAGCCTAACATACCTACGTACCTATTTGAGTTTTTATATGCTTATTTTAAGAGACAATGATTGATTTCGACTGTCTATAACAAAAATACACTATTGGGGCAAGTATATATTAAAGAATGATCCCCGAAGAGACTACCGCCGCCTATACCTGCTAGAATTTATTTGTCAAGATGAGATTCGTTAATGTTGGTATTTGTTTAAATATACTATTTAGGTAATGTCAATGCTGTTTAACTATCTACCTATTTACCTAAAAAGACTTGCCCAAAATTTCAACTGACATAAGTAAACAACTTATATTCAGTATTGAGGACAACTTTTGACAACTGGTTATATCTATTAATTGGTTTATTTTGTCAGTTTAATGAAATAAAGTTTAACTTACAGTATCTTGGTCTTGATGGCCAGTGTGTGCAAGTCCCATACGATGACACTGGTGTCTTCCGATCCGGTTAAAAGGTATTGAGATTCCCGAGTCACACACATGCATAGTATTCGCCCAGAATGTCCTGCGTACAAATAAAGCCGCATTAAAATCACCTGTAAGTAGGACTACTTATCCTCAGGTAGCACTAATGTAAAAAGTATTATAGTTTCGTATGAATACGATTTAAGTTGTAAAATTGATAAATTCTAAACGCAATGCAGTTTCAATAGGAGCTACTTTTGGGATACTTTAGTACAAAGGTATCGTAAAAAGAAAGACTAAACAGGTAATGCACCCAATAGTACATATCGTCAAGTAGACAGATTCATCCACTTTGACATTTGACCTACAAGTTAGGCGACTATTACTTTTACAATACGAGTTTAGGAGAATAGAATATTACTTGAATCATACGAACATCGCGCGCACCGAATATCCAAAGAGCGACTGCCACAGAATCCAATAACGTCCGGCTTTACTTGTTGCCAACGGCGGAATAGTTAAGCCCGCGGCTTACTCAGTTTGTTGAACAAGTTAGTTTGCCAACTAGTCTAACTGTAAGCCCTGACCGAGCGCAGTCTGGTCCGCTGAGAGGCTAGACTCATCCGCTGAGAACATTGAACACTCGAATTTGGTTGACGCACCAAAATTATTATCTCGGAGTGATTATGTTCAGAAACATTAGCAGATTATGACTGATTAAACATACATATATGTACATAATGGTATGACTATTTACCCGTCTGAATTTTCCTGGGATAATATATGTGGCCTTTTTAATAAATAATTATGTGGATAATCTCTTAGGGACTTTACTTATTCTTATGTATTATGGTAGGTAGTAAGGTATGGTCAAATTTCCAGTATTTTAAAATCAGGTTAATTTTCTTTTGTTTTATTCTTGAAATACAGCATATCTTAGTAGATACTACTAATAAGCTTTCGCACACTGACGAAAAAAGTTAAGCTGTTAGTGTTATTTAAATCAAAAAGTACCTAAATAAAAAGCCTCATAGTAAAGTTGATATCTACGACGTTACGAGTACGTTTTCCTATATTCTGTGTTGCGTCTTATTTTCGTGGAATCCGAAAAGTACTTTGTAAGTACTTTTATTTTCTCGTCACTAAATGCTAACTTCATTCTCAAAATACTCAGATATTGTGTAGTTGTAGAATATTATATTGCTGTGAGTTGTATGAGTATGTCACAGTTTAATAGAGTGTTTGCATAAATACCTACTGTTTGTGTTGGCTTCGTATAAAATTAAATATGTGCAATTCAAGTGAATGTGCACCACCACATGGGCTTGTGAAAGTGTTTTGAATGAGAGTTTTTGAGAGAGTTTCTAAGAATTTCAATAAGAATAGGTATGCAAAATTGCAAAACAATAACAGGTTCATTTGAAATAACACTCGATAAACAAGCAAGAAAAAATGGAGTCGTTTCAGGCTTTTGTTTTCTTTTAATCGCGGCTTTGAAAGCGATAGCCAATCGATATTGACTTATCGAGGCTCAGGTGCTGTTGGCTTTGTTGAAATGCTCCAAATTGACTTTCACATTAAAGGACACTCTTTCATTGACGATACACATGTATTTTTAAATGTTTGTTGCCAAAATTGCTTCGCTGTGAGACGTGTTTTCTTCACTACCTACTTGCTGCAAACATCTTTAATAAACAATTTGGACCCTATCTGCTCGATCGACTATAACATCCTGTCTCACAGATTACCAATAAAGATTTCAGGAATCTCAATACAGAGTTAGTTAGAGAGTAGTAAATATATCGGCTGAAGGACAGACCTCGTATATCATTAGGTAAAAGGGAACAAAAATCTCTGTTTTGATGATTCTGTCTTAAAAAAAACTAACAATGGCCGACAGTACCTACATCTACACCAAGTTGCAGTGTAGCTTTATCAATCGAAACGACAATCACAGTCTAATAGGAATTCATTGGACCATATGACGAAATATTATTGATATTGAACCATACAGAATATTTGATCGTTCTTGCAGAAAGTGTGATGGTTTGTTTTAATAAAAAGCGATCAGTCCCAAGCCCAGGTGTACTCGTACGCCCCATCGCCCGCGCTCCCCTTTTCAATAAAATGCTGGAATCGGTGGAACAGGTCTCCAATAGGGATGCTCGATCTGTTTGTGTTGTATCGACATTTATAATCGCAATGTGATCCATTGCAACATAGTGTATCGACATCGTGTATCGACCCAAGTATCGATCCACTCCTCTAGATACGATCTAGTGTATTGAGTATCGAATAGTGTTAAAACTTTGTAATTTTAGGCGGTCCCATTGTTAAAAATATTACATTGTTATAAAAATTTGGGCTAAAACGATATGTCAACCGAAATGTCAAGAAGAGATGAAGTATTCTTATTAACAACATAAGCAAAAAGTTGGAGTTACTAACACACAATAAATAAAACAATAACAATACGTGTTCATGTTAACAGAATGGAACGCCAGAGAAATCTCCACATATTTGATTTCAATCCCCTCGGTGTAGGCGTGATATTTTACATTTTGATAGTATTAACTAAAGGTTTATTCAATACGATTTCTTCGCTCCCATCGTACATGCATTTGTATCGATCCATTAGCGGATTTTATAGTTTTATCGATAAAAAATCAAATGGATCGAATGCCATTACTTCGATCCCGTTGAGTATCAATACGAATCGAGCATCCCTAGTCTCCAATAACATTAATCGCTTTATAATCGTAGCGAAATTGTTCGGGGTTTATCGTTGTGGGGGATTTGTTCATTTTAATCAGCTTTGTAATATGAATTTGGATCTTTCTTGGTAAGAAAGCGATGATTGAAGAATCGAGAAAGATCAAACGTTGTTATCTATTTGATCTTAAGTGAAATTAAAAATTTTGATTAATCGAGCGAGGTTATTATAATTATGTTATAATAAAATTAGAAATTTAACAATTTGCTATTTAACAATTTCTCCGTAAAAAATGTCTTAAATGAAATAATAAATAAAAAATATTCACAGAATATTAAATCATCTGTAAAATGTTAATCTTTCGCGGAAGTGTAGTTTTTTATTTTGGTTGAAGTAAGTAGTAAGAAGGTATGGATGGAGAAAGTAAACTGTAGGACCACAGTTCTCAAAACAATTTAAGCAAACAACCAGCAGATAGAATTTTTATTTGAAGTTAGACATGATTGTCTATTTAATTGGCTTGTTTACCTTAGAGAAATTATAAAACTTTGGGTTTGATAGAGTTCATACGTCAGTGGGTTTATATGAGTCAAAGCATGGCCGCTTTATTATTTCAACGAAACCAGTTAGGATGCCATATAAACTTTCATACTTAACGTGGAACTTAGCGAATTCATTCTTGACTTTACTAAAAAGACTATAATTCAGTGATTGTTATTGAAGAAGTAATGTAATGTGCTGCGCAGAAAGACAATATGAGAAAAAGCAAGTTTACAAATCATGGCGTTCAATTTGATTTCCTTATTTACTTATATTTCAACATTTGAACAAAGTCGTGTAATCGAAAAACTACTGACTACTTTTTTAACAGTGAACAAACATCCTGTAGGTATATATACATATATATTCTGCTGACATGGTTAGTTGGCGACGAAAATCCTTTATGACCTCTGTTAAGAACGGAGTTGCTAAGTAATGAAAACCGGAGATTTTATGTTGTTAATTAAACGTAGGAAGTTACACAATAGCCGGAGAAATCCTTACGAATTTCCACGGACGCTGTCTTTGTAATTAAACTCGGGGCGAAATATTGGGACAGGGTTGCCAGCTTACGATAAACATTTGCCTTTAATCAACTAATTAATCATTATCTTTTGATGTAACTCAGCAGGCTTTGTTTAGAGAAAATCAGATTTCAAGGAATACATTGTTGATACAGACCTATTTATTGTTGAAAAACACGTTTTTCTAACAACTATCGAGACGCAGTACGTAGAATTGATTAATGAAAACATGTACACGTTATATGTGCCATATAAAGTTTCAAAAAGAAACTGGAACGCTATAATGTGTAGAACTATAGCCTTACCTTGGTGTCCCACGCTACTTTTGCCTAGACATAGTTACCACTCTAGTAACGATGAAAACCTGATTACCTTTAAACGTATGCACTTTAGAGTTGGACATGACATGCCACAGCTGAGGGTCGCCAGCCGAGGGAGCTAGTACCAAGTGTTGGCCGGATGGCGCTAGCTGGAGCAGCCTGGCGCCCGCGCCCGGCGTCGAGCCCCCCACTGACACCGCTCGAACTGTCGACGCTATTGGTGGTTGGAGCCTAGTTGGATCAAAAAAAATTGAATTAGTAGATAGAGCAGTTTCCATGTAGCTTGGGATAAGAATACGAGCTACGGTGTCTTCTGCCTGTCATAAGAGGCGACTAGTAGACTTTTAGTGGGTAAAAATACCACGAACCCCATATTATCTCTCTCACAATCACGATTATGGGGGTACCCAGTACCTTGTATTCAAGGTTTCCCACGTTACCATAAACAAGGATTGCAATGAGCACTTAAGTAAGGTGGGCTGTATGCCCGTTTGCTATGCTACTAATTCCGTAATGATTTTGCAAATATTGCAGTACATCAAAACAGCTTGGTTGGTCGTGAAACCACATTTCGGTACAATACTTTGCTGCAATAATTAGTTATCTCTAACCTTTAACCTTTATAAGTCGTAGCACACTCGTAACATCTTTCTGTGTAGCAGCAAATAAGAAACGTTTTCTTTTCATTTCAGAGATTTGGTGTTGTTAATTAAACGAAGGAGGGTACAGAACACAATTGCAGCCATACAAAATTTACGGATACTTCTTTCTTTTTACAGTCGAAACGAAATATAAGGCACAGTCTCTCCGGAGGCGTCAATTCCGGTAGCAGTACCATTGAGTCGGTAATCTCTACAGTACCGCCAAAGATTTTTATATGTCAAGTAAGGAGTAAAAAATGGGACAACTAAAAAGTGTCCTTTTATTTGTGATTGTATTTAAGGTTGCTTTTATAAATTTAATGTAGGAATCTTCTGTTATGTCTTTTTTCGTTAAACATAATCTTTTTATTAACATCTTTTTTATTTTTACAGTCAATAAAAAGTTGAGACCACTATTCTCTAGATTCTAGAATAGTATCACTCTGCCTGTAGAAGTCTTTGGTTAAAGCTAGAATTCATTCGGCGTATCGTCGCGACTCGCAGCAGATCGTACCGAACGCTTAATTGCGCCATATATCCGCAATTTCCAGCAATTTCCAAACTCGTATTCGGATTTAATCTTGTTTCAGAGGAGCTGCGGTAGCGCGCTGCATTATGTGGTGATATTGCCGCAAATCGCAGAGAATTTGAGGTCCTTTTGTTCGTCAATTTGCAGTTAATCTCTACATTGTTGAGCCCAAACAGCATTGATAGATAGATAGAACGTCAATGCGGAGGGAGTGAGGGTTCAATTTCTAATGGAGAAGAAATGCGAATGTTGTTGAGATTTCAGAAAACTGAATCCATATCCTATGTATTGAGTCTTTATAAAAGGATTGAGGTGAAAAGTAACGACTGTTATTAAAAAGTAATCCACGGTACCTACTGTAAATATGACGAAATAGTTTTGATTTTTAGAGATAGAATATTTCGATTAGAAGAGTTTTATAAATATTTTTCAACCAATAACTGTCAGTCTAGTGCCCTCATAACCCTCCTATTCCCCGTGGCCTGCAGGAGGTATTCCTAAGAAACCTTTTTCAACTCCTATAGTATCTGACTCTATCACATTAATCGACTTCAATATAATAATATGATCGTAAGTGTATACCCATAAAAAGGAGTTGAGACATATTTTACGCTTGATGTTTTTCTAAATGAGCCAGAAAGTTACTGAAACGGACGCTCTGAACAAGTACTCAGCAAAGGCATTAGACGATTTACAATGCCTCCATCGAATTCGATGTTCACCGAAAGGAAAAGATTGGAAAATATCTTTTCATTTTCTGTAGTTATGTGATTTATACATTAAATACTCGGATAACTATAACTGGCCGCTATAGGTAAGTAAGTATGTGAGTAGGTACCTATAAATAACCTATGATAACCTAACCTCATATGAAATGTGTCTGAATGACACCAAAATCAAAAATGGTAGTAACGTAAGTGGTAACTTATATAATAAATCTAATACTTCAATCATTAATACAAGACAAAATAAACAAAGACAATACAACTACAATATAAAATCGATTTTTGGCGATTCATTCCCCCTCATTTTAATCAGGGGTGGCTACTTCTATTGCCCATTAGTATTAGTATTATAAATATACTATTTATTGCTAGGGTAGCCATGTAGTTTGGTATAGTAAAAAAGCCCATGCGTATAGCAGACCACTTAATAGATGTCTTTTTCACTTGGATGGGACTTTTTCATTTTTGAAATACTACATGGTAGAAATACTACATGGTAAAAATACTACACCAAGACTATAAGGCTTGCGATGATAGAATTAAGAAAAGTTTCGAATACTTATTTTTCCTTTCCATTACTATTTGTTAACAGAAAATGTATGCATATTTTCTGTGTTTGATTTAGAACTGAAAGAAACATCATGTAGGAAATGAAGAGTGAAGAACTGTTTTGCAAACGAATAAAAGCACAAGCCCTGATTTAAATTTATTCAAACTGACTGAAAAAATATTTTTTTAAATATATTGCAGATCGTTTCGTTGACTGTCAATCTATCAGTAGATACTACTTTAACCACTTCGCTGTCCCGAGAGTCGCATGTGACTCATACTCATCGTTTTAACTGTTGTGTCTACTTAGTGGCAAAGTGTAAAAATGGAATTATCTCATCATTTTCTTCAGCAACCAATAGGTATCTACAAATGTCAGGGAGGTAACGTGTGATGATAAAATTCACGACGTATTTCTACATTCTCCGTTGCAACGAAGGCATTTTCTGACGCATTTCCGTTCCAACTCCCCTCGTTGCAGATTTGTACTAGAAGGAAAGAACGTACCGGATGATTACTAGGAATAAAAGACGTTGAGACATCATTTGTGGAAATAGAAGACGCATTTTCCCCTAGAAGAAAAATCACTGTTCCGCGTAACAGATAAATAATATCCACTGAGCATAGATTTAAAGAAAAATGTTCCCTTCTTAAGTGTACGTAGGTATTACAAAACAGCTAGAATTAATTACCTAACTGTAGAGTAAAGTTGGAAGATAATGTTTTTAATTTATGTGATCGTTATAAAATTTTATTATATTATTACTGTAAATTTGGTCAAAACAGTTGTATTATTTATTATTTACACAATATTCATTTATTTAATTGAATGTTACTTTGTATGCTTTGTATAGATTGTACTTATAACACTTAGCACTATGTACAGTTACACGAATATCGAAAAAAATCTTTACATTTCCTATGGCCTCGAGAATAAATAACAGTATGAAGTTATGTGATAAGAGAATTTACGATGCCTCCGTACTAGGTGGTAATGAAGACATTTCTGCTACTTGCATTTTCCATTCCAGATTTATCGCTAAGAAAATCCCGGATAGCTTCTAGGAAATGAAAGAATTTAAAATAACTTTCTGGAATAACATGGGGCGATTTTTCTCGGAGAAATCTTATTGATGTAATTTAGCTACGAAATACGTTCAAAGGGGAATGTGAAGTGATCTATAGTTGAGAGAAACCATAATTATTTATGTAACAAAGAGAATCGTGAAGAGTACGTATGTAAAGCGGTGATAGCCCAGTGGCTTAAAATTCGATCTCGAATCGAGGGGTCCGGGTTCGAATCCCAGCGGCACGCACCAATGACTTTGTAAAAAAGTTATGTGCATTTTATATAAAAATTAAATATCACCTGCTGTTACGGTGAAGGAAAACATCGTGAGGAAACCTGCATGCCTGAGAGAGAAAAAAATAATCTCAAAGGCATGTGAAGTCCACCAACCCGCACTAGGCCAGCGTGGTGGACGGCGGCCTACATCCTTCTCATTGTGAGAGGAGACCCGACCCTGTAGTGGGTCATTAATGGGTTTACTGACTGACGTATGTAAAGTATGTACTTTTCTATAGCCAATGAACGGCAAACAGGCATACAGGCCACATGTTAGGTGGTCACTGCATCTCAAATAGAGAAGAAATTCTATCTGAGGTGATATGCGGGATGCGGGTGCTTTGCTGCCCAGGAGGACTAAAATGTTCGCCACAAATAAAGTTTGTTCAGAAACCATTCCACCTTAGCCGAAATACAAGACATGAAAAACATTCTGCTTTAAGACGGGTTAATAAGCTGGTGGTAAAGTAACCTCCCCAGCGAGCTACTACTTGTATACTACTACTCTTACCACCTTTAATGCTAACCTTTAATTTCTAGTTGATAGTGATTTGTATTTGTATCGATAAGGATATTCTCAACCAAAACTTTTCCTTTAACCAAAACATTTTTATAAGCATCGAAATAGCAAAATCTACACACGTAAGCAGGGTACGTCGTCATTTTTGTAACAATGAGGTGCCACCATTGAATTCGATGTTCATTGAAACGAAAAAAAATGGGGTGGCTGAAGTCACGTGACAGGCACGAATAGCACGTTGTGTCGAACTGTGAAGGCGGTGTAACGAATTTTCTGGTGTAAATATTTTTCGCGCCAGATTTATGGCCGGGGATTCCGGATGTCACAGAGGAAACAGAAAACTAACACTATATCGTCTAAGTATTCCTATTTGATGATCCTGGTATTTCCGCTAGCGTAGCGTGGATTTTTTTATTCCGCTCTATAAGAATGAATATTATCCGAATTTATTGTTTTCCCGCTCTGTAAGAGTGAATATTTTTCTAACTTTTTTTATCTTAACTTGGATCTATCTATTACAGAACCTGTTACAGTATTTTTTTACAAACGGTTCTACAGCTTCTATTGAATCGCTGTAGTTTCTGTAGATATCGCTCTAATAGTGTAGCAGACGCTACGGATATTGTGCTGAACCTGTACAATACTGTAGGTACATGGAAAGAAATCTGTACGAACGAGCCAATAAGTGTTTTTTGATCTCTCAACTTTTTTAAACAATTTGCAAAATGGTTCTTGTTTCACAAAAAAATACAAAATTATCCAATTCGCTATATTTAATAAACAATTATGATTGAACAAACTTTAAGTCCCTACAATTTATTACAGCCTAGGTTCCATACAAAAGATATCGGTTTAACAATACCGATATCAGTATTGCATTGTACATGGCAGCAGTCGCTGAAAAGACCTATTGTTGGGGAATCGAGAGCGATCGTTCCAAAGTGCTTTTTGATCTCTGAACTGTTTTAAAGCGACTCGTAAAGTTATTCTCAATTAGATAAGTTAGTGATAGGTAAATGTAATGTAAACTATGTCACGTATAATACTCAGTAAACAATCACTCAGTATACTACTCAGGCTACATAATAGGGGAAGGCCTGGAGGCCTACTTCACCACGCTGTTCCAATGCGGTTTGGTAGAAAAATAGGCTAGTGGCCAACCAATGTCAGATGTTTTCAAACCCCCAAAGCACCGCCGACAAGGTTTAACGATTGCCATATTATGTATAACAACCGGTACAAACGTGTCCTTCGAGGCACGAAAATGAACAATTTTATTTCCACTAGCTATCACCCTTCTAGGTACTGACCGTTCACGACGTAGCTTAACTTTTTCGATCGTTTGCGATCCACTCAAGCAGCAAGGATACTATGCATGCTTCTGTATAGCTACTCTTATACTATGAAAAGGTAATATTGATAGAAGTATTTAAAGGCACTGTCCTTACAAAAGGTATTCTAACACTATAGTCGCCGCTGTAGCGCTACAGCTACAGTACAGTACATGATAGTAGTCGATGAAAAGCGCTATTGTTGGAGAATCGAGAGCGATCGAACAAAAGTGCTCTTTGATCTCCACTTTTTAGACCGTTTCGCAAAATTGTCTCACGTTTTCAGTATAGCATTTGACGACAGTAAAATGTCTGAGGAAACGACGAAAATATTTGAGAATATTTTGACTGAGAATATTTTGTTTTGACAAAAAACAATTGACAAAAATTATTTAGAGAGATTTGGAGAGGCACTTTGCTCCTTGTTTGGTGGCGTTTGGATATACACAAGAAGTATAGTTTATAGTAGATAATCATATATAAAGTATCTATGCTAAAGAATAAAGTAAAACAAAATATACAATAAATAGTTCATAATAGAAACGTGATTCTACCAGTAGGACACATAGGAGAAAAAACTTGCTAAAATCGTATATAAAGTATCTATCTTAAAGAATAAAGTAAAATCAAAATGTACAATACATAGTTCATAATGGAAACGTGATTCTAACAGTAGAACACATAGGAGAAAATACAATAAAATAAAATTCCTTTTAATTAATTTTATTAAAAAAAGAAATGTCGTTTCAAGTAAATGTTTATATCTAAGACGGGTACTCTAGGTATGTAAAAGAATTTTAAAAGCAATGGACACAATTATTAGTTATAATATACATTATTTATTTATTTATAAGTTACAAGCTTAAGTAGGTACTATTTAACTCGTAAACTAGACGATCGTCCTAAACCCACTTTTCGTTTACTTGGTAACATTTATTAGCCGATGTACAAAGTTAAGTAAAGGCAGTAAGAAGGCAATTTCGAACTCATTAGGAAAGTTTTTATAGCTCCTAGTACCTAAAAGAGTAACTAGTTGTTATTTCGATTCGTTGAAAACTTATTACACAAGTATCGTTTTTGTACTTCTCTGACGCTTGCCGTTGTAACATAGAGCGTTATAAGATAGTGTAACAAAGTACCTTTTTTTTAAAAAAAGAAGAAGTCTATTTTATAGAAGGTAATAGGTAATAGCAGATAGCTGTTAATCTGTTAAACTTTTTGATACCTACTTAAAATGGCTCCAAACCAAATTGAGAATGAAAATGGCGGAAAAATAACATTTTAATGTTAAAAGCCGATTCCTTGCAAATTTTAAATTGAATCTCGATGTTATAAAAGTCTGGCAAGACCTAATCCCCAGCGATTTGTGTTCCATTTGCTAATCTTAGGTATATTCTGTCCGTGAAATTATTCGGCGGTAAAATGTCTTACGCAGCTAATGCCTACGGAGCTCGACTTAGGTAAGTCTTGGCGACTCAGTTTTGCCTAGCACTTTTATATATATCTTTTAAATAAATAACAAAAGGAAGACGTTAATCGCACTGGTGACATCTTTATAGAGCTTTATTTTTTGTGGAAGTTCCTTCACCCATATTTCGTAGTATATGTCGTACTTAAAATAGAGTGGATATAATAATGTATGAAAAAGGTCACCAGTATCGCATGTGTGAGCAGTATAACATTAGTTAAATTGAAACGTCAATCGAACCCCTAGAGCAATCAAGACCATGAGGCAGGTAGGTGGCTACGTTGCGTGTTAAATTTTTTAATGACTTAGGTAAGTATTTAGTTGAAATGGAACGCCACTAATGAAGACTAATAAAAATTAAAATGTAACACTATTGAATCTGTTAAAAAAAAGTAAACACGAAAACTAAACCTAAATTGGTTCAGTTTTCGTGTTTATGAAATTTATACTACTAATTATAACTTAAAAACTTAAAATATGATATTGCCTCAGGGCCCTCAGGCACATCTTACGACGTTTCCAATAAAACTAATAAACTTTTAGGTTTTAAGTTATTGTTAAAACAATAAAGTAATGCGATGTCTTATAGGTACATTTCCTTTCAGAGGCTTATAATTTTCTTTACAGAGGAGATCAAGAACATGCAGGGCCTCAAACACCTTTTTTTCGCAGAAAAATAGTTCTTGCATTATTAAGGGGTTGGTTAAATTCCTTTGTGTTCAGATATTACAGTAAGAGGATTACAGAAGATAATTACCTAAGAGGTAATGGACATTGCTTACCATCCGTTGAGTGGCACTAGCAGTGGTTTGTCGTAGCCGTCGCACCACGCCATCGCTGACGTCACCAACGTCGCCAGCACCCCTCGACGCGCCACCGCCGGTCTCAGCCATGCTATTATCTAGACAAAACTCAGAATTTTATATATTTCTTATAAATTTTATCACATAAAAATCAAAAATAAAATCGCAACATACCTACCTACGACACTTATAAAATATTATTTTGAACGTGTTTTACCCATCTTTAAAAAATTAAATTTAACCTAAATCAAATATTAGTCTCGTAGGTGTAACGTAGGTATAAGACAGGTAATTTACTTATTACACAATTTTACGTGGACATACGTATATATAACATTAAACATCACTTCATACGGAAGTCCGTTAGTAAGGAATTTATTATTCTTATATTCATAAGTATGATACTTTAAAAGCAAAGGTCTATAGCTAAAAGGTAAAACGTATGCATTAAAACAAAGCAGACTATCTATTTGTGGCTGTTTGGGCTATAACATTTAAATTTAAATAGACCTAACAAAGTTACTAACTCTGCAAAGGGCAGTTTTATTTTATACTGGGTGGTGTCTAAATCATTAGTTAGCAGGAAATGTACCATTAATAAATTATTTTACGAAGAACTAGAAATGACGCAATTATCAGTAATATTTGGCATTTAATAAATGATGAATAGATTAGAATAGGTACCTACTAAATTAAGATTGGACAATGAGACATACTCTAATCGCAACCTATATGTATACAATAGCCGAAACTTTGTTTCAAACAGAAGTATACCGCGAAAATCAGTCAAGTATTTGAAGCTTTGAGCGACTTAAACACAATTCTACTTGAACATTGTCGTACCAAGCTGAGGTGATTAAGTTTGTTTAAGTTACAGAGACAACCAGCGAACGTCAAGACTTCACCTACGAGTATTACTGCCATTTGCGGCTTAAAATTAGATAAGTTTGTAGAATCTTGGGATAAGAATTCAACCACATTTGAAGATTAGGTAGAGCACTGCGTGAGATAGAGCGGTGATACCGTTTGAAATGAACCCATGTTCAAATTAGAAACATTTATTTATTAATCTTCACAGCCTTGTCAGTACCTAATTTATTTTTAAATAGTCTGAATTTACAAATTTTTTTGTAAGTTTTTAAAATTATTTTCGCGTGCAATCAGAACCTAAAGAACCTAAATTAGAATTAAAATTTCTTACAAAGGTCAACGCAGAATAATAGGATAAGATTCATCTGCATTTCGAAAGCCAATAGCAGTTGACAAATCGTACTTCTAAACTTTCGAATTTCTGAACGTTCCAATGGGTTCCACGCTCTTTGTTCGAAATGTCATATTGAGGCTGGACAAGAAGAAGCGAACGAGGCCGCCTCGGGTCACGAGTTCTCAAAGAGCACAGTGTTTATAGGTTTTCGTTTAATTTACGTGCCGCATAAACAAAGTATAAAAAGCCCATAACGAAGTTTTACAGTCTTTGTTGACACGCGCCGATAAGAGCGTAATAACGACATTACAGCGAACATTGATTGACACTAAGCTGCCCAAGTTTACCGGTACCGTGTACCAGTGGGAGCCAATGTTTTAATAATGTTTTATCGCTCAATAAAAGCCTGTGTTAAGTAAATTTAGCCGTGTTTCATGGGGGCTTACATAACAGCAATTTGAATTAGGTAGGTACATGTAAATTTGCACATAATTGATTCATGTATAGAGACTATGTAAGGTATTTAGAAACATGGTCCTTGACTGTAAGCCTTATTCACAAGCTGAAAGACGCACAGTGGGCAATGGAGATTATTAGTGGACATGATAAAATCCCATAGTGTGAAATGATAAAATCCTAAGGGGAACTAAAGTATAGCTTTTAAGGTTAGCAAATTAAAGTGTCAATGAGCTGGCTTTCACATTCAAAGGACTATTAATCAATGGGTGAGATAGGTCCTCTAATAAAAGTCGTAGCAAAAGGAGTATACGGCATCAGCATAGATGAACTGACGCCCTGGAGAAAACAGTGGGAAAACTTTGGATCCAGTAGGGCGGAGTTGAGTTGATTAGGGGAGGGGAAAATCCAGCAGTGGATTAAGATAAAAATGAAGGAAATAATTGTTAAGATGAAGGGATATCAATGAGAATTTTAAGGGGAGGGTTTCGAATTCAAGTGGTGAAATATAATTATGTAAGTATAAAGTAATCTCCTTTTATAAGGAGAGCCTAGGTACGATGTTTTCTCGTAAAATGGTGTGTGTGTGGTGTGGGTGTCTGTCTATGTGTGTCATAATACCTGAGCTCCCAGCTGCATAGGGTCCCTGGTGAGGATGTCGCTGGCTTTCCTCACGGCTCCGTACACCAGCTCGACGTCTCGGTCTAGGATGTAGCAGCGAACGTGCTCCAAAATGCACCGGAGATACGATATCGTTACTGTTTGCACCTGTAAAGATAATTGCGCATTAATAATTCGCTTGTATGAGCCGCTCTTCGGATTGAGTAGATTGCAGATAAACTTTGGAATTTGTTACTTCTTAGCATAGCATAAGCACCTACGTACCTATTTGCTACTAATTTACATTTAGGAAAAAAGTTATTTTCCGTATAGATAGCATAATGTGATTGCATACTATGACATAATTATTCGCCTACTGTCTGTCTCTTTGTTTCATGCTATACAGCATGTGGGGATATAGCTCAGTGGTAGAGCATTCGACTGCAGATCGAGAGGTCCCCGGTTCAAACCCGGGTGTCCCCTAAGAGACAGTGTTTGTTTTTTATAATATTGTTTTTATTTGGGATTTATTTTTTATTTTATTAATTTAACAATGTACGAGTATTAACACTAAACTAACACTTTAGAATTTATTTTATGAGATTAAAATTGATAATAAACATTGGTAACAACTGGAAAAGTCCTGATAGGAAAGCGTCGCAAATATTGCAATTTGCAATACATTGTGTTCTTACAGAGGCATGCAATAATATAATTGCAAGTAAGGCACACTACTTCCATAAAAAAGCTCTTGGCACCAAAGTATTTCGTTTTCATTAGGCTAATGCGTACATGTAGTGCATGTACTATGTACAGCTATTACCAAATCACCAGATTATTAGCCTCATATCCAACTCCGCAGAACATGAATAAATAAGAATAAGAAAATGGTCTAAAGGAACTTTCACGAGTATCTACTGTACCTGTTAAGATAGCTGCTTAGAAGATGCAAATTTAAAAATACCTTTTTACTACGTGAAAAAGTGATTCCTATTGGCATGAAGTCCGCTAGTCTCTATTTCGCCTTATTTTTCTTAGCGTATTGTAGCTATTTATTTCAGATTGTGTTATAGGATGGAATAGTTTATTAATTCAATTAAAATACCTAATTCTCTAGATAATTATTACTAATCAATAAATCCCTTAATTTATATCGACAGATAAAATCAATACTTAAATTAGAATTATAAGTGGTCGATCCATTGTTCTCCTACCCAAGTGTCCATAAAATAGATCGATCAATGTCGCGTTTGATCGATTCGATGTCTTGGTCGCCAGATTAGGTACCTACTCTAACTGGGAAGAAATATTATATTCCATAAATAGCTTTATATTTCTGCTGACCTATCACAAGTGCAGGTAACAAGTGATTTGACGGGTCATTTGATGTTGGCCTACCTATTAGTATACTAGTGGGATGCAGCCCACTTAAAACATAATGGGGACGTTTCCCCCATTCACCATTAATTTCGAAATGATATTCTGCTAAAAGCTGCATTCACGATACTCTGTAAATCTAGACCACCTTCAGTAAAAATGTCAGTGGGCCCGAAAAAACTATGACGTCATTTCATGCGTTCGCCATACAAAATGTATAAAGAGGTAATTAATTTATGAAGTCTCTGAATTGACTCGTAGGATACAACTCTATCTATATCATTTCAACAGGACTTAAAACTTTCTGGGGTTAAAGTAGGTATTATAGATATGTGATTGTGAATGTAATTGGCAAGCACATAAAAAATTAGAATTTATAGGCAGTACTTACATGTTATTATTATTATCTTTGTCTAAATGAAACAACAAACACCATTTTCCGTTCCTCCTTTTTTAGCCTATCGAAACCTTTTCGTTTTTAATGGGAATGAAATATGTATATGTCTGCGTAGCAAATGTGTACCTACTGTAGGTGTACCAATTATTCTTCTTCCTCTCAAATGATTGGTATTCCTTTGCTCATAAATGAATGTATCATGTTTTGAGGAATTATTACAGGAACCGGATGTTTTATCGTTGTTTATTTTCTGATTTTATTTTGCAAAGAAATGTTGTTATTTTATCCCGCGATTCGTAGGATATACATATAAGTATACATACGTAGGTATTTCTTTTGTTCCGGTAGTAGTGAGGTATTTAGTAAAAATTAGGGACCGAAGTCTTGTTTTAGGTTCCCATGGGCTAGGACCAGGCGGATTGGCGTCGATTAGGAGAGACTCATGTCCCAGTGGACTACGGATTGTGAAATACTTTTCACGATTCGTATTATTTTCTTACTAGGAGGAAGGGCAAATGGTTTTAGGGAACCCTAAAAACGGTTACAATCGTAATTGCGTCGGGAATATTTGTAAGGAGTTTTTGTTATGAAACAAATCAGGACCAAATAAGCGTGTATTAGACGTATTATTAAAACAACAACTAGTATGTTAGCAATAATTAATTTGTAAGAAGCTTACTGTTGGGGTCTTGAGACGGAGGATTTTGTATTAAGTAGGTAGGTACCTACATTTTATTATTGTGTTTGTCAATGTGTTATAAGACGTTTTTACCGAAAGTGTTTATGGCATTGTGCTCAATATTGTTGAATGTTAATTTGTCTTATGCTTATCCAAGTTTTGCATCCTTGAGGTACCTATGTTAAGTTTATGCAATGCTATGCTATGTTATGTTATGTTAGGTTATGCATATTTATTAATAGATGTCACGCCAAAAATCTTTGTCTTTAGGTACTTTTAGTTTTTAAGTTGTCTAGGATTTCATTCTGATTAGACTAAACAATTTTTGGTTGTAATAAATGTTGTATGGACACTATTGGCAGGACCTTCCGTTTCGCGATCAATATCGCGATCATTTTTAGTTTTAGTTAAGTCATGTAACTTAACTAAAACCGAGTGTCCTGAATCACGCTATCGAAGTTTTGTTCATCGCTGGAATTTAAGCAAAACTAAGCAAATGACTCATTCGAAGCAGGGCCGCTTCCCGACATGATCACCTCGCCTGGTAGAATATATCCCTTCGCCAATTCTCACTTGCATAATGTGAAAGTAAAATGATGAAATAAAAAATCGGGAATATGATAACTCACAGCAGCCAATAGGAAGTCGAAGTTGCAGACAGTCAAGTCCTTGAGCTTGGAGAAGTCGCCAGCCAGCAGCAGATGGAGCCAGGACTCCTCCACGTGTCGTTGCGTGAACGCCGCAGCAGTCCTGCTGCCGGAGTGGAAGGGAGTCGAGTCTAGCAGCGCGTCGTCGTCGTCTGGGACACAACCTGGTAAAGTATAATACGAAAAAGAAACTGAAAATGATGAACGTTAATTTCCACGAATGTGGGTTAGTTGTTCGTTTTACAGTGTTTTACAGAGTGTTTTGAGCAATCTGTTTTCACCCTTTTAGAAATGACCGACCCATAGATATGTCTCTCACCAGATGTCTTTCATAGTTGGGTTGTGTGTTATTTAATTACTATCTGAATTGCTAAACACCAATTTTTATAGTTCAGAAATGACGGATTTTATACGGCCTTAGACCACTAGGTATCATCTTACGTTTGGTTGAAAAATTAGGGTTGAATAAAATGGAAGTATACAGGGTGAATTTTTCAAGGGATATCCGAAACTATGAGGAATATCGATGAAGGAATTTATATCATTAAAATACTTCAGTTCGCATTTCTTAAGGGATTTAGTAAATTTCTCTTACTTCTACTTTGGGTGAAACAGATCTTGCTGCAAACCTGGTTCTTGAGCCTCAGAAGTATCAGTATCATCCGCCTCGTTCAAGAAGTGCGCGAAGTGCAGCGCGGCGAGGTCCGAATGCGCGTCCCGCAATGCGCTTTGCACGCGCACGTATCGCCGTCTCGCTCGCGCACTGGCCGCCGCCGCTCGCCATCTCCACGTACTCCGCCCGGACACCACATTCTCGGAGATGAGGCTTTCTGAGAGGTTAATAACGCTTTACCCTTTGCCTTATCGACAAAATCGTCCGATCAGCGTAACTACTATCAGCGTAACAAGATAACTTCATTGCGTAGTTGCACGTCGGTGCATATTGCCAATTATTAGTGTCGCGTTGGTTGGTCGGTCAGTTGTGTCGACAGCCATAGAGTCAGGACAAGGTCATAGCCCTAACATTGCCTGTGTCATGGGTTGTGGGTGCCATGGACAGACACAAGACAAGAACACACAGTTACACACACCCAAACAAGAAACCGAAATTCAAAATCATTCTAATACTCTCTGCTCTACTGTGGGAATCAAACTATCAACCCTACGGGCAACACACCGGCGTTATAACCACAGCACAACTCAGGTAAAGGTTATAAAGTTTTGGATTATGGAAAATTATGGTCATACATACATACTCGAACCCGGACCTCTCGATTGAGAGGCTCGGAGCTATAACCGTTTCGAATTTATAATACGGCAGAACCATTTTTTTACTCTGTCGTAAAACGAAAACATATTATTGCACTATTGAAAGTCAATAGTTTCAACCCACATTACTGTAGCAAATTCTAAATGTCAACATTCTAAGAGTAATTTCAATATTTTGTATACTTAAATATGTCATCTTAATAATTATTATAAATGCTAACTCCAGTACGTAAATAATTTTAAGAACCAATATAATAAGTGCATATTCTAGCATTCTGTTTACCTATCACATATTTAACCTACAAATTGAACGTTTAGGCATTGTGAGTCATACGTATGTTTTTGAAATAAATGTAACGTCTCCTCGCCTATCATGTTTGCCTTTATTTCATCGTGTCTAGTATGTGGGGATATAGCTCAGTGGTAGAGCATTCGACTGCAGATCGAGAGGTCCCCGGTTCAAACCCGGGTGTCCCCTAGAAGAAGATACAATTGTTTTATGATTTTTTAGTTGTAGTTTAATATTATGTTATTTAGAATATATTATGTTTATAATGTGCCATTCTAGCAACTTAAAATATTTTTTTTTGGACAGAAAAATTGGAATATTTTCCGAATTAACAAAAGTTTACACTAAAACAGAAAGATTTAAGTCGAATGGATTACAGATTACATAAATTCAAAGACCTAAAATTTTTAATTAACGTAAAATTTTCAACTTTGACTTAGTCACTTGACTCAGGGGGAATACTTGAGCACCCTTGTATACTGTGCTTGTGTAGTACGTGCGGAGGCGACGATAAAATTGACAATACTGGAAAACGTAAGGGCACTACAAAATAAAGGTGATCCCAATAATGCCCGATACGGGTCAAACAGTTTATGCGCTCATAAAATTTTACTACTCCTTATACCCCCTATAAAATATTGGACACTGCTTATCGTTGCCTAAACGTTTACGCAATTTACATCAAGTTCTGTATGAATTTTATATGGGTACGCTACAAGAAGGGTCGTGAGATTAGAGCTCGTAGGACACCCATTGTGCTCTTCAGACGTGTTTTGCCTGGTAAGCTCAGGATTTGTATATAGAGTAGATATAATACCTTCATTCAGCCCCTTTGATCAGTTACAGT
Organism: Erynnis tages; assembly: GCA_905147235.1. NCBI lineage: Eukaryota > Metazoa > Arthropoda > Insecta > Lepidoptera > Hesperiidae > Erynnis > Erynnis tages. Next base: position 3,792,507 of record LR990076.1, read on the forward strand.
ATAAAAATAACCTAAGAATAAAAAGTTATAATGTACAAAGAGCTTAAAAAGAGCAAAATTTTTACATATTTGAGATGTTTAGTAGATATGCATTGCTTTTGAAAAGAAGGAGTAAAATACCTCATGTAACAAAGTCATCTACCTTTTGCTTTTGCTAATACCGTACTACAAATAAGTAAATCGTTGAAGTAAAAGCAAAGACTGACTTAAAATACCTAGGTATGAGCAGTAAAGCAGAATAATGAATACTACTTACTCATCATATATTTTGCGACGCAAACTGAGGAAAAGTTGAAATTGGCATCCTTCAGCGTAATCACGGCTTCGCTATTGCTTGTAGGCATCAAAAGTTCCAACAGCTCGAGTTCAGTGAGACCGAACTCTGAGCACGTTATGTAACCTACAACAATCAACAAAGTTACTCGTCTGCTATTTGTATCGCAATTATATCGAAACTGAGGATATGCAAATATTTACCCGCCAATTTACTGAACGCCTTAGGCCCGAAAACGACTTCTAAATTATCAAAGGTACCGTCGATGAAGTCTCCATAGCTATTGTTCTCGGGCGTCTCCTCAATCGCGTCCAGTAAATAGTAACAGTTCTGAACTTTGAACTTCTCCTTCTGAGCTGGTGTCAGTTGCAACTGCTCCAGAGACACCGCACTCGTACAAACAAGGAACACATTTCTCGGCAGCGACATCGGCAACCAAGATAGACCCGTAACTATATCACATTCTAGGGGGTTAACACGGTGGACGTTGTCTATGAATATCAACAATATCTCATTCTCCATGTCCTCGCATCTTTTGAGTAAGCTTTGAAACCAGTTGTTTATGTACAGGGGGTCGAAGCTCGCGTCTTTAGGCAGGTAACCTTCAGGAATGTTCAAAATAATAGAAATCTGTTGGCACATGACTCTCAGCAACTCCAAATTGTAGGCCGATCGTGGGGTCGAAGCCGAGAATCTTATTATCCTTAAAACGGGCTTGGAAAATATTTCTTCACATTTGAAGTATAGATGCGTCAATAGAGTACTCTTTCCGGACGCATCGGGCCCGTATATCAAAATTGGGGGATGCCTCGATCGACTTTCGTAATTTTCTTTGGCATTATCCAGTACTAACTTAGCTATGTCCTCGATTTGCTTAACAGTAACCTTATAGTGACGATTATGTTCTATACATATCCTAAGGTGAGTGATGTGCTCCAGAAATACTTCCTGTAAAATAAATCAATGGTTAATAGCGGTATATAGGACGATGGATGGGCAATCGCGGACGAGAAATAAGAACAGGGAAAATATAGAGGAGAAGCGGAAATAATGCGAGACAATTTTTTATCGTTAAAGAAGCGTTAAAGATATATTTAAGGATGAAAATGATTTACATCGCTAACACGTCATGCTGAAGTTTATTTTAATGAGAATTAACGATGGATTTATGGGACAAAGTGGAAAAAGATTCAAGAGATGGAATTACAGCTACCCCGTACCCGTGCATGAATTCTTGGGTTGAATTTAATTAGGGAGTGAAGACGTCCTTGTTTCAAAGTAAAGGGGAAGGCCCATATCTAGCAATTCACTATGAAGGGCTGAAAGGAAGGAAGGATGTTAATGGCGACTGAAGTACCTGAACAGTCTTTTTTCTTCCCTTCCCCTGGTCAGGTTCAGTGCTCAGGCTGTCGTCGACCAGCGAGCTCACTACAGCCTGTACGCGTTCCCTGAATGGGGAAAGTTTCTCCTCGTTGTCTGACCCATCTGTTCGAGATGAGTCCGCTGATGTGGTTCTTGGGAAAACATTAACAAATGTCATCTTGACTGACTTCTTAGCAAACATGGTTTAATTATAAATAATGAATCACAAATTATAGCCTCATTTATCGGCGGGAGACTATAGTCTAATTTTAGCTGGTAGAATCGTAGTAGCTCGCCTCGGGGAGGTACATTACCGCTACCCTGTTTTCCTGAAGCAGCATGTCTTGTGTTTCAGTTGAGGTGGTGTGATTACCGGAGATACGAACTTTGTTTGGGACGAACATTTTAGTCCTCATGAGTAGCAACCTCAGATAGGATTTTTATCTTATTTGTGGATGGAGGCAAGTGTCCTTGGGTTACAATGAGTGGTCTACATATTCGTTTGCATTTATTTTAATAAATAAAAACTCAGATAACATAACAGCAGGATACATCGAGTTTTGGATACAGTCTTTTATTAGTCTTATATTATAGGATACTTACTCTAGCCTTATAATGTGGCCTTCAGGTAGCGTTTCTTCTAATCTCTTATGTAATTCGTTTATCCTAGAGTGGGCTAGTGCAGTTATTTTGGAATCATCTGGTTCTAAATCGGCTAGGTCCCTGTATACTGCTATCATTCCTTTCGGGTGCTTTCCATTTGATAATAATTCTGAAACAAAATAGATGTTTCGTTTCACTGAAGTACATATACGTGGGGGTACCCATTAGAATTACCGCTTTGCAGAGTTGTTTTCCTATGTGGCTTACGTCACCTAGGTACATTCTTACGTAGAATTTGTGTAGGTACAATGCTGTTTTGTTGACTAAACTGGTGTAATAAAGACAGGCATTGTGGGTGGCTTGGGGAGGACGCTGGACGCTTGTTAACTATGGTGCAGATTAGGCCGGTAGGTACATCTGATACATTTCAAGGCTATCTGTCTATCTATACAAAAAAGTGTAAATGTACAATAACAAGGTCACAATTCCTCAAGTCCAATTATTTACACAAGCAATTCCCAGCGTAATCAACAAGTAGTGCAATAAAGCTGGTAATATTTCAGCGCGTGCCTTCGCTTTTTTTCGCTGAATTAGGTCGCGTATTTTTGCATTTTTCTGAAGCGTCAATATTTTGCTGCTAGGGTTACAATCCTGTATCCCGAAGCTAATCCAGTTATTCAGACTGTTGAATCCTCTGTTGCACGTAAGGCTCCCCTAATCAAAGCCACTTCGTTCGACACTATAAGAAAGAAAATGTCCTCGAATCGCGACCACGTTTTAGCAAATGGTGTACCGTCGCCGCTGATTATGAGCGATTATGATTAATATACATGCACATAAGTATGGTTTTATAAAATAGATCAGGTACACTTTTATCAATACTTACATTTCCTATCTTAGTATTAGTTTTTTTAGTACTAAGCATATTTCAGTCGCTGCTTATAGTTGACCCAGAATACGAGATCTGACTACTAGGAATACCTATAAGTGTAAAAATGTGACATGTACTCGTATAATATTCTCTATTAAGAAAACGTCTTTTTTCCCTCGTACCCTTACATTAAACTTGTACTATTATCTCAACGTTTTATGTTGGTTGTTTCCAAGGAATTAGGTCGTTGGGTATTTGCATTTTTTCACTAACGACGCTCCGTTCTACATTACTTGTTTTAATAACAGAGACTCAGTATACGTTGATTTAATGCCTAACAGCGTAGATAAAGGAACCTACATAAATGTTTTTGTTGCGTTTTTAAGTTTTTTTAATTTTTTATTGAAAAGTTTATCTTATAAAAGGTATTGAAATATTTTTTAAACTGACTCATTGCCCTTGAAATGTAAAGCTACTAATAATTGTTAAAAATAGTAGATAATACCTTTTCTGGTAATACAATAAATTGACGCAGTTCCCTATCTCAATTCAGTTCCCTATATTAAAGAAGAAAGATGTTTATTGTTTGAAAAATATTTTTTCCGTTTTCCAGGATAAAAGATCTTGGCTGAGTGATAAAAAGTCAGATTGTCAGGACTTCCCTTTATTATTTCTGTGAATTCAGTCATTCTACTTAACAAAATCTGGCTGATTTCAAATATCAAAAATACGTAGAACTTGCTGAGTAAAACGTCGGAGTATAGATAAACGGATAAGGGATTTACGCTTTCACAATTCACACAATAAAGCTTTTCTATGATAAAATGGCTCCGTGAAGACTACAGAAAAATGAAAATATTATTCACCGCTCTAATTCCAAAGAAAAAAGCGTCGTGTCGTGCGGACATATTACCGACTTTATTGCGGCCCTTGTTGATTTGATAGGACTAATTATTGACACACTGATATATGCATAATTTTTTGTAGATGTTATAAAAATTCGAATGGCTGCCATTTCAAAAGGGTGAGAGCTAGACCCATATGGGGGGGTGTTTTGTCGATGAAATTTGGTCTATTTTATGCCCTTAAATTATCGCTAGTTCTTAGCCAAACATCCTGTATATCGTTAACGCGCTTATTTATACACTCACCTAAGGCTAATTCACACTGGTATTCAACGGGGCTTCGTAGCAAATTGGTGACGTCAGCGCCATCTGCCAGGGCATTTAGAACCAATGCGTTGAATGCCTTCTGGGTTGTGGCTAGCCGATTCCTTTGTTCGCCTCTCTCCAGCAAGTCACTAAACCTGGTGAAGAAATTAATGTTTCATTACCGAATCCTACAGTAGAATATTTGTCTTGTAGTTGAATGAACAAGGAATATGATTCTAAAGATTAAATTTATAAAGTCTTTTGTATAGCTTACATATTATTATTTAGGAAACCACACTTATATGTACATATGCATATTGGATGCATTTATTATTATCGGTTGGGAAAATCCGAAATAAATATAACGACGCGTAAGTACGAGTAAGTGTAATGACAAGACGTGTAATGACTGTAATGAGTCTTGGAAAGCTAAAAATATAGGTAGGGCAGAGCGATGTACTTATGTCAAGTAGATCAGTAGCTAATTACAATGTTATGGTAATAAGATCAACTATTTCCTATTGCTATACTTGAAAGGATAAGTGTGAATCACAGTATAAGACTTAATTAAATGTTCAATTTCCGAAGTTCCCGCTCTTATACATAAATATTTGGAATGAAATATATATTGAAGAGAGGCGGGAGCAAATTGAATAATACAGGTGATCTTACCTTTTCTATAGATTTCCTTTATCTGGGGTCTCGTATTCGCAATAAAAGCTAAAAGATAACCTGTAGAGCCGTCTCTCAGGTGAAGAAATATTTACGTACGTGGAGGAAACCCTCTTTCCTTTCCTATAAATTACTTATTTTACGATCCCACTGAGTAATCGGATCGTCTTCGGGGGAAATGATCATAAATTGTTTTGTCGTAAATAGGGGATCGAACAGTACGGATAATGAGAGTGCTCTTGAAGAAAGGTAAACCAAAGTAGGTATTGACAAAGGGAATGCGAATTAATTGTAAGCGGTTACTGTTTGATTTTGCGTAGAGGTTCTATGAGCTCTCGTTGCCCAGTTATGTATTTAGGCAATTATTATGAAATATAAATTTTACATTGGGGAAACAAGAACTTTGGTATATGTATAGGGATTTATTGTTGGCAACACAAACACTAATAAACCTAATAGCCTCTTTTTGGCGCAATTTTTCCCTACGAGTGACATTTGACTTTGACGTTTGGGAAGAAAGGAAGAAAAAAGAAAGATAAAAAGCGAGAGGACAACCCCTGTTGAGCATTTTTCTTTCGAGCTTCTTATGAGGCTTTCGACAAGGTTTAAAGACTGCTATCTATCGTTAACAACGGGTACCAACGGCTTCATGAAGAAACATGCAATTCAATAAAGTGATCCACGCAGACAACAAAATATTTTACTAGCAGCATCCGGCATGCATATAAGGATAGTTATTAACACATTAATGACCCACTATAGGGTCGGGTCTCCTCTCACAATGAGAGGAATCTAGGCCTTAGTCCACCACGCTGGCCTACTGCGGGTTGGTGTACTTCACGTGCCTTTGAGAACATTTTTTTTGTGAATTCTCAGGCATGCAGGTTTCCTCACGATGTTTTCCTTCACCGTAACAGCAGGTGATATTTAATTTTATAGAGCGTACATAACATTTTTATAAAGTAATTGGTGCGTGCCACTGGGATTTAAACACGGATCTCTCGACTAGCGGTCGAATTCTAAGCCACTGGGCTATCACCGCTTGACCGCATGTCAAGTAGTAAGAAACATAATAACAACAGAAATAAGAAATAATTGTAGCCGACTTGTATTTCTTATAATTACTGTTCATTTGGGATCTCGGTTTTCGTGACTTATTTGGGTAATGAAGGACTGAGGATCGTAAGTACGAGGAAAGTTACGTACATATACGGACAGAGATTAATTGGTGAGGTTAATACACCACACGAAGATTAACAATAACGAACCTCGGCGAACAACAGACCTCATTTCTATTATGTGTCTCATTCTTTTATTTAAGCAGGAAAATAATCTTGTTAGAGGTTTTAATATTTTATAGCACAACGTGAATTAAATCGACAGTTTTGGCCATTATTTTCCGTGAGTAAAGCGAATTTGTACTTTTTATTTTAATGTTAAAAATTGCTTTAAAACTATTTCTGTATTTCTATTTGTTTTTATTAATCTTTTGCTTTCCTTATTTTAATCGCTAATAAAAATAAAAACATATATAGGCGGGTTTAAGTATACATATATTGAGGGCTTAAAAGCGGTCATCTAAAACACACACAAAGAGCCTACGCCAACAACACCTCCCCAACCGAAACACAAGTTAATACCTACAACATGTGCAGACATTATTAATTTAACTTTATTTCTTTTCGCTTTTCTAACATTTCCAGAACACAGGCAGTAATTGACGAAGGTCTTACGGGAATATTGTGAACTTGCAATGGTATACTCAACGAAATTGATCCGCCCGAGGCTTTGAATCGACTCCAGTACCTACGTAGGTACGTAACGGCAAAAAGCAATATCGTTATGTCGCGGTTTTCATCAACGAATAGGCTCTATATAGAAAGATATTGGCAAGAGGGCTGGTTCATTACTTCGATATACTCGTAAAATTTATAGCTTTAAGGTATTCTTACGGATTTTTTTATACTTCTGTGTTCTGTTCGCTGGTATTCTGTGACAATGTTCATTGCAAGTGTAATAAATTAGGATGTTGTCAGTCATCCATTACTGACCCACTGTGGAGTCGAGTGTTCTTTCATGATGAGAAGGATGTAGGCCTTACTGAGAAGGATGTAGTCCACAGCCGGCTTTTGCAGGTTGGACTTAACATGTCTTAGATATTATTATGGAGAACTCTCAAGCATGCACATTTAATTTTAAAAAGCGCATAATTATAGCTAAAGAAGCTAAAAGCGTGCCACAATTGGGGCGTTAATTACGATTACATAACCAGAAAAAAACAATAACTTGCACGAATATAGGACAGTGGATAGTCTTACATGGTATTTTGATCAATCGATATTCACCTTTTCAGGTATGTCATGTCAGTACCCATTAGTGACCCACTACAGGGTCGGGTCTCCTCTCACAATGAGAAGCATGTAGGCCTTAGTCCACCACGCTGGCCTAATGCGGGTTGGTGGACTTCACATGCCTTTGAGAACATTTTTTTTGTGAACTCTCAGGCATGCAGGTTTCCTCACGGTGTTTTCCTTCACCGTAACAGCAGGTGACATTTAATTTCATAAATCGCACATAACTTTTATTACAAAGTCATTGGTGCGTGCCACTGGGATTCGAACCCGGACCCCTCGATTCGAGGTCGAATTCTAAGCCACTGGGCTATCACCGCTTTTCAGGTATACAAATAAGTAAAATAAACGTTTACCATTTGTTGTCAGCCTCGAGGTGGTAGCAGTTGTCGTCGTGTAGCTTGTAGCAGTCGCGGACGAGGGCGACCTGTGGAGAATCTATCTTGACGAGCCTCTCGAAGGTGCTTGCGTCGACCTTGAAGGGCAGAACAGGCTGGTACGAGGACGCGTCGCCGCCGATGAAACACTACGATAGAGAAAACAATAAAATAATTTATTAATGTCAACTTACATTGGACATTTTTTATAGTTCTGTACCTACCTACTATGATTTTTTTCATTAGGTACCTGTATAGTACTAATAGTGGCTGCTCATCCTTCATTTTTGATTATACTTATGTACTGAAACTTTCGTTTGCATTTTTCCATAATTATCATACATAGCATATCAAACGCGCCAAGCGAAAGTCATAGGATTCCCGCCAAACTTACCTACTGACGCAAATACTCAATAAACTGCCGTACAATTAACGTTAATGTCTATAAAAAATTTTTGTGGCAAACACAGAAAAGGTAGACACTAATTAAATTGAATTACGCCTTTAAATTGCGCAATTACAAAATCTAACCAAAGTACTTACATAAGTATAATATTAAAACAAAAGAACAGCGTCTACGATTATTTTCTTAATTTTTAAATGTATTTTAATGTTTACGGCCAACAATAGTACCTAAATAGATACTAGTATTCATGTTATTTTATTGCACATGAAAAAAAGATAACTATTTTTAACAAAAACGCTTTAATTAATTGATTGAAATTAATAGAGGTTGTTAAAAGTAAAATATGTAGGTAATATGGTAATATGTAAATAAGTAACACAAAACCCATATTAAGATTGATATCTATAAGTTATACTCGTAGCTGTATTGTAGGTATCTACTAATAGAGTCTTATCGCTTGTTAATTTTGCATTAATTTTTTGTCGAGACGAGAGCTCCATTGCTGGCAAAGTGGGGATATATTTACTACTTACAAGGAAGTAACCGGCTTTGGACGTCTGGTTGCAACATCGTATCTCTTCAAGGTGGTATCGGAGCAATGCAGGGTTGTTCTCATCGCCGCCGTCGGTGCCGTAGTGCATGTCCACGAATTCGATCTATTAAAAAAAATTGTAGCCACAGACATTTTCCCGAGTCACGTCGCGATTCAAGTCATGACGCGACTCGAGTCTCCAGGATTCGGGAATCCTGAAGACTTTGACTGTGACTGTGTGACTTGCGTTGCACCGTGACTTGTCTCGAGTCGCGCAACCCAAGAGTAAGGCGCGATCCGAGTCACGGTGCAACGCAAGTCACGATGCGATGCGAGTCACAACGTCACGTCGTGACAACGCGACGCATGTCACGACTCACGTCACGACACGAGACGAGTCACCGCGCGATACGAGCCCTAGGCCTACTGAGGGTTGGTGAACTCAACTTGCCTTTGAGAAGTTTCCATTCATCAGCGGTGTCATTTTGTAAAACGCACACAACTTACAAAAGTCACTCATTCATTACCCAATTGATTTAAAATGTAAAGAAACTTTTCTTATGTGCCTTCTTAGAATCTCTTCCATATTTGAGAATGTTCAAAAAGTTAGGTTAGCTACGCAAAGTTTTTAACGCTACCTTCATTTCTGGGAAAAGTTCTTTCCGTACTGCCAACGTGCAAACTTCCAACTGTCACAGAGACATGTTCGGGTAACTTTGTTGAGGCTTACTTAGTATGTACATACCATTAGTAGATTTCGTAGAAATATGTACCTATGTCTATATGTTTTGCTTACTTATGTAAATATTTCGCGTTTGTTACTGTGAATAAAATAAATAAATAATAAATAAATAACGCTTCACACTCATAGCCCCACACTAGGATTCCCTGTGTCGTGGGTGCCATGGACACACATAAGACAAGAACACACACACCCAGACCAGAAACAGAAATTTAAAATCATCATTCAAATCTCTGCACCGCTGGGAATCGAACCCAGGACCCTCCGCGCAGCGCACCGGCGTCTTGGTTATCATCGTCATCTCCAAAAATATCCAAAAATGTAGAATTATCCCACAAAGCAAATTTACTAGCCCTAATTTAATTTAAATATATTTGTAATATAAACGATTTCAAACTAAAAACATAAAGCTGTCTTAAGTAAAAGAAATTAATAAACAAGCTTTGTTTACCGTCCTTTGAGCTAGTCAGTTGTTCAAAAATGTTGGCCAAAAATTAATCTCTATTAAGCTGTGTGCCCACAACAAGCAATAAATAAGACAGAAAGGGGATTTCTTTCTCACTGACTATAAGTAGATACATAGCTACATCACTCAACCACGAAGAAGCTTAAAGCCATGGAAAAATCAAAGGGCTTTATGTTCAACCGTAAAATTAATTAAAAAAGATTTCATCGACAAGAAGCCAGTTTCTTAAAAGGAAAAGTAATTAAGGGTATGAAAGTGAGGACTTACCTCAATGTATCGGTCATCGTACGTGGACTGCAGTTCCGGACCGACAAGCTCGAGTATTTGGCGCCTCTCCTCGCGGAAATCTATATAAGTAAATATTGGGTAATTCTCAAAGGGTAAGGTCTCAGGGCGTTTGTTAAAAACTCTGGTGTAGCTCAAAAGCCATCTTCCGCTAATCATAGTCCTGTTAGCAAGGTAGTACCTGGGCGACCGAGCTTAGCATCCCAAAATATTTCAAATACAAAAACCAAAGAAACGAAATTAAAAAAAACTGTATCCGCCATCTTGCTTTTAAATATCAAATTTCGTTTCCCATACTGTCCCGGAAAAGACACCCGATATCTTTAAAAGTGTCCGATATCTTGGTTTCATTTTAGAACGATTTTACTTTAATTGGCCCGTGATTTTATATCTGAGTACGCTTGTAAGTATGCAGTTTGTGTATAAAAAGCACACTCACACAGCACTGTGAATTAAGACCTGTTAAATTAAAGCGTCTATAAAATGGCTTCCAAATTCCATAAAAATAGCGTTAAAGCGCTTACCATTATAAACAGAAGCGACATAGATCTTGACAGCGCGAGGGCCAGGCCACTTGTCGCAGTCGTGGGTGTAGCCTTGCAGCGCTTGCAGCACTAGAGGCTCCGGCGCGCTCATCGCGCCCTGTTACCTCACCCTGCGCCCGTGACTCCCCGCCACGGCATTCTGTGGACAAGAAAAGGGGAATATATAGTAAATAAAATTTAAATATTTGGACGTAAAGTTCGTGTTTTGATCATCTGCAAAAGCATAAACTATACTTTTGTTATAGTACTTATGTGGTATGGTATACTTTTGAATCTCATGTTATTTTGATAGAAGATTGAATAATAAAAAGGATACTGTTTCCGTGCTTCCTAGTTAAAACGTTACCAATTCAATAATAGTAAAAATAGACACCAATTTTTAGAAATATCTCAAGGAATATAAATTTGTTTGCGACGAAATAGAACAATCTGCTGTATCTAACTTCCAAAAAAGGGTAATTTATTTTTATTATTATTAAAAGGTATTGTAAATTTTTAGGAAATGCTTTATTCTGTTTAAGATAATTTATTAAAGTATTAAGTTAGTTTTATGTAAGCGGTGTGTGTGAAAATCTACAAGACAATCCTTAAAAACGAAAGTGCAGTCAGGTTGTACCTAGTATCTTTAAATTGTGTTATTGAAAATTATATTTACAAAACAACAAAAACGTGAACATCTTTCAACTGCCCAAATTCTAGACAAAAATGAACTCAACCCGTAATTAGGTTCGAGAGAATAGAATGCTTGTATACTCTTAAATTGTTTCAACGTTTGTTTTTTCTGGCGTGTTCAGTGAGATCGTATAAATAAACCGGGATAAAGATACGAGGAACACGGCTCTCTACACCCCACATTGTGGTATTTTCATGTGACTGGCGTGTTTTCTGCTTTCTTAATCTAGGTAGTACAATATCGTTTAAGACGTAGTGGATTCTTTGCGTTCTTTTAACGTATTCAAGTACTTTTAGTACCTATTTAACTTTTATTGAGTTGACAATCTGCTTCTATACATACAGCGTGATTTATTATGTGACTTTTTCCGCTAAAGGCAGATAAGCATAAAATCCATTCAAGCCATGTGAAGCTCTATCCAAAATTCAACGGTTTTCGAGATATTTAAGTTTGATTGAATTTGAAGAAAAGTCACTTTTAGGCTAACTTATGTGCCATAATAAAACAAAAGCACTAGAGAAGACTGGGATTTTTTAATATTTTGGAGTAGGTATTTGATATTTGTAGCTTCAATAATAAATCAAAAAATGGCTGAACCAATTTGAAAGTAATATTCACTGTATAGAGTTAAACTCTGGAACTTAAGTACATAATAGTTTTTTTAGTACTTTACAAAAATCCTGCTTGAAATAGGTAATTATTAGAGTAGACTTAAATTTAAACAGTTTAACTTAAGTGCAGGGTGATGTTGGCTGGGTGTACTAGCCTTGATGTGAGTATAATAATTCTATGGTTTTTATGTATTTCGAGAACAGAGTATCCTGCGAAATACACAAACACGCAAATAAGTCGAAAAGTAACAATGTGATTCACAGGTAGGTATCATGTTACTCGTCCGAGTACGTTGTCGGGCAGCTCGACTGATTAATTTATTGTCGAACACCTCCATGTGGTTTATTTTATCGCCCCACGGCCAGCGCCGTGTACCCAATCGACACCGGTATATATCCCGTGCGTATAAAGAAACAATCTGTAAATAGCGGACGCTCTCATGCTATCTCGTTCATATCGTCTATACTCGCACGTAGTGGTACGACGTACAAAAAAAAAATGAGTTATTTATTAGCATTCGCGCTGTCTCGACGCACTCCATTTTGTAAAATTTTAATTCTGTTTAGTTACAACTACTGTTCTGTTATTTGTTGTTTTTGTTAAGTTTAGATCTTTGGTTGTTTAAATGGCTTCTAGAAAACGCGGGAAGGTTCTTCATAGTGATGCTCGACACATAGTCTACAACATATTTAAGTATTTTGAAGAAGAAAAGAGACTGGAGCGTTATCGCCCTTTGTAATTTAGTACCGCACGGGCAAGTATGGCAACCGGTTTGGACCCCAGCACGATATCGAAGGTAAAAAAAAAGAAGGGTAATATTTTACTTGACCTTTTTTTACTGACGGTACCATAAGTACCAGCCGCCATTACCAGATTGTTTCTTTATCCGTTCGGCTTATAATTGTGAGCGGGCAGATTATCTCAATTTATACCCGTGTATAATGGCAAGCGTTTTTCATTAGTGTTCGTCGAATGTTTAATTCTGATCTCACAGAACAATAAACATTTTGTTTCGCATCATTAATAGGGATACGATAAAATCGTTTTACAATTGAGGATATGGAGTTTATGAGCAGCACAGGCAAATGAGAATCACAAGCTTACGAACACAATAATCACAATCTAAAAAGTATTAAACAAAAAACTATTTTCATCTGAAACTGTTATAGTATCTACAAGGTATTAGTATAGGCTAGTAAGCAGTTACAATAATAATATCAAAATGGAAGTCCGTTTTTCCGGTTTTCCAAGTAAACAGGTGGCATATTAAAGAACAACACGAATAAGTATAGAGAAAATAATATTATTAAAGCACCCATAATTTGCAAACTCTTGCAGGAAAATTATTAACTAATGCTTAAAATAAGAAACAGAAATACCATGGATTTTAAAGGTCAATACTGGCTACAGTTTATATCTATTACACGGTTACTTCGTAAACAACACTTCTAACTGAAACATACTTAATACCTACTGCCAAGTACAACACATTTTTACACCATCTATTCTAAGAAATCTGCGTCACTTTCTCAAATTATTATTTACGCACAATGGAAATAAACAGTCACGATCCTCATTTATCTCAGAACGATAGACACTAAGTACTCGGTATTACCTATAAATCTTACCATTCAGCAGCTATCGTGACTATAAAAACCGTATTATAATGGCCATCCTCCAGGCTCTTGATTAGACACCTTTGCGATACCAGCGCCATCTATTACGCTACAAAAAGATCATTTTAATAATCACATTCTTAGTGGTAAATATCTTTTGTAGCTGTTAATACGTTTTATAAACGCATCTTTCACAGCATATTTTTAAGTTTTCGGTTTATTATTTAATGCTTATTTATATTTAGTATAACCTATTCAATTTAATTAGGTGACCTACATAATTTGGGCATAAAACAATTTAAATGATACTTAAACCTTTCGTTTTTCATTTATCTGGGAAACATATTATTATAAGCTCAGTGCAGGAGGCGGGATTGCTATAAATCTCGTCAGTCTTTTCAACGCAAGGCTATAAAAGGCGTACAATAATGGACAGTCACTGCTCTATTCAAAGACCATAAATATTTGCGGTGGTAGGAAAGAAAACAGGAAAATTGTAGTGGGTATACATTTGATTAAATATAACTTATAGAATTTTTCACTGTTTTTTTCAAAAGCTACATTTTCGGTAGTAGTAAAGAATTTGAAAAGCAGGAAAGTTCTGTTAGGTGTTTTGTAAATAGCAGATTTTTTTAAATACATAGTTAAGACTACAAGTTGTAAAAAAACACTTAGAATATTATATTCAACATGCAGCAAAATTGCACTGCACAATGCAGTCTATTTTTGTAAAATCAAAGTGGTATCTGGTAACAAGTGAATAAAGCTGAAAACTATGATAGTTATAGCTATGCGTCGCGCGCCGGCCAAGCATGTAAACACGCTACAATGCGATCGATATGCGCCAGCGAGCCACAGGTGCGTGCTTTGTTACAACAAGCCGCGGTTAAATGGCTCATAGCTCCAGGCCTTTGCATATTCTGAAACACAAAGAACGCCGTGTTTCGTAATAATAATTAATCATTTATACTATTTCACAGCAATGCAAAATTATGATTTACGATATAACCGCACTAGTTGTTGACAAAAAAATAAAAATAAAATAATTATACTGACTGCTTACATCGATATGCAAGTGACAAGTCAGTTAGTTTGAAGTTTTTTGAAAGGTGTTGAACACAGGATATTGTTGTCCCTATTGTTATTTTACAATACTTACTGCTTAATACGGGAATTTTTGCGTGATATGCTTACAAATTGCTGGCTTAACAAAGCGTCGGTGGCCAGTTAAGTGTACTCAGATCGACTTGACGACTTACATTTACTCAGTCAGTGGAAACGCACCCTTACTTCATTGCAGATGAATACATACAGACATACAAGACGTCGCGCCGGCTGGCTAATAGTGGCTTAAGCGGCATGTGACCACGCTACAGTGCGATCGATACGCGCTAATGAGCCACAGGTGCGTGCTTTGTTAGAACAACGGTAAAGGGATCATAATTTCAACTTTCATCTTTAAAATCTAAAACGCCTAGAAATTTACTAGAAATAGGCATAAATATAATAAAGCTAATCGCATCATCCATTTAATTTCTGTGGCCTCGTTTCCGTGACCCATGGGTGTTAGACAAAATAAAACAACTCATTCTACTCAATCATTCAATCAATTATTTATCACTCATTTGTTAATTATTTATTTATATTTATGTCTGCATGATATTAGCGGTGGTCATGTGCAATATTTTTTTTGTAACTAGTACCTTTACATACCTATAGTTAGTTTGTATAAATACGACGATGTATGTACATATAACGTTGTGTTTTAAGATAACTTGTTAATTTAATATCTGATGAGTCTGGTAATGGAATAAATAGTGAAGACAAAGGATAACTAACAACTAGTCCAGAACAAAGTTGTGTCAGATAGTTTTTAGTTTAAGAGGTCCATTACTTTCGTAACAAAACCTCATTAGGATTTAGGATCACTTTCTTATCCCTACTCTATTTATCTGTTCAAGCGTACAAGCTCCTTTATACTAACTAGAGTATAACGGAACCGTCCACATGAGTACCGGAGGGTTAAGAATTTTTATCAACTAGATAAATATTTCATCATAATTCGCAGATGAATTGCTTCACTTGATAATATTAGAATTAAGGCCCCCATCTAAGTATCTACATAATTTGAAAATAAAAGTGGAAAAATAATTCAATGTACAATAAACCCTCAGTGTTTTTATTTAATTGAAAGTTTTTAACTGAAACTGCTGAAACAAAAGTTTCGAGAGCTATAATTTGTTGACTAAATTCATTCACAAAAGTTACCACGGACCAGTCAAACAATGTTTTTTCAGCACTAGTGTTTTCTTTACAAATATGAAAGCAACTGAAATAAGAACCAATATTAGGTACCTACACAAACCTGTTGTACGTCTGCTAATAGCAACTTGTTACTGAAAAGTGACTAACTTACTGTCAATTAAAACAACACAACAACATTTAGACCAAGTATTGTCATAAATTTAAATATAAACTTTTTTTCATACCTAATAATTATCAACATTATAACATACCTAATGTTCTTAAATAAACTACATTTTCTAAATTACCTCTTTCCATAATTTTATTATTTCGAATCATTTCGCTCAGTTTGAGTTCACACTGATTGATGGCATTAATATTTTGTAAGCGACAGTAGCATAGCTCAACAGAACTCTTTTCCAGACGATTACCCTGGAGCTTCGAGCCTTTGATGAATCGCCTGATTCACTGTTTATAGTAAGCGAGAATTTTGTTCTTTTAAGTACCTAACCTATTATAAACGAAAGTAAATAAGATTGAATGCTTTTTTTACATTTTTGGGAAATTTCGTGCTTACTTCAACGCTTCTAGGTATAGATTTCTAGGTCTAGTCTGTGGCATCATGGTACCTACCTAAATAAATGGACCAATTTTGTTGCATGTTTCTCTGTACGAAATCAGGTTTAATCGATGTGGTTCTTTAAAGTAATTCTTTAAATTAAGTGAACCGTAAGCATACTACTTTAGGAGGCAAGTTAAAATTTACAAATGGAATTTGACTATCCGTGCTGTTTATGAAGCTTGAGAACTATAACAAAACATTTGAAGTGCGTTAGAGATTCGTAAATCTCGCGATTCCGTATTAAAATTTCATAGCAGACTAAATTCGTGCAAACTGTTGAAAAGACTGAAGTGCTTTGAAGATTCCATATTTAAATCTCGTTGTAGACTAAATTCCGGGTGCGCATAATGGAGCTCTGTTGCGCGATAAACTGACGTCAGTTACTGAAACCTCGGATTTATTCAATTCGCGTAGTTTTAAAAGCCTTTTAAAAGGCCGTTGTGAGTTGACAGAATCGATTTCGGACAAAATGAAATGAGGCAAAGCTTTTCACTATCATAATAATAATATAAATTTGTTTATTACTGATCTATGTCTATTGCTGGCTGGCTACAAATCAAATCAAATCACCCACAGAGCCTCCGACATGGTTTAACGACTGTTATATTGTCGACAACATAACCGGGAGCAACGGATTAACGTATCCACCGAAGCACTGAAGCGTGCATTTTGCTTTTTCGATAGCTTACGATCTTTATATCGGGGCTCCTCAGGCTACATAGGGCTCTTATTAATTTTACGAATTGGATACGAAGTAAGATAAATCTTGAAGTGTTTTAGTATGTACCTACTGTAAAATGTTGTGTATGAACAATATATGCAAAAGATAAAACAATTTTTTATCACATTATCTTCCATACTTGAATTTCGTTGCAAACTAAAATCGTTCAAACATACTCTTAACAGTGAAAATATTTCAATATAACATTTGAGTTTCCATATTCAAACTGAACTCCGGTCGCGCAATAAAGTTATTTTGTTCATACATTAAAACTGATGTCAGTTATGAAACTGTGGAATTAAGCGGATTAGTTCGGTTCGTGTAGTTTTAAAAGGATAGAGCATTGTGAGTTGACAAAATAGATTTTGTATAAAATAAAGCGTATCAAATGAGCTTTAATTTAAGTAGTGGAGCTAGCGGTAAAAGCACATGCCAATGCCTGTGTTAAATTTCTTAAATATCCCGCCTCTGAAATTGGTGCCATTGGTTTTGAAAAGCTCAAATATTAAAGTCATCGTAAATTACTCTAACAAAGCAAGTTAATCACAATTACATCAATAATGTCAGTTTTTACTGTAAGCAGCAATGAGCTTTTAGATGTAAAATTAATTTTGTTAAATCTAAATGTTTTGTATAATTATATTTTGTAAATATTGGGTTTGGTTGTTTTTTATTTTAAGGTATTGCAATTATATTGCATAAATTCTAAAAATATTTATAAAATAAAATTAAAAATCTCTTTAGGTAGGTACTACATTTTCTTTGTGATTGTGAAGGTGTTTCTATTCAATTGTCGTCACAAACACGCGATTAAGAGCATAACAAAGGTACAAAAGTAGCAAAGCTAAAACAATAATACGATAAGGGTTCCTAATGACCCGGGAAACATCTCGTTTATATAGCAGAAACACTTCTCGACTTGATATTTCCTCTTATTATGCGAAGGAGTTGACTCGTTAAGATGTAGAATAAGGAACATGAACAAGCATCAAAGTCAGTCATTTGTGGCGTAACTACCGTCTTACTTGCGCTTACACTTTTATTTTTATTTAGAATGGATGTAAGAACCTTTGAAGTTCAATGATCGAGAGAAAAAAAGAGACAAAAGAGACTCTGATCTTACCCCAGCCTTAGTCAGCCTTACCTATCACCATAACCATAAAATGGTTATGACAAAACAAATCGTTTATATGCACATATTGTAGGTAAGTATAAAATTGTTAAAAATAATTTACCTCAATATCTAAAAATAAGTTAAAAATATTGTGAGCGGATATAAAAGAACTTTACATTTACAACCTTAGAAAGTGCCTCGGTTCTGCTTTTGTGTTTACTTTCCACTAATTGTGTTTATCTCAATGTGAACTTCAATAACCGAGAGGCTAAAGCTAATAATACTTAGTATACTCCTAAACATCCGTCTTAGTACTTCATGCTTGTTTGAGTGTATTTATATAATTATATTAAAACAATTCTGTATTGTTTTATAATTTAAAGATTATTTTTGCGTATGAAATATTCTCAAGTAAAGCGCCGCTGTGTATTGATGTTTACATTTCATTTCTCATTTCTTATGCGTACACGTGTACAGCTTTAATGGTTGGAAAATCCAAGTTATTTATTAAAACAAGGAGGGTGGAATATTAACATTTTTATTAAGGGCTTGTGTTTATGGTTAGAAAATTGTTGCAACCAGGTATCAACCTAACCCACCTACAACAATTGTCTAATTTTTAAAGTTAGCTATTAGATATGAACAGGCAAATTTATTTAGGTACAAAAATAATAAAATAATAAATAAATTTCAAGAATTTGAATTTTGACCAGAATAATATACATATTTTATTTTATTTTACACTCACTATTAAGCTACCATTTTACGCAAAGTATCAATAATATGTTGAGTAATCTTTTCATGAAAATAAAGCAGAGATAGGTACTACAAATATTATAATTAATGTTTGAAGCATTTATACATTTTCATTTTCTTTCAGTCTCCACTTGCCCGAGGGACGGAACAAGTGAATAGATTTTAATTTATGAACTCTCTATATTGTACTCTGAAGATAATTTTCATTAAGTGTAATTACACATTTACGACGGATAATTTTTTTTTTTGTAATCTTGCCAGGTGTTATAAATAAGAACCCTTATTTATTATTCGCGAAACTTTTTATATCCACCCATTATGGGCCAATCGCGTGTTCCTCGACATTCTGTCACGGTTTTTTATGCAGTGGCATGAAAACCTAAAACTGTTTGCGATCTGTATACAACATGTAGTTATGAAGGCAGGTAATGGCGGGGCGTGGTATTTTGTTCGGTCGTTGACTTTGCGATGGAAAATCTTTAATATTTTATATTTATTTCCAATCGAAGCTTCGCATTGCTTTAATGTTCGGGATTCTGATTAATTCCACAAAGTGGTATATTGATCTTCATTTTGTTTTCAAACAAAAATCTTTATAAAAACGAGTGTATGTATTCGGTGGCACCGGTGGCTGTCTTCACTCGATTTATAAAGATGAATTTTAAGAGGGGAAGAGGTGAACATAAACCAGGTTGAACTTGCTGGTTATTGTCTGAACAGCTATTTTCAGGACCATCTAGTGTTTATGGAGGATAAAATTATACTTAGGTATGCAAAAAAACAAACGTTTTACATAAGATTGACGTAGGCTCCATAGCCACGTATCAACACAACTAAGTGGGGGTAAGAACTAATCGTGTTTAATACTTTTAGCAAAGTTTAACCAGGAATCAAAGTCTTTGCTCAGCTGAGGCAGACACGTTGAGCCCACTTAGATTTAGAAAGTACGTTGGCTCAAGATTTACGACCGTTTGTTGGTAAGCTGTTCTCAGATGTCGAAGAGAATTCTTTACTTTGCGCATGTTGTGATGCATGCAATGCATTTCATCACATATTACAAGTTCATTATTCATTTTATTTTACATCGTATTTTCTACCCTTTAATAAAGTTGAAAGAAACTTCGTGGTGACTGCTAAGCTTAAGAATTTTCCATAATGGTCTAGAAGTAAAATCAACCACATCAACCCGCAATTGGCAACTAAGTTGGCAACGATCTACGAACTTAATTATACCCTTCGTATTGTGAAAAGACCAGACCTTGCAGTGGATTACAGGGTTAAATTTTTGCAGTTTGTCCGAGGATCTTAAAAGAAAACTGCTACTACATGACGCAAGTAAACAACTAAGACATGGTATGGTTATCGGAAAAGTAATACAGGGCCGTATAAGTTCCGAGAAAAAGGAACTTATCCCGTTCTACACTCAAAATAATACATAATTTATAGTCTGTATTGTTTTAGGTTCAATATGGCTAGCCGTGCATTTAAAATAATGATAATAAATGATTTATTATTTTCTTATGAGTAGAAGCTTTCTAGTAATTATTTAAAGACATTAAGGTCGAATGGCACGCATAATGTATCTATTTTACATAGGTATGTTTATTTATTCCTCGTTTATAAGCGCACAATTTTACACCTCAATCAAAGGAATTCGAATATTAATTAATTAATTATTAATTATTAATTAATCATAGACATTGGAATAAAACAAAAAATAAATTGAAATTTCGAACAATTGGGTAGCCATTTCATTGGTATTTAAGTATTCAACGACGTGTTGTTATCGCACGATAATAACGTTAATACTGTAGATTCGATCTGTGACGAAATAATGAGCGCTGTTCAAACATTTAGTGTAGTGGAAACGAAAGCCGTAAAGGAAAGAGCAATGATTTAGGGGGCTGTAACCCGCTGATATAGATTTTATACGCCCCTCTAAAGTACTAAACGTACACGCAGCCTATAAAGTAATTTTAGGGAATTTTTGATTGATTTTATGTCAGATATATCCAGTTTAGCCGTTTGATACCTACTTTTGATTGTAAAAATGAGTTTCCATATATTTCACGTGGGCTTGTATTGATAAACTTTAACACCTTTATAAAATTAATATCCTTTGATAAATTGAGAGTCGTAATTTATTCGACTGTACTTATGTACTTCGAAAAAATCTGTTTAAATACATATTGTCAAGACTTACATACGAGTAGGCGTGTTTATACTACATATATAAATTATAGTTACGCGCTATAGGTACTTACCTATTTAAACGGCATCACTTCTCCATTCAGTTTTAAAGTTAGCAATTCGCTTTGCACAAATTTTGCAAGAATAATAGCACCGTTGTATTACATCTTTTAAAACTTGTATTACTAAGCTTTCAAAATAAAAAAGTTGTAACTTGAACGAAGCGAGCGCCCGAGGCCTGAGTCTGAATTAAAGTTTCACAATTAGGGGTTGGAATTGCATGGCCCAAAAAGTTTTCAATCGCAAACTTGATTACACCAAAAATATAAACTTACTTGGGCTCGAGACAAGTTATTTAAAGTACTTGTTAATTAATTGTTTAAAAGTCGCGAATGCCAGGGACCTACATAAACCATTTTTAACATATTTTGTCCTATTCGGAAAAAAATTATAGCGTGTCTTTTTATTTTAATTTGCAATTTAAAAACATTCTTGAATTGAAACAAACTTCTTGTCACTTTAATTTATTTTTAAAACTTTTTACACAAAAAACGTAGTGCCAAGATTGCTACCAAATAGGCTAAGTGTAAAAAACGGACTGTACACAATTAGATGTTAAAAGAGAACATTAATATAGGACCAACCACTTCTAAAGAGTTCCCTGTTTAGACTTCGCATATGTAAATAAGGATGCTCCTTATGCCCTGGCGTGCTACTCAAAGGTCTTATGTTTCAAAGTAAACGGGAGCTTTACATGCCTTTTCATGGAAAATTCTTTATAAATCTCTGAAGCAGCAGTGAAATAGATGACATGTTCTGTATAAAGGAAAACGGCTGAAATTCAGCAGCAAAGCCTGCCTTCGACGTCATCACTTACGAGTATGTACAGAAATGGAATATCTTACACTTTATTTGTGTACCTACGTGTTAGGTTAGACTTATAGAAAAAATCAGTTTATAGTAGGTACTATGAATCCTTACCTATATACATGTATTTTATCCTGCAGTGGTTCACTAATGGGTTTTAGATACCACTGATAGTGTCAGTAATTATATAAAACTAATAACTGTATCTACATAATTTATTGTTAGGTTTTTGTGTCATAATATGCCATACTTCATTTCATTTTATTTGGCGAACTGCCACTTATGAATAACGTAATTCAGCTTAAATAGGGCATTGTTCGGGGTTGTAATTAATTTATTACTATTCCTAGATCTACTAATGATCATAAAATTAGTCCCACAAGCAACCAAAACCGCTATCGGTTTAGCGGAAATCCGAAACTATAAAGTGGTCCCTATTCCGCCATATAAAGTGGCTACGGTCGAGTCCCAGAGCGCCTGGTTTATTCGTAAACAGAAATGTGACTACACCCACGCACTCTAACTTATGGTCATGATTTATTAACACTATGTTTTTGTAGAAAACATTTTACTGTTACAAAGCAGATATATATACCTAAAGTTTGTTTATTCTCCCTATCGTTGTCGTCCTTGATTTAAGAGTCCGTGAATTAACACAGCGATATCCAGATTCGTTGTATCGCAGAGGGACACAAATGATCGATTACAACATATTAATTGATCAGCAGATTTGAGTGCGTGAAAGAAACTTCGCTTTAAAAGTAAAACACCACTAGCACCCTTACTCTGGTTCTACTAACCAGTAGGTAAAAGGTAATTACAGGATATTGCTAATATAAAAAGAGTGTAGTCACAAAAACATTATTTATTTATTCATTTATTACAAAGAGAAAGATAATATTTGTTTAAATTTATTTCTGCCAAACTGTAGCTATGCCAGTTTGTCGGCAGTTATAATGTTCGCTGTTTACACTTTAATGTCGCTCTATAGGTTGTATGTAGGTAGGTACTCACATTCCTATATGTCATCCGTACTCACATCCCGTATGTACATAGGTACAGCAAAGTAACATTATACATGACCATCGCAAATCCCACGGCAGCTGTTACGTCAGCAAACAAGAATATGATGCGAGCGCGACCCTAAGCCCAATGTGGTTCATGTTTCAGCAAAAACCAACTTTATTCCCGAGGCGGCCTACCAAAAAGCTTTCACCAAACTTTTGGTTTCTGTGAAAGCTTACATGACATAGTCTACTAAAGTTGTTATTACTCCTTAGGTACATACATATGTAATGTATCTGTACCAAAATTGTAAAAGAAAATAAAATTAAAAACATCTCTTTTAATTTATTGTGTACAGTTGAAAATCTTTGTGTTTTATTGAACCTCATTTTAACCGTTTTGTATCTATAAGTAGATAGTAGCTAAAGTGGCATTGGGCTGGCCATAGTAGCCGAAGACCTGCCACCGAAGCCTGACCACCGTTGGAGCAAAAGGCTACATACCACGACTCAGCAAACCGGGTACCGGGCGAAAGTAACTGGGTGAGACGAACCTGTAGTATGTCCAGCAGTGGACTACCGTCAGCTGAGTCATTATTGTTAGCAGTTACTTTTACTAACCCAAATCTTTTCCATTCTGAGGAGACTCTCGAACCTAAACTGATAATGAGCTGCAGACGATATACAAATGTATCTAATCTATGCTATTTCAATTATGTATATAGCTTTTTCTACATTAATATTTATCTCATCGCTTGAAACCACCAAAGTATCAGGTATTTTTTATTAAGTAAGCTTTAATTGTGAGGACATGCCCGACCTTGCACTGATCATAATCATGCAGTCGTCATAGGTACAAATATAATATAATGTAATGAAAATACAAATATAATACTATTATATTATACAGCGTTTTCCGCAATAATATTTTTATACTTATCGCTGGAAAATTTCTCCCAGAGCGATGCATTACGAGGCGAAGTGCGAGGCGTAATGCTGGTTAATGTAATTTTGAAGCAATAGCGCTTTCGCGTGAGATCTCTCCGAGCAAATTTTATTACGCAAACATACATGGCGCATTTGATTTTCGATAAAAATTCACCTTAGAGGAGACTCTTAGCATGTTCATGAGGTTCTAATGAAGGGGCCTACCTTCGCATGGCATCAATGGCAATGAAGCAACACACATTGTTCATTTACATTTGACTTCAGACATTTAGTAAGATACATTTCAAACCGCCAAACGAATATTATCACAATATCGCTCAGTCGTAACAATCAGTTTCAGAAATTCTGACGCCTGCCAGCAAACCCATCAACTATTAATAGAATCCAAAACGCGTCGTTGTTCAATTTTATTGGATTACGCGACATTGTGACGTCACGTGGTGCGGAGAAAGTCCACGTAAATTATGACCAGTAAAATTATTGTATTGATTTGTTTTTTTTTTCAATAAAGAGTAAGAAACAGGCATGCAGACCACAGTGGTCACCACTTAATTGAATCAATATTTATTTTATATTTCCAGCAAAAATAATGTTATAATATAACGAATCAACTGAGCATTGAGTTAATCCCTCGAGCTCAAAACCGACTCGTAACTAAATATAAAATTATTTACTCCCGGTGCGCAGGTAATAAAACTCAAAAATTAATTTTCCAGCACGAACAACCAGCGCCCAAATCAATATGACTGTATCTTTTCATAAGCACGCGTGAACACACATCAATTATTTTCGTGCTCAACTGAGGAACCTAGTATTTTTTACACTTTAATAATAATTAATTTCCAAATAAATATTTAAGTTATTTATAGCTTCCTACTATAACAAATCTAAATATCAGAGATTTAAAAATATATTCAGTTATTGAGCGCATAACACACTTACCTACCTAAAATGGATATCGTAATTAATAGCGTTAGCAAGTCATTAAAATACCAACAACTGAGCTTCGAGTTCGAAAATGAACATTCCAGAATCAACTCAAACAAAGTGATGTACGGGTTTAACCAATTGGTAGCGAAATTAAAAATTATTTGCTCCCGGTGCGCAGGTAATAAAACTCGAAAATTAATTTTCACCACGAACAACGAGCGCCCAAATCAACATGTATCTTGGCATAAACACGCGTGAACACATCAATTATTTTCCGGTGCCTCAGACAAGCGACCTATTTCCACGTACCTACTTACTGAATCATTGTACGTAATCCATCCCTTTCCACAACCTATATTCTTACGTCCTTTGCGTGCCCTTTGTTAGCGTTTTGTAGAAAAAAACTGGAAATGAAAATACCCATATTTCTAGGTTACATATTTGGTAATTAGGTATTAAATTTCCTCTTACGCGCCTCGCCTATATTCACTTAATCTCATTAAGAAAGCGTATCGTTTAAGTTATGATATGCTTCATAAATAAGGAAACCTTATAAACGCCTGTGGCGTTAAATGCGCCTAAATTGTTATCTTTTCTTTCTGACATCAAATGGGTTAATGGTTAACCCGTTAACCTATTTTCCTCTTTATCCCGTGTAACCCTCTTCCTCCCGGTCTACACAGGTAGCGCTCACGTTTACGTCCGCCGCAGTTGATTGTTCATAACACCCACGTTATAGAGTTCACATAAATCATTGAGAAAATTGAAGCAAAAATATACTATCCTCACTTTATTTATTTTCTTCTTCTAAAATTGCCATTTAGGTCTGATTCTGGCTACTGTCATTTTGTTTGTTAAACAGCTAATCGAGTCTAGTCTATCATTCAAATTTTGGTGAATAGGACAGAGTTTGAAGTAAAAGAGAGTACGAAGCTTATGAAATTGTTCAAAATCTCTGTCTTGACATAACATACAGATTACTTAATTGTTATCATCACCTGCCATCAAACAGTTTTGGGGTTAACCCGTTAACCTATTTTCTTCTTTATCGCGTCTAACCGGTAACCCGTTCCCTCGCAGTCTCCACAGGTAGCGCTCACGTTTACGTCCGGCGCAGATGATTGTTCATAACATCCACGGTATAGAGTCGAAATAAATCTTTGTGAAAATTGAAGCGAGAGTATAAATTTACCTATTTTTTTTTTCTCAAATAGCCACTCAAGTTTGGGACGTCAGTTTTGTTTCTTAAACAGCTGTTTCAGTGAGAACATTCGAATTTTGTGAACACTTGGATTGTTGCTGTAAATAGTTCTACATATTTGTTAATTTTCTCAAAATTCCTGCACTTTTACAGAACTAACAACGAAGGACATCTACGGCTTTTACGATAAAATGGCCGTAATAAGTGTCAGTAATCCACAGAAAACTAATTTTGGTTCAGAGGTAATAAGGTATTTTTGTGGAATCAAGGTTTTTCTTCTTCGAAAGTTGTAGCAACTTTTCACGACTTTATTCTGTTGTTAAAAAAACTTTACAAGCTATAAAATAACAATAAAAATCTGGGATAGTGAGAAGAAAACCCTCGTTAAGTGAACATAGTAATTTCTAATAACTACTCACAGTGGACTATGTGGAACTGTTATACCAGATATGTTTTATATTTGATTTATTTATGTTACTTGTAAATCACAAATTAGTAAGTATGCTTTGCTATAACCCTAATTACTTAAACCTGGATCAATAAAATGTACAGCGTTTATAATTAATTAATGCCGAGTATCATTGAAAGGAAAGCTTATCGGGTTGGTCGCACAGTAGGCGAACGAATTTCAATTGGATTATCTTGCCATGGGTCGGGTTTGTGTCACTCCAGCTGTTCCCTCCTAACCTATGTTTATTCAAAAGGCTTTAACTTATACGATAAATAAATAAATCCAGTATTTTGGTGACTTACATGGTGTTTAAGTGTTATAAAAACTGTGTATAAAAGTCATACACCTATATTATACTAATATAAAACGGTCTATTGAGTTATTTGAGGTCTCGATTAAAGAAATAGAATTAAATTAAATAAAGAGTAAGAGTTGGGGTAGTTGAAAAGGACAGCCATTTGAGTCATTTTACCCCATAACTTTTAGAGAAATCTGCTTAGATGCTATTTTACTGTCAGGTCAAAACCCTTCTTCAAATGTTAGAATTCCCTATGTCTTGGGTGTTGTGGACAAACACAAGACAAGAATACAACACACCCAGACCAGAATCAGAAATTCAAATATAAATAAAATTATGTTGTACATATGTATACCTCAATTTATATAAAATGTTCAGAGCATCTGTTTATCTTTATTTTTCCAACTGACTCAAAAAGTGAAAAGTGTTTGTTTCACAGCAAGCTGAAATTTACAAGCACGATTAGTCTTTGCAAACTGCGCTACATAGCAATCCAGAACAAAAGTAGAACAAGTAATGTAAAGCACTGGCAATGCGACAAAGAAAATACGATCTCCGTTTCACTAGAAAGAGGAAAAGACAAAAAGGAAATACAGAAAGGAGATCGGAAAATAAAAATAAGGAAAGAAATTAAAGAGGAAAGCTTAGCAAATTGTTCGGCGCAGCCGTCGCCCTACATTAAATTGGATTACCCACGAATGAGTTACGTCACTTGTCTCTGTTAAGATGTTTCTCCTGTACGTGTATGTCTTATTCATCCAGATGTGTGACAGATGTGCTCGTAACGTATTGTGGCATACCTTCCTTAAACTAGTTTTGTATTTTAGTTCGAATAGCAGCATGTTTTCCCAACTTCAAATTTACCGACTTCAAAAAAGGAGGTTATCAATTCGACACGTATATCGTATGAATGAAATATTCTCAGAATTGCACAATTTTTAGCCTCGTTTACCTACATATACAAAAAAATTAAACCGACATCAAAAAGTATGAAATAAAGTTTGTTACTACTTTAGGCCTACTATTATTTGAGAGAGTCTGTGTTAAGTAATAAAAATCTAAACATGAGTTTAATTAATTCTTAATAGATTGTCTGAAACCCATAATATTAATGGGCAGCATGTTCTGTTCCGATAACTCGTAAAATGATAAACAAACTTTAGTAAAAGCTGACTTCAAATCACTTTATAAACTCCAGCTGCAAAGTAAAACTAGGCCAGTGAGCTTAACCCCACAATGCTGACCGGATTCATCGTCAGGCCCCGCGTGAATCTTATTATGTGTGCCAATTTACTTGGAAAACGGTCACAATAACAGTGAAAAATAAAAAAGATGAAATAAGTACTATTTTATAGGTATATTACGGAGTAAAATGAAAAAGATAAAATACTATTTTTACGAAACGTCGTAATGCTCCCTTTGATCCGTCCTTTGAAATTAAGAGCGGTCTTTAATCAACGATAGAACGCCATTTCACCCGGTACCTACATCCAGATTTTAGAACGGATGTCAGACCTTACGATTTCAGCCTTTTTGAAGCAAAGATAAGTTATAAGCAAGTAAGGTATACAGCAGAAATATTTATCTTGGGGAAGATCGAACCGACGTATTTCATCACAGTAGTAAGGATCGCTAATTTAACATTTTACAATTTCAGAATACTAAAATAAATAAAAGCATCAGTATCATTCAAATATTTACCCAAAAGAATAAGCATCAGTATTAGTTTAGTCAGTTAGACCTAGTAACTTATCTTTCAAGGCCAGTCTTAAGTGTAATTCAAGAACAAACTTCGTCGTGCGAGATTCCGCCATCTCTATCTATCAACACTCTTAATCCTTACTCAGCTTATCTAGTGTGTGCTGTAGGCCTTAGATAATACAATTTTAGCCGGACGCGGGGCCGAGTGGCCGGCCAAGTCAATACAATAAGCCTGGTATTAGGTATAGCCCAAGAGCTGACAGACATTTTTCGAAAAATGTTTGAGGCATCATATAATTAAATTTTATTAAATAGAATAATAATTTGTAACATAAAAACATAAAAATTTGAGACCTGGTTGAAGGGTTGCAACCGAAATTTTTTTTCAATTTCTTAAATACAAAATTAATGTAAAAAATTTCAAATCGCCTCACTTTTTTGGAAAAAAAAATTCTGCCATCATTTAGGGCTTGACCAAATTCCATTACCAGCCAGTCTGTATTTTTTGTGTTCGGATATTACAAATGAGCTAGCTATTTTACATGCTTTTACGATGCCTTAAAATGTTCTCGAAAATTGCCTGATAGCTCTTGGGTTATAAGGTGGGTATTAGGTATGGCATTGTCCCCGTTATACGAGTAAAATAGATTTACTTAATACATATTATCCGTCCGAAGCTTATATTCGAAATGGGATTTCATGCAAGATTGAAATAAAATTTTCATTGAAGTAGTTACCATGTACAGTGAGTCGTTTATTCATTCGATTAAAAGTTCAATCAATTTTGATTGTTTTAGCATGTTATTCGGTGAAGTACCATATCGTGTCTGCCTTTATTTTTATACCTGAGAAGCAATCAATATATTCTTTGCTTTTCTGATTTACTTACTGCTTTACTTAAATACTACTACCTATACTTTTTTTAAATTCGAGATAATACCATTTACTCGCTACTAAATTATATTGATTAAAACCTTTGTACTTCTTTAATGTTCAAAGATCACATCTGACTCTAAAGAGGTTGCTGCCGATGGTTTCACAACCCTTTGGGTAAGCTTCAGTATTATTAACCAACCTCACAAGAAGGGGTTCTCGGTTAGTGTGTATTATACCCTGCATATTTTGATATGACAAAGCATGTAATCTTCCTGCACAATGCTCTACTCAGATGCCGGATCACGCGCGCACAACACAATAAATCTGTGTAATATTATGCACTCGAGCGAGACGTAGAGGTAATATGGAAACTTAATATTACCATGTCTGTCAGATTATACCCACGGCATTTTGTTGGTGAAATTGTAGATATTTCTTTTAAGTTAAGCATTCATTAATTATTAATTCAATAAACGTTGTCAATCATCCTGATGCAAATTAAAATAACTAAGAAACCTTAAAGTTTTAAAATTAAAATTGCCATCAAGTGATGAAACTGCCTTTATAACAGTGTTTTAAGGTTTTGTATAGTTTTTTGTTAAGTATTTGTTCCATAGAAAACAGAATTTGTTCCTTTTAAATTACTTACCACACAATTCAGAGTTAAGAATTATTATTATTACTTAATGAAAAAGTGTTAACAATTCCTTTTTAATAATAAAAAAGGTTTGCAATGTAAGCTTTAGTAATGGCTTTTGAATAATAAAAGTTAGTTTCGAAGCGCCGGAGGTAGAAATCAAAGTTTTTATTATTGAAACTTTATGAGTTATGAAATTCAATAGGAATTTCATTTGAATGAGTTTCAGCATTTAATGGTTTTTGTTCGCCAAGAAACCCGAGTTGGCTCCTTTTGCAGTTTGATAAAGTTTTTAAAAGAGAGACAGATATATCGATCATAAGTAATGATGAATGTGTATTAATGTAGCTATACCACAAAAATAAAAGATTTTCAATGGCGGGGCCACATTCAGTTTTGTTAAAATCTGTCTTCTAAAATGTTGTCGAATTCAAGATTTTGCAAGGTTATTAGCCTTTACCAGTAGGTACATTATCATTACCAGTAAATTAATTCTTATGATTTCCATAACATATCAATGTGCGTATAAACTATGGTCAGTCTCTAAATACCTGTGTAGCATTGCCCTGTCACACAAATACCACACAATCTAGCGGCACAAGTGGGTTAATTCCCAGCTGAGCAGAAGTGAGTGTGATGTCTATGGTTCTGAACTTCGAATAAGAAGCGTTATTTAGTTATATACTTATATATATATATTATATATATATATATATTAATAAATAATGCTCTTTATATTATTTTATAACGTGTGGATTTATTATAAAGCGACCCTATTGTGGCATAGAGGCAGCTACCTATATGACAATGAGTAAAAAAATCGTAAAGAAAGTTATTTGACTCCCGTAAATCATCCCACATACCGCGAGATGTCTAGCTTTCAAGTTTTGCTTTATTAATTTTATTTTATTTTTAAATTGGACTGTAAAATTTTCTAAAGCTCAGATTTCTTCAGAAAAACTTCAGGAAACTTTTAAGGCTTGAACAGTTGAACTTAACTTAATTAAGTATAGTATCTGTAGCGAATCGCTACTAGCGATATTGCTATCTCTACTTCTCTCAACTACGATGTAGTTCTACTTACTTCACGTTTTCTACTTTATAGGAAACAAGCACGTGAGTCATTTGATGTAAAATGATAACTGCAATCCAATCACACCCGTGTCTGACTTAAGACAGAAACGTTAAGAGTAGAGTAGCACAATTAAAAAAATTAAAGCACAACAAAAAATTTAGTTATTTTGGCAGTTAATCTTTGAGTTTAGGCTTATATTTGTGTTACCAAAGAGACCAATTATACCTAACAGTCATACTATTGTTATGTGATTGAAACGTTATTAACTATTGATAAAACCAATATCCGTAATTTACGCATCAAAAACAGCCTGTTTGTTACGAAACGCAAATAAAATTGTTCACTCGTATGTGTTCGGTAAACAGTCGCGTCTGCCTGTTTGCTGTGCGTCCGAACTATTTGCGCTGGGATCTATGCTGTAGCAGTCACAAGTAAGTTTGAACTGACACACTGGCACAGTCAGCTTAAAATTATAAAACAGGGAATGACAAGTTTTACTGTAATGTAGGAACTTAGATCCAATATCAGAGTAGAAAAGCTGATGATTTCTTTATAAGTGACATAGCTAACTACTGAGAATTTTCTACAGTAGGTATTCTTCAAAACTATGCTATTTTAACCTTCTATTTCATCATCCTTCTAAAAATCCGTCTTATTCCACGTGTCTTTTATACATACATGTAATAAAAAATGCCTGATTAAATTTTGCCTGATAAAATGGAATATGTCTAAATTCAATTATTTATGGCTATTACTGGCTAATGGCAAACCATTGCGTAAGAGTTTGCGTATTTCACATGTCTGAGAACATAATAAAATGTCAGGTTTTTTATCAGACGTTTCATTTTGGAAATATTTGAAGTTATGAAAAATTTTTTTTAAGTCTGAACAATGTACCTACACATACGTGAAGAGCGTGCTATTTGAACTTTGTGTTCAGAGACAGAGTCTTTAAATAAAACATAATCTATAAAACATTCTCCCCATGTTGTGATATACTATCCACTGTTTACATCACGTCTAGACTATTTGTTAAGGGCTGTACGCTTGTAGCTGGATACTATTGGATATTTTTGTAGTTGATCGTTTACTTAGGGGAACCATGGAATTCCACGCTGGTATTATTAATACTATTGGAAATTGTTTCACATGTATCTTGTACAAAGTCCTTGGCCCTATCAATTCCATGGTTCATCCATGGTAAATAAAATAAGACCTCGTGTTACTGAAAACTTATTTCTATTACAAAATAATTCCACGAACATTTATAATTTCGAACGTTTCGAAAGAACATTTCGAAGCATTGTTATACATACATATAACGTAAAGGTCGATGAGAACGTCAAGTTGATAATAATTAACAGGGTGAAATCGCTTCTCTGGCTTAAGTTATAACCCCTGAAAATAACATTTTTTACCTTGCAAAGCTCAGCAAAGGAAGCACTCACATTTAAAGCTCCCCAAAGGGAACACTTTATGAAAAACATCAAAGCCTAAGCCAAAAGTAATCTAAAAAATAATCTAGTTGATGACATTTTTGTGATAAATAATCTACGCCAAATTGTACCTATCGTAACCCCTGCTTGACATTGTGACACAACACCTTCCTACCGAGGTTATATTCATATTTTTTTATTTTAGGTGAAAGAATAATTGAATAGAAGTCCGCCCAGGGTGGCGTCGATTATATCGGAAGCCCATGTTCAACAGTGGACTACAAAAAGTTTAAAGGAAGGCACTAATCCATTTTAAAAATATAAACTATGTTGGGTGGAACTGTTAGAAACAATTTTGTAATAGAGCAGTCACGCGGTTTGACACTAGCAATAACAAGCGCAACAACAAGTCGAGGTAGATCGTATTGCCGCCATACTCTGATTGGCATGATCATGTATCTAAACAGAAGGTAGTTTAAGATAAAATATTGATTTAAGATTCTATTATAAACATTTATTTGACTTCAATATAAATCAGCCAGAATTCAGGCGATTCTGCGTGGATTTTTACCTATGTCTAACCTACTACTTAAAAGATACACTCCTGTGATGAAAATGTTAAAAAACATAGTAATGGTACAGCTATTTATGTAGTATCTATATTTACTAATTCTAAATGTTTTCTATAGGGCCTATGATGCTTTCATTTTTCTCTATTTATTTTTTCCTATCTTTAATTGCTCTCCCGTCTCTAAGTCCGAGCCTTTTTTTGCATCAGGTTAGTTTTCTGCCTTTTTCCTTATATTATATCTTTTAAAAAAGTGTTTTAAGTCCGACTTTGGCCCGGTGTCTCCTTGGAGGTCCTCCTTGCTTTATTTTAAAGGACCAGATTTTATACGTACTCGTATTATACGTATACGAGATATGGATGAAAAATCTGAAATGTTTTGCGCTTAATAGCGTTACTTATTTGAATCTGCTCATTAAGCTCACGTAATCTATATCTTAATGAACTCATCTACTTAGACATTTTAATTAGTACGCATTTAAATGAAACTGAAGATTTCGAAAGGTGATATAGATCTATCATATTAGGTTACTACCTACTGAATAGAAGTCTCATTTCGAGATTTATTACATTGTTTCTCTGCTCCGCTCTTTAAATAACTACACTAAATATTTTGAAAAGAGGGTATGAAAATGCGTTATTTTCTTTTCTTATGTAATTTTATAATAGTAGAGTGAGAAATTACTTTGTGACTTTGAGAACATATTTGTTGGGAACTCCGGGATACAGGTTTCCTGTTATATATGAAAAATTAACAGATATTCGAATAATTATATATTCAAATAGGTATCTGTCTTTCGATCTTCACAACTTTTACTCGTCATTCTTGTAGGTTTTATAAATCGATTTTCAAATAGACGGCACATTTTCAAAGTCAATTTAAACAAATCGAAGTCACGACCGTGTCCACCAGCGTTTATATCAATCATGGATTTGTTTTCTCGTCAACTTCACTTCTTATTATAGGAACGTTACAAACTTTTATTACTTTTCCTAATATTTTGAAAGTAACTTCCTTTGAACTGACTTTAGATTGAAAATTTGGGAGCCACAATGAAACTTGCCAAGTATTTGAAAAGTTTTGTGTTCTGAATGCTTTGAGGTTTTATTTGTGAAAATATGCCTGGTTGAGAATTTCGCATTAATCCATCATTTCAGGCTTAATAACTTTGAAGATCAAACTTTTTCTTATAAGTATCATTTTTTTCAACGTTTCCTTTGTCTATATGTAAATTATTATATCTCAGTGAAGCTGAAAAAATGTTGGTGTTTGTTTAGATACGAATTTGGTCTCATTCTTGAAAGTTCCGGGTTCGAATTCAGAACCTATTCCAAATATTCTTATACTATTTCAAAAATAAGAGTTTCATTTCAATTTTGATTACCTAACTGATATTTCAAATAGACCTAATTCAAACCTTGTTGAATATAAAATATGGTATACAGTACGCCGCATACTATTCTAATAACTGAGAATTATTGGTATAGTAACCGTCATGAGACGTGAGCACAGATTATCAGTGGTAGGGATATTGTATACTATCGGCCAATGTACAGCAGCCGAAAAAACGTGCTGGATCAATAGACGACGCACACTGACGAACTGACGTTTGTCGAACCAATCGTGTGCATCGCAGCGCAGTAATGTCAAACCGACCAATGGAAGTTCTGCTCACCACAAAATTGTTATTTAAACCCGATCTGATTGTGATTGAAATTAATTCTGTAATCCAGTGAAATAATCCAATAAAATATTCCGATCACGTATCTCAGATACAGTTTGCGCAACAATCAGTCAGTTATACTTTATATAAAAAACTTGATCCTCCATAACTATTCCCTTTCATGAACCCTTTCGACTCCATGGGTCGGTATTGTATCTAATGTTAGTGTCCAACCATTTAAGAGTAAGCGATTACTAGATATTTGTATGTATTATCTGGCCCTTTGTGAGTAAGATTTTTTAGTTGGTAAGTCTGTGCAACATGTAGAGAATTTGGAAGGAAGCATTAGCAAAGTATTTTTTGAAGTAAACTAAAAAAAGGATACTATGTTAAGCAATCTTAGGATTTTTAGGTTTGGCATATGAGAAAGTAGGCATCATTAAAACCCACAAGAGATGTACTTTATTTACCATATACTTAGTGTTTAAGGTCTAACGTTTTCGATGTAAACTAAAACGTTTCAAGAAACGTACGTAATTAACTACTCTGGTGTCACAGAGTAGTTAAGTTAATTTATACTATAAATATTATCAATCCATTTTATGAGTGAAAAATATACAGTAACGTTGTCATTATGTTAGAATTTTATTTTTATGTACCTATCGCTTGCTTCTCGCTCAATGGCTGCAGTAGAATGCGTCCTTCGTTACCTGTCAAATAAATCCTTTTGCGTAAGCACGTCGTCAGTAATATTTGAATACAAAGAAAAATAAAGAACCTTCGAGATATCTCCTATTTGGGCAATGATAAAATATAACAGCGTAGATCAACGTAAATACATAAAGTTTTGTAGAACAAATATGTGCTCGCATTGTTTTGTTATGTTTCTACGACCGGCCGACTAATGTCAGGGAAAGTGAAATTGCGACACAAATTATATTTAACAGCATCTATAATTCGAATCCATCTTGAATATAAAACATTAAAAAGAGCATTAAGGCATTAATTAAATGGTAATTGTAACCACGGATTCACACCTGCTCGCTCGTCGCCATAAAGATTTTTGTTTTTGTTTTTCAGTCTAAGTAACGAAAACTCGGCAACCAAAACACGACAGGTTATTATTTTGTGGGGGGTCACAGGGTGCTGATCCATTTCTTCGCGAGATTATACCAATGGTTCTAAAGCTCTTTTTATATCTACAGACATTGAGCGTGTTAGACAAGTGCCGCGGCAGATAAAAAATAATCATTCACACACATTCATTTACATGTAGCGTACACCAACGATCGGGAACGTGTCCGCACAGACACGGACCGTCACCGATCAGCATTTTCAACAATAGAGATTCGTCTGTGCATTATGTTCATTTTTTGTTTGGCTCGATCTAGTTTTCCCAGCCACTGGTACATAATATGAATAGATTATAGATTAAATTAGAAAATCTTTTTTATTCTTTAATTTAAAAAAAATGACGTTTACGAGGTTACCGGCAAGCGTAATGACGGAGAGGTAGAATATATCGTATTTCAGTATTATAAACGACATAGCATTACGTATGAGTACATTCGTTCGCGCTTCAGTAACTTTCACATTAAGTTAAAATACGAGTATAAAACACCAGGACATTAAACAAGAATTACTCGTTCAGTAGACTCACGTTGAGGGGTTTACGGTTAGAAATGAGGTATTATATTAAAAGCTAACAACATACATTCATATTTGTGTATTATAATTGTATTCGAAGCTTTTTCCTACAAACTTAAACGTTTGTTTACGTAAGCTACAAGGAATTGCGAGATACTTTTATTAAGTTAGAGCTTATTTTAAACTAATAATTTCTGAAATCATAACACTGTCGATTGGTGCATACAGTGCATACGGTGGATACAGGATTTGATTTTTTTTTAAATCAACGGGTTCGATTCCTGGCTAGTCGTATTGATTTTTCAAAAATCTAATGATGCTGTTTTAGCTATGATCAAAAGTCGGTTCTCAGACTCCTTTCAGCATTTTTCGCTATTCCTCATACTTTCATTCAGAACCACAGAGATACTGGTTGTATTTAACTAAACGAGTAATTTAACTCTAATCTAGTTATATCTTTATGTTTCCATTATTTAAGTTTTTATGCATTATATTAAGTATGACAAAAACTACCCCATTTCTATTAATTGAACTTTTTCTATTAATTGAATTATTTATCTCATATCCAATCCACAAAACATTTTCTTTATCGTAACGTCGCAAAACTTCTGAAGCGTAGTAGGTAATCAAGCAGAAAGACTTGATTGAAGGAATTATTATTATCCATTCAGCTGAAAGCATCTAAGAATTGATTGTGAAAGTCTTTTATCGGAAGACTTCAGTCACGTATCAATAAAGTTTAGTTCCAACTCCCAATCTCAAATCCAAAGTAAAAGTAAAAGCGTCGGATCTGCAGGCCTGCGTGAAATTACGAACCGCTGAAAAACGGTGTTACTGAAAATGGCTATAATTTTTTTGGTAGGAATTTCGACCTTTTAATTTTTCTTTTTCTTTCCCTTTCTCCCTTCCTTCCTTTCACCCCTTCGTAGTTCACTGCTGCCGGTGGGGCAGCGTGCTCCTGTTGTTTGCTGTGTCTACTCCTTTAAATTTTAACGTATAATGTCGTAAATAGGTTTGTAAATAGGTATATATGTATTAAACAAATAAGCAGGTCATGTAATGCAAATTGGTCCCTATAAACTATGCGCAACCTTATCAAAACTCAATGGCCACCTCAAATATAATGGAAGTCTTACCTGCGATTGCTTCAAATAATCATCATCCACACTTCTTCAATCGTAACACAAGAACTGGTTTGCTTTACGAGTCATATTGTCAATATTAACAATTTTCAAAGATCGCTTTAAGTTAGTGTTTTGATAAAACATTGAAACTGAAACATTTCCATGAAAGATTTCATTTATCCATTTTGTCGTGGGCAAAATGTTGTAGTTTTTTCACCGATGTAAATATGCAAGATTAAATAAATTCCGTCCCACTAAACGAGCAACGTTTCAAACACTTAGTGGTTTAATGTTGCGAGCCCTCGCCTGTGATGACCTATCAGGCAGAAAGGGCGCACCCAAAGGAATTGTTCACAAACTTTGCTCAGAAACCATTAAAGAATTGATTGCCCGACCCTTTGACGGAGTTGCTGGAATGTTATGGTTGCAGAAACCGCGACATTAAAGGGGTTAAGGTACTATTGTGATGTTACGGCTGCTTGGGCACACAATTTAATAATTGTTTTTTCTTGTACCTACCTACCTACCTACGTTTAATATTTTTTTTTTGTAGTAGAAATATAATGTAAATGCTTTTTAACAACTTTTCAGCCGAGTGTATTGCGTCAGAAACAACTGCATTGGTTTGGAATTTCATTTCGCAAATACCGTGTGTACGACACCCACGCACATAGGGAAATAGCACATAGAGAAATAACACACACAACATTTTTTACTAGATCTCGTATAGATAACATTTTTAATCATCAGGCTAAATCACTACACTACACATCTCTTTTTTAAAGAATAGGAACATCAAATTTAAACATTAGTGGCTCGAGCATGAACTACGCTGTTTCATATAGTAATCGTGTCGAGCTGGCATTAGTATGGGAAGATGCTAAGACAGACTGACTGACATATGACATACTAATGGCTGACGTTCACTGTATAATTATTTTGATGACAGCGTTCATACTGATGGCACTGAAGGTTATAGAATAGACACTGCTACAAAGTTAAACCATCACGATTCTACGGCCTTGTAATACCGACTGCAGCAAGTCTATTTCTGCAACGATAAAAATCTATTTCCCGCTTTCCATAGTTTACAAACATATCAGAGCCGCAATAAATAACCGTGAACATCAGAAACACAAGCGATCTTTCAACATGAAAGAACAACTATTTTTGAAAACGTTACGAGTAGGTATATGTTCTAATTGACTGCGATATTGCCACACGCAGTGTTTGAGTACATCTGGGATTATCAGAATTTGAACGCATTGTTAGTATTTTTATTTATCTGTTTTTTGAGTTGATTACAATATTTCAATGAACTGTCAAAAATTTAACAACTTCTTAGACTCGTAAACAAAAAGGCGCAAGCAAATTGTATTAAAGAATTAATAAAGTTATTGCTAAATTTTATTTTATTCTAAGAAACAACGATTTACTGTAGTAGTTATTGTAATAAAATATGAAAATAGAATGAAAAAGAAGGCAACAGTCATAATAATAATATTATTATGTAATAAAAAAAGAACAACACTGAAGCCGTTAAGAAAAAAGTTGTTTTTTCGGAGATACATACGTCGTGTTTTTAATACGGACATAAAAGCGGTTGTATTTCTGTCAAAAATATGGATAAAGCGTTTAATTAAGTCAACCGTTATCGTGTATGTCAAATAATTACTTTTGTAGATTTATATGAAACGGAGAAATTGTACGAACGGATTTTATAAGTACCTATCTACTTTTATACTAATAATCATCTCGTAAAGCTCGAAAGTTTTGCAGCTATCTTCAAAGACCATAGTAAGACCATTGTTCTCAACATCAATGTGGGGAACTTCTCATTTTGTAAATTTTTATCGTACAAAATTTATTCTCAGAAAAGGAAATTTGATCGTTTTCTGAATTAAACAACAAGTAATTGTGGAACGATGTTCATTGTTTGACCTGAGTTTGAGATTTCTGAATTAATATAAGAAAAAGAAACTAAGATTGCACGTACGGAAATATAGCCCACATAAATCATCCAGCCAACAAAATAAAGCGTAGATGAAGGCAAAAGAACATTATAAAAATATTCACACTTTCTTCAATGCTGGTAAAATCAATGATTAGGTACTATATCGCTCAATGGTAACATTCTGAAAATCAATATTTATTAATAAATAACCAATTTTACCGGAGATTGCGTGGTTAACTCAACGGTATCTTTGATCGAAATTTTTATTCAATTTCGATGATCGTATCTCGATTTAGGTAATGTCAATAAACAGGTACGGAAAAATATAATGCCTGTCGTTGATTTACAATAAAAAATTGTAAATAGTTCAATACTCACAAAAAATTAAAAAAATTAATTTAATTGTAAAAAAATATATAATTAAAAAAATCTT
Source organism: Erynnis tages (assembly GCA_905147235.1). NCBI lineage: Eukaryota > Metazoa > Arthropoda > Insecta > Lepidoptera > Hesperiidae > Erynnis > Erynnis tages. The sequence continues at coordinate 3,832,506 of LR990076.1, forward strand.
ATTTTGCAAATTGAAAAATAGAATAATTTTATAAATTATTGTATTGTTCTCGATAAATTTACAAAGTTTGAACGAAATCTGGCAGTTTGATGTGGGTCAAAATCGCGCTCAAAGGATTCGGTTACAAACAAACAAACATAATCAAACACAATACCTACTTGTAAAAAAACAAGAGTTGCAAGACTTGTGATTTTTTTACAAGTATTGTTTTTGTTTGTTTTTTTGCTCGACATGTTGGGGGCACTGCCGTCAAACAACAAACATTTTAATTTTCCCTAGAAACGAAAATGCACAAAAAAATAATAACTAAGGTCAGACCACTTCTCTCATTGTTGATTGTATTCGCAAGTTGATCGCCCCGCTTGCCACTTTCTATTCATTCTTTTCCATCCATTATTGTTGTTTATGAAAAAAATTTAAATAACGAGCAACTCATCAAAACGTGATTAATTCTTTTTGTGTCCGAATATTTCTAGCGCTCGTATTTACGTTTGGGGAAGCTATTTGTTAAATCGAATTGGAAATTAATTATGTTTTAATATCTCTCTTTTAGGATAACTTGTTTAGGGCAACTGTTGTTTGTTCTCTGAAGATAGCAGGTAACCGTTGAGTTTAATAATTCCAAAAAACGGCCAATTTATCGGCGAAAAGGGATATATAGGTACGTATTTCCTTCGAGTATGAATTGAGACGGTCCTTTTCAAATTTGTTTATTTTTGGTTTACCTATCTAAACAAAAGAATAAGGAAATCTGAATTCGGCCTATGGAGACGTTAACCTCAAATATTGCAATAAACAATTTTCTTAAAACAGCTGCAATGGCTCTACCTATACAGATAACCGTAAAATCATTCGTAAACATAATGTATCTTTTTAATAGACTAGCGAACGTAGTTCATAGCACACTCGTAACTAGGGATGTTCTGAACATGGTTTTATCGGATCCGATGCCGGGTTTGTCAATTTCATTTCACGGATCGGATCAGTTTCTCTTCTGCGTCCGTTAAAGCAGGCGATATAAAAGAACATTATTTTAGCTTTGTGTACCTACTGTACTTTTTTAACAGATAATAATTAAGTTGTTGGAATCCACCTTAATAGAACACGACATAGCTACTTACATGGAAATTTATAGCTAAATCATATCAAAAACGGCCCATATAGGTATTTAATTAAAAAAGATTACCCGTTATCTCTTCGGAATCGTAGTAAAAACTCCGTTACATCACTACTCGTAACCTAGTTTTACTGAGAGGCGGTGAAATATTGGAAAAATATTCCGAAGCACGGAAGCACGGCTTTTCATTTTTCCTATATCCAACCTCGTTACGGTAGTGTAGGTCGATTTGTAGATTAGTTTGATTAAACCATTAGGTACGTGATATATGGAGATTCTGCATGATTATAATAATATGGTTTTGAAAATGATACAAGGACATGGGTAATATTTGAACGAGACTACCGATTGAGCTTAAATAAAACTCGACATAAAAACAATCTATCTCAAAAACAGTTCAACAAACAAAAAAAATTCGAAACTAAAGTTGTAGAGAATTTATTCCTCTACAATATTTATAAACATCACCTACTGCAGCGGTATGTAGTGGGTCACTAATTGGTTATAGATAAATCACTTCTCCTCTCTACTGTGGAGTTCATAATAATATGATTTAACATTGATTATCAGACTTATATGCAATTAAATTTAACCCTAAAGCACTACAGGTCGTAGTTTTCAGGACAACAGGAAATGAAAACTAAGTAAATCCTGAAGAAAAAGCCAGCCAACTATTGATTGTAGGCTAAAAGCGGTCGAAACAGCTCTGGACTGAGTACTCCAGTATCCCGGTAAATAATTAATGTAGTGCGCTCCACCCGATTATTTATTTACACCCCCTCGGCCGGCACTTTTTGAGAACAACCCCGCCTAATTGTAATGCCGGGTATCGCTGTGTGTTTGTTCTACAACAATCGACCACGTGTGTATTATTCTGTTCTTGTTGGATAAATGGTGATAGTAAGCAAGTATCATGTCGATATCCATGTTATAAACTTATTGTGTTATCATGCAATTCAGAAGTTTTTGCACTGACGTTTCTATACGAATATTTTGACGATAGTATTCATGTTCAAGCGTTGATAGCCCAGTGGTTTAGAATTCGGCCTCGAATCGAAGGGTCCAGGTTCGAATCCCAGTGGCACGCATCAATGACTTTTTAAAAAAGTTATGTGCGGTTTATAAAATTAAATATCACCTGCTGTTACGGTGAAGGAAAACATCCGTGTGGAAACCTGCATGCCTGAGAGTTCAAAAAAATAATTGTTCTCAAAGACATGTGAAGTCCACCAACCCGCACTAGGCCAGCGTGGAGGACTAAGGCCTACATCCTTCTCATTGTGAGGAGACCCGATCCTGTAGTAGGTCATTAATCCTGTAGTGGGTCATTAATGGGTGATGGAGTGTTCATGCTCACGGCACAGTACAAAGTGTTGCGTCACATTAACTGTAAGTAGTTTAATTTATGTATGAAGGTAACTAATGAAGAAACAGAGGATGGAAATATTAAAATTATTATTCTAACACCGCTCAAAGTACCTACGGCAGATGTAAATTTTGCATTGAACTGAGTAGGTACTTAATGCCTGAGATGAAAACAATGATTTATAGCTATAATATTTTATTATTATATCCCATTTTTACTGTCGATCCATAATACATTACGTGACTTCATTTTATTGAATGGTAATTTGAGTTCGCAATTAAATGGTTACTTAATTAAACAAATGTTGTGAGCATAAGCAAAATTTTTTTTAATTTGACAAAGTTATTAATTATATTATTATCAAGACATAAAATGTAAACTACAATTAAGATGATGGTTTTTATTTTTAAGAGAAATGGGTATATCTCTAGCCAGGTACTTTTTAAAAATCCTAGAACTTACACTGTTCTCTTTTTTGCCTAAAGATAGACAGCTGGATAGTCCTTTGACTAGCATTAAGTCCACCTGTTGTATCACCGTTCTGTATACGATAAAAATTAAATAGATAAATAAATAAATAAATAACGGAGCTATTGGATGGCATATTTATTTTGTTAATAATTATATATTGTTTTATTTTTATTATTATTTTAATTATTCAATATATTATGTTTAAAATAGTAACAATATGATAAATAAATAAAAGTTCAGTAAAACTTTGTATAAAAAAACATCCGATGGGTGACCGTTTATGGCAACACTGGTGTCTTCTCTCCCGAAGTCTTATCGTTCCCAACCTTGGCATTGCACATACATAATGTATGTTGCATTTCTACAAAATAATGTCTACGCATTTGTACGTAGTGGAATCGAGATCAATTACAGTAGGTGATTTAATGAAAGCTTTATATGGTGGCGGTAATAAGATGGGAATGAAATAGTGAACGACAGTTAGGTGTAATTGGAATGATTGGAAAAACGACACGTTAACGATGTCTGTTGCTAAGTCACACAGTCTACAAGTAAAGCTTTCAGTTTTTTGTACACGTAGATAGGTAGCTATTGATATACGTTTTGTAGACTAGTTACAACATTTTACATAGTATACCTACGTATGTATGTAACTATGCATGGTGTATATAGGGTATGGAAAGGTGAAAGCCTAGTGGCTAGTCTCTTAAATGAGAGGTCAAAGTTCGAATCCCAGTGGCACTTATTGAAGTCATCAGTGCATTTCATAAGTCATTACGTCATTAGTATATGCCACTGCATGCCTAGATCATTTTATAAAATTTCACCCGCTATAACGGCGAAGGAAAACATAGTGAGGAAATCTGCATGTCTGAGAGTTCTTCATAATATTCTCAAAGGCATGTGAAGTCCACCAGCGTGCACTAGGCAAGCGTGGTCTTATTGTGGGAGGAAACCCAAACCTGCAGCTATGCCTGCAGTACCTACCTACAATAGGTCAAAAATGGGTTATAAAAACGTAGGCAGCTACCGATGTCAACGACATAAAACAAAATGATTTTAAGTTAAGAATATTAAATTTATATCTAACATTAAATATTGTTTACACGTGAAAGAGATTATGATTTTCTCAGAAGAAACCTCTTCAGAGTAAGACCTCTTTCACAGAACGATCAGGAGTATTCACGAGATTGGTTTTTCATTTTACCGTAAGTTAGGCAAAAATAAATTTAATATTTTTATATCCTTTAGAGATTTTTATTTTAATTTTAGTTTTTTTCTGCTTGCGCCTTTTGACGCATACACTCTATGATTCGGTCAAGAATAAAACACATCGTATTTGCGTTTTTATGTTATAGTTTCTAAATATATCTATCATAAGTCTGTATAATACTTATATAAAAATTTCGAATCTAATAAAGAGTTTTTTTAGTACTTTTGTTTCCTTTATTAGTGACTTTTCTTCAAATTCAATAATACTTATATATAAATTTCGAATCTAATTAAGAGTTATTTAGTATTTTAGTTTCCTTTATAGTGACTTTTCTTCAAATTCAATAAGACTCAAATATCTGGAAAACCGTTTAGTTTTGGATAGGGCAACACATGGCTCAACCGATTTGTTTTGAGCTTATTCGCATAGCCCTTAGTGTGTATATGTCATATACGTCATATAGGTACGCTCACGTCACGCTACGAGTATGTAGGTAGGTATGTATCTACAGTCACAAGATCCACATCATATGCCATCTTACCTTATCACAGCGAAGTATATAAACAAATTTACATACTATTAAAACAACGTGTGTGTAACGACGGCATATGTGCCCGGACACACTCCCGTCATTCGACAGCTACGCAACTAAGGGCATTCAAATGCAAATTGTATCACGGATAATCGGATTCCATTCCATCGAAGCCCGGCCCTTGGAAGATAAGATTAGGCTCACCATTTAACAGGCATTAGTTGGTATCAACACGTGCCGTAACGAAGGAAAATTCAATATTTTTTATGCTACCATTTTCCCTACTTTCGGATGTGTTGTTTTATTTTTATTAGAAGATTTAATCAGATTATTGTTTCGCGTTGAGGAAAACTGGATCCGCTGTGAAGGGTTTTAAGAAAATATTTTACAAAAATAATAATTGAAGAGACTTTTGCGACCTTGTTAAAGAATTACTGTTGTTTTTATACTGATTTTATTTTGTTGCCGAAAACCCACGTATTAATAAATCTCGACGCCTGCGAATTTCTCGTCTTATAAAGCTTCTTAATATTATGCTTCGACAAAATATCGTCAAATAGAAAGGACAAAATTTCTTCTAATATTAAAAAAGTTAACTTTGAATTTTTTTAAGCTTACGTTTCTAAAAGCTAAGCATTGTTTTTGACTAAAGAGACACAACTTTCAACTTTAATCGATCGAAAAGCAGAATAGGTTTTAAGATTATCTCGTCCCAGCCTATTTATAATTAACATGCTGTATAATTTACAAAAGGTATGGGTAGTTGGTAATCTCACCGTCAAACAAGCAAGATCTATTCGTTTCAAGAAAAATGTACAATACCTAGATTAGTTATATAGGTAGGTCTGTATTAAGTTGGCCATAGTCCCCTGCCCAGTTTCCTTGTATGAATATCTCGCAAAAAGATGACGAAAAAAGGCCCCTCCAATTTCAACGCTATTTGTTTAGGATTACCCAGACGCTAATCCCGGCTTCTACAGCCGTTCACTTTCTGATTAATTGAAAAACGTCCTCCTACTTGGAGCCTTATTTAAAAACACTCAACTTCGTTGTAAGCTAAAAAAAATGAATCCCGGTAAATTTTTCAATATATTTTTTATATAGAATCAGCGAGGTTTTATTGCTGTTAAACCCAACAAATTGATAGCGGTGATAGCCCAGTGGCTTAGAATTCGACCTCGAATCGAGGGGTCCGGGTTCGAATCCCAGTGGCACGCACCAATGACTTTGTAAAAAAAAAGTTATGTGCGATTTATAAAATTATCACTTGCTGTTACGGTGAAGGAAAACATTGTGAGGAAACCTGCATGCCTGAGAGTTCACAAAAAAATCTCAAAGGCATGTGAAGTCCACCAACCCGCAGTAGGCCAGCGTGGTGGACTAAGGCCTACATTCCTCTCATTGCGAGAGGAGACCCGACCCTGTAGTGGGTCATTAATGGGTTACTGACAAACCCAACAAATTACTGATTTTCTGGAGATGCGGTTGTCGTTATAATATGAAGAACTTCATAGAACACGCACTTACGACCTTGGCCCATTAAAAACAACAATCATTATTTTTTTACTGTCTTAGAGTAATCTTTAGTACAAATCCTGTGAGTAGTAAACTAGCGTGCAGGTGGCCTGATGTTTATTGATGTACCCATGGCCGATGGATGATGCTGGACTCCTACCGACTAATTCCCACACCTCTCGAACCTCAAAATCATTCACAATGCCGCCTTGAGGTCTTGTGTGGACGACCGGTCGTCTACCGCCCAGTTCCCACCCATGAGGGCATGGATGATGGTATAAGGGTTTCACAATTGATAACAACAACGATGGTTAACTGCAACAACACAAAGGGTATATCTACGAGTATCTGGCTGCACATCACTGGCAGCAAACGATCGACATTCGTGTGTGACGTGCGCGCCAATCAATTTCGAATTCTGACTCCCTGCGGTTACGAAAGTGTATCGTTCCTAGCTACTTTGTGGATTTTAAGTGTAGAACAAGCTAGTTTTAATACTAGTTATAAAAGCAGTGGGTTGATACCAGTTTATGTGTAACCTTCCAGTATTTAAGGTAAATATTAGAAGGAATAGCGATTACATTCACAGGAATTGTGCCTGAAAATGAATTATTGCATTAGGTGTGACTTAGGTAAGAGATTAACTAAAAATATTCAGTAAGTATCGTATGATTGGAAATAAGCACAACTATATGCATAGGTCTAAGGAATAATAATATACTTAAATCAACATTGACATTTTGTTGACACACTTGTTTAAATTCTAGAACCTGTCTTTTCTTGCTTATGGCATTCAGAAGTTTCGTTCCCAATTTTTTCTAATATGTCGATGCCCTGACTGTATGGTAATACAGTCATTTTGTTTTAAAAGTGTCCCGAGCATGAACGCTATCGTCAAAGTATTCGTATAGTTAACGTGTGCCATTAGTATGGGAAGATATCCGACAGACTGACATGATGACATTCTAATGACTGACGTGTACTTTGATGATAGTGTTCATTTTCACGGCACAGTCAACATCGTACATACATTTCATGTATCCGCATATAGCAGCGGGTGGTTAATTGGAATGATACAAAGGGGTGCACATTTCGCTGGTGGTTCTCCGCAAATGAATGACATTCGTGGGTGACACATGTGTTTGTGGTACAATGTTGTTTGCCCGTACGCCCGTCGCCTTCGTAACCAGCTGTATATTAGTAGTTTTGGAATTAAGTTTCTTTTCGCGGCTTAAAGTAGACTGAAATTGCAGAAATCGTTACGTAATGAAAAAACGTTACATTCTCTCCCTCTTTCTCAAAGTAATGTAAGAACTTCATTCCTGACGGGGGTACACATTTTTTTGTTTCAGTTAGGCGGTTTAATTACCATTTGAGATTTTATTTCTTAGTAGCAAAACCACTCACAGTCTCAGCTTAAAATCTTACCTTAAGCCTGAAATCAGTGCGTTTATTTTTAAATTTATTTTCAATGGTTCTTACTTCTATTATGTGTCGGGTATGATTCTTATCGATAGATATTTTATAAACATGGTAATACACCCATGGAGAATGCTCGAAATATTCCCAAGTTGTGTGCGTGTATAAAGCCAGAGCAAGGACCATATAGTCAAGTCAGCAGTTTCTGTCAGATATAGGTACGTATAACCTATAGGTAGAAGATTGAACAAAGGATAGTTCAACCCTCGTAACCTTGATAAGTCAATTTAATTATATCACCCCAAGGCAGGCAGGTTATAAACAGATTAACGGCAATATATTTAAAACTTCAAAGGAGGAGAATTCAGTACCAACACATAAAAAATCTATTTTAGTTTTAAAGTAAACGTTTTATTGCATAATAGCTCAGAGTTATTTCATCTGAAATTATTTTTTTGGTTCCGCTTTTCTTGGCACAAAGGCAGGTTATGAAGCATCTGTTCCGTTTACATAATGGAGAGGCAAAGAATCTTTATGAAGAGCCGTCAACTGAAAAAATATTAAGGAAATTATACCATTATGAAAATTAACGTTACACAATAGTTATATTTATAAATGTGGTTAGAACGCGGACATAAAATTCGTGAGGCTAGTTTAGCAGCAAAATTAGGGATTGAAAATTTTTAAGAAATATTATTATCATTATTTGTATTAAACATATCTACTTCTATTTTAGTTAACACTATTTTAGGGGTTTTATATTGTAGGTATATGTATGTGCATGACTTCTAATAATAATAATCTAATATGTAATGTAATCCAAAAGTCATAAAAATTAAATATTTCTACCGCAGGTACACCGTTTAAATTAAATAGCGAATTATAGCAACATAAAAATCTTGGTGCCGAATAAAATTCAATAAATCATCTCTCAAACCATTAAATTTTACGTTTAGAAGCTCAGAGCCCCATATAATCGTATTTCTGCAGATTCGTTTCGCGTTGGCCATCCATTTGTATTAGAAGATAGAATTTAAAATTCCATTATGAAAACGCTTTAAAAACATTGGAATATGGAGGTAAGTTGGAAAAAATTCGATACCCAGATTTAGATATGCCAATGAACTAGTGATCTGAAATTTTCATAAAATATTTCTGTAATATGTTGCACTCTACAGATTTCGTTTGTGTTAAGCCTTTCAGTTAACTACTTTTTCATCAATAAACTATACCAGTTTACCTACAGCCTATAAAATATTTATAACTTAGTAGGTAACTACTGCTTTAGCCCTAAAAACGATTTAAGAATAACTCTAAAAAGGAAAACTCTAAAAAGATTTTATCTCAAGGACCCGACTCATGTCACGTCATCAATTTTTTTAATTGACTTATTATTGTTTTCACATACATATTATTTTTTTGTAGATAGGTATTGGAAGTTTAGCTGAGATTTCAGACGGCTCTGAAAGCACTCTTTTATGGGAATTACATTTTGAAATTAACTGTGAATGGTGTCCACATCCCAATTAAATTAAAATGTATTAGAATTAATTAATAAATATTGTGCTTGCAAATGTCGATAAATTGATGTTCATCTATTGCGATGAAGTTTGTGAATTCCCAGCGGCTGCTCTATTACCATTCACTCACATTCAGTCCTTTGTGCAATTAGTGGCATCGCTGCGAATATTGAGGGAAATTCCACTAAAAGCTCAATATACGAGAAATTGTTTATTGGTTTGCTTAGAAATTTGTTACGGGATACAATATAGCTAAATGGTATTTTGTTAGGTATTTTTGTTGCCTAAAAGCAAACAAGATTGATTTTGGTGTAACCGAAATCTCAGGCATTCCTGTGCGTAAATAAAGGTATTTTACCTCCCCAATACGCCTCATATCCTCCTGGAATGTAGGTTTTGTCTTCACGAAATTAAAAATAGTTGTACGAATGTGTAATTCTGTATTAGTAGCTACACGTAGGTTTCATTGGATCTTGCAGAACTTTATGTTTTTCTTTTGCAAATTAATACATATTATCTATCATGTACTAGGTCTTATTGACAATTTTAAAATTTAAAAGTTAATTAGTTTAGTTGCGAATCTTCCGTTTTTAAGAAGTAATAATAATGTCGGCGCCAAGTACCAAAAAATTATTATATTAATTTCAATGCATGGATTTTGTAGAGATCCGGGTGCGTCCCACATATCCAGTGTTTATGCGGATATAGAGCGGCCTTAGATAAACAGAACTTGATATTTGACGGGCGTTTATGAAACCAGTCGTTGCTATTAAAGCATTAAGTATACAAACATTAATACATATTATAGAGATTTGCAAAATTAAGTTACCAACGTAACTCTAAAGATTCAGTTATTTATACGTAAAAGATTTTCATTTTGAGTTGTAGTGATAGTGTATTTTCGAAGCCTGTTTTCTCAATAATTTATAAAGTTTGTTGGTAGTCCTTCTTGCTATGGTTGGATTTCTAATTATTATCATAACGTACATAGGACATAAAAACACGTATGCTCGTCTACTTACCACAGCTGTAGTACTGACCTTCCGATCGACTACTCTTATATTTAAATGCAATATTTTTAACAAAAAATTACCTTAAACTATTTTTTACAAATTACGGAAGGCAAAATCACACAATATTTGAAACGATACCCAAAAATATTCTCAACAAACAAACTACAAAATAACGTTTTACAACATAACGTTTTGCATATTTTGTATCCGAGGATTCCGAGGACTAAGCGTTCCGCATTAGTTCCGCACGACATAATTTATCACACTCCATAGTAGTCCATAGTCCGTACGTTTGAATCGTGATAATATCAAGAGCAAACAGAATTTTCTTGCATAACAATAGCGTAAGCGTTTATTGAAATATGTGTATGTGTATAATTTATGTTTTTTTACGTTGCTATGCTAAAGCAAATGTATGCACTGTTTCGAGTATATGAGGTATTTATATCGTAACAACTCATGAAAGGTTACTTCATAGTTCAAAGCTGCTTTTTCTAGTGTACTACTCTACTTCTGTCTAAAATATAAAGTCACGATTCTGAATATACAGGTTTTGTTAAAACAATATACAATTACAATATACAGGTTTTGTTAAAACGTAAACTATGCTACAAGTATCTTTCGAATGAATGTCTGAAGGCGTAAGTTAACTTTTATCCTGATATACCTCTAGAGGTAAGAAATTGCGTTAAGTACTACCAAGGCCAATTGTTATTAATGAAGTAATATACCTACTGTGCCGTGAGCATAAACATCATTGTCAAAGTATTCTTACGGTAAACGTCAGTCATTTGTATGTCAAATATGTATGTGGGTCTGTCTGACATCTTCCTATACTTATTGCAACGTTAATTATTACGAATACTTTTTAATACGATAGTTTTCATGCTTATTGTTCTCAGCGACGCGGCTCAACATAAGAGGAATCGCATGCACATCTTGTTTAGTCTACTAATGTGCATATACCTTTTCGATAACCAATGAAAGTTGCCAATTTAATGAATTTGGACTCATTCCACTATTGAATATAACCCGTCAACTAATTCTAAACCGTCGTAAGCTGTATGGGGCGTTAACTCCATTGCAGATGTTAAAAAGTAATTACCATTCGATAAGCAAATTCGTTCCATGTGTCGGAATAAATTATAAATGGTTGTCGTATGACAGGCCTACGTAAACTGTCGTAAAGTGGTATGTTACAGATGCGTCGAGTATTATGATTATTTATTTATGATTGTTCGATAAAAGATGTTTTGCGCATGTATTTAGACTAGACTAGATTTTGGAAATTGGTTCAGAGTTCAGCCGTTTTCGCCTGAAAGAGTTACAAACATCCAACTACCCATCCATCCATTCTTACAAACTTTAGCATTTACAATAGAAGAAGGATTTCATTTATCTGTATAAATGTAGTTGGTCCCTTGATGAAGTGTAGTTTGCCCCCTGACATCATCTTCTGACGTCATCATGTTCTTTTAAATAGTAACGCTTATTCGGTAGGTGCCTTAAATATGTTAATATAACTGTAGTCGCGGTTCATTCAACTATTCGTTTAGGAGCGATGATTTAATTATGTATCGTTTGGAATACGTACATACTCGTACATACATTACGTACACGAATTAGACACATTGTGTTTGTATTCCTGCGATTGTTTTCGCATGTTACTCGTACATACTACTCAATTGAATTAGAAAATTCTTTCGCCAATAGCTGGACGGGCACCCATATGTGTGTATTATCATAATTCCTAAACAAGTAAAGCCTTTTTATAGCCATTTTATAGCTATAAATATAGTGTGTATCATGAGTAAATCGTTTTAACAAAACCGTTGTAATTATTTATGTTTTTTAGCTTATTAGATATTTAAATTACGTTTGTATTGTGTGTTTAATGTTTGAATGTATGTATTCATACCAATAAGAGAGCACACTTATCTAGCATTGGTTTACCAATTTCCAGTTACAGGTCTGCTTGAAGAAATTTCTAAAGGAAATAAGCAGAACTTTCGTGCCACATGTATTTCCTATGTGTTACAACTACTCGTATTGTGTGTACAAAAATAATTACTTTAAATTAATAAAAACTGTTTCAATCCTATTAAGACCTATTCGAATGATTTGGGAATTGTGGACAAATACAGCAGCAATACAAGCAGTACATACATGCTAAGTTAACTAACTAGGTAATTAAAACAAATTTTAATGGTCAGTACTTATCGTGAGGTTGGTTATATATAACAGCGGTGATAACAGTGGCTTAAAATTCGACCTCGAATCGAGGGGTCCGGGTTCGAATCCCAGTGGCACGCACCAATGACTTTGTAAAAAAGTTATGTGCGATTTATAAAATTAAATATCACCTGCTGTTACGGTGAAGGAAAACATCGTGAGGAAACCTGCATGCCTGAGAGTTCACAAAAAAAATGTTCTCAAAGGCATGTGAAGTCCACCAACCCGCAGTAGGCCAGCGTGGTGGACTAAGGCCTACATCCCTCTCATTGTGAGAGGAGACCCGACCCTGTAGTGGGTCATTAATGGGTTACTGACTGACAGGTTATAGGCTAACTGTGAAATAAGCGTATAGTAATAAGATCAAATATTCCAAAGATGTATGCTGATCAAGTAAATTGTGAAGTACTGCAAAAATAAGGAACAAGTTAAGAACATTATTATATTACTTTAATTACGAGTTAATATTCACGCCCTTAAAAATACTTACCTAATATAGGAAGCAGTTAATCAGCTTAGTATTAATCTCATTTGCGTTGAAATAATTTAGTCATCCGTTCGAAATGTTTCAACACAAAAGCCGTGAACAAAGGCGGTCCACGCTGAAATAGTTCGTAAATTGTGTTTAAACTTGCGGCTCGTAACGAGATAAACATGATGGCTCTTTACCTCTGAGTTGAACAAAGGTACGAGCTTAGTTAATTGCCTTAATCGTGGCTAGCTGACTGAAAATTCAATATTATTTATATAATATTATACACATGCACCTTATCTTAAAAATAGATGTAAGAAAATTTCCTAGTGGTCGCTTGAATTATGTAGAAAAGCAAAAAGACAGAAAGACATTTCAATTTTTTGATAAATTAATAAAACTGATAAAATTTACCTCACACATAAAAATATACAAAACAGTTAATTGGATTAATATTAGCTCTTTTGTGGCGATATTGTCACCCGTTGAAAGTTTGAACATAAAAGGCCGTGAACAAAGGTATTCGACGTTGAAATAGTTCGTAAATTGTGTTTAAACTTGCGGCTCATAATGAGATAAACATGATGGCTCTTTACCTCTGAGTTGAACAAAGGTACGAACTTCGGTTAATTGCCTTAATCACGACCGGCTCTAAACAAACAGTTAAATCGCTCAGACGAAATTTAGGTCAAGTTCCAGACGCTGTGTAAAATAGGGCGTGTTTGGATCAACCTAGTGTATATATAGGTTTACTTATATGTATGGATATTTATACATACTAGAGTTCGTCAAGTACCTAGTTGAAATTCGACTATAATTCATCGAAATTTGAATTTGACATGTAGGGGAATGTACGTACACGTCATGTTTGTCTATGTGTGCATGTCAAAGTGTTCCGTATGGTAGTGTGTGTGGCATGTTTTTTGATGAATTTTATGTAGGTATTTCTAATGAATTTTGTATAAAAATATTAGAATTCGTATTAAAATGAGATAGAACTTAAGTACCTATTTAGTTCTTCTGTTACTAGTTACAGAAGAGTAGTAAATAGTAAATAGTGCTTTGAAATATGGCACACAATAAAGCCTTGGATGGGTGTAAACTATGCGATTTATTAAAAAAATACTCGTTTACGTAACGCAGTTATGTAATAAGTAGGAAGCAATAAATCTTTCAGTAATTGTATTGTCTTTAATAATTAGCCATAAATAATTATAAGTATGCAAATTATATCTGGGATCATAAATTTCCTTATTTATACCAAGGAAGTGCGCAGAAAGTCGATGAAATTAAAGCTAATCTTATTAAAATCATGCAAACCACCTCATATTATTATCTCAAATTTTAATAATTTCCGTTTCTGTGAAAAAAATACCATGATTTTTATTAAATGTTCTTTAGGATACCGATAACTATACCTATCTCAAATCAAATAGTGGAACGGGTAGGTACGTTTTGTCGTTTGATAAATATTTGATATAGCGTAATAAAGATAAAAGAACAGTAAAACCCATGACGAATCTGTTTTAATGATGACCTAAATTTGTATATTTATAGTAGGTTGAGCCCCAATTTTTAGGTACAAACTGAATATTAAATAATTGATATATCTATCTAGTTCAATGTGAAATATTGATGCTTAATTTGTATCGACCATTGTAGTTCTCATGAGTTTTAAGGTTATGTGAGTTGATTCAATACTTGGTTGTATTCATACAACCAAATATAATTCATAACATAAGCAATATTAGGAAATCTATTTTATTCGAAACTTGACGTTGAAGTCAAGAGCCTTCAATTACCACTTAACATTTAGTAGTTAGCATGCCCGGTCTCGATTTTTGACCATTACTTTCTTATTTCCCAGTTTTAAATTATGTCATTAATATTTTAAGTTTTCTTTTCATTTTCTTTTCTCTGAAAGGAAATACAAATAATATTTCTGTATTATAGAGCAAAACAAATAAATACTCATACTCTAGGAGTACATAACAATTGTGCGTGGGTTACAGCTTATATCATTGTAATCATCGTAGAGTTTGTAATTTACAGTGGATTTAAATTTTACTTACTTGCGAGGTAAATACGTTCGTATTAATAGTTTGTCACTATTAGAGTTTGTCACTTAAAACTCTACATGATTTAACATAAGTACCTAATTATAATTATACTCTTGTGGCAATAAATAAAAAAAAATATTTCATGGACCCTTTAGTGGAACATGCAGGTTGAATTAACTCCTGAGAATTTTGAAACGGAGGTTGATTCAAAACCGTAAGTAGACCAAGTATCGCTTAAATATAAATGTTATTATGTAAAACAATAAAGCGAACAGTGTAAAATTATCACATAATATTGTTACTCAAATATTAGTAGGATCTAGTTTAAGCGTACAAAGCGTAAAAACGTAAACAAGCAACAAGCGTCTGTAACATTTTTATGGCAATAAAATTGAGTGGGTGCTCAAATGTTACATAGAGTATGAAAAAAATACACTAATACATTAACTTTAATGACAAGCAATTCACAAATATCATCTAAGAAGCGTGCTAAAACAACCAACATCGAACTTACCTTAATCAATCACACCATCTACAAACTCCGGGCTCACCAACCGAAAACAATAATAATTCCCTTTGAAAAATTCACATACACACCAGAACTTGTTAATATTCACTCACAGATTGATTTACGTTAGTTTTCACACATGATTTAATTTATGAATTGATGATCGGCTTCGCGGTATTGTTGCGGGAGCGCGCGACGTGCGATCGTCGCATCGGTCGGAGGTATACTGCGGTAAGGTGCGGGAGTGCGGAGCGGATCCGCCCGCCCTGCCGCCCTGCCCACAATACCTCGTTCCATGATTCTGTAACGCACCTGAAAAACTGGATCCCCGTTCCAATAATGCAATTGGACGTATCGGTATCCCTGTTTCCCTGACAAGCTGCTTGTTATGTTTACTGACGCGGATTGGAATTTTTTTTCGAAATTTAAACAATATGGTAAACACATTCCTACTTAATTCATTTGATAGTTTTACCTGGAAAGTTTCCCGGGAGTTTCAAAAATTACCTTTATAGATTTTGATATACTCTTTCCGAATTCCTGCTTTGCCACCTCGTAACTTTTGTACGTGCGTGCACCTTGCATAAAAATTGCATGTCTATGTTAAAACTGGTGTCAGTGCAGAAGAACGTCACATCGTAACTAGAACTCAATGTCCTAGCCCGTCCTATACGTGTTATATGATAAGACAGGAGTCCAACATTAACCTTTGCATTAGTCTAGATTAATCTGTGGATTGTAGATTTGGGTCAAATAGCGCAGCCGCTCCGAATCCGATGCATTTCAGTTCACTAATTGCTGAGCAATCTGGCGAACTTAAAGCTCTCGTAACATTAGCAAAGTTAAGTACATAGGTATGTGACGGCAAAAATAAAATATACTTTGGTACCTATACCCTTAATTTTTAAGCAGTAGAGCTATTCGTATTGTATAACGATGTGTTTTAGGCAGTAAGAATGTGACATGTTGTTCAAAGTATTGTGTATAATTCCATTACTATAGGAAGATATTAGACAGATTGATTATGGCATACCTACTAATGACAGACGTTAACCGTACGGATACTTTGGCGAAAGTGTTCCATAGTGTTTGACAGCGGGGGTGCGTGAAAGTTTCCTCCATGGTAAAAAAGGTGTGACCTCCTGTGTATACGGGTGTTTGTCATTACTTGTTTGGAACCTTTTTATAAAATTCAACTCATTTCCTTTTTTACAAAGTTCGCACAGTGCTCGGTGGGACTTTGTTTTGCAAATGACTTGGCACTTAGGACGCAAAATACGTGTACTCTGTTCAAAAGTTGGACAGCCTCCCCATCTATCAATGTCAATGACTCATCATCATTCTTTTACACTTTTGAATATTAGCAGATTTGTTAAGGTACTCGTAAGAGTTTGTTTTATTGAGGTACAAATAATAATAATTTGTTATTTTAATTTAAGCGGATAAAAATTGCCTTGCCTTATAAGGCACTATTGTGGTTAATATATAAAATAATTAAGGTAATTTTATTTAGGTTCACGTAGCAACCACACAGAACATACGTGAGTTATTACCGTGTGTACGACATGTGTACTCGTAGCATTAATTATTTAATAAGATAACAAAACAATTTTGTTTGAATATATATATCAAGATGTGTGGAAGTTTTGCCTTATCTGTGACTTAGAAATACTATATCTTATCTTCTAAGATAATTACGACAAAGTGAAGTAGGCACGAGACTAATTTGCAAAGAGATATACTAAACATTTCATTATTTCATAATTTTGCAGGTAGGTCTTTGTCCTAAAGGGTAAAGCAGAAATTAAAAAGCGAATTGGGGTTAGATTAATATCGAGGTGCAATAGCTGTAAGTTGTTAAAAAACCTATGTAACTAACTACTATTGGTAACTAACAACTAATTATTTTATGGAGGTACTGGTATCGTTATACGTTAAACTGGAAAAATAAAATATGATGGCCCATGCCGACATTTAGTATGGTAATCAAGTTTGTTGCGAGCGGAGCAAAATCAGCGCTTGTAAACAAAATTAACTCCAATAGGCGTGTATGTTACATGACAGCTATTATGTGCCACAATCAACTGTTATGTGACTACAACAGATCTTCACACTCCACCGTTGTAGAGTCCACATCACCTGACCACGAGTCATAGACACTATCGTCAAAGTATTTGTATAGTACTTAATTACGTAATTCATTAGCCTAATGTGTCACCCTATATATGTACGTGTCTCATGAGGGTTTTTATTTATTTATCAAAAAAAAAATTTCAAAATATTTTTCTGTGGATTTAGTTGTAACTTTTCCAGTTTTAGTTGTAATTTACGAGTATGTCTAATTTTTAACGGTGTTAAGAGCGTATTGCGTTTCATCTGGAACAAACGTAACTTCTAAAAGCAAAAGGAATTGAAGTTTATTTACCGAGAACATTATTGTAATTCTAGTTTGTAGATGAAATATCATTTTAGTGTATAATGTACGTAACATTACATTTTATAACAAGCTGCTATCGTCTGACCTTTCAGGAAATTAGGTATCTTAGAAAAGTGAGTCCTATCTATCCCAAGTCACTTGAAACTAGGTACAACTCTTACTAAGAATTGATTTCAATTTTAAATAACTGATCCAAGGTAATGGGTACAAGGTAAAGATTGATAAAAATTGTTCTGGCTAAAGCACTCTAATTGTCAGTGTGTTTGTCGCGGTTTGTATAACTGAAAGGTTGCGTGTCAAGTAAATAAATAATAATTACAGCTGGCTTAATTAAAAAGCTGAAAGCATCGGCCGCCTCTTTACGAGTAATTGCTCGCGCGCTACAAAATGCAGCCACGCCGATAAATAATAATTGCGGTGTACCGCTCGGTGTAACCTCATTTATTAATAGCGCAATATGCAACCCAATGAAGGGTATATTAGACCTGTAAGTTTTTAAATATTGAGGCTGACATCGAGAATAGAATATGTATATGCAATACGTCCTATTGCCATATTTTCCAACAAAGTAAACAACTGTTAAGGAACGCTTTTCGATAGGTACATTCTAATCGTCCACTCGAGACACTATGTTTAGCGCCGCCTCAAGGTATTTATAATGTACCTATAACTGCCAAGTTTACATGTCAAGTAAAGAAATAATTACAGCTGGCTTAATTTAAAAAATCAAAACATCGGCCGTTTTACCCGCGCAATTGCTCGCGCGCTTCAAAATGCAGCTTTGCCGATAAATAATAATTGCGGTGTACCGCTCGGCTTGCGCGGAACTTATTGCTTTGACCTCATTTTGTTAACAGCGCAATATGCAGCCCCATGAAGGGCATATTGGAACTGGAATTCAATTTGTTATGTAAACAAGGTGTAATTGATGAATTTAGCAACGTAACCAGCTATTTTGGAATATGTAAATTTTAGTAGCAGTCGCGTTTTTTAACTGTTTGCTTGTTACGGTAATTTTGCGACACATCTTCTGGGCAATATCTATGAAACAGTCTTGGTGTTCGAACTGTTTGTAAGTCGTTTAAAGTAATGTGAATAAAATCATAATGCTGGTACAATAATAACCTTTATAAGAATGGAAATTCATTTTCGTAGAAACTGGAAAAAAGCTTTTAGTGAAATTGAACGACGTTTTGTCTTTTCAACTATGCTATGTGTGTAGACAGGTATGAGTACAATAATTTCAGCACTTAAGATCCATTACGTGGCAGAAACACGAAACTTGTATGGTTGCAAAGTAGGCAGCGATGGGAACACCTCATGACATCAAACTGTATGCTGTCGCTAAAAATATTTTCTATCGTAAATGGAATAAATAAATTAACTTTCAATTGATTTAAAATCGTGCCATTTTATTCTTAACTTAAAAGAATATCTAATTGGGTGGGGTGAATTATATTATGTTTATTGTTGACAAACTTCAACTTCTTTCTATGGTCATTAGACGTGGTCTGAAGTGTTCTGGGCGGTTGAAACATATTAGACATAAGTTGCCCACAAGTCCTAAAGCCTCTTTAATCTAGAAATATCTTATTAAATTTCTTAACAAGAGTACGAAACGAAGTAGCGCGAACGGATCAAAAAACAGAAAGGATTTATGTAAACGATTATTTTACTGAGCGATCGCGCACAAAGGAATTCCAGTAAATAATGCACAAAAATACCTGAAGCAATTTCGTAGCTTTGAAGATAACCCGACCAGCATCAGTAGACTGCTACGAAAGTAACTTATTCTAAACCATTACCTAGGTACTAATCTGAAAACTTTGAAAGGATCTTTAAAGCTGGTTATTTTCCCCGCATAATAAATCTATGGCGAGGGAGATGACTCTCCTTGCAACGCCTCTTGAATTATTTATTATGTAAAACTCCTTAATTACGGGCTAAGAGGAAAGATCCAGATACCTACATTAAGTATTAAAAGTTATATTGATTTTACTTGTCTCGTAACCGTTTGAACTCGCAATCGTTTTAGTGAAGCTCATAAAGGTTTTATGTTCTTGTTGGGAGGTTTTTATCCTTTTGTTTTAATTTTATTTTTTTATTTACTGAAGTAAAATAGGACTGTTTTTCAATTTTCTTATTTATTATTATTTATCATCAATTATTTAGCTCAAATATCGCATTTATCGATTTCATTGATCATAATAGGAATGAGACTTTTGTAAAAAAAAATATCCATTATTTCTAATATACATTGTGATAAATATCCAATAAGTAAAGTCGAAGGTACGAAGGTAAGGTAAAGTTTTTATCGATAACGGTATGGATAAACGTTATAAGGTATCTATTTTTCCAAAACAAAACAAAAAAATATTTTGTGTTCACGTCTTCGTGTTTTTGTTCCAATACATAAATTCCGTCCGCCGTAGGTACTTCTACTATCTTACCCGTACTTTGGACGCGAGTAAAGAATCATTTTTTACCTTGTGCGATTTCATAGATCAATTTATATATAAAGATGTGCATGATAAAATATCGTGAGGAAATCAACCTAACTAACAATACTTCTCATTGTGAGAGGAGTAATGTAAATAAAACGGACCCGACCGAAATATATTATAATAGACCAATAATGGGATGTAGAACACACACACACACACATTCAGACTAAACGAAATGAGAGTTTTCGTTCGTACTCTCACAAAATGATATCACGTTCAACACCACACCAAATATATAACTTTTTCATTGGCTCCTAACTTTGTCATTAACTTGTGTATCCCAGTTATTCAGTGTGACATTCGTTACGCCTAACGAGGCTGTGTCGGCAAGCAGCACACCCTCCAATCAGCACAGCTTGTCCTAAGGACAAGGCTGGGCTGTATAACTTTTACGATAGGTGGTACTTTCAAAATTTGTAGCATACTTCATCGCCGCCTTCATAGTTCGTCGTGAACAAGGCTAGTATTTTTATTTTAGTTTTTTATTGTACACAGAAACATAGATAAACTTGCAAGAATAACAGCTATTAGCACAAATGGCGGTCTTATAGCTAAAAGCAATCTTCCGACAACCAAGTGGTTAGGAGTTAAAGATGAAAGTCGGAAAGGATTCTGTAGCGGTGTGGTACAGAACCCGTTTTCGTACGAATTTAAAAACGTACGTACGTCGTATATGTCCGTAGGTACGTGTACGAACAATCCCCAATACTTACGTAGCTACAAAAAAACAAAAGTGTTTTTCTCGGTGTGCCAGCCCGACATAATGTAGACAAGTCTTTATTCGCAAGATAATATTATTATTATGTCCTACTAGATACCTAAAAATATCGCAGGGAAACTCCCACACGGTAATCTGATCCAAATTTAGACGGGCCTTGTGATATTGCAGCCAGACAGCTGATAAACATAATATTTTTTTAATACACATATTATAGAATAAATATTGTTATAAACGCTATTCGTTACAAATAGGTGTTTTTTTTTGGATTTTGTTCTGAGCGTAGATCGAACCCACCGCCCCGAGTTAGATAGGTATCTGTATTTTATACCAATAGACTATCATGAAAAAACTTCATGTATAAATGTTATCCATAATATCTTAAAGCCATATAAAGGCAATAAACCAGAGTGGTGGACTAAAGCCTCATTCATCCTTCTCATTTTTAGAGGAGACCTGGAGGGTTACTACAATTGAAACAAAACTGTTTTAATTTAAAACAAAACATCTTTGCTTTATGATGGTTATGGAGTTTGTAGTAACCCTCCTGACCACGGCTCCTGACCGATAATCTGCTTAGTTATATCAGAAAAATACTTTGTAACAGTTATTAATGAATGCGTATTAACAAATACTATTACAGATTTTTCCATTTTTTGCTACTTGAATACGTAACTTTTTTATCTATTTTTATCTATTAATAAGATTTTTCAATTTCGTCCAAGTAAAGCCTTTTTAATTAGCAATTTTGTGGAGTTATTTCTCTTTATTGTCAGATGAGTTTGAACAAAACATCTGAATCATTGAATGCGAACCATTTTCAATTTGTGCCATTGTTGTAGTATTAAATCTGAGGTATTTTGAAATTCGCTCTCCGAGGACAATGTTTATTGCTTCCGTAGATATTATGCTTGGTGGCTGCACACGTTACCGCAAAATTTTAACAATTTGTGTAAGCGCATATTTTTATCCACTTGTGTGTATTTTAGCCATAATTTACAAGACGAAGAATAAAACTTCAACCTTACATAGGTTGAAGTCTATTTTACCACAAAGTATTTTTTGTATACAATATGCACAATACAACTCAAACACTCATGCACAAATCGATCAATCAGTCCATCATGCTTCCAGCTACATATTAAAATGTTTTTGAAGCGTTTTTGCTTGCGTTTGCAAACTCGGGGCCTAAATGTTATTTCTATGACAGTAGGACGTCTATAAATAATAGACACTTAAACATTAAATGCATTTCATAAATACCACTATAACTAACATAATATTATGTAAGAAAAAAAAAAAGAAAATTTTCAACTGTTATTTTTAACCGGATGTTATTTAGCCCGATATAAGTAAGTTTTTAACGCAAATACATAATATGGTTCATTTTTAAATGTCCAATTTGGTATTATAATCAACCTTAGTGTCAGGAGTGCGAATAACACGAATTTGGGGGAAAATTCAAAATAAAAAGATCCTTAATCATTTAAGGCATAATTAGATTATGAAAGCTGACTGTAAATTAATAAATCACCTTCACGTTTTAATAAAGATGGATTGGATGATCTCGCATTACATTAATAAGGCCTTAACCTTTTATAAACCTGATAAAGAATTTTAAGTTGTTTTTATCCTGCATTGCTCGTTTATTTGTGAATTTATACAGTCTTTCTCGGAAACCGCTCCAACGATTTCGATGACATTTGCGATGACGGGGTCTATGTTTATAAAAAATCGATCAAGGCATAAGACTTAAATGTGCCTAAAAAAATGTTTTGTTTCGTGTTTCCCAATCTTAAATATTTTTATTTTTAAGTCCCAATGGAACGTGTTCCCTAAAATTTTTACAAGACAAAATTGTGTTTCAACAATCAAAATGTCGACGAAAACAAAATGAAACAGGGAAAAGAGCAGGAAAGGACAAAAATCTCTTTGAAAAATCTTTGTTACACGTAGCTACATGATCATGTTTTTGTAGAAAAGTAATTTCAAAGGGAAAGCTTTCCCTACCTTTAAAAAGACATTAAGTTCATCGGATTGGCGGCAGACCCTTCCTTTGTACGAGACTTTTGTGAACAAAATTGTGTGTGGCCTAGTAGAAATATTACAGTCACTGCTGCTGTATTATATTTGGTTGAATACCTTTTATAAATCTTTTTTAATCTCTTTCGGGATCCTTTAAAAAGAGTGGTATTGGACCTGATCTGAATAAAATACTTCCTATTAGTAAACTGGCAAAATTACGAGCTTCGGAGGTCACGTCGGTTTGGGTTGTAAAGATTAATGGTTGTTCAACCTCGTTGGTTGTTATTTGGACAAAACATCGCACTTAGATAATCGTACATGATAACTCATCAAGCAGAAAATTTCGGAATTATTTTGGTGTGGTAAATAATGCTTGACAGGACAGAGATTGTATTTGAATACGTTTACTACTCATGAGGATTGAGAATATGTGGCGAATAAAACACAGTAGAAAACTTATTGCACTGAATTCAATAAAACTGGGTGTAAATAAAATAAAATATTTCCTCTGAATATAACCGTCTTACGTCTTAACTCTACCTACTCTACCACACAACTCAATGCACTCCCCTGTATCAATCCATCTTTTCAATCATTCCATCTGCTTTACTCATTACTTCATTCACATACTCTTCATACATTCCCTTTCACGCATCCTAAAATAACCAAATCCTACATATATTTATCTTATAATTTTTACCTGAAAAAAAATCTCCGGCAACCATGCCTTCCAGCCGAGACATAACGAACATATTACTACACGACAGATTAGGAAGGCTTCTATGGCTTTACCACCTATAACTTAAATAAACACACAAAATACTAAAAGCCATTGTTTTGGAAATAAAAGTTCTGCAAGCGTTTTGTATATATTGCACAAAGTTTGATAAGATACGAGTGTTATCTGTCGGAAAACGATGCTTACTACTTGCGTCGTCAAGTAAATGTGTAGGCACGTATCAAATCACGCACGGCTGCCTACTTCGACAAATAGACTGCTCTGTTTGAGAATCGTATTACACCAGAAGTATACAAGTCTACGATTCATATTCAAACAATATTATACAGAAATAAAGTACATAAATGGATAACACATGCCATACTCGTATTTTAGAATTATAAACTCATTATTGACTCGATTATTGATCCAATTGTTGACCCGATCGTTGACTGAATTGTTGGCCCGACTGTTGAGTTGATTCCGCTGTTGGTCTAATTGTTGATCGGACTGAACGGACGACCCCGTCGATTTTGTACAGTAATTTTTGACCTTTATTATTACAAACATACTTTAAAAATATGAAATCTTAGATAATGTTTCTTGAATTCATTTGGTATGAGTAAGTTTACGTAACTAGTTTGAACTGACTCGATTTGGTGACGTTGTTCATCGACGAGAATTTGTTTGATTCTAAAATTATGATTCCAGAATTGAAAAATATAATAAATATACATTTAATTTTCAACAAATTACGGAATCACTAATCTATTATTCAACTAACGAAATTGAGAAAACATTTTTGTTATTTCCATTCTTATCTTCTTGTTTCAACAATCGATTAAGGAAACATAGCTGCTACTCTATAAATATTCTTTAATTTTAAATCCAATGCCTACTCTTTGTCTTTTCAGGCCTAGTTATACCCGATTGAAAAACAATGTGTAGTCTTAACGGACGTGATTGTCATTCAGGGATCCTTCTTCCCCATCGATAATAAATCGGTCCATCGAACGATATTGACCAGACCTTTGCCATTGCAAACTGCTTGCTTATTTATTTACTCTTTTTTGTGCATATATTTTAACCATATTATCCATAGAAATATAAAACAACACAAACTGCGGTCTTATCGCTTAAAGCGATTTCTTCCAGACAATCATCTCAGTAGGAGTCAAGCAAAGATAATATAAAAGACGGTAGAGTGCACGAGAAAAAAGAAGAATGGATGAGGTGATGAAGAAATTAGAGGGAGAGATAGGGAGAAATTAGGAATAAAGTATGACAGAATACAACAGGAGACATATAGGTATAGTAGGTCAGAGGTTTAGGAAGTATGCCTTAACTAAGTTTTTAAAGGAGTCTAAAGACTTAGCTTCCTGTATGGATTTAGGTAAGGAGTTCCATAAGTGGAACTGCTTAAACGGCTATTTAATTTTTATTCGTAAAATACCGTATTGAAATTATCGACACCTGCAAAATTGTGAGGAACGCGAAAGTTATGCCGTACAAAATGGGCCGTAAAAAGTTATTTCAATAAAAATAAAAACTCCTCTGAAGATTACCACCAAAGTTTGAGGCTTCCTAACAAGTTTTTTATACACTGAACAATTTTTCCGTAATTTGCCTACACTTTCCATCCAACTCCAACCATGAACAAAGTTGAGAAACGGTACATTTATAGGTATTTCGTATCTATATATTTACATAAAAACGAATTGTAAAGTGTACGTTAATGTTTTGTTTCGTAACATTTTTTCGGTCTGTTTAAAGTTTTATTTTATAAGGAGAAAACTTTTATTTTTAACCGCTAGATATTTTGGTTAAGTTTTGATAGAATAGTAAATGGTATTTTTATAGGTGATAGAAACTATAGAGAACCTAGTAGGTACTTAGTATACTTTAGTTACTTGAGGTTGTTTTTATTGTAAAGATACATATTTACCAGGTATAAGTTGTTCGCCTAGTAGAGTATACACACTTTCCTCTTAGAGCAGTGGCCGGAAAATTTCCCCGAGGCGTCATAACTCTGTCCTTTTAAGCTTTATGCTGAGGCTAAATTGTTTTGTACTTTGGACGAGTAATTGCTTTAACTTTATAGGCAGGTAACTTAAGGTAATTTTGTTTTAAAATCAGTATCCTAAATTTCAAACAATTACCAATATTATTAAACACGGAAGTATCCTATGTAAATATATTATACCGTAGTTATAAGTCCGATTTTGGCCCGGTGTCTTGAATCGTACCGGGCTTCAGCGTTTCTTCAGAGTTTTCTCTGTGACTATCTCGACTTTGTAGCTGATATGGAAGCCAGGTTGTAGTCTTCTATCGTGCTTGTCTTTGTCTACAAAGGTTTATGCTACTGGGATTCGAATCTGGACCCCTAGAACCAAAGGCGGACTTCTAAACCACTGGGCTATCACCGCATTTGTTTACCATACTGATGTCCATATAGGTAATGCGTCTTCGGAAGGTCTTAGGAAATGGTCCACGAGGGAAAGGGTTGGGATCCAATGGCCATTTCAAGCCCTCTTCATGTTCGTGACCTATATTGCTGGTGCTTACGACCCTACGTTTTTATTTTCATGCAAAACCCTTTTGGATGTGCTTGCTCTATTTTTGTATTGGATTGTTGTAACGTTTGGTCGTTTTGAGTTGATCTTTGTTTTGTTAGGCTAGGTCGCCCCTCTTATGGTCGGTAAAATGTCTATTATTACGGTGATAAAATAGGCAAATTATTATTCAAATTCTTCTTAAAGCATATAAAAACACAAAATTAAATGCGAAAAAGCTTGGAATAATATTTAGGAAATTTGGATAATAATATGTATAATTGAATACTAGTTTGGAAAAGTTAAAAATAAATGAAAAATTCCAGCAAAACTTAATACGAATACATTTCAGTGTTAACTGTTAAATATTAAGACTATTTACCGTAAGTATTAGTTATATTTCACCCTTAATAAAAATTATGGGTGTGTGTGCTCATAAACACTTGAATTAGATCTCTATGCTACGAATACATGTTATCGCTTTTTGACGGTTTCCAATTAAATTTCCACGTGACATAAAACTGGGAAGCCGGCGTAATTTGACGAACTGAAATTTCGGCGAAGTCAGTGAATTTTAGCCGAGCGTATAGTCTGTTCATTGAAATTTAACGATACCTATTACAAAATTACTTTTCATTTTAAACCGAAACAAAATTACATTTAACTCTATACTTTAATGTAATTTTGTAATAGGCATCAATAAATTAAACAAAATACCTACATAATAATCAATCATCATAAATTCCATGGTATGAAAGAAAGGTTAATATCGCAAGGCCGCTTAATAAATTTGAATACTTAAAAATGTAATGGATACAATTATAATTATAGTTCAAGCTTGATAATCGAACAGACACATTACAAGGTAGGCCTTTGCGTAAACGGACTATACACCATTGTCGGAATCAATATTCTGCCGATTACGAGAAGCGTATGTGATTTTTACGCTTCAATCAAACTTTTTACTTCTTCAAAGGGCGAGATAAAATTTTGACAAAAAATGCTTTTGTTTACATGTGGATTAACTTTAAAGATAATGTATATAAAATGATTCCCATTATTTTATTGCTATAAACCATACATAAGATCCCAAACCTATGAGTGTAAGATTTATCGAATTCTACCCTATAACCTATCTATCCAGTATCACTTTAGGCTATGAGATGTATTCAAACTTTACTACCTAAGACGACCAGTCTCCTATTAGCACCACCTGCCACTTATAAATCTCTAGTATTGGTTAGCAAGTAGCAAACTGGCTGGCAGGTCAAATAGAGAAAAAAAACAACATTCGAATTTCGATCAGGGTCACGTGTCTTGACGCGAGTTTAACATTTTTTACCCATACCAAAAGCACAGCGCCGCTAAAGAAGTTTTCACTTCAAAAATCCTGTCTGTATGCGAGCGCTTTTCTACTCATCACAACTTCGATGTTTGCCTTAAATAAAGGTAACATAATTTCCCAGCCGAAACACAAGACACGAGGAACACGCTGCTTTACGACGGGTTAAGTGGCTGACGGCAAGGTACTAGTGAGCTACTATGGCTCTACGACACAGGTAAAGTTAATACCACAGCCATCCAGCACTATGCCAGCGTGGTGGATTACGTTCTAAATCCTATCATTGTGAGAGGAGACTCGACTCTGCAGTGGGTCATTAATGGCTTACAGACAATACCTCAACAAGCTAGAGTCGTTGATAGATATAGATTATAGGTGCTGTCACTAGAGAACAATATAAACAATAATAATACCTATGTTAACGACGGTCTTTAATTACCGGGACAAGAAACTGACATCCGATTGTTCCACTCACAATAAGTTTAGTGGAAGCACATAATGGCCACAACTAGGGATTTATGATCACCGATGAATTAATAATCGTTTTATTAACAGGAATAATAATAATAATAAATAAATGTTGTACAGATTGTCCGAGTTAATTGTTTATATTGTTTTTAACAATGGGCGCACTTTAATGCCTAGATACATTCGACATACAACATAGCTATAATGGGATATTCAAAGGTATATCTCGAATTCTCGAATGTTTAGAAAAGGAAACATCTACAAATTCCATTTTACTCACTTTGGATATGAAACCACAAAAATACACGCTTAGTTTAAAAAGCGCGCAAACTTTAACTTAATAATACAAGTGTAATTTTGGACGATGGTCTGACATGTAATCTCGTCTTTCGCAAGCCGGAGCTCGTTCGCAATATTAATTTCACCAACATTTTTCATTTTTGTACGCATGAGGAACGAGATGATTTATTATGGAGGTCGTGAACACTGGCCTAATGGTCTTCAGAAATAATGGCGGTAACTACTAAAGGGAATACAGAATAGTTTGTGGAATTATAGGTATAATAGGAAATGTTTCTGTCTTCGAAGGCTATAGTTAATCTTTGTGTGTGCAGTGTAGTGTGTCGAGATACTGCTCTGGCAGCTCGTGTAGCAAACTACGTACAAATGTTCTATAGGTACGTGTCTCTCGATGCACCCATTAAAAGTGTCTAATCTATTATCCAAAGCTACACTGCCAGAGAGCCTTGTTATTGGTGAAAAAGGTGAAAAAGGTACCTCCCTGGTATTTCGTTCATGTTGACCTCAAAATTAAACCCAGAGAGGGATAAAAACAATCCTATAAGTTAATCCCGGTTATAATCTTCCTATGTGCCGAATGTCTTCCAAATCGGTTCCGCCGTTTTTGCATGCAAGAGTAACAAACATCCATCCTCACAAACTTTCGCATTTATAATAGTAGTAGGATCATAATAATTATACAAATAAACAGTCAATAAATCAACATGAAAATCTCATTTATGTACACCTTATTTCCCTTTTCCTGTGGCTGTTTTTGTTTCTTGTTTCCATCCAGAAAGGATTGACAGCAAACAATATAACACCAAAGCTGGAGACGCTCTCGCATCGTATGATTTTTATTTCTTCCATATTTACTGAACAAACACTGAATATTTCCCTTCGAAGAGCGGCGGCGGAAAATATTGTATATTTCATATATTTTGCAATACGATGGACTTCTAATGAATTCTGACGTTTTCGTGTATTTTGGAAATTGTTTTTGATGTTTTTCTCTCTTTTCTGATAATTTAGAAACAGAAAAAGAGCTTACTGGGAAATTGTTACATCCAGCTAATATAAGGGATACATAGTATATATAAAAAAAGCCGGTCATTTGTGGGAATGTCCGTGAGAATATACAATAAAATTCCAATAGAAATTCAATCCCTGCCTTTTCACAAATTTAAACAAACTATCAAATCAGTCCTGTGCCGAAAGGCCTATTATGAAACTAAGGACTATTTAGAAGATAAGAAAGCGTGGGATTGAATAACTTCACTATAGGCTATTTCTATACACTATGTATCAATATTCATTTGTGAGCGGATGGCAATGGGGCGATATTGACACACACGATAGCTGTCACGTGTGTTCCTTTATTGGACCTAGCCATACTGCACTATAGACTAAGCTTTATTTACTTTTAAAAGAGTGCTGGGAGTTTTTTTCCGCCCGCTTTTTTCTCCCAGTCTACGTTTTGCCTGAGGGGCGATCAAAGCGGATGAATGTAGAATGTATAATTTATCTGTATGACTTTCATTAAGTGTGCACAAATTGTACCTAATAATGAATAAAAGCTTTTGAGTTTGAGTTTGAGTTTGAGTTTACATACGTTTTGAAGTTAAAAATGGAATGTGTTGAAATGTAAAATTAAAGTGAAATATAAAGTTATAAATGTTTAAAAAGTACACAATTTGCTTGCTTTATGGTTGATTTTAAGATTACATCCATGTTTGTATTATATTTTCTCATTAACAGCTAAGTGAATATATCTAGCAATCTAGTCCGGAAATAAATAAAACACCTAACTAGATAGTAGATGTTTGGTCAAAGGATTACCTGTACTCCATGCATCCATTTTTAAATAGTCTAAGACCCAGTTACGGTCTTTACAAAAATCCTTATAAAGAAGAGAATTTCAATAGTCCCAATGCAGTTTTGGAATGCGCCCGGATCGGCTCTCGCATGCTGATGCGATACCCTGAATACCATAACATACACAGAATGTCCAAGTAATACTCAATAGAGCGCTGCCCTCAATTCTCAGAATGTCATATTGAAAACCCATTTCCCTGCCCTTCGGTCAATAAGGTTGGTTCTTAGTATGCGAGACCCGGTGCGTCGTAACGATACCTACGAAATGATGAGCCTCAAGAGATGAGATAAGCCTACCTTTTTCCGCGATTTCATATGCGTAGTTTCTAGAATTTGTTGAAAAAATTAATATGAGTATCTTTCATAGTTGGCTATTCAGTTTACTGAATACAAAGTTCACCTACCTATATTCGTTCAGCTGTTTTTGGACGGAATAGCAAGAAACATCCAAAACAAACTCACGTATAACTTGAGAATATCTTGATCTTGAATATCTGCCCTATTTCATCCTCGGTAGTAATTTTTTGATTGGAATTATTTTATTTTTCTTACAAAACACCTTAACCGAGAACAGGACACTGAAAAGAATCCACTGCATCACTTGAAATTGTACCTAAAATCCTCCGCACGGCGCATAGCCCGTCAAAGTACTATATTATATTTCATTGCATGTATACTAATACGAGCAGAGAATTACATAGTAATTTATTATTATGTAATTCTCTAGTCTTATTAATGATAAGTATAATTAAGTCAGACCCTCGCTTCGAGCTGACACTTGAGACTAAGCCAGTACCCAGTAGGTACTCGCCACGCTAACACGGATTCTCCATTTGAACTGCCCCAGACTTCCACCTCCCAACTTATATTAGGTCAGCTCAACGTCGAAGTATTTTATTTTTGTCTCTGGATTGTCTGTGTATGGTTTTACAGTAATACTATTTTTTATTTTTCATCAAATATACTCGTAATTATCAACTTCTATCATTAACATGATATTAAATTATGTAACGTTTTAATCATATCGTATCGTGCTTCTACAAAACATATTGCGTTTATTATTAATTTCGAGGTATATATAAATTAATTAATAATCAACTATTCTGCTTAAGTTACATAATAGTTTATCTTCTTCTTATTTTACTTACTTACTTTCTTTTACTTCTTATCTTACTATAAGTCATCAATATAGTAGATGACTTATAGTAATATATTATTTACTATAAATTCCGTAAATAACCTAAATTTCATCTTCTCAACCTATCTACTTTGAACACAGGATCGTATCAAGTGTCATTAAGCCCGTCAGTGGCTCGCTTCGATCTGAAGTGACACACGAGACTAATCTCACTCGCTAACACGGTTTCTCCATTTAAACTGCCCCACGCTTCTAACTTCCAACTTATACTAGGGCAGCTTAACGACGAAACATTTTAACGTGTCGTGCGAGATTAAGGTAATGTGCCCTATTTTTGTTTTGAAAATTAATTCTAGGGGCATATTAAAGCCAATGTTGTAGTGAGTAGGTATTTATTTGTATCATTAATTAAAAAAGGAAGCCGGAGTTGTAGGTGTCGAAGCATCAGATAAATATAAGGCTATGATCATACCTTATACCCAAAAATCCATTATAACTAACAATGTGCTACAATAACTACTTATTACTTTAGGGCTATTACAAAGGCTGCAGTAACTAAATGCCTATTTGGGGCTATTCTACGGTTACCTTTAAACCTATTATAAAAATTTCACATGAAATTTTGAAGCGAAAACTTCTTTAGCGGTGCTGTGCACTTTTTGGTATGTAAAAAATGTTATTAAACTCGCGTCAGGTGACCCTTCTACCGGCACTCCCGGAACGCAACCCGTTTTTTAATTTGATTCACCTTTGCTTTGTGAATTAATATAGTTAGGTTAGGCAGTTGACCTTTCTTTATGACTAAACTCACTTAATAAGTTCATATGTATGCACATTATCAAGCTCCATTGTTATAAACCTATGGCGAATTACATTCGGGAATCGGCTAACTAGTAGCATTGACAGAATAGCAAAGTTTCGTGTAATGTTTACCGCAGACTATAAATCACACAGCTCGATTGCTCAATAGTTGGTACTTTATGGCCGTAGATTGCGATCTTTACGAGACGTCCTCTTTGTTGTTTCTGGGGTCCTTTTTCGTATAGATTTGTTCTACTTTCAGGGAATACAGAAGTCTATCTAGATTATCAAATAAATTGCTAAATATGACACTGCCTGTCCAATAAGCAGACACCACAGTTAAACAATGGATATGAGTTACATGTGACTCACGGGACGGCGAAGTGGTTAAAATGACGGTGCTGAAACAGTAACGAAAAACATGACGAGAAAGCGCAGGGCCGCAGGGCATGGGTGGCCACCAACACAAAAAAAATACATATGGATCGCGTTACAAAAAAATAAACCATGAATTGAACCGTAAAGTATTTCGAGTATACACTCATAAGCATAACACACATACTCGTAGTATCGTTATATCAGCGTATTCAAGATAATGTGTTTACAGTTGACTGCGGTATCGCTGATACACGTATTGTAAATATGAAAGAGGAAAATTGCGTCTTCATGTATCTAGGGAACAAAGAGATGGAAAAACTAATAGGGTGCATCTCTGAAAAGAATGGCGAATGGCGAATATTTATAAAAAAGCGATAAAAATTCTCTACCTCTTAATTATATAATATCTGGTAGATTTTCAATTACTGTTAGTTTAAATATTTATTTTGAGTTAAGAAATGATCCGGAAATGAAAAAATCGTGTCACTTTGTGAATAAATAACTATTTAGATAAAAAATATTTAAGCACGGATAACTGCATTGTAGAAAAAGACTGTTTTAAGCGCTTAATCCAAAGTAGAGTTTATGAGTCACTTTGGATGCTTATACAACCGTATTTTTTTAAATATGTAATAAATATTTTATAGGCTCTTTTTCTTTTAATAGAGGTAGAGTCTTGTTTTTATAATAAACTATAATAAAATGAATTTCGTTTCTACAAACCTTAAGATTTGTTTCAAATGCATTATACCATTAATGCATGAAGGTACTTCACTACTTCCGCGAGTTGTCATGTTCACAACGTGAGGAAAATCCACATTTCTCTGATCTCGCAACAAGTACCTTTATTACATTCTTGATACACTAGAGTTTGCGCCAGATGCTTGTGGAATACAATGAGTTTAGGTCTCGAAATACGTCGAAGAATATCTAGACATGTCTTTTATGTAGAGCAAAAACAAAGAAAAAACAAAGCGTTTCCTTTATTTTAGCGGCTTTGGCCCTGACGATGATGTTTGGTTGCCAGGCAACATCTATTGTTTGAAAACAATCAGCAAGAGTCACTATCTCAATCCATATCCGAAGATAGATTGTTGAAACACACAATAAATAAAGTATAAATGAGATATATCGTATGTAAAGTATAACCAAATGAGATATATCTAAATAAAGTATAAATGAGATATATCGTAATTAAGATTTTAAGAGTATCCGCTGGGCGCTGAATTAAAATTGATCAAAGAAATTATTGCAAAAGGAAAAAATCTTTCGAGATCCAATTTCATATTAATTTAACGATGAAATAAAGCAGAAAAACTCATAACAAAGTGTGTTAGTTTACTGAAAATGCCCTCTGAATGAGGGCGGGTGCCTCGCCCCCAACTTCTGACGTTTATAAACGATGGATCGTCAAACAGAAAACGATGATGGAATGCCCAACAATCGTAAATATTATCGTAATAATCGAATATGGTAACTCTAAATATTTTGATAGATGTTGCAACGAATGTAGCAGTCTTTGTGCAAGAACCTAAAATACATTTGGAATCAATATTTATTCCCTGTCCTAAGCGCCATGTCAAACGTGATAGTTGCTCGTAGACAACATCATTACATTCGTTTAGTCGCATGTGTAATGCGTTATAATGCGTATTTCAATAAGGGCAGCTCCATACAGACTTTAGACATAAAATTTTGTCGTGTTGGCTGGTCGATCGGTTATGTGAGTCTTTTTTAGGAAAAAGCAAGTGAGTTAAACGCGTATCATTACAAAAATAGACCTACTCAAAAGAAATATATTTGTACGTATGAACGGAAGGAAGGGTATCGCAATAATTTTCCATTAACATTTCCAATCTTTTTCCATTTCATTGGTCGTTTCTAAAGGAGTCGGTGGAACCTTTGTTACTCCACATAGAAACGGCTACAAAGGAGCGTACTACTCATGCTGTATAAGGTCTAAAAATATAAAAAGCCTTTTTGTAATACGTATGCTATATTATAGGTGTCCCTTAATGGACTCCTTGACATATTTTTGAAGAGGGTCTTTGTATCGCGACGTCTGAAAGGTGCCAGTGCTGCCAATTATGCGAAACGATTTTACTTCCGAAGGCTGTATTTTGGAGTACTTTGTATACTTGAGTTAGGATGTTTATAAGAGTACAAATATCGATACAAAACTGTCAAGAATTCAAAAAAAATAGGTGATGGAATCGTTGCAGTTTCCATGGTGCAGATATTTTCCGATGCTCTCGTATCCTACTGAAAATCTGGTTGTGCTTCATGTCATATATTTTTTGTGTGTACCGGTTGCTTAAGATATCTATATTATTTAAGCCTCCTATTAGTCATATTAGCCTTGCCCCGCTGCTTTAGTAGACAGCCAGAGATCCAAAACGTCGGACGCGGTCAATACCAGGATAGCTGACAGCTAGTGGCGAATTAAATGCGCGCTTCCGTGCCTCGGTGGGCACGTTAAGCCTTCGGTCCCGGTTGTTATCGATAAGATATTCAGGCATAGACAGTCGTTAGATCTTATCGGAGGCCCTGTGGGCGGCTTAAAACATCCGACACTAGCCCGTTTCACCACCAATCCTCATTGAAGCAGCGTGGTGGAGTGCTCCAGGCATCTTCTGTGGGGGGAAATCGTGCCTAACATTGCAGCCAACTATTTTAACACCCAATAGACAACGCATCCATGGACCACCTCAGACATTAATTTAAGACTAAAATAGATTAAGATTGGATCACAATATGGGCATTGTGAATGTCAATAGCCTGCAGGGGACGCAGTAGTATCGTAATTACGAGTATCTTTAATACTACTTAATTACCTACGTAATGACCTGCTTGTTTGATAGAAAAACATTGTATTTATGTAAGCATGGTATTTCAAAATCTTATAACAGCGTAAATGAAACTGCGAATAAAAGCTAATTTATATAAACTACCACTTTCCGAAGTTACACTAGAAACCTTAATCTCGGTAGAGGCTCAGGTGAGCAATTACTGAAGTTTGTGGTTTTAATTATCTAATTAAAGGCACTTGATGGTTCTCGGGCAACCGAAGGCGCCGCAGGCAATCTTTCAGTAGAGCAAACTCTATTTCGAAGTAGAGTGCTTCCATTTTGCTAACTATAGAGGTTTACTTGGAAGAAATATTGTAATATTTTACTCAGCACATTGATTATAGTACAAATTTACGTTTGTTATACGGTATTCAAATTATTCGGAATCAAATTTAAAAGTAGCAGGTACCAAAGCAGGTACCAAAAAGAACATTGACCGAAAGTAAAATTGATTTAGTTGATTTCCCGTTTAACTTGGCGTAATACAAAAAATCCAATGAATATAATTTACTATAAAATAAATCGTGAATTTTAAATATTCAAAAATTGATTGAAGCCTGGATGGCTTGAAAAATTCTTTTTTATTTTTCTGCATATTATAAATTTTATTCATTCTTATATGAGTGGGAATATTATATTATTAAAATATATAAGGGCTTATCGTCTTTTCATCGTTCTTTTCATCGAACGTTTTTTTCAAAGCAAAATAAATACATAAATAAAATTTATCGAAGAATATCTTCAATTATTATGAGAGCTAACTCAATGTTAGAATTTAATTATTGTATTTATGTTTAGATGAAAGCACTATTGTACTCAATTATGTAAAGACAAATTTCTGTGCCTATTCGCGAAAAAGAAAATTACCAATTCATTTCAATGTATTTCCTCAAATTGTAACCTACGAACTCCGAGATTTCTTCCCATAATGAAATCTCTCTGCAAAAGTTGTTTGTTAATATTCCTTTTGAATCCCTTGGCCAATTTTGGAAAATTTGTTTTGTACAGCATTTTTAGAAAAAGTTAACAAAGATAGTAGGTACTTGTTAGATTCTTCCGGAGTTCCTGTCGTCACCCACATAATCCGCAAATAATAATGTGTATAAGAAGGTAGCGTAGTGTAGTATAGTAAGTGTCATGAGTCGAAAAAACGCGTTTAAAGAGCAATAGACGACGCACAGTGACAAAACGACGCGTCGCGTGAACCGCAGCGCATAGCAGTCAACGTCAAACCGACCAATAGACATTGTGCTCACGACTTATGCCGACTACTATAGTAGTGTTAATGTACGACTTCAAGCAGCACCTACGTAGTTGTGTTTTTGATAAGTTTGTTCTAGGCTACAGTCTGGGCGTTCCAGTGCCTAATCAAACTTTATAGCGTCTGAAGGTAAGCCGTGGCATTTATGAAAATTTAATAAAACACACCTC
Source organism: Erynnis tages (assembly GCA_905147235.1). Taxonomy (NCBI): domain Eukaryota; kingdom Metazoa; phylum Arthropoda; class Insecta; order Lepidoptera; family Hesperiidae; genus Erynnis; species Erynnis tages. The sequence continues at coordinate 3,869,459 of LR990076.1, forward strand.
TACCAAGCCTTAATAAAGCAGCCCTGGCAGTTTTAGGGTTCCTACACAAGTGTCAGTTAAGAGTTCTGTTGATAAAATTCGAATGAAAAGAGATACCTAATTATATATGAAAGGAGTGTCATTTCACTGAGGTAAAATTCACATTAATATATTATTTATTATATAGGACGTAGTTAATACTAGAGTATATACTCAATTCTTTCCGCAAGTTATACTAATTTTCAGGTACTGAAGCGGTTTCAGCCACTCATTAAGAGATGTCGCCACGGGTATTCTGAATCACGCTATCGAAGTTTTCTACAAAGCTGGAAAAATATACAAAGCCCTGAGATGATGAATGGTTGACGATCACCTGGTGGGTCTTTGGGAGTGGTATCTCCCTTTACCAAAGTGTTTGTGTAAAGAAATAAAATAAAATTTAAAATGAAACCCACTGAACCCTAAGGGTCCAGGTAATGCTCACACTTTGGCTTTTAATAATTTACGGTGACTGCCTGTTGGCCTACTGGAAGATATTGCTTTTAATATTTCATTTTGGATGAGTTGTTTGTTTTTTGTTAATTTCGGTGGACGGCCCCGCATTTCATTATTATTCGACAAATTGAATTCGTTGTTTCGTCGCGAATTGGTCAATAAATCGCCAATAATTTAATTTTAATTGTTCGGAAAACAACGGAGTTGTTAAATGAGACAGGTAACTAATAATTGCTTTTCGATTCGTGGCTTTCAGAAATATTTTAATACATATTGAGTTTAATTGCACGTAAAATAAATAATTGTAGCTTCTCACAAAAATGATTCATCAACGCGATATGAACGCGACTTTGTACTTTAAACCTCTAAAGATAAATAGGATTCAATATTATTTTTTCTGGACAGTTGACACACAATAACACTTTAGTTTACTTAGAACTTTTTTGTGAAGTTGTACAGAGCGAGATTTTTCAGGGCCAAATGACATGCAAAGGGACCCGGCTTTCGGAAGTGCGTGACCAGAGTCAGTCAGTCATCACTCATCCACTCAACAAGTAACACAATAAATCAATGCTCTTTCACATACTGGGCAAAAATATCATTTCATTAACTAACATCAGAAATTAAAGGATTCTATAGTCCTAAATTGTAATACGTCATGAAAGTTGAATAGGCGCTTGGAGATATTGCACAAGTTGGAGGTAAGTTGAGGCGATATGGCGCCGGGTCGGATGCTCGCTGACATCTCAAGTGATAGATTGACTTAATTAGATAGTTCTCAAAGTGCGAATATAAAGCCTTATTAGAAAGGGTTCATATAGACTAACGCAGCAAGTATTTTATTAATTATTAGAAAAGTTGAAAGCTAGTTATTAGTTAGGTTAGTTTTAAGTAGGTGCTGATGTACATACTAAACTACATTCTTAACAGTAAAGGTATGTACATATATTAGTTGCAACAAGATTTATTATGTAACTAGATACCTACATCAAAAGTCTAACATCCATCCTAGAATCTGGTCACCTCACTTTATTCGTCAACAGGTTGCGAGGTAGGTTAGTGACTAAGGAGTAGGTAACTATCACAAATTTTCTAAATGCCTTAAACGCCTCTAAGGAGCGACCTACGATATCTTTGTACCTGATGGAAAAGAAAATAATTGTGTACCTACTTGTTTATGTTTATGTATTACGAAAGAAAAAATCTAACACCTTTTTCGTAATATTCTTTCAATTATAATTCTGTTATTCCACTTTCATTTCCATTGCAAACACTACGCGAATATATTGCAAAGCAACCCCGCTAGTTTCAATTCCAGTAAAACAGCCCCCTAACACGGAATCTAAAAGAAGACCACTTGAATCGAAACCTCTCCAATGTTCGGTGGAACTGAATATTTTTACCTGCTTTACATATAGACGAAGAGAAAAGCGTTCTGAAGAGGACACGAGATGCTCTCGACTCGCCGACCTCATGTAGAATTTTCTATGCGTTGGTAAAGGTTATATCCGTTCCATCCGGCGTAGTTTATATTTTTTCACAGTAGGTCATTGAATGGTGACCACGTCTTGACACAAGAAGTACCTACAGGTGGCCTGATGTCTTGAAGATAACGGCGGGAACCTATTAGATTCAAACGGCCCAGGAACAGGCGGAGTGTCTTACAATGGGTTACGATGGGCTGAAAGGATGAATGGAGGTAGAAATATTTTGGTACTGTAGATACGAGTGTGTAGCCAACAAAAATACTACATTTTAGCTGAGTGCAAGAGTTATTTAATAGTTGCATTGACCACTTAGCATTAGATGGCCTGCATGACTGGTTGTTTCTCAATTCCCAAAAAAACTCTGGATGGTTTCCAGAGTCTCAAAAATGTATTGATATATAATGTGATTTTACTATGCGATTAACTAGTTCTAAATAGTTAACATCGTTACTAAACTAACCATGGACTCGCGCAGTAATTATTTAATTAATAACCCCACATTACACCATCAAAAGCCTGCTGCTAATTAATTTTCATTTCTCTTTACCAAATGAAATTCTTATTACGCTCGCGGTATAAAACGGTTCCCGCGCACACTCTCACATCGTATGAAAACGAAGCGTTCCGTTGGGCATTCCGCCCCATTACTGCATACAAGGTACACGTTCATAGAATTTTTTATAACAACACAGTCGCCATTACGCGTAATGGTGGCACCGTAATAAAGAAGAAGTAAGGGTTGCCTTGACCTGGGTGGTTAGACCAAGATACGTCTTTAACATAAGTGATTCAGTGCAGGGTCTCACATTGAGAAGAATATAGGCCTTAGTCTACCACGATGGCCTTATGTAGGTAGGCGGACTTCATATGACTTTGGGAACATTACAAAAACTCTCAGGCATGCAGGTTTTCTCACAATGTTTTCCTCCTACATCGTTACAGCGAGTGATACCTACTTAATTTCTTAAAACGCACTCTTTTACGGGCTACTGGGACTCGAACCCGGACCTCTCGAGGTAGAGGTTAAACTGCCACTGAGCTATCACCGCTTAGAGTTTATATAACGCCATAAAAAGTTTTAAACATCTACGAACTATAAATTTAACCCATAAATGCCTGTTTCAGTTAATGTTTCAGGAGGTTAGGTTATCTGAAAATAGTTGACTATTCGTAATGACATGCATCTACTTAAAACTAAGAAAAAATTATGTGTTCTGTGATACAGAATGACCTCAAGATTAAATATTTCCAATACTTTATTCGATGAATTCAATTTCCAATAACGTGATTCATACAATACAGACCGTAAACGCAGCGCCGCAGAGAGGTCAAGTGCACTTACGACGTTCCGTTGACGCCGACTCTGGCCCGGACATTCGATAATTACAAAACTAATTCAATGAATTCCCGCGTTGAAATATTTCGATATCCTTGGTTGTAGAAAGCATACAACGTTAAACGTTTCAGTGGGTTACATTGGGCTTAGAAGGCGTGACTGTGGTGTCAGGAATTAATTTAACTAACTTTAGTGCGTGCGTACCCATTTGAAACCTAAAAAGACGTCCCATAATTAAATAATTATAATTTCGCTATTTAGGTAGCGCTAAATACCTGCTACGTTCGACAATCCTAGCCTTAACGTATAAAAGGACCATTCATTCAAGTCAATAGCTTCAAAGTTCTGGGAAGGACGCCTATACAAATAAAATCTTTAGGTTCTGATTCCAAGGAAAATTGCACTTTAACTCTTTATGATTTGAAAAATGAAATAAAATATTTTTATAGAAATCTCGTCCATTGGAAGGAGAAATGAAAGAGAAAATATCCAAATCTTTCTTTTTCTTTCCAACTCAAAAGCTACATCTTGATTGCTTCAGTCTCTCAAAACACAATCGTTTCCTTCCTGCACTAGCATGATGCACGTGAAAGGTTAGTAAAATTGTTTTTAACACTCTATTATACCTCTAATAACAATCCAGATGATAAATCTAGTTGTTCTAGGTATACAGATTTATTAAGGGTATTCAAAAATTCATAGTCTAGCGACTACATAGCAGGTAGTGTTCCTTCAGCCAATCGGCTGTAACGATCTTCACGTCACATTGGTCAGAGAGCTTTAGAGATACCTTAAGACCTTAAGACCTTATGCACCTAAAGCATAGGTGCATAGGTACATAACCGTGTAGCACATTGTATTTCAGTGGAAAAGGTATAATTACTAGCAGACATAAATAATGGCCATTAAAGTCCTAGTTCCTTACCAACACCTAGATTTATATACCTTATACATAGATTTGTACAATACGTTCAAGCTCGTGGAATGATCGGTAGGTATCGCCATTCGTTACGCAGCATTTAATTCAAAAACGTTCTGGCATAACTCCCGTCTAGAATATCTTAAGGAAATTGCTTTCTGAATATCCAGGTAGCTATTACTTCGGCCATTGCTATATTTCTTGAAGAAACCTCGATTTGGCAGAGAATTTGTGACTACTTCGAACATTTTATTGACATTTATTGACCCAAGATCCATAGGTTTGATACCTTATCTTATTCTTATTATTGTTGTTATTTTATAACGTAGGTGTACTGTAAAGTGTAGTGTATTTATGATCATGTATGCGGTAAACATTAAATTACATTAATCACAGAGCACCGCAGGTTCGTGGCAATATTGTGCATAAATAATTTCAAATTATGCCAAATATCTACCATTGTCCCTTATTTACGATCCGGTGAAATATGTAATTGTCAAAATGGTTTAATTACTTTGTAACGTTCACATTTGAATTATTAAATTATAACAGAGCAATCCAATAATAATTTGCAGTAGTTGTCTAAAATGATGATAAGACTAGCTCTTTAAAGACCACAAATTATATGCTTGTCATTGTTTTATAATTATATTACACGGATCTTGAAAAATCCGGCACTTTAATCACTAGCAATATTTTCTTCATATATATTCTCATGTCACAGTTTTAGTTACCATACTCCTCCAAAACGGCTTGACCGATTTTTATGAAATTTTATATGCATATTCAGTAGGTCTGAGAATAGGTTAACGTTTATTTTTCATACCCCTAAGTGCTAAGGGTTGTCTACACCTAACATTTTTATTAAATTTTTTGGACAAATGTTTTTATTTTTATTTTTCAATAATGTGGCATCAAAAAATACATAATATGTATGTATCATTTGCCATAAAATGTAAAACTAAGTTTAGTATGTAAGATATAAGATGTAAGATGTTGAGTATGTAAGACATAAAGTCTACTGTTATGTGTCTCTAAGTGAGTACGGTGATCGTTTGACGTGTGAATTTTGTGACGAGTGGAAAATGTAATTAAGTGTAGTGTAGAATGCTTTTGCAGGCTTTTGCGATCCTGTAAGCTGAAAGTGTCATAATGTGAGCACATATGAATTGCAAATGAGAATGAATAACGTATTCAGAACGACGTACTCGAGTTGTCCGTTGTTTAAGTTCATTAATCTTCATCTAAAGTAGTTTTTTTAATGTGCCTTATGTCCGGTTTACATGACCGACAAAATATTTTGTTAGCTGGGTTTAGTGCTTTGTCTGTTACCCTAACTAACTAACCTAACTTTTCCATTTTCCTATCAGCACGTTTCGTTAAGCGTCATTGAATCTAGAAGACTTATTATTTGAGGACGTAGCTTACCTAATTACTTCGTTGAATAAAGTACGTCATTTGCCATGTGGCAAAGTAATTGATAGGTGCAGTGGCAACTATTAGTAGGATGCGATTAATCAAAGTGCTCCAACGTAATGGATTTAGTTTCCGAGCTTCCAAAATAACTTTAGCTTAGCGTTTACTCGACTAGACTTAGAGTTAGTTTAATGTACGTATTACTTAGGTAAGTTAAGCGCGCAATGTTTCGCGACTTATATAGATCGCAAACAATTGAATTTATTAAGTTTTCAGCGAAGCGGTAGTGGCCCGGTGGCTAAGAATTCGGCTGAGTCTTACTGGGAGTTCACAAAAAATGTTCTCAATGAATGCACGTGAAGTTCACCAACCCGCATTAGACCAGAGCTAAGTTGCAGTGGGTTTATAAGTGGGTGACACACAGACTATTTTCTGTAACCCATTTATAAACCTATGCCTACGATGTAAAACTACGATAGCGTGATTCAGGATAGCCGTGGCGCTATCTCTTGAGGAGTGGGGGAAATCGCCGATTTTCCTTTATAATTATTATAATTTACTGAATCTCAAATCTCTGTTAAGTCTTACACAAATTGTTTGCCTCTAGCCTGTGTCAGAGTTACTGTTTCTTAAATATTCAATGTAACAATTTAGCTTTATTTTCATTAACTGTCTTCTAGTTGATGAGAAGGGCTTTGAAAACTCGTATACTCATTGAAGTCTTGGCAGGTCATTAAAATTATGATTTCGCTCCAAGCTTCACTGGCTCAAGTGGCAAAGGAATCGCTTACAAAGAGTACGAACGGTCCCACTTTGAATATCGATCTGATATCCAATTCATTTCGCAGTGAAGTTCAGGCATTGAATAATTCATGTTTCATTCATTTGTCATGGCATAAAGAAGTTTGTTTCAATTGATGGCTGGATGCAACCTTTGTAAGTTAAAATGTCTTGGGAAAATGAGAAACGCTGATAATACTTTACTACGAAGCTCAATTACGGAATACATTCTTAGATAGGTACAGAACATCCAACAAATTTACGTGATCCGCCACGGGTTATCGAATATAAGAGTGGTACCTTTCAAACCACATCTAGCGTGTGAAGATCGTATCTTACTTTGATCCCGATTTCAAAATCACACATTAAAATAAACAATTTATTATTTATGGACCTTTTTTCGTTTCATTGTACGGATATCTCTCGTAACAAATTATATAGTCTTGAACCAAATTAGTCTTGAACTTTGCTATCATCGTTGAGACGATTTTCAAGTAGCTGTTTGTTGCAGCTTTATGTTGTCTTCTTTGGCTACGTTTCATAATATTCACCATACAAATCAAACTGAAGAATCATGAACGAAACTACAACGCAACGGTTACATACAATGAAGAGAGGAGGAATTTCCCCGTCCGCGGCCGGCGGCGCACGCATGGGACAGGCGCCCATAAATATACCTACATTTATCAGTGTCAAGGTGGAAATATTTCCTGAAGCTCCTAAGGGAAAATGGAGCGCGTTACCTAAATTTTGATTTACAAATATGGGTAAATAAGGGTCGTATGTCGCTTGCCATAAATGATTCAGGATAAGGAAAGTAATTAAAACAGTTTTTGACACGACATTTTCATGTATCTACTTCAATTTCGTATTATAAAATTTGATTTTTAATTGTATCGAAGTGAATAGTTCTCATGTTATTTCTTTCCTTATGTAAGAATTGAGTTAATGCAACGGAGTCGATATTTTGCTTGCCGATTTAATTACCATCACAACCGAAGTAGGTGCGTACTTCATGGAATTCACGACAGTTAATTAACAGTTTCAATTATTACCCTACCGCGTTCCTCCTAAGCAGTTTTCCATCATTCAAAACGTATAAAATTATACATTAAAACAAATCTTACAAATTCGCGTGCAGACTACATCCTGGAGCACTCAGGGCAACAATGAAGCGAAAATGAATCTCTCCATCTCCGGGCGGCGGATCACGCGCGTGTCGGAACTCACGCGCTCGGAAATGTACCGCATTTGTCAGCGTCAAGGTGCAAATATCTTAGAAAAAGATATGATAATACCTATGTTAAGAGTAAAAAGGGGTTTGGAATGCGAGGAGTAGTATGGTCGACATACGTTTGGACGACTACGGAAAGGAGCGTACGGACCTCTGGGTGCAAAATGGTAGTCAAACAAAAAATACATCGAACCTTAAAACCTCAGGTTGTAGGTGAATAATTTGCTTGGAAGATGGTTCCTATATGGTGAAGAAAGATGGCCTCATGAGATCTAAGATGATCGCCCCAAATAAAGGTTGAAAATGACTACTATGCAACCACACCTCCCCAACCAAACACATGATGAACAATGAGCATGTTGCTTCACGGCAGGTTACGAGGATAGCAGAGGTTCCTTCCCGGCAAGCCACAGTAGCTCTATCACCTACAAAATTAAATGTGGTAACTAAAAGGCTGTATTAATAGGCAATTAATTAAAAAACTTGACAATGTCATTTACGACACTTTTTGCTGTCATGACGTAACTGAAGTTCATGACGTAACTGACGTAGTCATGAACTTCAGTCATTGTCATTTACGTCATGACTTACGTCATGACAGCAAAAAGTGTCGTGACAACTTTTCGTAAGAATTTTTTCCGTCTAGCCCCCTTTCACAACGCGCGATAAGGAACTTCGTTCCAATAATGTTATCTTTGTACTATGTTTTATTTTGAAACCAAATTTAATAGAAGATAACAATCATATTTATTCTCTCTCGCTCTGAAATTGTCTTTGCACGGACTTTGAATTCTTAATGAACATAAGCAGGATAAATGACGGATAAACTTTGTAATCAGAGAATTCGATTTGTTATTCTGAGTGGTATTCTGATTTGAGTGTAATTGTTAGCTAATATTGATTTACTTTACTTAATACAAAGCATTGTGTGACAAAATTGTACGAAGGTAGTCTGTAGACTTTTTATAAGTATGGAAATATTGGCCTCATTTAAGAATGTCATTGTCTGTGCTGTATAGTGCAATACATCCAACTTGTAATAAATTACTGCACCAGAGTGTATGATGCGTTTCTACTTTTGAGTACTAAGGGTCCTTTTATGTGTCACTGGCAGCCACTCCTCCCTAACTGAAACCGGAATTAATACAATCCTGTTTTAAAAAAACCTTCACTATCAGTAATTATAAGGTACAATACGCCTTATTGTACGCCAAATGTATGTTTGAATATTTTAAACATAAAGTATTACTGTAGGTGGATAATTGGATAAATTGCTGAAGTGGCAATTTTTTCCAGACATACCAGACCAATAAGAATAATTGAGAATTTTTCGGCCAAATTACCTACGTCGATTATACCAGCATTATTTATAAGTAGCTATAATAAAATTTTGTATTTCCTATAGCTAACTGCAGTTAACCTTTGCTCCACCTGCATTAGAGGTTTATTGCTTTAACCTAAGTGTTCCACGTACTCGTAACATACTACGATTCTCGTTGTTTTCTAGCTAAAAGGGGAAAAATTCACCCCGGCACTTACCTCAGCAAGCAATTTAATTTAACGTAGGCAATATTTCTCACAGCGCGCCATTTTAAAAGGCTATTTAAATTGTTTATCACTGTGCGTTTGTTCACTGCTAATGCATTTCGGAAATGTCTCGAAATGTCTTTGTCCATGATATATGAGCAGCAACCAGCAAGCAGGTAACTGTAGCCTATTTTATAGCCAGTATTTTACATGCATTTTTATATCTTGCCCGATCTACTTTCATCTTAGATTCATCAATTATATTTAAATTCAAAAATTCGTTGTTATTCTTCCTAGAAGGAAGCCAGGTGGATGACTAAGTCCTCTCTATTTCTACTTCATTGGACCGAATCACTGAATCTGAATTCACGGTAGGTACTACGGCTGGATACACAGCATACAGCTAGCCGCAAAAGTCTGAAACAGTGTTCCTCTTTTAATTTTTCTCAAGTGGCAACTATTAGTAGGATGCTCACTCCGTCTATCACTCCGTCCGTGGAAATCTCTGTAAACCAGAAAAGAACCCAGACAAATCAAATAATAAAATCCCGAAATATCGAATATCGCAATAGGACAAAATTCAGCACCGTTGAGTGGATTGCTCATACAAAATTCAGGCAATCAGTGGAAAAACGTAAAGGTCATACTCGTTTTGTGTAACAGACGGCTCGAAACAAGATTTTAAGTACGGCTCGGAAATGTCTCCGCGTCGTATGAATAATGCACGATTTGAGGTCTCGAGTGCGTTCCTGCTGAAGAAGGGATAGCAGTGCCAGTCACGTCACAACCATAATATTATAAATGTAAGATTCAGAAGGGCTGCAACCTCTTTTTTATGGCCCACTGTTGGTTACGGGTCTCGCTTCACAACAGGGGAGGCCTGGAGCATACTTCATCGCGCTCATGTTCGAATTGGTGGAGAAAGTTTTTCCACCCGCTTTTTTCTCCTGGTATAGACGATAGCCTGAGGGGCAAGACGATCATGTATGACTCGTACCTGACAATGAATAAAAGACTTTGATGTTGATTTTTTGAAAAGTAACTAAAGTAAATTGAGAGTAACTATATTCATTCCCCAACTTAAAGTCTTCTTTGAAGAAAATATAAGTCCCTACTGTGTCCCAAGCATGCACATATACGGGCACCCAGGGTACCACCTGCCCAGCACCACACCATGAGCGCTGGAGCATTAGACTTACGAAAATGTAGTAATAGTAAATACAAAGCCTAAGAAAGGAAAGGTGCATGATAGCGTCTCTCATGCTGTCGTCGCTATCACCAGACACACAGGCTCTTGCACTTACTACTCGGATGTCAGTGAGGACGCCATCGCAAACTTCATAAAACAGGCCATAGAGGCAAACACAGCTGCCATTGAGGACTACAACCTGGCTACTGCGATCAGCCACAGAGACGCGACAGTCATTGCAGAAAGCCTCAAGGAACGCCCGGGACGTTCCAAGGAGACACCGGGCCAAAATTGACAAAGAACTTTTTCTAGAGCAATAACTCGTAACGTGATACAAAAAAAGGCACGGACCTAGAGTCTGTGGATAGCAATTAAAGATTTAAAAAAAAAGCATCATACTATATGCCTAGGATATGATCCGACCGGAGCCAGCCCTTGGGTTCAGGCTATTGCCCGCCTTCATCAGTCCTTGGGCATCATGACTCCCATTCGCCCAGCATCCATTCAAATATATCTACCTATATAAGTAACCAATATATAGGTACCAATTCCATAGGTATTTTTATTATGCTATATTATACTTGCCAGTAACCCATTGAATGTAAGATGCAGAAGGGCTGCAACCTCTTTTTTATGGCCCACTGTTGGGCTAAATATTATACTTAATATCTAAAAAATATGGATGACTTAAATCAAAGCTTTAGATCATTAAACTTTTCTCTATATTTTAGAATTGCTTTAAACAGAAAGACAAATGCATTGCGAATAAGTTATGTTCCAGTATTTCCAAATTTAAATCGTATCGAACATTCCCGCACGGAGGAATTCGTTCTTCGTAACTATTCCAATAACGATTATTTTAAAGGCAGAACGAGCTCTCAGATTAAATGGAAAAATATTATTAGCTGAAATCACCATTGTACTTGTATGTATAGTAGTGGTAATTACAAGGATATTTTTAATGTAAGTTGTAATGATATAAATCAAAATTTTGGACACTTATTGAGGGTATTATAAGTTTAATTTTTTTATATTTTTACTATATTAATATTAAATGTTAAATGTGAATAGTGGAAACACCCCTACTATAAACTATTTTCCAGGTTTACTTGTAACAAGCGAGCGTTTAGTACAGCCGATCTCCCGCTAGCGGAGCGCTTCCGGAGACGGAAGAGTCGGCGGACGCGCCATCTGGCGACGACACCCGGCTGCTATCTATTTCAATTTCCTGCCACTCGCAAACCCCTCGCTTTTCCATTTAGCCTGCTAGCTGTCATGCCACAAATGTACACCGAAATGAGGTATAAAATGAATTAAAAATCCTTTCGACAACGCGTCGATCACACTTCTAGTGTAGCAGATGTCCACGGGCGGCGGTGACTCCGTACCATGAGGTTTTCTCAATTGTCCGCCATTGGAGCTCGGCAGAGGTTTGTACCTACCTCAACGCTACCCTCTTAAACTGCTGTGAATCTGCATGCTTTTCATGTCGTATCGTAATGCACACGGCATTTCGGTAGGTGTGGTTGCCGAAGATATTTTATTTAAGGAAACCAAGATAGTCTTAAAGATTTTTGCGATTAGGTGAATTTTTAATTTATTGTATCCGTTTAGCTTTAAGTCAGGTGATTCCTCTGCATGTTTCTTATTAAAAAATATAGGTAGTTTTTCATTATGATTTTTAGTTCAGTATGAGCACCTATTAAAATCCTGACATTTACGAGAAAGAAAAGTGTTCTAAAAGTAGACTGCTGATGTTAATGTGCTAACAAATACATAGGTACTTTTAGATTCATTTTACGAGAAGATTTCAAGTTCAGTTCATTTATTAAATGGATTGACTGACCATCGCCTAACCATTTACTAATTTAGGTATTGAATGGGGTAAAGGTACCCAAGTACCTTTAGGGTACTCATATTGAATGTAAGCACGGCCTACGAATAGGAATATAAATGAAAAAACGCCAGATGCTGGGGAGCTCTTAAACGAATTGCGTTAATTTACTTATGCTAATCTGACCGCTCTCATTGTGGACGTTCCTACTCGTAAGTATTTCATGCCAAAGTATTTGGGTCGCAAATATATTAAATTAATGGACCCCACTTTTTACGGCGTTCGTCTCTAGTTCGCTCGGATGTCAGGTTTTTATTAAGAGCCCGTGTAGTAGGTAGATCGGTAAATAGAGGTATAACCCTCGCATATTGCTAATGCGACTCGCCGCCGTTTTGGTTACGATGTCTGGTGACTAGGAATGTCAATTTTTACTTTTAGCTGAGCTTTATTACTATGTACACCTAAGAAATTCATAATTTATAAACCTGTGCTGTTATACTATAGTTAGGTCGCTTATACTCGCTTAGTTCTAGTAATTGGCTGAATTTCGTATGAGCAATCCGCTCTAGTGGCTACCGTTGATGCCGGTCTCTCGAGACCATGTTCTAGTTATACATACCTCAGAATTATGCAGTTTTGATTGGGACTCCGAGCATACGAAATTTTGATTGCATTGGCAAGGTAGTGATGCCTTTGTGAAATATCGTATGTCTTAGAATTCTTAGATTTATTTATTTTCATTTAAATTTACAATAAAATATACAATAGTAAAGTATAAGTATAGAGACTGTACCTGTACTGGGGCAGTTTGTGAGGATGGATGAATGTTTGCTGCTCTTTCACGCAAAAACAGCGGATGAACGGATTTTAATGAAATTTATTATACAAGTAGTTTATAACATTACCTACATATAAGATACTTTTTATCCCTCTCTGCACCAGCATAGTACGATTAACCCTGTTTTATACAAAGCAAGAAATAATATAGGTACAAATTATTAATAGGTATTAATAACCAACAAATGTTAAAATCTTCAAAGGTGAAATGTATGACTATGAATATTACTTAAACGTAGCCATTTCCCGTCAAGAGGATCGTAGTAAGACGGATTCGGCCACCTCAATCATTATTTTATTTTCTTTCAGCCCCTTTGTTTCAGCCTATATCTACAGATGTTATATGTCATGTTTTATGGATCTTTTATGTATGTTCGTATGGAACCCTTCACGATTTATTTTATTTCGAAAATGCCTCTGAGGCGTTATTGATTACGTTATTGTAACGTAAAGAAACCTCGAGAAGGGAAAATCTCCTTACTTTGATTCTTAAATTCTTTATGAACGTCTTGCTAAATTCACGCATGAAAGGCTTTCTTTGTTGTTCTGTCTTTGAGTTGTAGTATCTATATAGTATAGTAGTATCTATATAGTAGATATATAGTATCTATTAGATGCAATGATAATATTAAATTTGTTAATTACTTAGTTTTTTTTATTTAGGAGCTTTAAGTTTTAAGATAAAAATCTGTATCTATAAGTTTTGCCAAATTTTATGTATGAATGTAAATTTCTAATAAATTAAGACGATAAATTAAGGATTTGAAAGAGCCTAAACTCTATTTCGGGGTAATAGACACCTTAGCCGTATTTTATAATAGGTTTACTCAGCTTATAGGTAATAGAAAGCTATTCTTCTTATTCTAGTAACAAAAAACACCTACAACACGTCTAAAACATACCTACATTTACAGATAAGCTTATACTTGTATCAGCAGCAAATTTGGAATTGATTTGTTTCCGATATTTCTTCGATTTTTATTTGCCGTACAAACGCGATGTTAAAAACCAATAGGTACTCGTAGGTCGTTTGACGGAATCCATTAGAGCCCTCGGGTGGTACGGATGCATTCTCAATTGAAAAAATTATCAGCAATCAATTTCCTAAAATTTTAATGATAAGAGTTCAATATTTCAAAGTATTTCTGTTTGCTCTGTATAAATGTTTATAAACCAATAGGCCGTTTCTCAGAATCTAGGTATTAGCGTTTTCAGATTCACTGGAAATGAAGAGATCTCGAAATAGAAATCTTTTCTTAATTTCTCTTTCCACCGTGAATGATTTTAAATTTTTTAATAATTGAATGTTCAAACCTAAAACGTAAATATACTACAATTTTTTGTGTAATTTAGTATTAGTACCGGCTATTTTTATCTGCAGATTCAAAATATATGTTGATAAAACAGCGATTGGTACTTTTGGTTGGTAGATTCTTATTAATTTAAGTGAGAACTTATTAATTAAGGGAACTAGAAACACCTCAATTAAAGGCTCTTTTAAGCCCCGTTTTTTTAAACCAAAAGTCCATCTTGCGTAAAATAAATGATTGTAAATTAATTTATCTTATTAGAAGTTTGTAACAAAAACAGAAATACATACCTATCCAAAATTGAAATAAAAATAATCCCCGTCTTTAAGATTCCATTAGAAACTACAGAAATGAATGTCAAACATTCCTCATCTGAATTTAATTTTCGAAAGAAGTTCGGCAAGTTTGTATTGAAATTCAACCAACAGAAATGAGAATCTTTCTCCAAAAATATTCCAAACATTTAGAACTTTTCAAGGGACTTGCCCAATTAGCGTTGTGAATTCTTTAACAGTGAAAATCAAATGCAAAGAACATTTATTGAAGCAGTATTGATGATTTAAATATACGATTGAACAGTGATGATAATAACATTTATTCTGGTTATATTTTTGGCTGGAAAGTTACTGGAAAGTTAGCTGGAAAGTTAGTAACTACGCCGGATTTAAAACTAAGTATTCAAATTATCTTAGTTGAATATAATATTATCTTAGTTGAATTTAATATATTATATTATTTAGTGCCTTTCACACGCCTAGCGTGTAGCTTCTTGAAACTCATTAGGGGTGCCGGCGACCCGCCTGGCGTGTCTAAAACATAGATAATAAATTTAGGCGGCATTGCTTAAAAAAACGTCTTTAAATCACACGATCAGTGCCTTGTTAAAGCACTGAACATGTTAAAATTCACCCTATTATATGAACTATTATGTATCAATCATACGAACGTTGATATTCAATTGATGGATGGATGAAGTCATATCACGGATAAAACCTACTTATTTTTTATATCTAGGTAGGATTATAATTAAGATATCCAATAAATAAAAGACAAGACAATAAAAAGATGCTACTGTCCCTTCTATTCATTGCTTATTCTATGCTTAACTCTTATTAGTTATCTTGAAAATTTTAATGGACGGCGGCTTCACTTATTTATCAATGCTAGGAATTTCGTTCAAGTTTATTGAGGTATGTCTATAAATAAATGTAAATAAAAGCTTTTCTGTTATTTCACGTTCCTATTTTTTTAAATATAAATTGATCGAATTTCTATACTTGTTTGTATGTAAGTACAATACTTATCGCATTTCAAACTAGATATATCGTTAAAAAAAATTTAATATTGAATTTAAGTTTACGTTTAGGTGGTTACGATTGGGTGTGCTTGTTTGCGAAACCTTGCTAGCCTCATAATATTAATAAGTAATTAAGTTTAAAAAACTTTCCTATTCCACGTTCAAAAAACGTGTTAAATAAGAAGCAACATTCGAACGTTTGTCTTTTGTTATTTTTATTTGACCACCAGAGTTGGGTTGTAATTATCATTTTTGTGGTCAATGTTTTTTTGTTCTGATAACGCTGAAAGCGACGAAAAAATAATTTTGTAAGGACGCTAGCGGTTAGCCAGAAAGCTACATATTTCTTTATGTTGTCGCTAGATGTCGTACATCAATAAAATAAGGAATTTATAGACAAGGTAAGACAGTATGTGTGTAATTAATTTTATTTTAAAGAATGGAACAAAGGCTTTTAATTGTATTTTACTTTGTATTATTGCGAGCAATATAGGTAAGACATAATTTGCATTCTATGGGTGAATTAGGGTAAGTGCTTATGAAAAATAAAAGCCATGAATAACGTCGTATTATTTATTTTTGTCTGTGTTCAGCCGCCCGGTACAGATACGAGCGGCGATTATTCGTTACCTTAAGTACACGCAGTAACGCTACATTACCAAATGTCGAAATACTGATATCTGTGGAACCAATAGTCCCGCATTGCAAACAAATGGCGGTGGCAACCCTACTAGAACACTCCTGCCTTTACTATACTCTATATAATGAACATCTATTAATTACACGTGATATAACATACAATGACACGTAAAACACAACATAAAAGGAAGCATATTTACACTATCTGACGTCATGATCGTTATTGCTTTGTTATATCCGGATCTAGATACTAACATGGCTGCAACAGAACTTTTAAATCCTATGTGTATATTTATAAATTATTATAATACAAGTATACGAGGTTGTACTATACGTGCCTCGTGCCGCTATTAAATTCGATATAAATGTATGTAGGCGCACACAATTTCGAATAATTAGGTAGGTATATTTAGGAAGAGAATTTGGTTAATTTGTATTATTTAAGGCTTCGGGGTATCTAACAGGACGAAGATTAAACAGCCACGGGTAATGTAGAATAAGCAACACACTTTTGTGTCTCAATTGGTCTTGTACATCAAAATAAGTACGTAGGATCATATTCAATAAATTTCAGAAGATTTCAGGTGTAAATTTGTGTAACTGTGTAACTTTGATGTTCCTTAAATTGAACACAATTCAATTTTAGAAACAAGTATTTAAATGTACCCGTTGCATTATTAGCGCTTACACGTTCAAATAAAAAAACTGAGAAACAGACTAGAATTAGACTAACAACGTCTATGCATAACATAGTTAAGTATAGATTGAGTGTAGAAGTTGTATTTACCCCGTGTCATAATTGCCATATCGTATGCAAAAGTTGCTTGTACGACAAAGTCATTTCATACATTTCGTCGTATGTCACTGTCTATTTAAATTTGAACATCTAAATACAGAGTATTGTCGAGTTGCTGGCTCGGTCGGCTGTGGGAGCCAATTAGGACAAGGACACGGGGTTATGTGCAAAGTAAAGTAAAGTTAATTTCTGTAAGTTATATTCACGTGTGTGCGCGAACGTAACGGGCACTTACAAGGCGCTACATTATATCTTTGGCACCTGTTAATACTATGGTCGCAAAATTGTTTGAGAAATTTAATGCAATTACTTAATAAGAATTATACTGTAAACCGTAAAATTAGTACAATAGAAATATAATCAGTAATATCTGAATTGTAACATAACTAACGATATCTACACGTCCATTTAGCACGTCTAACATTTATATATTTCCAATTATATAAATAGATAATTTACTTATTACTCTTTTAGCAATAATCCATTAATATTTCTGATACGCTTACTTAACTCTGTTTAGGCTCAATAAATTGAGTGGGTTTACGTGTACAGGCTAGAAAATTGAGCTAGACTAGTTCGGAAGCGAAATGAACAAAGTAAAAGTATAAGGGCTTCTCCAGACTGACAGCACGTATTCGGCCAGATAATACCGATATGCCGATACAAGGCTAAACTTCAATAGAAAACAACTGTAGTATAAAATATTACGTAACATTTACCATTCGTACATGTTCATCATTAAGCTCAATTTATTATGATAACTTTACACGTATACGAGTATGCGGTGCGAATCAATCCTTATAAAAAGAGTTTACTTGCCCATCTCAATATTCCGCTCTACACATATAAATATTTCAACCCCACAGTTAAATTTTCGAATATCCAATATGAGCACCTAATATAATTGTGAAAGATCTCTAACTCTTTCATGTTCGTCTCACAAAGACCCCAACCACAAAACAAAGAGTACAGAAGTAAAGTTTCATACAACGTGCTCCATAATTGCACACATAGAAATCGTTTACAAACTTTTCTAATACTAGGTATTCCAATTTTTTGTTCCCCTGCTATCTGTCTATTCTCCCGATATTTGAGTTCATGAACGATGCCTCTATGTACATTACCTCGTGTCCTAATTGCTATGTCACACACAAAATTTGTTCGTACTTGTTCGTACAACAATGTACATTTTGTCGCATGTTCCTGTGTTTAAATTTTGTCGTGATGGTTGGTCAGTCGGTGATGTCAGCCAATTAGACAAGGCTTTTTATTCAAACACTCTATGAATCTCGAATCCCATGGATACTCAATGTTTTGTACCCTAACCATCTTCCGGTTTTACCGTAAGTAAGTGAAAAGTAACCCTGGATTATTTTTCACACATTTAAAAGAAGAAACATTTAAACAATATATTTATCTATAGAAGAAATATAAACGTTTGTTTTCAGTTTAATAATATTATAATATAGTGTACAATTGAACACGCAGTTAAAACAGAACTAGCTACGGAAGTGATCGAGGGGGTAGTGTAAAATTCGAAGACTTTATTGTGAAACCAAATCTCCTTTTAAATGAAATCTACCTATCAGACGTAGGTAGGCACCACTATTAACACGGACAATCCTTTAATAAGTACAGATTACAAATAATATATATATATATATATATATAAACCAAAATTAATACCGAGGAGTATCTGCTAATAAACATTCTATTAAAATTTATTGAATAAAATTAAAAATAAGCATACAGTGAAAGCCTTTAGTTTGTCCTTTAACCTACCTACTGACACGAATTCGAATAACATATTATTTATTTCATTTTTCACTAACCCCTCGACCAGCAAAGAGAATTGAACTATTAAGTTTACGGACGACTAAATTGTTAACGTTAATCTCACAACAGATTATCTACATAAATAACGGGGGAGGAGCGAGAGTTAGGGTTGTCACCACGAGAAGCCAACTAAGGCCGCGGCCACACCCGCGTTCGTCGGACTTGTGCGTTTTTGTAGTGTTCAGCCGTCAGTGTGCATTCACATGATGTAAGTATCTTTGTATTTAAGTAAATGTATTCTTATTTGTATCGATATTAAAATTCAATGTGTAAAACCAAGTCATTATTTCTGGTATGGTAAAAGTATTATATAAAAGTATTATATTTTTTTTATTGTAGAGTAAGGAAAATACTCAGAAACTGAATTTAAAAGTAAGTTCCTAATAAAACACTTGGTGGTTTGTTCGCATATAAAACACAAACATACACATACGAGTATAGCTACGTTGCCTCCGTAGTTTAGTTATGACGATAGTTAAAATGATTAGATGACTCTTGCTTCCGATTGTACGCCCGAAAAGCGCACACGTCTGCCAAACGCAAGTATGGGCGAGGCGTTAAGCCGTGCGCCGTAGTACTACACACTACCGCCGCCAGCGCGACAGGCTACCCACTGTCGAGCCACACTTCAAGTCTTCACCTATTATACATTTGTATACTATGTCGTTCTCAGTGTCGGACAGTCCACCGTCTTTGGTACGAAACTTATTACGAAACTGATAACAAAAAACAAATCAGCTGATCGTCAAATTAGCAAATTTGTTTTAATTTTACTTGAACATTATTCTTTTATGCATAAGTTTTCTAAATGAAACAAATACGTCGACAAATTGATAAATTATTGAAATGTAGTAGAAAACAGTATACTACAGCCTTTATGCCCTTTTCAGGCTGTCTTCTTAGGCCCACTATTGAATATACGATCGTTTAGTAATTAAAAATAAAAGTGCTTTATTTTCAGAAATAAATAACGTGGCACATATCGATTTGTGCCTCAATGCCACCATAATATGCTGATTTAAATTTAAGCTCGCACATTCACCAAGTGTTGTGTATTTTGAGTAGGTATCGCTTTACCATAAGTAAAATGCACATATCTTTTTAAAATAAAAAAATAATACAGATTCAGACGACTCCGACAGTAAGAACTAACGAAATATTATTACAAAATTCAAAAGCGAAGTTGTCCTTCAAAGTTCATCAGATCACTAAATTTACATCAAAAATCATATTGTCTTCGATCCAACCTTGAGAAAAGTTCTATCGTTAAGAATACATCCGCGCATGAATTCCTCCTTTATCAAAATGGTAGGTACATTTGTTAACAATGGACAAGCTATAGATTACAAGTTACAACATTCTAATAGGTAGTAAAATGTTATAATAAATTTAAACATTAGTGTATCGTAGTGTACATAGTTAATAATGCCGTTATTAGCACAAGCAACACAAATCACGTAGAATATAATATAACTATAAAATTCGAGGAGTATTACAAAAAAATCTATGGAGTCTGAATTCTTTGATATAAAATATGTTAACAAGCAAAGATTTAAATAGGAAGATACGCCTTACGGATTTCCACAGAATAAAAATGTTTTTTAACGTAGATTTACTTCAATTCACTGCAAGTTACATAATATTTCAAATAAGTTTTTTTTTAATTACATTAATTAGTAGGTACAACAGTGATATTGACAACGTTTTACAGAAATTAGCGGGATATAAGAAATCTTACAATAATAAATGAATTGTATTGCCAGTTTTTTATTTTCAGGCCATATCTGACAATTTAAATCTTTGTCAATTGGTATGCAAGCTTTCAAAAAAAATCAAGAAAATATAAACCGTCTATTCAGTCGTGTAGTCTCTATTCTCTATGCTCGTTTTAACAGTGAACATTTGGAATTCGTGAACGAATACTTCAACAGACGAGGTTACAACAAAACTTCTAAGATATATTACATATCACAAACGAGAAACAGGTAAAATAGTAAAGTATCAAAAACATTGTGTCCCATATCAGTCGTGTTATTTGTGCAATACTATTTTTTTTATAACAAACAGTAACAAAACTTCGTCTTGAAGTGTTGCTCAAAAGCAATTTGTAACCAAACAGCCTCCGACAGACATATAAATAAGTGTAATTATAATAATATGCAATCTATATAAAATGGACCAATCATGGCAGTGAAAATTGGATCAGTGCTGTCATTGGTCAATTTCTACCACTCTTATATGTCTAGCAGACGCTAGTTATAAGAACTGAAACCCCATTTGCGAATTTCAACATCAGATCGACGATAGATTTTATCTTGGGTTCTTCTTCCCAAAGTATAGAAAGACATTATCTTCTTAAGTTGACCCCACACACCACACCATCCAATTTTCCAAAAACGATTTTCGAAATTTCCCTTCCGAAACATCTAAGACGAGAGCTAAGTTTTCATAATGCTATCTGCATTACTTGTCACGCACTCATTATCTCATATCAACTGTCTTGATATCTGTCGTTACTTTAAGGTGCTTGGCTGTATTTGCTTTTCTTCTTATAATTTCTTAAGAAAATTTCAAAAAGGTATGAAAAGCTACGAAATATTAAAATCTTGTAGGTATTCGAAAATCTAGTTTGGAAATCGTATTTTATACAATAGTAACATCATTAATTTACTTTGACTTTAGAAATTTTAATTTTTGATACCCGAAATTCGCAGATAGCATCTCCGATCTTGAGATTGCGACCGATCTCAACGGATAAGTATCCAGTCCTTCATAGAATTAGCGACTCGTAAAAATGCTTTACTAAATCTATTTAGTTTAATATACCGTTATACAATATAGTTATTAAGTTAATAAAGAACAAGGATTATTTGGATTAATTTAAATTTAACCAGCTTGCTTTCCCTAGACGTTCCCAACGATGTCTCGATGTCACGTAATCGCTCGTTCTACGACGGATGTCCATCGAGTGGTATCTACGTACGAGCTACTCTGATATGGTCTCAGTCTCAAGACAGTCCGCACACGTCTGATCTATTATACACTCTCCCTACTCGAGCTACTGACTTGTGTCCACTATCGACACTCGATTAAATAATTTTGTTAATAGTGCCATTTTGACATATTTTTTCCTGTATACGTGTAGTAAGTATAATAATGTTGAGTCTCAAAGATTCGAATGAACGGTCGCCACCGGAAATGTGTCGAATGTGTACGCAAGCCTCTGATATGTGGGATGATGTGTGTAGCGCTTCGGGCCGTCCGCCGGGGCCCCGCCCGACCGGTACAAAATCGCAGCGTACCTACATTTACGTATATTATATACAATGT
Organism: Erynnis tages; assembly: GCA_905147235.1. NCBI lineage: Eukaryota > Metazoa > Arthropoda > Insecta > Lepidoptera > Hesperiidae > Erynnis > Erynnis tages. The sequence continues at coordinate 3,891,700 of LR990076.1, forward strand.
ACAATACAATATGATAATCGCTAGAGCGGCTTCGGGGCGGAGCGGCGGCGGTCGGCGGGGCGAACCTCGCGCGTCGGGAGGTAAACATTCTCACAATAATATACAACGTAACTCGCTCTATACATAACAAACATCTCACGAACGCGCACCACGCTCGGTAAACAACATAATATACAGCGGAATCGTAGCACTCCTTCGATTCGATAAAAAAATTGACTAGAAAATCTCAATTCGCTACGAGTACTACGTGTGCGTGGATGCGGAGGAGAAGATGTCGGCGGCGCGCCACGCCTCGGCCTCCTCCTCCTCGTCGTACTGCTGCAGGAACGGGTTAGTGGAGCTGTAGCGCGGGCTCAGCGCGCCGTTGCCGCCCGAGTTGAGCGTCACCGCCAGCCCCGCCGACGTGCCGGGGATCGCCGAGCGCGGGGACTCGCGCGACCCGTTCTCGCGCGGCGTCGACTCGCGGCTCAGCGCCTCCTTCGAGTTCATCTCCCGAGGCGTCAGGTCGCGCGGCGTCGATTCGCGCGGCGTCATTTCTCGAGGAGTCGAGTCCCGAGGCGTCAAGTCCCTGGGGGTGGTGTCCCGAGGCGTGCTGCGCGGCGAATCTCGGGGCGAGGCGCGCGGGGAGTTCCGCGGCGAGGATCGCGGCGAGCTCGCCCGCTCCGGCTGCCGCAGGATGGACGACACCGATCCACCGTGCTTAATCGTGTCCGCCGGACTGTGGCTCCCGGAGCTGCTACTGGGTGAACCGGGAGAGGATACTGTCACCTGCCGGGAGCGAGGTGGAGCGGGCAGAGGGCCGCGCAGCGGCGACTGCGGACGATATTGGCCGGCCCTGACTGATGAGAGAACCTACACAAAGTATAGTTGGCTATTAGCTATAATTTTTTTCAAACCGAAAAAATAAGATTTTTTATAGAATTACGAACATGTGCGGGCGGCGATCGGTCGGGCGCGGGCCGACCCGAGAGAGCTGGCGGCGGAGATGCTGCTGATGCTCCCACTTGAGGCCGATATGGACTGACTGAGGGCGGAACTCGGCCTAAAATAAAATGGAATATTAATGGCATGCTTTTTAAAGTGATCGAGACAATGTAGCTTGCCCGGACAGCCGACTTATAGGTTGTACAGCGTTTGTAGCTCACCAAGTGCTGTTCACTCGCCATGAAGCAGTTTGTTCTTCATGTCTTTTGTTTTGGTGAGGGAGGTGTGGTTACAGGAAAAACTTTGAGGCGACAATCTTAGTCCTCATGTGTAGCACACCTAGGGTGACAAAGAAGACTTCAGCCCTCTTTGAGATTGGACGAGAGTGACCATGGATAGCAGTAGAAAGAGTACAGTTACAGTGACCAAAAGTTAACATCAGGTAGGATATATGTGAGTTCATTTTGACTATATATGAGTGAAGTTGAATTACAAGTGCTATAGATAGTTGACAGTGAGAACCTTGGGGGAGCGTGGCTGAGGCCGCTGGCGACGCACTGGCTCTGCTTCCACGCGGTCCGGTTGCTGGCTCGCCGCGCCGAACTGTCTACAAATATACATGCGTTAAGGTACTGCTTAGTCTGTTTCTGTAAGTGTTGTGTTCTACCCGTCTACTTGTCTACTCTTCTAGAGACCATTCTACGAAACGAGCTCCCAAAGGAAATTATCTGTGTGCATTCATTGGTTTATGCGCGTGACCTTCATAAGGTACTGCCTCACTCTTTAGCCGTTTAATGGTTCACTCAAGTCCATCCGCGCGCATTGACTAATGAGCTGCGAATATTTTATTCCTTGTGAGTTCGATTCGTGAAATGGAGTTTATTCGTCTATTCCGGCTAATGGTCTACTCTACTGTGCTACTTTGTTGTATTCTTTTTGATTTTTACAGACTCCTTAATTTCTTAAAAAAGTCTTTCTTTATATTTTTGTTCGTCCAAAACCTCTTCTTTCCTCTCTTGATCTTTACATTTAGTTCACTATAGTTGTTGGTGCCTTTACTAGATATTTGTCATTAATTTTGAAACTCCGATTTCAAAATGTTATTAGAGAGCTCCTCATAGGCAAATAGTGTTTCACTAACTGAAGTCGATTTGAATTTTGTCAAAAAATATTATTTGACTTGAGATTTGAATTTCTTTTTTTCTTATATTTTATTATAAAAAATCAAGAATAATGTACCACGATTTAATATTTATGTAAAAACTAAACATATAATGTTCTTATATTTTGTGTTGTGTAACCAATTGTATCGTGTTAGTAATTGATGTACAAATATGTTTTATAAATTTGGAAAATATCTTCAATATTTTTTTGAAGAAAGAAGAAATGAGCACATCAACCACCAGATATTAAGTGGTAAATTGCAGTCTATTATCAAGACCAAAATACTTTTTGGGAGATTTTGAGATGTTATCTGGTCACTGCAACTCACGGACATCCACGTCCATCCCCAAATAGGATGGGAAACCTATCTGAGCTGGGTGCGTTGCTGCTCATGGGAACTAAGATGTTTGCCTCATATAATTTATCTCTGGCAACCACACCTCAACTAAAACCCAGGGCATGAAGAGTATGCTGCCTCTCGGTAGCGGTACTGTAAGGAGGTACTGAGGGCGAAAGTCTCGCACCTAAAGGTACCTCAGAAAGGACTACAAAATCTACAAATAACTTGATCAATAACATTACCTGAACGTTTAGGAGCGGGCCATATTTGCAGAAGGCATTGCAGCACGTGGATGGGTCTCTGATAGTCTAGTTCTGACGGAGGCGTCGAGTGGAGCATCAGTGGAGGAGCCAGGGCCACAGCCAGATGGAAGGGGGACATTTTGTTCCGGTCCTGTGCTGCGACCACGAGTGCTAAGTGGTCGAGCAGAAAGACTAGGGTGGCCCGGGCGGCTCGAGGCAGACATTCCACTATGGACGCCATTAGACGCGCGTTGCCTTCTCTGTCGTCTGGCAGACATACTCCTGAAATTGTGATTGAAATTAGTTCACTATTACCAAACTAAGTCTATATGCCTTGCAAAACCCTGCAGAATTGGTATTCGTTTTGGAAGGTTTCACTTTGATAGGAAAAGACCACAGCAAAAGGAGCTGGATGGTGTATTGGATGGATTTGTGGCGGCCCCACATATTCCGTTTCTTATTTTGTTCTTGAAAAATTTTCAACGGGTTGATTCGCAGAACTTTGACATTGAGTTTAAAAAATGTAAAAGGAGCTCTCCTCCAAAGCCGTCAATGAACTGGCGACTACCCTGGTGTTGCTTGAGTCGACACTATCGATAGGCGACGGTGACCACTTACTATCAGGTAGCTCGTCTGCCTGTTTGCTTAGACTTTTGTTTAAAAGAAACCTAATAAAATTTGAACAGATTTTTACCAAGAGCATCCAGCGTCATCTGAAATAGGCATCGACTGAACAAGGGCTGCGGTAGTTCTCGTAGGAAGTCCTTCAATAGGCCAGTAATGACGTTGATGTCAGGGACTGCATCTGGCGTCAGTTCTACTCCACGAGGATTTCGCTCGAAAGCCTCTCGAAGTACACGCTTCTTCGTTGCGGAGCCGCAGAGACGATACAGACCTTGAAAAGAAATAAATTAGGTTGATAAATTTCATGAGCAGAAAAAAAGAATAATTAATTGATTTCATTTACTAAAAAGTAGAACATCCCAAGTTAAAGTATCTAACATTAAACTGTATTTTACGACTCTTCCTTTCACCACCAACCGTTCTATGAAGAAAAAGCGAGGAACGTTCCCGCTTCTCAATCGACAAATGTATCCGGTTCTATACCGTTCGCCTACATGATGATGTAACAGCGCCCTCGGATGTTTGCCATCGACTCCTTGCACTGAAAACCGTTCCGTAAGAAAGGGAAGAAAACGTTGGGAGAAAACACGTACCAATAATGTCCAATCCCCGTCTCTCGATCTCCTCGACACATCGCCGCACGACGAGTGGTACAGGCTGCGCGTGTGGAGGACGTACTTCCCTCGCCACAACGGTATCCAGTTCTGTTCCGAAGAGCGGTGGCGGCGAGATGCGAGGAGGCGCCGGTCGCCGACGGAACAGGTCGTGTGGCTCAGTGTGCCGGAGGCGAACGTAGAGGGTACCTCTAGGATCCATCTGTTGATGAAAATTATTTTAAAATGTCAAAAAAGAAAGAAAGGCACAGAATATATTGGGATATTACACTGCAACGTAGAAATCACGAGACATAAGGACTGAAAAAAAAAGAATGTCTTTCCTTTTTTCTTTCCTTTCCTATTTATTTTCTTTTCCTAAGCGGCGGGTAGTGAAGGTGACGGTAGGTATCTCCACGGGCAAGCTCTGATAGCTTCTCCCACTTGAACTGCTTAATAACTAAAATTGATTACCGTTATCTGTTTAAATAGATCGGATAAAGATCGGGGTTCTGCCTAAAGCATGAAAATATCTGAATCCAATAATTCACCCTAATAGCAAGTTGGTGCGACGGCGACCGAGCCAGCAAGTCAGGCAGAGTGACTGCGCCGCGGTAGCACAGCTTGTGTCGATGCTGCGGGTCCCAGGAGTAGACCAGCACATCCAGCTGACGGTTGTCGACCAGCTCCAGCTCGAACGACTCGTCCCAGTCGAACTGAAGCTCGCCATTGCGCACCTGGTAACAAACACTTTTATTAAGACCAATCGATCGATTTCTTCGATGAACTCCAATTCTTATGAAACCCTTGCTAATGAAGAGTTGAGTAAACCAACGTAATCTGTCCTCTGATTTATCAATATAGGTTAAAGACGCTCTGTCTGTTCAAAGAATGTATGAATGAAGAATGTACTAGTATTTTAAAAATATATCCGCGAATAAGATTAACAATTTTATTAAACCACTGCTCTAATGTTAATTGTTTGAGGCAAATATTTTTGGCTAGGAAAGTAACGTTCACAAAACTTATCTTTTCATCGGTCAACTCATACTTTTAAACAGCAACTTTTATTTTAAGGATTTAGCTATGGGACAAATCTAAACTAACCACTGTCCGAGCTTTATGCACTCGATCGCATTCCAGGACGCAGTACAAATCTCTCGGCGCTACCGGCTGCGGTGGCGGTGCGAGCGGGCCCGATGGAGGGGACCCTGGCGAGGACCCGGAGGGCACTGGCCGGAGACCCCGACCAGCTAACAGATGCACCCATAACATCCCCGACACTCCTCCAGAGAGACGGGATAGGCCGGTCATGGACGCTGATAGCCCTCCTGCACCAGGCTTCTCCACTTTGTATTTTAGGAACTCTGAAAATTTAGATACAGATAAAGTAAAGATACAATAAGATACAGATAAGGTACAGATAAACTAAAACAGGTAAAGATTCAATCGTTTAACAATAGGTATAGTCCGACCGCAGCTTTTGCGCACCTCGCCAAGTGGCTTAAAATTATGAACTAATTTCTTTTTTCAAAGAATGAGGACAATATCATATTTTTGAAGCAATGAGCGTACAACGTTGAAAGCGTTGTATGAGACAGATATCGGTTTGGCCATATCAAAGATGAAGTTGGCGCCGCATTTGAAGGATTTAATTTTTAAGATTATGATCGTTATCAGGAACGGTATACTGTAGTTAATCATATTATAAGCTCACCGTTAGGATTAATATCAAGCTGTCGCTGGTGTCGGGAGCTTGGAGTCGGCACAGGACTGGGGTTTGGGCAGTTGAATCTCGAGCCCAGTTCCAAGAGCTGCCGTACACGGCGGGCTGACGGCGATCCTCCAGCAGTCGGTCCCAATTGCTGTGACGAGAGCGAGCGGGCTGGTAAGTGGCGAGGGCGCTCGATCCGCCGACCAGCTGACAAGCCAAGCGATGAGCCGAAGCGACTACCACTTTCCATCTGCAAGATGCGGCCATGATAGGTGACGTGGTCAATGGTTACTATTTGTGTATGGGAGTAAATACATCTGAGAGTATTGATGTGATTAAAACATAAATGAGACATAAAATGTTTAAAATGTGTGTTATGTTGCGCTCAGAAAGCTTTGTTTAAGGCAAATTGTGCTTGGCTATAGATATTTAATGTGTGCTGTGTTTTGCATGTACCTAGTAGCTGGCTCATCACAGCGATAATTGTGTACCTGTAGCTTCTCGACTATCTAACTTACGTTCTTTAAAGCATCGTGAATATTTTCAGCAGAATAGTGCGTTGGAAGTCTTGGACGAAGTGTTTCGTATAGAGCGCTTGTGGATGGAGCACGTGATAACCACGCCCTATATTCATCTGAAGTGAACACTGAGGGTGACGAAGGTAAACGACCTGAAAAAGTGACAGATTGAGAATCTCTTAGAAATGAAGAAAATAAAAATAAAAATGTCTTAGCATGCAGAATACTTGCCTCTAGATGAACGAAGATCCAATCTTGATGATAATGGTTCCGGTTCATCTTGAAGAACGCTCCCAGCACGTCTTGATAGACCAAGCCTATTCAAAAAACAAGAAGTAGGTAGTTATATACATAATAATATTCATTTACTTCATTTAATTTCCAGGCAAATATTTATTTATAAATTTACCTTTGGCCTGTTCCCCTAACATCCCTCGGCAATGAATTGAATTTGGATCCGATGTCTCTTCCCAACGTACTACTCCTATAACCGCTGAGGCCAGAATAATACGGCGTCCTAGTTGGGGCTGTAGCTTCGGTATCAGATGAATAGTCTAAGCTCCGATTCCTTCTTGAAGTTCCAAACTTGCTGCTGTATGACGGCAAACCTAATCCAGTAGTACCGTAGCCACCACCAAGGGTGGAGCCCAGCCCGGCACCGGTCAGACTAGCACCTAAGCCAGAACTCGCCAATCCGGAGCCTACTAAACTTGAGCCAGTCAGTCCGCTTAATCCAGTACTAGACAGACCTGAAGGAAGCCCAGGACCTCCCAAACCTGTTCCACCTAAACCAGTTCCACCAAGACCACTGCTTGTTAGACCTGATCCTGTCATACCAACTCCCCCGTATCGTTGATTGTATCTTGATAGACTTGAAGCTGAAACAAGTATTAAACGGTAATGTGGAAAGTAAAATATCAAGTTTCGAAGTAAATGATCAAGTGGAACATTTTAACAAAACACCACCTGTAGCTGCAGAAGCTTTCAAGCTAGATCTGAGCAATGAATGTCTTCCGAAATCTGAGTGCGTTTCTGCGCGTGGTAATTGTTGTTCTGATCCTGACCGGGGTACTCTCCCTCCAAATCTTGTACTGCAAAAAATACAAAGTTGTATGTAAAGCAGAATATATTTATTTTACATTAAGCACTGCCATCAATTTTTTATATGTCTCACCTAGGACTCTCAGATGGATACAAGGAGTGCACTTTCTCTGCTAAACTTTCAAGTGTATTTGGATATGATCTCTCGTATGGCACAAAGTGCGTAGCAGATGACTTTGGCTGCTCAGTAATGACCGGAGGTGGAGGGCGGTAGCTGAAAAAATATCATCAATAAAGTATCTGCACCAGGCAATCTAATAGTAAAACTCCTAAAATGTATATTACCTCCACGTGGAATGATCAGATGGTGGACGTGAATTGTAATAGAGGTCGAGCCCAGCAGAATCGGGAGAGAGTGGACCCAACTGCATGCGACTCCTTTCTTCCCTTCCATCGCCCACAGGGCGAACAACGTTACTCGGAGCTCCAGTCGATCTAAGAGTGCCATGTCTGAAACAATAATAATTTTAAAACGAGGATTTTCAATAACTGCAACTTATTTGACTTTTAATCGTGTATGTATAATACTATAAAGAGATCCTTACTGTGAATACAATCCGTCGACTCTATCCCGGTCTCTATCTATTAGGTCATCGTCTCGGCAATCCCTCTTCAGTACAACTACTGGCGGTGGCTTGTGCTCCGCCCTCGGAAGTGATGGCGAGCCTGGTCCAGATTTTCCTGTTGAAATACCATCAGCATTAAACAAATGAATCTTTAAGAACAGTGGTCATTGTGTTAGACAATTACTCGAATAATAGTACACCACAGATATAGCAATACGCAGCAAGAAAAATATAGGTACATAAGGTAAAATACATAACTTCCATCTCATATTGAGGGTTTTGGGACAGTTATTTATAAGTAGAGACAAATTTTAAAATGAGTTTTGTTCATATATCGATATACAATCACGCTGAGTTTAGTAAGAAATCAAATATGGATATTGACAATTAATTTTTACCTTTTCTTTGTCTCGTGCACAGCAGTAGTCTTCGCGGAATGGACATAATGATCACAACGTCATCCAGCGACATGCGTCTTACATCAACGAGGTTTACTGCCAGGATCTCGTCTCCGACCTTCAGACACCCGCTGTTGTACACTGCCGACTCGAGTGCTATCCGTGATATGAACACTCCGTCCGTTCTGGCGCCACCGTCACCTTCCCGGATATATAGGCCCAGGGTTTGTCCTGGACGCTTCACGATCTCCACTAGTTGAACGATGTGGCGCGCATCCTGAGCAAAGCCATATTAAGAAAATAAGTCAATTTTGATTAAAATTAAACAAGCATTAATCCAAATCTTTATTATATTAAAAAAATGGGAAATATTGTAAGAATCGTAGGTAGATAGGTATCTATCTATCTATTCGTAGTGAAAAAACCGATAAAAGGATGTAGGTAAAGTGATTTTACCTACATAGATAGTTTATATTTCAATCAAATAGTCCTTTCATCACGGTACCAAGTTGTGAAATCTACGCAATTGAAGTCCTACCTATGCTAATTCTAGCTCGTAATTGGACGATAAATATTAGTGATAGTTAGACGATATATTATTATGGAGATACGGATAACTTTTAGCTGTAAACAAATTATCGCAAAAGTTAAATTCGTCATATTCCAAAGGCTTTCGCTTCATCACATCGCCCCAAATACTTCAATTGCGGTTAACCAAACGCTGCGTAGTATTCTAATAGAAGTGGTATTCGTCCTTTATATCAAATAGCGATGACTATGAACTGGCAGCGCAGATCTCAACAATGCCAGTCTAAATTGCGTTCGCATTCCTCGATCTGGGGCAGCCACGAACAATGAACTAGGAGCACACCTCTTGGTTTGTACTGGGCTCAAGTTACAGTCCGAGCGCCGGCAACCAAAAACTGCAAGGATTTTCTAAAATCTGATATTTTAACATTAGGTCACATTGGTGAATTAGAGAAATAGCCACTCAGCTGGATTCTATAGCGATTGGTGGAGGAGCGGCTTCAATTAGTAAAAACCTCGCAACTTCTTTCTTTCTAAGGCCTGAAAATTATATCGTGAGTACGCTAAGTGCTAAGTCGTAAAAAAATCAGTACATCGTGCAAGCTGTCGCTAGGCTACCGCTATCTAAACGTAGATGTCTTCTTGTCGACGACGTTTACGTTACGACGGTAACGATGGCTGTTTAAAGTTGTTGCAAAATATATATATTTTTTTACAACTTGAAGCCTTTGCGCTTTGCAGTTTTTTATCACCGGCTTCTCGGGCTTTGAAGTATCCAGGTCAATAGAGCGAATAAATTTACCTGTTTTTAAAGCAAATTGGGTATTGTTCAAGATGGGTTGAACAATGCGCCTTTATCATAAATCCTACCTAAATGGAATATTCGAATCAAAACATTCTCTCAAAAGCGAATTTACGTTGAGTGCTAGATATTCACGAAATAGATAAAGAAATACCAACAAATGATCGAGATATTTTGTGTAGTACCAATTTAATTAAAGAAGCCGTAATACGGCTTGCCCTAGATAACATCGAACAGGGAAAACTAAATTCAACTACTTATCGATTAAAATGATTTCAACAAGTTTAAGTCGATTATAATAAGGAGTAAGTTTGAATAACATGCTTAATTAAGGCCTTTTTACACGAGACTAATGATTTTCCTGTGACCATGATAGATAGGGAGCTGGCGAGCAAAAAATCTATATGATCGGCTCGTGGGGCAGACTTTATTAATTTTTATTTGCTCGTGTCTGCCTCTAAGGCTGATGTTTATAAACCTTGTCAAAATGAAGAAAATTAAAAAGGCAGACATCTAGGACTCTGATTTTTCAAGTTATGAATTTTTTATGATTTTTTATGATATAAAAAAAAATGATTTGCATGCAAAAATAGTCTGCCACCATCACAGCGCTACGTTTTCAATTAATAGTGCTTCAAAAATGTCGTCAAAAAAACTGTGCTATATCATTTGCTCGTGTCTGCTCTTTAACTGTTGTTTATATTGCTTATAAAAGAAAGAAACAAGAATGAGGCAGACACCCAGGTCACTGATATTCCGAAAGCAGACCATTTGATATTTTTTTAAATGAAGCATTCAATTAACAGGTCTATGTTTACAAAATATTAATGGAAACAAATAAATTGAAAATCGAAATGCGCGTTAGCAAAACGTGCGATTCAAAGTGTCAGTACCCATTAATGACCCACTACAGGGTCGGGTTTCCTCTCACAATGAGAAGGATGTAGGCCTTAGTCCACCACGCTGGCCTACTGCGGGTTGGTTGGTTCGCATGCCTTTGAGAACATTTTTTTTTGTGAACTCTCAGGCATGCAGGTTTCCTCACGATGTTTTCCTTCACCGTAACAGCAGGTGATATTTAATTTCATAAATCGCACATAACTTTTATTACAAAGTCATTGGTGCGTGCCACTGGGATTCGAACCCGGATCCCTCGATTCGAGGTCGAATTCTAAGCCACTGGGCTATCACCGCTGCGATTCAAAGTACCCTGTTTGTACTATGCCTTAAGACTTTGAAACCACCTACCTGTAACGGTTAAAGTCAGTAAGTAAAATGTCATTTTTTTTGTATTTTGGGAGTTCATATAAATCGTATGGACCCAGTTATAGCTACGAGCAAATGATTTAGTAATTTTCTTTTCAACATTTTTGCATTCACCTCCTGTGATAATGCAGAGCCCTGGATGTCTGCCTCATAGATTTTCTTCGTTGTCAACGTGGTATTAACCATCAACCCCAGAGACAGACACGAGCAAATAATTAAGTACCAATTTATTTAACACATTTGAAGCCCTGTAGAAAAAAAACGCAGCAACGTACGACCTTCATTCATTACGAAATTTTGTCGTATTGAAACCAACTTTAATGCCTATCAATAAATGCTCGCCAGCTCCCTATCTATGACATTTGATTGTCCTGTGAACCAAATTATCATAGAAATCGATGTGATAAAGAAAACAAACAAGCAAGTCGGTTAATAAACAGATAAATAAAATGTACCTAACTGAATTGATCTATCTGTGTCTTATGTATCTTTTTCGGTTATCTACTTTCTTTTTGGCATCCAAATTACGTAAGCATTTTAATGAATGTAGTAAACTGGCCTATTACACATTTGGACCCACTTATAAGATAGAAGGAACTAAGGAATTCCAAAACAATGCCAGGCAGGTCAGTCTATTATTCTTATAAAGGTCAATGCTTCATTATGATGATGAGTATAGCGGTACCTGTAATGCAAAGAACTTCTTGGCGGCTTCAATATTGTTCCGGCCCACTTGTCTCAACTCAAGGATCCGTACTATCATCTCGCCACGTCGCTCCACCGCCTGGAAACACAAACAGATATTTAAATTAAATTTTACATTAGACCGAAGCAGGACGTTACTTAGTTTAGGTTTGAATTAAATCTGTTTGACGTTTGTCTAGTAATGCATCACTCTCACTAGCAGTCGCAAAGAGAGTGATTAATGAGCTTTTATTATGCGCTCAATTTAGCACAATCTCAGCTTACGCTTGCGCCGCTCACATAACTGTACTATCTATTTCCTATTTATTAAGAATAATTTATCTGTGTATTTCTCAGGATTAAGGTGAATTGACTAGCTAAACGTTAGATTTGGTCGTCCCTACTCTGTCTTTTTCCACCATCAGTAACCGTAGGTACCAACAGTAACACATTCCGCCGTAGCACACTCCCTTGCTTATTTTACTCTGGATAATGGGAGCGGCAGTAGCCGCAAGAGTTTCAACTTTACAAGAAATTATGACAGCCGATTTCCTCTCTTAAGACTTCCTCTCCTTTAAGGCGAGTATTTGCGAATAAATCTTTGTCCGAGAATACAATTTCTCGCATGAAAAAGCTTAACATTTTACTCAAAGGATCGTTTACAAGGCAAATAAAACGCAACTTCATATTACCCTACATCGAAGTTTTCAAAGAGGCGACTAACTGCTATAAGTACATATGTAGGCATATACATAAATATATCGTTTAGGATCGTAGTGTACCGCAAAAACGTAGATAATGAATGTCTATTGTCATTGGTATCAAAAGGGGCTTATTGTGGCCATTCAATCAAGAGGCAGTTACAATTAATATAAGTAGTATTATTGTGTACTACAATACATTATCCTTTCATGAAAGAACAAAGAGAAGGTATTGTGTATAATTATATAAATTTTGTTATCATTAATTGTATTTTAAAATAATATTTTATAAGTAGTTTGGATTTGCAACTTATTTTTAGGCGGTCCGCATGACCTATGGAATTTCGCATGTAACCAAACAAAAACAATCACGGGAAAAAGTTTTACGCTTGCCTGCGCAGTTTTATAACTATAAAAATCAGATTTAAAAACTTTTCACAAGCTCTGATGCGTTCATGTTTCACACTTTCATGCGCCTTTTGGAAAAGATTTTGAGATTGATTCGCAGCGGATTGGAACTTGGAAGGCAAAAGTTAGTTTCTTCAAAAAATGTACTTAAGGAAAAACTCACCTCGAGCGCCGCGGCTGTAGTGGCGTCGTGATCATTTTCGACCATCTCAATCTGTCTGAATATTTCATTGCTAACACCCGACACCTGAAAGTAATTATTAGTATTACAAACTTGAAATAAAAATAAAAATTAACTAAGAAACACCGAGGTAGAGCGAGTCACTGTCTCAAGTAAAAATCTCTTTTTATCGTTTTTTATACAGAAGTGACTATGGGAAACAGAAATCAAATCAATATTCTTAACTTTATATAAAATTGTTCCTTACCTATTATATGTTTATTGTAGATGGTATTATTGCTTGTTAGGAGTAGCATAGCTTGGATATGTAACGCAGAAATAAGGTGAAACAAAGTAGCATGTAAGTTATCGAGTTTATGGTCCATATCCAGCAATCCCCCAAAGACGTTTGACGGCTGTGGAGTGCCAGGTATAAGTACCTTGTAGAAGTTCAGCTGCAGCTCGCAGGGCGGCGTGTGGTTGGCGTGTGATAGCTGCGGCAGGCCGGGTGTCAGTACAGTGGACATGTTACGAGCTAGTATTAAGTAGTGAATGACAGCGTTATACCGGGTATACCTTGCGGAAGTCCGGCTGCAGCACGCAGGGCGGTGCGTGGTTGGCGTGTGATAGCTGCGGCAGGCCGGGTGTCAGTACAGTGGACATGTTACGAGCTAGTATTAAGTAGTGAATGACAGCGTTATACCGGGTATACCTTGCGGAAGTCCGGCTGCAGCACGCAGGGCGGCGCGTGGTTGGCGTGTGATAGCTGCGGCAGGCCGGGTGTCAGTACAGTGGACATGTTACGAGCTAGTATTAAGTAGTGAATGACAGCGTTATACCGGGTATACCTTGCGGAAGTCCGGCTGCAGCACGCAGGGCGGCGCGTGGTTGGCGCGCGGCGGCTGCGGCGGGCCGGGCGGCGGTGCGCGGCCCGGCGAAGCCGTCAGGTCCGGCGCCGCGCGCCCATTCTCCTACAACAACAAAATAAGACTTATTAATTTCGACTATTAACTAATAGCACAGATATAAATAATAGTATTAACATGGCAGGAATCTAGGTAACTATTAGGTACCTAGGTACATTCCTGTTACTTTCAGCTCGCGGTGCTCTATAATATATTTAGCCCCCCCAGAGCAGGTAGGCTGCCTCGGGTAGAGGCTTTTCTGCCTGTTTCCTGTCACTTAGCGTGAGTTCACTTTGTTTAGGTGATATCACCCAGGTAATTAAAGTGGAATATACCGCTATAGAAAAACCACTATACTTAAATAAGGGGTCGCAACTCGCAAGAAACATTCACAACTTTAGAAAATTCGATGAGTGACGCTGGCATTTAAATACGGACCTATTGAGTACGGAGCCGAATACTTGGCCACTGAGCTGTCATTTGGCGTGGGTACGTTCCTATTAAACGCAATGATAAATAAAATATCGCTTCATGTTCATGGAAATGACGAACATCAATAGCCGACTGCGAACATGCATCACTCAGACCGATGAACGTATTCTCGTCTCGTCGGCAAACTTATTGCGCCGGTTCCATATGAAGCCGAGCAATCCATTTCCCTTCCAATACGGATACAATATAGCCCGTACCTTTGATCACATTGTTCTTACTATTGTTCTGACTATAATCGTTGACGCGTTATGGAGAGTAACAAAAGAAAGCATCTTTAGAATACAAAGGAACCTATAAACTCTACTGTTTTTTTTGTAAAATTAAAAAATATTCACTTTTTCATAATTAATTTGACGTACACGTATACACATAATTATTATTATTCGTTATATTTGGCAAGATTAATATCATTTTCCTCGTCATTAGGTAGAGTTAAGACATTAGCTCTCCAACAATCCGCATTGGAGCAGTGTGGTGTAGTATGCTCTAGGCTTCCCCCAGTTATGGGGAGAGAGTCTTGCCCAACACTGGGTCATAAAAACGGTTACAGCCAAGGCATTAGCAGGGAGGTTAAGATAATTATATTTGTAACAAATATAGACTTCAATCTTACATACATACAATATAATTATGTAGTTTCACATTTGTACTTGAAAAGGGTACCGATGTACGAGGTCCCTGGAGGCGAACTTATTTTTGCCGTAGTTTCACCGTAAAACCCAATGATATTGTATAAAACAAAAGCAGATATGTTATAAGCGCGCGCTGTTAAGATTCAAATACGTCCCAAATGGGACGTCTGAAACATTTGAAGTGCAACCATTAAAATTATAGCTATCTCTTTCAATTTCTTGTTATTTCATATCTTTTGTTTTGCTTATCAGTAAAACTTGTCAATGTGTGCCATGGACGTATTTTTTTGGATTGCTTGGAACAGTTTAAAACGTAAATCACTATGAACGTAACTAATCTATAGTTTAAAAAATCATTGGTAAAACCTCACTTCATCCGCTTCCAGTAGGACCGAGCTATCGACGAGTGCATCGATCAAATGGTATTGTTTCAAACGTAATGTGTCTGTTGTCTTCAATAGATTTTCTACGGTTAAACCTGAAATTCTGTTTTTGAGTGTCGGTATTCCAGAATTATCTCATTTAAACATTGTTTAAGGTTGAGTCTTCGAACATCTTTTAACCATCTTTAAACATTGTTTACGGTAAAATTTTGTTTTAATGACTTTTTGACTACCAAATTTTGAACAATAGAACTTTTATTAATTTTTTAGGCTGTAGTTTAAGATTACCCTTAAGGTGAATTCTTACAAGTTGACACTAATTTTGGAAAATATTCAATTCCGTTATGAATACGACAATCACCAAATTCGTGAATAAACATTTGCGATAAACATTCAGTAGGGCTTAAAGTTCAAAATAACTTGCAAAGCTCCTCCGCACTAAGTATTTAATTAACTACCAGCATGTGTGTGTATACAAATGGCTTCTATTTGACTAACAGACCACGATAGTGGAAACTGGAGCACTGGAATATCCTACAACTGTATATTTGCAATTAATGTACATAATATGTGTATCACGTAGATACACATATTATGTCAATAACCTCGATAATAGTGTATTACTCTTCCATCATTAACATATGAGGCCAATTTAAAAATGGAGAGCCTGTTTAAAATTGGAAGGTTTGTTTCCTTTTTCAAACTTCGAAGTCTTCAAAGGATAAATTTACATGTGACCCAATTCGCATCATCCGAAGGCGGCCATGAAAACGATATTACGTTGTACGAACCCTTCTTTCGATAAGATGAGCGTTTTGTTTCTGTGCGAATGCGTTAGAATTTGGCGGTCGATCGAGTGCCGCGCCGTTTGGAACGGGAAGGGGGGCCCTGACCTACTTCGGGCCCCCCTCCGTACGCATGAGGTCAGTGTACTGCAGTTGCAAGCTCCCGAAAACCGCAGAGGTGACTGGACCTACCCCGCTCAATGAATACCTCCGTGTTGGGTACCGATACCCACTTCCCGATTTCACTCCCAATCCTTTTTAACGGTTTCTTTGCAGTGACCACTTAACGCATAGGCTTCACGCTTGCTACTATCTACATTATGGGCATTAGGGCATGTTGGGAATATTCTCATTGCAAATGCAATACTCCTATTACACCCTCTCCCAGTACATAAAGAAGCATACTCCGTGATATTGAGTTCTGAAAACCAATATAGAACTGCTTGTACTCAACAAGCAATACGGGAATTGGTTCTTTATGGAAAAATATTCGAAATGCGTACCTAATCTATCCCTTCCGCGGACAACTAAGTGTGATATTGTATCACATTTTTTGGATATTCCAACATTACGGCTTATTTCAGTTTAATTTTTATGGAATGTTGCAAAATCATTTCACTAAGTTCCAAGAGAAAAATATAATTTAGGGTAACGTATTTTAACCGTGCTTTTAAAAGTTGCATTTATTTAAACCTGATGTTAAGTGGTCTCTAACCTCAAAACAACTAGAAACCCTATCTTAGTTCGTATGTGGGTGTGTTTGTATAGGTACCGACACGGTACTAGGTATTCGGTATCTATAAATGTTTTTTTTCATCAGGAAATTCAGTAAACAATTTTCTTTTTCTCATTTAAAAAACCTATTTTAGCCGGCCTCGGAAACTTCCGGAAATCGCGCCCCCAATCTCGGCGGTGGAGCCAGTGTCGATGTCAATATGTCTACCCGAGCCTGCAATTAAAGGAGTTTCGAATTCCCCTGTGGAATTCTTTGGATAGCTGTGTGACCTTCCTTGATATTATTTTTACTTGCTTATTACTAACACTTTAAAGAAGCGTGGTTTCAACGTTTCAGATTTAACGTATGTTGAAGTTTTTTTTGAAGAAGACACACTTTGAAGAATCGTCGTTTCAACGTGTCAGGTGTAACGTACGCTAAAGTTTTTTTTTTAATTCGAACTCTTCATTTAATTACGTAGGTAGGTAGTATGTAAAAAAAAAATTAAAATATAAATTATGATTATAGAAGTTTGTCACGTATCTATAGCAGGCGCGGGTATCCTCTCACAATGTGAGAGATAATATTATTAAATTCCAACACAAGGACACCTTTAAACTTAAAGCGTTGTATATTTTAAATTTGAGTTTTAATGTTATCTGTGTTTGGTCATCGCCGCCGCCGGTATGATGTATGTGAAAACATTTTAGACTTTCAACGCTGTTTTTTATCGAGCTTAATGTTGATAAATGCTAGCTGTAGAGCGAGCACCCCTAAATACCAAAATGGTGTCACTGTCAAGGGGTGAGAAATGGGAAAGCTTCAAACCGCCCTATCATCAGCAACCTGTATCGACAGGGAAAAAAGTTACTTTATCAAAAAATATGGCCAAGTGTTTAGTACAGAAATAAGTCACTTACGATAAAAAGGTTTGTATCGAATGTTTACGAAATAAAAGGTTAAGATTTACTACGATGCTAAATAATTAAAAATATATCGCAGAATTACTCCATAAAAAAAGGTTTTATTAGTAAAATTAGCGATAATGAATTTCATGGGACAGCTCACAAGGCTCACAGTATATCAAAAATTACATTTTTTATTCTTCTAACAACATACTCGTATGTACTTATGTACTAATCTGTGCTCATTATACATCTTTATGTCGTAGAGGGGCATTGGTTTCTTGATATTCTGCGCACATAGAATCGCTAGTCACACAGGACCAAAAGTTAATTTCTTTACATCGTATTCCAAAATGAAGGTTTTCAAATCACAAGTTCTAGTTCACGCTTCAGAAAGTTCCGTCCCAAGACGGCTATATTTTTGGGTCCACGTAATGTTTCCCTTACAAATCACAACTTGTTTGTTGCCTCCCAAAAGCATTGGTAGCTTTAGATGATGATTCATGCGAAATACAAACAATATTGCTTAACACTTTGCCGCGTAGATATCCACTGTAAATTCTTTAGGTAGATAATTGTCCTTAACACACAGGCTATTTACTGGCTACAAAACATTGTTATTTCAGTTATTATTTCGATAACGTATTATTTGTCCAGGAACTCTTCTTGTTCCATAGCCACTACATGATAACCAAACTCGAGGGCCCCTGGGTTCAATTCTCATCGAAAATCTAACATAAATAATGTATTTTATCTAAATTTTATTTCTGGCATCGTCTGTCTGTATTTTTTCTCCAATAAACAATATATATCTATCACATCCTTTATGAGGAAAATGTAATCCGAAAGCGACATAAAAGCAAGCCCCTTATACAAACACAGTAGGTCAATCTGTACAGTAGTTTAGTTTAAGATTAAATCGGTACTCTACTTTTATTATATAATAATTAATTTCATACCAGTTAAAATTAAATGTTCATGCATAAGCGTTAACTATAAATCTGTGAGGCTGCGAGCACGCCAAGTTTGAAGTGTGAGAAAGAGTTGCAAATGGCGGATTATATAGGGCACACAGGCTTAATTGAGTTAAGACAATTGGACGGAGTTATAGTGGGATGCCGGCCAAGAACGGACAATAGGTTCAACGGGCATTGACACTACTATACAGCCTTGGAGGCTCGATCGTAAAATTTAATGCATAAGCTTAAGGTTTATTCATATCTACGAGCACGTAACGTAACAGACAAATAATAATATTTTCTTATATTATGGTGAATATTCAGTCTGGTTTCCCTGGTGGCGTTAGATAGAAAAACTATTGGCTATTCAGTGTCATCCACATTACGTGTTGGACACGCTACGTGTTGGTAGATGAATGGTCCTTTACACATAGCAGCGTAGCACGTTCGTAGACACCCGTAGCACTGAAAGACAATCATATTTTTAAAGATTTTAATTCATAGCGTATATGTATATGAGAGTCAGGGAGTACATTTATGACTCAGTTAAGGGCAGATCGGTGGCACAAATGAGGATGATTCGGTATTAAAGATATATATTTCAATTATTAATTTTGGCTTCAATATAATAAATACTTAATTTTTCCTAACGTTCCTACGTTAGTATCTTACAAAGTAATAACAACATTTTTAACTACAATACCAATAAAACATCCTGTAGTATTCAATTCTCTGGTGATCTGATGATGGTCTACTGACTTAAAAACGAAATGATTGACTAAGCGACAGTTCCGTCTAATAAAATTATGTAAACCGTCTTATTTTGAAACAAAGTTGCAATATTTCCTCACTTGTTTCCTTAGCAATATTGTAATAATTATTATCATCTTTTACAATGTGCATCACAAGAATAAGATTAGCCGGCAAAGGCGACAAAAGGAGGAAAAGATAGACCACAATTCAATAAAATCTCGCTCTGATACGGGATGAAGCTGGCCCACTTCAGTGGGATATCTTATTTTAATAGCCCTTTATAATGTCACTCGTCGGTTATAACGAATACAAAGAAACCATTCAGAATTCGTTTTAAACTACGTTGCGAAAAATGACATTTTTCATCGTTAAATTTGGTTTTAGGCTTATTTACATGTTCCCATTAGCAGTTTTTTTAAACGTTTTCGTATTCGTTATACGAGCAGGTCGTTTTTCCATGTGAATCAATAACGACGAAAAATGTTATTACCCTTTTTTATTAAATTTATTTAATGTTTGTGATCACCCTTGTCTGTTAAAACAACAAAGGTAGGGCTGAATTCTAAAATTTTCACATATTGAAATCAAGTAAAATAGGTACCTAAGGGTAACGATGTTATCCGGAAAGGACAAACACGTCTGATTTCATAATAAAACAAAGCAAGAACGTAATAAAACACACGATGAAGCGTAACCTGACCCCATTCTTCTCATCAGTGTAACCCACAACTGCCCTATTTTGCGTAAAACAAAAAAGGGACTAACGAGTGAAAAAAACAACTTTGATTAAATCCTACGTATGTACCTACTCGGCGCCGGACGTGACTTTTCTACCATTTCAGTTTCAAAGCAATTACATACATGACTAGCAAGACCCTTCGCGTCGTCCTGAATGCCTAACAGTCATAACTGCGGGGATCTCGTCAGAGGAGATTGCATCTTATCCCGTAGCTCGTAAGACTTGTTTTTTATTGGGAGAAATAATTTAATATCCAGCGGTACACCACAGCGTGCAGTCACAATGCAATAGTTACGGAACGAAAGATAATAGACTTCCCGTTCGCTGACACGCAATCTCCCTGACGTCATAATATCTCCTCTGAAACTATGTTAGACGGTTTTTGTGTTTATGTACATTTTTCGACATGAACCAAAAAATCAAATTTCATTTAAACCTGTTTTTTCTAATAGGCTTGGCTGTTCAGAAAAAAAAATATATGTACTCGTATATATGTTTCATAAAATAGATATGTATTCAATATTAGCTTGTATTGCCATCTCTTACTATGAAAGCGATCGAAAATGATCAGCAACGGTTTAGCTTACAACTCTACTTTTGAGTATAAATCACAACTTTATGCCAGAAAAAGGCTCTTGTGTAAAAATAAGAAAAAATATAAAACCTCTTGGGCTATTTCGTGACAACACTAATAATATTATACCCGGTCTGAGCTGTTCATCCACCCGGCGGCACATCATAATTATTTATTCAGAGATCTTATAAATAATGCAATACTATTCTCAAACCCTTCAGAAACTTAGCAAAGAATAAACAATTGTTATTTAACTGAGGTCCGTAAAGGAGCTGTTTCACAATGGGCCAAATAGCTTACCAAACCTCAAAAAAGAGAAAAGTCCATAGAATTCGAGTAAATTACCATTAATTGGTATCTATATGTTTCTAATCGCGATGTTTACGATAATTGCAGTGTAAAATACCTTTTAACTCCATCTTAACTCATCTTTTATTAGATTATATTTAAAGGTCAAGATAAGAACTCAAGATAAGAAGATATAAAATAGTCACTAATGCCCACGGTAATTAATAACCAATCTGAAGTATTCCGTAATATTTCATTGAGGTTAAATAGATTGAGAGACCTATGACACAACTCCGAAGAACTAAGATGTGTAATCAGAATATGCAATAACTTGTTTACTTCATAGCGAATTAGCTTGGGACTTGTATATGAGCCAATCTGGCGTAACAGACTGCAAATGGTGCTTTATGATTTGCGAGTGGGTTTACCAAGAGCTAGAATTATCCAACCAAGATTCTGAAGATCTTAAGTCATCTACTACTAAATACTGGTCTCGTGTAAGTTCTTAAGAAAACCCCGGCCTAGAAGAAAATTATTAAATATATGACGTTTTACGAATACTATCTACTTTCTACTACCTACTATTATAAATGAGACATTTGTGAGAATGATGATGATTAGATGGATGGACGGATGGTTGCCAAACATCTTCTACGAATAAAATCTTTTACGCACAAACGTCTGAACGGATTTAGATGAAATTTGAAAACTAAACTAAATAGATTAAAACTGGATTAGCATTATTAATACTTATACGATTTAATCCCCCTCTCAACCAAGTTCTACAAGCCAAACAGACGAAGGCGCGGGCAAAGTCTAGTATTAAATAAAGTTGTTCCTTAAAAATAAATACGTTGTAAACTGCTGAGCCATCTGCGGATATTTGAATTTAGCATTGCGAGTCTTCAAGGAATACGGCAAGTAATTAAAAGTTCGATTTTTAATAAAAACTACCGCCCTAAGCTGCGCTCAGTTTATTGGTTGCTTTCAGTAGGTAATAAGTTTTTGCCGTCACCGAGAAAAATTGGATTTCGTATTTTGTAAAATGGATTTAATGTTGAATTTAAATCTTATCCCAGCTAAAAGGTAATATTTTAATTAAATGTGTAAAACATCAAGATTAATAAAAGTAATTCTATTTGTGTTGATTTTCAGCTATTCAAAATTTAATTTATTATACTAACTTTCATCTCACTATAAATTAAATGGTAACTGAAAACAAAAAGCATAATTTGAATAGTTCAATCCGTTTCCGATACAGTTAACGAGCTAAACAGATTAAAAATCCGGAGACAGTTTAAAACGGTTGAAAAGACGCTCAAAAGCTTGGGCGGCGAGGGGCGGGCGGATCGATGGGCGCCGTACGCTGGATCGATACGCGTACTAGTGCTGAATGGAGTGCGCGCGCCGCCGGTCTTACGTAACGCGCATAACCGCCACCTGTTGCTAATACAACCACCCAGATATAAACCAACTCGGCTGAGAAACCGCGCCCACCCCACTACCGCGGTCGCGTACGAACCATTCCACATTCGGACGGCTTACCCGAGTCAATGCACTAAAGCAACCTTCGGAGCTGCACTCAAGGGTGCATAGTACCGGCTAGCGATGATAATGATCTTCGTTATTGGCAGGTTTGAGCAATTGTCGTGGACGTAATGTGACGTGCATGGCACACGTTACCCTCGGTAGGCCTGTCACGAACGCGCGGACAAATTGTTTAAGTTTTGCTACGGGCCAACTTCGACTTTGAACTTAGAAACTTCCGACTTCAATAAATACTTGAACACGTTTCATGAATGTTACATACTAACATAGTCGCAACATGTAGCTACTATCTGATGGAACTACAAGATCTATTTTTCCTTTTGAAATAACTTTTATTTCGCTGCAAAAGTCAGTTAAGTAATTAGGTTAAAAGGTCTCATTATCTCAGTTTTTTAGAAAAGTTTTTCATATTACACTTTTAAATAAACATCTAATTTAAGTAGATGCCAAAAAACGTGTTGTAGGTAGAAGAACACAGTTGGATTAAAGGTGAACTAATTTCTACTATTCACATTCAAAATTTTCAAAATATATTCGCATATTATAATTTGTTTATATCATGTTTGTTTAACCAGTCATTAATTTACACCCTACTGGGTATCAGTACCACAAAGAGATCCTCGTTACGGATCCCACATTTGACATTTTAATCAAAGGCTTACTGAGAAAGCGAGCACAGTCTAGTGGTTCTGTAATTGACATTTATATTACTCTAAATCGGGGGGAAGAGCACCTACTCAGTTCACAAGATTTTCGCTTAATATCACGTCTTATTGGGACAGTTTAAACGATAGGCGATTAACCGCTTTTTTGATAACTGTTCTCGACAAAAACGTATCAATAAAGACATAGATTTACCAGAAAATAGGTTACCAGGAAATAGTTAATTTTAGGCATAAGTATTTTTAATTTTTAACCAGCATCTGCAGCAGCTATAACTGTGCAAAAGTGTAGTTAAAATATATACCTATAGGTCGGTAAGAAATGACAAAGCAAGTCATAAAGAAAGAAAGAAACACGTTTTATTCATGGCATCGGAACCTGACATATTTCCTGATCCTCATAACGCGGGGTCTTTAAAGTGGCGTAAAAGAACACTTTAAACCCCGCAACTCATTGGCATCCCCACCGGATGTAAATGTCGGCCACTTAACGTAAGGTGGATCGCAAACTCGATACGTAAGAATAGTAACCGGAGTACCTTACTACCTACTGGAAAGAATGTAGTATTTCACTTGTCTTTTATGTGTAGCTATTAACTACTAATTTCCCGTAAAGTTTTTATTTTTATTTTGATAGAAAATACAGAAAAACATCAGCCATCTGATGATAAATGATCACCGTCATCTACTGACACATGGAACACCAGAGGAGTACTTTGTAAATGTGAAATTTTGTAAGGATTTACTGGCGATACGTCGTTACAAAGTTGAAATTTTTGTTTTTTATTGTGTGGCAAATGCTATCCGAATGCAGTCCTATCAGAAAGTAAAAAAGAACTGGAAAATGGTCAAAAACTATGTCCAGTGGCCATATACAACTAAAAAAACCACGTTTATGGGATAGTTTCTATCTATATCTTTTAAACTGTTTTGATTATACAGGTACCTTATAAGGGAACTTTTTACCAAACCGTGCAAATGTAAGGGAAAGATCAAATTGTGCTTTCGGCGTGAAAGTCCTTGGAAGTTGAAATGTTTAATAAAAGTTACTTATGGATCCGGGAAAGAAATGGGCAGGCTCTCCCAAACATTGCCTACGAACTAGGTAGGTAAGAACTTCACTAAATTTGATCGATGGGAATAAAATTTTCTCTTATTCAATTTGCATTAGCAGCCACAGAATAAAAAGTTTCTTGTAAGCTGAAATTCCACTCCAGCTATCGCTGTGTCCCGTTTTATCTTAATGCCTTCAGTAGTTTCTGAGTTTATCGCATATTTTTAGACAGATACAGACAGATACAGATTTGGCATCAGTTTTGATTTCTAGGGACATCGCCAGTTATTCTTTAAATTTATTCAATGTACAGAATTCATTAAGTTACCGCTAGGACGTTTGTTCTACGGCCTTAGAGTTTTATTATATGTAATTGAATGAGTGCTATTGAGGTTTATGTGGTACAAGTTTTGCTTCGACTCAATGTTTTGTGAACTTTATCAACATTGGGTTTTTCTCTTAAGCTTTTAAAATTGTGACCGGTTCTCTTTTTTACCACCTTCGACTACAAGCTCGTACAAGTTCTAACTTGTACGAACTAATTATATATCAGCTTAAGACATAATAAAAACATCGTGAATCCTCGGATTTCTCCATAATGTTCTCAAAGGCTTGTGAAGTCCACCAACCTGCATTAAACCAGCATGCTGGACTAAGGCTTCCAATTACATCCTTCTCGGTGTGAAAGGGGACCGACCTGCAGTCAGTAACTAATGGATTAAAGATAAGCTACAACCATAAAAGCTAACTACTGCCGTCTACATTTTTATATCGGCTTCAGATACATGCAATGTCCTTGGGTTTGTAGCTAGAGGAGATTAAATGCAAAACGAGGTCGGTTATGCAAAGTAACCAGGCCATCCGTTTATTAGTTCTGCGTCGCAAGAAGCTTTGTGTTGGTCCGAAAAACTAGCTTGGAATATTACGTTCTATTGATAAGAAAGTCGAGTAAAAATGTTTTATTTGCGAGTATAAATCGTAAGCGTTACTCGTCGATGCAACTGTTTTATATTTCGCAGCAGGATGTTGAAAGAAATCCTATAAGCTGTGCCAGTTTTGATCTCTGGATTTCGTAACATCTGGCCAGGAAAGTAGTTGCCTCAGAGTTACTAGTTATGGGCAAGTATTCTAGCCCTCTGATGTGATGATGATGATCTTTTAAATGGCTGGGGGCATGCATGCTACCTGATGTGAGATGTTCAATATAACCGATAAATATTGCAGAACTATTATTGACAACTAGACTTTGCTGCGGCTTCGTCCGCGTGGATTGTAGAACTTAGTCCATCCTCCAACCATCCATTCATCCACCCATCCTCACAAACTCTCACATTTATAATTGTAAAAAGTAGGATAACCCACAACAGACAGATCGCTGAGGTCGTATGTAGTTGCTAATCATAGCATAGACGGCTAAGCAGTGAGTTGAGCTATGACTATATCTTCCCTCCTTTCAATCCGCTGTAGTTCACAGTTTTAATTCTCATTAAGTCCTCTGTTTTAAATCTCATTACTCATTTGCTGCTTTTACTTTTTGTAAAATATAATTTTTTTTTGCTTATAAATCTTTGAAAAATTTTCTATGAGAGTCTAGACGAGATGGCGTAATGGTCCCGCCATTACGCCATCTCGTCTATGTAATCATGTACGGCATGACGTAAGCCAGCCAGTGTCTCGACATACAACTTATCCTCGATCTAATTCAATGACCTACTAAGACTCAATAGCGATGTAAAATTAAAGTAGTTTAGAACTCACAACAGCTTGTTGCCAATGAAGATGATGATACAATATACAATTAATTTACCATGGAACCATGGAAGATTCGAGAATTCACTATATAATGAAAACTTGAACACAGATCCTAATAAAAATTATCTAAGGAAAATAGACATACCAAGTCGCAACAACAGCTACCAGACATGATTACTCTTTATAAATGTCTTCTCGATTAGTTTTGGCTTTCTCGACGTCTTTTGCGTATTCAAAGCATACTAACATGACTCTGTTAATAAAGCCTGAATTTTCTGCGTTTTCTGCTTGTACTTGGCTGGATTTGTCTATAACTAGGTAATTTGACGCACACTTTAAGTCTTATTTCATAAAGAACGTCGTTATATCTATTATTCCTGCGAGTTGTCTAGACAGGAGACGTTATGCTATAACGTCGATGTCTCAATGTCTTCAACGACATGACGTAAGCTCGCCCTAGTCTTGGAATGAGGAGTCCTTCCTTCGAAATGGGACAACTATTTTCCTACGAGCGATATGACAGTGTATGTATTTGAATCTTTTAACGTAATTTTCATCGAATAGCAACTAAGTAAGGCCTAAACAAAATCCGTCTCATTGTGAGAGGGGGAGGAAAGTAAGAAAGATTTTTTATAGTAATTGAGTACCAAAAGGGCATGAAGGCCATCTGATATCCATGGACCAACCTCAATTGACGACCTGAGTGGCGCGGTGGTTAAGACACCAGTGCACTGCGCGGAGGGTCAAGGGTTCGATTCCCAGCAGAGCAGAGATTTGAATTTCTGTGTCTGGTCTGGGTGTGTTGTGTTGTTGTCTTGTGTGTCCATGGCGCCCACGACACAGGGAATCCTAGTGTGGGGCTATGTGTATGAAGCGTTATTTATTTATTTATTATTTATTTAATAAGAGAAAAATCCTAAGAGAGAAAAAATACATGAAGAATATTCTGCTTTACGACGGGTTAAGAGGCTGGCGGTAAGAGGATCCCTGGATGAGCTACTAAGGCTCTAGCTAGCACATAATGAAATATTAGTAACACTGTTTAATAACACTGTTTTATACACTTATATAGGTAGTTGTGGACTGGAAACCGAGCGCGTGCGAAGGCGTGCGTGCTTACACAAATCCCTGATGGCTAGAAAGCAATTAGCATAGCCCAAATAGTGTTAACTACATATTAGCTCTTTACGCAAGCAAATACGATTTGCTAACTCATGTTTGCTATGATTTATACTGTGGAACCTTTTATGGTCCAACTACAATAAATATATTTGCATTTTTATACTTTTGCTTAATAGATTGTTTCTACACTAAACAGTGGGCGTGGTTCAGCCGCCGAATAAGGATTGCACTAAAATATTGTTAGAGCCGAAGTGAAGTATTTGAAAATACAGCATAAAAGGCCAGCACATTGGAATGCCTTCTTTTTGTGAAAAGAGTCCTGACTTTGCAGTGAGGTCACTATGGGGAAAATTAGAGTCCTCAAAATTAAAAAAATTCAAACCCATCATCCAACATCGTTCGTGAAGTCACCGCTACATTATTATGTCAGTAACTCTATTTTTCATGGTTCCTATTATATATTTTTTTCAATCATGTACGAGAACTTAGTTTGTTGCTGCGACTTTAATATTTCCAAGCAAAAATAAGAAAAAATTGACTATGCAACAGTTGGGCACGATAGTAGGTATATAAAATATAGAGACAGAAAGTGAAAAGTGAAAAATTCACATAAAAGGGCTTAAAATTATCAGTATTATATGCAAACCGAATTTTGCTAAACTTCTCATGATACAGATACATAAATAGAAATTTAAAATTCATACAGTCTTTCATAGTTACACCCAACAAATTATTGTTTTACCAACAATGTTAATAATAAATGGAAATTTCAAATTCCAAAATTAACGTATTGTTTCGTTTCATGAAATGTTCAAAATCTTTGACGATAGTCACAAAGTTTTAAAACAAAGGTGTAAACTTTCAAGAAAATTACGAGAATATTCAAATTATCATAATTGTAGCAGCTGATGCTACACAAACTAAAGGCAGATTGTACACTTTCAAAATTTAACGGAAAGTAAACGAAACTATTTAACGTTTTAATTAACGAGCGAACAACGCAAACAATACAAAGCTCATCTCCAAAAACTATCAGACTGCTAACAGTTTCATTAATGAACAAATATTTCCATAGATAAAACTTATAACATCTCTTTTTTTCGTAGGGACTAATAAACACGTATACCTATTTCGTAATTTTTCGGAAAACTTTTAACGTCATTAAAAAAATTATAAGTACCGCAAAGTTTCAAAGTGTGAACTTTCATTAAATTTTTTATCGTCAAAAAGCAATGTTACAGCTTCCGCAAATCGCAAATAAAAATGTGTACATAAATAGAAGTGAAAACAAAACTGAAATGATAAAAATGAAGAAACTCGGACAAGAAATTAAACCAACACGACATTTTTTTTGTTTATCAGTTTTATCACTAATCCTTTTGAGGTCGCCATATTTAATTTACTTTGACGTCATGTCCAAGACCTTTCTAATGATAAATATATTTTAAATGTCAAATTATGACAAGTTGTTAAGTTGAACATATTCGTGTAATCTGACCGATTTTGGTGCAAATAAGCGTTTTCTTTCTTTCTAACTCAAAAGTTTTTGCTTCGTAGTTTGGTAAAAATAAATCCAAAGAAAAACAAACCTTAAGTACCTATGAGTAATTCTTTTTACGTTTCGAACTACAGTAATCAAGCTCAATCTCCTTCAGTTTCGCATTGACTCATGTTACAAGTCAACGCCCTATAATCCATACTCTAGACAAGTAAAAGTATAAGGGGTAGACTAGTACGTTTATCTATGTAAACGTTTAGAAGTGTTCGTTGTTTTTATTGTACACTAATATGGAATAGATATGTATGTTGCAAATATTAAAACATTAAGAGAACTTTGGCTTTTTTTCCCTGTATAAGAATTGGTGTGTGATAAATATGTTCTTTTGGAGGCCTTTTGAGACCAAATTCTTAACTCTACATTGAGTGAAACACATGGACGACATTCTCTGTGAACTAATTCGCATTCTTTCTTCTTTCACGAATGTTGAGTGCTAATTTTTTTAGCCAGACGACACACAAATATTAGAAGGCTTAGAACTTTTCAAAATTTTTCATAGTGTGGACAACGTTTCTCATCATCGAATCTTTTTACATAATGTTGTTGCGTGTCGGTAGTAAGACTAGTACCTCATTCTGGAAATCCCGTATTTACACCAAGCCTTGTGACTCAACGTCTGAACATCTGAAGTATATTGCTTTATTTTACGTTAAATGGATGATTCTACCTTTGTCTAATGAACGATGCCTAATGAACGATGCGTTTAAATAAAATTTAAGTCACAGGGGAAAAAATGGATAAGAATCTATAATTTTATCTATTTTTAGAGACTTGTGCACTTTTTTTATCGATATTTGATTAAATAAAGTGTAGGCTAAAGTTAAAGGTCAATAAAAGAACATTAAAATTTAATTAATTCTCGAGTTAACTTGGAATCACTTCTTAGAGGGTGAAATGGTAATAGACATTTCGTATGTAAATCTTATATTTAAAAGTGTGAAATTATAATATCAATTATATTTTTTGGGTTTCCCAATATTTGTCTCCAAAAAATCGGTAAATACTTAATCTCCCGACCAAAAATGCTCAAGAAAAAAATATTCGGTTTCTCCATCGTATACAGAATGAGAGTATAAAAAGCTACCCTATCGAAGCAAATTCCCTCTGTTGCACTTAAACTTACCTAAGTATCTACCTAGGTACGAAAAATGTATTTGCTGCACTGTTAATAGCTCTTAAATTTCTTTTTAATAACTTTGCCCGTAAGTGTACAACTTTTACACTAAAACATGAACAGTGACATCGATTTAACGCCGTACCCAATATATGAGTTACACGTATAGGTACGTACCTGCCTGACGTCCGAGTGGCTTAAGGCGATACCAGTGCCATTACCAACTTTATACATTAACATAGGGCTTAAGTTCTTACAAAACTCCAAACTGCTTTCCCTTAAAGGGTTTGGAACTTCGCTGACATCTTCGGAAAGTTAGAGTGGCAACTGTTTGCGTAAGTATTTGCCTACTTGAGCACTGAGCGAAAATTTTTCATAACGAACCTTGGGGTATAAAGTTAGGTACTTAAATCTTTGAAAATCCTGTTAGACATTTATATCATTAAGATGGCTTAAAATCAGGTTATTATTTTACCTACCAGTCAACCGTTGGCGTGGTCGGTGAGAATTTAAATTTTTTTTTGTAGCACCATCTGTATTTCGTCTATACACACTATGAAGTCAAAAGTTCTAAATAAATAAAGCCCGATTTTGATTGTTTCTCAAACAAAGGATTGGCTCTAAAACTGGACTGAAATCGGGGTAAGTTGCCTAACAAGGAACTCAACACTCAATTTTAGGACAATCAGATATTAGTTCCGAAAATTTAAAAATTACACGAATAGACTGACAAATATCCTATTGCATTAAAAAATCTGTTAATTATCTCTGTTAAGTATTAAGCATTATTAAGCCTATAGAACTAGAAAAACAATCAGCAATTAAGAAAAAAAGAAGTATGCCCATACGGTATTACATGTTAGTAATACCGTAGCAATGATTAGGAGATTACATCATCAATTAGTGATACCGAAATTGGAAACAGACGCAATAATTGCTTCCCAAATGCGATGAAAACGCAATTCAATATTCAGCATTATGTGACTGAATGTGTGTGACTGTGTATCAAATAATGTGACTGAAATGAAAATTTTCAAATTCTGCACGACCTCTAATAGCTTCTTGTCAATCTCTGACATCCTCTCCGAGGATCGTTTGTCAGAGACCAGATTAGAAGCTTAAATGAGCCCTATGGCGTTGTGAATAGAGATCAAGTCATGTCGTTAGATCAAAGCTCATTAGGGCCGCCTACGAGCCCGGCTCCAGACGACTCCGCCCCCTCACGGGCTCCCTTTGGCCGCTGAATAGATTTAACGAAAAGGATGAGTCATGTTCAAATGTTTTTATTCAATCGCGTTTGAGAGAATTTATAATTGTAGCTATATTTAGATATCGGGCACATTATCTACCTACTTTACTTAAATCAAATTTATTAATTTCCTATTAGATTACATTTAATGAGGAAAGAATCTGTGCTTTAGGTTGATAAAACCTTTTTTTAACATCATATCGTTTGAAATCACAAAGTGTGTAGGTGTTTTGTGGTCTTTACAAATAATGTCTAGCTTCCAATTCTTAACACCCACGTTAATATCTGCCCACGATTTACAAACTTTGCTAACTTTATTTATTTTAAGACAAGGTCTTTGCATTATCATAATTTAGTTTTACTTTCATTTATTCGAAACTATAAATAAGTAGTAGTCATTAGAATTTATTTAGATTTGAGACAGGAAACCCATCGAGAAAAACTTTTTCCACTTGTTCAACTTTATCATAAGAGAAAAGAGTCCTACCTACTCTAACCGATTCATCAATGTCTAGCCTAAAATTTGAAACAGTGCAATGAAGTTTACTTTTTAATGTAAACAAGGAACAAGGCAGAATTTTACAAAATTTGTTAGGGCATGTGATTAAAACTGGTTTTGTATTTTCGCTTTAAAAATACAGTGCCAAAACTTCAATTTATTATAGGTTCAAAAGATTCATTTCCTTGTTTTAAAAAATGACAAGGTTTTTATTATTAAAAATACGAAGAATTAAAAAGTCCTTTCTGTCAATATAATATAAAAAAATAATAAGTAATCAGATTTGTTATTAAACCTATGATTAGTACTTAGTTACATGTGGATTAACAGCAACATGCTGAGACATAAATTCAGTACACTTTCAACCAAATAACTACTTATAGATACAACAAACAACGTACGTGTGTAGAAATATGTTAAACGTTACTATTCTTTTCCTATTGAAAAACAGCTTAGAACCAACGACTACTTTGAAGTCTGTTTTCCAATAGTTTTAAACTGCGCCTATGCAAGACGAGGGAATTGTTCTGTTTTGTGCTACGCCGTTTCGCGGAGGGAAGAATGTTTCATATACCTATAATAGAGCTTACAGCTGTGTAGACACCTAGTGTTATCTACCTGTATCCAGGGGTGAATAACATGAAAGTTTAGGAAGATTTGTGTAAATGACTCAAATGGCTACTACGCCAATATTAAACTAACTTATTAATGAGAAGAAATTCGTAAAAAGTGTAAAACAAAGTACCAATACACTTTAACAGTTCACAACAATCAGTGTCATTTTAAGCTGTCAATCCTTTTGCAACTAACGAGTTTTTGCGCTTTTAGATAAATCTATAGCTAACTATTCATAAGCATTACAGGTTACAGAGCTTAGTCACTAGGGTACGGTGATTACAGGTCACATAGTAATGAGGGAGTTCATGTAACAATACGTTCATAGAGAACAGACAATCTGCAATCAGTGACACTGCAAGCGTTCATCCACGCGCAACTAATGAGGCCATGACTCGACTTTGTGCGCTCTAGTATCAAGCATCTCCACAACTCAACGTGTTAAGTTCCAGTCTACAGGTGACAGAGCTTAGCCAGTAGGGCACTATGATTATTTATAGGTGCTAACTATAATTTGAAAAATGTTAATTAAATAATAATTAACAAATTAATTTTATTAAAATACTATTATTATTAACATTACAATATATTGAACTATGATAATTAATAAATTTTAAGAGCTCCCGTGGATAAATAAATGAATATCAAATAACAAAGGCTCAGTTAGTGTTGTCACGGAGACTGGAAAGAAGCGGTAAAAGTTGTGTATGGTCACTGGTGTTTTCTCTTAATTTCAGACTTTCAGTAATGTTAATATGGAATTCGGCTCTAAATATGAAATAAATCCTTTATTTAAATATCGGCTGCACTTCACCTAAACCTTTAGGTAATATAGGTCACATAGTAATGAATGACTTCCACCACCTGTTAAGAGATGGCGCTACAGGTATCCTGAACCATGCAATCGAAGTTTTTGACAGCGCTAACTTAAGCCAGTGTGTGCGTATTAAACATAACCATAAATCAAAGTGTTTTAAATTCAACTTACAGGTGATAAAGCTTCGCCACTAGGGTACCTATGATTACAGTTCATAGTCCCATAGCAGAAAGAAGAAAAGAAAAGAAAAGAATGCGTTTATTGTTGACTGTTACACGAGTAAGATGTTACAAAAAGTATAATAAGGCAATTTTAATAAGCAATGAAGCGACTTCATGTAACTATAAGGTAATCAGTGATTCTACTAGTGCGAGACATCCCTATAATCGTGCTGTTATTGACAGAAGGCTATTATAATTATGGGTCATTCTGTAATGACAAACTTATGTTCCTGTATTAAATGTAACCTATAAAATGGCACATCGAATGATAGCATGTCTCATGAGATTAAGCGTGTCACTGATTCCTCAACATGACATAAGTCCTCGCGTTTTAGTCTTAAGCATCGAATATGCGGTAAACAATTCACGATACAGGTTTTAAGTCAAGGAAATTTTGCATGGAAAAGCGTTACAGAAAAACTAGTTAAGAGAAGTAAACATTAGGTGTAGGGAGATATTATTCTTTATCCGATGAAAATGAAAATGAAAATTGGCTAAATAATATATCAGTCTGTATGTCAAGTATCTTTAGTAATCGTATCAGTGCGATCGAACACCTACGCAAATAATACTCACGGTGAAAATGAGTAGGAGTTACGTGGGAATGTGTGGGTGTATGTACGAGTATTATCAGATCTGTGAAAATAATGCGATAACAGTTTTTTATTATCTTATGAAAATTTACCAGAAGCGACGTTTATTTTTCAAGTGAAAACTTTTTTATCGCCGCTGAGCACTTTTTGCGATAATTGGCATTAAATGTCGTTTCTTTTCTTACAGACAAACTCAATTGTGTTTTAATTGAACTGTCGTCCAAATCACCAAGAAAACAGATCTTACAAGTTTTCACTTCTACCGGCACTCCCGGAGTGCAACCCGTTGTTTTTTTATATAACTAACCTGAAGATGGATGGATGTTTGTTACTCTTTCATGCAAAACTAGTTGAACATAATTGCTGCTAGGGGACGCAGTGGTTCCAAAACTTTCAAAAGTTATCAAAACGCCTTCCCTTTTTCTCTGTAAAACTGTACGTAACTCACTACATATATAGCCCGATCCGAAAAAATAACACCGCTATTTTCAAATAAATTATCCATTATTACACAAATAGATAGATCAAAATACCTAAATTAAAATGTAAATTATAATTCATTTCAAATATACTATATCATAATTATAAAGGAAAAGGAATTTACAATTTTTCAAAATTGCTTTAACATGATAATAATATGAGGTACGAGATATGACGACGAGATCAAATTACCAGATAATTGAAAGTTAAGTGATTCCCCGACACGGGCTTTCAGGAAATGGTGTGATATTATAGAGGCTTTTTATTACAGAACCCATATTGGGTTTAGTAATAGGTAAGTACTTTCAATTATCTATAGCAAGGACTTTATTTATTCGATGGTATCCAACAGTAATCCGAATTACTCGTAAGATAATATATAATAATATTACTTCTCATACACACAAATATATTCTACATATAGACGTTCGCACTCATGCACGAACATACGCGTGCACACACACAAACTTATATTGAACGTCGAGAATAACATAAAAAATATACCAAGGTGCCACACAAGGAAATATCTTAAGATGTACGTACAGTCAGCTGCATCGATACAACTTGAATAAATTAGTAGTACATCAAATGCTAATATCGGTAAGTGACTCAGCCCATAAGTCACCCTATAAACCAGATGAGTGTGTGCTGTGCGCACATAAAGAGACTCGGAACAAAACGCTTCGTCAATGGTTTGCTTCACGCTCCAGCACTTGCCTCCCTCCCCCACCCGCCCCCTTCGTCCTTACCGACTGTCTCAGTCGGTGAGCAGTGTCTAATGAGAAGCGTTGAAACCTAAAATTTGGTGCCAACTCGAACTCTGAAGAGCTCTAGACGGTCGAGTACAGAAGCGACGGTGGAACCCGAACTGGAGCAATGGAGCCAAACCTTTGAAATCAAAAGATTTCAGACTCTATCACCATTGAGATAAGAATCACGAGTATCCGTAAGTAACACCGTCGACTGTCACCG
Source organism: Erynnis tages (assembly GCA_905147235.1). Classification (NCBI taxonomy): domain Eukaryota; kingdom Metazoa; phylum Arthropoda; class Insecta; order Lepidoptera; family Hesperiidae; genus Erynnis; species Erynnis tages. The sequence continues at coordinate 3,926,819 of LR990076.1, forward strand.
ACGGCCAAATGGAGGCATTGATAGAATTTTTACGATTCGAATCTAAAAGCTTTTGATGCCTTTCGTAACCTGATTTTACAATTGCAAAGGGAATTCGAGATTCTGATTTTTTAAGCTTTTCGAGTTGCTTTGCCTTTCTTCTGCAGCGCCTAGCACGAATATTAAGTCAAATAGATTTTTTTTATTTGCAGAACATTTTAAGTCTACATTTTCCGAATAAATTAATATGAATTTATCGATAGATCATCATGTCTGATACATTATATGTATCGCCCTCTGGAACATTAGTAAGGAATGTTCGTTTAAATAATAATCTGTATAATTTATAAGTTAAAAACTTAAAAAAAAGCTTTTATTTTTTCGAGTTACTCTTAACAAACCCTTTCATTTGATACCCATATTGTAGAAATGCAATAAAAATAACTATTCCGATATCTTGGATGGTGCGCCATATTGGATTTAGTATAATAGTATGACGTCACAAACCATATAGTGCATTGTCATCCAAACTAAATGTGTAAACAAAATTTCAGCTCAATCGGTTGAAGATACCAACCCGAACATACACTGCAAGTTAAATGAAAGCTTTTAATAATAAAAGAAAGCTCAAATGTGTATCCCGGTCTACTGAAAGTTCAAAGATATCGTAGATGTTTTAAATGTATTGAGATCGGTTTTTAAATTAAGGTGCTGTTGATCTCAAGATCGCCCACCTAGATTCCACGCATAATAAATGTCAAACGAATTACGTAGAATAGAACTCTGTTATGCTACCTACATTCAAAGTTATTCAGAGTATTTGCAAATTGGGAATCCTCTTCGATTATCTTGTTAATTTTCTTAATACAGTTTATTTTAACTGAAAACTAAAATTTATGAAGTTATGTTTTTGTATTTATGTTATTAATACTTTTATAAAATTTCGGCATTAAAAAGTAAAATTAAAAATAACTCACTCGTTTATCATCATCTATCACACGCAAGAGCAATTAGACAACGCAATTTAAAATATGTCTAACGTTATATCCCATACGTACCAATATTATATTTTTTTATGTTCTACAAAATTTCGTAAGGTGAAACGAAGTTATTTTAACAATTGTAAAATTCAAAGACTAGCTTAACTATTTCACATACTCGTAGTTTTTAAAAACAGTATTTAATGGTCGAAGTGGTCAATGAACAACACGATAGGACGATTACAATGAAAATCCATTTGAATGTTATCTTAGTACGAAATCAGTTGCTTTTCGGAACACGAGCCGAGTAGACATGGAAATTCTGTGCAATTATTAATCCATTAGGAGTTACATATTTATGTGTGTTCAACCGACGATCGATGCTTCATTTTATGAATATTAAAAATTTTACTTGCCTATTGTATACCTATATTTGTTGCGATGATAACCAAGTGGGAAAAATTCAGCCTCTTATTCGACCGGGTCGGGGTTCGGGTCGGGGTTCGAGTCCGGGTTTGAATATCAGGGGCACGCACCAATAACTTTTAAAAAAGTTACATGATCTTTCTATAACTAAATACCACCTGCTGTTACAGTGAAGAAAAATATCGCGAAGAAACCGGAATGCTTGAAAATTCACAAAAAATATGTTCACAAAGGAATGTAAAGTCCACAAAACTACATAAGACAAGCATGGCGGATTAAGCCTTCCTTCTATTCTTTTTATAAGAAGAGAACTGCCCCTGTAGTGGGTCTTTAATGGGTTACTAAGGACTGTATACAGAATATTAGCTACCCACTGTAGGGCGATCTTCTCTCACGAAGGATGTAGTCAATCACGCTAGCCTACTGATAGTTGGTGAACTTTCCAGTTCTATAAAAACATTATACATAATTCTCAGGCATGCAGATTTCTTCCCCATTATATCAGATGACATTGAAATATTGGTAAATGCACATAACTCAAAAGCCTCCCTGCCACTGAGATTCACTTAACTTCGTGTTAATTAATATTTGTTTCATGAAATACTAATAGAATTTTTATATCAATTGGATTAATTTGAATTAACTGTTATAAATGGATTAATTGAATGTTCGTAGCATTCGTAGCGGAACGTCTACGGTTGGCTACGCCATGTCTACGTCGAGATAATTTTTAATCATTCCCATGATCCTTAATAAGCCTCGTGGTACGACCGACAAAAAATTACCTGTCCGATTTCAGGGATAACATTAAATTTGGATTGAAAATTCATAAGGATTATTTTTTTTATTAAACATTAGCGATTGACTGGCATACGGTATTTTCAAGGAAAAGGATAAAAAAACGTTTTAGCGATTTTGAAAATACACATGTATTCAAATATATTTTTTTTAAGATGACAACGAAATGATGTTTTGTTCGTCGTAGAGTTAAAAAATTAAAACAACTTATGAAACCATTTAAAACATAATAGAAAGCATTCCAAAATTTTGATTCAAAAATTTTGGCACATCTCTGTCCCGATTTTCGAAATTTAAGGACTAACGAACTCTTTATTTAACGTTTATATTTGTATAATATTTTTTAACAATATAGGACAAAATTAATTTAGTTTAAAAGCTAACATAATAGTAGATAATACGAATCATGATTTGATAAATAGGTACCTTTTATTGTCCTTCAAACAAAACAGCTTTAAAAGCGTTCCTATATAAAAACAATACCTTCTTTATAATGCCTTGTTATAACCCTCTCTTTTATCTTTTGAATAGAACAAACAATTTTCCTTTGAAGGTTCTCCATAGAATTAAAAAGCATTTTGATGTTTTTTTAACCCCCCAAGCATTATTCGGCTTATTTGTCAGTGTAGAAGCGTCACGGGTGCGTTTACTATATTTTCAAATAAATTTATTTATTTATTATAAGATTTTTTTAGTATGTCTGATGACCGATAGTGTCTTGTTTACCTATAAGTGAAATCTATTTAAAAGTAGTAATTTCTTTCCATCTTATTGAGTGTATTCCAATTCCTTTTATTTATTTACAAAATTAAATAAAGAAAATTTAAAGGTGAAATTTGGGGAATCACCGTTTTCAAATTTCAATAACTAAAAATTAATCAATCGTGTTAAGGGAAGTATTAATCAACACTTTAGATATAATAGAATAGAGATATAATAAAATAATAAAGTGCCTGCTTCAAGCTTTTACAGCTCTTTTCCACTTTCTTAAGTATAATTAACGTCGAATAAACTTAATTTTTGGGAACAAAATAAGTACCTAAACCTATTCATAAAAAGTTGTAAAGGCTAGACGGTCCATAGTGTTACCTATATGTTTTCTGAAATAAATGTCGCTCAAAAGATTATAATCTTCAAGGATAGAAAAAGGACCATTTTGTTAAAAGGCTGTAAGCTGCTTACTCTTGCACGTACCTAGGTACCTATAAGCCTAACGAAACGTTGGCACTCTCGCGGTTAAGTGAGGCCCCGCTCCTAACAGGAAAATTGACACTTAGGACATAATAAATTTAAGTCAAACTACACCATTAAATTTTGATGAAAGTTTTAAAGAAAATTTAGAAGCTTCGTGATGTTTAAACGTCAATCAAAACTAAGTGTGTAAGAAAATTACCTTAATACTTGGGAAAGGTATGTTGGCAGAGTATAACTAAAATATGAAATAACAGCAGTTCCAGACAAATTAAAAATGAAAGTTCTCTAATTTTAGGTGTCCCATTTTTTATATCCCCACTCTCCATCTTGAAATATACGTATAAATATATTTGGAAAAATCGTCTATAACTACTGGCTACTTCACGCTTCATATATTTCTTCTCGAGCGACACAACGCAGGATAACATTGATCGCACGTCCGCGACCTCTGCACTTTATCACATCGCGCTCCCCTAATGGTTCATAGCATTGATGTGAACATAGAACACCAAAGAAGTAGAAATTCCAGAGAGTATAAAATCTCAGAGTGATATTTTAGCGTGTTATCTTATCAATAAGATCAATTTTCTTTAAGTTTTTAAGTGTGTATTTTACTGTCCAGAAAGTTCAAAATTTTGTGAATATTCGAAATCTGTACTTTGTAGAGCCAAAAATATGTAAAGGATGATACATGTAAATTTATATTGTAAGTATGGTACTTTGACGATACTTTTCTTTCGAGAAAAGATAAATAACATAGTTATAATGAAAAATTAATCTAAGATAGATAAAAGGGAAAAGTATTTCTATTGCATATCAATTCTATGGTTCACGTATTCTGTCACATGGGCTGGCCAGCTTGGAAGCTTTTAGTGCACAACATCTGCTATCTATCTTCCAATGAAAGTCCTTACATAATCGATCTAACAGTTTCGAAAATAATCCGAAAGACACGCTTGTCTTTGTAATTTTCCGCTGAAAATTCAAGTAAATATTGATCTTCATCTAAAAAGCTGCTATTTTGACTTTAGAAACAAGCTTGAATTTTTTAATTTTTATAGAATATGAGTAAAAATTGACGACATAACACATTACTACTCTGTCAAGAAAGTGACGGGAAAATATCAATAATACACAAAATGTTTGTTATTCATCCAAATTTATTTTATCACCTTCAAAATATGCTCCTTTAGAAACGATACACTTACGCCAACGAATTTTCCAATCATCAAAACATTTTTAATGCTGTTTCCGGAATGGAGTTCAGTTCTCGCCGCGAATTCTCCTTTGTCTTCTACCGATTGAAAACGGGTGCCACGAAGTGGTAATTTGAGTTTAGGAAAAAGAAAGAAGTCGGCTGGAGCCATATCTGGTGAATATGGTGGTTGCTCGAAGGTATTTGTTGAGTGTTTGTTCAAAAATTCGTTCACACTGATGGCCTTGTGCGAAGGCACATTATCGTGGTGCATCCACGAATTTTCTTTCCACAAATCTGGTCTTTTTCGTCGAATTTGCTCTCTTGAATGCCGCATAACGCTCAAATAATATTCTTTATTTACCGTTTGACCTTCCGGCAAGAATTCCGAGTGCACAACACCGCGATAGTCAAAGAAAACAGTCAACATGACTTTGACTTTTGATCGACTTTGGCGTGGTTTTTTCGGTTTCGGTTCAGTTGGAAGGCGCCCCTCCGAAGCTTGTTGACTAGTTTGCATGTCAAACTCGTAAACCCACGTCTCGTCACCAGTAACAATGCGTTTCATGAATGCCGGGTCGGGATTGACTCGTTCTAGCATGTCCTCAGCGAGTCCCATGCGATTGAGTTTTTGGGGAAAATTCAGGTCTTTTGGGACTAGCCGAGCGGTAACATGTTTCATACCCAAATGATTCGTTAAAATGGTACGGATCGACTCGTGAGATACAGAAAGTTCAGCGGCTATCTCTCTCAAAGTTGAATGAGGATTTTCAGTCACTATTTCCTTCACTTTTGCGATGTTAACTTCAGTTGCAGACGTTGATGCCCTACCAGAGCGAGGCAAATCTTCCATCATATCTCGACCGCTTTTGAAAGCTTTGTACCACTCATAGGCACGTGTTTTTGATAAAGACGATTCACCGTAAGCCTTCTGTAACATTTTCAGTGACTCCGAACACGAAATTCCATTGGCGATGCAAAATTTAAGACAAACTCTTTGTTCGATGTTTTTGTCCATTATGAAATTCGCAATACACACTAGATATGATATAACTAAAAACAGCACTGTATTTAATATGAATAACAGATGCAATTCAACCTCCGCGCCAAAATGGAAAACAGTTGTTCCAATCTAACAACAAAAAAAAACAAAAATTTGAATATGGAACCATAATCAAATAATCCATTCCCGATACTTTTCTGACTGAATGTATGTATTAAAAATCAATATAAAATGGGAATATATAAAAGGGAGACTTAAGGAACCGTATTGAAACGGTTACATAGAAAAGTATGTCTTTTTAATATCAATTCTTTGTCATCACATACTTACTTAATGACGTCACCAGGGCTAGCCTGCTTGAAACCATTTAGTGCATGGCGTGAGGGCAATGTATGATTTATAATATTTAACATAAAAGTCCATTATGTGGTTAGGGGTTTCAGGCATATCCGTGTTGTGGAGTGAGTCACTTAACTACGCACCAAGTGGCATATTTTCATTCAATATAAAAGTGTGGCTTAAAGCCACACTTTTATATTGTACTACATCATTTTGTGTACTTGTCTATCTATTCTATACATATAATAAAACTATGAGCTATGAATTTTATCCATGTAATATTTTTAAGTGGATTTATGTTTTTCCATATCAGGACACGCTTCTAAGCCCAAAAATATACTTTTTACAATTTTTGTCTGTAAATATTTTTTTTTAATTTTAGACGTTTCTTATGCTACGCTAGTGCTACGGAGTTCTACAGTCTACACCTTCTACGAGAGCTACAGAAGTATTGAGTATCATTGTTATTGTATTTCCAAACTACTCTACATACTATTCAATACCCCGCTAGCGTATTGTAACCCATTTATTAATTTAATATGATTAAATAAATAATATCTTATATTAAGAGTTTAGTAATAACAATAATAATATACGAGTACCTACAATGTTACTGTCATCATTTAATGTACTTAAATTGAAAATAGTAAAAGAAAACATATTAACTTGTATTAGCAGAAGTTGGAATATGATAAAATAAACATAGTAAGATAAAAGCAAATATTTTTTCAATTGTTATAATTTCGTATTCTTCCCCCGACATACGACTAGATCTTTTCATATCCTGGTACTCACAAATTGGAATTCTTAAATATGACTGCGTCGACAACGATTGTCGTGGGCGTAAGCTTTGATAAATAATTCATACAACCCTCAAGCTCGTTCAATGCTCACTCATGTGTCGACAAGTCAGTCTCGAGTACTTGCCATATTAACTGTACGGCCTGTTTTCAAAGGATATAAATACAGCAGCCATATGTAAGTATTTTTGGGTCAAGAGAAGTTACATGACACGAGACTTAAGTTTATGATAATTTAATACCTACAATATAATGTCCTTGTCTGCATCTAAATTAACGATTAATTTATTCCCCAACGGTCGAAATTAGCCCTCAATTTATCATTTATTAAATATTTAATCCTTCATAACTGCTAGGGTGATGAAAATCTATAATAATCTTATAAATTGCTTCTAAATAACAAACGACGTTACCTGGTAACCAAACTATAATAAGGCTATACTATACGTATACGTAGTTAATGTTATGGAAACTGGCCATTAGTTGTTCAACAAAAAGTAGTAGGTATTTCTAAGCCAAGTAGAATGATTATTGTGATCCAAGTACGACCACGCCCTGTCAACGTAAATACTTGCTAGGGTAACAAGCTTCAATGAATGGTAATTATAGTGCGCGGGTTTTCAGCTTTCCGTCACATAGAAAATAGTATTTTTTGTACATTTATTTATAGATATAGGTACCCTTTCATATTTTGTGTAAATATTTAATGTGTGTACTCGTAATCTTGAGGTTTTTACTTTTATAAAAGTAATCCCTTTACTTACATAAATGTAAAGCAATTTACTAGCTTCATTCATTTTGTATTGCAATAATTCAAGCGTATGCAATAGTAGCATCTAACTCAGCATAATAATGATGACACCACATAAACTTAGCTAGATATTGCATCACATTCCAATGGCCTCAAATATCTTCTGAATCTATACCTATCTCCAACCTATATCTACATTTTACAAAGAAAATTATAAGTAGGTACTAAAGATCGTTAAGTAAGATCGCTATATTTTATTTAAATTTGAATTTGACACGTAACAGAATGTAAGGTATATCATGTTTGTCTATGTGTGCATGTCAAAGTACTATAGTAAGGTGCGTGGCGTGATTTTTGATAAATTTCATGTATTTTCAATGTATTTTTTAATATGGACTCTATTTAAAAATATTATAATTTGTGCATTCTTCTCCGTATAAATTTTAATTGTGCCAAATTTCAAACTTCTCCGTTCGTGTAATGAGCTGTAAATTGTAACCAAATTTTTGTTTTAGGTATTAATGTAAGTATAAGAAGATTCTTTATTCGTAAAAAGGTAATATAAGTTACTAAAACTATGTACTCGTACCTACCTATTTACCCTAAAGAAAGGCAGAAAGAACAAACAAATCAGTTAAAGCTTTTTGCTTTAGAAATAACAATGGTGTTCAGTATTGGAATGCTAGCTAGGGGTTAGAAAGTAGGTAAGAGGGTCACTAGTTTGTTTATAAATAGGTGACTCTTTCGATTGGATCATATCGTCCCCACAATACATCACGATTGACCTACATTACTGATACATACGTTTATATTAGATTTTTTGTTAAAGAATTAATTTTATTCATTCGGTTGGATGGAAATTTTTCATTACAAATGAATAACATTTACAGTTTATCTTTATTTAATTAACAGTTTTGTTGGGTATTTTAATTCAATATTAATTGGACTTTTTTATAGGAAAGATCGATTTTCTTTCATTTCTAACTAAAGCAGATACAGTCAATGGAAGAAAATATAGTGGAATAAAGGAAACCGTTCGGTAGTTGAACATACCTACTAGCTATACCTTTAACAAAAACACTATAAATATTTTATTCAGTCTAAAGTATGAAATAAATCCTTCGTTTATTTTTTCTTATGTTAAAAATCTCGTTTGTTTTCAGAACCATTCATATTGCGTTTATTTTTTGGCCGCGTAATTAACTAATTGACAATAATATATACATACCATTCAATAATCGATTTGATGTTAAAACATGTTTGAGATAACCGCGAATCAAACAGAAAAAAAGACTTAAATTAATAAAGTAGCTGGGTGTGAAAAATAAAAATATGATAGGTATACCTACATACTATCGTATACCTACATCTACTCAGAGTCGCCCAGAGGGCAATGGAGAGAGCTATGCTTGGTATTTCTCTACGAGACAGAATCAGAAATGATGAAATCCGTAGAAGAACGAAGGTGACCGATATAGCTCTCAAAATTTGCAAATTAAAGTGGCAATGGGCTGGCCACATCATTCGCAGGACTGACAACCGATGGGGAAAAAAGGTCCTCGAATGGCGAGCACGTTTAGGCAAAAGGAGCACAGGCCGCCCTCCGACCAGGTGGACTGATGACCTGAAGAAGACAGCGGGAAACCGTTGGATTCAGAGGGCCCAGGATCGGGCGGAGTGGCGTCGATTAGGGGAGGCCAATGTCCAGCAGTGGACTACTAAGGGCTGAAAGGAAGGAAGGAGGAAGGACATACTATTAAGGACTAAGTCTACTTTTGTGGAACAGTGCCAGAAATAAGTTTCATAAATATAAGCAGAAATAGTCTAAATTCAATATAAATGGAAGAAGTGAGCGTAGCAAGCGGATTCCCCAACATAAAATTTAATGATCCTTAAAATCATTTCATGAATTTACTTCATTTTTATGCCTTCATCTTTTATTTTGTGCCACACGTTTTCTGTAAGTATACTTATAGGCTTATTTATAAACGGATTAACTATAAGCCTGTCCAATGTACATATTGTTGGTTCCAATATAATGACGTTGCACGAAGTTAAATTTTACGCGCCAATTTGTTTAATACAAAAAAAATCTACTTCTTCCTAAGTGTACGTGTCAACCTATTAAGTAAGTAGTGTTTCATTTCTTTTACAAAAATGCATCTCTTTATTCGTAGGTTAGAAACCTATCTTCTATTGAAAAACAAATTGTACTTACATATGTGATAATTGCACATAGAATATAATTATAAACTTTTCATATTACACAGATGTGACTGGTACAAACGTTTAATTCACAAAATCTTCAAATTCAACGCACAAAAGTATCCACAAGATGGCGAAATCGCTCGTAGCTCTCCCGTAGCAACAAAGACATTACCGTTAATATCTACCGTTTGAACCCTTATAATATATTTACCTGAACCTTTATAGTAAATGTGATATAAAATACCTTAATATTAATCATCCAAATAAAATCCACAGCTGTTCATACTGATATAATAAGTAATATATCTACAGCAGTGAAATAAATTTGATGCCTTTATTTTATCGTGTCTTAATATAGTATCGAAGCAACAGCGATTTATTAATGTCGAATGAAAAGCAATTTGATTGTAGTTTCACAAAAACTATTAACTACTTTATCATTTTAGCGTATAGACTGCACTTGAAAGTATAATGACCCGTAAAACCGGGTCTCTACCCATAGATCGTGAATGGGTGTAACATTAAATCTCTACTGATCTACATTCTGGTAAATGCTTACGTATAAGTTACAGTATCTAGGCATATACTTGCATTAACATAACCTATACACATATAGCACTAGGTTGCATCGACATTTTAAGCGACGGGCCCAAAGTTTTCCCGGCAAAGAGGCCTCCGGCGGTTCGCTAACTTCCCAAGGCGTCAATTTTGATAAGGACATAACGAATCCACAGGGAACTCGCCCAAAAAAGCTACAAAGCTTAGGAGGCGGCGAGGCCTTAGCTAGCGGGGTCGTCGAACGCCGACGGCGTCCGGGCCGGGAGGGGCGACGGTTTCGGCGCGCGCTATCGATCGGATCGCATACCTTCCTGCGGCCGCAGCAGAGCATCCTCCGAGCGCGCGACTGTCCGCCCGGCGAAGATTTCAACCTGGTTAATTTTCGCCACTGCATCGGTGCAAGTTAACGCGGCGCCTGGGGGAGCGGCCGCGGCGCCGGTAGCTCGCGCATGGCGGTCGCGCGTCGGACGCGGCCGGAACGCGCGAGCCTCTCTCGCGGAGTGCCCGCCGCACGCCCGCGCCTGCGCCCTGCCGCTGCAACACCCTGAGCGCCACCCCCACACGCCCCCCCCCCTCCCCACGGCTCCACACTCACTCCTCGCGATTAATAATTCCGGCTACGCTGCCAGTGCGTATGTGGGTTAGTTTTTTGGCGATCGATGCGATTATTCGGTGCGAGCCGCTTCCACTAGACCGTGGTGGTGCACCGACAGCAGACGATCCATTAATCGCTCTTTGACATCTACGGCGTTCCCCGTGGTCGACCGATAAGCGCCGTTTAGAGCAGCATCCGGGAGGCTTTTGACCTCGCTCGGGAACACGGGACTGAATAGCGCTACTACTAACGTAATATAGCGACGTACAACTGTACGCGAATATCGAGAAGTAGTTTCATTAAAAAATATGAAACTGCAGATGCGTTTTCAGATTTATTTGATCATGCGCGGAAATTAATGATCATTACTGCCAAGCTTTTTAAATATCGTATGAGCGTGCATTCCACCTTGTTTAATGGTCTCTGTAAGCCATAAGCACCTAAATATTACTGTATAAATTCTATCACTGATGTACCTACAGACTTTTTTCTTATTTTGTATCTTTGGAAAACCGAACCAAAGATGTGAATCACAAACCTTGCTTGCTTCACAGCAATATTTGATGAAGCAGTGCACCATCAACACAACATAGTACCTAGGGGTTGTGCTATACATTTTGTGTATTACGATACACATTGCAATTCCTAGGTGAGGTGGGTCAGTAACAGTAGGTACCTACTTAATGAATGCCCTTTGGAAAGGCTTAAACTAATTTTATTTCTCACGTTAATTTTTCCTACGTAGGTAGGAAACTACTATTACGTAAGTAGTGGTTAAGGCCCGCTACAGACCTTCAGTTTTAACTGCACAGTTTTAACTGTACAGTCGAACTGTGCAGTTAAAACTGAAGGTCTGTAGCGGGCTCAGTTCGACTGTACAGTTAAAACTCAAGGTCTGTAGCGGGCTTTATTACTGCACAGTTAAAACTCAAGGTCTGTAGCGGGCTTTATAACTGCACAGTTAAAACTCAAGGTTTGTAGCGGGCTTTATAACTGCACAGTTAAAACTCAAGGTTTGTAGCGGGCTTTATAACTGCACAGTTCGACTGTACAGTTAAAACCGTGCAGTTAAAACTGAAGGTCTGTAGCGGGCTTAACCTACTGAGCTATGATGGTTGGAATAGAAATAAAAGGATTAGTTGCTAAAATAGAAGAGTACCTAACAAATCTGTTGCTACTTAACTGCTTAGGTTTAGGGACAAACATTTAAAGCATTATTATTAATGATTATAAAGGTACCTATTAATAAGGTAAGCAAACGATACTTACCTACGTATTACCTATTTGAATTTACAAATCAAAACATTATTGTGATTTTAAAACGAAGGTAATGTTTAGAACAATGTGAGCGTTCCGGTGCCGGCACAAAGACCCTGAAACCAAGGCAGAGGGTCGCGAAGTTTCAACGTGCACTTCGTGACCGCCCAGCCACTTTCCGTTTACGTATCAATTAATGGAATTTCAACGACCCTTTTGCCTCGGAACTCCATAAACTAAAGGGTCTATACATCACAACTGTCCGAGCCACAACAAACCTTATATTTATGACGGAAAACCCAATACTGCGTGCTGTGACCGCCATATTTTATAAAAGTTAGCGACATCGATTACCGTTCACGCTATTTCAAACTTTGTCGCTACAAAGGGTTATCAATATACGATCACGATGTTGTTTGTATATTGAGACAGTACCTGAATTCATTTTGACGTTGGAAACAGTTTTCCTGTTTCTTATTATGTACCTACTCAAAAGTTGTATCCAGGTCCGAGTTTTGAAATTTTAGGTGAATGTAAATAATATAGTCTCGATTTACGCAGGTGTTCCATTTGCGATTTGATCGATTTAACTTATTTTTAAGACGCGCAAGCGCCGTCTTGCTGCTCCTATTCTTACCAGTCGTATCTTCGTACCAACTCAATATTTTACAGTTTAATTCTGTAAATTAGGTAGGTGGGTAGGTAGGTACAAATTTAAGATTTACTTCTTTGCTGAAGAAAGTACAGCAATTGAAGCTCACTCGGAAAGGTCACTCACTATCTATCGACACCCTGATAACTCGCCGTGATTGAATTACCGTGAAGTGTAGAGGTCGCTAGATACCTAATATAAGTTCTCAAAAACAGCAACGCATTCATTTACAATATTCTCTGGGATTCGAATACAGTAACGTACAAAGCTAATCAATAAAAATAAAATTCGAATCTGTACCTCTCGATTAAGAGGGCGAATTCTTAACCACTGGGCTATCACCACTTCCACGCACAGGTTATTACTTGGAAAATACACGAATCCGTTATACTGAGTTCTGAGTTCTTAATTTCGAAATAGCGTGGTGTCCCTCGGCAGGATTGATTAGAGCAATTTGGTAAATTTTATTATTTTCGTTCCTACGCTACCGGAGACGCGATGAAAACTTTTCATGGTAGCTTACGAACTTAATATCATCTATGTATGTACACGTGGAACTCAATGCAATTGTGAAAATTGTTTTTTCAAATATCTTTGCCCTATACATAAACAAGTTAAACGAAGCGATAACTTGCGACTACTTCCCTATACATATGTAGTAAAATCAATCGCCGATGTTTATTTACCACATTCTAATTGAAATGCGTGAACCATACTCGTAAAAACGTAAATCATAATATTAATAGTAACGATACCTGAAGAATAAATCCGGCAAGTATTAACCAACCTTAATGAAATCCAATTAAGAACTTCATTAATAATGTAATAAAGAAAAGGCTTTAAAGTTTTCCATTGTTAATTTATATTTACTAATTCTGAATGGATCACGCTCGCGTAGCAGTGCTACGGCGCTACGGTGCTACGGTTCAATGTAAATTACTAATACAATATAAGTACGTATAAATGTGGTGTGTGGTCAGGGTTGCCATGGACACAAACTCCCAGACCAGAAACAGAAATTTAACCACATCACACAAATAAAAGAGTCACTCAAGAATAAAAAAGTATCTCCGACAACCTCAACCCCAACACAAGACATGAAGAACAGGATTACCTATTCCTGTCTGTCACCCACTTTTGTTACCCCGGCGGGTTATGTGAATAGCGGTGTATATAGTAACCGCGGGTTACGAGGAAAGCTACTAGGGCTCTGTCTGTAACCCATTAATAACCCACTGCAAGATCGGGTCTCCTCTCACAATGAGAAGGATGTAGGTCTTAGTCTACCACGCTGGCCTAATACCCGATGGGTTACGAACTGGGATTCGAACCCAGACCCTTCGAGTAACTGTTTGAATTCTTAGCCACTGGGCTATCACCGCTTTGCTCCATCATCAAATAATATATCTTCATTTATTTTTGTTCATAAAATCGTAATTGACCCACTTGTGGTATTTTTTTTTCAATACCGAAAATCGGTAAATATGGCGGCATCGAGATAGGTGCAATATATTCCTATTTTAATCCTGTGGTCATTTAAACGCGGACAGGGGATCCAACGGAATTTATTGTTTTAACCCGAGAAGATAACTATCTCATGAAAACGAAATTGGGTAAACCAGACCATAAAGTGCTGCAGAAAGATACCTACCTACATGTCAGTGAAAGACATATGCTTACAATAAACTAGGATAGGGTAGCAGCAGGAGCAGTATATTAGTGAATTCATCGTATTAATTCTATAAGAAGAATACATCCATCACGCTAGCCTAGCCTGGTTGGTCTACTCCACTCGCCTCAGGCATGCTGGTTTCCTTGCAATTTTTTCTTTATCGTCACAGTAGGAGACTTTGAAAAGACAATTAGTGTGTGCCCTTAGAGTTTGAACCCCCGATCTCTCAAGTAATTGTTACATTATATTTAATGTTGACAGGAGTCAATAGTTTAAACAGTTGAAGTAAAGAAGTTGTATTTGTATAGAAAAGTATAATTATAACACAAAATATGACTATTATGCTTGAAAAAAGTTGATTGTGCGAGTAGGTAGGTACATAATTATTATTAGTTGTGAAAATATTAGCTGCTTCGTTCATTATAAATATTAATGGTCTATAAAAAGAAGTACAATAAAAAAATAATTGACAATAAGATTTATTTATTTCACAATAATATCAATATGTCCATCAATATCCTTAGACTTCTATTTATCACAAACAATGTGAATTCATACTTATTCAAATATTACCTTTGATAGATAATAAAACCACAATACATCACCTGAAAGGCAACTTACCCTCATACGGCCAGTTTTATGGCTAGCCTATCTGTGCCAAAAAGCTGATTAGAGTTTTACATTAACCACAAAATGTATTGTTTACCCATCATAGATATTGCGTTGAATTTAAAAAATAATAAATAAATTGGTTGAATTCAAAAAATAATAAATAAATTGGAGTTAAAGTTAAAATACTCAGGGGACACTATTGCTCTACTTTAAACATCAAATACCTATGAACTGTCCCGAGATAAATCAAAAATTTTCTTCAGCTACCTACAAAATGTTTCAGTGACATTGTCATGATAAACAAGCAGGTAGGTACTATGCATACAGGTGGATTATGACAGCAATTACCTTCCAAGTAGGCCTACTGATAGAAATTTAGGTGTGGAATCAGTTGTATTTTGGACTTACTTTTTCTCCATGCTTAGTTCTTTGCATTTAACTGTGTGTACATAATTTTTTTTAAAAACACTGTTTTAGTTACTTAGATTGGTCCTCGTTTCTTCTCCTAAGATACGCCCATGGATCTTGGAGCATTGAGGGGTGCAAGTAAGCATCTATACTGTCTTTTCCTTGGCTGCGATTGTTATCACTCTGAAAATACATTGTAAGAAAAACATTAATTTGTTGTACAAATGTTAATTTGATTTATTTATTTAACCTTTATTGACGATTGATGGGTGTAATGCCTAGTGGGATTCTCTACCAGCCAACTCTTGCTGCTATAGTGAAAAATGTGAGTTGCCATGAAAAAAATAAAAAAATATCAAGAAAACCTTAATAAAAACTATTGCAAGTTGGTCAGCTAATTAATCAAGTAATTAGATCCCTAATCTTGTTATGCCACAATAAAAACTACAAGCTCAAAATATAATAATAATGTCTTTATTTATCATATATAACAAATAACATGTGTAATTAAATGCTGCTGTGATCTGACAGTCTATTTCAGTGTTTCTAACATGATCTACAGTTTTTACATGCAACCCACAATTTTTTCTGATAATACGAAAAGTATGGGATTTCTTGTGAGACGTCTCGGTGTGAGAATTTAGCAGCGCCATCCCCGGCTTTAGAATAGGCGAACCCAACTCTTCCAATGGGTGTCGTAAAAGGCGACTAAGGGACCTGATGAGAGAGTGGTCAGCAGCGCTCTCTTCCCTTTCCAACTACAAACTTTGGATTATATCACTGAAGTGTGGAAGGCAAGGGGAAACCACCACACTATTTTCCCATGAAAGTCCTCATGAAGGAACAAGATTCTTTACCAAGATTGTTTACCAAGAATCTGCGCCACAGCCAACACATTGACATAGCCTTTAAAAATAAATGAAATGCAAGAAATCTTAATATCTTTACAGGAATATAATATTCTAGGCCTGCATTATTTTACTGGCAGTGATAGCACTGTGGCTATGAACTTGGTCTCTTAGACCCTATTTTTTCCTAAGTACCCTAAAAAAAAAATTAAAGGTCACTGATGGATTAGAGACAACGAAGTTAAAAGCCTAATAAAACTTACACTAAAACTGCTGTTTCTTTGGGAATTATTCCTTCGATTGTTATAACCGCCACTACCTCCACCACGTCTTTGATTCTGTTTCCATCCGCCCATCTGGCCGCTTTGCTGAAAACTCTGGTTTTGCCATCGTTTCTGGTTGTGGACTGGCGTGCTTTGGTTCAACGGTATAAAGTCGTCAGACATTATAAAATTGGTTTACGACAAAATACTGGTACAATCTATAATTTACTAGTTTCGTAAGTTTGTTGTATTTGTGTTTTTCACAAAAAACTTATTGAGCTAGATTTAAAGCAACACGACGTAAATAATGTTGATACTTATAAATATAATTATTAAAATAATCCTTCAAAACAAGTTTTCCAAATCAATTTTATTTACCTATTTTTTGACATTAGAATTTCGTCGACATTTCGAATTTTCGATGATTTCGACAATTTGGATTGTCTATGACTTTGACATATTTTAGTGTCAAATTGACACTGACAGTGACGTAATAATAAATAGTGTTGTCCGTACTCTTTTTCTAACTTTACCACATCCATGGACCTACAAAAAAAGGCGGAGGGAGTTTTTTATTTTATAAAATGTAGGTAAATGAATTAAGTAACAATTAAAAGTAAACCAAAAATACTGTCTTATCTCCCACATTTAAGTTAACTTGCAAATTTAAAAACTGGCAACACTGGTCGATTTCGTGCTTGAAGATAGCTTGAAGTAAAAACGAGAAATAACGTGAACAAATTGAATTCTTACCTATGAAAAGTGATTCCCTGTCTTTTTTAATGTAACTTCTATTGTTTCGACAGCTTTTCACTACACAAGACGGCATCGTTAATTTTAATTCAATAACATCACGCGGACGCGGTTGGGAGCGTAATGGCGAGCGCGCGAGAGGCTCAATCAATCTACATCAGGCTTCAATTTACATTTTTTTGGGAAGATTTCCTTTATTTTACGCGGTTGTACATAAACTGGCAATAGATTTATAAAAGTCAAGGTGACATTGACAATGTGTTTATGGTATCAATACTTTATCTGAATTGCTTAGAATTTATTTTAAACTTTAATTTATATTTAAGTTAGAGTGAATATATTACGGTATATAAAAATTATGTTCAAATAAAAATTACCAATTTTATAAAATATTGGCGAATCTTTCAATAATACTCTGTCTATGGCCCTTACCTGTCAGATAAGTTTGACACAATTTTCTGTTTAAATCTGTATCTGCGGTCACTAATCTATCAACAAGGAGCGCAGATTCTGTTTTTTGTTCATTGGTTGTTTTATTAGGTATTTTATTGAACAATCAAATAATATGTATTAAAGATGATTTTATAATATTTATGTGCACGCGCTGTGTGTTATAAAAGTGCTTAAAATGTGGATACCATCAAAGTCTCCGAAACTAGCAGTTGGTAAGTTTGACGTTCGTATTCAATCAGTAATACATCCTGCACATAATTACAGCGGAAACGTAAATACATGTCTTGAATTTTAAATAATTAAATTATATTCGTAAAACTGTTAGATTAAGAGTTTTCTTGTAGGTTTGAAAGTATAATATCCGTAATATTGCGTCTTCTCCTTAAGTGCGACCAAGGACTAATTTTTTGTATCAATCTCATAAATTGGCCATAAAAAATTCATGCTATGGCAAAGAGGATTAGTTGTTATTTACGACCTTATTATCTTATCTCGTAATAAATGAAAATCCACTTATACCAAGTAGTTTTTCAAGGCATACAGCTTTCAGTTAATTGCCCAAGACCCTTTGGTTTAGTTTTTACATAATTATTTCACTTGGATACTGCTAGCAACGTCAAGTCAGCTGCTTAAATGGCTTGCATACATATAAGTCAGCAGAAGATCTGGTTTTGACCAGCCAATCAGTTATCAATATAGACTAGATTCTCTCTGATTTATAAAGATGGGATTTAACATCCAGATTTTCAGCTTCCTGAATTGCCAGTGAAATCTTTATTTTTGAAAAAATGAGACTTCTAAACAAGACATAGATGTAATCAGCTAGAAATAATCCAGTTATACTAGTATTAAGCTTATATAATAATCACATCAATTTTAGAAGTTTCTAGCAATTAAAAAAGGATGAATTATATTGTTTTTCTCCTTTAAATAATAGATACTATAATAAAAATCTTCAGGTATTGTAACAAAAAAAATGCTACATAATTTTCAACACTTCATCATGTGGACCACCTTCATGGTTACTTGGCTTTTCTATATTAAAATAAAAAACAAATCCCACCGTAAAAAATAATATTTAGCCTTCTTATGAATGTGGCTATCATGCATAATGAAAATTTTTCTGACTTTATGTTCCAAAGATTTATACTCTTCAGCTATGTATATAATACATATGTATTAACATTGGTATTTGAGACATTATATTTCTAACCTCATTTCAGCTGTTTACAACTGGAAAGGAGACATTCGATCTGGTTTGCCACTAGAAATTGGAGAAACAGTTCAAATTCTTGAAGAAAATGGAGGTAAGTAGAGAAGGATTACTTTTTAAGGTAACTAGCAGTAGGAAATAGGTATCTACAGCTAGGTTGGCCACAAATGAATGATCTTCTTCTTAGTTTTCTCATGCCTGGGGGTCGTGACCATTGATGATAGTTTTAGTGTTTAACTTCCACTTAGCCGTGCATTGAGTCAGGCACATGGTTTTGTGTAAGTGTTTTGTGAAGATCTTCTTTGGCTTCTTTTGTGGTTCACATGACCAATGACAATCAACTTTTCTAAGTTGTCCCGATTCCATCTTGCAATATGGCCAAAGTACCTATTGCAACACTGCAAGAAGATGGAATAACAGTTGAGTTCGGAATTGAATTGAATAATAATCAGCATCTGAGTACTGATGACACCCAAAGCGCAATTTACACAGGCTGGTTTTTGTGAATTTGAAAGTATTTTGCCTATGAAAAAGAACTATAACTTTCAAAATCAAAATCAAAATCAAAATCATTTATTTGCACGAATATGGGTTAGTTATTGGTTTTACAGGGCATTTTGATCAATCCATATTCACCTTTTCAGGTATGCAAATTAAAAAATAAATAAAAAATAAAACTAATGTTAGTAATACAAATTAATTTATAAAATATTAAAACTTATTACTAATACACAATTTATTTGACATGTTTTGCACAATTTATTTGTCAACGTAGCCAAGTATATTAATTATTTTCATTTTATTTAGTTATGATTTTACCTAATCGAACTCATCGGCTGCCTATGTGCCACCCACCGCTGGGTAAAGAGAGAAAAAGCCGGAGGAAAAAACTCTCGGCACAGTTTTAGTTCTACTTTATTTATTTAGACGCGCGTTTCCACATTCATTTTAATAAAATTATTTTTATGGGGCTCAAAGGAGTTCTATTAGTTTTATATTAAAAAAAAATATTATTTCTTTTCGTTAATGAATTCTGCAACCCAATACTTAAATACCGAATACCGAACTTGAATTCACTTCACTCATTTCCTTTTTTGTAGGATGGTATCGAGGCTTCAGTACGAAGAACAGATCAGCTTGGGGCATATTCCCTGCCTGTGTCGTGTCCATCAGACCTTGCACAGTCAAGGGATCCGGTGCTGCTGCCATTGCTGAGCTGAAAGACGATGCCCTTGTGCGGGAGATTGCTTGTGTCTTGCGAGAATGGGCTCGGCTCTGGAAGAAGCTTTATGTGGTATGTCTTGATACTTTCCAGAAACTGATTTTAAAAGATGAGTAGCAAATAGGCGTGCAGGCCACCTGACAGTTAATTGGTTACTGCAAGTCATAGACACCTACATCCAACTTTGTACCTTCCTATTTGGGGTTGTATGTGTGGGTACATTGCTTCACACATATTGTTAAAAAAGAATTTATTTAGAGCGACCATACCTTCCTATTCACTAAAAAAAAACATGGGGAATAAGCTGCTTCAGCTACAGAAGTTGTATGTGTTATAATATTATTATATTATTGACATAACTCATAAACAATTAACTAGTTCAGAAAATATTCTCTTATCTAATTGTATGTGGTTTTCCTATTAGTACACTTAATGGATTTATTATAGTAGACTTTTACACTATATATTTTTTATTAGTGTAAGTATCTAATAATAAAACAATTTTTATTCAGAACATATTTAATAAAACAATTTTACTGTGCAATTGACTTTTTAATGGATTTAATAATAGTAAGTAAAATAATATGGGTTATACGAATAAGATACAAAAAAATATATGTAACAAATTCTTGAGTATTCCCTTTTTTTGCAATTCTTTCTTGATTAGAAAAAAATTGTAATAAAAAATTCTTGTTAAAAAAAATTTAATGCTCAATGAATCATTTTTAACTAATAACACATTAAAACTTTAGATAAATTTCTGTTAAACATTATTTGATTTTCTGTGTATTCAGTATCTCAAAACAGATAAGTAGATTCACAAATGAATGCACATTAACTATTTTCTTTGTTTACAACTTGCCTACTAGTAATGTAATGATTCATTCTTTGTCATCTCACTAATGTATGGTTAAATGACAAGGCTCGTTTCGAGTTAACAAACTTCCTTTATCTGATTTTACATAGTTCATGTGACTGTACATTATTGTTGAGTAAAAAAGTATTCTTTAAATAACTACTTCCCTTATTTAGACTTACCCTTAAGGATCGCTAATGGATTGCAGTTGCAATGTAATCTGTCTGTACCTTACATATTCTTCTAAAGTTAGCTAGTCCATCTGCAATCCATCTGTGATTACCACAGTCGAGTCTCGTCATACTACGATGTAGAGTTTAATCTATCAGTGTATGGTGTGATAAATAAAGTAGATCAAGGTTGAAAAAGGTTTTGGATGTGCATAAGATGCATTGTCTGTATGCTTGTTCAATAAATCATTATGTTTTTTTCTAAATCACTAAGAAACATTGAACCTAGAAAAAATGTTAGTGTGTTAGCGAGCGAGCATCATTTACTCAGATTAATATTCGATAAATATTTTCGTGAACTAAAATTTTATTATTCATATACAGGAGCGCGAAACCTACAGATTCAGTGCCGTGGCGAAGGTGATGCGTGAACTTCTCAGCGGTCGTAGAGCACTCCTAGCAGGCACGTTGACTCAGGATCAGACCAGGGCGCTACGCCTGAAACTTGTCGCCAAACTCGACTGGGGCAATCGGTGAGTCCATTTTACATTTTTTTAATAGAAATACCAGGACAACAGGCAGATGGGCCTCATGGTAAGTCGTCACCGTTGACACAGGCAACCCCAGAGGAGTCGCCAAAGCTTCGAAAAGTTTTCTGTGCGTCTGAAGACCTTACTTTGGAGAATGTTCCGAGCTACACGGAATACTGCCTTCATCACGTTTTCATTATTATACCACCCATTGAAGACGGAAATTCCATAATCATCCACTCTTCCTTCTCCTCCTCGACCTTTTGCAGGATAACGACATAGGCTTTCAAAATCATCAAGAGACCGTCAGCCCAGGCATTCAACTTAGTGTAAGGTTCGATTTTCATTTCTGAAAATGTTACAGTTAAAACACGTTAAGCGAAAAGGTTTAAAAGGGGAGAGGCCATTTATTTTCAGAAATTTATATACATATATTGTTGTTGTTGTTTGCATTCATTTTCTAAGCAAACTAATATTTATAAAAATTACTTTGTTCAGTTAAACGCTTGTGTAGCTTATTCGATTATTGATGACCTTTCTCATGTAAACGTCGTGTTTATCATTTACTGCACTTTGACCTACATAATGCTCATTACATATTTAGCACAAACTTGTTATGTAAATATCTTTCTTTATTGCGGACATACATTTTTTTTTCTTTTGCCTGAAATAAAATATTTAATATGTTGTCCACCGCTGACTTATATGACCAGGAGGTTATTCTTAGAGGGTTTGGTGAAGTCATTGAGGCGACGCGTCACACAGGACGTTGCCACGTGCAAAAGACCCTACGAGGAACAGTCAGTTTTAGTTACATAAAGCCGTCAAAGCATGTTGGTAATAGATGCAACATCATGTGAAAATTAGTAGAAGTTGGATTTTTTTTCTAACAAATTACTGCTGGACATGGGCCTCCCATAATCGACGCCACTCCACCCGGTACTGGGCTCTTTGAATTCGACGGTTTCCCGCTTTCTTTTTCAAGTCATTATTTCTGAGTCCAGTCGAAGGACGGCCTGTGTAACTTTTGCCGTTGTCGCTTTTCGAGGACATTTTTTCTCATCGGTTACCGGTCCTTCGAACGATGTGGCCGGCTACTTTAATTTACAACCTTTGAAAGCTCGGACATTTTGAACATTTACTAAGTATTTAACCTCGGTTTTAAAATTGAGTGTTATTTTATGGTTTATTCATACATAGATTGTCGATGCTGTTTCGTATTGTACGTAAACCACCTGGCGTGCATTGTGTTGTTCGCTCACAAAGAGGGATCGTGTGTTTGTGCTCGTGGGAGCAATAAGGAAAAGTAGGGTTGTTCAGTGGACCGCTGCGGGTTTATGTGAGGCTGCCTTTTATGTTTTTTTGCTATTGTTCGTTGATTTTCTGTCGGCATTCGTTGACTGTTGGAGCAGAAGCGAGTTGCTTAAAGTACTGTTCAATACTTTGATTTGTTTTAAATATCTAATTGTTTTAGTTGTTTTTCCGCTATGTACAAACTGCAGGGTTGGATTCCCAGCAGAGCAGAGATAACTACCGCACTCAGAGACATTCATTAACGTTAATGGTTCATTATGTAAATGACGATGACACTTATGTCAAATTCACTTATGGGTGAATTTTTCAAGTGTGCGTGGATGGGGAAATCCAAAACTATGAGGAATATCGAAAAATGCTGAAAGGAGTCTGTTTTAGTTTTCATCAAATTCGGTCCCCAGACTACATTCAGCATTTTTCGATATTCCTCATAGTTTCGGATTTCCCCATCCACGCACACTTGAAAAATTCACCCATTATACCTACTCAGTTAATTTATTCGTATTTATACAGGACGTCGAAGCTAATATGTTGTGTGGTGTATTGTTTCGTATTTTTCATTGAAGTGTGGTGATGGCGTATACTGTGTTGTCCGCTAACATAGGGGTTCCCATGCTTGTGTAGTAATGAGGAAAAGTAGGGGGTGTTTAGTTGATTGCTGCGGGGTTGTGTGAGGGTACGTTTTAGCCCCTTTTTCACAAAGGGACATTAATTGTCGCACGTCACTGTTGATCGTCACAAAATTTACGTATTTCGCGCGATATCCACGGGTCGCCAGACTTTATCGTCAAGGCAAATGTCAAGCGACATTTTTCTCACTAAGTAAGTCGCAGCGACATATCACGTGAATGTCGCACGCTGTGTCTCCGCAACATGTCGCTTGTTGAAGACGTGGCTTTAATGTTTTTCGCTGTTAGTTGTGTAATGAATGTTTTCGTATTGTACGTTTGAGTTTATCACCTGTGTCGTGTATTGTGTTGGTGTTGTTCGCTAACAAAAGTGCTATTTATGGGTACAAGGAAAAGCATGGTTTGGTGCAGCTGCAAACAATATTTTTATCTGGAATTTCGTATGGAGTCACTCTTCAAAATGTTAGTAAGCGTAATAAGTGAATTTATTTGTAAATAATTGAAGATAGTGTTTAATTTTGTTTCAACCTTGTAATGTTTTTTAAAATACAAAAAATATAACAATTTTCGTTATATTATATACATAGTACAGTGAGAGTTTATATGAAATGTTTGATTTGAATGTAATACATACAGGTATTAAATAAAACAAATATTTTTATTGAATTCGTTTAATTTCTGGAGAGTCAATAGAGTCAAAATTACAATTGAATTTAAAAGATCAATCTAACTAAATACATGCATAAGATTAAACAAAGGAATGATGGTTTTATACCAGGTTCTTAAAAATAAAACTAGATATTTAATTTACTGCATAGTAAAATAGTAATCGCAAAATATAGCTCGTGGATATAGCAATAGTTCATTGATAGCAAAATAGAACATTTTGAGATAAACGCTAAAGGAAATACATAGTCGATATCAAAATTCATTTATCATATTCTACAAAGTATACTGGGGCTTATTATGCTAACATTATTTATATGGAAGAATAGTTCCGAGATTCATGGAAGTCAATCGTACTGGAACAACACCTGTACATCGTGTCGTATGGCTAAATTGACTGAGAACGTCCTAATCTAAAACTAAAATAAAATAAACAGTTGTACCCTTAGCTTGAGTTTCTATAATATTCTCTGTCAAATACCGAATATTGACAATTTCTCTTTAAATTTATGTACACCCTACCTTACGTAACTCCACTTATCTTTGTCAAAGTAAATTATTTGCTGATAGACATTCAATTATTGTTAAATTAAGGAAGATAAATAATATTATAGTGTTTCCACGATGATTGGATTCAGTTAACCGTGTAACTCTAGACTAAGGGTACAGGCCTTCGATGGAATGGCGATTGTTTCGTAAATACTTAGAGAAAATGCAAGCCTGGTGCAAGTGAACACGCTCCCAAATAGAAATTACCGTTTACAATGGCACGACGTATCGAGTAAAATATTAGTTCGTCTAATTCTAAATTGAACGCCCCGCCACCAGTTTTAATGGTTTCAACGTTTGAGAGTGTATATTTTTACAATAAAACGTTTAGGCGATATTTTTTGTGTGGGTTGACTTACACGCGCATTGGTTAATCTGTTATACCCACATACATAAGATACATATGTGTTTGCATTAAAACTGTTTTATAATAGGAAATGCACTTTCCTTCGGTAACCGAATTACCATTTAAGGCGATCAAATTGTATGGGACACATGTAAGTGCTTCGCGAATGAGTGTAAAACCTTAAAGGGGCGTTCATTTTATGATTAGATGATCTATACTTGAGTATAACATTAACATTCATCAACAGAGTTAACACCTTGTCTTTTGCACCAACAATTTTAACCTAACACTAACACTAAAATTGTTTCACAAAATCAACGAATTTTATTATGATTACACACAATCAAAAAGGCAAATAGAAGCTTCGCAAATTACAAAAGTATATTTTGTACTAACATGACCGCCCTCCTATATCTAATCTTTAGATACAGAAAATAGAACCTTATTACATAATGTATCTATCATTATATACCGTAGAATAAAAAAAAGGTTTAAAAATATATTGTATAATTTTATTGTCATTTTGTCGTATAGTCTTTATTTTGTTATTTAAAATTCGTTAGTCACATTACAATTACAAAGTGTAAATAAAAAATGTCTTTTTAGTTTCAAATATGAGCGGGCTGATATGTACGTGTGTTGGCCAATCGTATCTACTTATAAAATAATATGTTTAGAATCTTATTTTTATCTTTTACATTTATCCTTACACATAAAGTGAGACCTGATGTATGAAACAGTTCATTAATCATCTACTTATAATACATCTACAGGTATTATGTAGGCAAATTATAGCTAGTGTCTAATATTTGTCTTCAACGTTTTAGGAAATAAAAGATGTTAACAGCCAACAGTAATATGCATTTTATCTATCCTAAACTAAACACAGTCTTAACCAACCGATTTTGTCGATACAGATAATTCTCCAATTTCCATTATCATACCTAATTTTATCATGTTTACAATGAATTTCATCTATTATAATAAAAGTTTACAAACCTTCCGCTAATACACATCATTAAATATTTACTCTTAACACGTCATTGACACCTAAATTTAAAGCTCGGGCTTATTAAAGGCAAACCGTGGCTGACATCTCAACGTTAGTTAACGTGCTGCCTACAATAAGGAATGTCATGAAAGTCGATATTTCGCGTTAAAATTCTAACATGTCACTAATTAGCAACTGGCAAATGAACGCCCGTAGGCGAATATTGAAGCAATGCGCCTAAGTAGGAACAAACGTTGCCACGATTCGAGTGCACGATTTGAGAAACCGTCCCCACTCTACGATCAAATATAAAATATGAAAAAATTACTATCAAGAATTTCTCAAATAATGTAGTTGAATCATGGTGGTACCTGGCTCGTATTGTACATTGTGCGCATTACTCGACACTAAATCTAGTGGGCTTACGTTTCGGTCTCCTTGGAGAACTTGTCGATGTCGGGATAGATCGGCGCCATTTCTAGGGTAGACGGTGCGGACGGCGGATTAGAGCCGAGGTGTAGCCGCCGTGACAGCTCATCCAGCACCTCACCGAACACTCGCAGGGACATGTTCTGGCCGAGAAGGTGCAGGAGTAGGAAATCACCGACCTGATGAACCAATAGTGATGTACTTTAAGCAAAGGAATTATAGGAATTTAGAAAACTTTACTATTCGTAGAGATATTCTATAGCAATCATACAAGAAACGGAAATGGCGTATGAATAAATACATAGTTAAAGCGAAACATATTTTCAAGAAAGATTTTTGCAGACTTATTAAATCTATCAACTGATGTATACATTTGAATTTTTTTAATAGATCTTAAAACATCACCCATTCTCTGAATACCAACCTGAGTCTTTCTAACGAGTGCCTCAACCCCGTTGGGAGTTCCGAAGCGGAATCGACGTTTCAGTATCGTCTCGCGGGTGCTCGGCAATAGGATGACGGCAGCCGAATAGACCAGTGCGAGACCACTCACCACGGAGAGGATGATGAACCTAAAATAATGCAAGAGTTAGGAATCATCCAATTAATTTACAAGAGTTAAGGGCCTGAAGGAATCATCCTTCAGGGTCCCTGTCAATCAGACAAACCCATACTATGATGATATATCCCATATTAGTATGATAGACTATAAACGAAAGTTTTGAAACTTAATAATGCAATTATGTACATATAAACAATTTTAATAAAGACAGCCTGCGCACTTGCTTGTTGGAGAAGTTTACGGCTTTAATTCATTCATTCGATTTAATATTTCTAATGCAGGTTTTATTTATTACTTATTCCAAGGCATTCCGGTACGGTTTATAGATCGTTTCTTGAATTTTCTGAGTAAGTACTGAGTTACCGATTACTTAGTATCACAGATACCTTTCCCTAGTTGTTTATGCCATGATAAATCGAAATAGGTTACAGTTATTAATAAGATTGGCACTCACCAGAACCACAGGAAGATAAAAATCTTCTCGTTAAGGATGTTCAAGGCGAGAATACAGAGGGCGTCGTGTTTCTGGATTGTTCCGGAAGCACCAAATTTGTGGAAGGTACACTTGGTTACTCTTGGGAAAACTTCAATCTGAAAAGAAAGTCAGAAATTTGGTAAACATTCGTAACTGATTATGAGTATTAACCGCTGGCCATGTATATTTGCTACCCCTGAATTTTTATCCAAAACAGATATACAACTAACAGCTGGTTATTTTTTATAACATTACATTGCATTCACTTTAGTATTTTGCTTTTAACTTACCATAGGATCCGTACGTTGTTCTTGGTTCATGTTCGAGAATTTCACGACGTCCGTACCGTATGTCAAAAAGGCACCACCCAAAAAGGTATCGAGGAAGAATATGTTGCCAACCTGTAAACAACACACATTGAATTTACTTTTAATATTAACTGGAAGGTTAAAAAACATTTTCGAATTAAGAACGTTATGAAGTGGTCATGTTGTTCAGTTGTGAACATTTGTTCAGATTTACTCCATTGTACTTATTATATACTTTAATACGATTTCCATTAATGGATCTGGACAATTACTTACAACGTTGACAAAGTTTAGGAACTCGCAGAAGAAGTAGCCGAAGGAATAGGTGTTGTGCATATGAAGCGTGTCAAGGAGATACTGGACGAGTCGATTCTGCAAATAAACAAATAATATTGAAATTTATTACAACCATACTGAGAAATTTGATGAAAGCTCTATCCAAAATTCGTGTCGTTCACACTACGGTGATTCCTGATTAGCTTGTTGATAGAATAGTATAGCAATATAAAGTAAAAATAAAGCGACCAGGTAAAGACGAAGAATAAAAAGTTCTGTTACATATCCATATTGTTATTTTAACATTAGACGCGCAATAAGGTCCAGGAACTCAAGGACCCTATAAAATGTAATGAGAAACATTTAGGAGTATAAATACCATTTCATAACGTAACAAAGATTCTTGGGTCAATTATTAGGGACATCGTGCTTCATTAGTCACGTAGCCTTATCTCAATTGTACCAATTGATGAGACTGGGCGCCTCATGCGGCATACCAACGGGATATAATTTCAAATCAGTATAACGTGATTTGTGAAAAAAAAAACAGGAAAGCAGAGGTCCTTGAAAGAGAGCTTTCACCACCTGGATATAGACCAAAGAGGTCCGGAATGGCAACTAGGGACTCGGGTAAAATTATGGTAATTAATTTAACACACTTGCTGCAAGCTAGTGCTACTCTATGATCAATGTATGCTAGTACTGAATAGAATTAATCTGGCCGCAATGGTGTGTCTGTAACTACTCGTATTACTCGTGCTTTATATAAAACAATTGAAATAGTCCGGATTGATATTGTTTAGAGTAGTCGAATGTTAGGAGTAGACTTCCTGGCAGTGGTAAAATTAAAATAAAGTAAAGGTATAGATATCATGTCTTACCTGTCGGTTCGTCTTATCGTCGGCAATCGTCGCTAGGGTGCCGCGCATCCCTTCGGAGATCATGCGGACCTTGCCTTCCTCCCAGTTTTTCCAGATCCAATGAGGAATGTAGAACAATAGACCCTGAAATGAAACAATAAGGAATACCTTTATTACATACGTTTCCACTCACAACCGCAGTAAATTTGATTTGGTGCCTTATCAGATCCATGCCTAGAGGTAATACAATTACTGTAGATATTGGTAGTAGATAGACGTTCTCTATTTTAATATCAAACGTGGTATTGTTTCTTAAATTAAAGCAGTTACTTTAATTATGAAATGAACGTTATCTGGTGTCATTGACTTGTTGAAAGAAAGACCTCTCACATTACTCGCTGCATTGAATTCTTCGCCTTATTATTCATAACGTCTTGCTGCACTTTATTGTGTTCAGTTCATACTGATTAACGCTGACGCGGTGTTACTTAGTGCAGGAAACGTTATTTAATACATAATTACAACAACATAGCGTTATTTGAGCAAATTAAACTGAAACGGTATCTATGAGACCCAAGTTGGATTCTTAGTATTTTTATTGAATTCATAAACGTCAACTCCCTTTTAAGGCAGCAATGGTTCTTTTAGTTCTGTGATTCTACAGGCGTTCTAAAAATATAAAGAGAACTTAACGACTAGCCTATCAGCTTCAGAAGAATCGATATTATTATGAAAGTTAGTATAGTGGGTATAGTAAGTTCTCTATCCTCAGTATCAATATATTTTCTTGACGGGAACATCTAGTCCTCATGAATATCAACACACTTTCGTAGGATTTCTGTCCTATTTGAGGTTGGACTTAATATCAAGGGGCCTGAATCCCGGCTTACTATTCAGATCCTCTCAGTACACTCAAAAAATGAGCAGATTAAAGAGCTCAACTCACCTGGAAGAACAGCATGAAAGGCACCCACTGGTAGTATGCATGGTGACGTTTCTCCTCCTGGTAATCGTTGCCGAGGCCGGGGTGCACGATACCCTTCGCGCCGGAGTAGGGCAGCGTGAAGGTGTACGTGATCCAGCAGTAGGTGTTCAGCACATGCCCGGGGACAGCCCCGTCGTTGATACAGTTTATAGGATCACCTGGAAACGGACATGTTAGAAGTAAGGATGTTGTTCAATGTGTTCAATGTGATGATGTTTTCGTAAGATCAAGAGAGCGTAAGTTTGTTAAATCATTAATGACCGCTCGGTCGGGTCTCATCTCACAATGAGAAGGATGTAGGCCTCAGTCCACCACGCTGGCCTTATGCGGGTTGGTGGACGAGATAGCGTAAGAATCACATATTTAATAGGCATGTCACCGGTCTCGTGACACAGTTTATGAAGTTTATCATGTAATTTGCCTAATTGGCTTCGGGAGGTGTGGTTGCCGGAAACAGACTTGAGCCGGCCGTACTAGTCGTAAGGAACGTATTTTATTGCAACTTGCATTAGTAGATAGTAGTAGTAGTACCTAGTTAGACGTGGTTGGGGTTATGACGCCCCAGCTGTATCCAGGGGTGAGGTCCCATACTGGGGGAAAGTTGTTGGGGCCGCTGAAGAATGCGAAATGCGTTTCTCTAATTAACTGGCGTTGAGAACACCTTTTAGACGCTCGGCAGAAGACCTGCATAGCCCTATGCTATGTTTATAATTGTAACTTAGCAGAAGGTGGGTATAGGGTCATCTCAAGTAAAAAAAATATTGTGTACAGATTGCAGTGCGCACTGAATATCCTGTAGTTTGAACGTTTGCTATTAATAAACATACCCTCGGATCCGGATTTCATATCGCATTCCAATAGTAGGATAAAACACCATTAGATTACCTATCGATAATACAGGACGTGCCTGTCTGGAGGTTGCTGGTTAAATGATGGCAATTAGTAACGCGCCCGCGACAATCGACCCCAGCTTCAGGATAGCAGCAATTAGAGATGCGCCGTTTAGCAGGTAAACGACAGTTCGTAAAAATAGCAGAAACTACATAATGGTCTGACACGTGCTTGAAAACATGAATGAACGGTGCATTACCGAGTATGACATCACAATTGGCTGACGGTTTTGCTATCTAAGCTATTATTATGTTTTACACATGTGAAATCGTAGTATGGGCAAAATGTAAGATTGATATTTCTTTTTTATTTTAGATAGAATTTAATATGAACAATTTTTGACTGCAACTTACGATCAGGTAAGCATAATTAAGATCAGGTTAGCAGTAAGCACATTGTCACACATCAACATGAACCATGCTATTGCTTGAACTTTCAATTGAAACAACGTGGAACTGTCAGGTTGAACTGTCATCCTTGAAGTTTCGCAGTCTAATAGCGAGGGTGCCATCAAGTTTCTCACGTGTCCTCGACATTGCATCAGAGGGCACAGCGGATGATGATAATGTTGGGTCTATCGAGGCTAATCGTGTTGCATTTGCCCCCACCTGCGACAATTGTAACGGCCGTGACTCTAATCACCTTGCCCCCTGTGAGGGATATGTTTTTAAATGAATGAAACTAGATACAAATTATTATAGACGGCGCGGCGATGGCAATTATCGCACGTGATATTCTACACCTACACGAGACTATGTAAAGATGATTGATGATTGAAGCAGCAATTGGTGACCTAGTAACAGGAACAAAGCCACAACAGCAAAATAAGGATAAATATTGCATGAGACTTTACAAGCGGATTTGTAATTCCCTGAAGGCTGAGATTTAATCGCGTCAGGATTCTGAGAAAGCCTTAATAGTTATTCACGCGCTTAGTGCAAATATAACATTCATATTTGTATTTTAATCGTGGTCTAAGGTAAATCACGTTTTAAGTAAATGCCAAAACGTTGATTATGTAACTTCTGCCGTCCTTAGTACGTCTGATCGTGTTCTATACATTCAACGTATGGGCTTGGTTGACATTGAACCAAACGGATGGGATAGAAAAGTCAATAATCAATAGAGAATAGTATGTGACTAGTTAGTATACTTAACGCTTATAAAATTTACTCGAAGAAGTTTTTGTAGATCATAAATAGAGATCACAAATGGGACAGTAAGAACCAAACCAATCGAAACTATTGCTATTGAAACCTAATTAAATCTTACAGATATTCTGATCTCCCACTGACGAGCAAGTATGTAGGTATTAGCGAGTAAGTAGGGAAGGTAGTATTCGTAGTACGAATAAATAATATACGAATTTCGTACATTATTTTATGCGTAATTTTATTTGCATGCAAATTATTATAGTGATAATTTTAACTAAATATCCTTCTATTAAGGACTTGTAGCGTTAAGTGAGTGAAAGCTAAGAATAAAATAAAATATTGAAAAGTTCTAGTACCTATTTGGGGGCGCACGACCAGATAACTGATTTGTAAATAAATATACCTACCTAATTATTGTATCAGTGGCACATAAATTGAGCTGTGTATTTATAGAAACATGTGCCACTTTTAACGACGTAGATAAAAGTTTAGTGTCTTGAACGTTAAATTAAGTAACTGGGTAGTTAAGAAGATATAGGTTTTACTACGAGATATTTGAAGTAGGCAATCGAATAGTAAAAAATATGTAGAACGTTCTTTATTGAAGAAGATTTAAGTAATGCATGTGCAATATCCAGTGTTGCATTGTGCGGTTTGTTACAATAAACACTTAGAAACGGAGCGTTAATTTAGCAAAAGTCACATGCTTGCTAATTGTTCTACAACGATCATTTAGCATAGTTAGCGGTGTAAGATGGTCCATCATTGAATTAGGCTCTACTATCAGCCTGAGGTAACTGAATACTGCCGACTTAACACTGCTCTAATAAGGCTCAAATTTCTGTAACGCACCAGTGCAGTGGGAATTGTGAATAATGATATTCGTGACTACAGAATCAAGCGCCCGATTATGAAAGAAAAACAATAATTATTGTATTTTTAACACCTAATAAACGTATGGTACCTATACGTGTGAATTTTATTTCGAGTTTGAACGTCGAAATTCTAATCGATTCCATTCCATCGTACCGACGAATGGCTTACAAATTCGCATTTTTTTAATTTTCGTGAACAAGGAGAGAAATTCACAGTAGTGGTGAGCTTTGTCGAAAGGTTGGCTATTCGATTCG
This sequence comes from Erynnis tages, assembly GCA_905147235.1. Classification (NCBI taxonomy): domain Eukaryota; kingdom Metazoa; phylum Arthropoda; class Insecta; order Lepidoptera; family Hesperiidae; genus Erynnis; species Erynnis tages. The sequence goes on from LR990076.1 coordinate 3,960,119, forward strand.
ATACGATTTGCAATGTTTCAAACTCAGCCTATACAAAAGTGCCGTTAAATGGTAATAAGGTAAGCGCAGGTATGGGCGTCACATGTGATAAGGGGCTAAAACAACCAGTAGTTATAGCCGCCGGCTCTGGTTATAGTGGGTCACGGCAAACTTCGATCAACGTTGAACGCTCGATGCCTTTAGATTAAAGGTTTATGATCGATTGATCTGAAAATTCTGATGTTAAGTGAACAGTCACTTCATTGGCAATGAAATTTGACCTACTTAGCTTTTGTCGTTACAGTTTCTATCAACTTATTAAAGTTGTCGTTGGCCGGGAGTCCCAGCTATTAAATCTTGCTTGAATTTTATGGAGGGAGTTACAGAAAATTCCAAGACATGCTGGTTTCTATAGAATGTTTCATAGGAGACTGATAACAAATCTGCGAGGTGCGAGCTGAGCGTATTAAGGTGGACTAAAAGAAATTTTGGAAGAAGACATCGGCTATTGAACATTAACCTAGGTTTTATAAATAGATGTACCTGAAGAGTAGAGGGTTCTGAGGTATAAAGCATGCAACACATTTGTTTGTTCTTACGATACTTGAGGTTGGTTGTCCCTATGCTGTAGGGGCCATAGCCTTCACGCTCGTTTGCTATTTAAGATCATAAAAAAAAATCTAAAGAACTACAACACCGTCATTAAGCCAAACTTAACCACAGTATTTGCCCCAGTAAACTTTATAGTGTCATTGTTACTGTGCAATATTACAGAATTTTGTTTCATCACTGAGTAGGTAATTGGAGTCGCGAGGTAAATCGTGGTTGTTTTGCTCTGTGTGACATCTGACTTTGCACGTTTTAAGGGTTTTGTCGGAATGAGCGATTATTTGAAAGGTTACATCATGTAGGCGCGCAGTGGTTACATGTTGCATTACCGTCGAACGATTCGTAATCGGTTTTTGTTTAAGCTTTTGTTTGAAACAAGTAATTTTTTTTTTAATTTTTATTAACTTTTACGAAAAATTCAAACCTTTTAAGAGATCTGTTCCAGCTAGTGCGACCTATTATAATATAAAAAATGAAAAGGCTTCGACAGGATATTACAAATATACACTATTACTTATACACCTTTGAACGTTAAATGAAACCGAAAAATATTGAAATAGTTAAATTTCAAGTTCGCAAAAAACCAGCTTCTTTAAAATGTATGCAAGGATGAATGTCTACTTTCATCTTCTCTTAAATAAGGCTGAAACCTAACATCTTTATGACCGAATCTATAAATGATTTATTAGCCTAGGCTCAACCGTTTAGGTATTAACCATAGTGTTATTCATTTATTACAGCGTGTTCGACCTACTTAAATCTAAACGTGTGTTAACACCATAACAATTCGCATGGCAACGGTGCATGTTATCAGTGCGCCATGGTGTTTAGATTGCTAGCACCTGGGCTGCAGATGTGATTCAACTTGTAGGTAGATGCGATGGACATCACGAACTGAAACCTTGCAGTTTTTGTTTTAATAACTGATCATATATTGGACTAAGGAACTTACACATTGGATTGCTATTGAGACAAAGAATGATGATTAAACATTAAAGAAACTGTTTTACGATTAAATTTGCACGCATTTACAACCTCTTGGATTTTTTCGGAACAAATGTGAACATAAGAAAAATGAAGGTTTTTAAAAATGGCGAAAAAACTTTACGTTCATATTCGTTCTAAACAGGACGCCACGCCATCTGTTCAGCTTGTTTTATTACACTTTGGAATTACTTTGTGTTTAATTAATTGATTTTAATTTTATTCCAAGATCTTTTTGTTTGTGATGTGTAATTAACTTTTGATAGATTTAATATAACCATCCGCGCGTTGAAAATAAAATTAATTTTAAGTTCAAACCATAGTTCTCTATTTTTAAATGTATTTTTTGATAGCATTTTTTGCCTTATTTTTTAATACATTATAAATATGTAACTTCTTTGTAAACTAGGAACACAAACCGCCGTATCCTTTTGTTTAGATGTGGGTGGTAAACAACAACAGGCTATTATATAACGCATTGTACACAGCTCGTCTGATAGAAGTAGATATGCGATATCCCGTCCTCGCGTATTAACAGTTTAATGTTAGGAAATAATTTGAATCTATCATGTCAACTGGCCGTATTGCCCTACTTGGATACTTGGATATTAATAGAACATGCATCTAGCTAAAAGTAGAAAAAGTGTTGGTGTAAGTGTGCACTCCCCTCTACGAATCTATAAGTAGATCATAGGCAGGCAACATTTGCACTAAACGTGACCTAACGCAATTAAAACCTTAACCAGATTACGTTGCAAGTTCTATGCATGTACCTAGTGCTGAAAATAAGGTGACACGTCCTGTGATATCGGTGACAAAGGTTGCTAGGCAATCGAAGGCTATGTCACTATAGGCATGTATTTCATGATCATGACTAAGTAATAAAAATGCATCATTGTGCATAAGTATTTCATTACGTACCTACAATGTTTCTTTATTCTTTGTCTGATATTGATTTATCTAAATGACGCAAGATAATTTGTTTTTTGAAAGACAAAAGAGGAACCTTGGAAATTTTTAACTCATGTCGTTGTTTTATGCTTGTTTCTCTACATCCGCCTTCGTTTCAAGGCCTTTTTACAGACTTCAAAAAAGGATGTTATTTATGTCAATATCCTAGTCATACTGACGCAGAAATCATAACATAATACAACAATATTTAATCTTATTTCGTCAAAGATCATTATTTTATCATTCTAGGGTCAACTCAGGGACGTATTGAAATGGTTAATGTAGATCATCATCTTTGTTCAATTCTCAGTTGTTCTTACGTTGTTCGATAGCAATTATCACGCTAGTAATTATAATTACAGCTCGTACAATCCGAGTTTAATTACTAACAGTAAGTGGTTGTCATGAAAATACTGTCTAGTTATTTTTAAGTATGCTACTGTAAATGTTTTCTCTGTGCGCTTCAAGAAGCTATTAATTAGTTTTAAATGGTCTACTTTTCAAGTAAAGAACATTTGTAAAATAAGCTGCGTAGTGGACTGGTATCCATAATGGATTTATACCCGGTCATTTTTATCTTTATTTGAAGCGTTGATGAGGCGTGTCGTTAATGATTCTGGAGCGAACGGGATGAATTGACCTTAAAGTCTCTAAAATCATCAATCAATCCATCAAAAATTAATGTTTAGATAAAAAGGAAATATTAAAAATTGCAAGGTTAGATCCAGACATACAATCGACATAGCTTAGAAAGTATTGCTTATGTGCCAATGTACAAACAGACAATAGCGAGGACAGGAAAACGGGTAGAAATTACTTAAAAGAGGACGTTGAGAAAGAACAGTGTGAAAGACGAGTATGACTAGCAGCAGGTAGAATTATTTCTACCCCATTACCGACCCACTGCAGCTCTGGTAAGAAAGGACATGTGCCTTAGTACACCACTGCACTGGTCTATTGTGGGTTCGTGAACTTCCTTTGAGAATAATGGAGAGATCTCAGGTATATTTTGCTCACGGAACGAGCGGATGATATTTATTTTTGTAAAAGGCACTTAGATTAGTCATTCGAACCCGGGCTTTCAAATAAAATAACGCGTCCATTGCCACTGTCCTTAGCCACTGGTTTATCAGGGCGGAATAGAACTATCAGCAAGTAGAACTACTTGTGGGTTTTCCTTGGTCGAGTTGGTTCGTAAGTGATGATTAAGTAGTGTTTACGGCTGTACAAATGAGGGGCACGCGATAGTGCGACCATAAACAAAGCGCAACGTATCGGTAGTGGATATACGCGTGTTTAGTTGGTAGCTTGGACCACTTGAATTTGGAACGCGTATTACGCGGTAATGAGTTGTTAGTCGTGTTGACAGAATATAAAGGGCGATTTTGTGTTACACGGAGGATACCTATTTGTTGAACGTATCCATCTAGTAATATACAATTTGACCGAGAAACATCACTCTATCCGTAATTTTGACTATATGTACAGACAACCGAAATTCAACACCCAATTTATGGGTTGGATTTCGCAAAATCTGGTCTAAGCGTCTTTAACTTACGTCTTTAACCTATTAACTGTCGATCCACTTAATGGAAGGAAGGAAGGAAGTAGGTGGTTTTTGAAATTTCCTAATTAATAAAATACGACCAAAGAATGAATACTATTAAGACGATATTTAGAAAATATACATTACATATACATTTTTATATTGATTTAACTTCTAAAAAGACATCAAATAATTGAATCCACTGTTAAAGAATTGTAACATTCTTAAATATTACATTATATTATACTTATTATACTTTTTATTTTAATCTAACGCTGATTTATTTCAATCTAAAATAGCTACCGTATAACGGTAGGGTTCTTGTGCCATTAGTTTTTTTGCTCATGAACGTGAAGTTGTATCATACAAGTGATACAAGTAAACTGCCGAGTTCAACCTACGGTTAAAAAATCCATCACGTATCAATTCATAAGACATAAAACCGTAATAACGTAATTATTATAATCATCTGTGTTACTTATAGAATATCCCTAAAGTTGTCTAAAAAATTTACTGGTAATTTATTTAATATTTAAACAACTCTATTTCCTCCGTCCCTATGTATGTACATATCACCTCATGACAAGTAACCTCTAGCACGCTCTATTGTCGCTCTAAACGCATAAAGATATTACGGTGCCCATAAAAAGTATTATAACATTAAACCTAAATTGTTTGCCCAGCTAATATAAGCGTGGAATCAAACGAACCGGTGCAACTAAATCGCAAGACATGTGTTGCACACCTGTGACACGAACCTGCATGCCATAAGAATTGATATGAAACGTAGAAGATATTAATTACAGCGTATACGGTTGTGATTAAAAATCAATAAATATATGAAGCGCGACTAGCGCGTTTCTAATTAGGCCTGTTATAACTGTGATGCAGAGGTCCGAGAGTAATGTCGGTATTGTCTATTTAATCTGCACAATTAAGCTTCGTTTAACATTATATTGTATAGGAAACGATAAAGCTTAAAAATGTACATTTTAACAGTAAATAAAAGTTAATAATAAATGCATTTATAATATACAAACTAAGAACAACAAAGAGCAAAAAGGCCCTTGTTCCTATCATGTTTTAGTAATTTGTTTTCGACTTTAGATCAGTCATAGGATATAGCAAAAGCTTGGACCTAATCAAGATATTAATTACAGGCATTATTCAATTAACTTTACCTGACCCACATATGGCCGCTACTAATTCATCCCGTAACTAATTACCTATGTTTTCACAAATAGGACATTGGCTTCTAATTTATGTTCGAATTTACAGAACATTATATAACAGGATAATTTATGAAAAAATAACTGTCATCGTTATTAAATAAATTTATTAGCTATTGTATTAAATGTATATTTATTGCACCGTTACATCTATACTTTATCAAAAAATTCATGGTAGTCATTTCATTCGAGTAAAAATTCAAGATAACGCTGCAGAAAGTGATGGAAGAACTTGTAAGTGGCCGCTCCATCGATAATGTGTATTTAATAGCCGACAAAATGCCGACAGTGTCCTTCGCGACTACGCGACAGATCTAAATTCAACGCTAGTAATTCAAGACTGGCCAAAATCTGTCGTAATAGTTCAATAGGTTCACTGCCCCGATTCGCTTCATTGATTTTAACCTTATCACGTGCGTCCACGCCTCTCAGTGTATACAATGTGTGAACAAACAATTTGGTCATGACGTCTCAATTTGGGTAATCGTTTCATTCAGGTGGCGTCTTGACGCCCCTGAACAATGAACTGAAAGTGACTCATGTAAGTTTACGGTGGTTTACGAAATTACCAGACGGACAGTTACTTCCACGTACGTTTAGGTCATTAGGTCTCAGGTTTATAGGTCAATAGATATTCCTCGTAATGAAAGATACCGGTCATTTTAATTAGTAAGCGCATAATACATGGACTTTCGCTACTCTTACTGTTTGCATTGTAACTGTTAATATAGTTATGTACTTTCACAATTTTAACATGAATGACGGCAACTAAGCTGCATTCTATATAAAGTATCAATTAATTATTCAAGGTAAAAAGTTAACTGCCAATGTTAATAGGTATGCTAAATACTCATTGTGAAAATACAAACAGTGGTTGTGTAACGTTCTAGTGTTATTTTAAAAGCCGTTTACTTACCAATTAGATTATTGGCGGTGACAAGGATACAGCACAGGAACATAATGGCAGACGTGATTCGGTAATGCATCCGGAAGACCATGTTGTCGATGATAGCTTTGTCGATCAGGTAGCGGACTTTCACGAAGCCCGCTACAGCGGAGGCCAAACCGAACACCGCCATCTCGTACTAAGTTCACTTTACAACTCCTGAAACGAAAAACCTTTAGTCAGTCGAGTGAATTTATCAGTCTCTATTCCCGCCGTTTTATTTTAAACTTATACAAGTTTAAACAGTAGATTCGAACACAATAGTTGGGGCCACTATAAATAAATCGCGTCCGTCTAAAGGAGCGTCGTGACAAGTGCCATGCGTTTCCCATACCAAATTAGAACGTAAACGGTAACATTAATGCGTTCAATTTTGATTCTATCAATTGTGTTACAGCTGTCCCGACTCCATATTTGTTTTGATATCAATGTTTACATTCACTATTGATATCAAAGACGTTCGCGTGAGGAAATTTCCCAATTTGGTATTGGAAATATTTATGGCTGAGATTTTACCGTTAGGTGTGTATCGAGATTGGTTATAATAGATACATTTATAAAAGCTGGCATCAGAGCTATGTCTTCTCAATCAATGACCTCACACATAATTTAAAGACGCGGCTACCTCTCGCCCACGCCCCGCGATAGACACTCGGGTCCGTCGCTTTTTATAAACTAATATTTTTTCTTCACGGTTTGACCAGTTCACGTTTAGTTATGGGATCATCACTTCGTCTATTTATTGTGTCTAGTTATGGTTGTTTTGTTTCAGAGCTTCATTCGAAGCTAACCTCGAATAGAAAAATGTCTCCATGCGGGGTCTGAATGAATTCAATTCTAGGAGGTAATTCGTCATAAATGGATACAACCTTGACGTCTTCTTGATCTCGTTCCTACGCGGTATCGTCTGTCCACGAGATAATGTATTTAGGTCGTTTGTAAATTGTAGGGGAGTAGAAATTAATGGTTCATTGAAGTATACCTACTCTGAAGCAACCTTTGTGATACCGTTGTAATTGAGATGATCAATTCAAAGGAAGTCGTTACATCTATATTGTAATCTGGTAAAGAATCAAAATTGAATCGATATGGGATTATAGGCGTGAATCAAATGTAGTAGTTTAAGGCGATCCTATTCCTTTTGTGTCAAGGTGGTCAATCGAGGTAATAACAAATGTAAATTTTCATAAAATTTGCTAACAATCTTGTAATCGTGTTAAGATCGGCTCCGACCGCGGCGAAGGCGAATGGTGCGCCGGCGCAGGGCATGCGGCGGGTCGTCGACCGACCGCAGCTCGTCCGCCTCCTGCGTTTCCAACCTCCCCCGCCCCCCGCCCGCCCCGCCGGCCTTACCTCCCTCGAGCCAGGCTGATGCATCGCGTGGCAACGCGAATTTTACGCGGAAACCAGTTTACCGGTAAACTTTGCTAAGCGACAATTTTTGCCCGCAGCGCGCGTCTTACGGCGATGGAGCTTGCCCGTTCTGGTAGTTTTATTTGCGGTTCCACCGATTTGAGAATATACCCAAGTCGTGATTTAGGTGGCTGACGTAATGTTACGTACCTACTTCAGCTACTGCCGGATTTTTTTGGGCTTCACGTTTGTTGGATGTCATGTCATGTCAATAACCCATTAATGACCCACTACAGGGTCGGGTCTCCTTCTCGTAATGAGAGGGATGTAGGCCTTAGTCCACCACGCTGGCCTACTGCGGTTTGTTGGATAGTTGACCGAATTATAACCATAAAGCTTAATTGCAGTTACCGGTAATGAATCACTATCTCTGCTTTGAGTTGTGCTATATTACCTTTTTTCACATATTAATTAATAAGTACTTATCATTACCTATAACATTGATGTAATTTTTATAAACAGATTGCTTTTTATAAATAAAAAGTCTTCGTTTATAAAATCTGGGGAAGATAACGGTGCGGTATTTCTTCGTTTACGTTATGACCTTACGAGAGGCGAACAGGCTCTTGTGAGAATCCTTTGTGGCTTCGTTAACTCGGTTCCTGTATGCCGTCAATCATAATCTTGAAAGTACTAGCCATTTAAAATTATTATCTTTGAATTGGAAATTTCCTTAAAGAAGACTAAACTGTACTTCGATCAACAATACACAAACTGTATCAGTAATTATTTATTCATTTTATATATCAAGTAAACGAGTATCACAATAGGTAGCAGTTCAGATAACAACTTAGGCGTGTACGATTAACAGCTGCCGTAGTCATGTCGGTCGGCACGCGTCGACTGGTTCCTGAATGGACACTAATTACCACAGCCATGAGAACATCAGTATGGGCATCACTATAATATACCGGCAACCCGTTCGTGGGAAAGGAATCCCGGCCGCTTATAAGCATTATCGATGCACCTCTCGCATTATCGACACTCGAATAATAAACGAAAATTTATAACGTCCGGAGTAAAAGCGTGACGAGACGCCGGAATCGAGATACTGTAGAGTTATCGATCGGTGCAAATATTAGGTAACGTCAAGATCTGAATGCTGGTGAACGGTATATAGTAGTTTTAGCGATTTACGTGCAACTCTGATCACGCCCGCGGCGTCTCGGCCTGCAGTTGGTCGACGGCCGATGACGTCTCTACTCGGACGTAATTAATATCCATTGACTGTTCACCCACCCGATTTACCTACTTGGAATCTATGGGAAGTTCACGTGTCGTAGTACTACGCGTCGTTGGATATAAATCTATGTGTAATTGTGTATGGTTAGTGTATTTGTCATTCGTAATCGCATCCGCCGCCCGTCAATGGTTATCGGGTGTTTTTCGTCATCGATAGAACATCCAGTGATACGGATATACTTGCCTTGCGGTTGCGCTAGCCGTGTAGGGTTGGGTTTCATACAAGTTGACGCTCATGTAAACAATATTTGTCCTATATATATTACACTCTTGAGGTAATCGCTGAGACATTTAGCTAGAACTTGTTTTGTTTCTACACGGAGTTAGTTTATCTTAAGGTTTTGCTGACAGTTTAGCCATAGGCTTTGTTATGTCTGATGGACGACCTTACTGACTCAGATCGATTACTAATGTGTGCATGGTGAACTTCGCCATGCTAATGATGTCTGCTGTTCTAGCTGATCCTTTAAATTTTTTATCATTTCGAATCATTCCTGTTTAAATTACAATATTAATACGGGTAATATTGGGTTCAAATTTAATATGACAGAACGTTTCTGGTTCAGTTGAGAACAAGCAAAAGATTTCAAAAACGTTAACATTATGCGCATTTATTAATATACAATGTATAACTATACGATATTGGCCCTTTAAAGCCTTTTATAATCTCTCAATGCCTACTTTATTTGGCATGTCATTTGCATCCTGCAGCTCTTAGAGATGACAAATTCCAAATATAGGTGTACCATCTTCAGATTATCATCTAACCTTTCGACAGTAATATTCAGTATGTCGTTATCAATTTAAGGTCAAAGTTACAGATAGGTTCGTAAACAAGCCTCGCATTGTAAACCTCGTACGGGTTAATTGATGTCGCGCGCTCTGCATACGATATGAGCACTGAGTAGGCTTTATCAGCTTTCTAAGTCTAAGCCCTCATTTGTAATCCCATTGTCTTCCACAAAACTGTTACCGGCTATGTGTTATTATTTGCATATGATCTGGTTTATTTGTCTTTTTGCTTTAGTTTGGTATCAAGAATAGGCAAACATTGTTTAACAGATCATCAGAAGTTGTCAAATTCTGAACGGTTACAGTAATAGCTAAGCTACCAATGATATTCCCTTATCCCCGTAAGAAAGACCATAAATGCATCATAATCATTATAATGCAAAATTTGCAATCGAATTACCTGGTATGACTACAATATAGCTATTTTTGGATTATAAACCTCTTACCGTTTTTCTTATAATATTCAAAAAGTTGCCTGTTGGGTATTTCAAAATTTACCTCGCCTACTATTCAAGATATTTTATGAACTTAATTTTTAGTATCAATTCGAATATTTCAAGATTCACGTTTTTGTTGTGTATGACAACTTGACAAGGTGTATCTACAATCATTTTGACAGCTCAAAAAACTGCAAACATTCTACTTCTGGTTACAAGATGACTATTACAGATAACCAAATGGTCACCTACAATAGTCATTTCGTAACCTGCAGTGGTCAAATATTGTATAATAATGATGCATAAGAGATAGCAAAATATTAAGAAGAATGTATTGATTGGCTAATATACAAACAGATAGATGTATTTGTGTATAAACTCATTAACCTCGTTACTTACGCTGCCTGTGTCATAGGGGTTATCATGAAACGTTCAGAATCGTCAAAGCAGGTGGTGTGCACGCTCCGTGACAGGAATCTGAATCCAATGCATGTGACCTGTTAAGGATATGCCCCTTTCGTCCAATACACGAGGTACTCGTACGCGCTGGGAACCCCATTATTTCCTAGTCGCGTCTCATGTACGTCATTTGTTATTTAAATACGGCCCTGGTAGGAATTCGTCGTTTGAACTGTTTGGAATATCGTCTGCTTTACTTACATTGGAAGTTTTATTCGACAATGTATTTTTAAATGCTTTCGCGAATTCGCATCGTCCTGAAGTTTCGAAATTTGTAATGGTGGTGAAATATGACCTAATTTTTGTTGATTTTTATCACCTTATTGTTCATTTGAACAAGGGTAGTGTTAGTTATGCGTTTATCAGTAGGAACAATCATTCATTAGAACGTACCGCAAAAGGAAATATCTTTTAGTATGAAGCGAACGGCGTTTTAATTTGTTTTCAGAATGTATCCGGGTTCAAAATAAATTAAACAGCTAGTGTTTTGTTTGTAAATTTGCCTTTCAATAGATTGTTTGATATCCTCGAAATAATTTCGAATCAATTACAAATTGCTCGTTTTATACTAATTACCATGCATTAATTAAAAATTACAAAATTACCTATGTAAATCGCATTGATGCATCGATATTTAGTTGATTGTGTCTCGAAGATTGCGTCTAATTACCCCATCACATTACGATTATGTCAAAACAAGTCGTTAATTTGAAATGCTTTGGGCACCTCAGTCTAGTTCAGACTAAATAATAATATTCGCCTGATCGCCTCCTCGATTCTATTCAAATAAAACTCCCGTTAAAGGGTACAGCGTCCCTTCCCCGTATATCCCAGGCTCAGGTAAATGAGACCTGGGCCGCTACCTGTGTAAACCTTCTGACACCTTGTGACTCAATTCATAACCTGACATACTATACGTCATTTTCGTTCATATACCTTGTTTAACCAACCGCCCTCGCGAGAAAGCGGGCAAAACAAAAAAACGAGCCCGTGATGACTGTGCACAAGGCTTTTGTTCCTGCACATGCCCATATGTATGCCGTCAAACTGCATTCCTCGCGTCGTCGATAGGCGCTTAGCGCGTCCCAATACCTCCCGAGCTTTTATGGCACAACTTACCTTTTCGAAAAGTAATAGTTAATTTTCAACGGCGCCCGTGATTTACTTAAACCCGCACGTTTCGTCTCTTATTCACAACACAACAAACACAGCCTCGCGTCGATCGTGCCGCGTTTCCACGTCAATTTTACGTCATAATTATTATTCGGGATACGTCAGAAAGTGTAGTGTCGAATTATTGGAGTAAAACGAGTGGCGGTATCGGCCGGCGCGGCGCACACCAGCTGCTCGCGGGTCGGGAACACGAACTGGAAAGCGCACTCGATCGGCCTCCCGAGCGTCGCGTGTGATCACTACCGAAGTCCGGCGGCGTGTGCGCATGTATACCCGCCTCGCTCGCGCCTGCACCGCCCGCGTGCGCTGGCTTCATCCGTCCCTTTCTAGCTAAACCCGAGTAAATGCACAGTAGTCGGACAGAATCCACCGGGGAACAAGTTCGGTTGTCGTAACTTGCGTTTTCTCCGTGGCCGTTTTTAAGTTTTGTACGCCAATTTTTTGTTTAAGCTGTTATGATTACTGGTTTTAACGGGTGAAAATTGCTTGCGGCGTATAATTAACACCGCGGTTATTATGTCGATATTTAAATATTGTGTCTTTAGTCTTTACTCATTGTTTACTTTTTATGATGATTGTATTAAAATACCATAAAATTATCTGATGAATTGTTTAAAGAGAATTTATAAAGTTTTAATTACTATTTCATAAATAAATTGCACACTATTGATCTATTTATTTTATGCACACAATAAAAAAAAATACTTCTTTACACATTTACTTAGTTTATACATATAATAGTATCTTCCATAATTGTCTTTAACTACATTTTTATTTATAACAATTATGTACTCATCCTAATTATATTTTTATCATTGATCAGCTTCCATAGCTTAGGCTTTTTTAATGTAAATATTTACATGAAAATATTTAATGTAAATACTAATTTTATAATTAATAGGTAACGTTTATTTAACCGCATCACTGGCTGAGTTGGCACTTACAACATAAAGACTTCAACGCTGCACTCACCTGTGATGCAGCGTTGAAGTCCTACATACTAAGTATGTAAAGCCAAAGCTCGAGAATTGTTAGACTAACTATTTTATTCTGTGGAAGGCATTAAGATGCCGCTTTAGTATTTGCAATAATTAATAATAACTTATCGGCCGCGAGGAGGTTTCATGCGGTACTTGTCTTATAATAAACGAGAAAAGATTTTAAACGAGAAGAAATCAGCTTTTTAAATCTTCAAATGATTTAATTTTTTTTCTTTAATAATTTAATAGCTGTTATAGTTGCCGCCACGAGTGGTGAGCAGATCTTTCATTGGTCGGTTTGACATTACTGCGCTGCGGTGCACACGATTGGTTCGACAAACGTCAGTTCGTCAGTGTGCGTCGTCTATTGGTTCAGCACGTTTTTTTCGGCTGCTGTACATTGGCGGAAAGTATACAATATCCCTACCACCGATAATCTGTGCTCACGACTCATGACGGTTACTATATGCTACTCCCGAAGCCGGAGACAAATCTAACGAACCATAAATCTTGACAATCCGTGTAACCGTTCTTGATTTTTTAAATAGTGTAAATAACATAACTTTGTTTTATATGTACCTATGACATTTTTAGATTTTTTCAAAACTTTTTAGTCAGATTAGTTTTCATAAAGGACTATCATTTGATTTGTTATCTCTATCATACGGCTACCTTTAATTATTTAAGAACTGTGTTAAAATGTAAAGCTAATATGAAAATAATTAATAAAGCTAAAATCTACGTAAGTGATATTATTTGATCGCTTACCCGTATCGTTAGCGCAAGTGCTTGAAGGCCCTGAGGTCAAGTCAGCTGGCAACATCGGCTCAGTCATTGGCTAGGCACGCAGACCATTCTACCTGTTACCCGCTCCCCAGACTTAAACCAGCCAAGTTGGAGTCGGACCCCCACACGAAGGATTCAATATTAAAATCAATAGTTTCTTTACAATTTTCTGTCAGTTTGTTATGGTTCTGAAAATAAACCAAAAATGCTGAATTTTTTTTTTCTTTATGTTTACTAACCTTTAAGTGAAACTTTATTTTCTTTCATTATAATGATGAATCGCTGTTACATTGGCCACAGTTGTAATTCATGGTACCTACATTACGACACGTGTGTCAAAACCCTATTATTGCATGGCGTGAAGTTATCGGATGAGCGCAGCGAGGGTCCTTAACGCACGGAATAGATAAAAAAGGTCATTTATCTGTTCTGTGCCTTAACGCTTTTAAGGCCCTTACTAACTAACATCAGACACGAATACGGTATACTATTTTACGGCTTAAAAAATACAGCCTATTGTCAGACGGACAGACAGACAGCAGATAGCGGAGCCGCCTTACTAACAGGGTTCCGCTGGCAGCTTTTGCGCACGGACCCTAAATAATAAATAAAAAATACCATGACACATGCGGCTTTAGTCATTTGGGGTGGGTCGTATACAGTGATTTAAAATGTGAAATGTCTCGATTGCCGTATACCTATTGATTTTTCATTAGGTAGGCTGACCTAAATATCTGTTCCCTTTTTATAACCGGTTTGCTATTTTTAAAGTACAAATTTTATATCGCAGTAAGTGGTTTAAAGTTTCACAAGGTATTTATTAAGTAGTAGGGTACTATATTATCGTGGCTCGTTTATTGCTCATATGTGTTTTCATTACTTTTCATACTGGGTATTTCATCTGAAATTGTTAAATATGTATCTAACTTAGGCCCTTATTAAGTTTTAATTTTATTTTTGCCGCCTAAGTTATCGAGTGTACTCCATTAATCTCCATTAAAGCAAAATGATCCTGCGTTGAAAAAAGTCCCGTGGGACATAAAATAATAGACGCAGACATTCAAAGGAGCTACCGTAGTAATTCTACTATTTTCTATAAGCGACATATTTCACGTGCACATAATCTTATAAAGTCTGAGAAATCTAATCGTATAATAACAATTAATTCAAGTATTTCATTTTGTAAATGAATATCAGTGTGGGCTCACACGGTTTTTGCTTGCGTTAAATTGATGTTTTATCAAATAAAAACATGTATTGCTGCTTTTATGGGCTATTAAGTTTTTCAAGTTTGCCTTCGGTCACGCAAAAAATGACAAAAGTAATAATTAGAATAGGTATATTACATACCTAAATACAAAACAAGGGCAGTATTTAATGTCAATAACCTTTAAACCTGATTTTTATCTATACTCGTCATAAAATAAGATCATCAACCCCCATAAAGCTTTAGATGAACACCGACAACTATATCCTGATGGATATAATAAGGCTCGCTCACAATAATATAACAAAGATATCCTTTTTGTTTAATTTCATCGTGACTGTAAATAATTATGACATTTTTTATTGTAACAAGTGTAGACGTTTTTTTAATACTTACCTACTCTAGAAGTAACAAACATGCAGATGGACACGTAATGTATACACCAGCACCAACGCTTTCTGGGTTGGTAATAAGATGTATAGTGACATGTCATGTCATCACTAGTTAAAGTGACCCTTGCGAGTCCTCATGAGTAGTTTACGTTCGAACCCAGATAGGATGTTGTGGATGGAACTTGGAAGGAGATTAACTGTGGGTGTCCATTGATTGCAACATAACGTCAGGTGGCCTGCATGCACTTTTTAATGCCAAATGGCGAGCAAACGCATAAACGGTCTATGGTCACCGCTGTCCATGGATATCTGCAACACTAGAAAGGCCACTGACGCATTGCCGGCCAAGGAGGCAACGATGGACTCGCTTCTTGAAGCGATAATCTTGTGGGAAAACCGCAGATGGTACCTAAATTGTTTCACTGATTGCAGGTGCAAGGCAAAAATTTCCTTGAAAATCTACTTTACTGCGTTTAATAGATACTAATTTTATATCAAGAAAAGCATGTCTGTCTGTAATCCATTAATGACTCACTGCTGGTCAGGTCTCATCTCACAATGAGAAGGATGAAGTCCTCAGCTGACCTAATACGGGTTGGTAGACATCATTAGCCTTTTCAGAAAAAAAAATTTTTGCATTCAAGCATGCTCCGATGTTTTCCCGTTACAGCAAGTCATATTTAATTTTATAAAGCGCACATAACGTTTTTTTCAAAGGAAGTTATTGGTAGGTACGAACCACTGAGATTCGGACGCGGAGCCCTCAATTAAGAAACCGAATTCTTAGCCACCTTTAAATTCATTAGTGAATTAACAAATTACAGTATAAGTAACTATTAGTTAAGTGGTTAATGTTCCGAAGTTCGATGCGCCGCGCTCCGCGAAACTTGATTTACCAGTCCGCCGGTGTCGCTGCGGGCGCAATCCAGACGTCTGCATTATTTCGGTAATATTTCAAATACTTAACCATAAGCACATTATATTGTATTATTAGTAAAGCTAATTTTCTAAAGTAAGTTAAACTAATTAGCAGTTTACTACCTAAGTTAGTTACCTAAGTTAGTTAAGTGTTTGAATTAGCGCTGTGACTAATGCAACTTGCATTAGTCTTCTATATCTTGTGATATCTCAGTGATTACTATGTGCTTTTTACGACTCTTTTAGTATTTATCAATTTCTTATGATAGTCCCTAAATGTGTCATGTCAGTACCCATTAATGACCCACTACAGGGTCGGGTCTCCTCTCACAATGAGAAGGATGTAGGCCTTAGTCCACCACGCTGGCCTACTGCGGGTTGGTGGACGCTAAGTCCCTAAATAACAGCCTTATTTGGATTGTAAAAATTAAATAATAGAATTAGATACATCATTATAAGTAAGTAGATAATATGACTATTATATTTTTTTTAATATGACTCGTTGATGGGACTGCAGGATAAATCGAACACTTTGATGTTTAGTCAAGAAAAACGTTCTTCAGTCAAGCTCAACACCCACAAACACTTTTGCACCGCAAAATCGTACAACAACATACCAAATACGATAACTCCCATGGCATACCAGATATATGCATGAAGACAGTTCAACGCACATCTTTGGTATAAGCAAGTGACATGCCAGCATATTACTATCAATCTGTTTGAGATGTTGTCCCTCGACATCGTCTAAGTTTTTGTCGCTGGCTGGTCAACGACGCCATCAATGGTAGTCATCAGCTACTCTTATTAGTTCAATAACTAGTTTGACAACTAGTTGCAAGTCCACTTGAGCTCTCCGCCTCTTGTATGTTATAAAGATGTCATTAGATACATTACGAATTAAAACGACAATGAAATAAAAAATGGCATTAATTAAATTCAATCAATTCCCAGAAAAGTTTCCTTTCTAAATATTTCGTCCTTTTATTACCTACATCATTTTTTTATTTAATTATTTATAATTGGAAATTTAATTTAACAATTAGTTGTGTTCTTCGTTTTTGCACCAAAAACGTGTGCTAATTGCTTCTTAATTAATGGCTGTTAAAATAATGTCGGGGATCGTTTCGCCACATGTCGGTTGGCACCGTGCCGCAATCAGTGCCAGGCGTGGTATTGTCGCTTGAATAACTGGTTTGGTGACCTTTCTGTTGCACACCGCTCCGAACTGTACGCCATCTTATGGGAATTCTTCGTCGTACACACATCATAGGTTAACAGGAAATCAATAATTAATATTTACTTCTTAGACATTTAAATTAGATCTACTGAATGGTTCTTGGTGAGTTTCGGAGCTTAGTCGTTACCCTCTATGCTTTGATACAATGCGAAAGTTTGTGATAAATCACGCAACACTACACCACGACTGATTTAAGTGGCACTGAGAATAAACTCTGAAAAGGCTTTTTTCAGCTTTAACCCTAGAATAGAAAAAAGGTAGGCTACTGATTACTTAGGACCCGTGTCAGGTCTCCATTAAGTTTAAATAAAATTAAATCCACGCCGAGAAATTTGCCTAATTTCGTTTAAAATCCACATACACATGTGGTCAATGTCGCAAAATCTATATATTATCATAAAAAGAACATACTTACATTTATTTATGTACGCCAACAAGCAAGACTGTGCATATCTAAAGTGTAATACTAAAATCATTCTCGTGGTTAACAATACGATCTTACTTAATGTACCTATGTCTATTCATGTGCTCAAGTGAATGTTAAGTTACCATGGCAAAGGTCTTGGAACTTTGTTTGCATAAGAAACTAGTCAAATTAGTGATACGTCAGTGGACCCGTCTCGCCGGTTAATGCTTCCATGTCAAAGATTTATTGGAATAACTCCGTTTAGAAGCCGTTTCGAGCTTACAATGATTCACACTTACGACACGAGATGAAATGATGAAAATTCAGACAATCGGCCTCATAGGAATCGCTAAATAACATTCACAAGTAAAATTAAAAATTCACAAATGTATCAGAATTGATGTAAGAATTTTTATTAATATCTCTATGGAATTTAAATTTTTAAACGACGTATTTTCTTTTCCTCTTTATGTTTATCGGTCTTATTCTAAATATTTCGAATTTAAAATACAAGTTTCACGTGTTGTATCTCTCAGTCTACTTTTAACATGTGCAAGATTTAGATAATACTGTTGTTAGTATTCCTTGCAATGATTCTAAACTTTAAAAAGCTATTGCTATATTATATGTACCTATCTATAGACTATGATCGGTATGGTTCTCAAGTTAAGGTTGATTTTCATCTGCATTTATGTGCGATTATCGTATTCCCAGCATGCAAACATACAAGCTTCGTGAGTTGATTGAAAGCTCCTTACAACAATGGCAGCTACGTGACCGATTATCCTTTTATCTAATTTGGCTTTGGATTCGTTTTTCTTGAACGAATTATATTCAATCTGCCGTCTATCCTTAGCGCCATGATATTCGACACGAAGATTGCAATCCTTTTTGTTTCGTCCAAACGTTTTTTCTTGCTGCTTTAACTGAGACTCGATTTAGGTATTTTTGTATGTGTAGCCCATTATTGGCCAACATTCAAATGATATCCGGTAGGTATTGTTTTGCCCATTAGTTCTTGGAATGCCTTATTATGTGATTCACAATATTCGCACGGCGCCGCGGCGCTGTGTACCGCTTTTTTACAAGGAATTTCGTTGCGGCAGAGCCTTTCCTTTGGTATACTACACACTGAGGCGCACGTTCACATTTTGTGGCTTACCTTAAATAATGCAATATAAAGGATCGATGACGACATGTTATTATTCATGTTATTTCATTAATGCATAGTCACTGATTCACCACAAATCAAAGGACACTTAGTAACCATTAAAATTAGAACTAATTTATCCTTTTTGTTTTGGTTTTCCCTCTTCGATTGGGTTGGAGTACAATAACTTCTTAGATTTCTTTTTTACCAAGTAAACTGTTCAGTATGAAACGATTGAATTGTAAAAAATAAATTTCTTTGTTGCAGAAAGCTGGGTTTGGAATTGGTTCCACGTCGTGGTGCGGAAGCCGTGGACCCCGAGGACATAAGCCTGGTGGAATTGTACAGGGTACACGTGGAGAGCGCCGAACGAGCAGCAGCAGTAAGCCAACATAAAACTATTCACATCTACGGGCACGTAGCGTGTCCGGCACGTAACGTGGCCGATACCGTACCTACAGGCAAAAGCATTAAGTACCTACGGTCCGTTTTATTCTCTTGTCCTATTTGGTAAACAATCTTGGCACTACTTTTTATTGAAAAAAGTTTAAAATTGTTTTAAAATTATAAATTACAGTTACTAGTAATTTGTTTCCGAATAAAATGACGATTTGTTTTTAAATCTTTATAATTTTGTGTCCTAGTTATTTTTAAATCGCAAATTCAAATAAAAAGACATGCTAAGATTGTTTACCAAAAAAAAAAGTGACAAAAAATGGAAAACGTCGAGAGACCCATGGGAACCTAATGCTTGCAGCCAGACATGGATTAGCTAGCTGTTGTTAACTCTTTCTAAGTATTACTATAACACTATTTTGAATCTGCAAGGAATTAAAAAGGCACGACATAAGTAACCAAGTAACCTTATTCCTTACATAATAATGCTATTTATGACCACATAAATAGACAATTATATTTACATCATATTTAATTTATTACATTTGTTTTAAAATATGCGCAATGCAAATTAATTTATTTCTGTCGTCTTTACGTGTCCAACGGTAATTATTATGATTTATTGACATTGCCCTACTATTTTTAAAATTCTTTCAATGGTCATAATTATCTTACGGAAATATTTTTAGAAAACACAAATACTACTACTGCGTCATGTCACTGATTAAAAAATGGGGACCAACACGGAATATCTATTCTTCTAAATGAAGACACCTCTATTACAAAAAATATAGTTATTTGCTTCATATAATTAAAACTTTCTTAGAAATAACCTGTTACCTAGGATAGATCGACCCTAAAACCGTGTCTCATAAGGAAAAGCTTTCAACAAATGCTTACAAACTAGGAATACTGGTTACTACTTAGCAACCATCGTGAAGGAACTACATAGGTGCAACGTAAGCACCTGTTAAGCCGACATGAGCAGTTACCGAAATGACGTTATGTCAGGGATCGGTAATCATTTTTTTAAAGTATTGACTTTAAAAAAAATATGAGAAATCTAAACTTTTTTTGCTGGAGCTATTATGAAATGAGACTGCATATTTTTGCAAGTTACATACGATTGCGTGTATCTACAACATGTAAGTAAGGTTAGGCTTTAGAATTGATAAATGTAACGGCCACACCTGTTTTCAGTAGGTAATTGTGATGATCATATCCCATTGAAAACGCTACGAACTACTTAAACATATCCAACAAATAAGAAAATCATGAACGTGTTGACGTAAAAAATTGAAGTGTACACATTAAATTTATTATTTATATTTTGGTGCAAAATCTAAATTATTATAAATTACCACTCAAATAGCTTTGTTTATACAAAACTGTTGTCGACCTCTGCTCGTACCCATACACGACGTATCAGCTACACGTTATTACGATACTCTTGGCCCTACACGTAAAGCTGTTCGAATAAATACAGTCAGCGACTTGCCAATATTCAGTGCCTCATTCCTTATGGCGAACGGCAATAAGGCCACTTTATGCCCAATTGTACGGCAACATTTACATGCTGCCGGCGTGCAATTTGAGTATCGATGCCTACTTTGCATTTTCGTGTTCTGCCGACGACTTGTCTCTTATTCGGTTGCGTCGCCTTTTTAGGGACGGGATATTTTTTGATTATGGGCTCACTTATAACGCTATCTAGCGAATGATCTCTTACATGTCTGTAGGTAACGGTGTGCATTAAGGATTAGATTAGCCGTATCGTACTCCCGCCTGGATTAGTCTAACGACCCATTAATTACGTGTAAAATTTCTTTGAGCACTCGTTACTTCATATTTATCACTCATTTAATATTTGGTAGAAAGTGACAATACTGTGTTAAAGTTAATAGTACCTATTGTAATAAATATTTTTGTCTTAATGAAATTAATGTGGATTTTTTGAGAAACCCGATTAACTTAAAGATTTTATCTGAGAATTTCTCCCAAAACATTCATCAGTATCATTTCAGCCTACATTAGTCCATTGCTAAACATAAGCCTCTCCCAAAACGCGCCAGCTTGTTAGCTAACCCCAATTATTACTCTTTGAAGTTTATGCGAAAGGATAAGAATGTTGTACGATATGTTTCGTACCAACATGCAACTTAAAGCTTCTGGCAATTTTCATAACTGGACAGATCTGAAAATATGATATTAAGTCTTAAAAATAAATATTGTCAATTACGTACGTGCATACCATCTAGGGATGCATCATAGGTCGTAGTTCCTATAAAGGCGATTCCATTCATCATATCCTATGGTCGGGCAAGGCCGTTGAATCATGCTTTTGTCGACACTATCTGGTGACGCGTAATAACTTCCTTTAAAATACCCATGCGTCGCTATAAATATATAATATTATCTTTCGATTCCACTTTTAATTGCCTGCCATAGTAATTTCTTACATATCTAATACTAATGGTTGTTTATGTACAAATATTTATGAGGAGTTATCTCGCACGTGTAAAATTAATTGAAAAATGTCAGTCAACAAGGGCAAAATTAACGTGTGCAACTTCAGTGATTACCCTTACTTAACACTAGAGAAAACTGTGTTGACATCAGTTATGAATTACTCACAAGGTAACATAACAACAGGGGGGCCACTCTCTAAGCACTAAACTCGAAGTTTCGGCCGAAATTTCGGCATTTCCTACTCTGTATCACTTACGAATGCCCATTTCTGACGGGCTCGTCCGTAGAATGAATGACTTTTCAAGTGACAGCAAAAATCTTTGCAAAAACCTACTCCGTAAGGCTATAAGCCCGTCCGTAAATTTGAGTTTGACATGAGATATCTCGGTTGAATGTGTCAAATTACACGACATCAAATTTGCTCTCGTGTGGACTAACCACATCGGATTAAAAATAAAATACAAGCAATAAAACACGCTTCAGTTGTTGTTTTACAGAATATATTAAACATATACAGCCTCCCACAGAATTAAGGCAGGAACACGGGGTCTCCTACAGCCGTCTAGCGCGGATTCGGCCGTCCGCTCCCCTTAGAAGACCTCGCGCTAAATCCCTGTGCTTCTGCATAAACTCGACGATAGCGTCTAGCTGTAGTTGGGTAGCGGCATTAGCGGGCGGCATCCAAAAATATATTCCTCGATATTGTTGTATTTCAACTCACTCAACAGTAATCAAGTTATACTTATACGGATTATTCGTTTTTCATCACACCAAGATTATTATTATGATTGTTATACTTATATCAACAATGTGAGTTCTGAGCGAGTCTAATATTATGACTAATATAAATTAAAATACAACTTTTCTTATAACGTAGGTAGGGAACGTGTTTATTTTTTTACCTAATTTCTCTATGACTTTTCTAACTGTCAATTTACTCAAGCATTATCAAAATGTTAATTTATTTGTTATGAATATTATAGGCAAAGATTTTATAACAATAAATCCATTCAATATTGCTTTTAATTCAAAATAAAATAATCAATAGGTAATTGAGGGCTAGTTTAGAGTAAATATGGTTGTTTTGTGATTATAAGAATAAGATTTATACGCTTATAAAGGAAATATTGTTGCAATAAAAAACCGGTAATAATTACGATAAAATTGTCCTCCCTAGGGCTGACAAGGCTTGGAATCTATCATTCACGAAAATAGTCTATGATCCCGTTCGAAATGATGGCAACCGTAGTTCTTAGAGAGTAGGGTACATTCCGAAGTTTCGCACAGCTTACGGACGGCTCGTAAATGACGGAAACGGAGTTAGAGAGTGGCACCCCAGTCCCGGCAAAATACACGACTTCTAATTTGAAAGATGTCAATAATTGGTATTAAAAAAATTATATTTTGAAGGAATTCAATAAATTAATGTCTTGATTTTATTTCCAGTGTCGGGGCACGTTGCGTCGAGCTGGCGGTTCGGGGAGCAGCTTCAACTCGGGCACCCTCACGAACAACTCGCTCACCCCCACCACGACCGTCCAGTCCCACCACCTAATGTGCAGCATGCGGGATTTCGGTCACACCGCGGGCGGGGACGAAGCAGAATTGCTGCTTTGGTTGCACGACGCCCGACGAGCCCAACCGCTCTCGGAGAGGTTCCGTGTGCGAATCGCTAGAGATGGCTTCTCGAACTACGTGGACCGGTTGCACGCGAATAGCACGCTGTTTGCGGTGAGTACGGTGCGGCCGAGCAGCTGATAATCTTGATAGTTCAAGCCTACTTTCCGTTGATAGGTGTTTATTTGTATCATACAGTAATCAAAAGCAGTATTGTTTGCGGAAATGAGGAAAGCTCACAAAAGACAATTCTATAACTCAACTCGGTGTCTGGCATCGAGCTGCAGAACTTATATTATGTAGTTTAGGGTATCCGTCGGCTCACCGCGCATGTCCCTCACTATTGTCTTGACTATATTTTTAGGCTGTGCTGTGCACTCTGGTAGCCCGAAAAATTTACCTAGAAATAATCTTCTAGAAATATTTTAATCTAATCTTTGAACATGTTTTCCAGGACCTATCAACGACAGATCTATCCCGGGAGCTGTGGCTGGTCGCGTGGGTGATACGAGTTGGACGCTGGTCTGGCGCTGGAAGCAGCAGCAGCGGGACCGGAGAGAGACGAGGACCGGTGGCCAGGAGGCCTTTGGGAGCCGGTGTTCTGTCGCTGGCTGACTTCTTGAGGCAGACTGGACAACAGCCAGCCGAGAAGGAGTACACGTTCAAGGTAAATTATTGTGAGACAGGAGTAAGAGTCCGGAGTAAGCGAAAAGGTGAGCGTTGATCATTGATACGGCGATGCGAGTTACAAAAGAGAAACCGGAGACAAACGAGGTCCAGTGGCTAGTAGACCTCGGGGATCTGGTGTACTGTCGCTGGCTTACTTCTTGAGGAAGACTGGACAAGGCAGTGGATTAAAGGGCCATTTATTAACTACGAAGAGTGATAAATTATTGCGTTATAAAGGTCAGGAGAATAAAAATGTTCAGTTGTCCTGAGGTAATAAAAGAAATGCTTTTTTAGTCAGTAGTACCTCCTTAATTAATAAACAACTTTTCTACCCACACTACCAAACGGCCAAACAGTATGAGTCTAGGTATTTAACACGATAATTGCTTAATAAGGGAGTAATCGAGGTAGATTATTTGGTGTTTTTATCAGCAGGGGTTTAACTATCAGTAGATGTCAATCAGACGCTAGAGTAGGAGAAGGATTAACGGTAAGATGACAGAAAATAATCCGTAATGAACTAATTTTTTGGGAATCAAACAGATAACGAAAGAATTAGGATTTATTGATATTGTATCAGTGAGTGGGATTAGAGTAAGTCGAACTAACTTAAATTTAGCAACGTTAGAAGGGTTGTAAACTATTTGTTTAAAAATGTTTAAAGGCAATATTTATGAACATAAAATTATGTTGACGATAAAAAAAATTACTAGAATTTGAAACTTAAACTACCACTGACTGAGGATATGGTGATTTTGAAATAGTTCTCTGTTTGATCATGACTGACATTCATGACTGACTGAACGATAAGTAAAGCAGCGTTCATTTTCACTTATAAAACCTGCAATTTCCATCAAACATAGATGGTTGTCGAGTTCTAGGGTCCACATCACCTGATGATGCTCTGTTTTGGGGTGAAACACGTGTCGTGTGCTATTGGAATAAGTTTTTATTATATACACCTACTCAGAGAGATAAGGGAGGGTGGTGGGTCCATACCAAAACAAGTTCCACGTGTGCGGATTTCCGCAAAGTAACGTCTGATACAATAAATTAGGTAACGAACATTTTTCGTCATACTAAAAATACTGTAGATGAATCTAAATTTTACGATAATGTAATAGAAAATTGTAATCTACAAGTTCTTATATTCTTCCAGGTGTATCAATGTGAAGAAAAAGATTTTCACCAATTGCACGACATGCTGATCCGAAAACAAACCAATAAATGCAATATTTTACCTGGACAGCCTAACTACGGTGAGCATCAAAAAGTATCCATATCCAGTAAATAAATTACGCGCCCATGAAAGATACTACTGTAAATGGAACCCTTTTGCCATGATTCTCAAACAATCCCAATGTTTTCGATTTGTTAAAATAAATAATTCATCATATACCTAATAAATAATAATTTATCATAGGTACATATTTTACGTTCCCACTCTAATTGCCTATAGTCAGTTTCAAAACTACATTGACCGTTTAATTTGTTACATAAAATGTATTGACATCATATTCCAGGCATTGTAGTAGCCCTCAGGCTTCTTACAAACTCGGGCAGTGTCACTGAAGCCGTTGCCTCAGGTGCCACCGTAACAGCCAAAAGAGGATTCCCTGACGTCATCATGCCCGGAGATGTCAGGAACGACCTATACTTGACACTGGAAAGAGCGGAGTTTGAAAGAGGCGGAAAAAGCACAGCTAAAAATGTTTTGGCTACTGTTAACGTGCATGATAATACAGGACAGGTTATAAATGTAAGTATTTGTATAGAATTAGTGTATTATGATCTAATAGAAAAGTCACCCAGACAAGAAGCAAATAAAAACTCTTTTTTAAAATGTTGCAATGGAAGTCAAACCCAAAACCCTGAGAACATCCCTCTATTGAGCACTTGGGTGGTTAATTGAAAATATTTTTAATAGTCCTTATAATACACAGTTATTAAATTTACCCAAAGTTACTGTCTATCCTGTAAGGCTGCACATTATGTGTTCATGCGTTGCAGAGCCACTTAACATTAGGCTGTCTTTGATTTATACTTCTTCCAATTCACTACTGTAGTCCGACTTTGGTTATGTTTAAAATATTGTAAAAGTGTTATGCTCAACAAATAGATTTTTTACCTATATTATTTTTATAGCACAGTGTGACCTAAATCCGCAATTTACGCACGCTTTTTCGTGACCTAAGTTGCCTATTTCTCTTTCCGCCCGCTCCAGTCTGAGCGGGTTTATGTCACTTGCTATAAAATAGTATTCGATACTTGTGACCAAAGTAGTCTATTATTGCACGGCGTTAAGCACTCTCGCAGCGCTCGGGCGCTAACTTCACACCGTGCAATAATAGGCTACTTAGGTCACGCGTATCGTAATGTACTATTTTTAAACAGGAATGCGTTTGGGGAGCTAGCGGCAACGGTTCGACGTCCTACGAGTCGCTGGTGCTGTACCACAACAACAGTCCGTCGTGGGGCGAACAGTTGCGTCTCACGGTTCCCCTGGAGACCTTCACGCACGCGCACGTTCGAATTGAGTTCAGGCATTGCTCGAGTAAGATTATTTTATTAATTGGTTGAGTTTAACCACTTCGCTGTCCCGTGAGTCACATGTGATACATGTCAGTAACCCATTAATGACCCACTACTGGGCCGGATCTCCTCTCACAGTGAGAAGGATGTAGGCCACCGTCCACCACGCTGGCCTAGTGCGGGTTGGTGGACTTCACATACCTTTGAGAACATTTTTTTTTCTGAACTCTAAGGCGTGCACTTTTCCTCACGATGTTTTCCTTCACCGTAGCAGCAGGTGATATTTATTTTATAAAGGGCACATAACTTTTTTACAAAGTCATTGGTGCGTGCCACTGGGATTCGAACCCGGATCCCTCGCTTCGAGGACGAATTCTAAGCCACTGGGCTATCACCGCTCCCACATGTGATACATAGGTACCCATTGTTTAGTATTGTGTCTATTTATTGGACAGGCAAAGTGTTAAACTGCTTTGTTTAGTATTGCGCGCGCCGGAACAGCCGATATTATGTTGTTTAATTTTGTATAAGACATGCACCTGAGGTTTTTGACCTGGACCCCGATTAAATTAAATAAGTGGACTAATAAAATATTGTATGATGAGACAGTACTGATACAGATTTAGCATCTATATTTAATTTTGTTGTTTCGCTATGTTTGTATACTTTTACAGTACTTCTTTTTCATTTCAGCGCGCGATAAAAACGAAAGAAAGCTATTCGGTTTTGCATTCGCACGCTTGATGGAAGCGAGCGGTGCGACTCTGAGAGATGGCGCTCACGAGCTGTACGTTTACAAATGCGACGACCCATCTAAGTGAGTTGAAACTGAATTAAGAGAATGTTTTTGGAAATGTCATCACAATATTTGTAATACAATAGTTATTACACATCCATATACAATAGATTCACACTATACTATTATTATCACCAACGACGTGATTTGATGGTGGAGACTGGAGGTAGATAGCGTTGCATCACTGTTTTTGGGCTTCTTGCATTTGCCTTAACATGCATCATTGTATATGGGAGTCCGCGTCCACCAACCCGCATTAGGCCAGCGTGGTGGGCTAAGGCCTACATCCTTCTCATTATGAGAGGAGAGCCGACCCCGCAGAGGGTCACAAATGGGTTAAAGTCGCGACATATGGGATTTTAAAAGCTATAAATTATGATAAACAAAAATAGCTTAAAATTTATCTATTATAAAGTTTTACCCTCAGCGCGTTAAATATGGCTTGATTTTGCACAAATATACAAAATGAATACAATTAACTGAGTGAACTAATTTTAATTGTTTTCAGACTGGTTTCCGCAAGCTATCTGTCATTGCCGTCGTGTGCGAACGACACCGTCCGCGTGGCGTCCGCGAATGGCGTGATCCCCTCCTTCCAACGAAGTTCCAAGGAGAACTGCACTATTAGCACTTTACTGTGCTCCACTAAGCTCACACAAAATGGTTCGTAGTAACAAATAAAAACTACAAAACTTAGAAAAATAAAAGGAAGAACCACCACTTTTAAAAAAATCCGATTATGTTTCTGATTGTAATCAGACTCACTAAGATATCTAAGGATTTGTGCTTAATCAATAAAATTGCAAATATAAATTGAATGCCTTTACATCCCTCTCTTGGTACATTTACTTTACTACTACTAAAATTGGATAGGTATGAACGAGCACACGTCAGCAATGAACTAAACAGCAGTTACACCCCTGTATCTTCTATAATGATATCGATATTAAGTTTTTGCATTGTCATCATTAGACTACAGACAGTTAAAGAATTAATTCGTAGTTTTTCGAACTATAACAATTAGCGTTAAAACTTTGTTAAGGCGAAGGGTTCTGATTGTGAAATATAAGCTTAAACACTTACAATTCCATTCCAGAGGACCTATTAGCTCTACTGCAGTGGCGGGCTCAGCCAGAGAAGGTGCAAGAGACGCTACTGAGAGTGTTGCGACTCGGCGATGGCCTGAGCTGCGAGGAACTGATCAAGTTCCTCAGGGACGTGCTGGATGCTCTGTTCGCTTTGTTCTCCACTGAGGATGGGAACAGGTAAAAGATTTCTTCATCGCATTACCCATTGAAGGCTGAATTTCCATCCACATTGTCTTATTTGTAGCAGAGCAGTTTGTAGTGGAGTACGTTTGCTACACTTGCAAAATATGAAATGATGTCCGTGGTGTCGACGTGTCCGAGGAAGTGACGACATTGATACTGGATTCTTCAAGAAATCGCAAAAAAATAAAACATCTAAGACAGCAATGCAATGATGACTTTTCTGGTGTTGCTATAAGCCATCTATGGATGGTAGACTCATAAGAACTAGTCCACCAGCCTCCTTACCTGCCATGTAGCAGTATTCTTTGTGTCTTGTGGGTGGGTTAGAGACAAGTGGTTGCAAGAAATACTTTATGCCCATCAATTATAAATTAAAGTATTGTCACAGTGTATTTTTGATTGTTTGTTTACAGCACACCACACTCCGGCACAGTGTTCCTCGTGCTAGTGTCGATTTGCAGTCTACTTGATGAGAGCCGATTCCAACACTTTAGGCCAGTCCTGGACGTATACATTGAGGAACACTTCTCCGCAGCTCTTGTTTACAAGTAAGCAATCACAACTAAAATTTTTGAAAATTTTGTTTATTTTTAACATTTAATGACCTCTCTGTAAAACTAATTTAATCGTTTAATAGGTGGTTAGAGCAATGGCTGTATTATAATAGTTCCACGGGAGCATTCCTTAGTTTCCTTACTACCAGACTCATACTGTCAAGCAGCGCCTTCTTCATGCTTTTTATTTTGAGACATGGACGAGATGTAGTTTCTAAAATTGAGCTCTCATGCTCCTTTGCTAATTTCTTAGAACAGAACAACTTAGAAAATAATACAGTAGAATTTATTATTAGACAATTTACTCTGAATAATACATGTGTTTGTGGTTTCAGGGGCCTACTATCGTCGGTGCAGCATTGCGCCGAGTGGGCGGCGGGCGCGGAAGGGCAGGAGCCGATCCGCAAGTGTCTCCGGTCCCTCGGGGCGGTGTTCCGCCTGGCCGTCCGGTCCAGGAGGCTGTTCTCACGGGCGACTGGGGGGCAGTATGAGGACTCCTTCAGGAGAGACGTTCGGGCGGCGTTGCACGCGTTGAAGGCCCTAGCACAACACCCTCATAGAGAACATTTGGCGCCGGCACAGGTAACTGAATATTTTTATATTAGGCATATACATACTGCGCTTCTTTAGATCATTGGCGAAGGGGAGGTGGAGTATGGTGCTGTTCCTTCTCCCTAGTGTTTCAAAAAGTGGAGGCAGTTTAGCAAACAAAGTGGTCATTTAGTCAACATTACACTTTTTTTCTAAAATAAGGAATAAAGACAAGCAATCTTGTGGAAGTGTAAAAAATCGTCATTTTTAAATGTTTCAAACACATTAAAACACATCGACTACCAATTATATGACCACATAAATTTGCCTATTTCATAGAAGTTCATCTATTACAATTTAACCTTTAAGATATTTCATAGCTTCATGTTCCACATACCAGGTCGCACTGATGACATCATGGGCCAGCGTGGCGAAGGAGGTGGCGTCAGCGTTGGGGCCCGTCGAAGCCGCTCGAGTGACTGCTTCGATGTTGGACGCTCCGGCAGGGAACGCCCCTCCAGCATTGGCCAAAGCTAGACTCGCAGCCGCCCAGGAGATACTGAAAGGGCCCCTGGGACAGGATCCAGGTAAACAGAATGATTTCCCTTCCCCTAGGATTTGGATAGAAGTCCCATCTGAAAACAAAGCATCCATGTACAGGACATGGATGCTTTGTTTATTACAAATACTAAGGTAAGGTACTTTTCGAATAGATGGGATGATATATCATTTCTAATCTAATCTTAGCACTTTGGAATGTAACCTTATGACGTTTGACATAGAATTGACAGTGCATGCGATATTTACTTTAACGATTTTACATCAATTTTACTTTTATTTGTTTAACGATATTTATATAACGTTAAAGTAAAAAAACTGAATATTGTTTAAAACAGATGCTTCGGTCAGAGTTATTATAATCTATTTGATAAAAATGAATGTTCGTTCGTTAGTCTCGCTAAAACTCGAGAACAGCTGTGCCGATTAGGCTAGGTTATTTTAGTTTTGAAAAGTTTGTGTGTGTCCAAGGAAGGTTTAAGCGGTGAGAAAATCACAAAAAAAATGCCAGGCACAAAGTAAAACAACTCGACAATTTCATTTTCCCATATTTGGCAAACGAAGTGCGCCGGGACGGCTAGTTTGCTATAAAACCGCCATTTGCCCCACAGAGGCCCGCAACATAGTGCTGACGACCGCCTGCCACCACCTGCGCGTGCACCTGGCGCGGCGCGACGAGCTGTCGCAATGCGCCGACATGCTCGCGGAGCTGGTGACGCTGCTGTGGCGCAAGGAGGACGCCGACCGGCCGCCGGACGACGACGAGCTGGACCCGGATGTAGACGTGCTCTGCCTCAACACCCTCGACGTCCTCGTCGAGACCGTGCTGCATTTGATTGGCGGCAACTCGCCCGTGCTCGTGAGTGTTATCTTCTTCACGCTCATAGCCTCATAGTGGGTTCCATGGACACACACGTGATAGGCATGCAGTCGCACAGACCAGAAACGGAAATATAAACCCATCAGTGAAATCTGCACCACCAGAAATCCAATAGCGCTTCAAACGCCATCAAGTATGTTCAAGTCTTGAAGTATATTTTAGTTTTTTAAACTATAATTAGGTATACCGAGTACTGAAAAGTGATACACTGGAATGCAAATTCAAATGTTGGTAACTTCTTCATGTTAATAAGGATTAACAATAATCAGGTTTTCACCTATGCAAAAGTAGTACAGCGGTTTCTCCTGTTGTTGTGGGGGCTCCATAGGGTATAAACGGACTAGAGGGAATAGAGTTGCCAACACCACCTTTCACTGTTAGGTGGCATTGTAACTGTTCAACCTAAAACTCTCCTAATGTTACGGTATTACATCTGAATGTCTCATGTAAAACTAACTAAAACATTTCTGTTACAGAGTTCAATGGTAGCCGGCCTACTCGGTTGCATGGAGCTACTGAAGCCAGCACATTACCAGCGTTTATGGAGCCATCTGGCCCCTCACCCACACGATAGAAAACCACTAAAGGATTTCTTGATGCGTGCCTTCTTGGTGTTCCGACATCTTATTGAACAAGACGTAAGTATTTGTAAAATGATAGCTTCTGCCTGTGGCTCGGTTTGTGTAGACTTTATAAAAAGAGGATCAGGAATATATGACATATAACCCAGGTCACAAGCTATGTACCTATCTGTGTAGCAAATATCAAAATTTATTGGGTAGTTTTTGCAAGGAAGAGTAACAAATAAGTAGCAAACAGACATGTTTGACGTGATTGGAAGTAGTCATTGTTACCTATTGATACAAGGAACAAAAACACTAATGGCTTTTTTTACATAGGTGTTCCCGTCTGACTGGATGGTTCTGCGAGTGCAGAGTTGCAAAGTACTTTTATCAGCTTTGCAAGATTTGGCCAAGCCGTTGTTGGAGAGGTTCCTGGGCGATGAGCCACCGCAGTTTGATTCACAGGTATGTGTACAGTGTACTGATATCTTCAGCTTACGTGAGTCCAGTGCTTGAAACTCGAGGCCACTGTGGCCAAGCATTGTTCAGTGTTGAATTGTCTTTATTATCCTTTAAAATATCAGTCATAAGCATGTTATATTTTCAGCTATGGTCCGGCTACATGGAGCTAGGGGTTGCATTGGTGACTTCGAGTGCGCTGCAGCCGGAGCGGTGGGCGGGCCGTGGCCCCGACAGACCTAGAATGAGAGCGGATGCTGGACTTCAAGTATTGGCTGTTTGGAGTCGGCTCGG
The DNA here is from genome assembly GCA_905147235.1 of Erynnis tages. NCBI lineage: Eukaryota > Metazoa > Arthropoda > Insecta > Lepidoptera > Hesperiidae > Erynnis > Erynnis tages. The sequence continues at coordinate 3,992,547 of LR990076.1, forward strand.
TAAGTCAAATAATTCCAACTATGATAAGTTGGACGCAGTGTACAGTCATTTAGCCTATTTTAGAGGAATTTGCAACATACATACATACATATGTTCTATATAAAAGGGAGTGTGAGCAACCTCTCAGTGATCTAATTGCATTGAGTCTCCAGTAATATGAGAAGATGTAGGCCATAGTCCACCAAACGACTTGACATGCCTTTGAATACATTATTAAGTTAAGAAAACAGTGGTGGGTAAGTTATATTACCTAAATTACATGATACAGTTACAAATAAAATAAAATTATTGTATTTTTTCGCCCACAGGCGCAGCACAACTGCAACTAATAGGGGGTGCGGTAGGGGCCTTATTGGAAATCACTCTAGTGGGGGAACTACGTCGAGCCGCCCTTGGGGCCCTCGTGGCCTTAATGGCTGCTGAACGAGCCGCTACGGGGTCAGCTAGGCGCACTGAAGCCGCTTTGGTAGACAAGCTGGACTCCCTCGTGGCTGACAATAAAGCAGACGACCATTATAGACGACTCTTTGATACTGTGTAAGTATGATATACCACTTTCAATGATGATGATTATGACGGCTGCTGAACCGGCCGCTACGGGATCAGCTAGGCGTAATGAGGCTTTAGTTGACAAGCTGGATTTGATATTTATGTATACTAACAGTTTATATTTCGTGCTTGTTTGGGCACGCTACGCCAACGGTGATCGTTATCAATAGAAAGCAGTTATGTAACCTTTTTGAACGCCCAATCGGTGATTTGAAGACATCCAACATGCTGGCCACTAGCTCATATGCCCATCAATCGCATAATAGCAGCATGGTTTTGTATGCTCAACCATCCTCCTGTTGTAGGGAGACACCCAACAGGGTGACGATCAGAATAATAACACGTTTTGTCTATATCATTTTTGTAACTAATTGTGATCTATGCCTTAAAAAGGTATAATTTATGTGTTTCATAAACCGATTATTTACCATCAAAAAAACCTTTTCTTTATCAAGTAATTTACTTAATGAATATTAACGTATTTGAAGGTCACTTCTGGCATTAATTAGCCATTTGTAATTATACTAAATTATACTTATCGCAACATAGTATCAAAGGTAACAGTGCCAATGTTAAATTGGAATTTCAAAAGTATATTTTTGCCTCTTTGTTATTGAAGGAGTACAAGCAATATTTTATATTTTATAACTATATAAAACTTGACTATGTCTTAAGTGTTTTCATCATTAAGGTATACGTAGGTTGAAAACTTGATTATTCTAACAGTATAATGGACTTTAAAATTGTGTAGTTTTGATAGGTATCTGTGATAGTTATGTGATATTGTTGTGTGTATTACAAATAGTTGTAAGATGTCTTTTTATCGCGTAATCTGTGTGTTTCTTGTGCACGTTTTTTACTTTGTTTTGGATATTATTTACTGTCTAAGCATGGGATGGTAAGTTCAATTTCATTACACCTGTTGTGCAGCGGTTAATTATTATTGATTTATTATTTATACTTGTATTAATAATAACGAATTAATAAAATTGATTTAAATGTACATGCGTCATATCTTCAGGGAACATTTGAGTTCTGTGTAAGTAACTTTTGTATCGCTATTTTTAATTGAATCTTGAGTTCTTGATACATTAGGATATTGATAGTGCCTAATATTTAGGTCTAGGTTGTAATGAATGATTTTTTGATATAAATGAGTAGTAAACGAGCAAGCAAGGCATCCAATTTTAAGTGGTCACTGCAAGTCTTGTCTGAAGTAGTACATACGAGTAGGTTCACGTGAGAACTAAGATGTTCGCCTCAAAAAATGTATGTAACCGCACAGCTCCCCATCTAAAATACAAGAAATTAAGAATCGGTGCTGCTTTACGAATTCCTTAGGAGAGAGTTTCTTCAAAGGCCATTTGTCAAGAAAGTTTTTGCAGCTTTAACACAGCTTTAAAACTTTCGAACAGTCTATCTTGTGAAGTATTTTCGTAGTATTATTATACTCCCTTGTTTGAGTAGGCGACAGCAGTGGCAACTTACCATCAAGTCAACCATCTGTCTTTTTGCCTTCCTTTTAATAAAAAGACAATACCGAATGAACACCAACAGTCCTTAGTCCAAGACCTACCTCTTGTTTGTCTTTGGAACATATCAGTAACTCATTAATGACCCACTACAGGGCCGGGTCTCCTCTCACAATGAGAGGGGTGTAGGCCGCCGTCCACCACGCACCACTACTGCCCGTTGGTGGACGAACATGCCTTTGAGAACATTTTTTTTGAACTCTTAGGCATGCAGGTTTCCTCACGATGTTTTCCTTCACCGTAACAGCAGGTGATATTTAATTTTATAAATCGCACATAACTTTTTTACAAAGTCATTGGTGCGCGCCACTGGGATTCGAACCCGGACCCCTCGATTCGAGGTCGTATTCTAAGCCACTGGGCTATCACCGCTCATAACACTTGTAACATATCAGCGACATACCAGCTTTGTAACACAGCAGTTCTCAACTCCGCAGTCTAATGGAGCGCGTGTCGACGGAGGGCTGGCGCGAGGCCGGCGCGGCGTTCGTCGGCTGCGTGACCAGGCTGCTGGAGCGGCTGCTGGACTACCGCGCCGTCATGCAGGGCGCCGAGCACAGGGACAAGAGGATGTCGGCCACCGTCAACCTGCTCGTGAGTATAGTAACCGACCTGAGTTGTGAGCACAGATTATTATCAGTGGTAGGGATGTTGTATACTTTCGGCCAATGTACAGCAGCCGAAAAACGTGCTGGACCAATAGACGACGCACACTGATGAACTGACGTTTGTCGAACCAATCGTGTGCACCGCAGCGCAGTCAATGTCAAACCGACCAATGAAAGTTCTGCTCACCACTCGTGACGGCAACTTTAATCCTTGGAGAACTTTCGACTGTCAGAATACTGTTTACTACTTAATTATGGATGGAAGCAAAAATGAGGTTTATCTTTTTGACCGTAGAGTACGTCGCTCTGCGATTAAATAATGCCGGGATTTGCACAAACCATTTTTTTTATTGTAATTGAGCACTTACTATTACATGGTTTTGTACAGTATAGACAAAATGTTTTTACATAAAAGCTGCTACAAAAAATAGCATGGCATTTTTTGCCTATTGTACATCTTTAAGTTTAAGTATACAATTAGTTTTGAAATGAGAAATACTTTTACTTCTACACAATTTCTGTGATGACGCTGTTAAATTGTTTTTCTTTCAGAACTTCTACAAAAACGAAATCGATCGCAAAGAGATGTATTTGCGCTACGTTTACAAGTTGCACGATCTCCACATTGCGTCCGATAATTTTGTCGAAGCGGGCTGCACCCTTCTTGTAAGTATTTAATTGTACTGGAGATCGCCAAGAAGTCGAAATTAGATTATAATTAAATGAAATTTGAATTTGACACGTAGCAAAATGTACGTACACATCATGTTTGTCTATGTCTGCATGTCAAAGAACTCAAACATATATCAGTGTGCGTGACCTGTTTTTTGATGAATTTCATGTGATTCAACAGTTATACGCTGAAACCCTGAGTTGGGACAGTGACCAAATTGGCGTGGATCCAGAGCACCCTGAAGTGATGGAGTGGAAACGCAAAGAGGCCTTGTATAATCAAGTTCTTCAGTACTTCGATCGAGGAAAGGTAATTTTAATTTACAGTTTTATATTTTGTTGAAAAAGCTTCAAAGTTGAAGTTTTAATAACGTTAAAATAAAAAGATACAACTTTGATTTATGAAAAAGTTAGAATTAATGATTTCGATACTTAAACTTGCACAAAGCAAAGAATAATTCCTAATGATGATGCAGTAAAATATGAATTCTTCATTGCTATGTGTAATCTAAATGGTGTAACTCCTCTCACAATGTTATTTAATTAGGCTTTAGTCCACCAAGCTGGTCACTTGCGTTTGTGGACTCAAAATATGATGCAATTTTCCGTTCAAAATTACATTACGAAAATCAAATAATCCTGCGTTTAAGGTATAAATAAATTGTTGAGTATCTTTAAACTACTTGTAAATTTCCATTCCAGTGTTGGGAGAAAGGTTTGCCTCTACTCCGCGAGCTAGCCACGTTGTACGAAGTGAAGCTGTGCGACTACGGCCGTCTCGCGCACTGCTTGCGAACGCACGCGACGTTCCTCGACTGCATACTGGAGCAGCTCAGACCCGAGCCGGAGTACTTCCGTGTCGGCTTCTACGGGAAGGGATGCCCGCTGTTTGTCAGGGTAAGTTATCGTCACAGATATCGACTACCATGGAAGGATGCCGGATACATGTTAGCTAGTGAAATTAATAGTCATGTCAGTACCCATTAATGACCCACTACAGGGTCGGGTATCCTCTTACAATGAGAAGGATGTAGGCCTTAGTCCACCACGCTGGCCTACTGCGGGTTGGTGGACTTCACATGCCTTTGAGAACTTTTTTTTTGTGAACTCTTAGGCATGCAGGTTTCCTCAAGATGTTTTCCTTCACCGTAACAGCAGGTGATATTTAATTTCATAAATCGCACATAACTTTTATTACAAAGTCATTGGTGCGTGCCACTGGGATTCGAACCCGGACCCCTCGATTCGAGGTCGAATTCTAAGCCACTGGGCTATCACCGCTGCAATTCATAGTAATGTTATATTATGTTAGTATAGTTGACTTCCTACCCCTTGTCCCACTACTAGTCACCAGCTCTCCCCAAAACAGGTGAATACCTGAAAAAAGTGAAATTTAGACTAGCTGTCGACTTATTTGTTAAACTGCCCATAGAGTTTCCGAGGAGTATCCACGAGTACCAATTGCTTTTTGACTCATGGCCTGATATGCTCTCTGTAGTAGAAGAATGTCCAATGTAATGTAGTTTATGTTGTAATTTGTTTACAAGAATTGACCGTGGTTTATTTTGTTGAATTTTTTTGTCATTTGCTATCTATTTGTATAGATGACCTGGGCCCCGATTCTGTATGACCATTTTGAGATTTCGTGTCGATATCGTGTGACATCAAACCGTATACATGTCATTTTATGAGCTCGGCACGACAAGGAACCTTAACGTCTATTGTATAAGGCACACAATAGATTGTCACGATATTTGAGTTTTAAGCCTTTTTTTACTTTTTATCACGGGTAGACACGATATTGCCGCGATACGAGTGTGAATTGGTCATACAGAATCGGGGCCCTGGTAACAACTTAACCTATTGACATAACGGGTTATACACGCAACACTAATAATGATGTTTATTCTTATTTTAGAACAAGCAATTCGTGTACCGCGGCCAAGAGTACGAGCGTATCGGTGCGTTCACGCAACGGTTACAGGCTGAATACGTGTCCGCACACATCCTGATGCGTAACACTCCGCCCGATGACTCCATCATAGCCGCTGAAGGACAATGTGAGTGAGAACTGAAACTGGGACATACTTTAATATTGTAAAAATTTAAGACACAATTTTAATCATAAAATATAGGCTTGACCTAAGTATTGCTTTATTCATATTATTATATCGAAGGTCTATGGGTGAGGCAACTCAGTTGTGCTGTATTAGTTGATCAAACAACAAAGCGCAGTGTGTTTTGTGGGTTCTCGCAGACACAATATTTCCTTTATCAAATTTATATTGTGAAGTGGAAAATATTTACAGTATTTCGTAGCAAAAACACCCATGAAGTAGGAACTGGTTAACTTGTTGGTACAGTAACACCCAAGTGTTCTGTTGTTGAACCATAACTGAATTCAATATAAAATCTTGTAATTTTCTTTCTTGTGTGTTTTGGAGGAAAAGGGAAGATCTCCCGCCAGGCGATGTCACTGCCTGGGGACCGCGGTCCGAATGTTAACTGCGGACCATTTGTATAGTTATAATGCTCAGATTCTATGGAACTTTGATAGCGCGTTTGAGGATACGTTTTCCGATTGGCCAGTTCGGTCCGACGCGTGCAGTGGGACGTGTTCTATTGTTTACAACATTCACTACTTGCGTCGTCATGCGTGGTCAGCATTTCATGTGAGGCGCGCGCTGATATTACTGTAGGTATCGCGCAGCTACATGTGTCACGAATGTCCGGTGCGTATCTGAAGTTATTGTTTGTTGAGTATATTGTGTGTGTTCCAGACATCCAAATCTGCAACGTGAAGCCAGTGCCCCGCGGACGCACGTGGCCGGCGGGTGCGCCCGAACAGTTGAAGCGTTTCTACGCCGCCCACGACGTCGACACCTTCCTGTGCGACCGTCCGCTGCATAAGCCGCCCATCGACAAGGATAACGAATTCAAGGTATTCCTTCCTTCCTCCTTCCTTTCAGCGCTCGGTAGCCCACTGCTGGACACGGGACTGGTGGCACATAAGTGTATGAAACCACTGTTCTATGGCATTTTTCTTTAAATTACATTGTTTTTTACAGAGCCTGTGGATTGAAAGAACTACTCTAGTTACTGAAAATACATTGCCGGGTATATTACGGTGGTCCGAAGTCATCTCAAGATCGGTTGAAGAAATTCCACCCGTTGAGGTAAATTAAAAAACACCGCCTTATAACGTAGTTAGAGACAAGAGTTAATTTAAAAGGTTAAAACAAAACGTCAGTTTAATGCCTAATAGAAACATCCACAAAGTTCAAATTACTAGTTTGCCATTGAAACGATTCGTTCTTGTCTCCGATATTTGAAATGAATTAAAATGAGAACTTAAAATGTATTAAAAATAATTTTAATTACAGTTCGCATGCGAAACGATGGAGGCGACCGAACGTGAACTTAGAAGTCTGATCTCTCAATACACCGCCGACCCCACGCTCAACATCAACCCGTTCTCTATGCGGCTCCAAGGCACGATAGACGCGAACGTGCAAGGGGGGATAACTAAGTATGAGCAGGCGTTCCTCACGGCGGAGTTCGCTAGAAACGCCACGCCGCGGGAAGCGGCCGCCGCGGCCAAGTTGAGGAGGCTGGTGTCTTCGCAGCTGGCCGTGGTGGATGCAGGGCTCTTGCTACATGGCCGGCTAGCCCCAGAGGAGGTCAAGCCGCTTCATAGGTGAGTTGCTCACGTTCGTGTTACGTTTGTAAACAGCATTCGACCTTGGCACGTGTTTCGTCTTTGAGGCAAAAGGATCTGTGCCACAAAAGACATAAATTAGTTAATCTACGCATCCATCTGGGAGGTTGGTGTCTTCTGTGCGGCTAGTTAGCACCAGAGAAGCCTTTTCTGTCTCAAATAGAAGTGATATCCTGAGTGTCACTCCTCTTTTGAAACAGAAAGGGGTTTGGCTACATTATTATTATTTTTTTTTAATTTTATTCATTCTTCTACAGGCGGCTGGTAGAACGATTCAACCAACTGAGACAGAACTTGGGACCTGGGCTGGCTCGCGCCAGACGTCAACTATCTGAAAGCATTGTCAAGTAAGTTTCATTTTATATAATGCTTATCTCTCCTTTCCATTATTGTTGTGTTAAATTAGTGTAACTACTGTTTGTGCTGTATTTACTACTTAGGCATCAAATGTTGTCGTTTGGGGTAGTTTTGGTAATGTTGCAATAAAAAAATACAGTTTATCCTACAAACAATGCGATAGCAATAGTCGCAATATGACATGTAGGTTGCATGCTAAAATCCTCTTTTGTTTCAGTACTCCATTGCCGCCTGTGCCGATGTTAGATAAACGATCTCATAGCATACAACAGAACGACAGTTATTATGAAGATGGCCATCTTTATAACAAGCCGATCGTATGTATTATGACATAATTTTACCTTCATAAAAAAAAAAAATAACGCGCCACACACATAGTCTCACACAAAATTTCTCTAACACTAACAAGAAAACACACACCCAAGCCAGAATAAGACATATTTCACATTTATTGTTGAAATCTTTGCTGTGCTGACAGTCTGACAAAATTTTTATGTCACACGTTAGTGCTTTAATTGTTATTTGGATCGAAGCCTGAAATCGTTGAAAATTTTACCAATACACACTAAGCGGTGCCTATTGTGTGTCAACTTAAGATTTTTAATTAATTAATTGTACAACTTTAGGTTATTCATTATGATTCTAGTACTCTGTGGAAGATACCGAGCAGCAGAGCATAATGTCGAGCAGTCTGCCCGTCGCCGACAACAGGGACTGCCCCGACGACGGCTCCATGGTGAAGTCCGCACCTCCGCTGCCCTCGCGGCCCAAGTCCGGAGACCCCAGGAGCCCTACGCGACCACCCCTAGAAAAGTATCGGTGAGTTCGTCTTGAGTTCTACAAATAGAAGCGAAATATCCATTAGGCTACGTGTAACTTTCAACCAGACAGCAGTTGGCCCTAATGATGGATCCGTGGGAGTGTCATCCTGTGCACTTTGCATTCAGAAAACAAAAGGCGCTCTAAAAACGCGCTGTTTGTATCCTATGTTAATAATATGTTCTAATATCTTTATTATTATAGTAACTAATTTTGTTACTACAAATTTAAAGCCATTAATAATGTGCTGAATGCTACTTCCAATTTTATTAAAACTATTAATCTGTTTTTCATGTTCTTGGTTAGGAAAACGGGATGATTAAACCGTTCTAGAGAGACCTGTATTGTCACATTAAAATTTTAAAAGAAATCAATACAACAATCCTATTAACTGCTATGTACGAGTATTAGGTCCGTTTTTTAATTGTTTTTCTTTCTCAGAGATTCTATGGACGAAGAAATAGAAGCCCGTCGCCACAGTCGCACTTCGTGGAGTGAACCCAACGACGCCCCACCTTTGCCACCAAGGATTTCAGGTATTGAATTAAATTATTTTAATATTTAGCATTCCCCTGCTGCCCCAATTGGACTGGACCCTTGGACATCCGCGTCCAATCTGAAACAGTTTTCAGCAACTATACAACCAGGAAAAAATTTCTTGACTGTAAATAAATTCATGTAAATAAATAAATTCATATTTCCCATTCCGGCTAATTATTAATTGAATTGTATTGTCTCAGGAGAGAAACGTGCGTGGGGCGAAGCGCCCGCCGTACCGCGCCGTGGGGCTGCTGAGGAGAGGGACTCCGGCCTGGGACTGGACCATCACTACACCAACGCCGATGACCACAAACAGAAGCATAACGGTACCTGTGCTTCATATTATATTTTTAAAATATTTTATTTCGAAAAGTTTATACAGTATATATAATATATTATAAATGTAGTTAATATCTTAAGGTTATTACTTGAACAATCGCTTGTTTTAACCCATTAATGACCCACTACAGGGTCGGGTCTCCTCTCACAATGAGAGGGATGTAGGCCTTAGTCCACCACGCTGGCCTACTGCGGGTTGGTCGCTTACAACTTGTCAATTAGTGCACAAAAGAGCTGACAGGCCTTTATAAAAATTGGTTCACTTTTAACAAGAAGTCAGTTCAACACAAGCATGCCACCTTTTTCGGAATAACAATTATTGCAAACCACCTGATGTTATGTGGTCGTGCAACTCGTAGACACAGAGATTTAAACTCAAGTAGTGGGGAAATCCTATCTGAGGGTGACCAAGAACCAAGATGGTTGCTTCAAAAATCATTATCTATATCCAGCAGTTATCGTTTTAAAGATTCATTCAGTAATTGTTCCATCCTTGAAATGACAATAACATTAGTCTTCTCCATTTCAAAGTTTGCTCTAGTGATAACTCGATATTTTGGGTATAAGTGTCATTCTCTCTTCTGTTTCCAACTTGAGTTAACAGTTAACTGTCCTGACATCATATCTGCAATTTCATTACAGACATGGATCTGGTGGAATCGTTGCGCTACGAGGAGATAATCTCGATGATGTCGGAGCCGCTCCGTGTCGACGAAGACGAGACTCCGCCTCCCATCCCCCCCAAGGGCCTCGGACACCTCAGCAGCTTCGACTCGGGACATCACGAAAACGGAGAATCGCATTGCTGACTTCATCCATAAAAGGACGTACTGATACACAATTAACAGAGTTAAATTAGACGATGGTGTTGCCAGGTAAGTCGACGTTGCCAGGTTATAATATTTTAATATTTTGTAAGCAATTAATGGATAACCCAATTAACCAAACCCAATTTGTTTTATCATATTATTATGTGACCTGAATTATTATTATTGTTATTTGATAAACGAGTTTTACTTTGTATTTAAACACTGGCAACATTTGAAAGAAGTTATTTTATAAGTGACATCTCCAACAAAAGTAGCGCATGCCCTTCTCTTCAGAAAGTTATTTTTTTTTATTTTGCTTAAGTCATGTATAAGCCAAAGACTGCCCCTTAAGAGAAGGCATACTAACCCGTTTTTGAAACATGAAACAACACCCCACTTTTTGGTTAAGGGTTCTTAAAATGGCAGCATAAACAAATGTTTAGACAACTTAAATATATACACTTACTCACCCAAATTTAAGAGTAATACAATCTTGTCTTGAGTCGTCCGTTCAAGTGGGCATTTCTATAAATGGAATGTTTTCGAATGTTTAAATATTAAATATATTAAATGTAGGTAAAAGTAAAAAGCCAAATATCGGAAATAGAGATTATGAAGATAGAATTTAGATCGTAAACTGTAATTTTACAGATACTAAATTATTAAACTCTTAAATGTTTGACGCATGTACTAAGAGTTTGGTGTTCCTCATATTGGCAAGAAACCAGAAATAATCGTGACTTTTTTATTCTATAAATATAGAATTGATTGTTATTCAAAAAACAATTCGTATAACAGTATCTAATAATTATAGAGAAATAAAATACAACAGGAATAAGAGAGAAAGAATAAATTATAGAAAGAAGGTGTAGAAATTTTACATTATAATTTCGTTTCGTACTAGCAGCTGAAGTGCTTAAAAGTAATGTCCGACACTGAAAAGTGCAAAATACATGTAATGGTAAGGATAAAAATGTAATCTTTGAGGTTAAATATTTTAAATATATTACGTTAATCGTAATGTGTTGAAATATTTCTTATTGGCATTGCAATTACAACTTTTTTATGAACAATTGCGTAAAATAGTTATACCACCTATTCTACACTTGTTCTATGAATAGATGGTGTTTTTCGTAAACACGCCATAGTTTTTCAAAAGCAGAGGTTGCTATTATATCATCGCATTTTAGAGATTTATTTTTGCGTCAATGCATATCATTCCGTGAAAGGAAAATAGTATTAATAAGCTTATTTATAGTATATTAGATATATTTTTATTTGCTTCAATTCCGTGCATTTAGTTATTTGTCGGGGCCATATTACAGGTGATAATATAACATTTATTTTTTAATAAAGACGGCAATCGAAAATAATAGGTACAGAATAGAGAGATTTTTAAAAAAATATTTTTTTACAACGACAGTGAGGTTTTATGCATTTTAGTTTTAGATGTAGATGCTTTTAGTAAACTTTTACTTTATAAAATAATGGATCTTTACTTCAAATGTAGTAAAAATATATTTCAAATTATGTTAGCGCTTAGCTTTATTACTGTATGTCAGAAGTGTTCTTACGAAATGAAGTAAACAAGAGTTTTATATTTCATTACAAATCAGAAAAATTATCTAAATATTAGATGCTTTTAGATAAATTTGCAAATGACTACGAAAATAAAATGATACTGAAATGTAGGTTTTGCGTTCAAAACCTATGGAAATTATATTAAGGTACTATGTTATTATTTTATAAAATATTTTTGTGATTGTTTGATTGAATTTAGACCTTTCCAAAATTATAATTATTTATTATTTGAAAAAAGAATGAAATGGTGATTTAAAAATTAAAAACGATGCAATTATTATTTTTAACTTTTTAACAATATTTATTTTCGAAAATTATTTTACTCAATTAATAATATTTTATAATAGTTTACTTTTTAATTATATTTATAGTGATGTGAAATATTTAATGCCTTTAATTCTGTACAATGAGTTTCACATTTTATTTTTTTGGATATTTTTGTACCATTACACTAACATTATCATTAAATATACGAGTTTGAACCTTTTTAACCAATAACTAACAAATTTTACGTGGCACAAAGGTTTTTACCTACTGATCATGATCTCTTGACTTAATCTACATTATATTCATATGAATTTAGAATCTTTTCTACTAAAATGTATGTCAATACTTTGTGCAACCAGTGTGACTTTTTCAATTTTGTAAGTATTTTTGAGTATTCTCAGACATTTACACTAAAATCTTGGACATTTTTGAATTTGCCTAACCCATAAGAATTTACTTTTTTACGTATTGGACTACGTAAGAACGTTAAAAACTTGTTATATTTACTCCGCTTATATTGCGTTGATTTTATTATAAAAATAACATTTTTTAATAAAGATGAACTTTGGTAATTATTCGTCGCAACAAAACTGAAATTATTCAGTTTTGTTGCAATAATTCTTATCGTGTTGAAGCCGTCAGTGCTTAATGAGTAGGATAGCTTTTCACATTTTAAATACCAAGATACTTCAAAAGCAATTAAAAATTTCTTGGCAACCAAACTGTAGTATAAGGCTACCCATATCCTACGATACTTTATTGAAACTCACTGTTAAGCAATTACTATCACTATATCACTTCAAGTTCTTTTCTTACAGGCCCGTTTAAAACAGTGCAATTTTGAATAGTTTTAGTATAGTCACATGTTTATTACTTTACGTTAGTTATTATACATGTTTATCATGTCCAAATATATTATTAAGTATTAATTATTATTATTAAGCGATTAGTTACATATTAAAAATAGATTCCATTAAAGTTTTTTTAATATTAAGATCTCTTGAATTCTACGCCTCCAGTATGTTACAATTGCAATGAACTCTCATAATATTTTGAAATCGTTTGTGATGTTTCAAAATTTAAAAATAAAACGCAACAAAAAAACTGTTGTTTTTTGATGAACTATCATGTCAAATTCTTCCGGCAATAGTCTTTCAAACAAGTCTTTCCAATAACTGTGAGTGATATTTTCAAATTTTTACAGAAACTTAGCTTTTTTAAAATGTACCTTAAGTATTAGGCGATAAGTTTACATTTCCAACGAACAATTTCTGATACATTTACTGCTATTGTATTATTGTAATCTGTTTAATCGTATGTCTACTCGTAAAGTATTATTAAGGCTTGGTTATTATTTGTATTCGAATGTTTAATCCGAAGCAGTTTGTAGAGGTGCCCATTTGTAAATCCCGGTTGATAAGATTGCGTCTCCAAACCGTGTGAGTACCTGAAGGCCGCCTCTGCTATTACAATTGTGTCATAATGGTTTCATTCTGACTCCATAATTGTAATATTTGACAGTTTAGGTAATATAACTCAATGGAGTCATAATAGCGTGATTATGATTTTCCTATGCAGTGGTACTAGGATTGTAATTAAATGGTTTCAAAAGGTAATCGTAGGCAGGTATCGCCACATTAACCAACTACCTTCACAACTGGGCACCTAACTTATGTTTGACAGTTGTAAGCTTTGACACTATTTTGTATTTATGCTTTCCTGGTGCGATGAACATACACAAGACACACGCAAAAAAATAATACATCTTATTAACCATAATAAATTAAAATTAGTTTTAAACTGATGAAAATCAAAATATAATGGTTTGGAAATGTTTTGTAACATTTCGTTGGGCGAGAGAATCATGTTTTAAAAATTAATTTTGTATAGTATCATCATCCCAATTTTTAATATGAAGTTTTTTCGTACCAGACTGATCTATTTACTAGTATGTAGATTATGATTTAGTAATACAAATACAAAATAGTGTCGCGCCACGCAACCGTATCGAGTTACCTAAGTTATATATATGGTTTTGACTGATTTATACATATATCCTGTAGTGAGTTATTTCAAGTTAATGATTGTATGTGTGATCAATTTATTATATTAGTTACGTGGATATGTTTCTCAATAGTGTAGTCTTATAATGATATTTGAAACTATTTGAATGTAACAACGTTGTATTGTAATTTTACCAAAAATTTCTTCGGCTATTTTTGTAACGTATGAATATCTGAAAATGTAGCAAAATTACATGTATTTATTTCGTCGTTTACTTCGTCGAGGAAGGTCGCTCGAATTCGCTAGATTGGTAGGGGTTTGTACATTTTGTTTGTCAGTGAATACGTCATAAGACAAAAAGTAAATAGAGGTGTAAACATTATTGTACTTTGCTCGGGTGCCCAACATATCGTCAGGTATGCATAGCCCTCATGTCAGTAACCCATTAATGACCCACTACAAGGTCGGGTCTCCTCTCACAATGAGAGGGATGTAGGCCGCCGTCCACCACGCTGGCCTACTGCGGATTGGTGGACTTCACATGCCTTTGAGAACATTTTTTTTAACTCTCAGGCATGCAGGTTTCCTCACGATGTTTTCCTTCACCGTAACAGCAGGTGATATTTAATTTCATAAATCGCACATAACTTTTATTACAAAGTCATTGGTGCGTGCCACTGGGATTCGAACCCGGACCCCTCGATTCGAGGTCGAATTCTAAGCCACTGGGCTACCACCGCCTCAGCCCTACTAGTGCAGTATCAATTTACGCTTATTGCCTAGTAATCAAAGTACAGTTGTAGTATTTATGGATACGTACTCTATGGTATGTTGTTGAAACTGGCCATTATTAATTAACTTAGCATATTGTTTGTGAATTGACCTGTAAATTACATTCTTATAGGTACCAGCCCTTTTTGCTGTCTCCATTATATCTCGAGGAAACTGTTCATTTACTTTTTATATTTAAAAATAATTTTGTACATTAAATAAATGGTTTTCAAAAATGTCCCATAAAGTCTTCACTACAATTAAAATACACCCAAGCAAGGTTTGATGTATTCACTGACGATCGTAGTCCAGTAATGATGGTCGCCAAATGAACCGTTCAGTACAAAGTTAGCGGCTAGGAGAGCGTTGCTGTATAGTGGTGTGTAATCATTTCTATATGTATGCAAATGGGCGAAATAAATATTTAGATTGAATTTATTTTCATTTGTTTTTATTTACGCAGACCCTTTTCCTACACTATGACAAATTTGATGTGCACCATTGTAGTTTAACAATTTTGGATTTTTTTTTTTGGAATGTGCGATAAAATAAGAGTAGGTGTAAACTGTGTATATCCATTTATTTTTTATTCTTAATACTGTTTCAAAGTCTCATAAAACCTAAAAACCGCGCATTAACAAAAATCGTTTATTTTTGAATATATCGTATTGTTTTAACTTTAAATTTCCATCTTGACAAAATACTCCACAAGTAGACCATTATAAGATTTTGAAACATGTATTTATTCTCTTATTAATGTCGAGATTTATAATTTATTTGTTAAAAGAAATCTACAAAATACAACAATCCGCCATGATAGCTTAAACACCCAACAAATCGAATTACGTCAATTTACGTCACGTCTCAGTAAACGACATTTTTTCGTTTAAGCGTATTACGCGATCTCTGCATTTTTTACTGAGCCGTGACGTAATGACAGACGCCATGACACCGGCGAGCGTTTTGGAATGAATTTGAAACTGAAAATTTAAACGTACTTTTATTGCACAAAAACCTTAATTTTCTACAGAAATATGATATATTTTAGACATAATAATAACTTCTGAATATCAAAGAGATTTTGAAAATTAGTCATCATGCCTATTTAGGCGCCTTTATATTACGTCATGTCACCTTTTAAGTCACCACACGAGACCTAGGCACATCTGTTCGATATCTCAAGATTATAACGTGTGGAACAGCGATAGCACCGCCCATTCTGCTGTCCTTAATGGATCAAAGAATATTGACACCTTAATAAGACAGAAGTGATGACTCTGGGTCAGTTATAGTATGACCAAGATCCTTGATTTTTAAGGCTACCCGGACATTTTTATGTAAAAGTTATGAAAAATATAAATAATGATGACTGGAAAACTAGCGTATCGATTTTTTGGCTATTTTATGATTGTGATTATGAATCATTTATCAGCTACACTTTTAAATCAGTATTTTAAATATTATTTAATTTTAACGATGGTCTGTCTCAATTTGGTATATAACGTAATATCGACTACCTACTTATTAAAGACCAATCGAAATTTAATGTGATTCCTATTTATTTTAAGTAAAAAAATTTTGATTTTTGAAAAGATTTAGATTTTTTTACAATATCTACCTATAGGTTAACCGCACTGAAATGGTCTCAAAGACATTGTTATTTAAATTACTTTTTACCTTGATCTATTCAAATCTACGGTGAAATGGTCACCCTAACATTACAACATACGTGAATGTGTAAGACTCATTATACCATGCAATTTGCCCATAATGCAACGTAACAACAGGTTTACTTTTGAAGGATGCTATTGTCTTTGTTTTAAAAGTTTAGTAGGCAGGTTCAAATGTACCAATATGGCATTAATTCATGAAAGATTAGATACCGTATAATACAAGAGTTAGCTAAAAGCTCATAGAAAGGACGTTACATCGATTGACAAACCCGGAATTCTTACGACCGAATTCTTAGGCAATTTAAAAGTGGCAAAGCTTTCGAAAAGATTCAAATGATACATTTTAGATATCGTAGGACTAAGTTTAATTTAATTAGTGCAGTCTTTCTATGTCACAAGTGACCCTTTAGGCTTTGCGCCATTTGCTGATAAATGTTGCTACGCCTTTCTATATTACCCAATACTGTACAATTCAAGGTATTGTTACAAAGTTTCAAACAATTATTGCCCTACTATTTTATTCTTTACAATAATGCAGGTACCTATACAATTTGGCGACTCCCTAGGCTAGGTTAAAAATACCTATGTGGGTAGGAATTTTCATCACTAATCAATTTTGGTACCTACCTAAGGTACCAAACCTATAGATTGATAAATATATCTTATTCACAAAAATAGTGATACATTGCCATTAACAGACAGACGTTGGATTGCTTTAGACATTGACTCCAGATTGAAGTCAAGCGTATATCGTTAAAATGCACTCAGCAACGGATTTATTTACACTAAAAAAACCGCGGTCGCACCTGGTCATCATCGCCCCATCGCTTATACGAGCAGACAGTCCCCCAGACACCTGCGACACTGATGCAATTAATTACAATTGCACTTACTTGCATGTCGATACTGACTTTGTTGACTTAATCGCTTTTGCCTTTGTATGTAACTGGGGCCGTTACATCCGATTGCCACTTTAAGTCTATGTTAAGTATTAAATTAACAAACATCTTTTTAATCACTCGTAATACCTCGTGGCATGTCGGCCATCATTAAAATTCAATCGGCTTAATTATTTCACATTATGCCGAGGGTCAGACTGAAGTCAAGTTGTTGCTCTATCGCTAGATGTTGAGTAAGTATATGTGATGTCCCTACAATTGCAAAAGAATAAGAGTACAGTTTCTTCTGGTTCTTAAATCATAAATGAAGAGATTTTAAGTTACGAGTAGCCAAAGATGTGGATGGTAGGTTACAGGTAACAAGGTAAAGTTAACTATAATAGGTAGGTACTCATGTATTGTGTTAGTGCCAATTTGGTACCTCCTTAGTTCTATTTCTATCACATTAAACCACTTTTTGGTGTTCTTCATTTTATTTTCAACCTCTTTACGCTAGAGGAAAATAAACTACTGGCTGTAAGTGCACAAGAAACAAAAAATTGACAGATTTCAATAAATTTCAGTTGAAAATAATAAATAATTTCAAAAAAATATAAATAAATAAAAGTGATTTCCCAAAATGGCAGAGACACTAGCGATGGATTCGGATCCAGAAATCATGAACAAATTCTTGGAGAAACTGGGAGTTCCAGAAAAATGGCGCATGGTCGATGTTTTGAGTTTAGATGATGACGCCCTGGATTTGGTCCCACGTCCCGTCTTAGCTCTTATCCTGCTCTTCCCTCTCTCCGACGCTTACGAACAGCATCGGCATGAACAAGAGAATGAAATTTTGAGCAAAGGTCAGAATCCTCTTCCAGATGTCTTCCACTTAAAACAAGTACTCAGCAATGTCTGCGGAACCATTGCCTTAGTGCACAGTGTTGCTAACAATACCCACCATATCGATCTGAACGATGGTCCGTTGAAGAACTATCTAAACGACGCTACTGGTCTAGACGCGGCGGCCAAAGGAGCCCTACTAGAAAACTCTGCAGCTATTTTCGATGCTTACAAAGAGTTGATCACTCAAAATTCTGGAAACGCCGAAAATAATGAAGCTGTTAATAATCACTTTGTGACGCTCATACACAAAGACGGAACGTTGTTTGAATTAGATGGACGCAAATCTTTCCCCATCAATCATGGGTCTACTAACCCGGATGACTTTCTCAGGGATGCTGCTAGGGTATGCCGTGACTTTATGCAACGTGAACCCGAGAACATCGGATTCAACGTTATTGCTCTTGTTTCAGTCGAGTGAATGATCCTTTACAATTATTTTACTTGCTCTTCTCAATGCTATTTAACAATCTACTGATAATAAAAAAGTTAATTCGTATAACTAACTACTGTATTTATTTACATTATCTACGGTTCGTTTATCACCTTTAATAATGATTATCGTATTGGAAATTAAAAACCATAAACGTAATGTGAGTAATTTTGCGGAACAAAAAGTCAAATATGAGAACACAAGAAGCTCAGGTATTGCGATGTAATGAAATAATCATGCGAGCGACGTGATGAGCTTTCGTAGCAACGTCACGCGATCCTTCAATGTGGCACAAACAAAAATTGCGTTCATTAATTCTGATCATTACAGGCCAGTGGTCATTGCAGTACGTGCAGTGTGCGAGAAGCGTCGATTTGAATCCTTAATTCATAATTAATCTCGTCGCATTCAACAAATCGTCTCTCGTCGCCGGCCGATGCGTCCACGTCTCAATTAAGAAATCTGCGCACACTCACAACACGACTCCCGCATTCCTCCTTAAAATTCTCTATCTTCGGAAACTAATTAAAAATTCGCCTCGCCTCCGTGGCCCGGTGTTCAATCGAGACGATATAACTTCATTTAAAAACGAGCAATCTTGTCCGAGATAAGGGCTGGCGAGAAAACAACGAAGAGCGGAGCTCGCCACACGCGGCAGCGACGCGGCCTCACAAAAAGACGAACCAAACAAACAACCTCAAAGTTTTAAATGGAACGCGAGAGAATTCACCGCGTTAACTATGTCGATACCGGGAAGGACGCGACATCGGTAAGTCACGTCACCGAATAAATGACGCCAACCCTGAAATAAATATATAAATATTGTATTTGTGTAAATAAAGAAAATAATGCGACGGGGACCCGAAATGCTTTAAATATTCAAATGAAGCGAGCCGAGGTGAAATACGAAGGTGCGCTGGCTCGAGTTGAGCCCAATTAAATCGATGCCACTGAGGTAGAAATTAAAAACAAAAGGAGGATGACGGGGGTCCAGCGCGCATTTTTCTCATGAGTATTATTAGCGCGATGTCAACCCACAAAAAATGGACTTAGAGGCTTGTCGTGCCCGCGATCATTATCGATAACATCCCCCGTTTTGTATTGTTTTGATAAGTTTGATGCTGTGGAGCTCGGACGTTTTGTTGACATTTTACACTCGCTGTACACAGATGATCGATACGGGGTTAAATCGGTTAGGGAACTCCTTTCGAGCTGTGTTTCGTTATTTCGTAGGTGGGTCGGAGACCTGAAGTTTTGAGTTTATTATTCATTATAGAAGAGAATGGAGTGTCAATCAAGCGGTGGTTGGGTGTGTAACAAAACCTCAAACAGCATTGGGCACGGTCATTACTCAAGTGGGGCCCGGTGAGAACAGATTTAATATTTGCCTATAAATCAATTACGGACGTGTGGCCAGCTCACTTAGCGCTCTATTATTGTACCTTTCTTTGGTGAAGTGATAAATGGGCCTTAAGAGCATCTATTTTAGTTCTCGCTCAGCGTTTTATTACTTGTAGATACTTACAATGAAATAAATCTACAAAATGGTATTCTTCTATGTCTGATATTTTGTTCTGGTGCAGACCTATAATACTACTACCTATACTACTACTGTAGTAAAGGTACCTACTACTGTGGTATACCTACTTTTACAAAACGGAAATTTGATGGCTTGACTTTCCAAACATAATCGTTTCCTATTAAAATCCAGCTTGCAGAGTATGCTTTGGGTATCTAATATTCGTGGAGATAGTTTTGGCAAAGGATGATTTTCGTCAATGGTAAGACTGGTCGTGATGGTAGGTAAGTCAAGAGCCAATTGAAGAAAGTCACCACACAGTTGTAGGAACAGTCAAACCTTGAAGAAATTAAACTCTGTATCGTTAAAGGACCACCTACCTTCTGCTCTTGCTCTTGTAAAGAGTATTTTTTTTTTTCATGAAATAGCTTTGTCATAAATTGAGATTTGGATTTTTTGTTAATATTTTAAAAATTAATTTAGGTCATAAATTAACTACTTACTACAGAACACGTATTAAACTCAAGCTTTTAAATTTCAAACAACAAATGGAATGATTTGCAAATGTAATTTTTCTTATAAGAGCCCCCATGGGCTTCACGTTAAAGCACTACCTATTACGATGGAGTTCATTAACGCCCGCCGACCTGCGCGCAGCAGTTCGATTTATTCAAACAAAATGCATTTATTTTAAACAATGAGGATCTAAGTGCTTATTGGAAGATTTACCTCCCTACCACACTACCGAGCGTGCCCTTTATTAATACTCGCTAACTATTGCAGGCTCAGCTTGTTGTAAAAAGATAAAGTGTTCCAGAAAAGTAGCAATGGATGTTATTGGATGGAAGGCGATACAAAGTTCAAGATTGAATGAAGTACCTAAGTGATAGCTCGATGTAAGGTTCCCGACGGGGGATCCGTGCCGGCCTACCGACGCTCATCACTATTCAATAAGTTCCATTTATTGAAATTACATAATTGTGTGTGAATAATGACGATTGTGATGAATCTTCTTGGGCGATGTGAGCGACTTAAACCCGATTAACTTTTGACCGCAGTACGATATTAATAAGCTGTCCATTCAGTGTTGCCCGCTCTCGCTAATGACATGGAAATAGTGTTGCCAGGGTACTGCACACTTCATGATTTATGTCATCGTGCACTCAATGTTTTAGCTGTTTTGTTGGACGTATTTAGGATTTTATCGGTTGATATTTTTTTATATGTCTGATGGATAATGCTCATTTCTCTATTCAATAGATACTACTGTAAGTATATGTAGGTACTTAGGTTTGATGTGCAGGCTCCATAATACGTTTTTACATAGGCCATTATTTTATGATCCTTCTAATAACTATTATAAATGCGAATGTTAGTGAGAATGGATGGATGTTTGTTTCTCTTTCATGCAAAAACGGCTATGCAGATATGGATGAAATCTGGTTTAAACAGAGTACGTAACAATCTTGATTAACATATAGGATATTTTTATCCTTCTCTGGGTCAAATTCTTAAGTCAACGTGCACAACGTCACGAGCGGGAGCTAGTTCTAATAAAAAGAAAGTAAAATACCTTCTTCAAATAACCCACATAAGTTCCCTATACCTATATTTATAAACCATTGATTCATAAACCATAAAGAGCGTTTAAGTAAATCCTTTGTCACGTTGGCTCCGAAGGAAACGGTTGCATTGTTCAATTACTCGCGAATTTATCATTCGGATTGCAAATGGCGGCGATAAGTCCACTGTAAGTAAAGGAACAAAGCTATAATTTCGTCACATGATATACTGCGGCCTCGACGTCGCAAAAACAGTCAGAGCTTACGTTGATGTACATTAGGTACGTACTGTGCTCATGAATAAAACATCACCCTGGTTTTCGTCACTGACTCCACCGGTAAAGCGGAATGTGCACTAAGTTTCTTAATTTTTATTGCTTAGACCAGGTACCAAACATAGCCATCGGTCCGGTACCACACGTAAATGTTCCTCTGAGTTCTGGAGATACTGGACTTCTCCATAAGTGCAGAGGTTGCCTATGAGAGGGTATAGACTAGAGGGTAGAATTACCACATTACCCGGTATCACTCTCAGGATTTCTAATAGTTTTTAGGCATTCCCACCTGTCACAACAAGACCAAAGTCCAAAAGTCAATATTTAACGTTGATAGCCTAGTGACTAAGAACTCGCTTTCTTATTCGAGCGTTCCGAGTTCGAATCCAAGTTGTACGCACTAACATACTACGACAAAACGCCAAATATTTTGGATGTTTGGCCTTTTTGTCAATAAAAAATGAAGTTTCCACAGTGGACCAAAGGACCTAAAGTAGTTAGGTGAAAATGTTCATAATTGACTCCAACAATGCAAAAAAACGTGAGGCCTTATATATAGACCATATATAATATACTTATTCTTAAGAGATAGGTAGGTGTTTTTTAATCATTATGGTGAACTCTCAGGCATTTCAAGCTTCTTCACGATGTTTTCCTTCCCATTCCAGCAGGTGATATTTCATTTTTCTAAGACGCATGCCAAGACGGATTGATGGGATTCCAACCCGGATCTTACGAGTAAGTAACCGAATCCTTACCCACTAGACTATTACAGCTTATTGGCGTTTCTTACCTTCATCTACCATAGGTATACCATACCTACATTTGCAGCGTCTTACATAGGTATAGATTACGAGATAGAAGCTTTTTTTGGTAAGCTCTTGTAGACGCATCGTCTAAGGTTTCGCAGTTTTTCACCTGTCATGATAAATTCACATTCACCAACATTGTTATACTTAGATAAGATTTTAATAAGATTTCAAAAGAGTTCATTGCAGATTGCAGGTAACAGAGTTGCCTGATTGCAGGTACCTATAGACAAATGGAGCAATAATAGCATTTGCACTATTTTTTATGTCTGTTAGTATTGATTACGTTATTTACTCATAAGTAAAATTACCGCATTGTAGTATCGTGGTGGAGTATACTCCAGGCCTCCTGCTGTTATGGGGAGAGACCTGAGTCCAGCAGTGGTACATAAAAAGGATTGCAGCGAAGTAAAATTTATAAGCAACAAAGGCTTTTGTACCTTGTATCTAAGCTGTGGACAATCGTCTTAACTTAGAAAGTGGGATGTAGATAGGTACGAGCTGCGTCCGACGGCCCGTTTACGACTTCCGAGAACCGCGCGATGTGATCCTCTGAAAACGGTAAACATTATAATATCTTCATGTTTATGTACAGATGTTATAATACCTTTATACCTTTAAATTTTACACTCAAACAGCAATATCCACATCATGCAGAAGCAGGCTGCTCTACCCACCACCACAATTTTATCAAAAAGTTTAGGTAATTCTGTTTACATTGGGGAAACCGAATCTCCTTCTCCCTGAGAGTTTTAGGACGGGAGTCTTAAGTGAGGAGGAAAGGATGAATTAGGAGTCAAATTTGGGAGTCCCAAGAGAAAAGTATTTACCTATAGGTATGTAGAGTCCAAGTGTAGGTACGTGCGTACATGTCATGTCTTACGCTGTTTGACTTCCCTTTATTATTCATAATATAAAATAAAATTTCTAAATTTAAATATTCTAAATAAATATTCTTTGCTTAAATAATATGCATGCCTACAGATATAGAAATATTAGAACAACTTTATACATTTACTGAATACCAGTACAGTCTACATTACCGGTAGTCCGTCCTACTTCCTACGTCTTAAAAATATGTAATCCCAAAACAGATAAACATGTTGCTAAACATTTTCACATTCAAAAACGGTTTTTCTTAAGAATCAAATATGAAATAACACTGAAAAATCTAAGTGTTACGTAAACAGAGAAATGATAGGTTATAGTAAAGTTTGAGTCGCCCTCCACCAGGTGGACTGACGACCCGAAGAAGAGAGCGGGAAACCGTTGGATTTAGAGGGGCAAGGACCGGGTGGAGTGGCGTCGATTAAGGAAGGCTCATGTCCAGCAGTGGATTACTAAGAGCTGAAAGGAAGGAAGGAGGAAAGTTTTAGCTCATTAGGTCCTGTAATTAATTACATGCTGATAAGTGCCTACCTAAATATAGGGTAAAGGGTATAAGATTAAGTGTGGCATATTATAATGTGTAAAAATGTGTAGGTATAATATAATATGTATGTAAAGCATAAAACATACTTCAAAAGGCGTAAACGATCAATTTCAATGCTAAAACCACGGCAGCGAGCTGTTGAACAAACACTCAGTTTTACTACGCGGCATTAAGTCGGCAGTGCTCGTAAACTCGTCACTTGATTGATAAACACTCGTCAGTTGTTGCGGAGCGACGCACGGGTTATGTCGCACTGAAGGCCTAAAGACGAGGCCACAAGACCTGCGACGACAATAAAATGGACACCACACAGTAATACAACGCATTGACGCAACGCAAAAATTTCGCTGCGGGTAATGCCTGTGGAAAATGTATGGCGAAATGCATGCCCAGCAAGTATTGTACCTGGTATACGTGGCCACGATAACCAATAGATATTGAAATCCAACCTCAAATAGAATAGAAAATTAGTAATCCTATAAAATTGAGTTTGGGTGCTTTGAAAGAAAGCATCGCCTTTAACATAATATCAACCCTACACATGATAAGAAGATGATCATGAGGGTTGCGGTAAAGATTCCAATAGAGCAACTTCTTCCCAATGCCTTGTCTTAATTGGTTGACACAACTGACCCACCAACTAACACGAGAAAATTTAAACACAGACAATACGCACTGACACGGGACAAAATGACGTTGTCATACAAGCAATTTTTTCTTCCGACATGGCATCAGGACACGGGGTAATTGTGTGAACTTGCCTTTAAAGTCTAGCTTTTGGGCGTTTACTATACACCTCCTGAAGTAGGCTATTTAAGCCAAGTGATATCACTAACTTGTCCGTCTTATGTCTGCACGCGCATCTAAACCAGTCACATAATGTCCCTCGGACATTATGATCTGGTAAGACCGGTGACCCATGATTAAAAAGCCCACATTTTTCTTCACTATAAAATGAGATGTGCAAAGCTGTTCTAAATTACTGTTTACAGGTTATGCGCGACAGATGCGCACCGTTTATGGCTATAAAGTTGCTTGTTTGTTTTCAAAGTAAAGCGTAATAGACTATTTATTACTCCACATTACTGTAATATCAAGGTTTACGAATGATCGTACGTTACATGAATCTACAATGTATTATTTAAAACTAAAGTACGTAGTGGATTCAAACAGAAGCCATTTAGCAATCAAAACAAAACGAATACAATGAGATCTAATCTCCAAAAATTACAAATACATACGTTTGGGAACGCGACATTATTTTATGTAAAAAATAGAATTGATAAAGCACCTGACAACTTCGGAGTCGGACTCCGTACATAAATTAAGTAGAGTCGTATGACATCTAGTTTCTATTAGAGCGGTTAAGAAATTCGGATGGTAACAGTATCGGTCGAGATTCTACGAATCCGTGGCTATGTGTAGTCCGGTTAATTATTAAAGTGGTAGTGGTGGGGAGTGGGTAGATTAATGAGCGGCTACCGAGGCTTATCGCAGCATCAGGCCCATGACTGATCATCTGTCGTGCGCCTGCGCTTGCACTAAGTGATGGAAGTGCGGTGAAAGCATCGATATGTCGATGTTTTCGATCACTCGTTTTATTGGCTGGGATCAGTTGTCAGAATTCTGTCAATACGTATCAGATGTTCATGCTCGACTTTGCTTTACTGATCGCGTTTATTAAATTTTTTGCTCAAGTGCTAAAAGATGATAATATCGCGTGATATAATGAAAACACACTGTCCAATGTGATTGGCGTTATACTTCAACCAAGATTCAGTACCTATAGAGGTACTCTATACAGGTAGTATTTATGTATTAAGCAGTGACGCAAAATACACCTGTTTTCTTTAAAATTATTGACCTTAAATAAATCTCTAATATTTTGACTTAAGAACAGTTAGCTTATGTCTGCGCAGCTTAAAGATCTGATCGGACCGATTTACAAATTCCATAAATTTCATAAAAATATTCTGATACGCGGCATATTAAAAATGAATATTGGCTTTTAATGTTTTCCCGCTATATGAAAAAAATATCCAATTCTCAATAAGATAACATTGGATTTTATTTTAATTAAAATTCAACTGGGTGGAGCTATCGACAAGGAGATTCTTGGCATATTCTCTTCCCTACGCGTCGTGATATGACAGTGGCATAGCTTCTCAGAAGTCATACTCATCGAATACCTTACGAGCAATGTTCCATCGAAGGTTTTTTCTCCTCGCTATAGGTAGTTTTATTGGGTGCATTGAAATATTTTTGTTTAGATTAAACGACGTTTAGCCACTAGATCGGTACATTAGGATTAATGTCGGACATCAGTTATTCGTTTGTCTCTCTGCATTGTAAGTGTAAGATAGTGACGAGAACTGTCATGGAATTCCGTGTCATTGTGGGTTTTATCTCACGGAGTCATGGGCGCATTGCTTGTTTGAATATGATTTTTACTGGTCATATACATAGGTACTAACAAGAAGTTGATGTTCAGTACCTACTTGCAGCGAACATTACAACTTCAGGCACTGATATACTTCTATACTGACTATAATTATTTCTACACATTCATTTGTACTTTGACTCATCTTGGCACTTGGCACTATGTGTGCGTTAAGCTTTTATAAAATCGTTGCTTGCACCAAAAAAGATAAGTTCGTGCTATGATGTCATACCCAGTCACAGTCATATCTTATATCTTTCCGGCAACAATACGTAAATGGTTGATAGCGAACTACAAGAGTGGCGAAGTCATTTCTAGGAGTCTTCAATGTAGTTCTACATAAAACACTTAAAATAAGCGCCTCTTTAGTTACTTATTTAATTTTCATGTAAACATTCCTTAAGGTTTCCGCGTCACACTTATACTTCGTCATAAAAGTTAAGTTACCTCATATTTTCGAAGTTTATAGGTATTAAAATTGCTATGCAAACGAACAAATAGTCACTGATCCTATAACTTCACTCATTACTTAAATCCACACTCCCTACCACAAACCTATTAAGAAAGCAACTGCACTAGTAAGAATCGTAACTAGACTATTATTTAGCTATTAAACCTCGTTTTATACTCTGGTATTAAAAACGTCATATTTGTTAACAAGTCCTTTAATAGTTCGTAAGCTAATTAACCAAACAGAAAGAACGTTAACACAGGCATCTCTTGATAAACAAACAAGTTTATGACGCTTATACTTGTTCTATAAAACAATAATTGTTTGACTTCTCTTAACTACTTACATTTGTTACTGAAGCTAGGAGATAACAAAAAAAATCTAAGACGCGATGATATCGGTTAAAAAACTTGTAAACAATATGCAGTTTTGGTTTCACCTCATTAGGTAAGTATTTTTTGAGCATGTAGCAAGCTCAAAAAGTACCAAGTAAATAAAACAGACAGGCCTCCTAGGCGTTTCATTTAAGGTGATGTTGGCAAAGGTGTTTAAAGTTTGAGCCATTGGAGGTCATCTACCTACGTCTTCGTAACCCGCCGTGAATGTTCTCCATGTCTTGTGGTTTGGAAGGAAATCTATGACGGTATTAAATAATTTATTAAAGGCGACCATCTTACCTACTCCCCATGTGTACTGTATAGCAAAAAGTATCAATGCATTACGTACGGCCTCAAAGTGGATGTCTCTCCTGTGTCACCCATATAAATTATTAGCTACTTGCTTGCAATAAAAAAGTCATACCTAACGTCACTTTCCTTCCAAATCTCTAAACGCTGTGTATCCTAACATAAGTATTAGATATAAAAGATAGCAGAACTCGGTAGTACATCATGTACCAGTCCCCAGTAGCTAATCCATATATCAAAGTATCGCGATACACATCAATCGATCTCGGAGGAATCCCGAAACGGATCAGTTGCATTCCGATAATGCTGGGTAATGAGCGAGGTGATGGACGACCCGAGAATGAGGCTTTTGTTTTATTTACACTGCTCTATGTGTTGATGGTTGACTGCTTCTTAAAACTTCTTTATATATTAACTACCCAACCAAGTAGGCTGCGCTCCTTCAAACAATGAAGTTTAATATAACTTTTCAATACAATATAACCCTATAATGTTCTACCTATGACTTTTGTACACAAAAATTTATTAAAATCTAGAAAGACAGTGCCAACGATTTGCGCGTTCAACTAAACATTGTTATTGTTATAATATACAAATTCATTGTTAGGAATGAAAAATTGTCTAATTTCATGTTTTACAAGTTACAACACATGACAGTGCCTTATCATTTAAATTACCTATTAGTACGTTTAGTATATAAAGTATATTTTCACTACACCCACTTTTTTAAACGGTCTTTTGTAGTATAAGCATTTTATTAAAATAGCTTAAATATTAAATAGTTATGTAATTTAAAATTAAAAATTATTAAAATTATGTATACTGTAAAATGAAAATAACATTTTTGCGTAAACGGATAAAGAAAGCTACATGTATAAAATAATTTTATACATGTAGCGAATTTTGTACAGGCGCGGAAGACAATTTTACGCCAAATATCATCACATCTAAAACCATAGGCCAACCCATCCTGTAAAAAATAATAATTGATTGAATATTATTCTTTCCCATCTAATAACAAAAGTTAACTGTACGTCAGGCACTCCCTACTGGTTCAGTAGTCACCAACATATCACTGATCTCCACCCACTGACGGCAGTCCGACGCCGAGATGACACCTGTACATCATCCTATATCCCGAGGCACCCAGTAGTCCCATATACATAATTACAATTGTTCATTTAAATACAAAGGCTAATTTAATAAGTGACCCGACTCCCAAATGTCAAAGCTGTTCAAATAAAAAACGACAAGAAATATAAAGAAGGATGGCGCTTCGACGCGAACAAACAGAACGCCCAAGCCGGTGTCATGGGAAATGAAACTTTTTATACTTCAAATAAATTGGGAGTCATTTTTTAAGAGCGACTCTTTTTTTGTTGTTTGGGTATTGAGCAGTGGTACAATGGGTGGACAAGAACGGCTGTTAGGTAACATTTTTAACATCATTATAAGTGAAATGCCATGAGTGATGGTGCCCGGCCCAGGCTCGTTACTCGCTCGCTCACTTCTTAGAACTCCATATTCACGTAGGTGGTTGACTTAAAGTCGCTTTTTAATAACGTCCTATTAATAATTGTCTCCTTCGGATAGGACACGCGAACGGTATGCCTCCATTTTTGGTTGGACAATAAAGAATTAATGAAAATAACGACGAAAACAACAATTAAAAAGTCGACGATGTAATCTAGACTGCAGATGCTTTTCGAGAAAGTACATTGATAGATATTTTTATTTTAAACAATTAAACAGGAAAGTGCCGTAGTTATAAATAACCATTGTTAACCACGACCATTTATTTATGACTTAAATTTCATAAATATTAATTGATTGAAATGTTTACAAACCAATTATAAATAAATTAAGTATAGTTTATACACCGGACACAAGTTAATCGTTTTCAAAATGCACTTCAGGCATTTTGAAAAATAGCCATTAAACAGTCATTTTACTCCTGAACTCGTTTAAGTACTAAATAATCCTAGTTAGCAATAAAAGCAAGAATTGTTTCTGATATTTATTAGATTAGATATTTTTCTTAAAATCTGATGGAGATCGTTCCCTTGTGGGGGGGTGTTTTGTCGACGAAATTTTATCTATTTTATGCCCTTAATGAACTAAATAAGAAAATTGAATTAGACTAATTTTGAGAAATTAAGGAAAATATTCTTATAATAAAGCTTACATCGGTTTTCCATACATTTTTAAAAGTAAACCGATTTTCTAGTAAACGTTTAATCAATAAATGCACCCTAGGGGCAAGTCTCCAGTAGCGTCTGTGAGCCCCCGCTGACTCCTTCTCACCCATAAAACTACCATTTCATTAATCTATTAACATTAAGAGAATCAAAACATCCATTTCAATATAAGTTTATTGTACCAATTGTAGGTATATTGAAGCTGCGTCAGACCGCAAAAGATCCTGTTAATTCAATTAGGAATTTGTGGTTGAAATAATCCTATGTACGTACTTTGCTTTTTGTACCTTTTGTTTTCTGGACCATAATTATTTAGCTGTGGAGAGATACCTACTTACAGATTGATAATGAAGAATATATTATATTAAAACTGTTACAAAAAAGTGTGTTACCTATTGTTAATTCTAAAGACCGTTTCCTCTCTTGTAGGTACTTGCATTTACAATGCCCAAAATGGCCTTAATTGATAAAAGAAAAACGCAAGAGACGCTTAACTCTGTGGGCATTATGTAGTAGGTAGTACAGTATGTCCGTATAGAAGATAGAACCCATGGACTAATCACCTCGAACAATAATAATTATAATGTAAATAAACCAGCCTCTTTCAGAACTGTCCCGTATCTCACTCGAGGCATTCAAGGTATCTCTTTAACGACGTATTTTTTCACGTGCAGTCCTCGAATTCTACATCCATTCGTAGTTACGTAGTCAAACAGATCATGGAGATACCGAGTGTTTTTAGGCTCCGAGCTATAAAAACACCGTAACTGCACAGTATAAAGATTAAACAGTAACGTGTCTTCACACAAATGGTCGGAACTCGAGTCGTGTCGCGTTCGGTATACAATCAGTACACAAACTGACGGGAACGCGCCGCAATGGCGAACGAATTTAATTTAACTTTTTATTGGAATGTGGATTTTTTATACTATAAATTGAACTGTGTGTATAGCTCGTTCGTTCCTCGCATTCACTACACAAATATTTGTCAGTACCACATTTATAAGACGTTTTTATTTAAAATTTCACAAAGAATTTCAATAAAAATGTATAATATTTACTAATCACAAAACTAAAAACATGCTCAAATAGGTAATGAGTAGGTAGATGAACTTAAAATACTGTAGGCGGGCAGCCCTGTTGCGTATCAACGAACCACGCGGCCGTAGAACTTTTTTCAAGGACAGGGCTGTCGCATTACTGTATAACCTTTATACTGTGGCAACTGCCTACCATTTTTAAGCATCGACAGATATATCAGAGACGTTGGTATGAATAGGTATCGATAAGAGATGATAAAGTAATGGCCGCGATAGGGTACATTGCTACTGAATCTGATACGCACCGGTAGTCACATTCGGTGGTACTCAGCATATTAAATTCCATTCTAATAACCGCCAGTTGACATTTAAGGAATGCTCCATGTCAAAACTTATTTTCTCTTTATTAATGTTGCCATTAATAGTTGAATCGTGTTTCTGATTCTATTGTATTTATATTATTCGCGTGGTTTTGTGTGTGTTCGCGATCTTTGTTTTGTGTCACTGCATAATATATAAGCACTTAAAGGGGCACCTATAATTATTGTTCCGTATATTTAAATACTGTAAATGTCGTAAAAACAGAACTCTATACATATCTTTAAAAAATATTTTAATTTAATTTTCTTTCATTGAGAGTAAATTCATATTAAATGATTTTACGATCAAACCTTCTTAAGATTCTTACCATTTCAAGTTCGAAAAACAATTAGGAGAATTCGAAGCTGATTAAAAACAATAAAGAGGGACCGTTTAGAATATTGTCCACTTACGACCGTTAAGTAAATTGCGTGAATTAAAAGCGTCCACATATGGACAATTGTCGTTCTTAATTGCTTTAAGGTGAAGCACGTACGCCGCTTGTGTAGAGCGTACTCGTAAGTGATCAAAAAAGTCAAGCAATTTCTAGCACTATTAGTATTAAGATAGACAGTCATTAGCCCCTTAATGACCCATTGCAAGGTGGCCTCATGGAGGTTGGTGGACTTCACATGCCTTTGAGAACATTATGAAAAACTCTCAGGCATGTAGGGTTTCCTCTCGATATTTACCTTAACCCTGTAGGTGTCTGTCAGTCCCAAGACCTTTGGGATCCGAACCCGGACCCCTCGAGTAAGAAACTGAATCATAAGCCCCTGGGCTATCAACGCTATTTTAGACTGATAGTCGTTAAAAACATATCGGCTGCGCCACAAGTGGACAATCTGTTCTTAATTGCTTTAAAGAGTACCTATATCGATTCGTTGCAGCTTGTACGTACGTAAGGCAAGTTTACTTCTCTTTGCACCAAATTCTCAAGAAGGTAGTAAGTATCGTACATGTATGTAGCCGCTAATAAATTAATGGAGTGTAATGGGATATAAAACAAAGTTGCAGCCAATTGCTTTAAACATTTAATGTGTGAAAAGGAATGCCGCACTAATTTTATGTAACAATGAACGTGTTACGAGGGTCGCTCCTAATCTAAAAGCCGTCAATACCGTTATCTAGAACGGCGTCGGTAAACCAAGTATACGGCCCATAAATGAGTCGACATAATGCCACGCTGAAACCCTAATCGTCGCGATATTCGAGAGGAAGAAACTGCCAATATTTATAACGTTTAACATAAAATACCACAATAAAACTTAATGGTGCGCCGAGCAAGAGTTTATGCTAATCGCCGATAAAAATATTACGCAACAGACTGTGGAAGCTACAATAAGATGGCACCGCGCTGCGCCTATGCGAAGAAAAAATTTGGGGACTAATTACATTTATTCGGCTTGATTCAGTGTTGATATAGAAATGGCGACTTTTGTTCGAGGTTGCGTTTGCTTAATGAGCTTTTTGCTTTTGTTCTAATTAAATAACCAGTAATGTTTGTTCGTTGTATAAAGTCGAAGGTACCTACCTTTATAGAATTTAGAATTTGATCAAGACATAATTAATAATTGTCCTGTGATTGTGCTATTTGTGTAAACAAGTAGGTACAAAACTTAGAAATTTCGCCAGACAATTTAGCGGAAAGACTAAGCTTCTAACTTCAGTACAATAGTCGTAGAATTAACAATTGAAAACTAATCATAATAACGTTATCCTTTATGTGCCTACTTACTACGCCCGTTATGTGAACCTGATTTAGCGCTAAATATCTAAGCTAAATAGTTATAACTGGAATCGTTCATTCCACCACGAACGGAGTTGAACAAATGTAGTTAGTCCTCAATACTACTAGACTACAGAAGTCCAAATCATATTAAACTGAGTGTAATTGCGTCCCACACAAATAAAACTGAAGTTGAACACTAGAAAACCAATAGCGAATCTTTACTTGGAGATGATGCCGACTTGTGCAATATTCTTATATTTCATGGCTTTTTTATGCACATGTTTACATGACATAAAGTTTTGACATGTTTGCTTTTGTTCAATTAAAGTTAGAGCGCACTCTATAGTTCGTTTTTAACTCTTGTCCTATTTAGTTACCAAGATTGGTTACCAAATAGAATTTTTTTTTTAAATTTTAATTTACGATTTGAATGAACGCAGACACAAAATTATAATGATTAAAAAAATGTCATTTGATGCTGAAACAAATTTCTAGTGACAATAGTTTATTTTTTTAAAGCTATTTTAAATTTTTCTCACTAAAAAGTAAATCCAAGATTTACCCAATGTGTAAAAAAATGGACTACCTATAATGGCAATTGCCACGTTTATTCCAAAATATTAGACAGGATTCTGTGGCATAATATACTCCATCATAGTTAAAGTATACTCGCCTTTTTTGCGTAAGAAAATCCTGCCCGGGCTGACAGAGGTGATGCCGGACTTCTACTGGCTTAAACCGCTAAAACCCCTCGGTGATCCTCTTAATCAACGCTAATTTTCCGTACCGTAGTAAGTATAGGTACCTAAGTGCAAAAAGCCATTTACCTACTTTTTTACTTCCAATTTCCTGACAGTTGTCTTCTTTAACCTAGGCAGCTTTTAATGATGTTATCTTTCAAAGAAATATCCATATCTTAAGTTGTAAATTTTAGTAAATTATGTTGTTTTTACTATCTACTCTCAGAAAAACAAGCCAACCTTAATAGGTAGTGACGTGAAAATCTGTTTGCAGAAATCTAGAAAGTAAATTTAAAAATACGTGCAATTGTACGCAGCTTGCTTAATTGTAAACTAGTATGGACATGCTTAATCTAAGTTTTTTTGTGTTATCGGTTACCGGTTCCCTGGACACTGGACACTGGACACTGAGGCTAATCACGAACACAGGTAGCGTATCGTTACATCTCGCTCGCGACGCACAATCCATTCCGGTTATTAATGAACACGGACCATTTTCGAAATTCGCCGCCGCTCGGACATCCATTGACAGCTGTTTATTTATCAACGTCCACTTCACCGGGAGCGGCGACTTAGATGGAGAGCCGGCAGACATATTTCGAGAAGTGTTTGAGGCATTATAAAATCGTGATGAATAGATTAATTAATTATTTGTAATATCCGAACACAAAAATGCAGACCTGACTGCCGGGTAACGGAATTTAGCCAAACTCTAAAAACAGTGTTTGAGGCTAAAGTTTTGAAAATCTTGTTCAAAATTCCGCTTAAATTGCCTATCTATTACAGAAGTGTTATTTTTATTCACAAATATTACTTTTCAGCGTCCCTCAAATACTTATTTCGCTTAAAAATCATCATTTAGGGCTTGGTTAAATTTCATTATCGGCCAGCCATGTCTGCATTTATTGTGCTCGGATATTACAAAATGTTTTTATGATGCCTCGAACACTTCTCGAAAAATGTCCAAAAGCTCTTGGGCTAACTCGACTAGGTAGGTACCGCCAATATTCGGATTCACATTAGAAAGTACAGACGCTTTCACAAAGCTTATCGACCTGCATTCCACCCTATTGCATATTCGAAGAAAAACGTAATCAAAGACACCCCGCTCCCATTTACCGTAGCGGTCACATTTTTTTGTCCGCGACTTAATCAATTTTCGCAAAAAGTCCTGTCGGCGACTAAAAGAATCCGCATTTTATAATAACAAAGCATTATGGTAATGGTCGTCTAAAAACCATCCTTAGCCGGAA
Source organism: Erynnis tages (assembly GCA_905147235.1). Classification (NCBI taxonomy): domain Eukaryota; kingdom Metazoa; phylum Arthropoda; class Insecta; order Lepidoptera; family Hesperiidae; genus Erynnis; species Erynnis tages. Next base: position 4,027,497 of record LR990076.1, read on the forward strand.
AAGCTACCCGGGCGTATCGAGGGCCCGCTCTGCGGCAGTATTACGATTAATTGATGCTAATTAATAAATTAATTAACCATGTTAATACGACGCTTCAACGACTCTGGTTTTTCTCCGGCCACGATCGTATTTGTCTGAACTACATTTTTAACCGCAGTCCCCCTTTTTGTGGCGGGTCTGAGAAGGACGCTGCAACCGCACCGTTTGTTCATATTTCATTGGTTGGTAATTAATTGATTAAAATTAATATTATTATGTGGATCGAGATGAACCGATGGAACTCCTAATTGGGACTGTTATGACGTCCATTCATACTTTAATTATGGAATTGTTGCGGCATTACGGGATAATTTATGTCATATTTTATGATTTGTTTCATATAATTTATTGATTTGAAACGCGTTTCAAGATATGTTTTGCGCATTGCGGCCGATCCTCTCGTTGTTAGGATACCTACGTGAATGAGCATTAATGTATTTTTATATTTCAATGGACGATAAATGTTTGAATTATTTATTAAATATAAAACATAATCATTTTGCAACAGCAGCTAACTAATTGGTCTTGATAATTATTATTTTGTCAATGATTATTATTAGTAAGGTCCTTTGGTTTTTCTTGTTTGTGGGTAAAAACATTACGAGACTTGAAAGTCTGTTTTCTAGAACAATAAAAGAAAAACTCTTGTTTAGGAAAATTACAATACTTTCTTTAGATTATAACTCTACAATTTTAAGGCTTTCCTGCAAAGTGAGTCAGCAATGCTAATCAGTTATATGGCGGCACTTGTTTTTGACAGGTTTAGTTAGGGCTTGGTAGCCGGAGAGAGATTTTAGAAATGAGTATCTACCTCATGAATAGCATACAACAACATCTAGTATTTTCTACCTTAAGCAGTACCTCAATCAAAGAATCAGAAGTGTTAGTTTATCATGTTATTGGTTGTAGGAACTATAACTTCAAAAGGAACTATAACTTCAAAAGGAACTATAACTTCAAAAGGAAGTATAACTTCAAATGGTCTGCAAATTGTGCTGTTTATTTTTTAATTCATTTAAATATTATTCTTAAAAAATAACTCTGCCGTAACAAACAACATCTCATACACAACAGTTTCATCTAAAAAGTTAAAGGACCATATAAAAACCTGTAGGACGTAAATTGAAATAAAACCTCTCTCAAACCTAAGTTGCCGAAAGTACGTTCTATTGAAGTTTCGCCGACTCGAGTAGGTACACTGGCACGTACACTGACACTGTAGGGGATTTTTTTCAAATACTACACTTAGTTTCGAGAACTGTGCCCATTCATTCGAATCTAGATGCAGACATCCGTACGTGTCGGCACGGCACGTGCGTAAAACACAACCAACTTGTAGGGTTAGTTTTTAACTACATTTAATGGTGGTGATATTAAAAGTTTAAAGAAACCTGTATTGTTGCATTGTGGAAAGTTTTGCTTCCAATCTTCATAAATGGTAGGCGTTTTTAGAATAGAAAAAAATATAGGCAATCGTTTTTGTCTTTAAATTCTTACAACCTCAAATGTTTTATTTCAGTTTTAATTTCATGTTATCATGAATACTTTATTATAAGTATTTACATAATTATGAAGAAGCGGCGACTAACCCTACTTTAACGACGTTAAACTTTTGGGACATAAGAATTTTATGTCACACAATATAGCAGCGGCCTACAAAGGACTGAGAGCAAGGAAGGAATAGAAATTTTAAAAGAATACATTTAAGCCTAATTTATTATAAACGGTAAAAATACCTTGCCTGATCCAACATTTTTTAGTTTGTTTTGAGGAGGTACTTTTTATAGCATCAGTGGAAATTCTATGTTTCTTATTTCCACCAATTACTGCGGTAGTGTGTTGAAGTGCCGTGGTAGACGAATGGACTGGCCGATAGATGAACAGACAAGGACTTACTCGGATAACACTTTCAAACATAGAATCTGAAAAATGCAAATAACAAAGATACCTAGTAATTCAGAATAAAAAAAATGGATAGGGCAATTAAACGCTTATGTAACTAGTGTTGGTTAGATATGAAACCTTAAAATGCATAGAAAATAAAGCACCTATCAATCACAGGACAAAAAAAGAAAGACCAATTTAACGCTCACTTACCGAGTGCTGTTTTCAGACATATATCCTTAAAAATGCATAGAAAATAACGTATCTCAGAACGAAAGGAAGGACAGGCCAATTTAACAGACTTATTGTCTCCATGCGGCACAGGCCGAGACGCTGGGGCAAAACGACCACGAGCGCGGGGACCCCGTCTCGGACGATACAAAACAATGGTATTTAATCAACGATGATAAATGCCGTATTCGAGCACGTTTAACGATACTGCTGTATTGTTTTGGCGGGAGCCTACCCCTGGATACGGAGATAAGTCGCCGCTGAGAGTGGCTAAGCTGACAAATTGGAATAAAAGGAATATTTATTCGTGTTGCTTTCACGAAGTCTCGGATTGCGGTGGATTCGTATTGTTAGCGTTCTCGCGCAACCTGACGCTGGGTGACGTGGAATGTGCATAGTTCTATGACCAGCCTCCTACAAATTATATTTAATATAAATTTTGTCTTCGAACAATCTTTTCGACTCTTAATCGAGGCATCCTGGTTCGAATCCCAATGGCACGCACCAACAATAACTCTGAAAAAAAGGTACGTGAGCTTTATAAATTAAATATCACCTTCTGTTACGGTGAAGGAAAACATTGTGAGGAAACCTGAATGCCTAAGAGTTCACAAAAGAATATTCTGAAAAGGCATGTGAAGTCCTCATTAGCCAACCCTCATTAGGCCAGCGTAGTAGACTATGGCCTGCATCCCTGTCATTGTGAGTGGAGACCCGACTCTACAGTGGGTGATTAATGGATTACAAACAAACTAAACTGCATACCGCTTGCTCTGTGATAATTCCTTCCTTCCTGATGTTGGAAACGCTTTGGCGAGTTCTCTGGTTTTGCTCGTCTCAGTCGGCGCCTCGGCGGTAATGACCACTTACCATCTTGTGGCCCATCTGCCTGTTTGCGAGAGCTTATTATAAATAAATAAAAACTTAAATTGTGATCGAAATGGACCGTATATTACAGAGTGATCATTAAAAACGTAGCCGAGATGTCAGCCGCGACTCGATCGATCGTAGCGACACGCAAATCGGTCATAACTTAAGTGGGACTTAGGCTTCACTTTGCCCAAGATGAAAATTTTGCTTTTGCTTATAACTTGTACCCAAAGGTGTTTAGTAGCTATAAAAGGCAGTAAGAATATAAATATGATTCAAATGCCTTACTTGCACTACTATTTAAGCTACTAAAGACAAAAGTACCCACGTATTCTCAAAACGTTTTCTTCCCAAACTCTGGTGCTTAAGAGAAATTAAAACTGTAACAACCAATTAACCCATTATATTTAAGAGGGCGAGGAATTCTTATGTTTCTAATAGGTATATTCCTATTATATAATCGACACACTTAACGCGAAATACAAGAGAGATATTATATATCCAATATACACCGCGTATCTCTGCGCTGTCCCATAATCATAGACATTAGTCTAATTCTTGACTCAGATTCAAGTTTTAGTTTTAGATGCGATTTAGTTTTCCAAAGGCAGTGATCACAACTGACCACTTACCATCAGTTGGCCTACACGATTTGCTACTTTTATATAATAAAAAATACCATCGAACCGCGGATCCGCGCATTGTTTCCGAATGTAAATACATGAAGCATTGTCATTGGTGCGTTGTCGTAAATCATTGTAGCTCTATCCGTCGTCCCGTTCGCAATACGGGTCTCCTGCTGTTTTACCGCACAAATTTACGATCGCCTCTGAACATTTCCCTCCATACAACACGAGATGCCGATCGAATCCTCGCGTTATTTCTACAAAATATCGTGATTTATACAAAACCGCAGACGGACGCCCGTACATTTGCAACGCTAATATATCTCTCATAGCGCAATAAATAAATTATGAAATAGAAGCCAACATGGCCACAAACTGTGTCAGTATTGAAATCTGCCAACTAAGGTATGCTAAACATACCTACTTAGCTTAAAATTCTACATGTAGAGCACATCCATTCCTAAATTGGATCCTAGATCCATTCCTAAAAAATCGATTAATCGAATTCTTAATTCTGCGAGAACATTGATATCGTCGTAACATATTACCTGCACCCTCAGCTATTTTTTATTTCCGTCAGAAAGTAATTCAGTTCGACTTTATAAATTTTCCCATAACCATTCAAAAAACATGTCTATCATTTTCTCTGTACCTTGGTTAGGCTCCATTAATTTCTGTATGGGTTTCATAAATAACGATCCTTTCGACTTTAGTAGCGAAAGAACATTGCCGACATTTTCATTTCCAAGTACGGACTTTCAAATTCAAACGAGACGTTGTTTAGTCTCATTAAGTCATGTATTCATTTTAATTAGGTCGTAAACCAATTATTTCATTGACAGCAGCTTAAGAACCGCGTTCTTCGGCTTCATTATCGCAATCAACGACAATATAATCGTCACATGAGGAATTGTCATTGATTTCATAACTATAGCGCGAGTCCGTGACCGAGTAAATGAACCGAATAATTATGGGCTATTAATTTGCGCAAGATGTTCAAAGAAGGCAGCGGCAAAAACAAGAAAAGTTGCTTCCATCCACGGCTTTGAGAACCCAGCTATGACCACTAGAGTTGGGACAGTTGGCGAGAAACACACACAGAATCGAATCAGAGAATCATGAGAGTGAGAATGAAAAGATGTATTGTATACTTGACACCCGATTCTCTAATTTGGTTTCTAACTAATAAAAGGTGTTTTTATAGCACTTATATTATTAATCATGTTAAGGAGTTAAAATTGGCACTGTTACATGAGATACAACTACTACCAGATATTGAGTATGAGATATGTGTAGTTGACAGATTACAGTTTGATCAGTGTTCTACAATTTACAATCTACATATTTGTATCATGAGAGATTTGGTTCTCATCAACATAAAATTATCAATTAGATACCTTAACACAATTAGCACTTTTATAACAAACCTCAACTTCATTTAATCGCAATTCAATTATCCGTTTTACGAGAATATTCTTCACGGTATCCCTCAACCCGTCCCATCTCTACCGAACGGTTTTCAGTTATGAACGGCCAGTTACCCAGAGAATACCAATAAGCTATTAGCGAGAGCTTTCACGTCCTTCTCGGCTTTGTTTTGTTTACATAAATAACAGTTTACATCGGACATAATTTGGGGTAAAAAGTGGGACATAAAACATGTGGTTGCATAAATCAAATCCTCTCAAAACTGGCACTAGCGGTGTGCGGGTCCTCTGATAAGATTCTTGGGATCTGCAAAAACAATTATGTCGGAGCAAAATTCTTGTATGCTTCGGTTTGTCGTTTTGGCTCTAGACCGATGGCATTATGCGTGCCGATAAATATTAATGCAATTTATTCATATTTGTGTAGTTTTGCGGCTTGCTCCTTGGGATGGCGGTGGGTATTTGAGAAGAAGAAACAACCTAAGTTACATTTCAAAAAAGAATTTATGTGAGTAATGATAATGTGGACTATACCAACGCTTATCTTCATATAGGTAACTAGCTCGTTACCTAATAAGCATTTTAATATTACATTATTTTAATAGTACATTAAATTATATTTCACATTTATAATTTATTTATTTTTATTCCAATGACATGTAGTTAATGTTAAAAGAATAAAAGAGATATGTAAAAGATAAATAAAAGAGTTTACAAAACTGATAATGAATCCAATTTGTTAATATAAATTTTATTACTAAAATCAGACGCGGACGAAGCTCATAATAAGTCAACGAAACTCCTCTGTAAATTAATGCGACAACACAAAACATTTCTTCAATCGAATTTATAGGAGTTAAGTTTAAGATACCAATATGAAATTCTGGCAGGATCGAATATCGGCGGGGAAAAAACGGACGGCTAATACAATAGGAGGTTCGGTATCAGAGTGCTGAGAATCGTTGTCAAATCTGCTATCTTGGCTGCGTAGCATCAATGCATCAGTGTTGCAATAAATACGTCTCGGTGACAGGCAAAAAGGCGGGAATGCGCGCGCCCGGCGGTCTCCGCCGCGCTGCGTCGCCCGCGCGCTTTTTGGCTACAACGCATTTTCATAACGATATTTTGACTTGGATTTATTAGTGGCTGACAGTTTTTGTCATTAGGTGAAACAATACTGGCTAGATAACTAAAGTCTCGCGCCAATTTAATTTGATGTGCGGTTGATGTTTAGGGAAAATTCAATTTAGGATTGAATTCAAAAGAGGTAGGTATGCAAAAATACCAAGAAAATTTCATCAAAAAATCTGTTTATCAGACATAGTACCTAGTATGTGTTCCATAAAATCTTCCAAATTCTTAGATCTGTAGGTAACTGTTAATAAACTGCCTAGGTCATCCGCTCTTACCTGCATCGGTACCAAACGTCTACTTATACGAGTACCAACCAGACTAGAAATTCAAGGTATTTAAGTTGTATACTTTTACAAAAAATTGACTTTAGCCACAACACAATTCGGCTGTTTTACGAAGAGTGATTTGATAGCGATTTTTTTAGTTCTTATCAAGTTGTACGAAGTTAGCATTTATTCCATTTACCTAATTAATTCCAGGAATACAGGAACAGCTTCGAGGTACCTTCAGAACGGATTTATTGAAGTTAAAACTATTTATTTATTACTTTAACTTGCCTATTAATGCCTTTGCTTCTTCATACATTATGTATGTGTCAGTAATGACCAATCCCAATTTCTATTATTTCCCTGCGAAATACAAGTAAATATGCTCCTGCTGTAATTTTGATCATCTATTAATTTATTTACTTTGAATTTGCTTTCAGGATTTCATCACACAACATACGTACGTGTTCTTCTTTAAATTAACACCTCTTATTAAATTGCTTGTCCATATAGAGGATCTATTAATAATCATAAGGCATAAAATTACAATTAAGATTACAGGCATCTTTATTAGAGTCATTGGTGCACATTCTGCGCGTCCAATACCTGATCTATATCTGCTTACTTCAAAACTAATGAAACGCATAGCCACAATTATTGTCATACATGTCACGCAAACCACCGCCGGTGTCCGAACTGATTATTAAATAAAAACTTGAAATTCATCATATAATATGGACTCGGGTCGCATGCGGTGAATTCGTCGCCACCAGTGTCGAATCTCACAGCGAATAAAAAGCACAAAATGGCATTCCGCTGAAGTAAACAGGGCTTATTTATTTTCTTGTCGTGCCTTTTGTGACAGATTTTGACAGCGTGCGTCCCAAACGCACATCAGAACTGGTGGTTTTTCGGGAGATTCGTCCGAACATAATGAATCGCACCGATCGAGTCGCTGCGCGGACATGACTAAACTATCCGAGAATTTATTTCGTCGCAGGCGCACGTAATAAATCGATGGAGTGAGGCGTTGAAAAAGGCGCCGAACGAGCGGAATAGCAATGACGTGTGTTTCGCGGGGTATGAAAAAAATGTGAATCGCATCGAAGGGTCTCATTGGTCACATCTTATTGGTTCTAGGATGCCATCACGAGCGTCGCTGGGCATCGGCCGCGGTGAATAGTTTCAAAGGCATAGTTGGCGCGGGTGCATGTCGCCGGTGAAGACTTTATCCGTCGAGGGCATGTCTTTGGTGTACTCGCCGCGATCTAGATCGGGCGGCGCCGGCGACTCGGCGGCACGATGCTATCGTTAAGCGTTGTCCGCGCGACAATTGCTAACAACGGCGCCGGACAACACCGCGAATTATTCAAAGAGCGAACCTTCCAAGCTCTGCGACCTGCGCTCCTGCAATCCGTCACATTCCGATCCACTCCTTATGACCAGCCGTAAATTAAAGTTACGATCGGGGAACTTTTGCTCATTGTGTTTACCGACGAAGTGAAATGTTGAGCCCGTTTTAAAGCAGAGTAGGATGTTGTTGGTACATTCCTGCATACTATCAGCCATTTTTTTAATGTAAATGATTATTTTTTATTGCATGCCGGTTTGAATAGTAGCTGCAACCCATGGACGTCCAACATCCATTTAAAATAGAACAGCGATCCTGTCTGAGGTCTGATGGTCGGGGCGCTGCTACGTATGATGACTACGTCGTCTCAAACATCATAGTAACTTGATGTCGCTTAACCCAACCTTCTTCGGGAAACTCAAAATATGAAGAACTTGCTGCATGACCGCGAAGTATGAGAAAATCCAATGTTTGTCTACCAGCTATGACATTTTTGTCTATTCACACAGTTAGCGTTCGGGGCGAAACAAAACTGCACATGATCTATTGACCTGCGGTTTTGACATAAATGTCGCAGTGCCTAGATAACCCTCTCTCGGAGGCACGTATCCCACTAGATATGACGTGACGAGATGTCCCGTTTCCGGGAAGGCGAGGGCGGAGGCGTCACGTGCGCCTCGATGCGAGATAGCGCGGGAATGTTGCGCGCTCGCTAACACGCAAACGAGCGCACGTAAGCCTGCGAACACGGGAAATTCAGGCACCGATTTTGCAGTGTTAAAACTAGCTTCTATTAGTTATTATTAATTGTGTGGCTTTGTTTGGCTAGAAGATTTATTTATACATTTTCTATCGGACAAAAAGGTACGACCTATAATTATTAAAAAATTGATTTTGTGGAATATCGATTCTTCGCTACAGTAGAATATTGTCCTTTATATTCTTTGGCTTTAGTTTCTAAGTAGTTATGTAGATACTGATTCTATTTAGTCTAAAAATAAAATAAATAAAATTAAAAAAATTAAGTGTGTTTGTACCTATCCTTTTTTATTTTATGTAGGACTTAGTTTAGAATCTAAGATACTTATTTTAATGTCTATTATTTTGTAGCCCAAAAATTAATAAAGTTAATAAAGAATAAATAAATAAGGAGAATATACCTAAGTTCTAAAAGAACTCTCCAAAGAAACCACATACTTGATCCCAAAACTTTTTCACTGAACGAAAATGAACCCAATTTTGTACACAAGACACATTCCAATAAGCGTTGTTTTAAAAAAAGTAGACATCAGCGGTCTTCTCCAAATTATAGTGTTTAAACGTTTAATATTACGCTAAAAAAATACACGTAAAAGTTATAAAATCGACGGACTGTAATACTCGTAGCGGTGCCTTCTGGCGACCATTACTTAGGTCCAGGCTTGTTATTAAATTCGGCCTTATTTATTTATTTATGAGCTTGTATTTTTAATATGGAGAGAAAGAAACGTTTGTTTCGCAAACTGATGCGCGATGCATTGAATAGATTTGATGAACGCTGAGGAAGGATGTCATGTTAAAGGTATTTTTTCTTTTATTTATTTTATTGAAATTCGTACAAATGAAAGAATACAATTACCCGTTCTTTCTGTGTACGAATCAGATAATTATCAGATTATTATCAAAGCTATTTAATAAAAATGAATCGCTGTTCGTTAGTTTCGCTAAAACTCGAGAAAGGCTGGACCGATTAGGCTAATTTTGGTTTTTAAATGTTTGTGTAAATCAAAGGAAGATTTGTACGATGAGAAAATTAAAAAAAATGCGAGGAACATAGAAAAACATCAATTTTATTTTCCTATATTTTTCAGAACGAAGTGTGCCAGGACAGCTATAGGTATATCATATAAAAGTAAAAAACTAAGCAGTGACAACAAAACCCTTCGACCAAAGCACAAAACTCCATCTTATAGTAAGGCTTAGCTGAAAATCTGCCCCCTATAAATAAACTATCTACGGCTAACCCCACTGGTGCCTGTACAATATACTAGCTAACATAAAATCTGATTCTACGATGCCTATAGAAGCGAGACGGTTAATTTATACTAATTATAGTGTGAAACGTCAATAAACGCAACGCAACGCACAAATAGCAAAGATACTGCAGTATGATAATGACTTAATATTGCAGAAACTATAGAACAAATTCAACGTTAATACAAAACTTTTGAATGTTTAGGTGGTAAAGCCCGGGGAGGTAGGTACCTTATCGCCACTTTCATAAGCCACCGCGAAGTAACGTATTTTTCGATTTCAAAATGGCTGATTTTTTTATTGCGGACAAAACGCGAAATTTGGATTACCTTTCCTTGTTCCGAATCTACCAATCTTATAAATCTATATTTTTACGGACTTGGTAATTTTTGTGACCTGAATTTCGTATAGAGAAGAACTCACTAATTCTATTGCAATCCTTATGGTTGATTTAGAATAATCTGATGAAGGTAACAGGTACGACAAACTGCATTTACATTAATGTTCTTTCAATAAGAATACAATAATTACATTCGAATAAACGTTAAGAAGGACATTGATTTAAAATTACAGCTACGTACCTACTACAAAGATAATAATGCTTACCCCGACAACATGCAAACAAATCCCAAAAGAAACAAATAAACCCATACATCACTCGGAGTGTCGATCATGACGCCTAGGCGTGAACATCGATTCGATGTTTAAAAAAAATCGATGTTTCGTTCAAACTTAATTACAGATGCGGTCACATAAAATATCGATTTGGGAGGATATTCAAATGAAAGGCACAGGTGCCGGGACACGCCCCGGCCGCGGGCATCCACACTTGCAACGTTCAATACTACACCATTAATTTATCGACAATATTTTATTGCTCGAGCATCGTCTGGGTTAACGACCGTGTATAGAAATGAAAGACATTTTGCTATGTTGGTAACAACGATTTCTGCCTTTGGAAGGCAGAGCTTCTGCATGTTGTCATCACAGCCATTACAGTTTGCCTACATGACATTTCTACTATATAAAGAGTCATCATAAATCCTTATATAAGTTGGTTCTTAAACAGGTAAGTGTAAAATTTTCTTTCCACTTATTAAACTTTTAAGCCGTACCTAGTGGTTGTACATTCAAGTTTAACTTTAAAGCAACTCCCAAAATAAATAGATGAACTGATCAAAACCTGTCTGAAAGAATTTGGGTCAAAATTGTAAAACTAAGCTAATCTTCGCTTAATCCAATAATTAAACGGCGACCTGGTCGGGATGGCAAAAGTTTCTCACAAATTGTAACTATATGCGACGAGGCGAGCTAAGTTAAAGTCTTTTCGCTATCTCTCAGATTTATCTCTTAAAACCTACTCGGCTTTCTCGGATCGTTTGCAAGCAACATTAGCTCGAGTTGAGCAGATGCATCGTGCACGAACCGAGTTTCCCAATAATTTCATACCCAACGAGGTCCGATCGAAGAGTTGGTATCTCTGAATCCATCTCTCGCCCTCGGCCACGCGTCTCGCTATGTACCGCCCTTATTAAATGCAAAATATTGCATCTTTACATAACCGAGATCTCGTTAACATTGCATTACCAATATTTTATAAGAGGTTCTTCGTATCTTGGTCTGTGATTTGTCCGGTGAAAGGTTGTAACGTATGGGATCGTGCTATCGGCGTAGCATGGTCTTCAAATGTGAATTAAGCATGTTGAAACACTCGTGATACAACAAAATACTGGTAATTTTATTTACATACTTCGTATAATAGTGGGCTTAATTTATTTTAGTTGTTTTCATCGTTGCATTAGGACCTAGCTTCTATTAGAACCTATCATTAGACATGCCTTGTAAACCTGGACAATACCTATAGTATTCAGAGATACTACATTAACTTTAAATTGTCTGTAATTGAAATCTTCTGTCAGTTTACATTTAGTCCAGGGATTAATGATAAAGATTTTTCATTAAAAAGCATGTGTTTCTCATACCGTGAATTTCTTCACATTGTTCTTAAATTTCATAGTCGTACTTTATCCGGTTTCTATCTATCTTATAGATATAGATAGAAAATTGATTCGCCCTTCAGTCTCTGCAATCCATTAGAGACCCACTGCGTCTCTCTTCTGCTTGAGAAAGAATTAGGGCCTCATTCACCTCGCTGGCCTCTTATTGGTTGGCGGACTTCACATACACCATTAAAAACTATAGTGGGAAACTCTCGGTCAAGCAGGTTCTCTCACGATGTTTTCTTTTACTGTCACATCAGCTGATATTTAATTTTGAAATTTAATAAACACCCAACACGTTTGAGAAGTATTTCCGAAGCTGTAATTGGAGTTTAATTTAATACCTAGTTACACTTAAATTGTTAGCAGAATCGCATGCGATCTACCCCGCCCAGGGTTTCGCGGACTGGGCGGGCTGGACCAGCCTGCGCAGCCTCGTTACATGCGAGTGCTGGAACCATGAGGTCATGTTTGTGTTTATGAAAGGTCTCTTATAAACACAAACATGACTACTAAGGCTACTAGACCAATACCTAAGGACACAGGACAATTTCGCCAATGCAAGCAAAAAGAAGGATATTTGAGTCACTTACCTTACCGTGCTAGGTTATACTACAACAAAACAGAAGCCTTGCAAACTAAGACTTATGTACTCGTATGTCCTAAAATTGTCCTTGGAAGTACCTATGGAAGCGTGCATGTCACTCACCACTAGCGATCATATATCCAGTTACGGGTTTTCAATCACTGTGATGTAGGTTCACAAGTTGTGAGATCACGTTTCTTAATTATCTACATTTTATTAAAAAGTTACTTTGTGCCATGTTTTGAAATACCTCAACGTAAACTTAAAAGATATATTAATATTATACGCAAGTCACTTCTATTATAATTAATGTTCACCTGCAAAATAAATTTCTCGCAAATCTCTTTTGTTGTGTGCCGCTTCATTGCACTTGGAACAGAGTAACAATAAATACCGCGGTTTATTATCATTATTTAGCTAAACGGTTATAAGGCAACCGGTAAAATTAATGTAGGTACGTAACCCAGCAATGGTTCATAACCATTACAACTACACTTTAGGGCCCAAATGGGCTCCGAGGAGTTTACCGAGAATCGTCGGCTGCAGTCGCGAGCGGTTACATCTGTCACAATTATTAAACACACCTGCACAATCCCGCATTTACATAAAACGAAATCGCCCCGTGGACGATACGCCACGGAATTCTGAGCATCCATAAACGTAGCTGCCAGCATACCGAGGGCCATACTTAAAAACAAAATTAAAGGGGATAGCCATACGATAATATGAATTAAAAATAATAAAACAAAAAAATAGGAGTCACGGATCGCCTCGAGAGAGTTTTTTTAGGTTTTTTTCGAATGAAGCCTGCGAACAGACTGCGGCCCTATCTCCTGACAATATCTTTGACGAGTTTTTTATGCGGCATTATTTTTAAATGAACAGATTATAAATGGTCGTTTGGCGATTTAACGCCCAATCTAATTAGGCAAATGATATGTGTTTTTGGGCTTAGCCCGCTCGAGGTCGTGTTTGCTATTTGTTGATTGATTTCAAATGGAGTTCTGTTGCGTCCCGCTGGTTTCTCATTATATCATCATAGATTAGTCATTTTCTCATCTTTATTACTTTCATTCATACTGCTTGTTGTTTCGGTCGTAGATTAATTGCAATTTGTTTTTATGAATCTGATGATGCTATAGTTAATATTTTTATAGCTTAACTAAACACTTTTTGGATCCAAATTAAACTAAAATCTTTTATTTAGCAAACTTGTTTCTACTATTTTTAGTGCACCGGTTCAATCTAATAGATTCTAATCTAAACTAACGCGATTTCAAATATTTTGGATAGAGCTTGTGTACCTATGGATTACTTTTCTGCTAATGGATGTAGTAGGTACCTACCAACTAAACTTCCGATTGAACCATACTAACATTCAGAAATTTGGAAACGGTTTCTAGATAAATCATACCTACTAGTTAACATGAAGAACCTCATTAAAATCGAAATAATTATGTTGCCAGTAATGCAACTTTCAAACCAGGTACATTTTAAACTCACTTTTTTTTCTTTTCTTTCCGACTTAAAGCCTAGTCTATTTAAATTTGCATGCTACATAGTTACATTTTGCAAGTTAAAGCTCAAAAAGATCCTATGAATAGATCAGAGCTTAAACGGCAGGTGGTTTCTCAGATTGTTACGGAGTTAGACCAACAGACTGACAGGCGTCGGTGGGGTATATTTATAGTAGACGCTAATAGAACACTTGTTAGTAAATGTGGAATTTACTTCATAATTGGCAATAAAGCATGTACTGTCGTGACTAAATAGGTTTAAAATCAATCACAGTTTGATATCGGCTTCCGAGAAACTTCGAGGGCAGAGTGGGATGCTTGAGCTCATCATATCGATTTCGATTGGGGAAAGCAAGAATGAAAATTGAAACCAACCCAATTCTAGAGAAGTGCTCTATACCTATGCGAAGTTTCATGCCATAGGCACAGGTGTGTTTGTAAATTCACTCCATTTCTAGAGAAAAGAGTTTGCCAGTGGTCTCCAATGAATGAGCCTTCTAGAAGAGTGTTCTCTTATTAGACGATAAGTCTGATAGTAGATAACTGATAGTCTTTCAGATTTGAAGATACACTGATCGGATCATAATAAAACTGTTCTCAATTATTACGTTGAGTTTATTTAGTAGGTGCCTAGACGTTTCACATAATAATAGATTAATTGATGTTACTACCACGATAAAACTATACCTATTGGGAAAATAAACCACCAATAATACCCCATCTCCTAACTCGGGTTACTAACCTACCCGAGTTAACCTCCCGAACCCGAACTAACCTTAGTTCCTATTGTGTTTTCCGTTTCATCTTTCAAAACAATTTAAAACTAAAATAAGTAATAGATGAAACTTATAACGATAAAGAAAAAAAAAGAAAAAAGAAACAAAAAGAAAGCAATGTAAAATGAAAATAAAAGGTTTGAATTTGTAATGCTGGTCTATTCATTCATAGGTAAATAAATACACTAAACTGAATAAGCCGTTCAAATTAGCACCACCCAGTGCTGTAGCTTTAATAGGTGGTAAAATATTGTAATTTATCCGCAATAGGCGTGTAGTTCGTGTACATTAACATCTATTACAATATTTACATACATATTCAGTGGAAATGTGGCTTCATTGCCAATCTACTGTCCTTTAATCCATGCTCAATACCTACAACTGACTACTTCGTGCGTAACACCTTTGCATTTCTCTCTACAACTAGGTATTTCTCTGCGTCCATTGAATCAATGAACTTTCACACTATAAAACAGATTAGATACATTTGAAAGAAAAAAAGAAAGAAAGACGCTCACGCTTTATTTATGAAATGCATTATATAAGTACCTACATACAAATTTTAAATAAGTAATAATTAAAAAAACGAAACACATGCAAGCAAATAATATCCATATGCGTGCACAACCCAAATGGGATCCTGCTCATCATTAGGATGGAAGCTGGTAGGCAACCGCTGATCTTCCGCAGGATTCGTTAGGGGACGCTATTTGCCATATCAAATGGCTGCCATACAACTGACTAATCAATTGCTACACTCATAAATTTTTCAAATATTCGCATATTAACAGAATCACAACTTCAGCATGGCTCTACTCAGTCCCTCGACCTCTTGGAGCGTTCGAATCGCAGTGGCACGCACAAAGTTTTAGCTACACTACGTAGGTGTGTGCACTGTCATAGCTATCTGAAGGTTATGCTTCAGTTTTTATTACAGTAGCCACAACAAGAATATTGATGTAGCTTCCAAAATGATGCCCATGCCAAAATTGACTGAAAGTTTAATCAGCCAAGCTGAATAGTCTGCCCTAATTCTGATACCTTTAAAAGTGGGGTAGAGGAGAATTGGTTATAATTTTTGCTTATGGATTTTTTTGCTTCTTTGAGAAAGCGTAAGTATCAATCAAAGATGAAGCCTAGAATTCTGGGACATTCGAAGAAGATGATACTTTAGTAACCTAACTTGGCAATAAATCCTTTTTTGTAGATTGATGGAGTATGTTTTGATGGAGAATGATGATGATTTGAACCTTTGTATTAAAGCCATCAATACAAAGGTATTCCGCGGTTCAGGAGTTGGTGCTTCTGGTGGCTACATAATTATCTTTCATCAAAATATAAGAAGTTCTTGGCGATATATCAGATTAACAGTAGAAAAACTACAACAAGGAATAACATAAAAATATTGGTTTAAAAAAATAAGAAAAAGATAACAGCGATAACATGGCATGTGCTGTCGAACCTGTCGAAGTAAATGCGATAATTGTGTACAAATCAACTGTTTACCTTACAATACTTAAAATGCAGCTGAGCAACTTTTCTACTGAATGGGCCTGAATACATTGTACCTAATAGATGGTAATGAATACGCACAAAACGCCTATTGTAGATACATTACCATAAATTAACACCTTTTAAAGAAATCATTGAACTTTGAATCTACGAGTAGCTATTATCAACTCACATCAAGTAGATAGGTAGGTAAGGTAAGGTAAAATACCTAAATTACCGTACGTCCTTCCCGTTACATTTAACGAGACGAATTTTGTAAGATTGTCTTAACATAATCAAAAGGAAATATTATTTTTATTCCAATACAATATCCTTAAATTTAAGTGATCCTTGATCAGTAATTACCATTTACCCATCATGGGTAGGTCGGTAGGTCTCTACAAAAGCCGAACACTTTATTGTGCTATTTGAGAAGAAAACGTTAGAAGGCATGTTGCCCCTTCAAAGATTTTTATTTTAAATATTAACTTATTAAAATAAAAATAGTGATGTACGCGTTCTTAATGATTTTATAAACTTTACAAAACATAAAAATATAAATTTTGATGAACAATTCAATATATATTTTGAAATCAGATAAAAGAATATCGAATTTCATTACCGCTAATAAACAGTACAAATTCTAGGTGGTCGCTATTCAAAAATTTATATAACAGGTGGTTTATTATTTAAAGAGATTCATTTTGATTCTTATCGATTCTCCATATAAATTAGAGTTCGTTAGTATAAACGGTCTTTAAATTATCATACGTGATCTTAAATGTTTTATGGAGTACCTAACAGGAACAGATACCTACTAGTAGCTTGAATTTCATTATCATTAAAAGTAGGTAACTATGTCTAACCTGCCAATAGGCAGGTTAGACATAGTTAAGTAATATAGCTAAGTAATAATAGCTAAGTAATATAATAATATTACTTAGCTAGATAAGACTCCACTTAGTATGATATTTTTATAATTGAAGTACTTTGCTAAATTTTCCAAAGTAGGTAGGTAGGAGCCTACTTGAATTTAACGTTAATACTTTTATATCGATGTAGTATTAGGCTGTTGAAGTCTACTGTCTGTACATAGGTACCTACTACTGTACATAGGCCTCCCCTAATCGACGCCACTTCACCCGGTCCTATGCCCCCTGAATCCAAATTTCTCGCCATCTCAGAGTCGTATCTATGGTAGAAAAATAAATAAGGAGTAGAGGACAAAATTTCGAATTCAGCCTTTAGTCAAAAGAAAGTGTAATGTTCAAACTGAAATAAATTTGGATTTTCTGATATAAATCAACATATTATGTGTGTATTTTCTATCTACAAAAAACACACGCTCTACATTTTTATCTCCACCAATTATCCTGTCGTATTAAACCAATACCTATAACTCAATCGACCATACTTAAAAGGTACACATTGACCACAAACGTCATGAATTAGTAATATGAATAGCTTTATAGATCAATCTATGAATGTTGACGGTGTGATTGAATGGAGTCATTATTAAATACCAATGAAAACCTATCGTTAAATACCTATCGCAATGGGTAGATAGGGAAAATCATTGACCAGCAGCAGCGCGTGCGAATACGAAGGATGAATACCGATGGATAGCAGTGGATTCCAATGAATTAGCTAACGTGGGAATGTAAAGAGTTAGTTACGGTTCTACTTAGTATCATTTAATAGGTAGGCGTGGAGTGTCACATACCTACCCTTAGCTCGTTGATAGGATTTTAGATATAATTAAATATAGAAGGATTATTTGAATCCAAGCAGTTTTGATTTGTTGTAAGAAGAAAATTTTATCTTCTTTTGTCTTCAAAAAAAGGGGAAAGATACCGGGGTAAGGGGAAGAATACCAAATACTTTTGGGCACATTAAGCATGGCAGGTTTAGGACAAAATAGTCCTAAAAATTAACGAGAAATAATTTAACCCTTGGAATTTAACCTTTGGAAGTCCATTAGGTACTGGACATTTGCTTCATTCATTGATAAATCCTTAGACGTAGATAATAGAATTAGAATAAATAAAAATACCTAAATATAAAATAAGTAAGTACCTACATATTTATAGAAAGGTAACTTTCTTATGAAGGAATATTTCCTACCCTCAGTTACTTTAAGCAAAATAAAAACGGTAATAGAAGTTCAATAAAAGCTGCATATCTGCGTAACCCAGTATCCCGGTGCGTAAAAACTGTAAAACTTGAAAAGGGGGCGCTGCGTCTTCTTCGGTGGACATCATAATTTAAGGCTCGCAAAAACTGGTGTCTTAATAAATAAATCAACAGATTTTTTCACCGTCCATAACTTAAGAAGTTGAGGCGGGAAATCGGATGGAAGTCGAGGGCGCAACTTTTAAAAAAGGAAACTGCTCTTGCGACTGTTGAGCGCGCGCTATTGGTCCGCGGACCGGGGGCGGGAAGCGGCCTGCGCGGGATTGGTCCGCCGCCGACGCACTATGCCCGCGTTCATCTCGAGACGCGAACAAATAGATTTTTTTTAAACAAAAGCAATTTTCCTATTCTTCTTGTTGCGGCGACGTTTCTATACGTTTGTTTTTGCTCGGCTCCGTTTTGTATTGTTTATTGTGGCCGAGCGCTCAACGATCCGCTCCCGGTTAATTCACAATGATATTAACGCGACTCCCCCGTATTGTTCGTCGCATGCAGATTCTCTAAAAACTAACAATTGTTATGGAAAAACGCAACCGCAGGAAGCCAGGCTTCGCTGTAAATTATTTTTAATTAGCATTAGATATTCCCGTCGACATGGCTTACAATAGTCATATTATAGGTTGACAATAGACAATTGAAAAGCTTTTTCAAGATAATTTCTTAAAGATATGGTTATAAGATGTACTAATTCGCATGAGCCTACCTACGCATTGCCGGCGCTGAGGTAACCTGTTAGGTATATAGCTGTGAACCTACTTTTACTTTGTACCCCACGGAGATTACCGTCACCCTCATAACCCGCCCTGAAGCTACATGTTCTTAATTTTTTTTGTGGATTGGTTGGGGGGTTGGCTTGGCTAGTGGCCAACTGACCGACTTAGTCTTCATGGGTAGCAACACATTAACCTAATTACCTCCTCACCTCCTCAACCTCATTCCTATTTGGGGTTGGACACTTACGGGTTGCAGTGACCACTCACGTAACACTAAATAAATAACATAAATAACAAAGTCTGGGAGGAGTTGATGGATGGGTGTTTGTTACTCTTTCTCGCAAAAACGGCTGAACAGATTTGGATGAAATTTGATACACAGGTTGATTATACTTATAAATCTGGGTACTTCTACGCTTATAACAAAAAGCAAGTAATTCCAGGAGCGATGGGATATGCTGATAACATTTATATTCATACTTAGGTACTCGCTGCCCGGAGCTTTTGCCCGCCTCACGTATTTAACTACAGCTAGTCGTTTAAACTACTGAAGCTTAGTATAAAATTATTTTAAATTAGTCTAATTAGGTAAGTACAACCTAAGTTCTTTCTAATAGGTAGTAAGTACCTTTCCTTTACCTTTCCTAAAATGCAGATAGTTTTAGGTAAATCACAACACATAGGTACTTAGTCTCTATACTTAAATAAGTATAAACCTATTTCTCTATTTAGGAAGGTAAATAGCACTAACTTAACCTAATCTAACCATAAAGACCTAACCTGAGCAAATTGGTGATATCTTGGTAGGTTAGGTGGATAGACCAAACCTAAGCAAGTTGGCGATAATTTGGTAAATATGAAAATGTTCGCACAGTAAGCTGATATTTGCAAACATTTTAGTATATAGGTAGGTATACCTTGAGGAGCTGATAGCCCAGAGACTTAGAATTCGCCCTCTTAACCGAGGGGTCCGGTTCACATCCCAGTGACATCCCATATCAGATCACCAATGACTTTGTAAAACTTGCTTTGTAAAAGTTATGTGTGCTTTATTAAATTAAATATCACCTGCTGTTGACGGCAAGGAAAACATCGTGAGGAAACCTGAATGCCTGATTAGGCCAGTGTGGTGGACGGCGGCCTACATCCCTCTCACCGTGAGAGGAGACCCGACCCCATAGTGGGGTAATAATGGGTTATTGACAAACAATCCTTATTCCTATAGGTATGTAGGTATCCTATGGCGCACACATAGGTAGGTGCCCAATCTTCCTCATCGATATTATTCTACCTAGTGTTTAACTTCTTATATCAGTGACAGCTCAATAAGTGACACATGACACTTAAAAACTGATAAAACATCACACTTAAAAGGAATTATGGAAAGTTTATGATAATTCATTTATTTATACAGACTAAAAACAAGGTGAGGCTAGGTAAATCAATAATTGTAATTTCAAATGAAGGACAAATAGGTGCAATCGATTAATACGTTTTGGGGTCAGAGCAACTTGTTGTAAAACATTTGACATACGTAATGAAATGATATTAACACCAATTGAAAGAAAATATAGGTATTTATTGACACCTCGCTCTGCAACACAGAACACAAAATACAAGCCTTATACCTATACTTTCCTTGCTACCTTGTGGCCTTTCAACGCATGTAGGGAGTTTCTGGGAATGCAATAGTCTCCAAAAACCCACAGCATCATTTCAACTAATTTCACAATCTTAATTCCGACTACTAGTTAATAAAAATGCGAAAATTTGTGACGTTGGATCGAAGCTGATCTTATTGGAATTGGTAGAAATAATTACAAACAAAATTATTTGGTTTACAATCTGGATGGACATAGGGTAATCTTATCTCTCTCTGAACGAAATTGTACAGTCTGCGTGGTTAGAATCACGGGCTGAAGCTAATCCCTCGTACATCTATCTACATTTGTGACAAAACAAAACTTAAACTTCGCCTTTTCGCCCTCTCATAAAGCTCTACCATTTCATGTTTCGACATAAATCTCTTAAAATATTCATTAGGTGAAATGCAAGTCGTGCAGCGGCGTGGAGAATAATAAATATCTAGATTCGTATCATATTTGAATCTGTAGCAGCGCAGACATGCCTTGAATTAGATTAATGACACAAACAGTATAGGTACCTACACTTTCGAATCGGAATGTCCAGTAATTTCTAATTAGATTACGATACAATCAAGCGTTGATTGATTTGTGTATGTCCTGTCCATATTGCTTGCATTTTAAATAGCTTATACAAATTGCTGCCTCATATACTTACCTAGTATTACATACATAGATACTTAGTTTACTTATATGTGCCCAATGTTCCTAAAATTACCTACGTAGGTGTATATTGTCTTGTTTGTAAGTTATGTAGATTTTATTCGATCAAAGTTTAGTGAATTTTTCGCATCTTTCGGAAAAGTGTCAACCGATGGGGAAGAAAAGACAGTGTTGTACTTTAAATGTATTCATAGGTAGTTAATTTGCCATGTGGACGATGAGTCGAAGAATTTAAAGGGAAACATTTATGTAGAACGAGGCATAGCAAAGGGAGGGCTGATGGTTATAGCTCGACCTGGTGCTTCTTTGGAATACTATTTCTTGCCAAAGCCAAAAGTTCTTACGATAGTTGTTAAGCTTCGAAAATGGTTTACCCACTACTTACTTGAGAACACACAATGTAATAGGTAAATTAGTTTTACTTAGGTGAGTGACTCATATTTATTTCGAACAATGTTCAAGTTCAATCTTTCAAATGTTTTACAGGTAATTTCTCCTGTGGCCCACCTCTTATTTTGTGCCATATTTTAATTAACTTTAACATTTTTGGAAAATTATTCCTGAACTAATTTAATGTTAAAATGACAAACAGGCTAAAATCTTACAACAGGTGCATATGCTACATAAAAAAATTTACAGTGCTCGAAAGATGAACTAAGTTTACTAAGAAAAGTATGAAAACTTAAAAACGGAACCACGAACCAGAACTATAAAGCCATTTAGTCAAACCTAAGCACCAGTAGGCGCGGGCGCAACGACCGATAACCGCCGAGAGCGCCCGAGATGTCCCGATTGGGGCCCATTTTTCCTCCAAATTGCGCCTTTTGTTATGCAAAGCGCGCCCGCGCCGTGTGCGGCCACAATCGCTCGTTTGCCGCGCCCCGGCCCGTGTGACGGCTATCGCAGCATCGCTCACAATGCCACACTGATGAGAATATTTCATCACTACCTACTGTTGGGCTGATTTTAATTACCCTTGCAGGATGGGAGGTCATATTCTGTCTTTGGTAGGCTAGTACATAATACCTCAATGTCTTTGCATGTGAAAAATGCGACTGACTGTTGTGAACTGTAACATTACCAACTGAACAAACTCTGGAACAAACAACGGAACAAACAAACAAAACTGAAAAAACTTGTCCGGCACAACACTTTATTTAAATTAGTCAGTCTAACAAAGAAAAAGAACAATTTTAAAAAAAGCCTTTATTTATTTCGTATGTAATTCGCAAAAGCTAAATAAATCCAAAAAAGCTCTACGTAGAGTATGTTCCAATAATTTCGTTTACATTACAGTCGTCAATTTAAAAATCCACTTAAACAAAAATGTTAATAAATTTATTATTAATTAAATGTCTTGTCAAAGCACATTCAAAGAGTATAAGACTGTTCACCAGTTGGATTTCATTGCCTGCAGAAATCAGTTTCTGCTGTTTTGCCGTTGATTTGAAAGGTCCAAAACTTAGCAGAGTGACGTTGAAAGGAAAAGAGAAGAGATTAGAATTGAATAGAATTCAAAGTAGAACGGAATTTAAAACGTTCAGAAATTTTCGATAAAAAATAAAATAGGTAAACATGTATAAAACCTACCTACGTATATATACGACATAAAGGAATTGGTTTGAATTTATTTTGAATTTCATAATACTCTAATTTATTTAAAAAATCGGCTCGGCTTGTCGCAGTTCATATTGTAATAACGGATCGATACTTTGTTTTCATATTGCTTACTTTTCAACATACGATGATTTTTAATTTAACAGTGTGAAATTGCTTACATCAATAAGGTATTTACAATAACGCGAATAATGTATCATTATCACTTAAACACAAATTTTTCATTTCGAAAGATACATCAACATGAAAGCTCCGATCACTCATTTTACGTGAATAGGTAGGTAATATACGAAATGAGACCTCATTGATTTCCCTGCGCTAATAATTGCGATAGTTCAACAAAAACACCTGTCGAATACCGTCGAGGAAATATTGACATGACCTTGCGATGTCTTTATGACCCTAGAAATAAGGGTTATAGTTGCATGTTAAAGTTATATTTGGTAGGGATGTAGCTACGTTTCCTTTTAGAGGTTGGTTATCGCTCATCGACTCGATGCATCATATTTGTCCAGCGTTTCGTCATCGGAACACAGACAGATCGGAATCGCATCGATAATAAATGGAATGCATTAATGTATCGGTGGCGAACTCACCTGTCTCTTCACTATAACATTATAAGGAACAAAAAGACAAAATTCGAATCAGGTGACGATGCATATTGTAAATGTATTGAGTGGTTTAAGCTACGGCAACCAGCAATTTAGTATATTAATTAAGGAGCATCCACACTAATCATTCAAGAAAACAATTCAAGTCGGACTAAAACCCAATGCAAGATATGATTTAATAACACTCATTTATTAAAATATCGACAAAATTTTTATGGGAACAAGTATTATCCATCAAGAATGTTCATCTGTATGACCTTTAGAATTACATAGCTGCAAAGGGAAATAAAAGCGTTCTTTAAATAAATTCATTCAAGCTTCGCAGAATAACTTAGTGCCTAATTTCGCCAAAAAATGTCCAGTAAATAGGTACCTACTTGTGCAAATGTAGTTTTGTTTTTACTTCTCCTTGCTTTACGGGTTTTTTTAATTTTATTTTCATCTTCTACTTGTTACATGTTGTGGTATAACAATAATCATGTCATTGTTATTTAACTTATATTAAATCAATATGTTAAGTATTTATGCACAGACCTTAAGGGCCGGATTTCGCCACAAAAATTAACTGTTTTGTTTGACGGTCGAATGCAATATGTATGAAGACAAATGACTCTCAAATATAATGTCAGCTTAAACTGCATTATTCGTTTCTAGCAGCTATTTGTAGTTACACCTTTATTTATGTCTCTTGTTAACAAGTTGCATTGACAACCGTTTACTTCTATAATTTATGGAGCTACAAAACAGAAAGTTTTATACGATTGCTTGGTAAACATAAAATATAATTTAAAAAAAGGATTTTACATAAAAATATTCTATCTATTGAAGACCATTTCAAAAAGTAGCTCGTTATTTACGTATTATACTTTAAAGTATCTTCAAGAAATGTACTGCTAAACAAAATTTATAACTACTTCGTATAATAAAAAGGGGGAATATATTTTTCATAACAGATAGAGTACGTACCTACTGTTACATAATAATCAATTCAATTAAAAATCAAGTTTATAGTACCAAATATAAATTTACCGCGTATAAAAAAAACAATTTAATAGCACCTCATCAAAACTTCATAAAGGGATTCTTGCGACAATGAAGAACGGAATTACTATGCTAATTAGATTTTCAAGCCCCAGTAATTAATATAATTATTTCCCTCGTCACTTTTACTTACACGACATACTACGTCTACTGGCGAATAATATTAATTAGCCTACTTATTTGATCGGAGCCTCGATTATTTTACAATGTTTAGAAACTCACGCAGGTTGGTTAAGTACCAACTTTAGTGTTTCTTTTTTTTTACAATCAATCGACCCAAAAATCCGAAAGAAATATACTTATGACATTTCCCAATAGTAGGGCTTTCAGATGGGCCTAGGGTCGATTTCCAATGAAGCATGATAAATGGTGAATAAAGCGTTATTTGCTTTGATTTCTTCTCCAATTTGTAAGTGAAAAAGATAAGTCTTTCAGCAACAGAGACCTCATCTTATTGATGCCAACAACCGATCCTTTATTTGTATAAAGATATAGTCTACTTCATGTCTGCGTTTCATCGTACCATTACCTATTATATATTGGACTGCAACTCTTTTAGGGCCCACTGTGGGCTATGAGCAATAACAACAAAGGGAGGCCTGGAGTATACTTCAACACGCTATTCCATTGCGGGTTAATAGAGAAACGGGCTAGTAGTCGACCGATTTCCGATGTTTTCAAACCGCCCATGAGGCTTCCGACAAGGTTTAACGACTATCGCTAACAACCGGGACCGACGGCTTGAAAATTTGCGTGTATTACTTCCCACGAATTGTTGGACTAGGTAGTTTACCACCGGTCATAAGTTGAACGTAACGTAGTTTAACTAAAACCACCACGATCACCCAAATCTCTCCGTAAATGTACGGCTACAGATTCTGATATAGCAAGTACCTAACCGAAAGGATTTTATAGCTAAAACCATGAGATGGCGAAGATAACGGCGATGTCAAAGGCTATTCTTCTGAGCACCATATGCACATGTAGGGAAACAAAATAACTTTCCATCACCAGATGTTGAGGGAACAAGGAACCAGCGAGATCACGTGAGATTAGGCGCGACTGCACGCCGTGTTTTTTGTTCCAAGACTGCCTTTACATGGTTAAAATGCATTCCGCCGGCATAAATTTAAATTTGTGCTGTTATCGAAATAGCTGCTTGTGCAGAATTTTATTTATGAACGATGAGAAATGTTAACGAATGAATTACGTGCTAGAACCGCGCTGACGAGCGTCCTCGTGTGTTACACGCCTTATTGCATTCCCGCGTTTACAAACTTGCTTGACATCCCCTGATTTATCGATGTACATAGTGTAAAAATATTTGCTTTTAGCCCTTTTGAGAGCTACGTAATTTATTGTCAGGGACAAGCCATTTAAAGCGAATGGAATCAGAGACCAATTAAATGTCGCAAACCGCATTTGCGTATGATGACTTGAAATGTTACTTACTCTTGATATATTGCTTTTCATGTGGAAAAATTAAGTGTCGTGGGTTTTTGATCATCTCATAACTCGTTAATCTCGTTGTTTGATTGCAAAATCAACGATCTTAATACTTTGTTAATTAACTATACACTACCTAGTGTATAGTGTAGTACTTATTTTGTTTACATTTTTAAGTTACTTCCTTAGTTAAATAAATTTTCTTTTTCGTTTTGTTATTACAATGAAATTTAATTTTTTTTTAAATTAAAAGCTACTTCAAGTAGTTGACTGCAATTTAAACAATTCAGCGTATCCCCAACAAGAAAAACCAAAATGAATAAACCGCAGAACATAAACACTTTGGCTTCTTTTAATTTCCGAAATACGTAAATAAATAGGCCCAAAACTTGGAAACCGCAGAGTGGTCAGCTGATCACGCGACTCTGTGGTCACAAACAATCAATATGTCGACAACCATCCCTCACACAAGTGTTGTTTTGTTAATCGATTTTCTTTTTTACCGTATATAAAAATAATAGGAATATTTAAACTGTTTTATAAAAATTCTAAAAAAACATTTTGGTAGCTCTTACCTACCTATACCCACCGTTTATGTTCTCTGACTAAGATTGGCTGATAAAGAATGCGCATGGTTATTTATAGGTTACCTATGTTAAACCAAATATTGCTATTAGTGTACTTTCCAATTTTCAACCAAAATAGTGTTCGCACGATTGCGTAACAAGTTTAAATATAAATAAAAGGAAATTGGTAAAAATCGTGCTCAAAGATTCCGTTACATACATAGTTAGATACAACCCAAGCTAATATAAAGCGTGTAAAAACATGTGGGACAACTCAATCACAATACAATTAATGACAGAGATAATTAAATATTTAAAACATAATTAACAAAAATAATTAATTCAGTAGTCGCATCCCAAAGATTTGGCGTTAAAGACTAGGTAAATAATATTCAGCCTATAAATTTGTACGGGTAAATTAGCTAAGTATTTAAATATTTTTAAACGAATTATCCCTTTCAAGTAAAGCAATGACTAATATGTATAGACCTAAATAAAACAAATAGTTTTCATAGCTTTTTAAATAGAGTAGCTTAATTAAAAATTAAAGAATTTTACTCCTTATCTAGCTCATTGGCATTAAACGTGCTATAATTATTGAGCAATAACTTAAATTACATTATAAAACCCGACAAAAGTAAGACATGTTACAGCCTTTATATTTTATCAATTAGTCTACGAATGACACTATGCGACTATTTATGTAGCAATTAAATGATAACGTCCTCAAAAGAAAAGGGGTGACGACACCTGCCTGTATTCTTTGACTAAGTTAATTAACCGACCATGTTATTTTACTACTAACTTCTATACGTATAAACGTATTTTGAATCGTATTTTCAAGGGTGTAGGGCGTTCTATTTCTTCTGGAATGTGCAAGTTGTTGTTATCAAAGTTACATATTTTAACGCATTGCGAATGAAAATGAAGTCGAATTTGCATTAGCCCAGATATGAACTGTTGCTTAGAACTCGCCGATATTTAAATCGATCGTTGTTTTAATATACTTTTACAGAAGTTATTGTAGTCAAGGTTTACATTGGAAATTTGAACTAATATCTAGTGCAGCAAAGGAGATCCAAGATATTATTCTACTCGTGCCATGTTTTCCTGTAACAGTCTGATCGTATCCCTAAAAGAATAAGTACAATAGGTACTTCGGAGATGAAGTAACACCGCCGCCTTCGTGACCAACCTTAAGGAAGAATGATCTTCATGTGTCTGTTGCTAAATTCATATAACAGTGGGACGGAGTTGGATGAAATTTTTGTTTGTTTTTAAAAAGGTCCCTGGATAGTTTGCTTTTAAATTTGGATGCTGAAGGTAGCGATGCGTTTAGATTTTAGTTTTTTTACTGTTCTAGATTCGCTATCAATATACAATATTAATCTTTGAATCTTCAATACGAAAGTATAGGTATGTATGTCTATCGATGGCGTGACAACGTCGATTCCAATATTTTCCATTTTGCCACTGCTATTCATCAGCATAGATATACAGAACGGAATATATCTAATTCTCAATTAAAAAAAATAATGCAATAAATGCTTTATAAATATTTAACAAATTACACACCTAGCCATCTAAGCGTGTGTAAAAGTGTTTATGGGTGAATGAATCCGTATTTATATCTGTTAATGCATGCATTGTTAATTTCTCAGCATAATTCAGAAATTATTTTTACTATAATGCAAAACTTTAGTGCAAACACGTACTTAGAAATATATTTTCACTATACCTAATGCAAAGCTATAGTGCTCAACATGACTTTTTATTCTTATAACAGGACAGTGCACAAGGTGGAACGCACACTCATTTCCAAATCATAAAATTAAATATAAAACATCACAATCGTATCAAGATCGGCCCCTTCCTTCTCAGCGATTGGCCTACGGGATGTTACAGTAAGTTTTTGTGTTAGATACGCAGATATACGACAATTAAGCGATGCGATCGCGAATTCGAAAGAGAAAACGGTCGTTACGCGTAATTTTTGCAGTTATTTGCATTAAAATTGATTTTTTTCTTCGTCTGAAACGCAACCCATCCGTTCTGCGGCCAACGCGTACACGCATGTTCGGAAGGCATGTCCAATTAGTCATTAAAACGAACACATGAAAAGCTGTTCAGTTTAATTCGAAAAAGTTTTGCATTTCATTTGTATGGAAATAAGCCGCGACGGAACATTACGAAACAAAAAAATAAAACTCAACGTGCTTTCATTGTTCTACCAAATAATAATTTGGTAGAACATTAAACACAATTAAAACTGTCAAGATAAACGCCGACCAGTTAGACACGAGACCGTCTATCCGCTATTGTATTGATTGAACCATTTTTCAAACTAGCGACGAGCCAATTAAACAACAGGAATTAAATTTTATTCAGATTCATCAAACCAATTCGAAATCATAATTGATCTGGCATGTAAAAAATATAGAGGGCTGTTAGGATGGGAATAGGCGCCAAAAATATAAAACTAGAACGATGACTGGCCGAAACACTTGGAGCCAAAAGTCAATTAACAGACGGACGGCACGTGGAACCGAATCACTGATAAAATAGTATATGCTCACGTTAAAGATAATTCTGAAATTAAAATAAATAGGTGTTAAAATATAAATGTGCAGCATAACTGAAATCTTATGATGGTATGATACTAAAAACACATCTTTGGCTTGACAAAGCCACCGTCAAAACTTTAATGGAGTATCTTTATAGACCGATATGATACAAGAGAGGGAAGATAAGTTACATAAGGATATATTAGATACGGAATAGCGTGAACACTCATGTGATATTTCCAATAGGCGTTTCAGGTTCTGAGGCCTATTGAAAATTGCAACTCTCGAAATTGATAGGTATTTAATTTATTTATTTCTAGCATCTTCATTTCTTCTAAGTTTAATACGACTGTAGCAGTCAGCGGAACAATAGCTACATGGACACCATTCACAATTATTTCAAAATAATATTCTTTCCCATAAAAAGGCTCTTTCATAGAACTCAGTTCAACTTCCAATGTCTTTAACTTTTAACTTAATTAATATTGTGTCCAAAAATAATAATAATTAAGTCAATTGACTTAAACTTTGATAATTCGGGTCCTTTAGACAAAACATAAATTTTGTATGAAGAACCCGGAAACGAAAAATGACGTGTATGACGTTTTTTGACCCTTCAAAAAGAGTATCTCAATTGACTCTGAGTCCACATCCCAATTCATCTGATAATTTTGGTTATACTGCGCAGTTTATAGTGGTGCGAGTCGGTTTGTTCGCCACCCGATAACATTCAGAATTTTTCCAATTCACACCCGATATTGCTTGCGCTGTCCTCCAATTTTTCGTGTAAACATTGATTTAAGAGTATTAAGATTTGATTACCATTAAAGTAGACATTGTTTACATATTTATTGAATATAAATCCTCGGCCACCCACATCCCTGGTAAAACAGGATAGATATCTATCTGAGGTTAAGTATGATGAATAAATTAGGCGGTTTAAATGAACTATTTCTGGCAATATATTTATACTACCAGCAATACCTATATAGATATTAGCAGTGATAGCTTTGCAGGTACAGGCTAGTCACCAAATAAAATAATGTAAATATAGATTATTTTTCCCGTTGGAGTATTTCTCTTTCTGTTTTAACAGACGCTAAAAAGTTTTGCCCACTTTACTTAATTTCTAGTTTTGTATCACTCCGTCTGTCAGCCTTTCACCAAGACATACTTCAAGCCATTGCATAATATTTGCAATATAGTTAACTTCAGAACATAATTACATTCTATCGGCAGTTTGCGGCGGGACAGTGTTTTATGAATAACCAATCGCTAATTAAGACATCATTGTAGACCCTTCCGATTCTATCTACGAACACTTCCGCCGCCTCCTTTCTCTACACGTAATTATTTATGGGAACTCCGCAACTAATACAGAATATCAACGATTTATAAGACCTAATGAATTTACTTATAACATTTAATTATATGCTTTCAACTTTCCCATTTGCCTACAACAAATTGAAAGACGTTTTAGGGTTCAGTGACGAAAGAAGGCCAACAAATGGGTTGACAATCAAAGTAAACAATCCAAAAAATTTAACAAACGGATTTGTAGGCTTTAGAAACAATGGGAGTTTTTCCGCCCGCTTTTTTCTCCCAGTCTACGTTTTGCCTGAGGGGCGATCACAGCGGATGAATGTTGAATGTATAATTTATCTGTATGACTTTCATTAAGTGTGCACAAATTGTACCTAATAATGAATAAAAGCTTTTGAGTTTGAGTTTGAGTTTGAATGGTTATAGCAATATTACTAAAGCTTGTCACTCGTTGTTCCATAATTTTCAAGACAAGAACATACACATGACATGCATGCCACCTGACTAGAAACAGATACCACGCACTCAGGCTAGAAACAGATACCAAACATTCAATCACACTGCGCTACGCAGAATTCATTGAAGATTTATGGTAAGTACATAGAATCCTGATCCATTCGCAAGAATATTATTGGATTAGATTTCTTAGTACATATCCTAAATTTTAGGTGGTAGAGTCATAGTCCCTCGCCCGGGGAGTTACCTTACTTCATGTCTTGTGGTTAGGCAGGGAAGTCCATTCTTTACGATATTTTTTTGCATTTGAGGCAAACTTCTTAGTATAGTAGTTCTTCATTTGAGGTTGGATGTGGGGGGTCCTTAGGCTGCAGTGACCACTTAACTTCAGGTTGCCTGAATACCCCTTTGCTGCTCAAATTAAACGAAAAAACCACGGGTCGCATTCGGGACTGCGGCAGAAGTGAAAACTTGAACAATAACGTCGTGCAATTGTGCATATTTGAATAAGTATTTTTGAATGGTTAGGGAATAATTTCACACGAATTGCTTTATTTATCAGTATAAAAGTACTATCAATTCTGTGATTGTCACTTTCTTCATTAATAGATGCACTTTGTTTAATTTCCATATTTTAAACACTCTCCTTCCGTCTTACGCATTTTTGCTTATGCATTTTCGATCAGGGTCACAGAAGTTATCACTTCAAATAAATCCCGCCTACGGAACCTTTCACTCAGTATAGTTTGACTATCACTCCGCCAGTTTTTTTAACTCTTTAACTTTTCAGCGTAGAGTCCTGATCATATTGTAGATTAGTTTAAGTTATCTTTGAGCAATATTTCATAATTAAAGAAACAAGCCTAACGATTTAAGTATCTTGTAGCTTTAACATTCATTAAGTATTCGTTTATAATGTAAAAATTATGTTAAAATAACTATGTATTAGCAAGAAATGACCGTGTAATATATTTTTACATAATGTACATATTAGATTTATCTGTGGACGTTACAATTTAAGTAATGCTTATTAACTTTCATCAGTCGCCTTATCAGCAGATTAAGTAGTATAAAATCTGTCTTTTTAAATTTAGCTATAGCCACAATAGCCATCAAAATTCCAACCCAAAATTTGGACAAGGACACCATAAGTATATTTCCATAACATCCCACAGCAAGCTATATTTCGTTGGGGTGTGATGGTACCTACCATCTACCAGCTAATGAATTAGAATGGGTCTACCACATTGTAAATTTTAGTAAAAAATAGTAAGTGTCAGTATCAGTAAGTAAAACCATGATACTTATTAACCATAAAAGTGTATGGTATATAAACTTGATTGCTTTAAGGTTACGGCAGTTAGTGGGAATAAACTAGTGAATGTCAGTAGATTGCTCAGAAATCAGCGAACAATCAGAGCAAAGTGTGAATTGCAGACACGAGCCGTACGATTCGCTACACACAATATATTTTAGCATTTAAATTATTCTGTCTGAAGTATTCTAAATAATATACCTATATTTAGATATGTCAAAGTGCGCAAAGACCCGTAATACCTACCTACTTACATGTAGGTAGCTACTTACATAGATAAGTTTAGTAATGAATAGGTAGTATACACATTGTTTGATTTATTGTTCTAACGATGAATTTATGCTTAATAATAGCCCTTTATTTCAGAATAAAATGTCAGTTAATTTTAGATCGATTTAATCTAATAACGTCTATTGTAAAATAGATAATTTGAATAGTAAATGAAATATTCGACGTCGACATAGAAATAATGAGTAGGTAAGACGATCAATAAAATTGACGTAGGTACATTTTTCCGATTCTTTAAACGTTGTCTATTGAATTATAGAGTTGGAAGTCAGAAATACGATTTACGTTTCAATATGTTCAGCCGGACAGAAACTTATTGTTGAATTGATAACGAATTATTGTCCAAAATACCTACGAATACTCGTATTTAGATATTTAAAAGAATTTCGCATAACTTGTAAATGCTTATAAATTCAAATGCTTTTTAGTTATTACAAAGTTTGTTGCAACTTGTCTATAGATGCCATTGTTTTGCCTCCAATTTCAAATCTTTAAAAAAACATTAAAAAGGTTTAGGATACGCCAAAAAGTGAATTTCTTATCAAGATAAAAATTTTATGTTTCTTTTAGGTAACTTACCTATTTACTTATTTGCGATTGTATGTTTAATTCCATTACTTGAACATAGGTACTTCTACTTAAATAAAACTTTCCAATTGTATTTTTTTATACAAACAAAACAAGAAAAACCGTTATCTTGAACCCTCATCATCACCTCATCATAATAGAAAACATAATTAACAAAACTAACTAAGTGATTTCAAAATTTTTAAAATTTCGCATCCAAAATAATAGGAAAATCCCGATTTCAGGAATATTTCGCGCCCGAATGCGGCGTGAAAAATTGTAATACCGTTTCAAAATGTGTATCGAAGCAGAAAGTCATTGTTCCCTGATAGCGATACCCAATGCGCTCTCCACCGCCTGGAGAGGCTTCGCTTGCGGACGGTGATGTGAAATTATTCATTTATTTGGAAATAGGATATTCCAAGAACAACTTTTTATTTTAAAATAATTAAGTATTTAATCTGTCACATTATTGTCAAGATTTTATATTTTGCTCACAAGTCTACGGCGCCAAAAGGCAATCGTCTGCTTCATAACGTATACTATGCGAAACCTTATATTTAAAATGCGTCAAAAAGCCTACAGTGCGCATATTTTAGTATTGTATAAAAAATACTCATTACTGTATTTTTAAATACATATCTATTTTTGGTGTCAATGTAAGTTAAAAAGACAATGTTCTAATAGATCACTATTCCTCAATCTTTTAGCATTTTAAATTATGCTGTCAAACAGTCAATGCCATACAAAAGCTAAAACATTAGGTAAGTACCTACTATACCTATTTTAATTTCTTTCTTGTGCGACTCGCAAGTCCCATAAGATATTACCTTCCTTCGAAAGTCAATACTCCACTATTTAATTGGAAAATTAAGTAGGTACAAGAATTTGGAATATTATCACCATAAATTAAGTTTAATTTGAAGGATAATTAACCGAACAGTCACTTTGAAGCCCATGGCTTTTTGATTATCGTCTAATTAAAGAATTCATGGGTCAAGTTAGTATTTATGAACTAATGAAGCAAAAAGCAAGTATCATTAACCAAAACTTGGCGTGTTAATACTTAATTATTATAATCCAACATTTTATGGAGTTATTTATGACACAAAACACATCTTTGCAGCTTAAACAAGACAATGAAAAGTTCTTAACCTTGGCATTAACTAAAGTAGACAGTCGTAAAATTTTTAAGTCAACCCATCTAGTTTGAAGTGAAGGCTGAATAAAAAGATACATAAAAATAAATTAAATTTGTCTGCGTAAACAAAAATACTCCTTTCTGTGTTTTTGGTTCATTTTTACTGTAAATTCAGCTTAAGAATAGGTAAGTTGATACAATTTTATGTGTATAAGACCCTTATCTTGGACACCGTTTCTAATTTTGATTGTTTTAGTGACGTATGTAGTTATGTATGTAAATACCAATCCAATAGACCATTGATCTCAGTTTATTTTTAACCTTACTATACTAAGGAAAACAGACCTACCTAAAACCTAAACAGAAATATTACTACTTATGTAGAAATTTCACGACTTCAAGTAAGTACCTTTGATCTTTCAAAAAGAACAGCAAATAAATCGTGTGTAGATTGAAAACTTATAACGCCGATATCCTATTAGAAGTAGTGGTAGAGTTTGCCACCATCTTAACTCGCCGTCGAGTAGCATGCTCATCATGTCATGTCTCGGTTTCGGCTGGGGAGGTATGGCTGCCAGAAATACTTTATTTATGGCGATCATCTAGTCTCCTTGAGTAGCAAACCACTTAACGCCAGGTGAGCTAGTTGAGCTACGTATCCACTTACCAATTTACTAAAAAATATCCTGCGTGTTATTTACTAAAGCTATTGTATAATTATTGAAAACAGCGAAAGTTTCCATTACCAAATATATGGGGCTGGTGTTATAGACAGGGCAAGAAAAAGTCAATAAACAAGGATATTGTGGACAAAACAATCGAAGGCCCACATATTATTATAACCATACAAAATGAAGAGAAACTTTTCGCTATTGCACATAAATGGACAACAAAATGAGACATAGGTAATGTTATAAAAAGGTTTTCGAATTTCTTTACAATAAATAAATAAGGCCAGTAAAACGTATGGTGAGTATAGCATGGGGTTTTTATAACTATTATTCAATTCATTTAACTGCAATTTAAATATTGAATTTTAACACTTTAGGGTTCGGTGGACATCAAGATTATTAATCACTTTTAAGGTTCTTCATGACATTTTGGTGATTGTTTGTAGCTGGTGACGAAATGGGAAACAAGGAAAACGAAGGAAAACATCGTACTTATTTTTGTAAAGCACAGATAATTTAAAAAATGCGTGCTACTGGATACAATTCGGACTTGTTTAAGAGAACAAACTTTCAGCCACTTAGATTCTTAAAATTGTCCTTTTTATTCTGTGTAAAAGTATATATATCTTCAGCAGCTAATTGAACGTGCTCAATAGCTGCACAATGGTGTTGCGATAACTCTTGTAACATGTTGCCGGCTATTTGCATTTTCGAGGTAAAACTATGTCGTTTCATTCTATTTAGGGCCCTATATTTTTCGCCATCTTGACATTTTGAAGGTATGCTTGAGGATTGCTTTACTATCGGCGAGTAACGAAATAAGATGTAAGAATGTGGAGTAGAATCGTAAATGATAAAAAAATATTGACGATACTGGTGTGCTGCGCGAAGGGTCCCGGGTTCGATGCCAAGCAGAACAGAGATTTGATTTCACCCCAGCACACACAGCACACCCAGCATTGCGTGCTTTTCTTGTGCGCGTTTGTGTGTCCATGGCACTCACGACACAGGAACTCCTAGTGTGTTACACTCATAAGTGTGAACGTTATTTATTATTTATTTAAAAAATCATCTCTTTCATTTGCATACATTTTATTGCAACATCTTTTGCACAAGGAAAAAAAAATTTGCTAAAATGTCTGAGTTTTCAACTTCAATCAACCTTCATTTGACAGGCAAGTAGGTACGTGAACTACGAAAATCTATACTTGATTTATAATTTTAATAGTCCTCTTTATTTTTAATAGTTGATTCTACCTAGTTCACCATAACTTATAACGCCCACTATCAGACTGGTGCCGAACAGAGGTAGCCAGCCACGTACCCCCGTGGCTACATTGTATTTTAATTAATTGTTATGGCCCAGGTCAAGACGCTGGCCCACAAATGGCCCCATGGCATGGAAGCTAAAGAGTTCACTGTCATAAATACACACCGATACTACCAATAAAGCTAAAGGGAATTCGACATGGATAGGCTTAAAGGTGCACAACAATACGGAACAGGTGGGAAATAGCCGATGGTATACTAATCACCGTGTAATCTACTTAGACTGATTTGAGTTTAAAATAAAACGGACTCGTTTAATTTAACGCCGTCATGTTATCGTTAAATGCAAATGTGGGGAAATCGTTCTGATTATATTCGCTTTTTAAATAAACGATTAGATCTTTTTGAAAGAAAGAAAGAAAGAAAAAAAATAAGAATATGAAATTATTTGAATATGTTTTGCTGCTTGTTTAATTTTTTCATATAGGTGTTACATAAGTATTTAAAAATATCTCAAAATGTCTTTCATTCTCGTATTATTTAACCAATTAAGGTGGATTATTTTGTAATAAATTACCTTCAGAGATCAGAGAGTATTCTATAAAGACTACAGTTTTAATTAAAGTTTTAGTCAGATATTATGCGACTACATTTGCTATATAATTATAATTCATATTACCTACCTAAAATATTAATTTCAAAATTATAAGAAAATTCACATTTTTAAAAACCTTTAGAATAAATAGTTAAAGAAAACATTAATTTTGTATTTCTTATCATATTGTAAGTAAGTACATTATGCATTACCGATTTTCTGTATTTGACATTAAAACGCAATCCAGATAGTGGATTATCACGCATATTATAGTTACCTACAAATTAATTGGTTAAATACAACTCCCCAATAGTACCTACAGTTTGTGTTGGGTACCCACGCAGGGTAATTAGGGCTGACCGTCCGAAGGTGATTACTATGCAAATATCGCGGAGTAACCCTTTCCCTCTGTCCCTACAGTTTTATTGCGGGGCTAACTGAACTTATTTGGGACATGAGCGTTGTTTTGGTAAAGCTATCCTCATGATTTTCGAATATTATTTAGGGCAGTGTTGGTAGAGTCATAGTCGCTTCCCGGGGAGGTGTCTTACCGCCATCCTCTTAACCCGCCTTAAAACAATATGTTCTTCATTGTCTGTGGTTACGGATGGGGAGGTGTGGTTGCTGGAGATATTTTATTTGAGGCGAACATCTTAGTACAATTGAGTAGGTAGGTCGCAACGGCAAAATATAGGTGATACCGTACTCCTACTAATTAGAACCCCACGGTGTTTATCTATATGCTCAATGTCATTGACCGGGACTATAGGCACACTTACCCATACCTCCGTCCAAGCACGAATAGCAAAGAAATGCCATCGGAGGTGCTACTCATTAATACTAAGATACTTAGT
Organism: Erynnis tages; assembly: GCA_905147235.1. Lineage (NCBI taxonomy): Eukaryota > Metazoa > Arthropoda > Insecta > Lepidoptera > Hesperiidae > Erynnis > Erynnis tages. The sequence continues at coordinate 4,065,244 of LR990076.1, forward strand.
TTAAATCAGAAATAAAAAAACCTTCGGCAACCCAACTGAAACAAGACATAATTGTATCGCTAAGGTGGTTGGCATTCTGCAATGCCTCCACATTTCTTTCCAACCTGTTAAAACTTTGTAATATTAGCAAGATATAAGCAATTGAGCAGGTTTGGTCAATATATAATGTTGTAGCCTTTGTTCCAGTAATAATTTTTCAAACAAGTTGACTTAGCACATTTGTATTATGAATGCGAAACCAGCGTGCAGTCTACAATGGATCCTAAAGGTTGAAATTGTCATAAGTTGCGACAGTCGGCAACATGTCTAATTACTCAATGGCCAGACACGAACATGTAACTAATATTCCATTGCGAGTATTGCGACATGTCAGCGTAGTTAAATGTCATGCGACAACACAGTATGTGGGATGTGTGCGAGAATACCCTGAATGTTATGCAGAATTTAATAACTTCTGATATTCAATTTTATGCGCGCAAATAATATGTTAATGTGTTGTCTGAAAAACTCATCGGTGAAACAAACGTAGGTACGAGTACGTGTATTGTTTAAGAAATCCTTCCTTCCATCCTTTCAGCCCTTGGTAGTCCACGTGCTGGAGATGGGCCTACCCTAATCGACACCACTCCACCCGGTCCTGGGCCCTCTGAATCCAACGGTTTCCCGCTGCCTTCTTCAGGTCATCAGTCCACCTGGTCGGAGGGCGGCTTGTGCTTCTTTTGCCTAAACGTCGCCATTCGAGGACCGTTTTCCCCCATCGGCTGTCAGTCAACTAGACAATTAAAGTTACTTATTAAAATATAACTTATAATAATTAAAGTTACCTACTAGTATGTAGGTCAAATCTACATACTCTCAGGTATGTCTATGTATTTTTGGATGATCAGCAGCTTTATAAAAAACACCAAGCAACCAAGAGTACAGTGAACCTCACATGAACCCTGACCTCACGTCTAGATACAAGCAGTTGATTCGCTTCTGTTATGTCGCTCGTCTGAAGACGTTTGATAAAAGCCGTCGTGAGACTTAAAACTAAAATAAAACTTTCAAGTAGGTTATATCGCGTAATATTATAAATTCGAAACATTGTGAAGATAGATGGACGGATGGTTGGTACACTTTCACGTAAAAGCAGCTGTAGGTAAAGGTTATAATTAGGATACTTTGACGTCATGGGCTAGTGAAACATAATTATAATTTCGGAAACTTGTTTGAAGGGACATGAGGTCGCTATAGATTATTAGCTGATAAGCAGTACAGAAAATATCATCTAGTCTCGTATGCCAGGCAGGGTTTCGTTTCTCCAGCCGGGACTAAAACAAGTCCTATGATAGTCATTATCGTAGCACTTATTTCAGTTCCGAATGTAGCATGACACTACTTACACTACTTCAATTTCCACAACGTAGGTGATAGAAAGAATTCTTTATAAACTAAAAATTAACTGGTTGTGGTACTAACATATTTAATTGTTATCGCGTGTACCTCTTCATTATATTGCACCAAAATAACAATTGAATCACTATTGTAATTCTCAGTCTACGGACTCCTAAGAGGTGATTGGAGCAAATCTGCCATACACTTATATGTACGACAACATCACATCATCATCAGTGTATCCACCTTGCACCTAAAAATTCATAATATCTATCTATTACATTTCGAATCCAATACCACTCACCTACGAGTACACACAGTACACACTATCCTATATTGACATACCAACATTAGAAATTCAACAGCCAAACAGCCAAGCCTCCGTATTTCACAATCCATCCTAAACATCGCAGGTTATTGTCTAATGAAAAGTAATTAACTGGTGGGAGGAGGGGGCATATGACATGACAATGCCGATCGAACAATCGGCCGAAGAGCTGAGTCAGCAAAAACCTGGGGCATGCTTGCGAGCCGAGCGCCGTGGAGCTACGAAGCGATGACTATTTGTAGCTACTTATGGAGTTGTGTTGTGAGGTGTGCTTACTTGTAGGTTGGCTGCAACCCTTGTATGATGAACTGCTGGGCACGGGTGTCTCCCACCAACAGGAAGAGGTCTGGAGCATACTCCAATGCGGATAAGTGGAGAAATGCATTAGTGGCCAACCCGAGTCGGATGCTTTAAAACCGCCCTTAGGGCCTCCGACGATGTTAAACGACTGCTATCGTAACGATAACAACCGGGACCGACGGCTTAACGTGCCCTCCGAAGCATGGAACCGCGCGCGAAGAAGCGCCCATTAGCTTTTAAAATTGGTCAAATTTCGAAATAGAGAATCCTTCATCATCTTCGTATTTGAAGTATTCTTCGTATCTTCGTACTTGATATGATTGGCATGTCAAGATTAAGTACCTATTACTGATTGTGTAATCAACCGTAAGTATGCGCCTAGAAGCCTACTATCTACTACCTTAAACAAGCCTAGTGTGTTTAGCCTTTTAAAATGGTGAACATTTTTAAATTTTAGCGAACCTGTCCCTCAAATTGCGTAGGTGCTTACTCTACGGCAGATTAAGAGAGCAGACATTAAAATATCACCGGACAAACGACATCTATGGCCTAATCATAACCGACCGACCAACCAATACCATAAAATTAAAACCTTTGAAATGAAATAGGCACTGACATGCGACAAAATCGGCGGTGTCCGAAAAAATCCGTTGAAAAAATCCATGATGGATCTTTTTGGACTTTTGTGTAAAATGTATGCAACGACGTTGACAAACGAGGAACTGTTGCGTGCAATTAGGACACGGGGTGATAGTAATAGTTAACTTTACAATCCAGAAAGCTAAGATACCACATCCATTTTATTTATCGTCCTTGATTCGCCTCGGTTAGTTAACCCGCAAAGAGGCCGACATAACTTCATTGATTAAAGCTCACGTTGATCGATGTATTTCGCGTCTCCAAACCGTGAAACCGCCTGGCAGACTCATCTGTGACTCATAGGATCTAACTTGATCTTAATAGCAACTGACTTGCAATTCGTGTCTAGGAAGCGTTGGCTGCTAGAACTGTTATCGGTGGTATAGCCACATTGAACGTTAAGATATCTCATGTTGGGTTAGTAACACTTACTTTCTTAATATTTTCCTACTGTAGAGTGCTCTCTGATGTCAACAATATACAGCAACATACAACCAAATCTCAAACTAAATGGTTGTCTAAGAAGTACATGCTTTGTTATCCCTAAGATGATTACGATAGAAATAACGCTTCCTAAATTATACACGAAATTCCACCTTAGGTCCCTCTCTTGGGTGTATCACAATAACCACGATTGTGGAGTTTTAATCTACTTAACCTTCATAATTAACACGTACTCGTATAAGAAAGACGGCAGACGTCTTTTTGAATCGAATTAAGTAGGTAGTAGGTTTAAAAGTTACCACCCATATAATAATATGAACTATGAATCTTTTACCATGTGTGAACTAACTTTTCTTTTAAAATAAGTTTCAGTCTCTATTTCGGAATGGGCTCAATCACTTTCGCTGATTACCAATGACTGATTACGAAAGCAGCAAATATTACACCTATGTACAAACTACTTACGGTGCAAGGAGTTTAGTTCCACCTTTCGAAATACTCCTCAACCAAAGTAAAGCAAGTACAAGGGTAGCAGCAACCCATGCGTAAAGATCCCGCGATACCAACCGCCCCACCACATGGCACGCATGTGTCCAGCCAGATTGCTATCTACAATTCGGTTTCTGCTTATACTGCCCTGGTACCACGGTAGGTGTTTTAATTAGTGAGCAAAAGACAGCTGGAGTGTCAATTTTTAACGGGTTGCTTATTATGTAAGGGTGAGTACTAAAATTAGCGCAGTGAGACTGCTACACAATAGGCTGTTAGGAACTCAAAAAATGATCGTAAGTAGATCGTAAATGATAAACATCAAGATTTGAAACGAAATGGTAATAAAATCTTATGCCTATACATGCTCCATTTATACATTTAACTATTTATGTACACAGTGGAAAATACAGAATTAAAACTATGAAAGTAATTATTGTAAAAAGGTAATGCTTATTTCTAAAGACATTTCTTCCAGCAAACCTGAAATAAGGATTGAGTAACAAACATACCTACCTATTTAATAAGCCTGTATGAAACTATTGTATCTACTTTCTTAATGGTGTTTTTCGAAATTGAGAACAAGATTTTACCTACCATTTTTATCGTATTTAATCACTATACAAAGCTGTAGCTGAAATTGTACACAAAGTGGTTTTCTGGCAAATTGCCTGAACTAGATTCAATTACGTGTTATTGGATCGAAATGTAACGCAAGGGGCTATCCATCTCATGGACTAGTCGACGCTGACGTGAATAATTACATGAGCAAAAGTTTTTTAAGAGTAAAAGGAATAGTTGAATCACACATAGCTCTGCTGTTGTGTGGCAAAGCAAAAACAAAGGATCAAAAAAGGTCGGCAACGTTTGGCGTGGTACATTATCATACCCGTTTGTCAGACCCTAATAGTTAGATCCTACTTAAATGTAGATGGAGGTGGACTATCCTCAGCTGAGGAGAATGAGCAGTGATTAAATTTGGTCCGAGCGGTTTGAAAACTTCCGACTAATTAGTATGTTTTGAATCCATTTCGCATAGGAACAACGTAGTGGAGTATGCTTCATGCCTCCTCTTACGAACTTCGGTCTCACTTCTGAACGTGGGACATAAAACGCAGCCAGTAGAAGTTAGCTTTAGAACAATATTCATAATTATGTTGAGAATTCCATCTTCTCCACACAAAAAACAGGCCTTGAGCATCCTGTTTAGAGTCTGTCTGTAAATAATCCAACAAGACAGCACCTACTTGATAACTACAACATTTTAGATTAAATCAAAACCGCAAAACAGTGGACCCAACCTCATTGCTGTTACAAAACCTCGTTCCGTTATTAGACAAACTGAGAATTAAAATAGCTAAACGGACTCCTCCAGCCACTAAGCAGGCCAATTGTACAGCACAGCGGGCGGTTCGTCTTTCATTATTTTATAATAACTCGATGGAGGGCGAGGAGAAACTCCCGTGTCATGGTACAGGCAGACCAAATAACCAACTCTTACCAAATTAATTGCCACATTCTGGGCGGTAACGTCACTCTGAGACTCATTGTCGTTTCTGCAATCCGGCGCGATACGATCGGTATCAATTAACCATCATTGTTTGAACCACTACTCATTATTGCTTTCTTATTCTAAGAGCTATCGGTGTTTGCGAGCTTTAAAAGTTAGATTTCTTTAATTAACTATAGTAATTCTCCATATTTCTATGTGATTAACCTTTCCAAAAGAAACTCCTCAATCATAAGAATCGATTAAGTTTATTTTATTTTACAAACACATCAGCATACCACACTGTACTTTTACGAAAACACGTTCATATGAATAACAAATTGGCAATGAACTAATAATATGTTTAAACTGTTAATATGTTCAATAAATTTATTGGTTAACGCAAGATCTACACTGACTCTGATGTATCCATGTAACCTACAGAAATGTGAAATGCTACCAAACCAAATCCTGACTGTTGCTGATCGTGGTAACGCTATAATCTTAAAATGCCCCTTATCTTTAACAAAGGCTTCAACCATTGTTCATTTATTTACCATGTCAAATGCCTCCTGAACTGCTCGCTTCCCGGTTCAGAGCCCATTAGTCTAGCCTCGCATTCACCTCAGCCTCTTTTATCTGGAGATATGTAAATTTTTACACCGTCAAGTGTTTCTCGGCCCAACTTCTATCGGTAATTGTGATAATTGGGACAAATTTTAACTTTAACTTTTGTCAGTTATACGAAATATCTAAGTAGGTAATATTCAAACAAACCTTCACGATTCGTAATATTTTTAAATTACAATTAGATACGAGCTGCTGTTTGATTTATACAATTTCACATTTGTAGAATATTGATGCTTTGAGCTAAAATAGGATTTAGCGCTAAAGCAACATAGGCAGACAGATAGACATAACTCTGTCCAAAAAGGAAGTCAGAGGTATAAACGTTTGCCTTAGTCAAATAGTCACCTGAAATACGTAGGTATCAGTTCATCAAGCTATCGATATTTTGAGTGTTAGATTGGGCATGCACAAACTGTATATACGATTTTGATTTTCGGAATATGTGCGGATTCGATGCTTAATGATTTTACCTGTAGCCAAAGCGTCTTAACGAACAAAAAAATGACGCATGATAAATAATGCGCCAACGATAAATAAAAGTTGTTGTTGAAAATAAAAACAGTGTATCTACTTTCCTAAAGATAATAGACACTACATCAAGCATGTAAAGGATATGATTCACCTAAACGGGCGCCGTATTCTCTCGGTAACATCTGTACTGATCGATATAGCACTCGATCCAAAATCGAGATTATGCTAAAGCGATGTTAGACGTGTCGAACGCACCTATCTCTGGATCGATATAAATCATCTTATTAACTATTGTTTCGGGAGGTGTGGTGTGAACGAGCGATGTTATCGCCTCTGATGTGTTTTAAATTAACATAATAGGTTTTGTGAATGGGTATTGCCTTTCTGTGTTTGTTGTTTTGGACGCCCCTCGGCTGTATGGGAATCCGAGTGCGTTGCTAAATGTAATGTATCGAGATACGAGTCATCGACAATTAGTTTAGTGCTCTTAGAAACTATCGGATATTTCAATCAAAAGTGCGAGAATGGACTATACCAATTTAAATAGGAACAAATTGTTCAAAGACAATACCTACCTAATTTTCTCATAACATAGTGGTCTATTATTGCCTTAATTTTTCGAAAGATTATATTATTATTTCTAATTTTGGCTTTTGGTTAAACTTTTGTTTTCTTACCTAAATTTAGCTTTTAAAACCTATATCATTTTTTAATATAACGATGACTGACTGACTTAATAAATAGGGGAAATGCTAGATATTTAAGTCGGTTCGGTTATAAGCACGTTTAACTTTTTAATTTATTAGCCTGCCTGCTTACTTATTTCAAAACTACGAAACAATGTAGTAACAGACATGTTGTCGGAGCGAGCAGCCACTAATGTTGCTGACTCACTACTGTAGGACTCGGCATAATAATATCTCACATACAGATTGGATTAGAATATTGATGTGAAAAAATCTTAAATCACTGGACACACACAAATTTCTATTTAAATTAATGTTTAAATACCTATAAAAATGTGCAAACCTATTGCGGTTTTTTGGTGCCACTTACTTCAAGACATAAAACTAAGTTAACATAACAAACCATCCTCGACCGGAGGAACTCCATCACCATCCCAGCAACAAGACTGTTTTCTATTGTGACTTATGGCAGCGGCAGAATACGATAATGCACCAATGGCGCTGATACCTGGACGTGACCTGAAGATTACCGGTGTTGCTAGTAGGAGGCCTGCATTACCCGAGCTTGTCCCTCTCGATAGTTGATATCCATAAGGATTTCCCCACGTATAAAAACACCAATAATATGATCTGTCTACATCCTATGTAGCCATACAGCACAATGCAGCTCGCTATTTAACATTTTTTATTTCCTTTAAAATTGCCTCGATTAAATTTCTATGTTATTCTCATTACTTTTTTCTAACAGTGACGGTGTTGTTTTTGTTTTAGGGTCAATGACTTATAAGTTTTGGAAGTGCCTGGATCTCCTATATTGGACAATGCAATACGGTTAGATAGTTAAATGTGAAGACATATTGGTTACCTGAGAATGAAGATTTTGCAGTTTATTAATTTATTGAGTTTTTTACGTTGGTAAGGTAAACCATTACATCAAAACAAAAATACACCCAAATTAATTTGTAAAACCTAATTTTACAAGCTTTATTGATTTTGGTTTTTCTGCGAAAATCAAACTTTAAATTTGTTTTATTATTATCTGTATTGTTTATTTATACCTATGGAACGAATCGATTTTGTTTCAATCTTATCAAAATTGTGTAAAATGATATTTCAGTTAACAAATTATGTACATGTTAGATACGAAATAATCTAAAATGTTTTGTTCAAGTCAGTGTAATTCAATTCACAATTACTTTAAAAATCACCCTCTACAACTATTAAATAGTCAATTTGTAGTATAATGCGCTATATTGTCGGAGTACTAGCAATAATCTTTCTAGTAACAATTTTTATATCCATGTTGTTACCTTATTAGAGGCCAGCTTGAAACGTTACGACGGGAAGTGATTTGTCGTAAATATGATTAACTTCCTTTCTTATTAATATTTAGCGGAAAATGGTTAAGTAGGTAAAGTTTTAAATGGGTTTTAGTAAACAAGTGGTACTAAAACAATGCTTTTTCACGATAATTGTAATGAATTTACTACACATGGGTAAAGACAATCTTAATAGCAGGTAGATTTCAATGAGGATAGGTGAAGTCTCTCAGAATATTCCTGTTCAGATATAAATTGCGAATTGTTACATAGAATAGATAAGAAACTTCAATATAATTCTTCCGATCGCCTGGCTCGTTGATAATAATAAATAAATAAATAATAAATAAATATTGTGGGACACTTGGGCTTTCTGATGCCAAAGTAAGCTGTGAGCTTGTGTTATGGTAACCAGATAGCTGATAAACCTACATATATATTTTTAAATACACCCAGACACAGAAGAAACACTTGTGCTCATCACACAAATATTTGTCCTGGGTCCTGTCAGCCAGTCAGTCAAGTCAGTTTGATGGTCCCAGGGGTCACACAAGGGGGTGTTGTTAAAACTAATTTAGGTAGATGATTCCGTGTGGAAATGTAATAACTTCCCCCACTGGTCAATAGATGGCGCCACCGGTATTCTGAATCACGCTATTGAAGTTTTCTTTGAAAAACTCTAAGATGATCTTATCGGAGCATAGTCGCACGTTAAACATGATCACATAGCCTAGTGATAGGTAAATCTCTTTTTGCCAAATTTTTTTATCGTAGAAAATAAAATGAAATATTTTTGCCAAAACCGACTAATTTTTATCATCTGACGCTCTTTTTCAATTTTGGGGCTAAAAATTTAAACTTACCCACCTAACGTTAAATGAAAACTCTCAAGAAAATCATTTTTGAGCATTCAGATATTTATTCATAACGATCTTTGTTATTGCGCCAACGTTTAATAGCCGTATTCTGAACAGAACAGACCAGAGTTTTGCCTTCACTGATGTAAGTCCAGATTCGGCTAATGCTCTACGTGTAGGCAACGCTTAGCGCCCGAGGTGCTAATGTGAGCTACGAGTTACTGATGGGCTATCAGAAGGCACAGTTCAAAACAACACCATAAAACGAACAGACTCTTTCGTGAAGTATAACTTATACTTCATACATAAACATGTAAAAATCATTCACCTTAACCCGTTGAAAGCAGCATGTTCTTCATGTCTTGTGAAAGGTATGGCTGCCGGAAGATACATTAGGCGAACATGTTAGTCCTCATGAGAAGCAAAGCACCCATGTACAACTTTAGATAGGATTTCTTCTCTATTTGAGGTTGGCTGTGAGTGTCCATGGACTGCGGGCGACAAATTTCTGCATTCCCAAGATTTTCCTGACTTCTGTTCCAAATTTTACAAAAATGAATCTAATGTAACGAAACGACTTTCTCTATTTCGGGGTTGTTTTTATTCCACTCTGTACTAAACTATAAAGTCCTCCTCGGTTGAAATCGCGACTGGTGTGTGTGTGTGTATGTGTACCTACTAGTGTGTGTGAAAACAGATAATATGTTTGGCGTGATTAGTTAGGGGATGGTTCATAATAAATAACATCTCGCAATGAGCCCGGACTGCATTTCACGCGCCCTTCGGAACTCTACGGAACTCTCGTGAAGCCAGGGACGTAATTTGCATATAAACAAAAACATTCAGTGGCTAAGAATTCGGCCTTTTATTCGAAGGGTCCGGGTTCAAATCCAAGTAGCAAGCACCTTTCCAATAATTTTGCTTTTATGAAATTAAGTATCACATGTAACCCAGTAATGACCCACTACAAGGTAGAGTCTCCTCTTAAAACGAGAGGGATGTAGACCTTAGATCACAACGCTGGTCTAATGAGGGTTGGTGGACTTCACATGCCTTTGAGAACATCATGCAGGCATCTGTTTGGCGATATCTCCGCAATTTTTTCACCGATTTTTAAATTTGTTTATAGCCTATTGTTACTTGACTAGGAATCGTTCTAGAATACCTACTACCTACTTGAACATATACTCGTACCTACATGTTTTTTGATACCGGAAGACAATAAGGTATATTTACGAATGTTCAACAATAATGTTTAATACTAATTGTTCTGTTTCTAATCTCTTACTTAGGAACCTAATTAACAAATGAAATCAGTTAAGTAATCTGATTGATTATTTCCGTTTGATGAATGATTAGATAACAGGCTGTGTTTTTTTAATTACTTATTGATAAGATGTTGATGCTAGTTGCTGATTAAATGTTTTTAGCGTCAAAGTTGTCATATGTATGTACGTAACATATCATACTCGTATAGGATGTACCTGGTCTATCACTATCTTACTTTTACGTTCACTTTGCTTGCTCATAAATAAAATAGAGCAATATCTATACAATACTGTGCCGACTTCCACCACTCGTCAAGAGATGGCGCCACGGGTAATCCTGAATCACGCTATTGAAGTTTTCTACGGCGCTGGCATATAAACAAAGCTCCGACATGACGTAATCGGACACGGCCGCTTCTAAGGCAATTTCTGAAAAGCACATAACTTAGTAAACTGCGAAGAGGCTACATGCACTGGGTAATAATTGGCATTACAACAGTCGCAGTCCGCATCTGCGCAAGGCGTGTTAGCGCCGCCGGCCGCAGGGAGTGCGCGATAAACGCAGCCCCGGCCTCCGCCGCCGGCGCACTGAATGTAGTGCGCTGTTTTTTGTCCCACGGCTGGCCACGGTGCCTCTCCACAGGACTTATATCACCAATGCTGACCACAAGTGTCTCTTTACAGGTTTAGGGCCTGCATCTACCTACTCCACGAAGACCATAACAGAACTTTGAACTGACTTGACTAGCTAACAGAAATTAGTCTGCAGCAGGTACACTAGTTCTTTAGGATAGTAGGTATGAAATAAACTGATAGATTTTCAGTGAACATTTGTGAACAGTGGTTCCCAGTTCTAAATCAATAAATTGTTATTTATATCTGTACATTGATGCATCTAATTTACAAAGGGAAAGAGAAACAACAAATCATGTATACATTAGCTGCATAACAAGATTGAAATTCCAATTACGACATTGATTCTGGAGCCGAAACAATGGGCACAACGTTCTCGAAGGCATTCGATCTGTCAGAAGGTGTGAAAGATAATTTCTCCGCGGTGTTTTATCCTGTACCAACGATTCGTATCTGCTTTGAAATCCGTTCGTTATGTATGGTACGTAAGCCAGCGATAGGTTTTCGTAACCAATTTCCTCCGAACCAATTTGTAGATTGCTTAAGAAGAGAGTAAAGCTAAGAAGAAGGTGATCGTCAGTTGCAGCTCCGTTTGTGGGTTAAGCAGCGGCAGCCGCAGCCTCCGAAGTAGGTATTAAAAAAAATCCTATTTAAAATTTGACAATCAACTTAAGCTTGCCCACGAAATGAAATCTTCAGCAAAATGTATAAGTAGGTAATCAGTGATTCCCTCCTTTCCTACCAATTGAATATTTGTCAGATAATAGTTTACATATGTATTATTGTCAATACATAAAAACCTCCGCTGGCTACTTACAACAATTTTGTCTACATACTGTGGAGGCTGCCGCTCAACCTACTCATAGAGCCGTAGCTGACGATCACTAACCTTCATAGTTCTACTCTCTTAAGCATTCTACGAGTTATCGGCCGGGAGGAAATAATTGACGAAATTTTCGCCGGCTCAGGGACCAGTAGGTGCGTCAGGTTTAATAAAGAGCGATAATTAAATGTTGTACTTGAGTTGTTTATACGGGACGGGCGGCGGCGCTCCGCCCCGTGCGGCGCCCGTACTAACGGATTAACGAGTTAGGTACGTTTCCTCAGTATGGAGTACGGAGGTACTCAATTTCGATTCCAATACATATGGGATGGAACATCTGTTTCGTATAATTGTTGTGAGAGTTGGAGGATTCCAATTCGCAGATAACAGAAACAAACGTGCGTGTGATTGCTATAGAAAGTTAAGTAAGGAAGGTTTAGATACGAAAGAGATGGCTGTTGCGTATTGAACGAATCGCACATAATCATCACTCCAATGATAAATATGTAGTGCATTATAATATTGAATATATTCTGGACAGTCTTTAAAACTTAACATTAATCGTAATTTTTAATTTCTTGTATCTTTTAATTTTTTGTAGTAAAAATTGCGAAGAGTGAGTACCATTTATTTTATAGAACGTTTAGCACAATATGACAATAATAAGATAGCAATACACCAGCTTCCAAAGAGGCCATCCCGACGTTTATTATCAGAGTCTCGCCAAATCATGCACTTGGGCTTGAAACCGATGAATTTGAGCCCAAGAACGAGTTTAAGAGGCATTCCTATTCCAAATCTCAAGCATATTGCTAACAAATCACAAGCGAATGGGTCGTTTAGCCGCCATTTGTTGCCCCCTGAGGAGGGGGTGGTAATTGTGTTTACAATACACCCTCCCCTTCAGGGGGTATCCGCTCGTTTCTCATCCAACATCAGAGCACCGTTTAGCGATCTCACCTGCTCTTAAGAAAAGTGTGAATTTCAACCGCGGTTTATGGACGCGAGAGGTACTTAGCTTAATATTATTACAGCTTTACTGTAAATCGGTTCTTGCTTCATGGTTATATTAATCATAATATTTTTAGTGTGTTTAAGAAAAGGTTAGTGGCGTCGATTAGGGTAGACCTGGACAACGGTGGACTTAAAAGCCTGAAATTAATATAAAGAGGTCAAAGACGCAAAGACGAGGTAGTATTGCAAAGCTCCCCGTGCTTCTTTTATTCAGTCGTGTTGTTTCTATGGAATTTTCAAGTGAAAAGATAAATTTTAAACTTATCTTTTGCTTACTATCATATTATTGAATATCATAATGTGTATAATGCTCAATCTATTATTCTATTCTTCTTCTCAGCACTCAAGTCCACTGCTTTAAATAAGCCTCTCGCAAGACGCGCCACTGAGATCTTCGTTTATTTTTGGTTTAAGAACGCCTTCAAAAATATCAAAATTGAACACAACACGAGTGTAACACAGCTTATAAAATGCAACGTAAACAATGTCTAGCCTCAAACAACGAGTATTGCCAACAAGAAAAAAGTATCCAGACAAAGTTCAAAAGCAAGAGTAGCGCAACGTCCCTAACGAGCTCAACAGCGCAGCTCCCATGAAAACCCCATAAAAAATAATAAACAATTTACGTTCGCTGACACGCGCTCGCGTCATTACGCTTTAGTATTAAACATCAGAGATTTTTACACGAACGCGCTTTACGGGAAAATCTCGGGGCTCTCAGAACTCACACTCGTGTCATGACGCCCACCTTTTTATTTCACAGGTCCTTATCTCCCATCAGTCTCTAGGGCACCGTGGGCAACGTAATTTGATGGAGTGTTCGAGCTCTAGATTTAATTTAAACAATAATTATGCTTGTTATAATTTAATATCTGGTTCCATTTTATTTTTAATTTTAACTAATTATCTATATTTAAGTTTTTATATATTTTTTTAAGTTTAATTTTTTTTCACATTATAATTCAAATGTCAGTTTATAAAATGTTATTTACTCTAAATCTACTTAGAATAATAACGTAGAAGGACCGAACACAGATTTATGTGAAATAGTGATTACGTGTGAAAATTTTTTTTTGTGAAATAGTGATTACGTTTAGTTGTTATCAGTCCCATTCCAGAATGATCCTCTTTAAATAATAGATTGTATACCACCTTACTGGGTTTAAATTTTACCTAGTGTCCGATGAAATACCTTCAGTAACAAACAAAAGCCGTAGAATTATACACTCATTGGGTATTATGCAAAAATAAAACTGGCCGCGTCGAAAGCAACAAGTGTATAATTCTTGGAATACCTAACAAATGTAACGTTTTTTCCGTCGTCCAAGCAACATGGCCCAATTAAGGCTGCGACACGGCAGACTATACAAAGCACGTATAGTCGTATAGGTACATTGGGCATCGAAGGCCCAATATACCCAGGGTCTTTCTTTATAATTTATTCGTGTGGTTTTCGTTCATTTCGTCTTGCGACGTTTTTTGTTCGATCGGAATCGGGATGGTAAACACCTTGTCAAGTGGTCCGTGGGCATTGTTCGCTGATAAGAGATACCAATAACCAATCGCGTGTTATTAATTGTTACAATTAGCACGTTTACAGACATATCTTTGGGTTGGTTGTGTTCAGTTACATGATATAGGTAGGTACGTAGAATGTTCGATTAGTAGATACAGTTTTTCAACAACATTTTTACTTTACATTGTTACAAAAACGTGCGCGATATACTGAATAAACATACGTACTGGTCCAAACTTAATAAAGATGGAGTCATACAGTCATACGTACATACAACACCAGCAACATATGCATGATTGTTATTTCAAAGACATTTTATAGAGTTTCAATCTCAATCCATATTTACAGATCAGATATTGAAACCCACGGACAGAGATTTGCGGACATAGATGTTTAAATTGCAGCAGAGTCACTTCCCCAAGCCCGACTGTTGCTGTCCTATGAGTACATCGAGTTCAAACAACATCCGAAATACGGTCAGGTGAGGACGTGCGGTTGTTGCTAATTATGATTCAAAAATTAAGGACTAAAAAATACCTCCATCCTCAACAGTAACTTTACATTCAATTCATACATTTTGCAGTCTAAAAACATAATGTACCAGCTGCTTATATTAATCTGCGAAACACGAACCTCATTAAACATAATAGCCTAGTTCCAGGCCCGATATATTAGCAAGAATTTTTAAAATCATTGTTTCTCTTATTAGAATACAATTTATTCGCTCATACGGCCGTGTTGCACATTCGTGCGGTCCGAACCATCTTCTTGGAACCCTTTAATTGCATCCCAGCGCAGATCGAACGTTTAAAATCGATTTTTTATTCGATTTATCCAATGTGAGACCGAGTTTGAAATCGTGTTTTTGTTTTGCGATAGCCAACGCTGTGTTTATGTAAATTTTACACGCATCTACTGAAACTTCTCAATTAATTAGGCTACTTAGTGACAGACCGAGCTTAAGCTTCTCGGATCTTAATAGATGTATGTAAATAATGACAACTTTTTCTCGAATAGTGCACACTAATTAAGACTTTTATGCCCATTTATTGAGCATGTGGAACTAGTACATTTGAATAAAGAACAAGAAAAATGGACCGTAAAAAACAGAGAGAGGGACATTACTTTTTTTATTTTTATGCTTGGAAAACGTTTCGTAATTGTTTACAGGTTTATATTACTTATCTAAACCCATCTAAATCTTTACCCAGTTACATAAAACAGCATTCTACGAGTAAAACACGAAGAGTAAGACTCAGACTTACCTAAGTATCCCAAAGAAAGCAATCCAATAAAGGTATTCCGTATATGTTGAGAATAATTTTAATTGGAGATATAAAGAATGGCGGGCATTAGGCCCAGTACCAGTATTTCAACGAGCGAAATTGTCGCATTCAGGACCCAGCTATCGGCGTGTCTTCACACCTCTGAACAAACCACACATTAAAACTAATTATACACCTTATAGCTAAAGCAATAACCATCAAATTACATTGCTACATATTGCCTCCCGACACGAATTCAAATCCGACCAACTTTTAACTTTTCCATTCTCTGTTTTGAGTCTAATTTCGCGAATTGGAAACTATCGCGCGAAAGTCTGCGGCAAATGTTTCCCACGGATAAGTACACCTTATTTATTTAGAGCTAGGGTTCATTTTTAATTGAGAGTGATAATATTAATATATCAGGAGTAGGTTTAGTGCTATTCGTGCGCGTAATGAGGTGATACGAGTCAAAATGCGAGCGGATTCAAATATGTAGTTTTTATCTCAAATATCTTCAATCTTAATCTCGTTAGAAGGAGAATGTTAAAAGATCTAACAAGAAGTTTCTGCTCCGGAATTTTGTACCCATTAAATTTGGTGATTTCTTGTAACACAATTATAGTAGGTACGGTGAACATATTTGAAAAGTTATATTCAGAACTATTGACAGTAGTTCTTCACACAACTTATAGTGTAGAGTGCCAACTTTCTTATGTATTACATTATTCTTAGGTTTATTTTAAATGGAAATGTAATAAAGTAAAGTGTAATTAACAATAAATTAGAAATATGTATAAAATTACCTAACTACATATAATTTTTTGATAGTTTATAAAAAACAGTTTAAGTAGAGTGACCTAATCAATCTATACCTACGTAAGTTTAATTTAATTAATATCTTCCATCTTCCAAGGATCTTCTTTTAAATCCAGTAATACAAACACATTGTACAAAAGTGCTTATTTATATTTAAGGTCATACAGATCTAAAGCTAAATCGTTAAAGCACATTGTAGGGTCAATCTGGCAATCCTATTATCTCAAGATTAGCTACAAAATAGCTCTTCGATACTTTCCAACATAGGTATTTTTAATGATAAATCGAACTTCCTTTCATCATGATAAACCATTTCCCAAATACTAAGCTTTAATCTTTTTTCCGGTTAAAATTCGCTTAGCAACACACCAAACTAACAAACGGTATCTTCCCGTCTAAGACTTTACAAAAAATAATAAAAAAATTATCGAAATCTGATTCTCACATGACTCACATGGCTATTAATTTGTTATTTTAATAATGGGTAATAGCTTTTTAATCCAGTTCAAATTGCCTGCGGCTTGCCTACTCTACATCCCTTTATTCTTGACGTGTGAGTAGTTCCGCTGTCAAAATAAAAGGGAAAGACAGGGATGGGTGATGGGCAAGGTGCAAGTTACAAAATCGATCAGGTGTATTTGTTTAAACAAGGTGCTCCAACGTCTCAAGGACTATCATAAAATGTTTAAGCCGTTTCATGTTCAGATGCGCGAAAAATCGCTGTCATAATTTTATGGGGTTGAGTTACGTAGGTATGTGTTATGTGCACATCTTGACTTTTACTACTTCTTTTGAATTGTGGATGAGTATGCAAGTATAGTATGTGCAGGCTACCTTAGATTTAATGGTCATGTTACATTGACCCCAGGACCCAGGACTATGTTTCACTGTCTGAAGTTCAAATCAAATCTATTTCGCTATCACCATCCATCTTCGACATGCAATAGAAAATTTGTGAAATGTGAATTGCTTACTTGAAGGCAACGTTTACTTTGTAAAAATAAATATTATTAATAATTATAATTTAATTATAATATGATTCTTATTAGAAAAAAAATTACGAAACTAGCTGATTTCTCTCGCCAGCCTAGCCTTACGGACCGGCCGTGATCTAATAGTACGAGTATGAACTTAGAATCTGTACATTACATCAAACGTTTAAAAAACTTAGATAGCGTGATTCAGAATACTCGTAGCGCCATCTCTTGACGAACGGCAGAAGTTGTCTTAAAACCATACAATTTAATAATAATAAGGCGGCTAAGTTCGTTAATCCCGAACCGTAGAAATCCTTAATCGACACAAATGCTCCCTCAAACGCGACTGAAGTGGAATTTTAAGTAACACTTTTGTTTGAAAGTTTCGTGAGAGCGGGTAAAGCAAGTCAAGAACCTTATAATTAGTAATGACCCGTTCAAACTGCTAAAAGGTGCGTGGCTAAACTTCCGTTAGGCGCTGTTTTCATAAACAGCGATATACTAGCAAATTAGATAAAAGCCAAAGAGTGTATACATATATATGGCTATTGGCTATTGACTAACAATCTTGAAAGAGGAGTTTAAATTTAGCGTATGTTTCTAGTCTGGATATCGTATGTTTATTTTGTCGTTTTGTATGTAAGTCCAAATACGATTTAGTGCCAGAACCGCTACAAGGAATCCTTGTATCATGTGTCATGTGTCATGTGTACCGTGTTTTAAACTTTTTCCATTACAAGATTGCATAACAATTAATATACAAGCAAACTTGACGATACACAGGAGAATGCGATGGATCAAAGCTAAAAACTTTTTATTTATTTATGTTTGTCTATGTGTGCATCTCAAAGTGCTTAAACTTATAGTGGGAGTGTGTTTTTTAATGAATTTTTTATGTATTTCTAATTCATTTTTTCTCCAAATTTTACAATTCGCGCATTCTTTGCCATAAAACTTTAATTGTGCCAAATTTGAAACTGCTCCATTCGCGTAGTGGGAAAATTTTCGCTTCACGTACTAATATAAAATATAGATGTCAGTGGGACTGAAGCTTTAGGTCGGTCCGAGTCGGAAGCACGCCGCTTCGCAATCAGGGGCAATAAGCTCGTGCCAATAAACCCGCAGCTACCCACAGGTGCCTCCTGCCCTGTGTTTAAGAACCCCTGTGTATTATAGGTTGTGCCCCAAAAGGTGTAATCCAAGGTAGAAAAGACCCGTTATTGTCTTGCGAGCACGTAAAATTTTACCTCATTTAATTTGCCATATTAACGTATTGTCTTCTAAATAATGTTTTTTTTTTTTGACGTCAGTTAAGACCAGAGAGTAGCACGGTTATTGTAGCTGATACTCATACTATATGAGACCTGGGTTTATTCTAGACCAGTAAATTACAGGTAATTAATACTAGACAGATAATGCTCTTCGCATATTTCAACGGCAGCAAACTTCGTAAATAGGTAAGTAGTTCGCACGATGATAAATCGGCACACACTGTGAGGTCCACAGCCCCTGCGAATAAAATGTATTCTTGAATTTGCGTGCGTCAACAGGCTGCAGTGACTACTAAGATTAGGTGGCCTGTCAGTATGCCCGACGGCTACTCAATTACTATTAGAAAAAAATGATTCTATTTGGAGTTGAATGTTCTTGTTCATAGGATGGACCCTAATATGAGGTTTAACATTGGTTTATACTACTTCCTTTTTGTTATAACAAATAACCTTTAATAAAGGATATTAAATTAATTAATCTCCAGTTAACATGTAAGCGAACAGGTCGATAAATCTTTAGGTGTGAAATGATCCGATACCTTCGTGTTACACCCTGCAATGTTGCACTGGTAGCTGAACACGAAAACCTCATTACCGTACTCGGGTTCGCGGTAGCCGAGAGAACGTATCGAAGTATCAGGTACCCGAAAACATACTCGTAGCTGTAGTAAAACGCTGTATTGGTGCCATATTGGGTGAAATCCCCCCAATTCGGAAGTTTTTTAAAGTAGGTAAAGAGAAGACCATTGAGGGGAGAACAACCTGAGGATCGATTCCCAGCAGAGCAGAGATGTCACCAGCCACCAGCGCCAGCGGCAGTAAAGGATCAAGTGGTGACTCTATTTCGAAGTTCCTAATTTAATTCGGACACACATAACAACTTAGAAAATAAAAGATGTTTTAATGGCTTAAATTTTCATAACTTCCTTTGACCTTTAGATATACATAGGTAATTTTTTTTAAACCAGAAGTCCGGGGCGTTTTTGAAAAGGTTTGGGAAGATCGCCTGACCTGGCAACACTACGTAATACTCACAATATTTACTTCACGTCTCATGACAATAAACAAACGTACGGATTGGGTGTCTGTAACTTAATAACGTTAGTACACACCTGCCGGGCTCCCTCCCGCATTAATATTATAATATATACGAAGAAACCGACCCTTAATGCATTCGGCAGAGGAACTGACGTAATTATTATTTGGTGCAAACGTATCGAATATTAACTCCGGTATTGGGGCAAATAATCTTTTTGTTGGAGTTAAAGTATGCTAATTACCCGGCAACTGACTTTGTGAAACAAGGGGCCGAGGCAGGTGACCTGATAAAAAGTGACAGAATTTTGATAAAGCGACACGACAATAATATTAATTAATAAGCGACGGCTAAAGACATCTTTGACGTCGAAAAACCATTATTGTAATTTCGAATCCATTTACTGTCACAGAGTTTGATAAGTACCTCAGTATGAGTACGTCCGGATAGTAGCTAGATAAGATTTTGAATCAATGTTAATGTGACTAGACAATCGACATAAATATCAGACGTCACTATTACTTCTTCTAGTCTTTCTGAATATGAAGATTATGTAATTTATTGGCAAGAAAGTGAAGGTGGAAGAGTCATAGTAGCTAGCCTGAGGCTAATAAGCCTCGTTCTTCGTGTCTCAGCTGGAAAGGTATAGTTGCCGGAAATACTTTTTTTTAGTCCTTATGAGTAGCAAAGCACCTACGTTTAACCTCAGATCGGATTTATTGTGTATTTGGGCTTTAATGTAGGTGTTCGTGGGCTGCAGTGACAACTTAACATTACTTTACCCGCAATATATTATAAGCAAAAAGCGTCAATAATTATCAGTCATTCCGATGATTTACTGCGTTAAACGTTACCTAATAATAATCGCTCCCATGAAGCGATTTCTTTAAAAAAAGTCTTTGTACCTACTTACTCAAATATCGATTAAACTCAACGTCGTGTAGCTATCGTTGTTATATCAAACGTTCTACTAGATTCTCCATGTCAATACCAGATATCCGATAATAGATATCCAGTCATAACAATTTGAACATACAAGTTATCTTGTCCCTTTCGGAGACTACCTAATAAAATCGACATTAAAATGATATTAATCTTCGGGATTATTCATAATCTTTAATGCTGCGTGTGTTTCGTCATCACAGGGATTATGTTTCTTAGACATTGTCGGATTCCTTCAAAGCCCCTGCACACTTTTAAAAGACTTTTTGGGGTACAGTTCGTGTTCAAATTCCACGATTCTACTTAATTTGAATCTTGATCTGTTATCTAATAGGAGGAGTTCTGAGAACAGAATTCTTTGATTCCAGCAAGTGATGAAACTATACGTTTATTACTCTTTTAATGATCGAGTTTACAGCACTGGATATGTTTAATAATTTACAAGTGAATAAAATACTTATAGTTAAAACAAAACGTATTTATAATATAAGAAGCCTTTATAGCTCACCCGGGGATGTACCTTACTACCACCTTCTAAATCCCGCTGAAGCTTTAGATCTTCAAGTTTTGTGTTTTGGGTCGGGAACTGTGGTTGCCGGAGATTCCCTGTTTGAGGCCAACGTCTTAGTCCTTATGAGTTGCTACTCATATCCTATCTGTGATCGTATATGAGTGTGCTATATGGGTGCATATGCGATTACAGATAGGATTTCTACCCTTTTTGGGGATGGACGTGGGTGTCCATGGGTTGCAATGATTACTTACTAGCAGGTGGCTTGTGTATGTGTGCCCATTTGCTACTCAATTACAATAAAAAAGGCTACCAACATATTACACAAAACGCAAATAGTTAATTTGTTAGACGCCGAATAAAACAATACGTTCCTACCATTTCCTTCAGTAGGTAAACTACAATCGAATTTCAATAAGCCAATCACTTGAAACTGACTAATTTCTTCCCTTTTTGCCTTACACCACAGAATACATAATAGTACAAGCTTACACATTACTTCTGCTACACTCTTTAACACACCAATAATCAAGACTCCCGTTAGTAAATTGACGAGCAAGTGAATGAAATTGGTAGGTAATACCTTCCTACTTTACAGGATTATGATGGTTGAATATGACGGAAAACCCAATAAGTAATAAGTTTTTCCGTTACACCTACACCTTACCCAATAGAAGATACTTGTAAAAGTTATAGCAACTGGTTCTCAGAAATAAGTGTCCATCCAAATCCCTCCCGGACAGCCAGTGATCAGCCACGCAGCGGATCGTGAGTAAAGAATCGCCCGCACTCCGCTATCCCGTGATCCGGGAATCAATCTGCGACTTACCCGCCTTATCTCGCTGACCCGCCGGTCCCGCCGCGCGAATGTCGCGACGCATTCACTTGCTCGTGAATTTATCCCGATGTTGCATTAAGATAAATACGTGTCTATAAGTTAATAATGCACTATATCTTCCTACTTAAAATACCGTTATTATTAAATAATTTATGCACAGATTTTTGTTATATTGAAGTAACAAACTAGCACGCTGGGCACTCATCGACACAGGTGTAATCATTTATTAAATGTAGGTGTGGTGTAATAAAACGATCGTTTTGTTCCTGATTACGTTCCCGGCCGTTCATCTGTGAGCTACTCTCATAATTAAACAGTTCCTGGCCGTTCATCTGTGAGCTACTCTCATAATTAAACAGTTCCTGGCCGTTCATCTGTGAGCTACTCTCATAATTAAACATCAGTGCTTTGATTAACAGGCTTAAGCTAGACTTAGGATGATTGCGACGTTTGTCAATAGTTCATTGATAAAAGTTATTAAAATATTTTTCTTTCGTGGTCACAGTGCATTTACTTGTAAAAGTCTAAGACATTGTTTTGCCTTGTTTGAAGAGAAAAGTTGTCCTGTTATTACCAGAAAATATGTACGTAGACTTGTAATGAAATTGGCATTACGTATTGTCTAAGTAAAAAAAGTGTTAATGGTACATAATATATAAATAGTTCATATACCTAATACAAGCATAATTGAAATACGAATCGGTTGCTATGTGTAGGCATAATTTCGATACTTTACCCACTTAGTTTGAAAAACCATAATAACGTGTCGGTAAATCAATTTTATTATAGGTACTGTTTAGTGAAACAGAAACTCGTTTTCTTAATTACTTATTAACAACACATATACTCGTAAGGTTAGGTAACACTACAATACCACCGATAAGCACATAATTTGATGTGTTGTACACGTTAGGAAATCTTGATATGCGGCTTTTCCTATCTGAACTAATCAATCTAGTGTTTAGAAGTAGGTACCTAGTCTTAAGTTGTATAGTATCGTTTCTTGATTAAAGGCCAGTGCTTCTTAGTTTGGGCTATACATTAAGCTTAGAATGTTTGTTCTAAATTAATTAATTATTATTAATTGATCTTAATCACATTTAATTTTGAAGCATGGATGTACAGCAGGTAGTTATACCTATTTGCATCATAATATAATTATGACGTAATGAGGATTTGATTCAATGTAAAAATAGTAAATAACATCAAACTAAATTTAAAATGATCTAAAGTCTTCAGTTAGGCATATGCAATTAAAAGGAACACGTATTGAAAACTTATGAAAAATTGAGAAGAAATTAAATAATCTACTCATGGGGCAGTGCTACAGAGTGATAGGTCTCTTACGCCTCCAATAAAGAATATAAATCACCGGCCTCACACCTTCCCAGTGGAAATACTTATAAACAGAGAATATGCTGCTTCGCGGCGAGTTAAAAGGATGGCAGTAAGGTGCCTTAGCGAGCAATTTTATATACTAAAGAACTAAACCCTACTACTATTATAAATATAAAATTTTGTAAAGATGGATGGATGGATGGATCGAGAAATGGATGTTAGTTACTTTTTCACGCAAAAACGGACGGCTGAACAGATTTTAATGAAATTTGTTACGTACTTTATAATCTGGATTAACATAATGACTATATTATAAGAAACGTTTTACCTCTCCTCTGACCAAGTTCTAAAATCGAGGCCAAGTACCTAATATTCAATTAGTATTAAATAATAATACAAAGGCGTTAACTAAACACAAATTAAAATCTCAAACTTACACGACTCGAAATTTAGGTCTGCGTCATCCAGTACGTACTCGCAGCAAGCGCGATATACAACGGGTTATAGTCGTAATTTAACGAAGTGCGAAGTTCCGTCACATCGGGGGGTACATTCCCGGTTAGGTGTAAGAATATTCGCCGAGGGCTTGTAGCTCGAATATTCCAGTGTTGCCGCGCAATAAATTCACCGGAGTGATGGCGAGGTTTTTGTGGCGCGACATTTTTTCCCGCGCTAGCGGAGCATATATCACCGGCCGTACGTAGTGACTTATGCGGTTGTCTCTGGAGTCCCGCTTAAAATAAACCGCACCATTTTTGCACAACACTCCTTCGTTTATCACTGCTTTATGTGCTATAGCTACGTGGAGACGCTTAAGAAGGTGACTACCTACTAACTTGTAACTTATAGCGATAAAGCGTTTCCCTTACGACACAATGTACTAACTCAATAGGTTAGTCTCGATTGATTAGTAGGTCGTAGTTCATGAATAGGTGGAAGAGACGTCTTAGCTTTCTCAGGAAGGTACCTTATCGCTTACCTTATCCTCTTAACACGCCTTAAAATTACATGTTTTTATTTGTGTTTCGGTTCGGAAGGCGTGGTTGCCGTACAGCCTCTATTTGAGTCGAACATATTAGTCCTCGTGAGTAGCGTCAAACCTACGCGTGCGTACTATTTAAGATAGGATTTCTATCCTTTGGAATTAGGTGTCTTAATGCCAGGTGGCCTGCATGTTTTGCCTATAATTTGTTTGACTATAATTACCTAGTCTATTCTTAGGTAGAGCAACCTATAAATGTTCCAAATAAGCAAAGCGATTTGCTAAGCAAAAACATTCGAAGTGTGAAATCTGTAGTTAACAATGACTTTATATGTACATGGGATACTAAAAAGAACTAAATAAATACCATAAAAGTCACATCTCCAGCAAAAACCGCCATGTATAATTCAAAACTGGCGGTTCCAATCCGCCATCTGTCTAGGAAACGACGACCACGTGCCCAACGAAGCGAAAACACACAAACTAGCAAATCTCCGTGGAACTTAAAAAGATCAATCGCAAACATTAATTGTGTTACGACAATGTACCCTTAAAATCCGGGCGCGGCGACCGCAAATAAAACCAACATATTAAGTGAGGCCTATCGTCGCGGACCGGGGAGCATTTTATAGGTACTTTATCCGATGTCCTTTCTTCTGAAATGCGATTAAAATTGAATAGGTCCGTATGTCGCAGGCAGCGGCCCCGTTGCGTCACAATCACACGGCCGGCTGCATTTTCAATTTGCCGCGAGATAAACGCGAGTTTTGGACTTTTTCTGCGGAATGGTGGAATTGATCCGGTGACTTATGGCGAACACAAGACGCCGGATCGATGGTCAATTGAATCGCCTTCTAATTTAATTTCTTTTTCAAATAGGATAGCTTTAGACGAGAGATCGGATTGTTCCACGCCACTTGCTTAGTTGAATAGTCACTGTATCGGGCCGGACAGGCAAATCCGAGGTAAAGCTTTTATGTGGAAATTGGTGAGGATTTTTATAGGATGGTGTCGTAAGATTTTGATTTATTTTTAATCGATTTATTTTATATCTAGGTAAATATTACCTGGATTTGGGAAAGTACAGGATATTAGATTGGCTATACTTTTTGAGAAAGTAAATGTAAAAATTATTTAAAACTCGAAAAAGCAATTTAAAGATAAACTTTATGTGTGATTTTTATATTAAGTAGATAATTTGACAAGTACATAATTATAGGTAAATAAAAACACAATTTTAAATATCAATATTTATTGATAGTTTATTTACTCGCAATTTTATTTAAAATACACAACTTCACAATGTTTTGTTTTAAAAACTAAAAACTTTAGGTACGGGATATCGTAGGAGGCTGTTTTGCGGTGATCACTAGTTTACATTTTATCTTCATAGAATTATTTCCTAATGCTTTCATTTACATTTTTATTTTTAATATATTATATACATGTTTTGGGATTGCTGGACTAAGTTTATCTGTGTATTCTACAGACTTTGAAAAATTTCACATTTTTTAAATTTCTATATCACGTCTTGTAGACTACTCTTATAAACCAAATCCGTCTTTCAATTTTATGGCCACACAATATCTTAATTTTACAAAGGTACAATAAAATATTATCGTGTAATTTTCATGACAAATGAACAATCATTTTTTACCATTTCAGTGATCGGGTGTTACAAACAAAAGTCGTGAGGATATCCACGAAGTCAGTTCTGCGTACATACTTAAACGGCTTTTATTTACAACTTGCAAATTTATAACTATAATATAAATTACTATTGCATTTCATTCAATATAGTCTAGGTACACAAATCAAATGTACAAAATCTGGAATAACGCTTTGAACACATCACAATTCCTATAGCGAACCGAACAGCTCAAATTAAATACAAAGAAAACGAAACTATACAGGAACGGAATATAACTTAATAAGATACCTATTTACAAAATACACAAATCGACGAACGGTACCTACTTACTTTATATATATATAAATCATCTAAGCGGGCATAGTAACCGATCTTACCTAACATTATAATACTGTACAATTTCGCTAGATGCTCTTGTAAAACACTCTTAACTTAATACTTTTAGGATAACCACCGAATGTCTGTGGGTGAGCACTGGGCCGAGATCGCGTTCTTCAGATATGTCGTTTCGATCGCGTTTGGTTACAAACATCAATTCTCAACAGTCTTATAAATTAATGTGATGTGTCAGAGTATGTCTCGTAATTGCTATTAGCTATAATATCCAGTTTAAGTGAAATCACAGTGTGTATTTCCCGTGATGCCCTGCCTTTGCGAAGGTCGCCCGCCGCTGACAGGGACGGCTGTGCGTCCTTTTCACCGATATTCAAATGAGGCTCTCGAGTTTGGTTGACTTATCACGTGTACTCGCTCCTCCAACCAGTCTGTAAAGAAACATTTTACTTATAAATTGGTTATGTGATAATTTTGAATTGGGAATAGAGGAGTGTCTCTTTATATACGTTGCTAGTCGCTACTCATAAGGACTAAGATTTTCACAAGACATGAGGAACATGTTGCATCATGGCGATTTAAGAAGGTGGCGGTAAGCGACCTCCTCAGACGTGCTTGACCTGAGTGGTGCAGTGGTTAAGACGCCAGTGTGCTGCACGGAGAGCCCTGGGTTCGATTTCCAACGGAGTGAATGAGTTTAAATTTCTTTTTCTGGTCTGAGAAGTGTGTATCTTGTATGTGTCCATGGCTTCCACAACACAGGGACTCCTAGTGTGGGGCCATGAGTGTAAAGCGTTATTTTTCTTTTTCTTTAATTTTTGATCTTAAGAACTCAAATCTTGAGATGTTTAAGTGCTCACCATAGAGTTAAGCTGCGCGAGGTGGTGGTGATGGTAGGGGTTGTGCGAGGTGGGGGGCGGCGCGAAGCCCTGGTGGGGGGCGCCGTACCAGTGCGACATGTGCGCCGCCGCCGGGTGTACCAATCCCACTTGGTGCTGGCCTGCAGAAAAAAACATTAGGTTAGATTTGGCTATACATAGAGGCTTTTGGCTGTTCGGCCAGCGGAATGGGCAATCTTTATCTTTCTCGTTTTGGGTAGAGACCCTGCAGTGGGTCACTAATGTTGGTTAGAGGCTTAGGTTAATGTTGGTTAAAGGTTAAGAATTTGTTAAAGGTAAGAAATTTTAGATAGCTGTTAAGAAAACTTGTTAGAAATTTTAGTTCGTTGTTTTTAGTTACTTGAGAATATAGTTTGCCTCTTATTTGTCTTTTCAGCAAATCCTCTATTTGTCTTTGCAGCATATTTAAGCAACCCGCAAGTCACCTAACGTTAGTCAGCCTCAAACAGGATTTCTTGCCATTCCCTTCAACTATCCTTTATAACTGCGAGATATTACTTGCATGATACCATTCGCCGTAAGTATATTACACGAACTTACCAAAGTCCATAGCCGAAGGGAAGGCGGATCCCCCGAAGCCCTTAGTAGCGTCTCCGAGAGGCTTGATCATGTCCCCCATGACTCCTCCGAGGGCAAGGGCGCAGGCACCTCCTCCCATGCCCATCCCACCCTTCTTCTTCTTACTTTTGCTGCTGAGCTTCCGGTTCCGTGTCTGGATCCCTTCTTTCTTCATCGTTAAGGGCCGGTTTACCTGTGACAAAGAAAAAGTTTAAATTAGTAAATTACAAAAAATATTAGGCTTATTCATATAAACCAGTCAGTTTATGAAAAAATATTTTTAGCGGGTGTTATAAGGTATATGAACCTAATCACTATTCGTAGAGCTCAAAATATTGTTAGATCCCATTATTTCAATATTTGGTCAAAAAAACTAAGGGGCCGAATATTACCTGACAACGAAAATTACGAATATAAGAGTTATAACGCCATAAGTTTACAATACATCAAAGTAAAGATTCCTGACTTTAAAACAAAAAAGAGTTGACGAAGACACATTGAGTTGTTAACTGAATAATTATGGAGCTTAAAAACAAAAACAAAACTAAGTTAATATGACACAACGCAAAGTTACTGATTCCTTCAAACCAATTCATTACGATCGCGTCCAGATGCTTCTATTTTAAGATCTGAGATAAGTGTAGATATCAATTGCTTCAGCTAGAGAATTTTATCGTTCGCGTTTATAACAAGTGGTATTTCACCTGCTTATACATCCGCTAACATGGCTCTAATTGAGACCAGAGGTCAACAATCGTAACAGATTGTTTCAACGCGACCGGCTTTATAGCTACGATATGACATTAAGCGGTAAGAAAAAAACGTTTGAGCTACCAAAATGGAATGCTAACTAAACATCACAAAGGGTACCGAGACCATAAACTGGTATCACAATAGTCGTGCGCGAATATTCAGTTGTTTGGTGACCGATGCCGACATGCGTGAATCGCACGACTTTTGCATCTTAATTACGATGATGCACTCAGTCGGTGCATTCGTACGCAATTGGTGGGAAACGGAGGCGAACACCTTGCTGATATCCTCAAATTGATGTTTGCATTCAAAACAGACTGAGCTATTTCGTTATGGAGTGTCGATTGTCCTGAATGCGTGAAGAGTATGTACGTGTCTAAGCAGTTGGCTGTCCGGTACCCTTTGGCCTTGTAAATACACATTTCATTCATCATCAAATACAACTAAACTTTGTTTGATGTCTTAAATCTTCTTCAATATGCTTGCTTTACAGTGAATTATGGGAGACACTTACTTCGTATAGCGACTAACGTTGTCTAATGAACAGGCACAATATGTGCAATCGATATTTTAATGCAGAATATAATAGCAGCGTAGATAGATACGCGTCAGGATACTGATACCTATATCAATATAATTTTATAGGTTGTAGTTGGAGCCAGAGTTGGAGCTTACTGACGATGAAATTACTTATAAGGTGCCATTTAGCATCTGAATCCGCCAGTTTTGCACTAGTTCGTCGTTTGGAGATCCCAGAGCCTTCCTAAATGCTCTGGCTATTGAGTTTTAGTAATTATGTAAGAATCTTCCCAAGATATATACCTTCTAAAAGATTCCCCTCAAAAAGGGTACCTACGTGCGATTCAGCATCTGAATCCACCAGTTTCGCGGGTGAACTATCTCGGTCACTTTCTGCTGCATCGTTTGTTTCCGAGAAGCGTGCGTCACGACGGACGGACCGACCAACAATGAGTTATTCATCGTCTTCCAGGGAACGGCGGCGGCGGCATGTGGCTCTAAACGCACGATTTCATTGCGCCTGCGACTGCCCAAGCGCATGACCTGATCTTATTCGCGTAGCTTTTGGTAACGCGTGTTGCATTGATAAAAATCTTACCGTAATGTGCTAATACGGTATTAGCAATGCTAATTCTGGGAGCAAGGTGTGCAATGTCGAGCAATGAATGGATTAGCGTGACTAGAGTCGGTTTCGCTTTATCCTTAGTATGAACTAAGGTGTTTTCGCGGGATTACATGAAGGTCATCAGAAGAAGCATTGAAAGCACTTCTCCGTAGAACATTTGGTGTTTTCTATGTTAGTAGGCAACAGTGGCCACTTACCATCACGATCAAATCTTTTGGTGTACAGAAAGTTATTAGGTACTACTAACGTGGTGAATTGCACTCCTGGATACTATTCTCACAAAACCAAAAGAGGTCTTGTATCATAATATATGCTAACATGCACTCCAATTAAAGTTATTAAAGCTACCGCAACTATGTACATCTGAACCTTTTAAAATTATTGCATTCTATAATCTCTTAGCATGCAATTTTCAATATAAGTCAATACCATTTCTTCTCGTTAGCGAACTTTAAATATTAAAGTCATTTTTAACACTTAAATGCTTGAGGTCTCGGCTCTTTATTAACTTAACTGTGTACATATTTGAAGTCCGCCGCTCTGATTGTGAGATTAATTCTGGCAATTAAAACAGCGCGCTGGACAAAAAATGTCAGTCCATGAGTAAGGTTAATAAACCCTTTAAATGAAGGACCGGTCACAATGCAACTTGTGGTGATAAATGACAAAAATCCTTTTGAAATCAGGTATACTGTCGCAAAGCTTGGGTACATGCCTGAATTAATTTCATCAGTCTTGGTTGTGCCAGAATAGAAAAACTAGAATTAATCGACTTTATGAAAACACTCGTGTCAACTGTTTTTGGCACTTAAAGCTTTCTAAGCTGCCGTGGAGCATCGAGTTTTAGTTGGTACATCAAGTTTCTGCTCGCAATTTCTGAGGACCATATAAACATCTAAGAGCCATCACCCCAAGCCAGGAGCATGCCAGCTGCTGCAACTGGCATGGATTGACCTCCTCTGAGTGAGTGACAAAACTGTGACAAGGTAAACTTTTGAAGACGACCATAGACCAAACCCCTTGCAGCGGTAAAGACCGTTAACGCAATTGCTTGGGTTGTTACCGAGAAATGTCCAAAGTCACTAAACCCCAGAGATTTGCAACGGGCAAAGGTCTTCGGAGACCCGCGTTTTCCTCAACGTCACTGCATGGCTATTGTCATACAATGGGCGGACTTAATATCTACTAGGTGGCATTATCCACAGTCAGCATTCTGAACTCTACATGCTCTTATATCAGGGGCATTACTACTTACATTACGCAATATGGTCCTCAATACACTGAAATGGTAAGCACGTGAAGGCTTCGCAATGACCTAATTCGGCTGCAGTAAACGGCATCTGCTAATGCATTTTATATTGGTCCAATTGACCAGCCGACGGCGCGGTATGCGCTCCGTGTGGGCGATTCGCAGGAACGCATCATAAATTGCATGCTGTTACAACTAAACTGGGCTTGTCAACTCATCCTGTTTGTGTCAAAAGACGGATAATTTGTTACTACCAGTATAGTGCGAATATAGTATTTAACTTATCGTGGCGCGCGATGTTGTGTGTGAGTGTGCTTGTAGAAAACGTTAAGGACACGTGTTGCGCGGACGACGTACTACTACACAATGCAAAACTGCAGGCTTTCAAGCACACTCACACAAGGCACTGCACGCAAAGTCGCAAACATGAGTTAACAGATCTATAGTATAATTATGTAGTCCGTGGTATAGTTCCTATACAATGGGTAAACGATGTTTTAAACCTTTAGGCCTCGGTTAAACCTACAGTTTGGACGCGATTTCTTACGAATTCAACTAGTGCGTTATACGTACGTTCACACACAAACAATTCCGACCTTTGAAATACTATGGGAGCATCTTTGACTACCATGTCGCCTAATTTTATTCGTACCACACCTATTGTTTAACTTATAAGTAGTAGCTACACGACAACACCATTTTTTTTAAAACTAGTCTAGACTAATCTAATTCTATCTTCCATTCAATTCAAAACAAAATATATTTCGGAACCTACTTTATTAACCTTCAATTCAACCAGCTTTTTGCAAAAAATAACAAAAATTTATATGCGAAGTGCATTTGTCTGCCTACGAACGTTCCGTAGCGTATCAAGAGAATGTTATTAAAAATCCAACCAGGAAAATGTCCTTAAGTTCGCAATGGTCATCAGCGTACGTTGTTTGCATGCGAAACGTATGGCCTTTTAAGGATTATAGTGCCATAACCGGCATTAACGGAAGGTATGTCTGTCAATCTATCTGCGTTTAACCATCTAGATATGTGTGCTGAAACGTGTCAAAATTCGTATTCGTAGACACAGAATACAACTGAAAAGAAACTGAGATGTCGAAGACGAAAAGGTACTTCATTGTAGAAAGATGAAGTTTTTAATCACTTAGGTACTATCATTGTTTTGTTTTCAAAACATTATACCTACTAAGTACGTGGGAGTACTAATGAGGGAGCACTAAGGAGTACTAATTAAGTAATTAGTTTTTCTACAAACATTGGCAGGTATATAGGTAGAAAACTGTTAAGTAGATAAACGGCGTTTACCTACTACTACATATTACCTAACTTAACAGGCCCAAGCTTACATCTTCAGTTTGCATCGAGCATCTTGTCTATGCAGCGTCTTGGTGTGGGGAGCTGCGGTAGTAATTAACCTGACATAATGCCCAGTTATTAAGCAATTTCAGCTCAAACATGGCGGACGGCTTAAGTCGTGTAACTTGTGCAGTAAGTATAGATGAACCGCTTTATAATATAAGAAGACATTAAACCTATGTGCGCGTCCAATCTTGTTGTTTGAATACTTTGGGTAAAAATAAATTTATTTATGTTAAGGTTATTGTAAGCGGTGATTGAGAACGTAGGTACCCAGATGGGCAAATAAGCTAGCCTAATCGCCTACTCTTTTAGTAAACGTGAGTTACCTATGACTACGTGTATTCTTCAGTATAATAAATGCGGATTAGAACTATGGATTTACTCCTGAAGAATGAAGTCTCCTCTTACCTTAGACTTAAAAAAAATCTTAAGAGTTATACGAGTTGGTAATAAGATAGAGAGAGAGCCTGAGCTTGGCGGCATCATTTTCGTCAACATCTTTGGCGGGGTATCGATTTTCAACGTTAATAAATAAATTAATAAATACTCCACTAAATAAGTCATAGACTGTGAAGAAATAGGAACATCGCTGGTTTCACGTTCAAGCTTTTGCCAGTATATCAAAAGCTGCTTAACAAAATACTTAAGGCATCCCTAAGGAAACGTTGCATGCGGAGTGTGTGTATCGTTAGCTACAAAACGGATACACAACCGTATGACCACGATATTTCTGCTTGTAATTACGAGTATGATTGTTTTCCTTCGCATCGTAGGTGGGCATTAAAGTTACCGCGATAAGCCTGATAATGCGAAATTCTAGCACAGCTTACGTAACTAACTGCGGCATGCTTAAACAGTACTTAGACTTCATTTGTCCATCATATAGAAAGACGCTAACAATTTCTTATAACAACTAAAATTCAGTTGTGCCAGTTAAATAACAAAGCAGCAAGCTTAGTTTTATTTTCACAAAATTGTTCCACAAATCAACAAAAATATTTTAAAATACGGTAAAACAGTTAGGTACAACAATGGCCACGGGTTAGTTGGATTTTAACAACGAAACGAAATATTTACTTAGAAATTAATTGAGAATTATACCATGAAGTCATGCGACTGCTATCGGGGATACCTACGTGGCGTGATTGGCGCACATTTGCCTACATGTGCATTTCTCTATGAGGTTATAGTCGGGGAGGCCGGTGACCAAAAACTGTACGCATTTTCCAAATATATTTTTATATTAGGCCCCATGAGTGGAGTACCCAATGTAGATGTCATCAATGTTTTCTCACAAAATATATTTTGGTTTAATAAAGTAAATGCCAGGTGTATAGGTGTTTTTTACAAAATTAAACACACCCGTGAGCTAAACGCTACAATATCCAGCTAACTGACAACAGGCTATTAATACTCCACTACAATAATGTGACATTTTGTTAAATTATCAGATTTAAGAAATGCTTGCAGTTTTTGGTCGCCGGCCTCTCGCACATAAAACCTTGAGCTGAAACTGAGACTTGCAACCCCATGTATTTGATTTACTGTGCATTTATTGTTAAAGGTTATTGTTAAAGAAACTGTATACTTACCTAAAAGTAGAGTTTATATCAGAGCATAATTATGGGCAAAGATTCGATCAATACTTAATAATTTTTAGTTTTAGTTTTTTTTAGATAATAGTTTTCGTTAGATTAGAAAGTACATTTGACATAAAGGTGAAACTTTATATTACCTATAGTAGGTAGTTAGGTATGTCTACAACAGACAAGTAATTAGTAATTGTAGATTTAACTACACTTTGACCTCTTCATAAATAAAAATTATATCAAATAAAGTGCTCCATACAACGCAATGTGTTTCACATTTTACGACCCGCCATAAAATGCAATTGCGAACTTTCCCAATAAAACATGTAATAACATCAAAGAATCGTTGCAACTCGTCTTCTATAAACATGACAGTAAAAATGGAAATCTCCTTCCCATTTATATTTATAGCGCGTAACTGAGCGCCTAGAATGTTGATTGTAATTAAAATAATGTGATGGACGCAGAAACACAGATACATTTCTTACTTTGGTTGTACAACATAGTAACAGAGCGAAGTGAGCGTCCTATGTATTGCAAAAAAAAGGCAACATACGCAAATTGAAGCTGGTGTTTTGCGATGGGCGTTTATTTTCAGATACATTGCTG
Organism: Erynnis tages; assembly: GCA_905147235.1. Taxonomy (NCBI): domain Eukaryota; kingdom Metazoa; phylum Arthropoda; class Insecta; order Lepidoptera; family Hesperiidae; genus Erynnis; species Erynnis tages. The sequence continues at coordinate 4,099,662 of LR990076.1, forward strand.
GTATTGCTCGCGCTATCTCGAAAAACAGACAAAGTAAACGCTCGTTGTATAGCAACGCAAAGAGAAGTAGGTAGGCTGTATCGCAATGCGTGCGAATAATTACGTTACGTTTCTAGATCAGAGAATGCGTTATCTATGCCCATCTGGCCACAATGCAACGCCATAAAACCACTCAAATGGGAAAATAACAGGTTCAGTACAATGCCATGGAAAATGTTGCACAGCCTGCCTGTAATTTTTCCGACAGGTAGGTAGAAAGCTCTGCATTTGCGTTCACGTACAATTACAGCTAAATTGCAATGTTTATTGCGTATTCTTCACAAGATATATAGGAATTGAGGGCTAAACTGCGTTTATACAACATACAGGGAATTATTGTTTAACGGTTTCTTATGTTGACTGAAAACCAGTAGGTAAAATTTTATTCATGTCTTTAAAGAAATTGCTTACTTGTTACAGTCACGTTTATCCACGATGTATTACTGATCATAATTATGAACACAAAAAGTTGCGGCCAACGGGTAGGTAAGATTGGCAGAACAAGGCACAGTTTTATTCGTATACCAAAATGTTTTCAAATCAATTACTATAGGCGGACACGATTGTGGATGTACCCTGGACTCGATTGCTTCGTGAGAAACCGCCATTTATTTCACGTTGAGACCTAGTTTAAATTTCTTCTTTCCACTTAAGGAATTCTACCTATTAAATAACTAACAGAGCCGACGCGACGCCTCGAAACGGAAGACCCTGATATCGTGACAACAAACTTAATTGTCACCGAACGATGCGAGCAAAACACAGCAAATAACTTCATACAAAATAATATGGTGGTTTTCTAGTTTGTTGCTGTTTTAAGACGTTAAATAAAAATTTAGAAATAAATTGAGTGAATATTTCACTTGATAAGTCGTAAAAGAAGATTAAGAAACGGCTCTCCTAGTTTGATAGTTTTAAGTCTAATAAAGGAAATTCGATGTAGGTACTTACATTTGCGAGAAGACGCTCGGATTTAACTTAAATTTTCGTTCACTTTACAGATTTAAATCTTCAAAGCATTCGCAAAGAACTTTTAGAACAAAAGGAACCAAGTTACAAGCAAAATTTCAGTGCTAAGAAGACAACAAAAGAAAAACCATACAGATAAAGTAAAGATTCGTCGAAAAGGAAAATGTTTAAGGCGTCTTTCCTACAAACGGACCCGCAAGCATGGGATAGTGAAATAAATCGAAGCAGGAGAAATGCAGCAAACGGAGCTTAGCTGTAAATCAATCGATAAGGATCTGATAAATTAGACAGGCGTACCAGTGCACGACAAAACTTAAGAATTAGCAACCAATTACCCGACAAAAAATGCTATACACCCATTATCTGACAAAAACGTACGGTAAATGGCTCTATTGAAACTGATCGTGCTATTATGTGGGACTTTTGTTTTTATTCGCGGTCTAATGGCCTACAGGCTGCCAATGTTAGCCTAAAATATGTTCGGAATTTATTTATAAATGCAACGGAATTACCTTGCACCCTTAAATTATGTACCGTTTTCCTAGGCAACTTTGTCTGAAACAACGATCATGATAATTATAACTATCAAAAGGCTCCTATTCAATTTAAACGCTTTTATGAGTAATCATAATAATCAACAAGAAGAGCACCCGTCTTATCGAATTAAGCGGTAATAAATTATCCTTGTAAACGGTACTTTGACATACACGGAGTGTATTAAATACCTACAAATAACATCAGAACCTTTTTAAAAATGTAAAGTGTAAATCAAGCTTTTTCATTTTTATTAATTTCATCATCATCACCATTTTATACCGGTCCATATTTAATAATGCACTTAATTATAAGAAGTTTCCGATATATGTATTTAAATAAAATAGCGGGTTTATCGACGACAAACCACAATTATAATATTATTATGTAATAAACAGGTAACACAATAAAATTTTGTTAAAATGCACATTTTCTAAAAAAATCCCTTTTTATACCTACTGAGTGCTACACCTTAGCAGTAAAACTAGAGTAAAACAGTGACAATTTATTTTAAACCAATAACCAGCTGAATTATAATCTATTATTACTCGGTCACAGTAAGGCTACATAACACGGGGACCATTGTTCCAGCCGCTCTTACGTTATCCTAACAGTGATATATTGGTAGCGTTTTCCGTATTTTGTAAGCGACACCAAGTTCGCGTGTTGGGGCTTCTTTTTGCTCGTGGCGCCTTATATGTCGAAGTCAGATCGTGGATGCAGCACTAACAAAATGTTCTTATAAGCCTACCGAAAATTGTCAATTAAAAATTCTATCTTTTAAGATTGGACTTGCGTGTCTGTTGTTTTTGAAACTTGGTCTGAGGTCTGAGGACACTGAAACATGACCATGAAAAATTCTCAATATTAGACTTTTTTGAATGATAAAGAGTGTTAAGTTGTCATAATCCATCTGATGCGCTGTCCGAAATAGGTGGATACAATTGGAAGATTTATTTTATTAGAATAAGCAAAATTTCGCCTAATGGAAAGATTGATACAGCCCACGATGGAGCAGATGCTAGATGTCTGGTTTTACCATCTTCAATAGGTTATTAACTTTACACTACGCCGCATTAGGCCAGCCTGGTGGACTACATACATACATACATACATACATCCTTCTCATTGTGAGAGGAGGCCCAACCCAGCAGTTACTTATGGGTTTCACAAAGATTGACCGACTGGACATTTTGCGCTAAGCTAGACTTTGAACACAACTTTGAACATTCATAAAACATCTGTTCGTTATAAATGACACAAGAAATGCTGTTACTAAAGCATTTTAGCGTGTGAATTACGAACGCAACACGTTTGTTCATTCACACTTGTTATCTCATCGTAATTATCAGTATCGATGAATAGTTAATAGAAACGAGTTTTTACTACTATTTATGTTTGTGTAGGCTTAATTCAATGTTTTACGCGTCGGCCGTGTTATTAACTGTAAAGCGGTGCTTATAAAACATTTAGAGAAAAGAACGAGAAATATCGGAAAGAATTTTAAATAATGATAGTGTGTTTATGGCTTCAGAAAAAACTTTACGCTATTCATAGGAGACTTCGATTATTAAAAACCAATTATTTTATTCTATTGTGTTTTAATACAATTACCTTACTGTTAATGATTACTTAGTCTACAACTACTTACAACCACTTAAATAGAATAAAGGTAGGTACCTACTCGTCTACACAACCAATGAAAAAGAATAATAAATTAACATAAGCTAAATACTCGTAGTCAATAAAATTAATTGCGAAATTTTATATCCTAGGTTTGGATCTTTTAACACAATAACCAGGGGAGACTTGGTTCCAGAGCAGATAGGCAGAAGAACAGAGGAATCTGATGTAGCTCTGCTGCGAACGATTTTATATTTACTAATCAGAATAAGTAGGTACGTATATATAACTATATCATCACAATTTTTATTATGTATGTATTTTCAACCCTAAAATGTTCCGTTCAATTTCTTCTTAACTTTATTTGCTTTTATATTTTATTCGTATTTTAGGAGACGTGTCGACACTTGCAATTAGAGCGCGTCGGTTGGAGAGGGTGCAATGTGGCGTGTCGTGTGGAGCCAGGAGCCACCCGCGGCCACACACACACAGCTACTGAGAAACTGATTTCATTTTTATATTATGTTCTCGGCTAAATTTTGCAAAACGGTTAACCATCACCCTAAGGTGCCTGGTGGGGAATGCTATGATACATTAAGTCAACCCTTGTACTTAAACTTTGTTTAAAGCGGTATAAATAAAAACTAATTAATTCACTATAATTTTTTTTAGAGAGTTTTCCTCGAGGTTTTAACACGTCCTTATTCCTACGGAACTCTTATGATTCACATGTATTCATTCATTCCGTGTTTTTTTTTTCGATTTTATGCAAGTGTTGTATTAATTGTTTCTCTACTCTAATGTGGATGAGTTCATTCAATTAGGTGAAGATTAACCTATTTAATTACCAAGTTTAATGGCTCTCTAGAAGGCACGATCTTTGCATATTTTCTGATGTTTGAAATAACTAATCAGCCATACTTTCTGGGGAACATGACCACAATATACCGTAACTTAAATTGACCGCATGCATCTATGAAACTAAATCGACTGCACAAAAAGGATTGGCCTAATTACTTAAAAAAACGCACTAAAAAACGGCCCTAAAATACACTTTTGCTGGATGATCGCGTTTGTTTGGTGACGTGAGTGAATTAGTTCCAGATAGTTAGCGAGATGCAATGGAGCAGACCGGCGCCTGCGCCCGCGCGGTTGAAGCCCTTCCTTGTAAGGGATTCTGAAAACATACTCGTTCTTTTTATGGTTTAAAAGATGCCGCTAAGACGCGTTGTAGGTACACTTGATAGCGAATAACAAAATGTTTCGTTTATGTTTAGAAAACGATGAAGGACAGTGTACAATTACAATTATGTCTTTTGTCCTGACACTACTTAATTTTAGTGACTGATTGATTGAGTTGGCCATTGAGAAAAGATGACAAAAAAAATACCGATTTCATTACACCTTAAGATATAGGTGTATCTTGAGATATAATTATGTAATAAATTAAGTACCTGTACGTATAGTTCATTTATATGTAGGTAGGTACATAACATACTTCCAAAAATACTTAACATTAACATAAAATTGTAATTCCCATTGAATTCTACCTACTCTTAATCCTCATTCCTTAACCTTCCATATAATATAATTTAAAACGTTAGCAATTAAGGATGTACGAGTTGTCGATGAAACATTGTCCCGGCTCGAGTCGACTGTTTGATGAGCGTGATTAAAATAAATACTCGGGGCAGTAGTCGACAGCTGCTACTCCGGGGGATAATTGAAAACACGATTTATACACCCGCCAAATTTATCGACAAGCCGATTTATAGTGCGCGAGCAACCTTACGCACCGGTTGTAATGCCACGCGTATTTTTCTACATACGAAAATAATTGTTATTTACTAATGTGATTTGCAATTCAATGTTTAAAATATTCAACATGTTTAACTCCATCTTTCACTGCTCAAACTGTCTAAAGTAATTAAAAGTTGAACAGTTACTTCATCATCAACATTTATATTAAATCTGAAAATTGAGTTCCCGAAATAATAAAATAAATTTTACTTACACAACTTCAAATTCAAGTTCTTAATTCTAAAGGATGATCAGAATTATTGTAATTATAGTATAATAGTAGGAATAAATGTCACATTCACAGCGAATAATTCAAATGTTAAGTAGTTCTCACTATCAATATACATAATATACTTGTGATAATGTACAATAATTGCGGAAATAGTCCGTAAATTAAGGCGCCTAACCTATAGAAGCTCTCATTATGTAACATTGAGATGTAATTTATTATTTTTAATGCCACTTGACCCAATAACACGAACAATTAATCAAAGTGTCGCATAAAGTAGAAGAAATTATATTTTTATATTAATTAAAGTACGAGTAGTTACTGAGTAAACTACTTTTGACTATTAAAATATTTCATTCCTATTATATATAATTTCTGATGACGATAAATCTCTTACCACCATGATAGCTAGGAAACGCATAACTTCCATTCCAATTACTTATCGATACACTTGTAACACTTGCGAGCTACTAGAAAATCAGCGCTAGATATTATCAAAATACATGAATTCGCAGATCACTAAAACGAAAAATATTCAAACATAGTAATGAAGATGACGTGTGAATTTCTCATCTCTATGCTCACATCTCAAAAACAATTATGAAAAGCAATAAATTTAAATGTTTCGCGCCTGTGGCATCGAACCCGGTCCAATTAGAATGTGGCCGCGTCCGCAGTAAATCTCGTATGGCTACCATGCTACACTAATTCATACGCTGCTGCCAACGAGCGGCCGTAACTGTCGACATCGACACAGACCTTAGCAGCCACTAGATTATCGATAACTTCTACTTGCGACACTACGATGCCAATAATTCCTTTTTTAATTTTTGTAGATGTCAAATTGCAAATAATAGCCAACCAATCAAGTTATTACAATATAGAGATACTAGACTCGCTTTATGACATCTTTGGCTGTGAAGAAATTGTTATCGGTGATCAAATAATTTAAAAAGAGATCATGTTCATTGTTGCAATGTTATTCGACTTCCTGTTGCTTAAGCGTCAAGTTTTTTAGACTAGGATGTCATAGATACGATAAGAACTTTTGTTATAAAACCAATACGTTCTACTTTAGACCACACGCCGAGCAAAAGTAGTTAGTTTCCTTGTATTTAACTATAACTACAACCTTACGTACATATTTATAGGCAATCTTAAGAACACTGAATTTTTTTTTGTTACTGTTAGGATAACAATAGGTATGATAATCTTTCTCAAATAACGTTACTACCTCGAATTAAGCAAGAAAGTTTACACTTAACTGTTAACTGGCTATCTTTAAAACAGACAGCTGACCCGCTCATGTGAGTAGCCAGTTAAAGTGAAAATTTTAACAGTATTTATTTATAGTTAATGGCAAGTGTCAGTAATGGAAAAAAATCTTTATAATATATAACATAAATGTTGTACGAGTGTTCAGGCCTCCTCACTAAGTAAACACTGCAGCCCTACTGTATGGGCAAATTTTCAACTCAAACTGGAATGCATTATCTGAGATTACAGGTGGATGTGATGCTACCTCAACCTATCTTACCGACCTTCATAAAAATAATATGAAAGCCGGGTTATGAGTTCACGTTATGTGTTATCCGGGCGGAATTCAATGGTTCTACTCACATGTTTAAAATATAAATGTATTATAGTAAAACACATTTCGATGGTGTCGGTGTGCGGCGTCGGCGCGTGCGGAGCTCACCGCACCTGCCGCTAAGACCCCAGTAATTATTCTACCACTTATTATACGATTATAAGACTTTTTTGGTGCTTTCAATCAAATTACACCTTGGCCTGACCACTTCGAACAAGTGAGATGTCATAAAGGTTTTTTGTGGCTGTTATTACCACCAACCGCCCGTGCTAACGGTGTAAAACGGAAATTTATCGATTTCGAATCCTGTTTCGGCGATTTTTAACTTAATTTAATTTTTAACATTATGTGGGTCAAGTAATTTTTAATGAATTGATAATTGATGATGAATTTAATGAATTTGGTTGCCTCGATTAGAAAAGTAGTGAATTGAAAGTATGTAGAAGGAAAACTTTGCAATAAACTTAAGTTCTAATATAATCGATATAAAAGCAAACTAACGAATACGATCGGGCAGTCAATTTACCACGGAGCAATCATATTTTTCGATCTAGTGTTACCAACACACAAAATCTATAATTTCCAAACGGACAAATAAATCTTAGAGCAGCGCAGTCCAGCAGTTGCGCACAAAATAGAATGGCGGAGCGCGACTCAGTCTGTCGTCGAGATCACCTAGATGATAACGATACGACTCCATTCTAAATTTGTGCTCATGAAAACGAGCAGTTTCGCAGCCGAGCGCATCGATGGTGTGATAGCCGAGCATAAATAAATAATTAAGGAGGAAGTCAGGGGGAAAGGGGGCCCGGATAGTTCAAGAGATAGGATCTCCGCAACCGCGCTTTGTGTCAAACGTCAGATGCTTATCTAAGATGTTTACAGATGTACCGCAGGGGTAACGGCCCAAACCTCGAGCAATCGAGCGTGCCGCACTAATATAGCTGATATGCAGCGGGTTAATTATGTGTGTTCTACCGACATCTTTATAGAGCTACGTGAATTATTGATGTACGGTATGTGGATTTGAAACGAGTTATCGGTACCGTGGTATTCGAATAAATGACAGCTTCGAAATTAAAATATATTTTGATTGAATTTATCTGCTTTTTTTACTAACCGCTTCGTATTCAATGAAGTCCAAAGAATTAAAATAATTTATTAACCTGAATTACCATGAACCTTTAAAATCTTCAGTATCAATTATGTGTCTAATTTAAGAGGTAAACTGTCTGGAAATTTTTCTCCACCATTTCACAAGCCACTTAAACCGCTTAAATATTCAAGTTAACACTTCAAACACCGGACATCGACAAGACTATCGGTAACATCGGTACGGTTATAAGTATGTGTTTTTGATCCAATAGTGGTTAAAGCGGGAAACGATAATCACGGTCAATATATTAAGATTATCTTCGTGTATATCTGTTCGACGAAACAAGATTGCTTGTAACAGTGGGAGATCAGTGATGGTGCTGATAGCGTGGCGGAGTGCCAGATCTGACCTGATCTAAGCCTCTGATCTTTAACTACATGTCTATAAATACAAGTATATGACGACCTCCTTGGCGTAGTAGTTTACGTAGCTTCGGTTCGGTTCGGATAAGGTTCGGTTCGGTTCGGAATTTGAATGATGAGGTTAAATTTGTGGTCTGGTTGTGTATGTATGGCACGGCACAGCTGTGAGTGTTATTTATTTATAAATGTTAGGTATTCATTTACGTTACGTAATTAATAATCAAATTACACAAAGCTTCATAAAATTATTGATAGCTATTTATTATTTATGTTATGAATTTGACTGACAAATGAAAAATGTATGGATGAAAAGATGATAATTAATCTATATTTAAATATGTTTTATGCAAATATCCTTTTAGAGCACTTCTACCAAATTTTATTATGCTTTTGTACCGAACCATGCATTTTAACATTCGTTGAAAAACCAAATACAAATGTTCGAAACCGTATATTCGGCATTATTTTCATGATGGACAATGTATCGTAATCGATACTATGAATAACAAATTCGTACAATAGCCATATACACTGAATTTTACTTAAATCATTCACCGACCTAAGCACAATAATTGTTTTGTACAAGGACATTCGCTTTATCGCGTCTACCATCACTACCGTGCAGCTGCCATTTTCGTTCCTTTTTTAAACTCCCCAATGAACAGAATATATTTCCCGCTAATGTTGGCACCCATGATTCTAATTTCGAACATTATTTTTCTTTTATAGCCAACTTTATATTACTTACGACTGCCAATTTAATTGTTTTACATTTTTATAAGATATCCGACACCTGGATAAGATATCACTTTAATTATCTGTAACATCAGCTATTCCATTTTATTTTTTAATTACATAAAACGTAATAGTTTGTGAATCACATCGTACACTTTCCCAAATTTATTACAAAGACAATAAATCAGCTGAGAATCGCCCACTAAACAGAATGGGAACCTCATGAATAAATACATGCTATTTAGCGCTACACTCGCCATGTCTTTGAGCTAACCGAAACGTTCTTTATTCAAATAGCAGCAAACAAATTGATACCGTACGTAATGGTAGCAAGCATTAAAATTGGATTGACCTTCCTCAGCCATATTACCGTTTGATGTCGGAGGGCAGTTCTACGCAAACGCATTTCCGGCCGAACGCTGCCGGGAAAAAGCCATTTAAAACAAAAAAGAAAAAAATGGTAACGCGCAGCACGCCGCGCTCGGACACTTCCGGTGGGCGCCATTTTTTCTGTATTGCCAACAGATAAAATCTTTCCGGCCTACTGCGCGAACGCCCATTTTAATTCGTTTTTTATTTTAACGATCACGTTTTGGCAGAATTACACTATCTATTTATATTGACAACTCTCATAACGTTCACGTAACTAATTCAAAGATTCTACAATAAACACAGACAAAAAGTGACAAATACGCGGGATACCTAACGTAATTAATCAAAACAAATAACTTCTTATATCATATAAGATAAGTAATAACTCCTTAGATTCTTTTGTTGAATTAATCCGAATTGGTACTTGGGGTCCCTTAACTTGAAATTAAAAAATACGTCGTATATTGTGATAATTAGCGATGCGGGCAGCGTTTTGCATAGCCACAAAATTCAACGGTCGAACTTATGTTAATGGGATTGCTGTTCGATGTGAATATTCAAATTGATGTCATTATAACATTCGACCAAACGTACCGGTCGTTTGGCTGCCAGCCAGTTCCATGTAATGTAATGTAATGAGTTACTTGAATACTCTTTTTCTTTTATCTCGTGTCAAAGATTACACTATTGAGATAGCTAAGTGCTTAAAGTTCATACGTTACAGCATATCTAATGCTTAATATTATGAACTAATGCTATGGAGCAGCCATGTGTTTTCCGGCGTAACGACAAAGCATAATAACTAATATTTTAAGGCACACCACTGAGTCCGATCTTCGGCTCATCTCAACCAGTTAGGTATTTATCTTATTCTTTAATGATTATATTTTATCTAATAATAAACAAAACCTTCTTATTTTTATAAGCATCTTAAAACTTATTATCCTGAAAAAATCACCAACCAGTATTTAATTTAAAAAAAAACAACATTGCAATGTAAAAAGAATAAAAGCCAGAATCACCTCACATCTCTAACCTTGTATTAAAATTTAACGCAAAAGAAAAACTAGAGAAAAAACAGTGACTGTCAGATTCCCTCGGATGTTGGCTGAACAAAACAGCACTTTAGACGAAATAAAAAGAAGACTAGGAGAGCGTTCTCAATTCAAAAATTGAATTGATCGCCCCATTGTATTCGAAATGTATCATTTGAGCTGTTATTATGGGCGCTCTCTCTAGCTCAATGCAACCCGGTAATCCAATACTTTTGTATGGGAGGCACTTAACGTTTCGATCTAGTTACGAAACGTCGGAAGTATCGTTAGAACTTAATTTGTTTAGTGTTTCAGAACGAGTGTATAAGGACGTTTACAAACTGGCTACTAGAGATCGGTGTTCGATTTTACAATGAGTAATTTTTATAGGTACTCAGCTCATGTTTCCGGCCACTGATATAAATTTTATTGTTGACAGGTATTTAGAGTGTTTCAGATGAGTCCGTAATAGGCGATAGATGGCAGATAGATAGTTTTTTTTTTAAATATTGAATACTTATTTACAGAGAAACTCAATTGTGTTTTAATTGAACTGTCGTCCAAATCACCAAGAAAACACATCTTATAAGTTTTCACTTCTGCCGGCACTCCCGGAACGCAACCCGTTTTTTTAAAGTAAGTAACGCAACCCGTTTTTTTAAAGTTTTCGAAAGTAAGTAATGCTTAAGAGTTTTGTATTTCTTTTTCGTAATAGGACTGCTTGCTCTTTATATTAAAAATGTTTTAATAAAAAGGTAGGTCCCTACTAGGTTTTTTGAGAATTAAATGTGGCAAATCAATTCCCGAATTGATCGTAGAAATCCTTGAATCATTTTCGCAACAAACATCCGTCACATGTATGGTCACATTCTTCCGCATTTATAAAAATTATAATGAAAAAAGCAAAATTGTGTCCAATGTGGACCGCAAAAAGTTAATACAAACTGTACCATTGACTGCTCAAAGGTTGGATCAAAAAAATTGAATACAAACCACAAAAACCTAATCGCGTATAACACGGAGGAAGTACCGAATAAACGAGCGTGGTAAATTAAATAAACAAATTTATAAAAAAACATACGCCAACAGACGGCGAACTCTGTAAGGGTTTATTCATAGAGTGGCGCTCTAAACGGAATGAGTTTTGTCTAAAAACACTCGTCTATGAATATGCAATAATCTGCATACCTACCTACATAAAATTATTTATATATATGTTGTATATTTTTATCGTTTATTAAAATAGTAAAGATTTTACGACAATTCTAATAAATTAACATGGATATTTTTAATTGACTTTCTCAATTTATATAAAAAGTAGAATCATATTTTGTCCATAAACAAAAGAAATATCTCTTTTGATGCGTCTGATGCTTCCTGCAAAGTAACACCAAGCATTATTTTTGTCAAAACTACATGTTATTATTTAATTTTAAAGTGGCCTATAAACCCAACTTCTGTACAAACGCACCCTTAGGCTATACTGCGGTTAGAGCAGGTAGAAAACTAGAAACGACGGGAATCGAACCCACGCACCTACAGTAATCGCATTAACGCCATTGTCGATCACCAAATAAGTAAATAATTTATTTTCGATTGCATTCAATTGATACTATTCCTCGGTCCCAAAGCGGCTGTACACATTCTGAATTGTCCTATCATGACGATTTAACGAAATATTTAAAAGATATTTATTTCACACAAATCGCATCAGATACTAGCAATAAATTAATTTCAGACGTACATTAATATGTGCATTATTGAGCGCATTAATGTTAAACACAATATTTATTATGACTATCAAGAATTACAATCACGATTTTACATTATTACCTACCAACATTAAACTACTCAATTACAAGCTATCGACCAATGTGAATAACATAAACCATCAATTCTCCAAATTTCCCAAGCAAACAAACGAAACTAAACATCGGAGCTAATAAAAGCTAAAAACCACTTGTTGGCTTGTAAATTTTTATAAAAGTCATCATTTATTCCAGAAACATTCCCATATCAATCAAGTCAACAAAACAAAGTATCCAATAAAACGTTTTTAATAAAAACAATAATACAAAAGCGCTAAGCGGGCTAAAAGAACAAGATGCTTGGGTCGGCATGAAACAGTATGGCTCGTATGAGGCCAATTTGAGTATTATGTCGGATACAATAGTATAGGACCTCAAGAGGCGTATTTTGAGTAAACACTTCACTGCTCCGAGTTCTGTAGTGCACTTCGTATTGTTTGATACTCGCATGTTATATTTTATGTTTTATAAGTTATGTATGAATGCGAATAAAAAGTCCATAGAATTGTTGAGAAATAATATTTTAGCATTTGTTATTTTAATTTGCATTTTTGTTGTTTGCATTCCTTTAGTTATATCCCTATTTTGATCTAAATACAGTTTAAGGCAACTTGGCTTAATTATGTTGCTAGGCATGAGGACTATGATATTATCACCTTAAATGAAGTTCTTTTATATTTTTATAACAGCTACTTCTGCAGGCTGCTTTTTAATGCAGAGGTAGGTATGGTTTCCGGAGCTTTATTTAAGGCGAATATCTCAGTCCTCGTGAGCAGCAAGGCACCTGCATACCTAAACCCGCAAACCTCAAATAGAATTTCTTCACTGTTGAGTAAGAAGCAAATTATCTGCATATAACCTCAGATAGGATTTCATCTGTATTTGAGGTTGGTTGTGGGACTGTGGGTGTCCATGGGCTGCATTGACCACTTAACACCAGGTAGCCTGCATGCCCGTTTGCTTCTTAATTCCTGAACTAAAACTGATATATTCTGAGTATCAAAGCATACCGTTCGGTGTAGGCGGTGACGTATCAGACTCGTGCGCTATTGTATGGATTGCGTTTTTTGAGAGAAATCGATCGACGCATCCGGACCCGGCCATTGTATGGTATTTATTTACACATTGTTGCAAAATTCGCTTTTGGAGACGGCTTCTCGATTATAATAGTCAGATTGTGTGCGCTTAAAGTGGGATTTAAGTACGTATATTGTGTACGGCGGTGACATTGAATACGGTTGCAACTTGCGACAATGCCGACTGAAATAGTAATAACCTACCTACAACCATGATGTAAGGATTTTGTTTCTATTGATATGTACGTTATTGGAATAATAGATTTACTATTGGTTGTAGCTACCTAATTCTCTAGTTAGGATTTCTGCCTTGTTTTAGGAAGACGTAGGAAACAAACCTTTTCACAAAAACTTTCCGAACAGTATGTCTAAAGTCCTAGCTTTCAAAGTTTTGATTAAAAACTCCTAAGATATCCAATATAAATTATACCCAGATTCAGTAATACTTATCGGCTTCGAGTAACCTTACTATTTCTCAGCAACTAAACCAAAGTCTAAAGACCTATCAATGCCTGACGATATGTTATTGAAATCGGCCTTAAGACCCCTGATACGTCGATAAGTCGGTAGCACTGTGTGTATAAATATGTATGTATGTATGAAGAGGCGTATACACTGTACAGTTTGGGGACGATACTCTTTGTGCTCCCGTCATTATGTCTTCAGTTATGAAGTAGCACTCACATTCACTTCTTTGTTACTCCTTCCGAATAATTAGACCAAACAACATTGTCGCTTTACCTTTGTAGGTAGAGAAACAATAAGGCTTGTGTCTGATCACAAGCGAATAAACTAGCGTCATTGGGGTAGCTATGAGCACAATAACATAGGAACCTTCAAGAATCTTCAAGGTACTGTTATGTTTATAAAGATAAAAATTGATTCTTCAAATGTCCTATATTTCAATTTGATTTTTATTATTTGTAGGAATACTACTAAAACTATTATCACTACCAAAGGAACACTTTTATTTCTTATAACAACATTACGATTACGATTCTCTACATTTCTTATTGCTGTTGAAATCCGAATTCTAATCGATTTTAACCGAAGCAACGCGGTTAGAGATTTCTACTTAGTAGTGACATTAATTAGTGTCAGTCAAATCTGTCGAAAGCTTACAATGTGTTAGCAACATGTTTACCAATGCTGACGCACAGTATGGCATACTCATCGCTTATCGCACACCGCTTGCTCTATGATCACTAGGGTATCTTCAGTATACATAAGTAGACCCCTACCGAGGGTAGCTGACTGCTAATTTCTGTCATTGTTACCCGCTTTGTGACGTTTGCTCTCGAAAGTCTCGAACAACGTATCGTTCTCGATTGCATAACGGAATCGATTCCTTGGGGTTGTAAGAGTCGTGAGAATTAGTAGGTACTGCATTAATACTATGATTAGTTATTTTCAGTTTAAGTGGGTTTATCACTTTTGTGTGCAGTATAAGTTAAACATACACATATCTTTTGTGTAACTAGCATTGGTATATTTAAAAAATTTAAACAATTAGGTAAGTAAGAATACTTCATTTTAGAGGTATTTTTTGTTACAATGTGTTTATGATAAATAGATGAAATTATACGTAAGAAATACCTATGTACCTAAAGCTTTTTATAATCAATGAGCAAAACCGTAGGTAAATAGATACCCTTTGAATATAAGGACAGACTAAAAATTGAATATACCTAAAGGTGTATAAATAAATTTCTTTAACTATTCTGTAAAGAAATCGAATCTTATTACAGTTGAAACCCCTGTACCTAGATAGTACAGGAACCGTTACCTAACTCTTACCAATTTCTCTTTCCTATCAAACTATACAACTAGTAAAATTTTTAAATAACAAAATTTGAATAATATCCTTAGCGACAAAACTGACAATGTTTAGGGGAGATGATTCACTAAACAGCAATGAAGGGAATATAATAAAACTTATAACACATTAACTGAGTCCCTTGGGCGCGCCGTGCTTACCATAAGCTTTGAATAAAAACCCTTCGACTGCTCCCAGGAGGACCCTCCCTTGGGTTGAGCAAGAGTTAATAGAATGGAGAATGACTAATACTATTTGAGTTTAGTAATACTCTCTTTGACAGGAAAGGTTTAAAATTTTACATATTGAACGAACTATTCAGTTAAAATGTCCATCTTCATAATATTAGTGGTTACTTATCATTTGGCATAGATATCTACGTCATTACGATATCATTTCTAAAGATTAGGTTTCAATCGTTATACGTATTCAATCGTTACAGGTTTTCGGTTCAGATATGTTAGGCCTAATACATACACATATTGGATGTGAATTCATTGTGTAAATATTGTGAAAATTCGAGTTTCCGCCACGCGGCAAAAGATGGCGTTGCGAATGCCACGGCGATGGTTTCTTACGATACGACCAATTGTGGAGTCACGCTATTAAAATTTTATAACAATCTGATATTCTCGTTAATCCCACCGCATCCTCAGATTCAACTAACCTGGCGAGGATCCTAAGTTTTTAAGCTTCACGTAGCCGAAGAAACCAAACTCCTCTACCTCTCTATCTAGTACCTCTAGATTCTACTTTACTGAGCCCATATCAGCTCTTTCTATCACTCATCGCGACTTTAAATACTAGTAGCTGGTACCTGAGCTGGCTACACTGAATTTGGAACAAATGTGTTATTATTGCCGTTCAATTTACTTCCATTTTCCATGGGTTAATCCGGTGGTAATGTCTTAATTGCCATGCCGCTCACAAAAGTTGCTCTACGACAACGTCATTGCGTACATTTTATCGCATGTGCGTATTTCAATTCTGACAGTATCATACAGATAATACCATACACAAGGCCATACACGTAGTAGTGAAAAGCGAGGAGTACCTACTCACATTACGCAGTTTGTATTAGAATCCACACTTGTTTATACAGGCTACATGTAAAGAGAGAGTGAAGAGTACTCACATTATGCAGCTTGTAGTAGAGTCCGCACGCGTTGCACACGGGCTCGCCGTTCTGGTTGCGGCGCCACAGCGTGGTGGTGGTGGTCTTGCAGTTCGCGCACGAGGTGCCGGCGCGCCGCGCCGCGCTCTGTAGCGACTGGAATGAGAGGAGATGGTCAGTGATAGTATAGGTTAAGTTATCTTTTGAGTGATATACAGCAAGAGGAACTTTAAATTCAGAAAAGGCGATGAGGTGACTGACTCTCCGGGCAAAAATGTGTCAAGGAGGAAAGGAAAAGGAAATGAAACATGTGTTAAGTATCCGCTTTACCAATTTGAACATAATTTAAGAATTGCATCTTTATCATCAGCGTAGAGCCTAGAGCATAGAGCACAGAGAGTGGAGCACAGTATTGCGTGTAGAAGGGACACATGAGAACTCAAATCCCAAATTTGGTATCAAATCTTATACAAAATTGCAACATCTACAGAGAGGTAAAACAGCCTCACTTACAATTGAAGTTAAAACAAAAACATTTTTTGGGAAAGAGTGACATAAAATCAATCAACAAAATTGTACCTATAAAATCTAAGAATTATTTCTTAGTAATGTAGATGTAAGGCTCTACCTGAATTATTTCGCCTCTATAACGGTATTAATCAACACCTTAGAAGCTTGAAATAAAGGCCGCTACTATTCGACTATCTAACCCTATATTGTAACTGATTCCTGTCTAAAGTAATAGAACTAAAGCTGACCTAGACTTATCTACAAAAACACTAACTAGTATCAAAAGTACCTACAATAAAAAAACATTAAAAAACTATTTTCATAACCATAAAACAAGCAATGAAATTATGTCTCTTAATCACTTTAAATATCCAAAGATTTATAAAACTGTCACGTAAAAGCAATGGACCCATTAAATTTCGGTTCGTTGATCAGTAGAGTCGCAAAACGAAGCGACACACAATAAAATAATTTTAAACAAAAATGTGAACCGACTTCGAACTAAAAAGTAAGAAATAACTTTACAAACAGACTTCAATAATAAGGTATTTTTGGAGTCTGTGCCCAAGTTCATCCTCAGTTTAACCTCAAGTAACCTCATTTTTACACATACTCCAAACATATCTTATTAAGTATTGAAGTCTGTTTGTAAAGTTATTTCTTACTTTTTAGTTTGAAGTCAGTTCACATTTTTGTTTAAAATTATTTTATGATACAACAGAAAGAAAGTCTCTCTTTCTATTGTACATTATTGTACGGTGCAACCGTACACCAACCGTCAGCGCGTTTTTCGTATAGCACGCGCCGGTCACATTTTCAATTTAGTATGCATTTGGGATACGAACATATCGCGCGCGTACTCATAGCAACATCATTATCATACCTACAGTGTACAACAATAAATATTATAAACTTTAACAACATCTTTTCTTTGACTATCGTATGGTGTCGATACTAGCCCGTACAATTATAATAAATGAATAAAATATTACCTAAGTACATATTTACCTACATACTTCTTTTTTAGTAAAATATATAAAGTAGTAAGTTTTATAGTAAAACATATCATGATTTCTTCATGACTTTAAAACTCGTCTGCAAAAATGAGGTTACTTGAGGTTAAACTGAGGATGAACTTGGGCACAGACTCCAAAAATACCTTATTATTGAAGTCTGTTTGTAAAGTTATTTCTTACTTTTTAGTTCGAAGTCGGTTCACATTTTTGTTTAAAATTATTTTATTTAATGCTTTTTAGTTGTCATAGTTTCACTTCCACTCTATTATCTGACTCTGGTATCTTAGTTTTAATGCTTCATCATAGATTGCGGCAACTGGCTACTTAATGGTAACCTTACGGATTACCATTTTTAATGTTTAAATATATAATTTGTACAGTTTATTTAAATTAACTTGCTTTAAACACGATTTAATTATTCCTATTTTACAACGAGTTCCGCTACATCATTAGCATCGAAGGTGGTCAATGTTTATATAGTTCTGCAAAGGTAATGTGACCAACAATAATAATTTATCAACTTGGTTCCTTAACTCTTATCCGTTGAGGAGTTCCACTCTGTATCTTCGAAACTCTTCATCAGATCATCACCTACTTAATATCCGTTAAAGAGTTCCACTCTGTATCTCCAAAACTCTTCATCAGATCAACACCAACTTAATATGGGCCCAAATTGAAACTAACATCTTCCGAACTTAAAAGAAAAAAATTCAAATCTGGTAACAAATTACGGAATGCGGTGATAACAAATATAAAAGAAAAATAGGCAAGTATACTAAAATTCTGAGAAACCGGAGTCCGGAGGTATGGCCGTTCGGAAGTAGGTAACTACTGCATTAGATTCGTTTTCGTAGGTACTTGGGAAAGTCGTGGATACCCGTCGCTAGTATTTGTTACTATATATGGCAGAGCTATGCGAAACTTTTACAGTCTAAAAACGCCAGTGGCAACTGGCTTCTCAATGGTAACCTTACGGACACCATAATTACAAATTAAATGTAATTATAATTTGTATGGTTTATTTAAGTGAACTTTTAAACACGATTTAATTATTCCTATCTTATAACGAGTTCCACTCCATCATCAGATTCGAAGGTGGTCAATGTCTATATAGCTCTGCAAAGGTAATGTGACTAACAATAATATGTTTTTAACCCGGTTCCTTAACTCTTATCCGTTGAGGAGTTCTACTCTGTATCTCAGAAACTCTTCCTCAGATCATCACCAACTTAATATGGGACCAAATCCAAAGTAACAGCTCCCAAACCAAAAAAAAAACAATTCAAATTGGTTACCAAATGACGGAATACGGCGGTCAGAAATATAAAATAAAAACGAGTTCCACTCCATCATCAGACTCGAAGGTGGTCTATGTCTACATAGTTTTGCAAAGGTAATGTGACCAATAATAATAATTTTTTAACCCGGTTCCTTAACTCTTATCCGTTGAAGAGTTCCACTCTGTATCTCCGAAACTCTTCATCAGATCAACACTAACTTAATATGGGACCAAATTCAAAGTAATATCTTTCCAACCAAAAAGAAAAAATTCAAATCGGTTAACAAATGACGGAATGCGGCGATAACAAATATAAAAAAAAAAAAAAAAAAAAAACATACAGACGAATTGAGAACCTCCTCCTTTTTTTGAAGTCGGTTAAAAAAGAAAAAAGACGAACGCTCGAAAAAGCGGGTAGCTATCGGCCTCTTACGCACCTGCCCATTACTACACGTCAATCAAATAAAAATATCTACGGCATGCGGTGGCCGTTTCGTACAGTCCACAAGAGTGGCTCACTCAATTAAAAATGCATTCGTCCTAACCCGAGACGTCGAAACAAAAAACCGCGCAATCCCACTCATAATAAATCCATTAATTTGTCATGTCATTTATTGAACAAAAAGCTCCGACCCCGTAAAGTATTAGGCGAACTAGCTGGAACGTACCGGGCTTATTTCTCGGTAACTAGAATCAAATACTACCAAAGATTATCGTGACCGCTGTGCTGTATTGTCCGATTTAATATTGTAAGTGACTGTCGGTCTCAGGTGGTACAGCCGCGCACGGAATACTCTTCAGTTTCCTTTTCAGTTTTTTCTAACCACGGCCTAGAATGCAACTGATGCTTAATTTTGATAAGGATTATTGTTATAGGTAGTAGACCGTGCAAAATGGCTGCTCCAGTGCCGGACTACTTAGGCTTCATTAAGCTAGGAATTTGAATGGGATACCGTTCATTTTAAGACCTAGGCTTTTCAAGTAGTTCCGGCTACCGACATAGATTCTCTTTGAATTGATGCATTTCAGTCTCAAATTCTAAAAAAAGGCATTCCTATTACAAATGTCTGTAGAGTAATGACTGTGCTATTGATTTGGAAGAAACTAATTTACAACATAACTAGGTACCTAAATTCCTAATCGAATTACACAAGCGTGATCTGCAGAACTTAATAAAAGCCTAGATCTAGACTGGGGGTAATTCCACGAACAATAGGCTAATAAAAGCGTGATCTGTTACCGGCATGTGTGGTTGTGTGCCCGTCAGTACGGCTGCATATTGGAATACCTAAATATTAAATGGTTCGCGTCAATATTCGCCGCGTCATGGCAGCTCCTTTGTGCCAGAATGAGATTAGACCTCGCCATATTAGCCGAGCCAACAACCAATACTTTTTCTTCCCATTGCCACAAGGATGACTCGAGTCGAGTTCCATTTGTGACACTATAGGGAATTATTATAAGATTATAAAAACCGACACCTAACTAAATCGATGGCTACACGTACAAACGTAGCAATGGCTATTATATGAACAGACGGAGTGATACTTTACAATAGAAAATGTTTAAGTAGGTTCAGCTTAGGTTCAGCTTTCTAATAAAAAAGACCAAAGCGTTTAAGGGACATCATTGTAATCGTAAGAAAATTACCCTATCGCTTGAAAAATATGTCGGTAGAGACAATGCACTCAAAATGACATAACAGCAACTCCCGCTAAAATAAAAGCTACCTAAAAAGTCGTTTCACACAATTTAGTTACACATAAGTATAGGTGTCCCATTTCTGATATCGTGACACTCCATCGTGACATATAAAAATCTTTGGCAAAAACATTAGGCGACCCAAAAATTAACCCCCGATTTTATGACTCAATTACGCGAAACCGATTTTATAATCTGCCGATAAGATTTTCTCATCAAGCTGTAGCGGGTGGCTGCATCACGCGGCGTCCCCGGGGAGCCGCTAAATCAGAGGGCAGCTACTAAGCCGATTACGAAAGTCAACGGGTCGCGAGGGCGCCTTTATTTCCATGGAAAAACGGCTGTTTACTCGTAATTTTATGACCGAATTACTTTCGCTCCTCAAACACTGAAATTGCTGGAAAAAGTCGTATATTTTACGAGCGGAATTATACTTTATTTCGCTCATTCGTCATCGAATTCACGGTTGGTGAAAGCTCCGTTGATACAAAAGTATGGGAAAGTATACTCGAGCGTAAAGAAAGGATAATAATAATATAATAATATCTTTGCGGGCATTGACACTACTGAAAGTAATATTCCTTCCGTCGACGAACTAAACTACGTCTGTTACGTTCTAGCGTCAAATTGTTTGCATGGCATTTATAATCTCTAATCTATAAAAACTCAGGGCTCACTCACAATACGGGCTGGCCAAGTACTCGCTCTTTTTGAGCACTCGAATTCCGTCGTCTTTTCGCTTTGACCCCAAACCTAATAATGTTATCCAGTTATCCAAAGAGTTTTATTAATCGTGTAACCCATTTTACTGTCACCGACACTCACCGATCGATATCGGGATGCCAAAAACAACTATCAAACGTAAAACACGCCGACAAAGATAAAATAACTGAATAGGTAGGTACAAATGGTAAAATCAGTATATATTGTCATGGCGGTACTCTAATTTTCAGTGTAGTGTAAACTCAAAAGAGCTGTGACAACATCAGATGTCTTTTGTCCCGCGCTTGTATAATGAACAAAGCCCCTTTGTTGTGATTTCGGTCCGAATTTAGCGATTATAATAGGCATAATATTGTCCGTACAAGTGGG
Organism: Erynnis tages; assembly: GCA_905147235.1. Lineage (NCBI taxonomy): Eukaryota > Metazoa > Arthropoda > Insecta > Lepidoptera > Hesperiidae > Erynnis > Erynnis tages. Next base: position 4,121,518 of record LR990076.1, read on the forward strand.
CAGTTAACGTGGGCACAAGGAATTTAGTCCTTAATCGGGCTCTCTCTTGGGTAATCATTTTTTTGGGTAACTGGCGGCTTTTTAAGAAAAGCTATGTGAAATACCTAAGTGCAATATGAACAGATTATTTTGTTTAAAGTTCGTGATACTAACGTACAAAACTCATAAATTAATTGCGGAAGTTAAATAAACTCTGTAAGACGTAATTTGACTTCTCAAATTATGGATTTAGTGATTAACCCAATGAAAAGCTCGTTTATTCATAAGCACAAAACACATCAAACGGATTAATCTCGCTTCAATTCGCCCGAAGTTGGCTAATTCAATAAGCCACCCACATTAAAAACATATTTCCATAAAGCCCTGCCCTCCCAACCTCCTCGCGATCCAATCAGCCTTATCTCCCCGACCCTACTGCAAACACCTCCTAATCAAATCAAATCGCAGCCTCCGTCTTCCCTAATCTATCCACCTATCTACACTCAAACATAAAATTATATTACAAAAAGGGATGGTTACCTACAGCCCCTCATATATTTGCAAACACAAGCGAAATTTAACCCATCGGAAGCATCCCTCTATACTACGCTCCCGTATAACTTCGAAGCCGGAAAATACAAACCTATTCCTGCACACAGAGACGACATCGTACAGTCGCGTCACACACACATCGCCGCGTATCAGCATATCTACGCCATCTAGATCCCACTATGAGAACCCCCAAGAGGGAGGCAATCCATTTACCGGCGGACTTTGCGCGCTGAAATTTCCCTCTTAGTTGCACTAGCCTAAAGATCACAATCGGATAGCAGGAGGGCTGTTTTTAAAGGTTTACACGGCCCCTAGCAGTGAAAGCGCGGAATCGATGTAGCCTTTACCCCTCGCCCCGCGCCAGTTTTTCCGGCGTTCCGTCCTTATCTGACCGGAGCGATTAGATAAAGAGAGATAGAGCGTGAAAATAAAGATTTTCATCGTGTTCACTCACACCATGCTAGTTTCAGCCGTACGGCAACATAGCGGTCGTGCGGTACGTATGTATGTATAGACGCGGCGTGTATAGACGGAGGACTCTTGAAATAAAGCAGGGGTCGACAGAACTTTGATGCGATGTCTCTGCATTACTGACGACTTTGCAAAGTTTGATCAAAGAGGAATTGATGCATCGAAATCGGATGCCATATTTCTTGTAAGAAGTGAAAATAAGTTCTCTGAAACGAGGTTCGAAGCACGACGTTAGTGATGAGTAGGAGGCACTACGGGTATTTATAGCTGTAGTTCCGATCGCGTTTATCAGATGGCGCTACGGTGTCGGGGCTTGTGGTATTGTCGATGTGATCGTAAAATAAAGGGGCTCGTAATTTTTAAATTTTCACACGAAGAATCAGCACGCCCCGCTCCCCGCCCCCATTGGCAGAGCCCGTGGAAGCCATGTTGGGAAATTCATTTAACGATTTACTTGAGCAAGGATGTTATAGGTACCTACTTCAGAATATACTCGTAGTATATAAAGTTTGTCGATGCGTTGAATCATTGGAGTTTTAAAAGTTTACCTTCTATCGTTTAATTACTTAAGTTAACTTAATTACTTTAAGTTTTTATCCATAACCCATTGTGTCCCACTGCAGGGTCGGGTTTCCTCTCGCAATGAGAAGGATACCTTAGCCCACCATGGTAGTCCAGCGCGGGTTGGTGGAGGTAGTGGAGAACTCTCAGCTGGTTTCCACACGCTGCTTTCCTTCAATGTTACAACAGCTTATATTTAGTTTTATAAAGAGGCCAAAACTTTAAAAAACAGTCATTGATGCGTGCCACTGCGATCAGTAAGAGCTGTCTAATTGCTAAACGTCTGACAGCATCGCACGAAGACGCACGAGTGTAGTTCCGAGCCGAGGATAACAAAGCATGTCCGTTGCCCAATACCAGCTATCGCGATCCCGATCGGATTGACACATCAAACGGGAGATTACCATCGTGCATCGGTAATGTACCCCGCCGTCACGCCTAGACGCTGCCAAAATTGTACGAGGTTCTTATAGCATCAATAAGAAGCTACTCTTGATCGGAAGTACTAATCGTGATACTGTTAGATATAGATGAAATGTGTCTATATTGACGGGACTGATTTCAATGGAATAGAAATTCTGTTTTAACTGTGAGGGAGCAACTTCAGATCTTGAGATAGATTGAAAAATGTGAAAGAAGTAGGTTCCTTGGTACCAGGAAATGAAATGAGATGAAATGAAATGAAAATAATTTATTTGCACGAATATGGATTAGTTATTGGTTTTACAGGGCATTTTGATCGATCCATATTCACCTTCTCAGGTATGCAAATTAAGAATATTAAAATGAAATGATATTAAAATTCTAAATAGACTAGATTACGTCGTAATTGTTGTACCTAATATTATCACGTAATTTAGGTGAAAAGGATAGAATTAAGATGGAAAAGCAATGCAAGCTACATATGACAAAAAATAATTTCTATATGGGAATGTCCCATAGTTAGTTCACCCAGACATTGATGGATGGAGCCACTGCACAATAACGTAAATAAAATCGTATCAGCAAAGAAACGCGCACGGAATTTCCGCGCTTAAGCTGCGACTGTTTTTGCATCAGCTTTGAAACAAAGATTGAACATGGATGCCATGGCATCGACCCATTCATAAAGTAATATTGATAGATTACAGAATCATGTACTATGCATTCCCACTTTTTTTAATCATACCTTTGCTGCAACTACTAACAACTCTGGGATTTGAAGTAGAATAAACATGTACCTATGACTGCAACCCTTTAATAGCTCACTATTGTGCACGGGTTTCTCTTAACAACAGGGGAGGCCTGGAGTATACTCCACCACGCTGCTCCAATGCGTATTGGTGCAGAAAAGGGTTAGTAGCTAAGCCGTGTCGGATGTTTTCAAACCGCCCATAGGGCCTGGGACAAGGTTTAACACCTGCTATTGTACCGATAACCGTGCCATCCGAAGCACAGAAGCGCGCACGTACTTCGCCACTAGAGATCACCCATCCAGGTACTAACCACGCTCGACGTTGCTTAATGTTTCGATCGCTTGCAATCCACTCAAAGCGCGGCTAAACACGCTTCAGAAGGGATATGCGTGCTATATATTTATAGAGATGTCAAATCGTAGTTGGCAACTTGCATGTTGGCTTCCTGGCGAGCGTGATGTATGGCGCGCGCCATTCAGCTTCATCCATCTTCTGCGCCTGCGCAAGCATTCTGCGCGTCACTTGCACGACGGATTGGGAATATATAAAAGCATTTTTCGTGGGCGTTGCATTGAGTTACTCCATGGCAAAAAAGTTTCGTAAATTGATAGAAAGCTGAGAACAATTGCAACAACTGCAATTTTTTTTTTGTAAGCTTAGCATTTTTTGTTAATTAAATAGGATTGAGTTTGGATTTGTATATCGTCACATTAGTATGTCGACACAATTCATTTTAAGTATCATAGTATCATTTATACCTAAATAAGTACCTAAATATTAACTTTATCTACATCTATGATGTTAGAATAAGGCCTTAGTCGTAATAAATTGTTATAAAACTTTTTGTTGGACAGCAGGTGCGGTCGATTTACCCTTTTGTGTTGCTTTTAATAATTTCATTATATTTATCTAGGTACGTAGAAATAAAATGGATGTGTCTGTCTGTGATTTCAAAAAGAAATAAGTAAGTAAGTATATTTACCTGCATAATGACAGCAAGACATAAACAATCTTTTTAAATCTATGGAATTGCTTGACCGATTTTAATAGAACTTTCATTATAATGATAAGAGTAGTTTGTAGCGCTATAGATATTTAACGTTATATCATTAAAATCATCATTCGAAAACCCTTTTTAGTTAGGGGCGTAAAATCTAATTTGCGTATCTCAACTAATGGCTAGGCCTGTAACCTGAAAACGTTTGTTACTGGCTACTTTAATGAACATTTAATTAACAACATTAGAAAATACCCACAAACAAAGTTTCTCAAAACATTGCATTCAACACACTGGCTACTTTAAAAACCCGTGTACATTACATAAGGCTGTTCTAAATTCGAACTCACAAAACTATTAAAGCTCTCATTAGTTCCATGATGCGCTGTCAGAAGTCGAGGAATATCAAAATTATGTCCGTCTAGCTGTCAGCCAGCGACGCGCGACTACCGACCGACAGGCTCCCCAGGTGCAGGCGACCTCAGGTGAGGTCACGGATATTCGTACTCGAAAACTACTTGGTAATTGATTCATCGGCTATGTTTTATTAGATACTAGATAACATGCAGACTTCGCTCTATTACCTACATGAAAGACAAATCGGTTATTTGCACAAATATTGGTAAAGAGTTGTTAGAAGTTATTGTGTTTGATCAATCAAATTTACCATTTCTAGGTATGCAAAGTGACTTTATTCCAGCCATCGTCAGCCAGCGCCGCGCGCGACTAATGACCGACACGCTCCCCAGATGCAGGTGACCTCAGGTGAAGTCACGGATATTCTTACTATAGTTGCCGTCACGAGTGGTGAGCAGAACTTTCATTGGTCGGTTTGACATTGACTGCGCTGCGGTCACACGATTGGTTCGACAAACGTCAGTTCATCAGTGTGCGTCGTCCATTGGTCCAGCACGTTTTTTCGGCTCCTGTACATTGGCCGAATGTGTACAATATCCCTACCAGTGATAATCTGTGCTCACGACTCCTGACGGTTACTATAGGAAAGTACTTGGTAATTGATTCGTCGGCTGTGTTTTATTAGATACCTACTAGATGAGCAGATTTCGCTCTACCATATAAGAGAGTTACCTATATATTATAACTTGGTACCCGTAATTCACCCTTTTAGGGTTGAATTATGCGAAATTCGTTGGCTAAAGTATCCTGTCCATTGATTTTATGCGAAATTCGTTGGCTAAAGTATCCTGTCCATTGACTATCTTCTTTTTAATACATGAATATACCCGTAAGTACGTCAAATAGTTGAGTAACTTGAGATATTGCGGTTAGGTAAAATTCTAAAGTTTTACACAGCTATGTGATGCAATGATGTTTTTATGTCAGGTCAATGCGTTTTCTTACACATAAAAAACATTCAGTTTATTTCTGTTAGTAAGTAAAACCTTTCTTATTTTTCATCTAACTACAACACAGTGTAGGTACCTACTAGTAACTGTCACTGTGATAGTAACTACACAGTCATACCTTCTCCAACACATGTACAGGTATGCGGAGGTATTTCACTACACGGCAGCGAGAGATGACATGACAGAGGGACGTCTGTCAGGTTGGCTGGTCGCTTTATGCTTGTCTGCTTCTCAACTATTCAGCTCCGAACCGATGGATGGAAAAATATTGAGCTGTTTGCAGCGTTCAACGGTTCAATAATATTAGTTAAAGGTAGAGTTTTATGTGTGTTCTTAACAAGCTTATACAATTGGTCAACCTAAACTTGACAAGTAAGTTACTAGGCTTTGGCACTTTTTGTTGATAAAATAAACAAAAGCCTGTTTTAAAGGTTTCGTAAGCGTCTGAACCGTAAATGTTAAAGATTAACCCTCTGTATCTGCTTATACAGTTACAAATATCATTGTGACTGGTGCGTTAATTTATCCTGGTACCTTCCCAGAAAAAACCTTAAACTCACGTGTAACATGTTATTTTCGCAATTAATTTGCGCGAGCGAGAGGTCCGTGTAAACCCCTTGCACCCTTCATCGAGGCTTATCATTTCTCGTTAAAAAAATGATCCAATTAAAGGTCCCGGAGCTTCAATACGTTACCGAAAGCGAGTTAAAAATCTCGCGCACACCCATTGTAATAACGCATGCGCTCTCAATATTAAATTTTAACAAGGTATTAATTAAAAAAAGTAAACCGAAAAATATCTTTAAATTTTCTCAGGGCGCGCACGAAGCCGGGTCGTTTTATTTTCGATTCATTTTATTCGGTGCTGGTGGAGCGGTGAGGTCCGCCCATCGGTGATTTAAAATTTTGATTTATCGACGGGCGCGGAGAGCCGGAGTGGCTAGCGCGTGCGCTCCGCCGCGGTAATTATAAATATGACGCGGTGCTAAACTGTGCGAACTGACCCGCCGACCCCGGCAACTCGTTCGCACTCCGCTCCGAGCCTAACCAGACGCCGAGCGCGCAAACTACACGACTTCACCTCTGCAAATGTGCCGATGATAAATATAAACGTATTATGCTTGAGGGGATAATACAAGCCTTCGCTGCAATAGAGCTGATTAACCTCATAAATGCAGTGTTGATGTTTGCAAAAAGTTTTCGAATACAATCAATTTTATTGTTATACCTATCGATCTATCGTAAATTCACTTTTCAAGCGTATCTATACTATCTACTTCCAGCCGTCGCGAAGATATTATCGTCGTTGCAAAAAATATGTCGATTGATTTCAGTCACATGTCTCGTTTGCATTTATTTATCCCTTCGGTGTTAACGGCAACAGGTAGGTAGGTAGTTGTTACTATTCGGCATTTAATAAAACAGCAATTCCGATACAAATGTGAAATCAGCAGGCTAGAAAGACGTATAAAACGTGTGGAAGCAGGTGCGCGGCCGCTAGTTCGTATTTACGACTTCCCCGTACGACTACGCAGCTTTCCTTCGGGACCCGCGGCACTCATTCATTCCACTCAACTTGCACTGTTTTTATGCACCTGTTTTATTTGATTAATTGCCACGTCCATTCGCCCTGTCATATAATTGTATCATTATCTACACGTGCCCACCACAAAAAGCGTTCACTATTCTATCTCGCGGTTTAACCTTAAATCGTATGATCGATTGGATATGAAACTCTATGTGTCATACGATCGGAGTTTAACATTTCAATCTTGGTAGATATACATAAAGATTGACACGCATTTGATTGTTTGAATGAAACAGATTCTTTGACCATAAGTATTTGACTACCACAACAACCGTACCTATGTACGTACACTCGTATATCTACTATATCGCAGTAGTTAGGACATCGTTGTCGTTTTAAGGTAGGTTACGGATTTGATTCCCAGTGGGCAGAAATAAATAAAAATGTCCAGTGTGTGTCCCTGGCATTCACAATATGAGTAGTAGTCCTGTGGGTCTCTTTTACAAACGAATTATTCTTACAACATTATGAGTTAAGATACTAGGTTCCCATAAGAACACAGTGTTCTATTCAACCTGCTCAAAACGCACGCCTATTACATATTGAACATGCTTCGCGAATAATGGTGTCACAAACTCCACGAGGACACGGCTTGAACTTTCAACCGCTATCAGAGATCTAGGTAAAGGCCTCAAACAAACCGGGCGAGTTAGGATTCCAGTCTCGTACAGCGTATCATAAACTAACAGACACGTAAAGGATAAGGCCTCGTCTACAGACATTTTTGCTTATCTTTTTCATAACATTTCTTATTTTTAATATAAGAGTATTGTGATCTGATGATTTTGCGTCAACCTTGCAGTCTAAGGACAAGAACATTAGACCTAAAAAAAGTCAGTGGACTACGAAGAGCTCAAAATAAGAAGTAAAAATTTAACAGTTTCAATAGTCCTAAAATTTTTAGTTTTTTGGTTCAGTTTAGTTTCAGAATACCATATAGGTAACTATCTATGGTATTCGTACCGTGGTACCGTCATGGTACCGTCCAGCAGTGGCTGGACATGGTAGGTACTCCCCTAATATTTTAAATTTGCATCCGTAAATCCGTAAAATCCGTAGAAGGTATAATCAGGGATAGTAGGTAAATATTACATATTCTGTGTAAGTAAAAATTGGTTCAATATTCCATCAACAGCGTTCGGGTCGCACCGTGGGATATTCATAAAAAAATGATTGGGATTCGCAGTGATTCGGACCTCACAAAGACAACAATCCTCCACGCATTCCTCATACCTCGGCTACCAACACGGTACGTCTCGCCTTGTATCCAATTTGAAAACGCCCTCACTGTCCCCGCCATTCAATGCAAATTCACACGTTATAAGAAGCGATTCGACGCAGAATTACCAACGTTTAGTCGCCTCCGGAACATAATTCTAAGTCTGCTTTGTAATCTCACCGAATACGCCGGTAAATATCATTTTTTACTAAAGAATCTTGCCACGCATGCACAGTCATATTCCGTGGGAATTTCGGAATACCTACATAGTAATTTCAACGACCTGTCAAAATTTCAAACCAATACATTGACTGTCATTTAGTTTTTACGGATTTCAATTGGAATAAGTGTTTAAGATAAAAAAATCTATCAGTAAAGCTAATAGCCATCCACCGTAACCTTAAACATTAAATTTTAATAGGATTAAAGTTATAACCACAACTTAAGTACTGCGTATACGTGTTTATAGGACTAAAATAAACGCATAATATAATATTATGTACTGGCAATCTTATAAATATAAACTAGTCTAATTCAATTATTTTCATAAATACCTACTCAAATAAGTAGCGCGATTTGTCAGGAAAAATACGATTTGAGAGGCAAGTTATACATTTTAGGTATTACTCATAGATTCGAACAAACTACCGTTCCTATACATATAATCAATTTACGACTGAAATTCAAATTAATTTTATAAGCGGGAGCACATAATAGAATTGTGAAATGACGAATTTTACGGCCAAGAATAGTTTATTACGGTCGAAGGGACAGCGTAAGTTGGGTTGATTTTTATCTTTTAATCAAATAGTAGAACTAATTCTGAGGAAATTGTATATGTGAATTGTTCGTCGTATATCGCAGACAGCTGCGGCTCCCCGTAGGTCGACTTAGGTCAGAGGTCCTCAAACTTATTTCATCTACACTCACTTCTAGCATCAATAACCTATTATTTTCTCTAGCATCCTTGAAATTGCTTAAATAAAATTAAATCTAATGCGTAATATGAGTCTGACTTATACAATAATGACTTGATAATTAACGCCATAATTATAACGACAATAAAACGGCATTTTGGGAAATTATTAAATTAACTTTTTCCAATATACATAATGTATCTCCGAGTCCTTTGCTGATTCACAAGTAACCATAGGATGCAAGCGGCAGCGCCCACAAGGCAACATTAGAAATTCGCCGTACTTTGGGAAAGACTGCATTAGGTGAATGTCTTCTAGCTATACTTAGAATTGTTTACCGCAAACATCATTGTACCTTTTATATTTGGTCGAGTATTTCCTCATCCACCAATATAATTTTTGATTTCATTACCATTATTTATTTTATAGCAGCTAATCTAAGCTTACCGACAAGTAATTGCATAAAAGCTTAAAAAACGTCGCATACCCTCTTATATATTAATTTAATTGATATCTTAAAGAATTTATTATTGAAATTACCGCGTTTTATAAAATTTGAAAAATTACACCGCTAAGTGGACAATTTAGCATATCTTTAGAGCAACTATTTAACGCTTCACACGGGCAACTTATATCAATTATATCAAGAATTTAAAATGTGTTTGCAAAAAGCTAGCGCATTATAACTACGATTTAGCTTTTGAATTAATTGCTTCAAACCACGAGCCCTAAGCGACCGTGAAATGACATTCAATGTAAACTCTTATGCAGTATTTTTTTAAGACGAACTTGCACTCCTTTCGTTGTTTTTGCTCACAGCGACACGTGAATGATACTTGATTAATGAGAAAATTATTAAAGTTCGTTCAGTCCGGCATTTTTTGTCCCTAATTAAGGATAAAGGATGGAGTGTTAGTCAATTTGCGTTGCCGTTTTTGCTATCGCATGCGTCGCTGCACTTTTAATAAAGTTTTATGTGTGTAATATATTACACTCATTTAATAGCACTAGCGGCTGTGGTCTATATTTAAAGCTGCAGATATAGTTCAATTTTATGGATGTTATTTCGTGAAATAAATATATAAATAATTCAGTTGGTAGGTCCTTTAAATAGAGATCGCGTTACACGCGACACAAATATGGCGAATAAATGCGAAAAAATATAACAATTGTCGATAAAAGTTACAAAAACTGTTTAGTGTCGTATCGCCTTACTCGTTCGATCGGAAGGATCTACTTTCGAGCTAAAGGTAAACAGTCCCCATTAAACGATCGTCGAAGAATGAATCGGCCCCAATAAGACTACAATACGGTCGAAGCTCTCTGAACAAGGGTGGCCTCACTGTTAACAATACGGATTAATTATCGGCCGAAATCGACCACTCAAATATACCTGTCACCGTTGTAGGACGTCGCGATCCAATTTATATGGGCTTCGAACAATGGTAAGAGCGGTATTCACAATGGTAAACGGGTGCAAAATGAGCAAAACAACCCCGCTCGCCGGAGCTGGAGGCCTCTACTGAGATATGAACTGACTTACTAACTATTGTTTTCAAATAACGCGGTAATAGTAGGTATCTGCCAATAAAATTATCTAACATCTGGAATGTATGAGCATGTAACGTGATATGGTCTTCGAATAGATAATAATATATCCGAATGGCGCTCGTATTCGTGAATGGTTATGGGATTGCATGCGAATATGCGTATGACCCATAAAAAAGCACATGAAAATGTATCCAAAACTCAATACAACAACTCCCATGAATATTTCATCGACTAGGATAATTACAATATTACACACAGCAAATGTACACAGAAAAGGACTATAGAAATTTTCAGGGATTGTTACTTTAGTAACAAAGTAAGTACCTACATATTGTGAGGAAACGATAAGCCTTTGTTTGGTAAATTATAAAGGTGTAAAAATGGTAACTTATTTAGGTAATCTCTAAGTTACATAGAAATAGGTAGGCTAGATCTAAGTTATATTAATATCAAGTGTTCGAAACACGTCACTTAAAGTCATGCTGGTACGTAAAATTACTTCAATTAAAAATTCCTATTTGCGTGTCAGCACATCGCAAGCTCTGCAGTTCATGTAGAAGCTGTATAGCAGCAGAAAGTTTATGTAAATGGAAGGGTTGAACAGAGCCGCACGCGCTGGCTTGACGCGCGGACCACCGGCCTCGGTGTCAGCCCTGATTCACGGCCATACTTCCTAGGGCTGTCCCTAATCTTTCTTCATAAAAAAGTTATTTAAAAAACTTTACTTTATTGATTACCATTCTGGTTTAATTGACTTTAGCTCAAGTTTCCATCAACTAAAGTTTACTTCCGACAGGTTTTTTGTTTATTTTGATAAATGATTTCAAATGAAATTGTCAATATTATAACCAAGTTTTATTTTCCAAATGATATTCAGATTCAAATAAACTAATTCCATACGCGAAGGGGTCTAAGAGGTTGAAATAAATCTCTAATAAAAATGCCTCTAAAAATGTACTAAGTAAATTTAAGACTTTAAGTACCTAAATCGATTTAAGTTAATCGATTTTTACAGCAATAAACATAATTATAATCTTGTGTTACGCAAGCTGGGGTTGTCCTGAAATAATCGCATTGCAAGTCCGGCCATTTCATAGCAAACAAAGCCGATATATCGTCACTTGTTGAGCCAGCCCTGTTGCGACAAGCGTAGCATTGTTAGTGGCCTGAACCCTGAATAAATACATTCATATTGCCACTCTAAATATCGGCAATCGAACGAAGCAGACGCAAAAACTGACACGATCAACAAAACTTTACTGTGATTGTAATTGTAAAGCGAAATGCGCCCGAAATACGAGTACGTTCAAGTAGCTTTAAAGCATTCTGAGTTAAACGTAATCACAAGTTAGAAATGAGAAGTGAAAAATTGTAAGGATGTAAAGTGATTGCATCAATGTGTATATAGAAATGGAAGCGGCGAAGTACCTGAATATAATTACCGCCGTGGCGTCAAGAAAGGCATTCACACGAGATCTAAATCGTTAACACTAACAACTTATTCCTATCGCACCCCGGGATTTAATCGCGCAAAATCTACCGCATCGCATCCGACGCATCAGAATGCGCAGAAAACGGAAAAAACATGGCGCTAAACCGCGAAACCGTATGTATTTAAACGCCGAATCCAAGATTCCGAGCCTCAAAAAAGCGGCCAGCGTTCGGTCATTTAAATTTTTCCAAAACGTGAACACAATGGAACAGATTCAGAAACTTAGTCGAACTCTTGTTTTGTTTTTAATTTTTAAATGTAAAAAAGGAATTCGGATCGGCAAGCCCTGTCACATCACTCCCGCGCTGCTAAGTGACGCCGGACGCACGTCAGTCCTCTGTATACCTTTTATTTCATACGAATCGAACTGACTCGCCCCTTTTTGTTATCATAGTTGTCCGACTCGCGTATACGATTAATATTATAACTGTATGAGGAGTCAGGAATAGAATACAGTTTTTCTTACGCTATATGTGCGGATTGTACGTGTGAGTTATTTATCTTTTTCACTCTTTTCAGTTCTGAACTTTAAAGGGCGAAATAGTCTATTGTTTAGCAACAGCATGAATGGCTTAAAAATAATGAAATCCTATACCAATCAAAAATATAATCAAATTCACTTACTGTAATCCGAAACTCAACGGGTTCTACATGCCTGCCAGCATTAATAAAAAAATTATAGGTATTCACTAAAATAAAATTTAAAACCCCATTCATAATTATTTTATAGAGCGGCTGCTGTTCGCGGCTGTAGTCCGTTCGTTCGCTTCGTATCTATAAGGCGCAAGTCGTCCGTGTATCTAGTAGGAAAATTATAATAATTATGCCATAGTTACTTTTTGCCCGGGGAAGGTACGGCGTAGCATAATAAAGGCGAACGCTCACTCTCGCCCGCTGTCCGAACCTCGAGACGCGATTGACGTGCGTCCACATGACGCTAAAAGGTCTATTGTATACGAAACGCTCGTTACTCGCCATCCAACCGGTCTTTAACACGCTCCAACAATGTGATCACTCTATACATATGTAGCTTTTTATCTCACCACAAAACCTATGATGCTCTAGATATTAATATCTGCGGCACCATCTACTTTACTTGACTTTATTAACGCATTTACCTCACCGTCATTACGCTGGAGTACTGACGTAAATTAGAGAAGTGTCGAGAAATAAAACTGGTCAGTTTTCTAGCTTTAGCGACCTATTTGCTTAAGTGGCCAATAAATAAAAGCACCTAAACAGTTAATGGTACTTATGTTAATTTATACATCATTAAACATTTCAAGGAAATATTGTCGCGTCTTATGGCTATCGCATCGCGATGTGTGATCTTGCACCGCGGATAATATCGAATTGCGTCAATTACGAGACTGATCCGACGATCGCACGATACATACAAATGTATTGTATGCAACGACCCTTATATTTGGCGAACAACCAGTTTCTCGCATATGAAATCGGCTTTACCGCTTATAAAAGTTTTACCACCGACTTTATTGATAGCTAGGAGTGCTTATTTTATTAATGTACCTATTGTATTTTTCTGTTTATACCTGTCATAGAGTCGTTAAAATTTTATGAGGAGGTGTAAATACGGATTCTTATAACGTACTTAATTATTTCAAATGTTCGATTCTATTAGTTTATCGTCCATTTTATTTGTAATTAAGGATCATAGGGGACTATTTTTTCTATATGCCGTATTCCTGCACTTTACCTGGGAAGGTTAGTGCCACCTAGTCTGAGGTAAGATTGACTGATTAGCTGCAATCATCTTATTCTTCAGAATTGTTGAAACTTTCAATTACAACACAGGCAGATCCTACAACAATTTTGACTTTGGTAATACCTACACATTTTATGTTTTTACCCAACCCACTATGACCAAACGGTCATAGTGATCACTTAACAACAGGTGAACTTTACATTCGTTTGCTGCCTGTACAAATATTGTAAATATACACTATTTTACTTGCTAAGAAATTCGTCAAAAGACACAGCTGAAAATTTAGTACCATATTGGACTTTGTTGGCTTATAAATCTTCGATCTGGTTTTATTCTATTCTCTGTCATTTGCATTGGTTTGAATTTCCGTGTATTTGCTAAGCAAGGATCCGGAAGTAAGGCTGAGAGTGGGCAAGCGCGTGTTGGGCGGCGCGTGGGCGTTTATGGTGCCACCGGGGCTCGCCTCACTGTTAGGTCGTGTAGCATAGCTTTACAATATACTCAGTTCACTTGTTAAAATATACTGTAGGTTAAAGTTTGTCGAAATATGCTGAATGAATTATCTACGCAAAAATATGTTACGATTGGCGAAATTTAATTGTCACCGATTACCGATCGCTGATAATTACGACATGAGCATGAGTTCTATCGTCCAAGTATTCGTACGGTAAACGTCAGTCATTAGTATTACATATGCTATATACATATAATTATGTCAGTATGTCTGACATCGTCCCATACTAATGGCACACGTTAACTAATAGGTATACGATTACTTTGACGATAGAGTTCATGCTTGGGGCAATATTTTCCGCCAAGCGTTATCTAGTGTCTAGGTATTTTTGGTATTATGTAAAAGTATCAAATACAGTGTGTTAAATAAAGTATCAGTTAGTGTCTCGTTATTTTTGGAAATACATATATGAATGCTTTTTAAAAGTATAAATAACTTTGTAGGGCGAAGACGCCAGCGGCGTGCCACAAATAGCAATAAGGCGCAGATATCAAATATTGAAAGTTAAGCTGGCATTGTCGGAGTAGCGTCATTAGTCAGTGAGACATGGAGCGCAACCCGATAATTTGAGCACTACGCAACGCACCAGTAAATTGCACCCTGCCACCTCGCAACGCGTTTTATTTATTTGTACTTATTACCAGTGCTCGCGGATTTGCTTCAATGGAATTGGGTTTACTACCAAATCCATTGGGATTCTTGTTAAACTGTCAAAAAGTCTCCATAGATTTGGTTTAAGCTTTAGTTAGGTATGACGATACTTTGTTGGTGAACAGGGACATTATAAGGAACACTGTAAGGAATTTAACTCAAGCATAATGAATTTAATTAAATAAATTAAAAAATTGGTGAGTATTAATTTAATAAAGTATCTAAAGCCTGACTGCCAGATTATACTAATCTATGTCCAAGGACCACGTGTCTACGTCGAGTTAGCCACTCAACACTGTCATTTTAGTGTACTATTACTACTTGTTCTTTTTTCAACAAAACAAACCAAAGTAGTCCTAACTGCAGCCATCTTCCAATGTTTTGTAACAAGCGGCCCAAAATTTCTGAGATTAGCCGGACCAAATGGGAAGACCAATAGATAATTAATATCTAGTAGTAGGTCCGTAAAAGAAAAAGTATTCATGCGTAGCTGTTTCGACATTACAAACAGACACTTCATTTCTATTTTATTGTATCGATTATAAAGCATCGGAGTCCTAATTACATTGGCGGTAACCGTGATTCGTGTAGTGCTTTTTTGAACAGTTGGCGTTGACGTAGTAATGACAGGCCGCGCTTCCTGCTATGTTAATTGCCAAGAGGAAGTCTATAGGCGCGAGCCCATCGCATTATTTATTAGATCGACTTTTAGGAACAAATTATAGAGTGCACAGAAGTCAAACTTCATACTGACTACTTGTTTGGAACAGTGGTGAACGCACCGGTTGGGTGAAGGCCTGGGTTCGTGTAAACATTAAAACAAGGGTATCTATACATTCTACGGGTACTTATACATCAAAATGTGAATGTTATATCAGATGTGAAATGATCACTGAAACCCAGAAACTGGCCTTAAAAAGGATAAAAGTTCTATCTAAAGTGACGTGAAGGCGTTTCCACTCAAGTATCTCCTTGATCCACACCTCCTTAACCGAAATTAATACAACACTAAAACATGATGTTACACGGCGGGTCATAAGGACAGCAGGCAAATCCTCCAATAGGTTAGCCCACTTTTAAACTAAGAAGTTACACTTCTGCACTCACTATATTTTGGGTGTTCGTGTTATGACGCAGTAGCGAGGCCACTTACCCGACTGTCAGTCCGACTGCAGCTTAGTGCAGCTTAAAACGTAATACGGTAGTTCGCCTGTCTTTGATGTCATTCAAGCGATTGCTTAATGCTTTTAATTACTTAAGTTCGGATCGACAACATCGATCGTGTAGTGTTTTAAAAAAGAAGAATGAACATCTTTATGTACTCGTACCTACTTACCTTCCGTCGTAAAAGCACAGCATATTTGATGACTATATACAAAGGTATATACCTAGTAAAGCAACTGGTGCAAATGGTTTGCCACGTTTCTTGACTGGAATGCAAATGTGACTGTTGAGTAAACGTATCGCTTTTATTGTCTTTTAATAAAACACTAACAGAGACACAAACATCTTATCAAACTTAGGTACCTATTATGACTAATAAATTGTAACAAATACATCATCTTCATTTACGTTCCATATAACATTTTAAGTAACTGTCGTGGTTGTTTTTTTAACTACTTACCCAAAGACTGGGATAGTACCTACTTAGATACGCTTTTAGCACCGCCTTTTAAGACCGCTTATTTCGTTACCTTATTTTTCTAAGTTCTAAATAAAGTAGTATACAAATACTTGAACAAACAAACAAGTAACTGTCAGATTCCGCTAAAATTGTCGTGTTATCAAAATTGCGTTTGCACAACAAAAAATAAATCACGTGTTGATTGCTCTACATGAAATGGTCTCGAGAATTCCCGCAGTAGCGAGCCGTGCAATTTGAGGCTTTAAATCAAAGGACGAGCCTTGCTACCGATAAATAACAGCTGCGTGCGAAACGATTAGCGTTACATGAAGATCTTTCATTTTCAACTGCAACACTACTGTTTATTAAGCTATTAGCCAACCGATCATTACGAGATGCGAGCGCTGGTTTTTTCAACAAAGGTACATAGTTACGTCTTGGTGTAGGGATGGTTAAGTTTGCTTGCGTTCCGGGTTAAGAAACTTTCAACTAATAATGATTGTCCAGATTAATATCTACACCAGTATAGCCTCAGCGACATGAGTTCATCATTTGTTAGTAATAATGACATTCCTTTACTGACGTGCCTGCTATTTATTTATTTAAGTATATCTATGACATGATATTGCTACCACTAACGGAGAAAAGACATATTTTGGATCTTTGTTGGAGAAAAGATTGTCCCTTTTTAGCTTAAATAAACCATTAAAACCTCACTGAAGCTTAATAGACAGTGAAATCGGTTACCGAATTCATCGGAATCCAGGTCAGTTTTCACATGTCAAAAATTGACATAATGTTATTAAAAGGAAGCGCGTAGCGTAGGTACCTACATGTTACCGAAACATGGAGCCTGGCAATCGATTCTCCACGCTTGCCGCGTGAAATCAACCGCTCTCATTCTCAACACGGCCGTTTAACTGACTCGATTACACCACACAACCTTAAAACCCCCGCATTCTATTAAACGAAGCTACCGCTTTCTTCATATCACACGCCCATTAACTACTAATATAACAAATCAATATTTAAAGGCCGTTTTCCAACAAAAAATGTCAGCCCCTATTTTGACAACGAAATAAAACAGGACCCTAACACTCCATCATATGAATTTATGGCCTCCCACTAGGCTTGTTTCCTCGTTATTAATATCGACATTAATACAATCCCAATATCCTGACCATAATAAATGTCACACAGCCACTGGCGCCTAGCACAGGTAGAACAGACTATAAAAGTGCGTACACAAAAACGGGCAACTGCCAATGAAGCTCGGTGACGGTAAAAAAAATGGGAAATTTATAACACCTCCCGCCACCCGGCCACCGGTATAAAAATCCTGAGAATGGTAATTTTTCTTACAAAATTTAGTGATATGTCAAACCTGTTCGACGTGGCAAATAAAAATGTACAAGGCGGGGTAGAAAAACAAACTAAAGACTTCGGGTTATTGCTAAAACAAGGGAAGGTTACCATATCAATCAAGGCGTTGACAAAAGTGGAATTTTTTCGCCGTGGCCGGTCGTGGGATGAAAAAAGGGTCTGTGTTTATGGAAATGCAATAAAAGAGACGAGAGCGTTGCGCGGGCGCAGCCTTACCGAATAGCTTCACCCGTATCACATTTAACGAGATATCATATTATTTTATTTCAAGATTTTTTTTTAATGTTTTTTTTTTCAGAAGAATGGTTATGTACCCTGTAAATCTACTACAAATTTGCACAATATAGCATTAGTGCGTCTTTATTAACATTGAACTCAGACCGTTTTGATACATATCTACATAGGTACCTAATCATTTACATAAATAGGAAAAATAATTTTAAAGTACAACTTCACTTTTTTGTCTCATGTCCTATCTAGGTACTATGCCTTTTACACCTCATAATTGCATTTGCAAAATTTATTTTCACCGTATTTCCTTTATACGGAACATACCTTCAATATAGGTACTCATACAAAAAATCTAGTAATCAAAAAATTAAAATAAAAAAATCCATCCACATTGTTTTGGCGAGAATCGAACCCCAACCCACTATCACTTTTAACCACTGAGCACAGTAATCTCAGGTAGAGCCGAGTGCGAGAATGATAAAAATGTGAGTGCGCTCCCCTGCGGCGTAGTCCCGTGTCACTCACGAGGGTTGACCAGCCCGTCGTGAAAAATTCTGATTCTAAAGAAATAGGTAGTTGGAGATAGAGATATATGGGTAAAATTATGTAGTAGAGCGGGTAGAGTTTGTACTTCAAATCCCGTTGTAAAGTCCTGGCTTTAAACTAGCAAACGGGCATGGCGGCCACCTGATCTTAGAGATCATTGTAGCTCGGACTACGTCGGAAGATTGTAAAGAAATAGATAGTTGGAGACAGAGATATAGAGAGGTATAGTATTTTTTATAGTAGAGCGGCAGAGAGTTTGCATATTGCACTTCGCCCGAGGAAGCTAACTCCAAATCCCGTTGTGAAATGATAGAGCCACCTAATGATAGAGAATAAATCCTATTGGAAGCTGTGTGCGAGTTTTTTGCTACTCATGAGGACTAATATTATGTTCGCCTCAAATAAAGTATATCCGGCAACATACATCCAATATGCAAGAAATTTAGATGTAGGTATGCATGAGAATCGATTTAAAAAATGGAATGTGTTTGATAATTTCAAAATCTCAAATTATCTAAAGCTTCAACTTTCTATCTTTACAACAATAGTAGGTAAGAAAATATCGGATACATATCAAATTTTATTAGAAAAAGCGCGATAATCTGTGTCCACATTAATTTCATTACCTCATTAGAATTTCATCGCGCCATTATACTTGAAGATTTTACGACCTACATGGTAGAACTAATACATATATAAAATATACTTTATTTATTTTTACGAGACTTATACCCTGCAAACTGTTTTAAGAGTTTTATTTTAGAAATTTAAATAAGTTATTTGCTACAAATATTCTTATTTGGGCACAATATTATTATTTATTCAAGTCTTTAACGAGGTGTCGTTAAAATTGTTTGGTACCCATTAAATTAATCTAAGGTCTACCAGTTTTACTAGCAACTTGTTCAAAATCTCAATTGTACCTGTTAAAATATTTTTTAGCATGGTAATTACTTTAAGGTATTTATATATAATAATTAATCATCATAATAAGGTAATTCAAACTCTCGTTAAGCTTACGAATTTAACAAAAGACCCTTCTTATCCAAAGTGATAAATTATATCTAAAATCCTATAATTGTCATTCAGAAAGACTTTATATATTTTAACGAAATCTACCGCAAAATAGTGACATAGAACATTACAACCCAAGCATTCTTGTAACTGCACAGTTATTCATTGTAATCGCAACTATTTGAGTAAGGGACTGTGCAAACAATATTTACATAATAATCGTATATTTCTCGGCAAATCGTGTTAGTGTACTACAATGACCTATATTTAAATGCAATATATATTCAAAAATGTCAAGTGACACCGTTATCTGGTAATCGGGTAGACCACAAGACGTGAATGACCTAGCAGGTAACAGGTATTATGAGTCACGTTTCAAAGAAAGGATTGTGTATTTTATGTCTGTATACAAATGGTGTGTTAGTATTACATATGTACCTAGTGATAGAAACAATCGTACCGAGCCACAAGTTCAATGGTTTGATTAAATGTTAGGTACGGTTGGCCAGTGTTCGGGAAACTGTGAAACGTCTTATCGTCCGATAGACTCGAACCTCAGTATATTCGTACAGTAGGTAAACGTCAGTCATTAGTATGATATCATCATAATTATGTCAGTCTGTGTGTCATCTTTCCATACTAATGGCACATTTTAACCATACGAATACTTTGACAATAGCGTTCATTCTCGTTGGTCGGTCTTTTAAAAGCTCAATGTCCCTCGGTGGGCAATGGACAGAGCTTTCCTCGACGACATTTTTTCATTAATTTATATTTCTGAGGTATTCATTGAATTTATACAGAATACGTATTTACACAGGACATCGTAGATTCGCGCCATTGTTTACAATACGATTGCGTGACCAAAAGAAATTAGCATCAGAAGCAATGTGTACTAATTATGTCAGCATAAATCCCTTTCATATAAACACACAATGTTGTTATTTCTCCAAATCGAAATGAGTATGTATGAGCTTCGTATTGATTGCTATCTGAGTAATTGTTCAATAAATATCAGGTACAAGACACCTATTATATTATAGTGCTCAAATAAATATACTAATTGATGCAGTAAATGAAGAAATTAAATATTTTAATTTCGAAATAATATATCTAGTACATACAATTTAGTTAGTGGATATTCTCGTAAAATAGAGGTATAACTTTAAATCCGAAAGAGAAAGAAATGAAAGAGAAATATTGAAAAGCATGTACGAGTATGTATACATTGTATTTGTTTACTTTAAAATAACAATATAATAACGAAAAATATATATTTAAGAGAAATATTAACACAGATAAACTTGATAACAAATATATTTTAAAAATGAATTCATATTCAGCCCATCAAGATTTTATTTCCGTGCATAGGTTATAAACGCAACAGTAAAATAATAAATGCAGGCCTAGCTTTGAATTATAAATTTGCATAGCAGTAGGACATACAAATACAAATATCTTGGGCATCCTTTATGACGTAACGAACAACACATAAGGCAGACAGTGTGGGACCGACTTTGCTTAAAGGTAAGGCTCGTGTCATATAGCGATGATGGAAAGAGTAGCGACAAGCGAAGATTAGCATCAAGGAGTGAGTTTAGAAATTAATGCAGAAATTATTATTAACACATCAAATACGAAAATAAATAAAGCTTTTATTTTTTCCTTTTTAATTGCAAATACAATATGAATGCGAATCGATTACAAGATTTTCTTGAATCAATAAATAAAAAATGACAAAGCGAAACTTGTTGAAATACCAAGAACTTACAAACAACAAAACAAATACCTACTTCTTATCTTAGGAAAAAAAGTATCCCGTATTTTTTAGAAATTATTGTTATTTATTTATTTAAAAGGCCAAGTAACTTGAAAATATAAGCACCACAGAATAAAACCGCACTGATCACCGCTCCACAAATAACGCGGTTAACGAATATTGCAACTACATATGACGATTATTCGCTTGTCGCTTATCGTTGACTCAGACAAGCACAACCCTTAGAATTCTTATTGTGATAGTTTATTTGGCACTTGTTAGGCCGATGAATGCCAAATAGGCGAGTTCCATGACCGCCCGCGATCGTCTTATTTCACATGCAAGGAGTGCGTAAATGTGGATATTATGCTATGTGATACAACTGGATAGTACCTAATAATGGACGATATTAGAGACGACGGGAGGCAGCGTGGGAGATTTATTGAGACAATTTATTGAATGCGACGCTCGGTAGTTAGTAGAAGTTTTAATATGCTGATTTTATTCTGTAGACTTGTAACCAATGTCTTTCAATGCAAGTACATAGGTCGAGAACTGACTGATTTATTGATATTTAGACATCATCGATATATATTGTTAGTAACAAGAACACGTGTCCATTCGTATCTTCTATGACTGGTAACTTACATAATTTGTCATATCGTCATTAACATCATATCGCAGAAGGTTTGATAAACAAGGCTTTGTACCTAAAATTAAAAGAGTGAAACGAAAAACACTAGTGGCAATTTTAGTGTAATCACTGCAACTTATGGCCTTTTTATTGTTTTTAATAATGATTTTGGGTGTTCAAAAGTCTGAGTCAAGAGCTATTAACGCATTAAGTTCATCGTTTCGATCAGTTTTATAATACCACACTACATGAAATTCTTGATATTTATTCCGTCTATTTTCGAAATACATACTTTTGAAATGCTTCTATTTTCGAGTAGGTACAGCATTTCTTGTAGACTAATAAATAAGAAGCTGCATCGTGCTGTTTATTGCGGTGTGCGCTCACACTTATCTTACGGCCTCTGTTTCAAATCTTGTACCAGACTGATATTTTCTTTTATGACTCTCGTACTACTGGGAATTTTTACTTTATAATGTTTAAAGTGCGCGCGCGCATAATTGTTATTTAAATTCTGTTTCAGCTGTTTTTTTTTTATTTTGCATTTATGGTATTGGTATTTTGGTATGTTACGTGTTAATGTATAGATGCGTAAATGTATGGACGTTTCCAAAATTATTTTACACAAAATTTCATACTTAAATAATATAATTATCTAAGACAAAATATTTCGTCTTCATTACTCTGATGATGACTTGCATGATTTGATTTGTGTTTAATACTAAAATAAAATATGCCAATTTAAAAATATTTATTTTTCCAAATAAATGAAAATACATATGTATCTAGTAAAAGAATTGCTTCCTAGTACTTCCTACGTACGTAGGAGCTATATACTATGCTTAGTATTTTTTCATTAGGTATTTATTTAGCACAATTTTAAATTCAGCTTTAATTACGGTTATGATCTGAATTAAGTCATCTTCAACTTACACAATAAAACTTTATAATATCTTCATTTGGGCAGTTCAGTAGCAAAACCTCATTATGTATAGCAATGTTACTTAACAATTCTATTTAAAGCTCATTTTCTGTATTACTTTTTGTATTATTAAATAACCGGTTTAGTAAAGTAATTAAAATGATTTATAGGTATACTGTGATATAACGGAAATTTTAAAAGTGCACTTTAGTGTTCATTCTTTAACTACGGAAACATTTCATTTTTCATTTAAAAATTAACAGATTAGCATAAATATAATTATAGCCTCTTCTTCAATAATAGATAGATATACGTTTATATTAATTATATCGATTTTTATTAAAACTCAACGTCAATGTAAGCGAAGATTTCCATAAGCTAAATCCTGCACAAAAATAAAATATTATGAAAAAATATTCCTAACAAGTATAATTTGTAACAGACGAGTAGCATTCTAAAATTAAATATGACTTCAAATATTGCAATTCTTCAAACCAGCCAAATTGCCTAACATTATTAAACCATTGTTACACTATATTACGAGTCGGTTGAAATATTATTTCAAGTTTTTTTTATCACCTTTGACTTAAAACATCTAATTTGTATTGTCAAAAGATTCCCACTTCATTTCTTATCCATGTCAAGTGCACTCAAGTGATTAGTGCTACCTAATTGTTGTGGATAGACATAATATTTTAAGGCCTTGTTTTATAGTAGACGAGTAAATAATAAAAAACCTTAAGGCCAAAATATCGTAACAGCAGTGAAGTTTTCTACGATTTTAATTAGCTTATATTTTGATCTGTGTCTATTTTTTCGCTGCTCGCTTGAGGTGGGCTAGTTCTTTAACGGTTGTGGATACAAATTAAGTTTTAGTTCTTTGTTTAATACGGTGTCCAATTATTCGGAGCACTTGGGACAAGGTCGGTGTTTAATGGCTGCCCTTAATTGCCCCGCTCTAGTTAAGATTTAGAGTCCTTTGAGAAATTCAAATGTTTCGACTTGCACTTATACTTAAATATTTTTTTCAATCACCGCTGTTTCGAGGATTTTATTCCTTTGCGTTGCATTCTTTTAAAATAACTAAAAGTTTCCATGAATAATATTTAGTGGTTGTGTAAAATTACAACATATCTAAGTAAATAAGAATTTTACTTTTAATATGCATAACGAAGTAACCTGAGAACTAGTTGCGCAAAAGACATCAAAGCGTAATCTACAGCCCGCTTATAATTATGTTAATAAACATTTTAATTAATATTAAAACTTTAATTAAAACAAGAAGCCGCTATGTCGTCGTGTGACTGCTAGTTATTTATGAGTCTATTGGGATTTCCATCTCGAAAAATATAATAGAAGATCTAAAGCTTTAAGATAAAACTAAAATTCACATTACCAATCGCGCGGGTTCATCATTGTTCAGACAGTCACCGTTCCCACAACGAAAATAAAAGTGAAAATTCAATCTCGAGGAAGCGAATTAACGGTATCATCTACCGACTCTACTATAAACACATTTATAATATTAAAATGGCGCATCTACGTACATCCGGGTTCTCTCTAAACTCCACGTGATGCAAAACACAATCTCTATTTAAAGTAATGCGTTGAATCGTCCTTCCTGCACGGTAATAGCCAATTTGTATATATCATACCGGTTGAACATTATGTAATTTAGCCAACAAAAGGCAAATATGCCGAGCCATTCCTCTAGTTTATGTCTGCGGGAAAGGTATTAAGGTAAATTGTACAATTGCGCGCACGGGCCACTCGTTAGCCGACATGCCGGCCCGACGTGACGTCTCGACAGCGATGTCGCATTGTTTCAGTTTTATGCGTACCCGACCTTAGATTAAATGTTAACTGGAAGATTTATGGCGGTCATAGTCAGGCTAGTTTAGTGGACACTGGGGTCTTTCGACGAAACGCTCAGCTTTCTTAAGAGCCCAATTTGTGGGAGCGCTTAAGCCGTGTCGTGCTCATATGCATGCCCCGCCTTTTTATTGCTGCCCCTTAACTGTAAACAACACCCATTCTTGTAGGATCTGTGTCCGAAATAAGCTCGTTGGAATGTAACCATGGGGAACGAGCCAACTCACGATTTAATTTATGCTTTTTACGTTGGGTACGGTCCATTTTTACTACCTCACAATAAAAACTTAATGGTCTAACTAAACACTGGCAAACTGAAATGGAGAGAACAATTTTTATTTTTCGCAAAAAATTATGCAAAATTTTAAGCTACCTAAAGTTTAAGCGAGTCACTTAAACCTACGTCTAGGTATGAGAAAATTGGTCGATTCTTACACTCACCAATCTTCGTTTTGGCTTGATCAGGGGTCGGTTTTGTCCGTTCATCTTGTAGTAGAGGCCGCACGCGTTGCAGAGGTAGTGTCCGGTGCCGTCGCGCCGCCACAGCGGCGTACTCGTCGCGCCGCAGTTAACGCACTCGCGACCCTCTGTCGTACGCAAAGTCGGAGTGTTAATGTCAAGCCTTATTCTGCGCATTGGAAAAGTATTTAGTGAAATTCGACTTGCAGAGGTCAATACAAGTAACGTTAAACGATACTTTGTAATTAAGTAGAATAATATCTACTTTTTAAATTATTATGTACTTACTATAATTGCGAGATACAAACAAGAAAAACGACAGGAAGCATAAAAAAACCAACACCGAATACAAAATTTTAGTAAGAAACAATAACAAACTTGTGCAAATGAAGAGAATAAATTATATTAAAAGTGTTAAAGTAAGTATTACCTGTCTCCTGGCAGGCTGGGAAAGACCAGAGAAAATCACATTCAGAAACATTACCAATCAAATTTCACTACACAGTTACTGAAGCATGCAAACACAAGTAAGCTACGACCAATTTTATTATAAAATAAACTACCGAGTCATCCTTTACAACTTTTACGATAAGTTAAATTAATTGCAATTACAGCTAAAAATCGTAAAATATTCCATTAACAAGAGAAAGCAGTCGAGTTTCACTCGTGGAAAAAATATCAAGATTTTTTTCACGCAAGGAAAATTGAGAGAAAGTATCGCCGAGGCATTCGCGCATTCATAAGTGTATCTACACATGCAAAACGCCCTTAGCGGGGCTTTGAAACAAAAACACACGAGCTGGCAAAACATTAGTACCTATACATATTACAGCATCTATGCCGCCTAAAATGTTACTTGACAAAACGTTTTGAATTTATTACTAAATTTATTGTTAAAAATAGACGCACGTGGCACGAAACTTCTTTATATTGAGATACCTAAGTTTTCAAACATAATAAGGTTACTGTGATTTAAATTTGCATTTTTTTACAATTCTTAAAAAATATTTTATCAGCTAGCAACAAAAGCGTAGATACCAGAATAACTGATTGCAAAAATCACCGAGAATGTCTACGGCGGAATCAGAGCGCGACGGGAGCTATAAAATAAACTATTACCTACATGCTAATTTTCACTATGTGTAATTATACACTATGTACCTAAGAGTACGTCAAAACAATTTTCAATGCAAGCGTACATCTCAACCGAAGCCGCATTGCAGGATCAAAAGCTATATATACTATAGGTACTTACAACTACGAAACCAAACAGCCTATTGTTTACGGACTAGTTTACGCAATATTTAACATACTTTATGAAGAAATACAAAAAAACTTTACTCTGAATACATTATTCATGCTTTAATTTGAAACATGCATATTTGCCTCAGGATGAGAGGCCCTCCGGAAGTAGCGCATGTTTATAAAAATTCACGTTCAATTTAATGAATTCATCAAGAATGTTTTAACAGAGTCCAAAACCCACAAATTTAATATCTGCAAAGCTGGTTTTTATTAAGTACCCTTTGATTTTTCACATTAATACAGAATAATTATGTAAAAGACAATATTATGTAGCTAGGTATAAAAACTCTCCAGATTAAATTTCATTATGTTAAAACAGCACATAAAAATCACGGAACGCCTACAAATTTAGCTAACCGGAAACTTTCCCACCGCAAAATCCAAAAGTTCTCCAAAGTTAATTGACAATTTCACTTTGTTACGATGTTAAGGAGAGGATAATTATGTTCACATTGTTCACATATGGGATGCGCCGCCCACATCTCTCTAAACTCGATTACAAGATCGATGATTTACTGCCATCGAATTTAGAGCCCATCTCGTTACTCGCATCCTCCCAAAATCTGATTAAATGAAGCTAAAACAATATACGTAGCTTTTATAAGGTACCACTTGGTCAAATATGTTCATAGAACTTAGGTATAAGTTAAAAAATCCAGAGACACTAGGACGTTCTTTATTAAGTTGTTTTTTTTATATAAAGAAAATACAGTTACATTTATATCCAACGCGATTATCTTAATTTTCTGCAGAAACATTTTTTCCACATACCTCAGTTATTGAATGTTGATTTCTAGTGTGGTAGTATTCGTTGTAGACAGAACAATCAAGTTAAAAAATGCAAATTTGATAATTTTGAGAATTAACATCTACATAGGTAGGTACACACACACATATTTAATTTTTTTTTATTTGAGATGAGCTTTTTATTAAATAAAAAAGTACCATAAAACTAGGTAGGTTCATAATGGTCCGAGCAAATAAAAGGAACGATTAAAACGCGTCCCAAGTGTATTTGCAACTCACTTTCCTTTAATTAATCGATGGCAACAAAACGGAAATGATCAATTAATCTTTATTCGTGAGAAAATTGCATTATCCGATTACATGGCGTGTCCTTAAGGTACAACATTACTTAAGGAGAATTTATAATTATTTTCTTGCCAATTACGTAGAAGTTCGGTGTATTTTATTAATTTAAATAAACAATACGTTTGGTGACCACTTAGAAATATATAAATAAATACCACCGCCAAAGTATTTGTAATAAGTAGATAGTTATTCTAAAAGAGAAATCTCATATTTCCTTTTTTCTCGACGAATTATTCAAACAACTTTTTTGTTGTGGCTATATAGGTACCTATACAAAAGTTGTGCAGTTTCCCTACAAATTATGTTTGGCATAATAAGGGAATTATTTATGTCAATACACTTTTTCTTCTTTTACAATAATTTCATAAAACTTAAGATTATACTTTATAGATTATTCAGACCCTTAGTAATATACGTTCTGCAATAAACGGTTGTATTCGCGACTTAGAAAGTAAAGGTTTCTTGTAAAAACATCGTTAACACCTATAGCTGGAAGTAGAGTTTCGCCTTAAACTAAACGAGTTTAACGCCCTGTAGATTGTATCGATCCAATGTATCGGTAGGTATCTTTGTAATAATAATATGCATCTAGATCTGATTATCCAAGTCCCCAGGTAGACGCCACTCCGTATTGAATAAATAACGATACCGCGCAAGGATCTAACAAGGAAGGTGAAAGTGCTCGGGCATCCTATAGAAAAAGTATCTAAAAAACACTTTTAACGTTTTTCGACCTTTAGGCAATGTGGCCATTCATCTTTTTTATGTAAAACCAGATCACAACCGGCAATTAAATCGCCCGGACCTTATCGAAAACTTATTGCGATCGAACCGACAACTTACTTTTTGGACTAACCCTTTATTTTTTTGTTGCGTCGATAAAGCCTGTAATTTGTTCCGAAGTTTCTAATAAATAAACACCAATAACGATTATTAGGAAAAAATAACAGGATATTACACGATGTATAGAGGTTTATGATGGTGTCTCTTACAGTTACGATTTTAGTTGAATAGTAACGACTCTATTGATAAAACATTTGTGAAAGTCGGTGCGGCCGCGGGCGGTGGAGTTTTACGAGATTTACAGCCACCTGTACTCATACACATCGCCATCACACGTATTATTAGAGAGAACAGCATTTCTGATTAATTGCTGTACGATTTAATTGTTCAATCCAGTTCCATCTGAACCGGAGTCGTGCGTTAATTCGTTCACACTGTGAGAATTATTACTTTATTTCCCCGCACAGTCGTTCAACTATCGAACGATCTACCGCGTCTACTCCGGTCTGGACGTGATTCTGACGCAAAATAAAGATATCACTTAATGCCCACGTAACGGTGCCTGTCCAGTTCGAGATAAACCTATCCCGAACGAGTGCAGAAGTTTGAAGTTTGAGCGAAAAATTCCAGTGTTTGTTCAAAATTAGAATGCGGCTCGCTCTTTATTGCCCGGAGTGACGTGCGGTCGTGACGCGGCGGCGCTACGTGACCGCGATAAAAGATTTTCATCTGCCATATTTACGTAGCCGAGTGGGCGGTTTTTATTTTTCGAGAGTCTCGAGCGAGCGCACTTCGGCCGGTGGAGAGCGGGCAAAGTTTTCACACGGCTCGCTCGCGAGGGGAAAACAACTCGCCGGCGACTCCTCCAGGGCGCTGACGGTGCAAACTCGGTCGAATGATACCTACTGACCCGCCCGGAACTATCGATGCGTTCAAAATAAATGAAGACAGGCCGTTACCGCTGAATGAAATCACTTCGTAAAAACGGAGCGAACTGGTAGTCACGTACGACGCTAATGCGAGGCAGGGTAATGTAATTTAAATGAAGGACTAATTCGCTCCCGTGTACCGTGACGGGCTCTCTCGGCGCATCGGCCCATCAACACGTAACGGTGAGGGTATTTTGCATACGAACCATTAAATTATTGCTCAAAACTTATTCTTTGTTGCGCCACAGAGGCTGTTATTACGCCTTAATTGTACGTCTGTATGCAAATAGAAAATTTTAATGGTAGCCGATGAGTCTCGATTCTCGGCGCCGAGTTTTTGTTGTCTCGAACGGCACTAAACCGATACCTACAACATATACTTTGATTGGAACAAAAAGGTGAATAACAGTGAGTGTCAGTGAATTAAATCAGACGACAATGCGAGTGGATGTGAGGGAATGAAGCCATTTTTCACGGGGCCTGGCCGCCGATGCCGCGCTGCTCATATTTGCATTGGCTATTAGCATACTACCAGATAATTATGACGGCCGCAGTTGCAGTGAACCCACATAATTATTACCGGCATAATATGAAGAGGAATTATTAAGTCCTCGACAACCTTACTTGCCATAATATGACATTTATATATTTCAAGGTGTCGAAAACTGAAAAGATTTCTAATCTTGACTTAGGATTAGTATTGACTATAACCTAGTGTTGCGTATATTTTAAGTTTTTGTCTATGAATTAACTATTTATAATAATAGCTTTATTTTTTTTGGACAAAGCATTACGTAAGTGAACTTTCATATCCCTAAGGTTCCGGGCTAATCTAGACAACAAGACCTATAGGTATGCTATGTTTATTTGCTTTCTGTCATACAAAACCTAACTAAGTCTAATGACTTGCTTTGAAAGGGTCCAATTATATAGATACTTTTATTTGTTCAACAAATTTATAAATTAATTAGTCGCCGAGGCCAGAATTAATGCAAATTTCTACTGCAATTGTGTACCGACAGACCATAACGAATCCACCATACATGTGCCAACAACTAACCACACTAAAATATTCATTACCTCGTTTCAAAATACGTTTATATAGCGAATTACATTGTGCCTGAGGAACAATCAAAATGGTAAATTAGACGTAAATTCATTGTTTCTGAGTTTTATTTTTTTCAACTGTGTTTCGTGGTCCCGGATGTAACTGGTTGTTAAACAGTGTTTAATTGTAAAAAGGAAATTTTGAATGTCAATTAAGGTTATTTATTTGATCAATGTTTATTAGTAGGTACATAGACATTAGACATACCTACCTACAAAATCCTAAGCTCTACATCAAATTTATTATTTTTGCATTTTGCGTTGATACATGTGAGTATTTCTGACAAATACGCCTTCCCAACCACAACCATAAGACATGAAAAAAATGCTACTAAATGACAGGTTAAAAGGGTGGCGGTATAGTAGCTTTTTGGTCGAGCTACGAAGGGTCTACTCTACCACCTATAAATGGTTACCACTTCTATACGTTATATAGAAGTGGTAACCATTTCGCAATTAGGTTAGTTTTACCTACACAACAAGCGGCAACATACTCTACCAAATAGAAAACATTTTAAAGTGTATTTGTACTTAACTCGCAATTTTAATGTGCTGTAATCGTACATAACATTAAAACAACGCTAATTCGCAATATATTTTTAAACTCGCAGTTTCCTTGACCATAATATTGCGAATAGAAATCGTATGCAAAATGAATATTACGGCATAACTGTAGCATAAAAACAATTGCATCCAACGAAATTAATAACATACTAAGAGAACCGTCCCGGCTTCATTCCGTTTGACCGGCCGTCCGTGGCGTACGGGCACGCTAATAACGCTAGCTATTCTATTAAACCCAAACGCTAATATGGGCATTATGAATCTGTCATAGGGACGAATATCGCATGCACAATTAAGAGCAACGATAGCACAATCTATTTCAGTAACTGTACCACTACGCTAATTGGTTGCGCAACTTTCCGCGAAACATCTTTGTTGCAGTAACGTCATACGTGCGCTGCATAGAAATTCTCATTGCTTTACGGTCTTAAATATCACAAAAATAAATATCATCCGTATGTACTCGCTCTAAGAGTCATATTATAGTGAGATTCGCTTAAAACCCGTTTGAATTATTGTCGAAACGCAGGAATTGCGGAATATATTAAATGCAGCTGATCAAAACGAGAATTGCATTAGAAAGCACAACAAGTGGTTGAAATTAACTTATTTAATCGCAATCGTTACTCTAGCATTCATTGGAGCTAATGATAAAGGTCTATTTGACTGCTGGACAGAATACGCACAGATATAATCTAAAACTGAGATAGATAATCTTTAGCTATAATAACTGTTGCGAATAGAGTATGCTCTTTTAATTTACGATGTTTATTACACGGTAGAGATTTAGTGAGATGGCTCGCAAATTTTATTTTTAACCCCCGACGCAAAAGAAGGGGTGTTATAAGTTTGACGTGTATGTCTGTCTGTCTTTCGTGGCACCGTAGCTCGCGAACGAATGAAGCGATTTTAATTTAGTTTTTTTGTATGAAAGGTGAATTACGGCCGAGTGTTCTTAGTCATGCATGATGAAAATCGGTTGAGTCGTTTAAAAGTTGTGGGGGGTGAAAGTTGAGAAGAATAACCGAATGTCAGCAAATATATCTAATCGAGTAGGGTCTCAAATAAAAGCGCATCACGTGCACATAACAAAATAATATGTTCAATGAAAATTGTAGTTATAGTGTCGGGGGTTTTTTATTTTCAATTTAATATGTATTTTTATTAGTCCAAAAACTAGACAATATGCCTTTTTAATTTTCATTGACTGACTCCTAGGTATATCAACTTGCATGCATAATGGGAGGGCTATGTTAATAGTTAAACGCGGATATATTAAGGGCGAAAGGATGGACATAGGAATAAATAGACAAGAGATGTGGAAGTATGTATATACCAGCATCTCTTTTAAATAAACAAACGTTAAAGTTATTTACAAAAATCAATAATGAAAATATCTTGATTTACGTAAAACTGTTCAACAAAAAAACGGTATAGCAAGGTCGTCAGACCTTCACCAGTAAAGGGTTCCGGCAGACAAGGCGCCTAACGACTGAGCCCAGCCAAGTAATAAAACATTCTAATTGTTTAAACATTACCTAACAAACATTACATAGGTAATAGTAAAAATTCGCCCGTCTTTGCCGTATTATGTTAGCCTTTTTAAGCACCTGATGTCGCCTGCGTTGATTTTAAAAGTTGGTAGGTATACCTATAGTCAACTTAAAAATCTTTATAAATTCTATCTTTTCAATTCCAACTACTTATGTAGGTACCTATCTGAAGTGTGCAAGTCATTAACAGAGCAAATCTGTAAATTACAAGATTTTATCGCAACCATTATCACTCCGCAATAGATTTAAGTTTTAATTTCTTCTAGAATCCGTTTATTCCATAGCTCGAGCGAAGCCCGAGGTCAAATCGCAACAATGGAATGGGCTACATCCGGCCGCGGTCGCATTATCATAATATTGCTTCCACCAAGGAACTGCTTGCTTCTATAACAACGTTTGGCGCCTATACTCGCAATTTATACGACCCATTTCAATGTCCACTTTATTCAATAT
The DNA here is from genome assembly GCA_905147235.1 of Erynnis tages. Taxonomy (NCBI): domain Eukaryota; kingdom Metazoa; phylum Arthropoda; class Insecta; order Lepidoptera; family Hesperiidae; genus Erynnis; species Erynnis tages. The sequence goes on from LR990076.1 coordinate 4,154,508, forward strand.
TCGCTTTTTACGCGGCACGGCTCCGCCATGCAAAATAGTCGGGAGTTACGCAATGGTTTATTAGAAATGGTTTAATTGTTAGTTAGAAATAACGATCCATAGAAGTTTTATACTATTTTGTCCCTTAAAGTATGAGAAAGCTCTTTAAGAAAAGTTTACAAGTTAATCAGACACGTTTAAAGCAAGTTCCTAATATTTAAAAAGGAAAGAAGAATGTCTTGAAGGTATCATCAACACATTTAAATATTATGCATTCACCGTAGTCTTGCAGCTTTACTGGGAACAATACTTTACTACGTTCATCATCATGAATAACCATGATTCATAATGATGTCAGTCTTTACCGTCAATATGAGTCTAGAATCTAGATCATACGTGGATGACAAGAATCTTGACAATATGATAGATTCTTTGAAAGAAACAATAGAATTGATTTAAGGATACAGGATACTCTAGGCCCTATTATCTATATCTACAGAACAAAATACAATATTAAATCCGATTCCTTAACTTTGATTTGGTTAAAACACAAAATTGGTTTTGTCTGTTTGGCAAAAGATGCGGAAAGTTAAATGATATGGTATTGCCCACGCATATCAATGGTAGCCGTTTGCCCGTTTGTCTGGTTTTCTCCTTATGAAAAAACGACTTAAAATGTAAAGTGATACATTTTTGTACCTCTATGTTTGTAAACACATTCTTACCGGCGATAAATTCATTTATTAAATAAGGTTATGTTAAACTACTCTTAGTGAAGAACAAGAAACCGATGTTTTTACAACAATTAACACAAGTGCTTGAGGCAGAAACGAAGCAACGAAGCGTGGTGAAAATGTAAAATGGTCGAATAGTTTTATTACAGGAAGCAAGGATTGCTTTAGTTAGGTGAAGAGCTTTTAATCGTTTTAATTTATTATGCCGTAAGAAGCTCGGCAATCCTCATAGAACAGCATGTTGGAGTGAGTATAAGTACCTACCTACTTAAATAACTCCTATAGGTAATGGAGAATCCCAGAAAAAATATTTAAAAATGGCACTGGTATTAACAGAACTAAAAACTTTTTAAATCAGTATTAACTAGGTAATTAACGTTGGTTTAACAAATTACAATAATTGATATTAGTGCATATTTAATTTATTTGCACTCAATGTAATCTTTAGGTACTTACATTAAAATTAAAATATTACGTTAAGTAAGTACTACTTACATAAATAAATAGCTGCGAGGCAGCAATGTAATAAAATTAAATGATTTTAAAACTCCGTGAATCGGAAAACCTACTTTACACCTATAATTAAATAAACTTTTTCTTCATGCAAAAAATGTTTAACACCACTTTATATGATGAACTCCTATTTTAACTGGTAGCATTATAAATTGAACGTGATTATAACAAGCTTTGATTAGAAACTTAACGTTACACGGAATTAATGAAGTCTTTAAAAAGAGTTATCTTTTGTTATTATGACGTATCTTTATAGATATCTATACTTTTTCAATGAATTCTATTGCCGCCAATTATAATTGTTCTGTTCACGTGTACGCATTTCCGCGGGTGGCGTCTAACATTATAATCTGTGGATGCATTAAGATGTCAAAAGGTACCAGTGAAGTCACATAGAATGAAGTTTTTCCAACACAATGAACGGCGCCGGTGCGTTTTTCACTAAGATTCTAATTATCCCTGAGAACCTCCATTACCGAGGTTAGATCGAGATCATACTCGTGAGATCGAAACATGCAAATTCACGTTAAATTTCACAAAATATTGAATAAACATAATGGCGCCGGTAACTCGATTCATACTAGTCCACATTAGCAGTCACTATACATAATGTAAATTGAGTCCGTAATGAGGTACAATAAGCGCCCGGCGGTTTTTGTTCCCGGCCATTGTCAAAGCTTAACAACTATGAGAGTTATAATTACATATTTATGTATAAAATAAAGCAGCCGCTTTGTGGTCGTAATACAATTACTATTGAGTAATACGCAAACTCTAAGTAATACATTCGTCATATTAATGTATATTATACTCGTACTCGGTTCTGATTGCGAAAACTTTGCATCCAATTGTCGACAAAACAATGGTCGCATTAATATTAAAGGTCACTCGAACAATATAACCGTATCTAAGTTTTAATTGTGTTCCTAAGTTTCGCGGTTTACTTGACCTAATATTATATTGTTGTTACCACACTTACAGACATGTGAACTTATTTTTCAGAAGTATTTAGTTGTACTTACAAACAAAATTGTTTGAATGGTTATGAAATAAAAAAATATTGCAATCAGAATTGGAGCCAGCTCCTACCAGTAGGTTGGTACAACCCAGTGTCTCTCCTGTCAACAATTCTTGGGGATATTAGGATAAAAAGAACCATTATAGAGACGTAAATTTCTAATAAAAGTACGTTCCTCAATATTTGTAGGTAAGTGTCGGGTATTTAGTTAATGCTTACACTAGATAACCACGTAATATTCGGTATTTTTTGTGTTGAAATAAAATTAATTTTTTTACGAAAATGTATTAAAAATGCAAGTTACTTATTATACATACCTCACACCTACACCAACGAGTTAAAGTTACGACATTTGTTACTCAACAGAAACTTATTAAACGCATAATATTAAAATGTAAAATTGTAACAAGAACAGCGATTTCATCAGGTTAAATTTCGAAAATTGTCGTAAAAATTAAATAGAAATCCAGTTAAGAACGTTAGTTTAATTACTTTGAACAATAGAGCCACAATTAGGCAATGGGAACGGCTTAGCCACAGGTCTACGAGGTTCTCATGTAACAACAATAAGAACCTCCAACACTTGAGAAGCTTAGATGTTCAGAATTAGATGCCAATCTTAGGTAATGGGTGTAAATATCAGAATCATTGTTTGTTTTTGATATGCATCATAATCAAAAATCTCGCGTACGAATCTTAAATCGCTTTTTAACTGTTTTAATTGTGTTCTGTCACTTGGAAGAATTTAATTTATCTGAAACGGAAGAACCGACATGCTAGTTTTGAAGAAGAAAGCTCCTTTTTAGCAGCCAGCTTAAATTAACGGTAAATTTTAACTATGTATTACGTCGATAACTTGAAAAATTCAAAACCTACTTATTTTTTTATGTAGCAATGCAATGTAAAAGACATTGCTATGTCCCACCACCGATTTTGATCGCAGTTATGTTAAATAAATTAAATATTAGAACATTTAATTAGTAGCACCTTCACCGTTAATAGCACCAGCAGTTAGTAGGAAGCACGATGGTTTTGAACACCTTGATTTAACCATGTGACATTGCTGAAAGAATTACCACCACACCTAGTGCGAAATTCCGCGTTTATCCGATCACATCTCACCTTCTAACGAGAATTGACAATGCAATTTCGAAACGCTAATCTACCGAAATGAAATATTAATCTTCAATAGTTATCGAAATAATAAATCGCAATTGTCGATGAGACAAGCACTGATTCTCATTCTAATTACGACGGCCATGATGGCAGCCATTTTGTAGACTCCTATTCGCACAGCCTGAATGCTTTTAAAGCTATAAATAGAACAGTGAAGATTAATGTATGGACCAGCAGCTCTATTTATTTGAACACGGAGTCTCAACTTATCGCTGATTCAATCTGATTCGTAATGTGTCAAATTTATGATATCTGTATGCTTCTTATATGAAGAATAAGTTTGACTTGTGTGCTTTAAAGCACTGAATATTAGGGTTATTAGATTTACTTTTATATACTTATGATCGGATAAACGCCGGTAACATCTTTCAATCGTGTGTTAGGTGCGAGCGAGAGCGGTGCAGTGCGTACGTCCCCGGACTCACCGGCGCTAGTTCGCGTCTTGTTGGGCCGGGGTTTGCTCTGTTGCTGCCCACTATAACCCTTCCCCTGGTAGCCGTAGTAGTCGCCGCCGGCGGCGTTGTATTGCGCGTTGTACTCTCCGGAGGGCTGACTCTCCTGAGGGCACGAGTCGGGCTGCGCACCTTCTCGCTGCTTGGAGGGAGGCGCGCCCATCATGGGCTTGACGTCTCCACAGAGAGGGAGCTCCTGTTGCTGCTGCATGAAGGCGACGCTCATCGCCGTCGCGTGCGCCACGGCCGCTTGGTAGTCTTGCTGACCGAGCGCCGCGGCCGCGACCGAGTCGGGGGTGGAATCCTTGGGAGGCGTGGGGGGAAAGGAGAAGAGGGGATGGGGGTGATGATGCTGGGCCGGGGATAGGGGCTTGTCGGCGGGCGCAGCGTCCTGCTGGAAGCCGCCGCCCCACGCGCCGCCGCCCAGCGCCTTCGAGTCCAGCCAGGGGTGCAGCGGCGTGTGGAAGTGCGGCCGACACACCTGCCCGCTGCTGCCACTCAACGTTCGACCTGCACACACAGAAAACTTACATTTATAACTGTTCTTAAAGTAACTTTCCATCTTTTTACCTGCGGAGGCATCAAACGTGGCCAGCCCATTTACCCTACTTAAGATATGAGAACGGGTATTCTATTTCCCGAGTTCAAGCGGTTGAATCTCGGCTAGTTTGTAAGCCTTTAACTCTCCATTAAAACGTTGACAAAGATCTGTCGACACGCAGTCGTCGTCGTACCATCATTAGGGCCGACGATTTCGGAGGCGTTTCGTCCCGCCCGCGATTCCGAAATTAATATCATTTGAACGTAACAGCCGCTATTTCACACGACATCTTCATTCTCGAAAATAGCATGAATAGACTACTTTAATGCGTATTTGATAAACATTATAATGGCTATTATTCTCGGGTCTCGTTGCCGCGTCCGTGAACAAAGCCGCTCTTTTCCAAATTACAAAAGCGCCGTGTCATAACAACGGGCAATTAAAATAGTGGGCCAACTGGAAATTTCATTAATTAAATCCTCGCTGTAGTCTCTCCAATGATGTACTGAGGCAATTTGTTTGCATACAATTACCGTGCCTTTTCAGCGACGTAACTCGTCCGTAGGTGAGATCGCAAGGTCTTTAGATAGGACGATGAGCAGCAAGCATGTCGTTCTATTTATTGACAAATAACACTCACAGAATAATAATATCAGCAAATAGCTTCATCTATCGCACGAATCGTCCCTAAAGCGTTACGGAATTAAAATTTTACTCGCCGGGCTCACTCCCCTTTCAATTTGCGGAGCTGCGTCGACAATTATTGTTTATAAAAGTGAAGTCGAACATATGTACGGGTATATTTGATTGCAAGGGTGGCCACGGTAATGATAACTGTGCGACTATTGGCGGGTTAGTAAGGGGCCCATCCCTTGCATTTCCTGCAGGAAGGGTATAGGTGGAACTCAATGAAATTGTGGAAGCACCCTGTGGCGCACCGCGGGAACTAATACTCGGTTTGCAAGTAAGTTTCCCGGTAACCTATGTTTAATCACATGGTTTTCGATTGTACATGATACGGCGAATTTGTTACATGTAGGTACTCACAGCTGCAGAGGGGTGTGATACATCGGTTTGTCACATAATATGTGATATTTGTTTCAGTTGGAATCATAGAAGTATCTAATTATCTCATGTTTAGTTGAATGAGAAGGAATTTCATGAAAAATCCTATAAACTGTGAAAAGTATCCAAACTAATCGGTACCATTCGCTGATAATAATTGAGTTTCAGTTCCAAAAAATATAATTATCGATCTGTTATCCTTCATATCAAGATAAAGTACCTACTTAAAACTCTATTCCTGTAGTGAGCTCGTAACAACTAAGTAGGTACCAAGTAGGTACTGTTGGTACCGCTAATAACAATGACGTATGCTATACAGAGCCAGAGTGAATCGAAACGCCCGTATCTATCCAGGTGTCGGTGCCCCCAGATTATCCGATAGTACCTACTGATAATATCACATGCCCATTACACTACACCCTACGGCCTCACAAAAAATAATTTCCTCACAAAAAAGTGTTGGCAATCGAGATATTAAAAAAATCTTAATCGGAAAAATTAATTGATTAATAGTTTCGAATAAATCGCAATGACCAAAATGCATCACAATAAAAATCAACATTCGAATTTAAAACCGAAAAGAAATGTACCTATTATCCAAATACCTACGTCTTGAACTCTTTAAAAATGAAACGTTTCAACATTTTAAAATCAATGTTTGATTTTAAAATGTTTCAACCAATTTAAAAATCGATTTCTTGCAATGGTAATGCCGTATGCATGCATAGCGTAGACGCGCCCGCATCGCATCCAGATATCGATGGCTCGAGATTATCAAAGAGATAACAAAAGTCACAACTAATAACTAAAAACAAAACACGCACAATAAAATGTCAAAATTTCAAAATAGAATCCGAAAAGATTTTCGGTCACGGTCACGTTTTGGTCACGGAACATAAAAAAAATTGAACTACGCTTTCAGTTCAAAAATCGAAGCAATTCTAATGACGTAAGCAGACCGAGCGTCCATAGACCCGCATCGAGTCCAGGTGTCGATGGAGAGATTATCGAATGATGCTGATGCTATCGCGCCCTTACCACGCGGTCGCAGTAGGAGCTCCGCAACACCCGAAAACTGTACCTACTGTTATTTATTGTACCTACAAACTGCGGGTATTTTAATAGTCTGTAGCGATTTGATTTCAAAAGTTACATTTATTTCTTAAAATTATTTTAGCACGCAAGTCAGTAGAGAGTAGTTGACAAAAGTTGACATTATCCCCAATATATATAATTATTTGCGTTTGTAATTAATGAGTGATCCATTGCTGGATCGGGTCTCTACTTACATTGTAGTTCTTAGTTCATTAAACCCCGACGCAAAAGAAAGGGTGTTATAAGTTTGACGTGTCTGTCTGTATGCCTGTTTGTCTGTCTGTCTGTGATTCGGTCGTGGCACCGTAGCTCGCGAACGGATGAAGCGATTTCAATTTAGTTTTTTTTTTGTATGAAAGGTGAGTTACGGGCGAGTGTTCTTAGACATGTTTGATGAAAATCGGTTGAGCCGTTTAAAAGTTGTGGGGGGTGAAAGTGGGGAAGATTAACCGAATGTCTGCCAATGTTTATTAACTAACCCATATATATTCGTGCAAATAAATGATTTTGATTTTGAAATATAATCGAGTGGGGTCTCAAATAAAAGCGCATCACGTGCACATTACAAAATGATATGTTCAATGAAAATCGTTATTGTGTCGGTGGTTTTTTACATTTTCAATTTTATGTTATAGTTCATAACGTTAGCCTTAGTGAAAACACATGTCTTTACGAACATTAAGGAGAACTATAAGGCACGCAGGTTGATATTTTATTTTATAAAGCGCCCATAACTTTTAAAAGTCATTGAAATGCCACGTGGATTCGAACCCAGACCCTGCGAGTACCTCCTACTCGATGAATCTGGGTAGTCGATCGGGACCAGTCCGATCGGATACATCTTCTCCATTTTCGGTAACCTTTATTTGTTCAAACAGAAATAACGCAAAGCTAAAAATAAAACAATAATAATCAATCCAGGCCGGCGTCACATTAGGCCGCGTACACACAACGTTTTGACAGCGTCCGCGACAACCGGGAGCCACCCCTCGCGCTCACAATAGCACCAGCGATGGTGGACCGATAACGCGCGTATGAATAATTCCTGTTATCGCGCCATCTCGCCACATGCCCTACCTGCCCTCTACCACGTTCTCGCGAACGACTCCCGTGCGATAGTTTAGTACAGGGCTTCTCAATCTTAAATTTCCACGGGACGGTTAGAGTTAAAACCCCAGCGTACATTATCAAATATAACTATTCGCAATCGTATCGTTTCACGCACTCATTTGACTTTATAGACCACGGTGTACCCTATCAAAAACACAAACTGTGGGCGCGATTTAATTTTAAAAACTTAAATAATATAAGATACCTATTAATTCAATTTAGAATTAGAATACATTTGGTCTTTTGTATAAAATTTCTTTTTTAATAGAATAAATCACATTTATGTGATGGGTGGGCTTGTGTTTGTCGAAAAAAGAGTCAATTTTCTCAGTAATTTGACTTAATTTTAATCTTAATTCATATTCAGTTTGTCCCACAAATTAATCAGCTGAGCCTGCCCAATTACGTAAGTATTATCGCGTCTATAACTCAAAGGTTATTTACCTTTGAAGGCACACCGAGTACCCCACATTGAGAAACCCTGATCGGTCTTTATTAAAACTCCTTCGTAACCCGAACCAGCGTTCTCGTCCCAAAACACCGAAACGTGGTACCAGCCAACCACCGCCACTTTTTATTCATTAGAGGGCTGCAAGTTTCGGCCATTGTGCTAGATATGCCGTTTCTGTGCCACTAAGCCCTGATTGTATGGGGCTTTCGTGTTTTCAGACGTTAATAGAAAACAAAAACTTCTACTGCAATAAAAACGCAGGAAATTGAATTAGAAATCCCATTTTGTTCGTTATCTTTACATTTAAAATGAATAAATGCATACATTATGAATGGATGACCTACAGAGAACAATCATCGTAATCCTCCGTATTCTGTAATAATGGAACAAAGCACAGCGTTTAGATAAATAGACTCCTGAAATGAATGATCCGTCACCACATTGTTTACCTACATAGTCTACATTCATAAATATTTTATAAGTAGTTAGAGTATTTATTAATGTAAGATGAAGCAAAAATTTAACCCTTGACGTATGGCTTTACTCAAGTTTTACTGCGATTTCATTAGCATGGTTAAGTTTTATCTTATAACATCACGTCATGTAAGTACTCTTAACTACACGTATAATAAATTGTTGATCATTTGAAAAAAATGTTTGCAAAAATTACCGAGACATTTAACCCGCCAGTGTTTTGGGATCCTTTTTATGTTTGTTAATCATTATTTCAAAACAAATTATGACTGGGTAAGTATTTATTTCGGCAACATTTCAACAAAGGATCAGACTTTTACCGTATTAATAAAATAATTAAATAATAAAATATGCAGCTTAAATCGAAAAACATGTTAGCTGAGTTGCAAGTTCTCACAGCCGGCAACCCCGAGCGCGGCCGATTCGAACCCCAACCCCGGCAGATGCAGGCGCAGATCTTATCGCCACCACCGGCAGCGCAAGTGTTGTTCAAATTGATGTTTACTCGCTGTAACGGTTTTGTGCAACCCTTCCGTCGAATCTGCTTTCCACGCTATTTTTTAAATGGCAGAACTATTGCCCCAAACAAATTCGTAGCCAAAGGAGATAAATGCTATGTACTTGTACATAGAACCTTATGCTATCATTTGTCGCGGCGTTAATAAACGCCGACGGTAAACGGAATACGTCCCTTCAAAACTGTAAAAAAAGCCATAAGTTAAGGTTAAGGTTACCGTGCCGCCAGCCTCGTAACCCGTCATAAAGTAATGAAATGAAATGAAAATGAAATGAAATGAAATGAAAATCATTTATTTGCACGAATATGGGTTAGTTATTGGTTTTACAGGGCATTTCGATCAATCCATATTCACCTTCTCAGGTATGCAAATTATGAAGTTATATTACATTTTAATAATTTAAAAAATAAAATAAAAACTAATGTTAGTACTAATTACAATTAACAACTTATAACTAATATAATTTAATTGACAAGTTTGTATAATAATTCATTTGTCAGTTATGCATATTACATTTATTATTTTTATAATTAGTTGTAATTTTACCTAATCGAACTCATCGGCTGCCTATGTGCCACCCATCGCTGGGTAAAGAGAGAAAAAGCCGGAGGAAAAAACTCTCGACACAGGTTTTGGTACACATACTTTATTTGTTCAGACGCGCGTTTCCACATTCCATTTAATAGAATTTACATTACAATACAGATTTAATTTTTTTCATTAATGAATTCCGCAACCGAATAGTATGCTTTTTCGGTTAGAAACATTTTTAATTTCCGTTTAAAATCAAATGTGCTGTTACTTTTCAGTAAGTTAGGCAAGTTATTATATATTTTTGGACCCATACAAAATACGCTTTTATTATATTGCTTAGTTTTAGAGGGTATTGCGCATAGCTTATTATTATGTCTTTTTGTTTTAGCATGTCATGTCTTGTGTTTAGACTGGGGAGGTATGGTTTCCGAAAATACTTTGTTTTGTGACGAACATTTAGTGCTCAAGAGTAGCAAAGCACATGCATACAGCCTCAAATAAGATTTCTGCTCTATTTGAGGTTTAATGCGGTTGCCCGTGGGCAGTGCTACTCAATTACTATAAAAAAGTGTACGCGATTATATTCTTAATCGCTTCTTCAAACGTAATAGATACTCGTATCTATAGCACTGAATCTTTTAAAATCCACGTAAGCGCGCGGCTACGTTAATTTGTGTGCGCATTTGCGCTTGCGCTATGAAAAACGCGTTGCAAACGTGCTGCTACGCGCATCTGTATCACGTTACATATGAATTTGCATCGGTACAAATGCAAACAATCTGATCTGCTACTTTTACGCGGACAACCTTTGGAGAACGTACGTGTGAAATCAAGAAGTCAGCGGTAATAATATTTCGTTTAGCCCTGGACTTACGTAAGTTGTTTTAACTTAGGAATTTCAGGTGTGTTATCTATCTTTATCTTCTATGTTATTTATTTCATACCTAACTACCTACTACTCATTTGTTTACAATTTATGAAATCTCGTTGAGGTGATGAGGTGATAGGTTAGTAGATGTCTTCGTAAAAATGTCTTGTTTAGAACAAAAACATATTGTGTCCTAAGAAATAATAGAAGAATAACAAAGCGACCGTGTTGAGGCACTTACCTGATTTAAGCAAACAAAATTGCGCATTTGTATTTAGGATATATTTTTAATGTATTCAGTATGCATTGACTTCCGCCCCTGGCTTAATACTTCCACAAAGCATTAAGGCGTGGTCACACTAACGATCCCTCCTTTCATACCTTACCGGGGAAAATTGCCCCTTCCAGATCCATTTAAAGAAGACGCCTGAGATGATCCTTAAGTACAAAATCTTAAGATCGAAATTCCCTTGAACACCGCGGCTTTATGACACACAACGACTATAACTAAAGCGTTAATGTATGCGCCTGGAAGTATGCACTCTGCTTTATGCACGTCTTTCCGTTTTTCATTACATACAAAATATTGTTTGCATTTAACCGACGGTAATGTGCAATGCTCTCAAGCTTTCATACTTAAAGAGGTCCTTAGGGCTTTGAAAATAATAGTGGGTTAAATGACGTAGTAATTGATCAAATACAATTTATAATAATACATTGTTGTGAAATTTATATGAGCCCTTTTTATTTGAATAAGTAGAAAATAAAAAATAACATAACAAAGTAGGCTTACTTAAACTCTTACTTTACAACTTAAGCTTAGGTACGTACCTAACCTTTTTAAAGCATAGGTACCTACTATTAAGGATAAATTATTTTTTGGCGATTTTTTAAATTATTTTTAATGGAATAGGTAAATTCAACTTATTAAGGATTAGGTACCATTAAGGGTAAATTAATAAAAAAAATGTATTGGTTTGTTTTTTTTATTACTTGATCTAGAAACTTTTATTTATTAATTGATCTAGTGCCTCTTTCCTAGCTACTAGTCGTGAAGGATATCGGGAGAATATTTCCCCATAGCGCGCAAGGCCGCGTCGCGTCGTCCAGTCTGCGCGCGCCGGACGCCGGCCGCATCCGCAAGTGACGCGTGTGTCCCCGCCTTTACGACCGCGTTCGACGTAGTGATGGACCGACGATTGGATGGAATGATGAATTTATTGGTTAGATCGCGCCGAGGAAGGCCTCGGAAGCTAAGGAGCTTTGCGAGGTTTTAAAGAGGTAGGCTTAATAAATATGCCATCAAACTCTATATTTAATTTGCCCCTTAAAATTATGCACAAAATATTCAACCAGTAGTCAGAGAAAAACGAAAAATATTTCTCCCCTCATTAAAATATTTATCATGTCTTTTGCCTTATATTCCACTTCTCTTTAATTATTGTCAATTCTACGTGTCTAAATTAATTATCCGTTTCAATTTGAACTTTTCCATAATTTATTTAACATCCGCATATTATATCCTTACAATCCACACGTTCTAACACGGATACACTTCTCGTTACATCACTAACACATGCCAACATATCCCTTCCACTTATTGTCTTAGACGTGTTATCCTTTGTTGTTCGTCGGATCATTACGCGGCTGATCATCACTTGGCGGTGGTCTCTATGCATATTGATACAGAGGTTAAACTCCTGTGACAGCGTCCCTTGTGAAATGTCCGACGTGTTAGCGAATGATAAATGTAGGCGTCGGTATCGCGTATCGGATCGCCTCGTTCGCGCGCCGAATTAATTTTAATTTATTGATCCCTGTATCGACGCTAAGTATTTTAGGTGCCTACTTACTTCTACAGGAACGACTCGTTTTAAACGGTTGTGTATGTTGATAGGAACTTTGTTACTACTCCGTGTTGTGTGGTAGCACCTTTTTTTGTTTCTGGAATTTCATTTCTTTACCAAATGCCGCTACACCGGTGTAGGAAGTCATTTTTTCCTATTCATAGTTTTGACTGCTAGATTGAATATTTATTTGTACGCTTTAAGATATAAAAACATATTCTATGAGGCTAATCCAGTTCATTCAATAGAGATCTTTGTTGGCTTACGATAAATTATAGGTGTGTGAGTGCAAAACAATCAACAAAATATCCATACATACATACATTTTCAGTGACGAATTGAATCGTTCTTCTGCAATGCCGCTGATTTTTTATCACTAAATACTTCATTCAGATTGCATTCATGGTGACCATATTTGATGTGTCTGCCAAAAATGAAACAGCATAGAAACTCCATTTCCGTACCAATGCGTAATTATTATGCATGATGTATGTAAATTTAATCATTTATAGCGTGGGAAGTTTGCGATTCAAGAATCAAGAATCTTAGTTGTTAATATTCAGCATGCTTTATTGTACTTACCTACTACACTCTAGGCATCTGTTCTAAGTTAGACCAGATTTCCTTTATATCCTTAAAAGTTTTGATCATTTAGTTTAAAGTCACTGAGATTATGTTGTCACTAAGTACCTAAATGAGATGTACTTGAATGTATTTTGATTTATTGAGAAGTTTATTTGAGCCACGTATTCACAATTAAGTAAGGAAAATAATATAGGGAATATTTTTACATTTATTTTATATTACAAAATCGTGCCGTTTGATTTTTTCTTATTAATCACTCACCATCTAAAATATTTCGCATGTTAAATGGTTATTTTAGCTTGAGTTTGGCATGGGTAACAAATATTTGAGCAAAAGAAACTGGCAGTTTGACCTTTTATATTGGTTGCCATAAATTGAAAAGGTCAATCGCTCGAATCGTATTTGTTTCTTTGTAACGTAACTAGGTATGTATGATAAAATAAGATTCAGCCATTCTAATACGTCATGAAAGGTGGTGAATTAGGCCGCACTCACTTTGGACGCGATTTCGTACCAATTCAACTCGTGCGAATACGTACGTTCACGCACGAACTCAACGTCAACATCGTCGCGCGCGCGTCGTGTGAGCGTTCCCATAGTCTCATAGTACTCGTATTTCAAAGGTCGGGATTGTTCGTGCGTATACGCACGACTTGAATTAGTACGAAATCGCGTCCAAACTGAGCATGGCCTTATTCTACCATTATAATTCTCACTCACTAAATCCACATCTACATCCGCACTTATAAATATTATGTAACTATACATAATTAAAACAATCTAATTTCGAACATTACAAAACAGTTAGAGTCAAATGTTTTATTCACAACATAATCATTCCGTTCGACATGGCCATGACAATTCAGAGAAAGAATTCACTAACTAATTAAATCGGATAGCCCCAACAGTATGCAACAGTCTGATTATAAGAGTATGTAAATTATCCACTTAATTTTTTAAGCTTTTAGTTTTGTTTTTTTTAACTTGCTTGCGGGTTGAATCTAAAAAATACTGGCCACAGCAAACAAAACTGGAATAATATGAGTAAAATGTAGAGTAGGCTATCAATGTATTACAAGTTTACAACATAGGAAGAACTCTATAAAGAGTCATAGAACGAACACTGTACTCCAAAATACCTAAAAGTTATTCTAATCCTCTATTAATTAATGTCTCTACAATCATATAAAAGAGTTAAAACAATTTAAAGTTCAATCAAAATTTCACGACATTTGAACCGGACAAATTCAGAAAGAACCAAGCCTACCAATTTACGGCCTCTATAAAACTTCACCACACAAGGCGTCAATAACATTTACATTTATGTAACACATTATGCGCCGATTCAGAATAGTGTCCTTCTAATACCTTTAAGTGTACTTGTACCCAAAAAATGTTTTACGATCGCCCCAGGCGCGTCCCGCATGGTAAATCGAGCTCGCGGGCGGTCACACCTCACGTCACCTTCTGATTGGATTATAATGCTTTTATATTACGATTCTTATGATCACGGGTGGCTACCGAGCGCCGGGTGGCAGGTGACGTCGAGAATAACAACTAGTGTCGAATGCAAGCGGATAATGGAGCCCAGTCGAGACGCCGACCTTAAGCTCTATTCACATTTACCAGCACGTTGCGTATCAAGCACCGAACTTGGCCGACACCGTTAGGCAAATTTTTCACATCACCGACATCGTTAGGCCTGGCATTGGCAGACGTTGAGAAAACTGGATCAAGCCAAACAAAAATGAACGTAACGCTCGCCAGTAAAGACAAAACCGGTGTCGGACCGTGTCTGCGCGGACACGCTCCAATACGGTAGATGTGAATACCTCCAATTAGGTACATGCAATATTTTTGTCAGCTTCGGCATGTGTCTGTATATAGTGTCTCCATGTCTGTATATAGGAATAGAGCTTTAATCGAGCCAAATCTGTTAGTTTGTAACTAAGCTACTGATCTTGCCTGTCTCGGACGTTTGGACATATCACGTTGAACTATATTTGCATTTCGAAATATTTCCAACTAATTCAATTTTATTTACATTTGCATTCGTACTCGATCAAATGTTCCTTGCATTCTCGGAACGTGTCAGCCTATTTGACGCGACAGGAGTTGAGCCGTTGATTCTGAACGGTAGAACTTTACAACATCGTGGGTGTCTCGCCGTGATTTATAGAGCCTATAACGCTTATAAACTTTCTATAAAACTATATCAACGTGTGGCTGCATTAATAAAGATGAATTGTGAAACATTTTGAACAGCGGGCAGTGCCGATTGTTTTGTATATTGGCCATTGGCGCGATAGGAACCGGTTTATAATGAGCTCAAAGTCGCTTTTTCCGCCTCAATCCTACTGTTAGCATACCATATTATGTATGATCGAGAACTTTATGATAATCAGATCAGATGTTTGTATCGGCGTTGGTAGTAATAGTAATCTGTTAATCTGAGGCTTTAATATTATACCTACTCGTAACTGGTTTCTTCGGTAATTCCGAGATGTTTATGTGTCTACTTATTTGATGGAAATTCATTGTTTTGTAATGAGTTATTATGTGATAGAGCCGTAGCAACTCGCCCGGGAGGTAATTACTGCCACCTTTTTACCCCACTGTGAATCATCATGTTCTACAGGTCTTGTGTTTCTAGTGTGGAGGTGTGGCCGAAGATACGATATTTAAAGGCGAACATATTAGTCCTCATGAATAACAACGCATCCTTTTACGACCTCAGAAAGGATTTTCATCTTATTTAAGTTGCAGGTTACATAATTAATGACCTGCATAACGTAACACCAGATGGCAGCACTCCCGTTTGCTACGCATTTACAATAAAAAAAATGGGCGAATTAGCAGTAATATCGGCGATATAAGTGGATGAGGTAACGATTTCTTCTCGGTTGCAACGACACCGTGAAAGGAATTTCTTTGCATACAGGACATGTAATTTTAAGTGCATGCGCTCCGCATACGCAATGCGCGCGTCTCGTTGGAAGCCAGGAGGGTACATTGTTTTTATTTTATTTTCTTACGAACCCATCACTTCTCATTAACTGGCGTTTGGAGAATAACTTAACATCACTAATGTCCGGACACGAATTTTATTGTTATTGCATTTTAATAAATTTTCATTGTTAGGATCACTGTCAATGGGTGGCTTTACGTTTCCGACTGAGGAAGGAAGCAGGCTTTAGGGGTTTTGTTTTAAGGAATTTTGGGTTTCGTAAACTGAAGCACAATAGAGAACTGGACGTAAACGTGATCGGCAAAACGAATCCACAAATGCCTAAAGACTACATGCAACTGATTTCTAACTTACGTTTTTTTATAACTGGGAGATAAAAACGTTAGACAAGCGTGGTGTATTAAATAAAGAGTTCATAGATCCGTTAAAAAATCTAGTTGCGACCGCAGGGCCAGTCGGATATGTCACGGTACACTTGTGTTCCCGAGATCAAAGAGGCCGCGAGCCGCGCAACTCGACTCTACAAAACTTCCACTACATTTGACACGACAGCTCTCCACTGATAGAGCACAGCTCAATAATAATAACCACCGTTTTTTGTTGATTATTTTTATTTGGATAACACTAATGAATCCACCTGGTTATATGATATGTAATTAGATGGATCCCTGCTACTTTACGTAGAGCCATTTTACTCGTATCTCACACTGGGAGATAATATCCAGCCACCCTCATAATCCGTCGTAAAGCAACACATTGGTCTGTTCTGTATGTTGTATAGGGTGGTATGATGGCTGAAGGTACTTTATTTAGGGCGACTATCCGGCTGTTCATGTGTAGATAGAGATTGAGATTTATCCTATTTGAGGGTCGACGTGGGTGTCTATGGGTTGTAGTGACCACTGAAAATCTGGTGGCGCAAATCCGTTTACTGCATGTACTCTTTCTCTTAACTCATTTTACTCTTGCTATAAAGAATCCCTGTAACTAGTCTTCATACACTCAATAACGTACAGATGATTTTAATAAACGAACGTATTGAGCGTCTATTCATCATCATAGGCTATTCGGGTGTATTCGCTGATTGTGATCGAAAATTTTGCAACTTAAGTTATGCAAATAAATGAATTTTTGTTTATTTATATTTTGTCATGTCTCAATCATCATCACAGCATGGTATCCGTGTTCAGTTTGGCACTTTAAATCAAAGTTAGTCCTACAATAAGAAACCAATATAAAAAGGTTATTATTTCATCCCGATAAAAATTATGATTCATCCGAGATTTAAATCAAATAGTGACCTGCGCAAGCGACAACCGTTAGTTCTGTGATCAGAACTTTACAGATACCGAGGCATGTTATCACTTCAGTAGTTTTGCAACCTCATACTGATCATATCAGGAGCGTATTTTATAATTACTCAATCATTACAACCAAAAACCAGTGGCCTACTAGATATAATCTTTTGTCTACTCTAATTGAATAAAGTAGGACAACCCGTTCCCCCTTCTACTAGCACAATAAAGGTTATCACTACATCACATTTACCCGTTAAGTAGTTTGTCCTTTGCGATTCTTGTGCTAAAGGTTAGCCAATAACAGAAACCTATCTATAGAATCATGACAATAGTATCTCACATACGGTAATATTAGACACGACACGGGCAGAATGTGAGACGCTGCGATCATTTTAATAATTAATAACCATACGTCGGTCACGATGCCTATGATTAACTGTGATCTAACCAGCATCGGTTGCTCCGGGTTTCGACGTAAATTGTTTTACAAGGTAGGATTTATTAGGTTGTAGGTACGTCGCGAAATTACGTAGTTGGTAACGACGGTCCAGCTGACCCCACAATCTCAACAATGGCGGGCGAGCGGGCATTATGCCATAGTATACAGATATTTTACAGTAAGGACACTCAACTCTGTTTTAAAATCAACTATGTAGTTACCTACCGCAAATTTTAAATTTTTGATCACTGACTTTCCAAAAACTTATAAGCGTTTACCTAAAAGAAATGTAACTTAAATAATTGCGTTAAATGATTAAATGCACTTATCATATTTTTTTCTATTGTTACACAACTAACTGCTATCTAAGTAGGTAGTATCTATTTTATCTAAATTGAAGCACAACTTTTACATTAAAATTTCGTTTAAGGAATTTGAACGTTCACATTACTAATCGTGTGCTCTACATTCATTCACAGACTAATACTTATCTATTGCGGTCATTAAAATATGATTTTTTAATTATACCTATTTTCAGAATAGCAAAAACCGAGCAAGGCATTTGATGTTCATAATCTGTTCATAATATACAACGCAGTCAGCAAACACAACTGTCAGACAGACTACTTCTATCTGCCTAAGTAGTGTACTTACTCACCTTCTACACCTACGACCTACGAGAGATCCAATAATATTTTCAGGAGGCTGTACCAGACAATATGGACCAATTTGCTTTACATGTAGAGCTCATCCACTGAACCGACCACGATGAACGGAATAGACTTGAGTGAGACAAAGTTTTTGCTATAAAACCTAACCTAGCCTTCTGTTTGATATAAGTTCTATGGTAGAGTAGGCGCCGGCAGCCGCACAGCCGTGACTCGCGCATTACACCGCGCGGAAAACTACACTGTACTTGATTTTATAACTAGCGACCTGCCCCGGCTTCGTAGGTACATGTCCAAAAAATACAAAATACCGTCATCATCATCATCACAGGCCAAATACCAAAAACGTTTCATAGACTAAAACTTTGACCTTGTGAATTGATGTACAGTCCGTTTTTGCTCTTGTCCAATTTGGTAATCAATCTTGGCACTACTTTTTTAATAAAAAATGTTTAAAATTGGATGGATGGATTTGTCCCTGTGATTTATATACTGATTATTTATTTATTGATTCATATACTTTTGTATAAATGTATTTTGATTGCTCTGTCTACAAAATAAAACAATAAGGTAGGTGTAAAAAGGGAATGAAAGTGTGTAAAACCTCCAAGATTAAGAACTAATTGTCAAGCAATCATGATTTCCTCTCTGACTCTTTATAGATTCACATTCAATAATTACAAACTCTCAATTAAAATCATATTTAAATATTGGGAACACCAACTCGCTTGCATGTAATTATGTAAGGACCACCAAAACGTGCTGTCTTAAATTAAACATTTCAATTTACTGGAATCACTATTTAATAATCATTACGACGGCAACAAACAATGCATACGTAATAAAAGTACTGTATTTTTCTAACAACCATTACTGAACGTGTTTTCTATTATAATAAGACCACCGCACCGGTCCAAATGTACTAATAGTAGGTATGCACATTGGAACTAAACTATGGAAACTTTAAGGTAGGGCTGCCATCAAAAATATATTCAATGTGGTTTTAATCCTTTATGGATTTGTTTGTAAAAGTTTGTCCTCATAGATGATCTAGGGCATAATCCACCATGGATGTATATCTACTACTTTTATCTGTTATGACCAGTATATAGATATAGATGGCCAGTATATTGATGGCCAGTTATGGATAACAATCCACATTTTCCATATTTCCTGAGTAATTCAAGTATCTCTACAACACTAAGACAAACTTAGCATAACTAGATAAATGCACATCATTTCTTCCTTTTCAATAACAATTCCTTATGAACTTTCAAACCACAACAAACAGTCTAATTCATAACTATTATCCTTGGACGTACCTATTTTATACAATATTTTATAGTTTATGCTATAAGTATAGTTTCAATAATTACAGACCATTTGTGACAACCCTACACATGTTTTCGCTTTTTGCTGCCCTATTGTAAGTTACAATGTGAAAAGTAAATAAAATGCGCAATGAGTAGTAACGTGTGATAATATAACCATTTATGTACTTGAAAAAACAACTTTGGATATCAGTTTATCAGTTAAATTATGAAAAACTGGAATGTATCACGCCATCGGTATCGATTATTTGACCAGTAGAGAGGAAATGAGTTGCAATAATTATGGGATTAAGCAATAAAAGATTCATAAAGATAATGGAATTAACAACTTTGTAGGTATAAGTGATAATTTACTATCTTGATCGTTCATACATTTATTATGAACTGTATTGCATACATAACTTTACACTACAACATAACGGAGAACTTATTGTGTTTTTTTACTTTCGGATATTTTGAACGGTCAGTTTTAAAATTATATGAAACTTGAACATTCTGGTGAACGGTCTGGTGAATTATGATTTAATCTGACTTCTCACAGAAACGGTTAGGTAGTCAATTTAACGCTACTCTACAAATCTATGTAGAGTCATTTAAATACTATTGGAAAAAATACTACTCGTATTTTTCAGTCAAAAACCCTAGCCGCATAAACCAAGAATTGATTTATTTCACTGTGTTTTATTGCTTTGACTCGTAGATTTACACTAATTCAATTATTATTAAGCGTGATTCGCACTAGATCCAGTAACATTTATCTAATTTATTATTTAATAATAATTATTATTTTATTTATGCATTAATAATTCATTGTTAAATTAATCAACATCGCATTACATTTAAAATATAATTTAGGAGGCAACATTTTAGTTCAATGGTCTGTAATATCACAGATTTTTATATGTTAGAGACTTATTCTACGGTGTTACGTGAAACCAGCCTTACAATCGAACTTTACAGAGGCAATCCGGCAAGATTGCGATAATAGTGAGTCCGAGTTATAAATCAACAGATACATTACAACTTACTTAGCGAACGGTTTAATCAATGTACTGCGGCGTGGCTGACAGCGCGTGGCGTCTCATAATCGGAAAAGTAGGAATGTTTGTTATTGATCGAGTGATTGTTGGATTTGTCTGCGTTCAATTCGATTTGATTTGATAATTTTTGAATTTAGAATTTAATTTAACTTTTTTTACGTAAAATCTATGCAATTGCAATATACCCGTTATTTAGTTAAGAAATAGTCGTATTTCTTTTTTTCTTCTTAATTTACTGTCGAGTAATAATAATATGTAATACTTAAGAAAATTTCTGATAAAATATTCCGGTAAATAAAACTAATTTTATTTTTAACAAAAAAAAACAATTTTTGAGCTTAACTAAATCAAACTGCAAACTTGGCGTAGATATTTTATCTATGGTTCAAAACAAGCAAAAATGACTGTGAAATGCACCCGTAGCGCTCGGTCTGATGACGGTTATTGGCGCGAAGCACAGATAATACAGCGCTTGTTATTCTGCCAGGATCGCCCGCGCGGAATTAGCCACACTGTTATTCTGCCCGGAAACTAGATTGTAGTACAATGCTTATAATTTAATAAATATTTTTTTAACATTGTTATTGTTGTATGTATCTCAGTAACAAGTTTTATGTGAAAAAAGTATAATAATATTATAAGGTAAATTTACTCTATTTAATTTTAAGTTTGGCAACAGCTACAAAAACCTAGGCCTACTTTTAAATCGATTTTTTTAAAGGCTAAGGTTACGTATTAAAAAGTTATTAGATAGATTATATTATATTCGAAATATAAATAAATCCTCCTGACGTATTTCCAAAAAAAATATTCCAGCTAACTTCAGTCCGGTAACAAGTAAAATAATTCACCGCCAACTTCAGTATGGTTCGAAACAATTCATAGACAAGAGTACCTAAGTAAAGGCGGTTGATGATAGTTATTTCGCGCGCACCACATTATAGGTGCTTCACGTCTGCCCAGGGTTACTGGTAAAGCTAAGAACAGACTTTTGAAAAACCATATTATTTAAGATATACTATAATTAACTGTTAAAAACCATATTGTTTAAGATATACTATAATTAACGGTTGACTGCTAGAGAATGCCTGATGGCATTATGTCCGGTTGTACAACCTAATTTAGTTGTGGCAATAAAGTGTAAATAAATAAATAAATAAATTACAAATACCTACATTACAAATACCTACGTGAATACAATAATATAAATAGGGTGGCTGTATAACTTAATAAAAAACAATTCGTATATAAAAAAAATATTAACGAATCCTAATTCTAAAAAGAATGACAATGGTGGGAAATGTACTTAAAACTCGCATCATACACGCACCTGAATTGAAGGTATAGATGCATTAGTAATGTCTGAGCTAAATATGTACGTTTAATCTAAACAGAAACTGAAGTCTACCTTAAATTGGGTTTTAGCCCATAATTAACATTCTTCACCTAAAATATTTTCATTCGGCCTTTTATACAATATGTTATTTTAATTGGTACAATAAAGATGAAATAAATACCAAAAGAAATTTAACAATTTCTGAGTTGGTATTTAGGTACTTTATCTGTACGTATCCAATGTGTACCCTAACGGCAAATCGGGTTAGATAGTTTGTATCATACCTTACAAGTGAATAAGCTGTTGTGTCCAGAATCTTACTTCAGTTAACGTAACGGTCACTGTTTGTTCGGTAGAACACTGAAATTATAATTTTGAAGACCCTGAAGCATTTATAACCATATTGTTTAGGTACAAGTCGACACTACAATAACACAAGCTTTGTGATAACATCTCGTTAAAAATGTTACATACTTAATTAAAAAAAGATATAAGGTAGGCGCATTAAATTTGGTACTCGTTTTTGACTCGACTTTGTTTTATAATTTTGTATAGAAACGCATTGATTAGGTAATGTTTCGGAAGAAATGATATTGTATAAAAAACATCTTGTCTTTTTAAATTCGATACCCACAAGAACGGGTGAACGACTATGCTTAGATGTAAATCACATTCAAATAACTTATCAATAGGTACCACTTTTCTGTTTATTATTCACGGCGCCTTAAGTATGTAAATAGTTCTGAGATAAATCTAAAGCTAATAAATCGGCGTTCAGATTACAGAGAACTAGGTAAGATCGGCTTAGAGACAATACGCAATATTTGTCCTGTCATACCCTATATCCATGCATAAGGCCCGCTACATACTTTAATTGTAACTCCAAGATGGGAGCGCGATAAAGCGAGTTATTCAACGATATCGCGCGAATCCAACAAAGAAAGACAAATGCGATACTTTCTTTGCACAAAGGAGCGTCCATTCTTTACTAGCGGGTAGTAATGAGCCCACGGTTCGGCTGGTAGCCGCACAAAACAACGGGGCATAAATCATGGCCGACCAGGAAATCATTCATCCTCTGTAATGTGCTGCGAAAATAGGCTTCCACTCGGAACGGGCTCGCGACGCTAACGCCCTCTGCCCTAAATGTTTTAAACTACGGGTACAAATTATTATGGTAGGCACAATGAAATCGTAAATTTTAAAGTTCGACCAATTTCGTTGTGATGCCACCTGCTGAATTATGATTCAAGACGCCCGCGTCGTTACTGGGGACATTAATGCCGGTTTTGAGGGATAATTATTATTCGTTTTTGGGAACTGAAATTCAATGGGGCGAGCATGGATATCAAGTTTTTCGAACATACATAGCACCTGCTTTTATTACATAATATTTTTAAAGTGGGAAATGAGTAGGAAACGAAAACATGACCATCTGATGTTACGTACCATGGGAACCACAACCTCTTAGGGTTTGTCCCCTCCTATTAAGCTTACTTTTCCGAACGCATTCATTAAACGGTTCCCATAGCATTTTTATCATAACTCCTTAGATCCGTCGATACCCTAGGGATGTCTGTAACCGCATCGCGATGTATGACAAATCGTGACATAACCACCGACTCATCCACACTACGTGGTACCGGGTTCATTTACCGTTCGTTAATTGAGCTGACATGGCAATGTGAGCTCTTTTGGGTCGAGATAGGTGTGTTGTATATTTGTGTGAGGGGTAAAGTTATGTTGGTTTTGTCGTACACGAATTCTTGTGGCTCGGTCGCATGCCTTCCCTACCTTCATCCATCAACCTCTGCGCACATCACCTTCAGCGCGGCAATCGACCGGAAACGACGGACCCGCACCAGCCTCCAAATTGGACCAAGACACTTAATAAATAAATACAATTCCATACATCACTATCAATCTTCTCGGAAATAGGGTAACGGGGTTAGTTATTCACCAGTAAAGACCTCGAGTTTTTGAAAAAAAATGTTTGATTTCGTTGGATATAATTAAAAAACATGTTTTATGATTCTTTATGGATGCTCTTTTTTCATAAATTATCTGAATAAAATCATCGTTATCTCAACGAACAATAAAGTCGGCCAGTAATAAGCCACATTACCTAAATCATAGCGAAAAAATCTAGCGACTAGCTACAGTATTGCAAAGCAATCCAAATCCTAAAAAACAATTATTCTAGTGGCTATTATTGCAAAATGATTTTCAAGGTTTTTAGTATCTAATAAAAACAGTTTAAATGGCGAATAACTGTATGTGGGTCAATATCTATACCGGTTCCCCAACGATTCTCCAGTTGGGAAAAAGACGAGTTTACAAGAAAAACACGTACCTAAGAGTAATTACTGTGAGTTTTTCAGTCATACATCATCGTAATTAATTAAAATTACTTTTACGGTTACCGCGGTTTTACTTATTTTCTTTGATAGATTGTTAACGACATCGGTGCACAGGAAGACATAATATATAATTCGTAATTTATAATTAAATATTCTTCAGATAATGTACCTACTAAATATTCTTCAGATAATGTACATACTAATCTTATGAAAATTATAACAGTACCTAAGTACCTATAGTTGCATCTATTAAGTAATTTTGAGTTCATTGTCATGATGGAGTAAACGAAGCTTAATTAAAGAATATTTTTTACATTAAGATCGACATTAAAACTAAAAGGGAAAGGTGAAAAATAATAAGATCGATTAAAACACAGGATAAGGATCTAAGAGGTCATCAAACTACACGCTGTACTTTAGAGAAGCATAAAATATTTTACGTCAATAATAAGAACTGTAGATCTAACCTTCATAATTTTGTTGCTTACTCAAAGAGCCTATCTTCGCTCATAAATCCGGTAATGTGCCTATCGTATTTTTTCGCTGACTGACAACTACTTTTATAACCATTACGCTTCCGAATCACATGACACAAACCCGATAATGCTCATTGCTATGCAAGAGAGTAAGTAGTATTCCCGCGAGGACCTTATCTCGTTTACACGTATGGAAGTAATCGCTTCATCACTCTCTAAACAGACCCCTAGATTTTAATATCAAATATCAATATTTGGATGCTATCAATCAAAGTTAATCACGCGAAAGATATAAAAGTAAAATGAATACATTAAGTTCTTTAGCGAGCGCGGGTGCTCAGTGGAGCGAGCGTCGGGAACTTTTTGTACCGCACCTAATAATGACCGATTAGAAAAAAAGCACTGAGAACACTGTAGCCATTGTATTAAGTACATTGTCATGACGTAAGCAACTTTGCACGTTAATTAACTTAAAACCGTGATCGGAGGGTTCGACCGACGGCGAAAGAAATTAATGTTTACTTAATGTCTAAACGAATATTAAAGACCTAAGGTAAGATTGCTTACTGCTTTGTAATCACGAACGAACGATTAAGTACATACCTACGATATTGTATACCATGTATAAGGTAGTTGTTATTGGTTGGTCCTATTTATCCTAATTAGTACCTACACAGGTAGGTAATAAGTTACCACAAAGTAGGATTAAAATAATTAAATAAGATTAATTTGATTGATTCGTAATGCAAAATAGCAAAAAGAAAGTTTTTTTCAAATAACACCTATTGGGTGAGGAAAATTATGTAATATTCATTATGTAAATCTTTACTGAAAATTTGTATCACTGGCACTGAAATTAGAATGTAATAAAGTATTTTGTAATTTTTTATGCTTACATACATTGGCATGTAAGCTAGAAACGATTAAAAAGTAAGTTAATTAGGTCAGCTCGTGCTCACCAGCAATAGCGATCGTTTCGAAGCTCTCCGACAAAGAGCCAATAAAACTGAACTGTGAACTGCGACTGACTTTATTTGTTTGACCGCCGATCAATTGGTGAGTTGTTGCCTATTTACTGTTAAGTTGACACCTGTCACTTATGTTCATGTTGACTCATTGTTGACTAGACGCAAATTATATTTTTGCACTTAAACTGACAACTTTTTATCATTCCTTATCTAGGCTCAATATTGAATCCAGATTCTAGAGTCACGGGAGATATTCAGATAAAGAAACGATTTAATTAAAGAAAACATTTAAGTTTAATTACTTTTTATATTTTTAAGTAAACGATTTTAAAATAATTTAATGTCTAAGTGTTGAATGTTTTTATCACAAAGGAAAACTTCAGACAGAGGTCCAGTGAGATTCAATATGATCTTTGCAAATCCAGGTTATGGACTATTTGTGTGCTACATTTTATCTAAATCGGATAAAACATTTTGGGTGAATTTGTAACATACACTAGTTATTTCAATAAAAATAAATATTTTTTGACCAGGGTAAACCTGTAGATACAAAGCTAATTATTGCTTATTAAAGCTACCTTAAGCTATATTATTTGAAGCCTTAACAACATAAGTAGCTAAACGATTTTCGTACCTCCTACTTTCTTAACTACGAGTATTTAGGGCAAGCAATCGATGTTGGCCGATGTTCCACAACAAAGAACCAATAAAACTAAAGCGTTAGTTCTAACTTGTTTGTTCGCCGATCGATTTTTCTAATTGTAACCGACCGACTAACTGCTCCATAAACAGTTCGCGTCACGAATATGCAATGTTTATGTTGGCTATTCGCAGACAAGGTTTAGGTAGGTATATATGAAATAAATGAGTTTATTATTGCTTTTTGAAAAGAACTTGAATGTAAAATTAGGCGACACAAACACTAAGTAATATCTAATAAATATTAGTAAGTATACGACATATAGTTGTGGGTCATACACACTCAATATTTAACACGACTAAGTTAGGTAAGTTAGCAACTACCTACTTAATACACGATGACCAATCGATGATAGGGTTTAATGTTTAAAATTTATTGTTTTTAAATGTTACTTAAAAATGAATCTATGTTGAAAAAATAATTAAACCGACATCAAAAAGTATTAAAAAAGACTATACTTAAAATAAAATGTGTAACTAGTGGTAACTGTGTGTATCTAGTATTTTGTTTCTATTGTTAATTTTTGGCATCAACCTCAAAAAAAGTATGTAAAAAAAAATATTTTATCCTTTTTGAAGTCGATAAAAAATAAAACATGACGGTTTCAACATTAAAATTTATAGAAAAATTATATCTACATATTATGTAGCTAGGCTATACCTAAGTATCATTTTGGATACTTATTACCTAGTTTTGAGTGTGTTAGCAATTTCTTATGCAGAATCTCTTTTAATCAAACGCTTACATTTACTACTGACTCTAGCAGTTGGTATTGTGTCACTTTTTAATAAAGCGACCGCCTGTTAAATGTATTGTGACGGCTAATAAACGCCGCTCTAATGAGTAACGGGCCCGTTTGAATTAATTAATCGTGAGGTGCTCCTGCCGGTACTAACTTTCGGTTTTTTAACCCTTTAACGTTGCTACCCATTAGCGAACCGTTTGCTCGCCTAAACTTCTAGGAAAAATAACTATCGTAGCGACATAAACTATGAAAGACATACCGCTATTATTATAAAATGGCATGTATGGTGGGAAAGGCAGATTATGGAGAGCAGGAATTGATCAGCGTGGTGAAAAAAGGTTTACATCGTTTTTATTGTTGACGTTTATTAGTGACTTTGCATTTGGTCGCCAATGAGTTGAAGAAAAGGCCTACAAGATCCAAAAACCTACACGAATATTTTTATGATTCGTCCTGGAGAAGCCACGTCATGAGGCTCTACTTCTGTATGCATTCTCTACTTTGTAGGTCTCTCTTTAAGAAAACAAAACGGATAAACACTTACAATAATAAACAAAAGAAGACCGTAACATACAATTCGATTAAACATCGAAACACATGTAACCGAACTTTGTATAGATTAGTTGAAATTCAAAATTCGAATGAATATAGCTGAAGCGGTCTCGTCTGGAAAGTTTAAGCAATTCTCCATTTCCGCGGCGACGCCTCCGGCTCCGGCGCGTGCAATCCGAATCAAACTCTGCGCAAATATTGACGCCAACTCTCCCGCGCTCACACTTCTCACACAATAAATTCAAATTGCCATACTTTTTATTCCTTCGTTATTCTTGAAGTGAAGTGTTTTATCACAAAAGTTATGGTCATTTTTCAAATGACTCTATCTTTGTCTTAGTGAAATACAAAACGCTTTATTAATGTTCTAAACTTTAACACTTCTTCTAAAATATTTTTTTCTTAAATCTTCTTTAATTTTGGTTAAAAATCCCCGTATTAATAATCTTATTATAAAATGCCTAATCGCCTAGTTAAGATTGGGCATCAGAAATCGGAAACTCAAGCCTTTTGTATGTTGTAAGTAGATAGCCACTCTACACTCGTCTCGACATTTGCGAAACCAACAAAAGAAATTGACATGAAATTTTCGCAAGCACAAGACTGAGTAATAGGTGAGTGCAAGGGAAATAATTAATTTCATGGCATCATTATTTCGTGGCATGATTGCTGCGATGCGTGTGCGCCTGGGAGGAGATGTGACTGCGTGCGCAGACAAGCCCCGCCCCCCGCTGCTAATTGCACCAATCTGCGGGACCGCACGCACGCACACACGCACGCACGCACACTGACACACTCACACGCTCATGCATTAGGCAAATGCACGCATCTTTTTTGTTGCAATTCATTGTTAAAATGCAAGAGAAATAAGCTCCGTCGTAATGACCGGTTGCGGCCCTACAATCATATTTAATATTAGTTTTACCGAGCTAATATATCGTACTGGCTAGACGTCACAGGAGCCAGACTGAAAATAGAAGACGAACAAATGCAACAAGACGATTGAAATAGGATAGGTGGCTTCATAACGTGCAGTCAGATGACAGGCATTTAGTGAATAAAGAGAGACGAGACCGAATGAAAACGGTAGAGTTCAAAAACGAATGCTTAGTCAATTAAATTGGTATAGTGATGAGTTGAGCAGACATCTCGTTCATTTACTTACGAGCGGCGTAATTGAAAATAATCGACTCTAAACGGAACAAAAGGAAAATGACTTCAATACAGTTAACAGTCGTCTGTCTGAATTAACTTGAAGTGCTTAAGTACATATTGGCTGGGTGCATTTTCATTTTTTAGTAACGATACCATTTAAAGGGAGTTAGGAGGAATTGTACCTGTAATACCTAACAAGGCTACCTAATAGGAAAATATACTACATATCAAACTATTACATTTTTTATGATTAATTGTCATTTTACCATTATGAACAATTCAATTTAAAAAGAAAATAGGTAATATTTAGGTACACTAACTTTTACTAATGGTAAAAGTTTTATCGAAATCAGTTCAGTAGTTCTCGTAAAAGACTTTAACATGTAACGGCCTGATATATAAGTACTATAGGTACGTACGACTATGGGAGGGGTTTAATTTTGAAAATTCTTTTTTTTTGGCATTTCATTAAAAGTAAGTAGGTAGGTATCTCGATTGACTCGAAGGGCAACCCTATTGTGTCACCGAGCGATACGCGTGAAATCGATGAGCCGATACTACCGATGGAGTGGATTGAATAATGTGTTTGTTTTAGTCGACTTTCTACGAACATTAGAACAAAGGTCGTGTACCTTCTGCCATGCGCTTTCACGCCGTGGGACTGAGAAATCATAAAATGCTAGAATCTTATCTATATGTTTTTTATGATTACCTATCTCTATCTTTTGCATCTCTTTCAATCAAGTTTTTATGTCTCAATAAGAAATGAAATGGAATTATGTGCATTCTACTATTAAAAAGCACTTCTTCGGAATTGTTTTTCGAAGGTTTTCATAGGTGATTATGACGAAAATGATAACAACTTAAGTACTTTCTGAATCATGGGTATTGGGTGAGAATAAGTTCATATTCATTTCTAAGAACAAAAGTAGGATTAAATAACAAATAAGCTACCATTTTAATTTAAATATTGTAAAAGTCTTAAAGTATGTTTAAAATTAAAATAAATTTTAACCCTCCTCTTTTGCTTATTTGCAAAGCTCTATTTTCTAAGCTGTAGAACATTAGCACATATCATTCCAGATGAATCACACTCAAATTGGAATGTTTGAACAAAATGACGGCAGTGAATCTCAGGCGGAGTGAAATAAATAATTTCGTCCATATCATCAATCGCGCCTCTAAACCATAAATTATCGGGAGCGTCAAATGTTGCCAGTATCGCGTTACAGACTTGCCCATTACCACGACTTCACAGATTACAAAAAATATATCACCATCACAGATTATAAAATTTAATACGCATTCGTTATTTCCTTGTAAAAATTATAAGTTCTTTTTAACGAATATCAATATTCACAAATGCCTATACCTACATATCTACCTACTGTTAATAATAACAAGAAAATATTAAACACTGTTCCTATCTTCGAAGAACGTAGGTTTTTCAGAGTACCTATCAACCTAGATAGGACATTCATTCCCTTTCCATATTTATATTACAAGGGATAGGACATACAGTTATAATTTTTACATTTATTTTCAGACATTGCGTCCGTAGGTTCCACTTTTAGGTATGCAAATATTGTAAGGTCAAGGTCCAGTCAAACAATTTTAGTACCTATTGAAGGTGACCAAATCATGCATCTATATTACACGAGGTAATCAATTATATGGTAAATGATATTAACAGAGGCCACATAAAGTCTCTAAACGGTTAAACTGGAGAGAAAGATTTTTTAAATAAATTACACAATTATGCAGTGGTCAGGTCAACGCTGACGCGGCTCTCGCTCGTAAAGTATTCACGACGCAAAGGGAAAACGATCCGAGTTGTCATCGTAGCAGGTTTACACACACCTCTTAGCTGTTAAAAATATGTTTTATCGCTTTGCATACCACTCAAGGCTAACCGAAACAAAGAGACCTGAAAATATATTCTTGTTTCGAAAATGATTCAAAACAAATGTTTTGAAACCAAGGGGTTGTTGGCACACGTTAGTTCGGTTCTTTTTCAATTATCTACCTACCAATGAAAATAAACTAATCAAATATTTTTATAACTGTTAAATGCAATAATATGTATAACCCAGTAGGAACATAGGACCTCCTACAAGTAACATTTCTAAAGGTTTTAGATATTTTTTGTGTTTGACAGCTTACTCGACAAGGAATGATTGGTACCCATACGTCCTACCTGCTTACTTACATGGAACTTAAAAATATGACCTAAACTACCTACCCGCGTCATATCTCCGTTTTAAGAACCTAAGTATTTTGGTTTTTGGTACCTAAGTATTTTGGTAGACCTATTTAGTTTTTACTGCACAATGTTACAAATATGCAATAATATAAAACCAACAAGGAATCAATGTTTCAAGTAATTTTAGTACCTAATTGACTGGCCCGCTGCCGTGTGTCGACAAACGAACTTACCAGATTTAGATATAATCAGATCTACAAGAAGCCGGTCGTGACTCTCAACATAACACGATAAGGGAGTGCGTTTACAAACAGCCTAAAATCGGACCTGCTGGGACACACATAAACTACGACACATAACTGCTGTGACCGCGACCAAATCGATTCCCGGTTCCGATTCCGAGAACTGACACAGTTTCTTAAGTGTCACATCACTACCGACGCATTGCTTAATAAATTAAAAGTATCCGCCGCATGCCAATCTAGCCTTTAAGGACGCCCCTGTAGACGATCTTTCGTACGAGTTCGAATGAGTGGTTGAATTATAAAGAAGAGCCACCTGTCTCCACGAAAAACTTTATAGCGGCCATAAAATTTAAACCTCAAAAGGAAAAACAAAAAGTATGGAATTATTTTTTCTTTTACGGTCGAGGCCCATTTTAGATCGTGTTTACCTAAGCTGTCACCTTACAGAATGGCGATTTTGACTGGTCGGGTCCGTTGAATTAATTGTGGAGTTTTGGAGAGATATCGTCTGATGCGCGATAAGGTCCGGACGGCTGCCTACCGTCCGGGCCAGCAATTTGCTTTAAATACTGACAGTCGCTCGCCGAATTGCTGGGCCGCTTAACATTTTTAATTATAACGACTCGCGGTTCTGCTAAGTTTTTCTGTCGCAACGACCATGATTTATGGTTGACGGAATTCACGTTTGGTATGCTTAGTCAATTAAATTGGTATAGTGATGAGTTGAGCAGACATCTCGTTCATTTACTTACGAGCGGCGTAATTGAAAATAATCGACTCTAAACGGAACAAAAGGAAAATGACTTCAATACAGTTAACAGTCGTCTGTCTGAATTAACTTGAAGTGCTTAAGTACATATTGGCTGGGTGCATTTTCATTTTTTAGTAACGATACCATTTAAAGGGAGTTAGGAGGAATTGTACCTGTAATACCTAACAAGGCTACCTAATAGGAAAATATACTACATATCAAACTATTACATTTTTTATGATTAATTGTCATTTTACCATTATGAACAATTCAATTTAAAAAGAAAATAGGTAATATTTAGGTACACTAACTTTTACTAATGGTAAAAGTTTTATCGAAATCAGTTCAGTAGTTCTCGTAAAAGACTTTAACATGTAACGGCCTGATATATAAGTACTATACACTGAAAAAAAAATATGATTACTTTAATCAAGATATTGTTAACTGTAATCATACATCATGACTCCATATGAGCCTGTCAAGATAATGATTTCTGTGACTAAGACAAATTTGTTGAATTTCTCTTATTATTGTCAGTCAAGTACTGTATTGCCTTTATAAAGGCTAGTTATGTAGTTTGATTCATAAATTGTCCAGTGCGAACATGAAACTTTACTGCATTATTAAAGTTCGATTGTCAATTCAAGTAATCTCACAGTAGCCTTAACTAAGATAATAGTTGCTAGCAACGTATTCATGTTCAATGTAATTATTATACTACTTTAGATCAAAGAATATAATAGTGCATTCAACCATGGCGTTTAGTTCCGTCTAACTAATTCTTTACTATCCTTATGAATAGATTACTTCATTCAAACAAAGCGCTACGTTACGTCTAACGAATTCTTTACTGGCCTGGTAAAGACAACTTAGTCATCTCGATTATATCTTGTTCAGTGCAAGCATGATCCCCTACTAAAACAACAAAGTTCTATAATAAAATCAATTCAAGATCCCATGCTATAGCAACTAAGATAAAAGTTGACTGAGCAATGGAAATTATTAATTTTAAATTAAGTCTTCTCTAGAACAGATAATATATTCTACTTCATACAACTAAGATCTAGGTCCATTCTGACAAAACTAATTATTGTATCTACTAAGAAAAGTTGTTGAAATAGTCATGACAGGTAATACATTCAAATAAGATCTTTTTTCATTCTACATTTGATTATTCGTCGTATTAACTAAGTGTAGATACCAATTCAAGTAATGTACATAGTTGCGCTAACATGTTTTCTATGTTAATACTTTTGTAATTCAATATCATATTGTGCATAGGAACTGCATCGTTCTTGAATGAATTACAAAAAAATTCACATTCATTAATGTGAATAACTTTGAAATTAATTCAAGATGCAGTACCTAGATACAATTTGATTTCGAATTACAAAAGTATTAACATATTATAGATACATGTTGGCGCTACTACGTAGAATACTTGAATTGGTATCGTACCTACAACACTACTGCCTGTATGTATTATCTAGGAAGGATTTGCAGGTGTAAATAAAATATAGATAAGTACATTTAAACGTTTATTTTTATAAAAAACTATCATTGATCCATTTTGTCCACTTGAAGTATATTTGTCCAACTATCGGTGAATTTCTGTATTCATTTAATATTTCTTTAGCAATTACGGATGCTAATAAATTACGAGTAGCATCACCGTCTAAGGCACCACCCTTATATATTAAGAGTGAAGAAGTCTCGAGGAATTGCTTTAATATGTTCTCAAGTATCTGAAACAAAAGTTAAAACCATATCGAATATGTGATTAAAGTAATACCTTACCTACCTACCAACTATAAATATTTGTATACTTTATGTACTAAAATTTCTTGTATTCTATTATCTGTAGTTTATAACCCAAATGTCAAAATAAAACTTGAAACAATTACGTATATTATATAGTTTTAAAACTATAACACTTAAGGCTTATATATGATAGTAAGTACATAGGTACTCAATATAACTAAATAAATGTGTATTTTCACATAAGTGCAGTTTACATTTAAATATCACTTGCTTTACATGGTGAAAGAAAACATCACGAGGAAGCCTGCGAGTCGGAGACTTGCACCCTTCAAACACAAATCCTTGACCCACTATCCCATTACCATGGTGGTCTTTGGCCTATACCCGGCTATATATAGCTGTGAAGCTGGTTTAAGATCCACCAACCACGAGCCTTTATTAGAGGAAGGTGATTCCTAGACAAAATAAAGGCTAGCTTAAGATTAGCTCTAATTAAAAAGCTCCCTTTGAGGAGATCCGTACACTCCACTGCAGCAGTGTGACACTTATGGTTTAATGCCATG
The DNA here is from genome assembly GCA_905147235.1 of Erynnis tages. Lineage (NCBI taxonomy): Eukaryota > Metazoa > Arthropoda > Insecta > Lepidoptera > Hesperiidae > Erynnis > Erynnis tages. The sequence goes on from LR990076.1 coordinate 4,189,027, forward strand.
GGACAATTTATGCATGGGATTAATATCTTAATATCTGTGAAAACTTTGAGTTGGCTTATTTAAATGGTTTTTAAAGAATTCCTGTAATATTATAAAGGTGAAAGTATGTGTGTCTGTTAATGAAATTTGGTACTGAGGTGGATTAGACCACATAGGTTATTTTTAATCTGTGTTTATGCTGGTGAAACAGTGGGGTGCAGCTATTAAGTATAAATATTTATAATATTTAACTTACACCACTCTGAGAATCCAAATTTGACACCGTTTCATTGTTATTTTCCTTTTGCAGTGTTATTGGTGCATTTGGTTTTCCTATTTGTGTCTCAGACCCGCAGTCCTTTAATGGTACCACAGTTATTTTGCAAATCCAAACTGTACATTTGAAAAATCGAGGCCCTGAAAAGAACACACAAAATTTCATCACACAAATATTATTAGTATTAGCAGTAGCAGTAGACTCATATAAACTATAGCACAACTAACACACACAAACATAACAAACATAAACTTAACACTTAGACAACATTATTTCATCCCAGAAAAATGCAATATGTAATACACCGTTTGCTGTCATTTTTATTGGTAATAGCAGGTAGGTAGGTACATTAATGATTATAATTACAAAATGATTATTAAGCTTACTGATAAAGATGATATGTTGTAGGTGCTGTCACTGTCTGTTGGCAATAACTCTTTCTTCCATGTAAGCCAACACCTTGTAAATAGAACCCTAGGTCCTGTTTGGGGAATTAAATCCTTCAGGTCTTCGTGTGTAAGGGCTGATAAAGCCTGGACTGTTATCTGCTGTTCTAAAAAAAAATATCTTGAACCTACATCAATCTGGAACAGTTCCATGCGCATTCAACACTCACGTTAAGTAGGTAAAACCTTAATTTTGTATTATTTATATGTAACGATGACGAGATGAACTAAAGTACACCTGAAGGTAAGTGAAACGGCTGTCCATAACAGTAACAGTGTCATATGTTTGATCTTGCGACCAAGATTTTAAACGACAACACTGCAATGCGATCTTCGTCTTGAGATATAATATAAGATGGAACCTGACTCAGTTAGCATTGCCCTGCAAGCCGGTGTTTGCACACAAACGCTTGACAGCAGAATACCTGGCAAAAGGTGTGGTAGGTAGGGACTTCCCCAGATGGCGATGGCGGCCCCCGGCATGATGCTTATTACATTACTACATGGCTACTGGCTATGTAAGTACAGAATTAAATAATATTTAGGTATTATGGAAGACATAGGTAGTGAATTTGTTTCTCTCTGATCAAATAAACATCTATGTAGGTATTTCATACTCACCTCCAAATACAGGTATAAGGTTGGGAAGTTCCCATGTTTTTAAAAGTTTTGCCACATCATCCATGTCCACAATTAAAGCACCTTTTCAAAGAGAAACACACGAACCACAAAACAACGGAATCTACGCGTATAACCTTTAAAATCTTTAAATACTTAATTATAACGCGCGCAGCGCGCACGCACGTCACTCCGCAGTCAGCAAACGAAGGAAAGAAGTGCGCGCGACGATCATCGTATCGTAGTTCGATCAATTTGTATGCCCTATTGAATCTACTAAGAAACTTGTTTAGTACTACGGTAATTTGATTACAACTAATAATTTAAATTGATAAAAATAACTTTTAACGTTTGTTTATGCTATCATTATTTTCATAGAAGTAAATAAATAATATTTTTGATTTAGCTTAGTTTAATGCTTAATATAACGCAATCATTACTGCAACAAATATATAAATTAATTGCTTCAACTTTTAAAAATTGTTGATGCTATCAAAGAATATTGTAGATTTTACTTTTTAGCTTGTTTAATTCGACAACTTAGCTAATTTCATGTAACCTGTCCATTGACTGATACAACATTGCACCTTGTTATAATAATAAACACATAAAGCTAATGCACACACAGGTTCTTTGTAAGTCAAAATATAATACACTTGTTGATTTAACTGGGATTATGTATAGATTCAAGGATTTTGTAGTAGTTTTTATAATGACCTAATATTGAATTAACAACTTACTTATGTTGTTTTTCAAACAAATTCAGCTTGCTATTGCAACAACTTCATCTTGTTTTTAGTAAACATTACTAATGTCATTCCAAATATTTTAGCGCCAACTATGAGAAAACACTACTTAGTTGGAGTATATTTTTTTCAGTGTAGGTACGTACGACTATGGGAGGGGTTTAATTTTGAAAATTCTTTTTTTTTGGCATTTCATTAAAAGTAAGTAGGTAGGTATCTCGATTGACTCGAAGGGCAACCCTATTGTGTCACCGAGCGATACGCGTGAAATCGATGAGCCGATACTACCGATGGAGTGGATTGAATAATGTGTTTGTTTTAGTCGACTTTCTACGAACATTAGAACAAAGGTCGTGTACCTTCTGCCATGCGCTTTCACGCCGTGGGACTGAGAAATCATAAAATGCTAGAATCTTATCTATATGTTTTTTATGATTACCTATCTCTATCTTTTGCATCTCTTTCAATCAAGTTTTTATGTCTCAATAAGAAATGAAATGGAATTATGTGCATTCTACTATTAAAAAGCACTTCTTCGGAATTGTTTTTCGAAGGTTTTCATAGGTGATTATGACGAAAATGATAACAACTTAAGTACTTTCTGAATCATGGGTATTGGGTGAGAATAAGTTCATATTCATTTCTAAGAACAAAAGTAGGATTAAATAACAAATAAGCTACCATTTTAATTTAAATATTGTAAAAGTCTTAAAGTATGTTTAAAATTAAAATAAATTTTAACCCTCCTCTTTTGCTTATTTGCAAAGCTCTATTTTCTAAGCTGTAGAACATTAGCACATATCATTCCAGATGAATCACACTCAAATTGGAATGTTTGAACAAAATGACGGCAGTGAATCTCAGGCGGAGTGAAATAAATAATTTCGTCCATATCATCAATCGCGCCTCTAAACCATAAATTATCGGGAGCGTCAAATGTTGCCAGTATCGCGTTACAGACTTGCCCATTACCACGACTTCACAGATTACAAAAAATATATCACCATCACAGATTATAAAATTTAATACGCATTCGTTATTTCCTTGTAAAAATTATAAGTTCTTTTTAACGAATATCAATATTCACAAATGCCTATACCTACATATCTACCTACTGTTAATAATAACAAGAAAATATTAAACACTGTTCCTATCTTCGAAGAACGTAGGTTTTTCAGAGTACCTATCAACCTAGATAGGACATTCATTCCCTTTCCATATTTATATTACAAGGGATAGGACATACAGTTATAATTTTTACATTTATTTTCAGACATTGCGTCCGTAGGTTCCACTTTTAGGTATGCAAATATTGTAAGGTCAAGGTCCAGTCAAACAATTTTAGTACCTATTGAAGGTGACCAAATCATGCATCTATATTACACGAGGTAATCAATTATATGGTAAATGATATTAACAGAGGCCACATAAAGTCTCTAAACGGTTAAACTGGAGAGAAAGATTTTTTAAATAAATTACACAATTATGCAGTGGTCAGGTCAACGCTGACGCGGCTCTCGCTCGTAAAGTATTCACGACGCAAAGGGAAAACGATCCGAGTTGTCATCGTAGCAGGTTTACACACACCTCTTAGCTGTTAAAAATATGTTTTATCGCTTTGCATACCACTCAAGGCTAACCGAAACAAAGAGACCTGAAAATATATTCTTGTTTCGAAAATGATTCAAAACAAATGTTTTGAAACCAAGGGGTTGTTGGCACACGTTAGTTCGGTTCTTTTTCAATTATCTACCTACCAATGAAAATAAACTAATCAAATATTTTTATAACTGTTAAATGCAATAATATGTATAACCCAGTAGGAACATAGGACCTCCTACAAGTAACATTTCTAAAGGTTTTAGATATTTTTTGTGTTTGACAGCTTACTCGACAAGGAATGATTGGTACCCATACGTCCTACCTGCTTACTTACATGGAACTTAAAAATATGACCTAAACTACCTACCCGCGTCATATCTCCGTTTTAAGAACCTAAGTATTTTGGTTTTTGGTACCTAAGTATTTTGGTAGACCTATTTAGTTTTTACTGCACAATGTTACAAATATGCAATAATATAAAACCAACAAGGAATCAATGTTTCAAGTAATTTTAGTACCTAATTGACTGGCCCGCTGCCGTGTGTCGACAAACGAACTTACCAGATTTAGATATAATCAGATCTACAAGAAGCCGGTCGTGACTCTCAACATAACACGATAAGGGAGTGCGTTTACAAACAGCCTAAAATCGGACCTGCTGGGACACACATAAACTACGACACATAACTGCTGTGACCGCGACCAAATCGATTCCCGGTTCCGATTCCGAGAACTGACACAGTTTCTTAAGTGTCACATCACTACCGACGCATTGCTTAATAAATTAAAAGTATCCGCCGCATGCCAATCTAGCCTTTAAGGACGCCCCTGTAGACGATCTTTCGTACGAGTTCGAATGAGTGGTTGAATTATAAAGAAGAGCCACCTGTCTCCACGAAAAACTTTATAGCGGCCATAAAATTTAAACCTCAAAAGGAAAAACAAAAAGTATGGAATTATTTTTTCTTTTACGGTCGAGGCCCATTTTAGATCGTGTTTACCTAAGCTGTCACCTTACAGAATGGCGATTTTGACTGGTCGGGTCCGTTGAATTAATTGTGGAGTTTTGGAGAGATATCGTCTGATGCGCGATAAGGTCCGGACGGCTGCCTACCGTCCGGGCCAGCAATTTGCTTTAAATACTGACAGTCGCTCGCCGAATTGCTGGGCCGCTTAACATTTTTAATTATAACGACTCGCGGTTCTGCTAAGTTTTTCTGTCGCAACGACCATGATTTATGGTTGACGGAATTCACGTTTGGTATGCAATTTTCAATTACAACAAGATTTATGCGTGTATAAAATCTCATATGAAATACCGAGCACGAAACTGCTACGGTTAGATCGATGTTACAAAGAAGCAAGAAATCCCCTGCAGCATAATACATCTATGAGTAAAACTACCACGCTGCAGTACCTAACTCAAGATCTACATAATAAATGCGATGTTAATACTCGGCAACTTAGGTCACGCCGCATAAATTTTCACTCACTCGGACAAATCCTTGAACAATGGAAGGAAAGAGAAATCGGTCCACTAAATACATAGTTCAATAAACTAAAGATTTTTATACGTCAAGATATAGTGTCAGTGTAGGTACCTACATCAAAAACGGGACACCTAAAATTAGGGAGTCTTATTTCTAGGTCACTTTTGTTTTTGTGTTATGTCACTTATCGGGACTAACATATTTTTCGCCAGTGAGTGGATTATTTTCTTTTTATGGTGTCTCTAACCCACTTTGGCCTCTTTTTCGTTACGTTAAAAAACTTGAGCCTGCATTTAGTTGCGTTTTCTTTCGTATAGCATCACTCTGTCTAGACAGTAGACATAATATAAAAGTGTTTGATAGAGACTTACCATGGGAGCCGACCGCGGCCGAGTAAGGGGCGTGCATCTGTTGATGGTAGTAGCGGGCGCGGCTGTGGTGGCCGCCCTCTAGCGGCGAGTGGAAGAAGCCGTCGCCATTAGCCTCGGAGCCCACGTCGCCGGCGGCCGGGCTGCCGTTCACGCGGCTGTCGTACCACCGCTGCTGCAGCGCACCCCCCGCCCCCGCGCCCCCGCCCTCACCGCTCATGTCCATGACCGCCGCTCCGACCTCACAAACCATGCATCCCTTTATACACACGCACTGTAAGTCCACAATCCTATCCGCATTTCAGTCCATCCGCGATCCACTATCCGCTCCGTAGCACCGGGTAGCTGTGTTAGCGTCGTAGCCGCCTCGCCTCGTACCGCCCGAGCCCCGACACCGTCATGCCGCCCGTATCTGAAAAGATAACCGAATTGAATTGCGTTCGAAAGAAATTTTCGCTACATCAAAGAAAAAATCAAAATATATAAGCCGGTATTATGTCAAAATCCAGACAATCAATTAAGATAAAAGTGGCGCGCTATCGAAAGACGTCCGTGATATCGATACGCTCCCAATTTGATTAACTGATATACCGCAAACAACACTCGATACGGCTGCGATAAGGTGTAACCGCGCATTAAGCGTTGTTAGCCAACCGAGCCGTGATTTTTATTACTACTAAACTCACCAACATATCTGTGCATTGCATCTAATACCTACCGGAGTACGGTAGGTATCCGGCATAGCTACCGATATTTTTAAGCATCGACATGTAAATTAGCATTAATTAACAGGCGTTAGACTAGCAAGAACTTATTTTATCTATTGACAGTGGCACTGTCAATTACGTGATTAGTGATGCGAGCATTGAGCTCTAGGTACATCTAAGATTGCATGTTCATTTATAACACGGTCGGACAGAATTGTGACAAGTGTCTAGAATAACTTCGAAATACCATGCTTATCTTTCATTTTACAAAATAGCTCATAGAACGAAGGTGTTCGGTCGGACGCCTCGCGAGTAAATAATTACATATTACCCGACTATCAGAGTTGTGTACACGGGCCAAGAATTCGCCTGATTTGATGAATTACCACGCCACCCAAATATACGGTACAGCATTTAAGGGATGCCAACACCAAAAATAAATAGCTAACAAAGCCGTTACATAAGCTACATTTAAATAAAATATCTAGGTGTAGCCTGTAAGGTGTAAGGTGTAGCCTGCCAACAGACATGAAATGGTTACTGGGGTCTATAGACAAGCAAATAAAACCTCAACCTCAACAGAACAGCAACCTTTCTGAGATGAACCCTTGTGAGGTTACCTATTTGTAAAATTCTTTGTCAAAAATAATAACTATTAATTGTGTATCAAGTGTTTAAAAGCACGCATTTAAATAATATAGGTGTAGTTGAATTTATAATTTTCTTTGTCCAAAATGTTATTTATTAGGACGATTAAAGTGGATGCATTCGTGGCAACTTCGAAGACTATTAATGAAGTATTAAGATAAGATACGTCAGAAATCCAAAACGGCAATATCGATATAATAGTCGCTATCAACGTGATTAAATTATCACACATCATATTGATAAGTGTTCCTTAAAGTGTACCTATGTAGCGGGTGCAGTTAATCTTTTATATTAATAACTATTAGGTATACTTAATTAAAATGGATATCAAATATGACAAACTATTCTAGGTTTAACCAAAGTCTGTAAAAATTGAATTGAAATAAAAAATTAAAACAACGGGTTGCACACCGTTGAGTGCCGGCAGAAGTAAAAACTTATAAGATGTGTTTTCTTGGTGATTTGGATGACAGTTCAATTAAAACACAATTGAGTTTCTCTGTAAGAAAAGAAACGACATTTAATGCTAATAATCGCAATGTCGAATACAAAATCACAATAACTATAATACTTAGGTTTTTCCTATAACAAAATACCTATGTACCTACACTTATATTTTATGAATATTTTCTTTTGACAGTTTCCATAGTTACCATCTAATTAGACTCACTTTGTTTATGAATGATTCCTTTTGACAGTTTCCATAGTTACCATCTAATTAGACGCACTTTGTTTATGGATCTTTCCTTTTGACAGTTTCCATAGTTACCATCTTACGCATTTTCTATCAGGGTCACGTGTCCTGTCGCGAGTTTAACATTTTTTACCCATACCAAAAAGTGCACGCCGCTAAAGAAGTTTTCACTTCAAAAATCTTTTAATACGAACTTAGAATTACTCTACACCTTCCGCTTATACAAAATTTCTAGATTCTGTAATATATATACATTTTTAAAAGCATTTGTAAACCTCAAATTCTATCAAAATACTCAGAACTACTGAAGTTCAACTGAAGTTAGCTCCACTTTAATCCTGTTAATTTGTTCTATGAAGTTTTACTGACAAGGTACTATGGACTGACTATTGTTTTAGAAATTCTTACAATACGCATATAAATCATTTAAATTAACTTATTTGTCTACCAAATACTTAATCGTGTATAAAGGTTACGTAATTACGTATCATTACTGTGTGCCACAGTAACTTAATCTAATGTTGACTTCCAGACAACGGCTCGAGCACTGGTGAGGAGTATCAGATAAGATTCAAGTGTGTGATATAACGAAATTATTGGTGATAATGTCATATTAAAGTAATCCTTCAAAACGAACGCCGTGATTGAATTTAAAATTTGAAATGATAAACTTGATTTAGGTTCCGTTTTATCGTATTTTGTTGGTAAAATCAAAAACATTATTTAAGTAGGTAACTTACAACTACACCTACGTTTGTTTTTAAATTCGTTTTTTTTTTCCGAAAAAATTCTTTAGCAAAAATATTGTTGCATAGGTTGCTTAAATATAAAAACTCTATAAAAAATCTTAAGTAAACTATTTTTGAATAACTTTAATGAAGGTGCTTTTATAAATATTATACTTTAAAAAAGCACATAATTTTAGTTTATTAATTAATTTCTATTTGGCAGAGAATTTCAGTATGCATTAAAGCCTTTAAATGGGAAAACATACAAAATACAACATTTTTGTAAGAAAACAAAAAAAATTGCCCCCGAATTGCAAAACAGATTGAGTTACGATTATAACCAAGAATTCTAGATTATAAGTCGATATTATCGGAACATGTACAAATAATTACAGTTAGCGATAGACATAGTAAAACAAATCGATCTTACAAGATCTCTCCAATAGCACCTGATAAGATGAGGATCTGAAGACTGAAGATAATTTGTGGACAGTACTAACACGAGCTATGATGTATCTATCACAACCGGCGAAGCCACTATCTAGCGATCGACTGAAAAAAGGATTTGCAGATAGTAAAAAGAAATCACATTTTTATCGCAAATCGCGTCCATTTCGTTCGATTTCCTCGTAATGCCACGTGATAACGCAAGATAGTGCAAGGAACAACCGTCGAACCACTAATGAGCTTCAACGAAATTATTCAGCTAATAAGGTTTTAGGTACCTATCAAAATTCAATTTATTCAGAAATTAACTGATTTATATCTAGATTTGGAGGCGTATGAGGGCGTTATATTGGGAGTGCTATGCCATTTTACACTAACAATTTCTGAGATATAATTTCAAAAAGAGGCAGATTTGAAATCTGTAACCATGAAAGGTAACCTGATTTTTTAAAATACAATTATGACTTTTATATCCAACATTTTGAAACTGATGAGTGAGGATTGGAAAATCAATAAAAAAAATTTAAAAAATTTCTGAAAATATCTCGCAGTTAAAAGCACCACAGTAAATATTTTAGGCCTACAATTAGACGTTGAAGATTAATTTAATTGGGTACGCCACTAAATAAGTTTAATAATGTTGTAATTAAGATTAAAATATAATAGTTTAAGAATGTTGACAGCATGCACACACTTACATTATAAAATAAATATACCTAAAGATTATTTTAAGTTGGCTTAACCAATTAGTGTTATAAGTAAGGAATCCAAATCCATGGATACATAACATTTGGTCAGTTCTTTTAATTCAATTACTGTACACCTACACTTTGCAACAATTCCCGTATATGGAGCTTCATGATACACCTTTGTACCATGGACTACCCACCCTGGACTCTAACGCAAGCAAACAATCAAAACTACATTTAGGTATCAACACTGCCTGGTCGAAGAAAAGTTGTGAACTTTTTGTAAACAACTGCAAAGTTGACAATTTTTCTTTGTTGGAAATCCAGCTTTATGGAAAATTTGTCACCAACAGGTTTGACAACACAAAAATTACCAATTTTTTTTTTGGTAGAGACCCGGCTTTGTACATTTTTTGCCAATAAGACAGCAATATTAAACATCAATTATGCATTTGATAAACTGTCCAATTTATCGATTCGAATGCGAGAAACTCGCCAGCTAAATTAGCCTTTTATCTTTAGACCGTTATATCACTCAGTAATTACCATAGTACTAAGAACCCTGGGTCAGAACTAGCGCAGATAGAGTGTACACGTTCGGATATTTATGGCTAACGTTAATTGAGTGTCAGTAGCGACCGAGCCTTATTTAGAGAAGTCAGTTGGACCAACGAGTTTGCTTTTCTAATAAAACATATAGATCTTCTTGAAATATCCTTAATTTGATATCAAAGTATGTTTTTTTATAAAAATCAAATGTTATCTGTTCTTTGGTGCTCTAGGTTTTGAATGCCTGAATTAAAATGAAATGGATTGTGAAATATCTAAAAATATTTCAGAAGTGACAAAAAATTCCGATAACACTGCCTTGAAAAATATGTACGAATACACAGAAAAGTATGTACAGAAAGGTGTGAAGCTACGATTAGCTTGGCAAATGAAAATGCCAATAAACATAGTTTCCTAAATTGTTGCATCAGATCTTTAGACAATTTCATTTCAATAACGAACATTTATAATATAGTGGGTATGTCTATTATTTAACCATCTTAATATATGAATGTAAAGTATTTATTAAAAGACTTAGGTAGGTACGATACCTACTTATGTACGACGTAAGACGTTCTCGTATTTTTTCTACCTTAAGAAGAAAACCAAAAGCACCTGATACATCTCCTTAATTGCACTTTACACACGTTTGCATGTGTGCGTAAAATTCTGTTTGCCATGTACGCGAAACAGAATAAGTAAAAAAACTTGCTAAGGTACTTGTTCTAAAGAATTTGTCATTTAATTCCCGCCATTAGATGTCTATTTATAATCACATATGCACGGGATATAAAATAGAACAAAAAGTCTGGAAATACCTCCACTTAATTGATCCTTTTCCACATGTGTGTGTTACTGTCAGTATAAGTTCCGCCAGTGTCACACATGCACACATTAAATGTGTTAAAAGTGGTAATTATGTTGTTTGTTTTCTTTGTTTTCTTTTCAAAACATCTGGAATAATTGTCAATCGCTGACTTCGGTAAGTGAATTTAGCAGATATTTAGCAGCCTAAGCCGATTTTAGCGGATTATTGTAAGATTACCTAGATTTACTATTTGCTCCCACTGACTTACTCAATATCTGATTTCTACAGGTTAATCTACCTATCAACTAGAACACACCATTCAATAAATAGATACTGATATAATGGCACAGATGAAGCTGTTCTATCTTTCAAAAAAGAATATAATACCTACAAGACTGCGTATAAAACAAAATTAAAAAAAAAATATCGTGGGACAACTAACACACAGCTTTCTGATTCCAAAGTGGGCAGTGAGCCTGTGTTATGGTAACCAGAAAGCTGATAAACGTACATACTCGTATATATTTTTAAATACATAGGTACTTATATAAATAATTAACAGCCAGATACAGAACAAATATTTGTGCACATCAAACAAATAGGTACTTGCCCTGGGTGGGAATCGAACCCACGACCTCCGGCGTAGTAGTTAAGGCCGCTAACCACTAGACAACGGGCCAGTCAATATTTTTGTAAATGAGAATGTAATCACACAATTTAATTATGTGTGTATTTGAGCGTCGCTCTTATGATTTTTTTTATAAAAGTGTTCTTTATTTAAACAGAATGGCACAGAATTTTATGCGTTTATTAAATATGTGTCCATGTAATTTTATTTGGCGTCGCATGCAACAGGTTCTCCCATTGATCCATGATACGGGACGCAGTGATCGATGCGCGCACCGACATGCCTATGCGCGCTATCTGCTCGCATCGCCCCGATCATGACCAATGTACGGTAGCACATTTCACCTTATAAATCACAACTGATTGCCTATAACTCTGTATCAGTAAGTAAGTATCAGTAAGTAAATGCACAAAGAATTCAGAACTTTCAATAAAAATAATCATACGCACAAAAATAAAATTGGCTTGTTACATTGCACTTACAATAGTCATGTGCGTACCCATGTGTCTGACCTACCGAGCCCATGAGTTCGGAAAAACAAATAAAACAACAATTATATTTAAGTAGCTACAACTGTTACTTATCAAATTTCTTTTTTATATCGTATATTTTGTATAAGTACTGTAATTTAGATACCTGCAAATATGTTGTATAGGTATGGATTGATTGCCCTCCCTGTAAAACCATAAACTACCTCTCTCTAGTCGTTAAAATAAGAATATCCGTGCAAATAAACATTTTATTTCTTTTCTTTCCTTTTCTCTGCTTTTCTTCCTATGCTCGGTATCGGCTCCCATCGCGGCATCGCTCCGATCAGAACCAAAGCACGGTAGCACAGTCCGCCTTATAAATCACCACTGATCGCCTATAACTTCGTATCAGTGATAACAATTGTAATGTTACACGGCTCAGTTATTTATTGCGAAGGTATGTGCTTAAAGCTCGAATAACGCGGTTTCTCACTTGATTGTTATTAATCATAATCATGTGAGGTCTACTGTCTATTTATAGACAAAATATTATTCAAGATTATTTGAAACTCCATTCTCGGTTGTAATTTTTATATTTTGAATAACTACATTATGCAGACATATTCTATTATAAGCAGCTGTTGGTAGGTGATTGTTAATTAATTAAGGATAGCAGAAAAGAAGGGTAAATGTCGCAGTTTTTTGAAGTTACAACCGCGTCCTAACTCAGAGAGTATTTCGCATCTCTATAATTTAATAATCTAACATGAGGTAGCTTGCACGCTAATTTGCTACTCCTAATTATTTCGGCTTCATAACCTAACACATGTCATAACCCAAGACATGATCGGGACTAAACTATAAGTTTATCTATTATGGTTTTAAGGAATAGTTACAAAAAACAACTTGAAATATATTGGACTACGTAAATGTACAGGTACATAATGTACAAACATTTTTTACCTACGCTCGACATTTATTTCGGTAAATTTCTTTACAAATTTCCATTAACTCGTTATTTTCTATTTACTATTTAGTTCCATTGTTAAAAACAGTACAGTCTTAAACGTTGATGCTCCTAAAATACCGTCTTCATTCAGTTTTAAGCCTTGCGCACCTTGCGTAACAGCCTCCATAATTATGCAAAGGTTAATTTGATATTGAGGTTGACATAATAGTGGTAGATTTGAAAAAACACAATCGTCAAGTCAACTCTAGCGTACAGTTGAATCAATGCATTGGGCCTTGAATTTTATCATTGATAAATATTAGGTTAGGTACTTACTTAAATTAGAAACCACGGCTAGTTTTACAGCTTAGATACAATATTTATTACAGTTACCATAGCTATTATTACGACTAAAAAAATTGAATTGAAAATTGAAAATTGAATTTTTTTTGCAATTCATAATAAAAAAACATAGGTACTTACATACATTTTCAGTAAGTACTACCCTTATCTTAGTAACACAAACAATCCATTGCATTTTACGTAAGTAGATAAACCAAAACAGTCAAATATTTGACACCAAAGTTAATATGGCAACTTTCTTATCTAAAAATGTAACAAGTAAACAAAATCAATTTAGAGGTAGTAACGTGGCCAACAAGATATAATGGTTATAATTTAAACATGTTACCTTACACACGGGTTATCAGAGTCGCTTATTAAGATTAGGGCAGCTTCCAATTAAGATAATTGATTCCTCTCCGGCCGCGAGCCGTTTAGGAGATCTAAAAAATATGTCAGACACAATCTCTGATAATGCTTATCGAGATGGAAGGTTAGTGTGGAGTAAAGATAAACAAACATTATGTATCTTGGTTAGATATTTTGTGGTTGTGTGAAACAAATTATATTTAGATATTGCAGATGTTAGTTCGCCACCTTCCGTCGCCCTCATAAGTCGAACCCTCATATTTTTTTATAAAGCAATCACAGATTTTATTCAACCATCGTATTTCCAACGCATCTCACACAAAACACAGTCTTGTGTGAGGTCAAAAGTGGTTGTCTTAAGAGCCTAAATGACCAACTACCTACTATTATTAGACTACAAACCACGTCGCGGACCTAAACACACAAGATGAATAAAATTTGATTTATTCCTACGACTTTCTACACGAAAGTTTCACTTTCGTGATAGTGAATTAGGTATACTACTTCTCATTAGGTATTTGGGGTTGACTGTGAAGAGTTTGATTTTGAATTTCAAAATTATGTGAAGGTACCTACCTACTATTAAAATAAATATAATAAAAAAAGTACTTCGAACGACGCTGACGTCAAATATTCCCTAAGCTTTAGGTACCTTGCATGCTTTTAATAAAATTGGTGGCAAATTTTGCATAAGCAATTATAACGTGCAATAAATAACTATAATAACATCCTTTATATTTTAAAATGACTGGTTAGTTCAGTTACAAGTTACATTGTTATAAATGTGGTGGTAGGTACAACGGCCGACGTTAGCATAGCTGGACGCGCACACAACTGGCTTGATCGCAAGAATTCCGTTTTTGTTGTATAACCAACCTCCCTTGACGAATAAAACGTAATAAGTTCACTCATTCCGACACAGATTACATTAGGCGGGAGCGACCGCGCAAGAACCGAACAAATAAAAATATAACATCAATCCACTCCTTTTCGATATCGCATTAAAAATGTATTAATAATTTAATTTGATGTTGTACATTATTCATAAACATTCGGAAGCCTCATCCTTTCGTGGTGGCAATAAACAATTAATAAAATCGAGGTGACACCGCGGGCGGTCACTTGTTTAAGAGCATAATAATATCACAGTGGGCTTAATAGTTTCTCGAAGCGTCGTAACCTTAGAAAAAGGCACAGAAATGTCTCTTACGAAACAAAGTCTATTACGAGTAAAGCCTTCTAAGACTACATTGGGCCAGGGAAATAAGAAAAAAACAGGGATCGTAAGCACATCAAAGTTAAAAGGTAATCTTTGACGGGAGTAACAAACCCGAGAGTTATTTTAGTTTATTTCCCGACGTGCGGGGCACCCGATAGGGTTTGATCGATGCCTTTTAAAATGAACACCAGATTGAATAATTTATTGAGACTTGATTTATTTTTTTATTGAGAATCGTTTAATCCGATGCTGATTGAGGCTTATCTAAGCGTTTAAATATTCATTAGGAGATAATAACAATTTGTTGTACTCAATAAATAATAGTAAACTGCTTAGTTGTTAGAACTTCATTGATAAAAGTATTGAACGGTTTATTTTATAGACAAGTGTTCGTTTAGTTTGAGGATCTGTGAGTGGGTGTGCGTTGTAGGTACGGTTCACATTTAGGAAGTACCTACCTATGTAAACCTTGACATTTTGTTTAGACAATGCAATAGTGATTCAATTTTAATTAAATTTCAACCTAAAAATTAATTACTGTGCTATAAATTATACTTAGCGGTAATGCCTAAAAATATGATAAAGTAATTATGGTTATAACTTTTTGTTTATCGCCATAATTACTTACTTTACACAAAAATCATAATAATGGAACAGGAAAAACTGTTTTACATCTCGTAGAAAATAATTATCCTACACTAAAGAGAATCCACATTAAAAGGGAAGCATAAGTGGGTACATACCTATTCAAAGATGGAATGGTATATCCTCTATCGAATTCTGCAATAGACAGCTGATTATGAGAAAAACTATCGGCGGCCTTAGCTAGTTTATTATATTCGAATACAATTTCTGCTTAAGGATGAGTATATCCGTTGCGAACTCACATTTCTTCATATATATTTACTAGAATGCTGCTTTATAAATGAAAACCGTGTCTGCAATAAAAATGGGTCCAAGTGAATCTTGTACGTTGATAGAATATTGAAGATATACCTACAAGCCTTATACCTAATACAAGTATGGAATCACAATGCTTGCTTTATTACCTATGTGTATTTTTTGCTGACTATATAGTATTGGAATTATGTTTGTATGTGTGTATTTTTAGATTTTGTTTTACGGTTTTTTATAGCCAAACTGTCATTGGGTAAATATGCCAGATACTTCTGTTTGTGTGTTTATTTGCATGTTTGATTGTCTGACATGGTGTATCTGATAAACCGTAATACAACTAGACCTACTTATCCTAAATTCTTACAAAACAATATCTAAATTAAATCAGATTTCAGTAAGCAGGTATAAATAAGTAGGTAGATGTATTTAAAATATTCGTGTGATCTAACACGTCAATATCTGAATAAAAATAAAATAAGTGTAATAAGTAAGTAAATAAAAAGTTAATATTAACCTACTATCAAATCTGAATAAAATAATAGGAAAGTGGTTGGTTCAAACTGTTCGGCGTAAGCATGAATAAATCTTATAAAATTAATTTAATAAGCTTCAGGATTATAAATTTAACAAAAAATATATAATTACAAATTTTACAGCTGGTTTAGGTACCTACTTATAAAAATGTTGAAATATAATAACCCGAATGGCGAACCGAAATGTTCCTAATTAAGAAGTGGGTAGGTAAAATATTTCAATTACTTAAAATTCATAAAGATAATTGACACATTATGTCATAACTGTTTTTTTTTTATATAACAAGCTGTCAGTCAAATTTTTACTACCGGCAACTTCCTAAATGCTGTACCTACATAGGTAGTAATGGTGTGACGTATGTAATAGTATTTTAGTAAACAGTAGGTACTTACACTGCCTGATACCTATACATACGATACCTATGAACACCTCCAAGGATTGAAGCTCCTATCTGAGCTTGTCTTAGTAAGTTGCGCTACTACTGAAGAGGACTGTTGGTTGCTTCACATAAAGTACATAGGTACCTATCCACAGTAACCACACTTCCCCAACCGAGTATGAAGAACTCGCTTTGGGCGGTTTATGAGGGTGGCACATAGTCGTCGAGCGAATTCCAACGTTTCTTCTAACTACCTATCACCTATTGTATGATTATTAAAAATGACGCCTCAACAGGATACAGGTACACCATGTACATTCAACGGAAACGATCACACACACACACACACATAGACGGCTTATCGATGGCTAATCGATAACCAGCGCTTGCGCATCTCGAGACGCATTCAAATTTTGAACCGGCTGTCATGGCGGCCATAACCGAAAAACAGACACACTGACATTGATTTGTTAGGACTCCCGTATTTATTTGTGTCCATTGCACAAATGTAGCCCAGAATACATAAGAGCGAAATATTTACGTGGAAGGTTCTCAGAAATATCAATGTAACTAAATGCTAAAATAAAATAAACGCAAACATGTAGTTTTTATTCATTGAGTAGTAACATATCCAATCTCAAATAGATAACAAATCTTTGCTAATCATGAGAACTAGTTCGTTCAAATAAAGAATCTCTGGCAACCATAGATACCTACCTCTCCAGCCGAAACACAAGACATGAAGAACATGCTGCTTTATGACGGGTTAAGAGGCTGGCGGCAAGGTACATCACCAGGCTACTAAGGCCGAACAAAGTAGACTAAACAATCCTCAATCAGTGAGTAACTCCATACTACTTCATTTATTTCAAGTGGTACTCTTCCTATAGGCACTTAAATGATGTAAGCATTATGTTGTCATAATATACATATAAATCTGAAAGAATGAAATATATTAAGTAGAATAAAGAAAAAAAATTGCTCATCTTTTCGACGCACGTTTATGTCTTTTGTATAGAGATAGAAACATGAAGTAACATACGAGTAGGTAATATGGCTTAGGCATATATTACTCAGCTTCAAAAACTCTTATTATGATATTAGACATTTAAGCTACATTTATACAAACTCGAATATTTTAGTATAAATATTGAAATAGAAACGACAAGACTTGATTTTTGAAACATATCTAGGGAAACACACCTATAGATATAGGGGGTAAATTATCTAGTTATCTACAATTGAATTTATGTCTTCCATTATAGGTACCTATATCTTCATATTTCTCATCGTAAACTCCAATAACAGAATAATGTTAATAACTTTGTAATATTAATAATTTTAAATGTAGAGTAAATAAATAGTAAGAAAAGAAAATAATGCATGGAGTCATTTTAGATATTCTAAACCTATAAATCAGTAGATTTAATGTTATGTCTTATCACAAAACCAAAAACTTAAATTATGTTAAATAACCTTACCTATAATACAAAGAATGATTTCTCAAAACCGGGAAATGTAGAGTAAGGAAAGAACATACTGCATGAAATTGCTCTAGTAATTTCAATAATTATTGCTAAAATTTACGTTACACCTTATATTTTTTATGTTTATGGTGATTATTGTAATACAGATAATTGAAACCCAAAATAAACGCAATATAGAGAAACCGTCCGCGCATCAGTAAATAATCGCTACCGTCGGACGTCAGCTCTATTTTATCACATGACAGTTAAAAAAGATTAAAGCATTTATTTATTTAAATTTTCAATTAAATATTTAGAATTTACCAAGATTTAAATATTTCATTACGTTTTGTATTAATCCAGTGGATCTATAATATAGAGATTTATTATTCGTTAGTATATGGCACATAATACTCCGGTATAGGAATTCAAGTGGAAATAAAAAAGTATCAGATTGTAGATATTACACGAATATATGTGTTGAGAATATAACGAAATATATTAAGTTTACTTCAACTTTAAACTTAAAATTCAACTGAAAAACAGGGAGGAAAAATAAAGAAATATGCTGATAAGAAAATGTAGAGTTCCTAGTGCTGCACTGAAACGTGTAAATTAAGTAATTGAAACCTTGAAATACCTTGATTGTCCTTATCTGATGTGAATCACTTAAATGTCGATCACTATCACTGGTTATCACTGTAAACGACGGGTACGTACAAAAACACACTGAAATCATATGCTCCATCCCGTTCGCAGGTTCATTTTCGATAGATAAAGGCGTAAAATTCTTAGATATCACAGCTCACAGATAATGATATAAATCGTCGTTCGTTTTCAGTTTAAACGGAGATAATGTTGTTTTGAATGAAAATATAGTTCATATATTGTGCGCAAGCGCGGCGCGGCGACGTGCGACCGAGCGGGACACGAAGCGGCGTCGATGGGACGCAACCCGACACTAAACCAGTCGTGTGACTTTTTGTTGTGAACGCGCGCGATCGGCCGCCCTCGGCCGCGCTCGGTGCCGGCGACCGGTATTCGGAAATAGACGAGCTCCCATTGGCGGAGACCGACGACGGGCGGCCGGCGGAGGCGGGCCCGGCGAATGCAATGGGAGTGTTCTCTTTTTAAATTTTCTTTTTCTCTTTTTGGGCGGGCGAGTGCGGTGGTGTGCGTCGCGCGTCAGTCGGCGCTCGTCCGCCGTGCTTGATGGATGATGGGAGACTACAATGGACACATTTTTGTATTTTGTTATGGACCGCTACTGGGCCGGGTAGTTCGTAGTTATTAAGATTAATTGTCCATAACATTTTAGTATATCGAACGTGGACAAAGAGAATGATCGAGAAGCTACATCGAGCACAATGTCTGTGACAGTGCAACTGCAAAGTTATACCCTTGATGTCGGATCGCAGAAGCAATTTTCGATACAAATCTTATAAATGGCACCTACAAATAACGATACATTTCCTTCGTTTGTCGTTATTTCAAAACTCTACTATTTATGTAGAGCCGCTTGTATCACTTACTTCAACTACCTATGTGTTATTTTACCTAACGGCTATTATTTTATACGTTTATTATTATATTACTACAATTTTAATAGGTAGATATATTTTACATCCAATATCTTCTGTACCATCTAAGTTCGTAAATAGAGTAATTTATTAAAATAATAATATATTTTTACAATCGTTTACCATGTCTACAATGTAAAATTATAAAAATGTACCTAGATGTCGTTTGTTACCTGGATCCTAGATACGAGTAGGACCTTATTTGGATAAAATAAGCTGATTTTTGATGTCATGATTAAAGGTTCGATTCCTACCTACGAACCTACCTACATAATTTCAATACCTAAAGGACAAATGCTATGTTTAGAGTAGGTGTACCTAAGCATACCTATGCGAATAATTAAGTAGGTACCTAGGTATAAGTAATGGTTAGTAAAATTTGTCTTATTAGGTACCTAACTATCTAAAGTTGGTGACCATTAAATCTCGAATTCCTGCAATGGCTAACTTTTTTATACTTAGGTACTTAGGAATGGGCTGACAAGATAGGTTTGGTATAATTAAAATGAAACAACAAATAGGTACCTACCTAGGTACCTACTATCGATGCTTTTCAATGCCTTTTATTTCGATGGGGGTATAAGATGCTAAAGAAACAGATTAGGTAGACCATCAGTCCTCAAGTCTATCCAGGGTTCACGGACAAAACTTATCCAGCTGCTTACCTTTTTATTTTGCACCGTTGAACATGGGTCTTTTGAAATATATAATAAATAACAACTTAGGTAAATATATTTTTTATATATTTAAATAAATTAATTTTCTGGCTGTCTCTTGTTTTATAACTACATACCTAGACTTAGGTACCTTACCTCTGTGGTGAAGAATTTGTATGCCAATGCATCAGTTCTCATTTAGGTCATTAGACTGCATGTTTTATGTGTACCTCGTTAACATAAAGAAATATCGAGCACCCACAACAAAAGTCAAGTCATATTGTCAAAATGTATAGTCAGCACTAGATCTTGGCGCGTTTTCCTCACCCGCCGCACATAAATCTATGGAGACCGCTATCTTTAGTTTGGGCTTACTTCAATGTCTTTATAATAATTATATAATAAATCTAGGTAGGCACTAGATTTATTTATATTAGTAAAGTTACCTACCTACATAACAAAATGTATTTCCTCTAATAAGTATGAACCAAATAATCCTAAAAATACCTATTCAGTACCTACCTACATTCAGCACATTTGGTAAACATTTTTCAGTAACAAAAAAATTATAGTAAATTTAGTAGTAAGTATTATTTATCTTTTCCTTATTATTCACCTCTTTCCTTTCAGATACCAATTCTACAAAATGGTATAGTAACAATATTAATAAATTGTTAGTAAATATACCTAATATTTACTTTTAATTTATTAATATTTTCATAAAACGCCTTCATAAAGATACCTGTTACTTTTTAATTTATTCATTAGTATGTAGAGCAAGGAATCATACTTTTTAATACCTACCAATCCTATTTTACTCGTATGTAAGTAACTAAGTACCTACCTACCTAGTACCTACCCTATTATTTTATATAATGTAAGAAGAACAAGCTAAGAAGAAGAATAAGTTAAGAATATGCTCTTCTTATTTCGGCTGATGGCACAAGAGACGTTAGCTACAGCCTCGTTGGCGTGGCGAATTCACACCGCCGCACATAAATTTATTGCGGAACATTACTTACTTACTTCTAGCCTTTACTATTTTCCCAAAAATACAAGTAAGTAGTGTTCTTAGGAAAATGTAATTTATATCGCTAAATAAATAGTAGAGTCTTACGGTCACTGCCATAACCCGCCGTGAACTTGAAGCAGCATATTCCTTTTGCTTCGGTTGAGAAGATATGGTTACCGGACAACCTCAGATCGGACTTTAATTTTATTAGTGGTTGGTGGTGATTATTTATGATAGCAGCATCCAATCATTAAACATTATTTGTGCTATGGTTTCGTTTTATACCATAAAACCTTTGGTATTTATTTAAAGAATAAAATTCTATAGACTTTCAGAAGAAATTTGAAGACTATCCTATGCTCTCCTTTTGGCTGTTGGCACATAGAGACGTTAGCTAGAGCCTCGTTGGCGCGGCGTATTCACACCGCCGCACATAAATCTGTTGAGGAACATTATCTTGCTTCTAGGCTTTACCTACTCAATGTCCCAAATTTACCAAACATAGGTTGGTATAATAACTTATTCTCAAGGAAATATAATTTAAATCGACTCTTGAAGATGTAGAGGCTGTTCAGAGAGAAATGAATTAGGTATTTTGGTATCTATTAGTGGAAATAAATCCATTTGTCCATTGAGTGAAAGAGTAACAAACATCTATTCATCGTTAGAATACAGATTAAATGTAGGTACGTCGTATATAATAAGTACTTATATTACGTTCAAATTATAAGATAAACATTGGAAAACCGAGTAAATAAATAGGCATTATCCTGTCCCCACGACACCCACACGTTTTCTAAGCGGGCAGCCGCTCTGAATAACATTTAACCCCTTTGAAATGTAAAAGCATTACGGAATGAAAAAACAGCACTTATGTACCCCGCGACGCAGATAAACCATCTCTCGTACAAAGCGCACAAAGATACAATGCCTCTGAAAGGGTTCAAGAACGCACTTTTAAATTAACAACCACCAGTTCCGTAGCGACGCAAAACACAATCCACATTCACGCTATTTTCAACCCTATGTCACTTCGGCGAAGGACCGAAACGAGTCAGGGTCGCTTGCTTATGAAATCTGACATAAAATATTATTCGTCGCTCCGCTCCCGTTAAAATAGGGCCGTTTACATTTTTCCTTTTCATGTCATTGTCTCTAGTCGGCAGCGCTTGCAACCGTCACGTTCCAATTTTGAAAAGTGTCGGAACAAAATGGTAGACGCTTTGTACGGAGCCCTCGCTCCTGACTGCCTCGAGTTCGGTAATTTAGCAGATGCTTCTAGCTTTGATGTCCCGGCTGCAGGAAATGCTCATGACATTCAAATACGAATTATTTCGTACGATCTTACGCTTTCCTGTATAAAACAAATAAAACAGGAAACACAGGGACCGCTCGGAACATGATTCGTAATTATTCATACGGCATACCGACGTCAAAAATATCATTCGAGGTACAAGGGAAGTCATAGATACAACCTTCCATCAGCGGTGTCTGGTAACCAAATTGGAACATCACCGTACCGTGTTTACAACTCAACAAAAAAAAGTATATAACAAAGGAGCCGAATTTAAATTCCAATCGAACTTTGACACATGTCTGCCACCATAAACAATGGAAATTCAAATCATCGTTGTTCGACAGCCGCCGACCTAATGCGATTGTGGTGTGCTCTCGGCTCTTCACCTATAAATAGGAGCCTTTTCTTTCGCTTTTTCTTCACAAAATCTGAGTCGAGATCGGCCGATAAGCTATCTCGTGTGAGATGGTCTCAATATCCACAGATGGCCTTGCTCTCGAGTAATCTCTGGAGCTCGACGTGGATATTTTTGTCATTTTTTGCCGTAGTTTCTTTGAATCCTCCCTTTGTACTTCTAATAAGGACATTATTTTGACGTGGATCTCGCCGTCGTAATAATGTAAACACAGATTAAGTAAAGATAAGTAAGACAATCGATGTGACATGAATGTATTCGTTTTGTTGCTAAATGCACATTCGGAGTGTTGGCAGCTGCTGTCATGCTTGACGAAGAAAACTTTTATTGTATATCTCTTAGTATCTACTTATTTCTTTTACCGACTTATATTGTGACATTACTATCATGGAAGGCCCCGTAAATTCTTTTTCAATAATCTAGGAATAAATTCAGTAAAAAAAATTGAAGGCTTCCATGTTACGCTTAGAGAATATTATGGAATACTTTAACAGTAGGTACAGTTCACGACTACAACACACACAACTTGAAACTAGAAGTAATCTACTGGTAACCGTTGTTATCCTGGAGTGAGAGTTCTTCATGTCTTGTGTTTTGGCTAGGGACGTAAGGTTGCCGGAGAGACTTTATTTGAGGCGGACATTTTGTCCTCATGAGTTCATACAACCTCAGATAGCAATTTTTCTCTATTTGAGGTTGGATGCGGGCGTCCAAGGGCTGCAGTGACCCCTCAACATCAGGTGGCCTGCATGCCCTTTTGTTACTCAATTATTATAAAAAAAAACATTTTAATTTTATCGGGTGTGCTTTACGCAAGTGAAATTAAGCCGTGAAGTGGCAATATCGGCTTGAATACCTACTTAACGCCACGCCACTAAAACGGCGTCTAGATAAGCGACACGATAGTATTTTGTTTGAAACTATACACGATATTCACGTACTTAGGTACTTAACTAAGGTCAAACTCCATTCATTGCAATGGAAGACTGTACAAATAAACGATGCGACGCTTTTAAATTCTTAGGACTGCTTGGTATTCATTAGGTAAGAATTTTTACAATAAATAACCGCCTACTCTATGGGTATAAGAACTTCAACTCGTGAATACCTGAAAAATAATATCAATAAAATCAGTATAAAATTCTCTATTTCCAAACTATATTCACAATACACAGTTAGTCGTCTAATCGTACGTGTTAGTCGGGTCGTAAACCCTAAAGCACCTTATACCTACGTTTCTAAACCGTTTTTAATTCGGACCCTTGTTTATAAATCTAGTCACTACAATCTGATAAGATTAATAATTATTGTGGCCAACTTTATGGTCGGCGGTGTAGTTGTGTCGCGCACTGTTTTATACGCCATACAGAGGTAATGTAACTTAACAGCCGACCAGTTCTGATAGAGTAGTCTGACAAATTGTTAGTAGGTTCTGCCAATTGTTTGATAAAACGGTAGGCTTTCAATGGTCTCTATGATTTCTGAACGGTTATTTCGGTTTTTTTAAGATATTAACGTAGTAAACCAGGCGATAAACGGTAGACAATAACAGCCTAGGTATGCATGACTACACCCCTCATCAAACAAAACCTAAGCAGTGTCGGTTTGGCTTACTTCTGGTCCTCAGTCAGGTTAATCATGACAAAGTCAAGAGGCAGTGACCGTGTAACATCAGGTGGCTTGCAAGCACATTTACTAGCTCTTACTTACTCATTGCGAGACTTTATTACCTATAAACAAAAACAGGAATCTCCATAACATTGGAACATTAGAACTTCAATTATACTATTTAAGTACTCGTACTACTCGTAACATGACGACTAATTTCTGCTATAATAATATGTACTTTTGGTTTTCACTGCGATACCGATGAGAAATAGTCAAGTACCTACAGTTAAGTACCTACACTATACTTAAATAAAATAAGTGATAAAATAATAAATATATGCAATAAATATTCCAGCAATAGATCACGCACGATCTGAAGCGCGCCAAATGACTGAGTCACGCGCCATGGACGCCTGAAGCAACGCATACCTAAACCTGCGCTCCTCTTTGAAGCTTCGGAAAAATTATATTAGAATAAATCGTTTATATAGGTACAGTGTCTCTCTATAAATTTTATTATTTAAAGATATTAAATTATAAGTATTACTATCATATTTGTCGTGTCAACTTAACATTGACAACTTTATTAAAATAATTTTTGATGAAATCATCTAATTTACCAGATTTGTCTGTTGAATTTTTTAAATAATGGCGATTTGAAAAAGGAAATTGTTCTTTCTCATTAATTCTTTTTTGAATCGTATTTAATTATTTGTTTCAGAGTCTAGCTGGTAATAACTAATAAGTTTGATCAAATAAAATTATATATTTGTCTATATAATATTTCCTATCATATCCATTAAACATAAATGCTAATAAATTAGGAAAGTTGACCCGTGAGATACTCATACGAATCAGCTTTACGAATGAAGAAAATGATGGTTAATTTCATGAAAATTAAAAGGGGTGTTATACAATAATAATTCAGAAGCTTGTAATAAATAATATTGCGTGGCGACCACGGTTAGTGAAAGTGCGATAACCGCACTTGCAATGTTGGCTTCATTTCTTGCATTCAAACACCATGACCACTCAAATTTTAAGTTGTATTTATATTTCTTTGCAACAATCCGCACACGTGGAACTTGTTTTGGTATGGACCCACCACCCTCCCTTATCTCTCTGAGTAGGTATATACCATAACAACTTATTCCAATAGTACACGACACGTGTTTCGCCCCAAAACGGAGCATCATCAGGTGATGTGGACTCTACAACGGTTGGTTGCTGAGTGAGGTCGCCGTTCGAGTGAGCTGCTTATATACCTTTTCTCCCTGCCATTATGACACATCGAGTGTAATCAAAAATCGAATAAAACGTCACTTGTCAGTGTTTTGACGTTTGATATTAGTGACTTATGTCTTTTTTACGTCACATGTGATTTTGGTGGAAAAATATGCAGCAAAGGAGAATTAGATACGTCTATTTGTTCATTCAGCAATGTAACACTATTGTTTTTACTATATTGAATAATTTGTAGCTGTTCTAGCAAACTGAGCCTAATTCCTTTATCGCATCTATTTAAAATGTTATACGTATGGCCAGTAGGTACCGAATGGCCTGATTCTATCAAATGTTTTGCGAAATTGGACCTGTCTGCGCGACCATTTCTATACGCTGCTAGGTGTTCTCGATACCTTGTGTCAAAATTTCTACCAGTCTGACCCACATATATACCGTTACATTCTGGACAAGCGATACTATAAACTCCTGATTGTTTACGTTTGTCCATTTTTTCTTTGCCATTACAGATAGATCCTATGTTATTATCCGTTCTGAATGCAACATTGATATTGTGACGACGTAGGATTTTAGCGATTCGCTCCGAAATCGGTCCTATATAGGTCAAACTAGATTTACATCTGACTATAGTTTCATTTGATGGCCCCGCATACAGTTGATTCCGCATAATTAATTTTTGTTTATTACGAATAAGACAGTCAATCATCCTCCTGCTATATCCGTTCGTAACTGCTATTTTATATATGGTGTTCATTTCCTCTTTATAATTCGAAGGTGATAATGGAATTGATAGTAATCTATGAATATAACAACGAAATGCTGCCATTTTATGTTGCCAAGGATGACAGGAGGAAGCCGGAATGACTGTATCCGTATACGTAGGCTTACGGTAGATAGAAAAGGAATGTTTGTTTTTTACTCTTGTGATGGTGAGATCTAAAAAGTGTAGTGAATAATTTTCCTCCAATTCTAATTTAAATTTAATTTTTGGATGGACTCTATTAAGTTTATTTACAAAAACTAATAATAATTAATTAATTTGTTAATTTGTTTTAATAATTAGTTAATTTGTTTTTGTAAATAAACTTAATAGAGTCCATCCAAAAATTAAATTTAAATTAGAATTGGAGGAAAATTATTCACTACACTTTTTAGATCTCACCATCACAAGAGTAAAAAACAAACATTCCTTTTCTATCTACCGTAAGCCTACGTATACGGATACAGTCATTCCGGCTTCCTCCTGTCATCCTTGGCAACATAAAATGGCAGCATTTCGTTGTTATATTCATAGATTACTATCAATTCCATTATCACCTTCGAATTATAAAGAGGAAATGAACACCATATATAAAATAGCAGTTACGAACGGATATAGCAGGAGGATGATTGACTGTCTTATTCGTAATAAACAAAAATTAATTATGCGGAATCAACTGTATGCGGGGCCATCAAATGAAACTATAGTCAGATGTAAATCTAGTTTGACCTATATAGGACCGATTTCGGAGCGAATCGCTAAAATCCTACGTCGTCACAATATCAATGTTGCATTCAGAACGGATAATAACATAGGATCTATCTGTAATGGCAAAGAAAAAATGGACAAACGTAAACAATCAGGAGTTTATAGTATCGCTTGTCCAGAATGTAACGGTATATATGTGGGTCAGACTGGTAGAAATTTTGACACAAGGTATCGAGAACACCTAGCAGCGTATAGAAATGGTCGCGCAGACAGGTCCAATTTCGCAAAACATTTGATAGAATCAGGCCATTCGGTACCTACTGGCCATACGTATAACATTTTAAATAGATGCGATAAAGGAATTAGGCTCAGTTTGCTAGAACAGCTACAAATTATTCAATATAGTAAAAACAATAGTGTTACATTGCTGAATGAACAAATAGACGTATCTAATTCTCCTTTGCTGCATATTTTTCCACCAAAATCACATGTGACGTAAAAAAGACATAAGTCACTAATATCAAACGTCAAAACACTGACAAGTGACGTTTTATTCGATTTTTGATTACACTCGATGTGTCATAATGGCAGGGAGAAAAGGTATATAAGCAGCTCACTCGAACGGCGACCTCACTCAGCAACCAACCGTTGTAGAGTCCACATCACCTGATGATGCTCCGTTTTGGGGCGAAACACGTGTCGTGTACTATTGGAATAAGTTGTTATGGTATATACCTACTCAGAGAGATAAGGGAGGGTGGTGGGTCCATACCAAAACAAGTTCCACGTGTGCGGATTGTTGCAAAGAAATATAAATACAACTTAAATAACAATGGATTTCCGCAAAGTAACGCCTGATACAATATATTACTCAAATTTTACTTAAGGTACCTACTTACTTTTTAATCACATGCCGTAAACGCCTTTGTAGCTACTTTATACTCAAGATCGATGGTTTTTTAAATAAATATTTAAAGAAATATTTAAGCATTTCTCACGACAACCCTTAAGTGGTACCTACACCTCGCTGTTACCCATAGGTAACTTTGTTAACATTTTTCACACAAGTTTTTTGACTTTACTTATTAATTAGGATTCATAACTTAAAATAAGCGATGCCTCAGCAGATTTCGTGTACTCTGAGGTCATTACCAGGCCAACCCTAAACAGAGTTGACGACGTCGTTCCCGAAAACTGCTAGGGCCCGTCCAGCGGAGACGATCCCGTAGCTATCTCTTATCTGTGCAACTTAGCAAACAAAACATCGCAGTGGCAATAAGCATAAAACAAAATCGTTTCGACCCCACACACGCCGTCGCCGGAACACTTGGAAAAATCCCTATGGATTTTCCGCGGGAGAGCGACGCGAGGGGCGTCGGGGAAGGAACGTAAAAGAGAAAAGCTGCGAGTTTTTATCTCGGCGCCATAAATTTTATTCGTAGCGTGATTTAGTGCGCAGATTGCCCCCCGCGCCCGCCCGCCCCGCGCCTACGCCTCGCCCGGGTAAGGCTGCTAGTCATTGTCAAAATTATTGCACCCCTATCTACTGAAGCTTTAAATATATGTCCCCGACACGTCGCTGTGCCTACAACCCGTTCTGAAACCGTTCACAATGCTCGAATGTTAGCGGCAAAAGTCACCACTCGAACGTGTCTCGAACGTGTTCTACGTTAACGACGTCGAGCGTTGTACTCACTCAAACAATAGGAAAACGGTTGAAGTTTTAATTACGCAAGACGCGAATGGGCTCGGCTCTCTTCCTATTGTATCGGCCTCTCCGTTTATTCTCGCAGATAGTTACGCAAACTACTTTTCATACTTGTAGCTGGAGTTGTAAGCGGCGTTGAAATTTCCAATTGATCTATTTTCAATACTTTTACTAACACTGTGTGTACAAGGCTCGGGCCGGCCGAACTAGGATTAATGCAATATAGAAGCAGTGGCGCCATCGAACTCCGAAGAATGGAAACAAAAAACTTTTCTTCGCCGCACTAATCCTCCATTATTTTACTTTAAGAGTAAATCTTGAGTTATTTGTCAATACCGGGCCACAAAAGCGGCCAAATACCCTTACTATGGCTGAATAGCATAATACACGCCTCATAATAGACGAACAATTCAGAAACTTGTTAAAATCATAATGCACTTTTGTTGGGCCCATTGACAGTTCACTTTTATTTTTTTCAGCTAGGTTTCGCCGCAGTCTCGTGTTGCAGCGGCTAGTGCGAATTGGGACGCGCAAATGACATGTTTTTTCGTCACGATTTCTGGGGAATCTTCGATCGCTATCACGGGGCGTATTTTATGTAAACACGACAAATTTCGTGGCATCGTTGTAGAATGGTATCCGCAGATGCGCCGGCGTTATTTTTATTGTCTATGGTGTGGTGCGAGTCGGAGGTTCGCATTCGATCCGGACCGCTCTCTCCGCACTGTGTCTTATCTTGGATCTGGTTTTATGAAACCCTAAATTTACGACTGCGGTCGAGGGGTGGAAGCCGGTATTAAGCCGACTCTCGACGCTTCGGTGCTACAGACACTTTTGTCACCAGCAATTCATGACGAGGCACGTTCGTTCGGCAAAATTTCGCGCGTCAAATTTCTACGTGCGTCGCATTTGATCGATGCTCCGATCGTAGATAGGTCAACCGACAAAGGTACCGAATGTTAACTCAAGTGGAAAGGAAAAAGAACTTTTGGCCTTTTAGTGGTGCTCCGCGAATAATTCAACAGAGGCCTGTAGACTCCTCTTGAAACAAACAGCGAATGCGAATAGCGTCGGGAATAGTCAGTAGATATAGCAGGATAGGAATAAACGAATCTGGTTATTACCTAGGCATATCAGTCGATATAGTAATATAACGTAACATAAATAGGCGGTTCCTAAATGACCTAAAGACAATCAACAGCCTGAGCAATTCTGAATCAACGAATACAAATGCGTTGTGGACTATCTCCTGAACTCATGTTTAGTTTCGGATATACCTCCACGTAGAAACGGCATCGTAAAACTAATCTACCTTATTTTTACGATGCCGTTCCAAGATCCCAGGTACATTATAATTAATACACTGTGCGTAACTACTGCGTACATAATTCCTTAATTTGCGAGCGTAGCTAGACCCGCCGGGTTAGTGAGATACAAGCAGATCCGCTATAAATTACGGAAATAAATCCTCGGGAAGAAAAATTGCCCTCTGGAGCACATAATTCTTGCCTTGTCACAATCCCTCCTTATCTGCAGCCAATACCGGATTACAATACGATTTTTATTTCATGCTGTATTCACGGGTCCTCCTATGTAGGTATGGAGGCGATAGGATTGTCTGCTTTACATACATTGACGTAAATACCTGTTTACAAAATTTTTTTTGTAGCTACCTTTCTACCTTTGCTTATTTATCTCAATCTATTTGTATAAGAATTATTATACGCAATCTTTGTCTATTATTTTATAAACTTTATTGCGCATATACCTACCTATCTATGTGTACCTATCCTATGTAAATGTAGGTACCTCCCTACCTACCAACGGACGACGTTTCAAATACAAGACGACACCTTAATACTCAGGTTAATGAGCCATCATCTCTCGTATATAATACAAAATCCCTCTCCACATCACCTACTTTCCCGCCTATGAATATCATAGACGCTTCGCCAGGAACAAGAGCGCAGTTGATGCGAGCACAACGTTCTATGGCGTCTGTGTGCGCTTACCCCATTCGCAAACATGCATTCAAAGGCGTGCTATCAAAGGCTCTGCATTAGACGCGCTGTAATGAGAAAGGATCAGAGTGATCTTGTCATATGGATAGAATATCTCATGTTTAACTGTTTTATGAAACTTTAAACTTCTTTCAACAAACTAGGAGCTATAGGCAGTAGCAGCTAATATACTGTGTGCTTGGTTGTAAACACTGTCTGAGGCACCATTGCCTCAGAACTTCAGCTTGCTACTACAGGGTATTAAGACTTAGATAGTAGGTATCTAAGATTTCACTGAAACCTATTGGCATTGGAAACACCATCGTAAGTACCTCGAGTAAATTACAATTCTTATTACCTTACATAAATTCCTATTTGTTTACATTTTACTAAACAAGCCGATTCATATTCATATATCTCCAAGCTAAATAAAACGTCAATAGGTAGGTTTTTCACCTTATAGTATAAGTAGATGACACAGAAAATGACTTAAAAATATTAAAATCACTATACTCCAAGCCAAGTCCTATGCACAAAGAGAAATGGTACCTACGATAAATCAGTAAATTCTCGTTAACAATAAACCTCATTTGACCACTTATAGATATATTCCCGAGAAGCATACGTTAATATTTTACATGTTTCCCAACAATATCATCTAATGGACAATGACAAATGTATCCTTTTGTGGCTAAAATTGAGACGTCACTATTGTGAACCAACAATTGAACAAATTCACGAAAATATGAGAAAAAAAACTGCAACGAAATATTTTGACAAGATAATGAATAGGCAGGTAAGGAGCGACTAACTAATGATCCTTTAATCGTCATCTAAAAGCGCACAAATATTCGTGACTGTATCTTTTTTGTTTTTTGCTAAATCAGAAAACGCATTCCGGGTCCTATGTCACTTTCACTACCTACTCATAATCAAGATTTTAGAAGAAATAATCTAAAAGACTAAATACCTAAGCATAAAATAAGATACCTAAGTCATCCTGGATCAGAAATATGTCGAAGATAACAAAGCGGTAGGTAAAAAAAAATAGATAAATAGTTCTAAAGTACGTCATCAATACTGATAAAGATAATGAATCTCTTAGATATAGATAAAGAAAATAGAGGTATTTAAAAACAACATTATAATAGTTATACTTATAAGATTAAGTATCAGAATTGAATAGTCCAATATTCTCTGCAACAACTCTACTTTTGCAACAACCGATAAATCTTGTATTGCTACAATGATATTAAAAGGTTAATCAAAGCCTTATAGTAAACGTAATATGCCAAGAATTTGTATTGTGTTAGGGTGTCAAACAAATACTATTTGTACATTTACATACGAATAGCCATCGGTTAATGTAGGTACCTATATTTCTCTAGTATCAAGATATGTAGGACAATTAAACATTTCATGATTTTGAATGGCTATAAACGACTAATTTTATTCCACAGAATTTAATTAAATTAATAAACTTAATGAATTTTAACATTTTATGCGCATTTTATACCTATAGGTTATAAAGATTTTTATAAATGGAGATTCTTTAAAATCAAAACTATTTGTTATTATTAATAATTAAAAACTTAATAACTTATTAAATATATTTTGTACTAATTGCATTTAAAACTTAAAATCATTAAAACATTTAACTTACATGGTTAGGAAACTGTTTCGTAGCAAATTCCTGATTATTTTTTTGTTTCCTTTTTCAAAACATAACTACCTACCTGCGTGAATTATATTCGTACACATCATTTTTACATACATTTATCAATATCACGCCTATTCATATAACCTTTTGTACAATTCACCATTAATTGCATAACCAATGCGGTGATGTGGCATTGTAATAATATTTATTGGCTTCTTTTGTTGGTACTACTGTCAATACTAGTTATTTTATTTATTGTCGTCTATTATTTGAGGTTTGGAAGATGGACGCGGGTGAAAAGATATGTTCGAAATATAAAAACTGCAATACATTGATTATTTTTCGTTTTTTTTTAAATAAAATTGTTGTTTAAATATTATTATATGTATGCATTTAAACTTTGTAATAAACAGGGCATCTCACAACAACACCAGTTGAGCTTTACACAAAGTCTAATAATAAGTCAATAGTCATATAAGTCAATACTAAGACTATACAAAGTCTTACTTAGTTACTTGTAGTCAAATTTATAGGCTAATCAACTTAAACCTACGGTAAGCCTGATGCTTACTTCTTGTGTCAACTTATTGAATGCAAACATCGTCTTCACAAAGCGCAACGCAAAACAAAACAATGCAAGTGCGCAACTTCATCCTAACACTAGGATTAGCTGCGCCCCGCACAATGTTTATTTACGTAAACTTTCGCTCCAACAGCTTACAAAGGAAAGTAGCTTAGAAAAACTAAACTCCTTTCATGTGGCGCTTAGATGCCTTTGTTTTGTGACGATACAAAAGCTAGATAGATATGACAATGGACGTGGGATCTTACTGCTGTTTCTATTGGTTTTTATGTGTATGCACCTACCTAACGTTTTTTTACGTGAATGTTTATGTCTTAAGGGACAAATAATTGTTTGGTGCGCCTATAAGATAATTTAAAAGTAGGTATCTACCTACAAAACAAAATTTGTGTATTTTTTTTCGCATTTTCTGATATAGGTAGGTAGATTCATGTATCTGATATAGGTAGGTCTAAAACCTGGAACCCTAGAATCCTAGCGAACAATATTTAAAATTATTATGTATTATGAGTTAAATAAGTTATCAAAATTATTATTTATCCTTCATACACAAAATCATACATTACCCACCCTTACATACTTATACTAATATTATTATTTTCCCATTTTGGATAGCTTTTATTCTTCTTCGCTAGCTTAGCTGATTTTTGGTAATAAGTAGGTCATTCACAGTCAATGAAGAAGAACAGCCGAAGTCCATTGTCCAACATTGGATTGATTAAGGCTAAGAATAAAATAGACACCATCAGTCCATCACTAAATGAAATAACACCCACTTCTGAGATCAACCAAAAAAACCTCTCATCTAAAACCTAATTGTATTAACAATTGGTTACTCAAGTGCATTGCCCAACCTGACTCTACCTTTGCATATCCTTTCAAAGGAAGTTCATAAATTAATTTTACTTCCCATTAAGCAACAATGGAGCATTTTACGCAATGGTTTTAAAGAATGCCAGCAGACTTAAGTCAATAAATCTATGAGGATTCGGACGGCAGTAAAACAATTTGTAGTCAAAAAATATGACGGGTGGTGCCACACAGGGCGTGGGTAGTTGTGGGTACAGTACACACCATAGAAATAAGAAGTAGTAGAACTATGCTCATATTAGCTCATTTTTATATTGTAATTTGCATGCCTGAATAGGTGAATATGGATTGATCAAAATGCCCGAAAATCATTAACGCATATTCGTGCAAATAAACGTTTTTCATTTTCATTTCGTTTCGTGTCGATTCATCTCATCGTTTCATTAATTCATTCGTTTCATTTCATAGTACCTAAGTAAAAAGCGGTGGTAGCCCAGTGGCTTAGAATTCGACCTCGAATCGAGGGGTCTGGGTTCGAATCCCAGTGGCACGCACCAATGACTTTGTAATAAAAGTTATGTGCAATTTATAAAATTAAATATGCTGTTACGGTGAAGGAAAACATCGTGAGGAAACCTGCATGCATGCCTGAGAGTTCACAAAAAAAATGTTCTCAAAGGCATGTGAAGTCCACCAACCCGCAGTAGGCCAGCGTGGTGGACTAAGGCCTACATCCCTCTCATTGTGAGAGGAGACCCGACCCTGTAGTGGGTCATTAATGGGTACTGACATTCTATCACGCTTATCGCGACTCTGAGAGTGACAAAATGTGTTGCAAAATGAGCATGAGATGCCCAAGCGTGTACACCGCTAACTGAGCAGGCTACAGTTGATTCGGAACCAATGTGTCATTATTGCCTTTCTACTTATTTCTTTTTTCTATGGCACGCACCCTGCAATTCCACGGTCCATTGGCATTAGATACGGTCCGCCTTGTTTCCAAACACACCAACAACCGAAAACCGACATATTTATTGCAATACGAGATAATTTAACGATGTGAACTCATCCCCCATACGCGATAATTCGGTCAAAGTTTAATTCGTTAACAAAGATTACGGCACTTTCTAATCGCTTAGGCGTGATGTCGGTAGGCAATTTCAATTTTATGTTCGACTGAATTGTGAGAAGAATGTTCGGGGCTCGTGTTCGAACCGATTATTTTGCAGTAATATTAATGAAGAAGAGCTATGAAACATTCGTAAAAACCGCCTTCACTGTAGGGTTAATTTAAATAAAATAGGGTCAACGTTTTTCCGAACGTATTGTGAAATTGTAACTCGATTAAACCAATAGTTATAACTGTGACATCACTTAGTCTTGATATTCAAAAAAGTTTTCGTTTTTTACTTAAGCTCAAAATATTCTGCCCGATAAAAAACTCAATTAAGTTTCTTTGTGTGTTAATTAATAGTTGTGTGTTAATTTATAAATAATAAAATGAAACGGATGATTATATTATGAGAGATTGACGGTATTTTTATTCTCTTCTCCTATTAAGTGTTGTCTCTGTCAAAATAATAGTAGGTACCTAGGTAGGTACCCGTGCTTTGTTAGGATTATACATTCTTCATTTCCCTTTTAGTTACCTACTCACATACCTATCCCATGCACTAAAAGAAGTTATTCGAAGTAAGTGTTCATATAACTTCCTTATAAGTTTTAGTTTAACAAGGGATTATTTAACTTTATATATAAAAATATTCGATACATTTAAACAAATGAGGAATAAATATTCGCAAAACCGTCGCACTAAATACTGACTCATTACTTTATTATCCAAAACCAATTGAATTAATAGGGAGCAACGCGTATCAAATCGCGAAATTTGCTTACAGCCACCCCAACCATGTCCAATCATAGATGAGGCTGAACTAAACACCCTTGCTTTAAATAAAATTTGTGTTGTATTGTAGCATCGCTTTATGTGGGTATCTGGTAAGCAATTAGTTATTCATAGAATAGTTTCGATAGTTGATTGATCGCTGGAGATTATGGTCGCCAATGGAATGCCGTGATACCAAAGAATTAATTTAAAATAACTGGTAATTTGTTTATCTACATATAATTACAGTGACTAACACAGAAAAGGTATTAGGATCAAACTTGGCACAGCGATAGAATCCCTGGGTACTTATAAGAAACTTTTTATTATGGGAAGAAAATCAAAAAAACTAGATTTAGCACATTAGACGTCGTAGTTCGTCAAACATCTAGATCGTTTTCCTATTCAAATATATATTTTATAGGTAATTACCACCTACTTATGTATGATTATAAATTCAATTTTTGTTCCTCAAATTGCCGCTTTAATATAAATCTAGTTTGACAAAAGCAATACTATCAGTGTTCATCAATAATAATCCAAAAGAACGTTTCTCTTAATACCTATATGCAAAATTACAGTAAATTGAACTATTTTTTTAATGAAAAGTGAGCACCATTACCTAACTACCTTAGGTAAAGCGCTCTCTTCTACTGGATGTTAGAGTTGATATTCATAATTATACTTATATCAAACGTTAAAGTTGATATCAAATTTCGATACTGACGAAAGAATTTGTTACCACACTCGTTATCTGTCATAAACATGTAAGATTACGCACTTCGAATCTGTTTAAAAAATCTATTTTTAACTGTAATGAACCTTCGAATCAGACATTTTAGATCGGTTTCTTTCATATTTCATCATTATTTTATTTCATTTATGAGCTGTGTCTGAGTCTTAACTTTATAATTATTGAGTCGTTGAAGTACAATTTTTCCAAAGTGATAATACTCGTAGATGGTAAGTACCTACCCCTATTATTAAAATTAAAAAGTATCTTAGGTTTTTTCAGAAGTAGGTAGGTACAACGTATCAGCATACTTATCAAAAATCTTTAAAAAGTCATTCGGTTGATTCCTCATGAATTTTTTCAAAATTTAGCTTTAAATATCACTGTATACCTAGGTGTACCTATATTTAAAAATATTGTCTTCCTTCCTTCCTTCCTTCCTTCCTTTCAGCCCTTAGTAGTCCACTGCTGGACATGGGCCTCCCCCCAATATTGTCTTAAGTTACTACAATTTTATCATAGGAACATAATATGAACAGATTCCTTGAGCGGCCTTAAAAAAATTCGTCTAATTAGATATTAACGTTATGAAGGTCGGCTCAAGAAATTGGGATGCATTCGGAAGCGATGCTTATCGGCTCGCCTTCTGAGCAAGGATTTCGTGGTTATAAAATATTATTTATGAGTCGAGCTACTGGTCGTATAAACACGACTAATTAATTGAATTACTAATAAACGTTCATTAATAATGCATCGTTTATAACGGTCTTATGATGAAGCTTTTATTTGAATGAGTATATTTATGTAAGCTTTTCATTATGTAAACAAAGTACCTAACCAATTTAAATAATTTTTAAATGAAAACGTTATTGTTAAAATGAAGGTACTTAATTACTGTAACCTTTTGTTTTATTTACCAGTTAACTTATCTACTCAATACATTTATTTATTGATTTATCTACTGTGTACATTTTATTTATTGATTTATCTATGCACATTAGTGCACATTAGTTACAAAATCTGCGATCAAGCTAAAAATTTTCAGCTCTTCTCTATTATTACGTCGTCTCGCTACGTTCGGCTTGACCACATTAGAAGTAACCTCTAAACGTTAAGTGGTTTAGGTCATGTCAGTAACCCATTAATGACCCACTACATAGTCGGGTCTCCTCTCACAATGAGAGGGATGTAGGCCTTAGTCTTGGTGGACTTCACATGCTTTTGAGAACATTTTTTTGTGAACTCGCATGCAGGTTTCCTCATGATGTTTTCCTTCACCGTAACAGCAGGTGATATTTAATTTTATAAATCGCACATAACTTTTATTACAAAGTCATTGGTGCGTGCCACTGGGATTCGAACCCGGACCCCTCGATTCGAGGTCGAATTCTAAGCCACTGGGCTATCACCGCTGCTTTAGTGGTTTAGGTACTTACTACTTATTTACCTCTTAAAATTAAAATTACGTTTCATTTCATCTACTTATCTCAACTCTTTTTGAATATGCCTACCTTCTTGATAACAAATGTTGATATCTCCTCATATTTTCGGTTTCTGCATACTAATACCATTATTTTACATATCATTGTGTTTTATCACGACTGTTTCTATCTTAATTTCTACGACGAAATGTAGAGACGCTCTGATTCTGTGAAGATTAGACCGCCACACAGGTGGAATTCATTGACAAGATGTAGGTATCTTGCTATCATATCTAATATCTAGTGTTTAACATATTTATTGAAGCTATTCCATATGGAGGACATCCTAAGTTAGTTATCGAAATCAAATATATTGCGTATGTGAATCAATAATCAAATTAATATACATAATATACATATCTAGATATTTACACGAAGAAAAATATGAACTGATACATCGTTAGCATATTTAAGAAAATATATAAGTATATGTATACACGTATATTTTTCTTTAGTTTAAGCGGTAGGAATATGCGGTAAGAAGTGAAAGCTGAAGCCTTCCACGTCCCATTAATAAAACAAAGATTAAAAGCAACTTTGGGAAAAAATATACATGTGTAATTCAACTTATTGATTATAAGTATAAATGTCGATTATAGTTGTAAAAATAGAATCTTATGAAAATCAGACAACTTATATACTCGTAGTTACATCATAAGAAATTCCGCTTCAGATTCTTAGCTATCGAGGGAGCCAATTAAGCACGTACTAACTATAGGTTGACCTCAAAGGCGAGAATAGGCTTGCGACTTTCGACCTGATCGGCATTTCAACCATGACACGAAATGCTGTTTACTCCAAATTCAAATCAAAATTATTAATTTTCATAATTAACCCAGAAAAACATGGCTATTTTTGGCCAGTTGCTTAATTTTAAGGTCGGCTAACCAAATTTCTGTGATCATTAATTCATGTCATCGATAGGTACGATGAGATATTGTTTTTTAATAAACGGAAGTTGCAAGATAGACCCCGATTGTGTTTTTACTGGAACACTTTTTTACTGTTTGAAGTTTAAAACTTAATTCATTAAGCGTTTACGTCATATGTGGTGTACATTACACATTTATGTATTAAAAAAAGCATATATTATCATGTCATCTGATTGTAAGTGGCCACTGCATCCCATGGACACCCACCTCAAACCTTAAATAGAGAACAAAATCCTATCTGAGGTTGTACGCTGGTCCTTTGCTACTCACGAGGACTAAAATGTTCGCCTCAAATAATGTATCTCGGGCGACCATACCTCAACAGACGACACACAAGATACTCGTATGAAGAACATGCTGCTTTACGACGTGTAAGAGTTCCGCGCGAGCTACCTTCTACCATCTAAGTCGGTGATTATTATTAATCTAGTTTTTTATTTTTCCGGGATAAAGAAATTTATTTATAGGTACCTACTAGGGATCGCCAAGTATTCGAAATTCGAATTTAATTTACCTATTGAAATTTGAATATGACAAGTATCGGAACGTACGTAACAACGTGGATACACGTTATGTTCATCTACCTATGTGTGCATTATTCAAACTTATGGTAGGATGCATAGCGTATTATTTTGATGAAGTCCATGTGTTTCTTGCATTTCATTTGAAAATATTAGAATTCGTGCATTCTGCTCCATATAAAATAATTTCAATTTAATTGTGCCAAATTTCAAACTCTTCCGTTCGTGTAGTGAGTTGTACATTGTACCCAAAATCGCTTCACGTATTAAAATATAAGATCTACAGATTTTAATAGGCGGGTACTACTACTAGTCGTAAGTACGCATCACGTACAGGTATCCCTGTCCCTTCGTTCCGGGAAGCCGCATGAAGTCGTCACGCGGTACCCCGCGGGGCCGGCGCGGCGGCGGCGCGCGGGCGGTCCTCTAATTAATTTTGATGCATTTACCTACCTGCCACTGACTACGTGTCGTCTGATTTCATTATGCTGTGGCGCTGGGATTTTCACATTCTCCTGTTTTTTTTTAGTGATATGTGGAGGAGTGACAGGGTTGAATTGAATCGTTTTTTTAATAGTGGCAGCGAAGGTGGATAGGTACGTAAAAATTTTAGAAATTTGAAAATTTTAAAACCTTTAAGTAAACTTATCTGCACTTTGGTTGTTTTAACAATAAGAAAAAAATGAAACAATTGATTGATTTTTTATATTGGGCTAAAAATAAATTGCTGTCTGATATCGTGTATCAAATACTGGGCTGAAGTTATTAAAAAAACCGAAAAGCTCATTTTCCTGCGTAAGTAGGTAATACTTACTAAAGGATTAATCAATAAATCCCTTCAGCACTGCAGGTATGTTCTAATTAGTCAAACGTAATGAAACGTCCAGTTTTTACATTTGTTCATTTCGTTACATGTAGGTATATCTAATTAGATACATAATACTTTAATTTTACCCTATGATTAGCTAGAATATTTAGGCACTAAACAACGCACGATGCCAAAATATTACACGCAACTTGATAACAATAAGACATTACAATAGAACAATATGGTAATCCTTCATAAGCTGACAACACGCTACAGGACAGGAGTCATCAAAGCCTTGGCTGCCCACTGTTTCTTACCTGTGCAAAATATTATCACAATGGCGTCCATTCGCCCCTATGAATTATTTAAACAGCCCCTTGAAGATATTTCATCGATTTTATTATGGCTCCGATGTCAACCCCGTCTCGACGAAGGCTATAAAACAGTCGTTAAATTTTTTGCACAAATCTTGTTTCACAGCAAATTATTCAGTTTAGAACAATTGAACATCTTGTACAACTGTATTATTTACGTTAGATACATAGCATTTCATGTGCTTCCGCCTTAAACTTAACCTTAAATTGATGGCGTTTTCGAATGCTTTTCTTATCCAACATTTCCTTTAACTTTCTCTAACAAGTTGTGCAATGTTCTTGAAAATATGTAGTTTCTGACTCTTAATCTCTCTTGCTTTCAAGCAATTCATGTTCCTTAACATCTGCGTTTCAAGAACCACCGTTCACAGAACAATAAGTTTGAAAATTTGTTATAGGTACTTACCTACTATGTGATATCTGATAAATTAGTAAATTTTAAAAAGTACTCATTTTCCCACTTTATTCTTACTTTTTTGGGAACCTACGTCTACGTGTAAGGCTACGTTTTGGGTACTTATAATTATTAAGTATATAACATAATTTTTTAAACTACTAAACAATTACCTATTTTGAAGGAACTTAAAGTTTATTATAAACAAAGTACAAACATTAGATACGTCTATCGAAGAGTCAAGAGACTCAGAGGTTCTATAAAGGCTTCAACCGTATCAGTTAACCCCGCTCACCTGGTTACACTCCCACCGAGAAAAAAACTCTTATAAAGAGATAAATTATTACGTTATGGCTTTTTGAAAGAGTCCACTGCTGCTGAGAAATGACAATATTATTAAAAAGTATGCTTCTTTGTCACACTATCTTTTTGTATTCGATATATTGTCGCCATAATAAATGCTGCCCCTTTATGGATCCAGTATTGTGCTCTCTGCCTTTGTGGACATTATTAAATATATTTTAAAGAGTTTTATTAATGGTGAGCGTCGTAAGAAGAACGTTTGATTTATTTTTTCGACGCGTGTGCTCCGTGTTTACGTGATGTCCTTCAATCATTTAAATCATCTATTGTTTCGTATGAGTGTACGAAACAATAGATTTTGGTTTAAGCCTTAAGGGGCTTAAAGTATGCAAAATTAGCGGATCTTATTCAGTACACAGATACTACTGTGAAATGGTTTAGGTACTTCAATCAATTCATTGTATAAAACTGGTCCATTTAAAAATTAATCTTCATAATTTTGCTACAAAATTATTTGTTCTGCATTTTGAAAGAGTGCCTTATCCTGTGTCACAGATTTTTTTTATTTATCTATCATAAATCCCACAACCTGTCACATTTGTGGATTAACGTACGAAAATATGTGATATCTTTTTTATACCTACTTCAAGTAGAAATAGCGAACGACCGCTGCATCAATAGAGCAGACCACCATATGAGTATCTGACTGTACTTATCCGTTTGTTTTGTAACTTAACACTCTCCTTCTAAACACCGATAGACACGTGTGAAATTTATTTCATTTTATTGTCTGGCTGTTCTTTATCCTTACTCAAAAACCTCAATTGACAATTGCTTCAAAGCGACAGGTAGGTAAGCGTTAAAAAATAATCCTTTTTATCGAAATATGAATAAAGAGTAACTTTTCATGATAATGTCTTAACACCTGCGACCATTACATTCTTATATCTAATTGATATGCAAATATCACTACCGCGGTATCGTTTTACTGTCAAGAATATAAATCCTTTCTTATCACTCAGTACTAATCATTGGTGATAAAACATGACAGAATCGGTGCCATATCGGCTTCTGTTTTTAATCTGATCGATGTAATTGGTGTATCTAGGTATGTGGCAGTTCTTGACGATACCTTAGTATGTGTTTTGGGCGTGATTATTATGATAGCCTGCCCATAAATATAACGGGTTTTAATTTTACACATCAATTTAAAAATCCATATTTTCTCTTACACCTGTAACTATTTAAGTAATTCTCTTTCTCATTCTGAATCTTAGTATTATTGTGTATGGCCGTCGAACCTACCTTGTTTCGTTAACTTTCGTAGGAAGCCTGAAGTCACCTTTAAAACAGCAATCAATAAAAACTATCTCAAACAGCAGACTGTAAAATAGCAGTGAAATAATAGATACACATAACTACATATTTTCATTATGTTTTAATGTTTCCCATAAATTGGCTGCCTAGCCTTTTCCAAGCGGCAATAGTAGCAAATATCTATGTCTTATGGATATTTGGTCGTAAGAAAATGCAAACACCAATAAATTACTGTAAATTATAAAATGGTACCACGTGGCGCTTAACAAATGAACCGTACGTGCTATGCCACTGCGAGGCTGGGTTCGGTCTAGCCCAGAGGTATTCAATTTGCGAGTAAATACGGACTCCCTCAAAATATTCAGGTCCCTACTAGCAATAAAGTATTATTGAAATCCTTTGGCTGGTTGCAAACCCCTCATGACATACTGCTGGGTACGGATCCCTCCCGACAACGGGAGGCTTGTAGCATACCTACTTCTTCACGCTGCGCCAAGGCGCGGCGGAATTGTGCTGAAACGAGCTGGTGGCTAACCCGTGACGGATGTTTTAAAGCCGCCTGTAGGGCCAACTATAAAGGTGAACTCTTTCTATGCACTCTTTAAAGAACCCTATCCCCGTTATATTTCAGGAAACATAAATTGCATAATTCAGATGAAAAGAAAATGCTTTAAATCAGGAAAAGCAGTGAAAGGTTTGAAGTGGCGTGCTTAGCACCAGTCGAATTGTTTACCTTCTCATAATAGTTGTTCTAACGTCTTAAATTCCTAGCTTTGGTACAGTTTGAGAGCCTCTGATAGAGCCGATTACAGTAAATGTTACAACGATGTGGGCCTGGTAGCAGTCGATTATTATCAATTTGTTCTGGAATTCAAATAAGGTGGTGCGCGATTAAAAACCAATGCTTATCGTATAAACTACATTAGATATGTTCCGAAATAACAAACTACAATCAATGCAGAGTAGGTAGGTACTTAGTAGGGGAGACCGGGTACAAAAGTAACGGCGGGTCGAAAGTAACAAATGCTCTCTAGATCTATCCAATAGGCCAAGACCGCTTCACCGCCGTCAGGCGATAGCCCAGAGCGCCACCCTCACTTGCATATAATCGTAGCGTGTGCCACGAGCTGTTAAGTTGTGTGAGAGGATGCTAAGTGTTTTTACAAACCAAAAGTAAGTTTTTTGATGTTTTCTTATTTAATGTTTACGTAGTCCTAAAAGGATGATAGTATTTTGAATGTTTGCATATCCAT
Source organism: Erynnis tages (assembly GCA_905147235.1). Classification (NCBI taxonomy): domain Eukaryota; kingdom Metazoa; phylum Arthropoda; class Insecta; order Lepidoptera; family Hesperiidae; genus Erynnis; species Erynnis tages. The sequence goes on from LR990076.1 coordinate 4,233,116, forward strand.
TTTTGATTAGATTGAATGTACATTGTTTAACTTCGTTTTTGTGTAGCACGTTCCGTTTTAAAGTTATATTTCACGTTTCAACAAAAATGAGGAAGGGTACAAAAGTAACATAGTCCTATGGGTACAAAAGTAACATGTTATTTTTTTAATTTTCTATATAATTTTTATTTGTGTGTCAGTACTCCGACAGAATGCCGCGACAACGCATAAGAACTACTGCACGAGGAACTACCGACACAGAAATGTATAGAAGAGCGGCTGAAGAGCATTTCAGAGATGGTGCAAAAATTAGAGCCCTGGCTAAGAAATATCATGTTTGCTATGTAACATTATACAGATTTATTAAAAAATTAAAAGCAGGAAATACTAACGCAGTTGTGTGCTACCGTTGCGTAAATCGAGTTTTAAAATTTACGAGGAAAGTCATCTACGCGACTATTTAATCGAGTGCTCGAGAGTTTATTTTGGGTTATCTCCATCTGAAGTACGTAAACTGGCATACGAGTTGGCGTTTAAATTGGAAAAACATTTTATGAAAGGTGTCACGCCAGTCAAATGGCTGGTAAGAAGTGGTTGACGGGTTTTTAAAACGACACCCGAGCCTCTTTTTGAGATCTCCTCAAGCAACAAATCTGGCGCGGGCTTCGAGGTCATAACTCCTTTTTTCGTATTCCCATGAACCGATTCCAAGACTAAACATGATAGTTTGTATTAAGCAAAGTCTTTGAATAAATAATTGTTAATAACAATTATGATATTGTCTTCATTATTCACCTTTTTGTCTTGTTACTTTCGACCCACACCGTGTTACTTTCGACCTGCCTACGTGGTCGAAAGTAACGAGTGGCGATTTTTTTTCAACTGTCTGTTATTCATATAAAACACACCATAACAACATTAATCAAGCTACTAGTGTAAAAAACATAAACTAAAATTATATATGGTTATATTAATTTGATGACAATATTAAAACCTAGCCATAAATCAAGGTCAAAGTATAAAGTGTTACTTTTGTACCCGGTCTCCCCCGTACGTAGGTACTTGTTCAGATTTAAAAATACTAAGTACCTATTTGCAATTGACTCAGCAGTTTTTACCTAAAGTCATTAACTCGTATTCTCCTTTATTGAATCCCACACCAAACCTAATATAATATGTCAAGTAAGTATGTCAATATCAAAGACTTAGATATTGACATTCCTACTTCTTCATTCGACATCTTATTTTGATTATCAGTTAGTTAGGTAAAGGTGATCACTGGACAATGGACATAATTATGCTTAACCATCTCCGGTAAAATTTACGGCACTATAGCGTGTGTTTAATACGTGTTATTAAGTGCAAAGTTGCATTTTCTGAAAGAATTCCAATTGGAAGATATTTTTCTTAAATGTTAAAACTATTGAACTTATCTTAAACATAGCTAGCAAATAATTCGATATCATTAGGTAACACATCTTGGTTAAACTGTTGCATGAAGAAATGAAACAATGTTAACGGCGAATTATCTACTATTGACATTATTAAAACAAAGACAAAGAGCATTGCAGTAATTTAACGAAAAAAGCGATAAAAACACCTTCGGCCACTTCACTTTCGAGTTCATTAAAAACGTGTTAATCGATACATAATAACAAAGAAAATAATATGATAAAGAAATAATTTGTGTAGGTACCCATCGTGTTTACAAGGCTGGTGGCACGGTGGTCTGACCACCGGGCGTCAGCACGTGCCTCAGTTTACCCACTCAGGGCCACTCGATGTACCTACTTCCGGAACAAAGCGCCCTCAACCCGAGTGGGACACCGAAAGCGCATGCGCAACAGCTGTGCCGCGCACGCGCACTTAATGACGCGAGTGACATTGTTTCAGTTAAGTGTTTGCGCGACGGTGGTCTGGAATTAACATGTTGATTGCCCCTTGATGATTTCCCCGTATTTTTTTCTCTAGAACAGTGAGAGGTAAGGAGTAGCGATGGATTGACGTGGTTAATCTCGCTAGCCAATCTGAACGGTGCGGCTCGTACCTTTTGAAGTTGCAGCTTCCTACCTGAGTTATTAAAGCTCGAGCACATAATGTCACGGCTTATCTACGTCTGTCGATGATGAAAACCCTTAAAACATAACTCTTCCACTTTGAACTGCTTCCGAGTGCGAAATGAGGAAGCCTGCGACTAGCCGCCCCTTCATTTGTCACTATCTATGCTCTTCATCACCAGTTAGGTCTACGTCCTTTAACGTTATAGAAAAGAAATCACTAAAGGAAGTTTCTCGTTTTAACTTTCGTACTTTTATAAAAATCTTCTAGCTATATACCTACTTATTGGTAATAAGTGTGGGTAATTGCAAATTTGACGGAACGGTTGGTTTACTTAGGTTTTCCTAGCTTTTAATCGACCAATTAAAATTGATTGCATTAGGTTAAACATTGAAAACTGCCTGCTAACACTAAGACGACTTGCAAAGCTATAACCTAAACTTTTACAACGTTGTAAAGACAAAATTAAAATAGGAAAAAAACTTCACCCAAACACCACAACAATTATGGTGCTCCCGATTACTTCGCGGGTGTCTTTATAGGCTGGAGTGAGTAAAAATGGACGCGAGAGGTCTTTGTAAACAGAGGGATCATCGTTTGAAGTCGGGACAAAGACTGAGAGGAAGGGGCCACGGATCCACAGATTATATCAGCTCAAACTGCCGCACACAGATAAGGAAACGCGCGCGTGTGCGGTGAATTTAAATACTCTATCGTATTAATGTTTATGGCTTACCTACTGGTGATCATTTGCGTTATGATGAGGTCCTATAGGCAAACTTACCAACTATATATTTTTTTTGTATATTCAAGTGCCGCGTATTAAATACATCTGTCCAACTTTATTAGAAAACTTTTACGTCTCGAATGTTCTAGATTCGAAGTATTTATTAATCCATTCCAATATCCCGCGCAATCAGTCTCAACTTCTAACTCGACATGTAGGTACGATCCTTCAATTTCCTTCTAAATAATTAAACTTCCTCTTGTCGAAATGGAGTGGGTACTCGGAGATAAGCCTTATGAGTATGAGTGTAAGAGTATAAACAAACTCTTAAATGAAAGGTGATAAAAATATAGAATTGAATCAATTAGGCAGGTAGACAGTAGAAAATTCTGTAACTACTTAATACGCAATGCATTTTACTGCATGTTAATGCATTAATAGGTTATACGACACTGTACGAGTTAGAATAAGGACAAGGTATTTATATTAAGTTGGTACTTAGGTATGTACATATTAGACAATTAAGTACATATAATATTCCTAAAGAGCAGAAGAGTACTTATTCCCCATGTAGGTAGGCAGCATGGAAAATAATTAGAAAAGTATTAGGGTCTATGTGTATTAAAGTATTAAGTAACCACTTGAGACACATTGGCAACATATTTTCTGTTAATATCTACCTACCGAAGAACGCAGAAACGTCTACATGAAGAATGAAGAAATTTTTGTCATGAACCACATTATGCAGCCGCCACGCGATATTATCCATGCTTGGCACACTGTAGTGCTTTTCCGAGACATCGTGAAAGATCAAAAAGGCATTAAGTATTAAGATTTCCCTGAAAAATGTGCACAAGCGGCTCGGTCGATACGGCCTCCCCGCGCCCCGCAGGTGCGACGAGATAATCCAAGATGGCCGCCCAGATAGGACGTGACGTCACGGCCCGTCCCCCGCCCCAGGCGCATCCTCGAGGCTTTGCCACCCTCCTTGGAGCCTTTCAGAAATCTGGCAAGTACAGACTGCAAAACAATTCGCAAATTTTTTTCTACTCTGCAAATTTTAGACGACTTATATCATATTTTCAATCGTACCCAGACACTAGTATCCTCGAGGATAAAATTTGACTTGAAAAGTTAAAATTATTTAAATATTTGACAAAAACAAATAAGATTCCAATACGAATACGTACCTAAATATTAAAACACGGCGCGGTCGATTTTTGATTGCTTGATCATTATGCAATGTAAAACAGCCAAATTCTTAACTACTTAAGTATCTATCTAGATTGACTTGTTTTAGAAGCACTTCCAATAAGAACTGTTTAATAACACAGAGGTAATTAAATGATTTGTGTATTGCACAGATAAAGTCTACTTGGAATTTATTGGAATTTTCATTCGCTCTCCTTTCTGAGAGTAACATTGGAATCAAAGTAAAATAAAAATATTCTTTTGCTCTTTATTCTGAACTCGAAAAATAAAGGAAATCGGCAGCACAAATTTACAAAAATGTTTGTAATTAAACCATGATAACTCATTTTAGAACTACTTTATTGAACTACTCTAGGCTACTTTAGGCACTGGTACAGATTCGGGCAGATGAGCGCCTCTCACATGGAAGCCGTCCGGGCCGCCTCTGTAGCTGGTCGTGTAGACCACTCCATCATCACCAAGAAACTGGTACTGGCCCTCAATCTCCAGTACGAAGCCGCCGTTCTTTCTGGGTACTAGCCGACCTCGTTCGGATACAACGGTATCTGGAAGAAGAATCACATTAGGAAACAGCCTTATAAGAAAAGAAATGTACAGTAGGTATATAAAAAGGTATGCGTGTTATTTCCTGATACGAGTGGCCGTGTAGGGTCTTATTGAATAGCATAACTCCTAATATTCTAGGAAGTGGAAGAATTCGTCAAATGGATTTTTGATACTTCCTCAAGATATGACAAAACCGACTCTATCAAAGGTCATCAAAAATAACATTAATTGCACAGGCTGATAAACCATACATACATGTGTCTAAGAAACAAATTTGTAATCGCATGCATTTTACATTCTATGGCGTGGTTAGTGTACTATGTCTAGTCATGAAATCCAAACTTAATTTAAAACAGGAGAACATCCATCTGTGATAGACATCAGTTGGTAACTTTATAATAAGTACCTACTGTAGTCTTGTTATTGTGAGAGGAGACACAATCCTGCAATGGGTAACTAATAGGACAAACACTCACTTTCAGCAGTGACGTATCGAAATGTATACTGGCCGAACTCGTCGTGGACCTCTTCGTGCAGGAGAGCTGGCAAGAACCGTAGCAGATCTGCTTTGGACGGCGCAGGCGCACTGCACGCCGTCGCCACCAAACACGCTAGCGTTACTATCTGAAAAAAATTGCACACAGAATGACACAAAATATGCTTAAATTACAGACAACTGATGGCAACCTAAAAAAATTTGCTTATGAAACTATATCACTTTATCGATAATACTTTTAATTATAACTAAGTATTTATTTTAGGTTTAGGTAGATACTCATACCTAACTGTGCATAAGAAGGCCAAATGAAAATTAACTCATGCTTGCTTACACAACGGCAAGTTTTATAATTTTGCGATAGGTACTTTAGAAGCAGTTATATATAACTATTACATCATTAAGCTTTAGTAAGGTATCAACGCTTTAGTTAATAATCGATTCTGTAGTTTTTGCGTGACAGAAACGTATAAACTATGTACTATAAACAGATGATTTGCCACAATTTCTAAGTACTTTAATTGTTATTATAAGGACTTCTTATAATCTTCACAATTTGAAGTAAAATTATTGTTTAAGTTTAAACTTACGAATTTCATGGCGAACTTGAAATTAATATTAAATAGGTAACTGCCTGGTTTGAAAGATGCGACTGGTATATTGATATTTCTAAGAGTTGAGTTTATATATTGCGGCCAATTGACAAAACAATCAAAAATAAATAAAAATAGCTGCTAATTACGATGATGTAATTAATCAAATAATTTTTAATCATTAAACACATTGCTGACCTAATTCTTTACTAGGCTTGTTTACAAGGTTTAAGTACATTGTGCGTATAATGTATTCATTATAAGTATATTAAATATGCAGCTAAGTACTCACTTTATTAGTGTATTTTTATTTTATTTCTTTTCATCTGTAATTTTGGCCCGATATTTCGTCTTCGTGAGTTTTAGAATTCGGCAGCATCGGACTCTTGCCCAGGGAACCGAAAATTTTATGAAATTTTAAGATTAAAAATTCTAAACTAAATATAACTTTCCCATGTTTTCTGTACGCCTAAAAACTAAATAGTTCTTGTTCCTGGTGATTTTTCTTTACCAGTGAATGGTTTAATTCTTAAAGAGAAGTAAAAATCTTTAAACCAACAGAGTTATATTTAATAGCAGAATAATAGATTTATTGTATAAATGGCTGTTGATTTGTCTGCTGTCGGTACCGGGGGGTGTAGGCGCTATGTGCTGTGAGCTATGTAAGAGGTTATCTCGCCGCCGGAGCCTATCTAAATCTGTATTATCGCAACCGGCGAATAATTATTATTACATGTTCTCTATGATTTACAGAGACGTGTTTACTGTTGAGCAGCCGAGTGAATATATTCAATTAAAACTTTTGATTCATGGTCTCAAAATAAATTGTCATTTATCTCTCGCAAGGAGTTGAAGTTAAGCAGATGTGTAAGTTATGATGTAGAATACATTGCGTAGGTTCATTAAAACTTAGAAATATACCTACCTATGTGCTTCAAAACGCAACTGCCACGTTACCTACTCATGGTCATCAATATTTTTTCCCAATCAATGAGATGGTAGTCGGTTACTCCTTGAAGCTGTTTTAAAAAACAATGAACTTATTTTATATTGCCATCACACTTCGAAAGCACGTAAATTTCTTGGACCTTGTAGCTGATAATAGGTATACACGATTGGACCGGTATCTACTTATTTTGGGGCACTCCAAATCGCGTTCAGCAGTGAAATCACAATCACAACAGTATATATACATCGTAAAAATAACTAGACGTTCCCCCGAAGACAATACAAATGAGCAAATAGCAATATAAAAAATCCTTAACGATCCCTCAAGCTGCACTCACAAAGTCGCTTAACAGCTCAATCCGTGAACAATTCCTCCAGGAACAAAGGCTCAAGAGTCGACGAGGTAACGGTCGAGACGCGAACTGTGCCTTATCAACGTCATCGTCGAAGCCTAGTCGTGTTTCACAAGCTTTGGCACGCTGTTCTGCTTGGGTTTAAGTGTGGGCGCTAGATCGGTAGAACTGTATCCGATATTTAAATTACACGTTGCTATTCTTTATCATGTCCACTAACCCGCACTAGGCCAGCGTGATGGAGTAAGGCTCACATCCTTCTCATTGTGAAAGGAGACCCGACCGAAGACAATACTTAATCGATTAGCTAACACTATTATTGCGATGTTGTTAAAAATCTTTCAAGTCAACTGATTTTGTATTTATATAAAATCAATAAAATATTCCACATTTGAAAATCTCCTGAAAACTCGTGAAGGCATCCACACACGGCTCGCGGCGGAAATGGCGTCAAACAGGATATTGTATCGCGGCTTCATCTCCGGCGAGCTTCCGGTTCCGTCATCCCCCGTGCGTTCCTCGCCTAATTACTTACCTATATTATGTGTTCTTATATGATATTGATTGGAGAAGAGTGAAGGCTAGGTATTTATAATATAGTTCCTCCACTTATTGACTGGTGGACCACAATAGACAATATAAAATTAGAAGTACAATTATAATTGGTAAGAGAATCTTGTGTTTGTCCTACCCTACCACCATGCCACGCCGTGAAACGGTACTTTCTTCTTATCTTATGTCTTTTTTCTTTTCTTTCAGTCTTCCAATTAACTAAGGATCTATTTGTGACATGCATCTTAGTCCTCATAATTAGCTACGTATTTAAGTACAACCTAAGATGCGATCTATGCTATTTAATTCTCCTATTTAAAGTGACCATATAATTAACAATCTTATCCAAATCTGGTCTGTATGCTCCTTTGTACTCTAACTATTTTAAAATGTTATTAGCAGATGAACCTCATATCCATCTATTACGCAAAGCAATAAATCGGCGACCAATAAAAGCGAAATTGTAACGCAACCGACAATGTGCGAAGACCGCACGGACATGACAAACAAATGTCTCTTCGACACCCTAACACCCTACACTACACCCTTACTTGCAACTAGGGCTGGGACTTTTAAAATTAAATTTACTCGTAGGTACCTACGTACATGTTAAACAAAATGAAAATATCAATAATTTTATAATACCGAAAATATAGGTAATGTTAAAACCGTTAATTTATAACCACGTAGTGTTATAATAATTACATCTTTCGTGTCTTGGAGGATTTAATTATCGTTATAATTACTTGTTATGTCCAGTGACTCGTTCATATTTTATTATTTAAGTAGGTGATTAGTGGCCAACTGGCCAAGAATGCTTAATACTTACTATTTTTTTTGCTAAATGAATAATGAGTAGGTAGGTACCTATCTACACCTGTCAAATTATTTTTATAATTATTCTTCAGATTTATTTTGAGTATAAAACAGCATCTCTTCACATATTTTGGCAATCAATATCTAGTTATTAAACATATTAGAAACATTATCTATTAAATACCTACTATTCGTTCTAAAGATGTGTTGACAACCCTGGGGTTAGGCCAATTGACTATTAACTTACAGACCTTCTGTAACGTTTGTTAACTCTCTATTTATCCAAACATCACAGAAGAAACATCTGGATAATGTTAATATCTATGTTTTGGTTGCAAGTAGGTACATCGTCGAGGGACCATCATAAATTGATATGAACAAAGCTTTGAGAATTTTTATTTAATAAACCTAATTTATGTAATAAACCTAATTCAAAAATCATTCATTCGCAATCAATGTTGGTTGATGATATTGAATCTCCGTGCGAGGAAGTGTGAATTAGAGCGGTTTGAAGCAAGCGTGGCGGCCGCGTGTTAACTATTGTAGACCATTATTGTATCCCAGACAGAGCCCTGCATCCCGTTGTCACTGGCAACACTGACGGCTCGTCATTTCAAGTTAATGTTGCAATAACTTGAAAAGACGTACATAATATTTTTATAGTAACGTTATTTTTTAATTTTAAAAAAAGTCATCAATTAGAGTTCATCGTTTTGAATTATTTATATCAACGTGGAAATGGCAAAAAGCTCATCTTAGCCATGAAAACGCTATCCGCATTGAAGCCAATCAGTTTTGAATGAATGAATGATTGTAAATATTAGAATCTCACGCCGAAGACATTAGACTCTCTCGACTTTGACTACTTATTACCATTATTATAATTTACCATTAATGAAAACAAAAATATATTTCGTATAGTAGGTACTTTTCTCTATACCCATAAAGAAAAGTGCCACAAATAAATACAAATGATATTGCTGTTACCTATAAATAATAAATACTTATAAACGTTTAATTTGGACTCTCATTTATTTCATAGCGTAATTAGAGGTTTAATTTAGTGTCAGCCCACTTACGAGGCGCAGGTTTGAAGAACTATTAGTAAACCGGTAAGATCTAGTAGTATTTAAAAGTTAATTGATAGCACATGTAGATACGAGTACCTACCATGGAATGTTTGTTCCTCTTGGTTCCCATCAAATCCATCAATATCCCTTTAAAAATAAAAACATACGTTAAACTTCATAAAACTACTGATGTTATTTATTTTCCTTAATAAAAATCGGTATTTATGAGACACATTTAATTTTACAGTTCTGGTGCAGTGCTTAAAAGGGTTTCAATACTAGTTCTACTTATATTAATTGAAAGCAAAACATATATACGGGTAAATACCGTCAGTCTTTTGGAGGAAGAATAATTAGGTATGTTGAACGAGAATTTAATTTAGTACAGATAAATAAATAAATAATCGAATAACAATAGCGATGGTAAGAATTACATTTTCATTACCAAAATTAAGATCTATTAATATAGAACTAGCATTCATAGAAACCCTTAACTGTACCAGAATTGTAAAATTCAACCTTTTTATTAAGAAGGTTAATAAAAATTTGACTGGAACACAGTGGAGCAATCCTCCCCTCTCACACGAAACTGCATCTTACCCCACATTATTATTTGATTTACCGACATCTCCGGTTACATCCACCCTTGATTACAGTTTACACCCTCACATAAAGATATGTTTAATTAAAATAGCTACAAGGCAATTTAGATTAAATTGACTTAGTAGTTTATTATTAGTTTATTATTAGTACACTACCACTTATTTCTCTAATCCAATTCTGGTTGTGAGCACTAATATCTATGGACTTATAATAAAAATACGCAAAAAATACAAATAATACGTAGGTACCTACGCAAACACTGTTTTTAAAACTACTTATTTTTAAAAATAATCCGAAAAGAAGAAAAAGGAAATGTTTTTCTTTACCTTACGTAGGTCCGTTTTATACACAGAATTTACATACGATCAAGCAGGGCTGACTGAGAATGCACTTTGGCATCAAGTTTAACTTTGCCGCTTTTTGTGTTTTTATTGTGGTGCATAAAGTTTGAATAAATAAATATAGTCTACATACAACAAGATAATACTTAGTACACAGAAATATAACTTCCAACAAGTATGCACCATGCAAAACAACAACTTAGACCCTTTTCGTACGAGTATAAACTTACATCATACAACGGTCCATCAGCTAGGTTCCCCGTGCAGTCATTCAAACGAAATTACATCTGTTATTTAAAACTAAACTATCGCTCTCGGTGTCACCCTCGACACAGGGTTCATTTCACCCCCTCGACGTGAACGCACAATAACTGGTCGAGGGGTGGTCGACGAACTGATTGTAGCCATTTAACAGGCAGGCGTATTAAGAAAACGATTCTTCCGTTCTTCTTTTGTAAAATGTATCGATGGTAATTCTGAATCGGATTTTTTAATAGCAATTGAGTAGCAAACGGGTATGCAGGCCACCGATGTTAAGTGCTCAATGCAGCCCATAGACAACCACATCCAATCTGAAATACAGAAGAAATTTCAGTTCAGAAGCTAGGAGGTAAGGCTGGGCGAGCTACTATATCTCTAACAGCTAAAATTGCTTGTAATGAAACAATTACCTACTCAAATAAAACGTGCTGCAGTTATAATAAGTAGTTACCTAAAACAATAAATTGTTACAAAATTCACATTTCCGACTAACAATGACATCAAATAGAATGTTTGCAAAACTTTAATAAGAAGTAAATCTCAATGCTAGGGAAGCTGACAGTGAAAATTTCATAAATCAATCAAAGTTTGAAACAAAGATCATAATTTCCAAGCAACGACTCTTCTGAAAAACTTAAATTACTCTTTTTCCGCATTACGAGTGCGAAAAATCTTCTTGACGGGCTGAGAAATTGATGGCGTCGAAAAAACCGGCAAGTCAAATCCCGCAACTTTTTACGTCAACCGAGTTTCACTTAGAGAAGTTTCTACATCCATTTGGAAGTCGCTCCTATACGACAAGCTGACAAATTTTAATGAACCCCTGGGACCGTTAATGTCTGCGAGCTGCGTAATGGGAAAACTTTGGAGCCTCCGCCCGACTGTAAGCTCGTTCGGGATTTTTGTCTTATACCTATCTACATTCGCACATTGTGTTCCATGCCAGACGTATTCGACGAAGTCAGAACAAAACAACTAAAACTTTGGATAACGAAGTCATAAAATTACCTTCTCATATTGATTGCTGGAAATTAAACAATTTGTTTTATCCCCATTCGCGGGGCAGATTGAGTTAAAACTCGAAACTCTATACCCTTGGGTACGGGCCAATAAAAAGCGCAATCTTTTCGTCGTGTGCCGTTTGATCGTTTGAACTCTTTCAAAAAATTAACTCTGAGCGGTATACATTACATTATAAATTTCACTATGGTCTGAATGACCGGCGAAAAAATTATTAGGGGCCACATGATTGTGATTTAAACGGCTAACCCCCGTTTAGGGCGGCGTCGGCGTCATCCATCATACGCTTTACATATGTTTGAATAAAGCTCGTGGGAAAAGGATTTCCTCTCAGAAGTTAAAGCGGCATTCTGCAATAATGTAGGGTGGCCACACTAACATATTTGTTGCGGTCTATAAAAGTCTCAGCTACTGAGATATTACTCACTCACTTTCTATACCTTTTTCTCTGCACACATAGAACTATTTAAATGACATTTAATTAACTTAATCTTGGGATTTTCTAAATGCTATAATAAATAATATTAAATTATGCTATATTTTAGTCCTTTCGCTAAGCTCGCGCATTGATTTTCAAGGCAACGGTTTTAAATTCCGAGATTACGTCTTGTTACTTGATATAAGAATGAAAAACATTTTAAAACTATTATTTAATTACCGCTCAAAAAAAGTATTTCATTTAACCAGAATAGATACCTAAGTCATAACTCAAATAGGTATTTTATAAACTTTTCTGTCCTATTTTTGTATACTGCGTCTCAACACATCAGTCCAGCGTGGTGTTTCCACATACAAATAGCGGATTAGGGCAGTTTAGCAAACAAGGCGTCGCCGACGTGTGCCGTCGCCCTTACAGCTAATGCTGTATTAATGTCCATTTGAGCTCGGCATTGTTCTCTAAGAGCGACGATTTATTCAGATTTATTCGGCTAATGTGACTCTCTAAGCCGAAGATTTTCGCACGACCCAATGAAGTCAAGTACCATTGTTGAAGTCTTAACACGTTTTGATTCCAAACTAATCTGGACTCATAACATTGAGTGAACTGTAAACATTGGAAAATAATGAAACGTTTCATACCGCCGATTTTATAGGATACTTACTGGCTGCAATTAAATTCTTACAACAAGATTTATACTGTAGTATTTAGAAGGTGTAGATATGTGGATAGGACCTAAGGCCATCTACCTATCTAGGCAGTAGGTACCAGGTACCTATTTAAAATAAAATATATTATTTTATTTTTTATGTTTTATGTGCCGTACTTTTACGTGACAACAAAAAAATTTGAAAATCTATGGAATACATTTTAAAAAACGTAGGTAAGTGGTAGAGCATATTCTTCATGTCTTGTGTTTCGTCTGGGGAGGTATGGTTGCCGGGGGTAGGTAATGTTTGAGGCGAACATTTTAGTCCTCACGAGTAGCAAAGTACCCGCATACAAGGTCAGATAGATTTTTTTCTCTATTTGAGGTTGGATGTGGGCGTCCCTGGGCTGCGGTGACCACTTAAAATCATGTGCCTATGGAAACTGGAAAGAAAGGCGACTTAACATTTTAGGTAGGACGATGGAAATAGATGCTCTATACCTCAAATGTATCCCGTTCTCCGACTTTTGATATATTTTAACATTGTACCAAACTTACGATTACTTACGTTCTAATAAATACTATCATTGACATACGTACCAACTAGTTTAATGAAGATTAATTGCATTGAATTATTAATGTAGTGACCAGGATAACACAATCAAGTAACCTTGCACCAACCAAGGTCGTTATTGATCCGTGGTGGTTCGAGAGATAAGACTGCAGTCTTATCAGAACACGGAACACGTGTCGACAGCCCTCCACGGCTTTGATAGAAAGCTACTATTATTGCCATTTACGGTGTTTATGGGGCATTAAGATAGTATTGTTACTGCCTTCTTATTACCTACCTTCCAAGGTATTAACTTAGCTTGGTCATTCGCGAGCAAACGTTTTGACACACTAAACGGACTGACGGACTCGTGAAATTAATAACATCCTCATTTTAGGCCGGGATAAAAACAGATTTTTCATTTTTTAGAGTTGCCTTAACAGCCACTTTATCTAACTATGTCAAGGAAGTCTTTTTTAAATTCGAGTTGCATCTACTTACCTACCTTACCTACTTACTAGGGGAGATAGTCTTTGTTTACGACCTCGTTGATGAACATTGGTTTTAATTCTTTTTAAAGGAAAGAAATATTTTTATATTTGAAAGATGTCATTGGTGTAAAAGTTTTTGGCTTCTCTCGCGATCAACTCATGTAAATAATATTTTAATAAATTCATATTCCTACTACATATTTTTCACTGATCTGACCCCGTCTGAATTTGTAATTTAAGTAAGTAATTAGTAAGAATTTAAGCTTTGTGTATTTCTATTTAGGTTTTAGAAATAGGTTTTGTACTTAGATAAGTTTGCGTAAAATAAAAGAATTTCTAAAGTAACAGTGTGTTTTACTATCTGTCTGATATAGATGGCAAAAGTTATCAAGCCCTGTCAAATCTCATCAAATCTACGCGGTACCACAAAGCGATCTCATTACCGGAGTTTCACTTTGCACTTCCTGCGTATTCGGGTGCAATCTGTAGTGTGCAAATCCGTTAATCTTATTTGGCGGGTAGTCAGGACGCACGTGGCGCCACGTGGCCCCAAATCGAACTAATCTCGGGGCCGTACGCGACGGCTGCAGCCTGAGCGCGTGCGCCACGCCGATAACGCCAAGAAACGCCATTCATTCCCGCTCTTTTGTTGAGAACAATCACATATTATTTATTTATGATATTTGCTACAACCTGCCCGCCACCCTTCTGAGTTACGAAATCGTGTTAAGAGCTAAGTATCCAAGCGTGAGCGTAAAGTAATTTATTGAACACTTATGTACTACTGTGCGCCAGCTTTGATTTCGCTGTGATCAGCCAGGGGTCAAAATTCAATCATTAATAATTTAACTAATTTTAAATTTTATTCTATTAGGTAACCGAAAGTCCATGTCCAGCAGTGGACTGCCAAGGGCTGAAAGGAAGGAAGGAAGGAACCGAAAGTCAGATAAAAAAATAACGCCACTAATAATGCAATATTAATATATTATTATATATGAATATTAATATAATAATAAATATTAAGTAGGTATGCAAAATAATGTTTTGAAAAAGAAGTGAATGTCTATCATGTGGTGGCATGAACGATAATTATACGATAACTGAACATAATTATCTATACCTACGCAAATTCTAGAAGAAGGTGTCCTTAGCTTTATAAGTTGAAAAGAGTATTTGAAGCGTGTGAGATCGAACTGTTCAGTCCGCGTTCTTAAGACTGATCTTAAGACATTGCATTCGTCATACAAGATGGACTCTCTGTACAGTTGGAAATCTCGGTAACCCATCCACATGCGCTGTTAACAAACGTGGAACAAACCACCGTGGAGGCATGAGTGGGTACAATATGACGATCATGTGTACAAATCAAAAAGGCCAAGTGGCCTGGTAAATAATAAGTACCTATTTTGGAATCTTTGAATAGGAATCTTTGATCATGCGGTTGGTAGTTACACGGTACCGCGTGGTCGGAAATAAAATTCTTTAGCATAATAAAATTAACATTTTGCAAATAAAAAAATAGTTGTGAATTTTGATTATTTTCGTTAAATTAGTTTTTTGTGTAGTATGGTTTGGCTGTAACAGTATAGATTAACTTTGATTTAAAAAATTTAATGTTGACATATTTCACATTTCTGACAATGACAGCTGCTGTCACTGTCTCGTCGTCTGACTCTGCTGTCACTCATCAGCAATCTTCTCAGTCAGAGTTAGGAAGTATTATTCTGAATTATTTATGTTACCACGATCTTTCGTTTGCTTGCATTTTATATTCATTTCATTATTTCATTGATTTCAGTCATAATTACCAAAATAATTAGTGTCTTCCGAGTTTTGAGTATTAATTGTTTATAATAATACTCAATTATACTAATTTGTGCCATACAAGTTAGTAGAACTCGTCCGGGAAGAGACAGAACAGAAAACAGATTGCAATAATGGGAGAAGAGGATGAATATGCTTGTGTAAACAGATCACAGCTTAAAATAAAAGACAACTCTGGAATAAAGAAGAAAAAGAAAAAGAAGTCTAGCAAGGAAAAGGAGAAGATCATGGAACAGGAAGTGAAGCAACAGATAAAACAACAAACAAATACAAGCACTAAAACTAAAGCTGAACTGGCATTTCAAAAGATGCAGGAGAAAATGGTAAGTGAATCATTAATTTGTCGTTTAACACACTATCATCTATATTGGAATGTCTCAAGACAAAAGTGTGCTGAACCATGGTGTCCCATAATCATTGGGAGCCTTATGCATAATTAAGTTCAATGTTGCTTATTGGGTGATGGAGCAAGCTATGTTGGGAATTTCACTGACAAACTTGTAATTATAGTGTTGGATGGCCTAAAGGTCAACGGACTTGAAACAAATCTAGGTCAGAATATATCACATAAAATACTTTGTATGCATTAGATCCGTCTTTAGTCTATTAGTGGCCTTTATATTAGTTGCTGGACTTCACATGCCTTTGAGGACATTTTGGATCCTCGGTAATGGAAGTTTACTAACGATGTTTACATTCACTGTTACAGCAGTTGATATTTAATTTCATGAAGCACTCATAACTTTTAAGAAAGCTATTGTTATAATACCACTGGAATTTGAACCCAGGCTACAGAGTAAGAGGCAAAATTCTTAGCGACACAGATATTTACACTGTTTTATTCATTAGTTAGGTATATAATATTTTTTAATGATAATAATTTATTTGTTACAGCAAAAGCAAAGGATCCAACAGAAGGCAGAGATGACTCACAAACAGAGAGTAGAGAAATTCAACCAACACCTAGACAGCCTCACTGAGCACTTTGATATACCCAAAGTGTCCTGGACTAAATAACTTATTAAATTATATAGCAAAAAATGGTGTTCAATAGAATGTCAAGATTTTTTTTGGAATTTATTGGAATGGCTTACCTCATCACATGTATATTTTAGGATATCCAGACTAAAAGTTTAGTTAATAAATTATTTTATAAGCTAGAACTTGTTTTTTATGCCCCACATATGAGATTTCTCATTAAAACTAAGTGTGATGGCAATTCTTGTAGTGCAGTGTATTTACCAAAAACTAAGAAGGCACTGACTATATACTGATGCAGCTGAAAAAGAAATGGAGCAGAATACACTGGAGTCCTGATAAAATCAATGAAACCATTTTTTACTTAAAAACATTTATTTCATACATAAATTATAATTATTATAAAACATAGTCATTAAAAAATTAAAAACTATAATCTGGACGGATTTATAGCAGCACTTGCACATAATAATATGGACAGTCAGTAATCAGATGCTATCACAAAACAATAAGGTAACATTGAAAGGAATGTGATGAAAGTATTTATTTAATAAAAACAAAGATAATCCAATCTCACACTAATAGTATATATTATTATTATAGTTTTATATATCATGGATATTCCACTAAGGTTTTATACAAACACTAAGTATGCTTCAGGTTACCCACCAAGATGAAATTAAAATGTAGAAAGTGATATAATATTATTATAGCACTTTCTACATTATATAAATCATTAACTTAAGCTAAGTTATACAAGACTTATTGAAACAAAACAGTTAACCAAGAAAACACACTGTGATTTTGGTCTAGTAAAAGCATTCCTATAAACAACTGTCTTTACATACATACACTCATGAAATTTGCAAGCTGTAAGAGACCAACATAAGTAAAAATTGTGCAGTTCTGATAATTTTACATACATATGTGTTGAATTGATAACCTTCTTTTATGTAGTCGGTAAAAATAAAAATAGATGTATTACATACATATTATCTTAATAATTATATTATGTTTAAAATAAAACATACAGGTACAAAAATTAGATCTACAATAAGTAAGTAGGTAGCTTATAAATAAAGTATATAGTTTCAAATAAGAATAGTAATAACACTGCCTGGAAAATATCTATGATGTAACTTTACAACCTCACCTTAAAAAGCGCCACAGATATTTTGTGTTAAACTACGTATAATTATATCGACGGTTCCCGGGCTATTTGTATTAAGCGACATTTTGGGCGAAATTGACTTATATACATATTCGGAATCAGCGAATTTTTCCGCGTCGATTGAGCGGGGTTTGGTGACGATCTGAGCACTTTTTTGTCGCTTAATACAATGGCATTTTTGGAGCCCATTTTGCATTACGATGTATGAACCGACACAAAATTTTGACAAATTTAGGCACTGTGTACTTAAGCTATACTATGAAATACCAGAGAGTTATTTAAACCAAATAGCCTCACCTGATAAATATTTTGAAATGTCGCTTCATTCAATTAGCTTTACCTTATAAATACATAAGAATGTCACTTCATACAATTAGCTTTACCTTATAAATACATAAGAATGTCACTTCATACAATTAGCTTTACCTTATAAATACATTAGAATGTCACTTCATACAATTAGCTTTACCTCATAAATACGTAAGAATGTCGCTTAATACAATTAGCTAGATACTTGAATTTGCTAGATGTGGCGAATAAACCCATGTTCCTTAATATTTTATTGAACTAGCACTGTCGCTACAGCTACTACAAAAACAAAATTTTAGTACTTCAAACAAATTTAATAATAGCAGTATACACTTAATACAATCAAACTTGACTATGGATTGACTATTGAGGCGTCGGTTAAAACATTGGTTTTAGCAAGGGCGCGCTGGCGGCGCATCCATCTAATAAGGGCGTCTAATAACAGGGCGACTAGTTTTAGAAATTTAAGGGGTCTGAAATTCTACAAAAGGCGGACATTCTACGTGGGGCGCTCGGGGACATGGATGTCAAAATTGCCCATCCCACTAAAACCGGAGAAATAAGAATATTTAATTTGGTGGAATCCGTAAGCCGCCAGGAAATTATGGCAGCGATTGCGGACCTGCGGTTGCCCTTGAGGACATAAAAGTTGGCGATATTCGTTTCACCCTACCGCACTGGGAATGGTATGGGCTCGTTGTCCACTCACTCCAGTTAAAAAACTGTCAGGGCGATCAGGGCAAGAGTTCAAGTACTAGCACCACGCAAGCTGCAGTGCTTCCGATGTTTGGAGTTTGGACACGTGCGACAACAATGCACGAGCTCTGTGGACAGAAGTTCTCGCTGCTAAATGTGCGGTGAAAAAGGTGACGATCACAAAGCGAGGGAATGCTCAGCTAAGTCACCTAAATGTACCGTATGTGCTGACATTGGCCTACCTGCAGACCACCGAATGCGAGGTAAAAAATGTACTCCGCCTTGAGCAAGAGCTTGGCTGGAAGTTCTCAGGATTCTTCTAACCCATCTCAGGATTGACATAGAAAGTCAACTAACGACTGAAGAAGCAATGGAGATTTAGAATTCACAGGATTTCGGGTCCTCCAGGGCAATCTGAATCACTGCCGCGGGGCTCAAGCTTTATTGTTAAGGTCCTGTGCGGAGTGGTCGATTGCCATGGCAGTGGTGGCAAAGCCGTACGATGTGCCGAAACATCCTCTTTGGTTCGGGGATATCGATGGCTCTGTTGCCATTTACTGGGGTGGAAAGAGATACCCTTCGTAATCCTGCCCTCATTGATGGAGGGCAGGATTAGGCAGGTGGAGTGGGGACCTCTCGCATTTGTAGATACTCTGCTACATACTCGTATCTCCCAACTGTGGAATTGGTGCCTATGAAGCATACCTAGATAGACTCGCAGTTTTTACCCGTAGATGCCTACCACGCCCTATTATAGTGCTGGGTGATTTTAATGCTCGCTCAAAAGCATGGGGTGACACAAGAGGAAACAGAAGAGGAGAAGTTATCCAAATGTGGGCGACAGGGTTGGACCTTCGGCTTGTCAACACTGGATTCATAAGTACCTGCGTACGGTGGCAGGGGGAGTCAATTGTGGATTTGACATGGGCTTCAAATGATATCGGGATGGAGAGTCGCAGAAGAGTTAGTAAGTCTATCCGACCGTCGCTACATCATGTTCGCTGTGACATTGCGACCCCCTAATAACAGACACGTTGGTCAAGCACGACGATGGTCTGTTAAACAGCTTGCCAGTAACCCATTAATGACCCACTACAGGGTCGGGTCTCCTTCTCGTAATGAGAGGGATGTAGGCCTTAGTCCACCACGCTGGCCTACTGCGGGTTGATGGACTTCGCATACCTTTGAAAACATTTTTTTTTGTGAACTCTCAGGCATGCAGGTTTCCTCACGATGTTTTCCTTCACCGTAACAGCAGGCGATATTCAATTTTTTTTTTATAAAGCGCACATAACTTTTTTACAAAGTCATTGGTGCGTGCCACTGGGATTCGAACCCGGACCCCTCGATTCGAGGGAGGTCGAATTCTAAGCCACTGGGCTATCACCGCTCACGCTGGATTTTGAGCAGAAACCCTGACCTTTTCTGATCCCGAGAATGAATCAGTCTGGGTACGGGAAGTAATGACATCTATATGTGACGTAGCGATGCCCCGATGTAGGGCCTCTAATAGAAAAGAAGTATACTGGTGGTCTGAACACATTGCAGGATTGAGAGTTAGATATCCTTTGAAGCGGCAACAATCCTGACACGCTTTCCACCCCTCGACATCTTGGCGGACATGGATGACAAGATTTACCTGCAAAGTCGTGCAATTCTCCCAACGAGAAAATAACGATGAGCCAAGTCTTCTGCGAAAGCAGGCACATAGACGGGCTTGGACTGAATGGCGCCAACGTCTGGAGGAGAAGCATGCAGGTCAAAGAGCTGTTGGAACAATTCTGCCCAATTTTGACGCCTGGATGGGAGGGTAGTGTTACGTTCCGACTGTCACCGCGCATGGCTGCTTTGGTGAGCATTTGTGTCGGATTGGACGGGAAGAAAAACCCCATTGCTACCACTGTGGTGGAGATCAGGACGACGCTCAGGACACCCTTGAAGCGTGTCCTGCATGGGAATATGAGCGTTCCGCCTTGGTTAGCCAAATTGGGGTTAACTTCGCTCCGTCTGCAATTGTAGCAAAGATGCTGGCGGAGAAAACAGACTGGAAGGCAGTGGTCTCCTTCTGTGAAGCCGTCATGGTAAAGAAAGAGGCCCTTGAGCGCACCCGGGAGATTGTTGACAAGATAAGGTCCTATGGTAGGATAATCCTAGGTACCTTTAAATTCAACAATGTTTTAACCGCCCATTTCAGTAAACTTCATTACTCAGGCACGATTAGAAACAAATTAGTAAAAACAAATCTTCAATTTAATGCATTTAGCCTGGAGCTATTATTTTCAGTTCTAGGTGGTTAGGTCATTTAACCTGGAGCAAGAATTAACAAACCTAGGCGGATAAGTCAGTTAGCCAGGAACAAAAAATACTAATTGGAGGCGGTTAATACATTTAGCCTGGAACAAAAAAATAAAATAAAAGGGTTATTTTGTATTAAACGACATCTAACTTCGTTAATAATAGGAATATCAGAAAAAAAACCTAATCAGATTATGCAGACTATGTAACCTTATCAATAAATATCCATCTTTTTCTAAAATTTTACAAATTGCGGAAGTTATGAATTTTTTTTCAAAAATCAAAACTTTAAACTGCTCTGGTGTAAAGTTTACAAAATGTCGCTTAATACAAATAGCCCGGGAACCGTCGATATATATTATCAACTTAGCATTCTAAACTTACTTCATGTTATTATGTTAATGTAATGAGATTTCAGCAGTCTTCCATTACATCATAAGGCACTATTGGAGTAGGGGTATTAAAGCTAATATCAGCACTGTTGAACTTACAACTACATTTGTGGCGCCGCTACCTCTCCAGAAGGAGTAACTGAAGGTGAACAGCTTAATATAATTTTCTTTAGTGGCCCAGGGGTCACTACCATCATCGAAGTGCATTGGACACTGGTCTCTTTCTCTCTCATACTCCTCCATTTCTATTGCGACTGCAGCACCTTCAGTGTAGTTCCATGACGTCACATCTTGTTTCAAGTCACAGTATGGGCCTAGGGCTTGTGACATTAGCACCCTGGAATAGAGAAATTGAATAATACCTTCATTTACAGAGCTCTTAATATAATCTTGCAACAATAGCAGAATTATACTTAAACTTTAAATCACTGGTGCACAAGATGGAATGGAAAGGAAGGAACTCTTAAATTAAGGGTTAAATATCTTCAAAATTGTGTAAATTTATGTAAATTTTCAATTATGTAAGCATTCAATAACATAACTTACCTATTAAGATCTGCCCTTTGGTAGACCCAACATCTGTATTTTGAGAATGGGTCCAACTCATCAAAAGTGATCAAATACGATTTCAAGTTCTCTTTCCAGTAGCCAATACACTTCATCTTATAGTCAGGGTCACTGTAGATGTCTACAGGTCTACCTAAGTGATCCACAGACAAACAGTAATTTTCTTTTATTTGCACAGTTTTCTGGTCTACGTCGCACACAGAGAAATCACTGATATTTATTTTGCAGTATAAGTTTGGACGAGGACTTAAGGTTACACCGCCAAGGATTCTTGTTTCAAATCTGACATCTCCTTTCTGAGTAAAATTGAATTTCCCTGCTACAGGACAGCGGATTGGTGTGGGATCCTTTTTAAGGAATAAATCATATCGCCATTGCTGTTTGTTTTGGAACTGAACCCAGGAGCACACTGTGTGGAAGTTACTCTGTATCATAGCTAAGCCTTTACGATATCTGAAATCAATACAATGCTGTATTAAAAAACCAAATAACTACACACTTACCATGAAATTTTAAAAAATCCAATCAATTTAATTTGATAGGTTTTAGAAATATTAATGTTAAAACTGTTACTGTTAGCTCTTTAGAATTAGCAATTTTCAGTTATAGATGTATTACTAAAATTTACCTTATAACATTATGATGTTGAGGCACAAAGTCAAAGCAAACATAATCCTTCTGACATCCATCAACAGTAAGGCGAGCCATCATGATTCTGCTGTCTCTTTGCTCCCTGAAATATAAATAATATATTCAGTAACCGACAATTGAAGACAGCTAATGATGCAGACCATCCCTCCTCCTTCAGTTGCATGCATGATGAGCTTGATCTACCTCTTTGGCCATTTAAGGCAAAATCAGTATATCTTCCACAAATTACAGAAAATAGTTGCAGAAAATATGTAATACTCCACACACAGGAATATGTTTTACCCTGCAACTGAATCAGGCTCTATCACCAAGCAGATAGTCTTAGAAGCAACAGGAATATCAGTGAGCCTCACTGGATATGGATGCTTCACTACAGTTGGTTGCCAAGAGATTCATGTAAATTACATCAAAATAACAGATGTTTCCTGGAACCTGGAACTATAGTAAGAACATCTGTACTGTTATTGAGACCCACTGAATAAAGATTTCAATAGAAATATATTTACCTGCAAACGTAAATCGTCCGCCTATATCTCCCCTCATCTGGGTAATAGGTTTCGATGATATGAGTTTCGTTAATAAAGACATCAGCGTCTATATTCGCAGTATTGATCCAGTCCCCTGAGAAATTTTGTGGTAACCGACATCCAGGTACTACGACTTCCGCCTAAAACACATATTCAAGATAAGTGCTGAAGAAAATCAAAATAATTTTCGATAGTAAAGTATGTCTGGCAACCACACATCCTCAACAAAAAACAAGATATGAGGAACCTGGTACAGCTACTATGGCTTATTCTTTCTATCTTTTCAGTACTTCATAGTCCACTGCTATACATGGACCTCCACTTAAAGCAACTGTTTTCACACTGACTTCTTGGAGTCATCAATCCACCTGATCGGAGGGCAGCCTGTACTCTAATCTTAATAAAATTGAGGGCTTTGTTATAGTAGAGACGTCTTCTTGTTCTTGTCTTGTCTTCGTGTTCTTTAGTCTACAAATGCAATACAAAACAGCACATTATGGCAGGCAGTATTACCTTAACAGGGGTCACTCGGTATCTCTCTGGTGATTTCTCGACAGTTTTCAGAGTATTACACTGCGGCGTAATGGAAGCACCGATATACAAATCGTCGTCTCTGTTCTTCAAGAAGCAGCGGTATCTTTCATCTCGCCGAGACTCCTTTGTGTTAGCCACGGCAAAGAAGTGGTTTTTGTCTACAAACCAGTGGCCTGAAATAAAATTATTAAATTTTCAAATAGAATAATGCATACACAAACAATACAAATGTAAAAGGAATACAAGTAAATATGCATGTAAATTTAATAAAGTGATGAGGTCCTGTTTGATTAATCACAGTGGAGTATATTTCAGACCTCTCCCTTTGGTGGGGAATGGCCAGTGTCCAACGACGGGATAGAATCAAATCAAAAATCAATGCAGTCACAATAAAGCTTACATGTCATTTTCATTGGGGATTTCAAAAAACACTAATTTGTTTATTCATTAACAGTGAGAATGGAATTTGGCATAAGAATACCTTATAATTTAACAATTAAAAATGGTTAAGAACCAAAACTAAGAACATACCTAAACAACTGTACTCCACAACTCCATCAAAAGTGCCAGACATTCCCGGACACTTCCTGTATGTGATATTAAACTTCTGATTGGTGATCAAGAACTGGGTACCAGCTGTTTGACAGGACTTTATTTGTGCATCAGGATGGTTGCATTCACCAGTGAATCGGAAACGATTTTGATATGCAAACTGCCACACCCCTTCAAGTGATGATCTACAATTCACCTATAGAAAATAATTACATAGATATCTTTTGTCATAACACAGAAGTAGCAAGGTTTAATAAGTTCTGCCACATGGTTTGGTATGAAAAACTCCAGTAAGACTTTACTTACTGGTACTGAATTCTCTGAAAAGAGAGTGATGAGGTACTGATCAGGGTTCAGTCCCTGGCAGACTCGCTCCACTGTTGGCTCTTCATTGGGATCCAGATCAATACAGGGGGACTCGATTTTCTCCAGTACATTCACTGTGCGCACTATTAGTTTAACACAGTAGTAGCATTTTGTGTAACTAAATACCATGGTGTAGTTAACATGGTAATCTGCTTTTATGTTTACGCAGACACCTCTGAAAATTAAAGAAATTAATTAATATTTATGCCAGTAACCCATTAAAGACCCACTACAGGGTCGGGTCTCCTTCTCGCAATGAGAGGGATGTAGGCCTTAGTCCACCATGCTGGCTTGCTGCAGGTTGGTGGACTTCACATACCTTTTGAGATCATTTTTTTTTGTGAACTCTCAGGCATGCAGGTTCCCTCACAATGTTTTCCTTCACCGTAACAGCAGGTGATATTTTATTTTATAAAACGCATATAACTTTTTTACAAAGTCATTGGTGCATGCCATTGAGATTCGAACCCGGACCCGGAGCTGCTGAAAGAGGGCAGCAAAGCCGTCCTGGTTGCGCTCCAGCAATTGTTTAATTTCGTCATCAGCACTGGAAGTACCCCAGAGGCATGGAGCACAAGCATGGTGGGACTGTTCTTCAAGAAGGGTGATAAAGCCCAAATGAAGAACTATCCCACGCCCATCGCGCTTCTGAGCCACGTTTATAAGCCAGTTTCTAGGGTTCCTAATATCGATTAGCACGCAGACTAGACGACTTCCAGCATCCCGTACAAGCTGGTTTCCGTAAAGTATAAAAGTAAGGCTATAGTACCACAGACCACATAGGCAGGATATACAAAAGACCTAGGAGTATAATCTGCCGCTTTGCGAAGCATTTCTTGACAATGACAATTTTCGACGACTTTTCTCTTCAGCGCTGCCAGACTATCGGTACATAGAGGCGTTGAAGTGTGTATACAATGCCGCCACCATGAAAGTCCGAGTACACGACAGCATTACAAACCCCATCCACGTGTAGCGTGGCGTACAACAGGGGGATGTCATCTCCCCAAAACTTTTTACCACTGTACTGGAGACGTGTTCAAGCTGATGGAGTGGAAAGGACGTGGTATTGAAAATGTTTTAAGATAAACTTACCTTCCTGTCATTTCTTTAGCATTGATCTCTGTAAGAGTTTGTTTACCATTTTCAAATGAAAACCATGTGTTCCTCAAAACAACAGGTATTGTACACTCCGCCGAAACAGAAATAACTGAAATGTTTAAAATTTATATAAATCTTACTGGGCGTTACCGACATCGAAATCGTTACGCTATAGAAAAACAATGTTACTTACTTCCACATATAGATAGAATAAATAATATAGCTAATTTGTACATTTTATGAGCCATTTCCTTTTATAATTTTATGTGTACCCATACATTACTCATTCACAAATTATTAATGACCACTTTTATCAAAAATTTTAAACAAAATTTTGTAAGACTCCGCTGCTGTCTGCACTGTATCGAGTTGATTGATTGAATTGAATGAAATAAAATGAAGAAAGTGTCAGTCTTGAACATTGAACCATACCGCGTCGGACGTTCTTTAAAAATTAAATCTCTCCACACTATCCTTACCTAATTAACTCTTTAAATCAGATTTACAGACAAACTATTATTACTATCACAGATTAAATAATACAAATTGTTAACATACAATTCCATTTTTACGTATATTCCCCCAGTTTCAGCAAAACCGAAGCATTCCATCCGATTTTTCCATGACATTAATAACGTCATGAATGACGTCAAAATTAGGATGGTTGAATAAACTACACATAGACCAATTTCATCAAATTTAGTCCGTCCATATTTTTATACATACGCCTACCTTAGGCGTAGTGTGGAGAGCGCATAAGTATTAGTTTAGCTGTTGCTGCCACAGTGTAGTCCACGCATGAACGGCTAAAAAGCCGAGGCGCCATTGCCATCACAAACAAAGGTTGAAAAATATTTCGTATTGTTTCCCAATGATGTCACTGTCAAATAAAACTGTCAGTGTCAATCAGTCAAGTCAATCAAATTGAGTTGCCGAGTTCGGAGTTTTGTTTTGGTATTTATTTATTAAAACTACTAAACCACAGTATTCATTCAACTCATATTATTGTGTTAAATTACACTTTTTCACTAAAGTTAGTTGGGCCTCCCTCAGTGTTTTGTGATAAATGTATTCTTGACACGGAATTGTATTGGACAACTTTTTCAGACATGGGTCGCCGCAAATCGAAAAGAAAGCCTCCGGCGAAAAGAAAGGCTATAGAACCGCTGGACCAACAATTCAACTGCCCATTTTGTAACCATGAAAAATCATGCGAAGTGAAAATGTATGTAAAACTTTGGTTACAATTTTGCATTTTTGTAGTTGATCATTGTCATAATGTGCTTTTTATATACGTACGCAGGGATCGAGCGAGAAACACAGCTAGAATACAGTGCCGGGTTTGCTTAGAAGACTTCCAAACAACAACCAATGTGTTGTCAGAGCCCATAGACGTATACAATGATTGGGTTGATGCCTGTGAAAGCGCTAATTAAAATTTAAGGTTATTTTAAATATATATTGTCTTGTAATAGAATAGGTATGTTTTTTAAGTTATTTTATGACTGTTGATAATAATATGAAAAGAGTGAGTTAGTATTTTATTTTTTGTAGAAAAATATTGTGTTTTTGAACATCCAAGTATATGATCATGTCAGCTGCTAGTAAAAATCATCAGTTTTGATATAATAAAATGTGACAAGATAGTAAACATGTCATTAATTTTACTATAGTTTATTTACTGCTGAAATTGAAAATTGTGATTTGTTTAGCGTACTATCATACATGTTACATACTCTTATTTTTGGCTACTCAATCTTGTTTAATCCAACATATTTTATACATTTTAAATAATAATATTGTGCAACAAATTGTTCTTTCTTCGTATCATCAGTTACCTAATCTAATTAAGAAATTAAAGGATTTATTGAATCAAGATAAACTTTAAAAAATAAAACCACAAAAATGTCATTTATAATTGCTTTATTTTCAACAATAAGGTCAGCATTAAACTATTTCACACAATAATTGATTTTATGTATTAATAAATATATTTCTGTCCACAATTTTGTGTTTTGTATCTCAAGCAACAGTTATATTAGATATAGTTCCTTTCCTCGACAACTGCTCAGTACACAAATACTCTATATTTGCTGACCCTACCTAGTAATTGCACATAATCAGTATAATACAGTCACAGACAAAAATATAATTACTATTTATTAGTATTTAACATGCAAGCACTAATGTTCTAAAAGCTTGATAGAAGATTTGTCACTTGACATAAAATACAACATGAGATTAACGACTGTTTGAGTGTAAAAATGGAATGTATGCCACACTCTAACATTTTTTAATTGGATAACATACTAATTAACTTCATTATCATGGTAACAATAAATAAAAACAACAACAGTTTTTAAAATAGAAATTATTTTCCTTTCATTTTCAATGTTGTAGATATACAACTTTAATATGTTTAAATTTTATCAATTAGTTATTTTTAAAACAAAACCACCTACAAAATCGTGGTGTTATTTTCGATTGGTAATTTTCCACTAACAAATAATTGTCTTTCTCCTCAAATTACATTATTCCACATAGAATTCCTTAAAGATTATAAAAAATTGAATTAGCTAAGAACAACACCTAAAGCTTTACTCTTAAATCAAATTGTACTTTTAGCTAATGCAATATTAGTGAACAAAGCTTTATAAACTTTCTACAAGTGTTAGAACAATATTAAAAACCGTTAGATATTTTTATATCAGAGTGGCAAAGAGTAATTAATTTAGAAAATTTTCTTTATAGATTCCTCTACCGATTTCATATTAAATCACTTTACTAGGAAAGTTGTAGCCAGGCTGCCACTCCTTCAAGACTAGGTTAGAATTTCTCCTCTTGTATACTAACAATTGCACTACTTGTACCATTCTAACTTTCTGTAACACTGGTGCAATAACAGTGCTACCATACCAGTCCTGCCTCTCAGGGAGTCTGTCTTTGTCTGTGTCCCTAATAATACTACAACAGTAAATACTTCACATTGACAATGTCGTCTTAAGCTATTCACAAAAGTATGACACAAATATCAAGAACTACTATTTTATAATATTAACATAAAAGACAGCATCAAGCTGTATCACAATTCGATAACAAATTTCAATAAATTATATTGCTCTCAAAGTAAAATATAATACAGTTAATTATTGAGCTATTGCCTAGACTTACAACCCCGGGATATCTGTAACCATGTCATGTTTCAATTTTAATTGTATTGATCTACAAAATTACATATTTCGCCTACACTAAAAGAATAGATTTTATTTACATAAGATCGCTATGGAAGATAGAGTACAAAATAAATAATATTCAACTAGGATCCATGACATGGTCACTAGAGTCGCATACCACTGAGCCCTCCGTGCAGAAGCTGTGTCAAGAAGTTTTAAGGGCATAAGGTAGCTCAGACTAAGATCTATTCACACTGGATCAACAAAATCTCGTGCAACCGGTTCAACTTACCTTGGAATGTACTTATATAAATAACCATAACATCTAACACATCGGGTTATATATCTTTTTGACTAATATAAGGGTATATGGATAATAATTTTTTCATCGACTATATTATAGGGAAGCATTAATAGTATAAGTAATAATCACTTAATTTAAACAATACGTGTTTAAAATTTCCCCATGTCTACGAACGAATCGTACTGAAGATCGCTGCTGTCACACAATGACTGATCGTCCAAGTCGGAGACAGCATCGTGCAAGGACGTCAGTTGTCTCGCTTCGGAACTCGGGCCGTCGCAAACCGCCGTGTTATCCGAACTGTCGCTATTACTGTCCACGTATTCGTACAATCTGGGCTTCATGTCACTAACATCGGAGAGTTCGTACACACTCATCACTGTAGACGATTCGTCGACGTTTACGACGTCGAAAGAGTGAGAAAGCAAAGCGTCGTCGTATGTCAATATGGGAATCTCGACGTGCGATGAACAAGCGTCTTCCGTGTAGCGACCGGAGTCGCCTATTTCTGATATGTTCAGCGATAATGTGTTTTCGTCGACTAGAGTGAGACAGGCGATTTGCTCGCGCGTGTCGTCTAAGCTTTGCTCGTTGAGTTGTGACGTGTCCCCTTCCGCGATTCTCTCGTCGGCGTTCTCCTTCATAGAAATGGAGTTGTCATCGGACAGGTCAGCTTCGGCGTTTAGCGTCACCGAATCGTCAACGTCGTCCTTCTCTTGCAAGTGTTCTAGATCATCTACGCATTTGGTAGAATCGTCGCTGCTGTCCGAGACGATGAGTTCGATGCCGCGGTCCAGTATGGCCGTGTCCGTGCAGGTGGACATTTCGTCCTCGAATACGATTTCGACGCTTCTTATTCTCATCAGAGGCATTTTTGCTGGCGACAGCTCGTCGCCCTTGGCGTTGCGACCTTTCATTCGACTGGAATCGATTAGTTCGGTGGATTCACTCGCGTCGTCGTAATCGATTTCGTAGCTTCGTAGATCTGAGGCGCAGGGGGTGCACTCGTTGACTTTGGTGTTCCTCGATGAAGAGATATGTGCATTAGTGGGGTGGTCTGGTGAAGGCGTGCGCGTGGTATGCGTGTGTAGTCCCTAAGGTTGCGGCGGATCTTATTGTATAGTGGTGCCCAAGTCCAGGCCGCCTTCCTCTTGCAGCTTCGTGAGGAACTTCACCACGCGGTACTGCTCCTCGGTCTGCTTCACCATGTCGACCAGCGCGAGAAGCTTCTTAATGCCGATGAAGATCCTGTTGAAAGAGAAATACGAGTAAGTTACTAATCAAATTTGATCCGTAAATGGAAGATGATTGTTTAGGGAAGAAAAAATCCTATAAATGTTCTAATGTGTCTTGTGTTTGATGTTAGAAAGGTGATTATATGTATGTATAATGGCGACATTGCGAACTAAACATAATGTATATAACAAAAAGTAGACACAGTCACAAAGAACAAAACAAAATAAAAGCATAACATAACGAAAACATGCAAATAATTCTGCTCTCATCATAATTGACTCTTTATTTGGTCCAAATACATAAGATTTTAACCCTTTAGAAATTATTGCGGACCTAAAATTGGCAACACTTGCCTTTCTACATGGATCCTCTGACCCTTGTGAGACATCGGTCGTCGAAGATACTCGTACATCCTTTGAGATTTGGACCAGTCTTGCTTTGGTCTGCAAATACACACGACAATATTGTCATCTACCTACCTGGGCTTAAGAAAAGTGATATTACTGTACGTGTTGCAACCGTTGTTTCGATAACTTGTATAGCAGATTTATACAATTTCTCAAGCTACGAGTACATAACAATGGAACATACTACCTACTAACGTCACATTACAGATTCTGTTCATACACATTGCATGAGATCCTTACTCGACCTAAGGAAGACAACCGAGACAGTGTCGCTCGTGAAAGGCTAGTATACTTACGTCGGCTAGTGTACGATGTCTTACAGAACTTCACTGTAGAGTTTAACTTTCATACGACTTCCGAAGGCCGCAAAACTTATTCGTTGGATAGACTTGAATTTTTAAAGACGACGACAAGATTACGAGACGCATGTGTATCGTCAAGAGTGGCGCCACAAGTATCGTGAATGACGCTTTTTATTTCTTTAATCATCTTGCCTTTGTACCTACGAAAGCCACTCCCCGAGTATTTTCATCTAGCTTCCCTTTGCCAACGAACAAACAAGCAGAGATCAAACATGTGCAACACTCGTGTCACTGACGCGTTGCCCGCTATGAGAATGATGGACTAGCTTCTTGAACTATATTATGTATATTATTGTATATAGTATAGTATAGTATACTCACTTGGCACCACGCAGATCGTTTTGGATGTGTTGCAAGTCGCGTTTGGAGAAGGCATCGCTCTCCTCCAACACAGCCATCACGTGTTCAGGCTGGGACAAGTTGTGGACGTGCAACACGCCCGTGAAAGCCGACAACATTTCCATGTCTTCCAGCACTTGCCTGCGCAAGAATAACACGTTAATGTCAATGCGTGGTAGTATTAATCGGTGGGCAACACACATAAAAAGGAACTTACTAAACATGACATGTATACACTTTTGATCAAACAAATCCCGAACAAAGAATTTCACCAGTCTCATTTAGGCCTCTTTTTTGTCCTCAAGCCTCACAGTAGCTAAGTGATTATATTTCAAGCCAATAGCCCCACTGTTATGACATTATGATAGAAAGACTGAGGGTGACTACTTTCAGTTTGTTCATTATATTAATTAAACTTTAAAATAATATAATAATATGTGAAGTGTACAAAAGTCCACAACATTCTTATAATATTCAATGCAGGCTATGTGAGGGATATTGGACACAGTCACATTTAATTTCATTTGAAGATAGATGCACTGTGTCGTTTGCTACTACAATACCGAGTACAGAGAAGGGAAATAAAAAATGTCTGCTTGAGCGTTAAATACCACCTACTTAACCCTTTATTTGCTTGTACTACAGCTTATTGTGCAGGAGTATTTTAACGTAATTAAGTAGCGGTGATAGCCCAGTGGCTTAGAATTCGACCTCGAATCGAGGGGTCCGGGTTCGAATCCCAGTGGCACGCACCAATGACTTTGTTAAGTTAATAAAAGTTATGTGCGACTTATAAAACTAAATATCACCTGCTGTTACGGTGAAGGAAAACATCGTGAGGAAACCTGCATGCCTGAGAGTTCACAAAAAAATGTTCTCAAAGGCATGTAAAGTCCACCAACCCGCAGTAGGCCAGCGTGGTGGACGGCGGCCTACATCCCTCTCATTGTGAGAGGAGACCCGACCCTGTAGTGGGTCATTAACGGGTTACTGACAAAGCGGCAGTGGCTTACCTTCGGCTGCTAGTACAGAGGATGAGCAGCTTCCTGCCCTTAGGAGGCTGCTTCTTCAGCAGCACCAAGAGCGCCTGCAGGGTCAGGTTGGAGTATCGCGGGCCAATTGAGCCGTAGTCCAACAAACGCTCGATGTTGTCCACTAGGATGCACGACAAGCTCGAACGGTACGCGTCGTCGAAATACTGTTAGTATATCGAAGAAATAAATATATTACATATAATGTGAGAAATAGATTTGGGTCATTTTGAAAGAGAAATGAAGCTATGAGGTAAAAGGGGCAGTTATCTGTAGGGCCTGATCGGGAATATGACGTATAAGATAAGGAAGGCACTACAATATGTACAACTTTATTCACATAATTAACAAAAAAAGCTAACTATGCACTACGACCCCGGGATATTTTCGATAATCTGTAGCATAGTTAAATTTTCTATCTTGGGATTCTCATATTTAATTGCAACTCTTACACAATTTACGTTTAATACCTGGGCGACCGAGCTTCACTTGGATATATACATATCCAGTAATGTTAATGTCTATATTACGTCATTTAAGTTACAGTATTTACCACCTACATTGTGTAGTTCACTCACTGCAATTATTTTTTCTTTTGCTGGGTTTAGTTATTTAATGATTACATCATTAAAAATAAAAACAAATATTGTCAAAGAATACAAGATATCCTCACCTTCCTGATCTGCAGACACTTAGAGGACTCAGTGTAGCCCACCATGTCTTCTGGCGAGCACACCTTGACGAAGGGGAAGTCGGACATCTTGGCCAGTTTGGCCGCTAACGCAGTCTTCCCACTGTTGGGCGGGCCCTCCAACAGAACTGACA
Source organism: Erynnis tages (assembly GCA_905147235.1). NCBI lineage: Eukaryota > Metazoa > Arthropoda > Insecta > Lepidoptera > Hesperiidae > Erynnis > Erynnis tages. The sequence goes on from LR990076.1 coordinate 4,266,463, forward strand.
CGAGACCTACGCAAGTACGGAAAACGATGGCCGTTAATTACATGTTTCATAGGAATAATCTACTAAATTGTGATTATTGGCTTTAAAAAATAAAGTACAAACAAGTTTCAGATATTTGAGTTAACAAAAACACATTAAATTTCTAAAATTTGAAAGCCGAATGATAATACAAACTTACAAAAATGTTTTATCAGACTGATATTAACCCTATTGCACTGACTGACGACTCCTCTGGTTTTGCCCGTGTCAGTAGGCGACAGTGACCACTTACCATCAGGTGGCCCGTCTGTGTGCATGCTTGCTCTTTTTTATTAAAAAAAAACACTAATAGACCTAACCACAGAATACATAGTAGTACACTTGTACAGAAGGCCCACTTCGAAGTCATTAAAAAAAATATAGACTTTAGCTACGATACGACAAAGTTCAATTCAGATCGCGCAGCGCTTAATCACCTACGATATATCTTGCGTCTCTTTCTAGCGCGTAACCCTTAACTTTTCCACTTTCCCACTACATGTTGCGTCTCTTTCTAGCGCGTAACCCTTAACTTTTCCACTTTCTCACTACATGTTGCGTCTCTTTCTAGCGCGTAAGTCTTACCTATTCCACTTTCCATTCCCCCACTCACTAGCCCACTCGAATAGGCCGCTGTGCGTAGGTACATTTTTGATACCTACCTAACGTTATTTTATTACAATGCTGTACAAAAATTATTATGTTGTTTGAGAAGACAAGTCAGCGTAGAACAAAAGACTTTGTAACAACTGACATCATTTGCTTAGATATTAGAAAATGTGACGCCTTAGAGTAGAAACTGGAAGTTGATAATCCCAACAATGAGAAAATTATCAAAAAATGGTATGAACATTCTTACCACTAGCTTCAGTAGCCCTAGCCTGTTGAATGTAGAGCATTCCATCTTCCAACAAGGATGACACGGGCACTCCCCAATTGATGATGCCACGCGCTAAGAAGTGCTCCAGCGCTTCCGCCGCAGTACCGAATGCCTGGGCAAGGTAAAATTCAATCGATTAGCTAAACATAGCATAATTTTCATATAATCATAATTATCATCATCATATCAGGCGAATCAGTTCAGCACAATTTTCTCTTTCATTTCTCAACCGATTTTCCCCATTTTTGTTTTGTTCGGTAGATATTGACGAGTTTTAGTGCAGACGGTCAATAAATTTATTTAAAATGCATTAGAAATACACGAAATTAATGAAAAAACACAGCAAGCACACAACCATACGTTTTTTACACACAATACACACACCCACACATTGATAGACAAAAATGACATTTATTGTTTTCTTCTGGTTACGACGATGGCGCATTCACGTTCAGCCCACAGATGAAGTATTGTTCAGCCAATGACAAATTGCAATTATATGTATGTTTTATAAAGAAGGAAAAGATAAGAATAAGAATAGACAGTAAAGGTTTTGACAGTACCTAAATTTGGAAAAGTTAACATCACGAAATAAAACAATTTTATTTTAAATTATACACATTTTAAAATATAGATAACGTATATTTTTGGGGCGGCCCGTTTCAGTCTCCACCGCGACTTCGCTGCGACAGGAGCTCATGACTAAGGAGCTCGGATAGTATTCGAAACTAGTCGCGCCACCCCGAAAACACACGTGCCCGCCCGTTGCAAACATAAATATTTTAAAAGAAATACATACCGGTTTGATGTCGTTCTCCAGGGCGTGCAGGAAGTCCCCGCGCTCCACCATGAGCTTCTCCATGGCCTCGGGGTCCACCTCCACCTTGCTGGAGGCCTTGATCAGCCGGTTCATGGCCGTGGACTGCGCCGCGCGGACCAGGCCCTCCAACTCCGCGCCCGAGAAGTTCTTCGTGAGCGCCGCGAGTTCCTGATATCAGAATAGGCCATTAAATTAACAAGTCACCTTGAAAATATTATAGACGCCTAAGCTTGTGACGATGAACATACAAACTGGTTTAAGAGTGAAAACCTTTTATAGTTTCTAAATCATAAAACTTTTTTCCCTGATGGCCCCCTAGGTGCCTTTAGTATTTGACGAGAACACTGGAGACATAGTATAAAGAGGGAAAGTTCGGCTTCGAAGGCTATCTCCGGCCCTATCCACGATATAATTGGCTACTGTCTCAGGGTTGTCACTTTTAGCTAAATTTTAATTCAGTGCCTATAAATTGGCAAGGGTCGGGAAGTTGTATTTTTTACTTGTATTGTCTATAGTAGAATCTGATAGCAGAAACTAATACAGCAAAAAAATAAGTAAGTAGGTATCTCATCATCAAGTAAAAATTACGGCGACGCATAGATACTATGGCGCACACATACAAGCCGCGCGCGGTGCGTTCGTATGACGATAACTTACTTCCCCTCTCTTTATACTATGGGGCCGTCCATTAATCACGTGAGGCTTGGAAGGGGTTTGACAAAAATCACGAAATGTCACAAGGGGGGTATAGCAAGATATCACGTGTATTTATTTTTTCAAACGCGCGATTTTTAAATTGAAAAGCCGCGTGTAGTGTGACCTTGACTCACAGTTTTATCATGGTCCTTAATTTCAGAATAAAATACGATTATACTTTAAACCAGTATTTAAGATAATTCGAAAAAAATCAATAGATGTAGATACTAAAAATACAAATGCTGTTGGGTGGGGGTGGGGGGGGTAGCCTTAAACCTCACCGTGTATCACCAAGGGGAAGGGGGGGGTTAAAAAATTCTTAAAAAAGATCACGTGACGGCCCGTACGCTGGGAACGAACCTTGCAGTCGACATCTTCAGCCATCTTCTTGTACTCGCGCATGCGCTTGGTGTGTATGTTGAGGATCTGCACGCGGCCGTTCTCGTCGGGCAGCCCGATCTCCATCTGCACCTCCAGCCGGCCGGGCCGCATCAGCGCCTCGTCGATCATGTCGCGCCGGTTCGTCATGCCTATCACCAGGATGTTGTTCAGCTGGTCCACACCTGTCCAATGTATCGATCATACTTTTACGTTGGGATCACAATAGAGCGGTGATAGCCCAGCGGCTTAGAATTCGACCTCGAATCGCGCACCAATGACTTTGTAAAAAAAGTTATGTGCGCCTTAAAAAAATAAATATCACCGGCTGTTACGGTGAAGGAAAACGTCGTGAGGAAACCTGCAAGCCTGAGAGTTCACAAAAAAACCGGCTCGAAGGACCTAGAACTAAGTTTAAAGAGCACAATATTGGTAATGCCAGTAAATTATTCTCTTGGGAAAAAATTGAAAACTCTCATCAAACTGATTGTGCAAAAAACCTAAGTATTCGACTTGTGCCTGCCTCTTACCATCGATTTTGGACAGCAGCTGGTTGACGACAGTATCGTGGACTCCGGTGTTGCCTCCGACGGAGCCTCGCGCCTTGCAAATGGCGTCGATCTCGTCGAATATAATGATGTGGAGGCCGCTGTTTGGCCCGCACTAAAATACATAACATCTTTTAAACCTTTTTTCTAAATGTACCTAACATTTAATTTTTTTATGGATTCTTCATTATATGTCCCCTGATTTCTATCCAAAGCTGTTCAGCCTGAACAATGTTTAGTGCTTGTCAAAAAATTCATTAATATTCCTCAACCCAAGTTTCTTGAATTAATTTTGGGTCTTAATAACCTGTTTAGTGCTTGTCAAAAAATTCATTAATATTCCTCAACCCAAGTTTCTTGAATTAATTTTGGGTCTTAATAACCTACCCTTTGCTCATGGATCGCTATCCATCTCTTCTACAGTTTGGTTGCCAAGATATTGTGAGAAATAACATAACAGAAGCTAGCTTGTAACCAAACTATAGTAAGGCTACACTGGTTGGTATGTTGTTGAGACCAACCATAACAATAGATATTATTTGATGTTTTATTTGTGTAAAATATAATCATAATCATTACAATCCACATACCCTTTTTTCTTCCTCCTCAGCATCAGCGAAGAGCCTTCTGATATTGGCCTCACTCTCGCCAACATATTTGTCCAATATCTGCGGACCGTTGACGATCTTCGGTTCACGGGCGTTCAACATATTGCCGATCTGCCGCGCCATCAAAGTTTTACCAGTACCGGGCGGGCCGAACAGTAGAATACCCTTTACGTGCTTGCAACCTAGATGGATAGGAAGAATAATTGGTAATGGCATCTTCATAATATTGTAATGAAAATGTAACATTCTTTTGTTCCTTTTTATAGTTAAAGAGGGTCCCACTAAAGACCCTTGCTCCTATGTTATCAAAATCCATATTAGTGATTAAAACTAGGTTCAGAGCATTATCATACATATATCCAGGGAGTATCATCAGTACAGATCATATAAGAAGAACCTACATACGATTAAAATAACTAATATTTACTTAGAATAAGAATAAATGTTACTTTGATGTTGTATCCAGCTAGCTCCTAATACAAAATTCAAAGTAAAAATGGACGTCAACGCACATTACGAGCTGTACACGGTTAATTAGATCAGTGACAGTTCCGATCTCTTACCCAACTGTTCAACCACTTCGGGCGGGAAGACGCGAGATGCGAACGCGCGTCGGAAGATGGCATTGAACTCCTTGTCCAGACCGCCGATGCCCATCTTGCCGAAGTCCCAGTCGGGGTTGATGATGGACTGACGAGGCTGTTTCCTATTAATAAAAAAAATTAAGAATTAGATACAACGTGGTGGACTAAGGATAACCTCCTTGGATTGTGCGAGGAGACCCGACCCACCCGAGTGGGCCGTGTATGCTAGATCCTCCTTTGGAATTAGTAAGTACTTAATATCTTATTGTGCTGTTTCCTTTTTTTACTTTGTACTTTTGACACATTTGTGTAAGTATGCAATACTCTGCTTCAAACGTCCATTATTACTAAATGTTTTTTTTCTCTCTTAAATCCGACAACCCTTCTCCACTTTCTCTAATTACTCAAATACAGTAAAATAATTTTGAGACGTGTGCTTTGTATAGTATATCTAAGCACAAGAAAAACGATACTTAGTTCTAAAAGTGAACTAATTTTTGTTTCGCGAAATAATCAAATACCCACATATTATACTTAATTTTTATTGTTATTTAAAAAATTACTAAAACTCGCTCTCAAACTTACCCTTTAGCCTTTCCAACCAGGTTGAGCGATGAGTTCTCCGCCTTATCGAACTGGATACAGGCGTCGGGGAGTAAGCGACCCATCCTTGCACGGCGAGGAACCGCGTTCGAGCCCGCCGCGAGCGCTTGTACGTCCACGGCTACGACAAAAATAATTGATATTTTTTATGGTGTAATTTATTAATTAAAATCAATTTTAAACTTTTTTTTAATAAAAAGTTGTGCCAAGATTGTTTACCAAATAGGACAAGAATAAACACCCAGAGTGCCCAGTGCTTTTGTACACCTTCAAAGGCGGCGCCATATTCACCTTTAATAAAGTCGCCATCAACTTTTTGCAAACGCATTGGCTCATAATATCACATTGTCATTATTTGAGTACATGCCAGAAAAGTAAGAAATTAGCTAAAAATTACACTGCAACATAGCGAGATCTGCAATAACTCCAGTTGGACTATACCAGTGTATATAAAAACACAATTCATTCAGAATAATAGTTTTTTAAATCAAGACACTTTTATTTTTAATAACCTATTTATACAATCAAATGAGACACAAATTTTCAGATTAGACATCTTGTGTGTGCAAGTTAGCTGTAACTGAAAATTGAATTTTTAGAAACAACCAAAGAAAAAATCGAAAACTACCATCATGAATTGGTAGTTTTACCACAAAATGAATATTTCTTTAAAAGACTACAAGTACTTACATTCCAGATTCTTGACCATCAATGACAGCACTTTCTTGTCTTGAAAGGCAAATGCAAGTTGTTGGCCCACAGTGAACACCTGGTTGGAGAACTGGATAAGAAAATCCCGAGCCATCTGCTCCGAATCGTAAGGCTCCATGGAAGTTCTGAAAATTGTTTACTATCATAACAGCTCTGAAAAAAGTTTTACTCAACAAAATATTGTAACCAACAATAGGGCACACCCTATTTGGCAAGTTGCACGCAAAAGTGTGTCATACGACATATGTCATTGCATAATAATAATAAATAATGCTCTCATAGTCCCATATAGGATACCCTGTGTCGTGGATGCCATGGACAAACACAAGACAAGAACACAACACACCCAGACCAGAAACAGAAATTCAAATTTATCATTCAAATCTCTGCTCTGCTGGGAGTCAAACCCACACAGTGCACCAGTATCTTAACCACTATTTTATTAACAAAGCAATGTTTAAATAAATTGTATTTCTCATAATCAATTTCACTTACGTTTTCTTCAGCATAAAATCTGCCTCTAAAGTGACACTGCACAGACACTCCAAACTCTGGGGTTTGCATATCTTCACATCGATGGTCTACAACAGATAATTAAACTTGTTAAGGGTTTCAACTAATAAAGGAAATTAAATAATATTAAATTTCAATAGTGCTGCAGTCATGCCCTTGTTGTTAGAGACTCATTCCCAAGAGTTGAAGTAAAGAGATTTACAGCTGTAAGTAAAAAGGCATATTAGTCTATAAAGTTTTTCATGAAAATCATAAAATATAACTTTAATTAATAATTACCTGTCCAATGGAGAGTGTAGCCCATTTTCTCTGTGGTGCTGAAAAACCTACAGTCCCACGATCAACTCCATTGTAGAATCTGACGCTGAATACATAATTCTGTGATGGTCCACTAGACACTTCAATATGCCTGTAAATTGTATTGCAGTTTTATAATGAAAGATAATGTATTAAGTTTTACTTGAATCAAATTGCAAAAAATTGTTGCCTGAGTGTAGTATAATTCTCATTACAATAAGTTACAACTTAGCCTCAAGGCTCATCCTATTGCAATCATGATACAACCCACAATAATTATGTCATATCCCCAACTGCAGGACATAACAGAGTCCAATAATAATAGTCATAAATAATTCCAATAGAGCAAAATGTGTTAGGACACACCCTTAATTATTGTGATGTAACACTTTTACAAAAGTTTTCATTTAAATAACCACTATGCTTACCTTTCCTACCAAAAGCTCTCAATATATTAAAAGAACATAAGAAAAAAGAAGTAATGTGTGAAGAAAACTATCATGAGAAAACCTGCATGCCTAAAAGTCGTCCATATTGTTCTCTAAGGCACATCAAGTCCAGCACATTCACAGTAGGCCAGCATGTTGAACCTACACCCTTCTTATTGGGAAAGGAGATATAACCCTACATGGAGTCACTAATGGGAGTAATATGTGAAAGATGTTTAATGACAGAGGTATTTGCATGCTTAATGATATATAACACCTACTTCACATCACTCGGGAAGTCATCTGGATTGATGAGGGCGCAGTTTGTGATGGCCAACTCATCAGAAGGGCATTTAGCCGCTTTCATACGCTGAAAAGAGAAAATGTTATATGGAGGAATAATATAGAAAAACAGTAAAATCTGTCAAAAATATGAACTCTACAACCACTAGGAATTGCATAAGATGACTTCTATTTTCCATTGCTTACTTCAAGCAAAAAAAAGTAGAAATCAAATTCTATTTCGCGTACTTAGCTGTTAAATATATAAACAATTATTGTAATCAATAGATCAAGGTTTTTTCATTATTAAATTAAAGAAAAGAGAACTATAAAACCTATTGAAGTTTCAAATGATTTCCATGATGATAATGATTTCAAAGATGCCAAGAGAAAACTGTTGGACGTTTTATTATTAGATTACTTTTCAGTTAATATTTATGTTCAAGACTTCGTGTATTATGTCATTATAAACAGAAAAAAAGTAGAGTTACACTTACCATAGAAGACATTTTCGTATTTTTGTTGTGTTTTGCCTCGATACAATGTTTTGACAAAAATGATTCACGTTGATGAACGTGACATCAACAACCGTCACCTACTCCCTGCCCCTGGTAATCATCGAAACAGCAAATGAATGACTGCACAATTAAAGTTACTGCAATGAAATATTTTGGCAGAAAAAATTCAGGCGATCAATACTAAGTTCAAAATTGCCAGAAAAATAAAATAAATTAAAATAATCCATACATTTTTCTAAGTAGCAACTAAGCCTGTACATGGCATGGTGTCAATGTAATGGTACGTTCACATTTGCGGCGGCTTAACACGTTTTTTATTAAACATGAAATTCATACTACAAATGGATGTGGTCAACGTCAGCGCCGAAATTAACAAAAGAGTTTAGCTCGTAGTTTGCACATTATTTCACATTAATGGGCATTAACGTAAAACTAAAAGCTATCAGATATGAATAAAGCACATGTTTGAAACATATTTTTTGGCGATTTGGTATTTTCTTTTTCATCTCAGCGGTTGCATCAACGAGGAGAACGCATCCTGAAAAGTTGCGTTCAATAATTTTAATTTTTGAGGCAATGGCAATATTGAAAAATAAAAGAAAAAGAAAACAAATGGCGACGACGAACGAATGGTCGCGTCGTATCGAAAAATTGTGACGTTCGGCGTTTATCCAAATATTTTTTGCAGTACCTAATCTTCTTTTTTTAATATTTTCACTGGATATTCGAGGACAATAGTTATAATGATTGAAAAGTGAAGTGTCAAAGTAGTTATTATAAGTTTGTAATAAATGTATCACTAATAACCTCAAAAGGATTCCAATTCCAAATAAAATGGAGCTTCCGCAACCACCGCAAGGTTAGTAAACTTCATTTATACCTTCATAGAATGCCATATTTTTGGTTAATGGTTATAATGCAGCAGTTTTTAATTAAAATTTGCATCTTATTCATCAGATCAAGATCTCAGAAACATAATAGACAAGCTTGCACAATTTGTCGCGAGAAATGGCCCCGAGTTCGAGAAGATGACAAAAACGAAGCAAAAAAACAACCCAAAATTCAGCTTCCTGTACGGCGGGGAGCACTTTAACTACTATCAGTACAAAGTGACGACAGAGCAAGCAAGTAAGCATATTGACGATGGCAGAAATAGATTAGCGCGGTCTCGCCCGATCGCTGGTTGGCTGTTGTTGTAACCGTTTCAAGTGAACCTCCGCTGTTTATAGTTCTAAAGCAGGCCGGCGGTCAGACGGCTCCCGCTCCCGCCGGGGCTTATATGGCACAGAACAGGCAATATGTAATGCCCCAACAGGCCGGAGCGACGCCCGCTCAGCTGGGGCTGGCGGCCTCCATGGCGGCGGCGCCGGCGCTCCAGCAGTGGCTCGCCGCGAACTCCGCCCCGCCTCCCGCCACACAACACTCGCACGACATTGACAACGTTAACGTTCAGATCAACATGCTAAGGGAACAAATCACTCAGTCAGAAAATAATCTGAATGCTCAGCACACAGTAAGTCCAACTTAATTTCTTTCCACACTTTCATTATGTAAATGTTATTATTTTAATGTGTACGGAATTCAATCATAAACTGACTAAACTTAGAGAACTTTGAGGCTTAATATTATGTCTGTGTTGCATGCTATTTATTATCATCACGTTTTGATTATTGGTGGTTGACAGTGGGTTTCAATAACCTATTGTTGATTGAGGATACCCCTGCATACTTTACTTGGCCATACCACAATTTGGTTGTGAGGATATTCTGAAATGATAGATCTTGCCTGGGAACCAAATTTAATTTTTTAACTTTATGTCATTGAAACTATTTGAAACCCACTGTAAGTGGGAACAGGTTACACATTGTTGAATAAAAATTATATGTCATTCATCTACATTTTCACTTTCAGAGCCTTATTTTTATGTGTGTAATTTGTGTCCCCACAAATAGAAACTGTGATATATAGGTTGTATTTAAATTTCTTGTCATAAATTTTACCACAGAGTAAAAAATTAAGGTGTAATGATGTGTCTGTTGTTGAATATTTGTGACCTTTTTTGTTTGAATGATTGAAATGAGATATTGAATGTATCTTTTATAATTTCAGGCATATCAAGTCCGCCTTTCAATGCTTCGTAGGCATTGAAATTGCACTTAATATTAAATACATGGTACAATACTAGTTTTTATTGTGCTTCCTAGATTAAATGAGAAACTATTCTTTTAGGTGTTGATCCAACAACAACAGGCCAAAATCAATGAATTGGTTGCGAAGGCTCAAGCAGAGAAAATTCAGATGTTGGCTGATGAAAATAACATTAGCCTCACAGAACTGGACAACATTCTTCAGCCAATTATAGAAACATGCACTAAAGATAGCATATCATCAGGTATTTATCAACTTTGATTAATTTTGTTAATTACAGAGTTTAAATCAAGCATTGAATGTAGATAAAGGATTCATTGTATAAAATATTGTAAAACACAGTGCTTACTCAAACTCACATTATCATAGTTTGTAGGTTAGCTGCAATTTTAAATTTTATTATTTTAAATTTTAAATTTATCTATGAAATTTATCTCACTTGATCAGAGATCATCCTTCAGATGTCTTAACTCTGGTAGTCTGGTAAGAGAAGACTGAAGGATGGAAACATCTGAACAATTTTGCCACAATTTGCAAAAATGACCAGTTTGTGCTTAATAATCATCAATTAAAAAAAAACTGTCACTGAGATTGACTGGGAAAATCTCACACTCAAAGGCAGCATGATTGATTTTCCCTAGAAATGAAGCTTGCAGGTCATATAATCTGTTCTAAAGTTCACATTATTAGACTTGGAACTTAGTTGTAAATTTTGCTTCAAAGTATAATTGAAATCTGAACGTTATTTACTCACGAAGTTCATAATATATAGGGAAAGGATGGATATTGCAACACGCGACATCACACGACGCCGGAAAAGTTATATCACAGCACCTACTCAAGAAAGTGACACAACCAGGAGCGCCCTTCACTCAGAAACTACACATCATTTACCTTGTGAATGATGTGCTTCACCATTGGTTAGTATGATTTTATTTTATTATTTTTGCCTCCACAGACAGCCTCTTGGTGGAAACAAGTATGAACTCTATAATAATCAAAGTTAAAAATTAAGATACAATCAGTAGGTATTAAATTTGTAACTATTTGTGATACTATTAAGTATAATAAATATACTATAGCAGAGACAAATCTTAGTAGTTTTGTTAATGTATATGCTTGATTTATCTCTGTGTAAATTTTGTCTCTTGTAACTTCATATTTTCTTCAATTTACCTAACAAATTTCTGTGATTACATATCTTTACCTCAGCCAAATCTTTACTGATTTACTTCAGATTAGCGTTAACAAGTATTGTGATGCTGAAAATCCTGAAAACATTTTTAGTCACCTTAAGTTTGGAAATCGTAAATAGGCGTTAAACCATAATAAAACATCTGATTTTAAAATATTAAGATATATCTTGTTTTGGGTGGAAAGTAAGAATCATGACACAATCATACAAAAATTATCCTAGGACAAATTCTGTATAAGTTTTTAAATAAGGTACACATTTCTGTGTGTAGAATATTTTTCTTTTTAATATTTCCTCTTATGGTCTCAATTAATTTAACATAATCTCACAAGGCAGAATTTGTTTTTTAGGGATCAAAAAGAATAACAGTTTTGGCCTTTTATTAGGCTGATTTATTACAATTTTTTCTATATCAAGCTGTGATTAATTTATATGTTTTTGGTTTGGGTTTTTGTTCTTTGTGTTTATGAAAAAGCATTTATACTTTAATATATTATTATTGCATTTTTCTTTCAACCTATTTCAGCTACTAATTTTCTTCTTGCAATAAGAAAACAGTTTTTTAAAAGTAACGTTTTTGCTTAATAAAATAAGAGAACATTGATAAAGTTATAAGAAATTAGCTTGTTGCAATTTGGTGTTGTTTTTAAGCAAATTTTGAAAAGTTAAAATTTTATTCCTGCAGGATCAATTTATAGAATATATGTAGTTGTAAATAATTAGTAGCTGAAATTTTTTTGGTAGACTCTTTCATTGGGTTTATTATCAGTTTGGATTATGTAATCTTTACAGGGATTACTTGTTTATTTCGTGTCCTTTGGTTTCCTTATCGTTTCGGTGTCTATGATACTGTTATTCCTAATTACAGTGCTCGCAAAAATGCTGAAGATCTGAAGAAAAATTTGGAAAATGTGGTGGTTCCAATGTTTTGCAATGCCAGTATAGGTAACATATTTATAATAATGTCCTCAAGATTTAGGTCTCTTGTTCGATTGTGCATTCTCATCTTCAATTTAAAGCAACTCTTGTCCATCCTCACTGCGGTGGGCCAGTCAGGTAACTTGCTTCATTAATCAATCTCGGCTTGTATGACAACAGTTAAATCGTTTGGCTGTTTCAGCGGTTACCGAAGAACAGGAGGCTAAGTTGAATAAGCTGCTTCGACTATGGGAATCCAAGTCCAACTATTTCGAGACAGCCGTCATTGAAAAAATGAAGACTCCAACGAGCTCCTATCAAGAGTATCAGAACAACTTGATCAACGAACACTCGGGTGCCATTGCTCATTTGAGCCAGCAGACTAAAAGTACATTTGAAAAGTAGGTCAATTATTATATTACATACTATTTTGGTAGTCTGTCTAAGGACAGAAACATTAATGTATTGACTACATAGTCGAATATAGGTATTGCTTTTATAATGTCACAAAAATGATCCCTAATCTTTAGGAGCTTAAGACCCATTTTTAAGTTTTTTAAACATGATTGTGTTTGATAATTTTTGGGTACTTTCAGTTATAAAAGCCAACATCAAGCGTTTGTGAATCACACAATGCAACAAATACAGCAGATGGAAATGCAGAAACACGCCCTCGAGTTAAACGCTCAGGACAACAATGAAAACCAACAGCAAAGGAATTTCCCAAACAATTTCAACGATCAAAAGTTCCCACCAATGGGCAACTATGACCAAAACTTTAACTCTAGCCACCATTATGGAAGCGAAAGCGGCGATAACTACCCTTCAAACAATAGTATAAGCGGGAACGACAACAGTTACGACAGTCAGACGTTTGAGCAAATTACGAATCGTAAACAGTCCGAGAGTGTAGAAGAACCGGATTTATCGAATCTTCCAAATGTGAACTTCTCACAACCGCCTCCCGGCTTTGAGCCGAAACCTTTAGCATTCCAAAACGGTCTTCCCGATCTAACCAAACCACCCCCCGGCTTCCCACCATTCCCTGAGATTAATAATGAAGAGCTAATGCCTTCTGTCCCTTACTTTGAGCTTCCCGCAGGTCTTATGGTGCCACTTATTATGGTAAGGACTACTAGAATGTTAAGAAATGTTCTTTAGATATTCTCAAAAGTACACATCTTTTTCTTATATATGAATAGTGTTTATCGATATCTTTTGTGTGTTACAGTTAGAAGAAGATAAATATAGACCTCTGGACCCAGCGAAAATTCGGTTGCCCCCGCCGGCTCCTCCCAATGAGAGGCTTCTAGCGGCGGTCGACGCGTTCTACGCTCCTCCGAATCATGAACGACCCAGAGACAAGTACATCCTTAATACAGTATCATATGGATTTTTTTTTAAATAAAGGACCCTCTGCTGTTAAGTGACCACTGCATGTTTTGGATACCTCCAACAAACCTCAAATAGAATAAGAGTCCTTTCTGAAGTTGTATGTGGGAGTGTTTGCTACTCATACTACTCTGCTGATCACTTTAAGTGTTGCCTCTAATAATGTATCTGAGGCACACATCTCCAACGAAAACACACAAGACAAGAAAAGCATGCTACTTTACAGTCAGTGAAAACCGCTGCTGTAGAGTACCTCTCCAGATGTACTGAAATGGTTTTATCATAAATATATTTTTATAAACATGTATTTTAAGACTCTGTTTTACATTTGCAGCGAGGGCTGGGAAAAATTAGGATTATATGAATATTATAAAGCCAAAAATGCGGCCCGTAAACACAAGGAAGAGGAGATTGCCTGTGGCCGAAGGCAAAGGTCTAAATCACCAAGCCCTATACCTAAAGACTTACAGAAACAACCCACCCCACCAGGAAGAGTATATAGGTAACACCTACAAATATTAGGCATAGAGATGTCATAACCATCATATGAATCATGATAGGTTGCTTATTTTAACGGCATGAAGTCTGCCACTTCTTTCTTGACTTTTATTTATACTTTGTTCATAATTAATTAAAGATGTATCGTAAAAAAATACTCGCCATTTACAGTAGATATATTTGGATGGCTCCTTCGTAAAATATCTTATGTTTGAAGGGAAGACTACAGGATAGCTATAGTGATGTTTGTTAAATGATTATAAGTATTTGATATTTGTGATTTACCTAGATCTATTTATATGCATAATTTAAATTTTAGAATCGGAACTTAATATTCAACGATTCAGTGAAAGAGAATGCCTTTGAAGTGCTGTCTTGTAATTTTTACATTTCAAACATACGACAGTTTGCATACAAGCCATCGATTTGTAATAGAAAAAATAATTTTATTAAGAAATGTATGTTCTCTTGCCAGGTCTAGAAGCAAATCGCCAGAAAAGTCATCAACACCACCGACTAAGTCTCGATCGAGGTCTCCTTCTCCAAGACGCAAACAGTCATCATGGAGGCGAGATCGCGATAGAGATAGTAATATTGCTTCCGTCTCCCTCTTACCGCTCTCCTGTTATAAATGACGGCATATATAATTGTTTATTTTTATTTTGATGTCTGTATTGGAATTGATTTTTTGACATTTTTTGTATTGTTTTTGCTTCTTTCTAAGGCTTCTACCACTTCTACTATTGACATTCGCTTGGCATGTTCTCTTGTACCATTTCTTAGCAGTAATATTGAAGATAAAAACATTTATTATTCGCCTATACGATTATAAAGTTGTGGCGAATTTTAGGGTTTCGAATTGTTCGGTTTGAAATCATTATAAAGCAGTAATTGTTATTGTGCGTTTAACATAATTTAAAAGAGGAAAGTCGGCAATGTATTGGCGATCCCACTGGTGTTGTGTGTAGCAGCGGCAGCCACGTTCCGTCATGCAGGTCAACCGATGTTCAGTGGTCACTGCAGCCCACAAACACCCACATCCAACCTCAAATAGCATGCTATAAACACTAAGATGTTCGCCTCAAACAGAGCATCTCTGGCAACCACGCCTGCCCACCGCAACCGAACGACAAGACATGAAGAATATGCAGCTTCAGGTTAAAATAGTGGCTGTGAGGCCCAGGGCGAGGTTTGATGGCTCCATCATCTAAAAAGTATTATAACAAATATACCACAACTACCATCACTAAAGGATCTAGAATTTATAGACCTTTTGTTACTTATTTTGTGCACGTATTTTTTTCTACATTTCTTAACATATTTATTTCCCATTTAATGTGATGGTCTGAAAGAAATCGCTCTTCAGCGATAAGACCGCCGATTGCACTGTATATGTTTATTTGTATGTCGTATGTCTTTGGTGTGCAATAAAGAGTGTAAATAGATAATAAATAAATAAATGTTGGGGTCCATTGTCGCAGATCGCAGACGGTCACGGTCCAAATCACGGTCGCGGTCGCGCAGTCGCTCCCGGGAGCGCGACCGACATCGCGACTCGCCGCGATCCAGACGCGTCGAACGGTCTAGATCACCTACTCCGCCTAGTTTTATGTGAGTTGATCTTTTCACCATTCTTACCATGTGGCGGTGTACAGTCACAAAACTTGTTTTTACACTTAAGATAAAGGCGAACGGCCGCCAAGAGGCAGTCCACATATTTTTTGGCACTGTAACGAGACCGGAATACCCTTACCCCACAGTGTATCCAGGATTTCTCTAGTATATAAATATAAGTTCCAAGAACCTTTCACCATCAGCAGCATCCTCATTAACACTCAATTTTTTGCAAAAGGATGCCCATAAGCTGTAGTAATATCTTAATATCAGTTCAGCAGGCACCCTTATTGAAGTTTAGATATTTTGTTTTCCCATGGGCTTCAGTGACTATTTATTATCAGTTGACATACAGAGTTTACAAAGTAACTTATTGGCAATTTAGCAACTTCTGTTATAGAATAGGCAGAACTACTACTAGTACTAGTACTAGAATAGCGCTACAATGATTTATTTTAAGAGCCTTACACTTTATTGAAGTCAATTAAGCTTTGAGCACGCTATATTCGCAGCTGTAATAAAAAATGTGATGTTCATCAGGGGTGCAACATTCTCGACGAGCTCGGGCGGCATCGACGCGAGCAACAAGGGTCACCAGCTGCTGCAGAAAATGGGCTGGAGCGCGGGCGGACTAGGAGCAGCTGGACAGGGCATCGCCGAACCCATCAGCGGTGGTGCCGTGCGGGACCGACAGGATCAGTACAAAGGTAACAGAAATATCTAACAATATGATATTTGAGGCTATCAAACTAAGTCCTCATGAGTGATAATGCTCTAACTTGCAATTTTGTATAAGGTGTGTGTGGACATTCTATGCGATATAAGCCAGAACGCAGTAAGGATGTAGGAAGTTCCACAATTCCATAAAACAAACTTTTTGCACAAGCTTCTTTCAAACATAATATTGTAGTAAAATTCATACATGTGTTACATTTTATATACATTTTAAGTAGATCAAAATTATTATTAACATTCTATATATTTATCATCACAGGTGTGGGGGTAAATCTTAATGATCCATATGAGAACTTCAGAAAGAATAAGGGTGCAGCATTTATAACGCGAATGAAGGAGCGGGCGCTGGAGCGATCATCCTGATCCACTGACAGAACAATTTAGGTGTAAATGTGTATAATGAGATTGTGTGGCTGGAATATGGTTTATTTTACCTAAATCATCTTGAATAAGTTTATGAATTTTAATATTGTGTATTAAATTAAATAGACTGTGTAAATTTAAATCTTCTTTTATTCACCTTACAAAACAATTCAAAATATCTTTTATTAGTAATATAGTAGTAATTTTAGTAAATAAATGCTTAAGACTATTTTTCACACTAAACTTGTTCAGTGCCTTTTAACGCTTCTAGGGTGTTCCTGTAAGATTCCTTAGCAGTGCCTGCTACCCGCCTGGACTGTTAAAAATATACAGCAACGCTAGAGCCTCTATAACAAAATTTACAACACACATGGTCTTAAATTTTCTTGCCTTTTAAACTTAATTTTTTATAATTCAAAGTTATCTTCATAATTGTCCTTAAACTCAGCCAACCTGTCTAAACTCTCCTTATAATCTGTAGACTCCAATCCCTCCTCTTGGAATTTGTGAAGTTTAGCAAACTTTACCCTGCTTACTTCTCTGTGAAGTTTCTCAATCATGTCCGTCAAGAAGTTGCCATTATGATAACCTGCCACAATAGCACAACTTTCCACTTTTTCCTGTCCTGTACTATTTTTCACAAAGCCATATTTATTTAAGTTCTCAGAAAATATCAGAGGGAAGGGAGTTTTAAGTTGTAAAGGCTTTTCACATACTGTCACATTGGTAGCAGAGAGGAAGTTATTTGCTTGAAAATATAATTCAAACATTTCTTTTATAGAGTTACATCTGTATGCTGGCAAGTTCATTTGTTCCTTGGCTTCTTTTAAAGGAGCTTTTAAGTAACTTTCCGGTATTCCTTTCACAGTTATGAGCTGGAAGATTTTGTCAGTTGCAATTTTACAACTTGGTGTTATGGATGTATAAATTGGTTTGGTTGTGCTATTGAGATATTCTATTAGGTATTGGGATTCACCCAAAGGAAAGGGTATGCACACTGATGCAGCTGCCATTTTTCTTCCATATCCTGTCATATCAGCACAAATGTCTGATAATGTGAAAACATTGCTTGTATGTCTGTATTTCTGACCCAGTGTTTCAAGAGCAGATGCCAATAAAGCTGAGGAATGATAGTAAAGTTCAGGATTGTAGTGAAGATAATCAAATGCCCTTGGAGCACCAGGTTTTCTCCATCCCTTTTCCCCAGTACATAAAGGCACAAATAATGTAGCATGCTGAGATAGACCTTCGAAAGACAATGCTATATTCACTAAACGTGTTGAGTCTTTTAAATTTGATGTATCTCTCTCTTCCTGTGTTTCAGGATTATTGTCATTGAAATGGGAAGCAATTATAGGATATGCCAATATTGGCTTTGTGTATTCATCTGTAAGATGCTCAATGCAACTCAAAGCAAGACCTGAAAAACCATCAGTGCAGTCAAAGTTTACTTGAAATCCTTGCATACTATCACATTCTTCCACATATTTACGGATGTTGTCTGCAAAAGTTTCACCAAATTCTGATTTCCATAATTTATGACCAACTGTGCTTATATCAAAACATTCCTGCAATACAAAAAAATAATTATTATAGGTAGGTAGTTTATTCAATTTACAATACACACAAGTTTTCAATTATAGTATTCCCTTAACTATGCAGCTGTAAATATTTAGGCCATGGTGTCACAAACTATAAAACTTTTCCATCAACATACATTATCTATCTATACAGTACCTGTAAAACATAAGCAACCTCGCAGCACTAGCACACCATAAGCAACAACTTCTGTTCTATGAGTTTGAACAAAACTCAATACATAAAAAATAAATGGTTAAACAAGTTTTTGTTGCACTGTCGTGACATTTGTAAGTCTTCGAAAGTATGTTTCATTCATGAATGCTCGCATGACTGACAGTCGACTGGGGGGCAAATAGGTTCAAGTTCAAGCGGGAAATTAAATTAATAAATATTTTTGTATGAAATTAAAAATGAAATTAACAAATTACCAAAAGTTGTAGAACAAAGGTTGTTGCTTATGGTGTTAGCTACCTAGTGCTGCGAGTTTGCTCATGTTTTAGGATATAATTATATACTACATGTATCTCAACTGGTGACAGAATTTATAGTGTTTAAAGAATATTCTCCCTGATATAGGTATAGATATCACAAAACTTTTGCTGGCTTTAATTTGAAACATATATAGATATAGGTACATAATATAATTGCTTATAAAAATTTACATACACTATCTGAACCATGTTGGTATTCATTAATTGTGTTAATGGAACGTGGGTGAAGTCTTGGGTACAAGTAGTCAGTCCATGTGTTTACATCTTGTTCCAGGTTATATTTTTTATTCTGGACTTCTGGAGGATTTTCAGAATCAATGTCTTGTAAATATTCATTTTTTTGTACCCCAGGTTCCTCAATTTTTTCTATGTTGGACCACTGGATTTCATCCTGACTCTCCTCATTTAAAAGTCCACCAGTCGCCGGTAATGTTTTTAGAGATCCTTTTAAATCCGCTAACAATAATCTGGGTGTGTAAGTTACCTCCCCAGTTGCTGTTTTGCCTTCGCGATATAGCACATCTGAATTACATTCAGCTTTAACAGTACCGGTATAATCGAATCCTAGTTCTTGAATGTTCCAAAAGTGAGCGCCGACAAAGTTTGAGTAATGCCCAAATTGTAAAGTGAGTATTTCCCGAGTAGACATTTTGGTATTGATAAGTACACCATGAGAATTTAATACTTGCTAAAATACAGTAAAATAGAAAGTATTGACACTAAACTTTATTTAAAATAAAAGTATAAGTGATAAATTGAGTGAAATTTTACGTATTTTCAATTTTTTCATACAATCTAATACAATCACAACAATATCACAGTGTGACAGTTGAAGTGCCAGTAGTAACAAGTAATTTAGACAATGACAGTGTCACTGTCAGTCACTTTAGGGATGCCCATCAGCCCGTTACGATATATCGATATTTAATACGGTATTTTGACCATACGTTACGTTTCGATGTATCGTATCACTTTAAAATGTCGTATCAAACTGCGACAACTTTTTACTTATGTAACTTGAAAATTCCTATTACAGGTTACTGAAGGTTAATAGTGCCATTGAACATTTTGTTATTCTTAATAAGAATACCATAAAAATACCCAATTTTATTAAAAAAAGTTACGATACGGTATATCAATATAAAGTGAAGTTTTTGCGTATCGATACAAAGGAATACTATATAGTTACGTGCGATATATCGATACAACCCATTTTATGGGCATCCCTAAGTCACTTTATGTCAGAGACATTTATGTCGAGTATAGTTGCCGTCACGAGTGGTGAGCAGAATTTTCATTGGTCGCTTTGACATTGACTGCGCTGCGGTCACACGATTGGTTCGACAAACGTCAGTTCGTCAGTGTGCGTCGTCCATTGGTCCAGCACGTATTTTCGGCTCCTGTACATAAGCCGAAAGTGTACAATATCCCTACTACTGATAATCTGTCTCATGACGGTTACTATATTTGACATAAATTTAGGGATGCGGATTCACAAACATTATCAACATCGATGTTAAACTCAAAGAAAACATCGATACATCCATCGTTCATTGCGAACAATGTTTTATTGTTGCCATCTGCTTGCTACTACTATAATTTTGATTTTGATCCAATATATCGATACATAATATATAATATCTGTGTTAGTTTAATAAATTAAAAATGTCCATTAACTTCTAGTTTAAACTTCTGGAATATGTGAGTCAGTGCCTCATTATAAAGTAGAATCATTCACTTTATCTTTTCTTTTATTATACATTGGTTTTTCTGACGACCATATTTTATTTAAGTTTTATATGGAGGAACAGGAAGGAATCGTTTCAAAAATAAAAGAAATTACATGAATTATTTCATTTTTATTACAAAAAAATTATTAAAAATCATTCAACTTAGCTATACCTAGATCTAAATCTACGAACTACTATTATTTTAATGTTTATGTTACATGGATGTTGAAATACTGGCAGTGAAAAAATATGTTACTTACTTGACGGTATATATACCTACCATTACAGATATTACGCTATTGGGATATTTAAGTAGTGAATACAAAATTACCAATATAAATTTTTAAAATTCTTACAAAGATTGTTAGTATTTTTCTATTTTATTTTAATGTCTACTATGAATTTAAAACATTACCTCAATATAAAAGCAACGGTATTGAAAATACTCATATCCTAATGGTTTTATAGAAATTGATTCATAAATAACTACAAACTACTAAAGAGAAGCACCCTAACATAGTTGTGGCGTCAAGTACAAACAAGTAGGTATCACTAATTCGGTTGTTTAAAATTCAACATTCAAATTGTTTATATTCTCACTGGTTAGTTCCTAAACACTGACAGTTAACTTCAACATGCCATAAATACATTTTTTGCTAGTTCTGGTAATAATATACTACCCTTTGCAAAATTATCTACTTTCTTTCTGGCGCTACATTACTTACTACATTCAACCATTACTAAACTTATTGCCTCTACAATACCTTAAAGAGAAAAAGATAGATTTAAAAATAATAATAAATTGTTGACACATTAATAAAGCAATGACTCATTATTTTCACCTCGTAAAATGTTAGTAGCAAACATTTTTTTACTAACGTATGGAGTGGCTTCAAATTAACATTAATGCTGAGACAAAATAGTCTTAATAGCAAATCTCATATCACAGATTTATATTATCTAATTGTTTAACAAAGAAGGAAGAGATTGCTATAATAGAATGTAGAAAATACTAATAAGGTATAAACCTAATTTTGTCTTAACACATCTTATTTTTTATATAAGTATAACTCACATCACACAATAATGAAAATTTACTTAACTTACTTTTATTACGGTTGATATTCCTTCACAAATTATTTTCTTAATTACTCTTAAGGATTTATCAATGTCAGCAGTCCCATTAATAGTTCTCATATAAATTAACTAATAATTCCAATCGAAATTTTCTCATTCAATACATTAACGTGATATGGTACTCATGTTACAACTTAATTAAAGATGGATCAATTTAGTGTTCCTTAGATACATACTAAACATGTTATAAATGAATTCAGGATGGATCTTTTGCCTTTTAATAGTACCTATATTGCTTGAATTTCTACATTCACATGCGGCGTAAATTAATAGGTATCACGAGTTAGGCGCTAACCAAAAACAGATATTTTTTTGGAAACTTAGAAATCTTTTCTTTTTCATGTATAGAGTAAAGTATTAACTTTCACAAAATTTTAATAACCCACCTTTAAATACATATTAAAATATATTCTATCATGCCGCAGAGATCTATTTCACAACCAATTCTGACAAGATGTTTTAATTCATTGGAAGTTTTGAATTATTATATCGAAAGTCATACAACAATAGTATTGATCAATATATAACTTATATTCTACTGAGGGTCTATTGTGTATACATTTTAATCTAAATTCTTCTTTACCAACTTCTACTAATTAGTACATTAAACTGTTTTTGTATTTAAGAGTACTGGAATAAACATTCCAGCAGTACTATTTAATACTTTCCACATTATTTGTATAGTTTGTTATTTATCTCAATTTCTGTTTCAGTTCTTGTAAAATTAAAATCGTTAAACTTTAGCATTAAAACTTATACACTGTTCTATTATACAGGATGATTTGTTATTTGACGTATTCCCGCTAAGGTCATGCAGATAAGCTCAAAAGCAATCATTTAAGCCATGTGAAGCTCTATCCAAAATTCAACGGTTTTCGAGATAATATTTGAGTTTGATTGAATTTGAACGAAAGTAACTTTTAGGCTAACTAAAGTGCTATAATAAAAAAAAATACTTGATAAGATTGGGATTTTTTTGGAGTACTTGACATTTGTAGCTTCTATAATAAATCAAAAAAAGCATAAATAAAAATGCATAAAAAACTTCAAAAGGTTTGATATTATAGCCTAAGAAGTAAAAATTTCTGAATTTTTGAAGTGAAAACTTCTTTTAGCCCGGTACACATATTTTTAGATGAGATAAAATCTCTGGACTCGCGACACCGTTACGAGACGCAGCTAAGAAGCAAATAGAAAGTCAAAGTAACTATGGAAACTGTCAAAAGAAAACATTCATTAACAAAATGCGTCTAATTAGATGGAACTATTGAAACTGTCGAAAGCTCTAGCTTCACATGGCTTATAATTGATTGCTTTTGAGCTTATCTACATGCCCTTGGCGGGAATACGGCACATAATAAGGTCTTCCGCTCAAACGTAAGGTTAGATTAAAATAATAGTCTGACTTAAATCAGTTGACTTTTTAGTTTTGCACATGATGTTGCTCCTTCAAAGGGCAAGCAATAAAGTTTTGCATTAATCAAAATTCTTTCAAGATTATTTAGTTTTATTTTTATGTGTTTCAAAATAAGTACGTGTAATGATGACGATTTAAAGAATAAGTACACTTAAAGGAAACCGAACAGAAAGTAACATGACGTGTTCATAATTAAAAAAAAAGACAAGAAACATAAAATGTAAATTATAAAGATACAATAAACTTGACGAGGTAAATCGATTCTAAGCCCCTTTAACATGTTTGCACGTTTCAACGCGTTGATCAGTAAAGTTGCAGGTTGGTAGAATTCACGCGCCTTTGAAGACGGCAAGTAGTGTTATATAAAATACATACTCGTAGAATATGGATTAAAAACCATATTCTATGTATTCCTTGTATTCCTTTCAGAGTATGAGCCCAAAGCCACTGAGCTTTCATCACTCTTATGAGTGTAATAAATAGTGTTGTACAATTATCATTTAATAAAAAATATTGATCTTCATAATGATCAACAAAAAAGTATCATTCACACAACCACCAACCAATGTTTTTATTTTAAGTACAGCAGCAACTACTTAAAATTCAATCAACTTGACAGTTCCTCATGCTTATTATAATAAAACATGAAAAAATGTCAAAATTCATCATAATAATTGTGATGAATGATGTCTACATACTTTTATTTTTTTTGCGTTCTCAAAATATTTAGCATTGTTTGATTGTGTCAAGCATTTTAAATTCCCAAATTTTATTTAAATAATTGAGGATGGAGCTTAGTTAATGTTATTGTATTGATCTTATCTTATCTCCCAGGACATGAGTGACAGTACCCAAACAACATTGCTCTTATGACTGTGTGGTAGAGACTTTAATTTTGGAAGAATAAAAGGGCTTAGAACCAAAAAATTCTTAAGAGCTGCCAGCGTCAACAATTAAAACAAACACAAAAAAATATATACAATACATAAAAGCGGTGGGAACTTAAAACAATATACCCGCTGTTCTTGCTACTATAGTGATACTCTTTAAATGTGCACAATCGTTAACCTTATGTTTTAAAATCATTTAAATCTTGGCTTGATTTGGGTTCTAAGTAGAATAAAGTTTAAATGAAAAAAAAGTTACATAATTATTAACCTTAAGTGATTATTATTCACTAAAATGCGTCTATGAAGTGACAGTTCACATTATTGTATAATTATTTTGATGTACAATAAGGTATACATAATTACATATCTGCAATTGACTGATTTAAATGTCTACTTAAAATATCACCCAGTAATTTGAATGTATTGTTTAAGTTGCTGTAAAACGGACAAGTTCTAAGAATTACTTGAACACAATTTATTTTTAAGTATTTTATGCCTGACTAAAAACAATAAAATCCTTAATAAGACATTTTTATGTGCATAGGTTTTCCATTTTTCAATTCATTATTTTTGTGATTTTTTCTTTTTCCTTTAATTTACACCAATTATTTCATCTAGCTTAAAAATATGAAATCCTACACACATTATATCTCTTACATTTTACGAGGCTCACTCTAAAACAGAAAGAATTTCATTATGATAGTCAGGTTATAATCAATAGAGTAGCAAAATCCTAGTCTTTGTACTGATAGTATATGGCTGGAGAGCCATTCACTTAAAACTATTTACTGCACTTGCTTAAGAAATTGGTGACATATCAATTAATTAAATACAAAATTTAATTGTTTTTCAATAATACAAAACTCACAGATATAAAATAACACACAGGTTACACAGAACTTCACTTAATAATAAAAAAAAATTTACAGTGTAAGATATGTAACAAGTGTTTAGTTCTCATTTTAATCGTGTAAATACACTTATCTGGTACAGACTATCACGTATGCAACTTTACAACAGTCAAAATAAAAACACTCGGACCTACAGACAACTCACAGCTATCCATTACGATTACTTACGAATACATTTCTTTCCTTCAAACGAACACTGAAATACTACGTTACCACTACGTTTTGTCGTTAATTACAATTTATGAATAATAAGTCTTTTTACGTGTACGATGTTTAGATGAGCGCTACTCTGTTGACCAGCGGCGTTTTTCGTCGACTGGTGTGTGTCTGTGTGGTCACCGGCTGGTAGATAAAGCTTGTCTTTGCTCGTTTCGCTTGATGTACTGGAACAATGTTGTCCTTATATTGTAAGTATCAAATAAACAGCAATATTCGGGTGCAGGCCACTGAACATGATCAATCAGTTCTCTTGTAGGCAACCTTCCGAAATCCTGCACTTGTCAGTAACCCATTAATGGCCCACTACAGGGTCGGGTCTCCTCTCACAATGAGAGGGATGTAGGCCGCCGTCCACCACGCTGGCCTACTGCGGATTGATGGACTTCACATATCTTTGAGAACATTTTTTTTTTGTGAACTCTCAGGCATGCAGGTTTCCTCACGATGTTTTCCTTCGCCGTAACAGCAGGTGATATTTAATTTTATAAATCGCACATAACTTTTTTAAGTCATTGGTGCGTGCCACTGGGATTCGAACCCGGACCCCTCGATTCGAGGTCGAATTCTAAGCCACTGGGCTATCACCGCTTTATCCTGCACTTAAACCTCCTAAAGCACTGCCTAAATCCTTCTGAGCTCTATTGAATGCAAATTGGATCAAAGGCAGACTTAAAGCTATAAAACAACATTAGGGGTTGTAATTGCTACTTTCTACACTTATTATAGTTGCCTTTTGGCCAGCTTCTCTTCGCTTGGTTTATGGATAGTTGGTCTTACTTAATAATAACAATGAAAGGTACTCACTTGTATAATTTTCTGTGACAGATGAGAGATCTAATTTCATGGGTTTCGTAACTTCAACATCAATCTCTTCATATGACTGATCTAATACCTGAAATGAATTAAAATGCATGTATAATGCATATGCAAAAATATAAAAAGTATTGTGTTCATTTGTAGCGGAAAACACTACAGAACTTGAGATTTTTATAAACTCTTTTTGTTTGCTACAGATTTGATTCAATTTATATAAAAATAACACAAGGATTCCTTGTGAGTGAATATGATTGTCATATTGTCACAGACAGGAACACACACACACACACACACACACAGGCCAAACAAAAATTCAAATTTATGCTCTGCTAGGAATCAAATCGATAGCGCACACACGCGTGTGGCTTAAGTGCTTTATCGAGCAGGGGTTCTAAGCGCTGTGGTACGATTGGCTTACTTAAGACCCATCCAAGTATTGTATACTATGCTACTAATGTTCTACTAGAAATACAATAGAAAATAGAAATTAATTTTAGTTTTAAAAATCTTTATCCTAAAAAAACAGAAATTTAGCATTAAACATCTATTTGTTTGCAATTCTTTGTTCCCTTTTTATTTTTTTGTTGGCGGGTTTTAAGTTTAACAGAATTGAAATAATTACCTCAATGTCGCTAATCTCCTCGCCAGAGTCGGCGTCTGCGTCGGCGTCGGTGTAGGAGGCGCAGGAGGCGTAGGCCGCCAGCGAGCTGGGCCCCGTGGCCAGCAGCCGGTACGTGCCGCCCACCAGCCCCGTGCCCTCCACCACCTCCTCCACCTCCAGCTCCTGGTCTGACACCTCCTGCGACAACATTCCAACCTTCAAATACAGGTTCAATACTAACAATCGTCATGCAAAGACTTTAATATGACGACGGTGCTGCCGAAGTCACATTATACCAGAGATGTTAATGTGGGCTCAGTTTTTTTTTAACGGATCAAATATAAAAGGAGGCCCGAGCGTTTTAAGGAAAAGAAAAGAATTTCCATTTACAACCTCAGACCTTCGGCCTCATTTCAGATTAGATATATTGATCAATTGGTTGCTTAAACATTTAATATTTGGCAGCTTACAATTAGTTCAGAAACCTAAATATTTATTAAAAAGGAGTTAAAAATAGAAATGTTAAAAAAAGAACATGGAGTGAGCCATATTTGTAATTTAACTAAAAGACAAACAAGTCATTTCGTTTGAACATACATAACTGGCAAAATTACGTCAATAAGAACATAAAACCATCCAAGTGATATTTGATCACCAGTCGTTTC
This sequence comes from Erynnis tages, assembly GCA_905147235.1. NCBI lineage: Eukaryota > Metazoa > Arthropoda > Insecta > Lepidoptera > Hesperiidae > Erynnis > Erynnis tages. The sequence continues at coordinate 4,293,668 of LR990076.1, forward strand.
CTTGTGTTAATGTCAGACTGGCGACTGCACTTTATAGTCATCACATACGATGTTGGTTTCATGGCATATTATTGGATAACCTATATTACGACAACACCACTCTCAGTGAAAGATTCATACTTTATCTATTAGATATAATTAATCATTCTATTCAGTTATTCCATCTTTTGATGGTTGGGTTGAAGCTGTTTTGACACAATAACTGATATAATAAATAGTAAGTTTAAGTTAAAAAATTTAACAAAATATTCGTCCTTCGTTTCTAAGTTTCCAGGACAAAAAAAGATTCCTAGACGCCCAGGGATTCCGGCTAAAATTAGGCCAAATTTTATCCAAATCCCTTCAGTTTTTGAGTTTATCGCTGTAAGATTAATCTAGTTTCTTTAATTTTTCCGCGATAACTAAGATTTATTCGGGGATAAAAGTATTCTACTAACCTACTAATTCGCCACAAGTAAGCGATCACCTACCCAGTTACTGACTCTGACTCTAACATTTGCTTAGGATTTACTTAAGCAGCGGGACTATAATTTTTTATGCAAGCTTCCGGAGTTCGTTGGAGCTTCATTTGTAAAAACAAGTGACCTGTTCGAGATGCGTGTCCTCTTCGGGCTCCTCCTTGACGTCGGCGTCCGGGTCGAGCTCGACGTCCGCGTCCAGCTCGGCGTCGGCGTCCGCGTCCGCGTCGTCCTCCGCGTCCGTGTCGCTGCCGAACCCGCTGTACTTCATCTCGCCCCGCTCCAGAGCCTCCAAACTATCTGCAATTGTAATCAATCATACGTCACTAGGATCCTTAACACAAGCTAAAGGCGCTAAAGGAAGAGTGTTTGGTAAATTTCTGTCCAGTGGCAAAATGCCACGGGCCCGGGACCAAGCATTTTTAACAACATTTAAGTAAAAGTGCCATAATTAATCAGTTATATCTAATTTTAACACTAGAATGGCTAGAAGAGTTACCAACGTGCAAAGACGGCGCCGGTCAAATGACTATGTGTGTTGAAACGCCGCGGTAACAAATAAAAAGAAGTACCTGGGCTCCGTCCAAAGAATTTTCCACGGGCCCAGGATGGTATAGTTACGCCATTGACTGCAACCCTTTGTATGCACGTGACACTTTTAGGCACCTCACCGCTACTACTACTAACGTCCTCGATGTTGCTTAATTTTTTTGATCGCTTAAAATTTACAACTATATTGTAATGTAAGTATGTGGGTAATAGGAATCAATGTCGCACACAATTTATGCAACAATCTTGAGATTTGGGTACCGTAACATGGAGATCTGTATATCAGGTTCTAAATACACAAACAAGTAAGGTACCTTAAAACAACTGACACGGACGCCTTACTGGCTCAGCATGGTTCGAGGCACTTAAGAGAAGATTCATGGATAACCAACAAAGGCATGCTCATGATAGGTCAGTAGCATTTAATTCCCTTTCACGTTTAAATAAAGCCGTTACAGGAGAATAACATACAGCTATGTTAGCTGTGCCCTGTGTATTACCTGGGTAAACCATCGCCTTCTTGATTGCCTGCGGATCCTTCCGTGACCATTTTTGGACTTCTTCATCCATCTTTACAACTTTGGAAGGATTCATGGCCCATAAGCAACCTATGAAATGAAATAAACTTGTTTAGACACGTGACATCGCATATTTTTAAACGATACGTAAAAAAGTTGTATGAAGATTGTACCTTTTCTTTGACTTCCGTTTGTTGAGGGTTTTTCTATTTTTTCAAAACATTTATTCAGACTAAGGTTATGCCGAACGGAATTTTTCCATCCGTTTGGCGCCGTTTTGAAGTAGGGAAAGTGTTGGCTGTAAAGAAACAAAAATGAATTGTTAAGCTCTCCTCTGATTATTGTGAATATAGAATTTTTCAAGCACACACTTTAAATTAAGGGAAATTAATGCTTACCACATAAAATTATAAATTTCTGAAACGGGCAAACTCCCCGTTCGTGAATTCTTCAGTGCCATCGCAATTAAACACGAATAAGAATAGGCGGGCTTGGGAAACTCTCCCACGGTATTTTTACTATTAGCAGTATTTACATATTTTGCTTGGCTAGTGTCTACTGTGAACGCTCCACTTACTGAGGTTTTTATTATTTGTCTATTGCTATTTAAAGATGAGTTATCGATAAGTATGGTCGCTTGACTTTTGTTACCATTCGCTAAAATTGTCCTAGACTGTTGAGCGTCTAATATGTGTATATTTCCAGATATTATTGTTTTAGTGCCTACTTGGTGTGTTAATTTTTGCGTTGTATTTAAAATAGAACAACTTTTTCCATTCACTTTGACTACCTCCGGCTGCGCTTTGATTCGCACAGTGGGCGTGGTCGTTTGCATGCTTATTTTGGACTTTATATTGTTGTCTAAGTCTTTTAATAGATCCTTGACTACAGTTTTGTCTTGTTTTCGAACGTAGATCACCATTTGTGTAGCTTCGTCCAATGGTTTCCTCTGAGTCGACGTTGATGTGGTCGTCGTAGTTGTGCTTGTGGTTACTTCTTCTGTTTCTTGAACTTTGGAGACCTTAATAGTATTTGGCGAGAAAGTTAAATGACTTTTTTCTTCTTTTGGACTCGGGACTGATGTAAGGCTGTTATTTAAGTTGCTACTTGCTACCGAAGTTAGTAACAAGTTAGACGCCTCCTCTTTTACTACACTTTTAATTGGTGTCTCTGCAAAATTTGATGGCATGACAGAGTTGGGATTTACCATAACTGCATTTGCCTCTGAGCCATACAGATCAAGGTTCTGGACAAAACTAGACGAGTTGTTCAGCCACGTGACCGAGTTGTCTGTGTCCATATCTAGAAGAGGCGGCATTTCGGAGAAGTTTAAACCTAACGAATCCTGTGGACAAATAACAAGTTGTGTGTAAAAATAAATATTATTCCTCAGTGATATTAAAATATATTACGTAAGATACAAATACGAACTGGAAAGTCTGTGATACTGCTCAGGTCTGTTGCTATTTCATTTTTTATGTCCATGTCGAGCATGTCCTGGAGAGAGTCGGTAATATACAGGTCCATGTCTGAGCACCCCTGCAAAGAATTAGAATAAACGTTGGTAAAGTTGTTTGAGGCCGATAATTTCAAATTTTCATGAAAATTCTCCTACATAAGAACATTTTGGCGCCAATTTCTCTATAAATAAAATAGCATTCATTTAATACTTAAAGAGACTGCGAGACGGGAGAGGCGGCATTGAAACCACTATTTAGTGTGGAAACCTGTTTTTGTCTTATGGTATGCGTTCCCAAGTAAGGAAATAGTTAAGTGGACTTATTGCTGTCTCGTTTTCGCTCACTGAAAAGATTAAGGACTGATTTTCATGTACTTTTCTAACTTAGTTTTTTAGTTACCAAGTTTTTCTCACAATATTAAAAGTTGAATCGAATTACTAGGAAATACTTAGAATTATTTCATGAGAAACCTCACGAATTCAATCTTTTGTCGAATTTTTTTTTAACAGACCTACACCAACCCATTATTTGTTGTCGAGGCCCCTGCAGTGGGTCGTTCGCTACCTAGAGAGCAACGTAAAAAATTTCTTAAGAAGAATGGTGCCGATCGAAGGCTTCCAACATTTGGGACGTTATTTTTGTAAATACTTGTACTTATAAATAGTTCGTCTGGTGCGTCTGCGAACCTTCTTCCGATGGGATGGAATTTAATATATAAATTATATTATTTATCTTTAGGTAATGGATCAGGTAGGTCGACGGCATATTATTATGACGGTTATCAAAATTGAGTTAAATCCTTTTTTTCTGCTTCCTCCAGGAACTACTAACATAATATTTAAAAAAACTGACTGCTCTTCCAATATTGTTCCTAGCTCTAATTTTTATTTATAAATCATATTACAGTCCTTCAATGTTCTTTCGTGTTAAAATGTCAGTGCTCAATAAAATTCAATCATATAAAGCTGACCCCAAATTAAAAGGTTGCGATGCTACTCTGGTAGACTAGGATGGCATTTTCTTAAAATCTTATTCGTTAGCGAGCGACCAACCCAAATGCCTTTGTGTCCCAAAACGGGCTTGTTATACCTTATAAGCTATATGAGGTCGGTGGTTAATGTTAATACTTACTACCCAGTAAGAACTCTCAATGTTCTTCTATAATAGTTATAGAAAGTTGGGATGAATAGTTTATATTAATATAGAATTATTTATATTAATATTATGCAGAACTATCTCCTACACAAATATCTACAAACGTAATGCGTACCCAATGAGTGCATTGGCAGATAAGACGAAAAACGTGAATATGCGATAACTCTGGTCCCACCAGTACAAGAGTTTAACGTTTTAAATTGTTTACCTTTTGCTAATCGTTATCACAGTAGGTACTTTAAAAATGATAACATAACAAACAACATAAAATTTTATAAAATCAATTTAGGTTTTATTTTTGACGATACCTTCATTGAAATAATGGCGAAAAAATTACAGCAATTTAATTTTAATGCCATCAAAAAGATCCTACATTGAAAATATACACCTAACCAACGTGTGAACGAGACATCCAAGAATAGGGGTGCCAAAGAGAGATAGCTATAGAAGATCGAAAGAGGGTGAATCGACCCCTAATGATATTGCAGCCGCCACGGCGCCCCTTTTGAAATTACGAGCCTGGTATTTATTTGTACGAAAATTGGGGAAACTTATAGCGCTTTCTAAAAGATTATTTAATTTTGATTGTGACTTAAGACTCTTATTTCGATTGGAAAATATTTTTTGGTTAAAAATACCTATTCTCAATATAAAATTAAAATTTTATGAACCAAAAACATCTATTAAAGTAAATCCGCATTAGTCGATGTCAGAACCACACTTCAGAGGGCCATGAACTCTTTTTATTACTCAAGAGTTCATTTTCGGTTACTACTCGTACACGACGTGCGATATGAACTTTAGTTAGGGACAAGACATCACAAAAATAGTTTCATTCCTCCATAATCACTGTTTAAAAAAATAAAGAGATAAGGTGGGGTCATAAATTGAATAAAATGTAGCACATGTACATGTGTAAATAAATTACCATAGCGAAAAAAACACCTTTACTTTTATGGTTAATCGATACCTTAACCTACTCAAAGGCGAAGTACGTAGTTAATGTAGTCGTGTAGGTAAATTAGGTACATAGTTTGGAATATAAACTATCGAATGGCATAATTTTTTGCGGTAATTTAAAACTGTTTTATTTCTAATAGCTGACCCGGCAGGCTTCGCTCTGCCAATTAATTTGACTAATATCCAAAGCTTTTTGAAACACAGTTAACTTTCCACCACCAAGTCCATTGCGAAAACCAAACAACTTTAACACGTTAGTTACTACGAAAAATATTTGGATAAGGATTTAAGCAAAAGTATGAATAAGTAAAGTAACAGATAGCCCAGTGGCTTAGAATTCGACCTCGAATCGAGGGATCCGGGATCGAATCCCAGTGGCATACACCAATGACTTTGTAAAAAAAGTAATGTGCGCTTTATAAAAAATAGCGGCCCGTCCCGGCTTCGCACGGGCATTAAACATTACATTTAGATTTGTTAATTTTAACACATTCATAATAATAATAATAATATGACACATATTCATCCCTTTTTGCGTCGAGCTCCTAAAAAAGAGTAAATAAAAAAAAAATAAGAATAATTAAATTCAGATATTATTTAATGATTTTTTTGTATTTATGTGTTTTTTTTTTGTATATTTTTGGGGTTTTTTTTCTTTTTTTTGATATATTTTTTTAATTTTTTGTTTTTTTTTTCAATTATTGAGGTCATAACCCTAAAAGAAAATACATTTATTTTGTTAGAGCTTCTCTGTAAACAATATTTGATGTTGTTTTATTTTGTGGCAGCAAAATAAATTGATTTTCAGGGGCTCCGACTCGCGATAGACCAACATACAGTTGACCATGAGTAAAACATTTCTTTCGCAGATCGATCCCTACTAATTCGAAGGTTTGGCCTTGGGACTTGTTAATTGTTAATGCGAAAGATGTTTTTACCGGAAATTGAAGCCGTTTAAATGGGATTGGCAGATCAGTTGGGATCATCGGTATCCTCGGTATATGAGCTAGTAAATAATACATCATTTATTTTGATAAGGGTTAATACCAAGGTACAAATAAAGAGCTTTTTGTAGCGGTGGTATTTTAATTTCTTTTTTTCAATAAAAAAACGCTTATTGTGACATGACTGTAATAGTTAGAGATATGCTGCCGCTGATTTTTTGTAGATAATGGTGTGTTCTAAAAAAATGTAGTATATCATTTTGTTCTACCATCAATAGTTTTCGCAGCGCACGCGATGTAAGGTAGTTTTTTGATATTTTTTTCACACCTTGGATTACGTTATCGTAATTTTAGTAAGGATGCCTATTTTTTTTGAAAATGAAATATAGCCTATGTCACTCAGAAATGATGTAGCTTTCCAACAGTGAAAGAATTTTTCAAATCTGCCAAGTAGTTTCGGAGCCTATTCAATTCATACAAACAAACAAACAAACAAAAAATCAAACCTTTCCTCTTTATAATATTTGTATAGATGCGCTGATTTAGGTACATAGATTTTTTGTTGCAAGACGTGCGCGGTCTGATTGATTTGACTGAAGAAAATTGAGTCATCATAGGAACTTGAAGTCAGCTTTCAGCAGCTGTATTGAAAGGAAAAATGACGAAGCGGGGGGCTGGCTGCGGAGGCGCCGTGAGGAGCCCGCCGCCGGCGTGTCCTCGAACCTGACCGCGCGCGATCGCCTTGAACTCGTCGTGGTCGGCGCTGGTACAAATTACCTTCGTCTCTTGCGCCGGTGGTCGACGTCCGAGAACTATTGTGAAAATCGGAACACGGAAAATGTTGCATGAATACCTATAAATAAACTGTTTTTTAAGACACGAATTTGTCTACAAGCGAAACGTTTTTAATTATTATTTTATTTAAATTTCCGCCAGCAGATATAAATAGCAAAGTAGATACCTACATAAATAACTTCCCATTAAGAGCCTGACAACACCCGATGATTTTAGGAATCGGGCATCTTCGGCTCGCGGCTCCCGCCTACCCCATGCCCCTCATGCGCCACTGTTAGTGGAGCGGACTCTATGAGAACTAAATAAAATGATAAAATCGGCACTGTTTCAAGTGTTAAAGAAATGTGGACAACATCGTCAATAGATGGCACTGTTTCCAGTTTTAAAGAAATATGGACGACTCTAGTAATGATGTGATTTTAAAACGCGGAGCTTTTTTATTGAACACCTAAAACTTCTTATTATTATTCTCCATCAAAGGTCCATATAATACCTATGTTTTCTATTCATCTCACCAAAAAATAAATAAAACACGGTCTTCTCTTTCAGAGGATGTACCCAGAATGCCATTGTTTCGCTATTAAATCACTATTAAATTAAAAATTCAATAATTCAGCAGTACCTAAACATGTCAACCAACAATTCAATTTCTTCTTACAATATTAAAGAGGCTTGGAACAAGCTTCATAATGTTATTGCATATTATTACCCTCAAATTTTTCGATGGCCTCAAATAATACCTAACCACATAAAAGCAAGTAAATTTGTCACGAGATCGAGTAAAAGACAGATAGATGATTTAACTGGTTTTTGTATAACCAGTTAATTCGTCTATCATGTAAAAACATGTATTCTGAGACATACAGGTTTCATCACGTGGTTTTAGGAAAGGCGAGAGCTGGAATCGAATCTAGACTCCCGGCATGGGAGTAGGAACGATTTTTTAAATTGTTGAAAACCCTCTAGTTACACAGCCGACACAGGCCATAAATCAGTCGGCGCGCCGGCGGCGCAGTACTATGCCTACCGTTTGAAAAAAGCCGCTTTTGGCTTCCTTTCGTTTCAGGTCAATGACCTTTCACCTTGAGCCTGTTACTTTTTGTGTCTTTTATTTGTGTAATTATTTTGTTTGAAATTTGCATATTTTTTTATTTTCGGTCCTGAACCTTTTCGTATGCTTTAACACACTTAAGTACACGATCTTTGTGGTTTAAATTAATGAGGTAACGTCATCTCCACCTTGTACAATATAAAAATGAATATGTTGCTAAGCGCAAATCTCGGGAGGAGCTGAACCGATTTCGCTAATTTTTTTTGGATATTCCTTTAAGTACGAGGATGGTTCTTACGGAGAGAAAATTTGAAAACAATGTAAAGAAAATAATAAAAACAACAATTTCATTTTCCTATATAAACTGTTCTACCCATGTACTACCTGTCAAACATCATTTTAGATTGAATACTTCATAAGTTCATATGGCAATGTCATGCATTTAGAAACGTCAAGATTTTTCTTTATGGATGCCACTTCTATTATGCAAACTGCAATGATATAATATACATATTTTATAATGGCAAAACGAAGTGTGCCGGGTCAGCTAGTAGGTAATAAAAATAAATACTTGCATAGGTGTTATAGATTATATTATTAGATGTATGTATTATGTTTGAAAACATTCAGTTTATTTCCATTGGGCCTTCAACTCAAATCTTCAACTTAAATGCATGCGTTTTTTTTCTCTTTATTAATAACAACAAAAATATATAGACTCATGAAATATTCACAAAATATTTAATAATAAAGCATTTCGTACGTCTCAGTAAAGGCGCAAATATTTCTCGGTCGCAAATTTATCAAACCGACTTGTTATTCAAACGTAAACACGGTTTTTTAATTAAATCTACCAATCAAAAAACAACACGCATTTTTATTGAACACTTCCTTTATACCTAATAGGTATTATTACCTATCAATCCATGAAGACGCACAGCCCTAGCCGGCGGCCCCACTATTCCTCCTAACCGTTTATAAAAATTACCGTGATAGTGATAGGTACAATTCTAGACGGCAACGCCGCGCGTAGCGGTGTCTTCTTTACTGTCGGTTTGGCAACGTCGCGTCGCGCGAATTTCGGCGGCGTACAATTTGAAAACGGGAGGGAATCCTACATTATATGACCCGGGTTCGAACCCGAAGCAAAATATAAGAAGACATTCTGGATTGAAATGTTTTTTGTATTACTATTTTTTTATTTCATATTATGCTATCTAATGGTTATTTATATTTCCGAATTCCGAAAAAAAATAACGAATTTTAGATAAATTTATAATTTCAAAAATAATTGTATAGCTTATAACAAAAAAAAAGTTATTAAATTGACGTTGAAACTTTTATTTATTTGTAACTTAATAAAATCTGTCTTCTTATTTATTCAACAATTTCCACAATCAATAATCGATGTAAAAATTTGTATTATATAAAAAATATAATTATATAAAAGTGAAAATAAAGTCACGCACACGCGGATTTGAACCCACGCCCCAGCGTATACAGCCTGGCGTCCTACTTAATACGCCACACAAGCCTCAGACAAAGCTATGAAATTGTGCTATATACGACAACTGTGTATTATTTTGGAATGACGGAGCGACGCACGTCCACCTAGCATCGCGCCTCTGCGCTCTCTGTCAATTGCCATAATAGTAAGCGAGAAATACAAAATACGAAAATATTGCGCGGAGCACGCGAAAGAAAAGTTTTAAATTTTACTGATTTACTGAATATTTATAAGCTTATTGAAAAAAATTAACACAATGATGTGATAATAACGAAGGTCTGCTAATATACTGGTTAAATTATTTGAATAAATATTAACAAACAACGTTGTAGTTTAGTATAAGAATTCAGAAAAGGGGTAACTTTGCAATTTTTTTTTATCGAGGCAACTTTGTCAAAATGTGTTTCGACGACTATGTTGTCGTTCGGAATACGGTCTAGAATAACATATATTTTTCCCATTGTAAAATACTTTGTAATTTTTGCTGGAAATGAAAAATAAGAATAGCAAATTTGCTGAATTACATGTTATCAGCGCCTTAAGAGCTATTTTAATTTAATAAATCAACATGGAGCGTAGGTATTTTTGGAGTCCTCGATAGAGCCAGGCGTTTAGCATCATCATTCCTATTGAATTGAAATAGCTCTAACAAGTAACGAAATTTAATTAAAAAGTGGAAGGATGTTTGTTGGCGCGAAAACTATTGGATAAATTTTCACTGCTGCGCGCGCATCAAGGGCCTGAGGTCGGGAGGGGACTCGTATTGATTAAACGAACGGAGCCCTCTCTCCCCTCGTCAGACTACACCTAAAGTTGATTGTAGAGGGGGATACTGAAATATATGAACGGATTTTGTTTGAACTTTTATGAAGTTTCGTTAGTCTAGACTGGATTCAACTGTAAACTTTTGGCGTGACAAGTCAATAAATTAAAACAACAGAAGTTTGAAAAACGTATTTTATTTCATGCGAAACATATTGCTTATTATAACGTAGTGTGTATTGACGGCCTTACAGGTCAACGGCCGCGCAGAATCATCATTGACACAACCTTGCATGAATAGCCATTCATAGGATAATATTCATACAAATAAACATTAAATGCTTGAGAAAATACTTAACGCAAAACATTTTTAATATGAATTAGATTATGCATTTATAATTTGTTCCTGATTACTTGTTCTTGATTCTGGTACAAGTAAACACATAATTTAACGGTATTGTACGTATTTATTTTACGAAAAACAACTTAAATGAGTAGCGAAAATTCTTAAAAATTTGACTTATTAACAATCAACATAATAATATTAATATCATTGCGACACCGTATGGCCCTCGCAGTAGGTAGGTAGTTGAACGCTGAAAAGGTCTCGCGGGTCTCGCCGCCGCACTTCATTTTGAATCACCCTTGAGACTGGAGGAGGATCAAAACCTACACATATAATGAATGATGCTGTCTATATAGCACTATACCTTTTTAGTCATTTATCTCTCGCTTAAAAGAAAATGGAAAGCATAGCATAACAAGCTAGAAAGATAAAATTCTTATTATGCAAGTATCTCATTTTTAAATACGTAGATAAACCAGAATACATGTTTAATATTTTTTTTGTGATAGTTGCCTCTTGTCTATGAAGAAAATTACTTTTTAATAACAAATAACCAATTAAGAGGAAGGCCCTACTTTTTGTTTTCACTACTCGGAACTCCACTCCAACAGTTAACGTTAGGGGAGAGTGTAACGGCTGACGGAACCAAGCACAGGTGTGTGCGTAAAGCATTTGTATACAAAAACTATATCTGCGTTACGCACACACTGACAGGTTGCAGCCACCCGTCCCTTTACGATGCATTGAATGCACTGCCACAGTATAAGAAAACTCGGCGAAATTAACAGTAGGTACTTAAACTAACTTATGTTCACCGCGGGACACAAAAACGGTAGGCAGGATTATTGTGATCTTAAATTTATTTTATTACCTGATAGTAGAACAAAATAAAACCTTGTAAAAATAAAGAAAAAAATCGCTAAGTAGCTACTTAATTCTTATTTATTATTCTTATTAACTGGGCAGATTTTATGGCAAAGATCGATCCTGTAACCCTAAAAATTGAAGATCTTATGAAAACTTCAGGCCTCTTATTTAGGAAGGGAGAATGCATTATTTTCTTTTTACACTGTGGCACTACCGTACACTTACAGCTGCACCGTCGATGCACGTGGCTGACGTGGAAGCACACCACTACATAGACATGGTGCACTCATTGTTAAACGTTTTGAAATTCTCGCTCGGAACCAGCCGTGGGAACATTACGCCGTAGACACCAAACTAGGCATTTTAACTCATTTTTGTCTTATAGAAAAATTTATAAATGAAGAATTATACTTTTGAAAATAATTATCATTGACATTATTATTTATTTCAATATATTTCATAAATTTAGCTACGTATTAATTAAGCACGATTGTGGTGTCACAAGCGCTGGTTATCATTTAATTAATTTAGTTGTAACGTTCTGTCACCATAACTAGTTTTGATTTGTAACAAGTTTGTAACAGACTTTGATAATGAAAATATTCAATGTAAACATTGTAGATAATATTTGATACCTCAGTTGTTTACAAATAAAAAAAACAGAAAACATTTATAATAAAAACCTTTACAAATTTTTTGTTGCTTTGTTGTACAAAAATAATAATACTAATAATCATCAATAATATTTTGAAAAGCACAGTAAAATTTGGCTGTTGGCTTCGTTTCGATCGTACTGTACAACAGCACTTGTTAAATAATAATACTCATGCCATCCTTATCGCTCCTCATATAAATAAAGTCGAAAGAAAGAGAAGGAACATGAAATACTTTTGTCCGTTATTAATCATTATGCCGCGTGTAAATTAATTTTTAGTGAGAATTTTAGACATACTGTTATATGGAGTAAAATTAAAATAAAAGAAAGAAAACTTAATGTTTACTAATTTAGGTAAGTAACAAAATGTACTAGGCATTATTTATGATACACGACTACACGTTATGTGGACATATTTCCCGCCACTTTGATACAACAATGTTCTAATTTGGTTCTAAACTTATTTTACCACTGTTATTGTCAACTAAACAATGTTTTGTAAACTTTACTAATCCTAATTTGATCTTCGATAGTAGTAGAAAAATAATGAATGACATTAAAAAGAGCGGGACGTAACCTGGTTGGACTTTCCCATTGACTAATAAACTGTTTTCTCAACATAACATGGTACGTATAAACTAAATACATTACTCACCGAATATTTATTCATATAAATATCCTTATGCTCAATTGAATAATCCTGAATTTCACACATTTACGTTTTTAGCGTCATGAAATTGACAAATATAATACCACTCACTCCATAGACTACAATCTGTTTTACTATTATTATGTGAAAAGGTACACAAAGAATGGCGGACGTTTCTATTGGCGGATTGTGCCCACGTGACTTTGGACAATTTGCGGCCATTGGAGAACTGTTAACAAGAATTGACGTCACAAGTCAATTGTGAAACTTTTAATATTTTAAGTATTTATAATAAAGTAATTAAAGCTTAATTATCCATCTAAAAAAGGTTAAAAATTATCCACATTAAATTATTTAAAATTTATGGTCCTATTTAGTACTTACTCACGCACTTACCGGTTATCTTACATCGCCCATTCTCGACAACATGGCGGTTTGTTTACACCGGCATGATAAGGCGGGAAGTATTTTTCACGCCTATGTGTGTTTTGAGTAAAAAGTGGTAACTTAAAAATAACAATTTTTATTAAAAAATTACATTTATTGAAGGAAATCACTAAATTAACAAAATCTCAGCAAATATGACTAAAAACACGGCACATGGGCGATACCATTTCATCCTACGGTGCCGCCATCTTGCTACTTCCGCGATCATGCACATATTTAGCGGGAAAATATAAAAAACTTGAAATGGCGAGGAATACACATATTATTATGTACAACTGCAGATAAGTTTAAGTTTTTATAAATTAACGATATTTTGTCACCGTATTTTAGCCCAGTCATAACATAATTTTAATCGGTAACAACACTTAATATAAAATGTCCACAAGAAAATAATTAACAGACAACCACACTAACAAAAACAAAAGGCATTTTATATGTTTAAATAAAACTAATGATACCTCCCTACTAAGCGACAGCTGAATGAAATAATGGAAATAATGATAATACATTAAAGAACAATGTAAAAGAAAATGTAGAATTATCAAGATACAGAAAGGTAGCGAAAAGTAAAGAGTTTTCAATAAAGCGGAATCGGTTGGAATTTTAGATTACAATCATCATAATGGTTCCCTTATATATATTCATCAAAATTTGGACAATTTAACGTTTCTATTCCTTTTATACAATTCATATGTGCCGAATCGTTTCTTTTTTTTATTTTCTAGAAAATCGTTCCGGAAATTAGGGGCATCACTCGATTTGGCAACAAATTTAAACTCTGACGATGACGGAATGACATTGACTTTGAAATTTGTGGTAAAGCCGCTACTTGATGTTGATGCAGTGGGCAAAAAGGGTAAAACTTTCGGGATTTTGGTACGTTTTGGTTTCTTTGACTCAAACGATTCATCATCATTGATATAAATACTCTCTTCTAGGTAATTAGAGGGCTTCAATTTCCGTATTCTTGTTTCCTCTACTGTGAAGTTACTCGTGGAAATTGCTTCAGGTTTTTTGACTGGAAGTTTCTTAGTTTTTGGTTTGTCTTCCAATTGATTCAGAATAGTTGCAGTCAGACGTGGTACATTTCCTTTGTTGATGAAGTCTGTTTTTAAAACCTATGACATAAGACAATTATTGTTATTTTTATTTCTAAGGATATACATATTCTGGAATCGATATAAAATAGAATACAGTTTAGTTTATTATGTACCTTTGCTGTTGCAATTTCTTCATCATCTTCGCGTACCTTGCGTTTTTTGGATCTTTTCTTCTTGCTTGTGATGTTGTTATCTGGAAATTTTATATTGTCGAGTAATATTACTGAAGAAATATTCACAAGCGAAAATGGGACAACCTGTTTTTATATTATCATTTTTAATATTACCTTGGTCTTGAATTGTGTGTTTGAATTGTTTCTCTGATTGGTTTGGCACTTTTTGTATATTCATTACTGTTATTTGATCTGAAAAATCAAGGACATTATGCATTACACTTGACTGTTGTACATTATTTTACAAAACTGGATCTAAGGTTACATGCTTGAATGAAGTAACACAAATTACTAACTGGATCCAAGGTTACATGCTTGAATGAAGTAACACAAATTACTATGATAAAACATTACTCACCTTCATCATGGCTTTGTAAACTCTCAATATTGTGAGAAATTTTACGCTTTTTACTTCGCACTTCATTTGTAATTACTTCATTTAAGTTTTTGGATATTTCTACTACTGGAAAAAGACAATATTAAATCTTTAGAAATAATATGTAAGTACAGGATTATTTTCCTTTTATTGGTTTTAATGCTTTACATCTTACCTTGTTTTAAATCATTGTGAATTTGATTGAGTGATGATTTCCTTTTACGTTTCTTGGATTGGACTTCTGAAGTCTCAGTAACATTTTCTGTATACATAAAATTAATCAGAGATTAAGGAGTATATAATAGCAACAATGTTTCAAAAGCTTTAAAATTGATGAATGCAATACATTGAATACAGTATAAAAATATTAATATAACATGATTTATCATTTTATTCTACTCCAAAAGGTGATGAGAGATGTTTTAGACCTTCCTGCTAGTTTCTCAGAGATTATGAGTTGCATAAGATTTGATATATAGATGGATATATTATGGAACATCTCCATAATGTGGTATAACGATGAATCACGAAGTTATTTACTTACGAAGATTGGTTTCCTTATCAGTTTCTTGATTTTCAAAATTATGTGACTCTTGAAATGGGTCACTATTCACTAAAACATAAAAATGCACTATAAATATCCAATATTACAGTAATATTCTGGCCAAATTTTGGCAAACCATGCCATGTTTTGAAAAAATTATGAACTGATTTCTTGTACTGGCAATGCCTCTGATATTCAGACTCGGAATTCCGTACATCTCAGCAATGATAAGATGAATATTACACAATATAGCTATAATGTATAAAAAAAATATTATTTAATACAACTATTATTCAGGACTTTATTGAATTTTTTTGCTCGGTAAATATTTAGAAATAAATGAGATACATACATATTGGGTGTACTGATTGAGATTCTGATAATTTTTTCGCCTTTTTCTTGTCACTCCTTGGAATTTTATTGAAAGATTTATTGGCTTCATCTGAAATGAAATTTTACGTTATTAGTTAATGTGTATTTAAGGAATATACAAAGTTACAGTTACTGAATCAAAATTTTAAATTTAAGTAGATTTAAATGAAATGTAATAATATGAATAAATATTTATAATAAAGAATAAATTACAATATTCAATTTCCTATAGATTAGTGCAAAATAACAAACCTGTCACAACAGTTTCTTTCTCGAAGTCTTGTGTAGCAGATTCTCCTGTGGTTCTAATGTTCATACTCAATTTTGAGCCATTCAATTCATCTATAAAAAGTTAAAGCAAAATTACATTATCTTTAAAAACGCTATGAGAATCTAAGTGAATTCTTCTTCTTCTGTGTAAAGATAGACTGTAGAGTTGTTATTGAAATCTTTCTAAAAAAAGTTGCTCTAATGCTCACGTGTTCACTTTAAAATTTCACTGAATTACTTAAAATATTTCTTGTATTTCAACTGTTTTTATTTACCTTGTTTTTCGTCTGCTTGTGATTCTGACAACTTCTTTTTTTTCTTTTCGCTCTTTGGTGTCTTTGTCACAGACTTATCTGCTGTCACTGGAAAGAATAAAATTTTTATATTTCAGTACATATGCTTACTTTGCTTGGATTTACTACTATAAATGAGACACTTTACACACACACTGTATACTGTGGACAGCCCTGTCAGTGGCTAAGCAATTGGTCTTTTACTTTCGAGCATGTTTCAATCTGATTTTGAGGTGCTTTTCTTAAACATGCACTTTATTTAAATAAAACCCACCTGCTGTAATTGTGAAGGAAACAATGTATTGTAAATGAACCTGCATGCTTGAAAGTTCTAAATAAAGTTTTCAAAGAAGTTAGCCATCCTTCAACCCACATTAGGCCAATGAGGTGGACTTAGGTTTATATCCTTCTAAATTATTGTTGAGAGGAGTCCCGACCCTGTATTGGGTCACTAATCAGTCACAGACTTGAAGAAATTTAAGGAATAAAATATTTAACCTGTTGCAAAATCTTGTTGTTTCTTGTCTTGTGTGGCAGACTCTCCAACTGAACTTATATTCAATCTAGACTCGGAAAATGATTCATCTGTGAAAAAAAACTTGGATTAATGTTATAATGATAATAAATGTAAATATTAAAGTAAGTATTTAAAATATGTATCACTTTTTATTTACCTAGCTTTTCTACAGATTGTGATTCAGACAACTTCTTTTTTTTCTTTTCACTCTTTGGTGTCTTGATCATAGACTTATCTGTAGTCACTGGAAAGAACAATAAAAATTTAATACTTTCAGTTAATATTATAAATTTACTTGATAGACACACACTTGAGGAAAATCAAGGAATAAAGTATTTAACCTGAAGCAAAATCTTGTTGGTTCTTGTCTTGTGTAGCAGATTCTCCTACCGAACTTGTGTTCATTTTCAACTCTGAAATTGATTCATCTGCAAAAAGCAATTAAATTTGGGTTAATAATATTAATAATACATTGATATACAAAATATAACATTAATTTCCTTATTGCATACAGTAATATGCCTTTAGATGAACATATTCAAAGCCTGGCGTTATTTATTCAACCCGAATATTTTCACTTGTTATCACAAGGTTTGGTAGTTACAAGCCTTGAGTAGGCTAGTAAAGTTAGAACCCATAAAATCCAGAACTAACTGAATAGGGTAGTGTCTTGAATTGAGACTGTTTTATAAAACTAGTAAAATGTGCTGAACATACCGACATAAACAGTAATTCTTTCAATACAAAATTGCTATAATTGTTACCTATTTTTAAAAACGCTATGAGAATCTAAGTGAATTCTTCTTCTGTGTAAAGATAGACTGTATTAAAATCTTTCTAAAAAAAGTTATGTATACATTGCTCACATGTTCACTTTAAAATTTCACTGAATTACTGAAAATATTTCTTGTATTTCAACTGTTTTTATTTACCTTGTTTTTCATCTGATTGTGATTCTGACAACTTCTTCTTTTTCTTTTCACTAGGCGTATTTGTCACAGACTTGTTCAGGTACTTCTCTGCTGTAACTGGAAAGTGTAAAATAAATATATTTAAGTATGTACAATTTATACAAAAATAAGTGTATCTATAAATATATCCAAAATGCATTTATTATAATTTTTGTTTAAATTTTTTTATATTCATGGCACATAAATCTCCATTGATTTTTATTTGATAAATGTGTATTGATTTCTTTTCCTTTTTTTATATTAAGCATTATTTTATTACGAGATTAATTCAAAGCAAATACGAGTATGTCAATATGGACATGTAAAATATGTCAAAATAAATTACAATATTGCTGTATGTATTTAATTATGCTTTTGTTACCTATATTTTCTCCCGATAGTGACTCTGACAGTTTCTTCTTTTTCTTTTCACTCTTAGGTGTCTTCATCAAAGACTTGTTTATGGACTTATCGGCTGCAAATGGAAAGTTACAATAAATAAATAAATAACGCCATGAATACAAACATTCAGTAGGGAATGAAACCCTGGATCATTCTGTGCACTGATACCAGTTATGGTTTAACCATTGCACCACACAGGAGCTGCTTTTTTATTGTTGAAATTATGTGTAACATTAAAATTTTAAATGGTTCAGTAGTGGTTAGATGGTTCACAAATCTCCATTCTTTAATTTAATTACGGAATTTTTGTAGAAAAGAGTACTAGAATGCATTGCAAAACGTCATATTTAATGCAATGTGTTCTAGTACTCTTCATAAATGGTTATATCATTTGAAAGACAAATTATTAAATATTCTTTTTTTTGAAATAAATAAATGTACAAGAAAGCAATTCAATACACCTGTTTCGATCTCTTGTTTCTCATTATTGGTTATGCTTATGACATTCATCGACAAGGTGGGTGCTATATTTGTATCTGATTTGACTGAAAAATTATATATCACACATTGAAAAATTGTTCAGTCATAAAATATGAGTGTGGTAAAACTAGATGATGATATTTTTAAATAATTAAATGGATTGGATGACTTCGTTAACTAGGCTTTTATGGTACTTATTGAAAAAACAACTAAACACATTTTATACAAGTAGAAAAGAAAGATCACACGCTTATTTGTAAGACAATTCAAAAATAAGATGTGAATAATATTATATGGTGTCTGCAATAAGAAGAAAATCCTTACATATTTGTTCATTTCTTTGTGATTCAGATAATCTTTTCTGTTTCTTCTTTTCACTCTTTGGTGTTTTTGCCACTGACATGTTTAAGGACTTATCTTCTGCCTCTAAAATTATAATTGAGAGAAATGTAAAATATTTACAAACTTTGACAAATACTGATAACTGGTAAGACACAAAAAAGCTTCAACATTTTATAATTTTTTATAGTACAAAAATCAAACCCCAAAACATAACATGGTTGCCTAAAATTAAGTATAGAAACTACACCTCCGCTATTAGAGACATAAAGAAACTGGCTCATAATTTAATGTTTTATAAAAGGATGTAAGCAATTAACTGACTGTAAACTGAGAAACAATATCAAAGATTCCAAAAAATAAATACATTAGTATGCATGTGCTATGCATGTGTCTACGTCAAGTAGTGTTGGCAATGCAATGTCAATATTGTTGTTTTCATATTTTATTGTTATTTGTTATAATGAAAGTAAAACATACCTTCATCAATCTGCTTTACATTTTTCTCACTTTTGTTAAAAGACTTCTCAACATCTGTAGAATTATGAGTCCCAGTTGTATCAATGAAGAATTGTACTTCAATGTCTTCATCTGTATAATGTCCAAAATTAAAATAAATATGGTTATATTGTAACATAATTATTATATTTTTTAATCACTATTGTAATAAATAAGATAGATTACAAACCATTATTTTCGTTATCAGTGGCTGATTTGTCGAGAGTTTTGCGTTTCTTGTTATTCTTCTTAGAACTCTGCACCTTACTATCTTTGTGACCTGAAATCGAATAGTTAATAGAATATTTTTAAATTGTTTTGAGAAAAGTATGTAAGCTACTCTTGAAGTAGCAATTCATAACTATCAACTTTAACTGGGGACTATATAGTTGTAAGTTAATTCTACAATTATATTATAAATAGGTAATTAGACATACCAGAATTGTCAAGAATATTCATTTTGCCTGGTGTTTGCTTCAGTGGTATAAAACTGTCTTCTTCCTTGTCATTATTGTCTGCGTTTTCGATACTATTGCTCTCTTCAGAGAATAAAAGGTGGAAATCAATTGAGTCGGGCGACTCATTGCCATTCATATTACCAAGGTTACTTTGTGACGAAGATTTGTTTGTGGTTTTGGAATCCACTTCATCTTTATCATTTTTGGTTTCATTTTGATTTTTCTGAGGCTTTTTTGATTTAACTTGCGTTAGGTTTAGCTCATCAAAGATAGGCTTTGTTTTCTGCTTAGTTTTTTTATCCAAGTTAAGGGAAATGTCTGTTATTTTTTTCTTGTTTGCCTTGTTACTCTTGTTTAATTCACTAAGAACGGAGTCATAATTTTGAATATGAATATTATCACTACTATCAGAATCACTTGCATTTGATTCTAAGGGATCTTCAAGATGTGTCTGATTTGCATTTGATTTACTTTTGTCTTTGTCATTTTCAGCTGCATCCTTGAGGTCTATAAATTTAATGGAAGTATTGGTTGTATCTGTTTGGGGAGTATGTGGTTCTTTTTTAATTTCCGTTGACAAGGGATCTTTTTCATCTTTTGTACTTTCTTCGATAATTGTCATTTCTACTTCATTCATTTTACTTTCATTTATAGATTTTGTAAGGTTTGATTCTTTAGCTTTTAAACTATTATCTAATGTCTTATTTACGCTAGATTCGTGACTAGAATCTAATGTTCTTTTGTTATTTTTCTTTACTTTCACTTTGATATCCTCATCATCTGATTCAGAGGATTCAAGTACGGGACATTTCTTCTTAACCTTAGATAATTCTGATTTTAAACTATCGCTGGTCATATTCAATTTATGTCTTGACTCAAACATCTCTCTTGAAGCTTTCTTTTGCTCTTTCATTTTACGTTCATTGTATTTCTTTTTAGATTTTTCTGTCATTTTCAGTTCGTTATCACTCATTGATAAGTCGTCGCTAGATCCATCCAATAAATCATCATCATCTTCATCTGAGCTAACAACAAATGAATCTTTTTCATAGTCAGTGTCATTTGATACATCATCTTCCGATGTCAATGTTTCTCCTTTTTGTATAATTTCATGCTCTCTTTCATACTGTTCTTCTTCCTCATCTTTACTGTCTCCAGATTCATAATTATCACTTGCCTCCTCTGCTTCATCATCAATTAATTTATTACTGTTTTGTTCTGACTCATCATCTTCAGATTCTTCATCTGATGCAGATTTAACAGATATTTCAGACATATTTGGTAATTTTGATTCATCAGATTTATTGTTACTCTTTTCTAGTTTGCTCGAATTATTAGAAAGTATATCAGAAGTATTCATTTGCATGGCAAGTTTTAATAAACTCTTTTGATGAAGAGGAGTACTGGTTAAATAATTAGATGAATGACTTTTTTTTTCTACTTCCTTATCTTTACTCACATTTAGTGTATGATCTGATTTGGACAGTTTGTTTGTAGATATTTGTGGAGACTGCAAAATATTGTTTTCGTTTGAGATATCTTTAAGTTCTGATAAAATAAGAGTACTTTTACTTTCATTGATTATCTTATCATGATTCTGTGACGAAGAAAGTGTTAAAGAAGACTTTCTCTTACTTTCCTTAGTGACACTAATTTCTAAACTGTGATTTTTGCTTTCTGATGCTTTATTTCCAGATATCTCTGTATCTGACTTATTTAAAACAAGATTGTCTGGTATAGTTTCATCAATATCCATAGGTTCAACACTGTCATTTTTGTTATCATTTTTACTACTTATATTCTCCTCTTGTCTATCAGTGCTTAAGTTAAAAATATTAAGGTCTTCTTTCTGTAATGTTTTATCTTTTCTGACAAAACCAGGCTTAATTACAGGTACACATTGATCTTCATCATCAGTAACCATGTGAACATTTGGTTTTTCCGAATTAGAATCTGATTCATCGATGTACACCATAGCCTGTAATGTACTGTTAGGTTCTTTTTCAAATAAACTTGTCACTGCTTCGTTAGTATTTTCTACTGAAGATGATAGAAGTTTCTGTTCTTCTTTTTGATCTGGTGCCTTGAGTACTTCTGATTCTGTTTCTTTCATCATCATTGTAGAATCATCCTTAGTGCTCTCTCTTTTGCTTTTTAAAGCTGTATTCAATTTATTATTTTTAAAAGAATTTTGTAAATCAATATTAGTATTATTAGAAGTATTTAATAAACTCTTCCTCTTTTTCCTTACACTTTCACTATCACTAAAAAACTTTTCATCATTTATTACAGAAACATTGAGGTTTGTCCATGATTTTGTTCTATGTCTTTTACTGTCTGAATTTTGTGTATCTAATGTTGCTGAAGTGCTTTTACTCAAAACATTTTTTATGTTTTTTGGTTCCATTTTCACCTGGTTAAGTAACTCTGTACTAGATTCCGAAAGCTTTTCTACTGCAGCTACACTAGATTTATTGGTATCTTTTTCACTTTGACTTAATTCTTTGACTGGTTCATCCATTGATGTGGTTTCGTTTTCTTTATTTGATGTATTAATTCCTTGTGACTCCTTAATTTGGGAAGTATCTAATGGTTCATTAACTACTTCATCTTTATTCTTTTTCAGACTTAACCTTGGACTTTTCCGAACAACACTTGGGGAAGGAATTTGTTCTATACTTTTTCTAGGACTCTTTAAAGATTTTTGTGACATATGCTCTAATTCCTCCTCCTTAATTATATCTGTTATGGGTGGTACCAGTTTGACAGCTGGCTGTGGTTCAGCTGAAATCATGAATCACAACTTCAAAAACTGTGTGTATTTGCATGTAGCAATTCAAATCAAATTCCAATTCAAAATAGAAATTGGATTATAAATAACATCAAAATATAAGCTTTTGTAATAAAATACTCACTCGATCCAGAGTCTTTCCTAGTCCGCCTAGTTTGTCTAGCGGGCGTCAGGGGAGCTTCATTGTCACTGCCTGAAAATATTTATTAATAATACCTTTTTAAATTCCTCTTAAACACCAATAGCAACTTGGAAATAAATATATATTACAGTTCACCACTTTTTCTGTCATAGAAAATTTTATGTGGATTTCACAATTACTTTACCTCATTTATTTTTAATAATTGCTGTTTAAGTAACAGAAAATAAAAAAATTACAATTTTAATTTATATAAAAAGCTTATTATTAGGGATACTTCTAATCCTTGGACCAAATTAAAAATTCATTGTGAAAGAAACTGAGGGAAAAGTCTAGTAATAGTATACTATACTTCAACATACCAACTTGAGAGGTCCTTCTTGCTGCTCTCTTAGCCCTGGGAGAGTCAAACGTCTGAATTGTTTCTGAGACAATGCTAGTATTGGACTTGATTCTGGTACTGCGTCTGGAAGGTGTCACTGGTTTCTCTTCAATTTCAATCTCCTTAATAGCAGTTTTTTTTGTTGTTTTCTTTGGGGTTTTGACTTCCGGGGCTGAAAGATTCATAACAGATAATGTTAGTTGTTACAGTATTTTCTTTATACATATCTAACTACCTGGTTTAAAACTTTATTTTATTGAAAGTATCCTACGAATACTAATTGGATTTTTGTGGATGGATAGATGGATGGATGTTTGTTACTCTTTTACACAAAAATGGCTGAACGGATTTAGATGACATTTGCACATACTTTTTACCTGGATTAATATATAGGATACTTTTTATCCATGGGGACGAGGCCCAGCAAAGTCTAGTAATTTCTATAAAGAAACTAATGTAGGATATTGAATTATGTAACCAATGTGCTATTTGTAACTATCCTATAAACACAAAATCAATAACTGGTTGCCATTAGTCAGGGTGTGAATGAGATCAGAACATTACACCATTACAGTGCTAGTATTATATCAATAGCAAATTATATCAAATAGCATGCTTGTATTATACTATTTGTTATGTCTCAAAAGGGATTTTAGTCCATATATATTACAGTCTGTTAGACTGACAGCAGCAGTTGGCTGTTAGAATTGACACCACATCTGAGGATAGATAGAAAAGGGATTGGTTTTATTCATAAAAGAGATACTTTTCCAAAAAGTAGCAGGGTATGGACATAACTATCCATCCTGGACATAATCATAGTTGTCTAAATATGTATGGTAATTGTGTATATTCATGTTTGCTGGTAGAAAATGCCAAATAGCATTAAGCTCCCCTTTTGTTACACTATTGGGCAATACAGTGTCAATAAATAAATAAATAAATTTCTTTCATGCATTAATGATGTGTGGGAAATATAGTTCTGTTATTTTTTTTCTCCCTTGTTCCCTTCCCCTATTTGTTCTGTTTGCTAGCCACTGAAAAGCTTGACCACAATTGGCCACATCAAATCTGGCTCTTCAGCAACAACAACCCAAAAATTGCTTAATTATAAATGCTTTACCTTAGGACATGAATGTGGTTATGGTGTCTGTAGACAATCTGCAATAATGCAATCTGCAGTAAAGCTTACCATTTTCATCTATGAGATCCAGCTCAGGTTTAGCAGCCCTGCGACCTCCTCTTTTCTTGGTTGGCGTGTTAGGTGCTGGTGACTTAGTTTCTTCTGAAGGTTCTACTGATAATCTCCTTCTGAGACGAGTCACTGGTGCTGGAGACACATACATAAATACAATTGTATAACATGGCTTTATTTACACAAATTAAATTACTTTATTGTAAATATAAGTGAAAAAATTGACCTTCACAGATATTTAATTCAGTTAAAATTTACTATAATCAGACACTATGCTCATAAGATGTAATCATGAAATGTTTTGTGAAAAGAAATTTGGTAGTTTGATAGTTTATAAAACTTTAAAAAAATAACTTCTTGAATTTGAAACAACATATTTAAATATAGGTAATACATTTAATAACCAAACAAAATATAATGTATTAATGAAACTTTTATTTTATCCTATTTTAATAAAAGTGTTAAATAGCTACTAGAATAATCTATTTTAACACATGGTCACTACTCACTATCAAGATCGTACAAGTATATCTTTGTTGTAAATTAAATGTATTATAAAATATAAACGTTGCATAACAGTTGTAATACATTAACTAAATAAAAATTAACATAGTTTTTAAATGCAACCGGCATAAAGTAAGGTCATACGAAGATGGCAAGGTAGTTTTCATTGACGAAATTAAATAAGAGTTTTACTTTATTTTATCTCTGAGAAGATTGTTGGAGAAAAGAAAGTGTCTTCTACATATAATTCTTAAATAAAAGCTAAGTAAACTACAGGATATATTATGTAAAATCATCTTAAATTGAACATTGTTAACACGCAATTTCAGTTGCGCAGCGTGTTCACAAAATTGCATTGTACAATACGAAATGTAACTACATACCCTTAACTCCTCCTTCCTCATCCATAATAGCGATATTTGTCTTCTTTATTGTCCTTTTCCTAATAAGTTCAAACACGTGCAAGGAATCAATGCTTAAATTCACACTTTGAGGTTCACGCAATGTCGCAATGGTCGTCGAACAGCTGTTGAGACGCCGCGAACTGTCAATTCAAAAGAGAAGCGACGCGTACTATTAATACAGGCAACACTCAATATTCCCAACGGCAATAGGTCACATCCGGTGGTAGAAGGTATGGTATGCTAACGAAATGATTTAATTAAAAACCGAAAACTACTTCAAGTCTTTATTATTCCTATTTTTTCTTGGTTTTTAAAGTACACAACGTACTCTGCGTGTCTACTGAGGTTATCAGAATAATACATAACAAAACAGTTCGTTAATGTTTATAAATTTAAAAGCTTTATTTGTTTTTCCTAAAAACGAAAAAGGAAAAACTTATAGTGTTTCAAAACGTGCACTAGAAACACTTATCACCCGAATCAGCTGACGTAGTAGTTAAGATAAAATAAATGCGCCATCTAGCGTTGAGTATTAAAAATATAACCGGTACTAGGTACCATCAAAGGTAAACAGATCGCACCTTTAGAATGAAAGTGACACAATTCAAAAATATCGAAAATCGAGTTATCGTCATAAAATGACATAAAATGAAATTCTTAATCTAACAATAGTTCAAACATAGCCATATTCAAATGGGAACAGGACAAAACTGTTATATCCGTCACTTTCTTACGTGGCGAAATGCGGCCCCATGTCGGGGGGGAAACGACTCTGTTAGTGTTATGTTCTCATCGCTGAATGCAGGACGTCGCGCAGTCAGCCGGGTAGTGACCTAAACCTTATTAGGTCGTTTTCATAAAAAATTATTTGGTCTTAAATGACGCATTACCCACTTTGGTATCCCATCATTTATTATTTATAAGGAAAAAACAGACACAAACCATAAAACGTAAATAAACAACATTATATTGTCACAACGAAACAGACGTAACTCTTAAACATGCACATATTAAGACATTATTTTTGTACAAAAAAAGACATATCTCCTAAAGCGTCAATTTTTCTTTTTTGGTCGTAAAATGACAGACATAATAAAATAATTTTATTCTATATTATTACATTTAAAAATATATTTTTTTTTGTGACACAATCATACCTGAATGTATTTTTTATAATTTGCAGCATAAATATAGCCACTGACTTAAACAATCATGAAATAATAGACAAAAGACTATGGAGGTGTCAAATGTTGCGAACTTCTTTTGCGTTTTCCCAAAAAGTTGCTTTTTTGAGTTACGTCGTTTTCATTCTAAGGGTGCGAGATATTGTGCCGCGACTCACGCAAACAATATTATCACGGTGTTTAAGTACTCTATGACCTATGCTCTATGACAATATAATCAAGATTAATCCCAAAGTGGAAGGTATACTATTTTTACATACCTAGGTACCGTGTAAGTTATAATTGTAACGTTGAAGAAAAACATCACGAGGAAACCTCAAAGGCATGTGAAGTCCACCAAGCCGCAATAGGCCAGCCTGGTCATATAGGAAACAAACAGTGTGGTGGACTACGGCTACATTAAGACCTACATCCTTCTCACTGTGAGAGGAGACTCGACCCTGCAGAGGGTCATTAATGGGTTATTAACAGCTGTATGCTACATCCAGCGCCGTGGCCTTGAGCTGACGTACAGCTG
This sequence comes from Erynnis tages, assembly GCA_905147235.1. Lineage (NCBI taxonomy): Eukaryota > Metazoa > Arthropoda > Insecta > Lepidoptera > Hesperiidae > Erynnis > Erynnis tages. The sequence continues at coordinate 4,320,679 of LR990076.1, forward strand.
GGATGGATCGTGATAGAGTGCTTTATTATAATAAATAAACATTACTTTTGTACACCTACCCTTCCTTTTTTATATTTTATTCTGCTTAAGCTTTCATGCTACCTTGGCTAAAACTTTTATTTTCTTTAACTTATTATTACTTATTTATTGCAAAGAAATATAAATACAACTTAAATAACAATGGATTTCCGCAAAGTAACGCCTGATACAATATATTATTATTACTTTGTTTATACTTAAGTACCGGCACTATAATAGACTATTATCAATAACATTACGTAGCTACTAATGAAATTTTATAATGAGTTATAATAATAATGTGCAGTTTACTAATCATTTAATAATATGATACTTAACCAATTTCCAGAATCTAAGTATTCTAAGTATAAGAGATCCGCGCATTAGATTTGAGAGGGTGCGCACTCAAAAAGACATCAAGGGTAGGTACAGAAATGGCTTTATGTCTTCTGATGACCCTCCTCAGAAATTACGCCCAACGACGTTAGGCCCATTTCACCCGCTGAGACATCCGCCTGGACACCTTTGTAGGGGCAGATTTAAGAACGTGAATAGGCACTGAAATAATATTTATAGGTTAGATTAACGGTGGTCTTTAAAATTTTGGCATGATTTTAGCAATAAAACATTTTTATCGCTTGGTTTGTAATCGGGTTAAGTTTGTTATTTATTTTATATTTTATTTTAAGTTTTTAACTTTAACATTTATTTCGAGAGTTACATTTTCAACAATTTTAGTGCGAAATGCACTTTTTTACCCGCGACGGTACGGAGAAGGTATTATATTGTATCACTATCAAAATAAAGTCGCTTTTTCTGTCCCTTTGTATGCTTAAATCTTTAAAACTACCTACGCAACGGATTTCGATGCGGTTTTTTTAATAGATAGAGTGATTGAAGAGGAAGGTTTATGTGTTTAATAACATCCATTAAATAGACTGTTATTTTTGAGGTTTCTAATGTGATGTCGTAGATAATTACATTTTTTCCGCTTACGTTGCAAACGCAGGCTGAACCCTACGAGATTTATCAAAATAATGTACTAAGTATTGTACACATTGAAAAGGTCTACAGAAAACTCCGCGATGATATTTTATGTCTATCTCTTATGGATATCACACAATAACATTTTTTGTCATTTACTTTTTACGACAAATAATGGCTAATTTTTAAAGCGATTTTAACCAATACAGCATTAATCCTTATCCAATTAAATACCTTAAATTTAAATACATTGTTGATTTAATATATACCTATATGGCCCTTTTCAGCATAATATGATTTAAATGAATATTTTCGAAGATATTACAGATTTAAAAATTGCGCCGGATTGGGCGGCGGGAGCGTGCCTTTTCTTTTCTTTGGATTTTCGCAAGGGACTTGGTGAAGGGTGGTAAAAGTTTGTGACTCAAAAAACTTTGGATATTAGTCAACTTAATTGTCAGAACGAAGTCTGCCGGGTCAGCTAGTTAGGTATACCTAATACCTATATACTTACCTATGCGTTTGGGGTGAGAGGGTGTTTGTGCAAAATTCTATGTTACCACTTATCTCCAAAACTACTTGTCCGGTTTCAATTGCATTTTTACCGTCGTGGGCTTATTCAACATTTTTAATTTTGCTTTTTATAATGTGTAGATATAAATAAAGGTAAAAACTTTAATACACGCATGTTAATTTTAAATGTTTGTAACTATCGAAAAAAACGCATTATAGAACAAAATAGTTTTAGTTATTGTACGGTACATATTATTATAGACATAACACGTTTATAACATCGTTCTACCTACAGTAAAAAACAAACTGCATTTCGTTTACATTGTTAGGTACCTACTCAAAAGCCTGTTATTTTGAGTTTTCCGCAAGTTATTGTGTGCCCGGGTTTATTATTTCGAAACAAATAGAGGCTGGTTAAAAAATTGGACTGCCCTGGAATACTGAATTTTTTGCAGACAAAAGAAGGATGATGACAATAGCGGATGTACCTACCCAGACCACCGGGATCAACCATTTCCATGAAACGAAACCCCACCGCAAGTTACCTTGTCGACTAGGTATGTTAAGAGTATAAACTATTGTTGCGAACTTTACTGTGTTTATTATATCGACCAAAAGTAAAATTGCAATTGTTTGTTGCATGTACGGGTTTTCGTATTTCTACATATAGGCCAGTCGAATTAGATCGAACACGGGGTTGACATCGAAAAAATTATAAGTCGCAATATTTCTCCAGAAACCCTTAGGGGTCACTGGCAGTAGTGGCAGTCTACGTTTCTAGTTTCGGGACAATCACCCTGTTGTGTCATCCGCCATCTTGAATTGAAGAGAGCATTTTTGTTTGTTGAATAAGTCGTTTATTTTTATCTTACATGAAAAATGATTATTACCAACGTGCCGGCTTGTCTAGAGCCGAACGGTATCGTACGGCATGATGATGGCAAGAGGCCCGATGGTAGACACTCGTACCTTGGAAACAAGGCAGGTCGCTGGTGTGGGACGCCAGTTGTGTGGATACCCTGGCTCCGTCCTATATTCCGGCGACCGCCTCGCGGCAGGCGCAGCAGCCGAATTGTTAGATTTGTTAGATTAAATTAACAATTATTGTTAGATCATCTTGATACTCTTTCTCTCCCTTCAAATTAAACACTATAATATTTATGTAGAAACATTTACTATATTATTTTTAGAAATAAGATGTGAGTAGGTACCAACATGGATTACAATAGAATACGGAGGTGTTAGGTGCTCGAATCTAACAATAGATAAGTATTCGAGTTCTTGAGGATCGATCGATCTAACGTGTATTATAGGTAATGTAGATACATAACAGTATTGATTGTAGTGGTGTTATTATCAAAGGAATGCTCTGTGGAAGCTCTTGACGCTGGGACAGACTCGCCCTTCCGTGAAATTGCAGACTCTCGGCTAATGGACGTGATAATTTACAAATTTAGATAGCACTTCGGCTCTGCTCTTGAAAATAAAAGGCTATCGTTAATTTAATCGAAAGTGAATCTACGTAGCGGTAAATAGCGTTAAGCGGTATATTTTTACAGACGAAGTCTTGTAGTTCTTTATCTTACCGAAGACTTTTTTCAACTTCATTTAACGATTGGATATTTGTGATGTGTGTCAGCAACTGTTTGCTTATTATTTAATCGGCTGCTAAATAATTAAAGTTCTTTAAAAGTTGGTAGGTACTTGATCCGTAATAAGTAGATCATCTTTATAAATGACCCTTCTCAAGCTGACTGAATGCGTTCAGCTTAATGAAAACAGTAGTTTTGTATGATGGCGCGTGTGCGTATTTGCAACTAAAACCAAAAACAGGCTCTGAGATGCTAAGTATATAAATGTAAGAAGTCTTTAAAAAACTTTGCTTCTCTTGAGTCGTGATTCGTGATGTACGAGTAATACAAGATGCTCGTTTTAAAGTAGAAGAAAATGTTTTTGACAGAAGTTGGATGTTACTTCGAATTACGCCTGAACTTAGAAATGCATGTCACCGTAGATGCAGCGGTATCTACTCGTACTCTTACGTATGAGATAAACGCTTTCCTGTATCCGAAACAGGAAGGAAACATGCACGTCGCTGCACTTGTAATGTTGAACCGATTTGTACGAACTGAACCGTACAAATCGGTTTTCAGTGGCTTATGTTTCTGCATATTGACTATTTTTTTATATTATGACCTATCGGCGTTGTATTAACTATCGAAGTTGAAGATATAATATAATGTACCTACTCATAAGATAGTTCAATCTCAGTACCTAAGTATCTCTGAATGGCCTTAACCGGAAAAGAGGTGAAAAATATATTACCTACGTAACCTACTACGTTTGAGATATTTTTTATGAGATAAACGCGACTCGTACGTAACTTGATTAATGATTTTATACTCATGTCATAGTTATACTTTCCGCTTATAGTTAGTAAATATTTCAACTAACTTTATAATTTATAACAATAACATATTATTATTTTTTCATTCCGCGTAGATGCCTACTTCGTAACAACATACATAAAGTTACGAAACCAACTGTAAAGTAACTGGTCAAGAACCGCCTGCAGTTTATAATCTATAGATAGTGTCCACTCTAAATTGGAACACCACGTGTTCAGCCTGTTTTGACAAAAATAATAGTTAGAATAAATCAAACGCTCTTGACGCTGCCTCTTCGCATTTTCCTAAAGAATATTGTGGAGAGCGATGCGTCGTGAACTCCGGGAACAGAACAAAGCCTTATTTATTTTCAAATATTTGTTTACTTTCGAGATCATTGCGAGCGACAGACTGTTGATCCACATATTTTTTAGGCTTACACTTACATTGAGATTGTTTTGACTTTTTGTTTAGTAATATTGCGTTTGGTTTTGATATTTTACTTATTATTATCGACATCATAAAACCTCCTTACTTTTATATTCTATTTAAGACCTATCTATTGCAAATCTGCTTACCTACTAACTTGCTAATTTATACAATTATGCATCACAATTGCAACTACTTCTGATAAGTAGTTTTGCATTAGAGATACCTACTCGTAGATAAATTATTATCCATGTAATGTGGTAATCCGTAAACAGCCGCAGAAATTTAAATAGCGATTATTGTAATAGGTACGCTGTCAAAATATGGCTTCATAGGTTTACACCTCCTAATGCCTACTTTTTGGATGATTTGGTATCATATGGATCCAAAAAGTAGGTACTCATATCTTACATGACTTATTGCTATTTATTAGTTCAGAATTTCACGTTACAATGTGTGTATCATCCCAATAGTAAACGGAATAAAACAAAAAAACATTGTCATATGCAGACAACTTCAGGCTATATATACCGCTTTCAAGTAAATGATGCGAGAATTTACGAGGGCACTCGCGAGCTTCCTGATTTACACTCTCCACTCTCCACTGACCTTAATGCTTTTTTGATTGTTTAGTATTTCTCTTATTTGTTCTGAAAATAATATCTGTTACTGATCTTTTGTTTTGGGTTTTAAACAATGTTTATTTATAATTTGACTTGAAGTTTTATTTCGAATATGTATCTATTTGTTTTACTTTTCAAAAATAACCTATAGGTACTATGATTTCCATTGTATCTTTTAAAAGCACGAAGGTATTTTTTTGTTTTGAAGTATCATAATGCAATAAACTCAAAAGTATATTTTATGTCCCTTTTTTAAAGTAGGTACCTAGTTTACCTATTCTGTTTTCATGACCTAATTTATTAGATTCGTATTAATTCGTATAGAAGTGACGTTCTGGAAATTTTTGAATTTTGTAGCTTTAGTTGTATTCTAATAAAGCATTATTTAGAATAATGATATAAAGGGGCGTGAATATAGTAGCGTAAGTTTGAACGCTTTACAATTTGCGTGCGAGCCGCCCTTTTATGCGGGAACTTCTCTCATAAATTTCACGGTGAACACCTCCAGCCACAAGGTAAATACAAGGCGGCTTAGAGAAAACATTTAAGTCTCGTTCGCCCGACTCCGACAGATACTCACAGGCTGACATGACAGATTGCTTGAAATTTTTGATGTATGAATCATTTAGAATTATTTTACTTAGGCTGCAGCCCTTTTTTGGCCCACTTTCTGGTCTCTATATTCTCTCACTAGGAGGCCTGGAGTATACCACGCTCCATCGGAGAAACGGGAATTACGGATTGATGGAGAAACAGCCTGGGCTAGTGACAAACTCGTGTCCAATGTTTTTCAAACCGCCCATACTAACATACTTTACGTAACAATAACTTCAGTTAGTCAGTTTCACATAGCTAAAACAAGTACAAAAAGGAGATGAACGAACAAGTAGACAATAAATAGTATAAAAGAGAAACAATTAAGGAACGTAGGTTAACGAGACGTAAATAAATGCGTAAGGGCCGTGTAGTCAAAGCGGAAGCACTCATTAAATGGACACGCAGAACAGCCGCCTACCGTGGCCAGGCAAAGAGTGATCCAGGGAGTGGTTCCTCTGCTTTATATTATGTATCCAAAATTGAAGGTACACTGGACTACAATCAAAATTCGTTCAAAAACTTGCAGTATGTATACAAAATTATAATTATTCACAAATTTTATTTTTGAAAACTAATTTGTTAGTTGTTATAATCCAAAAGGTAGTCTAAGTGTTACCGTGTCAATGGTGGGAACAAAAATAATTTAAATTTCATTATTGCAACATTTTAGTTTGTGAACCATAACTTGTTTAAAAATAAATTAAAAAATAATTAATTAAAAATTCCTTTGTATTTAACAGACACGCATAAAAAGTAAGCAGGTAAGTAAGTATTTAAAGTACCTAGATATCATGAGGCTGTAACCAGTCGATTGTAACGAAGTTGTTGGATTAGAAAAGCGTATGAGGTAGGCACTGGTAGATATAATAATGATTTGATATTTGTTACGAATATTATAAAGAAATGAAACAGAAAAGAACTTAAAGAAAGAACCTCATTAACGTTCTTTTATGTTTTAATTAATTATTGTATGAAACAAAGGCTTCTCTCTCATTCAGAAATGTTTTTGCGGTTCAAGATTTCTTTCATTGGTAGTTGGCGTAAGTTTCTTTAGAATAAAAGCTTTAAGTGCTAGTTTTCGGCCATACATTGAATAAAGCGTAATTCTCTTTTGTTTTCCATTGAAAAGTTAAGTCGTTTGTTATGGTTTGGGGATGCGGGAGAGGACGTGAATTGTTCCCGCTAAGAGCATGTAGATAAGCTCAAAACCAATCATTTAAGCCATGTGAAGTATTAGAAGTATTTTTCTTTATTATGGCACTTTAGTTAGCCTTAAAGTGACTTTTCCTTCAAATTCAATCAAACTCAAATATCTCGAAAACCGTTGAATTTTGGATAGAGCTTCACATGGCTTAAATGATTGCTTTTGAGCTTATCTGCATGCCTTAGCGGGAATACGTCAAATACCAAGTCACCCTATATAATATATTTTTGTACTAAACTAAATAGAAATTCACTTGCTCGAAAACATCGTATTTAAGTATTACATAGATAGGGGATGGCAGCGCTTTTTGGTTTCGCTGAAATTCTTGTTCTAAGTTGTAGAGGAATGAAGGACTACTTAATAAATTAACCTGCAACGCAAGAGTCTTAAGACTTGCTTGAGTATTCGGGTAAGTTTCTGCACAGGGTTTTGTGGGGACATAATTTCATTGTAAGTTTGGTAACAATGAGTTTGTTACCAGACTTACAATGTTACAAGTGTTGTAGTAGTAGAAACAAGTAGGAATGGACGAAAAATATAATTATTATTTACATACAATTATTATACATAAATATTTAATTTTCTCATAATAAGATTTCTTAAATTTCCTGAATTTTGAGATCACAGGAACAAGCAGCAGGTAGGGAAGTTGTAAATGAACATATAATTACATAGAAATGTTATATATTCATTTAATAACTATATGGAACAATTTATGTAACTAAGCTGTAGTAAAATATTTGAAACTTGGAGTGAGACACAGCCGGCGCCAAAATTGAGCGGATTTGCACCCCGCTGACTCCCTGCTGCTACTCGAGATACAACATCCATACCGTACTAGTGTGTCGTGTATAGGGCTGCTAATACATCAAAATATTCACGTGATATATTTACATATATTAAAGCTTTAAAATATCGATAAAAGCAACAATTTAAATCGCGATATTACCGATAATTGAAGGATGTTAGGGAAGTTGTAAGGGTAAGGTAAATGAAAAGCAATTAAAATTTATAAAAAGTTTTTTATTTACTTTACTGAACCTGTTAAAGTTACTTCCCAACAATCTTCCCTAATAGATTAAGATCGTGTTTACCTTTGGACCAGGTATAAAGTATATACTTACTCTCAAACATACAAATATAGTGACACACTAAGGTTTACTGTAAAGAGTCTTCGCAAACACGGACAAACAAAATGAATGAACAATAGTCAAAAATATTCATCATAAAAGCAGTATATACATACTTGTATTTTAAAATTACTAATACATAAATAACGCTTCACACTCATAGCCCCACACTAGGATTCCCTGTGTCGTGGGTGCCATGGACCCACACAAGACAAGAACACAACACACCCAGACCAGAAACAGAAATTCAAATTCATCATTCGAACACCTGCTCTGCTGGGAATCGAACCCAGAACAGCCTCCGCGTAGCGCACCGGTGTCTTAACCACTGCGCCACTCGGGTCGTCATATTGATGGTACATATATGGCATATTATTATGTATATGGGTGGGTAATAGTCGATATCAAAAAAGAAACGTATTTTGGTATTTGATATATCATTGCATCTCTTTCTAGTCGTGCAGGTACTTATTTAAAACGTAAACTGCAAGTTCTTTACATTTTCCTTTGTAGATTTTTAGAAAAAAGCTCACACTTTTTAGTTAGTTTAAAGCAACGAATTTTTAACTATATCGTACATATTGTCTTTCACCAAAACTGGTAAAGTTTTAACAGTATACTACTTATAGAATACCACAGTTCAAGTTCACTGTAAGCAATGAAAAATTTCATAATTTCAAAGCGCAGGAAGATTTATTTTTCCCATTCCTCCCTAATTGCATTTAACGCTGTTAGCGAGTTGGCAAGGTCTATTTCTAGCCCAATTCATTGCTGAATTCAACTCTTTTAACGATGTAGGCTATCTTGCGGCTATCAAATGGTGCGCCGCTCAACTGCTTTCCATAAATGGGCCGTATTATTTCTTTTTCTGACCGGCCAAGTCTTTGTAGTCATTCCATTAATTTAATTACTTCGCAAAAAAGAAAATTAGGAGGAAAACGGTTCTAAAAATGTTTCGCTGTTGTCAATACTTATTTTTTTACTTAACCGAGGTGCTTTGAGACTTCCTATCGTAGACAACGGTAATGGAGGGCACTTTTGCCTCCGGCACTTTTAAGACTGTGTTTGAATTGAGAACAACATGGTACCTTTCTTACGTGACCTTAAAGTTATAAAAATGAATTATAATTCACATTAGAAAAAGTGAAATATTAGATTTGTAATTGTTACGGAAATATATTTAATTAGGAAATTGATGAAGGTTTTTATATTATTAATTACGTAGAGTGTCATATAAGTAGCAAATTAAATAATTAAATCGTCCAATAACTATACTTAGTCAGAATTTGCATCTTTAAATATCTATAAGTAATTTAACGACAGAATTTTCTACTTAAACATAGACTTTATTACACAGGTACCAGAAAGGCGGTCCCATTTCCGTGTTATGTTAGCTGCCGTCAACAAAGGCTTGCGAATTGAGATATGGATGGCTCGCTACGCAAAGTAATCAAATGCGAATCCTTTGTTCCCCGAAATAAGATAAATAATAATGAAACTTGTTGGAAATACTGAATTGATTGGTTGGCTGAATAACGAGTTCCTTTGAGTATTTCCGTTGTAAAAAACCAATCTAAGAAAGTCATCAAGATTAATTACATTGATAAGATTAATGCCTACATTATTTTCGAAATCAGAAAAATTTATTGGACATAAAATCTTTTTTCAGTCTTTCCTTTTGTTGCACATATTTTTCAAATAAAATGAAATAAATAACCATAAAATCGTTTGAAAAACAATATTCAAACTTTCGATCGTGAAAATGAAATATTTTGAATGAATAAAGCGCGCCATTTTGCCTGTGTTTCAGAACGTTAAAGGACGTAGGTGTACCAAGTGCTACCAACGTCACTACAGGTTATTAAGTTAGTAAATTATTATCATTATCTAAAAGGATTTGCATCAGGAGAACACATTTCAGGTTGAGATACAATTCAGTCATTTATAGGTAAATAACTTGGACCCTAAAGTAGGTTCCTGTTACTAATAGTAATTCAATGAGAATACCAACTATTTACTGGAATACGGCCCAATATCGTAAGTAGAGTCCTACCTACACGTTTTCACCATCTGTGTACGCTCTGAATAAAGAGTATTAAGAAAGGGCAATTTCAAAAGTTCTAAGATACCCACGCCTTATTGGCATTGTTGTTTTCTTTCTTGTTTTGGCAGTAGGTATACCTACCAACATTTTATTAGTACTTGATATTTTGTTCCACTATGAACAATAAATTGTATTAAGGTAAGCGGATCCATTAACTATGGAATATAATGGGATCTTTATGATTTGTCCTTACTTGTTTACAATAGACCCGTAGGTATAATAGGAAAGAAGATAAATAACACTCCACATTCAAACTTATTTCGTATTTGGCTCAAAAAATTTTTATTAACACGACGGTCGAATCACTGAATCTTGAACATGAAATAAATATACAGTATCAAATAATACGAGTCAAAGTTAAATTCAGTACTTTTGGATTAAAAGAACAACTTCAATGCAATCTGCTACGAACGACTTGGAAGAAAGAAAGTCGCCCGGAGGCCAACTTTTAAAACTTAACAAGAAAGCTGGAGCTATTAAAATAAAAGTAAGCCGTGTATCTGAGATTTTGTCAACAAAGCCTTTATGAATCCGACATGATACAAACAGTTTTTTGGATTAAATTTGTATTGCTTACTAGTTGGGATTTGTAAGAAAACATAACTATCAGTAGTTTGAAGTTAATTAGTAACTTTAATTTCTTAATTTTCTGCTCTTTCCTTATTCTTAAAGTTACGAGCCATAAATAAGTTCTTCATCCTGCTTTATACTTCCCTGCAATCCGCTGTAAATTTGCAAACGTTAAATGCCACTGGAAAATTTCATTTACTTTGTTTGCGTTTTTCTGTTATTTATTCAAACAAGTGCTAGTTAGCGACTTTCATTACCGTCTTTTTGTCGTATATAAAATTATATTTGCTTTCAAAATGTATTTTGTTGCAATTGCATAGACTAAAGTTGTATACGGCACTAAGGAAGACTTATTATGTTTGATACTTATTCTTTTTAAAAGTATATTATGAACAAATAATACTTACTTATCTATAGTTTAAACATCGTCAAAGTGTATCGTACGATCAATGCAAGTTACCTAAATACGGTAGGGCTACGTTGATGAATTACAGAGTTCTATTATCATTACCAGTCTCTAGAATAAGTTCAGCTCGATGGTACTTAGTTGTTATAGTGAATTCGCGCACATTTTAAGCAAATCGGACATCTGATGAGATTCACAGATGTGGGTAAAATGACCGTTGGGATATGTTCTTACATATGAGTAAGTATTATATAATGGGTAAAGAAACTAATTCTTATTAGCATTCTTTTAATAACTTTGTCACAAATAAGTTCTAATACATCGCAAAGTGTACAGTCAGTAGGTACTTACAACGTGAAATGCATGGAACTCTATCTAAAGTGACATCTCGCAAGCAAAATGAGATACAGCTGAGATGTCGGCTCATGGAAGCCAACAAACGGTGACGGGCGCGAGGGAGCCGTTTCATTTCCTTTCGCACATATTCACGAGGCGACGAACAATATCTCAGTAACAATGGCTTCGTAATTTGGACGAGATGGCGCCCGCGGGACAATACGTCAAGTGACTCATTATTGTGGAAAACTGCTTCAGGCGGAAAAATCATTTTCCTTACCTCGCGCTCCGAACAAAGAGGACCGCGTGCGTGCAAATGGGGCGTTCACGTTGCTTCACGCTGCGCTGAGGATAACAGATCACCCATCTAATTTTATCGTCAAATTGATTTTTCCCGAATAAATATAAACTGACACTACTCGTATTAGGATCACGTATTTAAAATATCTATGTGGGGAGTTGAACTAGTCGTACTATTATTATAAATATTATTATGTGAAAGCTTGTGATGATGGATAGTTTATTACTCTGTAACGCAAAAACGGCTTGATAGATTTGGATGAAATTCGTATGCATTTAGTTCTAGGTCAACTTGGGATATTTTTTATCCCTCTATGGACCAAGTTCTAAAATCTACAAGAACGAAGCCGCGGGCAAAGTCTAGAGTACAAAATTATATTTCGATATGGGGCATCGCTGTGATCGTTATTAGTTGTTGTTGTCTTTTTATATATTGAAAAGATTTGTTAGTTATTGGTGTGTCAAGATTGTATTTTTTTATAAATATTTTATTGCATATCTTGACGTAATTGCTTTTGGAATATGATTATCTACATATAGAAAGGTATTCACAGGAAAATAAGTTAAATAATATTGTAAATTGTAAACTTAAACTTAACTTTGACCCAAAACCGTTCATCACTTTATCCTCACAAACATACTTATTATGAAATCGTAAAAAGGAAAACTTTGTTACCAGGTCACGAAAAAACTACCGAACAAATGCTAATAAAATTTGGTATGGTGGTAATTTATAGCTATCAAAAACACAAAGGCTAGGATAATATCCTAATAATTTATCCTAATAAATAAATTTTAAATAAGTAAGAATATTAGACTTAGCTAAACTCGAACGGAGTCGCGCGCACAGCTTGTACTGTATAAGCGTGTCGTAGCACTCGTAGCGCCGCGTAGCATGTACCGTAGCATTCTGTACTAATGACGAATTTGTAATGACGAACCAAAATTGGCCTGATCACCATATGACGTCACCGAAACTACTACCAAGCTTGCTAGCAATTTGTAAAAGTATTGTAGGATCTTGTTGAATATTGCTACATAGCTGCAACTTTTTTATGTCCAACCGCAGGGCACGGGTCTTTTCTTACAATAGCCCTGGTGCAAACTCTACCACGACTCCCTGTTTCTCATGTTTTCAAACCACCGATAGTTCATATGTGTTCGCTCAAACTTCTAAATCCACACGGTTATGTGCGTTTATAATAATACTCGTAATTATAGTATTAGTAATTAGTAATTAGTAGTTTTTTAGCACTGTTAATATGAATAAAGTTACTTGAACATAACCTAAAAAAAATTACAAAAAATTTATTTACTTAATTTTCATACCACCTAATGATTATTGTAAAACAAGTCTACAAATTGCTGATCTAATTAGGTACAATGAGAAAACTAATATTTTGCAGCTGGCCTTATAAAACAGCTGTGAAAGATTACAGTAAGCTTTAAAACTTTGTGTTTTATCGAAATACGGTAACAAAATCGATGTGTACTAAAATGTCCAGGGCCAAAACAAACAATTACTCTAAACGGGACTAATCGAATCAGGCCTTGGAGCCGGCGAATGGATATAAAAATGATTTTTATACTTTGTTTAAGGCGGGTCGGTAAGGACTACTTTACCGCAAAAATATTGAGAATATGGACTCGTAATACGTTCGGCAATATCTGAAATGCCGTGGTGCCGTGATATGAAAGGATGAGGGTGGGAATTTGTTAGGAAATAGGTTTGCGGCAGATTGATCGAGGGCTTTTTCTGTCACGACAACACGTCCCGGTGTGCGGATGAGACTTGAGCGATTTTGATTTTTTCGAGCCTCCGTTGTGATTTGAATTTCGAGGAGCCATGTTTTTGCGTTGGCGTCGATTTGTTGTAGTGCTAAAAGCGCTTTTGTTCTAGCGGTTGCAGTATCGATGTAGTATAGCGTTTCTATGATGATTATTTATCTATTTCTTCCTCTCTGTCCATTAGATCTCCTTCTAATTATGGGAGTTAACGTGTGTATACTATGATTTTATTAATCTTTTTAATATTTTGATAACTGTAGTGTACCTATTTGAACTCTTACTTACCATTCCAGTGAATCCATTTCAATGAAGAGGAACGTGGCAATGTTATGTTTGTGAATTGTAAAATTATTTAGTGAGTAGGTTCATTTTTAAACGGTTTTTTAGTTAATAACGGTAAGTAAATAGAGTTCTTCATCTTCAATTAACCTTTGCCCTGTGTGAAGAGCTTTAGTTTTAACTTCTCATATCGGAGAAGTACCAACGTGTTTATTTAGCAATGAATTCTAACAACAAACTTTATAATAAAATTAGTGTTTTAACCAGAAACCTTTTAATGCGTTGCCCTTATGCACGGGAAAATAAAATTGGCATGATAAATCGTTTCGGTTGAATAAGAAAGGGCGGAGTGATTCGTCGTCGGTATTCTAACGCTATCTCCATTGAACATATTTTTCGATTTGCTCTCGTTGGCCCAGTCGATGTGATTTATGAATAAAATGGTGCAGCGTTGTGTATGTAGGTACTGCGGGAGATATAGTGCGTACGCTGCGTATTCGCACATCTCATTTATCAGACGCTTTTGATGGCTCCTGACCCGTTGAAGCCGTGGCAGATAAATTAATCTTTATTCATCCGAATGCCCCACCGTCATTAATTCGCCGATTTTTAATCATTCACCAACGGCGCAAACGCGAATGTTTTCGGTCGAAAACCCAGTATCGAGATGGAAAAAGATAGCGGCGATGTGGCATAATATCACGGCGTATGAAATCAGGTCAAAGCTAGCTTTCAGCAAATTGCAAGCAAGCTCTGCTATAATTCCTTGCAATAGTGTTTCCGTATTTTTGTGTCAAAACAAGTATTTTTTCAAGAAAAACGGGCCGCAGAGGCGACATTGTGTTTAAGGTACGTCCGTATTGTGGCGCGCAGACCGAGTGTTATTTCATACTGCGGGTTCATTTTGTCTATTGTTTTCTGGAGTAATGAAAAATTCGGTTCCGTACGCCTGCTTTTGCGCTCCGCCGGTTGCCATTCTTAACGTACCTACAATTCGGAACTGGCTGCTATGCATCACAATAAATGTTATACAAGCAATGAATGTTACAAAATCAACGAAATAAAATAATAATTAAAAAACAAACCTCGACAGATCCTATTTATATAGCACGTTTGTTAAACTTTACAATTGAAAACACAGATTTTAAAAGTCAATACCGCGTAAAATAAGTGAACATGCGGCCTTATTAATTATAACTGAACATTCGAAATATTGTAACTCTGTTAACCCACTTTTCAGTTTTGCGGTCCCTAGTCTGCTCAATTTACTATAGTTTGACGTGTTACGTTTTAACTTCGTCATAACTGCGAAATTTGGCTGGCTAAATTGTTTCCAACCCATCAGACAGTTGTTGCATGTTTTAATTGGGTGGATCCTACAATTTATGTCTATGTATACTATAAAGAGATATGATGGAAACGATTTTTGTGGTTTTCTATATATTTTTGTGCGCCTTTATTTGTCGCTTGTGGAATATTTAATGCTTGTTCCGAATAAGTTGATATAACAAATATGAACTAGTTATACACACACACGCACACACACAAGATAAGACAAGAACACACATGTAGGATAGGAATCGAATCCAGCACCCACGCACGTCGTCCTGGTGTTACAACAACAGCTGCACGCATCAGATGTTTGGATTCAAAATTTATTCGTGATCGTATACCTAAGTGAAATCTAATATCACAACTATGTATCTACTCAGTCTCAGAATATGTCAGCTTATTTCGTTATCTTCCAAGACCAACTGACGACACAATGAGAGAAAGTTGTATCCGTCGGAGCAGTTGGCAAACTTAGTAGGACACTCGTAATAGTACAGTTACGTGTTCTCATACAACAATGGGCAGTCACGAAGCAATAACAAAGTGTCGGTGCGAAGGCAATAACGCTCCAGTTGCAGAACTCGTCTCGCGGATATCTCGCGGCCGCTCGCGCCGAGCTGCTGCGAGCGCTCATTAGATAACTTCGCTCTTGTATAGCACGTGTAGGTGTCGTCTTCGTGCTTCATTTGATATTGATGGTGTTAATCTAGAAATAAGTACAGATAATTTTATAGATTTATTATATTTTCTATGTCAAATGCTGTCCATTTTCCATACAAAGCTTGATGTTTTTATATCAACGCTTACCTGCAGCCATCTCGTTGTATTTAAAAAATGAAAGTAGGTACCTATAGTGAGGATGCATGATTTGGATAAAATTTGATATATTGGCCATTTATAACTTGAAAAAATAACGTCTAAAGTCCCAGAAATCGCAGGAAAAGCTAGTTAACTTTTATTTGTATACTTTAATCATGAATGAATAATGTATGATTTATAAGTGATTCTATACATCAGAGCTACAAGTCAGGCTAAATGCTTTTCAATTTATTAGAGATAAATTTTATAAAACAGGAAGTTCAGTAAAGTTTGACATTATGGCTTTCGGATAATCCAAGCACGTAGTACGCTCTGGCGGCCGGTGGACGCAAACTTTTCAGTTATTTGTCAGCGTATTGTAAGTAACAGTTTACAAGTTAGGTACGAGAACTTTCGACTCTTGTCGTGGAATTGGATTAAATTGCTAAAACGTTGTTTTAAGTACTCTATATCTGCCTTTATCGAATATTTTGCTCTTATACTAACGACACACAATTTCTTTCAAAGTTTGTTTTGAGTAGGTAAATAAGTACGACTCAATTCACAATTAAAGGTATTAATAGGAAATGTGGAAGTGAGTTTATTAATATCATACACAAGGACTCGGTAACTATCTCTATGGAGGTTATTAGCAGCTCGTAACTCAGTTTAATAAATCTTTGCTCAGCCGGAACTACGGAGTGCTCGAATGGACCAAGTTCCTACTTCAGCGGCCAGTTCTTTATGTATGCGCAACATCACGCAACTTTAATTAAACATTCCCCTCAATATTTTCTACTTTCAAAGTGAAACATAGAAAGTTTATGTTTATTCGTAAAAGTACATTTCAAATTAAATGTTTCTTCAGTAGCGAGATATTACGCTTGTTTCTTAAGGTTTCCTTTCCGAACAGCGATAAAGTCTTTCTTTTATGAAATTGCTTTGATAACGAAGCCCATTAAAACAAATGGCACTGAAAGCCGATCTGGTAGCTATTTGAAATATCGACTGACAGGTATGTAGGTAGTAGGATTAGTGGAGTTCGCACCCACCAACCACCACCCTTGCGAGAGAACATCTTTGTCTTTTTGAGTAATAACGAAAGTAATTATCGTACTATCCAATAGGTCTATGGCACCAGGTGGCCTGTATTCCCATTGGCTACTCGTTTACTATGAAAATATCGGCAGATTTATAAAAACAATTCTTGTTACAATAGACATTTAGCCATATGTGTTCTTATCAGTGTGTCTGTTGTGTCAAATTACTAGTTTTTTGTAACGATGTTTGATCCTTGTAGTAGTGCCTACAGAATACATAGGTAATAGTAGATACAAGTAGTAGTCCTTTGTATGCGTATCAGTGTATCTGATGTGAGATTACAGGTGAATGATGCGCGTCGCTGGAGGAATGCCAACACCGGGGAGCCAGCTGCTAGTGTGATCGATGAACCCAACGTTCATTGAGTTCCTCGGTGATAACGTTCAATTGCCAAAATTCAGGTTAAGTTAGAGATACATCATTGAAGGGAGAATTATCTTACGAGTATAAGACGTGTGAGACAATTTACAGCTCACTACGCGAACGGAGTTTTTTGTTTATACATATACCAATTGAAGTTTATATGGAGAAGAATGAACGAATTCTTATATATTTTTAAATAAAATGCATTAAAAATACATGAAATTCATCAAAAAACATGCCACGCACACTATCATGGCATAATATCCAAATAAAAGGTTGATTTGAATAAAGGGAATAATTGGAGATTGATAACTTATATCCCCGGAATTTATCTATTGAAAAGCAAGCTAGATTTTGTGTCAGTCCAAGGAATCAGTATAGGGTTTGAATAGGGCCTGAAACATACCTGCTGCTCGTACCATGCTAGGAAATATACGAACTAAATATGCGAACGATATGTCCAATTAGCTTAGTGCCTTTGTGTCCCTACAGTGGCAATGAAGTCTCCGACACAGCGGACAGCAGCACTGCAGCTGCCGTGTGCGCGATAGTGGACCGAATTAACTCCTCAGTTTGCCTTTAACACCAAAAGGATTTGGTTTGGGGTTGTTTTGTAGGTGTTATGATACTATGACATCACACGGTATGTCTAAAGCTTATCTTAGTGCGTTTGTGTCCCTAAAGTGGCGATGCAGTCTCCGAACAGACAGGAACACAGTGCGGTTGCCATGTGCGCGATAGTGGACCGCAATAATTCCTCGATGACGGATTGCCTTTAGCGCCGATGGGGTTTGGTTTGGGTTTGTATTCGGCTTGTAACATACGAGCAAATATACTTTGATTTATAGTTCGCACAAACGTCATACTAAAAGACTGTAGATAGCTTTTGGTTTGGGGTTGAATTCGACTAGCAACATGCGAGAAAATCTGAATTTATTACTGTGTATTTAATATTATGTGAAAAGACTAGGATTGTAGATGTTATAGTGACCTTGTGGAATTAATGGTATTTATCTAAACTTTGATATGTTAAGATTTATGGATTGGGTATTATTATTATTTTACTTTGGTTCTTCATAACTTTAAAAATCAAACTATTGTATGTTGTGTTTCATTCCATTTTATTTGATTGTACATTTCACTTAAGTGTCGAACATGATTTTCCTGTAATCGAGGTCATAGTACCTTCTTTCAGTAGCTCTTGGAAAAAAAATTAAAAATGAATTTGAGATAAAAATTTCGTAAGTTTTGTTCATTTGCGACATCCTTTTCGCAGTAACAGTCGGTTCATACATTTCCGGCTGCGAAAGTTTGACCGTAAGCGACGTTTGTTCTCGCGCTAACCGGAAGTGAGACCGACTCGTTTGTAGTGTATTGTATAGAGTATGCACTTTGAGATAATGTAGTATAAAAAATAATAGCACTAAAGACTAATGTTTTACTCATAATAAATAATAGTGAGTCATAATTAATATTTTTTCGTAAATGAGTAACAATTAAGCACTAAAGCGAATTGATGATGAGTGGTCACTGCAAAACCACGTCTATCCTTAAATAGCATGCAAGTAATATTTAATATCTTAATAAAGAAGCCTCTTGTGGGGTCGAAAGTAGGCACTGTGCTATTCATCCAAAACTGATGTACAATAACTGAGTTGCTTTACTGAATTATGAGAGCGTTAGTAGTACATAAAATTTGGCGAACTGTATGTTACAAGTACTTACAAGATTTATTTTATTTTTGAAGAAGTAGGAATAGGAATACTAGGGGAAGAAGAGCCTCTGAATTAAGAAAATTCTTATTTATTAATAAACAAATTGTCTTCTGAAGATAAAACAGTCGTTCCTAATTATAATTATCTTTAGACAGATTATGTACCTATATATTTCAAGATTCTGATTTCCAAGAAGGTATGTAATATTGAACTTCCCAATAATACAATAAGTAGGTACTTAACAAGTCTTAAATTGTAATCAGATGGTAATCAAGATCAAGTATTCCTCCAGCTATCTAGACCTACTGTAGAATGTCTAAATGCCATGTAGGTACTTAAACAGAATGAAATGATTACCTAGATTTATAAACTATTTATTATTTTGAGATGAATGAGTAATTTGTCTATGAAAATAAACCTAAGTTTTAACTTGAAAATATTCTGAAGGTACTTTATCTTTGAAATTACACAGAAAGTTGATACACATTTCATGTCTCTATGTGGCCTATTTATTTATGAAAAAACTAATTTTCTCAATAACCTTGCCTCAGACACGTTTACTAAGTACTAAACAATATGATACCTTCGTGAATTTTAAACGAGATATCTTTAATCAAATGTTTCAGAGAGAGAATTAAACAACGTGATTTATCCACCTACATTAGATACGCGCGTGGCTGTCAAGGTATTTCGAGTAAGTATCTACTTAAATATTGTGTTTAATATTCTGTTCAAGAAGAAGTACATGCTTTACGACTTATTATTCTAATTTCCGTAAAGTGCTAATGGAAATTTTAAGAATTATTTCTCCAAAATTGTAAGCACACCTGGTGGACTACCACCACACTGGCTTTAATGTCAAATGCCGTTGTAAATATGTTTGCTACATCTGCCTTGGACAACCTGGATTTGAATTGTAAGTAGTTAAATTGGAATATATATCAACATATTCTAATAACGATGCTTACAAGATAATTATGATGTCCAATATCATGTTCTCAGTAAGCGCAACAAATATGTGTAATTAATTAGATTTAGGTGTCATTACTTAGAGCTCTTTTTACACCTGATAACAAACTATAAGAAACCTCCAATTTTACTGATATAAAACTATTCAGTAGTCAGGACACAATGGAGGAGCATGTTTATTGTGACATAACCCGTCGGTCGCAGCCGCGGGGCTTTCCCTCCTCGGGCTCAATGACTCCATCGAGTGATCTTTCCACCTGTTAGCTTTAACAGCCAATGCCCTTACTACATCCTAGTGACAGCAGTTTTATTTTTCACCGTTCAAATATTGTCATTGTTTAAAAAAATCACGCAACAAAAATGCTTAAAAAACAATCCGCGAAATATTTCCTTGTATTTTGTTGTTGTCGTTTAAAATTAAATTGATCTGGGGATGCTTATAATTTAAAATTAACAAATCTTTCCAAGTAAATTGATTAAAACGTTGAAATGAAAACTAAAAATTAAAGCTTTGGCAAAGATAAATGTTAGCTAAGTACACAGTATATTTAAATGCAAGAATTAAAAACGTGCGTTTAAAAATCAGCATACATTTAGAAAATTTCGCTTCAGTCCGAAGTTTGTGAATTTCAACTGGAAACAGTTCTCTATTTTCCATGCTTTTAATCAAGCGCAACTCTCTCCATTCGTTGGGCTGCTAAAATATAATTTTCACATTTTTCACATCCTCAAAAAAATCCTACGATTGCATAAATACTATAAGAGTATAATTTATTTAATCAATTTATTTAATACCGGGTACAATATACTAAAAAATCAAAGTATTTTACACAGTGTTTAAGTAAAAAACACTCGTAATTTAAACCGTAAAATTGATTTATTATTATTATTATTAACTGATTATTAACTTAACTTTTTTAATACAATTCATTTAACAATTACTAGCATTCGTAGATATAGTGCTGAAATATAAAAAGTCCCCAAAAATTATGTGCATAAATTGTATTTAAAACTTCCTTAAATTACGGTTTTGTAATTTAAGGAAGTTTTAAAAACAAATGAGGATAATTTAGGAAGAGTTTATAAACTTAAATATAACTTATGCTAAAGAACTTGCCAACTGAAAGTAGAATCATTTTCTTACAAGTTGGGGAAATTTTATCTGGGGGCACGCCAGTGCCCCTGCCAAGTCGAGCAAAAAAGCGGCACGGTCGTACCATCCTTTTCTCGATGCAATTCAGGCCATTTTCAACCCTCTATAACTTCATTGTGGATAAAACTAGGAGCCTAAATTTGTAGTAGCCAGGCAGGTATAAACATGGTATATATTTGAAATTTCATTCAATTTGAGCCAGTAGTTTAAGAATTATAACAAGTCAAAGTTTCTAAATTTTGTCACTCACTCATTCACCGATCATCAAAATTCTAAGGGACTTTTAGCAACCATAGAAGCTTCAAATTTAGAATACAATTAGTGTTTAGTGTATAACTCGAGAAAAAAAATTAAAAAAAAATGGAATTTCAGTCCAGTTTTCTAGATACACCAACTGCATAGATAACTTTATAAACCCAGAAATGAGATGCCATCAAAAACATAAAAAAACCGAAGTCTCGCATCTCAGTCCGTAAAAAATTGTGAGATCCATGTATGTATCCATAGATTGACTTGGCAATCGTAGTTAACAATCCAGTGGTTTCATGCGATGGTCAAGTCAATCTATGTATACTTACGTACATGGATCTCACAACTTTTACGGATTGAGTTGCGAGACTTGGGTTTTTTTACAAGTTATGTTTTTGATGGCATCTTTACAATTTCATCGGAAAAATCCGATAAGTCCATTACATACCCGAGTATAATTCTATTACTTTTATAGAAAGATTACTGATATAATGAGGTCGTATCCAAGGGGTAAAACCTCTCGTCTCTCAGTACATTATTGTGGAAAGCACTTTTATCTTTATAAGATTTATTTTTATGTGGGATATTTAGGTAGACTTTGATCTTTTGAAAACGTTTTTAGGATTCGTGATTCCTTAAACGACTATCTATGTGATTAGCAGTCCACGAGTTATTACGTTATGTTATAAGTAGGTACACGAAAGTTTTAATTCAGGAAGAAGGTCCTCATATCCTATAGGTCCTATAGGACATCCTATTCCTTTTGTATACATATACAGATACTTTATCCATGAACGCCGTACATATTTCCAAGGGAGGGCTCGAAAGCCAAGGGTCGCAACCCTTATCTCTGACATCACGGTACCAGGTGTACCGCTTAGAAATGACGGAATAGTGCTCAGAGTTATTTTCTGATATAGTAACAGCCTTCTAAGCGTTATTCACGTTGGTTCATTTCACAGGTAAATTTTTTCCAGGCGCTTGTAGTCTATAATACATTTTATAAATTAGGCGTCATTTTTTTGCATGTCTGAAATTTGTCAGCTGTCACCTATGATTGTTTTGATTAATGAAAAATTTAAAAATAGAGCGTTACACAGCGTTATCGTAATCCGTATAATGCAACCGTTTTGCATAACAAATGGACAACGTTTAAAAAACATAATGGAAGCTATACAACAGGAACAGCATGGGGGTTAAAGAGCTGAAAATACACTTACAGCTGTGCAATCGGAGCTCGATTCGGTCCCATGTGGCGCATTAACCGAATGAACATTTCATCTTTATAACGGAACGGACCACGCCGCTCCTATATGATACGGGTTTTGTTAATCAAGCGCCATTGCTGGCATGCTGGCATATTTCAGCTGAAACTATCTTTATTGTTGCAAAACAATACTACAATGTGGCAGTCAATGTAGCGTGCAATTATAATATTTTTGGACTACTGGATAGTTACAATTGCCGCCACAGCGTCGCGATGGAAACACGAGTTTCATAATAGTATGATCTTATTGTTCCAATTACCCCTATGACTTTAAAGACCGGTGTATGCCTTTGCAAAACACTGACTACACATACAAAACACAAAACAGCAACAAAAAAATAGTTGAGTGATCTGTAGATACAACTCCACATTCTATTTCAAACAGGGCTAAAATACCTGAGTGTTTTGTACATATTCGTACATTATATGTATTGAAGTGTGTCTAGTCCAGCGGACAGGACGGTCGCACCTAATTTGTGTCTCTGGTAAACACATTAATTTTATCGTACTTTCTACTAACACGTATCGTGTTCATAGCGTCTGACTAATGGGAAATTAAAGGGCTTGCGGTCTGTGGATGTTTATTTTTTGTTTGCATTTCGTTACAGTATTTTAAAATTGTGTACCTGGTCTATCGGATTCATGTTACTGTAAACAATTTATCTTAGCGTGAAAAACAATGTAACTTAATCTTTTATATTTTCGAATGTAACGGATAGAATTAAAAAAAATCTCTATGACTACACGCATGACGCAAAAAGTTCCGCATGGATTTGAAAACGGTTTACAACCATGTGTTGCTAGGGGTCCGACTGAAAATATAAGCTTTACCCACGGGAAATATAAATTAAATATAAAGATGCGTTTAAGGAATGAGTGTTAGAATTGAGGCTTAAAAGGACTGAGCGATGCCTTTCAGGTCAGATAGTAAAGCAATATTGCGTTTGTTCCGCTTGTTCGACACAAGAATAGTTTATAAAAAACAATACATTAACTACAATCATGAACATCCAAGTACCATTATCTTCAGTACAGAGAGAATATATCAAGCAGGTAATTTGGCCCCTAAGCCGGTAATAAACTCGATGGCTCGGGGTAGGATTTTCTGGAACCTAAACTAACATCCTAGACAAATACGAGAGACGGAGTCGGATTAACAAAGCCACTTATCCCGTGAAAACCCTCCCTCGTCGTGGTTGGAATCAATGTAACTCGATAGGTACGACGTACTTAGCGCTAAAAGAAAAGTACTCGTTAGTTTTATAGCTAGCATATAACTAGAGGTGTAAGTCTACACTACCTTTATTTTGCTACCTAGTAAGGTAAAATGATTGCTGGTGCTGATGATGAGGCCTAGGCACCGACAAACTTAAATTATTACTTTTATTAAGGTTATGTTTGATTCTACAGCAGTACTCTAGTTCTACATTTATCAACTACTTACTTAAAATTCCTTGTTACAAGATTTTATTTATTTTAGGTGTGCATACGCAACATTGATGCTTGCTGTGTTTTCCGGCAATGTAGTTTGTCACAGTCTTAATTTATTTAGAATATATAAAAAAGTAAAACAAAAAATATTTTTAAGAGCAATAGAAGAGAATATACAGGTGCGATTTTTAATAAATAGGTATGTAGGTGGATATTGTTTTTAAAAAAAATTGTAGAAACAAATTGACTGCGTAAGAAAACGTTTTTACCTCGATACACAATATCAATTAACCTAGCTTAACACTCAATCCTAGGATTATATCATAAATTTGGTATTAATTTGAGGGGCGAGCCTTTTTCAGCTGCGTTTCAATTTTCACTCATTAATCTTGGTTCGGTTAAGCGTCGGTGTAGCTTATCCAATTATTTATTTGAGGTGAAATAAACAGGGGACTGCGGTTAGGTCGGGCTCAAAAATTTAACGAGTAATTTTACATTTGCAACCGAGGCCGGCGCCCGCGTGTACCGTGGCTTAGCACGAGCCCCGTTACGTGTGCGGTGGAACAAAAATTAACAAAATACGAATATTATTTAACAATACCATTTTAAAATAAATATTTTCATGATTGTCATTTTCTTCTTCCTTATATAAATAAATTGAACGCGACAGAAATTAAACAAAGGTCTCTGAATGGAGCTGTCCTAACTAACAATTCGAACTGACTGCCTTTGTCAGAATCAGAATCAGAATCTACACAATCACACTGTCGTACGATCGTACTTGTTGGGAGCGACCGGTTTATTTGTCAAACGACACTTAGCCCCTTGCTCATTATGATAAAGAGTTAACTATTTGAAATGAAATGAAATGAAAATCATTTATTTGCACGAATATGGGTTAGTTTAAAATTTTATTATTATTCTTATTATTTCATTTATTATTATTGCAAACTTTTTAATAGTTTTACAACTGATGTATTTTCGAAGGATTGTAACATAAAATTTTTGTTTCAAAAAGACTGGCCATTAAATATCTAATACCTGATATGTTTAATTCCGGCTCTATTTTAGTCGTAAATAACATAAAACTGTATTTCATAACAACAATGCGTCGTCTATGCGGTAAGTGCGGTAACTTTGCGTTTGACGTTTACCGAAAATTGTAATTAAGTTTTAAGGTTTTAAAAGTAATCTTTCTTAGTTCTATTTTCTTATTTATCCCGTATTTCCTTTATAGCGAATAACAGTAGTAAATTCCGTCGTCCGAAGATAAACATTCTCGCGCTGTTGGCTGCGAGCTCAGCCTTTGTGCCGTGTGCTGTACGATCGCCATTTTATCGTATATACTCTTACTTATACTCTTCTTTCCCTTTTAATAAATGGTTGCTTACTAGGTTTTACAAACAATGTCTTACAAATTATGAGGTTATGCAAAAGACCTTATCCTACAAATTAGGTACGATCTTATGCAAATTAAAAGAACCTAGTAGTAAGTAATTGTATAATATTTCGAATAATATAATGAAATGTATAGTGTATTGTATACCGTTAAAATAGATAAGAATAACGAACAGAAGCGAAATGAAAATAGAAATCATGAAGTGGATATCATGGATATAATGAGTATTACGAAATGGATATCCTATTTGAAGATGAAGAAGAAGAAGAAAGAAGAAGAAGTTGTCAAAAAATAAAGAAATTAAAAGAATTCCTTTTTATTTTTTCAGTAGGGAAATTAAATTTATACAGGTAGGTGAAATGTGAAAAATTGTAGATAAGGCTCTTTCCGCGTAGGTTCTCTATGGGGCATTGTACCTCGCCTTTTGCCCGTACCCAAATACTTTGAAGGCCAATCAGGCGCGCAAGCCTCGAGCGATGTAGAACCCGACTTTTATTGTGATTTCCAGTTTATTGGCTGGTAAAAAGAAAGTGATATGTGACATCAATAATAATTTAAAAGGAAACTACTTTTGATTATCTTTTTTTCCACTTTTAATCAAAGGACTTTTTGTTTTGATTAGAATTATAACATTCTAACATTGTAGACGTTACTGTAACATTAGGCCAACATTAATTCGTAGTGTAATACTTAATATTGATAAGATCAGCCCCTATAAAAATCGTCCAGTAAAAATACTTAGAAGTATTGGTAAAATGCGTATTTAAGAGGAGTGCCTGCCATGTTTATTTATGTCATAAGTATTTCGCAATATTCGTATTGAACGCGATTAACAAGAAGATCCGTGATACGAATATCGTACATCTTAAATTGGAAACTAAGACATTAAATTCTTGGTGATATAGAGATGTGGCGGGGTGCGACGTGTAAACGCAATCAAGAGGTCTAAAGGAGCTTGCTAATTAGTTTAGGGCGCAGTATTGAGCAGCCGGGGGCGCGGCCCGCGACGCTTCACACCTTCCACTACAAATATTTCCACACTATACACTGATTCAGTATTGGGATAGTAACAATATACAATTAATTTTGCAACGTGATTCCCAAGTACACATTGGGATAGAAAAAGCCAAAAATTATCAAAGTTTATTAACCTATCATGATTTAAGCCCAATTGGCAGCTTGATTTTTTCTCCCCGGGGTTTGGATTGGGTCCAAATGGGTTGATCAGATGCAAACTCATTATAAGTAATATATCAAATTAACTAAATTAACTATACTTATAGTCTGTAACCCATTAATGACCCACCTGTGGACCACCGCTGGGCTAGTGCGGACTGGTTGCGAGATGGTGGCGAACACCTAGATTAACCAATAACAACTAGAAGCGCAGAAACATATTTTTTTAAATCGCAAGGTGTTCTAGCTTCAGGCGATCGACATGCCAGGCGTTACCAACTGCAATAAACGTGAATGTATTGCCGGGAACTGCGGTGCACTGAACGCCCGTATCATTTCACGCCGGCGTGCGGTTAAAAGTGGCACACGGCTATCTCGAGCCACGTTATGCGCCAGATAAAAGTACAAAACCTCCTTCTTGTATGAGCTTTATGAGCTTATGTACTAACGAAATTAAAGAGATACAGGCTTTTATCTCTACGCTATGATGTCAAACGAAATAAAGCGATATACGAAACGACGGGTCCCCGGGCTAATACGTGCGCCGGGCCCGCCCGACGCCTCCAGCCGTGCTTATTATATTAACAGTTAATTTGCCTCTGATAACGCTTTCATCTAATAATAATTAAATTGACTCTGCATTATTCGGGCGAGTACCTATTTGTCGGACGCTAATGTAGCCGTTGTTATTTTAATGGAACTTTAATTCGATGTTTGACTTTTCGGCTTTTCGTGCGTATTTTCCGTGCGAAATTATACGAATATAATATCATAAAGCTACGAAGACAATTGGTAGTAAAGGACGTAGGCTCAGTGCCGCGGGGATCCGGGATAAGCTCCTAATTTTATGGTGGTCGCGATTTACGTGCTGGACCGTCCGATAAAATTTTACTCCTGTAAATATAGGGGACAACTGAAATAACTTTTGTTGTTAATCGCCGATATAAATTGCTGCGGATAGACCTGCCTCGTTTGGAGAGTCATTGTCGACTATTAAACGAAATGGTATACGAGTTATTACAAATTATTACGGGTATTACGGGTAATCTGCCGATGAGATAGACGACACGAAGGTTGGTTTGGCAAGGTACGGCGATTGGCCACGTTGCGGGCAAGCTTCCCAAAAGTATTTCATCAAGATTTGCTTCACCTTTGTATCGAATACCAAGGTAGCCCCAAAGGAATAGACGATGACCAAGAAGATTCGAGCTATGTCTTGCATACAATCCGCGCTGTATATACCAAAACTGTTGATACCAAAACTCGAATAGTCGCGTCGTTTTGATTAATACTACCTCCAAGGAAACTTTTAAGTTTACCATTAACAGAAGATACTTAAAAGTCATCTAATATTTTATTATATTTTACTTTATCTTAGGTTTTGAGTGTATATAAAAAAGTTTTAATTTTAAAATGATATGAATGCGACTAGTAACCAGACACTAACCAGTCTGTTTTCATAAGCAAGTAGAAAAAAATTGTATATGTATACACCGTAAAATTGTTCGTTTTTTACCATATTTATGGATCCTCGTATAAGTTTTTATCCTTTCATATTTATATGCAAAACAGAAACAACATTGTTACACAGGATTTTCATAAAATCTGCAAACGGATCCCGACGGGTCCGGGGATGCTTGGCCGAAAGTTATAAGGAATCACGAGTTCAGTCTGCCGGAGAAGAATCGATACGTGACTAGATAACGTAAACCGAATGGAATCTAACTTCTTGCGAATATGCATTTCAATTTGTACACGTTTGCGGAATCTCGCTATTTTGTGTCGGTCTTATTCTTCGTATGCGACAGACCTCGTACCTATCTCAGTTACGTAATACCTCGAGAGGGCATCAAGTCTTTTAACGATCACATTCTTGTTCAGCTTTGCTTGCGCAATGGCTTTACAGATTCTCTTTTGTAAACAGAATTTACATCGACCGTTGCTTATGTTGGATTTATTTGTTCGATGCTTTTGTTTTGAGTTTAAAGGCTACATGCTGTTGTTAAGGGTTACGAATCAATCAACGATTTAACTAAAGAAATTTAACTAAGAAATAGTCAAATTAAATAGACGAAATAAAGACAATTAAACGAAAACATCACGAGGAAACCTGCATGCCTAAGAGTTCTCCATGTTCTCAAAGGTATATGAAGTCCACCAACCCGCATTAATTCAGCGTGGCGAACCCTACAATCTACATCCTTCTCACTGTAAGAGGAGACCCGGCCCTGTTGTTGGTCACCAATGGGTTACAGACAGACAAATAAAATATGATTTCGGTCACGATTTAGAAGTCTGGTGGCACGGCAGTAGCCCCCTCAAGTGGAGCACAAAAGCGGCACGGCCGTACTACCATCCTTTTCTCGAAGCAGTGCAGTCCATTTTCAACCCCCTATATCTTCGTTGTGGATAAAACTAGAAACCTGAATTTTCACTAACAAAGCAGGCATTGTATATATATTATATACATATATCGAATCGAAACCGCATCGAAACTTGTGTTTATTTGACGCAAACTATCAAACATTCGCTTGGTCGTAACCTATCAAAACCGAATCTATGTTGTGCGCCGGATGAAACATATATCTACAAAACGTCGAAGGCGATCCATCATAGAAGACTTATTGAGTGCATACGATCCAGTGGCCCTGTTATTGGATTAGAATCAATTCCAAGATAGACACAATCGAAACAAAGGCAACAACATTTGCAAAAAGACAACAACAACAATTTATAGAATCCGTGATTTTGAGGCTTAAATTTCAAAATGAAGATTTTGTTTTTTTTTCATATTTTTGGCTACAACTTTATTTAGTTTCCGTTGCTAGATACTTATAAAAGGGGAGAGAGTCTTATTTAGGGCTATTAGGTCTTTCTATAATAACCGGAGCTAACGGACGTCGGTAGGCCGAGCTCGATTTGGATGCGTTTTCGTACGAATTCAGCGTATACGTATCGTACATTCACGCACGAACAACACTAGACTTAGAAATACTATGGGAGCGCTCACACTGCACACAAGTTAGTCGTACGTCCACTTCCTCGGTCTCCCTAAGCCATAACTAAATACTCCTAATAATAACTCCATTGATTTATTCAACAGATTTTACAAAAAATGTAAAAGTGTGCTTTTAAGTATCTATTGCTTTGCCTTCGTACTTTTACTAGAGTGGATATTTACTCCATTAGACTTTTGCTTTAGTTTCAGATAAGCCTAATGGGAAACACATTAGCGGTAAGTACCTTATTTAGGTACTCTATTAACGGAGTTTGGCAAACTTTTAAGCCAAGAAATTACGAGTATGTTACAGTGATAGAGTCGTTCACAAGATCTGGTTTGCTAGCGGCGCGTGATGGCTCCGGCGCGTTGGCGGCGCTCCAGGACTGGAGCGCCGCCAACGCGCCGCAACTCCAGGAGCATCATTCGCCATAACTCCATATGCACTGATAACAGGTCACTGACCCAGTACAGACCGATGTGGAATATGCAACAGACAATTTTTGGTATCGACCAATTACATGACGTTTTGACATTAATGTTTTATTAACATGTTTGATTTTAAAAAAAATATTTTGCTTACCTACATCTCAGTGACCCACTGCCTCATTGGATCTTTTCTTACTATGAGAAACATTTAGGCCAGCGTGGTGGACTCCGGTTGCACTTAAAAATGCACGCATAGGCCAGTGAAAACTTTACGGAGAACAGATAACAGGTAAGCAAATTTCCCAACGATGTTTTCCTTTAACGTTACAGCAGGCGATTTTCCTCTGTTTTATGACCGCTATATTTTTATGTAGTAGAAAGATATAGACAAACAAAAATACCTGGGTTGGAATCTTCTAACTCCTAATGAGTTGCTATTACGGATCTCACAAAGAAAATATCTAATAAATAATGATCGTTAGAAATAATTGCCGGGATTACTTAGCATAATAAATACTTACCGAGAAATCGAAGTTCATTCGAAATGCGTAACCTACTTCGCACAATACAATATACAGCCTCCCACCGTTCATCAGCGAAGCTTGTTGCGCTATCGAATATAAAGAGTTCTTCATAATGTTCTCAAGAGTATGTAAATTTCACCAACCCGCATTAGGCCAACGTGTCCACCATGCTAAGGCATACAGCCTTCTCATTGTGAATCACAAATATTGTACTACACGTCGACAGAGAATAGATCAGGGACGAAAGATAACTAATAGTCTTTTAAAATTCGTCGAAGGTCTTCTGGGAGGTTCAAGAACATTTTACACGAGTTGTCACTATGCCGTAGCCTCAATAATGGAGTGAGCTTTATACCTGACCATTTTGTGAGTAGAGAACAACAGAATGCAGACTTGGGAATTATATAAGAGCTGATTTTCGATGCACTTTATTTTGCTACGGGGAAATGATAAACATACCTACCTGAGGTACCTGTGGTACCTAAGTGAGCTACAACCTTTATTCCCCGGAGCACCGGGCCCTCCCCGCCCTGTGCCGCTTAAATAGCCTGCATTATAAAAGCTGCTTCATAAAACAAAGACTTTGTATCGGATAAGTTGGAGAAGGAAATCTCTAGGAACAACCATAATGCTTCGTACGAATCTCACGTAATTAATTACTACTTTTTTCGAACTTATCATTTAATTCTTACTAAGAAAATCAATTCTGAGCTCTAATTAAAACGGACTTATCCTACAGATAAGAAGGATAAACGTAAATTCACTATAATAGACCAAACATCGACATTGTGGTTCAGTATTCACGGAAGAGCGTTATTTGTAATAGTTATTGGGACCGTATCAAAGAAGAAACAAGTATCTAACATTCGCGGATCATTACACTAATTGGGAATGTATGTTTTTATCAAGGATATTTTGTGTTAGAATTTACTGGAATGTATTCTTCATACCATTGTGTTCATAGCAATCAATAGTATGTATCTAACTATGTGAAGAGAAACTTTGTAAGATCAACATCTTTTATAAACAAACGTAAAGGCCCGTGAATGAGGGTTATACTTCAGTTGATTATGAAGAGACTCTTATAGAACAAACTTGATAAATAACTTAAATCTTTATTCAGACAAAAAAATTTAATTTAGTTACAGTCTAATTGCGACTACTATTATAAGTAGGCAGGATACCTAGTTATTACTAGGTATATCCTGCTACTACACAGAGTAACAAATGGTATTTCCGATAGCTCTGAGACGTTCATGAAAATTAAATACTTCTACGATTCTTACTGCAAAAGTTTTTCGATTTAATCAGTTTCCTTGGAAAAGTTGAAACTCCTTTTTGGAATTTGTGAACTGTTCCTTGCAGTACGTTGACAAATACTTGTAACCAAAGAGTTTTATACGTCAAGATGGAGTGTCAGAATATCGAAAAGTGGGACATCTAAAAATAACGTCCTTTTATTTTTGAGACGCTTTTATTTTGGCGGGAACTGCTTTCAATTCACATTTAAGTGAATCGTACTTGTATGTCTACCATAGTTCTCTAATTTTTTTCTTTCTATGGTGTGTACAATGTACTTGGGCTTCTTTTAACCGACTTCAAAAAACTTATCAATTCAACGACAATGTATGTAATATTAACGGAACTGCGCAATATTTACATATTTTGGTATAAACCACACGGCTTCCATACAAGTATACCAAATTTCATAGGTGTATGTAAGTATGTATGTAGATTATGTTTGTCCTGGCATATCTCCGAAACTACATGACGGATTCTTTTTCGTTTGTTGGAATTTTATCAACTTAGGGAATGGTAAGCGTTTCATTAATATTGGTTCAGTAGTTTCTATGATATGAACTTAAAACTAAAAATTATGAAAAAAAAAAAAAAAAAAAAAAAATTATCCGACCTATAAAGTTTGAAATAAAATTTATGTGCAAAAATTAAACAATGGAAGCAAAACACTTAATACCAAAGACACCAACCTCAAAAAATAATAAGCCTAAAGTATATGTCACAAATTTTATTTCATACTTTTTGAGGTCGGATTATTTTTTTAATTTTATTATTAAAAACATTAAACTGTAGAGCATACTTTTTCTTTCTTTCTAGTATAGTATCACTCCGTCAGTAGAAGTCCTTGCTTGTAACTGAAAAGTTAAGGTCCGCCGCCCGCTAGAGCATGCTACGTGCTCGGACTTCGTGATATAGATGCCATATTCAACTTCATTCAACTAGTCCCTCAGCAAGATATTCATCTTCTCTTCTTCTTCTTCTATACATTTAATAAAATTAAAATTGAAATCAAGTTTATCCATGTTTTTCAGCCCAAAAATGTACTTTTTACAATTTTTGTCTGTTTATCTGTTAGTCTGTATGTCTGTTTGTTTGCAATGCAATTTTCATCGTTATATAGAGGAGAACCGTCTGCAACACAGGCTATATTAGCTTATTTTGTATAAAAAAACATTTTCTTAATAATATTAATATATTATTACGGAAAACAATTATTGCGTGAAAAATGGAGAAAATGTTTTTGTTTGAGAAATTATTTGCAGTGAAGTAGAATAGCAATGACAACTAGAAATGTTTTTTTCGAATATAATGACATCATCCCTTATGGCACGGCTCTCGACTCGACGATTTTTTTTTTAAATACTTATAACAAAATTCAGACTTACAAAACAAAGTTGAACTTTGATATTGGTTAAACTCTTCGCTGCAGTCATCGTACTGGCTGTGACTTATATTTAAAATATAGTTTCCTTAAAAATATCCCCCTATTCCCCTGTTCCCTATGCCCTTTGCACCGATAATATTTTAAGTTTTTTTCTTTTTTTCGTGTTCTTTAGCTGACTAAGAAAGTAAAATTAAAAAGTTTAAAAACGTTTTATCGTAGATACTTGAAATAGAAAATAGAAAATTTGAACTGCAACAACTTGCTTCGAGTTTCTATCTGTAATAAGATTCATTATATCTCCGACTCTTGCTCTATTGTGTTAGCAATAAAATAGAGGAAGTTGAGCAAAAATTTCGTATCAGGAAACCTCTACTTTTATTGGAGATATAATTATTTTATGTCTTATGTAATCCAGGTTCTACCTAAAGGTAGGTTTTGTATAGCAAACTTGAATTGTGACGCCGTAATTGCATTTGGATTTTGGAAGGAAATTTTCTTTTTCTTACGAGCTAAACATTTTTTAATTTTTAAAATCTATTTATTTAAAATTTTTGAAAAAAATTTAAAATTTATTTAAAATATTTTGCACTTGTTTTTTATTCATCTCTAGTTCTAGTTCAGACGATAACAATAAATATCAACAATGGCGTAACATCGTCGTTATAGGCACAGCACTCTTACCTCTTAAATTCCCGCCTACACTGCGTAATTGCGTATCATCATTCATTCTTGGCCATTTGAATAAAATGTCCGAAGTGTAGGTACACATTATGTTATACAAGACTACCGCAAGTTTTACAATGTCATTGTGAAAGCTATGAGTGCGGTTGACGGGTGGAGTATTTCTATGGAATTTTCACTAAAACATGAATGGCAGTTTACTGTTAGAATAGGTTGAAATGAAATAACCGGATTTTATCCAAATTCTAAACTATAAGAGTGGCAGGGAAGTGAAGTGAAGCACAATAATATTATGGCAAATCTATTATAAAACTTATTTAGGCAAATAGCTGGTCGGTAGTAGACCTAAGATATTATGCTATAGTAGAGAGAGACCAAAACATAAGAGTGAGTCATAAAAGTTTTGATATTATTTAGTATATCGAAATGTTGATTACCTACATGTAACATTCATCAAATGTAGCATAAATTTAATGTAGAGTTTATCATTATGCATAGCGTCCTAAAGATTCAGTAAACTCCCGTTTCTGTGAAATCAAATTCGAAAATGTTATTGCATAGATTAGAATTTTCTTTCAAGTACCTTAAAGTTAAGTACAAGCATTTTTAAACACTTATTCTCTTCAAATTTTGAAAAGTTTCCGTTACCTTTTTATCTCATTACATTACCTACATTACGTAAGTCTTAATTCAAGGGAGCAACGAGCCGGCAGTGCACTGCGCTGCCGCCGAGTATCAATTAACGCTGAAGAATTTAACTTATAACACTCACCGGCGCTCTACCTAATTAATTGAAGGTGGAACGTCGCTAAGATAGAATTAATTACGTGCGAGGTTGCGAGGTGAAAAATACTCGCAGACAACGCCGGAAAACAAAAGTAGAGGGGCGGGAGTCTTTGTCGCAGATTAATCGCGCCGTATGTGTCTTTTCATAATTCTTTCTTTCATAATTGTACCAGCTTCCTCGCCCGAGCCGCTATTATCTCCGTCTAACGAATTTTTTTATCTAAAAACGTGGGACACAAATTAATTATAAAATAAGGTGCAAGGCTATCAATATCTTTTACAGTTAGTCATTTACCCTGAGTTGGTCGATCACACCTGAAGCAATTACGGGACAATCGGCGAAATTATGACTCCGTTCCGGAGTCGGCGAAATTATAAATTCCGTGTTCCATGTGGAAGAAAGATCCTTTTAATGCGTGCTTAAATCATTTTTATTAACTAGAAAAGGTTGGATTTATTCGAAAGACCTGCTGCTTGTAATTTGCGGCGTCTCGGAAAATTAGGGCTCCCTCTGAAATTGTGGCGTGGACCCCGGCGCCTTCAGTCACAATCGCCTAAATCAATATCGAGTTGATGGGACATTGATCCATTGTTACAAATTGCCATTTCGAATGTTTACTCAAACCGTTCGACGATTTATATATTATTTCAAATGTTATAAAGTTATGCCTACTTTATGTTAAAGCAAACAGTTAAATGTTTCATTTTGTTTTTAGTTTAATTATCCAGTTTAAATAGTTCAATCAGTTTATTTATGAGGCTGTAAATTAAATACACGTCATGTCATTAATTTATGCACCTCTGATTATACGATAGGTATTTAATACTTATAGGAACATCTTATAACTCTGGCACTATTCTACTAAAGTTTGATTGATATTCATACATATACGAGAAAGAAAGAGAAATGAAAGTTCCTACGTTCAAAATTACTTTGCTCCAAATTCGAAAGGCTTTGGTGACTTCTAGTTTAGAAAGTGTCCTATAAACATTGCAGAACTTCGTACAAATTGTTATCGTAAAACAGCCGCAAGAACAGGAGCAAGAACGTTATCAGATATTTCCCTAATATCTAATTTTTGGAGTCGTTAACGGGCAAAGTTTGCGTCGTTATGGTCAATAAATATCTAACCACATTAAGTGGATACTTTCATAAGAAAGATGATATTATAAATCGGGTTCTTAGAGACGTCGTAATAAACTTGCCACGCTGGCATTTGTACGGAATGTGTGTGATTTTGCTCGTGTGAGCAAATGAAGAAAATAAAATTAAATGCAGACTGGCGTTCACATATTGTATTCAGATTGGTGACCTGCACGTTGCAGTAGTAAACATTTTTATTTAAACCCTTGCCATCATTTTCCATGATATTTTTTAATTATTAACGACACGTTTTTATTTATTAACATACATATATTTATTTCCGAGAATCTTGATTGCTATTTCCAGAGTTTATATTTCTGATTGTTGACTACATCGTGCGTGGCTTTTTAGTATTTTTTATAGTTACTTTTATATTTATATTTTAGACAAATAATGTTATGCTCATATAAATTATACGCGCATCAAGTTTTTTCTTTCTCCTATATACATATTTTTGGAATGTGCTATTAGGTCGCTTGCCAGTTGATGTTGGCGCCAAATTGCAACTTTGGCGGCTCGAGACCATATTTCTCCATATATCTTGATATACTAATGTGAAACTCTTATGTGCCTAACCTACATTTTTCTGTTAAAGTACCCGTGACATACACGTGTACGTGTATGTACGTACGAAGACATAAACATACATACCTACCTACATCCAGTACCTATTAATTAAGCACATTATTTCTATGTCTGACTTAGAATTATCACCAAAATACTTTTTATTTTGTTATTTTAGGAATATCGTCAGAAGAATGTAAGAAGGTTTATTGAATGTAAGAAGGATATTCGAAGCACCTTCGAATTACCAGCGGTTAGTGTTGACTTCTAAATTCATCATAGTTCATATATACAAAAAAATGTGTATTTATTTTTTGGTTGGTGTATAAATCCAGAGTATTTGTATTGTATTGTAGTATATGTCCAGTAATGGATAGGTGCTTCACATAAATAGTTCACAATAATGAACAAAGCAGCAAAAAGAGCGAGTTTCATCAAATTGTTGCATGTTCCCTCTGTTTCTAGTTTCGCGGGAGCTTAATTTATAGCTTCGCTGCTAACGTATTTAATTATAAGAGATTTATTTCTTTTAAGATTTATTATGGTAGAAATTTTATAGCTCAGTTAAGGATGAACATTTTGTGACGTTATGTGTAATGCATACTTGTACATAAATATTCTGTAAAGATTAATGAATAATTGAATGAATAAAAGAGTAACTAAATTATTCTGAATTCAACGACTTCTTGCTATAAAGTCATCAAGTCAGAGAGCGACTCTTAAGCAGAAATAGCAGATTTTTCGAGGAACATCCATTCGAAGGAACCATTAATGAATTGTTTCAGTTTAAGTACGGAACGGTAAGCATGAACGGTAGGTATCAATGCAGTTATCATGCACTGTTGATTTTTACCATTATCCTCATTTTATTTTATACTATGATAATTTTAATGTACCTAAATCTGTACTTAAATCAATGCTTTAAACATTTAGTTAAACAAACGCTCCCAACTTAGAATAAACAATATTTCTAATAATACATTGGTTACGCAAAACTAAGATAATTTTAGTCTCAAGAGAAACTATATTCCATCTGTTACCACTATTTATTTGACCTTAGATATTAATTTGATCTGATATTGGGTAAAGCAATTTAAATATAGGTAAGTTATTTATTTCGCATGTTTACCCAACACTGAGCTTATATTAAAAATTATTATTTAAGTGTGGTATCAGGAAATACATAATCGATTCCAAACCAATCTCAAGAGAGGCTACTCGTGAGTATGCAAACGGTTTCAAATAGTTTGACCTGCCAATAACAGAAAACAAACAATTTAATTATTTCAAAATCTGTAAAGCAACAAATATACGTAATCATAATATAATTAATATCGTAATAGTTCTAGTTCTATAGATAGTTCTAATAGATACTAATCAGTAGTAGTAGTTGTTGAAGATTCTTTATTTAAAGTACAATTGTCAATTTCTTATAGGACTTTTATAGGCTCCCCTTATATAAGTACTATAAGAAATAGTAAACCCCCAGTAAACCCGTAAGTTAACATCAGGTAAGCTCGTTTGCTACTTTATAAATTACAAAGCCCAATCTACATATTATAATTACAAAAACCAAAATTTATTTATCACATGCCTATCCCGTATCGTTAGGGCTGAAAAAATGGCTTTC
This sequence comes from Erynnis tages, assembly GCA_905147235.1. NCBI lineage: Eukaryota > Metazoa > Arthropoda > Insecta > Lepidoptera > Hesperiidae > Erynnis > Erynnis tages. Next base: position 4,358,739 of record LR990076.1, read on the forward strand.
CTTTCATTACTTTTCTCTGGAAGTCCGTAGCCATTGTCTAGATTAACTATAGGCACAGTCTTTATGTGATATTGTTGATCTATAGTTTCAAGGTATGTCAGCCAAACAGGAATAGGTGTCCAGTAACAGTTCGTGCCAAAAAGTTAGCGGGAGTTGTTATTGTCCGTCGCACGGCCGCGGCCGCCGCGCGAAACTTGAGATGAACGTTTATTGAGCGAAAACCCAACGAGTCGCCTAACTTTATTGTTAGAAGTTTGGGCCTTAATTTTGGGACAAGTGACAGATTTAATATCCATCTGAATGAACAGGATATCCAAGTGGCAACGCGTAAGTTTGTTAAGAATCCACTCCAATTTGTAAATACGCTGTTTTAATGTAATTTAAAAAAATATGCTCAAACTACTTCAATTGACTCATTCTCGACCTTTCAATTAAGTCAAGAGACGTAAGTATAAACTTTTCATTTAGTTGTGAGTACTCTTCATATTATGTGAAAGGTATAATTTATTTATCTCAGCTTTATTGACCAGCTTATAAAATGATAACAAAAACTCATTTTTTCATGTATTTATGCAATATTCGAAGTTATTTAGCATCACATTAATGTGTAGTACCGTTCAATAATTTGCTACGCGGTGCTACGCGGTTTGCGGTCTACGATAACCCGAAAATAGAGGTACCTGGCACTGGTTTAGCGCTGCCTCCTCTAAATATCGAGTGGAGCTCGTCAAAGGCGTTATTGGCATATATTTCCCGACATTCGGTTCCCAGTCAGTCCACGCTTCAACCGGCCGACTCAATTAATTATAGGGCCAGCTAATTACTCGGCCGCACAGGCAATCGACATATTCACTCCTCGCATAGATTCTGTTCTGCATGTTGGGAACATCTGTAATAACGCGTAAATGACGTCTAGTCGGTGATTTCTAGTTTGGAAGTTAGTCATTATTGCTGATATTCTGTGTAATTTTAGTGAGAGCGTTTAGCTGAACTAGGAAATGTAAAAAAATAATTAGCCCGCCTTTATACTCAAATTTTTGACGCACACGGAATATGCTAACAAATTTAAAAATGATAATATCTATAAAATGTTACTATCAATTGGAAACAACATTTAAGCTATTAGACGAACTTTAAACGAGCCGTCATAATTGAGGCCGACCGTAGAAAGAAAGAAAACGTTTATTTGAAAATAAACCCCTAAGAAGAAGCACATCAGAAATGATGATGAAAGAAAAAGATTTCCACTGAGGGAGGGAGCTATGATTGTCAATAAGCAATCTCATTATCACTGACAACAAAAGTTCGTAGATATTGGTAAAAACTATGGTTTCCTCCTTTTTCCCAGACGATGCTTGTTGGGCCTGTCTTTTTTAACTATTATAGCACGTTCATAAGTGGTCACATGATCGCCACACAAAACACTTGCTATGATAGCTATATCATATTATTTTTGAATATTTCGTAGGTATATTTTAGGTATGTATTTGGGCTAGCCCGTCTAGTTTCTAACCAAATTGGGATCCTTCATTATGAGTTCCCGTCGCACGTCGGACAGGTTGGATATTATTGATTAATTTGTTATACATTTAAATGGAAAGAAAAGTACAACTTACCTCTAATGATTATGTACGTACAAATACCATCTACCGATGCCCTTAATCATTACTCGAGCCATTCATAAAATATAGGTATGTGAAGTGAGCTGCGTTTTATTTGAAAAGCTGCTACATATGAGTATATTCATCGTCAATTAATACTAGATACAGGTTTACAGCTTTATGTATGAAACCTTTAGCATCAGATTAACTATTTGGCAAATAATAAACACAATAAGCAACAAGTGTCCGGGGAAGAAAAAAGTGTCAATGTAGAGAACAACTAATACCATGGGGATATCGTTGATTATCTAAAAGCAATCTTGTTAATTAGTAATTACTTAAAAAGAAAGGCCCCGTAGAAATCGACGGAAACAGATTCATGGTTTTCCCAGGGGAAGATTCTTAACGATGGATTACTACTATAAAGGTACGACTGCTTATGGAAATTAATATTCTAGTAGTAGATGAATAGAGTTAGTTAAATACTTGTGGAACATTTTCACATATGAAAAATTCCAATGAAAATTATTAAAAATATGGAGAATCATGTCACGTTAGAATAATAATTGGATGTAAAAGCTTACCGATTTTTTATATTTCTGCGTGTTACTTGAACACTGTGTCTGTCTATTAATTATTTGAGACTAAATTTATGGTTGTTAGTAACAAACTTATAAAAATTTCAGGATTAAATTTAATTTCCTCGGAATTATTTTCCAAATCTGCGACGTTAACCATCAAACATTCATAGAATTCGACGTAGGTAGCTTTTCTCTTTGTTTCTTTCTCATGCTACCGATATCGGTTTCGAATTCTATTCGAATATTGGTTCTGATTGATTGGTTTCCTCATGGATCTAGAACAGTCATTTCTGAATGGAATTATTTGTATATACATACCTACTGATACCTCAGGAACATAACGTACATATAAAATCAAGGCCTTACGTGTAAATCAGATTAGTATTTGCCAGCATTTGTGAGCCAGCGTTTGTGCCACACGTATGGCGAGTCACACAGCATCGCTAATTTATTTTAAAACGTTTTTCTTTGTCTAAATCAGTAGATTTTCAGTCAAATATTTTTTTAATTTAATCGGTTCAGTGATATTTGGGTAAACGGCTATTCGGATTTACAGTTGAATAATCAACGGGTATCATGAAATTAATTGAGTTTCACCCGCCTTCAGGAAGGGTAACGATTACCAAGAATTGTTCTACGTCCATGCCTACATATAAGCTAAGAAATAAACTTACGCTACGATCTGATCACTCAACCATTCATTTGTTACAAACACCAAACGAATGTAGAGGGATTATTAAGCGGTTATCTCTCTCGGAAATATTGCGAGTAAAGTACTAAATAACGAGCACAGAATAATCTACATATCCGTAAAAGTGAATAGATCTTACATCTGGATATCTATTACATTAGTATTTTATCAAGTCTTTATTACATAATTATTTTTATAAAAAAAGGAAGAATATTTGTACCTACACTATAATACTACAAACATTTCAGGTTAGGTATTTTGTATGTGTATGGTAGGGTTTTCCATTCTCGACTTCATAAGAGTCGGTTTTACATGAAATCTTCCACCGTGAGATCTTTATATTTATATAATATTTCATAGATATAATATTAGGTTAGTTATAATACATCAAGGGGACATTTTGGATAGGACCTAGTTGTCGTAATACCTTGCCAAAGTGAGTGAGAAAAAATATTCTACATGGGTTGGCCACCGCCCCGTATCACCCAATCTGCATAAACGCATCGTGATAGAATACCCTTCACTTCTTACTGTGACCTACGGTCCTATGAATACGATGGTTGATGCCCAAACCCGACTTCGACGTTCCCTATGTAGAAATGAATCGTATAATGTTTATGGCCACTGTCAATATTGTAATGTATTATTCACAAAATTTCATATCTGAAGGTGCGCATATAAATGAATGTTAAGGAAAAACATTCATTTATAATGCAAACAAAATTTGATAGCCAATTTGCAAAGGGTTCAATGTCTGGGTCGGAACGTCCTGGACCCAACACGATATTAAATTGAACAAAAAATTCGGACCATTCACGGAAGTATTGATCAATTTTATGAACAGTAAAGGTTTACGGATATTTTATGTCTCCAGAAAGTTACGACACAAACACGAAACCCTCAGATATACTATGGATATCTCTTATATCGTCAGTCGAAAGTGAAAATCCCGCTTATCTAAATGTATCTGTCTCCGTTTTCAGCTTCTGCTTCTTCAGCTTAAGACCATCTTGTATGACCAGCCTAACCTAGTAGGTACGTATTAGCATTGATATCTAATGATTTCAATTCAGAAAACAAATGTAATAAGTTTAAGAAATTATATGAAGAAGGTTAAATTAAAATAAAAGAAAACCTTGTGTACTGCGATAGCGCAAGAAAAATCAGGTTTGGCAAAAGTGCGACAATTTAGTTAGGCGCGCGTAAATCATTGAGTTCGTTTCGCGCTCAACGCTCAATCGCGAGTTTAGGGCTGCACGGTGGCTGCACGTGCCAACTAGAACCACTCCACCACAGACAATAACGACTTCTATCAGCATTATTTTTATAAAAAATGTGTTCGTAACGATAATTTTGATGTTAATAGACCACTGCGATTGACTATAAGAATGACGGTGATGATGAAATGATCTTTTTTATTTTTTTTATTTAGTCAATTTAAAATGCATTTTTATATACCCTTTTATTCCATTCTTCTTTTTACATGTGAAATACATAAAGTCTAAAACTAATACTGTAGTTCAGACTACTATTTGTACAACTACAGCACGAAGTAATGAACTTTCGTCGCTCGAAATAATAAGCCATCTAAACATTTAGAAACGTCAGACCCGAGTTAATAAGAGGTTCTTTGCTTGCGATGCTTGCGGCGCAGTCCTCGGCGGACGACATCCGGCAAACAATATCCAAGTTCGTCGCTTGTCGCCGCCGCGGCTCGAACCTGCGGCGCGCGGCGCAGAGACTCGCCCAACTTATTACTATTTGTGTTGTCGAAACTCCGATCCTGCTTTCAAACTCCGTAATCGTGGACTTAATTCGTGAGCTGTTTACTGAACTCCTTTGTGTTTCTTGAATAAGTTCAGGAATAAAATTATCTAGCAACCCGCTCAATGCACTTTCATTATAGGCTTTTTACAATTAATTTATGTATACTAAACAGAAACCCTACTTTTTTATACGTGAAAGTTTGTGAGGATAGATAGATGTTGTTACTCTTTCACGCAAAAACGGCTGCACAGATTCGGATGAAAATTGGCATACACGTAGATACTTTTTACCTATCCCTCTATGGACCAAGTTTTAAAAATTACTCGGACGAAACAACGGTCTGTAACATTTAACTCATGTTAATTTCATGAGACCCCAAAAAATGAAAACATTTATCAATACTTTGCTTTGAAATTAGATTCGTTTCAAATGACATTTCCAGAAGCTTCACATTAGGGAGTAGAAAATAATGAAAATGCTTTGTGAAAGTGATTGACGCGCGGCGGAGTGAGCGGCATGTGTTTACGTCGCGTTAAATAAGAGTAATGGGGGCACATAAATCAGTGGCATCTTTGTGTCTTTTGGAACACTCTGAATAGACACCGACGAAATAACGACTCAATTCACAAAGCTAAATTAGGCTAAATGTGCGTTCAAAGATACGTTTGTATAAACTCAGAATGTTAAAAAACATTAGGATTTATCTTTAATTTTGACAAAGTATCTTAGTAGGTAGGTACTTAGGTATCTAAGTATTTTACAAGTAGTTTGAAAAACGAAACAAAACTAGCTATCATCATTATTAGACCTATCAGACATTATCACAAAGCAATAATAAAATCGATAAAGTACTTAATTAGACATGAGCAAGTCGCAAAAATATCTATGATTAAATTATCTAACTTACGTCTCTAGCGGTAAATCGGTTTGATAATAAATAGGTACTTTGAATGATCCTTGATAAGTTTGGAGAGTCCAAATAAGTTTTAACAGTGACGTCTTTACATAGACGTTCGTCTGTAAGCCGGCAAACACATTTTTTATGACCAATTTGCATCCGGCTTATAAATAATTTAATGTTTCAGATAGGTAGTTTTACCTAATATGAAGCCTCTATACTCGTCTCTAAGGGTCGTTTGATCACTTTACTTCAGTTACAGGTGTTGAGGTCGCGACGGTGACGGTGAGAACTAAGCGGGAGCTTATGGAGACCACAACACCACGGAGGATAATTCAAAAAGTTTACAAACATTCACGAAATTCTACAAAAAATATATTTAGATATTGCTTGCATAATTCATACGCTAGATACAATTTTTTCTTTTAGTGTCTTAGTAGTAGGTACCTATGAAGTTAAACGTAATATCTCGCATATACCTAATTGAAAAACATAAGTGAGATTCCTTGCATTTTTATGAAGAAATTTTTATTACGGCGAGAGGAAGATTTAATAAAGCTTTAAAAGAAATTTAATTTATTCTATCTCACGCGAATTTAATGTTACCGCTTTAAATCACTGCACACGAAAGTACCAACCATAACCTAAGTACCTACATTATGAATTAACCATGGACCATCCTACAAAATATAACACACATTATGTACATAAAAAAAGATTTACTGTTACACAAATCCTACTAGGTACTATTATAAATGCGAATGTTTATGAGTATGGATGGATGTTTGTTACTCTTTCACGCAAAAACGGCCGAACAGATTTGGGTGAAATTTGGTACACGAATAGTTTATAACCTGGATTAACATAATAATATAGGATACTTTTTATCCCTATCTAAGGTCTACAATCCACGCGGACGAAACCGCGGGCCCAGTCCAGTTGTAGATAAATTATATTTTTAACACCTGACAATTTTTCAGAAAGGAAGTGACCGAGAGAAATTGGAAACAGTTGGTCTACGACAGGTGCCTACCTATGTTTGTTTTTGTCGAATTCATGTGAAAATTTCTCGAGTTTCTCATGCGTAAGTATTGAATGCACCGGCATTATGTGTGAAATTGCATGAAATGTGGTTTTCAGACTCAGTTAACATTCTCACTTCTAGAGGATAATAATAACGCGAAATGATAATAGAAGTTACCGTGCCCTTACTATAAAAATATATTACTTATTCGTAATAAATTTATTTATTTCTATAACTAATAAATACTTTATTCTGCCCATGAGTTTCCGGTTTCGCGCGTGGAATTCTCGGTTTCATGCAATAATAAGTAGGTATTAAGATTACCCATTTGTTATTTATTTATTCTTCTTCTTCTGAACCGTTTATCCAGATTGCGACCTAGTGAGCTACATCATCGAAATCCCTTCAGTTGCTTTGCGAGAAAAACATCGAAAATATTTAACACTAATTAATACGAGTAGGATACTGGTAAGGTGTAATAGAATGTACCTAGGTACCTACTTAGCTACGATTTCACTTAGAGGCATATCATATTATGTGTAACAAATGTAACAAAGTAAACTCCACTCTATACCGTATAAATAGTTTCTCTATTGTACCATATGGAATTGTAGAGTTGAGCGGCTACGGATGTTGGAAATCGTGGTGTACTTCCGTACTATTGGAAAGTTACGGCATCGATTGTGGTTTCCCCGTTTACTGCGGACACGCACATCCGTCAATACGTGCACGATGTGGAAACAAATAGGGTTCCAGCCTCACATACTCGTAAGTCAAAGTCGATACCCGACTTCTCGATATCCGACTATTCAAACTCTTGGCCATGGCTCGAGTGGTAACTATTTGAAGTGCTTTTTGCTTAGAAAACGTTTATTTAAGAAAGAACATAATTATATTATATTACGGTCTTATACTACCAAGTGATAGTTTCAAAATTGTTCGTGATGAAACGTATCCACTTGAAATCGCAATTCGCAACCGAAGTTTTGTCTTCTTCAGATCGGATTATTGTTGTAGGTACCTAGCCTGCTATTTACATTCTTAGTATAATACATGAATTAGTAAAGGGAAAGACCTTTTTTTATTTTGAATTAAGTTTTCTATTCTTTCGACCCTAAACTTGGTAACCCTAGGAGTAGGTGTATCCAGGTCACCATGTTTTACGTTTCCACGCCGGCACGATTGTTGCAGGTCTTAGAACAAAACAGATAGGTACAGATATATTTGTGAAGAAATTTAAAATACCTATACCAGAAATACCAGAAAAAACTAAAAATCATCCATCAAGTCCAGGACCCTCCACGCTGTGCACTGGTGTTTTAATCACTTCGCCACGCAGATCGTCTACATCTTAAATTTGTTTTTAATTATTATTAACTATGACTATTAACAGATTCTATGCCCTCAACCATTTCACTTCCAGTGGTACCGACATCTTAAAAAGCTTAAGAGGAAAATTCAATACGAATTCTATACGAGTATTCACCTATATTATTGTGTACCACAGTTCTTTATTGGAAAAGTATCGACTGCGCCTCTACCGTTAAACGCGTGCAGTGAGAGGGTGCAAGCTTTTCCAGGCCAGTAAGTACTCGCCATACGCTGCTACTTGCCCTCGGGATTCTATTCAGGGTAGATTACGAACCCAAACATAGGATTCTATTTCAATAGGTGCCTACAATAGAGGTATCGTTGCATGAACTACGCTACATTCGCCAGATACGCTAGGTCATAAGGCTATTTAAAAGTAGTATTCAAGTCGTTGAATTCTTCTCTTTTATTTTATTTACTTCTTTTTAAATTTGAAATTTAAGTTAAATTGTAATAATATAATTGTGTGTGAATATAGTTGTGTAATCCTATGCAACTTATAAACACAACTCAATAGGCTTCATGTAGGTACATGGGCGCGGTGCTACTAAGATAGTCGCCATTTCTTCTCCAATGATCTTTTCCAAACGTAACACCAGATGTGAAGAACTGCTTGTGTCGTGAGAGCAGTGGTAGAGTTCCTCTACAGGTTAAACGGGTCGGGTAATTTAAAATTCGACAAAGATTTGAATGCTTTGTATTCAAATCTCGAGACATGTTTGATTACTGAGTTACTATGATGAAATGTATAGCTACAAACGGTTCCAACAATAATCACGAGAACACTGGTTTCGCGCTATTGTATGCTCCCACACTTTATTGGACGATCCAAACACATCGATTGCGGGCTTCTGTTAACCGCCCATTGACCGACTGCAAGCTATTTCAGGTCAGTATTTGTCACACGAGTGCGTTCCCACTCTGCTACGAACGATTCATCTAGTCGTAAGCCTACTCGCCCTGAATCGGGATCTGCGTTGCACTTTCCTATTAGAAATTAGATGAGACTTTAAGTTTCTATTGATTAAGAAGAACATATTATACATGTAGGTAAATGTACTGTAGCTATAAATAAATTACTTATGAAGTATAAGATTACCTAATTTCCTATCTAGAATTCCATTCTCGACGAACGTTGAATCTTTCGCATGCCTATAAATATGGAGGTACCTACATCAAAAGATAATGAAGTTTTGGAGCTACTCGACACAATAGGGATATTCATAAAGAAGTTTCTGAAAGGAGGGCTTTCAAAGTTGTCTAAGTTAATGCAGACGGGCACGCAGCGGCGCGCCGCACGGCCGCAGTGCCGTGTCAGGTTATAGTTGGGTCTGACGAGGCGCATCAGCCTGCTATCAGCCCGGCCCTTAATCGCAGATAAATGAATTACGGAACCCGTCATCCATCACTGTCGGTAATTTTAAGATAAAAGCCGTATTGCGCGCACGTTGCTCGCTTCCCCATCGACATCATAATCTAAGTATATCGCGAATCATATATTATTTACAAAGACCCCCATCCAATTCTGTGAAATACGAGGTTCCAATTACATAGTTTCACGATTTGGGCTGATTGAAAACTTCGGATACCTTTGACAACATTAACTGGAAAATTACTTAAAACTTTCAATCGAGTCGGGCATCAATCGCTTTGTAAATAAATTCTAACTGAACGGCTTGTTTGATTAAACATTGATTAAAACGGACAAGGCCGTTTCAGTAAGAAGGATTCTTATCAATTAGGTACCTATATTGTGTTGGAAAATTGATAAAAATTAAGAAATCTTGCCATCTTTTGTCCAACGAACGTTTCCGAAACGAACGAATTATATTCATTGAATGCAAATCCCCGATGAAAATGGAGTCTCAATTGAATCAATTAAGCTTTTACTATGCAATAAGGGTGCGTTCCGAGGGACTCGATCCTTAGTTTCCTATTGTGAATGGAGTTTTAATGATGTTACGTACGTCTACCTACACACACCAACGTGCAGAGATGGTTCGTACATAATAAGTAGCAATTAATGGTAACAGAAAATGTTGAATAATAGTTGAACACGGAGATTGTTGGATTCGCGTTTATATTACATATACATCAGGGAGAGAAAATAGGCACGTAGACGGTACAGTAGATATCTAAGCACTGCAAAAATGCTGCTCATATTAGGTATGTTAAGATGACAGTTTTTGATATAATTCTTTGTAAGAGAGAGCCTTTCTAATTCATCAGCTTCTTGTATGACCGTGGTCAAAAGAAAAAGTGGATTACCAATGGCTTGGTTGTTGCTGTCCAACGTATTTAATTCATTAGATACACCTTTAAAATTACTCTTAACTTTGTAGTTTGATTTATACAAAAGTTTTTATCAATTAATTAGTAATTTGCTCTATGATGTATGTAGATTGTAGGTATTTCTCCAATAGTTTGAGGGTGTGGGAGATGAATGAAAAAATGTTTAGAAGGTTTTAAATCATTTAATAAAATAAGTGATGTATTAATTTCTTATAAAGAACACATTTAAGAGCAGTCATTTGCTGTAATATAAATCATAAATACGAAACACATCCAAAATATGATTTATTCTTAGCAAGAAATGAATTGAAGGTCCAAATAAAACAACGAATTATTTGCTTTGAATTTAGTTCCAGGATTCCGTACAATTAAATAGGAATGGGTGATACTTAAATTTGGACCTTTAATTCACTTCTTTACTATAGTAAAAAGTTCCTCTATTTTGAACTTAAATTGATTGCCAAGAAAATTTAGTTATTGTCAAAATTATAAGTACACAGAAACTGTTTGTTTAGTATCAAGTTTAAACAACAAAATCAAATAAATCTTTGCGAACATTCGCGGTCTTTAGGAATAAAGTAATATGCCTATGTGGAGTTTACATGTATTTATACTCAAAGTATACTTACAGTAATATATCGAGATTTTCAGGAGGCAAACAATTTTCTCTATATTTCAGGGAAAAGCTTTCTGGTGTGACCTTTATAATAATAAGCAGTTTTTCTGTTTTCGACTGGCAAAGGTTAGCAGAGTTCATTATTATTCTGTTAAAAAGCATCTCCATTTTTATTAATTCCAGTAACAAAAGTAGTCTTTTCCGTCGACAAAAGGTTGAAATTAAAATCACAAAATGGACTCGGCAGCACCGCGAATATTGCGTAGTAAATAGAGGACCTAGTTAAACAAAAAATAGGACATTTTTTTACTAAATATTTTAATTCATCATTTTTAATCCATACATCTAGATTAACAACATCTGATATTTTACAACACCACAATATTCAACGAAATCAACACGTAAGTCGCATCTGAATTTAAGGCCATCTACGTAACACACAACTTCACAATGAAGAACTTTGAAAGTGTAGACATAAACTTTACTCTATAAAGCATTTGGAAAACGGAAAAATATTATAATATGTATAATTATTATAAGTTGCTTATAAAAATCATCATTAATAATAATTTATTCTATATTAAATATCCATTTCATTATATATTTTCCGTACTCTATCTAAATTTCATCAGAAAAGGGGCTTTATACAAGTTTAGGGAGGTTAAGGACCAACACTTATTACGACGGTCGTTCGAATCGACGGGTAATCAAACGAGATTCGAATAAAGTTAGTCTAAAAAAAGCTTTTCGCTCGATTACTACGTTGATTCTTACAAACCTTTGCATCGGACTTGTATTGATAATCTAATTTTTACCAGATATACACTATCAGACCGAACCAATATCAATAAATCCATGCGTATCAAAATATATTCCAAATCAATCATTTTATTACATTCTCAAAACACGGTCATAAACCAATTATTTTTTTATTGTTACAAAGCATTATCCAAACCACACATTTCTATGGCTTAGAGCGGTAACGTTTATGAACAGAACGCTAAAAGAGGTCACTGTGCAAGATTTTGTTATTCTTTCATATAGTATTAACAAAGGACTGGACGTGTCACCTTAATTAAAGACTAGCTTCTTATTCAGGGCGAAAACAATAATTGTGCCATTCGTTCGACACGAGTCACGTATGGCACGAAACAAAGACTCGTTTAAACATTCCATTTAAACAATACGCACGAAACGTACAAAATTAACTACAAATATACAAGTTGCATCAGGTACGTACAATGATTCTATTTAAAAATACCAAAATAAGCGTGTGTGACTGACCATTGCATGGAATTAGAAACGAATATCGATTCACTCACGTCACTTATTCGATAGAAAGCGTTCAGCATCGAAAGCTCGATTTTTCCGAAAACTAAAACAAAGTCGGAAACGTAATTTTTGAAACAGTATAAAAGATAACGTAAACCGATTAAAGAGTAAAGATGAGCAAATGATCTGTAATATTTCAACGAATAGCACCTAAACCGGCGGCGATACATCACCGCCGCCGGACACATTCAGTAAATGGCTAAGTTATAACACGTTTCAGGCAAGCAACATACGTCGTAACTCGGAACAGATTCATCGAATAGCCCGACCTACTCGCTACACGATAAGAAAATTATAAATTACGTGTTTAAAAATTAAACATTAACATAATATCGAGAACAGTTCACGCTCATCACATCGACGAGGATGGGCGCAAGTCGTTTAATATCACTCAAACGGTATATTATAAGATTCGATAGACCCGGTATTTAAAACGACATCTTTCACATCGAAACACTTAGAAAACTTTTACGTATCGCTCGCCGCGTGGAGAGTTCGTAACTCTCGGACGGGCGTGTACGCGATTAAGGTTCGGCGACGATGCACACTCGGATCAGTTCGCGCGACGCCGTCCTTGTCCGTTTCAACCTGTGGGGTTGTGGGGTATTGTGCTATCCGTTGGACAGTTCGTCCTTGAGCCACTGCGGGACGGGGCGGCCGAGGCGCACCAGCAGCTTGGAGAGGGCGGCGTTGTGCGCGGCGTAGTACCGCTTCAGGACCTTGGCCGACCGCTCCTCCATCGGCGGGTACACCCGCCCCTTCGACTTGCCGAGACACTTCGTCTTCTCGTTGCTCACCGCTTGGCAGAAGAAACCCTTTTTCGGGTCGTATCTGCAACAAAGATTAGTGTTATAGTACATAACGTGTGTAATGTTAGACGTATAATTTGTGATTCTTTTTTGAGTCGGCTAAGAGCGTTAAAAAATTAACAAAGAGAAGAATAGGTACTCTATGCTTAATTTTAGGCAGAGAGTACCTATTCCATTATATAATAAACTTCATTTTGATCATTAATGATAACTAATCGATTTACACATCTAATTTGTACAAGGGACTTAAAACACACGTATTTCGAAAATAATAATAAAAATAAATGGAATACTTTAAGTTAGTCAGTTAGGTTTTCATTTATTTTAATTGAAATATGAAACATGGTCGCATTATTAAAGTAAGCATTAATAGATGCAAACAAAGCAACGGCAGCAGTGAATTGGGCGCGTCAGTGTCGCTCAATGGGCGCGTCAGGTTGCGAGATCACAGCAATTTGCTCCTACATTACCATTCCTGATTGTTTAGTCCAAATTGTACATTGATTACAGTACTGAGCTCCATAGTTAATATTGTCGTACTAAATGTGTATTAAGGTTTAAACGATACTTTGATAATAGTAGTTTGAGTGAGCCATCGAATCATAGTTTACTGAAAATTGTCCTGTTTCTTTATCATAATAAAGAAAAATGTAATGCATAGACAACCCATGCTTGTTTTCCACTTTCCTCTCAAAATAAAAAGGCTAGTAGACCTTAGGGATCGTGATTTTTCCAATCACACTTTTTCTACTGCTGCTGAGTGAAGATTTCGAGCACTGTCAGTGGTCAATCAACAGTTCGCGTTGAGTGGAGTGGATCCACTCGTCCAAGTTGCGCGTTATTGGAAACGCTCCCTAAGCCTAACACGCTGGACTAGTGCGGGGTAGTAGTTAGTAGCAATGTTATTATCAAATCTCAAACGGAACCAGAGTATTACTAGCTGGGGTCCTAAGGGGATGCGTTGCTACTTCCTGATTTAGGGCAGGTTAAAGGAGTGGTGGTATCTCCACTATGCAATTCCAATGTTCCTTGTCCCTACCATATTGTAGATTTAAAGGCTTTTAAAGCTAAATACACACTAAGTCATGTATTAAAAATCCATGCGAAGGTTTGATCAGTGAAAATTGGGTGATTCTATGTAGCTCAATTTGCGGGCGAGGTCGCGAGATCACAGCTTGTTTCGCTGGAATCATAGTTTAATTTATTTTATTTGTTGCAAGCAAAATAATATTTTCAAGAGAAATGAAAAATAAATAATACATTTATTTCTTTGCAGATGCTGTGGGTGAGGGTCAATGGAGTCAATTAGTCAGGAACTAATCTCTAATAACCTTCGTGATTTGCTCCACTTATCATTGTTAAAATATCTTTTTAGCAAAAAAATGATCTGTATAGCGCAGTCGTTAAATAGTCAAAATATTGTCATATGAAAATTTTACTTTTATTTTCGGTGAAAATCAAAAACATATTTTTTTGATTGACTCGCAATTGTGACGTAATAAAGGCGGTATATTTTTAAACACTACATATACATTCATTAAAAGTTAAATATTACATACATAAAACAGTTCATTAAAATAACCTCAATTGATTCAAAGTTCAAGTCTATTGGCCAACACATTTCGGTACTGTATCGGACAGTAAACGGTGGCACTCCGTGGCACATGCGACATCGGTGTTAAACGGGGAGTCGCATGTCACGGCGCGTCTCCGGCCAGTCTGCTGCGGAATTGCAATTTACCTCACTCCGCTACACTGGACACAGACACACGTCGACTGGAAGCGCTGTAAGTGTTGTGTGTGGGCGAGACGTGCGTGTCTGTGGCTTGTATTGTGTCACACTCGGAGAAATACTAGCGGTTCGAAAACGGGAATAGACTGAGGCTGAGGCCAGCTAATGTTAAGAAAAACTTTAACAACTATGTATTGTTCTCTTTGCACATCAAATTCTAAATTAAATAATGTGTAGATAAATAATTTAAAACGATATACTCCAAATTTGTTTCTTAATCATTAAAATATTTATAATTTTAATCTGTTTGAAACTTACCAGACAGTTGACTGGCGAAAATATGACGATATAAGCTGTGCTTCTCAAAGCCGTTTTGACAATTCATTAAAACTAATTATGAGTCAAGTTATTTTTTTAGTTTGCTATACGTTAGATTTTGACACTTCACCCTTTACTAAAAAGGTCTCGATTGACACTCGATAGTCAATACATTTCGGTACCTTGGACCTAATGTACCTAATAATTGGACAGTAAACGGTGGCATATGCGACATCAATGTAAACGAGGAGTCAATTTACCTCACTCCGCTACACTGGACAGACATCGACTATTAGGTATCGTAAGTGCTGTGTGGGCGAGACGTGCGTGTTGACTTGTATCGTGTCGTTTCCCTGGGACAGACTCGGAGATATAGCAGCAGTTCGGAACAGGAATAGATTTAAGCGAATATTAGGCAAATTGTAATGGAATTCTCTTCTTAAAGTGCTTTTGTTTATTATGTGGTATTTTTAACAAACTGCTAGTCAGGCTCCTCCATAACCCATCATGCACCATTTGAGTGATTTTGATAAATCAGAAAAGAAAATAAGATTGAGAAAGAAATATTTCATATCTCTAATACAATTAATTAATATTATTGATAGGTATAAAACGTGGCAGACCTGGTCACTAGATTACGTCTTTTTGTCGATATAACAGTGAATTATTTTCTCTTTTTATTGCAATCATTGCAGCAATTGCTGCAATCAACGCGTGGACAGGCAATCATAAATACTCTCCACTGTTTTGATGCCCGAAAATTGTTTTATTCACTTCAGCGATATTCGCACGAGAGCATTGAAACAATTTTTTACAAATTAAAACCATTTGTAATAATCTTCAGCCGTAAACATCATTGTTATCTTTGTGATTTGAAAAATCCTCTTCCATCGTTTCCAAAAAGTCGCGTCGATTATTCAAGCGACAGAAACATCAGTTCTGTTAAATGAACAAAGCTTTGGAGCAATCGATGCGTGAACGAATGATACCAGCCCATTGTGTATGAACCTAGATACTCATATACCTATTTCGGATTCGGCGTCGCTACATTTGTATTTACAAACTACTAGTACAATGTAAATTGACAAAAGCTAATTAAGGTGTGACTCGCACCGTCAATTAGAATCATGTCTCCGCATGTACAGAGCGACGTAACAGAGGCATAACAAGCGTTGATTGCTGTAATTTCCTGAATTATTGGAATAGACGGAGGAGGGAGTAATTTGATGGCGTCGTGTCGAACATAAAGAGGGCCGCATTAGAACATGGTTTGTCAACTTTTTGAATACGCAACTTTCTAACGAAAAAATTTGGGCAACATTTATGATCTCAGTAGATTTATTTCTTGAGGCCACGTCGCCGGCTATGTATTAAAATAAATCGTATAGAAATTTCCAAATTGGCGACGTTGCCAAACCGTTACCAAGTGAGCAAACAGCAGCAATATTTCAATATTATGTAATTGTTTGGATACATAGCCGCCGACGTCGCCATGGCGTCACGTTGAAGCAGAGCCCTCACTATCTATTTCCACTAAGTATTCTAATCAATTTTGATTTTGAATCAAGAATTGTTATTCTATTAAGCTAAAGTTGAACATATGTATATCAATTCATGCTTGTCTTCTGCTGGGCCCATGACGGACTCCACAGGTTGACAATCACTGCACGAGAACGACAATATTGATCGTCACGATAGTCTGAAACAATTGACAAAATTTGTTGATGCGTTACAACTTTGGCCAGTGTTTGCATATGCGACGTCTGGTAAACAAAAACGTATCCGCCGAAGCGTGGCCCGGTCGTTGTGATATTGCGATTCGCTTCTCGGTTTG
This sequence comes from Erynnis tages, assembly GCA_905147235.1. Classification (NCBI taxonomy): domain Eukaryota; kingdom Metazoa; phylum Arthropoda; class Insecta; order Lepidoptera; family Hesperiidae; genus Erynnis; species Erynnis tages. Next base: position 4,375,605 of record LR990076.1, read on the forward strand.
ATAGCGTTTCTAGCTGACCTGGCCGAGTACAGAATGTTTTTAGACAGCTCGTAACCTGAACAACTCCGTAAAAAATTGTCGGCTGTTTGTTATAGTTGGTAACTTTCTTCCTCATTTTATTCTATATTTTGTTTACGTTTCAATATACACACAACATTAAAAAGATCCCTCGAAGATTGTCAACAATACATGTCGACGTGTCTTTGAAGTCATTATTCATTTCATTATCTGTTCGTAACGCCAAATGAGCTTGTCAATTTTATGTGGGATGGGATTTTGTATTTGGAATAAATAACATTTGGTTGGAAATAAATCGCTTTATAGAATACAGGGGATTGCAACATTATTTACCACTGTATATATTTAATCTTGTTGTATGTATTTTTACAACTGTAGTGCTTTAAACTTCCACGATGTCCTATTCAAGGTGAAATACAGGTAGCTATGTATAATTTTCGCATAACCTACTCGAGATATGGCTGATGCAGTTGTTTCGTCCGCGTTACTCGGGCAACTTGTTATAGCCCAGATGTGGGGTTCTAAGCAACTTCTGCGCGGAACTTCTAAGCAGGATACGCTACACAGAGCTCCGGCACGACTTACGTGATTGGCGCTGTTCTTCCGTAACTCCCGCGCTGTTATGACGGAACTTGGAAACTTATAATCCTGACGTTTTCCGGCCCGGAGCTACCAAATTATTATCAGTCAATGAACAGTGCAGGTACTCTTAATAGTTTGGAGCTGTGCTGTAACTTTTGACGCAACTTCCTTTTTTTGTTAGTACTTTGAGTACCTTGTGGCTATCAGCAAAGTCTATCCTAGAACATTAGCATTAAGTTTTCACAATATTCGCGAGCTCGGTTCAAGAAATATTTTTTTATGTTTGTCGAGATATGGTCTGTATACTTTAGCCCGTAGGAGCAATTTTTATGACATATGCAGAGATGTTGTGTCGTGCGTGTAGTAACTCTTGCAGCTTATTCTAGCAGAGCCCGTATAGTGGTTTACCACCTTGAGCAGCCGTGTAGTCAGGGTGCAGGTTGATGCTGAGGTGTCAGTGTACAGTGCAGTGTAGTGTCGCGCGCACTCACTTGAGCAGTTTGTTGTAGTCGAGGTGCGGCGTGATCTTGAGGAACTTCTGGAGCGCGTTCATGGCGGCGGCGGGCTCGGCGCGCAGCACTTGTCCGTCGATTATGTGTAGCTGGTGCGCACTGTACTCCGCCAGCCAGCGCTCCAGGTAGTGGCTGTACTTGCCCGGGTTCAGGCATCGGTTCCTGCACGTAAACATATTGGATTAAGGTAAGCGACCAACTTTTATGATCTACGAGATCATGGAAGTCAGTCAATAATTCAGATGCGTGCATCTGAATGGATTTAAATGAAGTTTTTTTAATCCATTCATGTTTTTGTGTAACTACACATTCTGGTGATATTATTAGCTTATCAATATACATAGGTAAGGAAAGAAGGATAAGAATTATAATATCTTTAGATTGCAGCCTTGCGACCATTTTTTTACTTATTACTAAACGGCCTACTTAATTGAAAATTATTTTAATAATACATATTATACATAATTATATTTTTAGTTATAGGTTATTTCATTAGTTTTAGGTACACTTTTCAATAAAACTCATATGAATTGATAAATAAAAATAACCTCCTTTTTTGAAGTCGGTAATAATATGAATAACATTCGGCAAGGCAGTAAAAAGGTTTGTCACACAAATACTTTGCAAATTTCCATCTTTCGAGGAACACATAAAGATATGAGCAGTCGTTAAGTTCTAGTCTAACGTTTGCCATGGGTCATATTCCATCCAAGTAGGAAGTTAGAAAAATAACACGTGTTACAATTATACGATATTGAGACCAATGAATAGAAATTTACGAGTGAACTTACGTATTGAACTAATTGTCGATAACAGATACGCAACAATACTTTTTAACAATGATTGAGAGAGATTATTATTAATCATTATATTTCAATGGCAATTTCCTTTCAACGATTCCACGTGTTTTTATTATTAATTTTGTAGTCCACCACGTAAACTCTCACATATTCGTAGTTATTTGGTAGTTTTTCTCTATGCAATCTAAATCTACGTTTCACAAGAAACTTCCACAAGTGAGATTAACACAAAGGGCGCCGGGAGTAGCAATTCGTAACGAATGGTTTACGAAATGGAATATCGGGAAGCTGTCGATGAGAGCAACAAAGTCTCATTGCTGGAAGGCGCATTTTTTCCATTCCTGTTTCGAGAAACTTCCAAAGTCAGTTAGGCAGCTGAATGGGGAAAATTAAAGAACAAAATCGATTTGGAGTTTTTTACTGCGCTTATTTATAAAACTTAGATTTGATGTTTTCATTTACGATTATTAGCACGCCGGCCGAAGCCCAGCGAGACATAAATTTTTTATGCGGGGTTTATAAATAAATTGCGTCTGTTGGCCTGTTCTTTTATGGGTCGGATAGTAAAGTTGACAAAAGTGTGTGCTTTTGAAGAGTCAAGGAGCGTCCGTAGAATTAACATATGAAATGACGAAGCAACATTCATATTTAGCAGAGATATCAACCGGCTTGGCCTACACTTAGCTCCTTCCAGGAGGAGCACAAGTCTTGCTCCTGTGTCTTAATGTTAATTTTATATTAAAGTTAAGTTAGTAAAAAAAGTATTATGTCATCATGTTACACCTGTCTGGTTACTGTGTTTGGGATCAGAAAGGCGAGTCTAGGTTGCCACACGATATTTATTTATTTAAATATACGGTAGGCTGTAGAGGCGCAAAGAAAACAAAGTAGATAATAGATAGAATGTATGTATACAAAGAAGATTGAACCGCGTACTTACCTACCATAAATAAATACAAAAAGTGTGGGAAAACAATTTTCTTTAGAATTAATCAACGGCTAAAGTTTGTAATTCGAAACAGCTGCAGTGACAATGACAAATGAGGTGTCAAAACACTCTTCTGCAATATTTGAGTAAAAAAACCGTTCAATTGTGAGTGTGACTGGCGCCTCAAGGGTTCTACATCTATTGTTTTCATATCATATTCAGTAAAAAATGTTATTTAAATTAAAAAAACACAGTTTAAGGCAAAACCGATTTCGCCACTGTTTTTTTCTTTTATATGATAAAATAACGACGAAATAAAACAAAAAAGAACAATACAGGATATTAGTTGGGGAAATTGTTTTTTCCTGTTTAACTCATAGAGTTTACTATGATTTACCATGAAATTATTGGTCATCTTAGCCCTCATGATCTAACTTATTTGAGGTCGAAAGTGGGCGTCCAAGGGCAACTACTTTTGCTTTCCAGGAAACGGATTTTAGACAAATTTTGGCCTAATTGCTTATAAATAGTTATAAGAAAGACCGCATAATTATATTAAGATTTCATTTTGTTGATAGTCCCTACATTGCATCAATAAACAGACATGATAAGCCTCTTTTATTATTTTTTTGGGGTACCGCCCAAGCGCCCATTAACATGGCAGAACAATGTAATATATTCCTTTTGGGGTTCGGAAATTGAGAACTGCTTTAACATGCTTGCTTATTCTACCGTAACATATCAATCTGCGGTTTCCGACATATGAAACTTGAGACGAGTAAAAATATTAAGTGAAAAGTGTGTCACGTTTAGAACGAATATTTCTCTCACCATTAAAATATTTTAATTAGTGTCGGATTCATTAATGCAGAGAACAAGTTACCTATAGTAATAGATCCCATAACGGTAACGCATGTGTTAGCCTCTTTTACTAAAGGTTATTTAGTGAACAAATTTGTTTTAGATAGAAATCGGTACATAAGTTGAGAGTTCAAAATTATTCTCAAGTTTTTTGCATGAGACCCATAGTATGGGTCTCTCAAACTTATTTAATTTAAAAGCAACTTGTTTACTTTATAAACAACTTTTAACTAACTGAATTTAAGGAAAGCTCGCGATACACTATTAGATGCCTTTGTAAGTACTTACCATAAGTACCCCTGAATTTAAGTTGGTGTTATACCCACGCCAGTGCACTTATAAACCGGAAAATAGGTACCTTCCTAATACATTACTGTACCGTATAAAGTACTCGTACAACTACTTAAATTCTGTAGAACTATTTTTTAGTTATTTGTGCTTTTTAACTGCTGTTATGCCAATGTTTCGCTATATGGACAGTATTAATAAAATCACTGCAGAGCAAACATTATTATGAGTTAGCGTGCTCCCATTCAATCGTATCTAATGGAAGATCGGATAGTGATCAAATACACTCGATATAATCTGAATGCAATAATCTTATTCGAATCAGATCATCGAGTGTATTCGATTAGATACACTAGTTTCTACTTTGAAACAGCCCATCACTAGTTAGAACTGTAACACGAAATATACCTAATATGGAATGGAGTGTATGACATGACATTTACCTTAAGTCCTTGAGTGGTTTTGGCGAGGAGTCGTTGGCGGTGATGACGGTGTGGAAGGTGTAGTTGTTCGCGACCGGGTCCCCGTGCGAGCGGATGTGTTGGTACCACGAGTACGCCCTGTATGAATAGAAACACTCCTAAGTAAAAACATGATAAGTATAAATGGAACTAAAAGTAGAAAATAAATAAATTTAGTTTAAAATAACTAAAAACACTCCTTTGAAGACCATCGAACTAAAAAGTTACAAAATTCAAAATAAGTTTAAAACAATAATGAATGAAAAATACACTATGTAGTATTATTGTGAAAAAAGCATGGGCGCTTTGTGCCATAATTATATCGAGCGCCCGACGCTGTTTCACAATATAAAAGCTATCGAAAAATTAATTAACGCCAGACACTACCGGGGTTCCTACTCCGTTCTTGGAAAGGTACGTTACGTAGGCGAAACCAGTCTCGCGACGTATACAGAGTGATTTTTCAAGTGTTATTTTATTATAGGTAGTCTTATTAGTGACACTATCGAATGGTGTAGGTAATAATACAGGTTGTGTTTTTTTTTTTCGAAATCAGTGTGTTCGATTCCTGGCTAGGCATATTGATTTTTCAAAAATCCAATGATGCAGTTTTAGTTTTCATCAAAATCGGTTCCCAGACTCCTCTCAGTATTTTCGCTAAATTCCTCCTAGTTTCGGATTTCCCCAGGCGCACAATTGAACAATTGAACCTGTATATAGGCAGTAGTTGCTTAATCTCATCAGAGGCCTTCTTTAAACACGGTTTAAAAGCACCCGTCTGGGGTTTGCCTAGTTTCACCCTCCCCAGTTCGAATTGGAGCAGCGGGGTAAAGTATTCTTCGGCTTTTTCTCTGTTATGGGGAGTAACTCATGCCTTTAGTTGCCACAACTTCCTTGTTATTTTATCTTTAAACATAAATATAATAAGACGGAAATCTTGGTGGTTTGTCTCAAAAGAAAATGTGCGTAGGTATGCGAATAAAGCCAACACAATTTACAAAGTGAACACCAGATATTTAAATCTTAAGAGGGATTTCGGTAACAAAATCCTACTCGTGATCAGTTATGAATAAGGGCTTTGGGAGTGAATTATCAAAGAAATTTTAATGCGACTTCTTCGAATAATGCGAAAAGACCAGACTGGCGATGGCGTAACCCAAATACTATGAAGAAAATTTTAATAACGCTCTCTCAAAATTATGAATTTATTTTAGAATTCGATTCAGACGATCCACTCGGGCCTTGTTTTAGTTCAGAGGCCAAACAAAATATCTCAGGTCACGACAGTAACCATTCATTTCTTCGCCCTTACTTCCAGTAATTAAAGGCCTAAAAAAGACGGCCTTCTGCGTAAAATTAACTTGTGGCAATCAGAAATTTTAATATTAGTCCATTAGTATGAGGATGGCGGTGGCAAGACGCAATTAATATTCGGAGATTGATTGATATGTAAATTTCGAGGTGCCAAAGGCCAGATACTGAGGTAACGTTTGTCTTAACTTTCCACGGACTTTGAATACTGATGTAAAATGTTACAAATTCAATGTAAATATGATTCATATTTATCCTATTTAGATATGAAGTATATATTATGAATATGAATAAGAAATTACTTTTTCATCCCATCTATTCGAAAAGTACGACTTTGCTCCCCTTTGTGTTTTCTATAAGAAACTTTTTAGCGGGCAGGAATTAGGTTTTCCTCCCTCTTCATAAGTTCTTAATTCAAAAAGTGCGCTGCAATGAACTTTTCCGCGCACTTTTTGAATTTGGAATATCTTAGTGTTCAGCGCCTAAGAAATCGAACGCAAATATTGCTTGAATATAGACGACAGAACTACAGAACTACAACCCGCGTTTTTGTCATTTTTAACGGATTGTTAGAAATGTTTTATTAAATAAATAGTATTACAATAGAATATTATGAGGCCCCTTTCATTTTCTCATAGAGGGTGATGAAAAGTAGAGTGTATCACTCGGGACATAATATATTTTTGGCTCGGGCGAGTTACTTTGAATCCGTCGCTACGTTCAGGATTCTACTCAAGAAACCCTCACTACGCTCGGGATTCTACTCTAGAATACCTCACTTCGCTCTGGATTCAAAAAACGCCCTCGCCGTAAAAATATCATTTTGCTCGCTTGTCATATAATCTACTATTATATTGTAAAATATTATTAAACCGCAATTTAATTTCCTATGCACCGATCAACTATGTATTTACAAATGCCGTAACTACTATTGAAATTAAAGTAAGTATTAGCGATTAAAAAAAAATTGATATACGAATATTTACGAAAATAATTAACAAAGTATTTTATGTAAATATTTATATACAAATCCTAACAAAACAAGTTTCTAGTTTTGAACCTACATAAAAATTTCAAAGTAGTACAGACAGACTGTGAAATGAACTGAAATTAAATATAAAAAAAGAAACCTAGTTGGTTATAAACGCGTCGGAATTAATAAATTAACGAATGATAAAGGGGTATAATTTATTCATGGAACTAAATCAGGGCAGGGGATTATAACAATCAATTACGAGAGTAAATAGCTGTGCTATTACGGCTCTATTATCTCTTCGTTTTTTCTAACAAGGTGATATTTTTCTTTCTAAAGAGTTTTTATAAAGCACCCGCTATTTGCGTGAAACGTTTTTCTCTTTTCTAAACCTACTTTAATATTTCAAATCGCGGTGAAACTCGACGAGGTCTTTTATTGAATTCGTCTCTTTCACTGCTTTTAATTTTGCTCTATTTCAAAAGATAATAAAGTAATTGGTTTAAATTCCAATACCTTTTTTAAATATAATAATATAAAGGACACCAGACCAAAAATACAAATTTGAACTCTCCATACATACAAAAGACCGTTGTTAGACCCCAAGAGGATCGTCTTTAAAATAATACTTTTTATGAAAAATTGAGATACAACATACTTAAAAACGCGAGGTGCACTAAAATACTCTTATATTAGCGCCATAATCATACGTTTTAATAAATGAGCTTTAGGGCTCTCGCTTCATTCGAAGTACGTAGGGAAATCGCAGTTTAGCGCAAGCTTATTACAAAAATGTTCCTGTTTACAACGAGATAAGAACAATCTCATCTTAAACATTCATAAGCCGTGCGAAGGAGCCCCGTTATTCTCATTCCGATGAGCCATCTTACGTCAGAACCTAAAATTATTCGTCTCATTTTGATAAAAAAAAAATGGCAAAATTATTAAGACTGACAGAAAAGTAAGCTGATTTGTAACGAGTTTACGTATAGAGAATACGTATAGTAAATAAAGCATAAATATTATGAGTTATCAAGATTGCTTCTAATAGCATCGGTTCATTTAAATGCAATTTTGTACATTTCTAAAAACTGTTGTAATGTAGGTAGATAACTGTATCGAGAGAAGATTGTTAGGAACACAAAATTAATTTTCCACGGTCGATTCCCCTGAGATGCGAATTCCCTGCAAACAGTTTCAGTCGCGAAGGGTTTAAATCGGGAAGGGTTTAAATCGGACAAGTTATTTCATTATGGAACTCATTCCCACTCCATTCTTCGGAACCGTTGCATGACTATATTTAGGTAAAAGGTAAAGTACAATTTTACTAGTGGATCTTTTGTATTATTTTAATATATTTTTTAAAGTAACGTTACTACTAACCTGTGTACTATATTAGATCGATAGCATTTTGGTTTACGGAAAAGGGTATCAAAAATCAAACCATTTTTACACAATTTTATATTTACGCTACATAAATAAATAAAAAATTATCCCCAGGGCATAAAAGTTATAATAAAACTGTGGCAAAAAAATTGACACACTGAACCGCGGTTTACAATATTACTACTGAAACTATAAAATTTGGATTTTATTACAAGAGCGAAGCGTCTCAACAAAAAAAGGTTCACACTAAACTGAACTGTATTTTACACAAAAAAGATACGAGTAAATATCGAACAGTATCCGAGGCTTCATTCAACCGAGCTACTTTACGCTACGACAAGTTCTACGCAGTTCGCTGTGAAACAAAGAGGGCAATATATTCCAGCTAAAAGTATCAAAAGATTTTTGATTTCTACTGTTTTGGATGAAAGGATACGTTAAAAGATTCCCTGCTAAACAATTTTTCTTCACACACAGGGGCACAAAGTATTAAAAAAAGATACAATTTACTATCCAAGAATATCGGAGGGTTTTTTAAGCCACATTACGACATTTAAAAACGTTTTATAACTACAAGACAAAAAAGTGTAAAAATTCTTAATAGCTTCCAAATAATAATCGAGTTCACCAATCGAGTACAATTTTTAAGTTACTTTGAAGCACAAAAAGCTGTGACTCGGCAAAGGCTAGAATTCAACTGTTTCAACACAAAAAAGTGTCACATTCAACTCAACAGTTACCGCGGTATTTTGTACAAAAAAAACGAGTAAATATCGAACAAAATTCAAGACTTCAGCTTCACCGCGCTGTGAAACAAAAAGCTCTCTAAATTTTAAATACAAAATAGTTATTGGATTACTTTTTATTCACACTGTTTAGCCTGAAAATACGCGGATTAAATAGGAGTACCTATCTGGTTAAGATAACAGTATGAATGACTAAAAACATATCTGTTTCGTTTTGCTATAAAATTAAAAATTAAAATATTTTTAACAACTATGCAATATAAAATGTATAAGAGTAAAGGAGCATCTTCATGTTGCTTTGAAATTAATGAGAATGAAAAAGGATTAAAACGCCGAGAGAATTGATGAGTTCTCTGTAATAGCGAGCTTATGCCTGCGATTTCGTTTGCGTCTATATACAGAAAAAGTATCCTATTTAGATTAAAACAATCTTTGATTACAAAATATATAATATTTTTATATAAAAAAAGAAAAGAAGATAACATTCAACTAGGTAAACTATAAAAACATAATTTTCTGTGGCACTCTGGCCCTATACTTTTAATCTATTAAAGACTACATGTGTTCTTAAGATGTCCGAACAGATGTCATAATTTTTTTTAAGATAATTCATGTCGCACATTCATATTGATGATCTGACGAAATAAAATAGTAACTAAGTACCTATCAGAATAAAAAAAAGACTGGAAAGGCTCATTGACATCAAATAAATAAGTTAACCCTTAATAGGGCCAAAGAACAGACATACTCACATTTTAATAACTAATTGAATATTATTATTTTTGACATTCACTATCGTATCGCAAACCTATAATGCTAATCAAATAATAGGCATGCACACAATGAATATGTATTTTCAATTTGAGCTGATTCTAAATTTGCCCCGCAGTGCAATAAATTATTTATTAATCCCGGTGTATATTATACAAATCTACTGAAACTAAATAGAGCACTCAATTAAATCAGTATCATATTCGTTGGACTCAATATACATAGGTATTGTAGCAAATGTGGAATGAGTTCGTATCGTTTACAAATGTCATAATGATGTCATCGTATATTAATATCATAAGCTTACAGTGGGATTATGTCTGTGTGGCATTTAACTAGTATTTGACTAAAATACTGAAAAAATGTGTTTTCTTGTTTCAGACACAGTATATTTTTAATATTTTTAAATTAGTCAAATGCAACCGAACTTGAGACAGAACTTAAGTACTGCGCTACAATTCTGAACTGTCAATAATTATAATAATCTGCTAATCCGAGTTACGACATTTCTAAATGTATTTTCAAATTAAAATCACAATTAGTTATGTTTAGTATCAATTCAGATTGGCTAAAACACACATGGCATAAACCGATCTACTAGTTTCTATAGCATTGCACCTAGTTGAACTCGGTATTTTGAAGACAAACGCAACAGATTTTCTAAAACAAAGTTTTTGCATTCGTTCAAAGGATTTATATAGCTCTCAATGTTCCAAAACTCTATTACTGAGTATCGACTCGTCGTGAATGCGAGAGCGGGTCGAGACTGCTAGAGGATTCAAACATGTACTCTCATTTAAACTTCTTTATACAATTCCTATGGAAGTCTTGCGAATATCGACTCGAACGAAAAGTTAAACAATATAAATAAATAGAATATTTTCTTGAAGAAGGTTTTCGATTTAAAATATAAGTGTTCTACTACACTGTAACAGCTACAATATCTAACTTTTTATCTTCTTGGTTTTTTAAGGCCTTGTAAATAGAGGCTTAATACCAGCCAACCAACCAATTACGTCTATAGTAGAAATTGTTAAAAATGAAATACATTTATTTGCACTAGTACAAGCTACGTGTAAGTTTTGAAGGTAGTGAATATTTCTCAGGAAATAGCATCAGCGCCTTCCTGTGTACTACAAGCCCCACAGCGACTGCTATTAGGCCCAGTGACTAACAAGAGTCCCGACTAGAAGTAACGAGGATAAGGCGAAGCATATAGGCCCAGCAGTGGATTAGTTACAATAACTAATTTGTACACAACAACCAAAAGTTTGGAACAACCAAAAATTTTACATGTATTTTCTCTAATTTTGTTCAAAGTTTTAACTTTTTTGGTATGAAACACTAATTCGACGTCAGCATTCGATAAACAACAAAGGAATGTGGATGTCATTTGTTTGAACGAGTGCAAGCGTTTCGGTTTAAAAGTTCTAAATGCAATTTGAAAACAAGGGCCAGTCAACCAAATTCCAACCTACATTACATCCACTGCAATCGCTTTCAAAGCGATTAGTGTTCTATTGTGTCGCCCGTATTATGTTTTTTATTTTTTACTTTTTGCAATTACTGAGTTTTTCGACATGATAGTGATATCTATTTTTAGACTTATGTATAGTCAGTTCTGATAGCAGTTTTATTCCTTGGAGACCGTAAAAGTTTAAGTTATAATATAAAACAGCGTTGGGGTAAACGACCTTCGAAATAAATCGCAAAATGTTCGTAGCAGTTATTGCGAATCGAAGACGTCACACGTAGCACCTACGTAGAAGCTTTCGTAGCAATTAATACCTACAATTTAATAAGAGACTGGATTTAAGCGCAGATATTCTATTGATGTCTGTTGCAAGTAACAATGTAATTTGTATCAGACTTCAATAGTCTAATAACAAACATTTCTTATTTCTTGAGCGAAATGAGAAATCGGTTTTCATTTTTATAAATAAATATAATAACTAAATTAGAGAACTAGTATAACTTTGAACATTTTTGGTAACTTCGAACAACCAATTTAAAAAAATACTGGCTTTAAAACTTTTTTAAAATACACTTAAATACTGGCTTTTTCGCCCTATGATTGTCGTATAATGGCTATAACAACCACAATTTTGATAACAAAAATTTTATTAATTTCTTAAGGCTTTGGTTTAAAGTTAATCCTAGACATTGATAGCTGAAGTCCCGACCCGAGTTGACTGTAACTGTAAATTTAAAATCTTACCTTTTAGAGGGCGATATGAGGATGGCGATGACCTTCGCGTTTGGGAGCAGTGCGTGCGCCCGCCGCGGCACTAAGTCGCCGTCGAAGTACGTCGCCGACTTCTCGAAGGTGATCTGAGTGCTGTTGCCCAAACCCGGAGGGAAGAAGTTTAGGTACCTGGTGAGAAGTGGGAACAATTAAACAACAATCGACCAATTTGACTGGTATTATGACCTGGGATTGAGCACCGATTTTAAAAGTTATGTGCGCTTTATAGAAATAAATATCACCTGATGTAAGGGTGAAGGAACACAACGTAGGGAAACCTACGAGAATTCTCCAAAATGTTCTCAAAGGTAGGTATGTAAATTCCACCAACTGAGCACAAATAACTGAAATGCGTCATGTGTTCGATTTTTGCTTTCATATTTAGTCGAGAAGAGCATTTCACCAACTTAAAACATAAGAGAAGAGTTACATAAGAGAACTCATCCGCTGAAAGTTAAACAATGACATAATTATCAGTGCACGAACAGGTGCATACAAAGTTCCTCGTATATTGCAGCGATAAAAACCATTGTAATCGACGAAAGAAACAAAAAAAATGGCAAAAGAAAAGCAATGTTTTGTGCAAAAATGTTATCAAAGTTTCCGCGTTCGACGAGCCCTCTAGCGTTAAAGTTTAAAGTGTTTTCGACGGGATTGTCCACGTCTTTTTAGTCTTTACTCAGAGCAAAAATAGATACTTTTTGTGAGACCTTTTCTATATTAATGATGTTTGCATTTAATTAGATCGGGTCATGTTTGTGTCGTTAGTTCCACTATCGCGTTACCTTTGTTACCTTTGTTCTCTGAAACGCAATGTAAGTAACCCTATATTGCAAGGTAAAGCGGAACAGGCAACTCAAAGTTAGTTTCTCCGTAACAAAACTCTAGTGAATTATCCTCCTTTAGTATCCGAATGAAGCACTTGCTCCATATACATTATTAAATGGTAAGCGCTGAACGACATTGTACGACAATGTAGGTAAAACTTTGAGTAAGAACCGTAATATTTTGTTTATGTTTGTTCGGGTATAGGTACTTACTTTGCTATACAGACTTTTCAACAGTTATGCGTCATCGACGCGTACAGCGCTTTGGCTTAGGGGGATTGTAACTTCTGAAAATCAGTGGGTGATTTCGCGTGCAAAACACAGGATCGAAGCTCAAAGGTTAGCGCTGATATAAACGGTACATTGATAACTATCTAACTTGTTTTATCCTATTGAATAACTCGGCCCCTTCCTACATTAAGGAACAATCTGTGCCATACTTTACTATGTTGTTCTTATAAAAGTTTAAAGGAAAAAATTAATTAAAAAAAATTAAACCGACATCAAAAAAGTATAAAATAAAATTTCTTACATAAGTAGTTTAGGCCTACTATTTATTGAGGTTGGTGTCTTTAGTATCAAGTATTTTGTTTCTGTTCTTAAATTTAATGTAATCGTTTCGGCACTTTTTACTAGATGGCGCTAATCACAAAAAAAACTCACCCTCCGTCTTACGCATTTTCGCTTACGAATCTTCGATCAGGTCACCTATCCTGACGCGAGTTTACCTTTTTTTAGCCATACCTACCAAAAAGTACACAGAGCTGCTAAAGAAATATTCACTTCAAAAAACTGCCGGAGTATTTGCTGGTAATCTCAAGCGATGCAAAAAAAGGATCTTATTCGGAGGAGTCAAAATCTAAATGGCGCACTAACTCCTTATTACCCGTTGGCAATGAGACGTACTTACTTTATACCAACGATGAAAATTGGAAATTATGTAGCCGACGTATTCACAGGAAATGCTGTAGGCATTTAATATGGCGAAGTAATACCGTTATGTGGGTCAAATACTGAATGTATTCAGTGAGCGTAAATGAGAAACTTGGGAAGGTATCGTAACATTCTAATGAAATTGGAAAATGATTTTTGATTAACTTTTTTTAAGTAACACAATATACCTGCCTACAAATAAAATTGTGTAAGGCTTTGTTAATTTTGTTTTAATATAGCGAAGTAATATCATTATGTGAGTCAGACACTGAATGTATTTAGTAAGCGTAAATGAAAAATTTACATTGTAAGAAAATTGTAATTGTCGCGTTGTTGAAAATGTTTTTTGTCTCTAGTGTTTTTTCTATAACTTAGACAAGATTTGAAAATCATATTCTCTGTCGCAACTCTAATTTGATTTTAATATGGAAATATAATGTATATCATTTCACAGAGTTCAGTGAGCACAAAAAAAAACTTGAAAGAAATTTGATCAACATTTTTTTTATAAGTTACAGACGATACGTTGTAAATGTATACGAACCAATTCTTATCAGCTTCTAAAATCGAGTAAACTAAAAAGTTAAATTAAAATAAGGGAGTTTTTCAGGGGCTGTCAAAAAATAAGGGCCATGTGTCACACAAGTTTAACGCGTTTATTTTCCAGAACAATCCATCACAAAGCACGTACAGGCTTTACAAAATGTAACAGAATAAACTTTAATCCTTCGAATACAAAAACTAAACATCGCGCACAAACAAATGGCGTGCACAGTAAATACAAAGAAACTGATTGGATTTCGTTTGAAAATTCGCAGTACAACAGTGTCGCCATTTACAACTGTTCGTCGCGACTTTTGTTCAATTGTAGACTCTCGAACAAATCGACGGAAGACTTGAGAATTTTTTAAAGCGTTTCATTAAATAGACTGTCATCATAAGTTAGTACCGCAGTGTGTTGAAATTGGACCTACCTTGGCTTGACTTGGAAAAGAAATCCATTTATGTGTAATTTATACTATGCTTTACTTTCATATAAAGACCGTTTTTAATCTTATTCTATACAAATAGTCATTAAATGCTGAATAATTTTCTAGTAATAATAGTTTATTTTTCGAAAGAAATAAAACAAATATTAATAAAGAAAGTCAAGTGCCAAGACTGTTTACCAAAGAACACAAGTGTATAAAATGGTCCTTACATAGGTACCTTCATATACAGGCATACACTGTTATTTTTCGGAGCGATTTATGCTTTTCTACGTAGGTAGTACTTACGCCAACGTGGTCTATTTATCTCTATAAAGGATAGAAGGATAAATGGGCTTACCTTCATAGCAGAGTGCAGCGTTGGAACACATGTAACGTGGAATGTAATGTTATTATTAGATATATACGGTAAAAATACAGAGACACGAGATATCAGGATATTTATTACTAGGTATATATCAAATAATTTTCCAATAAGATTTTACTCATTTTGAGATTGTATCCAGGTTCTAATGGTATGCTATACCGCGGTCGGTGTCCACGAAGAAATTCGTACATCGACCCTTATCTACCTATCTCTGTCACTCCCGCGTAAATATAGTGCGTCACTCTCGCACAGTAGCGATAACCGCTATCTTAAGGGATTATAAACCTTTTACTTGGAACCGACCACAGCACGCTGCGACCAATGTTATTAATTTTTAAATTTAAGTTTAATTAACGTTATACATATCGCCATATTTAGAGAAGTGTCACGAATTTTTAAACTCTAACTGTAAACCGATCTATAGAGTAAAATGCGAGAATATCACATGAGAAAATAGCAGCGTCTCTTGTAGGCATAAAACATAAAAGAAACTAAAATTTCGAGTACAAATTTTTTGATACTCATATGGCCTCAAACGCTCAACTTTGTCATTTTTGCTATGAGATCTAAAGAAATATTGAGTATTCACCAAATAATTCCACTGCCCTTACGTTGTTAGCACTGTCATTACTATTCGGTATTTTGACAAGCATAGATGAATAACCACTGAAATAAGAGTTCTGCCTATGGTTGTAGGATAGTTTTTGTTATGCCTCAAGTTTCTTGCTGAATTGATTGTCTCAATATTTTTCAACATAATTTAATAATGAAAATCTGAGGAATTCACGAAGTATTGGGCGACGGTAGATAATAATCTATTAGAGACGATTTTCGTAATTTCGGCTGTTGTAGATTGCAAAACACCTAGATACTTGATACCTACAACTGAGAAAATTGGAAGTGACAGCCAAGGTTACGGAAATGTTGCCGAATAGACATATTTCAAACGATATCTGTCATTTCTTGAAAGGCGTTGTGGTCACGTATCTACGTGTTGATTGGACGTACTTACGAGCTAAGAAAATGTCTTCCTTTAATGTACGAGTAACCCTGACGTGCCGCGTGCAATTTCTTGCGATAAAATCAGTCTACGATACTTATGCGTGTTATGAACTGGGAAGAAATCTTGGTTTTACAGATTTCTCAAAATCGCTCTCTTTTACTGACCTTATTATTGATTTATTAGAAAATGAACCGCAACCTGAAGTGGTAGCTTCAAGTCATGGACACTCCGCCAAACACGCTTACCTCGTGTTGGATAGAAATCCTATGTAAAGTCTTACGTATGTGGAGTTGTTTGCTACCTAAGAGAACTGTAACTACAAGACAACTTCAAGACGGGTTAAAAGTGCGGCGGAAGTTCTACATCAGTTCTCCCTTTATCTGGCTGTAGATGTCAGATGTATATTTTCCCAAATATGCAACCGAAACATTACATAACGATACTGTGTTAAGACAATATTAACATAGTGAAGAATAACGGTTATGGCATCGGAATTATCAGACGGAGTGACGTGTGCATTACTAATGCCACGAGTCTTCCTTTACTATCTAAAGCTGCGCGGGTCTTTACAGAAAGATTGTTACTCCCACATATTCAACGATAAAACCAACAATTGATTGTTGTATTGATTTTTGGCTTTGAAACCTTTTGAAACAATTAGCGAGCGACCTTAAGCTCTATTCATCAACAGACACATAACGAATCAAAGACATAGTGCCGTGTCAGACAAAAAATAATTACTTTCATACAATTCCATACAATGGATATATTCATTAATGTTTGGCTCGATCAAGTTTTCCTAGCGATGTTGTCCATGAGAGGCCCGAATGTGTTGTGATGTAAATACTTTAGTCTGTGGTGTCTGCCACGTTATATGCTGGTCACACTACGTGTATTAATAGGGCCTTATACTCATCAGTCGGTGATAGCCCAGTGGCTTTGAATTCGACCTCGAATCGAGGAGTCCGGGTTCGAATCTCAGTGGCATGCACCAATGACTTTTAAAAAAGTTATGTGCGCTTTATAAAATTAAACTATCACCTGCTGTTACGGTGAAAGGAAACATCGTGAGGAACTTGCATGCCTGAGAGTTCACAAAAAAATGTTCTCAAAGATATGTGAAGTCTACCAACCCGCAATAGGCCAGCGTGGTGGACGGCGGCCTACATCCCTCTCATTGTCATTAATGGGTTACTCACCAGTCCAGTCCCTTGTGGTAGTTATTGTTGTTGAAGAACTGCAGCTCTTCGTAGGTGGTCGCGCTCGGCAAGTTCGGGACTAGGGTAGGATGCATCGCGAGAAACGTATACAGGGCTGTACTGCCGGTTTTCTGCGGCCCAATCACCAGCACCTTCGGTAGAGTGCCGCACCATTTGCTCTTCGACCAGATGCGACGGTGGCGGACGTCATCGCATGGGTTCTGGAGAAGAATATTATTTTTGAAAAACGAAAAAAAAACGATGGTGCAATCTTAATTTGATTTTGAGAAACGAGAAAAACCTGGTTAGAAGTGGAAGTATACAATAGGGGAACATGAGCGATCACGAAATTTAATACAGAAGTGTTAGATGAAAATAAGAAACATTTTTGTTACACTAATTTATATTTAGTCTAGCTTTTGTCTACCAATTCGTGGAGATAAATTGAAATATGTGGTACACAAAGAAATACCAGAAAAGCTATAACATCCATCAATCCTCAAAAAAATTTAGTCCTTAATAAATTTAGAATATCAATACGACTAGTAGCGACAGAAAACACATCTTAATAGAGAACTAGAAGGACACAAAAAATAATGTTGATTGCGATAAAACTACGACAACAAAATAAATCAGTAAACAATAAACAGTCAGACAATAATGTTGATATAATCTTTAGATTACAATAAAAATAAATTGCGTGTTGCTTAAGGCTGCAGTGATTTTGTTTTAGTACATCGTAAAACAAAGACGACGGAAAAATTTGGTTCGTACGAGTACTTAGCTATTTTTATGAAATTTTGTTTTATTCTTGCCAGACTATAAAAATATAAGCTTTATGAGACCTCTCATAAATTAATAAGATCTTTACGGTTATTATGATAAATTGTACCGGCATAAGACCAGATTATATTACGTTTTGTCAGAAAACGTAAAGGAAAATATGAATGAAAATTGAAGCTTAATAAGTTTGAAGCTTAGGTTAGATTTAGTGATATTTGCTTCAATTTAAAATTCATTCTCAACAAATAGCAAGATTTTTTAAATTAATATTCGGTGCCCAGTTATTCATTTGGAATATTTGTGGGTTTCGTTTAAAAGTCACATTCATAAACAATTTTTTTGATAGATATTTTTGAATACGTATACGGATTATATTCTTTTATCTGTCTGGAACTGATTAAAACGATTTTTTGTGGATCCCGCCAACATACCGTGTGCGAATTTGTCACATTCGCTTTGGGAATCAATCTTATAAATTGAATGATCTGGTTTTGCAATATTGTTTTTGGAATATTTTCTATGCTGTCTTTTTCTACTTTCAGTTATGTAAGTAATGAGTCGCAGCGATAATATATTTGTGTCTGAATGCAATCTTACAGAGTTGATAATAATTATTTCAAGTAATGAATATTCAACCTACCTACCTTACCTACCATATATGTATTTGTACAGTTTTAAAAAAAGAAAATAATTTTACATGTATTTACTATTAAAACAATGTAAATAGTTATGGTAAGAAAAATCGCCAACCCTACCAAATTTTATTCTTAAACATTGAATTTGTTTTCTCCAAAAATCCTTGCTATGTTAGACTTTTCCCTCTTTTTATCTCTACTTTCGCTAATATATTTGTTAAAATAAAACAAAATGCAATGGTCAGTTCGTTTTCTGTAAACTTATTTGTTGGCTCACTGTTTCCTAAAAAGCATAGAAAAAAACTAACTATTATTCTAATCCGTGCAGTAATTCTCCCAAGGTGCTGGATTGCGATATTCCCGTTCGTCGGGGAGAGAAAATTTGCGACGCAAATGCAGCGAATCTTAGCAGCGCAGCTCCGTACGGATTACTTTAACTAGAATTCAATAATGCAAGGGTAATCTAAAAATTCTATTATGTATGCTACATCAAAGACAGCATTTTCTAAAGGATTTATAATTATATTTATAACGTAAGAAAATAAGCACAAATACCACTTTATGTGAAATGATCATAAAGCCACTGACTCCTTTTATCCTCAAATAGGACAAAAGTGGCCGTTTCAAATTGATTTGCAAAAACAAGTCCTGACAAAATGCTGTTTCGCAGTGGCAGGTTGAGAGGTCGGCAATAGGTACTTCCCCGGGCAAGCTCTTATTTAGATCAGGATTAGATCCCATGAATAGGCCTAACTAGATATACCCCAACGATCACAAGTTTAAAAAATATTAAAATCAACTACCCATACTAACATACTTTTTACCTATCGGATATCGGTCGTGGTCGTTAGTAAAAGAATACTATTTACATAATAAAAAAAGAAACAAACGGTATCAGGGACACGTTCAACCAGAAATCAAACGGTAATTGTTTTGACGGTTTCATTTATCTTATCGCTACGACGCGCGACGAGCGATTCCTAATACTTCTTAGAGGGAATAATAAATTATTTGTTAGAAAAGTTGAGAAAAAAAATATCTCCATTAAGTTTACGAGTATTCTGTCCTCTAAGAATCATGTTGTATGACAAATTGTGTCATCTTATTTTATATTTCTCGTAGTATTTCAGGGAAATGATGAAAGTAGTCTTAGCACTTAAGAAATTGAGCTGACAATTTATTATGAGGCGTATAAATTTACCTTTACAGGCCCTTATTTTAATGGCAATTGCGCCATTAGGGACCTTAATTTCGTAACGTTAAATTGGACCATTTGAATCTTAAGACACTATGATTTCGAGGGTATTGAATATTGATATGGTAGGTAAGAAGCTTTAATTACAAAATGTGTGATTCATTGTTGTTTATACATTCATAACGTAGGTATGTATAGTATAGATTTTACACGCCTTTTTGGAGTCTAAGAATATTAAATTTCCAAAAATCCAATAATGCAATTTTAGTTTTCATCAAAACAAACCTAATATACGAGAAACCCTTTTAGTACGTTTTTTCGCTATTTCTCATCGTTTCGGATTCTGTCAATGTATGTCCATTTAAAAAATCCATCATGTATAGTACACTAGGCGAGAAGAGAACAGGTATTTCGCACTCGCGTTCCCCGTATGAATGGTAAAAGCCGTTGTAATTACACCCAGAACGTGCTCCCGTATCGTGGAGATTGGCATTCGACAATCCATATGTAAAATGGTCTTATGTGCATACCTATTTATGTATGTAACTACCGACAAATGTGTTAACAAGAAAATTTTATTCTCTGATATGTGACAGGGCGAAGACTCCGAACGAAAACTTTATATCGTCGAGTAAGTGTCCGAAGAATTTAAAAAGGATCAAGATATTAAGAACCAGGAACCGTAGGAAATAAGTTAAATCACAAAATTGTAAAATATAAATACCTGTACTATTATATCATTCATAATCTTGTTTACGCAAAGTATCAGAAGCCTCAAAAAGTTCTCAGAATGTTTTGTCCTCTTTTTAAACATCAAAAACCTTACGTCGGAAGGGAACTTCTCCAAAATATTTGTTATGTTCGTTATAAGCGGACTTACAAAACAGTATAAGTAGAGTTACGGGGAATTCGTGAAGTTCGATGAAAACATTACATTAATAAAACGTTATGAAATGAAATCCTTTTCATAGTCTTCTTCCAACGTTGCCCTGTTATTTTTTCTATGAATTGAAATACATTTTGATGAATGTTTCATTACTAGAAAAAAATATATTATCCCCTTTGTTACTTTTGAGAAAAACCCTTATAAACTAAAACGACATCCTAGAAATATTATTAAGCCTAAGTACTTAGCAAAAATGATGGAATGATGGATGGATGGATGTTTGTTACTCTGGATGGATCTATGGATGCATGGATCAATCCATGCTCACACATTTTCACATTTATAATAGTAGCAGGATACAGATAGCAGATAAAGTAGGAGTCACCCCCATAAAGGGTTGAGTTCGTCAGGTCTCACTGAAGTACGCTAAGCTAGGGCGAGGGTCAGAGCGGAGGCCAGGTTGATCCAGCATGCCTTTACCGGGAAACCCGGACACATTTTGGGAACCTGCAACCGGGCATTGGTTGCAAGTTCTCACCCGGCATGTGGATTTCTTCAACCCGTATTAGGCGAGCGCGGTGGACGAAGGCCTACGCCCTTCACATTGTGAGAGGGGACCCGAATCTGCAGCGGGTCACTAAACTGATAGGTTACAGACAATAAATGAGCACTCACAAAGGGCTGAGCTCGTCGAGCCGCACCTGGAAGTTCTTGTCAGCGAGGGCGAGGGGCGGAACAGAGGCCAGGCGCACTTTGGTCCAGCACGCCTTCACATTCCAGGTCGCAGGCCAACGTGGTGGACCAAGGCTCACGTCCTTCACATTGCAGGAGACCCGAACCTGCAGCGGCTCACTGAACTGATAGACAATGAATGGGCACTCACCCCCCACAAAGGGCTGAGCTCGTCGGGCCGCAGCTGGAAGTACTTGTCGGCGAGGGCGAGCGGCGGGGCGGAGGCCAGGCGCACGTTCGTCCAGCAGCGCAGGAACTTCACCACCGACTCGAACGTGTACAGCGCCAGCCGGTCGTTGCCGTAGTTCGACATGTGCGTCATGAATATGTTGATCTGTTGCGAGGAGAAGGGTGTGACAAATATGACAAAGTTACAGTATATCTAACTATTTATGTATAATAATAAAAATGAATCGCTGTTCGTTAGTCTCCTTAAATTTCGAACGGTTGAAGCGATTGGAATAATTTGGGTTTTAAAATGTTTGTAGGTATGAGAATCTTCGAAATTACTGACTGACTGATTGACCCTACTACGTTTTTAATAAAAAAACGTTTAGTACACTTCTTCATGCTCTGGTTCAAAGTTAGCATAGAGTTTATCCGAATAGGTCTACTTGTATGTATAAAAAATTTGTGGTTCAGAAAATAGAAAACAACAAAATTAAAGAAAGTAAAGTAGCTGTGAGGATGAAGACGTAAACATCGAATTACGGACACGTCGCCGCCTACATTTAATTTACTTAACAGCCACGTGATTTGTATATTAAGTACGCAATGGCTTCAGCTTTTTAAAGCGGTGATAACCCAGTAGCTAAGAATCCAGGCCTTTTTACTCGTGGGGCTCGAATCCCCGTGGGACACAACAAAGACTTTATTAAAAAAATGTGTGTGCTTTATAAAAAGTGTTACGTGATGTAACGGTCAAGGAAAACATTGCGAGGCAACCTACATGCCTGAGAGTTCTCTATACAATGTTTCAATGTATTTGAAATACACTAACCCCACATTAGACCAGTGTGGTCGACTAAGGCCTACATCTTTCTGAGTTTCTGTGAGAGGAAACACGACCCTACAGTAGGTCATGAATAGATTGCCCTGATTCTATATTGAATGTAACTATTTAATGGACTCAAGGAACTAGTCTCGTGTATGATATTGAATTAGAATCAATGTGTCTGATTAAGCATGAACGTGTAATGTCTATAGTGACATGCCAATATATCAATCACATTCTGAAAGCATAATCCTGTAACAAGACAGTAATATACTGTTATAATTGTATAGCATCCATTTAGGCTTACACCTCCACAACCAATTTAAATTAAAGTAAATTGTGGTCGGCGGTATAATTACATGAAAATAACATTTCAAAATATCAATACAAAGAACCTTCTGCAATCTGATGAACCATACTACCGAGTTGTTCATGATGGAAAAACTATCATAGTCCTGTATGGAACGATTGAGACGTCGTCTGTCACCCGAGTAGCGAATGAGCTGATGTACTTCGGAGGACCGATAGGTAGGTAGTAGATAGAGAACTGATATGTAGGTAGGTAGAGGGCTGATAGGTAGGTAGGTAGATGGCTGATAGGTAGGTAGGTAGAGGGCTGATAGATAGAACGGAAGATCAAATAGCTCAATTTTTTTATTTTTATTTAGTCCCATACGTCTGCCGCGGCAGTACCATCATTTCGCGATGACATCGCATACGGACAAACCATCCTACTACAAAGATGTCACTGGTTGTATGTGTGTAGTTATTGTTGGCCGCCCAGGTAGCGACTGAGCTGGTGGACTTCGATAGATTTGTACTGAGATCAAAAGGATCAAGCAACTCACCGGGTTGTTGATGACAGTCTGGAAGAGTTCTCCACCCTGTATGGAGCGGTCGAGGCGTTGTCTGCCTCCCGGATAGCGCTCCAACAGCAGCGTATGTGTGAACAGCCCACACGTCTGCCGCGGCAGCACCATCACGCCGCGATGACGGAACCCACGACGCAATCTGTCACAAAACAAAAAGCCTTTATTGGAACGGAGTTAATTTACGCGGATTACAGTAAAGTGAATCGTCATGCTTTAAAAAAACGTTATGATTTACTCGTAAGATCCAGTAAAAGAAATATTATATAACCTACCCCATTATGTTATTAATTTTTTTTTAAAAGAAATTTTAATTACGGTATTTCGGACACGTTGCTACTAATTAGGGGAAATATGGACATCTCAAACAACGTACTTCCGACCACTACTACACCTACCCATAAGGTTGATGGCGGATTATAAGGATGACGATAGAACCAAAGTATTACTTGTATCAGTGGTGGAATTGTTTTGTACAAAAGCTGAGCCTGCCACTGAAAATTATTTATTGTAGTGTCCATCATAAACGCGCTTTACAATAGTCTCGTTAGTTTTCTATCGCAACGCTTAAAACTATTTCCACATTATAATAAGATTGAATAACAAACGTCCAACCACAAATGCTAGCACACTCTCGCACAAATAGCAGGATTATGATTTTAACAATTTATGTTGTTGCATACTCAGTTAATTTAGGATTTGAAATGCATTGTAACCTCCCCACAATAAATTTCGTTTACACAACTACCCAAATAAGTTAGTGAAACACAATAATATATTGGCTGCGATAGACAATACATTAGTAGGCACGGGCGGCAGAAACCGCGACTGGCTATTGGACAACGTTCAACAATTAACCCGACCGCGCTCAAATTAGTCGGTACCACACATAATTGTATCTTCTCCTGTATATCCGGATTATAACACATTACTATCTGCACTCTGCGGTTACATCTTGGACAGTTTATCTCACTAATGACCCGTTTCAGTAATCGATCTTTGGATAGATCTTTGATTTTGATGTTTGGTTGCCAGGCAACATCTATTACAAAAAGCTATTTAAAAGTGTATTGGCAAGCAAGCAGTATGAATCTCAATCCAAATCTGAAGATCGGTTAGTGAAACTCATCGTAGGAGTTTAAGTAACGATAAGCTAGCTATGGCTACTACTAGTTAGCTATGGCTAGCAAATTCATATCATTTCACAAAAAAGTATTGGAACTAAAGTAAAAATGCAGGTAAATGATACAAAAAACAAATAAAAAGAATTCTTAAACGGGGAGAGAATGATCACAACCCTCATTTCGTACCGTTATACTCGTAAATATTTAACAACACAGAGTCTCAAAACCGGAATATAATAATGATATTGGTACTAGAACTGTCTAGAACCATTGGGAGTAAACCCACTGATGTACCTACTACTTACTGCTACCATGCCATGCCACCTACTGATAAATACCATGATTTCCCACGAAAAAAATGGACAACAGTGACCACTGTAGACGTCTCGCCTACATGCTCTAGGTATTGCAAGTTTCATATAATTTTCAAAAAAATGTTCCTTAAAAACATTTATATTACACACAAACATAAAACGTTATCTCAACAACCACGAATTAATTCTTATGCCGAAAATTCACTCGCTCGTGAACAGATGTCGTGTTTACATTAAGGTTGAAAACACAATGTTTTATCACCCCTAAAGTCGATTATCCGCCGTCCACCTGTGACCACGTCGGAGGATCTGTTTTATGTTTACGCTCGTCAGTCATTCGTGGTAATGAAAATGTAGACAAGATAAATCTTTTTAATACTAGGTTTATTTTTCATCATTAAAGTTCGTTTTTTTGCGGAGTAGCATTGATATAAGAGTAGGTACAAGACTACAAAAAGCAATGATATTCTGCTGCTGCTTTATGCCTAGAATCGAGCACGCAACAGCGCCATCGTGAAATTCCCAAATCCGCGATTGTTCGCTGTAGTCGTCTAGGGCCTACATCCTTCTTATTTTGCGATGAGACTGGCTTTGCAATACAGTCCCTAGTGGTTTGCAGAACTTCAAGACAGACTGTTAGCAGCCCTAAAAGCTCTTCTTAAATATTAACCATAGTTGGAGTGAAGTTATTTAAAGACACCTTTGCTTCAGCCGTAGCAAGGTTGTCTGAAGAAAAGGAGTACCAAAGTACTCGTAAATGCGAAGGTACGATCAGTTTATTATACCTCTATACCTAATAAACTTCGAAGATCGCTATTCAATACGACTGAAATAGCTATTTTTAGGTAGAATGTAATATCTGAGCGATATTTCTGGAAGCAATATTAATGGTATCACGTTAATAGCATGAACTAGGAGTGACTCCGAAACTTATATAATAAACACGCACCTGTATTTAGTAACTGTAGGAGGAAAACCTTCTTAATAATTCGAGTAGATCTATAGATGAGTATTCGTAGAAGAAGTCAATAAGTGTAATATCTTTATTAATTATTATTACGCCGATAGAGCCTAATGGAAGCTCAAATTTTGTGTGGAATACAGAATAGAATATGTAAATTTCTGAGAAAGGCGGACTCAATTATCTTATATAATTATCATACATCTATACACATATAAGTTTCAAAACAAGTAAGTATATTCACTATCATTACCGAGCATTTTGAGCAATTGGTTCGGATTGTCATCATTATGTGAAGCTAAGCTGAAAGGCTCGGAACTAATACTAAAGATTTCAACCACAAATCCGAGTTATCTAGTAAACAATTTGAATAAGCTAATGTCTAGTTTTTAGTATATATCTATTATGGTGTGAACTTTGGTGCCGTTATATTTTGGTGCCACTAGATTTCTGGATTTAGATCTAAAGGTCCATAAATCAAGACGATGTTTGAATAAGTAGCAAATTCAATACGTCATGCAGACGTACATATCTATTAAACCTCATAGGCATACTTCAAGTAGAATAGTAGCAATGAGGTTTACGAATATATACACTACGATAGTATACACTATCTATCTATAAGCCAGCGGTGAGCGATGCGTTTCGAGTAACAACGCCGCAAGTGGTTAACGGTGGTGGAAAACGGGATTTTAGAAACCACAACAAGCCGCTGCTATCCGTTTGTATCCGTAGACCGTTGCATCACCGTCTTTAGGTACCTGTCTACTTGTGTATATGAATCAAAGATTCAATTTGACGTCTAGTTTCATTTTCCCAATGATTTTGATCACTGGTTATTGCTAGACCAACAAACACGTAAACCTTCAAAGGCAACGCCACATTCTTCTTTGATATAGCTACAAAAATATACGTCTTCTTGCACGCTCATTGGCTCAAAGAACATGACATACTTAGTCGTCATTCACATTATTGCCAGTACATTTTACCACAACATGGCGAGGTATACAAAACTCCGGTCAACCTTAAAAACGATTTCTTAAAACTATCCGCGAACGTGGACCATATATTTTATTACTATTTTTTACATGCAGAGCGGTGATAGCCCAGTGGCTTAGAATTCGACCTCGAATCGAGGGGTCCGGGTTCGAATCCCACTGGCACGCACCAATGACTTTGTGAAAAAGTTATGTGCGCTTTATAAAATTAAATATCACCTGCTGTTACGGTGAAGGAAAACATCGTGAGAAAACCTGCATGCCTGAGAGTTCACAAAAAAAAATGTTCTCAAAGGTATGTGAAGTCCACCAACCCGCAGTGGGCCAGCGTGGTGGACTATGGCCTACATCCCTCTCATTACGAGGAGGAGACCCGACCCTGTAGTGGGTCATTAATGGGTTACTGACTAACATGCAGAACCTAGAAATATGTGCCGCTTGCCTATGCTTGTTTGTAAACTATTTTTTTTATTATGTTCATTTCAAAGGACTAAAAGCATACAGCAGGCATTAAGATGTATCTACTAACCTAATGAGTTTATAACAAGATTAACGTAAGTAAATTGCAGAGAATTTCTTTTTTTCACCCCGAAGCATACTGCTACGAGTGCTACATCAGATGCTACGAGTACGATAAGATCCAACTAAAACGTGCGCGACAACATTAATGTTACGAAGCAAATTTAAAATCATAAAGAAACCTCCCAAAACATTTCATAAGTCTTCTTCTTATCCATAAATCTTCATGAATATACCTACTGCCCAAGTTGAGGTAGTGCCACAACTCTAGTCGTGTTGACAGGAGTTCGGCAACTTCATCAAACCACCACTTACAGAACTATACTGGAGTTCCACTCTTCCTATATGTTTCGTACAAATACATAATGTACAAATACCATGCACATAGCTTGAGACGATCAGTTAGGTACGTAAATTGGCCAATTCAAGCGCACAGTACGCAGTTTGAATCCAGAAACTGATCTTAGCCAAGTTGTACCTATCTCAAACAATGGGATCAGAGAATGTTTCGTTAAAACTTTTAATTTAATTCAATTTCGAGTGTATTTTACTAATTAGATCTAGATCTGAATAGGGTCCGACTTTGAGATCTACTTCCGAGCTAATTGCTTTGAGTTCCAAAAGTTTAAAACGCTAATTAGGTACATTTCCATATTATGATTCAATTTTACAATCACATTTCTAGTTTATACATAATATAAGAAAATTATTATACTTTCATTCTCTAAGTTAGAGAACATGCATATGACTTTACGACCAAGCGTTCATAAAATAACATGCTCTGATAAATTATTATGTCATAGACATACTACGAAGCTGTAATAATTTCACTACACGACAATAACAATGTCATGGCCGAGATGTAGTCATGGTCAAGTATGAATGAGAGCATAATAATATAATTTTTATATGTATAATTATGACTTCACAATAGAGTCGAGATATGTATACGTTAAGGGTTTTGTTTTTACAGAGATAGTGAATCATAAATATTAATACAACCATCGACTGCGCTGAAATACATATTATGCAAGATACTCTGTGAGCAGAGTATCTTGCATAATATGCAGATGTACAGATAGATCATATATTTCTTTGAATTTATTATGATGGGTATGAGTACCCATCATAATAAATTCAAAGAAATGGGTATGAGTATCTATCTGTACCATTTTAAAAGTTTTGTATTCTTAAAATTTTGATACCAAATCATAGTATGATTGTAATGCTAAAAGCCAAATGCGCATATGAAGGCATTTTGTATTGTGCCATCGCGTCGCATGTTCAAAAATGGAAATAAGTCTGCGATCAAAAAGCAATATACAACAGACTATCAAACGGGCATTATTTAAAGCGGCTATTCTAGATGCTAAAGCTATGTTTACATTAACCATTCATATTTACAGTTAATGGCCGATTAGAAAATAAAATAAGCAATTCCGTGAATCTCGTAAAATCTTTAGCCGGGTAAAAAAACAAGCTGAAACATTCAACTTCTTAAACCTCCGGCTGCGTTGAAAACTAAAGATTGCCTGAACCATTTTCGCATTTTAATATGTTTTTCTTAGAAGACAATTAAACCAAATACTTCTTCTTAATTAAGTCTGTTTGCGACATGAAGGCAAATTTTCAGTACGGACTCAACTTTAAAGGTCTCAAGAGCAGGTTTCGAGAAAGGCCTACAAAAAAAATTTGCTTTTGAGTTAAAAAAACAATAAGACAAACTTGAATAAATTTGGCCTTGCATAATTATAGCCCTAAAATTTATATATTATATAAATTTTTTAGTAGACAGTATTTTTTCACATTAAAATAAAAAAATATAGAGATCGAAGAACAATTGATTGTTTCTATAATTCCTAATAATTTTAAATATTCTCTTTCAATTTTTTTTTTCATTCAAACGTTTAATTTGTTTTCAGTTTTAAAATGTTGTTACTCTCGCCTTTTCGACTATCTGGGTCAGTATAAATAGAGTTTTATGAACAAATATCAAAAACCAAGTTAATCAGCTGTTAGAACTGTCGAGAGTAAGTCGCGTCAGGCAATTCCAACTAAGTTCATGCCCAAGCCGGTAATTCCGTTTGCCCTCAAACGGCAGCCGATAAGCCAGTTGAAGTCTAAATCTAATATGTCGTAAATAATTCAGGCGTCGACTAATGGAGTTCTGTCAGAGGCGAATCACGCGAAAAACCCATGAACTTAAGTAGAACATGTAATTTTAAAAGTACCGACCGTAAGCCACTTTTTAGGCATAGGCGCGCTGGAAAGGAGAAAAATGTTATTTAAAGCCACGATCTACCTTGAGATAGGCATAATGAAAATTAACACCATTTCCGGCTCATTCGCGTGGACTATTCTGTGATAAATAATTAACGAAAAAGTAAAAAATATTCAACTCTTTAGGTGCTCTATCACAAATAATATTTCTGCATATTACATAAATGCCTCCACATATTTTAAATAACTTACCTGTCTGTACGCTTATATCTTCACATACATTGGATTTTAATATGATTTCCATCAATATACAAAGTAGTTTAATAGGTAAACCCATATTTTAGTAGAGAAAAAGTTTAATGACTTAATGACGCGTTGGTGGAATGAGCTTTAATGGGCTCAAAAAATGTAGGGCGTAGGGTCAAATATTACAGGATATTTACGTGTCACATCTGTAAACAAACCTTTATTTTGTCAGTGCATTGTCGACTCTGATGGAGAGCTCTTTTTCTGTCATTTTTAAAGAACTCCGCGTAATAGTCACCCAATAGAAAAGGATTCCAAAGATTGCACGTACGCGGTAAAAAATTGAGTAAAATCAAAAGTAAACTATATACCGACCTCGCCGGCCTCAAGTGCGGGTACTCCTCAGTGCTGGTGACCTTCACGTCCCACACCTTCCTCCAGGCCTCGTACAGCGGCTCGTGGACGGGATACACCCCGGAGTGATGCGGTGACACCGAATAACAGGAGTTGGTCGGGATACCGTTCTCCAACGCGAACTGCTTGTTCAACATCATCTCTGATTCTAGTTGCGACACGTTGTTGTACAAATGTGGCTGCTGATGGTTCCACATATGACAAAACCTGTGGAGGATACGCTCGTTTAAAGCACTATCTACATGTACCACCCGTAAATTGCTAGTGCGCTGGAAACTTGTCATATTAACGCCATTATGACATTATGAGAAGCAAAAATAGAGCTAGCGGTAATTTTTCATGGAAATGGCGCATTAACGATTTGCAGGGGTTATGTTTGAAAGAATTTTAATCAAAAGCGTTGCAGTAACTTGGAATTGTTTAAGGGCTAAGTCGTGTTCCTCAGTTATGTGGCATGAGGTAATAATACAAACCTGACGACGTTTTATCAGAAGCCATGATTTAGTGTAATTATTTTCTTAGAGGAAATTATACTTTAATAAAAAAGAGTGACGCTCTTTACTGTGGAAACGTGCTCCTCGTGCGAATGGGACAGTTACTCACCATGAGCCCATTAATAGCACAGTGGCTTAGAATTCGGTCTCTTACTCGAAGGATCAGGGTTCGAATCCCAGTGGCGCCCAATGACTTTCTTAGAAGTTATCTTTATGAAATTAAATATCACCTGGCTATAGCGGTGAAGCAAAACACCGTAAGGAAACCTGCATGCCTGCGAGTTCTAAATAATATTCTCAAAGGCACGTGAAGTCCACGAACTACTAAGTCAGCGTAGTTGACTAAACCTTACATCCTTATCATTGCGAGAGGAGACCCAACCCTGTAGGGTACTCACCATGTGAAATGTTCCCTGTTCTTCAGCAGTGCATCGTCCCCCCGGTTCTCGAGCGGCGTGCCGTGGTGGTAGTACTTGGCGCTGAAGCCGAGGTTGAACCTGAAGCCGGGCACCAGCCGCTGCAGCGCCGCCTGCGACGCCAACAGCGCCGATACGTCCTCCTCGTGCAGACGGGTGCCTGGACATCACACCGAATGCTTATGCCACAGTCTGACATAAAACGGCACTTATTACAATAGGGTTGTGTCCTAAGAGACAATTGAGATATGTACTTTTATTGAACTTATGATAGTTCTACACTACTCCTTGATACATTTTGTATGGCGATCACACGGGATGACGCCATAGATTTTTCGAGTCAGCAAATTTTTTACTGTTTTCGCGCTGAGCAAAATTCTTTTTTAGACATATTGGTGGGCTAGATTTTCAGATAATCGTGAATGCAGCTTTATAGGTTTACGTTTTGAAATTAATTATGAATGGTGGAATGTGAATGTGAATCCCCATTATCTAGAAATCATTAAAATAGAATAAGTGTACGGAGTGAACGATGTACCGTACGGGACCACAAGGTGGCACCTAGTTCGACAAACAGAGCTTATGGATATATGTGATTCTATAGGTTAATTTAAAGTTAATAGGTTATCTGATGTAGAAAATGAATAGTCTTGTTACTCGACTGCGACAGAAGGAGGGTTATGTTTCTTTCGTTTTTGCTATGCGTTACGTTTACGTTTACGTTTTTGCTACGTATGCTATGTTTTCCGTGGATAAAGAACTACTTTTTTACAAAATCCGATTTTCTATCCGATTTGACAATACATACTTTATTACATACAATACATACTACATTAAGGACTATGTATTTTTAAAATTAAGAAATAAAACAAGGCCAGGCATTATTTGTATAGGACGGTTCGGAAACAGAAACATGAGATTCTCTAGATTTTCGGTCACAAAAATCTACATTTTACTAAGGCTTTATTCGCGTATAAAAGGGAACCGCTGCCTCCGGTACTAAAGCGCTGAGATAGCCCCTACGCTTTACGCTTTAGTACCACCGTGGCGAGGGTGCCTTGTTTTACAGACAACACGTTAACGACCGCTTTGAAGCGGCTCTGCGTTATAAGAGCTTAATATCTTTTCGGCTTGTATGCTCAGACGTCTGGGGCGCCACTTATTGCTCGCGTGTCTGTTGGGACGGATTAGGCACGCCTTACAAAAGTTTTTGCGAGAACATTATGTTACGTTATTATTAAGTAAGCTTCACTGAAACAAAAAGGTTTTTAATGTGAATACTTTGCATATCTGTTGCCTTATGGCTCGCTGTGGTGTTGAGTTAAGTATGTATTTAATATGTAGTAAAGCAACAAATAGTTAAACGTTAGGTTTGCGTCTTTTGTTTTTGTGAAAAATCGTCCCCGAGTTTTTAAGGCAACTGTTACTTAACCTAATAATGAATTAACATTATTATAATTAAAAATAATACATAATGATATCTTATTACACCACCAATTGTATCAAAATCAAAACAGTATTTGTTTTCAAACTTATAAGCACTGGTTAATCCCATTCAATAAAACATAATGAGAGCTGTTGATATTATAATGACCAAACATATTTTTTCAATAAGCGAAATAAAACCGGAACTTAAATAAAATGCTATAGCGATTAAATTTTCCCGTCAACACTATCAATTATCTCAACGTAACAATGAGATGCTAAAAGTTGAAGTGATGATGGCACGGATTATAACAATAATCGTAAAAATATATTACGAAGAGTTATATTACGTACGGGTCGTGTGAAGATAACATCGTTTGACCCCTGAGAGAGATAGTTGGGTATGACCCAATAAGAATAAAGAAAATCACGACAACTTAGCACGACAAAGTGAATTCTATTTTATTATATACCTATTCTAAAAATATCCTATACCTTATTGATACCATTATATTATTTATTGGATTTTTTAGTGTATTGATTTCATTAAAGATGTTTTTGTAATAAACAAACAACACATAAGTAGGTACCTGTTTGGTAGTAAGAACAAAGTGTTTCTTTGTAAAATATAGATATAAATAATAACACGTAATATATGTCTACCGTTTGTGTTGTTTTAATAGATAATATATGTACAATTGAATTTCCAGTAACTAGACACAATAGTTAAACAATAGCAGTCGGACCACCAGTGGTTCGATGCAAATTAATAGTTTAATATCGATGAAGATGTCAGATGCCTTTAATATCGATACAATTGTAAGTCACAATTCCCAACACTTGATCGCAATAATTTTATTAAAGTTTTAAACACCGGCAATTTAGAGTAGCAATTCATTTATCTCGAATTGGTTCAAACATAAATTTCAAAAAATAAACACAGAGCAACGTTCAAAGAAATAATATTTTCAATACAAAGTGCTTTATATTTGTGTTGAAATGGGTTAAATAAGGAATGCGAGAATGGAATCGACGCGCTAATGCGGCTAAAAACGAAATTTTATAAACGTGTAAGTTTCTGAGTTTATGCAACATAATTAACTAACTTATCTTTTATCAGTATTGACGTTAATTAGTCTGTGACAGTTTTGAGTTCTAGGGATGCAGGTACTACTCATAAATCAATCGTCGGATAAGAATAGCCCCATCGATCTTTAGTTTTCAGGCAACATCTGTTATTTCAAAGCAATAAAAAAGAAATATGTTGGCAACCAAACAGCCTCTACTTATACTATCCGAAGATCGGTTGTTGAAATTCTCCGTCAGACCTACGATATGTCCCTTATAATGTGAGATGTCCCAACCTTGCAATGGTTCACTTATGGGTTGCAGACTAGACTTGTCACCTACGAAGATTACACGCGCTCATGTTTCTCAAAGACATTTCAATAATCTCTGTTGCATTAAATTACATAACTTCATTACATCCTACCTAGTTTTCTCATTGCGTTGAAATTGATACAATCATTTTATCAGTCTACTTTTAACACAAGAACCATCATGTTCACATAAAACATTAGGAGATATTTATGTGAACATGATGGGTTCTTGTTAAATTGCACAGTTTACATGTTATGCAATTTTCTCTTGAGCGTGTCTGCACGTAACACATCGTCTTAGTCAAATCGCATCACCTATGCAAGTGTCTCTCAGTCTTAACGCCTCTCCGTTGAAACCTAATGCGGAACTATTTTACATAACTTACTAGTTAAAACAAATTGCACCAACACATTATATCGAAGCGGTTCAATCATTCCGACCTTACGTTGGTTAAACATTTATTTGTGGGGTCCGTCTGTCTGTGTAAAGATCAAGTTGGGAATTTCAACAACTAAACAGTATTTCCTTATTTGGGTCCGACTCCGTTGCTGTCTAATCCCTTTGAATAGAAACGGCAACAATATACTGATTTGGCTTTTAGTAGTAGATATTTCATTTGTAAATGTTGTTCATAATCGTGCGAATAATTATTGTCTAATGCTAGTGTTTCACTGCAGACCAGGCATTTCTACTTCCAAGGGCGGAAAGCCTACTATAATGTTTAAATAGTGTTTAGCTGGGCTGGTGGTCAAACCATGTCGAATGTTATTAAACCGCTTAGTCTAGAATCTACAATGGGATTTGAAGTGGAATAGTAGTCACCCACTCAGGATCATAGGAATAGGAATCACTGCCGCCATTGCTTAATTTTTTCAATTGCTTGTATTTATCTTCGCAGGGCTTTACTCACTTTCGTTATCATGCGTAAAGTTTATAATAAATCTCTGGCTCGTATGCAAAAAGCCGCATACGAAAGTAGACCATTATTATTCCTTTATGTTGTCGTTCCTTTTGAAATAAACCATACACGTATCACGGATTTGATGTAAAATAGGCAAAAAGTAGGTCTTCGCATGACAAAGACTTTGATATATTGCGTCGTTGCAGTCACGTAAAAATGGGGTTTAAGTAATCTCACTTTAATAAGCGCGTTTATCTGACATGGCTCATTTTGTTCAGAAACCAGACTAATGATATCATAAACAATTGCTATACAAACTCTCTTATTTCAAAGAAAATAACACTCTGAAAAGGTTTAGCCATTATCATGAAATGTTTTCAAATAGGTTAGGTTTTTATTATCAGAGAGACCGTCACAGTCATTGAAATAAAGAAAAATGTTATTAAAGATATTTCCAGTGAAATAAAATAATATAATATTGCTACTGTAGCTCTATTCTATAAACTTTTCAACTTTATGTCAGTAATACAGAGCTATGTTAAACGAAGATATCATCATTGTCACCAAGGATCAAGGTGAGAGCTAAGAACGTTTAGAATTGTTCTCTCATTTTGGCGCGTGGTAATTGCGCGCTATTTAATTCCACATAATTTTAAGGATAGCCCATCTGACTAGCAATTAGGACTTAGCAAACAATTGAATAAGCTTCCCATACCTCTCTCTCCCACGAAGATGTCATCGATGTCGACCAGGATCCACCGCTCGAGGCTCAGGCTGAGCTGGCCGTGGCTGAGGTAGCTGAGCGCGTCGAGGAACAGAATGCGGTGCAGCCAGAACTGGAGACCTGAGCCGAACAGCACTCGTTGGACGCCGTCTAGACGCCCGTGGTCTTGCATCACCGTTGACAGCGGCGCGTGCTCTTCTGTCAGAGGGAAAACGTACAGTTTTAATAAAAGTAATGATTGTGAAGTTTTGGTTTTTGTACACGAGGTGCGGTGGTCACTGAAATCCTATGTACAACCACAACCAGAAGGCCTATCAGAAGTCGTAAAACGGATGCGTTGCTATGCATAAGGACTAAGAGGCGACCTCAATGTCTGGCAACCACATCTCCCTTACTCGTGTTTAATGAAGAATATAGTGCTTTACGGCGGGCTAAAGGTGACGGTCAGTAGCATCCTAGGCATTGCCACCTTTAATTTAGATTTCTTACGTATAGTTCTTTGTTTTAGTCCGATTAGTTTCGGACCTTATCTACCGACTACCGAGATCCTTGAGCTTCTGCTAATTACTGTGGCGTCACAACGGGAACAAATTTAGA
Source organism: Erynnis tages (assembly GCA_905147235.1). NCBI lineage: Eukaryota > Metazoa > Arthropoda > Insecta > Lepidoptera > Hesperiidae > Erynnis > Erynnis tages. The sequence continues at coordinate 4,411,632 of LR990076.1, forward strand.
AAATGTCGAAATGTTTAACGATTTTTGAGCGAATGAAATGATAAAAAAGCTTTACTTTTACGTAAGCCCAGACTTTGAGATTATGTTCGGTGTGGATTATGTATCGTAAATCCGTTGAAAAATTCAATATAACTTTTCGCCCTTAACATAAATGCCTCGGTCGCATTAAGTCCACCAAAAACATTCATGAATGTTAATCCGTGATGCCAGTTATTATCATAATATTCATATTCACTTCAATCCGGTGCACGATTTCCGTGACTAAAACCAGACCGTTTCCAAGAACCACCAAAGAGTATACTGGCCGCATTAAAATAAACCAACTGCGTAGACTAGAAAATGCCTTTGCCGCTTGCTTTTAATGAATGTGTTATATATTATCTACATTTTGTGTGATCTGTGGCAAAATTGTCTATGACTAAGGAGCTAAATTTTCGCTCCTTCCGGTTTAGAGTAAGGGACATCTTTTTTCCTCGGAATCTCTTCCAGCTACCCCTTACACAAGAGTAAGAAATTTGAGGCAAACTTGATGCACTACTAAAATCTAAACAAGATTTTGATACTTATGTTTATTTTTCAGTTTAAAATTTTTTTTGCGTTATTTTAATGACATCGTACATTTCGTACGTTCGTTACACCAAGTACACGTTTTTAAATCGAAATAAATATAGGGCACATGATTACTGGCGTGATTTTTTGTTTCCTTAATGCCCACCGTTATAAATAAAATTTGAAGTCAAATACTTTTACGACAATTTCTTTCTCATATAAGGATTGCACTAAGCCTAGCTAAAGTTAATGAGAGTAATACTACTAAAATATTGTTATTATTATCGTGAGAACAATTGGATACAGGAGTACCTACCTCTTGGTACTACCAAGTCTAACAATTTTAATGAACTGTCAAAATGTAAAGTTTTAGTTACTAATTTTTGTAAAATAACTTCCCTAGCTAAAGATTGAATAAAACATCAACAGATTAAATAAAAATCTTATCTAAGAGAATTGCTTTAGAGTAATTCAAAGCGTTCTTTGGTTCACCGCATAAAAGCAAACAAAGTGAAAATACGGAACAAACGTAAGAAACAGTAAACAACCAAAGTGCTTTTCCTATTCTTACAGTGGTTGAGCTCCACAATAAAACGCGTTTCAAGTGACACTTTTGCCGCGTACTGTACCTACCATAGAAAAAAGAAGTAAATAGAACGGCAATAATGAGATGTTTGTTCCGATTCTACGGTGGCCAGCTCAGCTAGGGCATTCCCGCCCCAAACTCATTTTATCATACTCATTAACAGTTAGGATGAGATTTAAAGAGTGAGCTAATATATGCGCTTAGTATAGCAGAATCTACGGGTACGCCGGCCCCGCCCACATAGCCGTTCTATCTACGTCCTATTTCTATAGTATGTACCTATATTCATACATTGGCGTTTTATGACTCAACGCAGAGTTCCCCTCACGGACCTTCAAGATAAAAACTCTTTTTTATTAGTTGAGCACTATCAACTCAAATACGTAATTGTCTTTTACTGACACGCAGCGGGGCAAAGGCCCCGTCGGAGTTTTTTCTTACAATGGAACTTAATTGGCTCAACCAGTGTCAGTGTGGGACAGTCAAAACAGTTGGAACGAAACATTTTTGTGTTTTATGTGCAATTTGTGTTTTATGTGCAATTGTACACGTTTCTGAAACTACATAGTGCCTGTAGGTATTGTACTTGCTTATCACTATTCGTTATTATTATTATCTCTGTACCGGTGCATGCATACATTTAGGTACTTTAAAATAAAAACAACGGGTTGCACTACGGGATTCCGGCAGAAGTGAAAACTTATAAGATATTGTGTTTTCTTGGTGATTTGGACGACAGATTTATTAAAACACAATTGAGTTTCTCTGTAAGAAAAGAAACGACATTTAATCACAATGTCGAATGTAAAATCACAATATTAATAATATTTAGCTTTTTTCTATAACAAAATACACTTATTACTTAAGATCTTAAGAATATTTCCTTTTGACAGTTGCCATAGTTACCATCAAATAAGACGCACTTTGTTTATGAATGTTTCCTTTTGGCAGTTTCCATAGTTACCATCTTACGCATTTTCCGTTTGGCAATTTCACTTACGCATTTTCGATCACGTGTCCTGTCGCGAATTTAACATTTTACCCATACCAAAAAGTGCACGGCGCCGCTAAAGAAGTTTTCACTTCAAAAAAAACTTATCTATAAACTGCATGGGCCTTTCTTAATCAACGACACTCCGCCCGGGCCTGGGCCCTATGTATCCGACGGTATCCCGTCGTCTTCTTTAGGTCATTAGTGTACCTGGTCCTTCGAACGATATGGCCAGCCCATTGCCACTTTAATTTGGAAATTTTGAGAGTTATGTCGGTAATCTTCGCTCTTCTACATTTTAATTCATATGCAGACATAATTAATAAAATAGCAGTAGGCTATGCGCCGCTATAGGTATAACAAAAACGAATTTGCCGAACCCATGGGAAGTAGGTATCTACTTGAAGAGTAATTACAAAAGTTAGGGTTTCGATACGAGTTTTTTTGTTCCATTTAACACAACCCCTCGTGTACTCGCTTCAAACAATAAAGCTTTTAAATTAAATGAAGTTAACGGCTCCCCAGGGAAGTGAGAGTTCGTCGTATGTCAGGCCCATTTAGTTCAATAAACAAATTAAATAATAATGCATGACAGATTCTAATAAGATTTAATACAACAGGGAAAAGAATCTGTAGCTATATTCGGCTGTAACTTGAGTGACATAAAGAACATTCTTATCGTTGAATTTATCGCACGTATTCGCACAAAAATCGGATTTCGTCAGTAAATTTAGACAGAACCACCCAGTAATAGGACGCACGCTCCAATTATTCAGTTAAGAGGACAATCGTTCACGGGATCTAAGACTGTCATTTAACAGTAGTTACTCTTAACATTATAAAACATTTCTATTGTGATGAATACGGCCCTATATTTGGTGTAACGTTTACAACAGCGTATTTTGTGATAAAATTTTTATTGTTCGCGATAACAGCAACCAATGTAGCCAGCACTGGATAGCTAAATGTTAATTAGGAGACTTTTATTTTGGTAAATTATGCCGGCGGCACACCCAATTTTTAGACTATTATCTGAAGAGAAGATTTATTTAATCCTATTTAACCAAATGAGACCCCATAACAGGCAGATGTCAGGAGCCACAGTGTGCCACGCAGCTCCAATGCGGTTTAGTAAAGATGTCGCAAGTTCTTAAATTTCTCCGACGAGGTGTAACGACTGCTATCTTTAGATTCTAATAAACAACCTCGAAAGAATGCTTGCTTCTCCTGCCCTGCGAAGCATGGCCTTTTCCAAAGGTTACAAAGGTTAACATATTAGTCACTAGCGGTAAACCCATCCAGGCACTAACCGCACCCGTTGTTGATTAAATTTTCTATCGCTTGCGATCTACGCAAGTCGCGTTGCCTATGAGTGTAAATTTCTTATGGTAATTAACCCGGCGTTTGTCGCTACCGTGTAAAAAATATCCCAGACGGTATAAGAATACCTGTATCTTTTGTATTACGTAAATTAAAGACTTGTCACTATAGGCAGTTTTCGATATGGAAACATATACCCATGGTTCATGGTTGGTGCATGGTTCTGGCCCCAAAAGTTGGGCTGCATCAGATCCGATGTCTAAAGTCCGAATGGGTAAAAAATACCCAGTTTAATAAAAAAATATATAAACCTAATAAAATAAGGAACTTTTATAAAAATAACCAGGTATCTCACAATAGGAAGAAATTTTTACCCGGTTGTGACCGTTTGTGTTCGTGATTGCCTAGAACGCCGGGTTAACCCCCTACACGTGTAGGTGTGCTGTTGACTTACCACTAGATCCGTACTCGTTTTGTCGCAGCGCCCACGCGACTGGTTCGTAGGTGGAACTGTTTGCTCTGAACACCGTCCAGTGGTCTCCAGGCAATGGTCCCCAGGCGGTCTCTCCTGCGCGCGCTAGTCGTAATACCGGCGACGCTGGATTCAGTGTTGCATCCTAGGATGATAAAATATTTAATTTATTACAGTTAAACCTGGTTGATTGGGAAGTTGATTAGAGATAAACCTCTACTAATGATATTTACTCTTAGATCCCGCCACTTTAACGCCCAAGCGTCCATGCTATTCGATAAAATAAAACCTTTTCCTGATTTTTCACATACTTTTGTTTGCTTCTATAAATTAAAATTTTCAACATACTAGCCCAATAAGTTAGACAAATAATGCTTATAAATTGTACCTACTGAATACAAAATTGAATTTCTGCATATCAAAAAAAATCGACCTCTTGAGAAGGCTGTTGCTTCAAACATGTCTGTTAGGAAAGGACAAATTAAAAAACCCTCTTGCACTGATTAAAATCCTAAGCCCTTTGAGAGCCCAGCTATCCAGGTTTTGCTATATTCTTTACTTAGTATATTACACAAATTTCTGGTAATGATGAAACTCACACGACTAGTTAACAAGATTAGACTTTTATCTGAGAATGCTGAACTAAAATTGATAATCTCATTAGCACCATTCACGTGCAAGAAAACTCATAAGTTTTCATACTTTGAACAACTAATTGCATTAGCCAAATCTATTCAAGTCAATTCAAAATAAGTACCTACTCGAGAAAAGTTGATTCGTTTCGAGTATGTTCAGAGCTTTCATATTTCAATTTCATTTGAAAGCAGATCACAAATTTTTATATGAAGATTAGTTCCAAGTAGTTTCGGATCTGAAGTCTTAAACCTTGAACCGTAAAATAAAGTGAGCGGAGCCAAATTATAATAAAACCAGCTCACCTTAAGCCTCAGATTGGTATGCATGAAGAGCGGGAATCCTTTTAGTTGGGCGCCAACCAGCGTCTCCTCGCCAGGTGTCGCAAATCCGACCACCCCCACTGAATATTCGCGGCAGTACTTGTCGAGAAGTTCGCGATTCCATTTGTCCATGTTCGCGTACTTCGATAGCGACTCGAAAACGATTACGCCGTATCGCCCCTTGTCCAAAGTTGTTAGCACCGGCAGACTCTTGCCCGCAACTTCCACTTTGTACCTGTTGGCAAAATTAAAGAAATAAGAGGTCGAGTTTGAATTTGATTAAATTTCGTAATTAATAGAGAATAAGACACCATGGTCAAATGAAATAAACATTAGTTCTTAATAGAGTATGCTGTCAGTGCACACTTACTCGTATATACGAGTATGTACTCGTACTCACATAGATTTCTGAAGAAGATTTCTGGATATCTATGCTACGTTTTTGTTAAAAGTCAGAGGACTTCTTTTAATATTATCTGCAATGGACTTTTATAAGCGGTGATAGCCCCAGTGGCACGCAACAATGACTTGGTAAAAATGTTATGTGCGGTTTATGAAATTAAATATCACCTGCTGTTACGGTGAAGGAAAACATCGTGAGGAAACCTGCAGAGAGAAAAAAAAGATTGTTCTCAAAGTTATGTGAAGTCCACTAACTAGCAGTATAGGCCAGCGTGGTGGAATAAGGCTTACATCCCTCTCATTGTGAGAGGAGACCCGACCCTGTAGTGGGTTACTGACATGCCTTTTCATTCCAATTTAGAATAAAAATGTCGATTTTTAAACTGGCGATAGGATATATCGTGGTGCCATTTGTAACAAAAAAAATTGACGAATTAAAATCGACTGTCTCTGAAAGATTACCCTCGTCATAAGATTGTACGTTTTAATGGCAGCAATAACAGTATCCTCCTTTCGAATATCGAACAAGCGGTTGAAGTAAATTGCCAATATAGAAGATAGAGGGCTGTCCAAACATTCATTTCAAGATGCTACTCAATTTCCAATCAATAGTACCAACGAGCAAAATCTGAGAGGCCAACTGAATCGAATACAATTTCAAATAGCAATTGTATAAATATGCATACACACGCAAGCAACGACGCGAAGTGGTCCAAAAGTATCGAAAGCAACCGTTCATTTTGCTCGAGTTAAGGCGCGTTTCAATTTGGCAGTCCGAGTGCACTACAGACCGAGGCCGCAGCGTACGGTAACTTGTAAATAGCATTTCCCTCTCGCAGATCCGCCTCTTTCCAGTAATGCACTACGTTATGTGTCCCGCACTCGTTTGCAACTTCGTATTCTGGCATATTGGCAACGTTAACAACCGCTACATTCATCGACATTCCCGATTCGGCAAGTTAAAAACAAACATGGCCGAGTAAATAACTATGTTTAAGTAGCATCGACGAGTGAGCGGCGTGAGCGACGTTGACTATTTAGCTTGCGCTAATATGTTTCTAATTATCTTAATTAGTGTCCTGCCATTACGCGAGATAGGCGCTCGGTTTAAATTAGAGCACGCGAAACGGCCTAATTTAACCGTGAACTGAATGCGACGGGGGCTAATTCGTGATAAGGGAGCGAGTTGAACGAGGGGGGCAATGTCACGGCTTAGGGTGCCGCGATCTTTGAGATAATGGAAGTGATCGTTGGTAGGTATCGCGCCGTGTCGTACTCACGGGCTAAAATGAGTATCGATTTGACATACATATTCGCCGATACGAAAATGTAATTGATTATAATGTTCATATACTGATACGCATTGAGTAGAGTGAAGTTCTTTCTAGATTAATACATTCATATTTTTTATTAAACTTAATTCAAAATATTACGTAACTCATTCGTTAATACATTAATATCGAGTATAAACAATAATACGATTAGTTACTCGTGTATCATTTAGATTAGAAGCCATACAGTGCTGTAATCCAGATAGAGGTCGTTGAGCACTTGGTATTTATCGGTGTCACCTAACCATTTTAAACTTTAGAACGTGAACATCGAACTAACCAATCCCAAGGCCCAAAATAACCCCCTCGTTGTCTGGAGAATCCAATAACAGACTTTAACTCTAGCAGATAGGTCACCATCCTTTACAAATAAGTTCTAATGAACCCGGCCAGTCTCGCCAGACTCTGTCTAGTAGAAAGATGAATAACCCATTAAGATGTAGTACAATTACACGACTATTAACTCCAGTCCCTAGTTTCGAATCGCGCGCGGTCGGCAGGCAGTTCAGGTCATTAGTTCAGTAACTCGTAACATTTGCCGCTATTAAAAGCAGCCTCGACCCCGACCGCTCCTTATCGCGGCGTTTCGTGCCCTTCTAACCTCTTGGGTACATCATTTAAGGGAAACAACTTAATTAAAACTATTACTGCACCGTCTTTATGTGATAACAATTAATCTCTTCTGCCGGATCATTACTCTGCCCGGATTCTGCTAGTCAGAAAACAACTGCAAGCCGAAAACTCACTTGTTTCATATTTGGAGAAATGCGGTACGGATCGCTCGCACACACTCAGTTAATTTGAGAACTAATGGCGGGATTTTAACCTGGATTTTAAATTAAAGGGGATTCAAATTGGCAATTTTGGTCGTTAGTTAAGTAACTTGCAGCGGCGCCGCCATGATGAGCAGTTTTGGCCGCAAGCGCTACTTATTGTGAAGTTTCATGCCCTTCCCAATTCCTGCTTACAAGATTATATTTTATCACATTCTTTAAGAAAATATACACGTCACGTTTTAGTACACTAAATTTATTTTAAACTGTATAAGGACATGTCATTAACACCTAGGTATAGCAGGCAGAAAGTAGATGATAAAAATAAATCGATTAAAATATCACAATTTAAATTAAGAAAAAGTAAACATTTTTCTATTATTACCTTCAATTTACCTATTTATTTTCAACTTTTGTAATAAGTGTTAAGTGTTCAATCCTTTAAGTAGCTGTTGTATTGATCTAATGACAAAATCCTTTTTAAGCATCTGAAGAGAAGAAGACAAAGCGGAGACGGTAATGTCAACATTTTAAGTCTAAATTTCGTTAAAATCTCACAAACCCACATCTCACATGTTCGTGCGTTGTTTCGAAAAACTAAACACTAGCTTATTCATTCAACGTAGGCTGCGCGCAAACAGCTTTACTGCAACTGCATTTGCAGTGTACATGTGCACTCAGCATTTGCGGTGTTAAAACGTCGTGGCAAGTGATAAAACGTTATAATGCCCAGATTACTCCGTAAGCAGACTTCCCGCGATGTTCCGAAAACATTTATAGTAGCAACGGGCAAAATTTCGGCTGAGCGGCGGAGTGCAAACAGTAACAAATTGAGCGCTACCAAGTTTTGCAACGACCGTTTAAAAATTAACGTAGGCTTTACACTGTTCCTTTTAAAATACTTTCCTTTTCCCAACTAAAGAGGTCGTATAAAATTAAGTACGAAAATATACAAAAAACAAAGCAGTGACTTCTGAGAGTGCTTCTTAAGTCAAATCCAACTACGCTAAACCCGGTCCTAGGCTAAATTGATCAGTTACGCTTACGAAGTTCAATTATGTGCCTTCCGTATTCAGCATTAGAACAGCTGAATGATAGTATTACTATCGACTATAGACTATTGTATTGTCATCGGTCCTTGATTAAAGCGCAAAGTTACAATCCGACAACTCAAACTAAATCTAAATCGAAAACCAATAAAAGCTTTTTTCGAACCAAAAAAAAATTGTTAAATAAATAACTAAATCTATTAAAATTTTTGGTAAAAAATCCTATTCCATCAAAATAGATAGATTAGCGTTAGCGTGGGATAATTTAGTTTTGATGGCAGCACTCCATTTTTCTGAATAAATATACTTGCACGTACTGCACGTTAGCGTAGCAACATCGATCTTTTAACCTGGATTGAATTCATATTCAAATGCCGTGCACATTCTTTCCCGACCGATTTCTAACATAAAAGCTATTGTGAGATACTTCTTTCAAGCCGAATTGGTCGTAAACCCGGTGAACGGATATTATGTAGATGTCGGTCATAAAGTCTGTCATTTGCAGATCACTCTTTTAGATGAAGTGTTTCTACATTACTATCTGAAATTCAAACATTTGGATTTTAGTTTTAAAACTTTCACCCTTATGTTTCCAGGTTAAAGTTTACTATACATCCAAAGTTATACCTTTGTTGATTTTACTGAAGAATTACCGTCCACGTTGACCTAATAACGTATTTGACCCAAAGAGGGATAAAAAGTCTACATGTGTACCAAATTTCATCCAAATCTGTTCACCCATTTTTTCGTGAAAGAGTATCAAACATCCAACCATCCATCCTCACAAACTATCACATGTAAGTAGAATAGGATGTTTTCTTTATGACACCAATAAAGCAGCACATGAAAAGCTGTGAAAACGAATGACCGTCAACGAACAAGCATTCTCCTCTGCAATACATAAACCGTGTTGATTTGGCGTGATCGCTAATGAGAAATATGGTGGAAAGGAAAAGGCGGTGATGCGAGAGGCGGCCTCTAATAGCACCACCGACAACTACTAATTGCCACTGAAACGAATTGCAGTGTTCACGCTAGGATAATTCCGGTACTTATCCAGGAATTAAATGGGAAAATATTTCCTGTTTTAAGCGTATGCTAACGCACAATAATTGTTTTGTGAGGTCCTATACGGGGGTTTATGATAACTCATAAGGGATTTTACTACTACCTCCTGCAGTTATATTGGTATCTACTATAAGAAGAGTATGATTATTATGTAGGCGGTATGTATGTTTATTGAATTCGACTATTGCCACATACAAGGAGGTTGATATTTGTTCCAATATGCCTGCCCTGGTGAAGTGGTAACTACCTACCCGTTGAGATGTCATTTCTCCCTCGTGTTTAACACACGAGAGCCAGAACTGAAGCTATTTTAGAATGACAGGTATACCGTCGCATGCTCATATTTTGAAATACCTATGTTATCATATTTTCAATTGACCTTATTGAAATTACCTATGACTACAGACATGTGGATATATTATACTTTAGATTTCAAACCGCAGAGGAGAATATGTATATTAAGAAAAAAATCCCAGGGATTAAAGTCAGATGTTAATAACCGAGGACTTCAAACGCTACAGCATGTTAACATCAAATTTAATTTTCATATTTCTATCATCATTTAAAGAATTTGCGGTGAAATATTTCTATGCCCTAGTTCGCCGTTAAGATAGCTATCTGACTTAATTTGTGGAATATCTCGAAAATTAATGAAACATTTTCCAGTAATTTCGTGCTACGAATACGCGACAAGACCGCGAGCCTGTCTCCAACGGGTGTCCTGAGTAATAAACTGTCACCACTCACCGCACCGAGCTGGCTTCATCGCTTCACGTTTTACTTAAACTTCACTGGAAATACTTACCCTAAATATTGTATGTAATCTAAATTTCAAATATAAAAGTTAACATTTACATCTCCTGTTGGAAACTCATTGTAAAATATGGATATGGGCAGGTTTATCCGTCAAGATTTGGTCACGTCCGTCACACGTGACATCACCACCAATCCGCTTCTGAACATTGTTGCAATCTGTTGTTGCGATATACTCCAGGCTTTCTACTGTTTCGGGCAGAGTCAAGGCATATAAAAAGCGTGGCAACTTATCTACTTCTACTTGATAATTCCATAAAACAGTCCTATGTTTGGAATAGTGTAAAGACTTTAAAGTTAATGAGAACTATTAAATTTATTGTTATAATACAGGTATCTTGGACACTAACAAACTTGAAGGCTGCACGATAAGCAAGGAAGTTTAATATGCCAATTTTCGGCATCCAAGTTTAGAAGCATGTATACGCCAGAAATACTAAACTTTAGTTATTAAGCGCGAAACTAATACGCCTTCTAACTGACTTATTGTCACCGCAACGACTTTCCGCAAGCAAATAACATGTGACGCTTTACGCAACGTATCTTATATCACTTGTGTTCGAAACTGCTCTACTACGGAATATAAATCTAGTCCTATGAATTTTAATACCTACCTATTCAGTTTTTACATAATTTATGTGTTTGTTAACTTTATCTCGAGATAGCAATCCACAAGCGGAATCAGCATTTTTAGTTTTAAGCGGTCAGAGATCACGAGTCTTAAAGATAGCGATCAGATAACAGCAGTCCGATTATGCCTGGCTGCAACTCTTTTTATGTCCCACTTTTGGGAACGTGTCTTTCCGCGCAATAGGAGCATGATTATACCTAAGAATCGTTAATTATGGCTCGATTGTAGAATCGCCTAAGAAAGAAATCACAGATCCTACACAATCAAGAAACCTCAAAATGAAAAGGAAGATAAATCATGGCTAGCGTTTTACTTTTACATTTTGCTCTCTGCGATTGAATAAACGTATCCTGTTGTTTTAGGCTAATAGCGGTAAATGGTCTCGTTTACGGGCAACGTAAAGTTTAATATTTAAAACGGAATGACCCGCGAACAATTGCGAGTCCCCAAAAGGTTAGTCATCGCACAATTGAGCGCACGTCGCCCCGCGCCAGGGACGCGCTGACCCAACGGTGTTCAGGGTTGCCAGTATAATATCAAATTCACATACATAGATAATGTAACTTTAATTAAAGCAGTACCAGTGGTCGCCCAGTGGTCGAAATTCAACTTTTGCGATTGACAACAACGCACCAATATAATTCGAGCGAGACGTGACTGCACAGCTTAGGAATCTGGGGCTAGTGCTGTGGCCTAATTACTCACAGTCTTTTATCAATAAAATACACAAAAACAAACAGTTCGTATTATGTAATTGATCGACACAATTAAAGACAAATAATAATGTCAAAATTTATGAAAGTTGGTATACCTGTACCTATTTATGCAGCTAAATTTATTATGCTCCGCAGGTATGTCGCGCGCGAACTATAAAGTCTCCAAAAATTGCGAAAAACCCGTCGAGATAATCTATCATTAAGTGCGTATTGACACAATCAATATTACAAATTCTTATCAACAACTATTAGAACCTATGAGAGAACGACGTGAAAACTGCGAACAGTCCCTCCGGGGTCAGTTACCGAGTTTATTGAGCGCCCAGGGACACACGGACCCATCGCGCCAATCAAAACTGTCGCGCGCATACAAACGAGCTTGAAGTTAATAATATTACAGATCGAAATCAGGGTATAAATATTTTATTGAGAATGGTGCGACTACTTTAGGAGTGGTGTTCACTGAAGTTTAGTTACATAATACGGTCAGGAACATGATGCTCCACCTCCAAATCTGAACGAAACTAGTCTGAATACATTATTATTTAAATACTGTCTTACGTTAGGTTTTCGGATATTCCAATTAGTTTGTCCAAACTGTCCCTCGTTAAAATCGGCAACGCACTGGCTCCTCTAGTGTTGTAGGTGGCCTGGCTGCCTGTATGCTTGGACTCTAATTAAAAAAAATGTGAGATGAGCTCAATTCATAAAAATGGGATTAAAATTATCCCTTATCAACATTGGAATATAAACTAAATAAAACGCGATCAACTCCAACCCTCTAGCTCGAGGTAAGTCATCATGTTCATTGAGCGTGCGCCACCCGCCCAGGGAAGTTCTGACCTGCCGCGGTAATCAGGACTGTGACAAGCGTACAAACGAGGTAGACATTACCGTTCCAATAAAACGAATTGGACTTCATCAAAATACCTATAGCGGACTGCGCACGTGCCCCTTAGTGGGTTTGTCGACGCGATTATTCATTGCATGTCGCTTTATCAGGATCGGACTGAGCCACCGCGGTAATTAGGGCTGTCATGCGCGTATTTACATGACTTTTAGTTATTCATTTAATTTTATAGTTTCGTGTCTAACCGTACTTCAAATTGGTAAAAACAGGGATACATTTATTCTACTAACCTTACCAGTACAATATAAATAGTAGGAAAACGTATGGTAGAATCTGAAATTAAAAATAAATATCGTAAAGCAAACATGAACTACAATTTCACCAAATCGATTTGAATCCTCGAAACTTTTCGATGTATGTTGATTACCAGGGTCGCACTGGCCTTGTCTAAGCGATTAGGACTCGTGTACAAAAAAGAAATTATGTAAATGTATTCAAACAAAATTGCTTCATAGTGACTGACCTACTTATCTGTATTATAATACCATTTTCATTGACATGAAGAACCTAATTACAGGCTTTTATATCATTTCATTTATAAAGATTTCTATCTTACTTCTAAAAAGTAAAAGCTTTTAATCTAATCTAATGAAATGTCTGTCAATAAAATACTAATGAAACATTGCTTTTATAGAAAAGTTGAGGATCATTGTTTGTTACTTTTTTGTGTGCAATCGGAGTTAATAGAAGCACTGTAGGTATACAAAAGAATTCATTAATTACACATTGAACTACCATAATAATAGCGTTACCGTGAATATTACACGACAATAACATCAGTGCCACTTGAGTTACGCTGTCTCGTCGCGGTATTAGGGAAGTTGCAGTACGGGTAAAAAAATATTACTACAGTTGTACAAATAAGGGATCTACTATGTATTTCATCATCCATTTGACCCAATTTTCTCATCTCTTCGTTTTCAAAATTCAGTGAAAAATTAGGATGTTTAGTTTTGTAAACTTATCTAGAGTGTTTTCTAATACAGAGACGCAAAAATATGTGTATGTCATGTACGTAAACATATCAACTATTTGATCATTTTAACTACGAGAAAGAATAATCGCGGATAATCCGCAACAATTTTCGTACATGCCAACCCTACTAATAATTTGGACATTACGTCCACTTACCATGTTGACTTCCCGCTTTGTAAACATTTAGGGGTCAAATATAGCTTTGAAACAGACAATTTGTGCGGTACTACTAACCTACTAATTGCGCTGAAAATTTTCACTAGCTAGTAGACATTAGGTATGTCTATCTCAGGAATAGTAATGTACACCTTTCTCCGAGAACAATGCGAACGTAAATATTTATTTTCATAAGAATACTTACTCGCGTAACCGCATATCACTTACGTTTTTTGCGTCAAGTATACATTGGGTAATGGCGCGAAGCCGCAAATAAGTCGAAGGCTCTTCAAACAAAGACATGAATTGAGGCTTTGTTATGTTTTCAAAATAGAACGTCTGTTCACGTTAAAAATAATTCTACTGACGTTATAAAAGGCTTAATTCCACAAATATTACTCCTAAAAGGGTTGAAAAGTTTCAAGAAAATCCAAGAGTAGATACTTAAACTACGTAACCGTTTCTAAATTAACTTGAAATGGGATATGGTTCATTCACCCTTACATGTTTCAGGACAGAGGTGATAATATAATTTTATTGATTGTTTAAATTTAACTCATAATTCCTGAAATGCGGGGAAAGCATAAATTTTAGTAACTTGTACGTGTTGTTCATCTATGCATGTAGTTTGCGCCTATAATTTAGGTGGCACTTAGATAAATCCCTAAAATTATTATGTTGCATTAAACTGTATTGGTGTACTCCTTGTTGGTGCAACTCATTATTAAATAAATAAATAAAAGGATGAGGGTCGAATTCGAAAGTAAGCCCCGATCTATGCAAATTTTGACGAAATTCATCTGTACCGTACATGTTGTACCAGAGAAATACCTGTGTAAAAGTCTGAAATCAAATATTGACGGTCTAGCATATCTTTGAAGAATTGGCGTTCACAACGGATATCACAAAAAAATAAAATCGGATCTCATAACTGACTGAGTGAACAGCCATCGGAGCGGGGCTTGTTTATGAAATGTTTGACGGGTAAGGAATTAGTTTCCTAACCCGGCACTTACGCACACACACACGGCTTCCTTCGATGGGTCTCGCAGACACTTATTATACTTAGTTCTGGCTATAAACTTTTCCCGATAGGCTTGAGAGCAGCCTTCACAACGTCTTGATATGAGTAACTTCCTACGATCGTTAAAACTTTCATCTGGAAACTTTAAGCGTACACAAAGTTAATTAAAAATTTATCCTAGGTTTATCCACGGTACCCATATTTCTTCATACTCTCATGAAAGTATGGACGTTATTACAAGAAGCTTTTTCATTATTTTTTCCAAGAAAAATTTATTAGAAAAAACTCGGAAATGCACCAAACCATCATCGCTATGACACGAACTCGTAATACCTTCATAACAAACATAGACAAAACACACAAGAAACAGAAGATTTCGTTACTATATTTCAAGTTTAGTATTTTCTTATAAAATGATCTTCTCGAAAGCTTTTCTTCCTGCACTTATCAATTTCTTTCTATGGTAAGTAAACATTTTCGAAACCGGGCCCAGAGGCTAGGTTTAAGTAGAAGAACGAAGACCGTCGAACAAATAAAGAAGATAGGAGCCCCTTCTCCGCTACTTTACTAAATTGCTTCTGCCCCGACTGACAAACACAACTCTGATATTCCTTTTGAAAGGAAACAAGCGTTCTATGAGATTTTAAGACAGCGTTCGGTAAGATTCATTTTTATTATCTACAGTATAAATGCGGTATATTTCGATCTAAACTTTTAAGACTGCAATGTTTTATTTCCGAGTTTTAGCTCCGGGCTTTGCTTAATAATAATTCATTATTAAATTGAAAACTAAACAAAACCGTTTAATATCATTTATTATTATTATTATATTAACAAACTAGAGTTAAGTACCTAACTACTTAGAAACTTCTAAAGTATTTTTTGAAAAAATAATAAACCCGTAAACAAATAAAAACTGACTAAAGTGACTAAAGGGCTTATCCACTCTCAGATGATATCGGATAAGATTGATTATTACTAATTAGTGGTTCATCTTAAATTTAAAAAAGTTTCAAACTGTCATATTTCAAGCCTTTCTTCCCTGTGATCCTTTGTTCTTGTAAGTCCAGAAAGCTTTACCAAACTTGGTAATACGGATATCGCGCTTCTGGGAGTTTGTTTTGACTATTGTGTGATTTTCCCAAAAGTGATATGTATATACAACTTCGATTTGTTTCGATTTATTTGCGTTCGATTAAAATGTAACGGTATCACTAACGTTTAAACGTACAATAACAGCACGTAGATAACGATTTCTTAAAACTCTATCGTGTTTAATACTCCGAATTAATTTGTGTATCGTTGGAAACATAAACAAATAACTTTATCTCTCACTCATTAATACACTACATAATAATACACACGTATGCATCTAACGTCATACATCATACAAATATGATGTACCTACAATCCTACATATCAACAAATAGGATGGATATTATTTAAATACAAATTTGCAAAGGTAATGTATGATGGCTTCCCGGACACGCACTTAAGGGCGAATATTTTTAATCTAGTTTTACATTTGAGCTAGAAAAGTAAATTTTAGTTTTGACTCGGGTGACAGTAAAAATGTTTATTGTGTATACTTGAGATACGACACGAACAAGTGATTGCGTCGATGCGCAGTCGCGTGTCCCAGCGAAGGCCGCGCGTTGGCTGTTGCTGCGATGCCAGAGAGCATAGCCAGTATATGATACTGTACTCTTGTTATTAGCACAGAATGCGTACATCTATCTATATCCACTCACCGTATTTGCTAATTTTGCTAATCGAATGAGCAGGCGACGTTGTGAAATGAGCAGGAATGTTGTGGTGACTGCGTGGCTACGTTGCTAGCCGTGAACATATGCAGAAAAACCCTGTACATTCTTACTACAAATCTAATATACTATCTATACTAGAAACCACTCACCGAATTCGATTGGCGACGAGTAGCTCGGCGATGTCGCGTCCGAGTCGCGAGTACGCTGACTCGACGATGACGAGGACCTTCGCGTCGATGCGCAGCCGCGCGTCCGACCGATGGTCGCGCGCCGCCTGTTGCTGCGACGCCAGTAGCGAGCACTGCGACAGCGGCCGCGGCACCCGGTCGCGCCACACCAAGCTGGCGAGATAAAGTAAGGATTAAAGAAGGAAGTTTGGTGATAGTTTACATTTTATTTCGATGCAATGCCTTACGAATTAGAATTTTATCAGAAAAACCTTGCTATGCAAATATTTGATAAAATTTAGAATCCTCATCGAAGGTCGGTAAAGTTAAGGCTGCGTTGCAAATCGGAGCCACATCAAAGCGGCATTACGATGGTTTATCTATATAGCGTCAGGATTAAATAAAGGCGGAATTTGTGGAAATATTTATCCGTAGGCCGGTGTCCAGCGCGCCGACGCGACTGTGGGCTCTTTGCTTCCATGAAAGCAAACTTTAATGGCTCATTTGCACTCTTCACAACTACTTGCCTCGAAACACTTTAGTATTTCCCTCCAAAACTCGTCAGTAACTCGTCTAGAAGCTCGCGTGAAAAAAATTGAGTTAACTCTACGATTAACATTGTCCGTTGCTTTTTTGGGCAGGTTGCGGGTATGTGCACAACTAGTCTAGAGGTCTAAGATATTAACCCTATACCAAACTACAAAATATGAAGAACATGTTAATAAGAAGGTCACATGGATGAGTAACAAATGCTTTACCACTAACCACTTACAATTAACGTGGATTACTTCAAGATTTTAGCAGCATCGACTCTTAGTTTAACATTTTTTTACGATTACTGGTATTAATGATAAAAAACGATTATTGAGAAAAATTTGGTTAAATAGCGTCAAGATTAAGTACCAACAAACTTTTGGACACATCCTATAGCATCTTCAAAATCAGATGCTTTTTAAGAAGAATCTAACTCATTCGGGATGATCCACTCACTTCGTAGCCCGCCTTATGTTATGCCTCATTTTCACTCGCGCGAGTGAAAATGAGGCATAACGACAACTTGAAAAGAACCGCGACGGCCACTTCTTACTGCTTTTTGGCTTTGAATCAGCGAATGAATGGTATCTTCAAAGGATCTAATTATTCATGTGATTAAATTATAATTTCCATACAACAAATTACAAGGAATAAATGTCACAGATTTATCTTTAGATCTTCATTCACTTCATATAATTTCAATTAAACCTTTTTATTCGGATTCCTTTTCAATTAAACATCAGAATAGAAACACTTAATTTAATTAACATTACTTAAATAAAGTGAAGAATACAAAGAGAAAAATACTCTTTCATTTTAAAGGTCATATTTTAATGATAGGTACTCGTACCAAGTTAGTAGGCGTAGTAACTAACAGAGGTAGCAATGGAAAGCACAACAATATGGAATGAATGGTTTTAAAACAATAGTGGGTTAAATTGAGGGAATATCGTACGTTTAGCGTAGCTTGCTTCCATTAATTAGACGCAATACAAGTTTCGCTATAAATTCAAGCGAGTCGGCGAAACTTGCCGCCGCTCATCGTCGCGGTGTAAATGTAAGCCGATAAAATAAAATATTATCGTTCAGGGTACACGACATCCGCCCTAATTACATAAAATCACGTTATAAATTACACTGAAATATTTCCTCCTCGTTCTAATTTAGCCGTGAAAAGTTGCCAAACAAAGGGCGACAAGGACGCTTCGGCACAAAGTTAAACGCTTTTAATTCTTTCGCGAAGCAATTTCCTGCATTTACTGCTAATTTTATGCGTAATAAATCTTTTTCGATATTAGAAACAAAGGGCCCACACCTTTGTCATGGTAATCGGGATACTTACTTTTGATATTTTTGTCGAGGTTGGGATCGAATATGAATCATTGAATCATCCTATGAATCATTTTACGTGACATTGGATTTACGGGGTTATTTTATTGTTTTTTTAAATGATTTATCGACTTTTTAACACAAACCTTTGTAAGGATTGGATTCTACGCTATCAGTGCTAAAGATAACTCATTTACTATTTGCCGTGGAAAGTCAACTTTTATTTAGGAATAGCTACTAAAATATTGCCTAAGCTTAGCCCCTAAGCTTAGGCATTATCTTAGCTTGGGGCTAAGAATAAATACTTACCTTCATTTATTCTTTCAAGTCTTCAGGAAGAAATTTATTTCAAATTTAGTTTACTTTATAACCATAATAATATGTTATATCATTTTGGACTAAACAAAAAATATACTTAGTTAAATTTGATTGCAACAAAAGCGATTAAGTGCAAACTGCGAAACAACTTTAAACTCAAATAGCACTTATTAAGAACAAAAGGAAAAAGAACGTTTAATTTTAATGAATCATTTGAACTTATAATCGAGAATAATTAAAGAAGGGTCAAATGCACGTTTGTGAACAACTTTTACCAACCAATTTAATTTTCGATCTCTATGAACACTTTGGACGTAGCAGTGTTAAATGGTAAACATTTTTATATAATGATATTATTATACAGATTACTCGTTACTCAAAATCAGGAACATTATTCGGTTGGTACCTTTGGTCATTCAAAGACTAGTTATAGTAAACTATAAAGAAGACTGATTTTTATACGATTTAAAAAATCATCTAATCCTCAAATAAGCGTAATAATAGCAGCGTGCATTTAACGTTCATAGATCTTGCAATTTTAACTTTTCGTTGATATTATCTTCCTTCACAAGTCAATCATCAGCCAAAGAGTGCGTTATTTTCTCCTTCGTTAGTGATTTTTCCTCTTTCAAATACAAATTATGGCCAATGTTTTGTATCAAATGGTATGCTTACCTATAACATCTTAACATTCTTAACGTATCTACAATATCAACAAAATTCCTTTACGTTAATACTACTTACAATAAAGTATTTTACGCAAAATCATCATTAATTTCCTGAGGCATGAATTTATTTACTTTTTATTGTGTGATCTTACTGAGAAGTTTACGTAGCAAAAATTAACGGATTAAATTAACTAGGTATCGGTTAACAGTAAATGTATACTGCTCGAGTTCACATAATAATATCTAAACCGTGTCTGTTTAAATACTTAATATATTAATATCCAATATCAGGAAATGACGATGGCGAGCATTAAGTCGAAACCAGAAAATATTTTAATCTGATCACGCACAAACCAGAAACATTTGCATCAGCTATGCTTAGTCCGTATAGGTGTTATTATCTATTGAAGCTTGAAACGTGGTTGAAATAAATGAGACTTAATACTAATATCATCGTCGCATCGATTTACGACGATATTATGCAATAGGCATGATGACAGTAATCAAGTATCGTCAAAATATTTATCTGATCTAATGAAATAGGATTCAAAGATTTTGAAACATGTATTTATTCTCTTATTAATGTCGAGATTAATAATTTATTAGTTATACGCGATCTGGCATTTTTTACTGCGACACGGGCGAGCGTTTTGGAATGAATTTGAAACTTAAAATTTAAATGTACTTTTATTGCACAAAAACCTTAATTTTCTACAAAAATATGATATATTTTAGACATAATAGAAACTTCTGAATATCATAGAAGAGTTTGAAAATTAGTCATCATGCCTATTAAACCAATCGAGCTTGTCTCTGTGACTGAGATCAAATAAATAACAGTCAACTATCACTGGCAACGGCGCAAGGAAATCCTAATGAGTGTCTCTAAAATGTCCGTATATCATATACCTATATTTATCTACTATTAAAATTTTACTATTTTAATTGAGTTGATTATTTATTAACGCCACTTGAACTGCGGTTTCTACGCCCATTTGGTAGTCCTACTCCAGATATAATATTGCGGTAAGTACCTATTTTTTATTTAATTACAAGATACTATTTACCGTTTTACTTTATTGATATGGGTTTATGCTATCTATCGAAAACTTAATCCACGGCTTCTATTTATGTTAACAGTTAGCAACTATTCTATGAATATATTAAATGAGGAACATTTTACTAATACCTAAACGGAAATTTAGAATTGGTGTTGCGGTAACTTAGTATGTAGTAGATTAATAGAAAACAAATAACAATTTGATAAAGAATTTGTCATTTCTGCTTAGCCCAAAGGTAGACTGGCAGAGAATGCTAAAAGTAGCATTAAGTCCACCTTTTGTACCTTTATTTTTTTATATAGGTATGATAAAGAATAAATAAATAAATAAATTTATTTGCTCATAATCGTGCAGTCCCTAACAAGTCATGCTCCTTCCAGTTAGCCCGTAATATCGTAGTTGTCATGTCATGTCAGTACCCACTAATGACCCACTACAGGGTCGGGTCTCCTCTCACACTGAGAAGGATGTAGGACTTAGTCCACCACGCTGGCCTAGTGCGGGTTGGTGGACTTCGCATGCCTTTGAGAACATTTTTTTTGTGAACTCTCAGGCATGCAGGTTTCCTCACGATGTTTTCCTTCACCGTAACAGCAGGTGATATTTAATTTCATAAATCGCACATAACTTTTATTACAAAGTCATTGGTGCGTGCCACTGGGATTCGAACCCGGATCCCTCGATTCGAGGTCGAATATTGAGCCACTGGGCTATCACCGCTGCATTTTGTAGTTACTACCGTAAAATTTATTAAAATTATCTCAACCTAATGCACCGCTACAATTTATGTTGACCGTTAGCGCCGATACGACGCCGACGGCAGCATTGAATAACGAACGCGAGATACGTGTTGTCACCCAACGCCATTTTATTAACTCCACTACTCCACTTAACTACTGTTCAAATGAACCATGCAAATATTTGATCCTAATAGTTTAACTGTTACAGTTTATTCGTTACTTGATTGCAGAAACATTTTTAACTGAAAAATATGAAGATAGGAATTTGGTCACTTATAATATGGACCTTGCATGTTAATCAATGTACCTGATATGAAATAAATATTATTTGATTACAATAATATTTGTGAAGGTGAAGGTAATTACGAGATGTATAGGTATATGACATGATGTAGGTATGTGAAATGCAAATTCATTTAATACAGATATAATTAATTCAAAAAGACAAGAGAATACCCAAACCAAATAGATTACAATATCTGATTCTAAAGTTAAAAGATATGTTAAAACATAAAATGAACGATAACAGATGGTACGTTAAGCTAATTTCAACTTTATATGAAATTCATTCTTGGGGGACCGTGATAGACGGAATGACAAACCTTACACTAAAGGGATCATCAATTTTATGAAATAAGATACGGAATCTTAAAAAGTTAACGGTAACATTTGACTCATTGTAACGCAACGTAACAATGTAAAATATTCATGTAACATTGAAACTATTTGAAACATCGATCGTATTTGTGCCTACAGAGACCTTGGAACGCATATTATTGTAAACAATAATTATAATTTTGCCTAACTATTAGTTCACATTAATAGTGTTTTTGCCACAATAATGATCTCCTCATGTTTTCATTGGTGCAATAAAAAAGAAAGAAAGATAAAATATATTTGTCACAATATTAGTGGACCTCGAATACATAGCACAACTATTGCATTAATTCAATTTTACAATTTTTTTTATTGCATCATATTCACAAAAAGGCAGCACTCAGCATAATGCTAATAATATTTTCGAAGAAATAGATTAGATTGTATTAATATATTTTTAATATTAGTTATGTTTTGAATTAGACGGCAACTATATAAAAGACTATAGACTAGAAAGACTAGATTTGCACAATTAGAAGACACAGATTAGAAAAATAAGGAAAGGTCAGACAACATTGCATTCGTGACCAATGCTAAATGACATGCAACTGTGAACGAAAAGGATGATAGGTAAAATTAAAACAAAATGGACAAAATAAGAACGACAAAAATATTCAACACAAACTATTTCTGTTTGAAATGTTAATAAACGAAGCTTACAAACAAAACGATAGTAAAACATGGGTCAATCATTATAACATCAAATTAATGTTGCCACCGAGACCTTTTAGGTCGTAATAACGTAAACAATAATATTACACTAATGCTTTTCCCAACACACTACGAAGTGACCGAGTGCGATAATTTCATATAATTAATTTTCGTAACAGCGACGTATTTGCTCCCGATAGTTAGCAAGTAAATTGGATTTTGTGCGAGTGACGCATATTTCAGCTAGAGTAATTAATTACGTTCGAGCGTGTTTTACGACGTTTAATTTTATATTTAATAACTATCCTGTCCATTTAAATTTTAAACGAATTCTCTTTACACAAAACCGACCGTTTGGAATGAAATAAAAGTGAATTGGAGCGATTATAGGCTTTCAATTATACAACATACTGTCCTGTATGGAATAGTCGAAACGATAAAATCTACTTGCTCGTTATCTATACAGGGTGTTTGGAACAAGCGATAAATAAACGGCAAAAACGGACCAAATTTCATCGGGGGTATAGCCCCCCTCCTTTTGAAATGGCAGCCATTTGAATTTGCAATAACAAATTTTGTGGGTACACAAGATAATTTCGAGTTCCACGGAAATAAAAAAGTCATGTTTGACAGATAATATCTATCAGATAAAATAGTAAATTTTGTAAAATTTTTCAGTGTAAAATGTCATAAAAAGTGTTTTTTCACTGATTTTAATCAAAAAGTTGATTTTTTTTTGTTAGTTTTTCTTACATAACTCAAAAACTAGCTCATTAAGGTAGAAACCTAAACCATGGATACCCATTTACGTAAACCAGATTTGCCACCCTGAAAATCATGAAAGAGACGAACAATACAAACCTCGTGAGTGGCGCCGTGACGTAATACGTATAGAAGAATATGGTGAGGACGGAGAGCAGCATGATGGCGGCGACGCATTTCCTCACGTTGATGTGGCCGGCCAGCCACAGGCAGCAGCGGGGCGCGGGCGCCTTGTGCGCGTACTCCCCGCTCTCCAGCAGCGGCACGCGCGCACCCCTCCCCTCCGCCATACCTAACATCTACACAACACTATATTTACACGACACAGTAACACTTAGGCCTCTTAAATTCACTGTACAATCTCTATCTGGGAACTCTAACTGCCGCGTTTGTCCTCGGTTGCGATTTCTGACGCCACTTGCCGTGTTTCCACATCTCATAGTGGCGCGGTAAAGGGGGAACGCGCGCGAGCGCAGGGAGGTTGTTTGCGCAGGCGCCGCTGACGGCCATCTCGTGCCGACGAACGAGTCCGATGCCTGTTTAAAATGGCCGCCGACGCATTTTGGCGGGTTGTGCTCATCACGACGACGTCAAGCGCTCCCGGTGCTCTAGCTCACGGCATCCGTGCCCGCCACCGGTCCACTTCTTCCGCCTGCGGGCTCATGAGTAGTTTCTGTAACAAAGAAAAAGCAATTTAAGTAAAGCGAGATGACCGTAAAGTGTGCAATAATGATTACATCAATTTACATCAAGCTTGAATCGCTATCACTGGCGGAAGAAATCTACGATTTTTAAGAAGTTTCTATAACGTATGCAAAAATACTTTTGGGAAAAAGTTTTATGCCGGCCGAAAAACTAAAGTATAGACATAATAATATCAATAAATCGTCGGAGATCTTTGAGTTCGGCGAATCGTGAATATTTCGGTCGGCTGCTCCTATAAATCCGACCTTTCCGTTATTTGAATGAAGGCTTACATTGAAACACTTCTTTGCAACCCTGAAACAAATTCATTCAACTGTGAAATTGGACGAGTCAACCTCAAAATTCAGGATTAAATTTGATTAAAAAGTTAAGTAATGAATGTAAAATTGGATTCCGAGAACAATGAAACGTTATATCGAGTCTGCAGTCCATTCTCCCAATTAAGCCGTAGATATGTTGTGTTCGTTAAATAGTAATAAGCCTGTACGTATGGATGTGTTGGGTACGTGATCTCAAATAATGTACACTACACTGCTGATCTGTTTACATTTTTTTCTTTATCTACGGGTAGTTATGTGCTCACATCTACTTTCCTTAATTTTTAATCACAATCTGGTCGAATTGTTTGTCTAGTTAAATTTTCCAAAACGAAAGTGTAATAATTATACTGCACCCGGTTACATCAAAACGTAATTCACACCGTCTTTTGTTTTGGTCCGTCCAATGCGATGACGACAGGAACTCCGGCCAGCGACTGAAAGGCAGTTTTTCTCATTGCGGCGTCGTTAAGTATCAGATGACCCGCCCGCAATAGGGTCACCGATCTACAGTAGGTAATCTAAGGGCACCTTATTAAGATTGCCGAGTGCCGACGTATTGTCAAATTTTACAGTGTGCCTTTTCCGTCTTTTAGTACCGATTCGATGGTACTTACTGAAAATTGACGTGATTGATAAAATTGCCTGTAAGGTCGTTATAAAGCATTAGGTGTTGTAAGCTTTTAAGAAAGTGGATAAATTTAAGTTACCCACGTGAAACACTTGCTCAATACCTTCCACTCCCTTAAACACCATTCGGTCTCAAATCGTAATTCGCACTGCCTTTTGTTTTGGTCCGTCTAATGCGATGACGTTGGGAACTCCGGCCGGCGACTGAAAGGCAATTTCTCTCATTGCGGCGCCGCGCGGCGCTGGAACGCGTCCGGAATCCCTGATCACGCGACCCTTTGAATATTAACTACCAGATGACCCGTCCGCAATCGGGTCACCGATCTACAGTACTCTAAAGGTGCCTAATTCCAATTGCCGACCCATGATCATAGTTTTAAAGTGCTCAGGGGAACGTTATAAAATCATAGAAAAACGTATAAAGACGACTTTACAGATGAAGTTTTCCGGCAACCATATCTCTCCAACTTAAGCTCAAGACAAGTATGCTGCATCACAGCGGTATTTGCCCTTATGGATCTCATTTTAAATGAAAGTATAGGTATTTAATGTAAACCGGCATATGAAAGTTTCCATTGCAAACGTGTTAATATAAAAGATTATCGTTTCGTACTGGTACTTTTGTAGTCTAGTTAACTCACTATAAATTGAATGCAACTCAAACAAAAGCGTCTCTCCCAGACGACAAATGTGAAAAGCCTTGTGTGTCGATTTGAAGGAAGTATTGAAGGAAGTAAAACGAAAAAGGTAAACCAAGTGGAAGAAAGTTAAATAAGGCGAAGAGCAATTAAAGTTCTTAATTAAAGTGAAAGTAAAAAGGAAACCCTTTAGAAGAGCCTGTCATTGAGAACCTCACTGAAGAGCGTAGCTAACCGTGTCAAGATTCTTTCAGAAGGATGCCCTTAGCTGCGTTATTAGATGATCTTTTAACCCCATTGCATCTTTTCATTAAGTTTAATCACATCTGATTCGTGTATTTCATTCTTTTTAATTATAATTGCTAACAAGCATGACCCTTATGTTAAGTGATCGCTGCAACCCATTAACATCAAACTGTCCACCTGAGATCGTACGTAGATAAATTGTTACCCATTTAAGAGTAGATGGTCGCCACGAATAGAGTATTTGCGATTATATTCATCCTGTCAACAAAACACAAGACGTAAACAACAAGCATGTAACAGGGCAAAATATTAATATAAGACTTGCTTTTAGAGGATAATTTTCTTGTATCACGATTATAAATAAACATATTAGGACCATAATATGGGTGTCACCTTCAAATATTCAAAAATCATACTGTCACTATGGATCAGAATATGAAGGGCAAAGTCGCCAAGTTATTAAAACTTTGTTCTATCACCTACCTACGAAAGCGCGAACGGTATTATAACGTCACGTCACCGTTAACCCAAAACTCGTTTGCGTATGGTATCGTATGTATATATTTATATATATCCTAAATATGGCATTATAGGAATCAGAAAGGGCTATATTTGACGATCATATGGGTGTTCTTTCGAATAATATTCGACGATATGAGGTACATATCGCTTTTGTCACATTATACACCGTTCTTGCTGTGGCATCCCAATGATATTCGTATCGCGCTCACGTTTTAGGAAAGAATAATATTCGTATATTTTTTTCCAAGTGATACTACATTTATATTAGGTATCTTTAATATGAAATTGTCGTGTACAAAATATTCCCCGACTCTCGAGATACAGTTACGGAAGATAAGAAAATAGTAACATGAAGTTTGGAAATGGAATGTGGCGGCTACAGTCATTAGGACCGCAATTCGCCCGCATATTTGGTCAAGCAAGATTAATTGCTCCTAAACATCATCTGTCAACTGGAACGACATAGTGAGGACGTTTTGTTTGCGATAGTAAGCTCTTATCGCGTCCCAATACAAGAGCGATTAGTAAACAAGTTCTTATTGTTTGTTTGATTAGGATATGATCACCATTCACAATAAATTTCAAAATGTAATTCCCATAATGTGGTGCTTTCAGAAGCGTCTGAAAACTCAGCTCAACTTTCAATACAGAACAATAATAATTAAGTCAATTGACTTGAAATATTGCTGACGACATAAGCCGGGTCCTTTAGACAAAACATAGATTTTGTATGAGAAACCCAAGGTCATTTTTCGTTTGTGACAGTTCAATATATCTCAATTGACTCCGAGTCCACATCCCAGTTAAAACATAAGCAGCAAAGACTGAAATTTTATTTGCGGAACATACGACAAGGGCCATGAA
Organism: Erynnis tages; assembly: GCA_905147235.1. Taxonomy (NCBI): domain Eukaryota; kingdom Metazoa; phylum Arthropoda; class Insecta; order Lepidoptera; family Hesperiidae; genus Erynnis; species Erynnis tages. Next base: position 4,438,929 of record LR990076.1, read on the forward strand.
TGGAAACGAAGCGCGCCGGTTCATAATTTATTTGCTGAATCTCTTACCTGGTTGTTTCACCCGGTAAATGCAGGCTGCAGGGCGAACAACAATCAAGCACTAATTGTGATTCCACTAATTTGCATTGGCGCGTCGACTTACCGTGCGCCTGCCGCGCCCGCCCCGTGTTCCCTCAGCGCACAAATACAACATAACTAGGAAACTAAATATTTTGTACAATAGTTATAGGCAACGAACTGAAGCTCGCTTTGCAAATTAATTATAACATTTATTTGTGCTGTCAGTATTCTTAGCATAAAATCTCTGTTTTGTACCAGGTGCCTGAGGGGTAACGTGCCTTAGAACAGTAAGTAGGACCAATAAATATTTCTGAGAGCAAATATTAAAAAGTTTTAAAAATGTTACCTGGTACATGCGAATCATGTTTAACATAGAACCACACAAACCGCTTTAAGCTTAAATTATGCTATGACATCAAATGCTTAAATTGCAACGCTATTAATTGTACTATTAAATCGGCAATAAAATTACGTAAGTTATTTAACTTTTATTACGAACGATAAACATCAAAGCTATCCATTATCGTTATTGGGGTGCTTTCACAATATTTAACGCTCCACCTATTTAGTTGGTTCTGAATAATTCTGCGATCAATTGACACATGAGAGACTCTTTAATAAATGAAATTGCATTAACCACTCAAACAGAATCAAAGCGGCCATTTCAAATTAAATTTCCAAATAGGTACCTAACAATAACGCATTCGTGTTCAGTGGAAGTTGGAAACAGGTATCGCCAATTAGTGGAGCAGCCCACGCCGTTCAACTTCGTCTCAGTGCGCGGATAAATCATCCAATATGGCCAATTCTGTTTAAAATAACAAACAAAATAACAAATACCTAACCAATAATAATTAAATGATTTTTAACGAACATGCTTTTGCTTTTAAGGAGAATAAATCGCCTTATAGGTACTCTTTTTACAGGTGTTCTAAAAATACGGTACAATTAAGACCTTTAACTTTAAATTGATAACTTTTCTTTGAATCCCACGGAAGAAGATTTTTTATATAAAAGCGTAAGCAATTAAATTACAACTCAAATTCTTACCATCGGGTGGGGTGGAGGATACTCCACTTGATAGTAAGAATTTGAGTTGTAATTTAATTCCATATTTCAAATCTTCTGGTAAAAATATATTCATATTTCATACGTATTACAATTACTAGCTCATTCTACTATTTTTTTCGAAGCAGTGCCTTATAGTATACCGTCTTCAGTAACTTACTAGCATGCCAGCAGAGGCACTTCTTTATTTCAACGTAGGGAATTGTTGTGAAGTTTTCCCGAAAGATTATTGCTTTGCGGCAAAATCTGTATCCTTATCCAAAAGGGGAGGAAAACGAATTATTAACAAGAGTAAGAGACAATTATCCCTTAATAGCTCTTTCTGAAATATTTCTAATATTTGAAACGAAAAAATAAGAAAAGTTTTTTATGTTATACATTTAACGGTAAAGAAATATTTCGAATTGCATACCTGTAGTAGGTAGCCACGAGAGTTCCAAATGCAGTATTGAAATAGCGACTTCAACGATGTCTTCACCAATACGTATGTCTTCGGATACAAATCCTGAATAGTCGCCAATATAAGTAGACGAGATCTTTAGATAGATAGATAGATAGATAGATAGATAGATAGATAGATAGATAGATAGATAGAGAAGTCAACAGTATGTGTAGCTAGGAAACAACCTTTTCTTAAAGGATTAAATGCGACGACATTGTCCACTTGCGCGCAAGTACAACATAACCAGTTCCAATTTCATTAATGTAGATAGTTTTGCCGCTAGACGTATACGAGCAATGGCTTTACAGACCTTACACGATTACAGTAAATTTATGCAAGACATTATCCGAGGACAGCGGGCTTGCATAACAACGCCTTCAGTGTCCGAACGCTGCCGCCCCGCCGCCTCCTTTATGAAACGCTCCATGATATATGAGCGTGCGCTGTCACTTTATTGCTCCCCTGAAAACTTTGGCGTGAGTATGTCGCTTGTATCTGTGACACCTGCAATGGGATGAGTCGATTGTTGAGTAGGTAGGTGCCAGTGTAGGCACATCTGATTTATTGCACCGAAAAATTGAGGTAATGATAAATGAGCTACACTTAAGTAACTCATGAGATTTTAATAAATACAGTGCCACCCTTATTTGACCACAGAGCAACAAATTCTTGTCGCAGCACTTTAAAAACAATAAAAAAAAGATGCCACAATATATATAACACCCGAGTTTATATTTATGCGAGTCTAACAATTTTCGTATTGCGAAATATCGTACAATTTATCCGAGATCAATTAAGTCCTACTACTATTACAAATATGAAAGTTTGTGACGATGAATGAAGGTTGTTTGTTACTCTTTAATGCAAAAACGGCTGAACAGATGTGGTATGCACGTAGTTTGTAGCCCAGTTTAACACAGGATGTTTTCCCTCTCTGGACCAAGTTCTAAAATAGACACCAACGTAGCCGCGGGCAAGGTCTAGTCTTGAATAATAATCTTCCTTCGGAGCTACATCTTCGGTCAGTAGGTGAAAGCCGCGTATTTTTCCTAATGACGGCGGGGCGTGTACGGGACGCGACCGCGATAATCCTCCCGACCATTAGGCCCGACCACTCGCTTGCAAATCGTCCGCATATTTTGAGCCAAGATTAATTGTTCTCGAATATCATCTATCACGGTGAGCTCTCCCGTGACGGTTCCAACAGTGCGTGCGACGTTTTATTTGAACCACAATAGCTGCTGAGCACCGTCGCGGACGGTAATTAAATTTTTGTTCAAAATTATGCTAGCTAATGAGAGAAAGATTCGCGATCCTGCCAGATTTTCTGTAATTCCTTTGAAAGAAACAATTTTACAATAGATTCGACGAGATATTTAAAGCAGGCTCGGATTACACAGATTCTATACCAGATACTGTTACAAATACATATTGTTTCCAGGAATGAAAAGTGATAAATGATAAATATTTTTCAAACTGTCTTGCTTATATCGTACAATCAAAAAAAGCACTTTGGTTTAAGTCTACGCGTCTATTTTTGAAATCTCATTACCAGTCTTCGTTACAAAGTATCTTTAAGTCTTAACACATAAAAATATGTATCTCAAATATCACTAAAATGCAGGCGACAGTGATAAGGACAAAGAGAAGCTTTGTGTGCAAATTTATTTACCCAATCCCTTAATTATTCAAAATTATCCTAATTTTAACGTAATTAGGACGATTGCAGACTCCGTAAAAGATAAATTCTCCGTTACAATATCTCCAGCGAGTTTATTGCGCAGTGGACAAGAATAAATCGAGTCAATCTTTTTTAGAAAAAAACCGAAACTCTTACATTTACAACGTGTAAAGTTCGGTATCAATCAAGCCGACCTTTTTTCAATAACGGTACCACAGGGTTTTCACCGAACCAATTTTTCGAGTAATTTGACTCTTAGATACGGCGTGTTCATTGGCTTTCACTGACTGAGTTTGTTTCCGTCCTATCAGGTCAATTTATCACATAAATCTATTTTCAAAAGCGCTTATCGAAGTGGGAGGCAATATTTTGTAATCGTCAACGCTTATCTCGAGTTCAATCAATCCCGAAATCAATACGATGTTGGGTAGCTACGTAACATTATAATAATGAGTTTAATTGATGATGATGACTCAATTCACTACGTAATCAGCATAAGTCTGTGCCGTAGTTTTAACACATCCATATTGAACTACAATTAATTAAAATGCGACTGAGAAATGTAAGTTTAGTAAAATTTTGGGAACAGCGTCGCAGCTGTCGGCAACTCGGCAGTTACCATTAGCGACAAGGATTGTACGTTGGCAAGAGGGAGTTGATTAAAGAGCTCTAGCTTATACTGCGCGTCGCGACAATGAATATTCAGTATTCCAGTGCATAAGCATAATGCGGCCACAATCTTAGCCGCGCCGGTGAGGCTGTCGCGCCCGCACTGCTGCCCATTTCTCATCTTAAATGGCAACACCAAGGCGTTTGACGTCACGACGTCTTTTTGGAACTGTCACTTAAATAGGAGCACCAACGAATTATGTTGCATTTCTTGTCACTTTTCCAGCGAATCCAGATTTTTTCTTTTTTATATAAGGATAATCAAGATTTTTTACCGTGAAAGATTATTTTTACGGATCCATTGTATAAGAAAATTATTTCGACGTAAAATTCTCGGCGTTCTTTTAATATTAATTACTTATTAGTAAAAACAGGCTACGATTTTATCTTCAGGAGTCAAAAACAAATAATCTTAGTATCTCATTACATATACCTACGTATAATACCTATAATAACTTTACAAACAGACTTCAATAATAAGGTATTTTTGGAGTCTGTGCCCAAGTTCATCCTCAGTTTAACCTCAAGTAACCTCATTTTTACACATATTCCAAACATATCTTATTAAGTATTGAAGTCTGTTTGTAAAGTTATTTCTTACTTTTTAGTTTGAAGTCAGTTCTGATTTTTGTTAAAAATTAATTAATTTATAATTACGTGTGAAAATTAAACATATTATTAATTTTTTTAAATAACTTATGACGATGATTTGTAAATTTGTTATGTGCATTTTTAAAGAACATTAAATCTCTCTTTCCATTGTACATTATTGTACGGTGCAACCGTCCAACCGTCAGCGCGTTTTTCGTATAGCACGCGCCGGTCACATTTTCAATTTAGTATGCATTTGGGATGCTAACATATCGCGCGCGTACTCATAGCAACATCATTATCATACCTACAGTGTACAACAATAAATATTATAAACTTTAACAACATCTTTTCTTTGACTATCGTATGGTGTCGATACTAGCCCGTACAATTATAATAAATGAATAAAATATTACCTAAGTACATATTTACCTACATACTTCTTTTTTGGTAAAATATATTAGGGTACCTAAATTTCATGATTTCTTCATGACTTTAAAACTCGTCTGCAAAAATGAGGTTACTTGAGGTTAAACTGAGGATGAACTTGGGCACAGACTCCAAAAATACCTTATTATTGAAGTCTGTTTGTAAAGTTATTTCTTACTTTTTAGTTTGGAGTCGGTTCACATTTTTGTTTAAAATTATTTTATTTAATGCTTTTTAGTTGTCATATTTTCACTTCCACTCTATTATCTGACTCTGGTTTCTTAGTTTTAATGCTTCATCGTAGGTTGCGGCAACTGGCTACTTAATGGTAACCTTACGGATTACCATTATTAATGTTTAAATATATAATTTGTACAGTTTATTTAAATTAACTTGCTTTAAACACGATTTAATTATTCCTATCTTGTAACGAGTTCCACTCCATCATCAGATTCGAAGGTGGTCAATGTCTATATAGCTCTGCAAAGGTAATGTGACTAACAATAATATTTTTTTAACCCGGTTCCTTAACTCTTATCCGTTGAGGAGTTCTACTCTGTTTCTCAGAAACTCTTCATCAGATCATCATCAACTTAATATGGGACCAAATTCAAAGTAACAGCTCCCAAATCAAAAAAAAACAATTCAAATTGGTTACCAAATGACGGAATACGGCGGTCAGAAATATAAAATAAAAACGAGTTCCACTCCATCATCAGACTCGAAGGTGGTCAATGTCTACATAGTTCTGCAAAGGTAAAGTGACCAATAATAATATTTTTTTAACCCGGTTCCTTAACTCTTATCCGTTGAAGAGTTCCACTCTGTATCTCCGAAACTCTTCATCAGATAAACACTAACTTAATATGGGACCAAATTCAAAGTAACATCTACCCAACCAAAAAGTAAAAATTCAAATCGGTTAACAAATGACGGAATGCGGCGATAACAAATATATAAAAAAAAAAAAAAAAAAACATACAGACGAATTGAGAACCTCCTCCTTTTTTTGAAGTCGGTTAAAAAAGAGTGCCACCTTTTGTGTTTTGGCAACTTTATGCCAAAAGAATATTAGTTTTTGAAAATCTTCTAGAGTCTAGACCACGATTATAAAATACATAGGCCCAACGGAAACATTACCGTGACACACTTTTTGTGTCTGAATTGTATGGTTACGGCGGTAGCTTTCGCATTTGTTGAGAAAACTTTTTGTTTGTTGAGAAATCAACCTCTGAATAGTTACAGTAAACAAATGACAGTTACCTAATCACATTTAACTTTTGCTATAGGTAGTAAATAAGTAGTAGCATCGGGCCTAGTCATCGTTTAGTTTTTTAAAGTGTGCGAGGACTTTTCTTCCGTCTGTTTTTTTCTCCCAGGCAAAGCCTTAGCTTTGCTTGAGGGGCGATTAAAGGTTTTGAGTTTTTTTAGAGCCAAAGGACTATGCTCCCAAAGACATACTGCTACACCACACGGAATAAGAGGGTAACATCTCTGAACAAGCTACAATGCGAATATCCACGATATCAACACTCTTTCCATATTCATCTGAATCTCTTATTTCTGGTCTGGTAACAGCAAAACGATATGAATGTGCTCAATTATTTTTGTCTATTAATATATGGAAATTTCTGGTATGTGTTTATTAAAATATGTGACTGAGGCGTAATGGTGATACATCAATCAGAACGATATGGAAATCCACTTAAATCCGAGTAGGTACATATGAAATGGCGTTGCGTGTATAGGGAGGTGAGTTGCGATCGAAAATATGGGTAAACCCGGATCGATATGTTGGCATTCTATTTGTCATGATATCATGTTAAATGTACGTTAAATGTAGTTTATGTATCGTAATAATAACGAGACACCTACCCAGGATAATGCTTTAGCATCCTTTACCACGTTACTCCATCCTGGATTAGTATGAGAGAAATACCCATAGAGCTTATAACTAGGTTTCTAGAGAAAATGTCCTCTAAAGCATTGAAGCGTACATTTTATTGACAACTTGCAGTATCTACTACGCTGTTAAACATCGTACTATTGTATAATTACAATCTACAACCTTCTAAAACATCTCTGTGCAAGTAAGTATTCTTACAAACTGTTTTTCCAGTCATATATATATATATATATATTATATATTATATATTTCCTAGAATCTAAGTCCGAATAAATTCAGGTACAGTTGTGAAATGCTGAAATGAGAACAAGAAATATTGAAGGAAGGACACAGTTGATACTAGACCAAATCTCCGCCAGACTTCAAGCAGACAGATGCAAAAAGATAACTCAGTCTACTTTACTCTGGAGTATACATTATTTATGCCGGGCCCTTAGTATTTCTGTCACGTTGTTTTCTTTTTCCTTATCTTTCCGCTCGGCCAAGGTAACAAACAGTGCTTACTCGTACTTGAGCCGGGGTTTGGGCGGGTTATGCAAAATAGCATGAAGGTGAATTTTAATTTTCCTTTAACTAAGTGTAGGTCCATATTTGCAGGTTTTGAACCAAAATAAGTAAATTTCATTCAAACAGCAAAGATTGTAAATAGGTAAATAAAACATTCAGAATTAACTGGGTTAACTTTTCACATATTAATTGCCGTAAAAGTATGTAAATATAAAAAAAAGGTTTTGAAGTATATTTCCACTTACTATCTATTGACATCCACATGTTAGGAGGTCTTCACATAATATACAATATTATTTATTCAGTTAAAATCTGAGCTCATTGAATAATTACTAGCATTACAAAGAAAAGGTGCAACAAAATCAACATTAGTAATATTCAACGGTTTAAATTAACAAGACGACAATTTATGCCAGATCTATTCTCAGATATTTCCAGTACAAAGATGGATGACGGAGCGCAGTTCATAGAAGCTTCAGAGTATTATTTACTTCAGAGTATTATAGGTATTAATATTTATGCTTGCTATCGAGAGTGAAAAATGTAGAAATACAGTTACTGAAAGACCAAGTCGCGGAAATTTCGAGAATGAAAGCGAAAATAAAAAAGCCGCGGATGGAGCTACGATATTTTGCATGTAGTTTTAGAAAAAGTGTTGCCTTCACATATTTGCCTAATGATGGCGAGTTTTTATTTTTTGTTTCTTTCACAAACTTACATAATTTGAAATGTAGCTCAAGTGCTATACCTTTACAGATCTTCTGACTAATCTTGGGTAAAAAGAATGCAGAGAAAAAAGTAAAAATTCTGAGACAGCTTTACGTTATAACAACTTCGTACTGCCAGTCAATTTTTTAATGCCCGGGACACCGACGAGGTTCATCGAAAACAACCAGGACCTCCGAAGTAAGGAAGCACACATATAATCCATCACTAATGATCTCACCTATCTTAATACGTAATATCTTAACTGTTAACGATCTCATGCGATTAACAGGACGTTTTTTGCATGGTTCAATTTTGAATCTTCATTGCGCGCGGTTTTAATTATCATCGTTTAATTATTCTGCATTGCAGGAAGCATCGTCTTTCGTAGTCTGTGAGTGGCATAGATGGAACATTTAGTAAATTACGTTGCTTTCCTGGTATAGCATGGATAACTTGAAATTTCATCACTGTCGAATGAAATCTGATATTAGCCTTTCGACGGACAATGAAAACGGCGGATAATGTAGAATATCGAGTAGCAAATCGCGGCATCTACAGCACACCTTTCACAAACAACACACACGGAGGATACAGGCTTAATGTGGGCAGAAGGTGGGTAATATCGCCTGCGGGGAGTGTTTGCCTTTTGAATTTTTCCATGCGCTTTAACGTGTCTACATATTCCTTCTATATTCTTACAACGCAATTTAGGGTTATAAGGACAATTACAGGTATTGTGCTACTACTTATAATCATTTAATTACATTGTACTTTCATTATACCTATGACGGAAGCATGTAATTGTTAAAATAGTAAAATATCTCTTACCGAAATAATATGATACTTTTTTATAAAGTAACGAATAGACAATAATCTTTTATATAAAAAAACAAATCGCGCGCACCTTTCACAAACACATACGAAGAATATAGGCTTAATGTGGGCACAAGGCAGGTAATATTGCCCGCGGGGAGCATTTGCCCTTTGAATTTTTCCATGCCCTTTAATGTGTTTACATTCAACACATTTTTCTTTACATACACCCACCCATTTCGTTTGTAGGTAGGTATGTCTACAGTTTATGAAATTAACTATATACTTGGGCTTATGTAGAAAGCGTTGGGCTGCAGGCACAAGACACATAGATACTCGTATGTACTTGATAAAAAATTGTATTCCCATATGTTATAAATCTTGCAAAGCTTTTCATGTCAGAGAGAAACGAACAATTTTGAATTACTTTAAAAAACGAACTTTGTAGATTTAAAATTAAAACCAACAATTTTGAATTACTTTAAAAAACGAACTTTGTAGATTTAAAATTAAAACGAAAAATTTTAAATTACTTTAAAAAACGAACTTTGTTGATTTAAAATGTTCATAAATTACTGTCATTAGTTTAATAAATCATCCCAGGAAATAATCATTTGATACATTTTAATGAGGTTTATTGCGAGCATCACACATAATATTGGTTAGTTTATTAGGACACTGTTGAATACTCCACAATAGACATTCTCTGGTTTATTAGCAACTCCAATTATTAATGGATACAAGCAATTGTTAATGCAAACACGCGGGAGATCAAAACATCAGAACAATTCCAATACTGAAAACTGTAGGTATATGAGTTTCAATTTATGATTAACCTTTAAACTTTTTATCTCACTCATTTAAAAAACGCGGCCTTGTTTGTTATGTAATACTTCATTATTTATTCTTTGTCATGTAATCCGTAGAAACATTTAATTCTAAGAAATACCCATAAGACATTGGTTCAAAAGATATATGTAGGTACTTAATGAAATATTTGACCTATTTAAAATATATCAAAGACGCTGATTAAAGGGTTATCTAAAAGTTAGCTTCTAATTTGTAAAATTGTAAATCATTAATAAAGTTTTCTCCCTATCTTTATACAGTCAATCAACTAAAATTGTTAAATGTTTTCTTACCCCATACGTTAATGAAGCAGCATTTACAAGCGCAGTTTAATAAGAAAACAGCTTTTATTTTTCCACTTACTAACAAATTTACAAGTATTAACAACTTTATTTTATAATTTAAACAATTACGTAAATGTTATTAAATATAATCAGATAAGAAAGAGGAAGCAACACTTATTGTCACACATTTCGTACGCGTGGCGAGAGCGAGATCGCGTCGCGCGACACAACCGACCTCCGGTGCGTCTCGGGGCGAACTAAGGCAGAAAACGTTCGTTCGTTTCACGGGCAATCATCGAGGTCCATACTACACAGCCCGCGCTACGATGCGAGGCTATAGGCAGTAGTCTTAGGCGGGCGCTACGAGCTACGATGCTACGGAAGCTGAAAAATTATTCGGCAAGGAAAAATTAGGCGCGTTCCGACCGCGACAGTCCATCTATTCGGTAACGCCGACGTTCGCTGTTTCGATACAGCGCAAGATCCTGCCCGATTAATACTAAGCACGCCAATAAATATTGATTCCGGCTCCTTTGTCTTTCGGAAGATTCGTTTCTTTTTATTAATGCTGAGACATGCTTACATTTCCCTGACAAATCGAATGTATAGCAATTTTTTTAGCTAAGCCAGTCACGGTGTAAGGGAAAATAAATGTTGAGGATAAGGTCATTTAATAACGAAACATTTTTCAGATACTAGTATTTTGTGCTCTTAATCATTTTGGGATTAAATGGACATCGTGATTCTTTTAATTCATTCCAACAGATACGTATATTTAATTTTCGATGGGCATAATTATCTACACGTACTTAAATACAATGGCAATATTTGAGATATTATCACTAACAGATATTCACATTTCACAAAATTGCGTTTAACATAAAACTACTACATAACATACATATAAAACATAATTTATTACAATGTGTTATCTATGTATATAGATAGCAATAATGGACATAGCAAACACACTATAGCTCTATCATTACTAAATATTTAATGACTAGAACATACTTTTACTTTTTAACGAGGATCACTCGCTAATACAACAGGTAACTGTTATTCCATGACATATGTATCGCTTGAGTGAGTATCGCAAGTACATCACGCAGACGTGCGTTTTAGCGAACACGCAATAGTAGACATTCGCGAACGATTCGCACGCGAAATCGCGCACCGTTTTATGATCGATGATCACTATCGCTCTCGAACGCATTCCGATTGCAGTATTAAATAATGCTAGTAATACTCACAATGTAATGTAAGCGTTGATTTAAGGATTGATAAAATAAAGGCTATCTCGACATACAGCTGTATAGATAGATAGATATTTGCGCATTATTTGTGTAATTGGATGTGAATTTGGTAAGTATGTAAAATGAAACAGTAGGTATTTATGAAGTGAAATGTAAATTACTACGGATCAAAGTTTAGGAGTCAGCTCTTAGGTTTTTATATGGTTGTTATAAGGCTCCGGCTTAATTACGACATAAAAAACTAATCATCTATTATAGTACAGATCTACATCTATAGTATAATAGATAATAAGTTTAGTTATTAGTTAATATTAACTGGGTACTTATTATTTATAGTTTAAGCATTTATCTACACAAATGTTAAGAAGTGATAAACGTATTTTCTAAGCTCATTGTCTGGGGAGCAATATTTGTAGTATTGATAGAAATAAACACAGAATTTTAAATCAAGAATTGGCTTGGTGAATAGGTACCTACATGATGATTACATTAAATCATATTCTTAAGAAAAGGTACTCAACATTGTTTTCGATACAACGCTGACATGTGACATTTTGCTAATATGTTATACAACAAGCACTTTAGGTTTTCTCGTCACAAAGTGTAAAGTTTCTTCTATAACAACGAGGGAGCTTTTAGTCACCTTTCTCCGAGGTGAAGCTACTTCATTTATGAAAAGCTTTCAGGTTCGACAAGACTAGCGGAGCTCTATTCAAATCGTCCTTCCTGTCGAGGGGTCTTTACATAAATCAACTATTGAATAAGCTGTTTTCATGTGGATTGTGTTTGTCGAGGAACGAGCTTATCCATCATTTGTAAAAATACAACGTCTCTGTTGAGATTTCGTGCATCGCAGCGATACTCATCTTGTTAGTTCATATTGTATTTATGTTGCAATCTAAAAGTAATCAAAATAATTCGTATTGGTAATACTAGAAATTGATTTGCAGGTTGTGAAGAAAACGATAAGAATTAAAATGAACCAGTTCTTAGTACAAAATCTCTATACATTTGCTTTAGAAGAACCTACAGAATTATTAGGTGCATAAGTAAATCTTACTGTAGCAGTCTTTGCAAAACGCAATTCGCAAGCAGGAATTGGATTAATATGATTCTGCCTATGATCTGCTTTTAAATAAACTTAAAAACAGCAAACAAGAGGAACGTAAATTGGAATTTGTTCTGGAATAAAGTGCATCTGTACAAATAGATAAGAGGGCCACGGCAGGGTTAAGTCAGCGCGCTGCTCGGTCGGTAAGCGGCTCAGTGCTCAGCCTCCGCCGTCTTGACTCAGAGAAATCATTTATATTCTAGCTCACTAAATTAGGTGGGCGTAGCTTTAAAAAACTATATTTACATATCAAATATAATCAAATAAAAATATGAGTGCGTGTCGACACAGGGACGCACGGATGGTTTTAATTCTGCCTTGTCATCTGTATATATAATAAAAATGAATCGCTGTTCGTTAGTCTCCCTAAAACTCGAGAACAGGTGGACCGGTTTAGCTCATTTTAGTTTTGATATGTTTGTTTAAGACCAAGGAAGGTTTATATGGTGAGAAAATCTGAAAAGAATGCGTGGAAAGAAACAGAAATTACTATATTTTGGCAGAACGAAGTATGCCGGGTTTAATATTTTCTCTTTAATTTTATTGCTACTATTATATCTACGGACCAGACTTCTTCAGTACAGACCTATCTTCTTTTCCTTTCTACAAAGTGAGCATTTATGCCAAATTATTTCCTATCTCTTTCTTCTGTGCAGCATTGTATGCGTATGTTCAGATTGGTGTCGGAACGGATAAACGTTAGCTCGTGGTTGCAACACAATACTTATACCGGCGCGCATTGCATCGATACTTGTTCGTGTAGACGAGTAGAAAGCGGCTAAAACTCCAATAAAATTTGTTACACACTCCGAATTACACTTGACATTTGTTTAGGGTACCTAAATACCTATCTCGCGAGACTGTACAACGATAATTTTACATGAAAATACCGAATACCGAACGCAAATACCGAATAGTACTGATAACAATGATAAAAGCTGGTTATAACGCACACAATTTGCATATCATAATAGAGTATTCCGTTGTTATTATCATATGAAATAAGTACCCACGAAGTTCGTACTGTTGATATTTTTCAATCTCGTCTACAATATTTTCTTACAATATCTTCCAAAATTCTTGGCGGTACTACATTATTTTCGTTACGTTTGTACCACGCGTCCTTATTTTAAGCGCGTAATACATTGCTCTTTTGTTTCGAATATCAATAAGTAGGAAACCAGAACTTTACAGTAGGTCTGTACAAAGCCGTGGCCAAGTGCACCGGGGGAAACTTTTTTCATAAAAGCACATCGAGGCATCGGTTCCGAAAAAAGAGCAGAAACAAGAGACTAGTTATTTATTAAGTTTTATAACTGTTGCTTTTGCTTGCGACGGGCCTTCATTATAGTCGTGCAACCCATTAGGAATTCAGTGCAGGGTCGGGTTTCCTCTAACAATAAGAAAGATGATAATATAGTCTTTAGTTACACCACGCTGGCATATTACGGGTTGGTGGACTTTACATGCCCATAGCAACATTCATAGAAACCTGTTAGGCACAAACATACAGCAGAGAACATTTGATAATAAATTCATAGGTGAAATTCGAACTCAAACCTCTCGAGTAAGTGACCGGTTCTTAACCACTGGGCAATCATCTCTTAATTACTATAAACTATACTCCATTATTATAAACTAGCGTAATCGACGTCTTAGTATGCAGCCGATTAACTCAGAGCCATTTACATAATTTGCATAGCATGACATTTGTCTGCACAATTGAGGGCCTATTGAAACATATTATTACGTTAAAGCCATGCATACTTAAACAATGACAGTATGTTTAGTAGATGTAATAAGCTAAGAATGCTCCAAATATATTGAATTTTTTTTCATAATCTAATTGGCTGCACACTGAATACAAAAGGCGTACTTCGAACGGTATCCCTTACAAACGTATACATAGCTGCGAAAGAAAGTTAAAAGGCAGAATAAATCCGACAGTCGACGAGACAATGCCAAGGATGTAGACAAAAGTTTTTTCATAAATGTGCACGGATAGTAGAACGGAGCTTCTCAACAGCTGACGACTGGCTCGAGGCAGGGCCGCTGTCCTTAGGACGATGGTCTATCATCGGCGAGCTGCCAAAAATATCTACGTATATCTACACAAAACTACCGGTGATACCTTTCATCTTTCACACGATACAGTCAACGTAATATCGTTCATATCATTCATATGCTTTGCAATCACATAGATGCGTATATAAATGAGCAACTAAACAACCCTAAATCTATTCGATTGTATCTGAAGTTTATTTCGGAAAAATTGCATGAGGCAAGCATGCATGCTGTCTTTTTTAATGAAACCGAAAAAGCAGACTGTTTAGCGGGTGGTTACAGCGTTTGGTGAGTGAGACGAGACTAACTGAGCAAAACCTTGGATGATGCTCTTTTTCTGACTTTATTGAAAACACGACATAGAGTGACTTTTAAAAATGTCTAAATCATTGCTGCTATCGCTATAGTAAATAATCCTAGGCTAGCATCTATGTAGGTATATACATCTAAAATCGCTTTCTTTTCTTTGAAATATGGTTCATTGCTTCGCGCGCTATCGGGCGCGGTGGCGCAAGTGAGTTAAGACTTGCTAGCAGATGTATTAAAAGGGGAAAATGGGGATATTTTGTCAGATTTTATCACTTACCCCGGGCGACATGAATAGAAAAGAGTTAAATTACATCTTAGGTATTTTTCTCGCCAAGTACACCCAGGAATACTTTTTTAGTAGCTTTGATTTTAAGATTGGAAATAATGAATATGAAAGCGACAGAATTTATTCACCTTTTTCCTATTATTAGATTCTATTATCTAACAGCCTTATAAATAAGTATTGATTTACAACAAAGTCTAGAAGTTGTAATACGTTAACACTTTAAGTGTTTTGATGTGTCCGTTAGTGATAACAGGCTAAGCGGAACAACCTCTAACCCACCAAAATACAATAAATTAAGCAGACGCTAAGTGAAGCAAAATAATATTTGACAACATAATTTAGCGATACCGGAGATTAAATCGGCTATCTTAACTATGCCGGCAAGTAACTTCGAGAACTGCAGAGCGGCGCTATCCGGTTTGACATTATCAGTTCTGCTAGTTTCCAACTAGCAGAGTTTTATGTAACTAATAGGCTCTGGTCGCGGGTTCGTCCGCGCGGTTTCAAGTTTGTTACTTTTGAGGGATGACTTTGATTTTAGGGATGTAAAATACTTTTAAGAGCATGGTCTCTAAAAGGTAACAAATAAATAAGTTTCTGTTTCTCCCAGGTAAAACCGTAAGACCTACAGAGATGAGATGTGGACACTGACAGTGGGGCTAGACCATAACGTTCAAGTAGCTCTTTTTTTAAAGAAAAGTTAAAAGTAGGAAATAAGAAGAGTATTGTCACAATTTATGTTTTTTCACAATCGATGTTATCGCTGCCAGCACCACGGCACTTAATTTAAAAAAGTTTTCACTTAATTTTCAAAACATTTCCAGCCTCGCTGATGTTGTTCCCACAGACTGTAAAGGAAGCCAGGAGTGGAAGAATACAGTGACGCTTCCATAAATCAAAGAATCTACCTTTTTCTTGGAAACCACGGGACCTACTCGTATTTTTGGGGGGCTTTTTTTCAATATTTCATGCTACACTATTTAGTTACCCATGATTGCTAGTTTTATGACATAATTCATTCAAATTTTACTTGAAATTATAGTCAGGCAACATTTAAAGCGGCTTCGTGTATACCTGCATAAAAAGAAGGCAAACAGGACGGGCCGTGGCTTGTTGGTAATGTGATAATTGGTCACCGCCATACCCGACCATTTGCCCCTCTGCAAATACATTAACGGGACCACCAACGAGTATACCATCACAAGTGCTAAGGGCCAGTAAGAGCTGTGGACTAACCTGTTTGACGTAAGATTTTAAAAGCTATAAAATAATTTACGACCTTAATAGCCTACGTTATATTTAAGTAAATCGGTAGTTTAAAAATCTGTAAAACCACCGCCTTAAATAGGCTTGTCAGACTGTTTAGACGGTAGGTACATACATTGTAGCTTCCTACGATGAAGCTCAGTGAACCATATTATGTATGAAGGCAAGAACCATCGTCAAAGTGCATCTTAAGACATATGCAACTAGTTCATACGCGGTTAAGCTATGCGTTGCGTTACCATGGTCCATTGTTCATGTTTCGTCTCCAGCAGCAGATCTGCTCAATAGTACTAAACTATTTCATTGTAATTGCTGCTCATTCGGCGTGTAAAATTTACTTGTGGCTCGATTCTAAATATTTGTCAACACAATGTGTTGTTATATGTCATATAAATGCCACACAGACACACGTTACCCCTTGTCCTAATTGCCATATTGTCCTAATCGCTCGAAAAAGTTGGTCGTACGACAACATTCTTGCTTACATTTGTCGTATGTCAGTGCGTATGTCATTAGGACAGCACGTACATATATTGTTTATTTATGCTATTAACGAGTATAAGATCCAAAAATTCCCGACTCCAATGTGTTCATAACGCATCCAAGTCGCATGTACACGTTCCGTCGACCCGTTGAAGACACGCACTTGTTCAAATCATCCCAAAGAACTCGTGCCAAATAGAGCAAGCAATAAGTTAATGATGACGATACTTTTTATTATTGCTCATCAATTATGCACGTATATACTTCCTGTCGTTAAAAATTGTGACATGCAAACAAAGAAGTAGGTACCTTCCTTTATCAATATACATTACACGAACAAACAGTACATAACACACGCTTCATTGGGTATGGATGTATGACTATAGGAATGATGATTAAAAAAGTAACCATTTGTTCATTGCTAGGTTTCTTACATTCCGCACGTTTCCGACCAGGAAGCTAGCAACTAGTAATTTATAATCAAAACGCTCTCTAATTACCGCGCCATAGTGTTGGTTTTCTATTTATGTACCATGTGTTCTCATGTAGGTACTTTATTTTGTGAAGATATAATTTAAAAAATGACAAAAATGTATTTAATTATGTATGTTAAGAACAGTCGTGTTAATAAAACATTATGACCATCGATGCATGACTGCATCGGTGCCAACTAGAGAGCGGCTACTGTGAAAGTGAAATCGAAAATGAATGAAGAACAAAAATAACTCTACTTATACGCTTGTTGACTTGTTCATAGATGTTATGAAATATTATTTAAGCATATTTTGTAAGAAATAATTAGTTTTACACAATTAAGAAATTTATCAATTAATTTACGTGTCTAATAAGTTACGTGTAGTAATAAGTCTACCGTTATTGTACCATTCGGGGAAAATTGTATACAATTATATGTAAAAAGATAGTCCTATGCCAGTAGATAAAAGCAAACATTAAAAAAGAAACTCATTTGTAACTTTTGGGAACGGATTCACGAAAGGAACATTAATTAAAACCAAGTAAACAAAATATTTACGCGTGTGAAATTCCACGAGCCTTACCCCGTAAACAATAGCAGCGCCTACAGCGGCAATCAGTTGATTTCAATATGAACGATAAAACATATTATGAGGCGGGGCATTAGACCTAAATCTCGAACAGACGTCGCCACTTAAAATAAGCTGGCACGATTTCAAGTGCCGCCAACCTGAATGTGGAGTATTCAGTTCATCAAAACCAGATGTTTCCGAGTCCTACGTAAACATGGACATTCGCGCTGAACGTATGATTAAACATAGGCCGATTACGTTTGTTGACACATGCTCTGTGTGTTCAAAATGGAGTCGACGTAGGGACGTGTGCGGAGTCTATGCGTTATATCAAGCCACGGAATTAGAATCATGCGTTAGCAACGTACATTCAGATCCCCTACTTTTATAGACCTTAGATGTCCTATACTGGACATCAAAACGCGACATTCCAAGAGTATATTTTAAACTGAGGATTCATGTCAAGTAATTCGGGAGAACTTTGCATTGTATGTTCTCTTTAAACATTGGTATGTAGAAATACCAGCAGCAATTCATAGACGTAGACGTTAAAATTTAAGCCTTAAACATGCTAAAATAGCCAAGCGCAGACGCTGAAGCACATTTTGGAGCTAATAAAAAATTCAGACGCTCAAGCTGGAAGAGGTTCAGCGACATTACAGGAATTAATGTTATAAACAAACAGTGGCGTTTGGCGCTGGTCCAAGTGGGTTGAGGCGCCGGCGCTAGAACGCTCGCACGGACGGAATGCAACTATAGCATTGCCTTACTGCTAGATCGTTGGAGAGCTTCAAGCTACAGACATCCAACAGGATTGATTCAAAGACAGGCTTGATAATATAATCTATGACGTGATACTGTGGAGCTATGAGTGTTGAGTGTGAAGCCTTAGATTTCTATATCACCAGAGAATCTCAAAGAGGATTATGACCTGTGTGCACACATAGGACTGATGTGTGCACACAGGTCATTAATACGGTCAGGTCAGGTTAACGCAGCGCTACTAAGCTCGTCAAAAGAATCACAAGTTTTTTAATATGGTTAATAGCAACTGAGACCATTAACGAGAGTTGCTGTTTAAGTCTACTTATAATTAGTTAGATGCCAACAAATGCAAGACTGACCCAAACACCAAAGAAATGATAGTTTTTATTATCACTTACTTATGAATTGAATTTCTTGCTAAACCATTTACTCGTTCTGAAAACCTTTCTCCAATTTCATTAGAGGGACATTATCGTATCTAGCGACTTGGCACAGGTAAAGACTTTGCCGAATTATTTATTTATTAACAACAAAATCCACTACACGAGTATTAATAATTATGACCAGTTTAATCGTCGATGGCAGTACCAGAGCCTAAATCTACCGTCGTATTATGTGATCGTTGATTTGTATATAATGTATGCATCGATCTAACGCAGATATGATTAATGACGGGTTATTCTTGAGGAAGTACGTAGTAATTGCTCCTCTTAAATTGTATTTTAATGTCCTCATGGTTTATGCATTGTCTGATTAATAGATTTATTAGATTTCCTGTGCCTTTTATATGCAAATTATTGAATTGTCATTAATACGTTTAACCATTATAGGTAGCACTAACGTTAAAAACAATTAAAATATTTCTCTTATCTTAAAAAAACGTAAAACTTACGTTGCGTAACGAGTGATCGATGGTTAAAAAACATTTACATTAATATCTTGCGCAGTATGTCTTTCTTCCAAAATTTTTATCTACGACAATGACAGATCTCAGCATATTTAGATAAAAAGCTTTAATTATATTTTAGAAAAAGTGTAATTGGTCAAAATTGTTAATAGTAACTAATTTAGAAATTTGTACCTAACAAAGGAAGTAGATACTTAATTGTTATCTCACTCACCAAATAGAGAAATGATTTAAGGTACAAATAAAGGTTTGATAAATAAATAGGAAATAAAGCTTTTCCTAGTTCACGCATAATACCAACACCTCATTCAAACTGTAGAAAAGGTACACATAGAGAATTGTAAATATACTTAGGTATAACACCTTTGTTAGCGCGTCACAGAATTAAATTAATCTGCGAAGGAGATATTACTATGCGGCGGATACCCAACACAACAAACAAACAGGCTAGTTTATTCTCGGTTTCAATTAAATCGCAGCTTACCTCACAAGTTGCGCAGTAATAGGGGTCCTATATTATCTGCATGAAATTTGACTCACAAACCGCACTCTCCCGAGTGGGTCGACATAACTCGACCGAACTTGAAAGCTTCAATTACGCGAAGTGAGTTGTTCACGCAGGTGACTCCTTAATTACAGAGTTGAAATTGAGCTGCCCATTCGTCTGTCACGTTTGCGAAGGATTATCATGCGCTGTACACGTAATCCATGCCTATTTATTGCGCACAGATTCATAATTCACATGCTTTGTCACTTATATTAATGTTAATGTTTTGACCTATTACGTTAATTTTGGCATTTTGTATATTATAATACTGCAACAATGGAAGCACATTATTTCAAGCATTCCAACCTTATCGAATCCAATTTGCGGGCCCGGCGTCATCTCCATGTAATGGGATTTCGGCCTTGCTCCAAAAAGGCTATTTACACATTACAACCATCTTCCAATGCGTTATTAACTTATTAACGAGTTGTAGGAATTGAACGCCGGTAATTACACAGATAGGGTCTAATACAAAGAAAACCAATAAGACCAACATTTTTAAGGACGATGAGACGGTGACCCATGTGCATGTTTCATACATATAACCGAATCGAATCGAATTGGGTTTTGTGTTGCTTTGGGTTGCAATTTGACATCATTGTGTTAGTTATATAGAAACGGGTCTCATAAAATTATACGAGCCGATACCTATATCCTTTTCATGTTACCGATGCGACTTCTACTAATCACATACATAGATTACCTACTTATTATCCGTGTCTTCGATTTAGTTTAATTTATGGGCGATCTCACGCACGATCTTCCAAAGTTCAATCTTTTAATCAATATTAAGATGGCTATTCAGACATATAAAAGTCAAAAGCTTCATTATCAGGTAGGTACCTACAAGGGCATATTTGATATAAATATACATTTTCATGATCCAATTCCAGACGCATTAAAGTGTTTCTGGCAGTTTCTACTTATTTCACTATTGTAGAAAGTCAAACCGATCTCCAGCTAAAGCGTTTTAAAGTGGGACTGAAGGAAACACATTTCCGGAACATTTCTTTCCTACATTGAACATTCGACGTTAAAACACGCCAATATTTATGAATGCATGAATAAAAAATATCGAACTTGGTAAACACGACTCTGTTAAACACGCCATGGCCTTTGATTGCGTTTCGGGTAAAATTAAGCAATTTCAGAGCAGTTTTTAATTAAACCCGGAAACGACATGTTGGAGTAGCACCAAAATAAATAAGCAAAGAGAAAAATTTGTATGGAGCATTTTTCGCGTTATATTGACTGTACGCCTACATAACTTTCTGAGCGCTTTCTGCAAGTGTAAACTTCGTAATAGCGGCAGTTTTTAATGAAAATTAATTCACATTCAATTGTGTACTAGAGACATAGGTACCTTATCTTTTTAGGTATAAAGCTACCTCCTTACTTTCAGCTCTTCGTAATCCACTGCTTGGACATAGGCCTAGACTGTGCCTAGGCCCTTTCAAACTTTCAATATCTTCATATCAGGAAATCATTCTTTCTGCCTGACTACGACAAGCCAAAAAGAAAGGGTTATGATTTACTGACTTGTTTATTCTATTGAATCTACAAACTTTCTCGTAACGACCAAACTTTTTCCTTTTAGAACTTACTTCGATATATGAGGCATTTCCTTCATTATTACCCGTATGTATGTATACCTACTCGTTCTGTATGAGACTCATTAGCGATCATATATACGCAGGTATTAGTCCACCACACTGGCCCTTTGTGAGTTAGTGGACTTACCTACTCAATACACCTACCTCATCTAACTATTCCTATGCATCAGTTAATTACAGTGACCCTTTGAATCAATGCATCTCTGTATGCATAGTATTTGTTGTATTGTTACTATACTGACAAGGACAATAATTACCATAGAGCGACAATAGTCACAATATGTTACGATAAATAATCACTCAGCGTAATACGAGTAATTAGGACCGAGAATTATAAGTATCACATACTTCAGTAGATAACAGTAGCTGTGCATCAGTAACCCTATGTCCTAATTGCCAAATCACACGCAAAAGTTCCTCGTACGATAACGACATTTCGTAACATTTCTCACGTGTCGGTGCGTAGGTATTTCAATTAGGATAGCTTCATAAAGAGGCCTGTGTTTAAATTTTGTCGTTTTGGTTGGTCGGTCGATTATGTCAGCCAATTAGGACAAGGGCTAACAGTAGTTAGGCCACGTAGCTGTAACAGGTTGTCAAAGAAAACATTTATGTATACCATATTACATTCAATTAAACGCATGCAATTACAAGCACTTAAAAACTTAACTTAAAAACTTTTTTGCAATGTTATATTCCACTTTAGACTTTAATATCGTTTTAAATTTTCACGTTAAAATTGCTACCAAATCGTTTACCAAATTTCATCCATACAGACGTTTTTGCGTGAAATAGTAACAACCATCCATCCCTCCGTCCTAACAAACTTTCGCATTTATAATAGTAGTAGGATAGATATAGATTAGAATATGGTTGCGAATAGCTCAGATAACTAAGAATCCGAGAAATCCCAACAACGACAGCCTCAGTGCTCAGTAATGCAGCGCGCGTCTCAGCCTGCCGACCTGCATCTTAGCCGGTTAACCTTGCTTATTTAGCTACCTAACTGAAGTTATTCAATTTGTCCTTGTTGTATCGAAGTACCTACTGAACGTGACTTAAATAAGACGTGTAGAAGGGTATAAGTGATAAAAATGTCAGCATTTACCTTCTTTAAAGAATCTGCTCGACTTTTATGGCTCGTTGGTAAAGCTCGCCAGTGCAATACCGCAGTTTTATACAGTGTATTTGGCTTCGAACTAGTTTATCGCTAGTTAGGGGCATAAAATAGACCAAATTTCATCGACAGAACACCCACATAAGGATCTAGCCCCCCTCCTTTTGAAATGGCAGCCATTTGAATTTTGCATTAAAATATTTTGTGGGTCCACAAAATAATTTAGATTTCTGTAGACCTGAATGACCTGAATGATGTAGACCTAAATGACGTCTAAATAAGTTAAATATTCGAGTATTTTTAAATCATTCAAGACAATCCATCGGGGTTGGTAAACTTTTACGAAGTGGCTATACGGCTTCCTCGATGTAGGCGTCGAGTCTCAGAATTGAAAAAAGTCTATTTATTATGTAAACTTAACGAATTCCGGATCGGGAAGCCGCGTGGAGCTCTTGAGCATTACAACGTTGGAAGGTAATGTTTACCTACTTTAGACCGTTTTTCTGACTACTGTATAGATTCTCAATGTATAAGATCGTCTGAGACACCGTAGAATGTAGGTACAGAAGTTCTTCCGTGTTTGCATTTTTGTTTTACGAACTTCAACGTCAAGATATCATCCACTCCTAAAAGTTTAAGAGTTCAAACCTAGTTTTATGTAAAACAGAATCCGAGCTAGGTTTATGAAGACATAAACAGAAAATAAACATAACCAGCGTGCCAGAAGGAAATGATAGCCGTTAGCGGAACATCGCAACATACTGGGATAGACCAGTTGCGCGGGCCCTATATCCGGCACCAAATGAAATGCGACTGTGTTCCCCCAATGCCCCCATTCGTTCGTACTATCATGGCGATGTTTTAATGGTGAATTGGATTCAGTGACGTTAGATTGTGTTGACGCTTGGTTTGAAAATTAGCTGCAAATCCTTTTGCGCCACACGACTAGTCGTATCTCGTAGCGTAAAGCGTACAACGAAGAAGTCGCACCCGCTTTCGAAACATATCCAAATCCTCGTAATGCCGAATCCTATATCCGTTGTGAAATAGGACATGACTCCAATTCCCATTATACAGTCGCTACTGGCCAAAAAATTGTCAGTTCGTGTGAGCCATCAACACGAAATAAATACAGAAGAACGTGTAAAGCGGAAATCGCACCCGACAACGAACGTATCGAGCAGTATTCGGATTCGGATGGAGCCGTAACACGGGGCCCTATATCCGTCGTCAAATTGAACGTGACTCCAATCCTCCGTTTTCACGTATCTGTGTACTTCGCTAGATATTTACCGATACATTTCGACATATCTAATAATTTGTTTCGTACCTACCTACTGTCTACTGAAACATAACTGTAGCACAAAATAAACATTAGTAGTAACGTACCTCAAGGAGCAAGAAAATGAAACTTAAAAATAAAACTGAATGTTTACTTGATAGTTACTCTTATGTTTTAATCAAACATAATCGGATGACGTCAAATGCAAAAATCTTGATGTCATTTTGAAGAGTCGCCTTATAAACACTGTAAGGTGTTGTGATTTGTGAATGAACTCTCAGTCAAAAAAGTCGTGGTAGTTGTAGTAGTAAGGGTGTGTTTCCATAAAAATAAAACAATACTGCATCCATTCAATACGCCAGTCGGTAAAAGTTTCATAGGCGGAATCTCAAATGCAATAAAATCAGTTACGGTTACGCAAAATGTAGGGGAAAAATTGTCGAGTGAATGTCGAGGCGTGTCACAAGCCGTCACTCTCCGGGAGGAATAAAACCCGAATTAAATTCCTTGCTCTCCTCGCTGGCGCACCCACGTTCCGGCTTCCGACGCAAATTTCACGAGAGGCTGAGCAAAATTGTAGGAAATTGCTAAAATTAGGTATATTTTAAGCTATTGCGCGTCGTTCCGTTGACCGGGAGTCGAGTTGCGAAACTACAAGAGTCTGCGGATATGGAGATACTCTCAGTGAAGGAGCGGTCGCCGTATCAAATATCGCACTAACGACGCGGCGTGTAGCTGAAACAATAGTGGAATGGAAAAGCGAGTTATTGCCTGTGAGGAAGGAGGACAGGCGAGTGCATTAAGATAAAGCGCTTTGGGCGGCCGCCAGTGTCTCGAGTGTCCGCTCGCTGCCAAACGCCGCCAATCGAGAACCAGCCATCAGCGCCTTCACTGGCAATAATCTCAACACTCAACTCTCAACACTTATTGTACACAAAAACCAAGTGCGAATCACTAACCGCTTCAGATGCTTTTTACTTCAAACAATTGAAGCAGTGTTCACATCCAGATGCTATTTTCCAATGTGTTTATACTTATCACGAATTGTAGAATTTGTCCAATTGTTTGTACGGTTCTAAGTTACTATTTGAGTCAAGTTTGACAACTATCATTGAACAACCAGACGACGAAAGGGCTTGTTCTTCAAACAAATATTGGACCTTGTTTGTCTTGTGACCCGCCCGCATCACTTTCTTTTCTCCAAATTTACCCTTTGCCTCGTTTTTTAAACTTACTAGTATGACTCGTATAACACCTTGGACAATCAATTATTCAAGAGAAAGAAGTTGAAATATTTGAAATAAATATTCATTTAAGATAGCTTAGCTTAGCTTTGCCTAACCTGGAAACTTTCTTCTTTTGAGATGGAGGTCCACGGAAGGACGGAGGTGCAGTATATTAAAACGGTATCTACACCAATATTAATACGTTTTTTAATTATGCATTGAACCTTATTTTAATAGGCAACGGTAAAGAGAGATGGTTTGGAAAAAAGCAGCATTATGTATGTCAAGATTATAAAAGTGAGCGTTATAAAATATGCATTCTTTGACCTCAATAACGATACCTACCTAGATTGTCCTAGATAGAAAAAGAGCAATAATCTGAAGAGATACCTTTCTTCCCGCGTCCCAGCTGTTAGGTAAGTCAGCAGTTTCTTTGAAGCGCGTCTTCGGATGGAAGACAATAATGAATTCAGGCGGCGCGAGAACGTTAGTACTTGAGCGCACCCATACGCTCCACTTTGCACTTCTGCTGGAATAAAGCGATTAATGACTATGCGCGACCTTTGAGAACGATCTAATAAAAAGGAAACAAGGCACAGTCACGAAAACGACTTTCTTATAGATTCGATTCATACCATCTGAACATTAGCTTTATTACTACGCAAGTTACTACGCAATACTTTTTAAGTTAAATGGAAATACATTTGACTATAGTAATAATTTTTTTGTTTCGCGTGTATTTACTTAACGAAAACAAAAACGTGAACTTTCCGTTTGTAGATTTAAAAATCTGAATATTAACCGCTTCCTGAAAGTTTTTTTAATCAATTATTCAGCTTAAAAGGGAAACGTAAACAAAATCTCGTCAGGGCGCCGACTTCATAGGTCGATGTCCAAGTACAAGATCAGCTCTTAACAGAAAATGGCTTGAAAAGATCGCTACTTGAGGGCCGCATACTTATTATTTTTTAAGTGAAAACTTCTTTAGCGGCGCTGAGCACTTTTTGGTATGGGAAAAAATTTTTAAACTCGCGACAGATCCCTGATCGTAAGGTAAGATAAGATGGTAACTATTTTTGGATTGATTGATTTGGCCGCCATATGAACTTTCACACTTAAATTCACGTAAATTCATTCTTGACTTTACTAAAAAGATTTTATAGTTAATGATTATTTATTAGTGTTTTAATTGAACTGTCGTCCAAATCACCAAGAAAACACATCTTATAAGTTTTCACTTCTGCCGGCACTCCCGTAGTGCAACCCGATGTTTATTTAAATATTGCCTACTGTATTGTTTAGATTAATTTTAACGTCTTCTTAATTTATACCATACCTAGTCTGTCTGAAACCTACTAGTGACCAACTGGAGAGTAGAGTCTTCTTATAATTCTCTGAAAACATTATGGAGAACTCTCAGGCATGCCGGTTTCCTCACGATGTTTTCCTTCATAATCACAATAATTCATATCTATTAAATTTCATAACGCGGAGATAACATTTTAAGAAAGTAATTGGATCCACAGGATCTCTCTAGTAAGAGGCCGAATTCTTAGTTAGTGGGCTATCACCGCTTCCTAACTCAACTACATCTAGCACCTACGTAGGTACCTTTATCATAGTATAGGGCATGGTTGTCTATGGTATTCACGCCCGGCGTCGGCCGTGACTGAGCATCGCATTACACCGCTAATGTGCAACAAGCGGCGTCACTTCGTCATTATTGTGTCGTTCAAATAAGTCGCCACGTGTCGCAAGATGGAAGATATTGATTCTGGTGTACTATGAACGTTTGATAGTGTTACCCCGATGTAAGTGGAACAAAATCCGCATTATTGATTACTATTGATTAGTTTTATGCAATATCTGGTAAAGGCAATGGAGTTGCCTCGGAAAGCTACCTACTAAGAAGACTATCCTAATCAAGGAAAAAGAAAGAGAAACGCATTCTATTACAATAGAGAGGATGTCATAGGCTGGAGTAACCACATTAATCACATAGTACGGTCGTGTATTACGTACATTTATTTTTCTACAAGAACACCATTAGATTACAATACACAAAATAACCTTCTCATGTTCATGTATAATATTCACTAGACTATTCTCCCTGCTCCAATTGTTACACTTATTTGCTCCGTTCCTCCAATCATTACCTATTCTACTTAAGTGCATATCAATTAACACGGGCTGTTTGAGATAAGTAGAATTTTATTTCACTTCTAAATGGCAAAAGTTAATTACGATGCTAGGAGCCTCTCCACTCGACCCGATAATGTGGAAATGCTCAAGCGGCACTTTCTGAGGCGTTTTATTCTTTTTCACCTTACGAGTCTATCTGCACCTGCAGTACATTGCCTTTTCGCAGTAACTCTACAATTCCGAGCCGTTATGAGAAATCGTCGGGTCATTAAGCAATGCTATTGTGACTATGGCTGTGTATCGTTTATTTTATTTTAAATTAAAAAAAAATACCTTTCAACAGGGAAAGAATTTTTCGTCACTGTATTATTTCTATTTCGGACCATTATGTTTTGGTAAATCTATTCTTGCAATGAAATTATTAAACGAACAGTCATATGAGATAGGTCCTACTTACTTGCTTTTAAAAAGATAAGTCAGATAAGTAAAGAAAAAATGAGTTAATTAAGTTTAAAGAATATGCGTGATTGTCGACTTCGCCGGCAAGATAATTGTGATCTAATCGCTAAACGGTGCCAAGTTCTGTACATAATCGTAAAATTCATTTAATTAAGTAGGTATATCAACATAAATCATCATCAAAATCAATCAAATAACTGGAAAAAGTATATTTTTCCAGTTATTTACTCTTCCAGTTATTTACATTACACGACGATCGCCATCCGCCGTGGATGGCGATAAATGACCGTGTACGTTAAAAGTTACTTTGAGAATAATATTTTCAAAAAAATAACCGCGTAATGCTGAAAATTTTTACGCAAGTGGAAGTGGGTGACCTGAAACTTTTCTAAGATTAAGTCTGTATTTCCATTTAGACTTGTTTAATGAGCAAACACAAAGTTGTTCAAAGGGTGGGAATGTCTCTACTTAACCGCCGCAGCCCGGATTTCGTGCCAAATATTTATTTTAATTACGTTTCGCTCCTTTAGAAATCTGGCTAAATGTTTCCGTCGCTTGCCGCGTCGATATTGAAAATTAATAACGTTAACCACTTAACATAATACCGTTATTGTTTATAGCGGTTCAGATTCCACGGAAAATAAAGGCTTCACGAAATGAAAAAACTAGTTTCAAATTAAACATACCTAAATATAACAGCAGGTACTTTTAGAATCGCTGAAGTGCTAACGGTATTTAGGGATCTATTCATTACTTCCAGAGCCTATTATGAGATCCTCAACATAAAGAAATCTGAGACCAAGTCAATTAAAACTCACACACGCGCATAGAAGCTCCTAATTTTTGTTGTCAGTAAATAAGGAGTCGACAAAAGCACTAATAATTCTAGTGACGTTAATGTAAAAACTCTATGGCAAAATCCATTGAGTCATAGATGTATGTATCTATACTGAATTACAATCTACACTAATATTATAAAGAGGAAAAAATTGTATTTTTGTGCGTATGTTTGTAATGAATAAACTCAAACACTACTGTGCCGATTTCAAAAATTCTTTCACCATTGGAAAGCTACATTCAGCCTGAGTAACATAGGCATATTTATTGCTAGAATAGATTAGGGATCCTTACTAATAGTGACTCAAAAAGTCTTAGGATATTAGTGAAATTAATTGGCAGAGCAAAGCCTGCTGGATTAGCTAGTTCCAGATATACCTACGAGTACATACCTGATGAATAGTTTGTAGGAAGCTTAATCTAAACTGAACGGCTCCACGGGGAGGACAATGCGTGTCTAGCACAAAGCAATGTGACGTCACAGCAGCTGCCAGCCGCAATCATAGTCTGAGATTACTTCTGGTATAGTTTAGCGCTAACTGACGTATACATAACAACTACAATAGTTATCGATGACCTAGTTGATAAGCTCTCAAAAATAACAGTTGTATTTGAATAGTCTTTGCAATTACAGGTCGTAAAAGTAGGATGGATTATTATTTAACAAAAAGTAGGATGGATTATTATTTAACTATTCAGTAACTACAAGCGGGTTAAGCTAATTGAGCACCTTTACTGCTGCATGCCAACGTCCCAAATAAATACGTGGCCCAAATGTCTCTACTAGGTATGAAAGTAAAATATTATGCGGAAACTTCCAAATTGTCGCAGAGAAATCCCGGAAAACCCAAAATATCACGAATAGTTTCAAGAGCAAGATATTGTTAAGGTTCTCCCGCTAAGAAAATTACAACTGCGCATAAATTCAGAACACGTCCGACGATATAAATTTATAACGGGAAAACCAAGCGGAGACAGGCGGTGCGCAGCAGCCTCTGAGAATTTATTAAATAAATTAATTGAGCCGAAGTGAACGACAGCTTGAATATTAAACTAACACCGGCAACCGGTGAAGATTTTAAAGATTTCAAAATTCCTCTATCTCGATTCAGAATTAGATGTCCAAAATACAGACAAAGAGACGTCATGAAATGTCACTGTCAATATGAACGGAAGGTGTAAGGGTGCGTTACCACTGAAATTGTTGGCAACTCCTGTTTCCAACATGCATTGACAATACAAAAGTTGGCAACTCTTCGGTGAACACCCAGCTACATAGGGTACATGCAATCTTTTGTCGCCAACATGTGTTGTCAACAAAAAAATTGCCAATGGTTCTTCGGTTAAGGTAGCTCTCCTCGGCAAGGTAGTTTCGTATTCCGAGAACGTTTGCAGTATCCTAAAATAATTTTCTTCTTTCTATTAATAAAGAAGTGGTATTGGAGGTGTTGTAAATCTGTGTTTTCTCAAAAAACAAATCTAAACGATTCTTTGTCTAGAATAGAAAACCATTATATATGTAGTTTTCACTCGATATCCTCTTTGTTTACACTTTGGACATCTAATTATTTTGAATCGAGAAATGGACATTTTAATTTCAGGAGCAGTCCACAGCTATCAGCAATTTCAAACAAAACGGAACGCCAGTACAATAGCAATACTTCTCCTGAAAGCATAGTTATATTGAGTTTTTGAATTACAGAAGAACGTGCGGGGCTGCACGAAGACTGAATGAATTTAAATGGTCAACTTGTTCGAAAACTTTGCTTCCATTCTCTTAACTCAGTAGTATCAGGTTGCCAGCGGTTGATACCTTTTAGTGAAAATTTCAACTTTACTGAAATTAAATTAGTCGAATTACAAAATGGTACGACTTAATTATTATTACTCCTAAAAGGGGAAGAATTGCAAGGTTTTCTTCTGAGAAGCTTTTAGGATTATGTAAAAGCACATGTAAATATTATTTTTTTGACTGGCCTGTTGGTCTAGGTTAGCGACCCTAACTACTACGCCTACAAAATATATTGTTATTTGACAAATATTTTTTCTGTGTCTGGGTGTAAATTATCTATATAAGTATGTATTTAAAAATATATATGTAGGTTTATCAGCTATCTGATCACCATAACACAAGCTCACAGCTTACTTTGGGATCAGAAAGCCATGTGTGAGTTGTCCCACAATATTTATTTATTATTAGGTATTTATTTATTTTAGGTAGGTATATAAAATACAAGTAACAGGAAATTATAATTTTGCTTCAGACATGCTTTCCAAAAGGTAACTTGGCAATTTTCGCAAACAGTGAGCAATGTTGGCGTTGCATGTTGAAATTTTGTTTCCTAGACAAATATTTAGGTGCACAGGCAAACACGGTTGTGATATCAGGAAGATAAACCGCTGTCACGCAACATATTTTTTAGCTTTAGTTAAATGTACGGTTGCCACCTGCAGCCTATTTTTGCCAACCATGTTGGTTGACGTTGATGAAGAATTACAGAAAAATTTGATGCAGTGACCACTCACCATCGGGTGCAATACTCGCTCGCGCTACGTCTAAATTTTAGATGTGTTCAATATTCCATTTGAAAGTGTGAAAGTAGGAAAATTCATTCAAAATGTGTCCAGTTTCTCATAAACAAGGAACAGAGTGCATAACGTGCTAGGATTACTTATAGCGTCCGGAGGCGGAAACCAAACAACAATATTTGTTGGCACGGGACACAAGATTAATTTTTCCCGGGGCGTTTAGTTTCTTAGTAGAACTATTAGGTACCTACCGTTCCGTTTCAAACCGTTAAGATGTTGAAAATGAGCTTATTAATATCCTTTATTTAAGAAACTGTTAATTCTCCTACACCTTATACCACCTAAATGGTTCCCAACTTTACCTAATGCCCGGTTCACATGATTTCAGTCCAGTAATCCAGCGAGTCAATCCAGTGGAATAATGGACTGGACCATAATCGTCTACATTATTCCAGTCACTCAAAAGCTGTTACATCGAACACTATAGTAACAATGCTTTCAAGAAAGGAATTTAGAAACTGTTTTAAAATTCAAATGTTCAAATTATTACTATTACAAGAAGTAACTGATGTAAAAATTAAATTAAATTTCAAACAATATTCAACGTAGCAAGAGTTGAACCTTATTGTTAGGAATTAGGAATTATTCCAAAAAAACATTAATGCGTGTACACTGTGCAACGTGTAATCAAACACTGGATTGGCAGTTCACACTATTCCAGTGGCACTGAAATGGGCGTGCTGGAATGAAAAATAGACCGTCATTCCAGTCAACTGGAGTGGATTGATTTCTGGAATGGTACATTCCAGTTCAGGTTCACATTATTCCAGTGGCATTCCAGCGTTGGACTGGAATAATGTGAACTGCGCATAAAAGCAAAATGGTAAAAAATGCTTTCATTAGTTCCTTTTATTTCATCATAGTGCGTGGTATGATAAATACATAATTATAACGTAACTGAAATATTCTCACCAGTTTTCATTTAAGTATAAACGAGTACTAACTTCTACTTCGAGTACTACCGAGAAGAATGTACAAGAATAAATAAATTTAACCAACTTTATTTTAGAGTAAGTCCCACACTAAAATATAGTCAGAAAATTCTATTCTGCCACTGACAATACCTACAAAGTGCAAAGTGGTTGTAAAATGTAGCAACGGCATTCACAAGTAAAATTCCCTGAAAAATATCAATTACACTCCAAAACGTCCGACAAGAAGCTGTTAGGTGTAAGTTACAGCAAAACTAAAATATGAGACGTACCTAGTAGAACGTGGGCACTCTCACAACAAAATATCGCAAAACAGAATTTCGAATAAAGCGAAATCGGCGGAGCATGTACATTTCAACCGCAGTCAAGGGTTCACAGAACATTCTTGTTATAACTTGACAGCGCGAAACGGGAGAGGAACACAATCTTTTCAGTACAAAATTTTCTTAGTTCAGGATTTATGGCAACTAACATTCCATGATAAATAGGAAATTGAATTGAAAAGAATAGGGGTTGATGATAGAAAAATGAAAATTTAGGGTTATATATTTATTTTAATGCCACATTATTAAAAAATAAAAATAAAAAAATTGTCCAAAAAATGAAATAAAAATGTTAGGGGTGGACAACCCTTATCACTTAGGGGTATGAAAAATGGAAAGTAGCTGATTCTCAGACCTACTGAATATGCATATAAAATTTCATAAAAATCGGTCAAACCGTTTCGGGGGAGTATGGTAACTAACATTATGACACGAGAATTCTTTATATAAGATTTTAAAATCTCGAATAACCACAAATTGCTTTTAGACAAGCTTACCACTATAATAACATCCAGTTTATAAAAGTTCAGAGATAAAAAATTACGATTTTAACAAAGATTTTTTTTTATTTAAGATTATTTATTTAAGATAAATTACGAAATTACATTTGATTTCTTGGTTCATTGGATTAATTTACCTTAAAATTCATTTCATTGCGTCATTCTAGTATTGAAAATCATTTACTTTGGCACTGGTGACAGGACTACAAGAAACCAACTGTATTAATTTTTAGAAAATTGAAGGTGAATTTTAGCGCAAAAGACTATTATTAAGAGGACTGCAGGTTAATTAAGAAGGCAGCAGAGGAAAAGATTTAGACAAATAACGTAATTAAATATCTTCATACAAAATTAAAAAGACACTGGATAAAACTACCAAATGTAAGGAAACTAAAATTTTCAAGCATAAATTGGACAGGTAACTTTATTACTCAAAAAAAAAACCAGCAGATAAATTAATTAACCAAGACTATCAAGATATACTTATTTCCAAAACTTTATATAATACACAACTACTTATGTTAAATTAAGTTATTTGGTTACATTTTTCTGAGCAAAATATAAGGGGGAAAAGAAATTAAAAAAGCCTGATGTGAATGTACGATATACCCTTCCAAATCAGAAAACTTTGCACTTTTAATACAGAGAATAACAGCAGTGTCTTAGTGTCAAAGTGTTGAATATCAGTAGCATCTACGATAGTTCAAGAATTTGCAATCCATGGGGAATAGTCATTGTCAGCATTATTCATGCTTACAGATACAAAAGACTTAACGCTATCCCATGGAGATTTACAACTATGATTTCTGAGAGGTGGATAGACGACATTCTCGAAGTGAATAATTTTCATATTCTGTACCCTCGCTTCTGATAAATGTTAACTCTGTACGACGCAGATAATAAAACTTCATTCAACAGTTTTCTTGCAGCTTCTTGCGTTCCTCCACATTACGGTTGCGAAATAGGCATGATGACTAATTTTCAAAAACTCTTCTATGATATTCAGAAGTTTCTATTATGTCTAAAATATATCATATTTTTGTAGAAAATTAAGGTTTTTGTGCAATAAAAGTACATTTAAATTTTAATTTTCAAATTTATTCCAAAACGCTCGCCCGTGTCATGGCGTCTGTCATTGCGCCACGGCTCAGTAAAAAATGCCAGATCGCGTATAATATGCTTACGAAAAAAATGACGTTAACTAAGACGTGACGTAAATTGACGTAATTCGATTTGATGGGTGTTTAAGCTATCATGGCGGATTGTTGTATTTTGTAGATTTATTTTAACAAATAAATTATTAATCTCGACATTAATAAGAGAATAAATAAATGTTTCAAAATCTTTGAATCCTATTTCATTAGATCAGATAAATATTTTGGCGATACTTGATTACTGTCATCATGCCTATTGCGACAAGCGCGGATTTCGTAGGCTTCCGTGCAGTGATTATGTAACGAACACCGTTAGTGTGGTTAAACCTTTAGGCATATCAAGCCGCCCGGAGTGGCCGATCTCATGATTGGATTTCTCTCGTCGCCACCTTTATCGCCTTTCCAATATACACTATTTCTATAAAAAAAAAATGTAGGATTCTTTGTGAACCTTTGTTATTTTTGGATGCCCTTATATTATATTTATGGATATGAGGGAGCTGCGAGGAAGCAAGTTTACCACTGAGTTTAATAAGCAATGTTCGCTTCAATAGCTATAACAATAACAAAGAGATGTTATTTTGCTCATAAAATAGCACTTCGGTTTGATTTTATTTCACTATTTAAGTTAATTAAGCTTCTTTCAGCACATACGATAACAGTATTAAAAGTATTTTTTAAATTTCGTTATTACCCTATACATTTGTGCCGTACGGTTGCCTAATCTATTTTCGTGATCGGAAAAATTGGATAATTTAAATCGTGCAAAAACAGTATATTTATACATACAAAATCCTAAATATAAATCACTTGATTTTAACGGAACGTAGTAAAGAAAACACATACGAGCGAAAACCATAAATATCTTCGCAATCTTCAAAAAAAGACAAAGTAAATAAACGCTCACAACTAATAACAGACAATGTAGAACAAGCAGAGAAGTTTCCACTTCGAAAATTGTGAGGGCATATGAGCACATATGGCGCGAACACATTTAACGCGCGACCGTACACAGAAAGCAATTGGAACGATCCAGGTCTTAACGAAAGCCAATTTAGTAGTATCTGCCACATGTGTATTGTCCCTAAATCGTTTTAAAAGGGATAATTGTGATAAAACGGATTCATTTATCTCTAATTAGAGGTAATCCTGACAATAATTTATCGAGGTGACCGTAATCGGGATATAAATCCCATTCATTTATAAATCCTTTTTATTAGGGGTCCATTTGCTTTTTCATCCTGTTCCATTCATAGCAGCCTATTGGAATCCACTGCTGGCCATTGGCACCCACAAAGGGCGCCAAGTGTTGGGCCTTCTGTATACAGTAGCTTAATGCTTCTACTTAGGTTATCAGTCCACTAGGTAAAATAGCAGCCTGTGTTATCTAGAAAAGACGTGGCCGTCATTTGAGAACGTCCTGTCCCGATTCACAACTATTATATCATCCTATGACATGTTTATGCAAAATATTAAAAATAAATTTACTATGAAGACAAGTATCTCCGAAGAGCACACACGATAAACATACATACTAGCTTCAAAACCATGCAACTCAAATAAAACTTGTTACAGATTCACCGCGGCGGGAGCAAACTTTGAAAAAACAGCGATTAAATGAAAACTTGGCCGAAGTCATAAATCAAAGGCAAACGCTAAACGTGAAACAAAGTAAATGTTACGTGATAAAGTTATGTTACATAGCGTCATGGATTATTCAGGCCCTGTTCCTATACAATTTCTGCTCAGACTACAAAAACGACTTCTTCACACCTGTAAGCGTTCGTATGCGTTATCCAGTTACGTTTGTCAGTGACAAATAGCGAAGAGGGCAATTACAACAACGGCCTTCCTTCACAAAGAAAGCGTCTTAAATTCTGCTAGTACATTTATATGTTCTGTGCATTCACAAGAGCTTGTAGGTATATATACTCCTATATCGTTATATTTAACTGCATACGAATGATGCAATTCAATAAAATAAAATATTAAAATATCAAAATATTAAAATATATATATCAGTTCTGTCAAGTCAACGGGTTCGATAACTCGCTAGGCATATTGATTATTAAAAAACCTAATTTTAGTTTTCATCAAATTCGAGCCCATGACTCCTTTCCGAGTATTTTTCGCTATTCCTCATAGTTTCGGATTACCCCATCCACGCACACTTGAAAAATTCGCTCTGTATACGCTATTAATAATTATTAATCTTCTTCGGCGGATTACGATTGACATCTCGAGATGTGGTAACTAACAATTACAAGGGTAGGTAGAAAAGATATTAGTTAAATGTTTGGGTAATGCTATTTAATTAAAGGTAATCTTCAATAAGACGACATACATTAATTTTAAAGGTGGACACTTGCTGGGTTCGTTAGACCGCAAGCGACACGTCATGACACGTGTAACGACCATGGCATGCTCCAGAACAAAGGTCTTCACAGCTTCCGACGTCGGTACACTAACTGTATAGTATAATCGCCATACAGCAACACTTGGATCTGTGATGACGCTTACTTGTTATGTTTAACTACCTAGTTATGTTTAACTAGGTACTACCTAATATACACTTCAATATAGCGTAAAAAGTAAGGTTCACATATCTAAACAACATAGAAATCGATTATACTCGTAAGTAACGAATAAACGGAAAACATCCCTTTTTTCCTGTATAAAATTATAAAACATATAAGAAAAGGAAAGTAAGTGAATATTATACCTGCTATCGTTAAATGCATAACAAAGGAAATGTGAATAAAATAACATATTAACATACCTACTGACGATAAAACTTTAGTATACAAAAACTTTTTTGACTGTTATAGGTAAGTTTCAGAAATAATGGCATCATCATAACCCTTGATATGATGTTCAGTCATCATTTCAGCATAAATATATCACCATCCGAACTAACTATCCGAACTATCGTAAATACTGGTTGATATTTCCTTTCCGTAAACTAAACCCGCCTTATGGTGCCGATATGAGGTATAATATCTCACACCAATTTTTTTCTTGTAGACCCATAACGTCGAAGCGCTTAACTACTTTTTCTTTTGGCTACATTATCTCCTTTCTTATCTATTTCCTTGTGGAAAGTAGAGCAACAGTCCATAAGTGAACATAATATTTTCCGATATTTTTTCGTTTTATTAAAGATTTTTTAGCTGTCCGTGTTTCCTTTTTACTTTTACTTAAAAAAATGTTTCTAAAGTGTATAATATGATAGCGCTTTCATATATTTCACTTGGAAGTTTAGAAGTAAAATATATTAAAGTGCTATCATATCAAATTCCGTACCTGTATGTACATCCAAATAGGGTAATCTATATTCGAACTGAATAATGGTCCTGGAAAAACCTTCACGTCCACGTTCAGACGTTTTATTGAGTCTTCTGTAATTTATTGTAGCCGAAAACCGATGGTAGGTAATTTGGTGGAGTATGAGTTAACCACAAAAATGTTTAAAAAAAACTGAACCACAACAATAAATATTCATATCTGAAAAATATCTTAACCAAAAGGACATTTCAGCATTACTAACAACGGCTTAGGTAGGTAATAACCAGTAAAGAAATTATTTGCCTAAATATTCAAATGACGGTGCCGCTTAAAAGCAGCGAAATAAAAAATAAGCAGAAATTCTCTCATTTCAATTTCAACCTTTACCGTGCTGAATATAATGGCTTCTTCGGTAGGTACATTCCGTCGCTAACTGAAAGAGACGACCTTAATAAATATGGATATAAATTAGTATTCTTCCCGTGTACAAACAATACAGATTGAAGATAATAAATTCTTTCTAATACCGATCATTAGCAAATCGCATTTGAATTTAGCTTTTGACTTCTTTCTTCTTTTGAAATTGATTTTAGATAAGGAATTTTAAGATAATAATATGAATCATATTTATTTATTTAACCATTATTGATCAAAAGTGGTACAGAAGGCAAGCTTACCTAATGCTTGATAGCATTCTCTCCCACCTAACCCTCTAATAGACCATAGTCTGTGATAAACACATATATGCTAAATCTCATCGAATTCGTATACCTTAGTCTAATATTTTTTACAGTGTTCGCTAACAGTATTTATTTTAAAGGTCAAATATTAAAATGTCGATATGAAAATAAACATATTATACAGCTCAGTAAACCGCACGGCACGAGGCACATATTTAACGCTCCTGGCTTATCTCGAAAGGGCTCGGCGCAGCACGTGCTATAGTATCGAGCCTATCTTTCTACTAATGGCCTACATGTGAAAGGTGAATGGCTTCATCCCATAACGGGGAACGAGCAACAAGACTCCGGCGGACGAGGATTGATGATGCCTACACGAAGAAGCTTATTTTTTCAGTAAAACGATACCCGCACCGAAAAATATAGACTACGTAAAAATACAACCAGACTGAAAGTTACTTACATGGAAACATAATGGACTTGGTTTCTTTTTCCTTTTTTTTGTTCAGCTTTTATGGTTTCAATGTTCAATGTCTCTGGTGTCAAATTATCTTCAAAATGAAATGCTCATGCCTCTAAGATGCAATAAGATGTGCGGTCGACAGAATGAAAATGCAGTTCAAATATAGACGTAAGTTCTCGGCGGGAAAAAAAGCAAAAGATACCTCTCGCGAGAGAAAACAAAAAGATATTCAGTGACGTTCTTCTTAGAAGAGCTATTCAGAGGAGACGGAATAGAGAAACATCCTAGCTACCATTTCATGTTCATGCCAGGAACAGCTCAAGTGGAAGTTAGTAGTTTTTCCAATATTTTTTTATTAATTTTCAAACAAATGTTTATTAATTTTATTAAAATGTTTTACTGGTCGCTTCCCTATTTCGTAACTTTTATAACTTTGTAAAAATAGTCCAATTAATTTGACTTTAACATAATTAATTCTTCTGTATTAATATGCAGTATTTAAGTACCTAATACATATACGACGATCTTTAGTAACTAATTTGTTTAAAATAAGTAAGTCTAGGTAACTTAGCAGTATTATTGATCGCGGTGTCGTGCGAACGACACCGGTGTCTAGTCCATTACTATGAAACACGTTGGTCTAATTAATGGACAGAGCCTATTATTGTACGGATGCCACGTGTCGTGTCCGCTACATTCACTGTTTGCTGGTAGATACATGTTCCTATATCACGTGAAGCGAACAATGGGGTTACGGGGCAAACGCCGCTTTTATTTATGTGTCGAAGGAGCCAAGCTGATATTGCACTTCAATGTTTCTCGCAGCCCTTTGATAGCTTTCAGCGACAAAGCGTGGGTATAACGTAATATATTCCTTTTATCAACTTGGATGACATAAAGGTGTTTGTCAACTTCTCAGAGACCTACTGTTTATGGGAGCTTCTGCGCTACATCGTTACGTCGAACTAAAACAGCAATTTCGAAGTTTGGATTTCCTGGTAAATTTTAATACAGCTACAAAAATCTGTCCTCGTGTGTACCGGCATTTATTTTATTTAATCACGGAAAATAGAAAAATCAATACGATAGAACAGCAAACAGGTTGAATAATAGCAGGCAAAAATTTTACAGAACGAGAAAATAAA
The DNA here is from genome assembly GCA_905147235.1 of Erynnis tages. Classification (NCBI taxonomy): domain Eukaryota; kingdom Metazoa; phylum Arthropoda; class Insecta; order Lepidoptera; family Hesperiidae; genus Erynnis; species Erynnis tages. The sequence goes on from LR990076.1 coordinate 4,478,722, forward strand.
TAATAGCCCACTCGTAAGCAGACCAGAGCCATCCCGCATTGGGAAGGCTTTTTTATTTGTATGGACGTTTCCCTATGTAAATGACGACATAATAATTATGTATTGTCTTATTTAACGCCGCAAAACCACAACATCCTCTCATTTCGATAAGCTTAGAAAGATAAAATCCCGCTGATTGTCAGTAACCCATTAATGACCCACTACAAGGTCGGGTCTCTTCTCACAATGAGAAGAATGTAGGCCTTAGTCCACCACGCTGGCCTACTGCGGGTCCGCCTTCACATACCTTTTTTGTTAACTCTCAGGCATGCAGGTTTCCTTACGATATTTCCCTTCACAGCAGGTGATATTTATTAATTGTATAAAGCGCGCATAACTTTTTTACAAAGTCATTGGAGCTGGCCACTGCGATTCGAATCCGGACCCCTCGCTTCGAGGTCGAATTCTAAGCCACTGGATACCTTATACCTAACATTGCCATTCACCAAAATCTGTATAATTTAGGTATAAGCAATCACTTAAGCAGAATGTTAAGTGCTGCACAGATCATCATTAATCACTATCGAATCATAATACGAAGAGCAAAAGCTCCAAACCGATCTAGATCGGCGATAGAGCCATAATTCCTTACATTAACTAGTTTAATAATTACGTTACAATGTCTTTGGGTATAATGAGGTAATGATTATGCAATATGTACAGCCACTGTATAGTTTACCACTTTAAGTAAACAGCTATGGACTTTACAATCCGTGTAGAAATTTTTGGATAAACGGACTTTTCGCATGGGTTAGAGTCACATGTGACTCACGGGATAGCGTAGTGGTTAAAAATACTATAGGTAGTTAGGTACTCGGCACCCTGTTTTGTCTAAAAACAGGCTGCCGAGACTTTGAGCCACCGATGCGAATAGACCATCACTGATTCATCTGACAACCCATCCATAGCAATTTTTAGAGAAAAAAAATACGATAGATATTTAAAGGAAGAGTTAGGTCAGCCACCTGAACCGACTGCGGGCGCAGTCTAATGGTGTGTCTCGGTTCATCCGCGCTTGTGATTGATCGACACACCGCCACTAATGGTTAGTATGGTTACACAGCCAGCCTTTTGTTATTATTGTCAACGTTATTTTAAGAAGTGTATCTCAATCAAATGTTGGTAGAATCAATGGAACTCGCTGCGAAAAGAATATCTCAGACGTTATAATCCGTCGTGAACCGTTTTTCATGTCGTGTTCGGTTGGTGCGGGATCGTTACCTACCGAAGATTTATTTATTTAAGACGGCATGCCCACGTTCCAACTCAGATAGGACTTCTGAGTTAACACGTGGGCGGACGAGGGTGTAACCCATGTGCAGTGGCAAAGCACATCAAGTGATCTACAGGCTCATCGTTACTTATTATCCGCCCATCAATACAATAAATATTTACAAAAGCACGTCCAGTTAGGCCATAATAAACCTCCTCATTTATTCGCAAGGTTTCAGTAAGTTACTGACCTCTATAACAATGAACACGAGATTTCGAGACGAAGCATTATTCTTTCGATTACGCAATACCTCCTTGAAATACGAGCATACTTTACTAACAAAAACTCAGGGAAGGGTACTTTTGTAGGGACGCGGGCTTACAATACGCTAATGGCTTATGTTTGAGATGACTGTCCCTCCCGGCCAATAGGCTCTATTATCATGGCTGGGCTCCTGTGCGCTGAATTGGCTAAATGTTTTGTATCCATGAAAAGATTCGAGATGACGGGGAAATTGTTAAGAAAATTGATCACTTCCACTCGAGTTACTTGGGTTTGTTATTTCGGTAAAAATTGTTGGAAGGAACCTAAGGAGAAGGTATTTTGTGTGTCCTTCGAATCTTATAAAGATGGTATCGTTTCAATACGTAAAATTAGTTTTTCTTTAATAATTACACCTATTTTTTCATTTTTAGATAAGCACAGTGTCTAAATAAGAACTTTTCAGTAAATCGGTCTCACATTTGCTCGGGCATCAGTCTTGCAAATTCAAATTTGTAATTTATTACGTCCGGAAGCGAATCATAAAGGCTGTGTGTGCGTCTCTGTTGGGTGTCGATCAATCACCGACGCGGACGGACCGCGACACGCCATTAGACGCAGTCTGTCCTCGGTTCAGTGTCGAATGCGCCACTTAACCGCTGCTTTCCGAATGTTCCCATCTGAGAGAATCTTAAGAATTCATCTGATAACCTGTTCTGTACTCCTTGTTATTATGAATCTATAACAAGAAAGACTTAAATACATACGAGTACGTTGCCCTTTTTTACACAGATTTCGTTATTTTTCCGATCTCACATTTGAAGGGCATTAAGAATATAATCATAGAAATTAAATACATACAGCCGGTAGTTATTACAATTTTTAGCTTAATCAGTCAGCAAGTCAGGTAATGTTTTACACGAAATAATCAATTCGATATTTTTTGCCGTTGCTCATTCATATACCAACTCAAGTAAACCGAAGTTACTGCGAAACGATTGTAATGTATTTAGTTGCGGTCGGTCACAGAATGCCGTAACAGGTACGGTGCGACCGCAGCCCGTCGTCGGGTCGCGTGCATGCGACAGACTATAACTGCGAATGAACCCAGCCATTCTCTTCGGAACAAAGCTTCCCTGATCTAATCAACGCAACAATACACCTCGGATAACTCAACAATTTAGCTGGAAAATAAACTCAGCGGCGCCCGTTCCAACATGGCCGATATTTTAAATTACGAACAATATTACACAGCGCGGATACAAACGAGTCCATTGTAGACCGTGTGCACCCGACAGCTGTTTTAGATAACGTGTGACCTCCCCGGAATAAAGTACCCGCCATGAACAATTAAAACAACAATGCCGGCGAGCACGAGTATCACTTATAAACAATGATGTTATGAAAGCGGCGAAATTGGTTTCGATAATGAGAGTAGTCTAAAATTTTACAACTTAATTTAAATTTTTTAAAAAGTGTACATACAAAACAACTACGAAATTGCCTGCAAATCAAACCATTAAACGTAGCATTTATATCCGTGGCCCATAACCTATAATAATAATAAACTATTTTACTCGTTGCAAATCGCAATAGATTAATTGCTATTTAATATTATGTTCTATACCTACATTGCAAAAGAAAACATTTTGCCTAAGTATCTTAGGATTTTTCACAGTGAGATTAGTGAAATACTATTATAGTTAAAATATTATACATATTTTGTTACAATTGTACCTAAACCTTCGAGTAAAACATGCAAATCGCAAGCACTTAGAGCGAAATGTCCAGAAGCCAGGCCGGAATTAGCGGGGCGAGAGAGCATTATGAAGATAATTTGGCAGTGATGGCTTAATCACAGGCCCACGGCACAGGCACGGACAGTTGACCCTATTTCCCTTGTAAATATTGGCAAGGAAGCACCCCAATCTGGCCAACTGCGTAATTCCTGCAACGCTAGATAACTAACTTCAATTATAAAAGACGAGGATTATGTTCAGTCGAATATTAAATAGGATAGGTACATGCGGCACGCGTTTAATCCTAATGTAAAAGTTTATGAGCAGGAATGCCTGATTCTCTTTCACGCAAAAAAGGCTTAATGGATTTGGATTAAACAGAAATAACTTTATAATCCCGATTAACAGGGGAACCTATAGGAATACTTACTTAGTTTTGTTTAGTCTAAATACGACGCGAACGCAATGGCGAACTGAAATTTTTAAGTTTTACTAGTTTATTCGCAAAAAATCTACCAATTAATAATGCGTATTTTTCTGGAATGCCTGTGTTAATATTCTTTCGTAATGGTCAAACATTTTGCAAATACATTATAATAAGGATATTGTTTACCATTTTGGAAGGAAACCCTGACAAACAAGAAGAGGGACTGACGTGCAAAAATAATTGAAAGGAACTTTTAAATAACAAACGGTATCGGCAATGACCAAATCCCATCCGTAAAATGGAAAACAGACCCTTAGGTTAGCAAATACAAAGAAATAGGCATTTCCTTTCATTTATTACAATCCATCACTTTGACCTCTGACCCTTTGAATATCGCCATTCAAGACACAGTCTACATTCTACGTTTAACGAAACGGTTTCTCGTTAAGTCTTTCTGATTTAATATCTTCCTTTGGGAAATTCCTCGCGTTAACTTCTTTACCTTTAAACATAAAACCTATTACACTACCATATTTAAGCTTCATGAATGTTTCTCACAGAGAGTGTAGTGTAATAAAGGAATACAACAAAAATAAATTCTTTTCGTTTTGTGTCCGTCCGAACGAGCCGGCATACGATCGTGTGGGACCGTGGTCGCGAGAAAGAGATGTGTCACCTCCATATCTTACTTAAAACAGGAACTTAATATTTGCTATTTATCTCAGACGATAGATGGACGATATGTTTATAATACATACTGCCAAGCTCTTGACGTCTTCTTAAGTGATGGTCCTATAAAAAAATTGTCTACCAGAAACCACACCTTCGCTACGGTAACACTTTACCAGGGATGTTGACACCATTCACAGTATTGTCGAAAACAAGAGCATATGTATATGTAGAAGTAAACTTCAATGTCAAAAAAAGAAATTTTACTTCATACAAAGCCCACAGTGATAGAGTCAGTTGATTCTTAAGGCCTCTACACATAAAACCCGCCGGCCCGCCGGGTGAACCCGGCGTGTTGGTGGCGGCGGATTAGACCGGCGACATTAGATATTGTAAGCCGGAATTACCTTTGCCGGCGGCAAAAATATGATCGAAAACGGTAATAGTGATTTAGTAATTGCAGCTTGTGGAATTATTATTGCTGAATCCCTTGGAACACGAAACTGTTGGGTTCAGCCAACTCTATCGTCCCATTCCATATCTACAACCGCCACGTAAACAGAAATACTTCTTATATATATATATTAATATATATATTAAAATTTATACTAATTTTATCATTATTATACAAGAAATACACTGACACAGACCTACAAGAAATAGACTGAAACAGGTCAAATAATATGGCAGTGATTAAAAATTTACTTATCAGGTAAGATAATTAATTGAAGTCCCTGAAAGCAATGCCCACACAATGCAATGCCCGATTCAATTGTCACATCAACACCTTCTGTCTATATGCTTAACTAACCAGGATAATCACTGTACAGACTGTACTGTGATTAAACACACATAAGGCTCAATTATGTCCCGATACACAATACTTAATGAAGCAGAGATAGCCCAAGGCTAAGAATTTAGTATCCTATTTAAGAAGTCCTGGTTAGAATTCCAGTCAATCCATTAATGGTGTAATGGTGAAGGTGAACATTGTGAGGAAAAACTGTACCTGAGGCACCTGTACCTTCTTTATGATGTTCTTAAAGGTATGTGAAGTCCACCAACCCGCACTAGCCTAGTGAGGAACAACATGGCCTTGGAATGGATCACTAGATAATGGGTTGCACTAACATAATAAATGATGATGAACAAGACAGATGAACAAAATGCTTGTAAGTTATGTTTTTTATAATGGTAACACAAGTGGACAATCAACAAAGAAGTCACTGGTAACATGAAAATAGGCGATCTTACAACACACATTACTTATTCATCAACTGCTTAAGTAATACTAATAATTATAGCTTATGGCAGGTAAAAATCTTGTCTATGCCATGTAGAGCATTAAGTTTATCCTTAAAAAAATGTCTTTCTCCAAAGTTTTCAATTAGGTATACAAGCAATTGAGATCTTAACACACAGATATTTGATACATCTAACAACAACTGTCGTTTACTGTAGCAGCAAGTGGTTAATGAAGCTGAAATTTTGATTAGGGAAATTCAATGTGCATAGTTGCATACCCAGTGTCACAAATTACTGGCAGTAGGTTATGCCAGAACTATAAACTAAACCAGTGTTTCTACCTAAACCTGTTGGCGGGGCTATGGGTATGTTCTCACATTCTTCTGCTGCCCCAGAATTGGTCTCCTACAAGACTACACTACAGGGAGGGGCGTGTATTGCTTTTCGGGCCAGGTAACAGAATGAAGCTGGATTCCTTCATTTCAACTGCTTTAAAGATGCACCTTAAGGCATTGTGTGGCAGTAGAACTTCACACTCATGAGTGTGCCAATATGCAGCCAAAGCCGTACTCTTTGACCGCAGATTGGGGGTAAGTAGTTCTCTCCTTCTTTTACTCAGCAGACTCCAACTGTAACACACCTCCTTGTAGAAGGACAAAGGAACACCAGCATACCATGACTCCTCACTTTTAAATGTGGGCTTCATTGGATGAATTAATTTTCACATCAAAATCACATCATAGATAAGTTAATTTAGTAGATTCAGCTGTAACCCTGTTCTACTTCTTTGTTATCAAGGGAGTGGCCATCAACTTTCATGAGTACTTGTTAACATTTTAAACGAACAAAATATGGTTAAACTCATGCACATTTTTCGGGTTAGGCTAACTAGTTTTAAACCATTTCCAAGGTTCTTCTTTATGAGCTCCCGCAGTTTTGAGGTTGCAACCTAGACTCAGTTGAATCATAATATTTCGTTTGTTTAAAATGTTTCCTAAAATTTGTTCAGCACACTTATTTAAAGATGTCTGTAGGTTTGGAGATCTTCCTCTCTTCTTTATTTCATCCATGCTTCTGGAGAAAGGAATGAGCATTGTGTTCGAATAGCATTGTGTTCGAATTTGGCTCTTTAAGAAATGACGAATTAGTTTTATGTGTCTTCCAACATATGATTAGCAAAATATCAGCGGGCTCATGCAATATAATGTACATTCCTAAATAATGTGGAAAATAGGAACCCAGGGCTAAGATTCTCTCTATCTAGAATTCTCGAATGTTAAATCAGCTTACTGTTTCTTCTAGTAATTTATACTACGATGATGACACAAAAGATCAATAGGTTATTACGAGCATTTTAGTTGTTTAAAAACCGAATATGAATAACAAAAACAAATGCATACAATTTGAAAACTCATAAACACTTGTAAAATGGTATAGCGGTTGAGTTAAAAATGGTTTTCGAATAATAAATTATATTTATAGTTAAATATAAAGTGGAACTTACTTTATTTGTTGTGTATTGCTCAGCTCGAAGTATTTTTTGGAACGACACCTTAGCGATGGCAGGTATTTGTGCAATATAATGTTCCTTTTCTCAAGTCCACATTAACTTTGAAACTTTATAATATCGAGTACACACACAAAGTTAAAAAGAGATAATTATGTTTTTATATTTGGTATTCACAATAAATCACAAAATTTATCACCCAAACAATCACCGTTAGAAAAGTCACTGTGTCGTATTACTCGTATAGTATATTATTGTAGTATAGTATAGTATAATAGTGTAAAAGTAATCTCTCAAGAGTCTATGGTTCGTTCGGTTCGAAGCTCGCTTGCTGCTGATTCGCTTGCAACTCGCTCGTCTCTAGGGTTGCCTACGCTCATGAACCAAATTCCCAGAAATTGAACTAAAACCCATAGATCAAAAATATTAGTTTGTACATCACTTCAATATGAAGTTTAACTTACGAATTTATTGGTTTTGTAGCTTTTGGAAGATTTTAATAGTTGAAGTGAAAACTTCTTATGGGAAGGTAAAGCGCTTCGTAACGTAACGCGTTACGGCGACACTCTGTCTGGAAACTATGGAAACAGTGGAAACTGTCAAAAGGAAACATTCATAATCAAAGGGCGTCAAATTAGATGGAACTATGGAAACTATGTAAAGAAAACATTCATAAATATGTATTTTGTTATATAAAAAAGCTAAATATTATAACTATTTTGATTTTGGATTCGACATTTCGATTATCAGCATTACAATGTAGTTTCTTTTCTTACAGAGAAACTAAATTGTGTTTTAATTGAACTGTCGTCCCAATCACCAAGAAAACACATCTTATAAGTTTTCATTTCTGCCGGCACTCCCGGAGTGCAACTCATTTTTTATAACAAGAACAAGCCAGTCTTTGTCAAATGTCAATAGCATTTTGTTAAGCCATTCACATTCGTATCACGGTACATAGCCGTCAAAATGATATGGTATATATATATATATATCAATGTCAACCGCGATTGAAACTGACAAAATATCGTGAGTTAAAATAGAACGAAACGCCAAACGTCACAATTTCGATTCAACTTTAATCTCGTTAGAGTAATAGTGTTCTGTGCTTGAATCCAACAAACAAGTAAGGCGGTAAGTACATTAAAAAGGTTTATTATGATCTTTTAACAGTTAATAATTGATTTTAATAAAATTAAATATACCTACGCATTATTTTCTGGTAAAATTGCTACAATTTAGTAACACAAAAACGAACTTCAAGTCGTAGTAGACCAGAAACAGCCTAGGAACCCTTGTTTATATTTTACAAATTAGGTAAAAATTTACAATTGCTAATAATTAACATATTATGATAATATTTGCTTATTATTATCACTTGCCACCAAATGGTTTTCTAGCATTTTATTTCATTATAACGTATTACGTGCTGTACGAACACCGTAATTATGTAAATTAAATAAACCAAAAATTGAGGAAATTCAATTTGACGAAAAATCCTACTTTCCGTATCTTTGGCAGAATCGTATATACCTACAACCCGACTAGTCATTTTTTGACACATCTTTCATTTTGACTTAACCTCAGAACAATAGTTGTTCTGAGCTCTAAACTGTCATTTGCTGTCACGATTTCACGAAGAAATGTCAAGAAATCCACAGATGTAAATACGAATGTAGGAAATAAATACATATTATTACATTTAATAAAACTTTCTTGTTTCAATCGGAATCTAAAACTATGAAAAAAAAATGATAAATACTAAAGTAAGACTCGATTGCTATTAAATTAGACTTATTTTGAATTGAACTCCACTTTTCAAAAAAATTTAAATATTACCATATTTTATTAAATACTATTTTTTATAAAATGTACACACTCTCTTTTCAACTTTGCACAGGATCGAATTGAATTTTTTTTCATTCGATTTAAAATATTGTTTTATTATTATGCCGAACGTTGATTGTCCAAAATTATAGATTCCAAGGCACAAAACAATATAAAAAGTGATAAATGTCATAATGTTATGTCAATTGACAGGTATTTCTGTCATTTGTCACGTGGGGCGGGTGTCAGTCACTGTCAATTATTAAACTAAAATATTTGTAAATTATTTTCTTCTGTGCGAATAATTCTAAATATTACTATTATTACTAATGTACTTTTGAGATTTTAATAATCGGGTGCGTTTATGTATAGCTATTACCGAAGTTAAAATGACGAATCTTTCAGTTTTAAGCAATTTTCTAAAGGGCACTACGGCAATCTGTTTTCGTGCTTACAAGGTAGCTTGCAATGCTAGTATCCCTTCGATTTGTACAAGAAACTTGCATACTACCCAACCGCAATATGATCTTATGGAATTTTTCGACTTGAAGAAAAATTGGAATGAATCCAACATAAGAGTCGGAAGAGCGTGGAGGTTAGATGAACTTAGAATAAAATCCAATACTGACTTACACAAGCTTTGGTACGTATTATTAAAGGAACGCAATATGCTTTACACAATGGAACGAGAATGTAATGAAAGTGTTCGATTGTTCCCAAACCCGGAGAGGATTGACAAAGTCCAGGAATCTATGAATAACATAGAAACTGTCATAAGAGAACGTAATGTTGCCTACTATCAGTTAGAAACAGGCGAAACTGGAGAACGTCCAGTAGAGGAGGTCGTTAATTTATTTGGCCTTCCAGAGAAAGTGGAAAAGTCAGAATATTATGTACCAAAATTCATGAATAAAAGATGGATTAAAAGCTATCTCGACCATGGTTATGTCAGCAGCATGGCAGTTAAGAAGTTTTTGAGGCTTTATAAGGAAAAGGAATACTTGACACAGAAACGAGCTAAGGGAAGAGATTTTAACCATGTTCAGCAATTATTAAAAAGATTCCCTAACCTAGACATGGAAACGTTAAAAGCTCAGTACCCTGATGTTGATATAGAAAAAGCTAAGAGATCCAAAAAAGCAAGAGGCCACTTTGATCCCAAATATTAAATAATTACGATTAACTACATTTCTGTATTCTTAGATTATTAGAAAATAATAAACTTTAACATTGGATATTATGAAAATGCAATAAACACATAATTACAATGAAATTGTGTTCTTTTTTAGATTACAAATCTTTGGAAGTTCAATTTACAGTCATCAGTTAGGATCTCATCCCTGAAAAGGCATAAGAATAAGATAAAGAAAAAGCATAACCTTAAGAATTAGTTTATCTCTGGGATAGATTGTATGTTAGATGATCTTGCGATCTCTTTGTTTGACATTTTAATAGGAACTCTTAGAGGCGATATACTTAATTAATATTTTCGCCTTGTCGAAAGGTCTACGTAAAGCGAAATAGAAGTGTCAATCAAATAAGCCAATCTTGGCGCTGTCTTAAGATAGTATTTTATTGTTGATTTTGTTTTTCTTTAAGGAAGTTAGGTGGTTAGCATAGTGAGGAGACTCCTTTAGTTCGTCCTCATTTTTAAATAATTAATTAGGATCAATGTATAGTTGCCGTCACGAGTGGTGAGAAGAACTTTCATTAGTCGGTTTGACATTGACTGTGCTGCGGTGCACACGATTGGTTCTACAAACGTCAGTTTGTCAGTGTGCGTCGTCATCTGGTACAGCACGTTTTTTCGGCTGCTGTACCTGGTCTACATTAGCCGAAAGTATACAATATCCCTACCACTGATAATCTGTGCTCACGACTCATGACGGTTATAGTTATACATCCATGGCCTAGGTTAGCAAAGTGAAGAGGGTCCTTTACTTTATTTGTAGGGCAAAAATCAGAGCTAGCCGTAGGCTTTTGACAAAGTACTCTGTGTGCTTACTGCTTTGTGCTCTTGACAATTTGAAAGTTCGCGCGGCTTGACACGACAGGTCGACGTACGTACACACTACAGTAATAAATAATAAATAAAATATCCGATGATTATACCTATGTACCTACCTATATTTAAATTTAATTATTTTAAAATTATTTAGTTGAACCGGCGGCTTTTACGCTACTACGCTACATACGGATGGTCAATATGTAACTGAAACTTACAAGGAGGAACGATAAAAATTTGTCTTTATTACTACTGTCCAGATGCTGTCCAGAATATACTTATTTTGTAAATCGTCCAGGTTAGATCTACACTTATTTGCTAATCGTTTTGATGTAAGTGCCGATATGGCGCCAACTATGTATTTGTAACTTCTCTGGAAAACAGAGTTTATAAATAAGTTTATTATTTTTGAAACAATAATGATCTATGTTGGGAACAAGCATTCCAAACCGCTCAATTGCCTGCTAAGTGACTGCGCGTTAGGCTTGCAATGAAGGGCTATCTTGATGCCAAAGGTCCTCACTGGTAATCTGGTATCTTCGAAGGCAGCGAGCTACAATGGCTCTACCATAACAATTGATTACTTATCTTTTTAATATACTTATCAGTAAACAGTCGTTATAAGTTTTTATTTCACTTGCTGTGTGTGTTAATCAGTGTCGATCAAATCAAGCAAGCTAATATTATCCCACTTTCTGTCTGATTGAGCTGAAATTTGGAATACTCCTTCAACATTGTGCTGTAATGATATCTATTTTATTTTTTCAGTTCTTTTTATACAATGAAAACTAAACAAGCAAATGGGCTACCTGAAGGAAAGTGACCTGCGCCACGAATTGACAACCAATTGTTATTATAATGGAGTATCACACAATGGGAGCACACAGTATGTAATTTGGTCTCATTTGCAGACGTCATGTTCAGTTTATATTCCCATTTGATGTATCTTAATGTGATGTAAAAGTTTTACTGAGAAACCGCCTGCAAATGAGTCCAAATTTCATACTGTGGAGCAGTGTCACAAGTGCATATACATATGATAAGGTTGTGATTCAAGTAAATTTGACTGTCAAGAAGGTTAGAGAAACTGATAGTAGCCCAGAACGGGATAATATTATTAATGACAAAAATGCTTGATATTACAAATCTGTATTGCTGTGAACACTTACAGAGTGGACACCATTAAACCAAACAATAAAGTCTCCTAAAAATTCTGTTATGCTGTGCAACATGGAAGGAATATTGCTTGGATAGATTTTGCAAAACCAGAAACATATCTGAATTGAGACCAAAGTTTTGAAATATCGTAATATATGGATTGTGTATAACACAATGGAATGGAGACCATGAGATAGTGAGATGAGGTGTTGGCAGACCACCAGTCAGGTGGCCCAACAACATCGTAAAGACTGCAGCATGGCTTTGTCATCAAAGAGCCATGGACTCTTAAGTCCTTAATGCAATTTACACAGTGAGATGGAAGACATCTGCAGAGTTGAGACTGAATGAGTACAGCACCAGACCATCAAGTGGGGTTGAAGGCTTCCCTTATAGGCATACATTGGCATATTTATCTAGAAACGATGACGATACATTATTTTAGTGCCAACAGATTCGCCTTATAAAGATACTCATGTCAAATTTATCCTTCACTCCTGTTACTGTGTATTTCATAATCAGTTGCATACATTTTCTGACAGTGACCTCACTGTTGAATGAAGCATTGAATCAACTGTTCATGACTCAACTGTTGACCAGACTGTTGAACATAAGTCAAAACACACACTACTGTGGACCCAATTGTTTTGACTTTTGGGTCAAGGTGGGTCCAGCTGTTGATTTAACTATTGACCCAACTATCGGTCCAACCGTAAAACATGTATCCAACTGTGCTCTGCCGTGTCGCTACCTCTCTCCACCTGAGTGATGACGTAATCTATGGCCAACTTTACCAGCTCTTACCTAGCGTTTTTATTGAGTTAAAACATACATTTTTGTTTTGTTTTAAAGCGCTGTAGAATAATAATAAGTCACATAAGTCAAATTTTTCAAATATATCCCAGTTATACTGGGATAATTTTGAAAAATTTTGAAATTACTGAAAATTACTGCCAAAAAAATTCATTTTTGTTACAAAGGTCAAAGTTTAGGCCATGATAGATGTTTTGAGAGCTATGTGTTATTCTATCCTCCTTCCTTCCTTCCTTCCTTTCAGCCCTTAGTAGTCCACTGCTGGACATGGGCCTCCCCTAATCGACGCCACTCCGCCCGGTCCTGGGCCCTCTGAATCCAACGGTTTCCCGCTGTCTTCTTCAGGTCATCAGTCCACCTGGTCGGAGGGCGGCCTGTGCTCCTTTTGCCTAGACGTGGTCGCCATTCGAGGACCTTTTTTCCCCATCGGTTGTCAGTCCTGCGAACGATGTGGCCAGCCCATTGCCACTTTAATTTGCAAACTTTGAGAGCTATGTCGGTCACCTTCGTTCTTCTACGGATTTCATCATTTCTGATTCTGTCTCGTAGAGAAATACCAAGCATAGCTCTCTCCATTGCCCTCTGGGCGACTCTGAGCTTGTGCATTAGGCTCACTGTAAAGGACCACGTCTCGGCACCGTAGGTCATCACTGGCAACACACATTGCTCGAAAACTTTCGACTTCAGGCACTGAGGTATATTGGACGTCAAGACGTGTCGTAGACTCCCGAACGCTGCACAGCCGAGTTGGATTCTTCGAGTGACCTCTCTCTCGAAGTTGGACTTACCCATTCGGATCGTTTGTCCTAGGTAAACGTATTCGTCTACAGCTTCGAGAGCAGTGCCGTCAACAACCACCGGTACGGGTGTGACATGGACATTAGACATGATTTTCGTCTTGTCCATGTTCATCTTAAGACCCACCCGTTGTGAGGCACTATTGAGGTCGCTGAGCATAATGCTGAGTTCCTCCAGCGACTCCGCCAGGATCACTATGTCATCGGCAAATCGGAGGTGTGAGAGGTGTTCGCCGTTGATGTTAATACCACGTCCTTTCCACTCCATCAGCTTGAACACATCTTCCAGTGCAGCGGTGAAAAGTTTTGGGGAGATGACATCCCCCTGTCGTACGCCGCGCTGCACGTGGATGGGGTTCGTACTGCTGTCGTGTACTCGGACTTTCATGGTGGCGGCATTGTATACACACTTCAACGCCTCGATGTACCGATAGTCGATCTGGCATCGCTGAAGAGACTCAAGCACCGCCCAGGTCTCGATAGAATCGAAGGCCTTCTCATAGTCCACATACGCTACGCATAGCGGCAGATTATACTCCTCGGTCTTTTGTATAACCTGCCGAAGCGTATGCATGTGGTCTATGGTACTATAGCCTTTTCGGAAACCGGCTTGTTCGGGAGGCTGGAAGTCGTCGAGTCTGCGCGCTAGACGATTAGTGAGGACCCTCGAAAACAGTTTATAGACGTGGCTCAGAAGCGCGATGGGCCTGTAGTTCTTCAGTTGGGTTTTGTCGCCCTTCTTGAAGAACAGTACCACCACGCTTCTGCTCCACGCCTCCGGGGTACTTCCAGTGCTGATGACGGAATTAAACAGCTGCTGGAGCGCGACTAGGACGGGTTTGCCGCCCGCTCTCAGCAGCTCCGTTGTAATTCCGTCATCCCCCGGAGCTTTGTTGTTTTTAAGCTGTTTGAGTGCCCCCCTAATTTCGTACAGACTGACGTCCGGGATATCTTCGGTATAGTGCCGGGTTAATTTAGCTCGCTTGTCGTTCGCTGCATTGGGAACGGGAGCTCTTGAGGAGGTATACAGCTGTCCGTAGTATCTCTCAATTTCTCTCAGAACTTCGGGCTTAGACGTAACTATGGTGCCGGAGTCGGTCTTCAACCTCGTCAACTGACTTTGCCCAACCTCCAGATCTCTTGCGAACACTTTCGAGCCTTGGTTCCGCTCGATCGTGTTTTTTACGCGTTTGGTGTTATAAACACGCAAATCGCGTCGCCTACTCCGAGAGATCTGTTTGTTGAGCAGTCGGTATTTCGACATTGAGGTTGGAGACTGCACACATAGTTCTCGCCTTTCCCTCATAAGACCGAGAGTATGTTCTGAGAGAACTTGAGGTTTACCACCGGAGGGGGCCTTGAAATACTTAGACCCAACCTCGTGGACAGTGTCTACCATCCTGGTGTTGTACTCGTCCACTGAACTGCATGTTTCCAGGCACGCGAAACGATTGCGGAGTTCCAGCTGAAAGGCCTCGGAGTCCTGGATCTGGGCAGGTGTTGGTCGGATTCTATCCTCAGTGCCAAGTATTTGACGTATTATTTTTTTTTATTTCAAAGAAATCAACCCGCTACTTTGAAAAAATCGCTTTTCTTGTACTTGTTTCTGAAAAAATAAAAATCTTAATTTATCAATGAAAACTAGAACTTTATTTTTTTATTTTATTTTCTATTTTTTTAGTCGATAATTTTTGGTCTAGTTTCACCCTCTTTCGGGGTTGCAATTTATCCTGGGACACACTATATATTTTATTTGGCAGTGGCCTGAGCGACTTTTGTAGATATCGTAGGTATTCAATGTTTTTCAATTCCAATGTTTTAATTAATATATTCTAAATTGAAAATTTACTCCCATCTCATCAGTATTTAATGAAAACTGTTGATTCCAAATCTTATTTGAATTAAAAATTAAATTTTCCATAGGATATACCGGAAAAGATTAAAAGGACTAAAATTAATAAAAGAGCTCCAAACATGAAAATGTTATCCTCCACCCTTATCCAACTAATTTATTTTTGAGAGTTCAGTAAACTCTACCTACGCAATTTTCTATTGTGAAGTCATTCGGCCTACGCAGCACCGAATATTGAAAATTATTGATTCATAGTTTGCCGCAACCGAGCTCAATAAGTTCGCTATTGCACTTTAACTTTCTTTAAATAACAATTGCTATAAAACCACAATGGCGGAGTCAAAGGCTACAGTCCCGCAAGGAACCGTGCAGCTGCCTAATCTCAGTTTGTAACGAAAATTACCAATAACATTAACAACATGGCATTTGTATTCAAGGTAGTGCAGTGTTCATTTATTTTTTAGTTATCTTAAAATAAATAAAATTATAAGTTCCCCTTAAAATACATTTTTAATATCTAAATAACTGCTAAATTAAAACGTTAAACTATAAAATTACTACCTACCAAATATATTTAACGAATTTACCATATAATAACATGCTAAATTATTATATTTACTAATTTGAAATTTGCAAATACAGAAATATAAAAATTGTCTCGTTTTAAAAATTAACATGCTCATTTCCGATAGTGTAAATTTTCTTCGCGGTTTTCATTGTCATTGGTCATTGTGTAACAATATCGTTACTTGACCGTGAAGGTCGATCGTTTTTGTTGGCCACATTGCTGGTTGAAATTAGCTTATTAATTCGGTTTGCAATATTTACAGTTTTTTTTAAATAAAATTTATTATTCAAATGAGTACAAAGTAATTTCAAATAACTAATTTGTTTTTCTATTTTAATTGGGAATATTTTTATTAAGATGTAGCGGCGCATTACGTCCGCGTAATTCTTTAAAAAGTTATAGCTTTATTTTGGTAGCTTAAATTTTGTATCTGATTATGGAGTGCGGGTCCCAAAGATTCGTCAGTATCCTCATATCCTGAACTATGGGTCAATTCGTCAATCTATGTATAAGGATAGTATGGCAGTGCGTTACCGTAGTTTCAATTGTTTTCCGCACATATTTTCATGAGATTGGATTACGACTTTTTATGATATTTTATTATTAATCAATGCAAACAATTTACGACACTCGTCCAAAAAAATTTGAAGGAAGTCCTATCTGTATGTATTGCTACTTATGTTGCTGACTATATATTACTAAAATTTTCTTTGCAGACATTTACATTGCTGGCAGTAGTTTCTATAGTTTCGAGCAACAACGCTCCTGGCGGTTTCTCGTACAACCGTTTCAGCGGTCCCGTGAGCGGTAAGATCGTCGAGGTCCAGGTCCCCGCGGCGCAGGGGATCGCGGCCCAACAACACGCGGACTACGGCTACGATCACAAGACTGGGAAGATCCACCCCGAGACAGCTAAATACGCTCGCTTGAAGACCGTCGACTATGTCGTAAGTTTGAGACTGCTTCTTATTGATTGAAGCGGTGATAGTCTAGTTACTAAGAATTCGGTCTCTTACTCGAGAGGTCCAGGTTCGAATCCCTGTGGCACGTACCAAATTACCAATGGCTTTCTTAAAATACATGTGCATGTTGCAAAAATAAATATCACCTGCTTTAACAGTGAAGGAAAACTTCGCGAGGAATAGCAAAAATACTACTGTGACTGATCAATTGGGTCTGCTATGCAATAGTATTTTTAGGTGGTATAGTAACTCGTCAGTCGGGCTGCAGTCATCAGTTGTTACTCAATTACTTAAAAATATCCCCATTTTTACCAGGCTAAGCCCGACTACCACTACGCATATGGAGTAGAGGACCCACACACCGGCAACCTCCAGAAGCACCAGGAGAACAGAGACGGCGACGTAGTCCGTGGGGAGTACTCTCTCGTGGAGCCCGATGGCTCCATCCGTCTCGTGCGATACACCGCAGACGACAAAAACGGTTTCCAGGTGAGTGTGTCCGAAATGTTGTAATTCATGACTATGAAATCGCAGCTTTATACTCGCGACAAATAATCACGACCATAGTTTATTTATAATTTGTCTAAAACTATGGTAAAAATTGTTAATGTCATAAGTGATGATGAGTTCTTGAAATCAAACAGTCCATTATGCTAGATTTAAGTCTAAAATAATATGTAGAGAATGTATTATATTAATTATAAAAAATATATATAAGCAATAATTTTCAATTTTTTTGCAATTTCCATAATTATACCCCATAGCATATTAAGTGTATATAACATATTACTATCAAAAAAAAATTATTTTATTAGATAACAATAATTTGAGTAGTGGGAATCCTTCATAGCAGTATAATAATTTGGTTGTTATTACTTAGTAGATAATATAATTATTAATCTCCACTCCTATCCGTAATATAAGTCGATTTTAATAATCGAGATATTTAATCAGTGTTTCCGGCAACGGAAGTCTTTATCTTCCAATAACGTGAAACCATCGTGAAACGCACCCGCCGCGTCGATAGAAAATAGTTGATGCAATAACCGGCAGATGGAATGGATGTAGTTTATAATTGGTTACATAAAGTACATCGAACTGGTATTGAACAACCATCTTTATTGTCTATGTATGTATTGTTACCTTTTTTATTGCAGTGTATTAAAATTCTTATTGTATGAAGAGCAGTAAAGCCATCCAGGTCAGTTCTGCTTCCTATGTTGATGTATTTAGCAGACACAAGTAACGATATGAGGTACCCACTTAAAGGTCGATGTATGTCGTTTTAAAACCACAACAAATAAATCAAATCAAATCTTTTGCTCAAATTTTATGTGACTGGATAATGTACCCTTCTAACTACATATATTATATTATGATGGTTCGACATAAAGTTGGTTAATTTTAATATCTTGCTATTAGTTTAGTTATGCGGAGTAATTTCAGCTAATTATTGGTTTATACTCTGCCTCGTTAATTAATAATTTTTTTCTTTCCTTTTTCCAGGCGGTAGTGCACAAAAAAGCCGCAGGACAGACGTCGGTGCCCGCACCAGTACATTATGGTCATAAACACCAAGAAGAAAATGACTCAAGGGAGTACTAAGCCTTGAAACTAGTCCAAGTATTTTTTATATGAAATATGTATGAAAAGACCATATCTCTCATAGGCTAGTGTTATTTTCTGTTGACTATTTATTAAGTGCTTTGTTTTGTGAGTCTGAATAATAAACGTTTTCTTTACAAACATCTGTTTTATTAAACGTCTTTAGCAAAACAAGCAAAAGCAACAAAATATAAAAAAAAATAAAAATCATTTACTAAATATACTTTTCAAAGCATCAATTGAAAACGGGAATACGATAGTGTGCGTGCCTTCTCCAGAAATTGCTTGTATCGATTGTAAGTAGCGAAGCTGTAATAAAAAATGTTATAATAGCGGCAAAATAGATCAAGACGAAAGTTGCTCTAACTAAATAGATAAATATAAAGCTTCTGAAGAACTATAAACAAAGCTTTTTTGTTGTAGGACACCCAAAGAGAACGTTCAAGTTCTGCGAATAACGCAATAGTTTGTTAAATATTTTACAAAACAAAACGCTTACTTGCATGCAGAATGGATTATCCATCAACATTTCTGTAGCTTTTTGCAAATTCTTAGTAGATTCAATTTCCGCTTTCGCCACTATAATCTTAGCGTTTGCCAATCTTGTTGATTCTGCTTCAGCGGCCATTGCCTTTTGTAATTGTAAGGGCAAACGTATGTCCTTGCTATCAATAATAATTAAAATATTATTTACAATTGTGCCACAATAATGTTTAAACTTTAAAGGTAGCAAAAAATAAGGCATAATAATTCTTCTAAATATTTAATCGGAGTCTAGTTAGAATTACGTAAATCTGCTCAAATTTTTTAAATAAATAAAAACAATTATGTCTTAAATATTTCTTATTAAACTTAAAAACCAATAACCACCCAATAACTAAAGAGGCAAATTGTCTCGGACGATTTATTATTTACTTCATTATCTAAGCAGGGCAAACTTTTTATGGCTCACTGTTGGGCAGGGGTCTCTCCCCACAACAGGGATACTCCACCACGCTGCTCCAATGCGGATTGGTGGAGAAACTAGTAAGATTAGTGGTCAATCCGTGTCAGATGTTTTCAAGCCGCCCATAGGGCCCCCGACAATGTGTAACGACTGCTATCGTATCGAAAACAGGGATTGACGGCTTAATGTGCCCTCCGTTATACGGAAGCGCGTATTAAATTCGCCACTAGCGGTCACCAGTCCAGGTAGATATCGCCGGGCCCCGACTGCTTTTTTTAGAAATTATAAGTTGGGTAATAGAGTAAGGTTATTCTTCTGAAAGAAAGCTAAATATTTATTTACATTTCAACTCGTACAACTTGCACGCCCCAATCTTTAGTTAAATGTCTTAATAGCTGGAAGACTTGTAGGCTAACAGCTGGTCGGTTTATCAGCACCTCTGATAACTGCCTGGTGCCCAAAGCATTTCGTAGCGTTGTTGCGGCCAAATACTGCGTCGATACTCTCAAAACATGAATTAGTATGATTATTATAACATGAAAATATTATAATAGGATATAAATAAAAATAATTATTAATAATAGGGAGGTATAAATGGCTACACAAGATCCTAATGGTAACCTTAGAAGCAAATTTTGCGCTCTTGTTTTTAACTTATCGTAATCGTATCAAATTATCAATACACATGCG
Organism: Erynnis tages; assembly: GCA_905147235.1. Classification (NCBI taxonomy): domain Eukaryota; kingdom Metazoa; phylum Arthropoda; class Insecta; order Lepidoptera; family Hesperiidae; genus Erynnis; species Erynnis tages. The sequence continues at coordinate 4,499,045 of LR990076.1, forward strand.
AAAAATTTTGTGGTTCATCAGATGTTCAATAGTTGAGAGTTGTATTCAAATGGTATTCGCCTTTATAATACGGTGAAAATGTTTCTGTAAGCCTTACTTATAATTTGCTACATTTAAAACTGCCGGAATTGGATCGTATATTTTGTAGAAGACAACTGCATCCACAGAAATTGTCAGCGAATCCTTTGTTAAAGCCTGTTGAATAAAATTTGATAAATATGTTTCGAACTTATGTTCCATAATAAAAACAACTTAACGGTAACGGTAATAATAAATTAATACCTCTTGTGGTGGAACATCATAGCAAATAGTCCTAAGGTCTGTAAGTTTGAGAGTATCAACACAAGGTAAAAAAAAGACTAGACCAGGTCCAAATATTCGCTTTTTGTATACTTTACCGTTTCGTAAAATGACTACCCTCTCAAACTGATTTACCGGCTGTAATAATAAGAAATACAGTGAAATTTACAAAACAACACGGAACAACATATTTAACTATTTTTTTCTTACTTACGATAAAGATGCACAGCAGTGAAATTGGAAACGTGATTATAGCCAGTATTATAGATAAAATCACAAAAGTCTTCTCTATGAAAGTATTTTCTGGAATATCATAGCTTTATTATTTATTTCCATTTATAATGTAGGTAAATAAAACATTAATGGGATCGTATGACCGTATTAAATTCACTATATACCTATACGGTAAATTTTATCGCGTAGCTTTGATATTTTTTACTCATCTAGATTCCAATGTCACGTTTGTATTTGGTGTTAAATTGCATTAACTTACTAATTTAATTAAAGTTAATTGCATTATTAAGTTACTATTTGTAATAATATAGGTTTATTATTTCCTTATTCCTTTGCAAGATGACGATTTCAATAAAACTCCATACCTTCACTGTATTGTGTCATTTGACGAGGACTGCTTCTTTCAAAACTTTCCTTTGATGAATAAATAGCGTCTCGTCTAAAACCGTTATCAAAATCCGTTTCAGATTTCGTCACATCTTGAAGCTTTTCACTATTTTCTTGCATAATTACTGAAGTTCATGTAAGATTTGAGCACATTTTGACAGTACAGACGAATACTGACAACTTTTAACATTTTTTCCATTTGCATACAAAAAAGTACCTGCTAAGTGATATGATACACAGAACAGAGAATATAGAAAACTAACGGATTAAGGGATCAACTTCAAAGCAAGGATAAATAATTAGGAGCACTTCAATATTTTTATTGCAGCATAGCAGATGGTTTAACATAAACACATAATACATACCTCAATGATTGTTTACAACAATTATATTGCACTTGATATAAATATTTATTTTATTTGTTTGTTAATAAGTTAGTATTTGAAATTATTTATTTAAATTTCGGCAGTTCAATGGGGAAAGGGAAAATTATTGAAGTTGACTGTTGCGCCGCAATGTAGTTTAATGTTTGCAAATATCTAAGCTGAAAATATTAAAAATGTATATTTCATTATTTAAAAATGTGAGATTAATTAGACATACACATTAAAGTATCTCTTACAAGTACCAAATACTACTGCAAAACTATTCACGCAAAATTATAGCAATTAGATAAGAGGACTTATAATTAAATATAGCCGATGTCTATCTGCTAGGTATCGTTAACGGTGAATCGGTAATCTACCTATCGTTGGACGAAGTTAAGTAAGTTATTTCTAAAGGCTCATTGGCTAAAACATTATTTTTTCAGCATTAGCCAATTGCCAGTCAATTATAAACAATATATTAGTTTATAGCTTTTGTGCAGTATAACGATGTGCACAAAATCTTTTGGAACTTACCTACCATGTTCTTTTAAAAATTATAGTTTAATCCCGTTTACTTTCAATATTACAACAACATTAATTAGAATCGTACCATCAATTCGAATCACCTTCAACTATAAAGTAAAATTATTTTATTGAATTTGATAGTAGGGCCGCTAGTCAGGGTATACACTACATACCTACCAGTATAGTATTTGGAGTCTGAACCATAACTTTGGATGCTTGCATTAAATTTTCTGCTGCTTTTATTTCTCCTTCTGCTTCGATAATTTTTGCTTTTGCTATACGGGTCCCTTCTGCTTCGGCAGCCATGGCCTTTTGTAACTCAAACGGTAGTACCACATCTTTTCTAAAATTTGACGTTTCTTTATAAGAAACTGTGAAATCAATTAGGTAGTAGAATCAATCTGATTAACTGAATATTTATGGGTGACTTTAAACCACTTTTAAGCGTTGCTTTGAACCACTAAAAATTTAACGTAGAATTTTTTTCGGATTTTTGTCTCTGAAATTTTTAACATTTGATTTTTTTGGCCATGGATTCAAAGTTACGCAAGTTGACCCTACTTACGAGGGGTTTCAAATATCGGGTAACATAATTATTATTATCACAACAACAAGAATTATAATTGAAATCGTATGGTAATTACATTTCTACTCTTTCGACTTCAACACCCCACTCATTAGTTCCTCTGTCTATTTCTTTTCTTATGCCGATGCTTATTGAATCACGATTCGCCAGTAGTTCAGTCAATGTAAATTGACCTAAGATATTCCTCAAAAGGGACACAGCTAGCATTTGCGTTGCATATCTACGTATAATCAAAAATATTAAAACCAATGTGATCAACAATACATACGTAATTATCTATAGTTATATTCTCATGCATCTTTTCGAACTCCACTGCTAAACAACCAATATTCTTAATGTAACGGTTACCCATCTTTGGATAGGGTGGTTTGTTTTTTTAAGACTGTTGAAAAATTGGAGAACAGCTATTTGGGGGCTTTCCTTCACCATCTAAGCATGTTTGAGGGCTACGTAAGTAACTGAATTTGTACCTAAGTCTACTGATTTCATCGGTTTCCAAAAAATACACAAGTTTTGCACTTTTACCTGTAATATTCAACGTTTAAGAAGCAGTTAAGAGGATCCTTAATGTGATAATATACAACCGCATCTACAGTTACAGTAACGGAATCTTTGGTAAGAATCTGAAAAATATTAATAATTATTATGATTGCAGTTCATTTGTTCTACCATAATCTACCATTGGAAATGGGATGGGAATGGGGAGACTACCTATATAATAGATATTATTTTACTCTTATTAAAAATGCTTTTCTCAAGCGTTCGTTATCTCTGATACGTAAAAAAGTAGATAATTATGGTAATATCTACGACCAGCGTTATTTTTACCTTTCATTATTGTGTAGAAACGTCTAATAAACAAATTGCTTTTCATCACTGGTGCAAACTTTTGTATAACAAACGGACATTTATTTTAGGGAAAATCAATAACGAAACATTTAGTTTAACCTCTTGCGGGCCCAGATTAAAAGATTGTGTCCTCAGGTCAAACAAAATCACGGTGTCAGTCATTGGAATCACTATTAAAATTCCAGGACCAGATGGAGAATCCACCCTCACTTTTCCAAAACGAAGGATAACAGCTCTTTCATATTGTTTCACAATCTGCAATCAGTTTACGTGACGAGGAAACAAAATGTAGGCATTTTATAGAAAATACATTTTCCAAAATACAAGGTAAATATAATTTACGAAAAAATATAGTAACCCTGAAGCATATTATCAAGAAAAGTGGACAGATAATTATGAACACGATAGCAAGTATTCGAAATAGCCTCTCTGTGGTTGATAGCCTATGTATTTCTGTAAAAATAAAAGATTTTTCATTTAGTTTAATGGGGCCTATCACAACTACCAGGTAATATTTCCTTATTTATTTCCAAGAAGGGACCCTGGTCAACACATAAAATCTAAAAAAAATATAATTAGAAAGAGCTTAGGTAGATGGATTGCAGAGATGTCTAAAGCTACATAAGTACTGGTTTTCCCGAAAAATAAGCGCTACTTTTCAGTAAATGACCATCTCTACACTAACTAACCCTCACTCATTGTTTCGAAACCTGTTCACTTAATTTACAAAAGTTGCTTTTGTACCTGCCAAATTTATTTTGATTCCTGGAGAATCCATATTTATTCTTTTATAAAAAAATTTTAGCTCTCTCGTGTAGGTACTGAAAATAAATAAAATAGAAAATATCAATACCTATTTAATTTTACGAAGAACCAAAGTGTGAAGGACAGTGTGTCATGTCGTGTGTGCCGTGTCAAGGGCCATTATTTTGTAATTTATTTTTTTATTATCGCCACAATAGCGTTTTTATTTAATAAAAATGGAAGTTAATTCATCAACGAATTACTAGCTCAGATTTATCTCTTACCATCATCTAGTTATTCATAAAAAATAGATGCAAAAGTAAAAATAAAACACAGTTGGAATTTTTAAATAAATTTTAATTTTATCTACTTACACAAATCTATCTTATGAATATTCTTAATAACCTACTTATTTATACTTTCATCAATTTTAAGACTAATTCATTATTCTAAGCACCTAATTATTTTGATATTCTATTCGAAGAAAAGGCGAAAATCAAATTGGTAATGATGGCGTAATACTTGAACTAGATCCACTCATAAAAGATTTGAGGAAGTCCATAGGGAATGGGAATATGATTGTAGTTGTCTTTTCGGCTGATATTGTGTTGAGCGACTGCAGGTATCGTAACTGCAAAGAAAAATGAGCGAAAGTTACTTTCTATATACAAAAAAATGTGCATATTATTATTACCTACCAGAACACCAAACATCGGATTTAATGACCAGATAAGCAAGAAGAAAAGTTCTACATTCTTACTTTTTCAAAATTAAAGGGCGAACTCTTTTTAGGAACATAGTCTAAAGCGAGTATCTGATAAATGAACGAACTTAAAGTACGGGGTTTTTAAGATCGCAAACTTACTTGGCTCGACGGCTCGGTGAAGCTTAGGTGCTCACTCTCTATTGCGATGTCCTCGACAGAAGACGCTATGTGTTATTATTTTAGGATTTATATCATAATTGTATAATAATATGCTGTCACAAACATAACTTGTACATCCATGGATACATACATGGATCTCACAACTTTTTACGGTAGAAGAACTGCGTTGCCAGACTTGGGTTTTTTACAAGTTATTATTTTGATGGCATCTCAATTCTTTTTGTTAATGGAGTTATAGGGGTTGAAAATGCCCTGAATGGCTTCGAGAAAAGGATGGTACGGCCGTGCCGCTTTTTGTTCGACTTGGCGGATAAAGGTTTCTCAAAAATAGAGCTATATTATTCACCTACTACCTGTGTATTTAATCTTAATTGGCACAATATACTTTTCATTAATTACCTTCCAATTAATATCTATAGAGGCCTCACCTGCAATGCCATAGGGTTATCAACCATGACTAGTGATGCTTCTCTGAGGGCCTTGGAGGCTTTGATCTCTCCTTCAGCCGCGATTATCTTCGCTCGGGCTTCCCTGTCCGCCTCGGCTTCAGCCGCCATAGCTCGCTGCAATTGAAGTGGTAGTCGGACGTCTTTGCTGTTCAAAAATTGGTATTTTAAGTAAAATGTTTGCTTATAAAAAAATATCGCACCTAAGGGTACCTACATTCAACCTCAAACATTAAGAACCTCTTTCCGTTGTATTAAGAGGGTGGCGGTAAGGCAACTTTCCAGGCACGCTTTCATAGCTCTATAACTTATCACCTGCAGTGCCAACCCACTTTCACATTTATAAAATTAGTAGAATTAGATAAAAATGAAAATTAATGTCTTGAAGATTTTGAAACCTTCACTAATATTAGGTTCAATGACATATGGAATTTCGACGTAAATACCGACATCTGGCAAATATCTGGACGTCTGGTGGACAACGCTCACAACTGTTTAAATAAACGAAATCGGTTGTAAATCTCCAACTTTGTTATGGCATATAAAATATAGATATTATTAGCATTTTTGAAGAAAATGTCGCTATGAAAAGTTTTCATATTAATTTTTCATCTAACTTCAATATATTTTTAAGTGTTATAATATAATGTGAGCGTTGTGTGCAAATTGCATTGTATCTAGAATTAAATTACAAGACTATGTACAGACTGCTCTATGTAGGTTAAAACTTTCTGTTGTGCATTAGCTAAACCGCATATCGGTTGTCTTTTTTATGTTTTAAAACAGCAAGCAACAGTCACCTGATGGTAAGTGGTCATCGTCGCCTATTGACACGAGCAAAACTATAGGAATCGCCATTGCGTTGCTGGCTTTGAAGGATTGTCTACTACTTAAGGTCTTTGCTTACCAACCAGCGAAGAAACTTTAGTGAATGATGTACCTACTCATTTAAATACATTGTAGGTTTGCTGTGATATCTTCGAGATTTTTAAGTAAGACCAGAAATTTTAGCTACTCGTATATGTTTGTTACGTGATCTTCCTTGGAAATTTTTAAGTTACTTGAATTCGAAGTAAGCATTGTTTTAACCTCCTGAGTCCGAAAGTATGATAATCTGGTTGATTGCCTTCATTTTTGTAATACCATGTATTCTCATGATATAGATGCATGGAAAAATAATAAAAAAATTATAACTCGTGGAAAACTAATTTTTCGCGATGTCCTATATTTAGAACATCAGTACTATAAAACAGTGATCATGAATTTTTGATGTACTTATTTAAGGATATTCGTTTCTTATACAAACATAACAAGTTATACTTAAAAACATATTTTTTAGAAATAAACACTCTTTGCTCCGTAATTGAGACATATTTGAAACGTAAATTATTTTTTAATCACAACAATGGCTTATCTTTACGAAATCTTTGTAAAAAAATACACAAATATCAAAAACTTAATTCTAATTTCACTTCACTTCAAACTAATTTAACCTATTGAATGTCCAATAAACAGACACAATAGTTAAACAATAGCAGTCGGACCACCAGTGGTTCGATGCAAATTAATAGTTTAAAAAATTTCGTGACAACAATTTTCCCATCCTGCGAAATACAAACCTCGGTAGTTCCACGGTTCTGTTTTACGAACTCATTGTCAGGTGTCATGACAGTCGCGAGGTACACGATTCTTCATAAACCACGATGGATTAATTCTTGCATTAACTTCATATAATATGTATGTGAAGTAGCGATAAAAGTATATAAAGTGACCTGGAACTAATGGCGTTGCCAAGTACAAAACAGCGGAGTCTCCCAAACTGAAACTATCATAACCTGAAAACGTTGATGCTCCTTCGTATACCTTCATGTCTCAAATGCATCCGTCATGGTTGGCCAAAACAAATACTTTTAATCCGACTGGATTGGACTTATTAGGGCAGTACTGCCTAATACACTGACACTGAGAATGATATTATAATCATCTAGCCTATCACAAGATGCTCGGACTTTTGTTGAATGTTCACAGATACGATCAAACAGAGGACTTATTTTCTAGATTTTGTCGATTGCACGCTGACTGTCTGGGACTTCAACCTGGTTCTTAACAAAAAAAATCTGTCACGGGTCATATTATCTGTCATTATCGGAAGTATCGATTTTGATTTTTGCCAATAGTGGTAGCCAATAGTGGCCATTGCCATACTAAGTCCAAATATCAAAGAATATCTTCAATTCCCTGAATGTAACCCCTTTGAATCTTCATCATTTCAGTTTGGTTATTTGTTGTTACGATTTTCTATAAAATGTTGTTATCTATGTAGTCTTCAAAATATTGAAACATTTCAAAGTTACCAAAACTTCTTTGGATATAATATATAAGGAGAGAGTGTAGGAGAGGCAATAGGAGAGAGTAAGTTGTGTATAGTTGGACTAAACACTCCTGTCCAAGTATTACTTGTTTGATTGTTACCTTGCACAATCCTACCTACATCCTACCTCTTCCCTGTACTCGCATCAAACGTTCTCCACTTCTTGCGTCTCTGCGTGAAGATTGCCCTCTTTTTACTCTGGACGATTCTTCTGAATCCGAGCTATTGTAGCCATCAGAATTAGAATTGCGACGCTTTTCAGGTGGCTCATATAGGTCGTCATAATCAGAAGTACTAAAATCAACCTTATTTCTGCCTAACTCGTCAAGAATTTGATCTTCATTGAAAAATGAAACCAAATAGCAAACCAAATTTGAAAACGTACGTTCTAAAATAAGTACATCCAAAATTACAACATCACGGTTTAGAAACCTCATGTACTAAAATAAGAACATTGATAGAAATTGAATCATGGAGTAAGGCTATTTGAATAAATCGAAAAAATAATTGTAACTAGTTGTTGTACGAATATTAGTTAGCCTGTACAAACTCCAAAAATCTTACAAATTGCAAAAAAAACTATGATCCAAATGGATTATCTTACCCCCTCGAGCCCGCGTACGCGGTTCTCGTGGTTGCGATGCCATGATCTATTGGACAGAAGGGACTGAGAGGGGAGATACTTTTTTTAAATGAACCTATAATTACAAGGTTTCGTTTCTTGTAAAAAAGTTGATGGTAAACCGCTTTACTTCGGCAAAACATTTTTATTTTTTGGTTGTTCTAAATTTAGAACTTAAGTACTCAGGAGGTTAAAGCATTTAGTTAAAGATTCACATATGCTTACATCTCGACTCTCTCCACCTCCACGCCCCAAGGGTCGGTGGCCTCGTGCAGGTTGGCCTGCATCATGTGGCTGATGGCTTCTCGGTCGGACAGCAGCTGGGCCAGATCCCTCATACCCAGCACGTTTCGTAGAGTTGTTGCGGCTAATAGCCGAGTGGACTCACTAAAAGAAAATACTTTTTTTATCAGGAAAGAAGGAATTGTGGTTATATGGTTATATAAAGTGGCAATGAGCTGGCCACATGGGGAAAAACCGATGGGGAAAAAAGGTCCTCGAATGGCGACCACGTTTAGACAAAAGCAGCACAGGCCGCCCTCCGACCAGGTGGACTGATGACCTGAAGAAGACAGCGGGAAACCGTTGGATTCAGAGGGCCCAGGACCGGGCGGAGTGGCGTCGATTAGGGGAGGCCCATGTCCAGCAGTGGACTACTAAGGGCTGAAAGGAAGGAAGGAAGGTTATATATCAAGGAAAAAAGCAATTGTATGTAACCATAACACGCGGGGTGTGTAATGTATTTGGATGACATGCAAATTAAAAAGATCAAAAAATCAATCATGCGGAGGCTGCGGAAAAAGTTATTAAACTGTTTTCATGTTACTGCGGACAAAGTAACTAAACTCTTCACGTAACGGATCTTCGTCAACAACAACAGGCCTGGAGCATATTTCCTATCATCACCATTCTATTGACAACAATCGATACTGACTGATACTTTAACGTAGCTTTTTGGTATCTTCCATAGAAGCGACTGCGTCCGACATTGCTTAACTTTTTCGGTCGCTTGTAATCCACTCTAGCCGCTGGCTTATAAGCGAAGTCTATGTTAGTCGTTAAAAATATCAGGATTTTATAAGAACTCAGGATTATATAAAATCTTTTACTTTGTGTTCTCTACTATGATAGAACTATATGATATTGAAGTTATTGATAATGATAAACGACTTCCGCATTACCCAGATGCATCTTGCAATAAATACTTATATCGAACTCACTGCCGTAAACAGTAGGTACACGAAACAGATAATCCAAAATGCATTATTTTGAAATGTGATAAATGGATAGTTCACCGATCATGTATATTAAATAAATTGCCTTTCACTAGATAAATAGTGAGCAATAGTTTACCTGTAGTCAGCCACTCGAACGACAGCGTTAAGAGGTTCTTTGATTCTGTAATACACGACGGCGTCTACGGCAACTGTTACTGAGTCCCTCGTTAGTACCTGGAATGGGTACCCAAATTATTTACAAATAAACGCTTCACGTGGTGGGTTTCATGGACCCTGCGCCACTGAGAATGGAACCCAGGGCCCACCGCACTACGTAACAGCGTTTTAATCACTCAACTTTAGAAACTCAATCAATCAACAAAAGCTGCAGCTCAGCTGGGAATCGAACCCAGGGCTCTGCGCTTGAAGCAACGACATGGTCGTTGTCAAATCGTTGTTTATTTTAAACTGCTTCTTAATCACATATGGAAGTCACACAACTTTAGATTTTCCCACGACATTCGAACTTGGCAAATGTCACATCGCCACGCGAAACATCTCGATCTCTGCTCTGAGTGAGGTTATTGAACTGGATTTTATTATGTTTTAAATATTTATAGAGAGTAAGACGGTGTCTACACTTAAGTTGTAGCAATATCTATCCATATAAATTTAACGCTGAATTTTATTTATTGATTTTTTTTCACCTCGATCAAAAAGTTCTATTAGGTACGTCTGAATAACATACTCGTAACAATCAAGAATAACCCCACAATATTGGCCTTTGTCCGTTACCCATTAGTAACCCACTACAGTGTCGAGTCTTCTTGATGAAAGGCTTGAAGGCTTTAGTGCACCACGCTGGCCTAATGCGGGTTGGTGACATTTGCCTTATGCAGAAGAAAGATAATTATGAAGAATTCCTTGGATGAATCACTTTGAGGCGTAAAATGGGAGTTTTTCGGTGTTTCCACGATAAAAATGCTAACTTTTGGAATAAAACTTTATAAAAAGAATAGAAGGTATGCTTAGATTTCTATCTAAGTAAGAATGCTTTGACATTGCAGTGTTCAAAGATTAAATAGAACCGGGGCCAAGAACGTTCGCAAAGGGCATTGAAATTGTATCTTAAACGTCTGGAATGCATTTCAGCGCTGGGATCTCCATTCGCGTAAGATTTATTATTATCGTTTACCATCAATCGAGATCAAATGGGGTCAGATCTGCAAGTCGTCTGTTCTCGGTACAGGAATATTCGACACGTTTAAATAAACATTGTTCGCCAGAATTATGATATTCACTAATTCACTGAAATAAAGATTAAGTATGAAACGGAAGATGCCAATCATAACATTAATTTTGTAAAACAGAAAATAATTTTGATTTAATAAGATCATTTAGTGTTCCTGTTTTAATGAAGAGTATTTATTGAGTGAGCCTTGACTATGACTAATTTACATAAATTTAAAAATCAATTTTCGTATGTTTGTCTAATGAACCAGAAAAGTTAATATTCGACGGATGTTACTTTACAAATTTCTGTATTCTATTCTCCACAAAATGGCAGAGTTAGCTAAATAACAAACACCCCATTAGTTAACAATGAGAAGGATATAGCTACTGCGGATTGGTGGACTTTACATGCAATTCTTTGGAAATAACCTTAGGCATATTTTAGGAATATTTTTGCAATACTCACCGTTAAAGGGTTTTCTAGGACATTAAGTCCATAATTTCGAAAACACTCGTAATCAAATAAATCTTGCAAACTATATAATGGGAGTCGGACCTCTCAAGTAAGAAATTGTACTGTTAGCCACATTCGTACCAGGGTTAAATTATTTTTAATAAAATAGCTGCGCACTATTTATACCTACATACTCGTATATTTGGGAGTCATCAGTCCACACATTAGCGTCAGAAAGACATGGTACGTCAATAAAAGTGTAACTGAGAAGCAAATGTGATTCAGACGATATACGACGGCGCGGTAGATATTAATAGCGGCGTATTGGCGATAAAGACAATCGGTTTACAAGAAACGTTGTATTGTTTGTACGTCGTAAAACTTTGATTGATGTTTACGGGCACATCAATTAGTTAGGTACCAGCTGAATGGTGAACATGTGGGTTAACTGTTATCTTCGCTAGCCGTTTCAGTTTCGGTTTGTCTGGAAGCCATGTGGTGTGGTTTGCAGTTTGGGAAATGTTTGCATTTTTTTGGATTGAATTTTGACTGTCTTCATGGCAAATGTAGTAAATGTTTTGTATAGAATAAAATATGCTCAATTTCTCACATAGCTAAAGCTTATGTTATGTAGAAGTCTTGTGGCTAAGAATACGGTCTTTGGAGTCAGAGAGTCAAACTACATTTCGATAGGGGATTTGTAGTTGCCGAAAATACTTTATTTAAATGGATCATCTTAGACTTCCTTAATGGGACTTCCATTCAAAAGTATTTCACCAGCACGTGGGAAATAAGAATGAATTACTAATACAAATAGGTGAGTACTGATGTAGGTACTCGTAAGTTCAAGATGCACTCGCGTACCTATATCAGCACTGCCAAATCGTCGGCATTAAGCCAATGCATTAAGAAATGATAGATTTATTAATTTATAATTTTCAGAATTATAAATCGTCGAGTTTATTGTTATTTATTTAGGGTGTCTCCTTACCCTTAAGCGAAATTACCAAAAAAATATTAAAAGGGATCGTAAAATTAAAAATGGCGCTAATACCCTGAATCACGCTATCGAAGTTTTCTACAGCACAGGCATATATACAAGACTCTAGGCACAATTTGGCAAATGGAAGTCTCCCACAAGGCTAGGTAGCTGCATGTGTTTGTGTATTAGGTGCACGTGATTTTGACTGACCTCTTGCGGTGGTACATTAAACGACACAGTCCGTAGATCGACTTTTCTGTAAGTATCAATGCAAGGCAACACAAAAAACAGCCCTGGTCCTCTAGCACCGCCCTTCCTTAGTCTACCAAGACGGAATATGACAGCACGCTCAAATTCTTGGACCACCTGAAAGTATTTTAAAAACATAATTATTTTTTGTTATAGTTATACTGTTTATCGACTTATATTTATTATGAAGTCTACTAATTGACGTGTCTACAACGGATCAACGACGCATTTCATGTTGTTCACTCTAAGTATGGGTTTTCGGTATTATACGTCTTATACGTAGTTTGTTGTAAATGTATCGGCAAACCATAAAATTATCAGCACGTCTGTGTAGTATTTGCTAGCTGTTCCGACGTGAAATATTTAGGATAATTTACAATCAGGTTACTAACTCTTTTGTTATTTTTCTTGGTTGGAGATTAACCTACATTTTACCTACTTTACTGTAGTTATCTTAAGTTTTTTACTGGATTTGCTATTAAAGTTTATGGAAAACATTTACAAAAAAGGTACATATTTCTGTTACCCTTCTTATGTTTTTCTGTTGCGTAGGGATCAGTGGTTTGGAATAGCTACAGTATGATTTTTCCCTATAAACTTTACCATTATAAGAAAGCTTTATCCTAAATTAAACGATTATACTATTATCGATAAAAACCCTGGACAATGATGACTAGCGGTATCATCTTTTACGTACGAGTACGTTTCTAACACATGTCCTTCCTTCGTTCCTTTCAGCCCTTTGTATTCCAGTGCTGAACATGGGCCTCCCGTAATCGATGCTACTCTGCTCATTTCAATTCAACAGTTTTCTGTTGTCTCCTTAAGGCATGTGCTCTTGTTGCCCAAACGTAACCCATAGTTAAAAGTTACGTGTTATGCTTAATTCAATTGTGTGTAAGGATATTATTTAATTTATGTTTGTTCTTACCTTAAAGCATTCAAACAATGAAAATGGAAAAGTGACGATGACTAGAATAAACGACATTAACGTGGCAAATCTTTCAACACACCCCACGGCCTCAGGATTGGCTGTTGAAAAACGATTAACATGGATAAATTAAGAGAAGACATTATAAAGGAAAATCAACAGATTCTTGTCATTAAGCCTCTGACAATTGGAATAGTTCCTTGAATTTATAATTTTCTTATTTTATGAATAGAATAAGTTACAATATTTCGTTATTAATAATTTACAACAATGAAAATTTTCACTTTTAAAAGAACATTTAATCGGAGGCTCAACTTCTGTTGGTATTCGACGAAAAAGTAATTGACATGGAATTAAAAATACATCCCATCCAAAACATCTAAAGTAACAGCAAGAGCCACATATTGCTCGCCCTGTAAAAAATATCAGATCTTAAGGAGAGCCAAGTTCCTGGTTCTTCACGCCCCTACCTTCTTACCATCTCTTGCCTCTCTCCCTTTGTAAGCAAGAAAGACTATGATGTAGAGTGTCTACACGCTACTAAAGTCTTGTTAATAGAATGAACAGAATGTAACTCTCTAACAAGGCGTTGTAACGGCCAACCCACAGGTACATTTTGTCTTTTTCGTGTAGGGTTTGTAGGTAGAGAAATTAGAATTGCGATTCACGCAGAACGCTATTAGAAAATTAAGGGTTTAAATTTTTATGATAGCACACGTAATAAAAGGGCCTGCTTTCATATTAGTTCGCTTTGTCAAATTACTTCTTTGTCATCAGTGGCACAAGAACCTATCTTAAACGTAAAGTAATGCAGATGCCTGAATTAATCAAGACCTAAATAACATTATTTTCAGTCTCAATTGCTTTCATTTACCTCTTTAGATGTTTTGATTTATGTTCATGTACAGAATTTAATTACTGTTATCTGTGCAAAAGTTATCTCACAAATGTACTCAAAACATTATTCTGTGTTATGTATGGGTATTCAACTCATCACTTTTGTTAATGTTGACAAAACCTTAAGCATGATTTAGATTGCTTTAGTGAACTGTAACCGCTTTACTATTGTTAAGGTACTTACGCATTTGAATTGTGATTGCGCAAGATGTACCCGTATCACAATCTAAAATATGTAAACGCACAGATTAAAGGTAACTATCAAATCGACCACAATCGGAAATATTACAAAGTCAAGTTTACTCACAGCTAGAAACGTTATCGCGCCTACTACTCACTGATCTCAATTCGGTACGCATCTTGAGCGCTTATTAATTTCAATATACGAGTACTCGTAGCTCAAAATCAGTAATTACAGCTTCTAACAGTGTATCTCGGCAAACAGGCGCGGACTGCGCTGACTTACTTACTGTCAGGAGAGACCGCGTGTTTACACGACCCAAAAACAACACAGATTCTAACTAAAAATATCAATTACAATGCGATGATCCGCAACAATTCGACACCTAATATCGACGTCGGATTAGTTGCGTTTAGTCAAAATTTATTTACGTATTTCAAGGTAGCACTCCACTTCGCCCGAGTCCTTGTCGTAACAACCGAAATCCATGTGGGACGCGACGCGCTATGCCGAGCGCATTGACTGATTTAGCGAATCAATCAATCTATAAGTGATCGGGTGTGATCTACCCGGTGTCTATACTGGAACTAAGAAGGTGCGAACCAAGGAAGATCAGGCAGGTTGATGGTAAAAATAAATACATAAATAACGCACTTCCAACCATGTCGACGGGAAAGCGCGAGCGCGCACTGCCCTGCGATACTCCAAATTGTGGGGTGTATGAACCGAACCTATTTCTGAGCAGATTAGCCTCTCCAAACAGCTCGTAGTATGAGTAATAATGTTTATGTTATAGAAAGTAAGTTAAAAATGTATGTATATCTAGACATCAGGAGATACGAGTACATCCAAAAAGTTCTTCTTTTGTCATCGGCAAAACAAATACATGTAACGGAGTCCAAAAAACAAGAAAGATTTCAATTTTATTATCCTGATTCTACTACTACGGCTTTATACTATACTACAGAAAGGCCATTTTTAATGCAAAGCACCTTGAATGTTTTTACATACTAAGATGTAGTATGATGCTTAGTATTCTTTTTATCAACCCTAAAAATAATTATTAGCTCTACCTTATTTAAGAAAATCTTTACAAACAAAGCATCCCGTTGTTGATTGTGTTGCGTAAATCTCATTGTTGTGCATTGTACTTATAGACCAGTCAGTTTGAACATTTAATTCACAATAATTCCAAAAGTTTTCAAACTTCGGTCAAGTGAATGGTACATTGGGACGACAATAAATCTCATTTTGCAACCTTGTCCGCAGTCCGGAACATTGCTAAAATTGCAATTAAATTAATTTTTGCTATATGGTCGTGAAAAAAATTCCAAAAGTTCTGCAAACTTGGAGTGGTGTTAAATATATTATTTTACATCACGTGTCAAATTTGCAACCAATTTAAGTGTACGGAACATTCTTTTTTATTAAAATTAATGTTTTTCTTTATTAAACTGAAGGAAAACGTTCCAAAAGTTCTGCAAATTTGACAGATATATCGGAAAAATATACCGAACGATTGTATAAATTTGCAACCTTTTACGTTGACCGGAACATATTTATTTATAATTCTTTTTAATTCGTGGTCATTTTTTCGAGTAAGGTGGTCTCGGAATAATTACAAAAGTTTTGAAACTTGGTTGCAAACTTTGAAAACATCTATTCTGATGCATTTGCAAATTTGCAACCTCATACGCGATCCGGAACTTTATGCAATTTGCAAAAATGTAATAAGGTGATAAAATAAAAAAATTACATTTTTGCAAATTGCATAAAGTTCCGGATCGCGTATGAGGTTGCAAATTTGCAAATGCATCAGAATAGATGTTTTCGAAGTTTGCAACCAAGTTTCAAAACTTTTGTAATTATTCCGAGACCACCTTACTCGAAAAAATGACCACGAATTAAAAAGAATTATAAATAAATATGTTCCGGTCAACGTAAAAGGTTGCAAATTTATACAATCGTTCGGTATATTTTTCCGATATATCTGTCAAATTTGCAGAACTTTTGGAACGTTTTCCTTCAGTTTAATAAAGAAAAACATTAATTTTTAATAAAAAAAATGTTCCGTACACTTAAATTGGTTGCAAATTTGACACGTGATGTAAAATAATATATTTAACACCACTCCAAGTTTGCAGAACTTTTGGAATTTTTTTCACGACCATATAGCAAAAATTAATTTAATTGCAATTTTAACAATGTTCCGGACTGCGGACAAGGTTGCAAAATGAGATTTATTGTCGTCCCAATGTACCATTCACTTGACCGAAGTTTGAAAACTTTTGGAATTATTGTTAAATTTTCGATTTTTAATGTTCAAAATGACTGGACTATTAGTTCTATTCAAATCTATCAAATTCTCACGGTTGCATATAGACGCATGATAGTTAAATTACAGAATTTCATTGTGAATGCATCAACAATTAACAATGTAATGGTTGAATTGTCAAATAATCGTGATGCTGAGAAGGACTTCTAGTTGCCTCTGTTTGTTTTAATGAAAGAAGAGAAAACATTACATTTGGGAGTAGTTATTCATTTAAGTACTTATTTCTTTATAGATGTTAAAGATCTATAGACTGTGCGCGACTCGACTACAGGTTTTGCTTAATCAATATGTAATTTAATTAATTTCGACTTCATTATTTTTATATTATTGTATCTATCAAGTTCTATTGAAATGCTTATTTTTGTATATTTTGTGGATATGACCAGCTCCACATTTCTAAGCTCTGAACCATATCACGCCTAAAAGAAGGGTGACTTTTTATGCAACACGAAGTATATTTAATTATAATTACTTACGGGATTTCAGAGTGATCATAAAATTAGGATAACCGCAGTACGTTATGGCCCGGCAGAGTGATCTTTAGAAACCGGTAGAGCAGCTCTACGCCCTAAGAGATTATCTTAAGTCGTCTTGAACTTTATCCTATGTCGTCCTTCGCGCATGCTATGCGTTCGTACGTTTCACTGCACTGATCGTTGCATAATTCAAGACTGCTGATTTAGAACAAGATGGAAAGACTTTCGTACTTTCAAAGGTAGCTAAAATACTAGAAATTGAGTATTGAAAATATCTTGTGAAGTTAATCAATTAATTAAAGCCTTTGTCTGAAATCTTTTAGGGATTAAAGATAAAAAAACTAAAATGCAGATTAACTGATGATAGTAGTCACTGCTGGTCATGGACGAGCATTTCCCACTTTACAGGAAGACTCAAGCCTAGCATGAGGTTGTAGTAGATTTGGGGGGATCATATCATACGGAAGAATTTAAAAGATTGAAAGAAGTGTACGTACATAAATATCTAACGTCTGTTAATCGTTTAAATTAATTCCTCGATACTGGATGGATCTTTCATTTGTTAACATTTGTGCATTGAACGTGAGAGACAGCATACTTCAAATACTGAGCATATTACCAATCAATATTTTACAACTCATTAGTTTTAAGTGTTCCAATAAAATTCTTAGACCAAGTTGTTACCATTTTAATTGGAAAATCGTTGTGATATGTGTGGACTGGCAAGCTGACATACTTAAAAGCATGTTTGAGTTTTGCAACATATGAAATGATTAGATATATTTATTGCCGGTTCTATTTTTTGTTTCCTGCTTCATATCTCGGGGTATTGGGTAAGGAAAGCAAGTGGAAATAACAAGTAAAATGATAAGTATATCGTAGGGGCATATCTAGTAAGAATATCACTTTTAAGGCATAAAAGCATTAAATCAAAATCCAAAAATGTTTAAATACAAGCCATAGATTTTCTTTGCCTTATTTAGGGCTGAGGTCATACCGGAAACACTAAATGGGATCTTGTTATGCAGCTTACATTACCTAGATTCAAAGCATGCTTAATATTGTTGTATAATATTCGAAATGGTTACTGTTTCTGGAACGGCCAGACCTGTTCTATCTCTTACTTTGATCTATGTGTATGTCTTAATAGCTTAACAGATTCTCAGACATAGGAACACAAATTTATTATTTAATTAAATTTTCTGAATAAGACATGCAGTAAGTCAAAGCATAAAAAATATTGTTCAAAGTTTTACCTATACTGTTACTTAAGGAGAAAGAGACAATAGTACTTTCATCATCATCATCATTTCATAGATCAAATCACCCTCGGTGCAATTGCATTATATCTACTCGTAAATATCCTACATTTCTTTTGTCCGTAAAATTTTAAAATTATTTGATAATTTGAACTTAGAATCTCTAGTCTATAATTTGTCTTAGTCTATAGTCTTAGTAATTTTAATGAAATTTAATATTTATATCAATATAATTATTGTTTTTTATATGTTTATAATTATTATTTTGTCATCTCAGCTCTCCATTCCTAGGTCTGCTGGAAGAGATTTTCTTTAGAAATAAGTAGTACTTACCTAAGTTCAGAGTTTCCTGATTTTGTATCTTGACAAATTCATCGTGTACTTTTATATCTTTAAATAATAAATAAAATCTAAAGATTCCGTCACGTACATAAGTACCTACAGAAACGTGATCAAACTACATAGTAATATTTTTATTTTGTTAAAGAATAGGTAGGTATGATATGTGCTCTGATTTGCCCTAAAGCCCGTTGATCTAGCTGCAGATTTGGCTTGCACCACACGTCTCGAATGCATTGCTGGCTAGAGTGCTATTTCGACACCCGGAATGCAACGAACTCAACTGTTGTTGCTAAAATATTCAGCACAAAAATACTGAAATCTTGGAATTATTGATATTGTAAATTCATGTAACTTTGTCTGTTTGTCCATGTCATTTATATATCATTTACATGTCATTTATATGTCATTTATGTTTCAAATAATCCCCGTTGGATCGATTTCCATGAGGTTTGATGTAGAGATAGACAGGACCTCAGTAATTGATACCGGCTAGGTACTCGTACTAACCATCGCGAAAATAAAACTAAAGGGAATGAGATTTTACGAGGAATAACCTACCCCTCTAAAGTCCATTAAATATAGCCTGATACCTGAGACGTTAGAGACTTCGTTTTTAGTTGCAGATGTAAACTCTCCGTATCTTTATTTTTGTCCACGATAAGTCGTGGTTAATTATAACTAAAAACTATAAAAGCAAGATAATAATTTTAGAAATGCAATTAATAGCGATTTACTTGCCTATTATTTCGTGACCTGCAAACGACTTAGCATAGAGGCATGTTCTATATGTCTAGGAACGTGTAACTCATACGAGTAAACCACACCCTAATCCACAAGTGGGTGTAATTAATTGAATTTGTACATACCTTTTCTTTCATAAAATAAAATTTACTAACATAATCTTGGCTATTAAATGGATTTTTTTATTATTTTACATTTGATATTAAAAATTACAAGTCATTTCCAATTCACTAAGAAATTTAGAAAAGCTAATATTACTGAATTGTTTCACTAAGAGATCTTCGGGCTGTTATACTTATTTGGTTCGTTTTTATCACACCAAGCTTTTGTTTATGACATAACATAGGTCGGAAGTTCGTGATTACATAATAAGCTTAATCAAATACCAGACCTAGAAGTTGCTTGAAGTCTTTTAGGGTCGTGAAGTGGTCATAATTCGACCTCTACATCCTAAACAGGTGCTTACATCTTGGAGATAATGACTCAATTAGCATGTCTAATAATATTTAATAGCGATGCACTATGTGCGTTTTAAATATCGCAGAACCTGAATTGTTTAGTCAAAGAAATTTAGACAATCCCATGATACGAAATTTTAGCTAGCTAGCTAACTAATGAAAGTAAGAATTTCACTCTCAAGGATTAAATTTATTTTGTTCCATAAATTATGTCTTCCATATTTATTATTTTAATGACCTAGGACATGTTATTTAAATCTCGACTTAGTTATTTTTTGTTTACATGACGCCTTGCACAAGATTTCTGTAACTTTGGAAACCACCATTTGTCTAGCATTTTTGTTTTGAAAAGATTCGTTTTCAATTGTTATTAATGCGTTTTAAAGATTGTTTTACTTATAATGTAGCACTGTGACTAATTTTCAATATATATTTACTGGTTTTCTATCACAAAAGTCAAAAATATCGTAATAAATTATTTCAATTAATTTCAAGCTCTAAGTAATCTAAGTAATTTCAAGCTCAGAGTAGATATCGCAATGGAACAATCGATATGTAGGTATGTAGTACAAAAAGTAAGTCGTATTTAGGAATCTATTCGACATGTGTCGGTGGTCAACCGCAACTTCACCTGCTAGTGTGGGGACTGGAGGGGTCCTATATTTATAAGCGCAGGACAATTGCAACCAACAGCCAGGCTTAGAACTTTAGGATTGAGTGCGCGTTAGTGCTTGCGTTTTAAAAATTTCGAACATGTGGGTGAGTAAATTGCTTGTTTTTCTTCTTTTCAGTCTGTGGTAATATTTTAGTGAATTTAATATTTTGAAAACAGAATTATTTGTATTGGGCATTCAACAGAACAAAAATATTTGGATATGTGAAACAAAAATTAATAATTAAAATTTCTTTCGATAAATATTTTCAACTCCTAATTTATATTTTAATTAAAATAATATTTAAATAAAAAAAATATTTAAATTAAAAGTAATATTTAAATTTTCTTTATTAATTTTAGTTTAACTTTTAATTCCGATGACATAAACTATAACAACCAAAATTACTATAACTACTTAGTAATTAAATTAGTACCTAGTTTATAATATAACGAAATATTATTTTGGTTTCTTCACTTCTTCTAAATTTGTTTAATTTTCCCTGGAATAAAACAGTAGGTAGGTAAGTATCTACATAATAGATTAATTTAATAATTTAGGATAAAGATCCATCACGACTAAATGTAGGCTTTTTTGTCAATAATTTATGCAAATAAATGCTTTTATAATAAAAATCTTCTAATTTTTTTCTTTGAATTAACTTAAATATTAATGCGTTAAATCCGCGAATGCCCGCGGCTTGTCTTGGTTGCCAGCTATTGGGCAACATCGGATGCAGTCAATACCCACTTGCATAGGCAAGATAAAATTATCATGTGCTCTATTCTCCCGACGGATTTATTATAGCTCTAGTTTTAATCGATACGCAGGTTATGTAAAACCTGCGGTTTTTAAACATCTAACTAAATATTGTTAGCATCATCAAGGAGTAAGGAGGCTTCAGTCTGGAGGAAAACCTATAACAAGGGCACTTATCAAGTTAAACGAACCACCCTAGTAAATAATTTAATAAAGACTTATATTTCGCCAGGTATTAGTGCTATTGTCTTGCGTGAGCATCGCCCTCGCGGTGCCGATAGAGTATGGAGGCATATACAGCCACGCACCGCTCGTACACGCAGCGCCGATACTGCACGCACCCGTCGCACATGTAGCGGTAGAGCCAGTTGTAAGTATATCTCACTATTACTAACTATTCTTAAAAACCGATAGAGTAGTTAGGAGTATAGTTTAGTATCTTAATGTTGATATATTTGTTTCAGTCATATCCCAAATATGCCTTCAACTATGGCGTTAAGGACCCTCACACTGGTGACATTAAATCACAGCAGGAAGAGCGCGATGGTGACGTTGTTAAAGGTAGGTCAACTAACCTACGGTACATGTTTATCGGTGGGTAGTCCAGGGTGACGTACCTAGTAGCTAGTCCAGGGAGAACCTTACCGGCATCCTCTTATCTGGAACCCATTATAGACCGACTGCAGCGTCGAATCTCCTTTCACAATAGGCCTTAGTCCACTAATCAGTCTGGAGAACTGGGTTTGCAGGTTCCCTCGGATATTTTTCTTCACCGTCATTGGTCACAGGTTATATACTACTATTATAAATGAGGAAGTTTGTGAGAATGGATGGATATTTGTTACTCTTTCATGCAAGAATGGCTGTTTAGTCGGCAGTTGTATAACATTTGGTATGCACGTAGTTTATGACATTTATTATCACGTAAAATACGTGTCAACGTGAGCGAAGTTGCCGTTGGAGGCTAGTAATTTTGCAAAGCGCATATAACGTTAAAACAGAAAATGTCATTGAATCCACAACCTAGATAGGTTGTGGATAATTTAAATTTTAATTTTTTATTTTTTCTTCCAGGCAGCTACTCTCTCGTAGAGCCCGACGGTTCAACGCGGCACGTGACCTACTCCGCAGACGACCACAGCGGGTTCAATGCCGTCGTGCACAAATCCGGACATGCAGTGCATCCGGTAAGATCAACTTCAGATGTTAACACACAAGCGCACATAAATTCATACAACTTTCTTCGTCACATGAAAACCTAATTTTCTGTGTCAAAATTTTATATGTGTAACGATTATTGTTTTTGTTTCAAATCCGAATTTTTCAATAATATTTAATTTATTTTTAAGTCTTTAAAATAGTTTGTATGAAAATAAAACGGAACAAAGAAAAAAAATAAGCAAAAAAATAGCCAAGTACCTACTGAATATCTTTTTAATAGGAAGCGCTCATAATTTTTTTTAAATACTTTATTTCCACTACCTCTATCTTTAGGATGCTCAATGCCTAACTCAAGATATTTTATGATCTGAGTAAGCAATTATTTATGCATCAGCTCATTGATATGTTGATTTTCGTCAAGGAACTTGTTAGCGACTGTACAAGTGTACATTTCACAAACTTAGATTTCTCTGTGATTGCACGGAGACCTGCGTTTGCGCAAAACATTGGTGCGTAGGCTTATAAGGAAACGGGCTGGCACTAACTCTTGGTCAACGTCATTTCGATACATTTTTCTCTGTTTAAAGACTGATATGAAATAATGTCAACGATCATTAAAAGCCAGTTATTGGTAAAGCACCTTTCCATGGACTGAAATTGTTGAAGTTAAATCGTAGGTATATGCTCTCGCTATCCGTTTTTTACCGTAGGACTTGTAGTAGGTACCTAAGCATTCAACTTACCGTAACTGGTATGTACTTATGACATAGAATCCTTCTGTTATGTAAATAACGTCATTTATAGAAAGGATGAAAGAGAAGAAAACGTTATGGTTTGACTACCTTTCAGGTATAAATCCTGTGGGGTTAGATGGATGGTTAGATCGATGGATGTCTGTTGCTCTTTCAAGCAAAAACAGCTGAATGTGTTTGGATAAAATTTTGTGAAGGTACGGGTAAATTACAATTGAGTTTAACGCATATTTCATTGTATCTTTCTGTGGAACAAATTTTAAAGCGGATGAAAAAGCCAGCTGTAGCTACGTGTAGTTCTTTATAATATAAAATAGAAAAAAAAAAACGAAAGAAGCGATTTAGCTATCAAACTTTTTTTAGTAGTCTCAGGCCTACCGTGTAACTGATTCCGCGGGTATTTAGCGATGGTGAAATGCACCGGTTGAGTGCACTTAACCTTGACGCCAGTGATACTTTGTGATTTTGGACAAGACAATGGTTACGCTTAAGAGGTGTTTACTGTTTACGCAGCAACCCATGGTCGTGAACTGCGAAAATTTCAAAACCTTAATAACCTCATGATTTATCACAATTTCATGTCTAGACTATCGAAACCTTCGGAACCTAAGCTAGAAGTTGTGATCACTAAGAATAACAGAGAAACTGACATACCTACAATAATATTCTTCATTTCTTATGATTTATGTTTCCTCGTAACTGGTGGTCTGGAATCGCTGCTTAGCGATAAGACCGCCGATTGTATCGTACCCTTTCCAATCTTTATTGTATTTGTCTGGCGTGCAATAAAGAATATATAAATAAATAAATAAATATACAAACCGTCATAAATGACATGCGATATATTCAAAAAAATGTCATACAAGATTCCTTTACTGCACCGTTACATTTCTGATTCTATCATTACAAGTAATGAAATAAGTTAGCGCTAAGAGGTCATTGACTTAGTAAGGTCATTTGGTTTTCAGGACTAACAAATGTAAAGGGAAATGGAAGGAAAAACCCAAAATATTTTCCTTTTTCTAGATTTTGTATTATTTATATTTAGTGACTTAATTTTTTGAAGATATTGCATGTTGATCTGAGTTTTCAGACGTTTCTCTTTTTTGGGAATTAATTTTGAAATTAATTGTGAATTGTACAATGTACACATCAACATTATAAATTATATAGATTTAGCATAATTATATTTTATTTAATTCATTAATCAGACAATTTTGTACACTACAAATTACAAAGAAAAAATATACATTTGGTTAAAACAAACACATCTTCTTTTTGCAGGTGGCAGCTCCGGTGCACTACGCGCCAGCACCGGCCATCGCCATAGGCCACGTGGCACCATCGTACGGATATCACCATTAACCAACATACCACCAAGATCGCTATCTAGTATCTACGTCTTCGTTGTATAAGTACTTACTTTTAAAATGCTTAAGCTCCCTCCGATACGTCTTATAAAAGAACTTCAATACTTTATGGATGCCATAAGTTAGTGTTACGCTTATAGTACCTATATCAGTTTTTGGCCCTTAAGCTAATGACTATGTAAATCGACGGCGTTCAGTGTAAACAAATGTAACTTCTATTTGTTAGGGCAATGTACACCACCTGAATAGTATTGAAGAGAACGAAATTGAGATTTTAAAAGTCTTTATAAAAAGTCTAAGGGAAAATAAGTAAAGATAGATTAAATCTAAGTTTTGTGTTATAAATTCCGCCGAATCACAATTAACGTTAATGGAGTTTGAAAAGTAATAAAAGAATCTGCTGTCTTTAACAATCGAGCGTTACTCAAAATAAATTAATTTTACTTGTCACAGTAGTAGTTATATTAAGTTCATGATAGGTGCAAGCTGGGAACAAAATTTTGTGAAAACATTTCAAAATCGGTGAAACATAATACCTTCCATGAAGATTTGTTTTGGCCAATATATTATACTCTACAATTTTCATGAAGAAAATATTTTGTAGTTGTATTTTAAAAACACAACGATCGAATCTGGTCGATGTACCTGTCTGTTCCTTTGATTTAAGTGTATCTATCATAGCATCTAAAGTACAATTATTATAAATAAGAATGCGTTGAATGTATTTCATAATTTACATAAAGTATTTATAGTTAAGAATACATTGTGTTAGAATGAAAATTTATTCAATGAAATGTAATGTTAACGGGAGTTACCAATAAACATTTAAAAAATATTGCGATTCTATTTTTCTTAAGTAAACATGAATACCTAATCGTTTTTTTTTACCTTTTCGAATGATCTATCAGTTTTATGTCCATTTAATGCTCATTAATTCGCGTCCATAAATTATATGGTTCTGGTTTTTGTGTCAGTGTTAATGTTAATGGGTCGATCTTTTGGTCAATCATTCTCTCTCTCCTCTTTTTATAAGAATATCAATAGGGATAGCTAACGGTTTAAGTAGCGGTGATGGCCCAGTGCCTTAGACATCGGCTTCTTACCTGAAGTGTCCGGGTGTGAATCCTAATGGTATGCACCACTCAACACGGGCCCGAGCTTTCTGAATCCATCGGTTTCCTGCAATCTACTTCAGAATATGGTTAGTAGATTTAATCTTTACAAGTGTAGCATGCTGTTTGCAGCCATATACTCGTATGATTAGTCAGCTACATGAATATTTCCATGTCACAAAAGCTGGTTTGCCATACGTCATAAATGATGAATTCGTTTACTGTAGATACTATTTATTGTTAGTGAACAAGAAAGTAGGTGGGAAGCGTGGGTAAGGTTGCCGACGTCAGATTGACCATATCCACCGATTTACGATATCACGACACAATTTAAAACTGCGCTTTTATGGTTTAAGACCTTAAAGGTAACTAATAGAGTAGGAATGACCGCGATAAGCTTTTTTGTAATTGTAATTTTCTACTGTTCTTTATGAGGTGACAGAGAAATGCATGGATAGTAATAAAAAATTAACCACAAAAATTATATGAAGAAGGCGTGACGTATTAAAATTCTAATTGTAATAAAAATCTAAATGGAATTTCTTAAATTAAACTTTAAGTTTAATAAATGAAATATTCGAAAATGTGTTATAATATGCTTAAATAATTTTCCAGGCCAGGTCGGACCTACATCTTCTAATACTGAGAAGAGTCTCTACCCTGTAGAACTGAGAATCTGTTCCTATAGAATATTTTCTAAGAAATAAAGTAATACTTTTGGTCGATACAAAATAAGCTTTCATCGCGTCGTAAATGGTTATAAAATCTTATCCTACCGCTAATAGCATGACATCAGTTCACAACGAATATGGGTGAAATGGCCTTATTCCACCAGTGTTCAACTAGTCACGACACCCGACGTTATCTATAAATATTATAGTTGGTACCTTTCTACCAGAGGAACTTCATCGAAGATACCATTCACTTGGATTCACGAGAGGACCTCTCTTATATGTATACTCGTAGGAAGATGAATTTTGGAGTTTTTACATCCCGTTTTTTGTAGTGGTGCAAGGAAACTCTCATTTAGGTAAGTATCTTCTAAACTAATTCATAGACGACTCGGTCAACAAGCTTGTAATATTGCATGTAAAATACATTCACTGTAACAACATTAATGATGATTGATGTATCCCAGAAGTTGTAGCAATCTCCATAGAAAAATTCCTGTAAATACCCGTTAACTAGAACGCGATAAAAGAAATAATTTGTAAATATTTAGATATTTTATAATACAATATTTAGTAATCGAAACACAGACCGGTACGCTGCAGCAATTTTCAAACTGCAGTTAAACATACAACAATTGAACAACCCTGAGTAGGAAGGTTTTCAAATTGTGCGATTGACCATATTGAACCTATGTATTTTATTTATTTATTTCAGTGTAGGTAGGTAACAATTAAATATTTCACCATCACCCAGGCCTGGCTGGTGGAGAATACCAAGGCATTAAGTTTGCCCTTTTTATCTTAGTTTTAAGGTTAAAATAAACATTACAGATATTACAATCGAATGGGTTTGTATAGTTTTTATGTATTTGTATTCTTATGCCGTTCCTGGATCTGAATCCAGTGCCAGCACAGCTCAGCCCAGAGCAAGCACAGCTCAGCGTCACTCTCCTAAAAAAATTTACACACAGACATAACTTAGCGTGAATTTTGTTATAGTATGGACGATATACCTATAAGCATTCATATCTACGGATGTTGTTTTTTGCCAGTTAAAACCACTAAAAGGAGCCAACATAAAGATTCGAGTCCACGCATCGAGGAGGTCCGTTTGTCTGTACAAAGAGTACACACACACTTCCGCTGGCTTTTAGTGATAAGTGTTGGAATTTGTGCTGGATTTTTGGACTATTTCTAGACAATATGAGGTGCTTGCCGGTAAGTACAATATTTTCGCTTTAAGTTTAATTTTTAACTAAACTTTACTTTTTTCAAGTTGGGCTGTGTAGACATGTTCATAATGATCTAAGTAACTACGTTTATTGTTTTTATGTAATTATCAGAATATTAAAATACATCATTCATGCTAACCAGAAACACTATTTTTATGACTAGAAAATAAAATTAGGAAAATGAAATGTACAAAAAAATAAAAAAAATAATGTTACTATACGTTTCTTTACTTTTTAAATTTTACACTGAGAGACTTTACGTGCGACTTCCTTTAAATAATAGTTTTCCTAAAACATTTGCAGAAATTCACATACCCTTTTTTGTTATTTTGATTAAATGGGTACTAATTTCATTATTTGCAAGCTTTAATGAGTTCTAATTATTGCCATATGTACCTATCGGATTGTAGATATATATTGAGTCTAGGTCTAGTCTAGGTCTTGAGCAGTAAAAAGTTTCCTAAAGGTAAATAAAACACCTTGCTACAGTGGATTGTAGAAGCCTCACTATTTGTAGCTTATTAGTGGGTCACTAATAGAGTCGACCCACAGTGAGAAGGAAGTACAATAGACCTTAGTCCACCACGCTGGCGTAATGCGAGTTAGTGGACTTCACGTGTCTTTGAAAACATTATGGAGAACTCTCAACCTTGCTGGTTTACTCACGATGACTTTTACCGTTACAGCAGGTAGTATTTAAGATTATAAAGCGAACAGAACCTTAACAATGACATTAAAATGGAGACAGAAGAGCCTCATACATTTTCGACTTAAATCATCAAAATGCCATCTAGCATTTGTACCTCAGAAACAAAAAATATACCACAACGGTATCTGTGGAATAATATACTCGGTGTCACAAATCATACGAGATCATTTGGACACAAGACTAATGTGATACATTACTCAAACTGGTATTAATGGGTGCGAGAAAGAAACGCTTAATTGATATATATCGCCAGATCTTCATTAGCGGTAATCGCGGGAGACGGTATACTACCACGTACCTATATTTCTTACTATATTTGCTAGCGATGTTGACCACATAGAATTAAGAGATTTGGACGAGAATAAACAGCTTTAAATCCTTCTGTCCTGTCATACCATAAAATTTTAATCACTTTAAACCTAGTGCAGAGAAGAGATTTGTAGATACTCTGGTGCTTATGAATGTAACGGGATGATAATCTGTAAGTATGCGAAATGGTTCAAATTAAAACATGTTTATTTTATTGTTCCAGACTGTCGTTCTTTTAGCAATTCTACACATGGATTCAGGAAATGCAGCGCCTAGAAAACCACGGCTCACGTTAGCTGAACCAATGCCTAGTTACTACAATACGGACACTGAAGGTACCTTTACCTACCTAATACTTATATTACTTTAGAAAGCTAGCAAACCTCATATTTAAGGGTCATTGTTGCTTCTATCCACTAGTCTTAAAGGTCCTTGAGACAGGCGCAAATTTCGTTACTTGTAGTTCAAGTTTTTTTTACATATATCGGTCCATCGATCCCGATTGTTATTAAGTCGTGAAACCTTGTCGGAAGCCCTATCGGCGGTTTGAAAACATCCGACACAAGTTAGCTACTAGCCCGTTTCTCCACCAATCCGCATTGGAGCAGCGTAATGCTGTATGATCCAGACCTCGCCCTGTTGTGGAAGAGACCCGAGCCCAATATTTGGGCATGAAAGGGTTGCAGCTAATCGTTCTGCAAATTATTGGTTGGAAATTGGTCACGAAAACTTGTTGCTTGTGTTTGAAGAAATGCATTAGGTACATATGTATTTTCTCAAGAACTCCTCGATCGAAACCTGTAATGTACAGGACATTACCACTAAAGTATAAACCTTAACTTTTGTTTAAACCTATGTCCATTGCACCGTTATTCTACTTTAACGTTGTTGACTATTTGTGTAAACTTAACCTATTATCATCATTCTAATATGGCAACACTCCTAAAGGTAATTCCGGCGCCTACTCATTTGGCTATGACGTGTTTGATCCGGCAACTGGCAACTCTCAGTTCAGAAATGAGGAGCGATATCCAAATGGAACAGTCACGGGTAGCTACGGCTATGTTGATCCTTTAGGCGAAGCCAGATCTTTTAGATATGTGGCTGACGAAAATGGTTACAGGTAAGAATTTAAGTAGAATACTTTGTAGATGTTGTTGATTATAATATAGTAGTAAAGGAAAAAATGTTAAACGGGTAAAATTTTAAAATAGGAATGTTTCATTTATAAAGCTAATATTGCTCACACAATTTTAAGGCGTTTATATAGAAAATTAAAGAATTAGCAAACTTATTTTAGTTAATACAATCAATAATATCTGACGGAGGGTCAACGATGATTTATCCTAACGGTCCATATAACGTAAATGTAATTAACAGTCAATGTTAATGTAGGTAATATTATGTTGAAACGACACAATTTTATTTTTCAAGGGTAATTAGTGAGAAAAAGACCGAAGAAAATAGTATAGCCAATGCTAATCTGGAAGTAACACCGGAACCATCAATAACATGGACGAGACCCAGTAAGAAGAAACCCCAAGGAACTAATGAGCGCACTGTCTTCCAGAGAAGGAACTATAACAGCGTGCAGCCACCGGGATATTATATACTTTACTAAAGATAATATTGTAAAAATTGAACGATACCATTATTTAAATCTATTTGTAATTTTATTTTGCGTCAAAAATCCGTAATTTTGTTAATAGTAAAAACAAGACCAAACTTTTAAGGCGAATATAACGATGCCCAAAACATAGAAATCCATCCAGCCATTTGGAAGATACGAGGTAATAAAGTTTACCAATATCCTCGTACAAGAAAGCGCGTAAAACGTAAATGCGTCTTCTGTGGCAGTCGTGGAAAAAGTCAAGTGTTTAAGATCATTACAATAGTAGGTGAAATAATGATTTAAATTTCGTAGTTTTTCGCAGGACTGGACGTAATTTCTAGCATTCAATAAACAGTGGAGATAATTTAGAATCACATTGTATCTACTAAACATGCACTAAGACACAGATTTTCATATTCTACCTACCTACGTGAAATTTTGAAATTAATGAAAAAAAAACTTGAAAATGTAAATAATGTGACATGTGAAGTCATGTGAACTGTCTATTGTTAATGTTCTGACAGCAGATTTAATAGGAGAAGAATATTGTGAAACAATATTGTAAGCGTGTAGTACTAAGACCGATTTTTTTCCTATTATGATGTCTTTGAAGAACATTGCGTTGATTTGTATAAGTTTGCACGTAGCAATATTTTTATCTGTAAAGGGTAAGTTAAGATATGAATCGGATTTATCCCTGAGTCGTATACAACTTAAATGTTACCTACAGTAGATGCAATGAAGAGAAACATGTTGGTCGGAAGGAAACTAACTGCGATAATATACTCGTAGTATCGTAATGGTTAG
Organism: Erynnis tages; assembly: GCA_905147235.1. NCBI lineage: Eukaryota > Metazoa > Arthropoda > Insecta > Lepidoptera > Hesperiidae > Erynnis > Erynnis tages. The sequence continues at coordinate 4,530,265 of LR990076.1, forward strand.
ATTTATATAAATATATTATCGGTGTTCTTTTGGTCACAAAACTACTAAAGTTTTCAATCAACGTGACTGGTACTTGTCACTCTAGACTGAATTTAGTGAGCTGAATTTAACACGCAGGCCACCAGGCAGGATGTTATGCCTGCAATCCATGAACACTCATGTCCAACCTTAAAGCTCATGAGAACTGAAAAATGTTTGTCTCAAAAAAGTGTATAATCTGAAAACCACAATGACTTCTAATGCTGCTTTGATTTATGAGGATAGTCGTAAATGCGGTAATGTATTACCACACCAGGCAAGCTTATATGACTCTACCCCTTATAAAAAGATACCATTTAAAATTACCATTTAATTTCTGAAAGTTTAGAAAAATGCTATTTCTCATCTCAAGGATATGCGATAAGTACGGAGAGAAATCTTGTGATCAACAATGAGAAAAAATATCCTAACGGTACAGTAATAGGAAAATATACCTATATGGATGACGATGGAAATCCTATTCAAGTCAAATACTTTGCGGATCAAGCCAACTACGGGTACGTTTTTAATATTTGCGTAAAATAAGTACTCGTAAATAATGAGGTGTGAACAGTACCTAATTATTGAGTAGCGTACGGCATGCAGGCCAACTGGTATTTAATGGTCAATGCATAGAAACCCATGGTCAATTTAAAAAAGGGTATAAGTTCTAAGTTCTATCTTAGGTTGTACATGAATGGGTTGCTACTCATGAGATCTTTATTTGAGGCGAACATGGAGATGTTTCTTCACGATGGGTATTACGACAGGTTTAGAGGTTGGCCGTAATGTACCTTACTGTGCTAGTTTTTATGGCTCAACCAACTAAAAGTGGTAGTTTTAGTACATAAATTGGTCCAATACAAAAATTTGCGAAAACTAATATCGTTCACTCCTTTCTCTGCCACATAGCAATATTTCTGATTAGCGGCATTTGCTATTAACTCGCTGGAATTCAATCTAAGTTAGGTAGTTTTGAAATAAAAAGAACAATCTTACATGAGAATTACTTTAAAGGTACCCTTCGTGTAAAATAGGCTTAATAAACATTAATCAGTAATTTAAAAAGGTCTATTTTTATTACAGCGTAGAGCTTAAAAGCGTTAAAGTGGTAAACTCAAATTCAGATTCATCGCAATTAGAAAAAGATTTAAAATTTCCTTTGCGAATGACTGACAATCCCTTTGAGCTGACCTTGGATCCTTTTTCTGCTTTCAAAGACCTCGATTTCCTAAACAAGAATTTTACATACGACTTGTTTCACCCTTTTGACGCCAAGTCGAGGAAAACTCAGAAGGAACATTTGAAACAGAATGCTGAGTACGAAATCTTAACGCAAAATGAAATAAAAGCTCCTGAAAAATGTGGAAAAGAGAAAGTGAAAATATATTTTGACAAGGACAAAAGAAAGACCCGGAAAGCTGGAAAATATTATGAGTCATTGGAATACTGTAATAGGGTTTGATTTATTCTTAAACTTAATATTTGCTATTTATGTTCCTAATATTATTAGTTTTCATAATATAAAATAATGTTAATATTTTTTGTTTTTGTCAAATGTTAAATTGGCAATATACGCACATTTTATACGCACAGGTTTATTCAATCGACAAACAATAATAAATTCTCAAGACTCAAACTCGGACCCCTCGAGTAAGAAGCCAAATTCTTAGTTGGATTATGTAATCAGTGTGAATCCATAAAGAAGTCTACACGATCAGATGCACTGAATCTTAGTCCCGCCTTGCAAGTAATCGACAGTGCGACTTGTCCAAATTTTCATTTTTTTCTTTCGTCTTAAGATATATTGGTGTAGAATGATGAATCTTGAGAATTAATTCAAGATTTTTAAGAATATTATCTGTAGCTCATGACAACATAGAGTCTTTAAACGTGCTCTATCTAACTCCATCTTATACGAGTAATTTGGCATATAGCAAGTTCCTGCGATTTAGAGATTACAAGTATATAACTCTCGTAAGAACATATATTATGGCATCGTCTATGATTTACTTGTTTTCTAGGATACATGTATGATGGTCTTATTGACTTTAAAACATTTTAAAACCGGTTCGAAACGACAGGACGTAACGATTATCCATGACCAAGCACTACTACCAAGTCAACGGTGTGCCTGCAACATTTCTCTAATCCTCGCGTCACGTAATAGTATGTAATGGCAATATTAGTTCAACATTCCCGCGTGCCCGATGCTGCACGCATAGAATTCTTCATGAGGAAAATCTCATTTAACTTAGCGTATACTTTATACGTGCATTGAATGAGAGAGCTCCCGGTTTAGATACTTCCACATTACGTGTTAGGTAAGTTTGTATCCAGCGACTTATTCGAAATTAGATTACACCCTCTTGTTTCGATGATTTTTTCATAATAAAGATAAAAGTAGCAACCGAGCTTATAATACTATTGTCCTAAAAGAATCATTGAGATTTTCTGCTTACTAATAAAGCCGTCTAATATTTGACTCTCCGGCAGCACAATCTCCCAATCGTAACAAGAAAAAGTTCATGATGGGTTCGGAGTTATTTTTAGACGTTCTGACTAGGTACGTCAATAAGTTTCGGAGTGCCATTATCTATCACTCGTCTTCAGCATCAGACCACTAGACCAGCTCGATGGTACTAAAATGTCGTAGGTATTGTCATCGGCCCTTGGTAAGTGGGCTAATTGAAGACTATGTGAATTGCGCTCAAATATTTACGTTACATATACGAATATAATATAACTCGTGTAGAACATTTTTTTTTCCTTCTTTTTATTTTTATATTTTTCCAACCTTTATGTGACACCCTAGCATGTTGTGGTTAAAAGAATACGATTTCATTAAATCAATATAGTTTATCTCAACGTAGGTAGAATGCTCCACTTTGTCGTTGCGAATTAGGACTGAGTTGAATTTTAAACGCAGACGTAATTTAAAACACGAGTAAAGCATACTATATGAGTGTACTAATCGGAAGTTCTATTCCTAATTTGCATTATAAGTACTTATGAGTAGTGCATTTGGTACGATAGAGGTTTGATTGAACATTGTACTAATAGTTCTTCTTCTTCTGTCTGGAGGCAAGCCGGTCAATAACAATTTTATGTTGACAGATTGCCGGCGGTTGTTAAGAATCTTACTTTGACAGATTTTCTGTTCTAAATACCTACAGCAGTGTTGGTGGCTGATAAATGTTATTGTAACTTATGGACAGTCACAGCTACCGAATCAAACTTCAATCTCATTTATATTTACAAAAATGACGAGATGAGTCGACGAGCGCAGTGGTTAAAGACGTTGAAAGCGCTGCGAGATGAGTCGACGAGCGCAGTGGTTAAAGACGTTGAAAGCGCTGCGAGATGAGTCGACGAGCGCAGTGGTTAAAGACGTTGAAAGCGCTGCGAGATGAGTCGACGAGCGCAGTGGTTAAAGACGTTGAAAGCGCTGCGAGATGAGTCGACGAGCGCAGTGGTTAAAGACGTTGAAAGCGCTGCGAGATGAGTCGACGAGCGCAGTGGTTAAAGACGTTGAAAGCGCTGCGAGATGAGTCGACGAGCGCAGTGGTTAAAGACGTTGAAGCGCTGTGCGGATGGTCCTGACCTCGATTCCTAGCGGAACAGAGGTTTTATGAGTTTAAATTTCTGTCTCTGGTCTGGGTGTGTGTGTTTTTGCTTAGTGTTAGTTCATGTCACCCACAACACAAGGAAACTTAGTGTGGGGCTATGAGTGTGAAGTGTTATTTATTTAATATTAACTTCTTCTTAACTTATTAGCAGCGGTGATAGCCCAGTGGCTTAGAATTCGACCTCGAATCGAGGGATCCGGGTTCGAATCCCAGTGGCACGCACCAATGACTTTGTAATAAAAGTTATGTGCGATTTATGAAATTAAATATCACCTGCTGTTACGGCGAAGGAAAACATCGTGAGGAAACCTGCATGCCTGAGAGTTCACAAAAAAAATGTTCTCAAAGGCATGCGAAGTCCACCAACCCGCAGTAGGCCAGCGTGGTGGACTAAGGCCTACATCCTTCTCATTGTGAGAGGAGACCCGACCCTGTAGTGGGTCATTAATGGGTACTGACATGACATGACAACTTCTTTGAAAAAAAATGTAATTTTGTAACACGAAACAGCATTAATGACTTGGATACGTTCTGTATTCTTAACATCTATGAATATTCAGAATGTTTACATAGGTGAGACACAACTCGCTGACTGTAGATTGTTATGCTTAAAGTGAGCACAATGTTACCAGCATTGTGGTATAATTAGGGTGAACGGGAAAAGTAGGCTGAACGAAGTAAAGTAAAGCTGCTTTCATAAAGATATCATAAATACATAATAGTTACGTCACTAAACAGTATTTCCTTCTAAATATTATAGTAAAGATTTTATGGCTATTTGCTTGTAATGAATCATAATCTGATGGAGCTCTTTTAGTAATCGTTCTTTTACATCGCAAAAGATACGTACGTACTCGTGTGTGAGTGAAAACTAAAACACAGTGTAAATTAAATGCAAACGGATAATACGTCATTATACCTGCAGCCTACCTATTATTGACAACCCCTTTTTCAAGTATGAAAATTCAGTATTGATACCCTAGTTCCATTGTGGCAGCAGGTTATACCGGACTCCCACCAGCTATATAAAACCTTTTCGCATTCGCATTCTTCCCAACAGCCAACAGCGTTTGTCCAGTTCCTATACCCTGAGTATTGACTTATGTACCTATGAAGACAAAATTAAGATGGCAATTCTTTTTTACCAGGCGCAATAAGACATTAGCTTTACAGTTATGCAATTTGTTCTCGCATATTAGTGACATATTGTAATATGTTATAAGATTGTCTGCCACCATAACCCACCAGGTGAAATTTCCGTTACTTGCAAAACTTAACGGTCCGATACTTCAACAATGATCTGAAATTCTGAGTTAATCTCTTATGTAAAGTTGCCGGTAATCACGTCTGAATAGGATTAGGCATCTTTAGGTGGCTAGCGGTGATACCCCAGTGGGTAAGAAAGCGGCCTCTTACTTAAAAAGTTATATGCACTTTATAAAATTAAATATCACTTGCTGTAACGGTGAAGGAAAACATTGTAAGTCATAGGTAAGTTTCCTTTAATTTAACGCCCTTATTTTCATTCTTGTAACTACGGAAAACAATGATTTTCTGTGCAGATTTAATATACTCAGATAATTTAATTAGATATGGATAGATATTTAATAAAATGATGAAATCCGTAGAAGAACGAAGGTGACCGACATAGCTCTCAAAGTTTGCAAATTAAAGTGGCAATGGGCTGGCCACATCGTTCGCAGGAATGACAACCGATGGGGAAAAAAGGTCCTCGAATGGCGACCACGTCTAGGCAAAAGGAGCACAGGCCGCCCTCCGACCAGGTGGACTGATGACCTGAAGAAGACAGCGGGAAACCGTTGGATTCAGAGGGCCCAGGACCGGGCGGAGTGGCGTCGATTAGGGGAGGCCCATGTCCAGCAGTGGACTACTAAGGGCTGAAAGGAAGGAAGGAAGGAAGATATTTAGTATAATTAATATTCGCAGGCGATATTTTCTTTGCAGAGACAAATAAAAGGTAAATTCCTTGACATAGACATTGAAAGAAAAGCGTGTTATGAGGCGTGCAAAACTAGACAGCCAAACTAAATTAAAGTAGACTGCGTTGTCTGCGATGACTGAGTGCTGAACATCATGGTTCATATCGTTTTAATATTACATCCAACGTATTGATAGGCATTTCCACACTGTGTTACATTATGTACATTATAAGTGCTGACGAGCGAGCATGTCTGTGAGCATGATATAACTCAAAGAAAAAGGAAGTTTATAGATCGGTAATAATAACGTATTTGTTGCGTATCCACTGTTGGTAGCTCCACTAGTTGCATTCACGCTCCAAACTCATTCTACTACTCTCATTTACAGTCGCGACGAGAGTTGAGAGAGATAGAATTCATATGCGCTCAGCTTAGCAAAATTTAGATTACTGACCCGCATCATGTAGCGTAGCGCAGGAATGTGTGATCTAGCGTTTCCATATTTATAGAAAACACACACAGACCTACACACAGAAAAAACTTCCGCATGTACCTGCGTGGATGCGTTTTCTATACAAATGGACGCGCACCCCCGCACTATGATGCGGGGCAGTGTGGCAATCGCTTAAGGAGCATGTCTGCCCCGCTTACATAGCCGTTCTATCTTCTTCCTTTATCTATGATATAACTCCTCGTCGGCAATCTAATGATGCGGCGGTGTAGTCATAACTTCTTTGTTTTGCAGTAATTTGTTGATTGAAGTTAGTTTATTATCTGTCTGCCAAAAGAAGGAGCTGTATATGGTATATTCGTCTTATTGCTTTTGTATTGTATACGTATATTTCCGACTTTTTCGTTGTTTGTGAACCATTTTTATAGTTCTTGTTTATTTAAAAGGGTACCAATATATTTTAAAATCCTTTAAAGAGATACCCTACCTACTGAGATGGCTCAGTCGAACTGAAGTCCGATGTTGTTAACGTGTTATTATTCTTTTAAGTGAGCTTTTAATTGGTTATAACCAATAGAAACCACCAGCCTCATAAGTCATCAATCCACCTTAAAACAGGAAACCAATTAAGTTATTAATATTTCGTTGGCAAGGTGGCCATGTCAAATTCTTAGGAGTACCTACATCAATTACATCCTCCGATCGCCGTGTCCTTTCCTGGGCTGGTACTTAGTTATAGAAAATTTTCACAAAAATTCTAGTCCCTCCTGACTTAAGGAAGTATGTAGTAAAGTTTTTATGATGAGATATTCATGAGTAAAACTCTTCAAATATTCTATAAATATTGAATTATATAAAATACTTCTGAAGTTTTCCTAAAAACAAACCTTTCGTCTCACAACAAAACAAGGTTTAAGGTGGTCGAAAAATTATTTAAATCCAATAATCCATTAGTTCAGCGCCACCACCCCTCGGCGGCCACATATAAATTCTCTCAGAGTTTCACTCACCACATTCGATACATAGCCTCCGAAACGAGTGTACCACTCAGTTTTACGTAATATCGATCAGTGTCGTGCATTAGATAGGTTAACTCGTGTTGTCGAGTAAGAGAAATGGCGGTTAAGGTGAGATGATCTGATTCTCTTTCAAAATACTAATACATATTTTAATTAGTCCCAATTAAGAAATATTGAATATAAGTTAGCATTTTAATGATTTTGACTTTGCTTTCGTGTTTAGGGTGCAAAAGTAAAAGAGTTAGGTAAAATGACTTAATGAGAGTTTTAAGTGCCTACGAGTATATTGGTAGGATTAAGTAGGTACTGTTGCCTAGGCTTAAACTAATACATGATAGTAAAATTTAAAATTTTGAAACAGGATTGCTTTGATATTTATATTTATAAGGTAGCACTAATAATCGTTAACTTTCTTCACATTACGGTGATAAAAGGGTCATACTACCGTAAATATTTTGAAAGTCGAGCGAACTAGGTACACTTAGAGGTTCTAACTGGTACTTTTTTATTCAGACATAGTTCAGCCGTTTTTGCGTGAAAAAGTACTAAAGATCCATCCATCCTGACAAACTTTCACATTTATAATAGTATCTAATAGGATTATATTACTAAAATATTTAGGCACCTAAATTTAAGAGTAGAAGTGCTATTTGAATATATTCTTTACCGTCGATGACAAAGATAATTTATAATTTAATAAACATAATAAAAAGCTGTAGTAAAAAAGTTCACTTAACTGATGAACATCTGAAAGTACTATCTGATGGGAAAATACACTAGCACAAAACAATCATTGTTGATCCAGAAGCTTACAGTGTTAATGATGATATTGTGTAAAGAAATGTCTTGAATAGTATCATTTAATTAATGTTTGAATGGGTATATCATTCAGAAAGATTGAATAATGGGTTAAATTGTATGTACATATTTGTGAAATTTGTTGTAAGGTCAGTCATTTTGTAAAAGATAGAGTCATGGTAGATTACATCACCGCACTGAAGCAGCATGTTTTTCAATTATCTTGGAGAATGCACGCTAAACGGAGCGCCCACGTGTTAACGCTTAGGTGCAGGGGGTCCTGGGTTCAATTACCAGAAATTTGAAATGATGACTCTTTTGTGTGCCCATAGTACCCACGACACAGGGAATCCTGGTGTGGGGCTATGAGTGTAAAGCATTATTTACTATTCGAAATACAAATAGTAAATAATTTGTATAATAGTAAAAAGTAAATTCCCAAAAAGTTTGGGATTTTTGGTTGCTGATCTACACTATTATTATAAAGAGGAAACATTTGTATTTTTGTATGTTTGTAACGAATAAACTCAAAAACTACTGGGCCGATTTCAAAAATTCTTTCACCATTGGAAAGCTACATTCAGCCTGAGTAACATCGGCTATTAAATAAAAATAAAATAAATAAATAAAAAAAAATTCATTGACAGAGCGAAGCCTGCTGGGTCAGCTAGTAGTACTCACCCACTAAAGTTATTAAGTACTAGCCTAGTACTTAATAACTTTAGTGGAAGTGAAAATCTTAGAGCTCATGAACAAACTCAAATATGATCTCAAAAGAGTTTTATTCTATTTGGCTTTGGACGAGAGTGTTGGGTTTTAATGACGACTTTTCATTTGGTGACCTACGTGCCTATTATAAACACAGATTTGGACTTGGAATATGGAAATTTTTCTTACTGTTTCATTATAGTCAACCATTTAGGCACAAAATTTAGTAAATACAGTATTTTCCTTTAATAAACTACCTTTTATCTTTCAGTATATACTGGTAGTCTCAATGCTGGTGACCTGCGTGTATGGGCGGGTGTTTACATTCTTGAGACCCTTGCATGACATGCAGCCAGCTGCGACTTCGTTCCGCGCTCAGCCAAAAATCGGCTTAGACTACCATCACATATCTGAAGACGAACATGTTGATTATTACGTAAGTATTATACTCTGTTATCTCAGTATATGTATAATTAAAAAAATAATTTGGAATATCGGTCCTTAATTGGCGGTCAAATCGGGACACAAATTTAAAATAATTATATATATTTGTCAAACATTTATTTATTTTCCTTTTTCTAAAATATAAGTGTATCCTTAGAGAAGTTATAAAATTTTGGTCCGACTGTTTTATGTCAATTTTTGAATATTCGTTGCAAACTTGACGACTTGTGCGCCGCAGTGAATAAGACGCCAATGCACTACTAAGTACCCACCTGAGGTCAACTCTGGGTGGAGCAGCGATCTATAGAGTTCTGTTTCTGGTCTCGGTGTGTCGTCTTAGGTGTTCCTGTGTCGAAACGAGTCCACGACAGAGCCAATGTGTTGAGAAACGTTAGTTAGTTATAATACATCTATGGTTGTGAACTCGTTACTCGTTAGTTATCATCTGCAGCGCTGATCTTCTTGTTACCAAGTGTAATACAGTGCAGTAGTGAGAGCTTCTATAATAGAGTTACGCATGAATCCTGAGCGCCATTGAGTCTGATCTGTGATCTGATTTGACCTGTGTTTTGTATCGCGTTGCACGTCCACGGTTCATGTTACGGATCGATTGCACTTTCATTCGCGCTTTCAATCACATTCAACTGCTCGGTTTATCTTCAATGCACCGTAAATATGTAGTATGTGATAGTGAACCTACTCACTTTTCTCAGTGATTGAAAAAACTTATTTACAAATTACGTTTTTGATGTTATCATCAAATATAGATAGACAAAGTATTTTCTAAACTTTAAAATTGTACCACTAATTTCTTTCGTTAAAATTAAAAAATGTAAGAGTAGAGCATTACTTCAACGCTATTTAATTCACATATTTAATTTCATTATATTATTACTAAAAGGTTCACCTTTATACAACAATTCTTTTTTTTTTTGAAAATATTCGTTCGATACCATATTTTCGAATAAGATAAGCGGTATAACTCATAATAAAACTTCGTAATAAATATTTACCGTATGGTTAATTCTTAGATAAGTTGACCGTAATGCAAGGTAACCAACCATGTTACTTCATTGGATATTTAATTTTTATGACGTAAACATAATAAAATGTGCTGTTTACACGAAGAAAGTGTGCCTAAACTGAACATTATTTAACATTAAGATGTAGAGTCGATAATAAATTTTACGGTCGAAGAGAAATATTTATCCATCGTAGGTGATCCAACCATTTGTATTACATCCATTCTGTAACTTTTTAATAATATTTACAATGTTATGCTAATAGTACCTAATGCAATGTAATCTCTTTCAATGTGTATGTTTAATGAAAATTACTAATAGTATATATGTGAATTTTTGGATGCCTGTTACTTGAATGAATTTGAATGAAATATAGAGCACAGAGAGTTTGAAGCATAATGATGCTTTTCTATATGGATCAAATTCTTCAGTTCAAAGGCATGAGCTAATATGGTAATATAATATGCTAAAATGGCAATGTACCTGAGATCTAGAATTTAATTATTAGCAACACATCTAAGTTTAAACGTTTTAAATTAAAAACTTTAATCATACCTGACTAATATATCGAACATAAGTGTCGTCTTATGTATGTTGATGTATTACGTACCTATGTACTCGTATCTACTGCCTCTTGTTCTTTTAATTTTCAGATAATAGTTCATTTTTTTATCCACCCATTCTTCATCCGAGCATAGCGATGCATAATGAGGAAAGAATCATAATATCCGTTTGTGTATAAAAAGGAATTCACATACGGATCGCACTTCCCGTGAAATGTTCCGTCTATTGACAAGTTCGTTACGCACACGGGATAGGTGCAATGTAAAGGCGGAGGCGATTTTCACATCTGGAAAATCAATAATTCCAGATCAATATTATATCACTTTTTTTTAGTTTTTACGAAGGCTGTATCAAAAAAGAAACAATTCTGAAGCCTAACCTTTTTGTATTTTGGTTATCAGACAAAGTCTGGAATTTAAAATCAACTGACAGAAAGGTATCTTGGTAATCAACTAGTAATACTGCTGCCTATGTTTGTCCAAAATTTGTTTAAATACGCATTATCTTTAACGCAAACTGTGATTTGATGAATTATTTAATTGTGATTGTTTTTTGTTTAGAATTAGAATTAAATTTAACCTTTATAAAATAAAATCAGGTATTCCACCAGTCTCTTACACATTGAATATACGTAATTGCATAAGTACCTACCTACACTACGGTAATCGGTTTCACTTGAACGATATTAGGCCTAAAGCACAAATTTCATAAATAAAAAATATAAACGGATTTTTCTCTTTAACGCTTTAACCATTCTTTCTTAATTTTTTGCTCTTGCAAAATACGGTATTTTGTTCAGTGCCCCGAGCACATCAAAGCAGAGGCATCTGTATATCTTCCCAAGTATGAGAACATGTACCTACAGATGCTATATTTTCCAATGTCATGTCAGTAACCCATTAATGACCCACTACAGGGTCGGGTCTCCTCTCACAATGAGAGAGATGCAGGCCTTAGTCCACCACGCTGGCCTACTGCGGGTTGGTGGACATCACATGCCTTTGAGAACATTTTTTTTTGTGAACTCTCAGGCATGCAGGTTTCTTCACGGTGTTTTCCTTCACCGTAACAGCAGGTGATATTTAATTTTATAAATAGCACATAACTTTTTTACAAAGTCATTGGTGCGTGCCACTGGGATTCGAACCCGGACCCCTCGAGGTCGAATTCTAAGCTACTGGGCTATCACCACTTATAGCAGTGTGATATTTTCCAATATCACATCTTCCAATATCACACTGCTATTGTCGCCCTTAAATAGGTTTCCGAGGATTACGTAGTTATGTTTACAAGAACTGTCATTACCTAGCTGATTACATTGTATGTAGCGAGCAATTTCACCCAATTACAGGCGTATCCGAAGTATGTGTTCAAGTATGGGGTCAACGACTTCCACACCGGTGACATCAAGACCCACCACGAAAGCCGCGACGGCGACGTTGTCAAAGGTGAGACAATTGATATTAATTTCCTTTTTTGTAATGGGGAACCTTCAATTTTTACCAGGGAGCATTTGTGAGATTTCTGCTCACTTAAACACCTAGTGACCTTCAGCATTTGAGGGAGCCTCCGGGATCTCCAATGGAACGCACTAATGTCCCAGTGGTCCCCTTTATGTGCCCGTCCCGAGAGGGAAGTGGAAGATTCTCCTACTACTGGTACTTGTCTATGATGGTGAGCAGCCATGTATGGCCGTCAGTTCGCCATACCTGTCAGTGGCTGGGTGGTTCGACTCTTGCCACCTAAAGCCCATTTTAGTCGCCTTTTACGATGTATCTAAGCTACCTGAAGAGCGTAGCCCGCCCTTACCGCCACTCACTTAACCTGCCGTGGAGCAGCATATTTTTCGTGTCTTATGTTTCAAGTTTAGAGACGTAGTTGCCGTAAGTAATCTATGTGAAGGTACATTTAAGTCTTTGAGGCGTCCACCTTTGTCCCCATGAGTAGCCATGCAGGTTGCATATTTGAGGTTCGACCTGGGCGTCCACCGGCTGCACAGACCTCTTAACATCATGTAGGATACATGGCCGTTTGCTACTGAATTCCAATAAAAAATCCCGAGCTATAGGGATAAAATGTGTTCAAGTATGAGGTCGACGCCCTCCACACTGGTGACATCAGGCCCACCACCACTCACCACGAAAGTACCGAGAGTACCGAGAATTAGTAATACAATGGATTCCCGTACGATCGTTTTTACTATTACATAACACAATGCAATTAAATGCATGCATTAGCGCCTGTCCTATTCATTGAGATTTCTTGTCGGCTATAAAATTTCATTAATGACTTCAAAGCTCTCTATTTAGTTAGTATTTTAGTATTTTGTGATGCAATTGAAGTATTTATTAATCACTGCAGTCAGTATTTTAGGTTTTTGCCTCTTTAATACACCACGCAAAAGTAGGTATTTATCTTCTGCAAAAACGTGATCGCCGTTTGGAAATTTAAAATCGGATATTATACAAGCATAAAATGTAAACGTTTCACCGTTTACGTCAGTTCCGGAGTTTTACACTTCATCAAGGGTTACGTCGTGTTATGATCTTTTGATATGTTTGCAGTTTTAATAGGAAAGAAAGCGTTATCTTTCCTATATTGATTCATCACTATAATTACTGGGTGATTCTTTACAACTTTTGGAGAAGTTTAGAAGTTAATACAATGAACTTCGTATGGTACATAAATAAATTATTAAATACATATTTTTCAATTAAAATGGTTATATCTACATAGATTTGGAAAAAAATATTTTAGGCTGCCTAAAGTTAAATGGTTACTGCAACCCATTTTTAGGTGTGGAAATCCATTTTAAAGGAACCTACGTAAATTTTTTTCTTTGCCGCCGATTTACGGGTGCGCTTTTACGATAGGTATGCACAACATATTTGTTTATAATATTTACCTTTCTTACAGGCCAGTACACAGTGGTGGAGCCCGACGGTTCCATTCGCACAGTGGACTACACAGCCGACAAACACAACGGGTTCAATGCCGTCGTCCACAAGACAGCTCCGATCTCACCCCACGAAGCCATTCATCTAAATCACTAACTCTTTATAAATAGTATTCTGAACTTAATATTACAAGCTAAATGTTGTGAACCTTAAAGAATATTTAGAACAGCGTTTTAAGAAAGATTTTCGTGCTTCGCCTTTATGATCAGAGAATCGCAATTAACAGGGTGTATAAGATGATCGATAGACAATTAACTGCCAAAACGCAAGTTACTATTAAAAATCATTAATAACGACGTCAAAATTTAGTACCTAAATAAATTTAATTTATTAAAAACTAATTAATTCCTTTAAAAATATTTTTGTTATTAATGTTCAGAATGTAATTTAATTGATAGAATCATATTTATTTATAATTCTAGTACTAATTAGAAAGTATGTTGATTCATTTGTTATTTGTATGTTGTTAAGTTTTTTTTAATTTTACATTAAACTAAAATGTGACAAAATTTCAAGTTTCAGTCATTTTCATAAGATCTCGGAGTATTCGGAAAAAACAAAATTTTGTTTATTTATTATTATTATGTTATTTAATTTGTATTGTTGATATTATACACGAGGTACCTGATATTTTAACTTCGTTAATGAAGTTATTTTATTTAGTAGGTAGTTAAAATTGTATACTTACTGTAATATTATTGTAAGTTAGTTTTTGTGTTAAGTTTAATAAAATTGATTACTTGAAGTCTTGGAGGATTTGTTTATAAGCGCGCACTATACCTAGCGACTATAGGTATTAACTATTATCTTTTGACTAATATCGAAATGAAGCAGCATGTTATTTATATCTTGTGATTTGTTGGGTTGCTATGATTGCCGGAGATACCTCAGATAATACTTAATATCTACTATTCTGGCGTCCCACCTCAAACTAATAAAAAATATAACTAACTTTAGATGTTTTTCAAACAGCGTAAAGCTGATTTGAACATGAGAAATGTTCCTAATGATTAAATTATTATTATAATGCCAGTTAAGTTAGCCGACAGCAGCGCCATCTGAATCCTATTCACCTAACTACTGTTAAACCGAGTTTCTCAGAGATAGGTAGTACGTTCGTACTATCGTTAACTTTAATTTCATCAGTTGACGTTAGAGGTCGTCAGCGAACGGTTCATAATTAAACAAATTTAATATTAATAAAATAAATTTTAATTCTTACGCGAATTATAGATACTGTACCTATTATGCGAAAGTTTTTAAGGCCACACAGAATATACTTGTTCACGCAAAAAAGTAAGACGTTTTTGGACAAAATTTAGAATTTAGAATTTTATTCTAAAATTCTATAATTATTATAAATATTCTAAAATTATCTTATATCTTAAATGTAAGATATAAGATAATTTTATTTATCTATATCTGAAAGACTCAAAAGCAATATTTTGAAGGTCACACGGGCGATATTGCATGCTGATGTTTCTAAGAACAAACTGCCTAAATATTTCCACTTAAACTGTTATCTTACCTTCATATTATGACCATTAAATCTGCACCATGTGAACATATTCATACGTAACCTCGCCATTAACACAATGGTCACTTTGTATTTAAATGGTCTACGTAGGAAAACATAAGCCTCAGGAGTGTATCATGAACAAAGATCCTTATCATTACAATGATACACTGAAACCGACATAGGTTTTAAAAACATTTTAACAGACATACAGATTATTATTTACCGATCGTGAAGCCAGAGGACCAGAGTCACCGACATACTTATGTAGGCTAGCATGCTGAAGTGGCAATGGGCCGTCCACGTCTGCCGCATATTCAATAACCGCTGGAATAGGCGGCTCTTACAGTGGAGACCGCATCTTTGCAAACGTTGTGGAGGACGCCCTACGACTAGATGGCGCGACGATCTGCACCGGGTAGCGGGAAGTAACTGGATGAGAGCCGAAGATAGGGCTCAGTGGCGCGCCTTGAGAGAGGCCTATGTCCAGCAGTGGACCGATGTAGGCTGATTGATCAGGCCTCTACAATCATACGTATGTTTCGATTGGGGAGATGTTATGGTTACCGGCACGCGGCCATACTTTATTTGAGGCGAACATCTTAGTCCTCATCAGTTGCAAGTAGCACAGTAACCGAAATTGGATTTCTATTTCATGTGAGTTTGGACGTGGGTATCGTATGTATTGTAGGTACAGTTACCAAATAACACGGGTAGCCTGTATGCTTGTTTGCTATTAACATAATAACTACTATAAATTAACAGGTCAGTACCTTTTTTATCAAGATAACCATGCTTCCTGCAACTTGGTTTAGCCTTAACATAGATAGGGTCACTCGTCTCAAATCGGTAGATCCGTGAGTTTGTTTGTCTATTTATAAAAACTTGTCGAGTTGTCAAGTGTGACGGATTCTACTGCAAAGATCCATGAACAATGCTGTATTGTTAACAGACGATGATATCACATCTACCTTAATGGATTTGAGATTGGAGTCTGATATTTATATTTTCTTCAAATTTAAACCACTTTATGATTGAACAAGGCTGTATCGTGGGCCTCCTTACTGTAGTGACCCAGTGCAGGGTCGAGTGCCTTTTCATAATGAGAAGGATGTAGGCCTTAGTCCATCACCTAGTGCCAATTGGTGGACGTCACATGCCCTTGAGAACATTTTAGAGAACTCTCTAGCATACAGGTTCCCTCATGATGTTTTCCTTTACCGTAACAGATTATGAAATCTATTTTTGTAAAACTTAATCCGAGACCCACGGTATAGCACGCTGTTTATCTTGTTTTTCCGTTCAGTTTTTAATTTCACTTTTTCACAAAATTTTCAAAGGTCCAGCAACGACGTTCAATGACTGCTATCCGCCGATAAAAAGCAAGATCGACATGCCTTCTGAAGCACGATAGCCAGATGAGGAAAGAAGTCTAGTGGAAGTCGATTCCAGAACTGTTCACTTACACTTTTTCTCCTGGTGAGACAAACTTGTAATGCCTGAAGTTTCTTATGGTTGATTGATTGCGCTCTTGGTTGATTTGATATATCGTACTACCGCCATTATATTGTATCTTGATTGGAGAGTTGTGGTTGGCGATATTTCTTTATTTGAGGCGCCTATCTTACATGGGCACACCGTCATACGACGTTAGGTAGAAATTCTATCTTATTTGAGATTATTTACATTGGCCCTATAGATTGGTCCAGAGATCTTTGAAAGTTTATCGCTACTCATTTTTTATTAAAGTTCGCGCGTTTTATAATCCGAAAAAGATTCTGAAATAGTGGAGCATAACTAAGTAGGATATTATAAAGATTTCTATAGGCTTATCATTAATACTTTGTATTTACACATCACATTCACATATTAGAGTTGAACCTATAAGATAAGTTCGTTCACACGCTAACGAGGGCACCTGTCCTATTATCTCTGTCGAAACGTAGGCTTTAGTAGCTGGTGGTAATGGCAAGGCGGTTAGGCTGTGACAAATGCGTAAGCATTTAGAGCAAATTAAATTAATTGTTTGTTGGATAAGATAAAATAATAATTGTATAAGATAATTAAAATGCCTATTCTAATAACATCAAATTAAAACCTAATAAACTAAAATAATGAAATAAACTAAAACTATGACAAATGAAAAACATCGCTGCGATGCGGAAGCGGAGTGCCCAAGATACTTGCTGCATCGCCTCTCTGCAATGCCAATGCCTATTAATTTAAAAGAACCGTAGCTATATACGTAGGTGTACTACCGAGGCAGCGTAGCAGTGAATGCTCCAGACTTCATCCTGTTTTGGGGAGAGACACGTGCTAAACACTGAGGCATCAGGGTTGCAGCTACGAAGAAACTTATAGAGAAACGGTATAAAGTGTTAACACTTTCTTCTTCATAAAACCTAAATGGTGCCGTGGATTGCTTTTATAATTTTTTTAATGATTTATTTTTTGTGAAGAGTCCTAGGTATCCTGAGAAGTTGTTTTGGGAGTCAGCCATACATTATGTGTACATGGATAAATGGATTGATGGATGGATGGATGTTTGGTACTCTTTCACGTAGTTTATAACCAGGATTAACATAGGTATAGGGTACATTCTGGTTATCTTTTATCTTTAAACGAGCAATTCTTGTATATATATATATATATAATCTGGATCTCGGAAACGGCTCCAACGATTTCCATGAAATTTGGTATTTAAGGAGTTTCGGGGGCAATAAATTTATCTAGCTAGGTTTCATTTTTAAAAAAGCTTTGAGAACCTGTTTTTAATAGTGTTTTCGAACATTCGAACAATATAAATATGCACCATCTAACGCCATCTATGCATACAACAATATAACTAAATTATGATTTACCGACGCAGCAACACTACAGCTACTTGACATAGATGGCGTTGTTATTCAGCACTAAATATGTAAATATTTTTCCCAATAATCATCATTTACAGAATTAAAATACCGAGCAAAGCTCGGTCATCCAGATATTTTATATTTCATTGCTGTGCGCCTGGTTTTTATGCTTTAAAATCAGGATGTGTTAGTGTAGTCTACATTAAGAATAGTTAAGTGAAAGATTTTTTAAACCTTATCACTATTTATGGTGAGAATACAGCACGGTCCTCAATCAATTTTGTTTGATATTTATTATTGGAATAAAAATAACATTCAATTTGACCTCTAAATGTCTCTTCCATCAGAATACAATTTTATTGTATGCAGCTTCTACAAAGTCACCTGTGTTGCAACCAAATCTACATGCTATAGTATCGTGAGAAACTTTTCTTAATTAACTGTAGGTACCAGGCGCCCGAGAAAATGCTTTTCGGTTACCTCCAAGGCTCGTAGAGTCATAAGGCCACTATAAAGGTCTGTTTACCCTCCACTACCGTATTTAGGGGCTAAACTCGGAGTTAAACACACGGATTGGCGGTTGTCGCTTAATTTTAGTTATTATTTTGTTCTTAATTAATGTTGAATAGGAATAGAAATATGTGGTGCAAATATGTGTTGCTTGCAGTTTCGATAAGTGCAGCTCAAGCGAGACCCAAATTGAGTGCAGTTTACAATGGTGATTTTGGACCGGGATACGATGATTACTATGTAAGATTGGACTGAATAGTTTCCAAGATTTTATAGTTACGATATATCTAGTATTGTTTTTTGTGGTGATTTTATTTTAAAAATATAGCTTTCGACTTGAACTTGATCGAAAATGAGTGTTCTTGTCAGCGGAAAAACTTGAGAAGACTAGTAAAAATTGTAATTTCAATAAGTGGCCGATTTGAAAGACTTCTAAACCTATTCCCACTGCCACTAAGACAGTTAAGGTTACAAAGGTTTAAAACTTTCCGAAAATTTGGGACAAGCTATTTCATTATGCTATTCTTCAAATTTCAGGATCACCCACGATACGCTTTCAATTACGGCGTAGCGGACCACACAACTGGTGACGTCAAATCCCAACACGAGACTAGGGATGGAGATGTTGTAAAAGGTAGAATCAGTATTAATTATGTTATTTATTGAACTCTAAAATTAAATGTTACTCTTAGTTTTGTTTTAGAAATATTGGCCAACTTTTAAAGGTGATAAAATAATTTCAGTTCACTCGTCAAATTTTATGGAGAATTTATTTTTTATGTCAAAACAACAAAAAAATTGTACGGTATAAGATAACATCCAGTACAAAATACACAAGCTACAGAAAGGTATGCTATAGCAGAGCCTGGATTTTGTTTTTTTTCTTTTATTCTAAAAATTTTGTTCTAGGTCAATACTCCTTAGTGGAGCCTGATGGCTCCATCCGTACAGTGGACTACACAGCAGATCCAATCCACGGTTTCAATGCGGTTGTATCGAAAATCGGTCCCAGCATACACGCTGTGCAACCAAAGATCGCTCCGCCAATACAACCTCTCGTCCAAATAGTGGCAAAACCTGTCGCGATCCCTGTAGAGGTTCCGAAGCATGTGTTTGCGGAACCAGCCTATCCGTCGGCGGCACCATTCTGTAAGTACCTATATGAAGTTTCTGTTGGAAGAGAATGGTTTGTTATCGTTAGTTCTTTTGGTTCTCTTCTGTCGATTGATGTACGTCAATTCATGTTGTTTCCTTATAAAAAAGTAAAGGGAGATCTCTCATAATCATGGGAGTTTTGTACATATGCCAGCGATGTTAAAAAACTTCGATAGCGTGATTCAGGTTAGTGTAGCGCTATCTCTTGACAAGTGGCGAAAGTCATCACAGGCAAAAGATCGTAGTGTTATGTGTAGTTAGAGGTACCCTTCGATCGCATTTCAATGTAAATTCACTTTAGGCATAAATATCTCTTATGTGACCCTGTATAGACAATGACAGTTTCAAACCAAATATGTGGGTATTGCAATAGTATACCTTCTGAATACGGACAGAAGCAATGCTACGTGGTGATTGTCGCCGAGAAAAGGCATATTTCATAATCAATACCTAACACCGAGGGCTAGACAAAAAGTTTAGCCAATCCGCGCGACAGTATCAACGTAAGATTATGTCCAATTAGCAGCTGATAACGTAATGCCATTGTGTGCGCTATTCAATTGTCTGTTAGAATTTTTGTTTTGTTCGCAGTGTACTCCAAGGTTGGGCCTCCTCAGTTCCCTGAGTACGACTTCGAGCTGGAGGGACCTTCGGGACACTACTATTAGGCATTTATATGTAAGGGTAACCGTAATTAAAAATGTAATGATCGGAGTTGTTTGGAGAAAACTTTAGTTATTATCAGAAAAGGCCAGTAAAGGTAGACGAAATTTCTCTCCATCCTAGTATTTGATGAGAAAAATGAGATACTTTCATAATGCATTACCTACATAAACAGAAAAAATAGCTAACCTGGAACCTTATAAACCTGGAACTGTGTATAGAGAGGTTTTTTTTAATATGTAACATACCTACTCGTATTACGAGTATGTAAAGTTCTGCAATAGTTTTACATAATTATCTGGGTAAATTTCGTTAGTTGGCTAACTTAGATATGATTCCTTTATGATGCTGCTGCTGCTTCAAAGCTTATATGAGAACATTGTTATTTTTACATTATAATATAACTGACCCTATAACAACGACTTGTTGAAATATTTAGGCATATAATCACGGTGTGAAATACACACTCTTTAAAAATTAGGTACTGCCAGAGAAACATTAATTAGAGGCCACAATTTTAGCAACCTTTGACAAAACATCACACTACTTTACTTAAAAATTGTCTTAACATTGAATACATTAATTTAAATAAAACATTGAGTTAAGCAATGTAATATCAAAGCGACACGTAGGTATACGTGTTTGCTGTTATAAAAATAGAGATATAAGTGTAACTATGGCAATGTTTTAGATACTCTCGTGGGTGCCTTTAGCAGTTTTCTTGTTTGGTTACATAGTACTTCTAGTAAGTAAAGTATTTAATTAGGTACTACAATGTGTGCTGGAGCCCTGAGCAGCCACAGAGTTGAACTAATTTTACAAAATAATAGTACATATTGATTCAATAATATTATTTTGTTACAGTAACAGTTGTTGTAAAATTTAGAGATTTAGAGTAGAGATTTTATGAAATTGTTAGAAGCTATATAATTTTTACAAGTATCTCCATATTTAAGTGCTTTATTGCTAGCTAGTGCTTTAGTGCTATTTTTAAGACTACAAAGTACCTTCTGTTATTTTCGCTGAACAAGTAGGAACATAGTCTGTAAATAATAGAAGAAATAAAGTATCAGAATTTGTTGTTGTTTAGATCTTACCCTAACACTACTCTAGTCAGGTATTGCAGCTAACTATAATGAACGAAGCAATTATACAGATATATTTATTGAATAACAGAATTACGAATAGGATCAAACTTCTCCAGGGAGGCCGGTTGCTTAGTTCAAGGGACTAGAGTATTCGGGCCTGTGTGTAAAGCGCCTGTGAAGACAGAACAGACCATTGTAAATGTGGCTCAGATATTATGGTCAGGCGCTTCATTAGTCTTATGTTTAATATGTATTGATTTGATAACGATAATAGGTATAGGTATTGTAAAACTGTTGGTTAATCCGCGACTAATTTAAATAAATGACAAGAAACTTTAAAATGAACGCAGCTATTTAGTATTCAGAAGTTGAAAATAAATATTTTTTACTGTCTTCTACTACTAATCTTTCATTGCATTAAAATTCGTTTTTGTATTTTTGATACTCATTAAAATGTAGATTTTAAAGAGACGAGTACCTAGCTAGTTAAATGTCTGAATAAATTTATCGTTAAAATTATTTTCAAGTACAGAACGTGTTAAGTGTCTTACAAAGCGCACTTGATGTCTGTTTTTGGAGGTGCCTTTTGATGCAAATGATGCGTGATCTTCAGTTATGATCTTAAAAAGAATTTGACATTCAAAACTGAATCGTGACTAACGATTGAATCCGGAACAAATTGTAAGATCATCTTCATTTTAAGGTACCTACATGCCAAGGTACCTACCGATTTGTTTCTATAATATGACTAATAAATTTTGGAAGGACCTAATCATTGACTGATAAGAGTAAAAGGGTGTGTAAATATACAAAGAACAAACACATACTAGCAGATCTAGGACCTGAGAAATAAGAGCAAAAGTACCTTCTTCCAAATATTCCAGAACAAATATACGTAGAGCATACAGCAAAAACAGAGTAGGACCAAATTCTGCCTGGAAAGATATCAGTGCATTACATCGCCGTCAAAAAACAGTTTATTAAAGTTTATTTTTCTTGAAAAATCATTTGCAGTTTTTGTGGTTTTTGTTGTAAAAATATCATATAATTATGACTTCTATGAAAATTTCAACCAGTCATGTGTCGTTCAGGAATGAATGCTTCAATTGAAGTACTTCACTTTTTCCCGTCCTTCCTTCACTACTTCAGTTACAATTCATCTCATTCATTTAGTCCAATTGCTTCGCGAACGAAACTAACCGAAGAAGCTCGACAGTCGACGACGCGTGGCGTGCGCATATACTCACGCACACATACACATACTCACGCTCGGAGACATAAAAGAGAAAACAATCTTAAACCATCAAGTAAAGCACCAATGATCAAATTACAAATATTCTTATACGAACACTATTACATCTAAATACGTTGTCGTTAGAAATTCTAGGAAACGTTTCAATATTATGAGTTTTATGTTAAGTATTTACGGACTATTTTGGCTTGATTATAAGTATAAATGATATTTTCTTTCATTTTTAAATTTAAATAGGTAACGTCTCTGAGGATCGTAAGAAATCTAAGGTATGATTTTACGGAGGGTATATTATACGGTATTTCAAAATATTGAACAAAAATAACATTATATGTCATTATACGTTTGGAAAGCGACCATAATTTATTACTAGATATTTGATAAAACAAACGCACTTAGTTTTATTTTATTGTTTTAGTCCTTTTAATTTTTTTGTCTTTTTATCCTATATCTAATAATCTCAAAAAATTCAAAAGGCTAGTAGAGATAAACGTTACGATACACGAGTTCATTATGGGGTATTTCATAATAATTTATCGAACATTTCATTAGAACTACTATATCGTAATGAACTAGTGAAGGAACTGAACTAACTGAAGTAAAAGAAATAGTATGGAGTGTTGAAGTAAGAAATAGGAAAGGATAACCTATCGTTTGTGAATGGTGAACTACATTGAACTACTGGACTAAAAGAGTGATATACTTCACAATGAAGGAAAGATATGTTTCGTTCTTTTCTTTTAAGTGACACATTTTGCTCATGGCTAATTTCAACCTAAAATGCACCCAGTAACGCAGAAATGGACCAACTAATGACGAAGTCTATAGTGCGGTCATATTTGTTGCAAAATTAAATTGCGTGTCTAAGATACAGAAGCTACGAGTGGTGAGATATCTGATTACCGATCCCCATCGTGAGAGAAAAGAACGTTTTGGGCAATAAATTGTGTAGGTCAGTTACTCTTTGGTCATACTAATTACATCATATTGTTGTAAGCACTGCAATCCGATATAAGCCGCTGGCGTTATTTGACAGGTGACATTAAAAACTATGAGAACCTGCGGACCTTTTGGTTACATGGATATGACATCTGCACGTCTTTCTCACATCTTTGACGTGAAGTAACGCACAACTGATTTTTTATACGAGTACTTCATACGCGTAGGTATCTACGAATACGTTTGGTGGTAGAACCGTTGGAACTCCCCCGATCCCCTGCCCCTACCTCAATAACCTGGCGTGTCCTGCCTTTACTCTGACTTTGACAAGACATGAGCAATAGTTGGGGATGCATGGTTGCCGGAGATACTTTACTTCCGATAACCATCTTAGATTCATGAGTAGCAATGGAGCAATGGCACCACGTATGGCGAGCAATAGATATTCTTTCTTCTACAGCCTTATAACAATAAGACTGATTTATATCGATGATTTGACCAAGAAATTCTAATTATAGCGTTAGTTAACTAGTGAGGTACTTTGTTATTTATATCCAGACGATAATCCTTATCGGTCGTTTTCGAAAATACATTCGATCGATATCTCTCGGACATTGCTTCAATAGACATTATTTCTATTCGCATAACCTAATCCTGTGATTCAATCTCGGTTTTTATAGATATATTATATTTATAATACCTGATTGACTGCACATTTGCCGGTATGATCGAAATATGAGTTTTAAATTTATCGATGGCATAGATAACAGTCGTTGAGCCTCGTTCGTTCTTAATGGGCTATTTGAAAATATCCGACATGTATGTCCGTGGCCTGTCAATCCCGATTGAAGCACAATATTGGAATATATTATGAGTCTGGTAGTAATGCGAAAAGACCACCAGTCAGCTGGTAGCTTTTGGATTACCGCCGAAATGTAGTTTAATAATATTATCTGTTTTGATTTTGTAGGTACTATAAGCCAACTAGTCAGCCGTAGGCATTACAAGTGTTGAGATTTGGTGTAACTTAAACTTAAACTTAAATAAGCAAAAATATTTTCTGCTAAATCTATCTCCGGCCTGTCAACAAGAAAGTCTGAACGTAAAAGGCGGACGGCTCTTGGGGTATTATTATTTCTTCTTCTTAGAAGTATCTTATACTGTAAGCGTCACTATTACAACAGAAACAACACATCACATCTGGCGCGGAAACAGGATTACGAGCATATTGTCTGATGTAACGGACATTACGCTTTCGACTCATCGCACAATCATTCTACGAGTATAGTTGTAAAGCTTGCTTAGAGCTTCCTCTCCGCTTCCTATAACGTCAAGCATTCCTTTCTAATTGACGACATGGCTGTTCAATAACAAAAATCATCAATCTTTCAATGTTGTGCGATATGTGATGTAGCATCTAGAACAATGATTACTACTTGTAAGGCAAATTTCTAATGATGTATTACATCTGACGAATACTACGATTTTGTTTTTTTTGTTTAACGTAAACAGCCCATAATTTTTCCGCATACCCCACCAATGCTGACAATTCATGCAAATGAAAAACAGAGTCCAATCAACACACGAGCAGTAATTCCATTAAAGCGATGCAGCTCAAAACTGTCCTTCAAAGAAAAAATGTGAGTTTCGAAAGGAGTCTCGCTCCAACATCGTCGCTTTGTTTGTCCTGATATTTAAATAACACAAGTTAACATTGGTCCACTGTAAGGTGGGCTGCCCTTGACTTTTAAGACTGCTTCCCAACGCTTCCGACGAGCGACAATAATTTGTGACGGCTGTCAGCTACGTGTGGACTTCGCTAGTCGCAAATCTTTGTACCGATGTTTTTTTGTTAATTTTTTTTAATTGTACTTAAATGAGTTGCAAATGGGTAATTAATACAGTGGTGATAGCCCAGTGGCTTAGAATTCGACCTCGAATCGAGGGATCCGGGTTCGAATCCCAGTGGCACGCACCAATGACTTTGTAAAAAAGTTATGTGCGATTTATAAAATTAAATATCACCTGCTGTTACGGTGAAGGAAAACATCGTGAGGAAACCTGCATGCCTAAGAGTTCACAAAAAAAATGTTCTCAAAGACATGTGAAGTCCACCAACCCGCAGTAGGCCAGCGTGGTGGACTAAGGCCTACATCCTTCTCACTGTGAGAGGAGACCCGACCCTGTAGTGGGTCATTAATGGGTTACTGACAATTAACACAAGCCACCTCATGTTAAGTGATCACTGTAGCTCATAGATACCTACGTGCACCCTCAAATAGGACAGACATTTATCTGAGGCCGTACTTGGGTGTGTCTTTACTAAATACTCATGACTAAAATATTCACCAGTGCCGTAGCTGTAAGTGTACCAGATTCCTGAGTACGAAGGTACGAGGAGTTCTTCCCCGGGCGAACTATGTCACTTAAAACTACGGCCACCTATAAACGTGTGTACAGATGAATTAGGTAGGTCTGTATGACATCAGCAAGCTATTTGTTTTTAAATCATGCTCGGTAACGCTTGTCATCAAGAACAGTTTACCTGTTTGCTGGTCACTTGCAATGAGAATGTCGCAGTTATAACTAAGCAAAGATGAAGTCCCTAAGTTGGACTTTTCAAGAAATGTCTGTTTAATTTTTATATATTGTAACCAACCACCCATTTTTTGATGTTATCGTTTATTGTTAACGTGTCTTTTAAATTAAATTATCAAACTTCCTCCGAGATAACGCAATTGTAGTACAGCCGCTCTTTACGCACGATCACCTAGCCTGGTGGGAGATCTCCCTTTGCCAAAGTAGTAAAATTTCTTACATTTAATTCAAGAAGAAGTTATCCTAACTTATTATTAAATGTCTCATTTCATCGTTCATCTGCGACACGTCATGTTTATTAGTGTTTTTTTTCTCGTCAAGGTGACGAAGGCACGCACGCACCAATAACCAGTTCAGCACATTCAGTGCATTTATAGATGACAGGCATGGCACGTTAATGGAATATATATCTTATAAAAACACAACGGAAAAATTGTTTTGAGTGTACTTACAAGTAGTAAACACAAGAACTCAACATAAATATGTAGGAATTAAGGGTTGCGAAATTCCGACATTTAATTTTTATCGTTCTAAAATTATGAAAGTGATATTCAGCATAGTAGCACACCTCTGTAGATTAATGTTGCAGAAGTGCCTGATGTAAGTTTCATAACTTCAGTAGGCCACTGCTGGACATAAGCCCAAAGGGTGCCATTTTCGAAGCGAGTAATAGGTATACCTATTGAAGTCAAATGTTAAGCTATAACAGGTATACAAAAGTGTTTGCAAATGTCGTTGGTGTACCTGGCTATAGGGGCAGTAGTAAATTCAAAATCTTGCAACAAACTTTTTTTTTCTGTATTGCAAACAAATCTTTAGGGACCCCTCTAACCAGAATAGGCGTGTTTCCACTAAGAATAAATCAGTGGCATTAGGTTTTCTAATGATTAATCATGTTATGTAGTAACCAAATCAACACTTTTTTCATTAAAATAATTAAAGATTACCAATATATACGGAAAATAAAATCCGCAAAATTGGCCGTTTAATCACGTGACATTAAAATGATTGAACACAAATCAGAGAAGTGTGACGTCACGCCTCGCAAAACGCCATGTTGTAGCGTATACAGTGAACAGCTTGTTTCGCGAGGCATGACATCATTCAAGACGCCATGAGAGTCTTGGCCTTTTCCGATGTGAATTTGGAGTTCATTTCTAAAAACGCAAAATTCTTAGGTAAAATGGCTTAAAATAATATAGGTACATATTTTTGGGGTAAAATCGATACCAAGCTATATTTTTAAAATCATTTCCAAATTTTGTCAACTAGCCTATTTCACTTCACCCGAAACCTCTGAATCTAGCGGTTTCTCGCTTTCTTTTCCACGACATCAGTCCACTCAGTCGGAGAGCGTTCTTTTTTGCAAGACGCGAAAAATACTACCTGTGAGCAAAGCACTAATGAATATCCAATTTTATTTAAGCAATAAAGAAGAAAAAAATAAAGGAGAAAAAATTTTAACAGAAGAAACTTATTGGATTGGAAAACACGATCGCCCGTCACAACATGTGATCATGATGACAACGATTGAGCTTGATACTAAGATTCCAATCTTACTAAGATTGGAAGCAAAGTCACAAAAAAGGGGCCTAAATATTAAACGTTGAGAAAACTTTGTGTGATGCGATGTGATATTATAGGATCGGGTGACGTCAAACCTTGACGAGTGAAGGAAAGTTGCTGCATCGCCTATCTCTGTTTGGTCACGCTCTACCTTGCTTGCTTGACAGATCCTTCGTAAGATATCAAAGATTTAGAAGTGTCAAGGCGAGACGGGTGCAAATTAATAATGACCCCTGTATACCGTCTTGAATGGATAGATAAATCAATCCCAAATAGGATGCGGATAAGGATCTTCAACACATGAATGAAATGACTAGTTTGCCATTTAACCAACACTTAGTCAATTGTTAGTATAAAAGCGTGTTTTTAAATCCGGGTAATAAACAAACAATATTAAACGGAAATATTAAAATATTTAACGCATGACACGAATTATTAAATATAAACAATCTAAAATTCACGAATATATTCTTACATTTAGTTAAGTATCTAGAAGCTTTAATAAACCGACAAGTTTAACTTATTGATTCGTTTTAGACTGACTTAAAACCTAAAATAAATTTACCTGTAAACTGTTTCCATTAATTGATAATTAATGCAATTTTGGGTAGTCACAGGCTTAATGGTAAATTCAGGCAATACGTTCAAACCAACGAAAAAGTTTTTTAAATCATATTATATTAGTATAAATATATTTTTTTAGTGAGAAATGATTTCAACTCAGAACAATATAGGTACTTATGCATGCACGTCAGTTTAAATTAAGGGCTTTAATTGCGTTAATGTATATTTGTGTCTATCACTCACGCTTTATTTTTAACAATCTATCCACAATCAAAATGTAGTACTTATTGTAATTTTATAAACATTAAAATCATTCCGTCGTGTTACATCCGACCCTGAGTTGATCTACGGCAGACGAACGGTAAATGTAATATTGATTATAAAACACCTAGAAAATGATCCAACTTTAGTACCAATGCCACGGTACCAGATGGCGCCAATACATCATCGTATGTATTACTGAATTCGATTTGCTTTGTAAAAGTGATAGGCCTACTTCAAAAGAAGATGACCCACCCAAAATTAACACGAAGGAAGAATTTTTGCAATTGCAATGCATGGTAATTGGGCCAATGACTAATCTCAATAAAAGGAACAGAAACCGACCGCTAAACTCTCCTACCTACAAATAATTAACTATTAGCTGTCATCTACATTAATTTTAAATTAGGCCGACATCATTCAAAAACTATGAATCATTTTTAATACACGCCAATTATTGTAAGGCTAACTTCCTACACATCTACTCATATAACACACGATCTTTGGTCTTTGTGAGGTAGGTGTCTATCAAATCCATGTCACGAGATATTATAATATTATTATGAGCGTCATTCTATTCTCTATCATTAATTTATCTTAATTTATTGTTCGACAGTCTCTGCTAAATTTTTCATCACTTAAGATAAACTACGTACCAGGTCTATCTATCTATCAATTGAGTTACCCTCATCAAACTTGACATTTAGAAGGACAACCTTCAAATAAGAAGCGAAAACGTAGTTAGCACTTGCGATTTCAATACTTAATGACATGGTAAGATAAACATTTGTTTTTTTATGATATACAAGTAAAACTAAAAGATGGTAAGTTGTCACTGTGGCTCATGGACAAGTAGGTACACTTCCTGTAGCAGAACAGCAGATTATGGGGTCAGATACTTCCCAGGCATTTTGCAGTCGTAAAACCTTCCATAATTATTATTGTATTAAGTAGGTACATCAAATTCGAAATCATAACTACAATTTCTTACCAAAAATGTAAATTAAATAAATGTATGCATCCGTATACCATCTTTAACTTCCCATACTTAAATGAAGTTATTTATTGTATAATAATATAGTTCGCTTCGTGAGTATTAACTTGAAGGCTGTGGCGGAAACGATGTAATTCATTGCATACCGTATAGAATGGTAATTAACGTTTTTGTCTGGCTACAAATGGCGTGCTTATGGTTATTTAACAAGTATGTTGGTTACTTATTTGCATTAAATTTAAATCAGTTAGCGAATGTATGAATTACTTATGTATAGTAATTTTTGTAACACCGGGTTTAACTTCTTGTTAAGTCCACCACGCTGGCCTATTGCGGGTCAGTGTACGTAATGTACCTTTGAGTACATTATGGAGAAATTTCAGGTATGCCTCAGGTCTCCTAGAAAAAAAATTCGTTATTACAGGTAATATTTATTTGAAGACTATAATTACATTTAAAGCGATAAATTATCGCTGTTTATGACGATTTCGTATCGATTCGATAAATGAAAAAAGTAGGCTTCCCAGTACTAAAACCTTTTTGTTTCAGTAGGCAACAAAAAGCGGCACGCTTGGTCTTCGTACTTTATCTATGTATATCTGTGAGATAATAAAATATCCGTCTCTAGAGAAGCTCTATCATACATACATAGAGCCTCTTCTGAGGACTTCAATGTATGATACGTTCAAACTAGCTTTGTTTTGTGGTAATTTGTACAAGCTAATTTGAATTCTAAAATGAAACGGCAAATTAAGTAATTACCTCCTTCAGTGGGTGTTATCTCTTAATAGCGTGGTCGTGATTGCCCGGCAGGTGGCTATTATCGAAGCCTACGTTTGATTTATTGATATCCTTTCTGTATTCATCAGGGATACTCTAAAAAGGAGAGGCTGTAAACGCATCGGTTCAATTTTCGTAATAGTAAGCGGTGAGCTAGATACCGTATTCAACGGAATAAAACTCCAAGACATTTAAATTGTTTGCAATATTTTTGTATGTGCAAGAGTGTTTTTAGATTGTACAAAAATGAAAATTTTAAAAATTTTAAATGAAACTTTTAGATAATTTTTAATCTTAAATATAAAGCTAGTCTCCATCAAACAAAAACTGCCACCATTATTATATTCACCTAATTAAAATTAAATTAAGAAAGAAATGTACAAGTATGAAGTTTAAAATTGAAAATTCCCATGAATATACAGAAAAAAATCATACCTATTTAAATTTTGAATCAATCCATCATAAAAAAGACATCAATGTGACATCATAAATTATTATAAGTGAATCTACAATACAATTATGTAGGCGGGTCCACATAATATCTCGAAGCAGGAAGGATTATGACGACGTTAGGTAACAAACACATCAATTATGCCGAGAAAAAACGTAGCCTTTAAATAAATTTGTCCTCCTTGTCCTCAGTACGATAAACAATAAAAAATGGGCCTGATGACATTTGGAGCAAAAAGTAAAGCAAGCCGTAATTATAAAGTACAGGAAAATAAAAGACATCAATCCAAAATTTGTAGCGCGTTTTTTTAGCTACGATAAGCGACCAAAATAACTCTGAGTTTTTGTTGCAACAATAATTACCTGCTAAACTTAAATCCAGTATCAAAAAATCTATTGATAATAATGTACATATCAGTGGATTACGAAGGGCTGAAAAGAAGAATTCGGATGGTTAATGGTAGGCATACTATAATGAGGAAATCACCGTGTAAAGACACCAGAAGCATCAGGTGGTGTTGTATACCCGTTTGATCCAATACAATAATAGAACAGAAAACCGAAGACGAACGGAGTCGCAGGTAGAGCATCGTTATGTAATAAAATAATACTTAATTTACATATCTAGGTACATTCTTTGTGCCCGTTAGCCTTCAAGCAGCATTTTGTTCTATGGACATCATTCTGAGCGCTCCACGAGATTACGAGCAATTACGATAACCAAATAAAGCTTGTAACAAAAATTAACATTCTCTTATACCCTCATAAGAAGCCTTTATTGACTACCTCTTAGAAAAACAAAACTACCGCATTCATTTTATTCTTATTTTAACTCGTATAATTAACAAACGAGCGTGTTGCAAATTAATTTTTATAGCTGTTCATGAGCAAGCATATAGAATTATAATGGCAACCCATGGAATCCACTACCGAAGTTATACATGCATTCAATTTTTTGTCTACTTACGAGTTAAAAAGAAGTAATGGTTTGTGTTGCGTTACATTATTAATTTAAACAATTATTTTATACAACAACTATAACCGCCCTTAATCTATATTTTGAACCACACAGAGATGTATTTAAAAGCATTTTGCGTCGAAGCCTTGATGGGTGAAAGGTTCATCAATTTATAAGGAATAATATTATCATACTAAATAAATTTAGATTACACTCTGTAGGCGATGCCCGTAGAATCTACCTGCTATTGCTTAACCTGAATTTAGATCGCATAGTATTCAGATGCTTTGAATTTATATGTATATCTTCTAGAAATTTGGCTGCAACCCTTATAAAAGGAATTAGGCAGGGGCCTCTTAGTGTCTGGAGCATACTCCACAAAATTAATAGGGGTAAGGGCGACGACTAGGTCGACAGAATATGTCGGATGCTTTCTAACCGTCCATTGGACTTTGGACAAGGTTTAACAATTGCTATCTATCGATAACAACTGACGGCTTGAAGATCCCTTCGAATCACAGTAGCGCGCATGTAATTCTCCAGTACCAAATGCGAATATATACCTAAATATAAAAAAATCACTGCAACTATTAACCATTAATTCTTGCCATAATAGTTGAGGTGGTTTCTGCATCTCTATTCTATTATTATGATATATAAAAGAATAGATTATGCGTCACAATAAGGAAGATTTTTTCACACATAAGTCGTTGACAGAAAGTAGATCAAAGGTTTTTGTTTGAATAATCGGCCTTGATTTTTAAATATCAAACAGCGATGACTTTAGATTCAGTCAATGAGTCCTTACATCATAAAAAAATCTTAGTCGTTACCTCCTTAGGGATTACCTACACTCAATGCACATATTCAGTACGTTTCAGTCTTTGTCTCTCAGTTTTAATTTGAAGAGATGCATACGTAGAACACGTTGATTTTTGCTTAATATTATGATTTTATTGGTGGTAGAGCCTTATAGCTAGCGGAAGTAAGAGTAGCACTTAATTTATAACCTTGAACACAATTTTTAAAGGTCGAATTTAGAAATTTTATCAGCTCCTCTATTCGTCATCTACGACGATGGCCGACGTTGAAATTTTGAAAAATAAATACTAATAGGTATTACAACTCGTTAATAGATACCGAAAATCAGTTGATACATTGCCTCTTTATATATTGATTCAGAATTATTATGCGGGATTTTACATTAATTACTCGTATGTACTTAGGTGAGTGTTACTGAAATCGGCTAAATAGGAACGGAGCAAAATAAATGTAATTACTCCCTTATAAGTAGTTCTAAAATTGATCGTGATCGTAGCATCAAGTTCTACTTAGTCGAAGCTTTTAAATTGTCACAATCATAAAATGTCACAATACGTTGAGTTGATACATTGAGGATATCGTAAAAAATTAGCAAACTGCAATCGATTAATTGCACTTTTAACATGCAATCTTGATCCATGACATTCAGGTTATTAACATTTAGCTCTCTTGATAGCATTATTAGCATTTGCTCTATTAATTTACATCAGAATCTGAGGCGCGGTGTATTAGTAACGTAATTATTGGATTGGGTAAATTCACCGTTTGCGGTGTAACCATAAACTATGTTGTGTGTCTATTGACCAATATGCGACTTTCAGTATGAACGTAAAAATGTTTAAGCAAGTCTTTTAAAGAAAAAGAACGTCTAAAGAAGTCAGCCCCCCGCGAACTACCTCATGCGCGACGAGAACTCATGATTAGGGAACTCGGATAGGTCGGATACTCGGATATTCCGAAACCACACGTGATTTTAGGCGTTATTTTATATTAAAAACGTCTCAAGAAGCTTGACCAATAAGGCCTATTGATCTAGTAATGGAATCGTTCAAAGCAGTTTTATTCAAGTTCAAGATTTCTGTCTAACTTGAAAATGAGCACTCGTGTACGAGACGATGAAAGTATAATGTAACCTGTATTCATCAACTGTACTTACTGACGTTGTAGACAAAATATGGAAGGCTCTACTGCACCTGTAACTGTTACTTATAAACATAGAACCAATGATCACGCTTCGGATTTCAATTTGGAAATTGTGTCCGTCTAAGGAACTAAGCAATTTGTATCATCCTCTACTTGCAAGTCAAAAAACTACGGTGCGCAATGATGCATCATACTAGTTATATCTACTAGTCTTACCTAATAAGCTTTTAAACAAATATTGCTTTACTTAACCAAGCCAGAACTTAATTTAACAACCTACCTACAAAATGAAAACAACGCTCTACTTTAAGAGAATGCAACTGCATAGACTCTGACGCAATACGTGTAGTGGATGAGTATGCAATTCGCTGATTTTCAATTATCGACAGTGTTTTTCCAGAAACGGAGTATCGTGAGCTGCCGACGTGAGACCTAAGATTATTTCCTCACGAGTTCACATCTTATTAATTTATAGTAAGGTGATTTTTTATACAAAGCTAAGTAAGTATAGGATAGGTACTACATAGGAAACAATACAGAGGTATAGGAAAGGTTACGACATTTTTTATCATTAACATCAAACATGCAAAAAATATAGCCCAGTGGCTTAGAATTCAGTCTCATACTTGAGGGGTCCGGGCTCGAATCCCAGTGGCACGTACCACGCACTTGCTGTTACGTTGAAGGAAAACTCGTGAGGAAAACTGAATGCCTGTAAATTATCCATAATGTTCTCAGACACCAGACTAAATTCACCAACCCACACTAGGGCAGTGTGGTGGACTAAGGCCTGCATCCTTCTCATTGTGAGAGCAGCACTAATAGTTATAGCAGTAGTTTAGTGAACAGACATTACGCTCGATATAGTGAATCAAATTTATCAACGTATAAATTTTTATTGGCGCCAACATCAATACATGTAAGAATGTGTTTTTACGACATTCTACAACTTGGACACGGCGTTAAAAGTAATGAAGAATTTATACAGATAGGCAATAACATGACTTATATGCGTTAACTTATGTAAGAACACGATATTGAAATATTCAATAAAAATTTAGATTTTCTTTAAAACTCAATTATTAGTATTGGGATGTAAAATTAAAAAGCGCACAGAGAGGTTCATGCTAAGTATTTGCTGCAACCCATGGATGTAATTTAACTAGGTCATACCTACTGATGAATTTTTGAAGATATCTCCATCCTGTCCCTTTAACTATCTCCAATGGCTCGAGGTTACTTCAGGGCTTCCTTAAGGTTTACCAAATTTAGCTGATACCTATTCTAGGTAGTATAGGGCCAGTGAAATTCTTACCTAACATTGTGTATAAGTGCCTTTATGCACTTACTCGCACAGCATGACGCAAAGATAATAAGCAACTTCTCACGCTGGATATTTCCGTGAAATGTGGGCAGTTTGTTTTTTCCAAATCCAGTGACAGATCTCCGACCACAGGCTGCCTTACAAATTGCGATGTGAGGAAATTAAAATCGCTTAAGCCACTTCAAGACATACAGGTTACTAGTATGTTGTATACGTACCCATAGAAAAAAGTTTGACGTAAGAAATTAAAAATACCTATTGCACCTACGTATCCTGTTTTTCTGCTATTCCTATTGGTCCTATTAATCCTGTTAGTAAAATTAAAAATGTGTAAGTTTGTGAGTATGGATGCTTGTTATTTTTTCAGGAAAAACAAACTGAAGGAATCTGGATGAAATTTGGTCCCATGCTAGTAGAGTCGCGGTCGCTCAGGATCATTCTAAACATTGTATACTATCTTTCGTTTCTTCACAGTCACAGTTTTCCGACATAATATTTATTTTAGATGAATGATGGAACATAATATTTTATGCGAGGTGTATTTGCGGGCATTCAACTATCGTAATGAAAAAATGTTGGTAAAATCTGCATGCCTGCAAATTATCCATAATCTTCTCAAAAGTATGTGAATGTGAAGTCCACCAACTCGCAAATAAGGCCAGCGTGGTCGACTATGGCAGACATCTTTCACATTTCACTCCAGTGAATCTCTAATAGTTAGCAAACAAACATAAAATGTATGGAGAATTATTATCTAATTCCTGTGCACATGTAACTTACTTACTTTACTGATGTGTGACAAGTTTTACAACTTTTGAAAACGTGACTGCACATGATCATTATTTAAGATAGTGCACAATTATAAACACATGAAGTATGGTAAAACAATTGTAAAAGGAGAAAGCGAATTAAGTAAGATAGATATAATCAAGATATCATTCCGTAACTCACGGAGAATGTTATAACAAGTGTACATAACGAAATTAAGAGTCCGTTGTTAAAAAACTTAAAAATTTTTTTGTAGGTAAATGATAGATTAGAATAACCTCCTTTTTAAAAGTCGGTAATGAGAACAAAATACCCAAAAGCTCTCGTAACTTGGCCTGAAGCAAGTCGTCAGGTTTCGGCTGTGGATGTGTGTATGACGAATATACTTTATTTGAATAGTCATATATGAGGTTGTTAATGGGTGAAGGGTAACAAAGCCTCATAAAAACCTCTTGCACGAGTGTAAGTATCATGCAATCAGCAATCCAAATCAGATGAGCAGGTCCTCGTAAGAGAAGATATGAAACCCTCCCCATTACTGAGGTATTTGTTGTCAGCTATCTGGTTACCTTAACACAGGCTCACTGCCTACTTTGGGATCAGAAAGCCGTGTGTGAGTTGTCCCACGATATCTATTTATTATTATTATTTGTAGACGAGGATGTCTATCGCTTCAAATATAAGCTTCTAGGAGACACGCGTGGTGTTACCATTTGTAAGAGATGCTCCAGATCCACGATGGATTTTCCCATGTTGAAAATAAATGGGGGCAGGAAGAGCTGCAGTGATCGTATTTCACGTCACGTGGATTGAACGCTCGTTAACGATACTAAAAGATCAGGAAATTAAACCAATTATGTCTATGTACCTTACTGTTTTTGTCTCTTCTGACAAAAACAGTAAGGTACTTGTTATTGAAAATAAGACCGGTCAGTGACCCGATATGTATATGTATAAATCGTAACTTGTTTTTAGTCTTATTGAATAAAAAATGAATTATGTCGTTGGTACATGCAGAGTAAAAACCTTGTTGTATTCGTAATTCTTTATTAAGATAATGAAAATAATAAAAAAAATGTTTCATTATTTTACAAGTAATGTTTAGAATTCCTCGCAGTTAAAACCGATAGTTAGTAAAAGTGTGCTGAAAAGCCTCCTAATGAGTGTTATCTATTTCAATTCAAAAAGATCTTTAAATGCTAAATTAATGTTAACAAAATTATATGCCGTCGGAAACAACTTTAATTCAAAGGATTACAGATTCAGTCAATAAGATATCTACTGGAGTTAAAAATAAGTTAGAAATATTTCAGATAAAGCCTAAGTTTAGCCTAAGATTATATTACTACCTAATAATAAGTCACGATTTTGCTTACAACATCGCTGATAGCTTGGGATCTATCCACTGGCATTCAAGTGGCGAAATAAGGCGAAATTAAGCACTTGTTTCACTATAAACTAAGCAATTCGATGATTTTTCTCGGGGAATTCTAATTTAAGAGAAAATTTGGTTAAACGATTTGAAATTCAAAAATCCTTTCGACTTTATGTTTATATGGCAAGCCGCTAATCGAGGAACGAATTTGAACGCGCGGGAACCCCGCGAAAATAATCTAAGTACTTATGTACTACTAAGCACGTTAGGCATGACCGAAAACGGGCTAAAGCCTGTCGGAAAAGCTTGTTGTTTGGATAAATATTAAGATGAAGGTCTTCGTCTAGACACGGGCTTAAACCACTTTGGATAATTTTAACTCTTAGGATAACTTAACTTAACTCTTAACTCTATTTTGGCTCCACACTCACTCGACACGCTTGAGGCACTGCGCGAAAAACATCCCACGTCTAGTGCTGTTTCACAGCTACCTAATCAGAGTACTTACCCGCGACACGACCCTTTGAGAGTCAACGAGGAAGCCACCAGAGGCGCTATACAATCGTTTCAGAACGGTTCTGCTGGTGGCTTAGACGGAATAACTCCACAACATCTGAAAGATCTGACGGACCCTTTGTTAGGCGAAGTTGGACAAAATCTTCTGAGGGAACTCACAGCTCTAATAAATTTAATATTGGAGGGAAGAGTTCCCTCGGAGATTACACCGATAATTTACGGAGCCAACCTCGTGGCTCTCAGGAAGAAGGATGGCGGTATTCGTCCTATTGCCGTGGGTTGTACTCTGAGACGATTGGTTTCAAAGTTATGCTGTCGCGAATACCGTGAGCGATTAACGCAGAAATTTAAGCCGCGACAGCTTGGCTTTGGAGTCAAGGGTGGCTGTGAGGCAGCCGTACACGCGGCTCGAACATTTTTAATAAAACAAAATTATGAGGTTTTTGTAAAAATAGATGTTAAAAATGCATTCAATTCGGTCGACAGGGGAGCCTTACTTAATGAAATTCAAAAAGAAGTCCCAGAAATTTTTGATTATTTATGGCAATGTTATGGCTCCCCATCTAAATTATTATTTGGCGATGATGTTATAGAGTCCTGCGTGGGATGTCAGCAAGGCGACCCTCTCGGCCCAGTTATTTTTAGTTTGGTTATTCAACCAATTATCCAACAACTAAATTCGGAATTCAATGTATGGTACCTAGATGATGGTTCTTTGGGAGGAACTGCATCAACAGTTTTGGAGGACCTGGAATTTATCAATAGACGTTTCAGCGAAATAGGTTTAGCCATTAACTTCAACAAATGCGAAATTTTCTTTTCAGACCAATTAGTACCAGAAAAATACAATAGTCTTTTACAACATTTTTATAATATTACCCCCAATATAAAAATAGTAAATAAAAAAAATTTAACTTTATTAGGTGCTCCATTATTTGATGATGCTTTCGT
Organism: Erynnis tages; assembly: GCA_905147235.1. NCBI lineage: Eukaryota > Metazoa > Arthropoda > Insecta > Lepidoptera > Hesperiidae > Erynnis > Erynnis tages. The sequence continues at coordinate 4,568,863 of LR990076.1, forward strand.
TCCCATTATAAATTCTAAATTAAACAATTTTAATTTGATTTCGGATCGCCTTTTTGGCCTTAAACCTCACATGGCTGTCTACATTCTACGCCTTTGCTTATTCGCTCCTAAATTTATATACCTCCTAAGATGCTGTCCTTTTTGGAAATTCCATTCTGTAACAAATATTTTAGACTCAACATTAAAAAATTGTTTGTCCCAAATTCTAAATTTAAGTTTTGATGATCGCTCATGGATGCAGGCAACGCTACCGATTAAGTTCGGTGGCTTAGGGATCCGCAGAACGGAAAGTTTGGCTCTACCTGCCTTCATAGCCTCTTGTCATAGTACAGTCACCCTCATCGCAGATATCTTAAATTCGAAAGATGTTCGGGTGGCGTATTTGTCGGAGGCTGTGGAGACATGGAGAGCTATCTTTCCCAGCGAGGATTTAACGGGCATTAATCCCAAAATTCAAGCTGCTTGGGATATGCCATTCGTTAAATCTACCTATGCCTGTCTTCTTGACCGATGCACAGACAGCACTGACAGGGCCCGTTTACTTGCAGTTGCCCAAAGTGAGTCGGGTCATTGGTTACATGCGCTTCCATCGGACAATATAGGCACCGTGCTGGATCCTGTAACGCTGAGAATCGCGGTAGGACTCCGGCTCGGTGTCAAAGTGTGCGAGCCTCATCGTTGCCCATGTGGGCAGGGGGTGGACATCTTTGGTCGACATGGCTTGTCCTGTACCAGGAGCGCAGGCCGCCTATATCGCCACGGTACGATGAATGATTTGATCCGTCGGGCTCTTGCCACCGCTTCTATACCTGCTATATTAGAACCTCCGGGTTTATCCAGAAGCGATGGCAAGAGACCAGATGGTTCTACTTTAGTGCCGTGGTGTTTGGGCCAATCTTTGGTATGGGACGCGACTTGTGTCGATACACTGGCCCCATCACACATCAGTGTTACTGCTGTTAGTGCTGGGGCCGCTGCCGACCAGGCCCAATGTCTGAAGCGCCGCAAATATAGTAATTTATCAGAAAATTATATATTTGTGGCGCTTGCAGTAGAGACTATGGGTCCGTGGTCTTCCGACATGAAAAAGTTCATGTCGGAAATGTCGACCAGATTGGTTCTTGCCTCTGGTGACCCAAGAGCTGGCGGCTATTTCGCTCAAAGGCTGAGCCTGTGTGTTCAGCGTGGAAATGTCGCCAGCGTCTTGGGAACGATGCCTCACATGGGCACTTTAGATGAAATATTTTTATTATGAGTAGATTTATTCAAGTTTCTTTTTAATTATTTCCTTTTAACAAATAAATTATTAATCTCGATATTAATAAGAGAATAAATACATACTCTTAGGATGTTAAATTTAGTGCAAACCACACATATCATTTTTATGCTGTAGGTATCTACGCTGTATTCTTGGATAGACAGACACCCGTTTGTTTTCGTCATTGCTTACCATTTATTACTCCGTACATAACGATTCTTCTTCCATAAATCTCACGGAAAAAACATCATCAACGTAATTTATTCAAATAAACACGGCTTATCTTTTTGCCAATTAACTTTCGATCTGCCCATCGTCTCACGTCGACTTTAAGTCCATCGCCGAAGGACAGTCGAGCTCGATCCGTAGTGAGGCAATTTACAAAATATTTAAGTCCTTTTTAATCCAAGCTCCGCTAATTGGAAAATGGACGCCGGTACAAACGTGGCGTTATTAAGTTCCGTTTAGCTGCGGTTAATCGGTTGAGACCTTTGGTAATGTTACGATATGATTAATAAGGTTTACGGCAAGCGGCGTAAATGCTTATCGAATTGTCGGAGTGCTAATCGATAAGCATTCATTGAAGTGGTAAGCACTGAGATAATGGAATTATAAATTTATAGGCTAAATGCTGTGAAGGTCCGATGAATTTGTTTATCACCTAGAAGAACTACTCGTATGAATACGACAGGTAAGTAGATAAAGACACCAGAAATAAAACATCACGACAACGTCTTTATACTTTTCTCACTACCGAACATTTAAAAAACAAATTAAGTTATCTTTAAACTTGAGTTATTAATTACCCTTACATAGTTAATTTACAAGCTTATCAATATGAACATTGAACATAACAAAGTATGCTTAGGGCGTCTGCCTTGGATGGGGTTAGTCACGAACTTAAATTAAAATAAAACCTTATTAGTTATCATTATCTAATAATAGAAATTCATCCTTACATTCATTGTGTTTTCCTACTCACCAAACTTATCTACTTAGCAAAGTTGCCAACATACTTTATGTGACGAAATGAGTAGGTAACTGCCCTCTGGATTAATTTTAGAGGTATTTGGATTATGGAGCTCGGTTGATAGTATTTTAATCATGATCTTTAAATTATGGCAAAGAAAATGGTAAGCCGTAGATATTATGTGGAAATATTAGTGTTTACGTTACATCGGTCGTCGGTCGGTCGGTACCTATCTAAAGTCGGTCGGTTCGTTAACCAAGTTCGGTTCGGTTCGTTAACCGACAGACTTTAAAAGATCATGAACATACCCAGAAACACCAATGTGCTGATTTGTTCCGTAATGCTCAAATAGGCCTCTGCTCTTTGTAAAACCGTTATTAAGCACTAACGATACCTCCGTGTTTTCTCCGCAAAGATCGAGTATAATAGCTGCTTGTTGATTTCCAAACTTACGTATTATCTTGCCTATGGTACCTAGTGCAGGAATTTTAATTGTAGTTGGTTTCATCTCTATCAGGATTCTAGATAAAGCATCTGCGGTTTAGACAACCTGAGCCTGTAGAAGTTGGTTGCACAATAAAATATTTATTTATCTGTTATTTTTGTTACAAAATGCATTTTAGATTATAGACCTCCACATTTTAGGCTTCCGCATTTACTACAAGTATTTGGTTACATTTTTAGATACAGTAGCTGATAATGCAGTTGTGTTACACAATAAATAGTAACAGTATTGAATAACATCACTGATTTTTTTAAGGAAACCTAATGTTACAAATTGCGCGAAGATTAAAATCTTTGTGTGGGATAATTTTCCAATTTGAAAAACGAAGAGGTTGCGTTGTTACATTTCAATTAAAAAAATTTGATTGACTAGAAGTGCACTTCCTCATTTACTCAATTGACTTAAAAAAATATATCGTTGTTACCAACTATTCATAACTGAATAGGGGAAATTTCAGGACCTCACGCAAGCAGGTAAGTCAAAACTCGCATTAACCTGAAGGGTACCCTATCGTTTAACCGGACGAAGTCGGGGCGGGTAATAAATAAAAGCCATGTCTACATCATAATTCCTAGACCAGGATACCAGAAGCAAGTGGCAATTGGTGGGCACTGCTGAGCGTTTGATAATCATAATCAATGTTTTATCGCCCTAGACCGGACCTTTCCTAGATTGAATAATGATAGACAGGCTAAGCAACGGTTGCAGTTTTAGAAATCACAATCAAGTTAAGCTATTATATAGTTTGAACAACAGGAGTAAATTTAGAGTACCTAATTGTATATCAAGTTGCTACTTAAGAGTTTCGTTTATATCGCAAAATTCCAGCTTTAAGCTTGATGTTAATCCATCTACATCAATACACCTAAAGCCGTTTGTTTGTGTGTATATTTCCTTATTTCTGGAAGCTTATATCACTGCGCAATACACACGTTTTACTTAGTTTGTTCCTCTCTGTACCAAAAGGATACAGTCTTCATCTATTTGTCTACATATTTATTTATTTTTAGTCCGCATTCTGGCCAGTTGCGGGTCGGTGTTTTACATATTTGTAAAAAATTGCTAATTATAGAACTATTTAATATTCATCACAGATTACCATATGCGATTATGAAATACCTACAATGCATTGCTGCATGGATTTACAAAGTTAATTTATTATTATTAAACAGGTATTCAAGAGCATTTTATATTGGATCTTACTTAATATGTTAATACAAGATTTGTAATTGAGCATGTTCGGGTTTGCTTCGCCCTCAAGATCACATAAATATCCATACTTGTTATGCTAAATATATACGTATAAATATTTTTATGATTTGCAAGTAATAAACAAGGAGGCCAGTTGAGGCCACCACAGGACGATGTTCAAATGGTCTATGCAGCCCATTGACAGCAGTCATCTTACCCAGAAAGGAGTGACTCATTGCATGTGTGTTACCACAGATTACTAAATAGTTACGTGTTATTCCGGAGATAAATATAACATGGTCGCCTGAAATCGGTTGAAACCACAGCTCCAGAATCAAAACACATAATAACAGTACCTAGAATAGAAAAAAATAAAAAAGAATATTTGAATTGAATAAGGTTTCATACAACAGATGATCAAAAATTATGTTACGAGTAAAAAAGACATTCTGCTTAAATGAAGCTTGCACAATAATATTGATTTAATCTAATTATACTACAATTAATTATACTTAGATTAAAATATTAGAACTATCTTATTTTTGTTGAAAATAATTTAACATTAGAACACCAGAAAATACCAATTAGCCGAGATTCAAGATCAACGAAGAAGAAGATAACCAAATAAAATACGTATATATAAAAATATAATACGTATATATTTTAATCGGTAATTTTAATCGGTAATTCAATGTACAATGTGTAGGTAATTCGCTTACAATGTTACCAAATACTTTTTGGTACAATGACCATAATAAACCAACGGTGCACGAATATTGATTAGTTGGAACGCGCGGCTTGCAATCGCAAGTCTTATGCAAAAACATTTTAAGGTTACAGAAAGATGGGTGTAACGTACTCGTATATTCAAGTAGAGCCCTTTTAAAATTAATCATTAAAAGCTTTCTCGTCTCCAAAAAGCGCACATCAAGATTAAGAAGCGACCTTTTTCTAAGTCTTCTCTATTTTGATATGCAGTGTATCGCTAGTATCTCTACTCTTGAAGATGATCGCCTCAAATAAAGTGTCCTGGTCATTACACCACACACAGAACGAAGTCTCATGTTTCATGTCATGTAAAATGGTTTCCTGAAAAGGTGTGTGATGTGTGATATCTTGTGTTTGATAAGAAATAAATGTTTAATTTAGGCGAATTTAGCCTTTGATTTAAGAATAATTAAACTGAAATCGGATTGCTGGATTACTATCTGAGTATCTTTAATATTTTTTTGAAATTTGTAATTTCATATTTCAAACTTCTTCACATGAATTAATAATGCTTTTACTGTAAATGTTTTGTCTGATCGAGTAAAAGTACGAGTACATCCAGAATTATACGTTACATAAGAATCTTACATGCTATGTGAACTGTGGAATCACCGTTTTCAATTGAAAGAAGCATTAAAAAGGCATTAAAAGTTTCATCACAGGCGTAAATGATTTTAATGTCTTTTAAAATATCTATCCATAGTATTTTATAATGGTGTGATATATGCTGCAAGCTTCATGGTAATTTATTTAGTTTAAGATGATGATTTAGACAAAACAGAATTTGTTATAAATTTCTTTCTCTAATTCTTTACGATAAAATTATCTCAGTTTGAATCTCAGTAAGGGTGCTTCAAATAGGGTTCAAACAGCAACTATCAGGAAGCCATGTTAAATAGCCATAACAAGTAATTAAGTAAAAAATGAATATTGAATCTATGAAGAATATTGGTGCATACTTATAAATTGCGGACCAGTGTTTCCTAAACATTATATTATCGTTGCGGCCCGATTATTTTTGTTTTAAGTATTCATCGTGACTCGCATTATTTTTTGCCTTGTAAGCATCAAGATGAAAAATTTCTTGCAAAATTAATGCTCAGGTATTACAAAAACAAAAGCTACATGGCCCTTAATTTATTTTCGACGAAGATATTTTGTTCATATCACTTGTGCGTTCCGGTTTTCGATTCGGATCCACCCGTCATTTGAGAGACGCTGTACTAGACACTGGTAGTACCATAATGGACATATTTGTACGTACATTTCGATGTCAAGAAACCAATTGCATCAATTACTCGACACAAAACCAATACGGTCGCCGTAACATCAATCCGATAGGGATCTATAGGTACTTAAACGTAGGAGTTACAAGTCCTTAGCATTCCGAACATTTGTAAGCGCGTGCTTGGAGTTAATAAAGATATTTGTAATCATTTTGGCACTTGTTTGCCCAAAATAAAACTGTAATCCTTAAAAGAAGACAACGTCCAGCAAAATGAAGTAATGCAATGATTGCGACATTATTTTTCTTGCAAAATTCACAACTGTTTTTGAAAAGATTCTGCCTTGTTGAACGAATTTTTCACAGTAATTCGTGATTTTTTTGTATTGTCTAACACTTCTGTAATGTTTTCTAAGTAATGTTTAGTTAGGAGCCAAATAGGATGTATGAGTTTTGGGATTTTTGATAATTCCTATGTCTATTGAATGTTTAAGAAAATGATTTTGATATCTAGATGTCGTATTATTATTTATTATTATTTCTGCCACTTAAATTTATATTAGAAACTGCAGTAAACAAACAAATAAAAAAAAGTATCAGAACTATCCATCCACAGGTGATGTTGGCAAGTTGTTCTAAGAACTGTAATTACCGAAAATTATACTTAATGCTTACACCATTTTTTATTGATTATGTTACCATACATGAAAAGAAATCTTACGAAAGAGATTTTATATTATTTTATTTTCTTTACCTTACTTCGAATTCAAATAAGTATATACTTATACATTCCAGTACCTTGAGATATACATTAGGTATATAATATATGTATTTCATATAGTAAGTATGTTTTTAGATTAAAGAGTAGATAATTATAACAAGGTATGTCACTGTTATTAGAAATCAAAGTAGCAATAAAATTGGTTTTGTTTAAAAATCCTAATTAAATGTTAATCTTGTCATTATTGCTATTTGTTACAATTATCAAATTTATCAAATGTTGAACCTTAAACATCTCCAAATAATAAAAAGTCTAGTTTTATTAGATACGTATTAATTAATATAGAATACGACATTTTGAATTAAAATATAGGTTAGGATTATGTTCTTATTAACTACAACTATGTTAACAAATATGGAATGGATTAAATTATGACAACCTCATAGGTTTGTAGGCTACAATTATTATTTATGTAAATCACTAAATGGTGTTATTTGTAAAGCGATCTGCTCGGTAGGTTTTGCCCTGCATTTAAATGTATTTTTAATATGGATGTAACAAACACTTGTAGGTCAAAGCCAAGTAATTTTCTCTTGGGGCAATCCTTTACGAATACGATAGTCAATGTTGGGTTCAAGTTGCAGTTGAGGGCCAACTACTCCTAGCTAAAACCCCATGGTGTCTCTTTCAACACTCAATTGTGAATGCCATAGATAAACTTCTCAAAAAAATTCTATCTTGACGATGAGTTAGAGCTGCACAAAACACCATGTAAGCGTTACTTCATATTATGTGGCGATGGGATGTAGCCTTCCTGATTAAAAAGCTTCAGAATAATCTTAATAGTTAGAGTATTTCCTTTCAATGTATTCGAATACAGTGATCGATTCCAATACACACACTTATTCCACTATTAACATAAAGTCAAACATCCTCTATAATTTTCTTTTCTATGATTGATTTAATGAATCGTTCAAATCAAGCATTTGTTCATAGCACTTTATAATCAGTTGCGTCAAAACCACTCGTTTCATCACAGTGAGTGCTTCTTGATATTTTTTCGTATTCAAATCTGTAGCTACTTGTTCTTCGTCAGCCGATTATGCAGAGGTATAAAAAGCCGTGGGCGGGGCAGTTACTGGAAGACTGACATACAATGTCTCCAAGTAACAGAGTTATTACAGAATGCGATTATAAGACTGCATTGCGTCGACCGATTCACGATAATGGCTGTATCATAAGCATGTATAAGTACCTACTTAATTTAATAATTTGGATTTGAGTTGTTTTTACTTTTCGAAATATAACGCTGCCTTCAATCGTCTTCCACGCGATCTTCTTGTTTACAACATAACAAATTTAGTAGGTATTTTATTGGTGCATAACAATATTGTCTGTATTAAAAAAAACATCGGATTTGAAACATGTAAAGTATTGTAGAGTCACATTCACGTCTTCTTACTTTCAATCCTTCTCAATCGTTCCTTTTTTTAAGTATCAGCTTTCTACTCCACCTTGCCGCTATAACTGAATAAACAAAACTGTTAAAACGTAAACAAGAACATTTCTACGTAAATTTCTAGGTTCTCTTTCTTCTTCCCCAGGTAATTTTTTTTTACTTCTACGAAAGTCAATTTTTTCCCTTTTAAGTCGTCATGTGTAAAGCCAGCAAATGGGTGGTCACATTGTTACAGATCTTATTAACGATAACGATATTATCATATAATGAACACCCGGTACACGCCTCTTAACTCGAAGCCTGCTGCCATCTTAAAGACTCTGCATTTATGCCATTAAAAATTCTTCAGCCATTTGTTTGTAATTCCTTCGTCACCCAGTGCAGGGTCGGGTATCCTCATACAAGGAGAAAGATGTATCCTCACGTTTCCTCACGATGTTTTCTTTCACCGTTACAGCAGGTAATATTTTTATAAATCTCACATACCTTTAAAAAGCCAGTGGGATTTGGACCCCTCGATAAGAAGCCGGATTCTTAGCCACTGGGCTATCACATCTTTTAAATTTATTGAAAGCTATCTTGATAGTATTTGGCCATGGCTTTTCTGTGTTTAGCGATGGATTGCGACACCTCCATTCAATAGAGGATGAGATATAGATCTACCGTGTCAAATAGCACGCGTGGGTGATATCTATGCAATTTTGTTATATTTTGAAACTTCCTCCTTCCATGATTCTATTGTAATCGAGAGGGCATCTTCTTTTTAAAATTTTGATCAGGTTATACCTAGTATATAGGATTTCTCGCATCCACCCACGGTTCTCGATCTAAAATATTCTCGTAATTAGCATTACCGGGTATGATCAGAGCCTTGTAAAAAGAGTTGGTTGGTCCTAAGGTTTTTAACCAGGATATAAAGGGGTATTTATTTAATAATAACTAAACATTTAAACCTACCTAATACATGTTCTTCAAAACAAATTTAATGTACAGTACGACCCTGATTTAGTTTTAATACAGTAAAGTATAATTCAACCTACATACTTACCTTGTGTCGATGTCACGGTTACATCATCGTTTAATTAAAGTACACGGCAGCGACCTCTTTTCATAAATATGACTGCACTGATGTCAATTTCAGGTCAAAAAATACGCCCATAATTATGAAAATAAGTAGTAGTTGTTACAAAGTCATTAAAAATTATTTATCATTATCGAAACAACAATAAATTATTCAATTACCTACCTACTCACCAATTAGTGGTGTGTTTAATGTGTTTTTTCGTCAAATTAAAGTATTTCTAATGAATTGAATTGAAAATATATTACCTTCCTTCTTTTCTTCTATATAGATACCTAAACACTAACTATGCTTACTTTAGTAAGTTCATATTCTTCCGTCCGCATATTGTGCTGCAAAGTGTACCTTCAGATTTCACATAAGATACGCCTACCAGATTAAATTGGACCTTGATTTATCTTTCAGTTATTTCGTTTAAGTTCAGTAAAATGTCTCATCACGTTCAAAGGTTGTTTGTAATTGGTTGAAGCATATATGGCTCGTTGTGATTGACTGATCTGTGGGAGTCAGTTGAAAAGTTTATTACAGTTCCACATAACACCTTTTATACAAAAGAATTCTTGCATGACATATAGGCATACTTACGTCTTTACAGTTCCGTATGAGAAATAAAAAATTAAAGCCTTATTTACTAATTTAGGACTTTGTCGCATAGACATCTTAAAATCTCACACTTACCTAATAAGTTAATCCTATTTCTTCTCTAGAATTACTTCTTTTTCACATTTTTATATCTGCATTTCTATATTCGTTCAGATTGCGAATTAAGCTCATAAGTTCGACTTGTACACTTGTACGGAACCAAGACATTCCGACTTAGCCTTGCCCGGTGGTAACTTTGATACCGTGTAGGTGTTTAGTGCGTACAAAACTTAATACTAATTACCTACTTCATACCCGTCTTTATCAGATTGCGGCATAAAACATTTATGCTGCAATCTAATTTTATTATACTAATATGGCCCTATGGTAAGCACGCCCACTTAGCCGAGACGCAAAAATATTTTTATAATAATTGAGTAGCTAACTAAACCATATCGAACGTATGGAAATATATTTAAGTGTATAAAATTAAACCTGAGCCAAAAGAAAGGGTAGCCGAAATTCTAGCTACCTACTCCAGTAACATTCCCTCTCACTAAAGAGCCCATATTGCTTTAAAGGTATTACGTAAAATTATATTTAATATTCTGTGACGATAACCATACCTTCTGTGATTCATAGATCTTATACATTTATATTGTGAAATGGTTTAAGACTACATCTTCTGTATAATTTTACATTTTCACAGTACATTATCGTAAATATAAACGACTGTTTGTAATTGTATTACTTGTATGGTGGTTTTGAAATGCAGGCGTCATGTATAATTATGGTTTTAATTATGTATTTACTATAGCTTAGTTTGCGCAAAACGTTACACGTCAGTAACCCATTAATGACCCACTACAGGGTCGGGTCTCCTCTCACAATGAGAGGGATGTAGGCCTTAGTCCACCACGCTGGCCTACTGCGGATTGGTGGACTTCACATGCCTTTGAGAACATTTTTTTTGTGAACTCTCAGGCATGCAGGTTTCCTCACGATGTTTTCCTTCACCGTAACAGCAGGTGATATTTAATTTTATAAATCGTACATAACTTTTTTACAAAGTCATTGGTGCGTGCCACTGGGATTCGAACCCGGACCCCTCGATTCGAGGTCGAATTCTAAGCCACTGGGCTATCACCGCAAACGTTACATATGACATCAAAAAGAATGTATAAAGTTAATGCTCATAAATCAAAATCATTTTTTAGAAAAAAGTAGGTAAATCTACTTGTACCTAAGTGTACGTCAATCTTTATTGACAGTTACTGCGTTAAATAAGTTGCCTGGATCAAAAGTAATGATAGAAATTCCTTTGGGAAATTGCCAGTGTTGCCTCACTTTAGGCGAATTTAAGATTGATGAAAGGGGAGAAACCTTTTTTTACTATACAGAAAATTCTATTTTACGGAGTAGTATTCTTTGAACACACACGAAGAAAAGTAATGGTTTTGATACGTTAACACATACTGTTTGCTGCTCTGTTATATCTTTATAATACAACTTGAACAATGAATTGTTTCGTAGGTAAATGTGTGAGTATTATTTAATAGGAAGAAAGTGATTTATTGCAAATTGATTTTCTTTATCTTATTCAGTAAAGCATACACCGGACATCTTGTTTATCCTAATAACAAATGGGCAAGAGAAACTAACGCAGTCGTTTCCCGTGTATCATTGAAATGTTGTTTTGTATTAGTTTTGAATAATAAAATGACTTTGTGTGCTTTTCAGACGAATACACCTCACTGATTCTAAGAAAATTAAAGTACGCTGTTTAACTAGGGATAAAATAATATTTAGAATTATCCCAAGTTACAACAATTTCTTTTCGGGAAAGGATACTTACTACTGAACCTTTTGGTCGGCGGAAGCTTATGATTAAGGCTCTCTGTAGGAGACCAAACCTAATCGACCTAACCCGAAAATTATACTGCACTAAATCGGTGCTTAAAGAGGTAATACGGTTTTATAGTACACGATCCACGTTATTCATGTTTGGTCAACTTTAGAAAAAGAAAGAGTTGCTTGAAATATTGCGTTTTATGCAAGGAAAAGTTAGATTAACTTATTAAAGGTATACTTCTAGAATTATAAAATATGAACTAATTTCTCTAAAGTTCACAAAAATGACGTGAAATCTTTTTTTTCCAACACAAAAATATATTAAGAATTTATTTTGTATCAATAACAAAACCCACAATTCTTAGTCTATTATGCAGTGTGAAGTATTTTCCAAAACAATAACGTTAACATGTTGATAGATGCTTGTAGAGCGATATGATGGTACAGGTATTAATTAAAACAATACAAAGAACCAAACGGTGCTAAATCCTGTGAAGCCACAAGGCCGCTATGAACACATCGTTTGAATGTCATGATCACTGGCCCATGACTGGCCTCCAAATGTTACGTGAACTTTGGAATACGACACTTACATCTGACTGAAATAATTACAATTGAGGCCAAAATAATTGGTCAAAACTTTATATTTGATTTTGGCTTTTGAAGAATCAATGTGTTGCTGAATGAGTCCATTCGTATCGCGATGTTGGACGCAGTGAGACTTAAAACTTCTATGCAAACTTACTTACAAATAATTTCTTTTATAACTTTGTAGGTAACAAATAATTTCTTTTATAACTAATTATGTTCGTCAATATCTGCTGCTAAAATATTTCTTACGGAGGCGTTTTTACTTTTTGCCTAGCTTTAAATAATTTAATAATTTCAAATCCTGCAAGTTGCCTTTAGATCATCTAGAATGTCATCTAAGCTATATAGTGCAATCGGTAAAATCGAAAATTATTATTGGAAGTAATAGCATTATCCAAAAATAATGCTTTATGAACAATTTATTGCAAGCGAAACGTGTGATGTTGCATGTAATACCTAGTCCTTTTTATACAAACGCTATTTTATAATTATTATTTTTTACCTTTACCAGTCTTCAAATATTTTCAATGAATTACAAAAACTTAGAATACTCATAATAAGCTTAACTCTAGTTTAGTTATTTGCACGCAAGTGTATCAATCTGTCAAACGCACTCGTAGTATTATTTCGTAATGAGCATCAGTTACTGGATATATAGGTTAATTTCACAATCCAATTTAAAAAGGTGTCATATTATTTCAATCAGCCGCTCAGCTTTACACGAAAAACGTGATCCAGCTAATATAATTCCTATTGGTACATTGGTGGATACTCCTCAAGTCAATTTTCGTCGTGATGCTTCACTTTATTCAAAACGTGTTAAATTTGTCGGACTGCAATTTGAAATACAGATCTTTAATCCTTTAAAGCTTGTAGTCAATTTCAACTTACTTTCATAACTGTAACTTTTTATGTTTTATTGGTGATTTTCCTTTTGAAGAAAATATTACCTACCTGAATTTTAATCAGAGCTTTGAAAGAGGTGATAGCCCTGTGACAGGCACCGCTGACCTTTCCAAAGTTTACGTAAATTGTGAAAAACGTGAATACATGGAAAGCAATAATAAAACTCACCAGTCACCACAGATACAAATAGTATTTAATAGTTGGTAAAATTTGAATGAAAAATCATGATAAATATAGGACAACAAAAAGTAAACAAAATTAAAACCTCAGTAACAACATAAGTATTTAAGGCAAAATATTTCTCATTTCCGCGAAATGAACATATTATCCTATGGGTACACTAAATCATCATATCTATTATCTAATATCATATTATACATATATATAAAACCGGTAAAGAATGCTATAATCACGTTACTGCAATATTGTTAACTGGCCATAACCTGATAATTGCATCTCATTAAATAGGCTGTTGGACAATTATATTGTAGATAACTATACACCTGCCTATAAAATAATTCTAAATAGTTATTACACTATACAATCCGTTGACAAAGCTATATTTTCACGTGTGACAATAAACGTGAAAAAATTAATGAATAATGAAAGCCAACATCTCCTATGCAAATCTGTAAGCACTTGGAATTACTGTAGAGCCCATGGCCATAATCATTTGACTAAACCTCAGGAGGAAGATCGGTCAACGTCCATAATCAAAAAATATGAGACAAAAAATCAGTTACAGTCATTTTAGATAATAACAAATTTTGTGGAATTTTAGGTTTAAAAACAATGTTTTTTACCTACGTGTTACGTTAGAATTTGTAAATAAGTCCACTATAGGCCTTAGCTGAAGCTACGTCTTTTTAAAAGCTATAGCCAGCCAATCAATTGTTTTCCAAATTAAATTGTTTTCAATCTGGATCCCAAAAAGTACAAAATGGTTAATAAAAATAAATAATATGTAGTTTTCAAGGACTTAATGATTTTCCGTAAACGAACATAATTATGAATCTTTTAATGAACCAGTAACAGGTGTAAAATTTACGACATAAACAATAATATAGGGTTTCACCCAAATTGAAACATGACAATGTGTTCTTTTTTAGGACCATGTTCCTTAACTTTTTGTTTTTTTTTTGGGCTACGTTTTCGGTGTCCTACTCGAGAGGCTCTTGTTCGAATCTCAGTGACGGATCACAGTCAAGGAAAGATCATCAGGAAATCTCCACGTGAAGTTATTATTACGCAATGGGACTACTCATATGGCCTACATCCTCATGGTATCAAGAGACTTTACAAAGGGACACCGATGGGTTTCAAACATAAATAAATAAAATTAAGTTAAAATAAAGTTAAATAAATAAATAATTTCAATTATTTCCTACTCACCATGATAAATATCCAACCGGCCATGTTATAGTGTCGTCACATTGCCACTAACTTCTGCTAGTTAAATAGGTTACTAGTCCATTGCTAGGGAACTTGATATATAACGATTGCCTTGTTGTGTGGTTTTATTTTACTAACCTTTTGTTGTTTGTTTATATTGTCAGTGGTTATTGATGCTTATTGCTTAGTACCTACCTAATGTCTGATGCATTGCCAAGGTCCTAATCGGATAATTATAATCAACGTTAAGATATCAATATCGTATTGCACAGACTTTGATATGTCTCAATTATAAAAAGGTAAATTATTGGGTAGCGGTTAGTGATTAAACCATATAGCAACACACATAAAGTACTGGGGCTAAAATTTCCATATTTATTTAGTGTAGATGTGTAATTTAGAAGGATTTTTGGAACACGTCTTTTATACAAACCGCGTCTCAAAAGAAGTGCTGATTTGTATGAATTAATTTATAATTCACTTCAAAACTTTTAAAACGGCCATCATTTGAAGTAATAACGACAATAAACATAATTATAATGTTTTATATGACCACTCCAATATTTCTCATCTTTATTGGTACCTAGTAAAGTTTAATACTTACAACCCTAAAATATTGCTTTTAATTATTGATTCTTTTGAACTGGTTTTGTTGTTTACATTTCAAGTTAGTGAGGCAAGTAAACAGAATTGTTTCACTCTTATTAATTATTCTCAATATCTTGTTTACATCGCGAGATAATGCCTATCCACGATATTTATGATGGAGCACTTACAATTCAATGTAGATCATTATTTGTCTTCAAATTAATTACAGCCAATGATTTAGAGTTTAAACCAAAATAGCTCTCAAAGTTTACATAAAGTGCTAATGGGCTGGCTACATCGTTCGAAGGACTGACAACCGATGGTGAAAAAATGTTCTTGAATGGCGATTGCGTCTAGGCAAAAGGAGGACAAGCCACCCTTCTACCAGTGGATTGATGACCCTAATATATTGATGATTCATGACGGCGGGCTACCGTTGAATTCAAAGGTTACAAGCAGGAAGGAAGGATGATGTAGAGAAAACCTATCCCTATAACATTTTTTCAATAATTATGTAGGTAATTAGTTATTTAATGCTAAGTAGATTAAGGGGAGTTGAAAGTTTTTAAATTTAAATAATATACGTTCCATTAAATGTTGTTTTAAGTGCTTGAATATTCAGTCGATTTTAATAGACATATAGACAAGAAAATATTAGGGATATTTTCAGCTTATTCTATTCATGACGATAATACCAACCATAGAAACTCTCACTCAGTTATTGGAAAATAATGAACCTCTTTCACTTCACATATTTCGTCAATAGCAACAAATAGTTTTGGTCGTTAATCTGTAGTTAAAAATAACTTTTCAAAAAGTAAAAAAAAAAAAAATTCTTTGACAATACGGACAATACGGTCGGCGTAAAAAATATGTGGATGTTTTCTATTAAATCAATTAAATGTTTCCAATTGTAGGTATGTACGTATGTAGGTAGGTATCTTATATTTTTACCAGGAAAAAGAAATTGGTTCATATTTTTTTCGCAGCATGGCAAACTCAGGTTAGGCTATACAGAGCGTTATGATTTTTCTTAGTGCCACTTTTATGGCGTCTGGTAGAGAATTCCTCATGTTTAATGTTATGAATATAAACTAGTTTAGGATGATTAAAAATAGATATCATTTACGCATGCTGCAGTTACCGCGAGTAGGAGTGTGGCTGGTAGGCAGACAGGTTGTGATTTGAGATGGAACTGGCCACTACAATCTAGTGCTACTGATAACTTGTGTTTAAGACGTTAGAGCCTTAGTTACTATGACTCTACCGTGGCTATGGCTCAAGGAGCATCTTACCGTCGCCCTTTTAACCCGCCGTGAAGATGCGCACTCTTCATGTCTTGTGTTTCACATGGAAATACGACGATATGATAAATGTGTGAGGCGAACAGACCTCATGAATAGCAAACGCATACATACATTGTATATGACTTCAGATGGTGAATGGTGAAGATGGTGAAAATGGTGGCGGTAAGCTTCCGTTATATATATTTCTCTCTATCTACAGATGTAGAGCTTTATGCAAGAGTTATTATATCTAATTATTAACTTGGGGTTTCGTGTTGATTGCTTCGGCAACCATTTCTCGTGCCTCATTATGTGCTTCTAAGGCTTTGTAATGATAGGACTACGACTGACTATAAGACTACAAACGTAGCAATAACTTGATCGTTTTGGTCGTAAAACTTATTTGCCTATGGGAAGTAATAGTAAGAAAATCCTTTTTTTTAATTTAATAAACATTGCGTGATAATAACTTCTTAGTCTCCGAGAAGCAGTATCCTCTTTGTCATTCTGAACAAGCAGCAAACGTTATTAATATTAAGTGGTCACTGCAAACCACAGACTCCCATGTCGAAGCCATAACAAAGATCAAATTCGTTGGTGCGTTGTGCGTTGCAAGATGCAAACGCATGAATCCAAATAGATATCAATCTTTGAAAACCATTACAAAATTAACACATTAATATAATTATAATTGTAGGAACGTATAGACTTTCAGCAAAGAAAATGCAATTCAGAAACTGCTTACGACCCCAAAATCTTATAGGTACGATACCTACTAAGATGAATCCAAAAAGTGAAACCAAAACTTTATTATTTCCAACGCGTGTTGTTAAATTTATTCCATCTTAAAAAACTGCATTACTCCTAACTATAGGTAATATAGTTACTGTTACAAAGTAGTTATGCACAAGCTCAACAATAATTTTAATGTAGATGACATCTTGACAACTTAAAGCTATGAGAAATCGTGCGTGCATGGAATCTTCTACCGATAGACGATAGACAATAAATCAGCAATATCGCCACGTCGACGAAACAGGCTATGCGTATAGGTATTGCAATCATATTTTTATTTCATAGCGCAACAAACAATCGAAACGGCGATAAACTTTAACATGAAACTGATCTTGTCACAATGCCCCTAAAACCTTACTTAATACGTCGAAGAAGAATCGGCGTGAACGGTCCATTCATAATGGTCCATTGATGACGAAAGCGGCGTAGTTCAAAAAGTCAGATTTCAATGTTTCGCAAATTCGGTTATTGTAGCGAGTTGCTTATCCATGGTTATCGGTTATCAGGCGACGCGCGACGGTCTGAGGCGCACGCGCGTCGTACAGTTGATGTTCGCGCGTCGGAGAAGACACATCCGCTAGCCGCAGCTAGCGTCGCCTGTGTATTGTGCGAGTGAATTGATAACGAACTTACGTGAAACCACTACGGAGTTTGATCTGTCGGTGCGTGGCGTTTGTATACATTTGCATATTTTATCTAGGTGTAAATCTATACATAAGGTATTTTTTAAGTTACGGTTTCAGGTTTCAAAATTAACGTTTAGAATTTTCCCCCCAAAACATCATAACACCGTAATAACAAGAAATTAGGTTTAAAATGGTCCAAATTATGCAACAGCGAATTACGTGGTAAAAATAAGCTTTCTCTGCATAACGATATGTATATAGAAACGTATACAAAACCGTTGCCCGTGACGAATATTTACGTCCGAGTTCAAAACATTACCAGCGATTTGAATACACCCGGCTGCCAATAATTACGTTCTCTGAAAATTACGTTTATGTCTAAATGAGATCGTTGCTTAAAAATCTAAAGCAATACTCGATTCGTAATTCAGATAAATAGTGGAGTCGTTTTGACTCTACTATTTGGTGCGTGCAATATAAAATTTATTCAAAGTCAGGTTACTTATCTATATGTATTTCGTTAATGTTATTCATTAGACCATGTTCAGTTAATTACCTTGAAGTTTAACATACGATATGTTGGAAATTTCATTTAGTCTGCAAATCAAAATATAATATATTTAAATTAAATGCCTTGAAAATGTATTGTTTCAACAAAATATTCTAACGTGAAGGCTAGCATTGTTTTTTCGAGATTGAAAAATATAACTGACCAAAAAGCGTTTGATTCGTTTAACAGTAAAGGTAAACTAATATTATGTATAATAAATATAGCACCTACACTCAAATGATAGATTTATAGTAAAATAATTGCAATAATTCATTTTTATGAAAATAATCAAAACATCATCACGAAATCGCGATAAAAATGTCAGTTTACCTTATGTACCTCTACAACATAAGTACATATAGGGTAATTGATTCCTGAATATTGAACAATTTCAATCTGATTTGTTTATGCATCCAGTATTCTGCAACAAAGTTTAATTTTAAGGATGTAACATGATTTATTATTAATAACCGTTTGAGGCTGAATTACGAGCACGTGCAAATAATTCTCGACACTTTATATAATGCTCCTGTCACACTATCCTTAATAGAAAGAGTTGGGCGAAAAAAAAAACTGCCAAAGCCTTTATGAAAAGGCATAATTATTTAAAATTTTTAGTAAGTACGAATCTGATTTTCTTACTAAGCAAAAAATGTCTTTGGATCTTTGAGAAATCTTCCTTACAAAATTCTCTATTCTTGTTCAAATGAGTACGTACAATATTAATGATTATTAGGTATAAGTAGGTATGTATAGGTATAAGCTATAGGTAGGTAAGTTAAAATATCTTGCATGGAATTAAAACAATGTCAGTAACCCATTAATGACCCACTACAGGGTCGGGTCTCCTCTCACAATGAGAGGGATGTAGGCCTTAGTCCACAACGCTGGCGTGTTGGTGGACTTCACATGCCTTTGAGAACTTTTTTTTTGTCAACTCTCAGGCATGCAGGTTTCCTCACGATGTTTTCCTTCACCGTAACAGCAGGTGATATTTAATTTTATAAATCGCACATAACTTTTTTACAAAGTCATTGGTGCGTGCCACTGGGATTCGAACCGGGACCCCTCGATTCGAGGTCGAGTTTTAAGCCACTGGGCTATCACCGCTTAATTAAATTTTAATTAATTGAATTCATTCATTCAATTAAAATAATATTGTTAGGAAATTAGTACAATAAGTCGACATATTAAGTCGACATAAACATTTTACGCTTAAAATAAATACATGTTTTGATTGATATGATACGTGACATTTGGCCGCAATATTTTTAGCTTTAACAAAAATTTTATTATCCTTCATTTGCACCTTGTGTACAAGCTGCTTTATATTCGTAATTATGCTCTGACGTTTCAAGTATTTGTGCGTATGCCAATTGTAGAAATATTTTAAAAGCTCATAATGATCCCATATAATGTTACTACTTCTTGTTTACTAGGCTATCCTGGGTGTAAATGTTGGTATTACAAAGCCAGTTTAGTACACACTCTTAGTATGATGCTAATAGGTACCATATATCTCTAAATTGTTGTTAAAGTGTGAAAATTAAAAAAAAGTACCTTAAAATTATATGTAAATGCCAAACTAACTACAACTACAACTAAACCAAACTTCCAAATCTTTGTTTATCAGGACAGAAATCATATCTAAGTCTGTAAATAACACTTTTATTCGAAGACGTTTAAAAAGATTACTAAATCAATACAATTTTTTCAGCAATCGCGTTCACACTTGTCAACAAATGTTGTACAAAAATATCTTTTCACCTCCAACATTGATTTTACAACAATGTTTTGCTAACTAAACTAAATTCATTCACGAAATTGACATAGAAGTATATTATGTTATATCCTAAATACAATATAACGATACTATGCCTCTCTTTTTATGTCCAAAAAAGCAACAAATTCGCCTCACTGCCTACTTTGCATAATTAGGCAAATATTTTACTGCTTTAGCTTCAAACTTACAACACCTCTAGAGATAACATTCGCAAGTATAAGGCTTTATTAAGCAAAATATTAATTAAAGATTTTAATTGTTACTTTATTTAACAGCATTAAGTTAGTTTTAGATACAAAAATGCTTTTGAGCTGTAAACGTATATTTTCAAAGTTTAAGATTTGTGATATTTTGTAACGTAGAAATGTATCTATGTATGATTCGTTTTTGCTTTTGTATTTTTTTTACATTTTTTTATAAGATAGAAAAATAATGCTCATTAAAATTGATAGGATTTAAATATATATTAACATATTAACTTTTATACGAAGATAATGTAATATAATACAATAACCATTTATAATTATCACTTTTAATTTATATTTTTAGAATGCATTTTCAAGTACATACTTACAAATATATTGTATGAAATAAATAAAATACATGAAAAATGGGTAAGTATATGGTGTAATTGTTTATGAAATGCCTATCCGTAATCATTTTAAATGAAGGTTACAATTGTAAACTCTACTGAATAAAAAATTTCATTTCCATATTCGTGAACACTTTTTATATTTGTTAGTGGTGCACGATATCACGGTTTAGTCTATAAGATAAGGCTATCTTCGAGGAAATCCTAAGAGCCCGGAACACTTTAGCGACCATTGTGGTACACGTGAAAGCTCATGGCAACGATCCCATATTTCTTGATAGAAAATTGTCCAGGCACGATTGCTTTCCTAGTCTTTAATGCGACCTACATCTTACGTCTTAAATACGATCTTACGTGATACAACGGTGAAGTATATAACAGATTATAACATATTTTACCGGTGAATATATTTTACCAATAGTTAAACGATTGAACGAACTGTTCAAAGATTTTAGAGATTTTTTATTGAACAATTTTACATAATTTTACAATGGTTTGCTGTACTTAAACAGCTGCAATAATGTAAAACTGTGTCGCAGCTGTTGGTGCCCACCCCGAAACACAGGTACCTATGTTCTAATGCAAATGTTTTAAATACATTTATTTTTGAAACAATCGTAAATTTAGTTTGGTGTCTATGATACGCCACATTTGAACAACTTAATTCTTTCCTTAATTAAAAGAATCTAGTCAATAAAGATAATTCAAATGACAACAGTGATTGATATGGAAATATTACAAACACCTTTCCAAAATTATTGCGTGAAAACCAAATTGAGAGTAATTTGTCTTCAAATACATCTAAAGTTTTAAACCAAAAAATACATAACATATAAATTGAAAATTAAAAAAACCCCCGACACAACAACGACAATTTTCATTGGACATATTATTTTGTAATGTGCACGTGATGCGCTTTCATTTGAGACCCTACTCGATTATATTTGCAGACATTCAGTTATTCTTCAGCGACTCAACCGATTTTCATCAAACATGTCTAAGAACACTCGCCCGTAACTAACCTTTCATACAAAAAAACTAAATTGAAATCGCTTCATCCGTTCGCGAGTTACGGTGCCACAACCGAATCACAGACAGACAGACAAACAGACAGACAGACAGACACGTCAAACTTATAACACCCCTTCTTTTCCGTCGGGGGTTAACGAGATCCTTCGTTAAATTCAATGAAGTGCTTCGCGTATGTACGTACCTGATATTTCGATGAATTTTTCTACCAAGTTATTTGCTTTTTTTTTTTTTTTTTTTTTTTTAGTTATTTGCTAATATTATAAATTAACCCTTTATTTTTTTCACCTCGATAGTAATAAAATAATAATGGGTTTTATATGTTTGGATTAAAAAAACATCAAAAATTACCTAGCGTTTGTTGGGTTTGATAAGATTTGCTTGAAATTTAGTTTGTGTTTGAAATTAGACGTTTAAAATTTTTCGGTAGGTATATGGTACTCGTAATTGTTCGATATTTGTAACGTCATGTGTGACTCCCAGCAAGTTAAGAAATAGGTACTAGTGTAGAACTAAAAGTTCTAATAAAAATTGTAAGCCTTTCTTTCATTTGGCCTCAATTTGCTAAAGCGTTTTGCAATGTCTTTAATATCATATTTAAAACATATTTTAAAGGTAGGATTCTTAACGACCATAAAAACTAAATAGCGTAAAATAATTATAACATTTTCTCGTGTAACTATTTTTAGCGTGTGGACTAGTGGCTTGAAAACAAATCTGTGCCGCAAAAAATGTACTCATCTGAACTTGAGGCTTCTTGTCCATTGACCGCAGAAGTGGACAAAAACATAGGAAATCTTTTTAACTTTAGTATAACGACGTGTTCTTATATTCGGCAGTAGCAAAACATAATTAATGATGAAGTTTGTAATGAGTTTTGGCAGGAGAAGCAACAGCGCATAGCGCCTTTACTAAGTACATAACAAAATAATTCATAGTGTTCTATGATTTAAGCTCTTAATTTTAATTAAACTTGACGTTGGTGTATGTTGGACATAGACATACCGCATTTCAACCGTTTCAATTTCCTTAATGCTCAATTAGTTAATTTACTGATTAGATACTTAGAAAGATATAAAGCCAGCACACATTTTGTACATTTTTAAAAAATCAGATTAAATAAATATTATATTTTTTTCACTTAAATTTTATTATAATGAAAACTTACATTGATAAATATTTTCCTTTTCTCCATTTGTTACTCAGAAGTACATGCGACTCCCATAAATGATAATATGATATTTGTTCCTGCAATATTATTTTCGCCATTCTTGAATAGGTCAGTATGTAAAACTTTTTCATTTTGGATAGTAGGAAAGTTATCAGGGTCCATACTGTTGCATTCTATAGTTTGTTTCGATATAGGTAACTACATTTCATTTCTACTTAAACAACTAGTAATATACTTAACACTACAATTAATTTCAACTCTATTTTCTGGTAGATTGCACATTTAATTGAACGCTTACTAACCACGCTTCGTAACGCATTAGGTATGTTTTGTATATTAACTGAGCAATAGGTATGTATATTAACGGTCTATTTTGTTCCATAATTGATGGTCTTATAAGGAACATCTGAAATACACTACATCCTTACGTAAATGCGTGTGTAATCGCGATTGTTTCCATAGATACAGATCTAGTTCGCGATCTATTTGTCTAATTTGCATATAAGTATGCAGTTGGCCTTCTCCTTATGTTTTACTGGCTATTGGCACGAAAATAAATTATGGCAGCTGCAATAAATACCCCATTAATTGTGTGTATCTTTGCGAAATTGAACGAATAACAGATGGCTTGGAGTCGTAGGTGCTACTTGTGTCAGTCATTGAAATTACGTCTGATTATTAGAAATTAAAACCAATTACAATCTCAGACACTTTATAAAAGTGTCTGTCAATAACTTAAAGAAGTTACTACTAAAGTAGGTACCTATTCGCCGACCGTCAATTTTGACCAGGTGCAGGACCCCCCGGCTAAACTCTTGGTCGTACTTGACCGGTTTGATACTATTGAACAAAAACTAGCTATGTTTGTGTTTCTATTACGAGGCTAATCGTTACCATATTATGCCGTGAGCAAAAAGCCGTATTTTGCACGAGTACCTATTTAAACGACCTTCTTAAGGCGACGCACTTACGGGCGAAATTGTTTCTTTGGACAAAGAAAGTAACTTAAAGGAATCTATAATTTTGGTTTTAGGTATTAATATAAAGTTATGTTTTAAGCAGTGATTGATGTTCCGATTCAATGCAAACATATCTCAAATTATGGATTCATAGACTATTACACAACTTTGTTAAATTGTTGGAGATATCTAACAGTCAATTAGTTTAATTGGTGTGACTGAGTGAAAACAACGTAACGTCTTTGATATCTGAACGGTATGAGTTGAATCTCAGTATTAAGGGTCCATTAAAACATTAGATAAGCACACAACTTGCAGTGTTGTTGTTGAAGAATGGTCTATGTGTGTATGTCATGTCAGTCAGGACTTTGTTGCTTTTTGCAGATGGATGTGCTATAGTGTAGAAGTAAACATATTTGATTTTGTAAGTGTCATTCATTTTACAACCAATTCTAACTTTAAACAGGGTGCTTAAAGTGTTATCTGAGGTCTAAGATGGTTGCCCCAAAAATATTTTTAGCAACCACATTTCTGTCTCTGGCAGGTAAAATAAAATGAAAATACTGCTCAGGGTGGCGGAAGGTGCCTCTACTTACTTCTAAAGTCCCTTGCCCATAAATGCCATTAAAAATATAAATTTATTTGCTTTTGTTTATCTGCTTACTAAGGGATAAAACACCTTCGGCGTGCAATAGAAATTATGTAGACGGTTTACAGAACATTCCTGCGCGTGGACTCTAAACACGATCACATCCAATCATAATAATCGCGTCTAACTGCCGTACTCAGAGACATTCATTAACGTTAATGGTTCATTATGAAAATAACGATGACACTTATGTTAATACGAATAAAGACGATTTTATTTGTTTGATAATGAATATTACGTTAAATGACGTCTCTGAGTGCGGCCGTAACAGAGCTTCGATAGTGATTTAAAATGACAAGACCGATTTAGTTGACGCTTCGTATTGTAAATGACTAATCGAAAATATTCATCAAGGCTGAATAACTGCAGCTGAGTTGGTAATTGATTACGGAAGAATAAAATATATTTGACGCGGATATGTTATTCAAACCCTTTACAATATTTACTATTCCCTATGTTAAGGTTCGAATAAAATATAAGGATAACCTATAAGCGTCGAATGTGATTCATATACCTGCAATGCCAGGAATAAGCAATACCGGTGACATAATTATTACTCTTTTAATTACTTTTAGTCATACTTAATGCGACCCTTCATCAAGCAATCCATTTAAGTTAGTATGTTGTGTCTTTATTTTTTGCAATTAAATATAGAATATAATATGTGTGCTTATACATGCAACGGTTTCTATATGCACTACTAGCCATGCCGACATTTAATTAATACCTATTGTGATTCAATGTCAAATTCGAGTTAGGTAATTACTGCATTTGCTACATTAATGTTCTTATAAGTTGAATGCTGCTTAAGTAAACGATATTGAGAATTACCCTATTGCTTTTTGTAGATGTAGAACCATTGGAAGTTACACCTAACTTACACCTTTTGCTCACGACCGAAAGATCATATTATAGAAATCTTGATAAAATATTTGCAAAACGCACATTTTCTAGTGAGTGCATACGTGTTATATCAGCGCTTGTGAGTCGTGTTACAATAATAGATTCTTTTCTCATAGCAACACTAATAAGGATTAACTACGCGTTGATTAATTGAATAGAAAGTAATTTTGTCGACGCGGTCTGCATATTGACGAATAGAAATTATATTGTTCAGTACTATTGTTGTATTAATTTAAAGTAGACTATGTTTATTTAAATTTTTGAATCACGAAAATGGGCTTTATATGGCGAATCTACTTAATATGTATTATTTACTTGTTTTAGATCATAAAAAATCTGCCACTTATCTAAGAACAATAAAATATTTATTCCGTAGAAGGGTGTTTACTTACGA
The DNA here is from genome assembly GCA_905147235.1 of Erynnis tages. NCBI lineage: Eukaryota > Metazoa > Arthropoda > Insecta > Lepidoptera > Hesperiidae > Erynnis > Erynnis tages. Next base: position 4,594,688 of record LR990076.1, read on the forward strand.
TTCATCACATGCCGGAAACAGCAGATGTAATGGATACACATGACACGGTTACTCACATACTTATCGAAGGAAACAAAGCTTAACATTCACTTTTATCAAACATTGTATCATGTTAATCCAACAACTATTTATATTGCAAACGAGTTGTGCGTTACGGCTTTTCCCGCATGGAATATGAAAGATATTATGTAGTTTTTTTCTCGTATACTTACTGTAAGATCTAGGGAGAATTCGCTCGTGGAATCGTATGGTAGGTAATGGACTATACGTTGCGTGAGTTTTATTTCTCCTTATAACATCAACTATCTGCAAAAATCCAGTGCAAACCAATCCTATCATATAGGACATATGCCAGGACAAAAAGACAGTCAGACAGATAAGGATAAAAATTATATAATATATTGTATCAGGCGTTACTTTGCGGAAATCCATTGTTATTTAAGTTGTATTTATATTTCTTTGCAACAATCCGCACACGTGGAACTTGTTTTGGTATGGACCCACTACCCTCCCTTATCTCTCTGAGTAGGTATATACCATAACAACTTATTCCAATAGTATTATTATTGCTATATATTACATTATTGCTTAGTCAGCAACCAACCGTTGTAGAGTCCACATCACTTGATGATGCTCCGTTTTGGGGCGAAACACGTGTCGTGTGCTATTGGAATAAGTTGTTATGGTATACACCTACTCAGAGAGATAAGGGAGGGTGGTGGGTCCATACCAAAACAAGTTCCACGTGTGCGGGTTGTTGCAAAGAAATATAAATACAACTTAATGATATTAGATTAGATAATTAATGATAAAAAATATACTTAAATACCTACATGCAAGTACATACAAGTACGTTGGTATATAAATTTACATACCCCTAGTAAAAGCTGTTTAATACCTACGTCAATTTTATTTATTGGTATAGATAAAGACTTGTTGACGCACAATTCACATATAAACGTTTCCTTACACGTCCAGGAAGAAATAGTTGGACAGTATTTAATAGGCTTTTACCATTGTTTAATATTATTTCTAGTCGAATATTATTTATATTTCAATATTCCAATTTCTAGTTTAATATTGTTTAAGAGTTCAAAAGACTTTTCTCCACACAGCGGGATGATAGTTGGTATTCAAAGCATTTATATGGAAATCGAAACAAGCTTAATATTGTTACAGTCCCAATCTCACGTCTCGTATCTGTTTGAAGTAGGTTTGTCCCTTTTATGGCTCTCACGGAAAGCATTTCACTTCTCATTGTTTGTTAAGCTTTTACATAATGTTATACAAGAGCCCCTTAATAGATTATATTAAGGGTACCGACTACCGATTTTGTGTTTTCAGCGATGGGTAAATAAATGTAAGAGAACATTTTGACAATGATTAATCGTATAGGTACCCAAAAACGTCGAATATGGTGTCTTGGGTTTAATTATTTTACAACAGTTTTTTAACACGTGTAATCCTAATAAATAAGTATTATAATCATTTATTCATTTTTAGGATTACTAAACACACTATTAATTCTTTTTGTTTGTTTTATATGATGCTCAAAAGCATACATTACTACCAATATAATTTTTTTGTTTGACCAGAATGCAACAATGTTTTCACGTGTTAAACCTTCTTCTAATTAATTTCTAACTGGTAGTTAGAAACGGTTTCAATAAAATTTAGCACTCATTTGAAACTTTACATTTACTCCTTCTTCCGCTTCTAGCTAATTGCATTAACGTTATAGCTTCAAAATTGATTTTTTTCTCGTCAAATAAAATGTTTTTTAAATTACAGTGTGACATTTAAGTGTTTCTGTTGTTAGATTTTCTATTGTTTGCTTAATGTGATTACGGCAAAAACTATATCGAACGCATGTTAAGGAACTTTTTGATATGGGTAAGGTAAGGTATATCTGTCGTGTCTACCTATATAAGACAATAGGAAATGGCTTGGTTTTTTATGGTTGTGCGTAATTATATTTTAATTGTCAAACCCGACAAGTAATTAAATTTTAAAGGTACTTTGATTGTAGGGTCTTTGCTGTGTACGTGGCGGTATAAAATATTGATGGGTGTCGGAAGCAAGTGTAATTATGTTTGTTGTGCCCTCAATCCCTCATACATAACATATACTAAAATTTCTATTTAAAAAAAATGCTGTTAATAAGAATAATATAACTATAAATAATACGTTTAAGCTAAGTGCAGCTAATAATGTGTTCAAATCTAAACGTTTACATTTCAATCAACACTCTATTTAATAACTTCATTACATCGGATGGATTTTTATTCGACACTTGTCTTTTGCTTTCATTGAATTACAGCCTACGGCGACGATTTACTCATAGGTAATGAAGCTATTACTCTGAAGGCAAGACAAATACAAACCAGAAATCCTCTGCAATTAGGAGGCCACTTCTAAACGCTAGGTCAATCATAGGAAACGTGGCAGTTAAACGTTCAAAATGGATGCGTCGAGGTAGAGACCGAGTGCCTATTTCCTCCTATTATTATGATTCCGCCGAAAAGTATGAGATACAATGTCATCGTACAATGTTGGGATTGTTATTAGTTCATTGATATCTCTGTTGAGTTGAAGAATTCTGAGGCTCTGTTATTAAATGATACGTTGTATAACCATTAGTATTCACCAGCCGTTATAGTTTAGAACTAGTAAATAAAATCTGATCATATCAATTGTTGTAAATCTTCCTCATGGCCTTAAAGGTATTTTATTAATGACTAAATCCCCATTATTTTCCAGTCGGCCCTTCAATATTAACGTCATTATACACTTTAAACAAAAGAAAAAAATCACAATAAAGGTAGGTAGTGTGTTAATAAAACTGATAAAAAATTGAAATCTTATAACGCCTTTTACAGTCGTTAAAATGAAGTATCCGATGTTTCCTAACTGGGCAGGCGTGAACGATCACGTTACCAATACAAAGACTGTTCGTTTTTTCTACTCGATGTTTGTGACTTTAAACTATTTTAAGCCTTATTAATGTAGCTTCTGTGTGGTAAACATTTTTTTGTATAAGTAATAGGTACTCAGGCATCAAGCCAATCGATGTTTTGTATATCACAACACAACTCGAGACCTAGAGATCCTATCTAAGGCTGGCTACTCTTGAAGATGTTCGCCACAAATTATTGAAGCACTAATGGCGCGAAAGGTACCTTACCCATTTGGGAATTATGTTCTTTTTGATTTTAACAAAAAGAAGAATAATCAAGTACTACTTGATCATTCTACGCTACTTTTTAATCAATGGCTGTGTGTTTACAATAATTGTCATGTAAATAATTTGATTAAATTATAGGACAGGAAAAAACAAGGTTCAAAATAATACGCAAAACTCGTATGGAAAGTTGATTAGCGTTATATTATGCAAACTAATGATAGACTATTAAACTGTTACTAAAATAATATTATGATTCTAAAAATAGCTTTGGTATTTACTTAATTACATAACATCGAAGACAATAATTTCCGTTTGATCCAAATTTAACTCAATTATTGAGGTGATGAATAGTTATTTTATTATGAAATGTCAATTTATATTTTTGAATGTACTTATAATTTGGTTTCGTTTCGTTACATGTTAGATTTATCGATAAGCAATTTATGCAACATACAAAGAAATAATTGTGTGGACGATTGTTGTGCAATTTTAGTATTTTTACTAACGTTATTGATATCAAACTTTTGCGCACTCATTGTTCCAAAATCATGTTATTGTCATCATTCGCAATATTATCAGTACCTACAATTCAACCTTCATAAAATTAGTGGATAAGTATTCCGTATTCCGCTTCAAGGTAACATGCGCTTAAACTACGGCCGAGCTTTAAGGTTATATCTTCGTTTGAAGTGACAACATTTTGAAATATCTGCATTGACTCAAGTTTTACTTTTGCTGATGACCACTCGTCATAATTATCTTTAATACTACTCGCGTAGCTTTTCATTAACGCGTTGATGTCTTTTGGCCTGACATAAGGCAATACGATATGTTTTTTTATAAAGAAAGTTATTTATGGGCGCGAACAAGTGATTAAGTGTATCTGCTTCTAAAGTAAATTATTTTTTACTTATGATATTTTTGGTCGATTTAGTAATAACATTAAATCAAGTACGTAACACGTACTCGTCCTGATCGTCTGCAACGGCCTTTACCTTGATATTCATTTTATTAATGTTAGATCGTGAAATAAAATTGTTAATGTTAATTGGTTATTGCCCAGAGCAAGGACAGTTAGATGTGCTTATAGGCATCAATAATTTCCTTGTCCTATCAGTTTTTTTGAAAAATTATGTCAGTGTATATGACTGAGGCCTTCAACTTTATGTAGCTTAGGTAACTAAACCGTAAATGTAACTGAATTTACGATGTAACACGTCAGGAATACACTGGCAAAATATACTGGCAAGCTTTTAATTGTGGTTGAAAAAATGCAGTGAACTTAAAGCAATTACAAATATTTTTGACACCCAATATGCCTTTTATGTACCTATACAATACAATTATTATTATACAATAGTAATTGATAATACATAATATAAATATGTCCACAACTGATGAGGACACTCACCTTTGTAAACGTCGTCGGTGTCATGACCGACACACGGTTCCAATGCTATAAGACGGCATTCACTGAGTAAGAGTAACGATGAGCGTTTTATATGAGTACATTTCAATGTAATGCTAAAACTTTCGATTGAATTTAAAATATTTTTCTATCAAAAATGATTTGTTTACTAAAATACTTCTGGCGTAATAAGGTTTGACAAAATAAAAATTAGACAACATATAAACTTTATTGCTGTTTATATTATTGGAATTGAGTAGCAAGTGGGTATGAAAGCCACCTGATGTTAGCCCATGGATCATGCTGCTTTACGACTGGTTGAGAGACTGGTAAGAAGCGCTATTATGCCCCTACCATCTAAAGACCCGTTTGCTAATTAATAAAAAAAAATTTTTTTTTAATTAAATAAATAAATAAAACGAATCGCACATCACCTATGTTGTTCAGACACTGTACTGGCCATCACCAATGTTAGTTAACTCGCTCCGTGTGTTCTAGTTCTTTTGTTGCACATCGAACGTCGCTTGCCATTATATGCTAATTGGAAGACGACACGCGAAATTGTTCAAAGTTAGAAAGCACGTTTTTGAGTTTACGTAGTGGTTGGGGAGTAGAGAATACATAAATACATATATAAACATGTTACTGCTGATATATTAAATGTTTATTTGCATTTTTTAATGATATTGGTCTGGACAGAAACAAAACCAATTAAATTGGTTTTTGTGCATTTGATACTCATAGCTATCTATCCACCTGACGTAGCTAGGTGGGCTCTTTTTCTGGCTGCATTGCTCCTGAAGACTAAAATAACATTTGACACAAGATCGGTTTAAAATTGAACTAGGATTCTATAATAATACAGCCTTAATTTACTTTCATATTACGGAATCAATATTTAAAATCTTGCCAGAAGTTAATATTGTCAATGTAACAAAAGATGTAAAAAGAAATAGTTCTGACAGTATTTCTCACAATTTTTTTTTACGATCACTTTTTTTGACACGAAACATTAACCTTATAGCAATTTATTCTCTCAATTCTATTTGATACATTTTACATCATTACATAAATTGGACGGTCTATTGTTATGAAGTGGTACTTTTTGACATATCAAAAATTGCAAATCAAATGGAATCTAAGGCGGTTACTCCAGTTTTACGTAAAAACTGTCGAAATCTTATTGTATACAGATTCTTAAGCTTAAGCGAATTTGCTACTTATGTTGATATATTTATTTACACAAGGATAGATGGATAGAGAAAATCAAATAGGTAGGTATATCTATATTATGCATGTTTAAATAAGTAAATAAACTATAACAGAAAATTTAATTTGTACCTATGGATGGATTTCCGAAAAGTAACGCCTGATACAATTAATTATACCACAGACAAGCACAGACACCAAAACATACTTGTTGAGAATGCTGGCTGTTGCCGTCCCGTGAAAAGAAAAGTTTTTGTTTGACGCGTTAAGTGCTGGACACGCTATGTTCTGGTAGAAATGAATAGACCTTTATTTGTACGAGCCTTGCGTCAAAGTGCTCATTGACGTCTTAGAAGTCAAAGTAGTTGAGATTTGGCAAAAGATCACAGTTACAAAAGACAAGTGTTATATAATATAAGGATATATTGAAACGTTAATGCCCAATGATTTTAGATAATCTTTAGAATATCAGGTCATTTAAGATCAAAAGTCACAAACTAATAATGAATAAACTTAGCATCTCATTTTAAATATAAATTAAATTTGGTTATCATATTAGGTATTAATCCAGCCAAAAAATGAGGAACCATTTCCTTGACCGGATTAATATACTTAATTATTTATTGATCATTAGCCTAAAAAAGATTTAACTTGAAAGAATTAGTAAAAATTTGCATTAATTTTTATTTTGCATACTTGTAAATTCTGCTTCGTAAGCGGGATTAATTTTTATAGAACTTTTGGCATTCCCTTTAGCGTTTACGTTGTTTCTGAAGTTACAATTCTAACTATAACTTAATCACATGGACATACGAGCACAATAAAATACCTATGGTTGGCGAGTTACTACTACTATCTACACTATCATACCCTATTTGTGGTGATTAAAAATATTGCCTCTACAATTTAAATTAATCACATAATAATATTGCTGAATAGCCACGACGTAAACAATATTCCTTTCAGAATCATTTGACATGAACTACAGACACAGTTGTGCAATATCTGTTATTACTCGCTTTCGTGATAGGTTTAGGATGAGTTGTGGTCAGAATCTGGCAATTTCGTGCGGGCGCGAACAATTTCTTGATAATTTCGCGAAATATTTCAAAACATGTGGACCTAATTGTACTTACGCATTTCTCAATGTTTCTACCACAACTTGTAACCTTTAGAGGGATACGGTAAAGTATTATTAATTGAGTATTAGATAACGGTGAGGCGAATTCGATACGTGGTGGCTAGCTTGTATTTATTACCAATGTTACGAGCTTTGCGGTATAATCAATTCGTAGAACAACCCACAAATTGACTGCACTTCGAGAAATAAATACAATATAATAATATTAAGTTTTATAGAAAGGAAATCGCAGAGGATACTTATAGGTATTATCTGCCAGAAGGCAGAATATATTTATGTCTTATGTTCCGTTGAGAAGGTGTGGTCGCAGACCATCTTTTTACCCCGAATAGCAACGTATTCTCATATCTACGCATTTATTATTATCATCAAAAATTACAATTAAAACTTCACTCCAAGCATGAACAAAGTTTATGTCTACGCGAACTATGGAACAATGTTATATTGATACAGTTACGATATCGTTGCACGTATTTCTTAGCAATGTACAAACTGAAACGTACAAATAAATGACTACAAGACCAAGCCTAATAAAATTAAAATATTACTACGCTTTTCATAATAAACTTGATTCAGATAGTTGCTAACGTTATGATTTAGTGCCTATTTCCTAATTTTAGGTTATAGATGCCTCTTCATATTTATTAAAGTGTCAACGCTGTGATTATTCTTCATATAATTAGATATCGCACATATGACTGTATATCTCAATAACATTAGAAACCAAATATTTTTTCCAAAGATCGACAGTGTAATCAAATATTGCACGCTTTGACAAGAGTATTTAGAATATCTATCATTTGATAATAATCCAACGATGATCCGACTAGTTCTAATTAGCCATCGCACGTGTTTCTCGGTCATGTCTCGCGCCGAGTTAAATATAATAAACAATTGTAACCGCGTATGCCACACGTAAGTTACGTCTTACGCTCTTTGGCTTTCATTCCTGTAGAAATTTTTAACGAATACATGTACACAGGTAGTTCGTGCCCTGAGGGACTTAGGAAGACTAAGACGTAGATTACATTTTAGTTTTTCGTCTTCTCTTTTTTGGACTTCAGAATTTGCTCAAGAATAGCTAGTTACAGTGGTTAATTTATGAAAGAAATTACTCAAACAGATTCGTTATTAAGGTGGGAATAGAGACAATCCGACAAGGTATAATTAGATATTGCACGTGTTTCTTGGTTGTGTCTGGCGCGGAGTTAAATAATAAACAATGGTGACCGCGTATGCCACACGTACTCGTAAGTAACGTCTTGCGCTCTTTGACCAGCATTCCCGAAGAATTTTTTTACGAAAATGGTACACAGGTAGTTTGCATCCTCGATTAAGGTGCAGATTACTTTTTACTTCCTCGTCTTCTATTGTATTAAACTTCAGAATTTTATCAAAAATACTAGCTACATTATCGCAATGGTTTATTTATTGAAAAAAATTCTCAAACAGATTAGTTCTGCTTTTTATTAAGGCGGGAACAGCGACGATCCGACAAGGTATAATTAGGTATTGCACGTGTTTCTCGGTCGTGTCTCGCGCGGAGTTAAATAATAAATAATCGTGACCGCGTATGCCACGCGTAAGTTACGTCTTACTCTTTGGCCTCCATTCCCGAAGAAATTGTGAAACCGATGCTATGTGGCTTCAATTGCAAATTTATTGTTTTAATGCAGTTTGCTAGTTCCCCTTAAAAATAAGAAATGTGTTATCCCAATAATGTTCTGTTTCATTGTCCTATTTTACTACCAATATATTGCATTAACTAACGAAGAGAAAAAGGTGGTGTAATTAAGAGTTAACTATTAAGAACCGTAAATATGATAAAGGCCATGTCCGAAGTTTAAGCTAAATATTGCGTAAATAATACCTACATATATTAATTTTCAAGGGTTACGTAAATAAACAAATATAAACGTAAATTCCGTAAATAAGATAATAATAATCGGTAGCTTAACACCTAGTGACAGTTTTATCATTTTTATTTATGATAATTAATAAATTGCTCATATCGTTTAAAAATTTTCATTTTATATGGAATACAGCATTCGCATTGACAGCTTGATATTTAATAATAATCTCAGTATTTAAGAAGTCAAAGTTCAAAAACTGAATGACGAAAATACATTATATAATAATATAGTAGGTACGGCGAAAGCATGCAAAAATATACTTGAGCTTGTACTTTCAGTATTTTCACACGTCGTGTATCGTGTATAGTTGGAGTCGAAGAGTAGTGTATACGACACATAAATTTAAAAAATCTCAGATGAAAATTCACAAAATCATTCATAAGGTACCTACGAAATATCCTTCTGTTCAGACTTACCTTATTTCAGATTGTAGCTGAATTAAATAAGTATATTGAAGAGATGATAGCCGAATGGCTAAGAATAGTTGAGCACTCATAGTTCTCATCGTGATTCTTCTCATGGTTGAGTGGTTTTCGGTATTTATTAGAATTCGGATTTCCTTAAATTAAATATCACATAAAAAAATCCTTAGTTTATCATTCATTGGACATTTAGGGCTTCTTAAATTAAGTAAAAACCATAAAATGTTACGAATCGATCTGACTTCGTGGTCTGCAGTGCGTGGCAAAGGTCAAGAAATGTTTTAAGATTAAGCGTAAACCTGTCGCGAGCATGCATCAGGTGAGGTCGCCTTTCTGAAGATAATGAAGTGACATTTCGTGTTTGGTGACAGGCCTATCTTTACTTAACGAGCTCTTTCGTTAGCACTTTACACTGCATAAGGTTGGGAGGTAATAAATGTTTATTCTTAATAGCTGTTATACCGAAGTGACATTTTATGAACACGTGTCAATTATGTTGTCAGGCAAAAATGTACAATATCAATTTTGTAAGTATATATAAATTATATTTCATTCCACGAAATAAGGGGGAGGGTAGGGGCTGAACTCTCTTAAGGGATCTCCAACAGAACGCGCAAAGAAGCCCCCTTTTAGACGCCTCTTATGACAGGGAGGAGGTATCGCATAATTATGTAGACGTATTTGTCTTATCCCAAGCTACAAGATCCCTTACCGAAACATAAGAAGGACATGGTTCTTTATCCTGCTTTATGGCGGTAGATAAGGCAGCAGACCTGTACCCTTAGTCTGAGTTTTAGCAGTTCCGAAACGAAACGCACACACACACACAGCTTACCAGACGTAAATGCACAGTGTAATAACCAACAGAGATAAAAGATTTTTAGAAGAGTTAAAAAATTAATAAAGCATTAGATAATCATCACAAAAATTGCTTTATTTTTAATTAACACTCTTTCAATGTTAAATAATGTTAATGAAATATAACCGTGAATTGGCCGTAATGCACTGTAAAATTTCGAACTCATATTATCCCGTAGGTATTACATATTTGTTGGTATTATAATGTGTAACGATAAGTATTCATATCTTTCACTCCATACAAAAATTTGATTTTAAATTTTTTCACTGTTTTATCTCTATTTGTTATTACACTGTGGACTCCTGTGTAGTAAGCTGTGTATGATTTACGTATCTATGGATGTGCCCGGCAAACCGACCTTTCTTACACCATTGTATTATTGCTATCTGTTGGTAAATTCACTTTTTCATATCAGTTAAAGAGTACTTTATTCGGCGCAGTTTATTGGCGATACAAGAGTTTATTTTCTCGATCCATTATGCAATAGGTGGTTGACCGTGAACCCGTCACTCTGCGCTTCTGTAAGTAAAACGGGCTGCATTGATTTATACGTTACTAACACAAGTATAGTCCTTCAAATTCTAGAATGGACAATTTCATAAATTTATATGATTTACCGGAGGAAATGTTTAAGCGGTGAATTTTGTGTGGACTTAGAGTTAGACAATTAATAAATGAGCGTTCAGTCAAAACGTACATAGGTTTTGTATATTATAGTCTGGGACGATATTACCGTCCTGCTTTTGCGTCAATTATCCTTATCATCATGATTCAGCCAGCATACATGTATGTTGTATGAACTTCAATGGGTGATTGTATCATTACACATTTAAAACATGCAATATATTGTAGTTCGCAAGCTATTGCCTTGAAAACGTCTTAGCATTAAAATATCCATGTCTTAACACCTACGCATGTCGAAGTTCATCACTGTTTACATGACAGCTTCCGTGTTTTTCTCTCAGTATTAATTACGTATTTATACAGTTGAGCGATACAATGGCTTATTATAAAGACAATCGTATGTTCTTTTAATAACAAGTCTCCAATTATATTATTTATGCATTCATACCAATTATACGTTATTATTATACATTGTATAAAGTTCATTATCAGCAGCATTCCGTGAAGTGGCGGCTTAGCAGAATCGGCTTGATAATTAACAATTATTATTCATTAATAATTCTCATAAAATCAAGGGAGGCTTTAGTTATAGTCTATAGTGTAACATTTGGCGGACTTTATGACGGTTTGTTATTTTGGTATTAACTACGTACAAAAAAGGGAACAGAGACGGATAGCGTATTTCGAAAGTTACTTGTATTGTAAGTTAATTGTTTGTGTATTGCAAGTACAACTCATATTCAAACACATCTATCCAAATTTAAATTCAAATAGAACACATGCATTTATCAAGAACGTTTCAATGGTATTCTCTTTATTAAGATCGATATTGCGATTATGCGGAGACAAGTATAAATTTTAACAAGTGAATATAAAGACATCTAAATAGACCATTCATAATATTAGCCTAGTTAACATCATAAACAGAACACAGCAACAATGCTATCTGTAAACGGTTGGAGTGAAACATTTCCGCGTATCGCATTTCGTTATAGACCGAAAGCCGAATGTCTTAACTAGCGACTCCTAAACAGTGGCTCGCGGCGTCACGACGCATTGCGGGTCTACCGATACAAGCAAGTAATTGCAAAATTTGTTTCCAAAAAGAAAATTTTCAAAACTCGAGTAGATTTTAACATACTGAGATTGGTTAAGAAAGAGAAATCTATCAGAGCTTTATACAAAACATGGGCAACAATTGCCACCCTCGCCGATTTTTTGAGAAACACTGGTCTAACCGGTTAATACTTAACGTTCAATACATATTGGAAGACTTAATTGTGGCTAGAACAATCATCAACAACAATATTTGTGTTCGACCACCACTTCCTCAACCCCTCGAAAATAAAAAACGGTGCGTGAAGGTGGCAATAGGCGGCAAATCGTAACCTGTATAATACAATACGTTCTCAGCCTATACAAAGCAAGATTTGAATTATGGTTTGCTGGTCCACCACAAAGCACCTGTCCTGTGTAATGGTTCGTATAATACTTGCATTCATCAACACTTATCGGGCAAGGTGACTGGTGCGATAAAGTCATTGTATTTACATCGATCATAGGAGATGTTAAATATTAATACTAAGTATTTATACTTAATGTCAAGTGATTATTACAACCCACACCCAATCCTAAAAAGGATTAAGGGCAGATCTGATACAAGACCTATGACAGACCGACAGATAAGAGGATGGTTCCTCAAAAAGACTAATATAGTCGTCTGAATTTTCAGTGGATTTTTTGAATTATTAATGCCTAGCGGAAACGATATTTCAGACTGAAATTTCAACTTTTTCAGTGAATAGAAACAAAGTAACTTAAGCAAATAAATATTTCTAGCGCTATAAAAGTATTATCTTATGAAATCTTTGGAATACAAAATTTGTTTATGCACTTTTGGGTAAAATGCAATAAGTAAACGCGTCGCTACATTTTCTATCTACATAAAAAGACTGTGTGAACAACGAAAAAATGCAAGATATCGATTGAAGGTAAAGTGGAAATTTCTTGGCGTAGTAGTAACCATGCGATAGTTATTTTATTAACATTGATAAAAGGAGATGATTAATATTAATATACGCCAATACGGATTATTAAAAAGCTACTTTGTAAAGTACAATGTAGTAATACCAGTCCTTAATGCTAATAATATGATAAATTATGGTATTTAGATATTATGTAGGTAAGCTTCTGGTCAATCACTTCCATCGGGGAATAAATAGGAATGATCCATTTTCATAATCGAAGGTTTTTAATAACACATAATAAAATAAAAATGTCTATCTACATATTATCCCATTTTTTGTTTTTTGTTGCTTTGTTTTCTTTTTTGTAGGAAATACCGCATCCCTAAGTTGCCTACCCGTATTTCCATAATTAACAAATTATGAAAAACAAAATATATCTTTCCAACAAATTATGTTAAGGTAAATAACATTAATATAAAATATATCTCCTATTAATTTGAACAAAACTATGACAAGTACCTACCGGACAATTTAGGTAGGTACTGCCATTGTCATTAATATTTCATTATTAACTTTAAATTATTGCTATAATAAATAACAATATAATGACTCCAGGCGTCAGTTTTGTCATTATGTTTATGTTATTATGATGAATTTTACAATATAAAGTCATAATGATTTTTTCACTGTGGGTTTTATGCTACCATCTTCTATTTTTCAGCAATATTTAAATAATAATTAAACGATCAAAATAGTAGTAGTAAATGTTTTATGATCCCTTTTTACTATTTTCCTTTTATTTAGGAAATTCAATCAAAAATGTAGAACGTAAACAGAATCCTAGGTAGGTATCACAGGGCAAGATACGAGTATATCAATAAATTTGTATTGTGGTTTAGTCGTTTTGTATGTGGTTTGAAATTAATCTCTTATCTCTTATAAAATTAACTCTGTATCTCTTTATCTCGTCTATCGTTTACAATTCTTCCTTCTTTTTAGCCCTTGCTATTCTGCTACACCTCTAATCGATGCCACTCCACTTAGAACAGTTTGCTGTTCTCTTCAGGTCGTCATTTCACCTGGTCGGAGGACGGCTTATGATTTTTTCCTAGACGTGGGCGCCATCGAGGACCTTTCTTCCCCATCGTTTGTTAGTGCTGTGAGCGATGTGGTCAGATCGTTTGCGTTGAAGTGGTCTTTTACAATAAGATTGCTATTATACTTTAAAATACCTATCTGATTTATTTCTTATATGATCCATATATAAATATGCTCAGGTCATTATAATAAAATGTGGAAGACAATATAGTGCAACATTGTATTGTTTAAATCAGCTGTCATTATGAAATGGACGAGCTAGCCTTGCCCCGTGAAGTTTATGCTGTATTGTGCGATCACGAAGCAACCGCGTTTACTACCATAAATTATACATGGATATTTAATATGCCATCACGGTTTATAAATTATACGTAGGTACATGACCACGATAAAAGATGCGTAATTGTGCACATCAAGGTTGTGGCGACACGGCCTGACATTGAAATGTGAACCTTCAACTTAGCTAACGAGTGTCATCAGACAATCGATCGTGTATAATTTTAATACCTACTTAATCGGGCAGATGGGCTTCGTATATAAGTTTTTTAAGATTATAGCATCTATGTAAAATTTTATATTATTTTGTAATGTTGATAGAGGGAGCATTAAAATTTGCAGTCATCTGTGCGTGCGGGTCATTAGATCTTACGTGTTAACCCAAGGGCGACCTCATTCAAGCAGATCTTGATGCATGGATGAGGTTGAAAGTGTTCGATTATGGACGCCTTACCCTCCGGTCGGTCCCTCCAGCATACGTCTCTAACCACAAGAAATAGTTCTCGTCAAGGAAGAAATATGAAGACAACTTTCTGGTTGAGTATATTAAAGAAATAATAAAAACTTTCAGTACGATTTCTATTTCTTTATCTAAAAATCGAGCTTGTAGTCTGGTGTGTCTGCAACCTTATTCCCTGGATGACATCCCACTGCAATTGTCTCTCTGTCATAATTACATGCAAACAAAACGAGTACAATACAGAGAAAGGGCGTTATTAGATAAACAAGCCTGCCCTTCCTTGTCGCCCGTTCAACCTGTTGATTACGCGGCATTACATCTATGTATCTGTTGTAATGTAACCTGTTGTTTCCTACTCGTAGCTGTCTCAACGCTACGTTACACAGTTGTGAGTAATGTTTCAGATAAGTACAGTCACGCAATGTGCTAAAGTGCTTTTTGGCAACTGTAAGTAGGATTTTCCGTTGGCGCTTGTTCTATGACAAAGAGCCAAATGACGAAACGATATTGCTTATTTAAGTGTAACGTCTAATCGCTTTGAATAGTTTTTATTATGATAATGTTTTTGATGAATCATCCTGATTCGACGAAATTTTTATTGTACATATTTTTTTATTAAAGACACACTTAAGTCTCATAAGTACATATAGTCATAGGTGCTATAAAAAGCTTAAAAGCTTTTGGCATGGCAAATAAACAAGTTTACTTTTGAAGTTCAATCATAATTCGAAGTGTAACCTATCCAATAAATCATGCGGCCCGCATATTAAGGATAATAGGTAACTAAGTATAGTATTTTTATCAAATTTTGTTGAAATATATGATCGCATTATATTAACTTGATTACCTACGCGTTGACATTGATATCAGCGGGTTAGGCATTTTTTTGTTTACCGATTCATTGAGAAACTGCTCATTTGTTACTTGTCATGCTTATAATTACGGAACGGTATGTAAGGAGTTGATTCGATATAACTATAAACAACAACTGTGATCTTTACAATGAGTAGGCTCGCTTGACAATAATATTGTCTGGCGGGTCATAGCAATAGTGCGTTTGGAATGTGGTAGGTGCAAATTATTGATGACATGTGCAGGCCATTAGTAATAAATAAGCAACGGTCAGGTCTCCCCTCGGTCCCTTGGTCGGTGGATCTACATGCATTTATAAAAGTTGTGAAAAATTTACTTATTTTTACTTTTGCAGGTTTTCTCACGATTCTCACTTCTTTCTCCGTAATAAGCAGGTGACGTTTTAATATTGCAAAACGCACATAAAATAGAAAAGTCGTTGATGTAGCGGTGACGCTAGGATTTGATCTCTCCAGTGAGAGGTCAGCTTGTACGAATAGAGATTCGTAGCCATGGTTTAGTAATGCTTGATGAACTTACGAAATCTTCGTTATGGTAAATTTCGTACAGCATACCCACCTACATTTATAAACTATCAGATAGGTGTGTTTGTATACGACAGGTCAAGGATATGATTGCATAATTAAAAAACAAGTTATGGTAGGTAATTTAAATAAATGCATGCACCGCAATGCACTTAATAAATCAATTTATCGATGTCATATTGCCTGAGGAGCGCATTTTTATTAATAAATAGAATAGATTTATCACTCTAGCCATATAAAAAGGTTGAGCGAAGGATCTAATTTGATGCATTATTTTTTAATTGACCTGCCCGTCAGTCAAGTGCAATTATTATAATTATATCAGTGCTCTCAAGTATTTTGTTGTTCAATCAACGCTTTAAGTGACATATCATTATAATAAAGTGGTTTGTAATAACACGATACCTACTGTTTAATCACAATCTTGAAAACTTTACTGCACAAATTTAATAAGGTGTAAAGATTATATTAGTAATATCTATCTTCATTTTTAATAATACTATCTCTTAACACTCTAATAACCCGTAGTTAAATAAATGCCTCATTATTATATCTTCTTTTAATAATATTTTTAATTGAATTGAATTGCATGACATTGAATTCCTTACTGTGTGTTTGACGTTTCATAATTTACATTAACTTATTTTTCAAACTAGATACCATAAACACTTTGCAAACACAATGACAAGCACAAGCACATTTTGATGTCAATTAGTGTAATTATTTACGGGCTATTTGAAGTCACACAGTGTCATACAAGAATGCTCGTATAATTTCGCAGTGCATTGTATTCCATGTTCCAACCGAGTGGGTGCGTCGTATTTGCATTACCAGTCCTGGCTGATGTTGCGTATTTGTTATTGGACACATTGTCAAGGCATTATGCCAAGGAGACTCCAATTGAATCGCTTCCTAACGATTAAGGTTCTGTCTACACTGGGGTGTAGATAGAAAATAGGGGGTATACTTACACTTACACACAGGGATGTACGTAGCCAGGTGAGATTAGATACAATACAATAACAATCCAAATTATAATAATATGTTTGAGAATTAAACATAAAAAATTAAATTAATTCAAATTACACTGCCGTTTATAATCTATGGTGGACGTTAAATTTTGTATATTTATGTAGAGAAGGTTTTGATTACTTAGTTCTTGTCAATAGGCCCCTTACAAATTTGAAAACTCCAATTCTTACAATACACACACACCCCGAAAAATTTCAAAAACTTGTCCTAGATGAGAATCGAATCCACGACCACTAGTTTCGGACAATATGCCATTTAAAAATGATAATAACAAATTAATAGCCGGTACAACAATAAAACATCAATGGTCTACAACTCTACTTCATTGTTTGTTGCATTGCATTACTCGTATGATACGAGTATAACATCGCATAGGGTGTATTAATATTAATTTATGTTTGGTCATAAATTGACTATTGTCTCACGACCTCAGCTTCTGAGAAGCTGTTAATATTCTGTATTATTTAACAGTATGAAATAACATATTCTCCTGAATAAATAGGATAATGTTTAAGATGATGCAGAGACTGGTACGTATGTGATAACCATAGAAAACATGGTTAGTTCAGGCATAACTAACTTTCAGGGTTCAATTTCTTTCCCTGTAGTTTTACAGTCTACACAGGTATCCTAATTAGCAAGGATAATTTAATCACGTAGGTATAACATTCACATTGTAAAACAACTAGTCGTGGTTAAAATTCAGCGAAATACTCGGTCACAGAAACCTTTTGTTGAGTATCTAAAATTGATAATGTATGTATTGTAGAGAATAGAATATTAAGGCAAAGCATTATCTTTTTTATTATTATTTCATTATTATAATATTTAGAACTAAATAAATTGCTAAATTTTAGGCAAAGCCATTAAGAACCTTTCGCTTCTCAGTTATTTAATTTTTTTGTTCTGTTCGGTAATCGGTCATAATTATTTTCGCTCATCATAGAGTTAAGAGCAGTTTTTATTCTAATCAGTGGGTGCATAATGGTCTAGGATGTACAATCTATTTTTTTTAACTCAGGGAAAAGAAATGTTTCCTGTAGCAAAGTATTAAAATTGTAGGGGTATAAACTATGCAAACAAATATCTTTCATATATAGGCCTCTTCGCAATATATTCAACGTCAGTATGAGAAGCACTATCTTAAATAGACTGCTGACTCATTTATTTAACATTTATGGAAATTTCATAGTAAATGGAGTGTCAGACTTTAATGGAATTGGATTTTGTTTCACCTGACAAAACGCAGTTTGACATTTTGAAGTAAAATAATTGGATCGTGATGAATTCGTCGAGATCTTGTTAAACAATGGCTCGAACAATTTAATAACTTTGATCTTTATAAAACTAGGAAGGTTCTGGTTATTCTATGGGCAAAATTATTAAGGTTCTTATTATTGCTAAGAGTTTTATAAAACTGGGTTCCAGTTAAACTGTTACTTAAAGATTTGAGTTAAGCCGGCTTTAAAAACAAAATTTCACAAGTATGAAACGTAAAAGGAGGCGGCTAATTCTGATTTATTACGGAGAGCGCCGCGCTGTGGCCACACCGAGGTAGAATGCGGTACCACGCGTTTGAATTCTAGCATAGATATGCCTTCCCGGTAAGGAGAGGGCCTAATTTATCACTCCTCGTCACGCAAATTAGAACTGACATTTAATTGCATTGAAATTCTATGAATGAATTAATGATTAGTAGGCGATTTTCACACGGCGTTTCGATGATTGATTCCACTGATTCCTTTTACGGTGAGATTGTAAAAGGCAACGTAATGTGACATTATGTGACTGGTATTTCTATACCAATCTAGAACGAATTAAGCGAAAATATCTATATAATTTGAAAACTTTGAAGTTTCTTCTTCATTGCATTTTATGGCAACTTAGACTCAATTTCAATTAAGTATTAGAAATATTTTAACTGCGATAGTGACAGTTGTGACAAATAAAATCAGACCTAGTTGGTCCACTGTAAATAATGTTTAATTTTAAAGAACGAGAACGCGAAATTATTGATATAACTGTGGATTGAAATAGTTTATGGCTTAATCAATTTCGTTTGAAGTTCATAGGTAACGCCGCAACAGATCGTGAAATATTTTATGCATGGTTTCGTAAAGTGATAATTTCCCATGATTTAAAGATGTTCCAGCAGTAGATTTCTACTGGACAAATACCTCTACCATAATGTTCGCCATACTCCGCCAGGTACTGGCATTAAGTTACTAAGCTTATTATTTATCGTTTAGAAGACCATTGTGGTAGGTCTAGGACTGTAGGTACTACAAAATGTAGGTACACTAAGTAGTTACCTTTATGTTTTCAATCGAGTTATATACAAATAATCTTATGGAAAAATTGTTGATTAAAGGCTTTTGTATACATGTACCTATTCCTCAGGTACCTCGAGTTTTTTCATGCAGACATAATAAAATAATGAAAATATTTTTTTGAATTCCTACAACACAGTAAGAATGATTTAGCGATTTCCAAAGTAAATACGTAGATTATACAATCCATTTTGTAAGATGAGCCATTATAGGTATGTGTTTACCAACCTATCACTGGCATCGGAAAATTTTACATTAGCGTAAATATATCCAAGATGTGAGTTGCTAAACTTAGTATTTCCTAATGTTTACGCACATTTGAGACAGAAAAGGCGTGAAAGTACCTATGTAATGCGGTTAACATAGTCAGGAAATCTTTTAAAGGACCCTAATCCATATTAATTATAAATTATAGTCCGACCGGCGTTTTGGTAGACCTTGTTGTGAAAAAAATAGGCACTTCTTTCTTTTAGTGATAGAAATGCGAATGATGACAATGAGGGTACGAAAACTTGATGTCGACATCGTGAAATAAGACAAATTTTGTTGAAGCCATAACAAAGAGGAATAATTAAGCGCCGCCATTGAAGGTTTACATTTTTCCTGGTTAGCTATAAATGCTAAAACTCTATCCGTCTGTAAAATACAACTTGGGGAAGGTTACTTAAGGCAGCGAAGCTTGTGCAAATATTCGTAATTTTAAGAAAAGGCTATTTGGCTTAATTAATCGAACATTATTTACGAAAACATTGATTATGCAGCTGTTATAAAACAACGACACAGAAAAATCTATTAAATAATCTAAAATTGCTGTAATCTAAAATGGTGTCAGTAACGCACAAATTCGTATTTTAGATTACAATTTTCCTTCCGCTATTCCTAACATTTTTTATTATTTTCGTAAACGAATAGAATATTAATTATATTATAATATTATTATTGTATTTATATTCATAATATGGGGATTAAATAAGTATTATTAATTATTAGAAAACGATTAAATACCTACTTAAGATACCTACTTATGATTAGGGCGTGTAATGTACTATTATAAATGCCATTAATAGTTTGAGAGATAAATAAAAAGTATCTATATGGTCATCCTGCTTAATAACTAACAAATAATAATAAGAGAATAATTAACAAGAGTTAGTCAGGGGGTAATAGAAACCTTCTTGCCTACCAGGATATAACCTACCATGAAATTATAAAAACGTTTCGCTTCATGATTATAAACCCTAGTTGGGCTGTCAGAACTATTCTGCTGTTATAATATTAAAACACAGTAAAACATACGTACGAGTAGATAATCTACAACTCTAGTTTACTCTTTCTCTACTAACTCTTTGTTTATAAAAATTAGAGGTGGAATGTAAGAAATTTGTCCGTTAATATAGACTAGAGGGAAAGGGGTAGTGTTATGTAGTTACTCTACAACTCTACATTTAAGTTATACTTTTAAAAATTGAAGGTGAAATTAAAGAAATTAAACATTATATAGAATAACGTTTGGAGTTCTAAATGCTAAAATTGTAAGTCACGAGGGTTACCTCGTGTAGGTTACTACTACGATATAATGACGTTACAAAACGTTTAGCTAAATATCTCTGCTCTTCACTGTACGGAACGCCATGCCAAGCTCTATTTACCCCAAGTTGTGATGCGTGCGAGATAGCAGACTGGTTCACCTTTCTTTGCCCGATTCCGTAATATTGTTTTCTTGCTTTAGACATAAATTATTCGGAGTACAGAAGTCAAGCAACTACGCGCGGTCGAGTTATGCATACTAATAAATTATTCACTGTTTTCTCTATTGTTCCCATAGATGGATCTTACTTTTCTTTCTACCTTTTCAGCTTTTTGAAATAAATTGTTGAAAAACATAGAAATATACATTATATACGTAATATCATGGGTGGCCGTAATTCTTTATTTAACTATGTATGAAAAATGGTATTTATAATTCTAGAACTTTCACTATTTAATAAAGTACTTTAAGTATTTACAAATTTAAACTTTTTAATATTTCTAATGGTAGACACGATCAAACCAACGGGCTACAAACAGACAGAAAAAGATTCATGCGTTGCTTACGTATTCTACCTATCTCGACTTCTGTAATCTCTACATTTTGCGTTTATTAGCAGGTGACCCTATTTACGATTATTATGTATGTATTAGTTCTAAATCTAAAAATGGGTTTTTGATGAACACGTGGAGAAACATACCTATTTCACTAATGAAATAGTCATAAATCAATTAATCAAGTGAAGATAATATAATTTATAAGTGTAATTATTTATGTAAAGTTTTATTAATTTACCTCCTCAAAGCCGGTATAAAAATATTCCGGTGATAAAACTTTATCACATTAAGTAGATTTAGTAATCGTGTAATGACGCGAGGACCTAGTTTCAAATTATATATAATGTTGTTTCGATTTTTATAGTTACATTAATAATAATTGGGTTTATGTACCTATTTAAATTGTCAATCGAACTTCGAGCATGAACACTATCGTGAAAATATTCGCAAAGATAACGTGTGCCATTAGTATGGGAAGATGCCAAACACATGAACACGTCAGACAGACAGCCATATGATATTATACTAATGCCTGATATTTACCGTACGAATACTTTGACGATGGTGTTCATACCCTAAAATCTTATTTTTGGATTTTTATTGACTTAC
Organism: Erynnis tages; assembly: GCA_905147235.1. NCBI lineage: Eukaryota > Metazoa > Arthropoda > Insecta > Lepidoptera > Hesperiidae > Erynnis > Erynnis tages. The sequence continues at coordinate 4,616,702 of LR990076.1, forward strand.
GATTTACATTAGAGTAATGCTTCGCCATGATATCAACAACATAATTTATGGGTCCAGTGATAAATTATACCAAAAATACAGCTTTAAATTACAGTCGCAATAATAAGTTGAACGTTTATGCATACAAATGCATCATTCCGTCTCGAGGTCCTCTTCCATTTACTCAAACAAGAGGCGGTAATTTCGTAATGGTGGACATTCATCTTACTGCGGGTTTGTTAACATCGCTTTATGTTTAATAAAATTTATACCCTGTGTATTATAAATTAGCAAAAGGCCTACCTTAGTTTGCAAATAATGTATATGCGTAATCAGTTAAAAGTATTAGTATGTTTTAGATAAGGTGGGTACTATATTTCAATAAAAAATGCGTAGGACTCATTACATTTTTTGTAAATTTTGTAGAATCACGACCTAGGTACCTAGGTACGTAAATTTTTGTTGCAATCGGAGGTTTAAAAAAATAAGTTTGAAAAAAATAACGTAGGTACTTAAGTCTGCTCTGACGCAGCTATTCGCAGTATTTTCTGAATTTATTGACTTTAAGTAGGTATGTGTTCAAAAATTAACCGGGCGATTTAGATTATAAGGGAATCGTACTGAGGTAAATAATAGAACATCGTGCTATATGCGTAGACCGGCTATTGTACTTCTTTGCCTTTATTTTTCCAATTGTTAATTTTTTTTCTTTCTTTCAGGCCTAGACGGCTACTGAAAAACTAGAACACAACTTCGTCACTCAACAAATATGAATATGTCAATGAGGTTACAGGTGAGTCAATTTATAATAACGGTACATACGTAAATTAATAGTGAGTACATAGTATTAATCTATTCATTCTGATTGAAATATCACAGCACAAAAAATAGGTGAAAAAGAAACCTAAAACATTCATCACTTTTTATTGGTAGACAGTAATGAATATTGGCACTCCATAACTGAGTCAGAAATATTAAGAGCCATACTTCATTTTCTAAATAAAAATAATTTAAAAAAATTAAATCGAATTCAAAAAAGTGTGAAATAAATTTGTTGGTACAACCTTGGTGGTGTTGGTGTTTTTGTATCAAGTATTTTGTCTGTATTTATGATAGATTTTGTCACCAACCTCAAAAAATAGCCTAAAGAATATATCAAATTTATTTCACACTTTTTTGAATTCGGTTTAATTTTTTTAAATTATTTTTATTCCCTAATTTTTACTTTTTAGTCGATATCATGAAAGGTACAAACATACTCGTATCTAGGTACATACGTACGTACCTATGAAAAATGGTATATATACTTATTTGGAAGCCGAAATAGACCAAAATTTGTAAATCTTGTGCAGTTCCGATAATATTATATACATACGTGTTGAATTAATAACCTCCTTTTTTGAAGTCGGTTAATAAAGAGGTGAAACTTTGTACAATGTAATTCAATTATGCGACGGAAGACATGAGTAAAGCGCTAGTAGTTATCTTATAAAAATAATGGTAAATTTTAACTCTAGAGTTATCTTTTACTTAAGTGCGTTGTGTGAATTGTTACAAAGTCACAGTCCCCAGCGAAATCCTGCTTGCAACACATGTTTCTGTATCTAAATTAGAATATTTTATTTAAAATCTTTTCCCTCGTCTATTCAATTCGCCTGAGATGTTTAATCTCGTGTAGAAATGTGATAAGTAATAGAATGCCCCTGAAATCTACGTATTATTCATGTTGCCACATCTGCCCGCTGCACGATGAATTAAATACTGATGCGATTTGTTAAAATATATTTGGTCGTTTGTACTTTTCAACTTCAATAAACAGCGACAAATCGTATAGACGTCAGATTACCAAACCATACTCCCTATCCCTACCAATAAATGGAGTCACCTTTTTTTAAAAAACACGATCGAGTTTTTTCTGATTATACTATTCACGTACTGGCACGTCCCCCTATAGTGCACACGATATCTATTATATACTGTGGCTTATTTTTTCTTTTTTATGCGTCAAATAAAGGCTGCTTTTATCAGCTGTTTTTGGACTCTAAATTCACACGGACAAACTCGCGGGCTGACGTTAGTATAACTCTATAATCATCAAGATGTTCCGATAGCGGATGCCTTAAGGTAGGCACTGACAGGCAGCATTTGCGTGTAATGGTACAATCTGAACTACCTACTAGTTGCAACATTATCTTTACAGGTACAATACAGTTCACTAATGTTCGTTAAATTGCAAAATGTATAACGGTTTTTGCCTGCAACCATTTTAAGGTGTCATATTCATGAGAAAGGAATTAGAAGACTGGAGCGCAAACCTATATACCTATCTATTACGATACATGCAGTACCTGTACTGGGAAACCTTCATAGGTACCTTCATAGGTTAAGGAGCCGTGGTAGCAACTCTGGGTTATGTGGAATTCTTACCCACTAAAACCCCCTCGTTTTAGTGGGTAAGAATTCCACAGGGGGCACAGAGGGCTGTGGCCTTCCTCTGCGCAGGTGGGGAGAGCTCCGGGATCTAGGTATGTTTCGTATGTATGTAAGTACATACCTAGGTACTGATTGACTTTGAATGATTGATTTTGTCGTCGTCTTTTTACCCTTAGAACCCACCTTAAGTATTAAAAGTGTAACATTAAAATAGATTGCAAGGTTGATGTGCTAACTTCACACAAACAATAGTGACTGTGTCTATAAGTATAATTTATAACATTAAATAGCTAGATATGGACTGAAGTGCTTAACAATGTGTCGATTTCTCATACTATTTTCAAGCTTACAGCGATACGATCAATATAATGCAAGAACTAAAACCAACAAGATATATCTATAAAACTAGTGTTAATTTAATTTAATTACAATTCCACAATGACCTATAGTGATTGTAATTCAACTTCATGAGAAAATTGGCAGGCATGTTTTAACATTTTCGTTAATGACGGATATACTCAGCTTTTATAACCAGCTACTGGAATAATTAATAAAATGAATTCGGCAAACTTTTTTTATCAGGGATATTTTTGTGTGGTATACCTATCGGGATAAAAGAGATAATACAGGACAGAACTAATAGAGGTATCGCCGCTTTACTAAAATACATGGCCGAAATTGCTAAATCTGGTTTGCTGTTAATTGTTTAGAGTTAGGAAGCACTCGCGTGAGAAAAGAAACATAACATTCGTAATCACGCCAAGGTTGCCAGATTAAGATGGCCGATTCGATTGGGTTTAAATAAATTAACTTGCAATCTCTACGGAAACCATTACTTGCCTTAAATGCGTGTTTTGCGTAAATATGACTTAAGAGGCTTTTATTACGACCTTTTGTCTGTATGTGTCTTCTTATATCGTCTTAACTGGCGATTATAATGATAGTGTGACTGTGATGTGAATGTGATGTACAAACGCTATGTTGCTTTTTATTGAAACCAGTTTTTTGTGTGAAAAAGAATACAGGTCATTTTTAGTAGCGTATGAATGTAGTCTGCTTGTGGTAGAAATATGGTAGTTCACACGGGCCGGTAACGCCCTTAAAAACCCCGTTCACCAGGCGCGTTGAATGTTTTGCAGATATCATTTGAGCAAAGAAGTTGCAACAAAAAGTATTCAATTAAAATCTCAACAATAACGATAATACACATAATTTATAATTACCTGTAAAACCTGTAAAAATATAATATTTAGGTCATCATATTCTTCTGAAGTAATAACGTAAACGGCTAGGACCAAGACATAGGACTGGTTGTGACATCCATTCGTGCAGTGACCACATAACAATATAGGTCGTCAGCGCGTAAACAGCTTAACCAACGTTTTTTAATGTTTTTATTCAAGTACCTAAACTGATTTCAAAATAATCATTACGTGGGATGCGGTGATACGCTAGTTTGCTATCCTACTACTATTAAATAGATACGAATTTTTGTAAGGATGGATTTATGTTTGTAATCACACAAAAACGACTGTATTGGGATGAAATTTGGTATACGGCAATTTTTAACCTATATTTACATAAAGGATACTGTTTATCCTCTGGACAAGATTTCAACCCATGCTGATGAAACCACGGGCAAATATAATAAAAAATACTCTCTTTTACAGTTGCTGACTTGCCTGTTAGTGTGCGTGTCCAGCGCACACGGAATCATGGTGAAGTTCGGCACGAAGGGTGGGCCGATCGAGCCGCCGACGCCGGAGCCGCAGCCGCCGCCGCAGCCGTACCGCGCGCCCGCGCCCGTCTGGGAAGAACGAACAAACGACGCACCAGACCCCAACGCCCATTGGTAATGAATTATTAATATAATAAAATTCTCTGTCACAGTGAGTAACCATACTCCTCCGAAACGGTTTGACCGATTTTTATGAATTTTTTTATGCATATTTAGTAATTCTGAGAATCGGCTATTTTTTCATACCCCTAACTGATAAGGGTTGTCCACCGCTAACATTTTTATTTTATTTTTTGGACAAATAATGTGTTATTTTTTAATAATGTGGCAAAAAAATACATACAACCCTCAATTTTCTCCCTTCTATCGCAAACCCCTATTTTGTTATTTCCCTAATTCGTCATCGTACATTTTAACATCTTTGTGTAAAAATAAGTATTTAATCCGCAACATTTTAAAAATAAATTGTCTATAATTACAGTAATTACAATAGCAATAACATTAAAGTTGATGATTGTAATTTATTAAATCCCTTCAATTGAATCGTTATTACAATAAATTAGCCTTTATAATATATTAATCAATTATAATAATAATAATCTTTATTCAATGGCAGATTTGACTTTACAAGAAGACGATCTTGATTTTATTTAATTGATACTTTAGAGCTTTATATTTATTTATTTATTTATAGATTTATGGTTTTCCTGTATAGCAAAGCTACTATAAACTAACACTAGTAGTCACGCTTCTAACCCGTAATAAATCTTACTTTAAAACACCTAAACTACAACCAGTTCAGTGTTCTGTAACACGCATCTACTTTTTATTCTTACTTCATAAGGTCGCAAACAGATTGGAATAAACGACATTGTAAGTATGGCAATTGGCAAACTAGTTGAACGAATTCAACAATTTTGCCATACATAATAATAATAATATGTCTCTTTAAATGAAAAAGATGTGTTTTCGACACTTTATTAAAAGTTTCCCAATTGACCTGCCAGTCACTGACTCTACCATACGTGTCTGAGGTAGGGGTCACCCGAGACGGTGCATCAGATTTACGAAGATTAGAGAATTACGGCGTTCATTTTGTAACAAAGTTTGTCAATAAAATTAATATTCGAGCTAAGTCATTATTACGCCAATCACTTCCGTACAAAAAACTAGTATCATTTAATCGTTTTTAATTTAGGAATTACTGATTTATATTGTCTCCATTTCGTTTAATTTTATAGCTTTCATAAGTGTATTGATCAATTTTACCCACTAATAAATTTTATTTAGGCTCCACATAACTCATCCGCTATAACTCCAGGCAGAAACTACACTACAGAATAAATTATTGAGCTTGGAATGTTGAATTTTTAGTTCCGTGGATCGAATTGTCCATCTGATGTTCGTAGTAGTGTGCTTTATTTCTACATATACCCGTAGAATATTACCAATACTATTTTAGGACTAATAATAACAAAACAACGTGGTTAACGGTTACTTCATACATTATTAATAACTTAAATGGTTTACAAACGTCCTTTCTTCAAGCATTAGTAGAACTCCATTATTAAAACGATTCGTTGATAGAGATAGTCACATAGACCCTACTTAGGCTTTGCTTATTTTCCAGGCGACCCCAACTCTTCATACCTCAGCCGAGATACACGCAAGTGGTATACAACGTACCCCCGCCGCCCGCACAACCCCTGAATAACGCCCAGCGATTCGCAAACTCATACAAACCACCGTACCTACCGATCAAGGCTCAGCCGATACAAAATTACTTATCACCATCCCAAATCCTTAGCTCACAAAACTTACCAGGTGTCGGAATTAGATACTTCGTTCCTGCTTATGTAAGTGAGCTGCACAGTAGAAAGGAACTGAGGAAACAGGAAGACGCCAAACATAATGAGATTGAAACAAATAACATCGACGATTCCAGCAACGACTCCCCTGCAGACCTTCAATGGAAGTACGAGAAGGATATCAACCGACGAGTACACAGGAATTCGGAAGAGGTGAGTTACTAAACCATAGGTCACAAAGTGTCATTTGTTTTGATAGAATCTTTCCGAAAGCGTATCTCAAGTAGCTTTAAAACACTGACTAAATAGCTGTCTGTCGTTTTGAGAGGCACAAAGTATCAATAGCTACTTACGTAAGCGTTAAGATTATTTATGTACATTGTACATACATGATGCGCCAATAACTCATAAAAAGGTGTAATTTTATTCAAATTGTTTTAATATATGGCGAGAAATGTTATTAAACGTATATTAGTAAATCTAAAAAATACAGTTTTTTAAATTGTTCCTAGATGTAATATGGCTCTAAAAAAGAAAAGCATAATAATATCGAAACGTTACTTTTCAAAGCAATGTTTGTACCTAAGTACGATAGGTATATTTGGATCAAATCTTGTTACAGTTATTTTTATATATCCCTATGACATTAGTTTAAAATGAAAGAGCTTGCTGCGGACTATAAAAAAATAATAAAAAAATTAAAAGATTTTTAAAAATATTATTTAGGCTTTCAGATAAAATAACCTCAGGTGGTGTACCCTAAGTATAAAAGTATTTATTTTTATAAAGATCGTACAGATCTCCTTGTATTCCAGTCGCACTCGTGGTTAACCAGTTTTTTTACTAATTTACCTTGTTTTTTAGGGTACAGCGAGACAAGTATACCAGTGGCCAATGTACGTCCATCCTCGGCATTAGCTCTTAAGTGTTAGTGGTTGAAGTACTTTGTATCAACGAAGTTTAAATAGATTTAGTGAAATATAAAGGCCTTGTCTGTATTTTTGCGTAGATAAATTAAAAACGCAGTCTTATTACAAGTTCAATTAAAAGGATTTGTTTGCCACTACAGATTTCCTACGAACGAAGGAATTTTAGTATTTATAGTAACTATTATATTTTATAATAAAGTCCAGTTACCTTTGGATCAAATCAGCCATATTATTTAAAATTTGATGGCCAGTGAAATTCTAAGCTGCATTTTAAAGGCATGACAGCGGAAAATATACTAAGTAAGGCCTCAATCAGAATTCTAGCTACACAACTCTAGCTAGAGGCAATAGAGGTCGCGTGTCGTAGGAAATAGTCGTAACAAACTAGGAATTTTCAATTTTATCGTCTTTCAGTGTTTCACAAAATTAGAATCGTGTCTTTGTGTATTTAAAGCATAAGTTACGTATAGTTACTGTGATGTGATAGATAAGTTAGAGCATAAGATAAACCAGTGCCAGATGAAGTTTATAAAATTTCTTTTTGGATCTTTCGTAGACAAAATACAAATAAATCTATTGTTCCTTATGTGTGTTTAAATTGAATCTGTTTTAAAATTTTAGTATATTCCTAACCGACGGTTTTAGTTTGTCGCATAGTAGTCTGTTCATAGGATAACTTACTTTTTCATTTTAGTCTTTGACTGTATTGGCAATTTCATTATACGATGAATATTCAAAAGGTTCAATTTTGTGTGATCCAGATATTTTTGGTTGAAAGAAATTTTAAGCATGTGGAGGTCTTTTTATGTACGGGAATAAAATAAATGTTTTATTGACCTTATGCCTCCATTACCTACTTCAAAGTGCAGCGTGCAAAATTTGTTACCAATTACAATTTTAAATACAGCTACAATGTAAATACAGTGAGTTCCCAAAAGGAATTTTGAAACTTGACAAATTTTACATTAAATCTTGGCTTCTTCTATCTTTGCAGTTTGCCATTTATGCTTCTTAGTCTTAAAACTCTTAAAGTAATATCATGTACATAGTCAATTGGAGGAATAAATTTTACGATGCATTATTCACATTCAGTTTGATGTGTTGATTTTGCGAGTAGTTCACCCAGTTGTTTATGGTGTTATGTTTTTAATTTGTCGTTTATATTAAACTTAAACCTAAATTATAAATGTATAGTCTATGTTAAAATGGTCACTGTTTTAAAATTTTGTAATCCATCGTGATGTTGAATTGAAGGTGAACTATATTTTTGAAGGTATAGAAATACAGTACTAGATGAATTCTATCATATTTTTTTACATTTTTTTTAATTTAAACATTTTCAAAGAAATGTAACATTGTGCTACATAATGTCCAAATAACTTTAAGTGAATGTCAACACGTAACACACATATGATGTATCGCTACGCGTAAGTATAAAGATATTGTTTTGTTGTCAAAGCGTAAAATTAGTCTTACCGGCTTTAATAAGTAGAAAAAAATGACGAGCTCGTATTGTATAATCCCCATTGTTCTACTTTATGTATGGGAAAGTTCTATTCGGTCATTAAACGACAATTATTTGTGAAATAACGACATTTCCGAATATTGTTTGTAGTTACATATTATTTGTTTCTTTACTTTATGCTATTGTACCGAAACAATAATGTTATTGTGTTATTGTAACGCTTATTTATTTAGTTTATCATTACAATTTATCATTAAAAACTGTGTTATTTTCCTCAAAAATCATTATTTTTTTTGCAAATATCTTCATTGCTTGCTAATTTTTTATTTATAATTTTTTATTTTCATAAATAAGTATTAATTTCTTGGCTATAAAACTCCCTTATATCTTCTATAAAGGCTAATTATTTTTATTTTAACTATAAAGTTATGATGTTTTGATTGTATATTTTATGAATTATTTTTATTCTTATTCTAACAGTTTTAAAGTAATTAGATAGCTAAGTTTTATTGTTAACTATGCTTGTAAATATGTAAAATAAAAATATGGAATTTACATGGTTTATTTATTAACCTAAATTATGTGACGGTGACGAGATATAAAGTGGTTACTAAACACAATGAAAGCCATCTAAACTCTTAAATGCAATAGAAATCTGAGGTTGTATGATCATAACGACTAAGAAGGTTGCCCTAAATTAGGTACCTTCTACCTATCTACTTACAGCAACCACAACCGAAGCACTAGTTATTGAGAACAAAGTTAAATGGTTCCTATAACCTAGGCTTTGTAAGTCATTTTGGAAGTAATTTAGGTTGAAAAATAAATTAGTTATTTAGCTATCTCTACTATTTGTTTTTTGTTAGGACCACGTGCCATTAGATATTCACGAAGCCAACTATATCTGATATCGTGACAAGTTTGTAGTCATTCAACAATTAATCATGAGTGTTCAAGTCTTGCCTGTATCTTAAAGAGATGCTAACAATTCGATGCAAGCTTTTAACCGCCGTCAATGATAAATGCCAATATTATAAATTATTATTTTTATTATTAAATATTAATAATAATATATACCGATTCCCTCATTCATAATAATATATATATAAATATATAAATTATATATATAAATAAATAATATTATTTATAAATATATTATTATGAATGAGGGAATCAGTTATGGCGACTTTGTATGCCAATGAGTGGAACTTTTGCTTGGTTATGGTGTTTTTATGAATACGATTAATATGAATGACTATCTCGATTTAATGGTCATGGAATTTTGCGTATTTGTTTCCGACTGAACTGCTAAAATTTATTTTGACCTTTATAGCTTTACCTTTAAACATTACTAATAAGAAATACTCTTCTATATACTCGTATTAAGCCAAGAATATTTGAATAGAAGAAAACTTTAACTTCTATGTACAATGTACATGTAATATTATGTATTTTTAGGGGTGTGGTACATAGATTCAAAGTAATGGTTGATGAATGATGATACACGCGCAGCAAAGTTGTCTGCAAAAATATCATATCTAAAGGCAATCTGTATAAATTCATAATGAGGGTGTTGAAATAATGCAATAAATTATCTAATTGAAATGCATTAGGAACCTTATCCAGTATTGAGAAGGAAGCGATTAATCCAGTAGACATATTGAAAGGTTACCAATCATAACAGTGATCCATATTCCATTTTAAATACTACAAATGAATTAATATGGAGATAACATCTTGAAATCAAGTTGCACATGCAATATTTTAACGCTAGACAATTTGATCCAAAGATTAGTGTAGCTTACATTTAATGATGTTGATATTTGAATCAAAATACAACTTATATTAAATTGGCCCAGCAAAAACAAACAAAATATATCATTTTTATAACCGTAGGTACCGGTTTTGGACTCTTTTATAGATATTATGTAGTTGTATCTGGTAATTGTTGAAGCCGAAGCGATTATGCACATTACTAAGATGTTGCATTTATGCATTGAAACGCTCTAGACATTTCATCCATGAACTAGAATTATATATTAAACCTCAATCAATCAACCTCAATTTACTTGTACTGAAATTATTTTTTTTTACAAAAAGTGTATTTCAAAGAATCGTCTTTTACGTTTTTTATGTTTTCATAAATTATCGTTTTTTGTTTTGTAACATTAAGATCAAAGTTACCTATATCTAAATCAGAGTAAAAAGACTTAAAAATCACTTAGATGTTACAGTAAGTGAAGCAAGAAATTTAAAATATTTATTAATAGGTAAGTTAATCGGTAATATTCGAAGACAAAAATTTATTTTACTATGCAGGTATATCTACCTACGATCTACGATATTTCTGAAAACAATTTGTAACGGGCGATGCTGACTTGTTTATGAGCAATTATATTTAATTAAAACTGAGAGTTCGAACGTTCTATTGACCTGCATTGCTATGGCTATAATGTCATCGTAATTTGCCAAGCCCTTTTGGGAAAAGTGTGTTTTCTGATGAGTTCCAGGTACAGCTCTGTGTTGACTCCAAGGTAAAGAGGTAGGGAGTTCTTAGGCGGTTGCTGCAGATGGCTGAAGTTCGAATCCGTGACATCATTTCAATGCAATTTCAATTTCCCTTTTCCCCTAATAATAGGCAGCGTAGTGGAACTCCAATGATTTGGCGGAGATAGAGATAATATATACTAGGGCCGCCGACAAAACAGCACTAATAATAATACGCCTGTCTTACTTTTTCAATCATTTGCGATTTACCATGCGTTGTGCTGCGTGCGAAGCTGGCTAGCTATTTCCACCAAAGCAGAGAGATGTGAGCTGTGCGCTCGAATGACGCTTTGGCTCGCGCGCGGCACAATTATAGAAAAATCCTTCCTCTCCGCTCGATCCATTTACACCGAAGCTAAGAGGAGAGGAGATGTGGGAATAACGAGATCATGGTTCATTAAAACACATCTCCTCTCGTCTCCTCCCTCCCCGATTTGGTGGAAAGCGGGCCTATGAATTAAACAATTTGTGTGTTTTTTATAAGACAACTCCTACATACCTATCGCTACATAATCCTTTCCACTTAAATCCTTTCAAGAATATTTTATGTAGGTACGATACATACTTAACTAATATTTGGAATCACAGTTGTTAACTAGGTACCTACATACTTATAGATTCCACTTAACGTATCGAATTATACCTTGTTTGTTCACGAGCCATCATCGGTAATGATAGCTGAGACGTGGAATTTTGTACAAATTAAAGTATAACTACACATTCATTAAAGGCTAATAACGTTATCCCGCTTTTAAAGTAATTACCTGAAAGAAACATGCGAACCAAACCGCAATAACTTTTCCATTGTAATACAAATGATCGCGTGCGCATCAAGTTATTCTCATGAATAAGGTTTAAAATTATAATTACTTTTCTATGTAGGTGACCCTCTGTTAGATATCGAGTTTTTGCGTCATTGAAAATTTAATAGTGATATTTTAGAGCACTTACATTATCTACTCATTTTTCATCTTTTCATACAACTTTCTTATATACCTATACTTAATTCTTTATAATATGACTGTGTATAGAATCACTTTTTATGCTTTCTTTTATTGCAACGCTTTTGAAAATTTTTTTGGACATCTGGTTGGCTGGTAGATATTGCTATTCAGCATTAATCTCGCCCTTTGCGCATTATTTTGTTTAATAAATAAATAAAATAGTGTTAACTGAACATACTAAATTTTTGGATGACAAAAGTTAAAAGTCCTATACCTAACAGAAACCTTCGCGGAAGTTGCGGATATCCAATAACTTCCCAGAATTTCATATCGGCGAAACGATGCAACGATGCATAAACGACAATCAGATATCGATATAATACTAGGTACCTATAGTAAATATTGATAGACAACATAATTCTTGTATATCTATCTAATACGTATTACAAAGTTGTGGCATAATGATAGAAATAGTACCAATCTAAAAGAAGTTTAGGTTGCTTGATGCTCTAAATACATGCATAAGTTTTACGAAACAGTAACTCTGAAAAGGTCAGTTACCGTATTTGAATAATCAGTTATTTGTACGATGTGCCCAAGGTAGTACGGAATTACGAACTGGACTTAATTACCTAAATGTGCTGACGAAGAACAACTTTTTGATGTTGATGTGAAAGTTCTGCTAGGGTGGTATCCGCCACCCCACTGATCGTGGAGCGAGTCAGTTCTTGTACCACCAAACCCAACAAAAAACTTACCCTTTAACCCATTTTCGTACAAATATACGAGTATGTACCTAAGCACGTTTTCATTTTCAAAGAGTAACTAGGTACCCAACCAAAGAATAAAAATGTCTTAACGAAATTCACTTTCGTCCATTTCGCTTTCAACGAAAGTGCAAGTGATCTTGACCTACCTACCCCAAAAGTTTGATGACGCGTTGACGGTAGTGACGGAACAATCGCGATGCGCGGCAATTGAAAAAAGTGAGTGAAAATATTTCTATTGACCTTTTCTTTAATTTACGTTCATGCAGCGAATTAATATACCGAGCAGTGTAGGTATTACAAACAAGTTGATTTTGATGTTCATTTCGAAAATGTAAGTAATGGGAACATCCTAGGAGGATTGATTGACTGGAGGCCGCAAAACATGATTTAAAGCGTGCCAGTTTTCAGTCACTGACGCGATTGATGGATGGACATATTATTATAAACCTGTTATTACGAAGCTTGTTGATTTTTTCACCTTATAACACCATACTAAAATTTTTTTAAACGTGATTTGTAAGCATCAACCTAAACTGTCTTATTAGATATCAAAAGACTTAACCTCTGCAATTTACATAATAACATGTAAGTCTTGTACACCAGTAGCTTCATATTACACTAATTATTAGATCTTATCAATCAAAATATTTTTGGGGTCGACGAGTCTCTTAATAAAAAGCTTTACTAAGGTCACTGTGACACAATGACCGGTCCATTTTAAGAACGAGCCAAAATATTTCATCGAGATTATATAGTATTTTAAACAATGCAATTACTTACTTACCATATTTTTGCCGTAGGTACACGGCATCGATGTTACTTTTGCATGTCTTATAAGTATTTTGACCTTTTGACCTTTAGTGTGTGAAATTTAACCTTATGTGTGAAATTAATTTCTTAATTATATTTGTGAATATTATGATTTGTGGGTCCTGGGTTCAATTCCTGACGCGGCGGAGATTTGAATGATGAGTTTAAAATCCTGTTTCTAGTCTGGATGTTTATTCTTGACCTGTGTGTGTCCATGGCGTGAAAAGAGTCCTTGAGTATGATATTAGTCATTATAAATTAAGCATTTTATTTATTTATGACAAATTCTTATTTAATTGACTTGACTTAATTCAAAGCAGGTCAGTATTGGTAACAGAAGATATCATCACGAAACCTGATGGTACATGAGTCGTTAGCACGCGCACAATAGAAAAGAGCACAAGGTCCAAACTGTTGTGGTGAGTCGTTGCATAAATTGCATAATTAGGCGAAAAACATAAAAGGACTGTTGATGGACTAGCTTAAACGCGAAGGGTTACCATTTTTTTGTATATTATAAAGGATTTCAATTCAATTATATTGACTTTTAATAATAAGAAAATTTAACATTTAGGTACCTATGTAGGTACTCATTTCATTTTATTGAAAGCCCTTAAGCTGCAGTTCCGTGGGCGACTGACGCGCGCGGCTTCGGAAGCGGCACCATACATTTCATAGTGTTAAGCGCGCGCATCGGACGCGTCGGCCGCTACCCACGGAACTGCAGCTTAAGTACTTTTATGAAGATCATATGGCATCCTAACTGGTTTCGCTAAAATAATAAAGCGGCAATGCTTTGTCTCATATGAATTCTATCAAAACCAAAGTTTTATAATTTCTCTAAGGTGCGACAGGTATTAATGGGTACACTCATTATTTTATAATGGCCACACACGCCGTCATATGTCATTCATATATTCGTAATCTGTGATTCTTGAGAGATGTCAATGTCAGTGAATTTCAGTGAAACTTCAAAATCAAAATAAAATAAAATCTCATAACAAGTCTGTGTTAATGTGAAATAGGTACTTTATAAAATAATTTTATACATTCATAGTGGACAAAGTAGTAGGTTTATCTAAAAATAATAAAGAACAGGAACTGGCAATATTGAATGTGCTACACTAATCTTGAAATATAACGCATTATTAAGTAGGTACATAAAATGTCGGCCCCGCGGGTGAGCCCGCGAAAGAAAATATTATCCTTAAACGGCAAGCAGGAAGAGACCAATAACAAACGCTTCAAAACTGAAACTGCGAATTCTGAAAATAAAGAAGGCGATAAAAATGAAAATTTTATGAAAGCATGCTTACAAATATCTCATGAAGCATTTCTAAACATCAGAAAACGGTTTCAAGTTTTATACTTGCCGGAATGCAAAGGAGATGTTTGTAATCATAGCTGTCCAGTGGTAAGCAAAAACAAAAATTTACTTAAGTTCTAATTTTTAATTTTTAAATAAAATTTACTTAAGTCTAAATTTCTTTTAGATCTTAGCAAAATACTAGTGATATTTATGTGCATGCATACACCAGTGACTGATATGGCGACTGAGTAGTGTCAAAACTTCAGATAGTATTTCAATCTTGTCCATGTAAAGAGGTATGGACTGTAACAATAATTTTAAAGTCAGGTTTCCCAGTAGCCAGTATTAATAGTTAGTTTCTGGTACCTAACTGGTGTAGAAAAGTCTGTATGATTGCCTATTCAAATCTACTAGCAAGTGGCATGTCTAGCACAGAATGCAACCGATTAATGACTCACTGTAGGTCAGGTCTCTTACAAAGAGAAGGATGTAGGCCTTAGTCCACCACACTGGCCTAGTGCGGGTTGGTGGACTTGAGAACTGCCACTGTGTGCACATGCTCATTGTTTTAGAGCCATTTCGCGAATTGCGAAGCGTGCATGGCATTTACCATCCTTATTTTTTATGAGTTGATAAGCTACTATGACAGTATGTTGTATTTTATGTCAATAATTTAAGTAAAAAATAATTTAAACTTGTTTTTTTTTGGTCACTGTTCTGTATTTATTCGAAAAAGACCTGGCAACACTGTTAGCAACTGGGCTTTCACTGTTAAAAAATGAGTTACCGGATTTTATTGAAATCCTTGCATTCTAATAGATATCAACTGCAGCCCAGCAATCTGTACATATAGAAGTTAAGAGTGGTAACTGGTGTGAGGCACTTGAGGTGTGCCTCATAAGCATTATGTCTGGGCGGAGTCTATCAGCTGCTGTTCTTAAGGAAATAGTTGAAATTATTATGGTAAGTGAATTCACAGAACATACAGTCAGTTTCTATTATCTTGTCCATTTTGGTAAACAATCTTGTCACTACTTTTTATTTTATTTTTTTGTTATAAGTTTGACGTGTCTGTCTGTCTATTGGTTGTGGCACCGTAGCTCGCGAACGGATGAAGCAATTTCAATTTAGTTTTTTTTTGTATGAAAGGTGAATTACGGCCAAGTGTTCTTAGACATGTTTGATGAAAATCGGTTGAATCATTTAAAAGTTGTGGGGGTGAAAGTGGGGAAGAATAACCGAATACAATCTGCAAAATGAGTGGGGTCTCAAATGAAAGTGCATCACGTGCACATTATAAAATAATATGTTCAATGAAAATTGTTGTTATTGTGTCAGGGGTTTTTTTAAATTTTCAATTTAATGCTTTAATTTTTATTTTTAATCATGAAACTAAAAAAATGGTTCAGAAATACAATTCTGGTTAAATAAAATTAAACTTCTGCGTACGGAAAATAAGATATGTATTAGTCAAAATTATTGCATGATCATATTCAAAGCAACTCATTGAAACTGATAAAACAAATACCTAAATACCAAATACTCAGGGAAACTGATAAATCAAATATCAAAGCTGTTGGTACAAGTCCTAATAAATAAATAAATACAACAACACTAAATAAATAATAATACATCATTTTCATAGTAGCCATTTGTTGTTATTTTTTGATAAACTACTTTAAGATATCTCATTTGAGAGTTTGTTTGATCTGTTTTACAAAATTTAAACGTTGCTGGCACTGAGCATATTCATTTGTGTATGATTTTATTTTGAGATTTTATTATGTTACAAATAATTCATGAGTCACAGTCATTTGTAATGTAATATTTATGATTCGAATTCATCCATCCAAAATAATAATTTACAAGTAGACATAATTATGTACACTTATGGTACTTATACATTGATGTTACAATTTTTATCAAACCATTACAGATATCATTAAATGAATTAAATTTTAAGATTGGGCTCTGTACACTTGGTTTTCCTCCTTTACTGTGGTAATTTGTAACTTTACATGACAGGCATGGTGCCTCACCTGCTATAGTAGTTGGCACCAGATGGGAGCACAATCCTAATTGGTCAGTTGCATGTTTACTGTGCTGTTCGGTTCTTCAAATGCTGAACATTGGCTAAAAGGTAACAATATAGTTACCTTCCATTTGCCATCTGTGCTCACGACTTCTGATGGTTACTATATTAACATTTAATTTTAAGCTTTATCTTTAGAAATCATCATTTTTTAATGTTTTTGTATTTTATATTTAAATTTTTAGAACGCCCATGAAGATGGCAATTCAGGATACACAATTGATTACATTTTAAAGAAATGTCAATACACTCTATTACTCAACTTCAGCTACTATCCACCGTGTTCCCTGGAAGCTTCTAAAGAGTTCTACAGACCTTTCCTTACTTCGCCACTTGATAAAAAAAATGAAAATGAATTTACAAATAGAAAACAACACAACAGCGATAAAGGAATTGTAGCTTATTGTTTTGATCGACTGATGTATGAACTAAGCATGGAAAGTAAAGATGATGCCCTTGTCGATAGACACAATGTTAGCAATGATATTAATGATGCCGTTCTAAAGTTACATTGGAGAAAAGAAAATTTAGAGCTGTATGAATTTTTGGATAGAGTAGAAAGGATAAATAGATTAATGCTGGTTTTGGAAAGTGTCATCGACTTGCTGCAAACTGATTTGGCTTTGTGGCAGATGAGGTAAAATAAATCTTTCATAATATTAATTGTATACGCAAACAGACATGTAGAAAAGGTTGAGTGGTCACTTCATTCGCCCTGAACTTATGTATTGAACCTCAAAGTTAGCAGACTCAACATAGCTCCTTACCGCCACCCTCTATTCTGCCATGGTTGTCATGTCTTGTGTTTCTGTTATGATAGTCATGGTTGCCTGAGATCCTCTATTTGAGACGAACATATTAGCCCTCATAAGTAGCAAAGCACCCAGTTATCACTTCAAATAAAATTTCTATCTTATTTGAGGTTTGACATGGACAGCACAGGCTATTTCTTTTGGTTGGTTTCAGAATGTCTTGTTGGAAGGTTGTAAGGTGGTAGATGTCCATATGAAAGCAGTGATAGTCCAGTGGCTTATAAATGTCGTCCTTGAATTTACTGTTTACATCAGATGGTCTGATTGCTGCTTATTTCTTCACAGAGTCTATTTCTTCTTCTACCTGTATGGGTATATTTACCTACTCAGACACATACATTGGTATTTTATGTAATAAATTATTAGTTACACTATTGAAGCAATTATATTTCCACAGAACAAACACTAAGACACAGAACATGAGATCCAAGAAACCCCTTATATCATATGTGCTATGGCCGGACTCCTATTGTCAGTATGGTACAGTTTCAGTACTATGTGAGCAAATAATGAAAGTGTTTGCTTATACAATTCACCTACAGTATCCTGAAGAACACATTAAAATATTGAGTGTAAGTAAAGCTTGTCTATCTATGATATAAATTTGATATTCTGTTTGTTCGTAATTTATAGGTTCTTATAGTACCACACCAATTTTTAATATTAACTAAAACTATAATGCCACCCTCATAACCCGCCGTAAAGTAAGATTTATATTTTCTTTATGTCTTATGGTTCAATAATTGGGGGCATTTTATTGATGATAGAACTATAACTATAGATAGAAATCTATAGCTCTCCAGAGAGATTCTTTACAATAATTGTCCTGTTAACCTGATTGACTGGCCAAACGTTTTTATTTTATAAACATAATATATATTTATTTTGTATAATATAATATAATATGATATATTTAGTTTGCTAAACTGTCATAACTTATTTTGTCATAATCATAATATAAAATTAAGCACTAATTATTTAAGACAATTATTGTATGCCCGTATAGGGTAGACTGTTCTTAACTTATTATAATTTTTATAACATCTTACCCGTGTAACAGTCAACAATAAACACATTCTTTTCTTTCTGTAGTCTCAATATCTGGAAAGATAAAGGTGTTAAACACTTACACTTGAAAGAAATACAAGAGTTAATGTATGTGCAAAATACAGTATGAGCAAATACAGTATGTTTTAATGAAAATGAAGTTACTTAATCTATTTTTTTTCAGTTATGGATGAATACAGTTGTGCAAATGTTTTATCTGTACGGATATCCAACTTTAACAGATTACCCCAGCCCATCAATATTCTGTAAGAAGTTTGCAAATAAGTTTTGTGATATTATTTCATGTAAGTATTTATCATCATATCCCACTAATTTGCAGTTCTTTGTGTGGATTGGTTTGTGTGGAAATTAGATGGATGTATGGATCTTTGTTACTCGTTCACGCATTAACAGTTGTACCTCATGATGCAATTTTGTAGGTACTCAGAGGGAGTTTTGTAAAAGTAGTTTATGCCTTGTAGTAAATTAAATTTTTAATTAGCTTTTGCCTTGGTTGGTACCAGTAAAGCCATTGAATATAAAATTTATTGAGATAGAAACAATTCATTGACACAAATTAGGTTAATGAAAACACAAGGACATTATAGTGTGGCTATAAGGTTTAAAAAATTTGAAACATTTTCTTTCAGCTTTGCCACCAACGTCTGTATTACAGATATTGGAGCGAATACAACCCTCTTTTATGCAACACCTCGTTGGAGACCACTATATTTCATGTATATTTAATATTAACGAAAATAATATTATTCTGTCAGCTAAAACATGTGTTGAAGATGCCCTCTGGAAAAAATATGCAGCAGGAGGCTCATTAACTTTATTACCGAAAATATATAGAAATGCTAAAACCACACCATGTATTTTTAACACACTCTCTAAAACATCAACCGGTTCCACAACCGAGTCTTATCCAAAATTAAACCTAGATATGAAGGTAAATAAGAAGGTGCAAAAGATTTATTTTGTAAATATATTATTCATTACATTATTTGCTTATTTAGAAACCTACAGCATAAGGGAATTTAATTGGTTATTACAAAGTTTGAATTCTAATAACAATGATGAATGGGAACCAGATTTACAAAATTCATACAAAATAACCAACACTTTTGTTAAGCAATATAGAAGTATAATAGACTCGTTAAAAAAATTGTTTGGCAGTTTGAGTAATAAAACTGATGAAGTTTCTGTAATTCTCTATGAATTGTTAACAAATTACTTTTCATGAAGTAGGTAAATCTTTACAAAACTAAATGTCACCTGCTGTAATGGTAAAGGAAAATTTATCAATATTATTATATATGTGTACAGGTAGTTAATATTTTTTTGTTATATTTAAATATTTTAAGTCAGAAATAAGTAAGTATGGTAAAGATTCAAAATTATATGTATTTCTACTTCTTTAATATTTCAGATAATGAATTGAAACATTAATAAGTAGGAAGGCATTAGTAAGGAAGGCTTTATTTCATATCAATACTGTATGGTAATGTCGATAGTTATTAAATCCTTGTGATATTTATATGTTTAATGATATAATTTTCATATCCAACTTTAGGCCAGTCAAATTATATCAAAAACGGGGTTGACATCGAAAAAATTATAAGTAGCAATTTTCCTCTGGTCACTGGCAGTCTACGTTCTGAGTTTCGGGACTCTCACCCTGTTGCGTCATCCGCCATCTTGAATTGAAGAGTGCATTTTTGTTTGTTGAATAAGTCGTTTATTTTTAATTATTATTTTACAAGAAAAATGATCATTACGTTGAACTATTTGTATAAAAAAAGTTTTTCGAAAATATGAAAAAAATTGGAAGGACCTAAATTGTAAAAAAAAATTGAACAACTTTGTGGGCGTCTATTTTTCTTGTTAAAACTAAAATGTAAAATAAAAGTGATAATGCTATACTTAAATTGATGCTAGGTAAAAATTAATTCCAAACAACTTTGATGACCTGTTTTCCCGTGAAAATGAAAATAGGACGATTACCAATACCAAAACGATTTATTCAATAAACATAAATTCAACCTCAAATTGCAGACGACGCAACAGGGTGAGAATCCCGAAAATCAAAATTGTAGACTGCCAGTGACCCCCTGATTCCCGAAGGACAAATTTTACTTATAATTTTATTGATGTGAAATTCTAATTGGGCCACTTGGATATATTATTATGTGACTTTAAAACCATACCAAAAATGAATAAGTTAAGATAATAGGTAAAATTTATATTGAATGAGTGATCACTACTATAATTATAATTACTATTATTTTGTAGTGTTTTTTTATAAATAAACAATTTCCCACAATATTTATTTATTTATATTTATTATTAATTTATGCGCGTGCGTTAAAAATATTAATTTTCTTTTTTGATATATTTTTTAACCTTTAGGGTGAACTCTAAGCAAAATACTGATACCTAATAAAATTTTTAGTATTACTAGTTGTCCCGCCAGACTTCACTCTTCCAAATAACGAAGTTACATACTTCTTCTTAATAACTTTCCTTGGACTTACTTAAAAACTTTCGAAACTAAAATTAGCCAAAACGTCTGAGCCGTTCTCGTATTTAGCCAGACTAACGAACAGCTATTCATTTTTGTATATATGGATATAGATACGCAATAATTATGTTAATTATAGGACCTGTTTTCTTCTGTTTGTTATTACTTTTTTTATTGAAATATATTATTTTATGCTCTATTCATAATTTTGAATGTTAAAAAAATTATTAATACCAAGTAATACTTACGTACTCATTTGAGTAGGTATGTGAGTATTACTTGGTCATTATAATATATTAGGTGAAGACATTGTTTCTTTTTAAAGAATAGGTAAATAAACACAAACATTTCCAATAGCTTAAACTTCTCAAAATGTGGTACCTACCTAAATTGAGCTCAAGACTCATGATTTTGTGATTCTGTGCCATAAGGTTAATAAATAAAGCGTTTACATTAGCAGTGATAGCCCAGTTGCTAAGAATTCGGTCTCTTACTTGAGAGGTCCGGGTTCGAATTCCTATGGTACACGCACCAGTGCCTTCTATATAGTTTGTGCCTTATGAACTTTAATATCTCCTGCTGTAAGTGAAGGTAAACATCGTGAACAAACCTGCATGGCTGAGAGGTCTCCATAATTCTCTTTAAGGCGTGTGAAATCAAGTCTAGCAGCCCACATTAGGCCAGCGTGATAGACTAAGGCCTTCTCATTGAGAGAGGAGACCCAACCCTGCAGTAGGTCACAGATAATAATAATCTTTGGGCATTTGGAGTGTTGTTCATTGGTTCAATAACATGGGCCATTATTTTGTGTAACAAATTTTGTGTAATAAATCATACAAATTATTTATAATTATGTTTATGAATAATAAAGCATATGTTTAATATATCTGTTTTTTTTTGTTGTTTTCCTGTCGTCGTAAGTAATTCGCACAATAGTTTGTGTAGAGGTAAGTGATCCCTGCAACGCATGGACACACCTTAATCGAATACGTAGCCTTTTGTCAAATGAAATATTATTCCCTTAAATAGAAATGCAACAACATGCTTATTCGCGATAGTAGCTACAACTAGCCCGAGGACTTATCTATCTGGGAAACTCCAGTCTTCCACCTACTCGTAAATAGAAAGAGCCAGACACATCTCGCAGAGCTGCGTAAACAAACAATCAACTGTTAAATTTATACTTTTCGAAGTTATATAATTAAAAAATAACGTTTTAATAAAGTTTAAGTTTATAGTTTTCGAATCCTTAAGTTGTTTAATTAAAACAAATAACGATGCGTCGAAGGCACGATACCTACTTCACGGTAGGTATTATTTAGGTCCAGTCCACACCATATAAAACGATGCGCTTGTTCCATAAATGCAAGCTTATGTCATTTACGTTCATTAGGTCCAACTGTTTACTTATCAAGCCTTCTTTGAAGCCGTCATTGAGCAATCGTTTATGTAATTAGTTTAATGCAATAGCATACGGGCTTGGAATAGTTCTAGTTAAATTAAACGTGATAAGTCGGTAGGTACCTATGTATTTTGTTTGGTAACTGTTTAAATACTTGAAACAACGTTTCCATTCTTATGGCTAGGTATTCTTACTATTTAACTGTGGTATTTTTTATCTTGAAAAGTTCCATCAATTCTAGCCACAGCCCTCGGTTTGAGGGGTATTGATACACTGGCAGGATAAATTGTTATAACATGCTCTTCGCTCGATGGTACCTAGTACCTACTACCTAGCTACGTACCGACAGCGACACTACCGACTAAACTAAGGTAGCTATTGCTTAGAAAAATCTATTATGTAGTTAGTCTAAATATACCTACACTAAACATTTTAAATCATAGAAGACAGAATACTAATTCTGTGTTCTATGTTTTAAATACATTAAAACAAAATGTTATTAATAATTTATTTAATTACTTTTATCAATAGTTACACTCACCGACAATCAGATAAAAAACATTATCTGAGATAGTAGATAATGTTTTATAATGTAGAATATTCCGATTACCTACTTAAGTAGCTAGGTTATGAGGACTAAAATAAGCTTTACATGGTTACATACATGTACCTATACTTAGGTTTTTCTACATAATTACTTTACGTAAACTGCTACTTAATCTCCCTTAGTACGTATCTATGGATTTATTTATGGAAACAGTGGGCTTGGGCACATGGAGGCCCTGGAGCACTTCAGCCTGTAAGACCGGTTGTGCCTACTGCCTAGCTCTTAGTTATTTAGAGCTCCCCATCTAATCCTGTTACCTTGAGAAAGGTTAGGTTAGGTTAGCTTGTTAACACTAATCAGTTCTTTGGCTTCATTGGAGTGTAGTTCATTTTTACCTCACTCACTGGCCCGCAAGGGATCCAACGTACCTATGTAGGTAGTAGGTAGTATCTTGTTTTTAAGAAACCACAATTTCATATACATAAACAACTTTTCGTATTTACTAAGGACGAATAAATAAAGAGTTTCGAGTATTTGTGAACGTCCAGACGTCATCAAAATATCCATAAAGCTTTGTATACAATTAAGTAATAACTACAAAAAAAAATATATCTGACGACCCGCAACACGCAAGTCCTAGAAGTGGTTCTGGGTTTGATTCCCAGAGGAAGCGAATATTTTGTGGTGGTGTCAATGTGCGACGATGACCACTTATCTACAGGTAACTCGTATGCTGGTTTGCTGCTTTGATACCTACCTCACTGTGAATGAGAATATGAACAAGATTACCTACTCGTAGTTATAGATATAGGTAGATAGATAAAACCCACAAACATAATATTGAAGCCTTCAAGGCTCTGTTGTACCTAATTGGCTGACATAACCGACCGAGCAATCAACGCGACAAAATTTAAACACAGGGCTCTGTATTAATATAGGATATATTAATACAGAGCCCTGTGTTTAAATTTTAATACAGGGCTCTGTATTAATATATCCTAGTTGAACATGGCACTGGTATGCAACCAAATGTATGCAATGGCGTTGTCGTTCGAGCTACTTTTGCGTACCTACAACACGGGGTAAGCTATAGTCCATTTTACACTTGTCCAATTTGGTAAACAATCTTAGCATGTCTTTTTATTTTAATTTGCGATTAAAAAATAATGCAGACACAAAATTATAAAAAATTAAAAACAAATTGTCATTTAATACATAAAACAGATTTCTAGAAACTATAATTTATTTTTTAAAGCAATTTTAAACATTTTTTCAATAAAAAGTAGTGCCAAGATTGTTTACCAAATAAGACAAGAGAATTGGACCGACAGACAATTTTATTAATAATTATGGACTGTGCTTAACATAACTTATTGACGGAACATGTTTTGCCTTCGGTTTCTTGAGATCAAAAATAATTTAATACAACAAAGTAATGCATGTGATGTAAAATGTTTTTCTTGTTGCGTCATTTAGTTTTGACATCGCGGCATCGCCTTCTAGGAATAGGTAGTCCAAATTAATGTCCGAATTTTCGAGAAAACGCACTACTAAACTTGCCCTGCGGGTTGGTGGACTGTAACATTACCAAATTTTGGTAATGTGGTTCAATTTTTGTTGTTAAATTGCTCTCAACTCTCTCAAGTCTCAAAACAATGAATAGGCAAAGGAAGCAGCCGTTTTAATTGATTACATTTTCTAACAACTTCTACTTGTAGCGACATCTTACAAGTAAACTCAACATTACTGTATTTAGCCACATACTTACAGTTACCTAGTCCGGATCGCAAGTAGATTGTAGTACCGTCATATTGGAATAGATGGCGCGGATAATAGAATTGAGTGATTTAAAGTTTAATAGTTGTTTTCGAGTGGCATAATTATTATTAACTAGCTGAGCCAGCAGGCTTCGCTCTGCCAATGATTTTTTATTTTTTTTATTTTAATTTAATAGCCTATGTTACTCAGGCTGAATGTAGCTTTCCAATGGTGAAAGAATTTTTGAAATCGGCCCAGTAGTTTTTGAGTTTATTCGTTACAAACATACAAAAATACAAATGTTTCCTCTTTATAATATTAGTATAGATTATAGCACATAGTGGCACGTTTCAGTTTCCAAAGTGATAGTATAAAATATGAAATAGTGTGTATCTATGACAGCTTACAAGATATTTAATCGATCAACTATCGTTCAGTTCGATTTACTGTTCTATGAAATCAGATGATTCAGTATCCATCCAATTACCATACCCATAACCAAGGTTACTTTTTAGTCTACTGACCGTGTGAACTCCCTCAGTTAGGTACGTCGTACCCTACTTTCAACAAGATCGTGCTAATATTTCCAACGCAATAACTAGGCTCAAAGTACTCTTTCAGTAGGCTCTGAAAGGTAAATAAGAAATAAGCATAGAGTTAACTTAAAGTATCAATTATGTATATGTATAATCTAAAGAATTGAGGTATAATATTATTGCTTAGATACATAGTATATTTTTTCTTGACTGGTGCTTACACAAATTGAAAAATAATGTACTAAGAGACCAGTCTAGTAGATTGCACATAAGAGGAGTATAAAAAGCTCGGGAATGATTGGTATTTCTTTGATTTCTTTCGTAGGTTAAGTGTAATATTTAGTTTTGGAGTAATAACCCAATAACAAATTGAATTTCTTAATGTTTCGAAACAATAATCGCAATAAACTTCAAATAAACGCACTATTTAACATTGCACCTGTTTATATACCTACCTACTTCTATTGTTGGTCGTGATAACAAAAAATAATGAAGTGTTTGTAATGTTGTACTAAATGAATTACACCAAAAGGAAAGTCTATTATATAAAAGTGTATACGTAGGTTATTGTGATGTAAAAATATACCAGTAGGTACCTAACCTTTATTTTTATTAAAATTAAATTATCTTAATCAGAATTTGACGTAATCAGAATCAGAAATAGCGGTGATAGCCCAGTGGCTTAGAATTCGACCTCAAATCGAGGGGTCCGGGTTCGAATCCCAGTGGCACGCACCAATGACTTTGTAAAAAAGTTATATGCGCTTATAAAATTAAATATCACCTGCTGTTACGGTGAACGAAAACATCGTGAGAAAACCGGCATGCCTGAGAGTTCACAAAAAAAATGTTCTCAAAGGTATGTGAAGTCCACCAACCCGCAGTAGGCCAGCGTGGTGGACGGCGGCCTACATCCCTCTCATTACGAGAAGGAGACCCGACCCTGTATTGGGTCATTAATGGGTTACTGGCAATCAGAATTTCAGGCGTCTGTGAGACGTAAATTTTGCTATGAGATCATGAGAAATCTACTGAACGATTCGTAATAAATTTTTTATGGTGGTAGCAAGTAGGGCTATAGCCCTGAAAGACATAAAACCTTACCGTATCTTTTATCCTGATTCATGAAAACAATAAAGTACCTATTTTATTCAGGTCCTGGTGATGTCGCTCTGTTAACTCTTTGATAAATAGGTACGTAATATAATGTATTTCAATATAAATTGACGCCTACTTTCCTCCGCATTATAAACTCAACGTGAACATATACAAGGTGTATTCATTTAAAATCTTAGCTTCATCGTTTAAATCTTACAGTGAAGCACGCGGATAACTGTTCCCTTGGCCGCAAGGTGTAAAACAACATAACGCGTTTTTTTAGTTGAATCTTGAACTCTATTTTCACAATATCATTGTGTCTACAATTTATTGAATCAATGAAGTGTGAGTCGTTTTTTTCCATTGTCAAGTTGGTTTTGTGGTTCAATACAGTTCGCAGATTCGCAGATGAGTTGAAAATTGTAGGATGAGAGTTTATTGTTGGATAAAACTAAATATAGATAGATATGCGTTTTGTATCACATTGTTACACCTACTTATTCGTCAAACAAATGAAGCTTAGGAATACAGCCTTCGTTGTTCGCGGGGAGGTACCCACCCTTCTTAAAACCACACCAATTATTATAATCTGCCATAAAGCAGCATGCTCTATAGCACCTATGTATTTATATATTTATTTCTAGCATTTTCGTTGAAGTTGGAAAATCGATCTTGCTGGAGAAATAAATGAAAGCCCCGCATTTCGTCTTAAGAGTTAATTTGAAGTTATATGCGGATAAAGGGCATTCGGTTTGATTCAAAAAGTAAAGCATGCAGCTAATATATGCTGGGTTGGGTTGGATTGGGTTGGGTTGCAGAACTTAGTCCTCGATAATTGTACCAAAAATCGACTATTGTTGCTTATTTGATGAGCCCTTAAGACACGAAAACAGAGTCAACGAACTCAACAACACCACAGATTCAGAACAAAGGAAATTACGATTAAAAGGAAACATTCAAGTGCTATTAGTGTAGCTGTAATCGCTGACTGGATTACCAATTTAGTTGTTCGTACCATCGCTGGCCGTAATGAAGGGTTCCAGTGTACGTATTGCGGCAACTCTAGCGCTTGCAACGAGTATTGGCGAATTTTATTGGATCATCACTCGCAATTAAATCAGCTCATAATTAACTAATGAGTCAGTTAATGATCGAAACTAAGAAGATTAACACAGCCTTGAATATTATAATTTGATAAATAGGTCACCTTTGTGTGTAGTCAAAGATTTATGTAGGTACCTACTTATTATGTATATAGTTGCCCCGAGTGTGCCCCGAGCAAGAACACTATTGTCAAAATATTCGTATAGTTAATGTGTGACGTTAATATGGGAAGACGCCAGACAGACTTACATATGACATACTATGACTGACTGACTGAGTGTCATGAATAGTGTAACTCCTTATGCAAAATCTACATTGACATTGAGGAATATTTTGTCTCCATGGAGTCTTTCAGTCCCCCTATCAAAGCTTCCCGAGAGAGCCAACAATATGTCAACTGCAGGGCAGGTACTTTGGATATAGTGAATTAAAAGAATCCTTAAGTAGTATTTATCAATAACTGACATTACTGGATGGTTCCCTTTAGAAAAATATTTTATTGAGCACGATTTTGGTGAGAACGTGACTTACAATACTTCCACAACTTGTTAGAAAATTATCATATCACTAAAAGGACTTTATCCTCTCTAATGGTTTTTATCAAAAAGCTGGCAGTATTTCATAGCTTCCTTTCTCTTATTGTGCACGTTTTTGATAAATACTTGGTTCAATGGGTCTATAACTTTTAGAGTAAACCATAAATAACTGATGTCAATCTAAGGACCTAATCCACTTTTCCCACTTTGCATAATAACTCGATCTTTCATAATAAAACGCAATGTTGTTTAATGTAGCTAGCCCTACCTCTAATATGCCTTGTCTTACATAAAAACTGCATAGTTTGTAATATTTCCAAATATCTGATCGAATACGGCAAATCTCTCTTGGATTTAGTTAGGATGAAAGTAGGTAGTAACTTACATTCAACTAACTATACTTAATTAGGGTACCTTTATTTTCTCTTACCGATATTGAGAAAAAATTAAATAAATAAATAATAATGTAAATAAATAAATTTCTTTTAAAAGTTAGGCTACTTTTCTTACGGGGTCATTAAAAATGTTTGGCCCCTTTTTATTTTTGAAAAGTAAAAAAGTTGAGCCCACTTTAACTTTTTACTATCTGCTAGTAGGTATATATAACCCCATCCGGTTATATCTTTCTTAAAGTATTTGAGTACATTAACGAGTAGTATGAGAATATCCTTTATCGTGGGTTCCATGGATAAACAAGACAAGAACAAGCGTCCAGATCATGAAATCATCATTGAAATTTCTGCTCTGGTGGATATCGAACACAGAAGTGTATGGTTTCACAGATATGATCATTTGCTTTGCATTGATATTTCTTTTCTCAAAGTCAATGTGAATTTGCCAAGGCACTGCAACAAATTTATTGATGATTTATTTATTTGTTGACATTTAAGTAACTAACAATTTTTAATCCACTTAACATAAGGTATGGTATGTAAATCATAAAATAAAAAAAGGAAGAAAAAATATCCTGTTTTCCACTATTTGAACATAACATACATTTGATTTCAGCAGAAACAACGTACTATAAAATAAATAAATAAGTTAAATAAATGGAATAATAATATTTTTTTTTATTTTAAAAAACGTTTTTTAATAAGCTAACTTTAATCGTTTTAGTATTTTAAACTTTCGTCCCATCATTTCACTCCCAAAAAATAAATTACCTACAAATAAGAATGATCCTACAGTTTTATTTGTGTATTTTCTATTTGTTAATGCTTTCCTACCCTTTGTTACCGCACACCAAGTAATAGAATGTTATTGCCTAAAAACTTTAATGAGGTACTTGCAGGTATTGCGTCAAAACCGTTGCTCAAGCAAAAATTGATATGAGGTGTCAGTCTATTTCCGTTTTTAACACGAAACTACGAGTAGGTACGTAGCTTCCGACAAACTATTTATACCACCAAGCAAAAATCGTAGTCATAATACTTTAGTGACCTGTTTTAACGGTATCAGTATTTAATTTCATAACTTAGGTACAGTACAGAACAAAGTTCAAAGATGTACTCGTACGTATATCTGAATTTAGTGTCAAGATAGCAAAATTGTGACACCGAAAATTTCCACATGATACTTGTTATTAATACAGTAATCTCTGCCAACATACTTTTTTTCTAGTATACCTAGTATCACTCCGTCTGTAGTCTTTGATATCGTTATTATCTATGACATCGTTATAAAATCATCAGTTCGTAGCTTTTTAATACAAGGATTATTTACTAGTTTCAAACACAGAAGCAAAAGCCATAAAATATACATCTAAAGCTTGAAATATTGTCAATGGAATCATACAGACTAACAGACAAACAACATAACAGTGTTTAAATCCGAGAACTCGTTCTATTTTTGTACTTTCCGTTTTCAATTGCGTTCACTACAAAGTACCTAAGTCTTTATAAAGATTTTCTTTGTCATTACTTTTAGGTTAGATATAAAGTAGGAAAAACCTAGGAAGTGATAAATGTGTTGCATTCTATTTTTATTAGAACTGTAACAAATAGTAGTAAATTAAATTTGTGACTTATTCATAGTGGTAGAGCCGTACGTAGTAGTCTGGGGAGGTGTCGTAGAACCGCCTTCCTGACGCAGCATGTTCTTTATGTTTGATTTTACCATCGCCGGGGAAACTTTAATTAGAGTGACCATTTTAGCCCTCGTAAGTAGCAACATACCCACACATGATCTTTATAGGTATTTCTATCCCATTTCAGTTTGGAGTAGGTTTCTAGGTATGAGTTGCAGTGACCAGGCGGGTAGGAAGTCTGCACATCACATTTATACATTAAGAATTATACATATAAAACATTAAGAATTCTCAGACATGCAAGTTTCCTCACAATGTTTTCCTACGCGCCGTCATTACAAATGATATTTTCTTATTTATAAAACGCTCATAATTTAGAAAATTCATCGGTGCGTGCCACCGTGCAAAACTCTCGATTAAAAGATAGTCATCATCATTCTTAATAAGAACAATTACCTAAAGATGACTACGTCAAGTGTAAATATTACGAATATCAATATACGATACTTTACTGGAGGCGAAAATCTAAGTGCTCTTGAGCAGCCAGTGAACATCCACCTCAAATAGAATTTAAGATTGGAGGTTGGTGTCCATAAGCTGGGACTACTTCATATCAGGTGGTCTGCATACTTGTTTCCTACTCATACGGGTACAATTAACAAAATACTCTTTAATACAGTTTTTTTTTTAAAGATCTAAATCAAACAAACACGATAGTAACCTAGTCCTTCTAAACAATGTTAGAAAAAAACCAAATTAAATTCTGCAAGTAGTATACAGTTCAGTGCTACACTTAAAGCATGGTGAGACATGGGTCTGCCTCAAGGTGGCGCAACGGCAGCTATGATATAAATAGTGTGCAGCCACTGAGGCAGCATCAGTCAGTTCCACTCCTGTCGGCTACACTACGCTGAAGAGGACGAAAGTGACTCGTGATATAATATATACGTGAAATATTAAAATGCGTGCGTTTCAAGTAAGTGTGTGTGTGCTTTTAGAAAATACGATAATAATAATGTAGGTCCGTGTTTGAGGGAAAAGTGCTTACCTAGTACATTTGGAAATGGATTTTGAGCGTTTATGTGAAACATATTTCGCATAGGTATCTATATGATCCATGCACTCACATCCATGTGAGTGCATGGATCATAATATAGATATGCGAATGGTCTAATTCATGTACTGAAATATATGCGAGATGTCAAAAACGTTGCAATCGTAGTAGTAACACAGTGCCTACTTCATATTATGTAATTTTTAATGATGTTTTAATATATTTATTTAATTGGCAATTCAACAGCTTAATAAATACCTACATATGTATATATGTATATAAATAAAATACAAAAATTTTGCTGATTATAAGGATTAACTGTACGAATACTAAGTACGCTCCCATTTGTATTTCACTAAACTCTGAAAAAGCTCGCTACTTGCTTTTCGCAAAATTTTAAGTACATAAATGCTAAAAAATAAAAAGAGAATAATGTATGGAATAATTTGGTAAGCGTACAAATTAATCATGAAGTCTATTATTCTTGCTGTAAGTACTGTTAATGAAGCATACCACAAACAAGGTAATGCAATGGTATCAAAGATATAAATACTCTGTACCCACTAATTCTGCATCAGTCAGTTCCATTACTACCGGCTGCACCACACTGAAGAAGAGTAAAGTGATAAAAAGTGATCCAATTTACCTCAATCTAGTTTTCAGTAACTTCAATCCCATTTAAAATGTGTGCGTTGCAAGTAAGTGAAATGAATGAGTGATTTGGAGTAATCGTACAATCGTAGGTCGTGATGTAGAGACTGATTTTTGGGCAGTAACTGAAGTGATAAGTAGCAAATTTAGTTATTTATGAAAACTTTATTGTACACCTTAAAAGCTATACAATGGGCGGACTTAGTGACTTAAGTAGCAAATAAAGTGATTAAAATAATTTAAGTAAGAGTGCAACAAATAAACGGTGACAAGTATACTTAGTATCGTATTAGTATTTCATCTATTTTAGTTAACCCAATTTACGTATAAAATTCAAAATAAAATTATGTAGGTAAACTACACAATCATTTCAATTTCATAAATTTAATTTTAATAAGTTGTCATTACATTTTTAATTCGACTCTACATCCATTAGAAGAAAACTGAATAATATCCGTAATGTCACTACGTAGCGACTTTAGTAGTTACACAAAACACGATAAATCATAATTATGTAGGTAATGTTTTGTTTTTAAGAAAATCGGCCAATGCACTAGTGACCCTCCTGGTGTTGCCCATGTCCATAGACAACGCTGACCATTTACCATCAGATGGACTGGTATCGCCCGTGTCCGGTATAACGGTAACTACATACCATCAGATCTGTTCGCATATTTCTCAATTTTTGAAGTGAAAACTTTTTTAGCGGCATTGAACATTTTTTGGTACGGGTAAAAAATGTTAAAATCGCTACAGGACACGTGACCCTGATCGTAAGGGAAAATGCGTAAGATGGTAACTATGGAAACTGTCAAAAGGAAACATTCATAAATGTGTATTTTGTTATAAAAAAAGCTTAATACATATTATAATTATTGTGATTTTGTATTCAACATTGCTATTATAAGCATTAAATGTTCTTCGTTTCTTTTCTTACAGAGAAACTCAATTGTATTTTAATTGAATTGTCGTCCAAATCACCAAGATAACACATCAAGTTTTCACTTCTGTCGGCACTCTCGGAGTGCAACCCGTTGTTTTTTTTTATAAAAAAACCGTCGCAAACAGAAGGGACACACTGGATTATTTTGTCATTGCCTATTTAGACAATAATTATTATTATTTCCATCTACTTAATATTTTTAAGCATCTTTTATAAAGGCTGCAAAAGGGAATAATAATTCACATATCAAACAGCACTGTTACGATGTGGGAAATACTATTATCGAATCAACTTATAGGCGGAAAATGGTTACGAGCGTACATATATCATTTATTAGCTTTATACTTCCTGCAATTGTTTTTACGTATCCATTGTTCTAGTTCCAAATCTACTATGCATAATGAGGTTTAAAACTTCGTTAATATTTGCATTTTAATATGCATTGTGTTGTCGTTTTCTAATAGAACAAGTGACGTTTCACTTAATAAGATTACCGTAGGTCATTACAATATTTTACATATGGGCCATTTTGTTGGTCTCAGTCGTTGTAGATTCATTCGCTAATAATTCTTCGTAAAACACGCATGTTCCGGTGTTTTGGTTGGCTATGTCGAACTTAGTTGTTAAAAGAAGAAAGAATTTCCGGCGACCACACCTCCTTAATTGAAACAATTAACTTTAAGAACTTGCTGCTTTACGGCGAGTACACCCAGACCAGAAACATAACTTTAAAGTTATCGTTCAAATTTCTGTTCCGTGGGAATCTGGGAAGCACCTAGGACCCTCCACGCAGCGCAAAGGCGTCTTGTTTGTTATTTGTGTGAGTAGTTATAAGAAAGGCGTTGTTCTTATGGTTCCAGGTGTTCGTTTTAGCCGGTCTGAGTGTTGCCGCTAGCGCCGGCTACGTGGGCTATGCCGGGTACGGCGGCTATGGAGGGTACGGGGGGTATGCCGATGGCGGCTACGGCGGCTACGCTGGCGGTGACGTAGGCTACGCAGGTGACGCTGGTCATGGACATGATTATTATGTAAGTATTTTATTTGTTTAATACTTTATGGTAAAATACATTAAACTGCCATAGTTTGTGAGCGATATATTTGCACAATATCATCTTTATTAAAGTACTCTTTAGATTTATAGCAGCCCCACAGTGAAACATTCTGTATTGAAGTTGCGATAAAGATCATACGATTTTCATCACTTTATTTTTGGCTTATTTTTGAATCGACTCCAGGTACAGCGCATTGGTGTAGTATCCCTGCCCCACATACGAGTAGTATAGTATCAATTTATATTTGATTAGTTAGCATGGCTGTCAGTTTGTCATGTTTTTTTTTTATATTTTCGTGTACTGTTATAAAAATATTGTTTTCAAGAAATGTACTTGAAGTAACACTACGCACGAATAAATCCGCATTGTGGATATTTAACAAAGAAGAAATGACATTGATTGTGTCATTTGATACAGTTCTGTGGACATAATGGGTAAAACACCTTTTTACCTTATTCATTTTTTATGGAATCAATGCCTCTTATATATCAACAACGTATAGTCTAAAATGATATCTTGACTGTTTTTGATGATTGAAATGATTTTTTTTCATTTTGATATGAAATGTGCAGTTAGATTCATAAATTATATTACCTAGATCTAATATTCTTAGCACGTACCAAAGCATTTAGTTTTTTTTATGGTTTACAGACATACAGATTACGTTATTTTGCTTTCACACATTACCGTTATCAAAATTACACTTATGTAAGCCAAAATCAATATTTGAACTGAAAATATTTATATTATTCAATTCAAATTTTCTGATCGGTAGTAGTAGCAGTAGTTACTACTTTATGTATATCATTTGACGGGGTCTAGTAAATATTTGAAGCAGGGCACACATATACTATGATATACATTTTATTTATTTTTAAGTGTTTATAACACACATATAACTTAGAAAAGCATTGGTGTATTCCGGGAAATTGAACTAAGAGCTCTTGGTAATAAGGCTGAATTCTTAGCCACTGAGCTATCACCGCTATGCCTATATGTAGACACAGAAGGACATTGACAGTGTATACATATACATCTAAAAATGTTACGACCTTCTTATTTCTATGGTTGCTACCACGCGGGTCTAACAACCCATAGCTCCGAATGCAACCACCGTAACGTCCCATGCTTGCGTCACAAAGTAAAGCGAGTGTATGTACTCGTAATTGCCAATGAAGCAATGTTACAGCATTCGGAAGTCATTTTGTTGTTATATATCTTACTTACATACATATACCCACCTACTGCAATAACGATGAAAGTATTTTGTTTGTTTTGTATGAAGTATCGAAAGCACTTTATACCTGTAACAATCTACCATAGTTGTAAATAGAAACAAATTGAAATTAGAATTGCTAGGTGTTACAGTTAGAGCCATTGTATAAGTATGTGCGCGCACGTTGATGTCTTTTATATGGGAAGATTTTATGATAAGGTATTCGCTAGGCAAACTATTTATATATTCATGATTGATTAATTCCTTCACTCTTCAATCGGTTCGGCTTTGGAATGCTCTCCCCGTTCACATCATGAAACTAACTCAAAATTTTCAATAATGTTTTGAATATTTTTATTCTTATTTTTATTCGTTTTATATACCTACTATTGTTTACGTCTACTACATTTATATAGTATTTATGTTATATTTTAATCTGTCCTATTTTAAATTTTGTACTTTTTCTACTTCTTTTGTTTGTCTACATTTATTCTATACCGTCTTTGCATTTATCTGTACATCCCTCAGGTTGGCTGGAACACAACTCTATTTAGCATTAATCCCACCTTTTATATATATTTTCGGTATCAATAGTTTTAAATAAATAAAAAAATTAGATTGATTAAGAAATATTTAAGTGAATCAACGTACTCGTATACTGACAGATAGTTACCATGATAATGGCCATGGTAGGATTTGGGGTTGGTTCCCGGCGTAGCAGAAGTTTGAATGATAAGTTTTTTCTTACTTGTGTCTGGGATTGATTTCATTCGTCTATGTGAAATGACACCATACTGTGAATCTAAGTGTGTAAATGATTGAGATAAATGTAATTACGTCACAGTATCTGGAAAGCTATTAATTATTCCAATTGAAAATTTAAATGAAATCTTCGAATCTACCAATTGCATTGAAATAAAATTTCTTTAACGTAGTAATATTTTTGGTTTCAGGCTCACCCTAAATATGCTTTCGACTATTCTGTGAACGACCCTCACACCGGTGACCACAAAACTCAGTGGGAGACCCGCGACGGTGATGTTGTCAAAGGTAATAAAATTAATAAATACATACATAAAATTCGAATTCACTAAAACCTGAAACCCAACCCAATAAAAAATAAAATGGTGAAATTAAAGATTTCAAACTATGTATTTTCAGACTCTTATAACATGCTTCTGTTTCCTTTTTGTCTTTTAGGCGCCTATTCCCTAGCGGAGGCGGATGGTACTACTCGCATAGTAGAGTACACAGCAGATAAGCACAACGGCTTCAACGCAGTCGTCAAGCGTATCGGCCACGCTCACCACCCGCAAGTTTACGGAAACCAACACGACGGAGGAGCTGGTTACTACGGATACCACTAGATGGCGTTAAATCCAATAAGACAAATTTCTCACGATCACCGATAGATGGCAGTAATTAAACGATAAAGTCACAATCGTGTCGCGTAATAAGCCAAGTGTTTAACTGTGATAAAAGGCGCGTCTGTCATCCTATGTTGTAATATTTTAATTTAAGGACCTTGTTAAGTTATTAAGGTAATAAAATATTTTATATTATGTCATTTAATGATTTTTTATTTAAATTAACGGAAAAGTTGCGTCTATGCAATTCTTCCTGGATATATTCATCATCGTTACAAAGGGAGCTCGTGCATGAAATATTGTCGAGTGTCCATTAATAAGTGTTCGATTTTCTGACTGGGTATGAAAGTGTTAGTTATGCGTGAAATTTTCTATTGTCGATTACTAATTTTAAAGTTTTTCCCCAATTTAATGTCACAGCATGACCATTGAGCATACATTTACAATGAATAATAATTTATTAACGATCATAAAATGTTACTTAAGTATTGTATTATGAATGTGCAACTTTTTAATTTACATTTCCTTCGTCTGCGTTGAATTCTGTTCACAACTTCTATTATAAGATTAATTATTTTAAGAACCAATTGTTAACTAGTAATTTCATTTATTTTGAAACGACATTAACGTATTAATCATTATAGATTTTCCAATTAAATTATTTTCAGAATGTACAATTTATCTTCTTCGTAGAGTTCAATAATACGATTTATGGATGTGCTCAACGATCAAATCTTTTATGATTGCGTAAAGTTTAAATGGAAATCTATAAAAATATTATCACAATATTTATGGTAACAACAGTGCGTAATTTTGAGATCAAACGTGTTTACGGTTGCGTAGTGTTATTTATGATAGCTATTGCATTGCGTTTGACTTCACGCAATTGGGCTTAGCCTGCGTTGTCAGTACGTAGCGGGTAATAGGTTATTATCATACATTATTCTGATTTAGGTAAAGGTATATGCAACTTTTGATGATGTATAAGTGTATACATTAAAAATGTTTTAATTTGTTTAAAACTTTTTCCTGGATGTACCTAACTGAAATGTTCCTTGAATATTTTGGGTAATTAAGTCTTTGGATATTTGAGATTTACAATTGAATACGTGGTGACGCCACAAATGACCCTTATATTTTGGGTTCTTTTGAAGGGACGGGCTATTCTTACCTACTGGTCATCGGTCGTTATGGCACTAAACTTCTTAAACTTTATTTCTTATATTTTTAATTACAAGCAA
The DNA here is from genome assembly GCA_905147235.1 of Erynnis tages. Taxonomy (NCBI): domain Eukaryota; kingdom Metazoa; phylum Arthropoda; class Insecta; order Lepidoptera; family Hesperiidae; genus Erynnis; species Erynnis tages. The sequence goes on from LR990076.1 coordinate 4,654,440, forward strand.
AAGAGCACATACTCTTACGCTTTCCGCTAAGTTCCACGCTCCTCTTATCACTGGGATCAACACAATCCTGCATCTTTTATAACGTGTTCACTTTCATTGATTTACATGCTCAGCTGAATATAGAATTGTTAATATGCATAAACGCATACTTTTTACCTATTAATTATAATAGCTCGGGGGCGTAGTCTGTAATAATGTGTATTGTTTTTCAACACCCTGTCAATAGGCGATCTGATCAAGTTAAGTTTTTAACTTCGTAGATTTCACTTCCAATCATACTTACTCGATCAATGATATAAAGTGAAGTATAATAATAACATTAGAATCGACAGGTACCTACTTATATACTGAATTTAATGACTGACTTCTAATAAGAGAATTCTAATGCATTGGCGCATACTATGCTGTATTGTATTGTATCATCTATCTTACAATTTGTACAACTACAAATCTCTGGTAGTAGTTGGCTAGTAAAATAATAGCAGTAAAAACAATTAACATTAATCCCGCTCATTAATAAATAAATAAACAAGGAAATGAAATGGAAAGAAAGAGTTACGAAGGAAACTTCTATTAATAATTTCGTATTGAAACCGGAAACCGTGTCACATTAATTACGATTATTGAAATAATAATTTTTTGAGCTACTTTTAAAATTGATGGCCAAAGAGCAAAGAAAACAGGAAAGTTATGAAAACAACGTCCATTTTTCACTTGAAGGGGTTGGTCAGGAAACGATTCATTGTGTTACATTGGTAGACAATAAGGCAATTAAATTAAGTGTATCCTAGTGACAGCAGCACTCCACGTGTGTGCGTACGTATATCGTTCGGGTGGTGAGCTCGTGTGTGTTTATAAATAGGTGAGTGGTGGTCGTTGCGGCCCGTCTTCACATAGCCTCAACCTTGGATATGGACAAGTTCATGCTGAAATTCTCTGTAAAATAAAAAATAAGTGGCAGTGAATCAAATCATATGGTGGTGCTGGGGAGGTTCTCTGACGAGTGAACGCCATGGCGAAAGCCCTGGTTTTATTGGTATGTAGTAAGTCATATTAAATGAATAAAAAATTCAAATTAAAATGAGGTATTTTACACCATGTAAGAAAAAATAAAAATATATGTTTATGATTGATTTTGTATAAAGTTAAATTGAAACGTCGATATCTATTCTTAAAATGCATTGTTAATTTTATTTTATTAATTATATTTTTAAAATCACCTTTTTTAGTCTTAAATCATTCAATATCTTTAAACGACAAAAACGCCAGACGCCAAATTGAGTTTCGATGCTACGACACTTCGATAGTACACGAACAAATCGGGATTATATCAGGCTGTGTTAATTCGAAATTTTAAGTGTTATCGTATCGCATTTGTGGATGTTTTAATATTATTTTTAAAAGTCACAAGATGGAAGATGGTTTCATTAAAGCAGCAAGAACAAATGCACCAATTCTCATTCAATACTCATTTTAGTATCACTTGGCACTTCCATAATTTCTGTGGCGTTTTTATACTTGTATTCTTGCATCCAGGCACAAGACACCAATGATATACACTTGAACTCATTATTTCCAAAAATCTTCTAGTATAATCCTTCGCAGAGTCGTAGTAATACTATCGAAGTGACGTCACGAGCTTAAAAAGCATGGCGGCTAACGTTTCCACGCGAAAGTATAAAATTAAAAATAAATTATAGAATTTAGGCGATTTTAAAGTTTCAAAAATACTTTTTTAATATTCTTCTGGTTCATCACGTCATAATGATTTATTTAAATCTGTTTTTAAAAATGGTGTAAAACCCTATTAAAGAGTAACATAATAATATAAGGTGTATTTTAACTTTTTAAACGAACAGCAATAATAACTTAAGCATAAAGTTATTAAGTTTTAGATTACAGTTATGAATATATTATAGTTTATAAAATTTATAAAATGAATTTAAAGTTTATAAAGTTTATAAAATGTATTTAAATACAACATTACACTGAACTTACCAAACTTACTTTTAAATTACTTACTTACAGATTAACCCCAATTTGTTTAAAATAAATGGATAAAACATACTTATTTGCAAATAACATCAAATAGTATATATATTTTTTTTTTTTTAATATTCAGGCACTCTTGGCACATGCAGTGGTGTTAAATTGTCAAGAAGAACATCTAATTGAAGAAGAATTTAACCAGCACAGTTCGGAAAATGTAAGTTACTAACATAAGTTAGTAAAATAGTATAGCATCTACATACCTACGATTGCACTATTCAGCTGAGTCTTTTAAAAATGGAAATAACTAGTTTTAAATCAATATAATACGAGTATAATTTTATATTATACTGAGATAAAACTTAAACTAAACTAGTATTCTATTCAGCTTAGACTCAGCTGATCTTTCTTAGTGGTACGTGGTCCCACCGAAAATACGTCTAGTTCACGGTGAGTAGACTCTCTTCTAACCTGGATTAACTTAACTGATGTAATTTAACCCAGTTTGGGTGATATACGTAAGTATTATTTTATGATAATACAAATAAAAATCAAATCATAACATAAACAAAAAACATTTTGTAATTACGTTACAAGTGAAAACCACTAAAACAATTTAATAGATAGTTTCAGAAAGAAATTCTTATTAACGGGTTGTTTGAATAAACCAGTTTTAATATGAATAAAGTCATAAAAATAAAAATATAAAATTAAAATCAATAATTCAGTAAAATATTTATTAGTGTAAAAAGATTATTAAATTAGGTAATAAAAAGTCTAACATAAACAATGAAAAGAATTTGCTGTAAATAAATCTCAATGAATTTGTGGTCTCTCACAAAAACGCACAGTTTCTCTTCTTAAATTACACGCTGCAGCACGGCTGACACGAATTGATGACAGCCGCAGTGATGATACTAGTTAGTGCGGCTATATTATATAGCTTCTTATACTCTTGTAGGTATAGAAAGAAAGAAAGAAAAAGTTTACTTGTACAAATTTGTATAAAATTTGCTATAAAGTTGTAACAAATCTTATTGATCAATCTACGAGTATATTTACCGCTTTTAAGATTTGCAAATATTACAAGTAGGGATAAAGTTGTAACAAATTTTATTGATGAATCTATGCTTATCGCTTTTAAAATATTCAAATATGTTAAATAACAATAACATACAATTTTTTTTATTGGTAATATAAATAGATTATTTATAAAATTTATAAATTTTATAAAAAATATCATCTGCTCTAACGGGAACGAGGACGTTATGAAGAAAACTGTGTGCCTGAGAATTCTCCATAATGTTCTCAAAGGCATGTTCATGTTCTCCATACCCCCGCAATAAGCCAACATGATCGGCTAGATTTTTATTAATGTATGATTTTTTTTAAAATTTGCATATTTTAAATCATTATTTAAAGCTCAATATAAAAGAAATTTCACCTAAGTTGCACATAGACGACAATAGACGATAGTCGGTAATAACCCCTAATTTAGGTTCTAGGTAGTAATAAATCGTTTCTGTCACGAATCTTTTTCTTTCCTCGTAATAATGTATTCACACTATGTCACTTCCTTCTCAACTTTTAAGTGTAAAGTAATTATTGCATCCTATTTTCTAGTTCTAGTTTTATATTTTTGTTTTTGTCCATAATTTAACAAAATTTAGGATAATTAAAGTAGATTTATAGAGAATCTAGCATAGGTACTTACGATGAAATTCCTCATAAGTTTGTTACAGTCAGTTACAGGTCAGTAAGTAGTTTATATGTTAGCAATAATAAACATTTCAAGATTTACCACCACCACCAGTTGCAAGTTTATCCTTCTGAGAAATTTCTTAGCGTAAGAAAGTTAAGCTTTTATTTATCAAAATAAAATTAATATCACTTTTTCAGTCAAATTTACAGAAATAGAAATGTATAAACGCCGTGAACAAACATATATACCAAAAGGAAAAGATTAAAAGTAGCATTAGATGTATGTCTAACTATATGTATAGACACTTAGGTACACGCTACTTTAATGGCTGCTCTATATTTAACTTTGACTAACCCATGTATGCCATGGCAAAATGCCTATTGAAAGTGAACTGAATGACGAAACAGTACCAGTATCAGTTGTTCACCCACTTTTCTCCGACCAACTCGTTCCGAAGTACATAAAAGTATCCCACTCAAACTTGTTCGACAGCTTTGAACTAATTTTTTGTCGACGATAATGACATAAGTATTACAGATCAATCGGAACATTCAAAATAATGTAAATACGTCTGTTGCACTAACATATTTTAATTAGGCAATTTATGTCGAGGTAATAACACAGCTTGTTACAGGCTAATCCTCAAGGGACAGTAATAGATTGCGGCTTATCATTAAAATGAAATGTGTCAGTTTGTTAACTCGAGACATTAGCAATGTTTAAAGCCCGCCGATAAAATGTTGACATAAATATGTCTGCCATCGTCAAATTTTATTGGTCATTCATTATACTCGTAGTATTGCGTCTTGCGAATCCGTTGATGTGAAGAGAACATAAAATGGAAACAAATGAAAGTGAATTACCTATCTGGCATTGACATTGAACGATGCGCGCGACTCACTCATCTTGAACTTGGGAAGATTGCCGCGAGCGAATTACATTTATATACTACAGTGTTTATAAACGTAAACCAGTTTCCATCTTTGATGTGGAACTCTTATTTTAGATGCCAATTTAAAAAGATTAAAATTAATTTGTTAATCAGTATTAAAATATGCTGCAACGGTAGATCGGATATATTTACATAATTGCGTAACGGTTCTCTATTTATGTTAATCATTATGCAAAGAATATAATTTAATTGTTTCGTTCCATTATTTTAAAAATTACTTACCACTTAGTTCCAGTATCTTTTAAAGAATAAAGTTTCACCGAGTAATTAAGAAGTCTACGCGTCGAGTAAAATTGATCGCGCGAGTAAATATACGTATTCACAGAGCGAATCGAAAACGAAAGCGTTGAAAGCGTAACATCTATTAGTTTGACTGACAAACTGACATCTGTACTCTCACGTCTACTTAGTATACAAGTAACATTCCAACTTTATGGAAACGATTAAAATGGCTCATTTTGTATTCAGAATACTAAATTCTAATCGTCAGGCAGGCATGCAATGAATTGTCATAATGAGTAAAATACCGAATTAATGCACGCAAGCTATCGCTTCACACATTCTCGCCGGCTTTTTATAACCTCCAGTGTAATTACGGTGATCATAAAAAATGCTTCGATGAATTAATGTTCACTTGCGATTATTTTTTTATCTTCAGGGAAATCCAAGCTACTCATTTGGCTACGGAGTTTCTGATGCTCACACTGGTGATATCAAGAGCGTATGGGAAGAAAAAGAAGGCGACACTGTTAAAGGTAAAAAAATTGTACTCCTAATTTACATATAAAATTATTATTGATCATAGTAAAACATCATTAAATTAAATATTTTCTTTGACAGGACATTACAGTGTTTTGGAACCAGATGGCTCTATGAGAACTGTAGAATACTCAGCCGGACCAAACACTGGATTCACAGCTGTCGTAAATAGTGACGGTGTACCGCCGCAACCAGAGCAACGTCAGAATGTTATGGAGGAAAAAGCCCAAAGAGACCAAGAGAGATTCTACGATTTTTCTGAAGACGCCGATATGGAGCCGTATTCGACAAACGATAGAAAGAGAAAAAAACACCCATTCGACTCACTATTTAAGGATTATTCAGTAAAAAAACGACCGAAATATCCAATGGATTTAGAACCGAGTGAATATACGCATAGTATATCGATAAAACATCCACGAGATGAATATGACCCTATCGGGGAAGCGCATAGTCATATTGGATTTAATAGTGATCCAAATTGCAGATCAAAGCATAAGCAAAAAGAAAACAACAATCTGTATACCAGCATTACAGATTTTGATTTTCGTAAACAGAAACATCCCTCCTTTGCACCCGATTCGTACCGAGAAACATTTGATAAATACCTGGACCCTTCAAATATTGATATTGAAAAACTTATACAGCTGTACAGGTATAACGAACAGTACAATAGGCAACCAAAGCCAGACGAGTTAACTGCTTTGCCAACGTCTATAAAATACAGTATGCCTATCCCGCCTGATTCACCCCCGGATAGCATTTATCCTGAAGACATGCCGTCTAGACCCAAAAAAAAACCCCGACCTCACAAAAAACCCGAGCCGTATCCGGTAGAAGATCTCGATGACTATATTTTAGTACCAAAGAAAAAATACAAAAAACCACCTCGGGTAGTAGAGCCGATGGACTATCAACCAGAAATGGATGACGATTACGAGCATCCCAGTGGATTCGATGATGGTTATGAAGATGAAAGGAACCACAAACCACCTAGAGGAACGGGACCGAAGGAAGTCGTGCGGAAAATTGTGAAAAAACGGAAACCGACTGTAAATCTCTTAGATATATTTGATATTTAAATTGTAAATACAAATTAGTGTAGATAATGTACAGCCCCACGTAATACTACTGTCGATGTAAAGTACTGTCAATGTTACTATTAATTAGTGTAGTAACTATAAAACAAATTAATCACAACTATGTCTATAGCGAACGTGTTATATCTAGTTTGATTGTTGTTTTGAAAAGTACTTTTTGGTCAGCCAGTAGATATGTTACCTAATTAATTATTGTAATTCCCCTCATACCAAAGTTTGAATGCGTTTGAGTGTTGTAATATAATGAAAGGTAACGTTGGCAATAAAATACCTATTACGACGACTTTGTTTTTTTTGTTTTTTTTACGTAAATATAATAAATTTAGAGAGGAGAAAAAAACTACCATAGACAATTTGTCTAACAATCATTCGTATTTGAACTTCTTACTTATACATTCATTTTTTAACACTTTATCTCCGTTCCATCAGCTCCTGTGGCTTCAGAATCTTCCTTTGGTCAGTGTTCCACCTAGTTAGAGGAAGGCCTGTATTCTTTTTCTTGTCTACCTGGCGATCACGTACTGGTATACCTCCAGGCATCTAACTACTGGTCTCACGATGAGATGAGGTGACTTTCCACAATATTCTCAAGGGTATGTGAAGTCGGCAATATACTAGCGAGGTGGACTGGGGTATATGTCCTGCTTATTGCGAGAGGAGACCCAACATAAATTGGTGGATATTAATTATATTGTAGGCCACCTACTCGTACGTATTAGTCCTTACGCAAGATACAATGAGAGTAAAAGTTCCAAACTGCGGCGAGCGTGTGTATCGGCCGATTACCTCACAAGGACGTTCGGTATTTTTATATCGCTATATTAATTATTATTATCGATTTGGGTCGTTTAGTGCACGTAAACCTTAATCTCGATACGATCGCTATCGAAACCTTATCACTCGAAAGGAATTGGAAAGTTAAGGCAATGCGAAACAGAAGCATGGATTGTCGTCTTTTGGACTTTAATTAAATATTTTTAGGTTTTGAGGTTTGAACTTAAAAAAAATAGCCGTCCGAATCCTATGGAGTTATATAATTATATTTTTTTCAATTTAATCTACAGCACTTTATAGACGAAATAATATGCATGAGAAATGGTATTTATTAATGATCTGACCACCCTTGTGGTTAAGCAAGAAACTAGGAGCTTGTTTTGTTTGATATTTTTTTTTTGTTTAAAATAAAAGTAAAAATAAAGTAAAAATAAATTTGTTTTGAAAATCAAAAGAATGCTGAATCATGCTATAATGGGGGTTAATTATAATGGCCTTGAGAATAATTAGTTATAAGATTTCCTAAGGCAACTTCTACTACTCTCCAAGAGATGGCGTCACGGGTACCTATCCTAAACCACGCTATCGAAATTTTCTACAGAATTTCAATATGATACACGCCTCGGCTGGCGGGAGATTTTCCTTTGCCAAATGAATGAACTGGCGAAAAATTCTTTTTTTTTATTTCGCAGGTTTATAAGAAAAGAAAATTTAATACAAAATTATTTATATGAACGCTACAGCAAAAAATACTCTTCCTACAACTTTGGTAAAAAAAAGTGTTACAGTATTTTGTTAGACCGACCGAGTCAGACCGAGATAAGAAAGATACTGGTTTTATACAAACAATTTTTTACAAAAAAATTACTAATCTCCATAAATGAAAAAATAAAATAAAATGATAGAAATTAAAAAATCTACTGAGAGCTCACCAAACCCACTGGTGCCCGTACCCTATCTACTCTACTCTCACGTACATTTATTTGTAACAGTTGCAAATTTATTACATAGGGTACCAGTATTTAGGTACCTACTATAGTTCCATACAGCCTTAACACGTCCAATTTCCGCAAAACGCCACAACTTTCTGTGTGAACCACGCCACTGATAAGGTTATCGAATGTAATCCAAATTCAAGTAGACTGTAATGTCAAAGACTTTTTTATGACCAGATTAACCAGACGGAGTGAAAAAATAAAGTAAAAGTGGGCTAATTTTTTCATTTTACCAAAAAGGGGACTGAAGCGTTTTAAGGACACCCTGGTAAGAACCCTTACATTAAGGAAAAAAATAATTATTACAGCTGTGAATGAAAAAAGTAACATAAAACGCTTTCCGAAAAAGAAGCTACTCTAAAAATAAAGATGCCGTAATTTTAAGTCCCAACTTTGATGTTCTGTCACTCCATCGTAAGATAGAAAAAATCTTAGTGTAATGTTTAATTCAAGCTACGCATGCATTCTTGAACATTCACTCAGTGGGCGCGGCCGTGACACGGTCGCCGTCGCATTGTCGCAATGTCTGGTAGTGACACAGGCCGCTCAGTCCCGTTCTTGCCTTGCTCTGAAATGTTGTCGAAATTCTAAGATCTTAAATCTTATTGTTGAATTTTGTGTTCCACTGAGTTTCGTTTCGTTTTGGCTTAGGTTGAATTGTGTCTAGAATGTAAAATTAAATGTCTTAATTTATTTGAACCAAGACTAGACTAATTAATAGCTAAAAAATTAAAAGAAGAAGAAATAAAGACGAGGTACACGTATGCATAAACATTACACGGTAACCAATGATTGTTTAATCTTGATCACTTTGAGCGTTTACCATTTCTAAAGAGTAGCGGTAAACGGCTTATGGCTGATGGCACTTTTATAAGCTGAAGCGACATTTCATAGAGATAAAGGTGACTGAAAAAGGTGAAATAAAAGAATGCCACAGTACATATTATTATTAAATGTCGCATGCTCATTACCTTAATTACTTTACAGAAAATTAGCCTGTAGTACAGATTTTTCTTAGATGTGAACAAGCGCAGTACTACTTGGTTCATGTAGGTATCGATAGCTAAATATGGTCACTCTATTAAGGTGCAATCAAGATCGAATAAACAAAGACAAAATATTAGTTAGAGCCAGACACCTTATTGAATGTGGGTCATCTGAATCTTATACAGTTGTTAACAGATATTTCGAAATTTTGCAACAGCTAACGTTAAATATGTATTCTATGTTACTAATGGTGAACACCTGCTGAATATACACTCGAATGTACCACACATGGAGACTAGTTTAAACACCAAAACACAAAGCGTATCTGAATTACGTAAATACTAGTATAAATGTAATAAGTGATGTTTATCACTAACTCCAAACATGTAATTTTGTAACTAGCAATCGAAGACGGTAGTTCTTACTTTAATTTATTGATATAATAGAAGAAAATCCCTTTTTAAATGAAAGAAGCGAAAAAATGCATAAACACCAGTCTATTTGAGGTTGAGGACGTGTGTCCATAGGTTGCGGCGACCACCTAACATACTGGTGACCTGTTGCTACTAACAATAAAATAATGTCTTTGACAATAAAATAATGACTCTAACAATAAAATAATGTCTTTGAAATTACGTACTTACTCGTGTAATAATATTGAAAATTATGCTAAATTATTACCATAGGCACATACACTGCATTCTCACGTAAGTAATCAGAAATTTACCTGCTGTTTTGGTTGGCAATGTAACAAACATAAGCGCTATATATTCTCACAACAATAATCTCAATTCTCATTTTAATCCAGCATCAGCATGCGTAGCAAATTAACGAGTATCGATTCAGTATGGAATAATAGGGCATTACACCACAATCTAATATCCATAGGAATTCAATAGAAATATAGATTGTAGATTATTGTGTTGCTAAATCTCATATGCTTGAAATTTAACAAGTATCAATATGTAAGCTAAAATGAATATTAAATTCTTGATTCAATATTTTCTTATTACCTACCTAAAGCTGTCTATATTTTATCTTAAAAGACTACCCATTCATAGTCATCAAAAGCAATCTGAAATTTAAAAAAAATAGTTCCCGTCCAAGACTTCGTCCATGTAGACTAAAAAACTTTGGCCTGGAGATGGTTCCTGGAACAAGTAATATCTGTATATCAAATGTCATCCAAATCCTTTCAGCTGTTTTTACGAGACAGAGTAACAAACATCCATCCATCCATCCTCACAAGCTTTCGCATTTATAATAGGAGATAGTAAGAAGTAAGATAAGATAGTTTACCTTGTCAGTTACCCATTAATGGCCCACTACAGGGTCGGGTCTCCTCTCACAATGAGAGGGATGTAGGCCATAGTCCACCACGCTGGCCTACCTCGGGTTGGTGGACTTCACATACCTTTGAAAACATTTTTTTTGTGCACTCTCAGGCATACAGGAAACCTGCATGCTTGACACTTTACACAAAAAATGTTCTCAAAGATGTGAGTGAGAACGTGAAGTCCACCAACCTGCATTAGGCCAGCTACATCACTAGCTACATCACTTTCATTGTGAGAGCAGACCCGGCCCTGAAGTGGGTCATGAATAGGTTACAGATATGGGCATTTGTTTTCACTGACCACTTAAAGTCAAAAGCCTGTAGTACAATGCAGTGTGGAGATAATACCGAAAAAACTACGTTATATCTTCCCCGTTTCGATAAATAGTTGCATAATTAGAAGTGTTATTAATCGGAGCTGTCGCTATTGCATTTATTATATTAGTCAAAACAAGATCACGCATGAGTTGTTACGAGTATTTCGGCTGTGTTTATCATAACCAGTCGAACCAGTTGTAGTGGGATGGAGGTTAATGACATCAGATGAGTCACGATCGAGATCACTTGACAATCGACAGTGCATTGAGGCAGGGATATTCAACCTTTTTGTAGTTTTCTTCCTAAAGTGGCAACGAGGTCCTCGAACGAGGAAATAGATTTAATACGATAAGTATTGTAATCCATAGACCGGTTACGTTTCATTTTATTTAAGGTTAAATACAAATCGTATCTGAGTTCGTATGTGAGTGCGACGCTACTGATAATTACTAAGATGATTGCCTTAAATACCTAATAATAATTAGCCTATCTCAGTAAAGTATTACCTATCATGTGGACCAGTGTTCAAATGGACCTGACAGCACATTGTATAATGTCTAATTTACCTACTAAATGTCGTCTACTTTTAGTTTTAAAAGACATCGACTTTTTTCCATTTTATAATATTCCCGTTTCTCAGTTAAAGATCAAATCAAAATCATATATTTGCATGATAAGAACCTAAAGATTAAATGTTGACAATCACTGATAAATTTGAAGTAGATCAATTTGTGGTATTGGTCAAACATATCATTAGCCTGGGAAAGGGGAAGAATTTCATACAGTAGCTACTGTGCGAAACAGGGGCTTTGGGTTAGTGGTTTTGTATGAAACATAACTTATACATACAATAGATGAAATAACAATAGGTTTGGATTTGCCTGATAGTTTATAAATAATGCCCTGTTGACTCTATGTATAATTTTAATAACAGCAACCTCTTTTATAAATATTTGAAGGGATCGCTAACGCTACATCCTTATTGGGATATTTTTATTTATCTCAAGTATCAAGTATTTAATGTTCTTCTTAGAGAGATTTTGTTCTTAAGAAGAGCATCATGCATCTTGTAGAATAGGTATTTGCTACTTCGAAAGATTAAGTTGGTCATTTCTAATAAAATTGCCGTGTTATAATTAGAAAAAAAGTACCTACTTACTACCCTTCAGTCTCATATAATCCTCCGTCTTCCATGCCATTAAGTCCGGAAGTTTATTGGGTATTTTAAATTTGTTTAACATAAATATAGAACCGAAATTTCATTCTTCTTTAACTTTGAACCCATAGATAAAGTGTTTGAACTGTAAATATTAAAAAAGAATTATATTCTTCGGGATTGCACAGAATTACAGGGATCATGGCTCAGTTATTCAGATTGTATCTCAGCCAGTTCTATCCTTACATCTACCGCGGGGGTGTACAGAATGCGACTCGGCACGCGCGCTTTTGTTATGCTAATCGCACCATCAAGGTTCCTTATGCGTGTCTGCAGTCAATGAATGGGTAGTTTCGGCGAGATAGTCGTAATTTATGTATACTGTCTGTAATTTATACGTTACGGTGGACGGTTTTCATGACTGCAAAGGTCGTAGATTTGTTACACGCAGGGAAGGATCAGTTTTAAAGCAGCAAAAGTTCAGTTCAGCAAGACCTCAGCAGAAACCTAGGAGACTCTAGGAGCCTTTTGGTCCTATGTTTGTCTATTCTTCGGCAAATGTGGCCAGCCTAGCCAGCTTTCTTTCTAGCCTACAAAGCTATGTCCTCCTGACAGATCTACGGCTTTATATAAAGTACATACCAAAATATGATTGTTCTGTTATAAAGGAGTTCCCTGTTGCTTAAGAGACAAGGTTTAAATTAAGAGTGTTAGAACATAATTTATGAGGACATGCAAAGAATAGGTGTTAGGAAATTGCATTATCAAAAGGTTAATCTAGACGAATTTAAATTTAACGAGATGTAATGACATAGTAATTTAAATATGGGATACACGCATGAACTTGCGTAAGATGCAGGTGACAAACAATCAAAATGTCATAAAATGTCTCATAAACTGCGCTTTTAAACAAATGCAGCATATTATTTTTTTTCTACATCGATAGCCATATTTCAGACCATGCCTATAGAATTGGTAAGGTCCATAAATAGTAACAACTGCTTAGTTTGTAACCTAAGAACCTTAAACAATGCTATTGATATTTATAGCACTGAAATTATAGTTACGACAAATTTATCCTTGGCATAAATATTATGGGGAACAGCCACGCCTGTCAACGGACAAAAACTAGATAGTTACTTCGTTTTAGGCCAATAACTGTTAATTTTACAAAGTGTTGCATAGGTTTAATTTATTCTGTATTCTATACTCACTTACGGTATAAGTTTACGGGTCTAAACCAATTCTCGTCTAAACTGTATGTGGTAAGAGTAATATGGATGAGTCTTTGGTCTTAAGAATATACGTGCGTGGAATGTGTTTATTATGAAGGAGTTTTCCAGAAATCATATCATTTCTTATCCCGAACTGATATAAATTATATCTCTCGAAGGAGTTAATGGATGCGTATTTTATAAAAGTAAGTTGGACTCTTCTTTATTTTATCTTACACCATAACATTGTTATAGAGTGTATAGTATAACTCCATTACAAACCATACTACATCGGTAAGATAAAACTTTAAGAGCAGATTTATATATTACGTACGTCGTCGTATCATATGTATAAACGTCAAATGCCTCTTATCAATTTCTGTTTACTTGGAAATCCATAACTTTGGGGTGGATTTTACAAAAAAAAATGTTTGGAAATACAAAACTATTTCTATTATCTGTTTTCTTGACAGAGTATGCAGAAAATTGTAGAGTAAAAAGTACATAATAGTTTTTTCTTGTCATCTGAAATGCAGGCATATCCATAATAGCCTTACAATCTAAAGTATAGGGCAGCGCCCACTATACACACATAGTTCCTGAGCGTCTATAGGGACATATGTCCGTACCTATAGGACATGCAGTCTCTACTCTCTATATAAGCGCCGGTTATCTCAGGTTTAGGCACACATCAAGCCCTAGCTTAGAGTGACCTAACGTGCCAAACTTAGATAATTTTAAGAAAATGTTCGCGAAGGTAATTGTGATGGTGTGAGGTTATTAAGGATTAAGTGTTAACATTGGTCGAAGAAAATGCGTTTGTGACCGGGTGTTAAAGTTTCAATTAATTGGAATTTAATAGCTATTAAAAGAAACTTTAAGGGCTAATTTAATTTTGTAAATAAATTTGAAATTCAATATTGTGGATTGCGATAAAAACACATCAAGTGTTATTAGATAAAAACACATCAATTATCTAAAGTCATTATTGTAACATATAGAATAACAAACGAATTAAATAATATAACCCTATATTTGTCTTAATAATTGCAGTATAATTGTATTTTTGGTAAATAACGTTCATTTAGTGGCTTATGAAAATCATAAAACAATAAAATTTCGGAACAGCAATTTAAACAGACCGAGAAATGGCAAAGGTTTCCAATATAGGAATGAAAAATTACAGACCCTTAAGAAAAATAATTTGGAATAAATAAAGTATAAGAAGAATCTCGAATCTTCTTCAAAGTCTCTATTCATGTTTCCAGGTAGTCGTAGCCTGTGCCCTGCTGGCCGTAGCCCGAGGAGGTTTACTTGCAAGCCCACACGGAGCCATCTCCTCGCAAAGCATAGTCCTGGGTCATCCAGCGCCCGCCGTCGCCGCACCGGCCTATGGAGGCTATGGACTGGGATTAGGTATTGTAAGATTTATTGATGGTACGAGTATAAGAAGTAAAGTCTGGCTTCTTGTTACCGACTAAAAGACAAAAAAGCTGGTTAAAATGTGGACTGTATTACGCCCCTTTCAAACTGAATTCACTGATTTTAAAGAGGTTACGAGTACACGTTAAGTCGTCGGTCCCATTGTCGATAAGATTGACTGGCGGTTTGAAAACATCTAACATGAGTTGGCCACCACCCTGCTTTTCCAATGCAATAAAAAGCCGCTAGGGTTTGACCACGTATGCTTCTGGTATTCTAAAGTATTATTAAAAATTCAATCCGATATAATAGGTATCAATCTAGAAAGAGTGGTTTGTGGTCAAGGTTGGAATAAAAAAAAATTTAAAATCTGAGGTCACTGTGAGGTCAAAGTGAGGTCACTTCGTCTCTACAGGTTTAAAATATACGAATATTCATATTATATATATTTGAAGTCCTTTAATGTATAATTATTTCTATTAAAGGCGGAATTGTGCATGTTTCAGGGCACGGAGCCATTGTCTCACATGCTGCGCCGGTGCTGCGCGCTCCACTGGCGGTCGCCCACGCCGCTGCCCCTGTTGAAATTTATGTGAGTGGAACATTATTATAAAAATAAATAATAAGTGGAATAATATCAAGGGGAATACCACGTATTATTCTCTGGAGAAACAATTTTAAAGGACTGTAACTAAGAAGGCGTATATAAGACATATCCGAAAGATGAAAATGTGCTGCCAAGAAAAGTCATAGAACGCAGCGAATTTCGATAAAAACATGTTGTACGCCGAAACCTGCAGCCTTGTGGTAGTGGGGAACTCTTATGCGAAATCTGTAGTTCTTTTCAATATTTTAAATTTTTTTGTGAAATGTGACGTGCACGTACGACTGGGGAATGGGAGAGGGGTCGAGAAAAATCTCATGACATTGAAAAATCGCTAAATCGCCTCACGTAATTAATTGATTACCGTCATAAGTTAAGCGCGACTTAGCTACAAAAATGACCCTCTTACTTCCAGTCCCACCCCCGCTACCAGTTCAACTACGGGGTGGCTGACGGCCACACCGGCGACCAGAAGAGCCAGTGGGAAGCCCGCGACGGCGACGTGGTAAAGGGCCAGTACTCCCTCGTCGAACCAGACGGCACCATCCGCACTGTCGACTACACCTCCGATGCTCATAATGGGTAGGTTTAGATTAATTAAAAATATGGTTCACCTAACGTATGGTTTCGGGATAAACTAGTTTCAAAATCGCTTTCGATGTATTCAAACTGCGGGGCTATTAGGCATACAAATTACAGAATAAAAAATAAAATGAAGTAGGTCGCGCAAGTAGGTCGCGGCGGTGACTATTTTTAATTTAATTAAGCATGCATGCCCTGCACGCTCCTTTACACGCGGTAATTAACATGTAGTTACTGTATCCCATGGATATCCATGCTCAATTTCAATTAGGATAAAATTTCTAGGAGGAAATCATGGCAACGCTGAGGTCATGCACTCATCAGAGCAGAAATTTGAATTATAAGTTGTTTCTGCCTTGGTCGTGAAATGTTTCGTATCTAGCACTTACTCGTATAACACACGAAATCGTTATGTACCTACAGCTGTGAGCATAAAGCATCAACAAAGAGATTGAGATACGATTTGTGATTGCATTCCAGTTTCAACGCGGTGGTAAGCAGACATGGTCACGCGGCGCACCCCGCAGTCGCCCACGCTGCTCCAGTCCTCGCTGGCCACGGCGGCCTCCTCGCCGGCCACGGCGGATACCTCCACGGCTAGACCCAACGACAAATTATTACCCTTACTACATAGGATAGGCACGGACGGACGGACAACGAGAATGCCACGTGGTTACGGTTTAAACGTCCATTGGACAATCTACGCTTAGAGGCTCAACGTTTCATAAGGTGTATCCATCAAACGATCCCTCTGACAAAGATTTTTATATGTCAAGATGGAATGGCAGGATAGCAAAAATGGGAAACCTAAAATAAGGGAACTCCCATAAACGTTTGGGTTCTTTTTAGCTTGAAATTCTAAAAAATTAAGCCTATTTTTACTTGTTAGTGTGGTCATATAAAAGTCTTTGCCGTTTAAGTTAAAATCATCACATTCAAATGCTCATTAGCATAATGACTTTTGTATTATACTTCCTCGTAGCTTGTAAGTCTTTTCACTTCGATTTCATTTTCACTTGTTGTTAAATGTTTGAATGCATTTTATGAAACGTTAGACGAAATGCCTGCGGGGTGCTGAGCAAAAGCTTCGGCTTTTGCTGTCGACAAAAATGTAAAATAATATACTTATTCTCATATAAAAGACATTTAATTTATTACCCAGTGACGTAATTTTTAATTGTGCTTAAAAGGTTTATAAGGTTTTGCATAATATGAAACTTAATGCATATTTTACGTTGAACGATTCGTACTTAAAATCCGGTCCCAACCCTTCTTAAACATTGACCAGTATGTTACATGGTATAAATGTAGTCCAAAACTGATTTTTGTATACATATAAAAGTTTCACAAATTTCAACTCGATATCATTCGTTGTTCAAAGGACATTTCATAGTATTACACATCAAAATGTTCAGCCGAGTGAAAGCAATTGAATTTATTTCTTACAGATCAATTATAGTAGAATTCATTTCTTTGCAATGACCTATTTTTCAATATTTATGGAAGCATCTTTATAGCCGTTTAAATACAATTTCATATTTACTTTAAATTCACTATTCAATAGGAGTAGAACCATTGACACAAAATTGATGGATGTTTAATAAATAGCTTGTTTTTCTCTTAAAGGTATTGCATGTCGCTACTGCTATCTTAGCAGGTAGCGTTCAAGATTATTATATCATCTTTGAAGACGTGACTTTAAATTAAGACCTGAAGACGTAATTATATATAAATTATATTTGATTAATTCAGTATAAATTTTATTTAAGTGAAATTTCACATACGCAAATAAGCGATCGGTTCGCAGATAAAATCCTTTATTCGGTGCGTTAACCTCGTTAACTGCAGTGTTCACTTTCTGCGTCTTCCTTTCACTACATTCTTATAATTTTACTGATATATACCACAGATTAATTGTTTTAAACGTAATACTGCTACTGTTAATGACAGATTTCCTCCAGACAATAAGGAAACGAAATAACTGAAGAAGTAAGGAAGAAATGAAGATTATCATGACATACCAAGATCATAATAATATCAAATATTTGAGATATATTTGTTATTTTCTAATTTTGCAAGGTTTGAAATTTTTCTATTTTATTATTTGCTTAATTAGAAACTTACTTGTGTGTGTAAAGGTTGCGTTATGTAAAGGTTGCGTAACCTTTACACAACCCTTTTACTAAAAACCCCTTTACAAAGTAGCCTGTTAAATAGTAACAATAAGAAACTCAAAGAAAATCTATTCGAATTTTCAAGATCAAACCCCCAAGGTATTTTACACGTCATTAATTTCATGCAAATACAATATCTCTAACAACTTTACATAATCAAGAATATTTAAATATGATGTAGAACGTAATAACAATAAAATTAAAAGAATAACGAGTAATAAGTAGTTTATAACACACACTACATAGAAACTAATAATTGTTATTTCATGCTTTGGTTAATCTCGATCAAACGTCATTCATTACTATATTCATTACAATATTTTTTTAATTAAATGTTGTAAATAGATGTTATATCATTGCTTGCGCAAATCGAGGTCGGTAGGAAGAAAGTAGACTTGATAAATTTAAATATTGCTTATATTTATTCTTTACACATGTAGTAACAACAAAATAAATTCAATGAAGCAGTCAGTCTTAACTAATAGTTTTGTAAGGAATTTAATTCTGATGATGGCTTTCAATATGCACGTGTTGTCCTGGAGCAGAGTGTTTCACCACCGCGTTGAAACTGTAAAATAAATTACAATACATATTTAATTCTAATCTTTCTAAATATTCTTCAAAATAAGAACTCAGATTGTGTAGAATAGGATGAAAAACATAAATAATGCAGTGATAATAATGTAAGCATCGGCGTCACATAGAAATAAACAGACAGAACAGCTAAGTTTGATGTGGATGCTAACGTTTTCTTATTTATTTAACTAGGTAGGTACGGTTATATTGAAACCGTTAAATTTAACCCAGAAATGGGTTCAATACTTAATTTTGAAATACATAAAATGTTAATAATTCCAAAAGCTTACCCATGATGCTTGTCTGAACTGTACTCCACAGTCCTAACGGAACCATCAGCCTCATGCAGAGAGTACACACCCTTCACGGTATCACCATCACGAATCTCATGTTGGAACTTGTTGTCACCAGTGTGCGGGTCCTCTACTTTGTATTCGTACTGGTACTTCGGGTAGGCCTGAAACGGTAACAGCACATTTGTATACGCACTTTACATAACAAAACTATTTTGATGCTATGGATAATCTCATTTACGTTTAAAATGGACGAGGTGATACAAATAACGAATAGAAAGTCGTAGTAAAAAGGTTCCGGATGTCCGTGCACGATTTGATCATTTGAATCAGATGGACATGAACTTACGTAATAGTCGACGGGCTCGTCGTGAGAAGCCTCGTGATGGTAAGCAGGGGCTTCGTGGTGCTGTGGGACGTGGTGGTAGTTTGTACTGGGAACGTGAACGTAGTGTGCTTGGTGCTGCGGGGCGTGGGCGGAAGGTTCTTCGTGGTGGACTGGGTAATGGACAGCCTGAACATGCTTGACTGGAGCCTGATGGTGTTCGCTCAGCTGCTCATGTTCTTGGTAGTACTGCTTGTAAACCACAGGCTGGGCATGATATCCCTCATATGCTTCTCCAGAATGAGATTCCTCAGTAACCGCAGCGGGATGACGGACGAGGCTTTGAGATGAAGTAGCGTGACCGTGGCCTTCGACAATTCTGTATTGCTCCTCGTGGGACGCAGGTTCATGACTTGCGTAATCCCCTAAAGATTTATGTCCAGCAGCGTATCCATATTCCGTGGGTTGTTCCTGTTGGATTGTCTTATACTTGTATCCATGCTCCTGGCTGAGACACGCCGCAATGGCGACGGAAAAGACTAGAATCTGAAACATTTAATATTTGTTATTTTTTTTTACCCGCAACGGTACGGAGACGGATGCGTTTGTTTATAATGAAGAAGTAGTAAGTACACTTGTCTGCAGAACCATCCGATGTTGAGTGGTCATTGCAACTCGTGGTTATCCGATCAAACATCAAATTGAACCAAAGATCTGTAATTTGGACAACTAGGGCAGCTTCCAAGTTTATTTCTCGATCAACCTCGCCTCTCTTAAATGTTATTTGTCTAAAATTACTATTGGTTATATAACACATATACATACTTTAGCTAACATGTTTGTTGATCCTTCTTGTAAGACTTCCGCGGCGGAACTGTTGAATTAGCATAGGTACAAACCTCAATATATACCGGAGACGTTACGAGAGAGAATTGTATCAATCTGTTACCGCTTGGGGCGTCAAAATTGTAACCCACCACACGCAGCCATTGTATGACGTAAGTTATGTAACCAATGTGAAGGTTGCTAGTCCAACTCCGGAACACTGAAAAATTGTAGGTAATGCATGTACCTACTAAATATTATAATTGCAATAGTAAGCTGGCTAAATTAACATCCGTATAATTACAATCGATTAATAGACAAAAGGTTATGTAATTTTTGAAAAAACGCAATGCCTATTTTTATTCAGTATGACTAAATTTAATGAACGTTTTCACTTCTTCTGAGATGTTTAGGTATTCTAAAACAGCGTAAAGTGTCTAAGATTAAGGAAGTCATTGAATAATTTACTTTTGTTTAGAGCAAGTAGGTATTTACATTTTGTTACTACGTTATAGGTATGGCAATGAAACAATTCAGAATTCAGAAGAGAGCAAGAGTAGGTAATATGTGACTACAAACACAAGAAAGAGCCATAAGTAAAAAGTTTCATAATAAATTAGGATACTCTTACTTCCTTAGTTGGATATCACGTAGCTAGCGGAATTGTTGAAGCGTAGAACTAATTAACTATTCGAAAATATATTGACAGCGTCATTTGAAGGAAGGAATTTGATTCCCTTGCGATCTATGTTTACGACGTATAAGATGATTCATATTGATCTACCTATATAATACGTAATTATAAAATACGTAATTCTTAATATACTATTTCTCTGGTAGTTTTAACAGTGTTATCTAAAATGCCACAAATCTATTACATTATTTATTAGATGGCAATCGTTTATTACAAGAATTAACTTGAATTCTTCAGTTATGAAGAACATATTATTTTTCCATTAGAATAAAAAGAAATAAACAAATGAGAAGAAACTCATATTTTTAATAAAAACATTTTAATGTTTCATTATGTAACTGACTAATTTTTCCCAGCATTATGATGAAGGAGTTCATCAAAGAATATTTCCAATAAACTATAAACGATATCACTATGAATTACAAAGGCTTTCTAACACGTAACAAGCGGATATCAGTATTCACATTAAATAGATCTAGTTTCGTTCCTCTGAATTTAATGCAGATACGTCGTGGTTTTTGAATGAAGGCAAATTTGCATTGCTGGATTATACAATACGATTAACGGTGGCGACAGAATGTCTGGGGTATTGTTATTTACCTTAATGATAACAGACTAGTCAATTGGTCAAATATATTAAAAACATCAATAGTGGTATGAAAAAATCAATTTTTATTAGTCGGTATCAAATAAAAGACACATTATAAATATTAAAAGATGATCCATTTCAAATTGCGCTCTTTTACGGAACTTATGTATATTTCAACATTAATTGAGAAAGTGCCATTATCCCTCTTGACAAGTCTTACTGGAGCTATAGGCGTAGATATTAGTCCTTTAGAGTAGCATTGGATCTATTTAGATGGAAGAGTCATAGTAGGTCATTCAGGGCTTTCCCGGCCTTTTAACTTATAACTGCTTCTTTTTAGCCTACCGTTCTGTGTTTCGGCTAGGGTGGTATGGTTCACTAACTTAACGGGATCACCTTAGTCCTCCCATGTTATAAGTAATGCACTTAATAAGATCTCCGACTCGTGTGATTTGAGTTATGCTATATCTATATTTCTAACCAGTGTCTTACGATCACAAATGTTGATAATTTTCTAATAAAGTAGCCTTAATTATGTCGCCAAAAACAACAATCTTTTCACAAGAGTTTCATTTCTATGTCCAAAAAATGAAATAGTCGAACACCAGTAAAATTATATACCCATTTGTTTTTTACTAAAATGTTACGTCTCATCAAGTTCAGTGAACATCAAGTATGACATTGTGTTTGTGTTACAGAATAGATCGATTATTTATTTATCGTAGCATCATTCACGGCGCGTGTCGATAGAAAATGACCTTAACAAAGTCATTGCTAAGGCTCCTTTTGTACTTTGTTTAATTCTTTTAACGGCCCACTTGCTGCTTGCTCTACCTTAAAAGAGCTTACGATACGATTATGACGTGATAGCAATACGAAATTGATAGATATAGTATCTAAACGAAAAACAATATAGAAAGTTACATAACATTACGTTGTGTTGTTGTCTTGTGTGTGTCCATGGCGCCCACGAGACAGGGAATCCTAGTGTGGGGCTGTGAGTGTAAAGCGTTATTATGTTTAAGACACACGCTTTTAAATAATTTGGGGTGATGAAATAATTCTTAATTGGCTTTAGAGTTTAACAATTATTTTAGTACCTAGTTAGCAGCTTAAATTTTTTATAGATAAAAACATTTTAATTATCTGTTGTTGAAGAGAAATCGGTTTTAATTGGAATGTTTATTATTAGCTTTTTTTAATATTGATATAAAACATGATCTTGCACGCCAACTATAATTGAAATCGCAAGTACGTACATGAGGGCTACATGAAGGGGAGCAAATCCAAATCTAACTTTACGAAAGAGAGAAATGCAATGGTTTTTACATACTAAAAATAAACCTGTCCCATACAATTTTATAAATTTAAATAAATCAAATTTCAATCAAAAACAACGAATCGCTTGTGATCTAACATTTCCCTAAAGATGTTTTTTGCACTAAGTACAATCGTTTGGCATGAAACCATGAACCAGATCTGTCTTTATTTCCCAACCACCGGCCGAATAGTACAGATCTACTGACAATTCGATGCACTTAATTATTTTGTTATTTGAAAATGAAATAATTTTATTATTTCATTTATATTACGGTTCGGAATGCTATGCTATGAAACATGAGTACCAGCAGTAATATGTAATAATACATTAATATTGAATATCTTCTTTGAGGTCAAAATGACGTGATAAACTATAGTTGAACAGCTAAATCAAGAGCTCTATGAGAATACATAATTGTACAAACGTCAGCAAGCTGTACATTCTATTTTCATCACATTAGAAGTTCCTTTAAGGAACATTTTACATTAATTCTATTAAGTTAATATTAAGTAACTGAATATTCATCAGAAAATCTTAACAATAATGAACGACTAACATCGGTAGTGGCATAATTGTGATACAATGTTGTGGTAGGTGAAACAGAACACGGCTGTCATGTAACTAACTTGTAGCGTTTAAAGATTGATATGTAACAGCAGCGGGTGACCCGCTTCATGACTTACAATTTTTTTGATCTCTAGGCTGTTTTGATCATAACCGTGTATTTGAAACATATTCGTATTATTTTACTTACATTTATAAAACATTTCACGATATTAGCTTAAGACGAGTGACATACAATGTTGTCTCTAAATGATGAAAGCTAACGACAAAACCTCAATGAACTGAGCTCAATTAACTGAGCTTTTGTCCTTAGCTTTAGGATTAATCTGATTTTAATCCTTATTAAACAACTGATTAAGGTCTAAAAGTTCTGTATTTACAAGTAAAATATACAAACTTCCCTATATTCTCCCTACATAACCGTTATTTTTTGGAATTATGATCGTATGATCGACTGAAAACATATCATATGTTTTATAGTATCTACAGCTTAAAGTATAACATTCAGAATGATTGCATTATGATAAATTGAAGAATATTAATTGATTCAATAATTGAAAGAATATATACTATTTCAAATACACACTAGCAACAATTCTTGCCAAGCACGTGAAATCCATCTTAAGGTTGCAGGATCACTCACGTTAATAAAATAACGTTTAATCAAACATAATAACGGCGCACCCTTTTTTGGTATATCATCTTCGATTTCTAAATACGTAACACAGTTTCAACGCTCTGTAATTATAAATATAATCGCTTATTTAATTAGATACTTAAACATGAGGCAGTAATTGCCGTTGACTGTATATTGACTTAATGCTTGATTTTTTTTGTTTGATGAGGTTTTGTTAAAGCAATTATTATCGGTTACAGTAATAATTTGCATTTGGTTACCACGCGGCCCACTTGTATTATTTGATTGTTGATAAATCGCGTCGTTGTCATACTTACCTACGTCTGACCAAACAAAAGATACCTTTGCGAAATAATTTGAAATATCCATACTATGAGCGAGCGTTTAATTCTAATTTGTAATAATTATTTAGAGTGAAATCATTATTACCTTGGTGAATTACCCTTGTTATCGATATAAAAGTCGAGGATTTTGGCTAGCTGCTATCAGTTGATAACTGTATTTGCAGTCAAAAGCAGTAAAGTAAATAGTAAACCTACTGAAGATGTACGCAAAGGTAAAAATGTTGTTTGTTCTTTGTGGTGTAATTAGTGCGTTGTGTTCATCAATATTATAAAATGGATTTGTGAAGTGAAGTTTAAGAGCAATAGTAATTAATCATTGCTCGATTGGATCGTGTTCTTCGCATTCTTGATTTCCTATGAAGTGAAAGTGTTAAAGGGCTTTTCAGATGCATAAAATAAAGTATAAGTTACAAGTGCAGTGGATATTAATCATAGAAAATGTATGGTTACTCGTCTTATAGTCGGAGCAAGCTAAATAAAATAAAATATGATAACGTTAAAGTTATTTTCTATATAGCAGAGCCATCGTAGTAGCCACTTTAGCTTTAATTTTTTAATCTACCATGAAAAAAAATCCTTACCTAGCTATTATGTCTTGTGTATGGATTGGAAAGGTTGTGATGAAGAAATACTTTATTTAGGTCATTTTAGTCCTTCCGAGTGCAACGCATCCACACACGACCTCAAATTGGATTAACATTCTTGTACTCACAAGCTACGACTATAGTTAGCATTAGTGTACCATTAAGCAAGCGTAAACCTATGTTTTTATTTGTGTCCAGGTGTTGTGTCTCGTTGCCCTCGCGGCTGTGGTGTTCGCTCATGAGCATGGACACGCGTATTCCGAACAGCATGTGTCCAGACACGACGGTCCCGCAGAGAAGGTCCATGTTAAGGGACACGACGGCCATGACTCATATGATTATTATGTAAGTACAACTATTGATACTCCTGTAGACAGGTAGAATTCCGCCCCTTACAGATGATAATCAAGTAAACAAATAATGTACTTATCTTGTTACTAAAAAGTTTCCAAAAAGGATTGGAGGCAAGTCTCAGAATTTGTAAAGATCCCAAAGCTAACCTGCGATTTGCGATGAAACTCCATGGAATTTTAATTAACCTCTACTGTGTAGATATGATAGTTTACATGCGACTTTTTTATTCTGTTTGAGTTCGATTTCCAGCAGTACAAGAGTTATCAGTTTACACTTTCAAGCTCTAAATTGAAATCAATGACAGTGACTATGCGTATTTTTTGTCATATATAATATTCTACGAATTAGGATCAATGACTTTGTCCCATTAATTTTCTTATGGATTTCCTTCATCAACAGGCTCACCCCAAATACGAGTTCGGATACAAGGTAGAGGACCACCACACCGGCGACAAGAAGTCCCAGCACGAGACTCGCGACGGTGATGTGGTGAAGGGCGTCTACTCTCTGCATGAACCCGACGGCTCCGTCAGGGTTGTTGAATACCACGGCGACAAGCACAGCGGGTAAGAGTGAATAATATAGTATTATACTATGACTAATTCAGTCACTCGTCAAGAGATGGCGCCACCAGTGACCTGAATCACGCTATCGAAGTTTTCTAAACTTTGACATATAGGTATACAAAACTCCGCCTGGATCCGATCGTAGCTTGGCCCTATATTTTCTTATATGAATATGTTTGCCTAAATACAAACATATGATCGCTAGCCATCACAAGACAGCGGGAAACTATATATTTACATACATTAGTATTAAAAATTTTAGCTCCATTTAGAACGTAGTTGATTAACCTAATCAATTCACTTTATAATGGTCCTCTCTATTACCAGTTTTCCGTTGATCTATTGAATACGAGACACCCTGTATATTTAATGACCTGTCAAGTTTACGACTCAATTTCTGAAATTAACAAAGCATATCCAGCCGTCTAGGTTTCTAAATTATTTTTTAAATGCAACTAAATGTTTCGATAAGCAAACGTAGGTAATTGATATTTGCACACGCAATGTTACGATTTGGCATTGAATTCGTTGCACTTAGTTTCTTTTGATATTATAATATGTGAAATAAAAAAATGAATAAAAATAAAGGATATATATAGGCCTTAGTAAACGCACTGGCCTAATGAAGGTTGGTTGACTTTGACTTTCAGAGCAAGATGAACTCGCGCGCACAAAGAGCATGGCTATTCTAAGCTGTTTTTATGACTGAATATCATCAATGCTTCATACCAATTACAAAGACAATAGTTGCCTTCTCCTAAACGTATTCAAGGCTAATATTTCTTTCTTTCTTTCTTTCCAGTTTCCATGCCGACGTGAAACACGCCGTGCACCACGTCGTACACGAAAAACATTAAGCCATAACATACCAAAAATATTCTACGCTGTGATCGTCTATTGTTTACCTAGTTTTCTTACTTTTATATGTGATTGTTATCTATATTTTTACATATTTGTACATATTAAAATTTTAATGTCTTAAAAGAAAATATTTATTTGGTGTTTCTACTACAAGAAACCATCCTTAATCCTTAACAATTCCAAACATTTTCCTCCTTGATCCTCCTTGTAGCTTTTACTAAAAAGCTGGCAAAAAACAAAAAAGAAGGCGATTCTATTTCTTTTTTATGTCTACACAGAGTTTTTATTTCGTTATACAAAAAATAAATAAAAGTTTTATTTATTTACTTTTGAAGTGAAATCTTCTTATGAGAGGGTAACCCGCTTCGTAACGTAACGCGTTACGGCTGGCGCCACTCTGTCTGCAGCAGTCTAAAGTTCATGTTACCTATATAATAAATTAGTGAGAATATAATGTATTTAGGGACTTATGGTGATATAAGTGCTTAAACAATACACATACTTATATTTAAGGCTGGTTGGTATATTTCGTTATATTTACTTCAGTACCTAAGAATTATTTGTTAACATTACTGCAGTGATCCGGGCTAGAATACCAAATTATTGTTTTATTATTTTACAAACAAACTTAAAATCAAATCTTTCCTCTTTATAATATTAGTTTAGATTAATAAGACATACATAACTGTAGATAAACGTTTACACAAAGGTGTAAGGTGTTACACAAAGGTGCATCATAAGTTCTTGGCGACGAAAATTTGGGAGAAGATTTACGTTGAATTTTACAATGTTCTATATTTTAGATCGATTGTGTTACTTTTTCAAACATAAGCGACACGACGAATTTAATACAAATTCGGTAAATGCGCACACTCACATACACACGTACATTACAACCTTTCTATTCTGAAACCCTTCTTTTCTCTCAGAAATTTATAAAGTCCACGCAGATGCAAATAGGAGATAATATTTTACTAATAATTTATAACAGAATAACAATAGCTATTTTATGGCTTGCAACAACCAGCAATAAAAAAATATGTCAGATTATTTAAATAACCTACTTTTTTCATAAACAGATAATCTCACGCTAACTTGGTCCTCCAGAGCCCTACTTTTATCGAATAATAATTGTTTCGAAACACAAAACAAAAAGTGTTAAAGCGAGTTTTTGTGTATCTAAAAACCTCAAAGTCACGCCTATATAGTCGGCACGCGCCAAGTTATTTGTAAAAACAACTTCGTTTGTTTAAGCTAGACAAATCGTTATAACTTTTTGTATTTATGTGTACCTACTTTTAATTATCGGTACTATTAAATAATATAGGTAGGATAAACAAAGATTCCGCTCTGAAGCGTATTATTGAGTGTTTTTGAAACAACGTTCGCGATGTGTACCTAAATGCCTGAAAACGCATAATATTCTTATAGGTAGATAATGAGATATCCGAAATGTATGGAAATAAAGAAACATCATCAAATGTCACTATTAAAGTATCAAGAGAATTTGTTAAGTGTCTACGAATACCAAAGCATAAAATATATTATGACAAAGACGCAAGGCCAAAAAATGGTTTGGATTCTGTTTGTGTTTTTTTATTAAATTATTATTATTAATTATTAAAATAATTTAAGACGATAGATATAATATTTCTTTTGTTTTTATCCTTTTCATTAAAGTAAAAGTATATACGTATAAGTACCTAAGTACATACCTATAGATGCAAGTTATATCGGATTAAAAAAATTAAACGTTATTGTGACCCAAAATAGAAAACTGTCACGTAAAACTTATGTATATTTTTCTTGGCTGAAACTTAAATAGGTTTAAGTTAAATATTTTGGAATATTTAATTATATGCCAATGCATTCCCGGACCTAGGTAGTATATGTTTTTCCGTATACGGATACAGTGGACAGACTTTTCTATTGTCTCGTATTTAAAAACTTTTCATTGAAAAAGTGCATTAACACTTCCTAGTTTATTGAAAACATAATCATACTCATATGACAAAGCTTTGTTTTTCAGTTTTTACCGAACCTGTTAAGTACCTGAAATGTTGCTCATTCTGGCACATTGTAAAATGGGTTTTGACTATCATTTTACGTTGAATTTTAAAATAGTCTATGTTTAGCTATTTTCATTGAACTCGTCTGGTCACTATAGGAACTATCACGCCAAAAAGAGAAAGCATACACTTGCCCTCCAGGCCCTTTTACCTTTTTTTTACTGCGACTGTGAAGAAAAATGTACCCAGCAGTAGTTATTAAAGGATCACAAACGTATATTTCCTTTGTACGAATCCTAAGAACCTACAAAGAGTCAGTAATGGATTGCAGACGATATATACAATACAATGCCACCCGTATGTAAGTAATCTGTTCGCACATCCTACACGTATGTAGTAAACATGAGTATTTGCGCTCGTGCGTTCGCTTCCTGTGGCTAACGGAGGTTTCTACATTGCTCTACACTTGTTTCAGGACTAGCTACTACATAGACACATCTTGATTACCTCTACCATAGCCATTTCCGTCTATGTTCATGTCGTTTGAGGGTGGCGAGCTTATCCGCGAGTTGCAATGGCCATTTCATATACTTATCTACCACCTAAACCGAATCGGCAAAACTAATAACCTAACCTATATTAATATTGGATACATTCTAGTAACCCGTTAAGAAACTTAACAAATAACTATCCATAATTTAAAAAAAAAACATCTTGCTCACTTTTATCTTAAACATCAACTCAACTCAATAGTATTGGAAAGATGTATTGTCATTAGACATCCGATGTTTCGGATGGGGTGAAAATTACATTCAGATTCCGCTACAGCCATAGGTATAGCCAAAGAGGCATGTAAGCATAACGTATAACCATCGATACTACCAAAACCAAGAATTAAAATAGTTGTGTAAAGGTGTAGGTATGATAATAACAGGAAGTTGCCCACTTATCCCACCTAGTATTTATTTAAAACACCCAGCAAAACCTCATTAACTTCTAATTTAGCTATGTTATTAGACTTTAGCAATATCACGCTTGCAAGAGTACAGAGACTATCTCCTCAAGACTTTTTACGAAACGATTGCGCCTACTTACTTACTGCATACTGTCGCAGCTACTAATGTTAAGTGCCAGTTATTTGGAGTGAAATCAATATTACCTTGGTGAGTTACCCTTGTTATCGATATAAAAGACGTGAACAGTATCGGTCTAGTATCAGTGTCCAGCCGAGTTTAGAGTTATTAGCTCATTCATCTATCAGAATAAAAATGTTCTCCAAGGTAAAAAAGTTTAGCCGTGATAAGTTTTTCAGCGATCGAAATTCAAAAGTGATAAAAAATTAATTGCGTGATTTACGGCCACATTCAAAAATGGAAAAGAGTTTTACGTCGCTGAGCGGCAAAGTTTTAATCCATCAGGAATTTTGAGATAAGATAAAGTTTATAAGGGAAATAGGTCGTCTGGCTTACCTCTCCGTGAAGAAGCATGCTTTTCACGCCCTATGTCATTCAGTTATTAGGAGGTGTACGAGTAGTTGCTGGGAAAACCAATAAGTGGGAAGTAGGAAGGAAGTCAAGTTGCACATACTTAACATCAGCTCGCAAACTCGTTGACAATTTTTTTCTCGACTAACTATAACTCAAAATTAACCTTCATTTGTTTCAGGTTCTTTGCTTAGCCGCCCTTATCGCCGCCGTAGCCGCTCAGTACGGCCACGGAGATGGCTACGGCCATGGTCACGGCCACGCTTTCTCCTCTCAGCACATCTCCCGCCACGACGGACCCGCTGAGGTCGTACATGTTGGCGGCCATGATGGTCACGGACACGGACACGGACATGGTCACGGACACGCTGTCGACTACTATGTATGTTGGTCCTTAATGGAATATGTGGCTTCCATCCTAGTTTATAATATCCATAATATTGGTTTATATTTTTAACCTCTTTTTTGTTCATTAGGCCTACCCCAAATACCAATTCGACTACAAAGTAGAGGACCCCCACACCGGTGACAGGAAGTCTCAGCATGAGTACCGTGATGGAGACGTCGTGAAGGGAGCGTACTCCCTCCACCAGCCTGATGGCTCCGTCAGGGTTGTTGAGTACCACGGCGACAAGCACAGCGGGTAAGATGCAACTTGATGAAAATTAAAAAAAGCTTTAATATCAACAAAATTGTGGCGGTATTAGCACACTGGCTAAGAACTAAGCCTCTTACTCGAGGGGTCCGGGTTTGAATCCCAGTAGCACGCACCAATAAGTTTCTTAAAAATATCACCTGCTGCTATGGTGAATGAAAACACCGTCCGGAAACCTACATGCCTAAGAATTCTTCATAATCCTCTCTAAGGCATGTGAAAGCCAGTGTGGTGAGAGGAAACCCGAAGCTGAAATTGGACTATTACGGGTTACAGACATGCATTATTTGATGAAGCTGAAGTTGTAAAATAAACATATTCTATTATTGATGTCCCACCGGTGATCACAGCTCTTTTTAGTAGTAGTCAGAGTTGTAAAGTAAACATGTTGGTAGAGAATGCATATCTTTAAATATCTATCTATCCATCTTTCCAGATTCCACGCTGACGTCAAGTTCGGAACTCACCATCTCGTCCCCCAGAAACACCACTACTGAGGACCCCTGAACTGAGTGTTCAACTGTGATTTTAACTCTATGTAATGTTCCTCCTAATATGTGATTTATTGTGATTTTGTGATTGGTGTGTTAACTAATGCTTTTGTTCTTGTGGTTGTTTGTTATGAAATGGTTTTACATTTTTGTACCTAATAAACGTTCTTTATTATAATATGTTGAAATTTTCTTATGTTACTGCACTTATCCATCTAATTATTACCAGAAATTATAGGCCACAACATAGGTAAAAATATATCGTTTTCAAGTATAATTTTAGTTTAGTATTATTTAATCGAGTTTATAAGATTAATAATTTTCAAATGATACTGAAAGTATAACAATTAAATTTATAAACTTTTCATTTATTTTATTCTTTTAACTTAAAAAATATTCGAGTTTTACTTTTAAAATGTAATGCCGATCCAATTCTATAGATTGCTACACTAAAAATCACAGATATAATCCTACTACACTTCTGATTGCAATACACAAAAAGGAAATTTTAAAAACTAACATACATACATACATGTAGTGAATATGTCAAGAAACTTGACTAGATCCGATTTAGAAAAAGGAGACCACGAGAGCCACAACCTATGTTAAGTCGTCACTGCAACCCATGGACACCCATATCTAACCTCAGAGGATCGTAAATAGTAACACATCCTATCTGAGGTTGTAAGGGGCTTTGCTTTATAGCTGAAAAAAAGAACCTGTACCTAATCGCTTAAAGGAATTTGTCAACAACCTACCACTAACAGAAGTCAATAACAAGTAAGACTAATTTATTTTTTTAGATAAACTGTTATGTGCCCTCTGATGTGTGATGTTTAAAAATATTTTAACGATAAAGCTTGCAAGATTGAGGTTATTTAAAAATAAAGATGAATAATACAATGATCCTGTAAAACCATAAACTTGTATTATTCGTACAAATAACTGATTTTTGATTTAAAATAAGCCCAAACAATTATAAAGATTAACACCTGCAATCTTATAGAATAAACTTCCAATTGTAGAGAAAAAACAATAAGCAAATGGTTTGGGCTGATGAGGCTAATAGGCTATGAGGTCTCACTCACCTCGACTGGTTCCACTGGTTGTAACAAAGTAACTGATAAAAACTAGTGTGAAGCCAAATTGCTCGATTTCGGTAACTAAATACCATATGTAATATCCTATAGTAATTTAACAGTTGCTTAAACATGCATTCATTGATCTTAAATTAGTACGGATTATTTTTTAATAGGTCTAATCTAAGTACGTTCGAAATTAGTTTCCAGATTTATTTACTATTAGTAATAACATACTAAGAATTTTAGTATCTAAGTTTTTATGAAATTTATGAATGAAATAAAATCTCATATTCACTATACAATACTCAAATCTATCCCTAAAAAATCAAGCGCTGTTTGTAAATTTCTGGTCAAGCTTTCTGGATAATGGAAAAAATAAAACAATCGGTACTGGTTAGTAGATAAAAAGTACGCTTCTTTCCATGAAATCTTCAATTTGATGCCAAAGAGTTTAGAAAATTTTCTTAAGGTATGGCAAGTTTGAAGCATTTAGCAAAAAGGTAAATCTGCTCCTATCATACTATGATAGTATGACACCAATAAAACACGTACAAAAAGTTCAAAAATTTAATAATAACAAATACTAATTTATAATATTGTCAGCGTATTGATGTTAAATACTAATTTATAATATTGTCAGCGTATTGATGTTAAGCGATGAAACATAATCTAATATCCTGTGTATTAACATGTAATAACCGACAAATTAATCGAAACAATCAATTTACGAAATTATTGCACGCTGCATATTAGCCACTGTGATAATCTTAATTGCCACCTATTTTAGGTGAAATCACTGTTGCCTTGATATGTTACCCCTACTGTCGATATAAAAGTCGTGATTTTTCGTTACCACGTATCAGTTCACATTCAAATTTACAATATTTAGCTATTCAGCTACAAAAGCCTAAAAATGTTCGCTAAGGTAAAAAAATGTCTAAAATCGATTTTTAAGTGTAACAAGAAAAATCAGTGTAAACACAAACAGTGTTTCATCTTTTTGTATTGTTTGTGTTTTGTGTTCCTTTTACAAGACATTTAAATATTTTTTTCATGACATCTTTAAGAAACTTGCATAAATTAGGGAATATTTTGAATAGTGATTAGTATCACAATTGGTTACATACTCGTATTCCAACATATAATTTTTTGGACGAAATAAAATTGATAAATAGCTTCTGACGTTTGAGGACATCGTTTGTATATATATAATAGTATAGGTATACAGTGCCGGATTTACACATTTGCCGCCAGTAGGCTAATACATTTTTGCCGCCCCTTCTGACGACTACGTATTCATCAATAAGCACATGATTTTGAAAAATATTTCGTCTTAAGATATCAATATAGCGGTGATAGCCCAGTGGCTTAGAATTCGACCTCGAATCGAGGGGTCTGGGTTCGAATCCCAGTGGCACGCACCAATGACTTTGTAAAAAAAGCTATGTGCGCTTTATAAAAATAAATATCACCTGCTGTTACGGTGAAGGAAAACATCGTGGGGAAACCTGCATGCCTGAGAGTTCACAAAAACAAAATGTTCTCAAAGGTATGTGAAGTACACCAACCCGCAGTAGGCCACCATGGTGGACTAAGGCCTACATCCCTCTCATTACGAGAAGGAGACCCGACCATGTGGTGGGTCATTAATGGGTTACTCGCAAGATATCAATATTCAAGAGCTTTAATTTGCTTTTTTACGACGCCGATATGATCATTTTTAACAAAGTGACGGCAATTTAAAAAACCCCTGGAAACCTTGAACCAAATTGAACCCTTATTTTTTAAACTCGTCGTCTCCATATAAAAATGTATTTATTTAATTCTGTAGTAATACATTAAAAAAGTATTGATCCAAATTTGCCGCCCCTTCAAATCTGCCGCTCTAGGCTCCAGCCTACTCAGCCTATTGGTAAATCCGCCACTGTAGGTATAGGTTTGTGTAGTTGAAAAAAGCCTATGTATTCTTATAGCGAGCTCTAACTTGGATCAACCCTGAGTAACGGTTTAATAACGACCGCGGCAATATTTTTATCTTTTTATTTTTTAATCAAGGTATTGTGTCTCGCTGCTCTTGTCGCCGCTGTGGTGGCTTATGACCTAGGACATGGGCATGGACATGCGTTCTCCTCCCAACATGTGTACAAGCACGACGGACATCAGGAAGTGGTACATGGGCACGGACACGGACACCATGGACATGAGAGCCATGGCCATGTTGACTACTATGTAAGTATCATTATGGTATTCATCTATCATTAGAAGGCTGTAACATTTGGCTGCAATCCTTATATACCACCACCTCCCCCATTATTAGGCACGGATATCTCCCCATAGCAGGGGGAAGCTTGAAGCATACTGTACCCACTGCTCTGACGTCACGCGTCGATTTGTGGAGTAATGGGTCTCTATCAAGAAGATTTAAATAGTTTTTACATGCTTTTTTATGGTATGTTAAATACATTAGGTGTCATGGTGTCACCCATTAATGACCCACTACAGGGTCGGGTCTCCTCTCACAATGAGAAGGATGTAGGCCTTAGTCCACCACGCTGGCCTACTGCGGGTTGGTGGACTTCGCATGCCTTTGAGAACATTTTTTTTTGTGAACTCTCAGGCATGCAGGTTTCCTCACGATGTTTTCCTTCACCGTCCTTCCGTTCCTTCTAAATATATCTCATTTTCAAATTGTCTTTAAACTATTAGAATTTTAACAAGGGTTAAAATTCTTTCTGAAAGCTAACTTTATTATGCGACAAAAAATAATTGCTTGTTAAAATTACTGAAAGCAGATTCAAACCAATTCTTCACATTAGGAGATGCGATTTCCTGTTTTAATTTTTAACAAGGAATAAAGTACTTTATTACCACCTGCTCAACTTTGATATATTCTAAAATGAAAGAGCGACTAAATACCATCATATTATTAATATTTTTCAGGCCCATCCTAAATATGAGTTCGCGTACAAAGTGGAGGACCACCACACCGGCGACATCAAGTCGCAGCACGAGCACCGCGACGGTGATGTGGTGAAGGGATCCTACTCGCTGCACCAGCCCGACGGCTCCGAGAGGGTAGTTGAATACCACGGCGACCACCACAGCGGGTTAGTATACAGAACTCTGTAACGGCGGAGTAACTACTCCGCATAGTTCTTTCGCACTTAGCCATGCTGTGGAAAAATTATGAGCTATTTTCTTTTACTGGTAGTACGAAAGATGTCAATGTCATGTTTTCAAGGCATCGACAACTTTTAGAAGAAAATATTGGTGTTAAAAATTAAAAAAAATATATCTTTCTTTTCAGATTCCACGCCGACGTCAAACACAGCACCCATCACGTTCATCATCACAAACATTATTAATTAATCTTAATTTAAGTCTTTAATAATCATCTGTGATCTGTTTTACTAATTATAATTATGTACCTAATTTTGTTAATGATACGTATTATGTTAACTGTTGGTACTCTTGTTCTTAACTGATGTTGTTTCTGTTTCGCTATTATGTGCATCATAAAATAAAGCATTGTCATAAAATTTGGTACTTTTGATTAATATTATAACTTCCCATAATGATAAAAGAAATGCAGTGCCGTGTAGGCGATGCAAGTAAATAAAAATAATATTTTTTTTTCATTTTTTTTTTGCAATACGAAGAAACGAGAAAGGATTAGCACAATAACATGACAACCGATATAAATTATGAAAAAGTTATTATTCTTGACAATGTATAAAATCAAATATAACACAAAAACTAAGAATCAAAATTTCTATCAAACTTGAAACGCCAAAATTATTTGGTTGAAAAACATGCGATTTTTTAACCAAAAAATTTGGATTCCAAAGATGTTCACATTTTGTTCTAAAATTACTGCCATATATTGGAAACTTGCCGAATATTGGTGTAAGAAAACGATTACTATCCAAAAAACAGAAGAAATGCTGATGTTACATAATTATATTAAATTGACATGATTGTGAGAAAATACCTAACTGATTTAAGTGTTACGTTTTTAAAAATTCAGTGTAAAGCAATAAGATGAATGTAAATCCATTCAATCTAGATGGTAAAGACAATCTTAAGCCGCCATATATAAAAATGATCTTCATGTCTATTGTTCGGTTGGGAACGTGTGATTACCGGCGATAGACACCTACTACTTTGGAGTAATCTATTTAGTCCTTATGAATATGCAAAGCACTGATTTACAAATTGTTTTTTTTTCTTACAGTATAAACAGAAGTGAGAATTGAAGGAGGCTTCCGTATACGAAATATGTCAATTTTTTACTGAATTTTTGTTAGAAATGTAAATATTGTATCTTTCAAGTGCACTTGGCGGATTATATATTTGTTTACGTTCAGCCTGATTTGTTCATAAGTAGAAAATATCAAAATTCCAAAAAAAGGCACGGATAACATGAATATATTTTTTTTATATAGTAACTAAGGTCACTGCAACCTACCTGCAGTGCATGGACACCTACAGCCAATCTTATATAGATAAAAAGAAAGCTTGCGACACTACTACCTACTTACTTATTAGGACTAAGACGCCAAAACGACAAAAAATATCTCTGAAGAGAAGTTTTATCCTCTTATGAACGCTACGCAAAATTCGAAGACATTTGAGTTAGTTGAGACTACGTACCTTACATAATAATAGAGTTGGTATGTTAAACTAATCAGCATTTTTTGGTATTCACTGTTCAGTATGTCGGTAGTAAAGTAAATAGGTATACTTCCAATAATGTTTCATTTGAGACCATCTGAGACCTTAGTGTGAATTATATTATATTTTCAGAACAAGAAAATTAGTTAAATAATTGAGTTTACTGTTACTTACGTAGAAGTGAAAACTTGAACATTAACGTTGTGCATTTTTGGATATTTTGGAATGGTTAGGGAATATGACGACCACATATAGGTACGACCACAAAAGTGATAGTGCTTTGAAATTAAAACATTTCTGTGGTCGTTTTTTCATTAAACGACCACTTTGGCATTTTGTTCAATATCCATATTTTAAAAATTCTCCCTCCGTCTTACGCATTTTCGCTTACGCATTTTCGATCAGGGTCACGCGTGTCCTGACGCGAATTTAATATTTTTACCCATACCAAAAAGTGTACAGCGCCGCTAAAGAAGTTCTCACTTTACTAATTGGCTATCAAGAATAGAATAAAATATTTTAAAACTTTCTTTATTGAATTAAGAAAATAAGTAACAACAGCATATTCTAGTAACAAGGTAGAAAAAAATGGTAAGACATTCAGATAATTTAAAAAGTAACATGTGAACAACTTCACATTAATGAGTCAGTCTGGTCGTGTAGTTTGTTCTCCTCAGTAGTGTTTATGAGTGTGATGAGTGCTGTACTTCACGTCAGCATGGAATCTGAAACAAAAAAAGAAGATTAAAAATCTTTGTTATTTTGGTACTTAACCATTCAAATCCAAATCCATTATTGAAAATCGCATCAAAATCGGACTAGTCGTTTTAGAGATAAATAGCAACATCCTTTCTCCCCAAACGCATATACCGTTTCTTTATTTAATAATAAAGAATACTCAAGAATGCAAGTATCTCCTCTAGGCGGGAGATGCCTAGCATTTAGGTTCTGTAACTAGTTTAAAAAGAGTGATTTACTTACCCAGAGTGTTTGTCACCGTGATAATGAACGACCCTTTCGGAGCCATCAGGCTGGTGGAGAGAGTACACTCCCTTGACAGAGTCACCATCACGATGCTCGTGCTGCGACTTCTTGTCTCCGGTGTGATGGTCTTCTACCTTGTAGTCGAACTCGTATTTGGGGTAGGTCTGAGAAAGGCCAATTTAAACAAATATTATATTCTGCCTTACGAGATTTTTGGGCACTGAACATAAATTTTAGGCATTATTTATGGTTAAAAGTAATGTCCATGCTGTGTCTACAGTGAAGGGACACATCGTGAGTTGCCATGGTGCCCTCGAGGGAATGTGCCATCCTGGTGGATATGCAATAATCAGCCGGGGTTTATCAACTAGGGTTTTTTTTATCTTAATTACCCAATTACCCAAATTAGGGCCCAAACACGAATTTTTCATGACCCTTAGCGACGACTTACAATGACTCAGTTAAACTTAAGGTGCCTACTGATACTAGTTTAGTATGGAAAAATAGTATAAAAAGCTTACTAAGAATGTCATTAGATCTATTGTAAGAAATATTGATTTGTACTTACATAGTAGTCGTGATGGTCATGACCATGATGTCCGTGACCATGCACGGGCTCGTGGTGACCATCATGCTTGTACACATGTTGAGACGAATATCCGTGACCGTGACCGTGTCCGTAACCGCCGAATTGTGCGGTTACCACAACCAGGAGAGTAGCAAAGCAAAGTACCTGGAAAAACAATTGGACAATTTTGAACATAATTTTTATAAGTACCTAATGATTAAGAACAACTTAGGGATACTTAGGTATTATTTTATCAATTTGGTAGAAACACTACATTAGTTTAGACAAACGTACCTCACCCCATGACGTCATAATATTAATTATAGGTACAAGCGGTGGTAGCCCAGTGGCTGAGGATTCGACCTCTTAATCGAGGGGTCCGGGTTCGAATCCCAGTGGCACGCACCAATGACTTTATAAAAAAGTTATGTGCGCTTTATAAAATTAAATATCACCTGCTGTTACGGTGAAGGAAAACATCGTGAGGAAACCTGCATTGCCTGAGAGTTCAAAAAAATGTTTTCAATGGCATGTGAAGTCCACCAACCCGCATTAGGCCAGCGTTGTGGACTAAGGCCTACATCCCTCACATCGTGAGAGGAGACCCGACCCTGTAGTGGGTCATTAATGGGTTACTGACTGACAGCGAATTGGGGAAGAGCCAATACCAGAATCCAAACAGCCTATCACTGTTGGGACTTAGTGATGCGTCTTGAAAGATCCCCTTGAAACGTCCCATGTCCAGTAGTGGACTAATGTTAGAAGGAAAAAGGTTGTGTAGTACACTGAGGATACTGCAGTAAGCGGTAGGTATGGTAATAGCATTTATGTCATTATTAAATTTATGATTAGGAATATGAATAACATAGATGATAGGAAAACAACTTTATTAGGACACATTTAAGAGAAACTGTAATGGATAGATTTGCTTTTGCTTTTCTATTTAAACGTACCTTTGTGAACATTTTTCTATTCTTTCCTTTCAGTGCTTTCAATATCAAGCTTGTCAGTCAACTGATACTTACCCTATACTGTCTACCGTTTATATATTAAAAACAAGAATAATTGATAACAAGGTAATATTGATTTCGCTATGAAATAATTGGCGGTAAATTATTCAACGGTTTAGTGTGTGGTTGGCAACAATGTCGCAAACTCTTTAGTTTCAGATAGTTAATCAAAACACGCTAGCTAGTCCAACATTTTATCACGATCATCATGCGACGCGTAAAGTATCGTAACAATATTTTTCGTTGTTTACTGCTATGCTAGCTAATCCTTCTAAGTGTTTGAAAGATAAATTATTCCTTTCTCAGAAGAATGGACAAAATTTAATAAATTGAAAGTTTAGAGCCCATAGGTAGCCATTGTAGTCCGGAAACCTGCATATTATTATGTTTTGTCCACAAAGAATCGCTGTTCGTTAGTCTCGTTGAAACTCGAAAACGGCTGGACCGATATAAGTCCAAGTAAAGTTTAGACGATAAGAAATTCTAAAAGAATGCGAGGAAAAAAGGCAAAAATTAAAGCTCGTTTAAAGTGCAAAAATGTAACTGGTATTTCGTTTCACTTATTTTTTTACGTTTAGCTTTATAAGTATACACTGAAGTACTTTTGTAGTGAAATTGATAAGTTAGTCAAAAGAAGAGATCCTTATTATAATTCCTCAGTGAATTACCCTTGTATAACATTTCTTTAGCACGGATATTAAATACTAGACTGTGCCCGCGGCTTCGCTCACGTGGATTTTAGAACTTGGCAGAGAAGGGTAAAAAGTATCCTGTATGTTAATCCAGGTTATGATCTATCTGTGTACCAAATTTCATCCAAATCTGTTCAGCCGTTTTTAATAAAAATCCTATTCCTCCTATCCTATTTAATAAGTATCCTATGTTACTTCTAATACCTCCAAGAATATGTGTACAAAGCTTCATGATGATCGGTTGAGTAGTTTTCGCGTGAAAGCGTAACAAACAAACTTACATTCACATTTATAATATAGGGATGTATAACAGAAATATAATTAAAAAGGTAAATGTTTACGCATAATAATTATATTACGGACATTGTTATATTGCTACCTGTTTGCACAACATTGCACTGTAAAATTATACTATAAATGTTTAAAATAAGTTTATTATTATAGTAGTAGTAAGTATAATATTGTAAAAGTGTAATGTTTCACAAATTGCGACAATACAGATATCGTAGTACCTATGCAGATTGGACGCCGGACGAAAAGTATTGGCAGACATACTTTTACTAAATTTAACAAATATTGCGAGTAAAACGTTTAAAATTTTTAACGCCAATCAGAGCGCGGTCACGTTATCTTTTCAGCTGCACTATTATCTAAACTAATCGATATATAAGGTGAGAATAACGCTCATACATTATCAGTTTCTGTTCTAAGAAAGTCAGAAATACAACAAAGTACAATGTGCTGCAAGGTAATATTCATTGAATTTATATTAATTCATCATTTTTTCATATTTAATTCAGATATTCGTTACGATATTTTAGTAGCCAGAGAGCTTTTTTATAAAGTTAAAATAACAGTATAGGAGAGTGCAGTACTGCATTTTGGGAACAAACATTTCTAGCCCGAAACAGATCAATTTGAGGTCGTAAAATATATATTCCAACTAATACCTAAAGACATTACCGCTCCATACAGGGACAAACAGGCATAATTTTAGGGACACCATAGAAAGAATATATTATTTTAACACTTAGGATGTTGGTAGAGGTTAAGTATCATTAAAAAAATCTCAAAAGAACATATCCCGTCAAAATAAAAGAGACTTCAAACTAAAGGTCCTCTTACTTTCGGTGCCCTAGTTTTGATTTCCTGACACTCTATCTCACATATCTTTGAAAGTTATGTATTATTTTCCAGATCCTTTGCATCTCTGCTCTCGTCGCTGTGGTGGCCGGCCAGTACGGTGGTCACGGTCACGGCCACGGCTACTCCTCCCAACATGTGTCCAAACACGATGGTCACCACGAGGTCGTACATGGACATGGTCACCATGGTCATGAACATCATGACTACTTCGTAAGTGTAGTTTATTTAAGTTCAGAAATCTGTTTCGTCTACTAACTGCGACCTTCACAACAGGGGAGGCCTGAAGTACACTCCACCACGCTGATCAAATGCGGTTTGGTGGAGAAACGAGAAGAGTCAATCCGTGTCGAAAGTTTTCTAACCGCCCATAGGGCTTCCGACAAGATTCAACGATAGTCTCGATAGCAACCAGCTTTCAATATTAATATAATCATATAAAAGACATGCCAGTAGCTGTTAAGCGATTATTGACTTGGGAAATTTATCTGCCCTTTTTGTTAAGTTATGATTTAGATAGAGCTGGGCTCTTTCTCCATCTAGTGATTTGGCCGCATCGAAAATCATAAGAACATTAGTAATTATATTAGGGTTAAACGTTTTATGTCCTATATTTTCAAGACTCATCCCAAGTACGAGTTTGACTACAAAGTGGAAGACCATCACACCGGCGACATCAAGTCGCAGCACGAGCACCGCGACGGCGACGTGGTGAAGGGATCCTACTCGCTGCACCAGCCCGACGGCTCCGAGAGGACCGTGCACTACCATGGCGACCATCACAGCGGGTAAATTATATAAGAAACACAAAAAAAATCAAGTGTTATCTCAGGATATATTCTAATGTCAACTAGTGTGCACCGGGCACTTGCTGAAGCAAAATTTAATCAAACCCTCAGCCGGGATCTCTATTAATATACTTACCTATAGATAAAAACTCGTGTATCTACTAAACATTTTAACGACGATCATTTTCACTGATTCATTATCATTGACATTAATTAATTAGTCACCATTCATAAATTAACATGATAAATATGGTACTCCTAAAATATCTTTATTTTAACTGCAGTTAAATTATATTGTTGGTGTTTTCTTCTTTCAGGTTCCACGCTGACATCAAATACGACACCCATCACATCGCGCCTCACAAACATTATTGAATGAATACAGTGTTAGATGAATTTTCTGTTATGAATATGAGTTTTTTATGCAAAATAAGTGTTTTGTATGAATAAATGATATTAAAGCATAAAAACTTTCTGTTTTGACTACAAGCTATCAGTATAAAGTCTAGTACCTACTTAATTACTAATCACTTATTTTATGATAAAATCTCATCAACGCCCTGTTTTGGGGATAGAAGCTAAATACAGAATTAATAACAATAGGTAGTAACCTAACCTACAGTAACCTACAATATTGATTTGAGGCAAAAAAATGCCACAGAATTCTATTTTTAGTATTCATAAGTAAAACAAAATCCCAACAGAAGTATATAGAAATGATTGCTTTAAATGTTTCATAATCGACGTTACATTAGATTACAATTACTATCTTCTTTTGTTTATTTTATCACAAATAGAAGTTTATTCTATTCGAATTATGAAAAACTGAAAATATTACTATTACTGTATTGGTCCAAAATTACATTCTTGTAACCTTGTTTGAAAAATTGCGTTACTTGAATTGACTCTGAGGCTTTTCTAAGGGTCGAAGGGATGAATATTATATCCTTCATTTGCAACAATATCACTTTAGGTGATAAGTAATTATAGAATAAAAAACTCTAAATCTCTGTCATCAAATTTTGAATTATGATTTAGTAAAGTTTAAAATACAAATAATTTTTTGCTTTTTATTATTGATTTGGTGTCGATATGATATGATTATTGATTTTAAAAAATTGAATAAATCAGTTAAAGACGTTTGAGCCCATTCATGTAGTCCGAGGAAAGGGTTTTACCAGAAAAGTTTTGCGGAAGTTTTTAAAATTGATACAATTATAGACTTTGATATGCTCTTTCCGAATTTCAATTTTGCCACTTCGTATCGTTTGCAGGTGCCTCACCATCTTGAAAAATGGCGACAAATAGCAGTTTTTCGACAATTCTTTCTTACTCGTTTTAGGATAAAATCAACATATGGAGAGATTAAACTCAGGAAATTTGCCTACAATTACGTTTTGTCATTTTTTTTGTAAAATCACTAGGTTTGGCGTACGAGCGCAGCAAAAAATATTCAACGTGCTTTTGGGTAAAAA
This sequence comes from Erynnis tages, assembly GCA_905147235.1. Taxonomy (NCBI): domain Eukaryota; kingdom Metazoa; phylum Arthropoda; class Insecta; order Lepidoptera; family Hesperiidae; genus Erynnis; species Erynnis tages. The sequence continues at coordinate 4,698,092 of LR990076.1, forward strand.
AAAATATGTTCAGAACTATCTTGAAATAAAAAAAGCGGCATGGGGAGAGAGAAAGAGAAGAAAATCTAACTGAGGTGGTATGCCGGTACTTTACTACTCATGAGGACTAAAATTTTCGCCTCAAATACGCTAAGGAACTCCTAGCAGGTGAACTGCTATGGCTCTACCCGATAATTTTTGTGTAAAAATGGTAATGTGTGTGTTTGTTATTTATTTTATTTATAAACTTCGACATTTAAAAATCACAAAACATCGTAATGTATTGTTTTTGTTGCAAGCATAGATAATACACAAAAAAGACACTTGCAGTTTAAAAGTAGTAGTTGGTTTTAGAATTACTATTAATCAAGTATGTTTAAAAATAAAAAAGAGTTTTTAAATATTGTAATTATTTATTAATATAATAAAAATATTAATCATTCATAAGCTCTTGTAGGTTTTCCTTTACAAGTTCTATAAAATGTTGCAGAAATTAATAATAATAATGCTTATGAGGCACGACGTGGTGTGTGTCGTATTTAACGTCAGCGTGGAATCTGGAACAAAAAGGAAAATCATAATTAAATTACACTAATAATTAAATTAAATTAAGTCACAAAGCATTACATTTATTTTACGTTTAAGGAAGTTGACTTGATATAAATAATTGAGTAACCAGGACCAATGCTAACACAAAAGTTATCTTTTGTTTAATGTAAGTTTTAAAAAAATGTTCAGTAAAATTTACCCGCTGTGATGGTCGCCATGGTAGTGCACGGTCCTCTCGGAGCCGTCGGGCTGATGCAGCGAGTAGGATCCCTTCACCACGTCGCCGTCGCGGTGCTCGTGCTGCGACTTGATGTCGCCCGTGTGGTGGTCCACCACCTTGTAGTCAAACTCGTACTTGGGATGGGTCTATAGAAATGTAAGATATTATAACATTTAATTAAAATTTTTGTCAACTTTCAAGAAGTGGCGTCGATTTATAGGGCCATATCCAGCAATGGGCTATGAGGAGCTGACAGGTAGGAGAATGTAAAGAACTTACGTAGTAGTCGTGGTGGTCATGTCCGTGGTGTCCGTATACGGGCTCGTGGTGACCGTCGTGCTTGTACACATGCTGGGAGGAGTATCCGTGACCGTGACCATGCCCTCCGAATTGCGCAGCCGCAACAACGAAAAGAGCAGAGATGCTGACCACCTGTGAAAAAATAATGGTCACTGCTATAATTTTCAAGTAAAAGGATAAAAAAAATATCGAAGTATACCAAACGAACACAGAGGCTTGATGTCAAGTGGATATAACATCCTATGAACATACACGTCTAAACTAATTATACGATGATAATCCTTTGTGAGATAGTCCGTAGTTAATTACGAACATGTCATGTGAATAATCGCAGATATACTCGTAGCTGCTACACAATACCAATGCAACCGTTGCTACTCATGAGACTGAGATGCTACAATGGGCATGATGACTAATTTTCAAAAACTCTTCTATGATATTCAGAAGTTTCTATTATGTCTAAAATATATCATATTTTTGTAGAAAATTAAGGTTTTTGTGCAATAAAAGTACATTTAAATTTTAAGTTTCAAATTCATTGAAAAACGCTCGCCCGTGTCATGGCGTCTGTCATTGCGCCACGGCTCAGTAAGAAATGCCAGATCGCGTATAATATGCTTACGAAAAAAATGACGTTTACTAAGACGTGACGTAATTTGACGTAATTCGATCTGATGGGTGTTTAAGCTATCATGGCGGATTGTTGTATTTTGTAGATTTATTTTAATTAATAAATTATTAATCGCGACATTAATAAGAGAATAAACACATGTATCAAAATCTTTGAATCCTATTTCATTAGATCAGAGAAATATTTTGGCGATACTTGATTACTGTCATCATGCCTAATCCTCCTCGGATGAGACTTGATCGTTTTTACCTAAATATCTAGTTCATATTTGTTGTAAATTTAGTATATTTTATTTTCAATCAAAAGTATCTTACTTTGACAAACATTTTTACAATCTGCAGTAAACGATGGTTGGTATAGTTCTGATTTGAACTGATATCGACATATTGTGACTAACAGTTTATATATCAGAAAAATATTGTAAGCTCCGAAGGTCAGAACGTTACACATTGTCAATTGCCGGTAAATTGTTAGAAACTGATATGCAAATTTGGCAATAAAGTGAAAACGCTTACCGCAATACGCGTTTTGTGCGTGCTTACGAAGAAATAATTATCTACTCTGTAATAAGAAGAAATTTGTTGCATAGGTATCAGTTGTTAATCACTTTAATGGTCAATTTGGTCAAAGCGAAATCAGCGAAACCTTGGTGTTCACGCTTTGATATGTATATATAAGATTTTTTTCTGGTTAAATCTATCAGTTAACAATATAAGTTGAAAGACAGTTGATACAATTTGAAACATACAAATTAACAATGATGTCTAAGGTAAGAAAAAAAATTATTATTATGGTTAAGGATTGTCTTAAAGATAGGATTAAAATGTTTCACAGGCTATTGATAGATATTTTAGTTTAAATTTTTTCTAATATTTGCAAAATAGTGTCTCAGGTTGCTATGAAACAATTTATTATTTCAGGTTATCTGCATTGCGGCTGTTATTGGTGCCGTGGTTGCTCAGTTCGGAGACCACGGTCACGGTCACGGATACTCGTCTCAACACGTGTACAAGCTCGACGGTCACCACGAGCCCGTTTATGGACATGGTCACCATGGACATGAGCACCATGATTATTATGTGAGTCTGTCCTTTCTTCCTATCACCCCTTTGTAGTCCACTGCTGGACAGGGCTTCGTCTAATCGACGCCATTCCACCTGGCTTGGAGCCGGGTACAGGATTATTGTTTCTAACCTTAGATTAAATCAAATAGGGAAGATACGGCACTAGCGTCTCATGAGTGCGCACCTAAAATTAGGTCCATGCACACAATTTCACTTTAGTCGCAATTTCGCTAACTATTGAACATATGCGCTTAGAACACAATAATCGCGAATTTTCTGTGTTTAAAAAGGTAAAACAATGCCTCCGTGTGCTTTTAAAAGGTGCACAAACAGTTCAAAATCGAAAAACAAATTCCACGGCATCTCTTTTAATTCGTAAGTACACTTAAAGTTTTTTCTTCAAAATCACTGATGATCTTAAATGTAGTTCGCCATTCCTATCAAGAAAAGGATAGCAATATAATTAGATCTATGTGTGAGTGAGACGGTCGCGCGCGAGATGACGCGGCACTTTCCGACTCGCTCCCGCTAATGATAAAACTTACCGCTCTGTCTCGCTCGCCGATTGACACTTCATTTATAGGCGTTTGTGCGTAAATTACATAATTATGTAGTTGAGTCGGACTAAATTTTTGGTTGATACAAGTAAGTGTATGCCGTATCTTCCCTTTTTCATTTAATCAACTATATTATTTTACTTTCAGACCCATCCCAAATATGAGTTCGACTACAAAGTAGAGGATCACCACACCGGCGACATCAAGTCGCAGCACGAGCACCGCGACGGCGACGTGGTGAAGGGCGCCTACTCGCTGCACCAGCCCGACGGCTCCGAGAGGACCGTGCACTACCACGGCGACCACCACAGCGGGTAAGAATAAATCAATAACATTAAGTACGTACTTTAATTTTAATCCAGCTATATTGTTATAAAATGGTATCTATTCCGGAGAACTTCATTCCTTGTATGGATAGCATACATAGGTAATATAGATACCTAATGCGTAGAGAAAATCGCTTAAAATTTCCCTGAAAATAGTCCCAGAAAAACTACCTACAAAACCTCCTAAGGCCTAAATCTAAAGAAATACCAACGAAACCTAGGACGTTCCACAAAATACCTAAATACCGGCTGACTATAACGACCGAGACGATTATGTTTACAGAGGGCTGGCTGGCCACAATCGAAATGCGAAAAAGAAAAGCAAAAACAATGGGTTAGACGATTAGGAACTTCATAGCCAATTCATCATCGCTGGCAAACAAAGAAAGGGCCCCTTTAGTGGAGACGCCTAGGAAAACATAGCGTGGGACGCCCACCCGCAAAATGGTGCCATGATCTTTGCAAGGCGTTGGCAAACAGCATTAAACTAGTCTAGTACATTTATAGTATTAGTAGTTCATTGCCAAAGAAAAGAGGAGACGAATGGAAAACAGTTATGAGAAAGTTATGAGTTTTCTTAGCACTACAAAAGTTGTTAAATCAATCTCTGTAAATAAAGAAATTATTATTTCAATTATGCCTACATTAACATCAATTGCTTTGTAGCTACAATGATTATTATGAAACAATCCCCCAGTCTAATGGGAAAACCAATACAACCTAAAAACTGCATTCAAACTAAGTATAATGCATTTCGAGCTACGCCGAACATCTAAGAAATCTAAAACGAAATTATTATTTTTTTCATTTTCAGATTTCACGCTGACGTGAAGTACAGTACTCACCACATCGTTCCTCATCATAAGCATTATTAATGACCTGTTATTTACTACCTAAAACAGTCGCATGTTTATTGTGTTGAATAAAAGTTAAATATAAAATATTGTTTTATTTTCGCTAAAGTTAATTAGAATTTCACTAACAAACAACCGATAGAAAGAGCACGTTAGATTGTGTCGAAGCGCTAATAGAGTAACAATAACCGTAGTTGTTTGTTTTTTAATGTGGAAAAAATTCTGAGGGAGCTTAGGAACTAAAGCACTTTTTTGGTAGGATTACACATTATTACATATTTAGGATATTCCTACTTCAGTATTTACGAAAAGCTCCTAATGGTAAGGTTTACAAAAATAAACTACAGAGATAATCTACCCGTCCTACCTTCCTCGTACAGGTATTCTGTTTAGGGCAACGTTCTTCAACATTTAAAGGGCCTATTTTTTATTTGCGACGAATAGCCTAGTCCTTATGAGTATCAAGGCAGCGGCATACAATCTTCTTTCTACGTCAGATTTTTCTATTTTATATTAAATGTGGCAGTCCATGGGCTGAAGTGGCCCATGTAACATCAGGTGTACATAGCCCTTTTGCTACTAAATTACTATAAAAATGCTCTGCTTTAATAAACAAAAGAACTTTATCAAAACTTAGAATCCAATGTTGACGATGATATAAATTCATTGCAAGCCTCTTCTGTTAAAATATACACATAATTTGCATTGTCATTGCATAACACACAGGTTATGGACGACCTTAATCTGATAACGATAACATAATGCATAAAATAAACCAGTTCACCCTTCTTAAAAGTCCAGTGTGTTACAAAAATCAACTACACTTACTTTAAAGTTGATCAGTATATAAGCTCGGATGTGATTGTTACACATTATCAGTTATTTGGTTATCTCCATACAAACAAGTTGTGAATACTGACAAAATGCTGGGCAAGGTAATTCTGAACATTACTTAAATGGTGAATTTAAACCAGTTTCAGTGAGTGTTAAATGAGCGCGGTGAACTTTCCTTTTTAATAAATACAGTGTTTAAAGTTGAAATTTTTCAAAGTTGTAAAATATGTATCCGACATTTTATGTTATTGGAAGCAATGGTCTCGTATTATTTTGCTTTGACTGAATGTGTGACTGAGATTTTTAGAATTGGACCGACTTTTAAGCTCGAAACCTTCGCCTTGGACGGTATTGCTGTAAATTTTCAAAGAAATAGAACTAGTAATAAATCATTTTCATCCTTTAACAATGCCAAGACATTCATAGTTCCAACTAAAGAAATAATTATATCTAATTCAGGTTCTGCTGATCGCTGCTCTTGGAGTTGCCACCGCGCAATACCATCAGTCTAGCAACGGCTACGGTCACGGCCACGGTCACGCCGTCTCCTCCCAGAACGTCGTCTTACACCAGACCCACGGACATGTGCAGCATGCCCCAGTGATCGCCCATCACGCTCCTGTGGTCGCTCATCACGCCCCCGTCATTGCTCACGCTGCCCCTGTTATCGCCCATGCTCCTATTGTGCACCACCAACCTACCCACTACTCAAGCGGACATCATGAAGAGCATCATGTAAGTTGCGAATTACATCATTCCTGATAGCTGGAATTAAATATCTTTAAAACCAGTTCAAATTCAATCATAAATGTAGCGTCGTTATGTCCCTGAAAAATATTATCTTTCGAACAAATCATTGATAGTGCTTCTAAAGTCCTTTCAATAAAGAGTCGTCTCCATTTTTCTTTTTCTTATGAACCAAGTTTACTAAATCTTTTTCTTGATATCTCTACTCTAGGCACCAGCCCACTACGCCTTCGACTACAGCGTGAACGACCCTCACACCGGTGACATCAAGTCCCAGCACGAGACTCGTGAAGGTGACGTCGTCCACGGCTCCTACAGCCTGCACGAGGCCGACGGCACCGTCAGACGCGTCGAATACACCGCAGACCATCACTCCGGGTAAGATAAGGAACCTGATTTCATAGCAAATTATATGGTTGGTTGTGAAGTTTCAAAGAATGTATGGTTAACAAGTGCCTTAAAGTAACAAAGCATTAAGAGACTCATAGGTCTATACCACCATAATTAGTTCTAACTGTGTAATCGTCTGATCTGTCAGCAGACAAAACACTTATATTACTGTTACCAAGTATTTATAAACTGACAACTAATTTGTTTTCGTCTTTACAGATTCAACGCTGCTGTCCACCGTGAAGGTCACGCTCAGCACGCGACTCCTGTCCATCATCAGCCTGCTCATCATTACCACCACTAAATTATACCTATAACTGATCCTACCACATACTTTAGGTTTATTGAAAACAAATAAAAACACTTTAAAAATTTATGTAATAGTTTTTATTTTGCTATTGTTTATAAACTCTTTTAAGCCTCGTCAAAAGATATACACTTTTAAACCTCGTCAGAAGAATAAATTGTGACGCTCGCTGGCACGTTGGTTAGCCGACTTAAGCTATGGTTAGTTAGATATGTACTTTCCAACATCCAATTAACTGAAGTGCCTACATATGTTAACATATCTTTCTTTAACACACTCCAAACAATAAATGAAATATATATGCAAATTTCAACGTTGTGTCAACGTCTAACAGCATATATTATTATGTTGTGATATTCAAGATTAAAACACCCACTTTGATTATAAGTATTCATAAATATTTTGTCGTCTTTCTGATAAAATTACTATAATTTTATCCACATATACTCGTACCTTTTATTATATAAATACAAAACGTTAACATAAATAACGCATAACCTAATATTACCAAAATATGTCCATTGTATAATTAAAAACAACTTGTCTAATATGTCCATTTGACACAAAAAGCCTTATTAGCGCATGAGCGGCCAGCCTTGGGTCATCAGAGACACACACCAAAAGGAACCGACATGAGTTTTTTCATGTTGGAAAACCATGGGCCCATTGTCTCAATCAATAACGCCACACTAATAGCGAGTATGATCAAATTACTTGTACGGTTACACTATTACATTATTATACGAATTACACTATCATCAAAATACTCGCTATTAGTATGGGAAGATGTACAGATTCTATTTGTTTCTCATACTAAATGGCTGAAGTTTTCTGCACGAATACTTTGACTGTAGTGTTCATGGTCGGAGTACTGAAGAGCGAAAAATATTCTAATATTCAACTGTACATTGTAGTTGGAATATTATCACCATTAACTTGACAAGCTTAATTTATTAGAAATGTCATTCTTTAATATTTTGGTTTTTATTTGATGTTACTTTATTGTTTTGTAGCGAAAAACTGTATAGTTGCTGAATTTACTGAAGTACTTGGGACCGCGAGCATGAATACTATCGTTTAATTAAATAAATAATAAATAACGCTTCACACTCATAGCCCCACACTAGGATTCCCTGTGTCGTGGGCGCCATAGACACACACAAGACAACAACACAACACACCCAGACCAGAAACAGAAATTTAAACTCATCATTCAAATCTCTGCTCTGCTGGGAATCGAACCCAGGACCCTCCGCGTAGCGTACTGTCGTCTTTACCAACTGAGCCACTCGGGTCGTCTAATTATTAGTAAACTGCTATATTTTCCGATACTATTGACATACGTTAACGATACGAATATTTGGATGATAATGTTCATGCAGACTGTACTTCTTTCCATTCAAATGGCACACGCATTCATGCAAGCTATACGAATAAGTGACGCGTCTTGGGAAAGACATTAATATCAGGTAGTGTAGTGTTTAACCTTAAGATATTATGCTGAAGTAAAATTTATGCTTTTCTAATAAATATTTCAATTTATTTTGTTTAACAATAAATAAATTAACCAAAATTTATAACAACTTAGTAATGAGAAGGCTGGTGGTGGGCGGGGGCAGCGTGGTTGGCATGGCCTTCACGGTGGACGACAGCGTTGAATCTGTAAATTATTTGAAAACGTTACTATACTGCTAATCACAGATATATTAAGGTAAAGAATCTACTATGGTAACCCTACCTACCACATGTCACGTTGTGATGGCAATAAAATGTCTGTCGACAGTGTGGACCCGGTATTTGTAAAGCAAGAAATTTCCTGTTCACTACAGGATCTTTAGTTGCCGGTAATAGGCATTTAAGGTGAAAGATAACATTGCATTTAGCCCCCAGAAAATATTACCAAGACCCAGATTACAATAGCATGATCAAATTAAAGTGAACTGGCCACGAATTATTCGGCTAGCAATGTAGTACAAAGAGCTAAACGGAAGGAAGGACTCATGAGCAACAGTTTTATCACAAAAAAAGTACCCAGAGTGCTTGTCCACGGTGTAGTCGACGCGTCTGACGGTGCCGTCAGCCTCATGGAAGCTGTAAGAGCCCTTGGTGACATCACCCTCACGAGTCTCGTGCTGGGACTTGATGTCGCCAGTGTGGGTGTCCTTCACGCTGTAGTCATATGCGTAGTGAGGAGGTGCCTGAAATAAAGCGTCAAATCTCATCGATCGAGTTAAAAAAAACTTGAGAGTATTACAATTAGATCCAGATTGGATTTTATTTGCAAACGCGCTAAAAGGCAAAAAGGGCACAACACTACCCGAAATTACATCTTGAACGTTATAAGTCTAGTAGACGGAATATTCAGAAATATTAATGTATGGTAACCCTGGAGGATTGCTTATAATAAAATACTTACGTAGTAGTCGACGTGGTGTTCCTCCGAGTGGTGGGCAGGCTGGTGGTGAGCAGCGGGGGCGTGGGCCGCGTGTGCGCTCTGGTGCAGCACCACGTTCTGCGAGGACACGGCGTGTCCGTGTGCGTGGCTGGCGTGCTGGTACTGCGCGGCGGCCACGCCCAGAGCAGCAGCGATCAGAAGGACCTGGACAAATCAATTCACGTCTTATTCATATGGAAATGAGAACAAATAAATCCAATCCCACCTACCTTAATATTAAGCTAAGATTAATTTACTTCCAAAATTCAAGTAAGTATTAATTTTGTCATAGAATTTTCAGTGTAAAATAATTGTTTTGCTATACCTTGCAAAACATTTTTAAGGTTGTAAGTGCTTCAATTATTTTCAAATAAGTGATACTATCACACTATGACATTTGACTTTTTATAATAAAGCACCACCTGTAACGTTTGATCGATTTGGTAACATGATTAAGTCAATTTTTAAACTGGGTTATCACTTCACTTTATGAGACCTTCAATTAAGTTATCCTTTCTTTATTATTACTTAAGAATGCTAGCAAGTTAGAAATACCTTACAGCTTGCATTATTTTATAATAATAATCAGCTAAATAACTTTGTGGAATGAAAAAGTTGTTCTGAAGTAAGGTTTTTATCTTTAAAATTATAAAGCATCCATATGATAATTATGAGCTATAAGTACCTAATATAATAGGTATATCCAAGCAATACGTACTTATTACAGATATTACATGAATACAAGGAAATGTAACACAATGGAGAACTCTCAGGCATGCAGGTTTCCCCACGATGTTTATACCTTTACCGGTACATCAGGTGAAATTTTGTTTTATATAGCGCACATAATTAATACCTTTAGAAAAGTAATTGGTGTATGTAAACTGGGATTTGGACACGGACCTCGTAAGTAAGGAACCGCATTATTTACCATTGGGTTATCACCCAGGTTTTATTTAATTTTCTGTATAGTCTTTAGATACGAGGCTAAGCATTTGGCAAAAGCAAAATTAGACCAATCAATCCGTGTATTTTGAAAAACAGGTCAAAAGTTATTCAAAATTTTGACCATGTAGGTGTTATAATAATTTAATTTCAAACATGATCTACTTTTTCTTAAATAAGGATTACAACATCCCCAGCCTAGTACGATAGTTTGAACTTGTATAAAATCTAACACAGTTAATTCTCATTATCACTTGAGTGCGGATTACCAACAAGTAAACAGTAAACATGATTTGCAAGGTAATTAGCTACTTAATAATAAGCTCCTTTACTGTAAGTTCTTTTTGCATGAATACCATTAACTGCTTCTAGCACTTTTAAACGTAAATATTAATTTTTTTTCGGCACAATTAATAATAATCTAATAATATTAAAAATCATCTACTAATATCAAATTAAAATTGTGTTTAAACAATTATGTAATTATAAAGATTAAAAAAATCATTCATTTACATCACACCAATTAAAATTTTATGAATGCTTCTCAATAAAATATATTATCAATAGGTCCTTCTGATCGCTGCTGCCCTGGGCGTGGCCGCCGCGCAGTACCAGCACGCCAGCCACGCACACGGACACGCCGTGTCCTCGCAGAACGTGGTGCTGCACCAGAGCGCACACGCGGCCCACGCCCCCGCCGCCCACCACCAGCCTGCCCACCACGCTGAAGCTACCAGCGGACACGGACACGCCGTGTCCTTCAAAAATGTAGTTCAGCACCAGAGCGGACATGCGTCCCATGCACCCGTCGCTCACCATCAGCCTGCCCACCACGCCAGCTCCAACAGTGGGCACGGTCACGCTGTATCTTCACAGAACGTTGTGCTGCATCAGAGCGGACACGCGTCTCACGCTCCCGTCGCTCACCACCAGCCTACCCACCACTCGGAGGGACACCACGTTGAGAATCATGTAAGGAATTCATATTTTGTTATTTGTGTCTATTATTATCAGTTAAATTTCAAACAGTTTAACTTCACTACATTTTATTAAAATTTACCTATTTATGTTATTGTAGCGTATGTTGTTTTATTATTATTTCTTTCACAATATAGGCCCCCGCTCACTACTCGTTTGAGTACAGCGTGAACGATCCTCACACCGGTGACATCAAGTCCCAGCATGAGACTCGTGAGGGAGACCACACGAAGGGCTTCTACAGCTTCCATGAGGCTGACGGCACCATCAGACGCGTTGACTACACAGTCGACAAGCACTCCGGGTAAGTTTAAAATTTACGGATTTTTTCAATGTAATAAAATAATTGCAAACTCAATTATATTGCATTACACGGTTGTTTTTGAAGAAATTATGTAACAAATAAGTAACAAATACCTATTTGTTACATAATTTCTTCTTAAATAGCCTTTTTGAATTGTCAATCTTGATAATTATTCCTTGAATCAAAAAGTTGTTGTCTCCGGCATACAAATAAGATAAAATTTTTCTGAACAGTATAGAAATTCCAATATCATTAGGAAAGTTAACTACTGTGTTATAAAGAAGATATACCTTCAAATTATAATTAATTCATTTTTTTTGCAGATTTAACGCCGTCGTTCACCGCGAGGGTCACGCTAAGCACGCCGCTCCCGCCCATCACCAGCCCGCCCACCACTAAATTGTATTACTGTTATGTTTATTAAATGTTATTTTTTTATTTTTCTAATATAAATAAAAATGTTATTTGTTTACAAAACTGTTTTTACTATCGTTTTAAAATTCTATTCTAAGGAGAAATTAGATACTTAATTAATAAACCACAATTGAAATTTATTTACACTTTAGAGCCTATACTATTAAAATGAAATGAGCAATACTTTTATATATTTATATAGGTATATAATAATTATTTGTCGGCTGATTTCAAAAATTACTGGATAGATTTCATTATAATTTATACGTTTTTGGGGGCGAAAAATCGATATATGCTGGATAGGTTTCATGCCTGGGAATGATCATTTTCTCCATATTTTCAGGCAAAAAATTTACGTTGTAGCAAATAACAACTGTCAACTAGTTTTTTTTAAATTTCTTGAATAGGATTCTATGGCATATTATTATGGCACGGCTCTCGACTCGACAGTAAATTATGAAAAACTACTTTGTTTACTGTATATCCGAAATGGCTCGATCGCCTAGGTACTATAAAAACTAAGTGAACATTTCAGTCATTTACACGATTAAATGTTTATAATGTTTACTTTTGTAAAGTTGAATGAAGTGTGGAATGAAAGTAATTTCAATGAGTGAATCTTTAATTAGCCACAAATTAGTTACGAATGATGTACCAGATGTACCTACATTGTATACCAATGTCAATGGTAAGATCATTTAATTTTGTCGATCAGTATAGCATAAAACACCCATTAATTCGTATAATTTAATATTACTTTTATAATAATTTTAACTTTAGTGTGCCTATTTAGTTGAGTATAAATTTTCATAAAAGCTAATAATAAATTAAGAACGATAAGTAAGTCGATGTCTATAGGTACTATTGTTTTAATAAAATATGAGACGAAGTTTTTAGACACGTGTCACATTTATTTAAAGAATAATTTACAATATTTTATAGAGAAGATTAAGCCTATGCGTTTAGTGATAGGATAAGTGAGCAGGAGCAAGATGGGCGGGAGCGGCGTGAGCAGCGTGGCCCTCACGGTGGACGACGGCGTTGAAGCTGTAAAAAAATAATCATAATTTGAATATCTTCTTTATAATACAGTCGTTAACTTCTTAAATGATATTGGAACTACTTGCTGTTGTTAGTATACTGTAATCAGGAAAACAAGATGGTGCTTTATTAAGAAGAAGAAGAATTATCAAGATTAGCAATTCGGAAAGGACATTGATAGTCGCTTGAAATTGAAGCCGAATGAATAATGAAATATCTGGGAACATAATGTACATATAGGTAGGTAACAATAATACCAATGAACAAAATTGTTATCCATCTAATATATCTTTACCCATTGTGAGCATCAGCGGTGTAGTCGACGCGTCTGACGGTGCCGTCGGCCTCGTGCAGGCTGTAGGAGCCGTGGACGACGTCGCCTTCGCGAGTCTCGTGCTGGGACTTGATGTCACCAGTGTGGCTGTCCGCTACGTTGTAGTTAAACGCGTAGTGGGCGGGAGCCTAACGGAATACAATTAAAATTGTTTTAAACACCAGTGACACCTGTCTGGCTGTTCAAAGACGTTATATAAATTCAAAAAATGGATAGAGATTGATTGAAGCAGCCCTTACATGGTAGTCGACGTTGTGTCCATGGGAGTAGTGGGCGGGCTGGGCGTGTTGGAGCAGCACTGCGGGCTGGTGCGCGATGACGGGGGCGTGCTGCGCGTGGCCGTGTGTCTGGTGCAGCACGATGTTCTGCGAGGAGACGGCGTGCCCGTGCCCGTGCCCGTAGCCGGCGTTGTACTGCGCGGACACAGCAGCAACAGTAGCGGCGAGGGCTAATATCTACGAGTACAATGTATGACGTACGTCTTATGTTAGGTTATGTTAAATATTATTACGTTACCATTCATAAAAATTATCAGGCTACTGAAATTTTTTATATTTGAATTATTTATTTTATATGTGAAATTATTTAAAAATATTTAATGTAATTTAAGTTCTTTTGCAATTTTATGTTATGAAAGTCTCAGTAGGTACCTTACCTTGGTGAACATGTTTATTTTTTTACAGGTCTGTTATACCTACTTGTGACAACTGATTCCGAATGGAACACAATTTTTCTTTTTATACAAAAATCTTGAAGTTGTGCAAATTACATAATGAACAAGAACCTAAAAATACTGAACCAGTTTGCAACGCTGCCGGTTTACCTAAGACCTTCAGTCAAAGTAATGTTACTGTAAATTTCTTGAAATTACCGAGCAACTAACTATAATATTATATATGTATGGGTAAGAATGCTAGTACCTACGTAAATACTTGCTCTAACTATCTCTGTTTAATTAAAATATTGGATCCTATAGTATATTTAAAGATTGCACTTTTTTCCTATCACTTAATTTAACGCACTAATTACTTTCTAAAAAGTTATGTGCGCTTTATAAAAATATCACCTGCTTTAAAGAGTTCACAAAAAAATGGTTTCAATGGCACTTGAAGTCCACCAACCCGCATAAGGCCAGCGTGGTGGATTAAGGCCTACATCCTACTCATTGTGTGGGGAGACCCGACCCTACAGTGGGTCACTAATGGGTTAAAGACCGAGAAGACGTTAACGTGTTAAGGCCCATTTCTATTAGATGGAGAGAGTTTCTCGAACGCTTCGGTTCGAGAAAGTCTCCGCTACTATCACAAGCAATAATCGTATCAAAATGTTAACGTATAAACGTATTAACAAACGTTAGAATATAATAAAATTATCTATTATAAAAAAACAAAATTGTCTCGTGATGAAGTTATATTTAATCGTTTTTTGAAATAAATAAATTAACATAAATAAACAATAACTTAGTGATGATACGCAGGAGCGGCGTGGGCAGCGTGGCCCTCATGGTGGACGACAGCGTTGAATCTAAAAAAAATAAGGAAATCATTCATTTAAAATAAAATAAATGAAAATAAGTGTATTGTTTGTAAAATTTAAGTAAGGCTTTATCTGAGAATGGTCTTTAATTTAAATTGACAGTAAAAAATAAATTTATTTGTCTCAATTCTAAACCCTGTTATTTACGATTTGGTACTTTTATACTCAAATATTGCTTAGAAGATTTGGATTTCATTTAATAATTAATAATACTATGGATTACTTTTTTTTCTTCTTAAGACCAGATCCAATAGTCCTACCCATTAAACATCGCGAACTGAAGCCCATTAACCGGATAATAAAAAAATCTATAAGATACCATACCCTGAGTGCTTGTCGACGGTATATTCAACACGTCTGACGGTGCCGTCGGCCTCATGGAAGCTGTAGAAGCCCTTTGTGACGTCACCCTCACGAGTCTCGTGCTGAGACTTGATGTCACCGGTGTGAGTATCTTTTACGCTGTAGTCGAAAGAGTAGTGAGCAGGTGCCTGGAAATACAAAAATAATAATTCTAAAAAATCGAATATTATAAAATCTAAATTAAAAGTTTTCTTATGGTCCAATTATGTGTAACAGCAGAATACTTAATACAATTGTAATATACATGATAGTCAACATGGTCCGAGTGGTGGGCAGGCTGGTGGTGCACGGGCGCGTGGCCGTGTGTCTGGTGCAGCACCACGTTCTGCGAGGACACGGCGTGTCCGTGTGCGTGGCTGGCGTGCTGGTACTGCGCGGCGGCCACGCCCAGGGCAGCAGCGATCAGAAGGACCTATCGAAAAGAAAATATCAAATATACACATTGTGGAAAGTAACGCAGTGTTTGAACTCTGTATGTAACTTTAAAGATAAAGCTTTAAAGCAACAATTTCTATTTTGATACCTTGTAGACCATGTTGACTGTTTTACTGTTTGTGAAATAAGTAATAATTAATAACACGTAGCAAATATACTAGACTTTTATAGAAGTTCTAATAGGTATTTAAGGAACGTGGTTTTGTAATCCTTTTTATAACAAGGTCATTTAAACCAGCTATCAAGTTAACAAATTTGAATTATGAATTGTAGCCATGTGTCAATTTACATTTTATGCAACTTTCAAAAACTTTTTAACGATGTGGCTTAATAAAGGCAATTTATAAAGTAACGAGATAAGCACTGCTGCTTTTGGAGATGTCTATTGAAATGTATAACTATATTGGGAGCGGTTATTAGGTATTTGGATGACTGATGGTGAATTATATGCGAGCTTCTAGGATTCGAGTAATCTTTGAGCCATCCGGCATGAGTGGACCACTAGGCCATACATAAATTATCTCTACTTGCCCTAATATAAAGCATCGAATCTGCTTGCAGTACAAACTACATTGAAAAGATATTAAGAGTTATGTTATGTTCAGGGCTAAATTAATCATAAAAAACAAAGAAAAAAAGTTTTCGAGTACTTTAAACAAATATGGGTTAGTTTTAGGTTTTACAAAGCATATCCTTTCCCATATTATCTTTTTCCAAAATACTAAAACTACATCTTCATCAAACCATAATAATTCCTGCTACTTTTTGTTATGTCATTGAGAATTTGTGATATAAGGCATAATAATTTGCGTGCTAAAAGCAGCATATACATATTTATATATACTCATTCATCACTTTAGTCATCTAAAATTCTGTTTTGGATAGGTAGGTATCTATACAATTTTCGTAATTGTATAATCTGTCTACTTATTATTGATAAGCACCGAAATAAGGCCTGTTTCCTAAGCCGTATTAACATTCTTACCTAACGCATGTCACGTATTACCAAATCGATACAGTGTAATTAAGTTGTGACTATTATAAAAAGCCCACAACAATTGTTGAACGTTATCAGTCATTAGAAAATAAGCGATATACTAACACGCAAAAATGTTCTGCAAGGTATTAAAAATAAACATTTATTTACTTTAATTAAAAATATATAAAAAATAATAACTTATAAAATGTTAATCTGTTATGGAAATCTTAGCACCTTTTCATTCATTATGACTAATATTTTTTTAGGTATTTCTCATCGCTGCCGTGTTGAGCGTCGCTGCCGCGCGGTACCACTACTCTAGCGGCGAACATGGACATGGACACGCTGTGTCTTCGCAGAACGTGGTGCTGTACCAGAGTGGGCACGCATCCCACGCTCCCAGCGCCCATCACCAGTCTTCCCACCATGCTGAAGCTAGCAGCGGACACGGACACGCCGAGTCCTCACAAAATGTGGTGCTGCACCAGAGTGGACACGCATCCCACGCCCCCGTCTCTCACTACCAGTCTTCCCACCATGCTGAATCCAGCAGCGGACACGGACACGCCGTTTCTTCACAAAACGTAGTACTTCATCAGAGCAAACACGCGTCTCACGCACCCATCTCTCATCACCAGTCTTCCCACCATGCTGAATCCAGCAGTGGACACGGACACGCCGTTTCTTCACAAAACGTAGTGCTTCATCAGAGCAAACACGCGTCTCACGCACCCGTCTCTCACCACCAGTCTTCCCACCATGCTGAAGCTAGCAGCGGACACGGACATGCCGTTTCTTCACAAAATGTAGTGCTTCATCAGAGCAAACACGCGTCCCACGCCCCCGCCTCTCACCACCAGTCTTCCCACCATGCTGAATCCAGTAGCGGACACGGACACGCCGTTTCTTCACAAAACGTAGTGCTTCATCAGAGCAAACATGCGTCTCACGCACCCGTCTCTCACCACCAGTCTTCCCACCATGCTGAAGCTAGCAGCGGACACGGACATGCCGTTTCTTCACAAAATGTAGTGCTTCATCAGAGCAAACACGCGTCCCACGCCCCCGCCTCTCACCACCAGTCTTCCCACCATGCTGAATCCAGTAGCGGACACGGACACGGCGTTTCTTCACAAAACGTAGTACTACATCAGAGCGGACATTCGTCCCACGCACCCGTCTCACACCACCAGTCCTCTCACCATGAGGAAAAGCACCACGTTGAGCATCATGTAAGAATTTTATTTTTTCACCCTTATGCCTATTTATTTCTTTTTCTTTTCTTCAGCTAGCAAGCTAAATCTTGATCGCATCAAACGGAATGCCACTTAAGAAATAATTTTATTCTCTGAGAAAGTTGCGGAGATCAGAGTCTGTAATGGAAATTATTAGTGACCTTTATTTACCTCGAAAGAAAAAAGTTACGAACAATGTGACCGATACTTTTATCTACACTGCTTATGAAAGATGAAAATTACTTTATTTTCTCATATCTTAAATTATATCTTAGGTGTAAAGTAGCTTGTATTAATAGAGTTATAATTTTATTTATTTTAAATTGTCTTAGGCCCCTGCCCACTACTCCTTCGAATACAACGTGAAAGACACCCACACCGGCGACATCAAGTCCCAGCACGAGACTCGTGAAGGAGACCACACGAAGGGCTTCTACAGCTTGCATGAGGCTGACGGCACCATCAGACGCGTCGACTACACTGTCGATGGGCACTCTGGGTGAGTTCGTTATACAATTATACATACAAAGTAATTTCAGAATCAATGTCATTATTTCCTTTGAAGCGGTAACCTATTTAATATGTTATGTCGTTCATTACTAGTTAGCTTTTATTAATTTTATGTGTTTTACACAGATTCAAGGCCGTGGTACACCGTGAAGGTCACGCCATCCACGCTGCTCCTGTCCATCATCAGCCCACCCATCATTCCTCGCATTAAGTTGTTATTCAGTTTATAGTTGTAAGATATTTTGTTGTTTAATAAATAAAGTATTAAGTTTTCGATAATTTTCTATTTTTATTTATCAATTTACATAAATAGTGTACAGAATACCAGAAACATAGAAGGTAACCACAGTAGCTTTTTTATAACAAATTGGCATTTCACTAGTATCTGTTTCTCTCTATATTAATTACACTGAGAACAATACGACCTACAAAATATTACATGAAAAATTAAAAGCCATAGCTTTTATTTTTTTTGGGACTTAGATAGACTTTATATGTTGAACACTTTAGTTTTCTCAAATAAAAAAAAATTTAGTAAATTTTGTTCAAAGCCAAATGTAAGTATCAAATAAGTATGATAATTTTGAGAAAATTATATAAAATTTCAAAGCAAGTTTATTCATATTTATTTAGACAAACAGTAGAGTCAAACAGTAGAGTCTAGGTTCACAAAGTTCTAAAATATCGAGAAATAGGAAATAACTCAATGAATAAAAGTTGTAAATAAAATTCCAATATATATGCCAATGATATGGTTATGAGAAGTAACTGATAAAAAACTGGTAAAATAACTTAATTTGAAGGTCTCAAACTAGTCCTTTCTTATTATGTAATACGCAGCAAAAATTTTGTATATTAAGATAAATTGTCGTTAAATCTTTATCAGTTAACTTTGCAAGTTACCACTTGTCTCTCGCACAGTACGAGCACCTACTCTAAAAAAAGAAAAATGTTCACCAAGGTATTATTGCGACAACCACTATAAGTATTCTTTAAAGTTTTAAGTCATTATTTAAAAAATGTAAGGAACAACTGAAAGAAATTTATTATCATCTTGAAAATAATTAAAAGAAGGATCCTAATTAAAAATATATATTTTTAAGATACTAGTCCTCGCCGCTACTGTTGCTGCTGTGTCCGCGCAGTACAACGCCGGCTACGGGCACGGGCACGGGCACGCCGTCTCCTCGCAGAACATCGTGCTGCACCAGACACACGGCCACGCGCAGCACGCCCCCGTCATCGCGCACCACGCTCCTATCATCGCTCACCGTACCCCGGTGATCGCACACGCCCCGGTGATCGCACACGCCCCGGTGATCGCACACGCCCCGGTGATCGCTGAGGCTCCTATCGTGCACCACCAGCCTGCCTACTACTCTGGCGGCCACAATGAGGAGCATTATGTAAGTAATAATAAGCATTGCTGTGAATTCTACTATAGAACACCTATTTTCCAGCGCGTGCTTAATATCAACACTGTTAATCGTACACCGGGTGGGTGATAAAATCAAGTTGTGTCGAGGTTTAAGATTTAATTCAATGTAAGCAAATAATACCAGTATGTCAAGAAAACTTTTTAAATAACTACTTTTTTTAATCCTGCTGTCGCCGATAGTCGTCGTGAATCGTTGTTGATTCATACTGTCAATTTTCTATACAACAGGCGCCTGCCCACTATGCGTTCGACTACGGCGTGAACGACCCCCACACTGGTGACATCAAGTCCCAGCACGAGACTCGCGAAGGCGACGTCGTCCACGGCTCCTACAGCCTGCACGAGGCCGACGGCACCGTCAGGCGCGTCGACTACACCGCTGATGCTCACAATGGGTAAAATAGTTGAAAATACGAAGAGAGTAATGCAGAAGCTGTAGAATAATTTTGATTTTAGAATCATATTATTTTATAATTATGATAATTTTTTTACAGTTTCAACGCCGTCGTCCACCGTGAGGGCCACGCTGCTCACGCCGCTCCCGTCCATCTTGCTCCTGCTCATCACTCCTACCATTAAATATAAATCGCCAGAAAATTATGTTAATTATTGTATAAATTATTAAAATAAATTTTATGCATTCAAACCGTTTATTATTTATTTTCCTTGATCTTTATGCAATTAGTGGCCAATCAGTTTGATTAAAATTTATTTGTAGGTAACAAAAACATTTAGTTGTGTGTAGCTACTCCATTCAAAATAACAAAATAATAATAATGAATTTAGTAAATAACAAGTAATTTAAATCTTTCAGCTAAGAAATAATTTCTCCTCTTTTCGAAGTCAGTTTAACAAATTTTTTATGAATGAGAAAATCATATCGTAACCAACATAACAAACAAATTATTGCTCTAGATAGCTTTTATAGAAACTGCCAGTGCAAATCCAGCTAAAGTACTCTAGAAGAAACATACTCGTATCAAGTTAATATTAAACATAAAGTTAATAAACAAATGAAATTTTCTAGAATTAATTGTATGGATTTTTTTGTATTTTATGGTTAGTCATTATTTATTTTATTACATAAGAGTCCTATATGTGAGTTAATTTTATTATTTTGTCATTCATTCCGCTGAGAAGCATATTGTGAAACGGCAATAAAAAACTTGAAAACGTTTAAAACATTTATTGTACTAAAAATAAATTAACAATAACTCTGTTAACAGATAATAATAAAGATGTTGTCAACTTAATGGTGGGCGGGCTGGTGATGGGCGGGAGCGGCGTGCTTAGCGTGACCCTCGCGGTGGACGACGGCGTTGAATCTGTAATAATTCACATAATATAATGTTAAGTATAAATTAGAAAACTTGACACTGAGTATATAAAAGTATATTATTTTTTTTCTTCGTAGCATCTAAAATAATAATAATTATGTTAATTACCCGGAGTGTTTGTCGACGGTGTATTCAACGCGTCTGACGGTCCCGTCAGCCTCGTGGAAGCTGTAGAAGCCCTTGGTGACGTCACCCTCACGTGTCTCGTGCTGGGACTTGATGTCGCCGGTGTGCGTGTCCTTCACGCTGTAGTCATATGTGTAGTGGGGAGGAGCCTGGAATCATAATTCATTATTAGAAAATGTATCTGGAATTTTCGCTATTGCTTCAATTTTTTACTATTGTTCTTTATTGTTTTAATATTATTAAGAACTTATAACATGCTACTAAAAGAACACTATCAGGTATACACAGTCCCCTGCTAAATGAACAACGTTCTGTAGGTAGACGCTACAAACGTGGATTGACGCGTTAAGCCGTGTTGTCGCGGAAGCAAGCCGAGAGCCTTGTGAAAGAATTTTACATCTTTCCCGGGACGGACAAACCTAATATTACTCCTCCGATAATATACGATAATCAAGGTTTCCCCTCCGTCTTTGTAAAATACGAAAAGCGGTAACAGTTATCGAAAATTGACTAGAATTTGGGAAACAGGTAAAAATTTAAATGTGGTAAATCTTTAAAATTTCTTACATGATAGTCAACATGGTGTTCCTCCGAGTGGTGGGCAGGCTGGTGGTGGGCGACGGGGGCGTGGGCCGCGTGTGTCTGGTGCAGCACCACGTTCTGGGAGGACACGGCGTGTCCGTGTGCGTGGCTGGCGTGCTGGTACTGCGCGGCGGCCACGCCCAGGGCAGCGGCGATCAGAAGGACCTATGAGTGATTTATTTCCATAAACACGTGTCAATCACTACAACTAACCCTTAAATAAATAAATAACGCTTCACACTCACAGCCCCACACTAGGATTCCCTGTGTCATGGATGCCATGGATACACACAAGACAAGAACACAACACACCCAGACCAGAAACAGAAATTCAAATTCATCATTCGAACCTCTGCTCTGCTGGGAATCGAACCCAGGACCCTCCGCATAGCGCACCGGTGTCTTAACCACTGCGCCACTCGGGTCGTTAAATACTGCAAAAATTGTGAGAATATTAGATATTCCGCTAGTTGTGAAATCCCATATGGTTTCATGAGACGAGTATTCAAATCAAGAATTTCTACAATACTTCTAACTTGTAACCAGTAAAATTATGTAAGTATGAAAATCTACCTTGCAGACCATGTTGACTGTTTGTTAAACAAGTATTGATTGATAGTTAATATCAAACTAATTACACTTTTATACAAGTTCTAATGTTTAGGCCACGTGGTTTTGAAATCCTTTTTATAACAAGGTTACTTAAACCACTCCAAATTTTGAAAAACTAGATTGATTGTACCATTCATTTACCTTTCAAAAAATTTGAATTCATTGATAAATAGTAGACAATGTAGGTAATTATAAGAAATTGTTGCAAAGATTGGATTAGATAGCTTAATAATTATTTTTCAGACTTTGTTACAGTTTCAAGAGATTATTAGCATTAGTTGCGACAGAAAAAGTTAATAAAAATAAATAATCAGTTCATACGTTATACAAAATGAACATGTTTTATGTGCACAGGCTATTATATGTAATGGTAAATAGTAGGTACCCAATATTTTTAAGATGTCTTCAATTCAGTGTATAAATAAAAAAAATGATAAAATTGGTATTATACATATTTATGAAGCTCCTTTTCCTATAAGATCCAAATTTAGGGCCCGCTAGTGTTATTTTCATTTCTTCAAATTTTGTAATAAAAGCTCTTAAAATAATTGACATTTACTGTTAAAATAAAGTTTGATTTGTAAGAATGTGTTGTGAATTGAAAGTTTGAATCTATTACTTACTGATATGCGCCAAAATGAGGTCCGTTTACTAAGCCATATTAACATTCTTACTTAATGCAAGCCAGTAACTATTACCAAAGTGTTTGGGAGTTAACAAGTTGCTGCTATTATAAAAGCCACCTATGGTTCAATGACTACAGTTATTAGAAAATAATCGATGTAATAACACTAAACCATGATCTTCTACAAGGTAGGTATTTATTTTTAAATAGTTTATATTTATAAGTTTTTCTTTCATTAATTTGTTATGAAAAGAATTTATAATTTTCATTCAGTTTTATTTATATGAACTTTGTTTATTCAGGCCCTTCTGATCGCTGCTGCCCTGGGCGTGGCCGCCGCGCAGTACCAGCACGCCAGCCACGCACACGGACACGCCGTGTCCTCGCAGAACGTGGTGCTGCACCAGACACACGCGGCCCACGCCCCTGTCGCCCACCACCAGCCTGCCCACCACGCTGAAGCTAGCAGCGGACACGGACACGCCGTGTCCTTCAAAAATGTAGTTCAGCACCAGAGCGGACATGCGTCCCATGCACCCGTCGCTCACCATCAGTCTGCCCACTACTCTAAAGCTAGCAGTGGACACGAACATGCCGTATCTTCACAGAACGTGGTATTACATCAGAGTCACGAGTCCCATGTCCCGATCTCCCATCATCAGTCCGCCCACCATGCTGAAGCTAGCAGCGAACACGGACACGCCGTGTCTTCACAGAACGTAGTGCATCACCAGAGCGGACATGCGTCCCACGCCCCCATCGCTCACCACCAGCCTGCTCACCATACAAAAGCTAGCAGTGGGCACGGACATGCTGAATCCTCACAAAACGTGGTTCTCCACCAGAGTGGACACGCATCTCATGTTCCTGTAGCCCACCATCAGCCATCTCATCACGCTGAAGCTAGCAGTGGACACGGTCACGCCACCTCTTCGCAAAACGTGGCGTTGCACCAAAGCAAACACTCGTCCCACGCCCCCATCGCTTACCACCAACCTGCGCACCACACGGAGGAGCACCACGTCGATCATCATGTAAGAAATTTTAATTGGTCATATTTAGTGTTGTAGTACCTAGTTATTTCTTGTGTATTTTCTGTCAAAATTCTAAAGGGTAGCAAGATTATTCGTAAAATCGTTCAGTGGAGTTCTTGCTTTTTATATTTGGAATTGGTGACTATAGTGACGAAGAGCGTGAGCCAATTAATTTAGCATTATTTATAGGCCCCTGCCCACTACTCCTTCGAATACAACGTGAAAGACACCCACACCGGCGACATCAAGTCCCAGCACGAGACTCGCGAGGGAGACCACACGAAGGGCTTCTACAGCTTCCATGAGGCTGACGGCACCATCAGACGCGTTGACTACACTGTTGATGGACACTCTGGGTGAGAATGCTGGAATAGATTATAATTTTTCTAATGTTTGTTAAACAAATATTTTTAATCGATTTCAAAATAAGGAGATTTTTGTAAATTATTTATGTTATTTTTATTTCATACAGGTTCAAGGCCGTGGTCCACCGTGAAGGTCACGCTACCCACGCTGCTCCCGTCCATCATCAGGCTAGCCATCATTCCTCGCATTAGGTTGTTGGTTTAAATTAAGCTATAAGATATTTTATTGTTAAATAAATTAAGTGTTACAAATTTCCTATTTTTATTTATTATTTTACCATAATGACCTTTAATGAATTTCCTTTAAATTAGCCTTCCAAAGAACAAAAATTTTAATAAGGGCAAAATATTTTTTTTTAATTAACAAATAACCGACTGGTTTATTCTCCAAAGAAACGAAGGTCATCATTTGTTTTGAGATCTCTACGTCCTGCTGTAGTTAAGACGGTGTTAATAATAAAACTACCAACAAAATTTCAGTCAAAGTTGAAAAAATGGAAAGCATTTATTTGCACGAATAAGGGTTAGTTTGTGATTTTACAGGGCATTTTGATCAATCCATATTCACCTTTTCAGGTATGCAGTATATAATATATAAAAAATTAAATTAACCTTATGTAAATAAATTAAAATGAGATCTAATATATAATTCAATTGACAAGTTTTTATACAATTTATTTATAAATTTAGCGTAGTATATTTATTATTTTTATAATTAATTATAATTTTCCCTAATTGAAATCATCGGCACCCTATGTGCCACCCACCGATGGGTAAAGAGATGACCTGAGAAAAAATTTGAAATAATTTTGACACTGTTTAATAAAATTACTAGTGATCACCCAATAATCCCAATTTCACTATAAGTTACTTATAAAGTTTAATTTGTCACTACTTCTAAAATACTAACTAAAAGCTTAGTTTTTTTTCGTATTGAGAAAAAATTAAGATATAAAAACTCTTATTAAAATTACTAAATTACTAATTAGTAATTTTAATTAATTTTTAATTATTTTTTTTTAATTTTAATTAAAAAAAATAATTTATTGGCTGAGCATAACTGCGCCATTGCTGTATCAAAAAAAAAAAAAACGATTATGCACGGGATTCAACGCGATGTATTTTTTTTAGAATTATTAATAATTACTCGTACAGTATGCAAAATTCAATCTTAAAGTACCTAAGTAGGTACTTTAGGATTGAGTTTCTTTCATTATTTTTTACTTTTTAAAGGGAACTCAGGTTATTGTATCGGGGGTATTTTAAATTTTTAATTAAATTTTTATTATTTAAAGTATCTAATGCATTTTATTTTAAAACATTGCTGCAACAAACAAACAGATGCTTCTCCATATAAAATTTAACTGTGCCAAATTACATACAATTATATCAATTTTATATATAGTGCTGGGAGTTTTTTTCCGCCCGCATTTATCTCCCAGTCTACGTTTTGCGTGAAGGGCGATCAAGGTGGATGCATGTATAATTTATAAATGACGTTCATTAAGTGTGCACAAATTGCACCTGTGTGAATAAAAGCTTTTGAATTTAACTTTGACTATGTCTACCTCTCTTCCACCCACATACATAAAATGATATTAAGAACAATAAAATTTATAATTATGAATAACAGGCGCCTGCTCACTACGCGTTCGAATACAGCGTAAACGACCCACACACCGGTGAAATCAAGTCCTCCTAGGCTCCTTCAGCCTGCACGAGGCCGACGGCACCGCCAGACGCGTCGACTAAACCGCTGCGATGCTCACAATGGGTGCGTTTATTAACCTGTTCATGCTACCACTGATTATAACTCCAATACGTCACCAAATACTTAGTACTTTAGATCTGAATAAATAAATCTTAAATTATGTACACAGTTGTATTATTTTGATAATTATATGACAAGGCCGCAATTATATATCGGTATCAGGCATCAATGCATCTGTTTGTGGTTTATAATACGTAAAAGTAGCTGTAGTGAACTATAAAGGTACAGATAGGTACCAAAATACTAAGTTCTACATAAGTATTATCAATTATAGACTAAGCTCGTAATTACTCGTACATTCACGTATACAACGATCGACGATGAGAAGCGGTGATAGCCCAGTGGCTTAGAATTCGACCTCGAATCGAGGAGTCCGGATTCGAATCCCAGTGGCATGCACCAATGACTTTGTAAAAAAAGTTATGTGCGCTATAAAATTAAATATCACCCGCTGTTACGGTGAAAAAAACATCGTGAGGAAACCTGCATGCTTGAGTGTTCACAAAAAAAAGGTTCTTAAAGGTATGTGAAGTCCACCAACCCGCAGTAGGCCCTCGTGGTGGTCATTGTGACCGGAGACCCGACCCCGAAGTGAGTCAATAACGGGTTACTGACAATAAAATTACAACGTAAATATAAAATTAACATTTATTAAATACTATTGTAACAGTCATTTGGTTCATGGGGTATTCAAACGAGATTAGTGGTGGGAGTGATGAGCAGGAGCGGCGTGAGTAGCGTGGCCCTCGCGGTGGACGACGGCGTTGAACCTGAAAGAGGAAAGTAATTTAAAATAAAATAAAAATATCATAAAAACGCAAAATGACCTCTTTTGATATTAGAAACTACAGGTCTTCCTTTATTGACTGGTTGACTGTAAACTAGTAACGGTAAGTTGTTACGATAACAAAGATGCTCACCCGGAGTGGTGGTCAGCTGTGTAGTCGACGCGTCTGACGGTGCCGTCGGCCTCGTGCAGGCTGTAGGAGCCGTGCACGGCGTCGCCCTCACGAGTCTCGTGCTGGGACTTGATGTCACCAGTGTGGGGGTCTTTCACGCTGTAGTCGAACGCGTAGTGAGCTGGAGCATAGTGTTCCTCGTGGTGTCCGCCGGAGGAGTGGGCGGGCTGGTGGTGCACGGGCGCGTGGCCGTGTGTCTGGTGCAGCACCACGTTCTGCGAGGAGACGGCGTGTCCGTGCCCGTGCCCGTGCTGCGCGGCGGCGACAGCGAGGGCGGCGGCGATTACTACAACCTGAAATAAAGTAAATATCAAAAAGTACTTTAATCCAACTAAAGCACAGAGAATAACATAAGGGTTTATTAATGAAGGTGGCAGAAATGTCAATCCAGGTAAATACTACGGTTCTAATATATTAAATAAAAAAAAAAGTAAGTAATTATTTATAATGATTTGTTACCTTTGAGTACATGTTTAAATTTATGTTTATCTTGCAGTGCCTAATAAGAAACTGATATGTGTATCAAAAGAAATTGTCTATTTATATCGAATAATCAGTAATCAGCTTGCGTAAATAAACATGTCATTTATTGCCAATAAAGTCTGTAACACATTGTGGTCCTTGTGCCCTAGATACAAATATTTTATGCAAATTTTTCGGTTTAACTTTTACTTAGATACAAAGGTATTAAATTAACAATTTGTAGTTTAATTAGAGGTGCAACATTTAACCATTCATTGCTTGCTCTCATCTTGGTCTTTAACTGTACCAGATAGATTCATATTAGGCTTTGCAATTTGCAGTTCCTAACAACAAGTTTGTCTTGCCAGGGGGTCACTGTTGTTTCGGGACTTGACTTTGCTCAATGGGGTGTTAGCATGGGACACGGACATTCGAGCAAGGATTAATATTTTAAATTCTGCTTCTGCTAAATTTCTTTGGGTAGCACAAAGATAATAAAATTGTATTATGTCTATTAGTTGTTAGATGTTATTAGTGTATTAGTTTTTTGATGCCTATGACCAGGCTATGACCATTTTAGCCTACTAACACTGAGGAGCATTATTGTAAAGGTAACCAACGTAGAATTCTCAATTTATTCTCTGCATTGCACTCTTATCTAAACGATTCTTAACTTATGCGAGTACCTTACAGGCTATCATTTCTAAATGAGAAAACCGAGCAATGTACCAGCATGCTACACTTATAACTCTTTACTCAAGTAAAAGTTGAGCCTTATAATTTGCATAATAAAAACTGTATCAGGGACGTTAGCGACAATGTTTAAAAACTTGATTTATACATAGTGAATAAAACGTGTACTTGCGTAAGTTTGAGCATTATCTCATTACCAGATATAAATAGACAATTTCTTTTGTTACATTTATCAGTTCCTCATAAGACACTGTAAGATAAACATAATTTTAACGATGTACTCAAAGGTAAAAACTTATTTATGAATTTGTTAATTTATGAATTTCAATCATATCGTAATGACTAAAAAATTTTAAAAATTCAAAATTTAATTTAATTTCTATCAAAATTTTTCCTGATTGTTAATATTATTGTTTTATTATTAATATTGTATTTTCTTCAGATCATAATAATCGCTGCCGCCCTCGCCGCCGCCGCCGCGCAACACGGGCACGGGCACGGGCACGGACACGCCGTCTCCTCGCAGAACGTGGTGCTGCACCAGACACACGGCCACGCGCCCGTGCACCACCAGCCCACCCACTCCTCCGGCGGACACCACGAGGAACACTATGCTCCAGCTCACTACGCGTTCGACTACAGCGTGAACGACCCCCACACCGGTGACATCAAGTCCCAGCACGAGACTCGCGAAGGCGACGTCGTGCACGGCTCCTACAGTCTGCACGAGGCCGACGGTACCGTCAGGCGCGTCGACTACACCGCCGACCACCACTCCGGGTGAGCATCTTTGTTATTGTAACGACTTACCACTACTTATTAATTCAGTAAACCAAATAAAGAAAGATTTCCTGTATCAAAAGAGGTCGTATCACACTATTATTTCGATTCTTATTAAGTTGAATCTTTTTTTGATGATCTTGTTTAACCCTTTCAGATTCAATGCCGCCGTCCATCGCGAGGGCCACGCTACTCACGCCGCTCCTTCACATCACTCCCACCACTAATCCTGTAATGAAAATTCCATGTGCCAAATGACTGTTACCTTAGTAATTAATAAATGTTAATTTGTATTTATAATGTTGTTTATAACATCTTATTTATCTACCAATTTTTTGAAACTACACATGATGAAGACTACTTATTACACAAGTATATTCTTCTTGAGCACAGACAATGGTGAAGGTTTAAGAAAAGGGGTGGTATTGTTGACATATCATTCATAATTATTATTATGTTTAGATGAAGCAAATTAGAGTCAACTTCGTGGTGACGTATAGAAATCTATATACTAGATAACTCCTAGGAGTGCCTGAAAAACAGCGCTGCACGTTTAATTTACTATTCCTCTGCTTTTTGTTAATTTGTAACTTGTGTGGCAATAGAACATATTTTTTATTTTTACCGTCTTCAATAAAGGAGGCTATCAATTCGACACGTATGTATGTAATAATCTCAGAACCGCACAATTTTTACATAATATGTTAGTCTATTACGGCTTCCAAACAAGAATACCAAATTTCATGGGTGTATGTATGTATGAATGAATGTATGTATGTTTGTATATAGATATGTTTGTCCTCGCATATCTCCGATACTAATTCACGGATCGTGTACGTTCTTTTTTGTTTGTTTGTATTTTGTTCAACTTAGAGAATGGTAAAAGTTTCATCAAAATCGGTCCAGTGGTTTTCGCAATATTGACTTAAAACTAAAAATTACGAAATAAAAATAATTTAAAAAAATGAAACCGACATCAAAAAAGTATAACATAAAATTTCTTACATAGTTCAGGCCTACTATTTATTGAGGTTGGTGTCTTTAGTATCAAGTATTTTGATTCTATTGTTAAATTTTGGCACCGACCTCAAAAATAGTAGGCCTAATCGTATGTAAGAAATTTTATTTTATACTTTTTTGATGTCGGTTTAATTCATTTAAATTATTTTTATTTGTTTTTTTGTATAACATATTCTACATTGTCAATAATATAATTTCAAAATAGTTATTTATATTCTTCTAAAACAAAAGTCATGTAAAACATCCCAAAAATAGTTCAATAAGAATTAATGCTCTACTATCTATTGACTAAATGCTTAGATCCTTTAATTATTTTCTTAGTACTACCTGACGTTTCAAAGATAACTTTTGATAGGAAAACAAAAATTATTACATGGGCTACGCCTGACGTCTACGCCTGAATCGTGGTGCACTAGCCACCACGATTTTTAAAAATCCCATCAAACTACATAATATTATGATTCGAAAGTTTGTGAGGATATATGGATATGGATAGATGGATTGCAATTTTTTCACGCTCACAAAATTTTATACACAGGCAGATTAAGGTTATAATTGGATTAGGATATTGGATATTTGATACATTTTATCCCTCTCTTGGTTAAATTAATAAGTCTACATGGACGAAGTCGCGGGCAGAAGCTATATAAATACAATTTAAAATATTGTTTAAAATCTTTTATCCATAATTATGTGGTTAATTCTGTGGTTTGGAAGATGGAAAAGAAATTGTTTTTTTTTTACCTCTCGTACTCGTAATAATGATAATATAGTAGGGTTAGTTGCATTGATTTGATGCGATTGATGTATACTTGCCAACGCAGTAGCAGTTCGTTGATGGCCTTGTATTAATTAGCTGGACGGCAGGTGATTTATTCTTCAAAGGCATTTTGTACTGCCTCTCGGGTACTCGCCGAGAAACTAAAAAAAAATCTGAAAAAATACAACATACAAGTCTACATGGTGACCACTCACATCACGTGGCCTGTATGCCTGTTTCCCTGTTTTATTATAAAAAGTCTGTAAGCACAACTAGAGAACAGTGATCAATTTACTTTTCTAGTGGTAAGTTTTCGTTTAAGGTATTGTTTAGATGCCGAACTAGGATCCAATTTCCATTATAATATGTAAGAATACTTCTTATTGCTAACTATACTAATTATTGTATGTATCACAATAAAGCATGGCCTAGATTCAGTCTTTTTTTAAATAAATGTAAAAATAAATTTCATTTTCTACGAGCTGACCCGGCACACTTCCTTCGGACAAATATAGAAATTTCTCCTGTTTTCCTCGCATTTTTTCAGATTTTCTTACTAAAGAAACCCTCCAGGGACTTATACAAACATAATTATCAAAACGAAAATGAGGCAAATCGGTCCAGCCGTTCTAATCCGTTCCGTTCGCATTTCATTTTTATTACTTATATAGATTAATTATAATTATGTGTACTGTGCCTACTGTAGGTAAGACAGATTTTAAAATAAAATTACAATGTAAATACACAACATTATCATTTATTAAATACTAAGCTAACATTTATTATTTGGTACGAGATTAGTGGTGGGAGTGATGAATAGGAGCAGCGTGAGTAGCGTGGCCCTCGCGGTGGACGACGGCGTTGAACCTGAAAGAGGAAAGTCATCATTAAAATAAAATTAAAATATTATAAGAATTCTAAGAAAATGTAACAGGGCCATGTCATTTTCTTTTGATATTAAAAACTACTGGATTTCCTTCGTTATTTGATTGATTGTTATAAGTAGCAGTATATTGTTACGATAACAAAGATGCTCACCCGGAGTGATGGTCAGCGGTGTAGTCGACGCGTCTGACGGTGCCGTCGGCCTCGTGCAGGCTGTAGGAGCCATGCACAACGTCGCCTTCGCGAGTCTCGTGCTGGGACTTGATGTCACCAGTGTGGGGGTCTTTCACGCTGTAGTCGAACGCGTAGTGAGCTGGAGCATAGTGTTCCTCGTGGTGTCCGCCGGAGGAGTGGGCGGGCTGGTGGTGCACGGGCGCGTGGCCGTGTGTCTGGTGCAGCACCACGTTCTGCGAGGAGACGGCGTGTCCGTGCCCGTGCCCGTGCCCGTGCTGCGCGGCGGCGACAGCAAGGGCGGCGGCGATTACTACTATCTGAAGAATCCATAATATTAGTGTAAGAGAACAAATAAATGATTACATATATTTAATTTAATGTCACTAAAATAAAAAGATTTTTTTACCTTTGAGTACATGGTTGTGTTTGTGTGTATCTCACTGTGTCTAATGAATAACTGATACATGTCACAACAGCGATTGACTATTTATATCTGAAATGAGATAACAGTTAATCTTGCATAAGTCAATATTACATTCATATAATAATAAATTAATATTGTTACACATTGGGTTAAATGTCCTTGATATTTTATGCAAATATTTATGTTTAAATTTCTTTTAGGCACACGCCATTCATTAAAATAGTGAGGTAGATAAAAACCAGAATCCAAATAAATTAAATATCCAACATCATTATAAATGCAATACAAAAGCAAAATAATATTAATATCAATTGAAAATAACTGATTTCGTATTTATTATAAGTTTATCGAATTAAATGCAAAAGGCAATTAGCCCACAACCATTTTAGCCTGCTTACACTAAAAAAACTATCGTTATCAAAACTTTTGTATTAAGCTAACATTTAAAAACACTCCTAAATTCAGACTGT
Source organism: Erynnis tages (assembly GCA_905147235.1). Classification (NCBI taxonomy): domain Eukaryota; kingdom Metazoa; phylum Arthropoda; class Insecta; order Lepidoptera; family Hesperiidae; genus Erynnis; species Erynnis tages. The sequence goes on from LR990076.1 coordinate 4,730,875, forward strand.
AAATAATTAGAAATTAAAAAAAACCTTAATAACTTCATAGGTAACTTTATTCATATACAATCATAATTTAATATCTAAGTAAAAGTTAAACATAATAAATTGCATAATAATATCAGTGACGTTTACGCCAATGTGTAAGAACTTGATTTGTTCTCAATGTATGAAATATTTTGGTACTTATGCAAGATTAAGCCTAAGTATTATCTCATGAACAGATATAAAAAGTCAATCAACTTTTTAATATACATCAGTTTCTCATTAGTCACTACGAAATACACATAACCATGTACTCAAAGGTAAAAATCTCTTTTTGTGTCAGTAACATTAAATTAACATAAAAGCTTTTTGATCTCTTAGACTTAAATTGCCTTCTTCAGATCGTAGTAATCGCCGCCGCCCTCACCGTCGCCGCCGGGCAGCACGGGCACGGGCACGGACACGGTAACGCCGTCTCCTCGCAGAACGTGGTGCTGCACCAGACACACGGCCACGCGCCCGTGCACCACCAGCCCACCCACTCCTCCGGCGGACACCACGAGGAACACTATGCTCCAGCTCACTACGCGTTCGACTACAGCGTGAACGACCCCCACACCGGTGACATCAAGTCCCAGCACGAGACCCGTGAGGGCGACGCCGTGCACGGCTCCTACAGCCTGCACGAGGCCGACGGCACCGTCAGGCGCGTCGACTACACCGCTGACCACCACTCCGGGTGTGTATCTATTCTTAACGCTACTTAAACATACCAGTGAACTAAACAACGAAGGAAGTCCTATAGTTTTTAATACGAGTATTAAAAGAGGTACTATCACGCTCTTTTTGGGTTCTTGTTAGGTTGAATCTTCTTTTTAATGACTTTCTTTAACCCTTTCAGATTCAACGCCGCCGTCCACCGCGAGGGCCACGCTACTCACGCCGCTCCTGCTCATCACTCTCATCACTGATCAAATGTGCCAAATGATTGTTACTCTAATATTAAATTTAATAAAAGTTAATTTATATTTTATGTTTTTATGTTTATGATCTAAAAAGTTTACCCTACTTAAAATTGAACTGATTTGAATTAAACCAATATTTAAATACTAACTGAACCTTCGCTTCCCTCTGCAAAATTGAGGTGTTTCATACAACTTTTAAAGAATAATAAACCAATTCTTACTGATGATGGAGACTGACGGATTGGCCCTGCAAAGTAATGTTACCGACAGCAAATAATATTATCTGTCTGGTGAATCTGGATCTATCTCCGGAATCTGACTCTGGGGTAGTCAATGATGGACCGAGTTTGCAAAGATTATATCACCTGATGCAAGTACCTAATCTGTTTTTTTACTTTTATCCGATGCGGAGTTCCACTGAAGATTTTCAGGATCAACTATGGGATGCTTTGATACACAGTAAAAGAAAGAATAGTCAAGTCTGTTAGATGTTGGTACCTTAACCATTTATTGAATATTCTTCTTTTATATTGAAAAAGAAGCCTTTTCCAATATTTTGTTATATTTTTTCATTTTCCTTCAGGGAGCAGCACTCATATTAGTTTGAAATATTATAATGTTCAAAGACAAAAGAGAAGTAAACCTTTGTTATTGTATATATATTAAACGGATATGCAGGTCATATGCTGTTAAGTGGTCAACGCAGCCTATAGACAATAAACAATCATACTCATTACTTAAGATACTGAAATATGGTTTTTGAATAAAGATTTAATTATTGGTATAATTTCACCTCTATGTTGCGCTACAAACTCCTTTATCGCTCAGTGAAAACCTAATTAGAATCGGTTCTTCGATTCCGAAAGGTTATCCCGGACAAACAAAAAACAAACACATAGGTACCCACACTGTCAAACAGATTTTTATCTATCGTTTGCATACATTTTATATGAATGATATCCACACTGAAACCAAATTTAATCAAAGTCAAAAAATACATTTATTAACTCATGATCATCATGATTGTGATTTATTGAATTTTTTTTTCAAAATCCATGGGCTCGATTCTTGGTCAGGAATATTAATTTTACAAAAGTCCAATACCTTTAGCTGTTCCTCATAGTTTCGGATTGCATAAGGATCACCTTATGCAATCCTGCAACGATGCAACGATGGTCTGGACAATCATGTCCAGACCATCGTTGACTACCTCAGGGTCCAATGACGGATTCCGGGGGCATAGTTAGATAAGAACTTCTCTCAACGGATAGAAACAATTGAACCATATTTATAATATTATTTATTGCCAGTAGCATTACCTTTGCAGGATCAATCCGTCAATCTTTATCATGCATGAGAATTTGTTTGTTGTTCTTTAAAAGTTATGTGAAACTCCTTAATTTGTTCGGACAGTTAGTATTTAAATACCTGTTTTCATCCAAATCAGCTTTAAATGTAGGATAGATAATAGGTTAATAGGTTTTAAGTAGGATAAACATTGCAGATCATAAAAATAAAAACATAAATATTTTTTAACATTTAATAAATACTAAGCTAACAGTCATTTGGCACATTTGAATACGAAATTAGTGGTGGGAATGATGAGAAGGAGCGGCGTGAGTAGCGTGGCCCTCGCGGTGGACGACGGCGTTGAATCTGCAAGAGTTAAAGAATGACGTTAAAAGAATATTTGACTTAATAAGAATCCAAAGAATAGTGGGATATGACTTCTTTTGATAGTAATAATAAAAACTACAGGACATCCTTCATTATTTAGATGCTCACCCGGAGTGGTGGTCAGCTGTGTAGTCGACGCGCCTGACGGTGCCGTCGGCCTCGTGCAGGCTGTAGGAGCCGTGCACAACGTCGCCCTCACGAGTCTCGTGCTGGGACTTGATGTCACCAGTGTGGGGGTCTTTCACGCTGTAGTCGAACGCGTAGTGAGCTGGAGCATAGTGTTCCTCGTGGTGTCCGCCGGAGGAGTGGGCGGGCTGGTGGTGCACGGGCGCGTGGCCGTGTGTCTGGTGCAGCACCACGTTCTGCGAGGAGACGGCGTGTCCGTGCCCGTGCCCGTGCCCGTGCTGCGCGGCGGCGACGGCTAGGGCGGCGGCGATAACTACGATCTGAAAAAGGAACAATATTAAAAGATGATACCAGAGAACATTAAGAAAAAGAGAATATTATAATATGATTGAAAAATGTAAATTAACAAATTGTTATATTTTACCTTCGAGTACATGATTAAGATTATGTTTATCTTGCAGTGTCTAATAAGAAACTGATATATGTAACAAAGTAAATTGTCTTTTTATATCTGGTAGGTAATGAGATTATACTCAAACTTGCGTAAGTAAACGTTTCATTCACTAGGTACAAATCAAGTTCTCACTCATTGTTGCTAATGTCTCTGATACAGATTTTAGTATGCAAATTGTTGGGCCCAACTTTTACCCCAATGCGTGATGAGTGTCATTTAAATTTTAAGAAATCGTTAAAGTTTAATGCAGAGAAATTGAAATTTGCTAAAATGATATAGCCTGGCTACATAATATTATATTGAGGAACTAATAGAATGTTGAGCGGTTTCAACATTGTACCAACGGTGACTCCTTGGTGAAGACCCAAAACCTGCAATAAGAAATTGCAAAGAAATGGCGACACCTAATGTCAACTTATTTATTACCCCAATTTAAAACGAAATTTATATAAATTCGATCATACGATTTATAAAAAATATGTGCTTGGTAAGAACGATCATAATGCCTTTGTATCTAAGTGAAAGTTAAATCGAAAATTTGCATTAAAAAAATGTATATAGAGCACAAGGACCACAATGTGTTACAGACTTGATTGGCAATAAATGACATGTTTATTTACGCAAGCTGATTAGTGATTAACCGATATAAAAAGACAATTTCTTTTTGTACACATATCAGTTTCTCATTAGACACAACAAAATAAACATAAACATGTACTCAAAGGTAAAAAGCCATCTTAATTAACTACATTTAATTCATATTTTATGGCTAGGAGAACAGTGGAACATGGCTAATCATTTGCTGCATTTACGAAATTTACATATTGTTATTTTCACTTACTCTACTTGTGCCTATTTCAGGTTGTCGTAATCGCCGCCGCCCTCGCTGTCGCCGCCGGGCAGCACGGGCACGGGCACGGGCACGGACACGCCGTCTCCTCGCAGAACGTGGTGCTGCACCAGACACACGGCCACGCGCCCGTGCACCACCAGCCCACCCACTCCTCCGGCGGACACCACGAGGAACACTATGCTCCAGCTCACTACGCGTTCGACTACAGCGTGAAAGACCCCCACACTGGTGACATCAAGTCCCAGCACGAGACTCGTGAGGGCGACGTCGTGCATGGCTCCTACAGCCTGCACGAGGCCGACGGCACCGTCAGGCGCGTCGACTACACAGCTGACCACCACTCCGGGTAAGAATTAAATAGCTATTTTTTTACCATCATTTACAACGGGTAGTATTTACCCATATATTTTTTTATTATTTTCGGAAAACAAAGTGCTGATGTGAAACTTGAACCTATAAAAATATTTTATTTTTATTTTCAGTTTCAACGCTGCCGTGCACCGTGAGGGCCACGCTACCCACGCTGCGCCCGCCCCTCACTCCCACCATTGATTTAATTTTATTTATATGTGATATTATTTTTACGTTTGTACATAATAAATATATTGTTACATAGATTGATTTTTTTTACCCCTTTTTTACCTTCCATATACACCGCTTATTTTCCTCAGATTGAACCAATTAGTATGAATATTGAATAAGCTATTTTAGCTAGTGTAGCTCACTTAGATTTTGGTATTGGACAAAGTAAGTTATGATAAGATAACTTTACACATTTGCTCTTTGATCTCGGCACATACGAAATCCATCTTCCTTTTATCTGACTACCATATCTGTAGGTATCGAAACACTCAAAATCGTGTCAGTTTCTCAGCAACTTGTTGATTGCAATCGCTCAATAACTTGCGATATCTTTCCTAATTAATTATTTATGCTTAGATATCGATTTTGATAGCTTGAGAATAGCTTGTAATCTTCCGAAAAAGATATTTCGGGATTGAGCTGAAGTATTGACCACACCCAACGTTGCTTAACTTTTTCGATCACTTACGATCTACTCGAGCAGTGGGACTATGCGCGCTTCAACAATTAGTATGTATTATAACGTGTTATCCGTAAGAACAAAATCTCTCGCGGCAAAAGCTTGCCTATGTCACTGCAGTGCCCAATTATCTACACACAAAAGAGATGATTAGGAATACCTTGGGTTGTGATGTCATCTATAATAATATAATAATGAAGAGGGCCAAAAATTGGGCTAAGCTGCGCGACATAGGGGAGGCCTATGCAGGGGACTTATATAAACTGACAATTAGATATACACTTATGTATTTGAAAAAAATATGAAAAGCCTTCCAGACCTTTTGTGGGGAGAGTGCACAGCATTTTTTTATTACAGCAAAAATTTAAACATTTCATTAAATCATATCTATATTAATACGAGTATGTCAGAATTTATTAATAATAATTGGAACTGAGTGGTGCAAGTGGTTAAGAGGTGCGCTGCTCAGCGGGTCTCTTGTCTGGTGTGAGACCACGGCACCAACGACACAGGGAATCCTTGTTTTATTTTAATTTTAATATTCGACTTAACAAGTTGCAATAGCCCTGTACTAGGTAAAAGACTTGTATTACAGATGCCTCGCTTATCCACCAAGACATACGAGTATAATAAACTTTACATTCATAAATTTTTATCCTCTGAGTTATTATGTCTTAACGTTTCCACCATTGAGACGCAAAAAGGATTTCATATATTATTTTTATTCTGTTCATTAAATCTTGATAATAGGTACTCGTCGATATTACAGATGGTTACAGGATTTCAGAAGATTATTAAACACGTTATATTAACAATGTTTCTTTTGCTGATACATTAATCCCTACAATTAATGGTCTGCTATTAGTGGATATGATGGATTTTCTACTAAAAAATATCACAGCTGAGGCCTGGTGGACGTAACAAAGTTTTCTGAGTGAATTAAAATTCGAAGTCATAATTTAAAACTTTTTAATTACATAAAGACAAAGCCAACTAAATTTTTATCTGATTTATTTTAAGGAAATAGAAACGTTTTTTTCTATTGTCCACTTCTGTTAAGATTAAATCCATTACAGTTAAGATTAAATCATCTTCGTGGTTAATTGAAACGTGGTTGGATACTCTCTAGTCTTCCTGTGCTGTGGAAAAAGACTCATGCCCACAATTACTTTCACCATAGTCCATAGAAAGGGTTGCAACCGTGTCATGTTGTCATGGAAATGTTGATAAACAACCCGATCAAGGTCATTCACGCCAGTAGTGCAACCTATGAACAAAACTGGTTCCAAAATTAAAACATTATCTTTACTATTACGTAAATCTTATGTGAGGTACTTATGCATGTCGTATAAAAACCCTGCAGTAAGTGTCTCAGATATCATTTAACATTCAATTGTCGTTTTATCAGCACTTGATTAATTTACCCAAAAAAATGTTCGCTAAGGTAAGTCCGTTCGGTAAGGGTTTGAAATTTTAAAATACTGATCAAATATTACCTACCTATAGACATTATACTGTCATGTGTTAAATGTGTTAATGACAACTCTTTTGTAAAATATATAAGAATAATATATGTCAGTAGCCCATTAATGACCCACTGGCGGGTCGGGTCTCCTCTCACAATGAGAGGGATGTAGGCCTTAGTCCACCACGCTGGCCTACTGCGGGTTGGTGGACTTCACATGCCTTTGAGAACATTTTTTTTTTGGGAACTCACAGGCATGTAGGTTTCCTCACGATGTTTTCCTTCACCGTAACAGCAGGTGATATTTGATTTTATAAATCGCACATAACTTTTATTACAAAGTCATTGGTGCGTGCCACTGGGATTAGAACCCGGACCCCACGATTCGAGGTCGAATTCTAAGCCCCTGGGCTATCACCGCCGCCGCAAGAATAAAATATAATTTTAGTTATTTCCCATCAAACATCAAAGGGTTATACTTGATTTGGCTTATTTTATTTAAGGAGCGCAGCAACGCATCCACTGAGAACCTAAATCACCTCAATAGAAAGATGGATGGATTATTGGTTTTTTTTTTAAACAATTTAATATGTTTTGTATTTTCAGATAACCTTTGTTGCCATCCTCGCTGTTGCCTCAGCGCAATACCACGGTCACGGCTACAGTCATGGTCACGGACACGCCGTCTCCTCCCAAAACGTGGTGCTGCACCAGACCCACGGACACGTTCAGCACGCTCCCGTGATCGCTCACCACGCCCCGCTCATTGCCCACCACGCTCCTGTGATCGCTCACCATGTCCCGGTGGTATCTCACCATGCCCCTCTCGTGCACCATCAGCCTACCCACTACAGCGGGCATCATGAAGAACACCATGTAAGTTGATGCTTCACTTGAATCCCAAAATATGTTTTTTAAACAGGTGACAGTCAGGCTGACTGGTGATTAGCCCGATAAAAACTGATGTGGCCACCGTTGCCGTCTGACATAGGCAAAGGGAGTCGCCAGTGATTCGCCGTCTTTGAAGTAGAGCTCTTTATATGCACTCTTTGAAAGTATCTTATATCGTATGTAGTCTTAGTCGATGTAGCCATTTTCATACCCGCTTCTGGACAAGGAGCTCTTACCGGAGAGGCCTAAAGCATACCTACTCTAAAGTTGGTGGGGTGGTGAAAAGACATTTATACTGATATTAACTGCTTACTGCAACAGGACAGTGCTTGAAGCATATTCCAGCTCGTTTCTTCAGTGCGGGTTAATGATTTCATCTACTAATTTTCACACTGATAGATGTCCATGTTTTATTGTAAAAACTAATAATAATCTACAGGCGCCTGCTCACTACGCGTTCGACTACAGCGTGAACGACCCCCACACCGGTGACATCAAGTCCCAGCACGAGACTCGCGAGGGAGACCACACGAAGGGCTTCTACAGCTTCCATGAGGCTGACGGCACCATCAGACGCGTCGACTACACTGTTGATGGACACTCTGGGTAAGGTTAAATTATTTAATTCACACTCCTCGAAGTGTGAATACATCGCTAGAAAATTAGATGTTTATTTTATTTTTTTGTATTATTTGGTTGTAGCTTCAACGCCGTCGTTCACCGTGAAGGCCACGCAGCGCATGCCGCACCAGTCCATCATCAGCCCATCCATCATGCCCACCACTAGGAACGTATTCTATAAACGCAGCTAAATATGTGATATGACTTGTAAATAATTTAAGTGTTATATATATAATAAACAATGATAAAATATTTTTGGTTTCGTTTCCTTATTATCACAATAATAAAATAAATTTAATGATTAAGTTCATCAACCTGAGACACTAGATATGCGATTTATATGCAGCAAAATAATAAGATAAACTTGAAGTGTAACGTGGTGTAACTCAAAATATTCTAACATTCGATGTAGGTATAGTTGCCGTCACGAGTAGTGAGCAGAACTTTCATTGGTCGGTTTGACATTAATGCGCTGCGGTGCACACGATTGGCTTGACAAACGTCAGTTCGTCAGTGTGCGTCGTCTATTGGTTCAGCACTTTTTTTCGGCTGCTGTACATTGGCCGATAGTATACAATATCCCTACCACTGATAAAATCTGTGCTCACGTCTCATGACGGTTACTATACTTGATTATATTATTGTAGACACCGTAGGCTTAGACGTAGACAAAGATAGACTGCAAGAGAATACTTGCAGTCGTAACATTAAGTCCTATACTGTTCTGTATTGTACATTGGTTATAGTTACTAATTAAATGACAGTTAATGTCTACCTATCACTTATACCTATAATATATACGTATAATTTTGAACTAGTGCGTAGTTCAAGATTCATTCGTTCTAAAATTATAAGAAAATTTGAAAATCCGTTGTAGCTCATCGATAAATGCATTCTAATCATTGGTTATCTTCTTAAATTGCGTTGATTTTAAATTGAGTTTTTCTCTGTTTTATTTACAGATTCAACGCTGTTGTCCACCGTGAGCCCGCACATTATGTCCACTAAAAACAACACTCACATCTAGTAGAACATTTATTATTTATTTAGCAAGAAACTAAATTACGTATTAAATATGTATTTTTACTATTTTTCTGCCCTACTACCACTGAAACGTAATCTTGCTTGAGCTCCGTTTTTTTATGCTTTAAAGCACCAACTTCACTTAATACAATGTTTATTTGTAAATAAATATTATATTAAAACTCAGTTACAAATTGTCTATAAGTGATTGTTTTAATTATGTCGATAATCTTTTAGTCTATTATACTTACCTACTTAATAAATGTGAGCAAGTAGGTACAGCTACAATTGAAAATCAAAAAAACCTACATATATCTCATGGTGTCGCCATAGCTGTCTTGAATATGACCACACTAATATTCGGCTTCTATGACTTTGTTGATGTCAAGTTTTTGCACGCTCATTTGGTAAAAAACATGCCATTATCATCATTTGCGATATTGCCAGTATATTTATCATTTTTCTCTAATATGGCAATAAATATTACCAGTTTATAAAGCTATTTAAAAAACGATAAAATATATATTCAACATAAAATAGGAAACGATAATTATAATAACATGTAATGAAATCATGTTATAAAATGAATGAAATAAGAAATAAAATAAAATTTGACTGATCGCAGAATATATTATATATCATGTTGAAGATAAAGCAGTTCTAACACCTTTCCTTTCCAAAAATCAATAAATCCACAAACTGGTAACAGAATTTTTATTATAATTGCGAACTACACTATTTTGCAACGTATGAAAATCTGGTATAACGCCGCATCATGCATTTTGGTCTGATGCGTGCATGCGTACCTACTAGATATTCGCCTTTGAATAATCGCGTCAGTAAATCTATTAAGAAAAAATTTAAGGAACTTTAACACTGCTCGAGTTGAATGCGAAACAATGCTTGTCAGTACCCATTAATGACCCACTACAGGGTCGGGTCTCCTCTCACAATGAGAAGGATGTAGGCCTTAGTCCACCACGCTGGCCTACTGCGGGTTGGTGGACTTCGCATGCCTTCGAGAACAATTTTTTTTTGTGAACTCTCAGGCATGCATGTTTCCTCACGATGTTTTCCTTCACCGTAACAGCAGGTGATATTTAATTTCATAAATCGCACATAACTTTTATTGCAAAGTCATTGGAGCGTGCCACTGGGATTCGAACCCGGATCCCTCGATTCGAGGTCGAATTCTAAGCCACTGGGCTATCACAATGCTTATCTTATGAAATTTTGAAACTCAATAATTTTTGAAAATAATAATTAATAAACAATGAACTTATAGAAAAGTCTATGAAACAACTTGTAGGTACATGGTTTCAATCCGATTTCAAAATAGATGATGAGCCTATGTTATGATAACTAAAGAACTGATATTATAGTTTGTATATTTCGTTTGTATGTTTGATTACTTAAATATATAATATATAACAAAAGCTATTGTGAGCACAACATAAATATTTGTGCTAAATAGAGATTACACCGAGTAACCTTAAAAAGTTCGAAGAACCTTTAGTTAGGATTGACTCTATTAGACTACTAGACCAATGTCAATATAGTCTGAAAGAAAATTATTAGGTATAACGGGTGTCCAACCCGCTGTCCAAACCGGCAATACACACTCCTTAGTAAATAGAATTACAAGTTTTAGTTTTGCAAGTTTATAGCTGTATTTTCCAGAAAAGTTAGTGATCAGATGATTCAAATCAGATGACGATTCGAAAGATAACTCATCACTAATTCAAGGACATAATTATGCACTTCGCATTTGCTCCATCACAGACACAGATTTCATTCCTCTTTTTGTAAGTGTAAGATAAAAAATGTGCGCTGCATGCTGTTAATGGGCGGTCTACTGTGAAAGAAAGTTGTAACAATACTTGTAAGATATTTTTAAACATTCTCAAGGTCGTGTTCGTTATGTCAAACTCGTTAAGGATTAAATAATATTTTATGCTTGCTCACATATTTGACAGTTTACACGTGTATAAAAGAACTGATCAAGTTTTAACAGTTATCAGTTGCCGTTGCACTTTCAGTTAATAAACAGCTTACTTTAATTATTAAAAATGATTTCTAAGGTAAGTACTTATGTACTATTAAAACTATATAAGTTCTTTTTTGCCCTTTCTTGAAAAAATTTAACTGAATCTTATCTAAATTAAAAAGATTTTCCATTCCGTAAGTACCTATCTCCCATACCTTCTTAATTTATCTCAAAACATTAAGTTCTGGTATTTATTAAAAAATCACTTTGCTTCGAACATAAAAATTCAAAACAATTTTATATTAATGAGCTTTCGCCGCATAATAAATTAAATAAAATGAGTGAAATAACTAGATTGTGATCGCTACCGCCGTCCTCGCGGTTGCCTGCGCGCAACACAGCGGCTACGGGCACGAGCACGGGCACGCCGTCTCCTCGCAGAACATCGTGCTGCACCAGACACACGGCCACGCGCAGCACGCCCCCGTCATCGCGCACCAGCCCGCAGTGCTGCTCCAACACGCCCAGCCCGCCCACTACTCCCATGGACACAACGTCGACTACCATGTAAGAGCTGCTTCAATCAATCTCTATCCATTTTTTGAATTTATATAACGTCTTTGAACAGTCAGACAGGTGTCACTGGTGTTTAAAACAATTTTAATTATATTCCGTTAGGCTCCCGCCCACTACGCGTTTAACTACAACGTAGCGGACAGCCACACCGGCGACATCAAGTCCCAGCACGAGACTCGTGAGGGCGACGTCGTCCACGGCTCCTACAGCCTGCACGAGGCCGACGGCACCGTCAGACGCGTCGACTACACCGCTGATGCTCACAATGGGTAAACATTTTGAAATATGTCTGTAATAGTTTACTCGCAAAATTTAACGTCTTCACGTCTATTTGGTTTATGATTAATCTCTACAATTTTTATTTTTTTCTTTGCAGATTCAACGCTGTCGTCCACCGTGAGGGCCACGCTGCCCACGCCGTCCCCGTGCACCAGCCCGCTCATTATGCCCACCACTGAAAATAATACGCTTGTTACACCTAGTTAAAATGTCATTATTTATTTTTAAGTAATAAAACAATAAAGGCACACTATAAAATTTATTATTTTATTTAAACACAAGTGATCCTCCAATATTCAATTGCTTTTTTTCAATTCTGAACTTGGCTTTTCCTATTATAGATTGACTTTCTTTTTAATTGAGAAGTTATTATAAGCTTGACTTGCCTTTGACTTACGCCTTTTCCTCATTGGCTGACATAAGCGACCAACTAACAAACACGACAAAATTTACACACATCGAGTGATACCTATGGCAATTAGGTTTATATTCTTGTGAATATAATTTATATTCTTGTAAATATAACTTATATTCTTGTGAATATAAGCAATAAACATACTTATCTTTTTAACCTGTTCATTGTGTCACTGAAAGACATTGAACAACACCTGAAATTACTTAATAATCTTGTCCGTAATAAAGTGTAACCACTTTCGCTAGCCAAGATAACGCCATTGCCAAAACACGTGTGAGTTACTGTTTACTGTTGATGTAAGCAATTGTAATTTAGTTCAAAGAAGGATTTAAATTGCAATATTAGGTACTGTTAATATTTTTAATGGACATAAAAAAATTAAATAACAAATCTATTAGGTACTTGTTTCAAAGTTTGTTCGTCTTCGTTGAAAAAGTACCTACCGGCCACAAGTAAATATAACTATGTAGTTGCAACAAATGCTATAAATAGATAGACTTGATGAGCTACATAGCACATATTATCGTATGGTACGCAATATGAGATGCAGCATTAAGGTGTGACGAAGATTTAATAGCCAAAGCAAAAAAATTGTTTTCTATAAATAACATATAGGAATTGAAAATTTAAAAAAACCCCCGACATAATAACGACAATTTTCATTGAACATATTATTTTGTAATGTGCACGTGATGCGCTTTCATTTGAGACCCCACTCGATTATATTTGCAGACATTCGGTTATTCTTCCCAACTTTCACCCCCCACAACTTTTTAAACGACGATTTTCATCAAATATGTCTAAGAACAGTCGCCCGTTACTCACTTTTAATATAAAAAAAAAACTAAATTGAAATCGCTTCATCCGTTCGCGAACTTCGGTGCCACGACCGAATCACAGACAGACAGACACGTCAAACTTATAACACCCCTTCTTTTGCGTCGGGGGTTAAAAACGATTATTATACCAGGAGAATAGGTTCAAGGATGGTTAAAGTGCAAAGAAATAGTGATGATGGTTTCTGGAGACATAGAGTGGAACCTTCTGAATGGATGTGCGTAATTGAGCTGTATTTCAAGATATTTTCTGTCAGAAATTACTGTTAGTAAAGGTAAAAAATTATAATTCTTTGATCTTAGTTCGCCTGACGAGGTACCTTATCTTCCGCAAACTTCTTAACTTATCGTAAAGCGATAGTATCATCGTATCTCGTATTACATTTTTTTTCTTTATTTGAGGTTGGATATGGGTATCAATGAGCTGCAGTGTCCACGTTAAATCAGGTGGTCTGCGTGCCCGTTTGCTATTATATAATAGAGGGGCCGAGTGGTGTCTTTTGGGTCAGTCAACAACCACAAAACCTACATAATAGTCATAGTTTCTACAAAGAAACAATTCAGTCAAAGCATTGTGGTGAGAGGGAGGGGAAAAATTTGATTGGTTAGTTCAAAATCGTGATAATTATTCCATTTGTTTCGAACCTGACCACTGTAAGATGAGCTCTAAAAATATGATAACAGCCATGTTCCTACTGACATATTGGAATTAGTTATGATCGAAGGAGATGTAGGTACACGGGTTATGGAAGTGGTCGGTACTTATACTTAGATTTTGCATAGATATATTATACATATATCTTAGCCTATGCTAACAAGCGCATAATCTATGTATAATATATCTATGCAAAATCTAAGTATAAGTACCGACCACTTCCATAACCGTGTACCTACATCTCCGTAGTCCTTGATATCCATAGGGATGAGACTAAAAGTATAGGTATACATATATAAGTAAAGATCCACAGAATTGTGTGAAAGCGTTCGCCTAGCATGAGGCGTCTATTTGGCTATGTACCTAGTCGTTGGGGTCAGGGGTCAGTTAATCTTAAAGTTGGAGACATATTTATAATGAAACATACAAATGCTTATAACGAGTGTTTATTTATAATGATAAATATTGACTAGATTTTGACTAAGTTAATGGTAGGAGTGGTGGGCGGGATGGGGCGCGGGCGCGGCGTGCGCGGCGTGGCCCTCGCGGTGCACAACGGCGTTGAATCTGAAACAGTCATTGGTTCATTTTGTGATGATGGTTCTTTGTCAGTTTACAATGGGTAAAACTACAAAGTGAGAGCCTTATAACAACACAGAAAGAAGCTTTGTTTTTAACATTTTGTAAAGGATTGCATGGTTCCATCTCATTTTAGGATTGGGACATTACAATACAGAGCCTTATTCAACTAGTAACAATATAGTAACAAGCTTATTTTCAACAAACATTCACTAAAGAAATATCTGAAGTAGATAAATCGAACACCACTTTACAAGTATACTTTGTTAATTTTCATGATTTTAACTTAAGCGAAAAAAGCAAAACGGAAGAACATAACTCAAACTCACAGTTCTTAGAAGATAAACTCTTGCGATATAATCCATACTAACTAATTATTCGATGGAAATTTATCAAGCTTCAATGTTTGAAGTTCCCATTTAAGTATAAGCCTGTGTCTTACCCAGAGTGCGCATCAGCGGTGTAGTCGACGCGTCTCACGGTGCCGTCAGCCTCGTGCAGGGTGTAAAAGCCGTGGACGGCGTCACCTTCACGGGTTTCATGCTGAGCCTTGATGTCGCCGGTGTGGGAATCCTGCACGCTGTATTCAAAAGCGTAGTGCGCGGGTGCCTGACAAACATAATTTGAAAATTAAATCTAAGAGAATAACGACGACTGATACTTTAGTCCAAATTTCCTTTAAATTACGTGTGTTTTAACTTTATATAATTCGACTTACCAACCAAATTGCCATTTATTCATAACTAAACATGTATGCGTGGCAATTTCGTATCAAATATTAAAAAAATCATGTAAATAAGCTTGCGGATTGATATTAAAACTGTATAACTACTTAAAACATCCGAGATCTTAAAAAAGGGCGTAAAAGAGCTCTCCTTCACAGCTGGCAACGCACTAGAAATTCCCAACTGGCATTGCTTGTAAGCGACAATGACCACTTGCCATCCAGCTCGTATGCGATAAAACATTGTTCTACTTGTTGACGCTTGTAACCTGCAACGATGGCTATATTTTATGGTCTCAAAAAGAGAAAAAAAAACTGTTTGACACTCTGTCAAGATTTTCATATATTAATTTTTTTACCTAATCTAATTACCGTATCTAAGTTTGCAATTGTACATAATTTTGCCAAATATTACTTTTTAAAACTCTAAAGTCTTTTTCTTATGCTCCTGACGGAACACTACTTACATGGTAATCAACATTGTGTCCTTGAGAAACGTAGTGCGCCGGCTGATGTTGGACGATAGGTGCGTGCGCGATGACTGGGGCGTGTGCGACTATCGGCGCTTGCACATGCCCGTGGCTCTGGTGCAGCACCACGTTCTGGGACGACACGGCGTGACCGTGACCGTGGCCATACTGGGCCACCGCAGCGCCCACGAAGGCAGCGAGGAGCACAATCTTTAAAAAACACAAATCATTCAGAACATTAAAGATCATTGATGTTTACGTGGGAGATGCATAGAAGATCGCCTGAGGAGGAACGTTTACCGTCACTCAATAACCCGACGTGAAGTAGCATGTTCTTAAAGTCTTGTTGTTGGGCTGGGGAAGCGTGGCTGTCGGATATTGAAGCCAACATCTCAGCCCTCATGTTTGCTAATCATATATAATAAAAAAACAAAAAACAACCTGCCACTTTCTTCATAATCTATTTGTTTATTTTGAGGTTTAATGAGGATCTGGAACGACCACTGAAAGAGCTCTACTATAAGCCAACAACGTTCTACCGGCTCCGTTGGTATTGCTAGTCAATAGTTACTTTCCATTAGGCAATATACCTATGGTTTCCTATCGTAATTTAAAAAAATCGTAGTACAGCTTTAACACTGACAAATCTCAAAATAAGTTTGCATAAAATCGTTTGCCTTTAATTTAAAATGCTTTATCTACATTTCATATTAGGATAAATACCTTAAAATACATGACTGGTTTTATTTTAATAAATTCTCCTCGCAAGTTAAATATTGACTGACGTCCTACAAAACCGCTTATTCTTTTTATATGATGATGACGAAATTTAAATCCTCAATACACTGTCTTAATTAAGCTTGGTGGTAGCGAATAACCTTGAACGGTTAATAAACACCGGGTTATATTGTTACCTCAAAGGCTCAAATTGATATTGTTCCTTTCTCTACTTGCCTGAACTCGAAACCTGCGGTCGGTGATCCGATTTCATCAAAATATATTTGCTTATTTACTTACTACAGGTCACTTTATCCAACTGGTGACGACCACTTTACTTTAAATTATGCAATCGTACGAACTAAACAATACATACCTTACTAACTATATTAAAACGGTATTTTCTCGGTAACGGTACTTTTATTATTCGTACCGGGCCACTCGAAAAAGGTCCAACTCGAATTCTTATTCACTAGACGATTTGATAAGAAATTATAGTACCTAAGATCAGAGTTCTCGCTTGTTGAAAGTCTGATATCATTAATTTAATTAGCTCTTTTAATTTATTATCTACCTTAAAATGGTTCTTAATCAATTATTCCGTTTTACACGGCATTTTTTAAACAGTAAATTTTTAACGAGGTTATTATGTCATTGATATAAGTCCTTTAAGATCAACTAGAATTTCCGGCTACAACGGTGTGGTAATATGATTAATTAATGCCTATATGATTCTCGTTATATGCAATAATTATATAATTATAAATTCAATGATAATGACCTTTCGAACATGTTTTAAAAATAACGCACGCTGATTAGTTTTGTATGTGTCAAAAAGAAATTTTACAGTTGATCACTTACTTTGTGATTATTTACTTTACGACTTTCAGAAGTTGAAGAAGAAACAGCTGACTTTGAGATATAAATTGTTAACCTAAATCTAATAATGGGACGAAATATACACCAAAATCGTTTGTCCTTACTATAGTGATAGTCATTTATAATCACGTATTTTAGGGAAGATGTAAATATCCATCAATCAAAAATCAATAATCCAATTTTGCTTAGTGCCCTGAATTCAAATTTTCATCCTTAAAGTGCCATAAATACTATTAGCAGTTAGCGTAATAAAAGAAAAATTATCCAAAATTCAACTTTTTTCACATATTAGTTTTCAAATGAGCAATTGATCCAAATAAAATTAGACAAATCAAAAACGCAGGCTGGAACTATTCATGAATATTTATCACCTTATGTTCAATACCAATCAAGTTATGTAATTTCGTTTCCGAATTCAAATGAAGTGATTTTAGAATTCAATCTAGAAATGCAGGTACCTACCTGCTAGATAGTTTAAATTTTTTATTAATTTTTGTAAAAAACAAAATAAAATTTTCATTGTTTGGATACCCACTATTACAGCTAACCCCGTGTCGTAATTGCCATGGTGCACACAAAAGTACAACAATGTCATTGCATACACTTTGTTGCATGTCAGTGTCATGTTCAATTAGTACAGCTCAATACAAAGCCTTCGTTTAATTTTTGTCGTGTTGCTCGGTCGGTTATGTCAGTCAATTAGGACAAGGCATGAAAATATTTAGGCTAGAAATAAACGCACTGTATGTACCTACCTATATTACCCTCAAAAAATATAACCCTCCTTCTGGAGCAGTTGGATAAAAACGGACAATCTTATTATTCAATACCTGTCAATAAGAGATACTTTTGAAAATGCCGGTAAATACTAAACCCAATATGAGGACATAGTAGCATAAAGAGATCAAATAACCTGACCGGATTACACATTAGACAGATCATATAAAAGCAATTCGTAACAGGCCTATTGCATGTAGTGCATCGAACATTGCACATTGCACTAGTCGTATGCATAGTTCGGTACCAGAAATGTTTGCTAGGGTAAGTTTATAATATTTTAACAACAAATTAATAAACTATTCGTTATTTCTTGTAAGATTCTTTATCATTTGTTCCCTGTGTTTGATACGCCATGAGTCTTGCTTATTACCATCGGCAGCGGTGACTATCAGGAAGTCATTCATCGGCCTATTGGCATCCAAAAATTAATATATGAAAAGTTTATCGTGGGCTAAAAATGCTTAGGCGTACAGCCAAATCACGTAAATAAGAACAAAATTTGGGAAAATTAGTTTTTGTTTTTTTGCTGCGCTTTTAAACAAACTCTTTTGGTACATGTTTCAGCCATCTTCTTTCTAAAAAAAATATCAATTTTATGTTACAGATTGTTGCGTTAGGCTGTGTGCTAGCCGTATCCTCAGCCGGTCTGGTACCCGAGGCTCACTACACACCCGCTGTCTCATCGCAAAGCATCGTACGACACGAGCAGCCCCACGCTAGTCAGCCCCACGCTAGTCAGCCCGCGTATCACAGCGCTCCTGTCACATACGTAGCTCCTGCCCACTACGTAGCTCACGCCGTCTCGACACAGAACGTGGTACGCCACGTATCGGCCGCTCCTGCTCGATACGCCGCCGTAGCCGCCGCTCCTGCTCACTACGCGGTCGGACACGCTGCCCCAGTACACTATGGACTTGTTGCGTACCGCACCGAGCCCTACGACGTAAGAAATCCATTAATAACGATTATATGTCACAATTCAAATGAAAAACAAGCTAAATTATGTACAAGTACTTAAAATGGTAGTGTCGATCATTTCATTGGCTAATCTCACTATCCTTCTATAAATTGTGCGAAATTTGGCTTTATCTTTATATATTAATGCAAATTTTCCTCCATGCAATACTACTAGGATCTCATAAATAGTTACGCGTGAACTTTCAAGTAACTTCTCCAAGTACGTCTGACTTATCTTCGAGCACTTCTTATTAATATTATTATTTATTTTAAGTTTCAATGAAAACTGTAATTAAACTAAGCTAATAGTGATGTTGCTGATTTCACTTTTCCTATCCCACAGGCTCACCCAAGATACAACTTCGCATACGCCGTAGCGGACAGTCACACCGGCGACAACAAGTCCCAGCACGAGAGCCGCGACGGTGACGTCGTGCATGGCGAATACTCTCTTCACGAAGCTGACGGCTCCATCCGCACCGTGCATTACACCGCTGACGCTCACAACGGCTTCAACGCAGTGGTCAGCCATTCTGGACCAGGGCACCACCCCACACCCGCCCATGTCACTCGCCACTAATACGAACGTGATATTATCTATACACTCGAGGAATTTTTGTTACCTACTAATTAATGCATTTCTACAATAAAATGGTTTTCATTTACTTATGTCTCATTATTGTTAACTTTTTCGCTGCATAATCAAAATCTACCAATCGACACACCCATATTTACATACAAAGAGCGACTACTGCTATAAATATAGAGAGTCTGTGTAATTCAACTGTTACAGTCCTACGTTTTATACGTTATCCTACGCTGTTGATGTTAAATATTAGATAGTTTTACCGTAGGGTCGATTACTAAACCAATGCTTAATAAACCTACCAAATACACTACGCTTAATCAGGGATACCTATTTTAACATTACAACTAAAACCTGCAATCAATTATTATAGATCTCTTGAAGAAAGAGAACCTAGATAGATCTTTATTAGACACATTCGAGAGATAGGTTCCGCTAACTTTATTGACAGGATATTTTTATAACAAATAATACACCTAATATTTAACTCACAATTACTATTTGTAGGACACAACTTTCACAATTTCTTGTACCATTTAGTAAACGTAAGTGGAAATTAACGAACAATCATGGACTCGTTGACCTTGCAGCATCCAAAGTTTGCAAACTATATAACGGGCAACACGAAAGTCAGATGTATCAGTTGTGATCCAATAGTAACGAAACAACATGTTCTCTAAAGTGAGTCCATTATCAAAAAATAATGTACGGTATTTTTTTTTTGTATTGAAACGTAGAATTTAAACTTATTTTTTATTTGTTTTTAGATTGTTATCGTAAGCGCCGTGCTGGCCCTCTCCTCAGCCGGGCTTCTGCCTGAAGCTCACTACGCTCCAGCGGCCGCTGTCTCCTCCCAGAGCATCATCCGTCATGAACAGCCTCATGGCATCGCGGTAGCAGCGGCACCCATTGCTTACCACGCTGCCCCCGTGGCCTACCATGCCGCTCCCGCCCACGCCGCCGTGTCCTCCCAGAACATCGTCCGTCACGCCACCGTGGCCGCCGCTCCCGCTCACTACGCAACTGTAGCCGCTGCCCCCGCCCACTACGCCGCTCCCGCTAGCTACAGCTCTCACGGAGCCGTCTCCTCTCAAAACATCGTGCGTCACGCCACCGTGGCCGCCGCGCCCGCCCACTACGCCGTAGCGCACGCCGCCCCCGTGCAATACTCTGCCCCTGCTCACTACGCCGTCGCCGCTCACCAACCTGAACCTTATGATGTACGTTTTTAAACTTATACAAATTATATTCTATTATGAATTCAATTGAGTTGCTAAATCTTTAAAAAATTACATTTCCAGGCTCACCCCAGATACGACTTCGCGTACTCCGTAGCCGACGGACACACCGGCGACAACAAGTCCCAGCACGAGAGCCGCGACGGCGACGCCGTGCACGGCGAGTACTCCCTGCACGAGGCTGACGGCTCCATCCGCACCGTGCAGTACACCGCCGACGACCACCACGGCTTCAACGCCGTCGTCAGCCACTCCGCGCCCGGACACCATGCCGCGCCCGCCGTCCACGCCGCCCCCGTCCACGTCCTCGCCCACCATTAATTTTAATATTTAAAATATTAAATACCTAATATTAATTAATGGAAATCCAAATGATAATAGCTAATACATATTTAAAATAAATAAGGTCTTATTTAAATCTGAAATTATTATTTTAAGTATATTAAGACTTGTACCACTTTATCGAACATGAACATTCAATAAAACCAGTGGGTTTAAGTTTCAATGAAGAAGTTTCAAAGCTTTCCAGTAATCTAGTACCTACTGTAACACAAAAACAGACATGTACTGTGATAATGAGACATGATTTAAATCGAAACAAGAGTAGGTATGATATTTATGGACGTTTGAGGAATCGAACTGGTAGATAAAATATTTTAATTATAAATAAGTATTTTAATAGACAGCAGAAAAGATAAAGCTCAGATACGTTTGAGTAAGTTATGAATCAGCCTAACTGATGTCCGTAACTTTATCCCTACTATAATTCTACGTTTCATCATTTGCATTTTATGTTATAAGAAAATAAAAGTCATATACTAAGATTTGATGTAGGTAATAGTAATAATAACTAATAAAAAATTTGATTTCGGTTTATTTAACGGAACATAAGAAGTGACCATTCACTCTTCGAAAGTCTCTTAAATAATATAGTATCTTAGATAGTTGTTATAATAAGTAGTTAAAATCCATCTACATGTGTGCGCCATAAAATGGGACCGCCTTGGTCTTTGCTAAGAAGTTTTTGCTTTGACATAACCGTAGCTTGTATCAATACGTCAGGACAAACACGATTTTGATAAAACTTTTAAGGTTCCTAAGTTTCCATAGTTTCCAACATTTCCTAAGTTGGAAAAATACAGACGATAAATAATGGGAAAGTAAAGACTGATCATGATCCGAGAATTACCATTGGAGACATACATGGCAAACATATCTATTTACATACATACATAACATAAACTCGTTTTTTTGTCAGCAAAAATACTAAAGAATGTCAATACTTAAGCTCGCAAAATCTATACGTGTAAGCGAAACTTTCTATGAATACATTCCTTTTTTATCATTCTTATAGGTTGTACATTACTCACCGAAAAAATCACTCTCACAACTTACTAGGGTATGTAGTACTCTTATGTAGCCCATCTGCCTGTTTATTTCATTAGGTCGTATTTCAGCTGGTGGAGTATGGTTGCCGGAGATTGCGGAGTCGAACATATTATTATCATTCCTCATAAGTAACGGAGCACTCACATACACTTATTGAGGTTAAATGTACTCCACGGGCTGTAGTGGCCACTTAACATCAGGTGTAAAATCAAACAAAGTAAGGAGCTTTTTATACTCATTTTCAACAACGTACCGTAGTTACCGGGCAACATGACTTATTTCAAATCTATTAATAAGGATCCAAACTATAGTAAGACTATCCAAACCTGACGGTATATATTATAGAAACTGACATTCATTTGCAAAACCGGCAATAGAATCAGATGACCGGGGAGGTCCTTGTAATCAGTCGTAAAGAGCTGCGTATGTATGTATGGATTCTGCCAATGTGCGATATGAGGCAATCATCTAAGTCCTCTAAAGAAACGCGTATCTTTTATTGTAAATGTGTAGCCACTAGACATGCAGGTCTGCAGGTCACCTGATGTTAAGCGGTCAATGGGCAATGCATAGACAGTAAGACACTAACGCCTGACCTTAAATAAAATTTTCCTCCTTAAATGGAAAACAATCATTTGTGGAAAGTGTATCTATAAATAGCTAATAAGATTGCTTTGGAAAAACGAATAAAATACTTACTGGAAGAATCAATTAAATTTAAACTTCAATGAACATTTTGTTCTTATTTATTGGAAGTAATGCCATACTTCCAATATCATGAAAATATCGTGATACTCACATGGTCTTGCAATTTGTTATATTTAAATTTTTAATAGAGCCTTCAATATTTAACATCCCGTGAGAGTAAGAGCATTGAATGTATTTTAATAAAAAGTGAGTTCATACTGATAATCTGGAAACTGAAATATCATATCAAATTATATAAATCATACTTTCCAATAAGGGCACCACGAAATTCAAGTTAATGAAGGCTTGATACTTTCACGGCGTATTGCCGTAGAAGAGTTGACCACATTAATTTTTTTACGAGAAATTTGCAAGTTGTTGGCCTTGTGTTTGTCAATATGAATCCACTATATAACCAGCTTCACGAGCCCTACAGGTATCAGTTGTAGATCTAGACTTCATACACAATGTTCACTAAAGTAAGTTATATGTAAAAAAGATATAGATACTAATTTTAATCCCATTTCTTTATAACGTATGTCATGTGTGACCATGTGAAAATAAACAGGAGAGTAATTGTTGAATTACTTTGCAGGTAGTAGTGTTGAGTGCCGTCCTGGCAGTGTGCTCCGCAGGACTCCTGTCGGAGCCGCACTACTCTCCAGCCGCTGCTGTGTCTTCACAAAGCATCATCCGTCATGAGCAGCCCCATGCCATCGCTACTAACGTGGTAGCTGCTGCTCCCATCGCATACCAGGCTGCTCCAGTAGCATACCATGCGGCTCCAGCTCATGCATCCCATGCTGTTTCGAGTCAGAACATCGTGCGCCATGCTACCATTGCGGCTGCACCTGCACACTACGCTACAGTGTCTGCTGCTCCCGCTCTTTACTCTGCCCACGGAGCAGTGTCGTCTCAGAACATTGTATCTGCAGCTCCCGCCTACTACAACACTGTAGCGGCCGCTCCAGCTCGCTATGCTATTGGACATGGCGCTGTTTCGTCACAGAACATCGTGCGTCATGGAATCGTAGCTGCTGCTCCTGCGCGTTATTCGGCCGGATCTTATGGAGGCTATGCCGCATCTAACAATTACGGATCATACGGAGGATATGCTGCGTCCAACAACTTCGGATATAATGGAGGATACGCCGCTTCCAACTACGGATCTCACGGTGCAGTTTCTTCTCAGAACATCGTCCGTCATGGAGCCGTCGCGGCAGCACCTGCCCGATATGCGACCATCGCCGCTGCCCCCGCTACGTACGCTATTGGAAACATCGCGTCTAACTATGGATCTCACGGTGCTGTTTCTTCACAAAACATTGTGAGCCACGGCAGTGTGGCTGCTGCTCCTATCCGTTACGCATCCGTTGCCGCTGCACCAGCCCACTACACCGTCGGGCACGCTGCTCCAGTTCACTACGCCGCTCACCAACCCGAGCCATATGATGTAAGGATTAAAACAAATGATTCAATGAAAAAAAATAAGAAAAAAGTTTATTTACCTATAATTGCACTTATTATTTTTATACTATAGTTCTTCAAAACCTGTATTTAAACAAATGTTATTTACAGGCTCACCCCAGATACGACTTCGCGTACTCTGTAGCCGACGGACACACCGGCGACAACAAGTCCCAGCACGAGAGCCGCGACGGCGACGCCGTGCACGGCGAGTACTCTCTGCACGAGGCCGACGGCTCCATCCGCACCGTGCAGTACACCGCCGACGCGCACAACGGTTTCAACGCCGTCGTCAGCCACTCCGCGCCCGGACACCACGCCGCTCCCGCCGTCCACGCCGCCCCCGTCCACGTCCTCGCCCACCACTAAAATAATCGAACACTAGTCTATAGATGATAAGTTAACAATCATGTTACACTGTTAAAATGATCATGAGTTAATAAATAACCATAATGACAAAAATATTTTAGCGTTTTTCATTTTAGATAGATAGACAAACTAGACAGACAAGATAGACAAACTAGTTTCACCTCTTCATGTCGATGAAAGAGGACTCCAATCTTCTTTCAGTTCAATTTAAAGCTGAAATGATAAAATTCTGCTATTGGTTTTACCATAACACAAAAGTCTTTATTCAAGATTACTAAATAATTAGATACAAAGCGGTGATAGCCCAATGGCTTACAATTCGACCTCGAATCGCCCTCGATTCGAGGTCGAATTCTAAGCCCGGACCCCTGTCCGGGTTCGAATCCCAGTGTTGCCCACCAATGACATTGTAAAAATTTATTGCATTTTTTAAAATTAAATATCACCTGCTGTTACGGTGGAGGAAAACTTCGTGCGGAAATCTGCCTGGGAGTTCACAAAAAAAAGTTCCTAAAGGTATGTGAAGTCCACCAACCCGCAGTAGGCCAGCGTGGTTGACTAAGGTTGACTAAGGTCTCCTCTCATTGTGAGACTCGAGAAGAGAGTTGGTCATTAATGGGTTACTGACTATATAATTAGTACTTAGATATCATTTTTAACTTAATATTACACTTACAAATTTACTTATTTACACAATTTAATAATCGCCTTGGCTTCCTTATACTTACGAAGAAGAGTAATGAATCTGATAATGGATTTTGGAGACAAAATAATGAAACCGTTTTCGAGATATTTGCTGTAGTCATATTACTTTTGAAGACCAGTCCATCATTGACCATGTCAAGGTCTGACTAGAGATTTAAAACACAGAGTGGAAATCTACTACGCATAGGGGAAATTGAATTTTTTTTGAGATACCGTCTCTTGGTAATCTTTTCAAATTCAGTCCATTCCTTCCTTACTTTCAGCCCTTTGGTATTTCACTGCTGGACATAGGCCTCGCCTAATTGACGCCACTCCACCCAGTCCTGGGCCCTTTGAATCCAACGATTTCCCGCTGTCCTCTTCAGGTCGTCAGTCCACCTGGTCGGAGGGCGGCCTGTGCTCGTTTTACCTACACGTGGCTGCTGTTAGAGGACCTTTCTTCCCCATCGATTGCCAATGATATGTGGCGAACGATATGTGGCCAGCCCAGTGCCACTATAATTTACAATTTTTGAGCTATGCCGTCCACCTTTGTTTTTCCACAGATTTCATCATTTCTGACATTGTCAAAGTGAGAAATATCGAGCATAGCCCTCTCCATTGCCGTCTGAGCTACTTTGAGTGTGTGGATTAGGCTCACAGCAAAGGACCACGTCTCGGCACTACGGTGCCTACCTACGGTGATGACCTACGGGTCATCACTGGCAGCACTCAGTGTTCAAAAACTTCAGGCATTCCTTGCAAAAGTGCATGCAAGCCACCTTATATGAAGAAGTCATTGCGGCCCATGGACATAGCATTTAACTTCAAATAGACAAAAAAAATCTATCTTCGTATGCGGGTGCTTTGCTACTCATTAGGATTAAGATGTTTGCTTAAAAATATGGCTCTAATAACTAATATATCCGGATAAAAAGAGTGGTTAAACGGATGGGAATTACTGAACCATCAATCATGAGATTTTCTGTCTGTAGTTTCTGTAGTTCCTTTTGCAGATACATGTCGCAGTTAGATAGCTTGAACACGCTCATTTTTGGAATTACCGTTAAATTTTGAAAAAATATATTTGTGCATACACATGAAGCAGAAAAGCTAAGCCATAATTCTTACTGCGGAAAATGTTTATGTTTGTTATTTTTGTTCTTTATAGAGCGAAAGGTTGATATAACTTTAAAGGGACAAAACATACTTTAAGTGTGTGTTTTTTTCAATAGCTGTATGAAAATTCTATATGTGGTGAAAATTCTATACGAAGTGTGCCGGGACGGAACGAAGATAAACACAGCTCTCCAACTTTTATGCTCAAATAAAAGATATAAAAATATTTTTATAATTATATTTATTAACTCATCATCGTTTTAACAGTGTAACATAACCGGTAACTTATCATCTATAGACTAGTGTTCGATTATTTTAGTGGTGGGCAAGGACGTGGACGGGGGCGGCGTGGACGGCGGGCGCGGCGTGGTGTCCGGGCGCGGAGTGGCTGACGACGGCGTTGAAGCCGTGGTGGTCGTCGGCGGTGTACTGCACGGTGCGGATGGAGCCGTCAGCCTCGTGCAGGGAGTACTCGCCGTGCACGGCGTCGCCGTCGCGGCTCTCGTGCTGGGACTTGTTGTCGCCGGTGTGTCCGTCGGCTACGGAGTACGCGAAGTCGTATCTGGGGTGAGCCTGTAAATAACATTTTTTTAAATACAGGTTTTGAAGAAGTCTAGTATAAAAATAATAACCGCAATCATAGGTAAATAAACTTTTTTCTTATTTTTTTGATTAAATCATTTGTTTTAATCCTTACATCATATGGCTCGGGTTGGTGAGCGGTGTAGTGAACTGGAGCAGCGTGCCCGACGGTGTAGTGGGCTGGTGCAGCGGCAACGGATGCGTAACGGATAGGAGCAGCAGCCACACTGCCGTGGCTCACAATGTTTTGTGAAGAAACAGCACCGTGAGATCCATAGTTAGACGCGATGTTTCCAATAGCGTACGTAGCGGGGGCAGCGGCGATGGTTGCATATCGGGCAGGTGCTGCCGCGACGGCTCCATGACGGACGATGTTCTGAGAAGAAACTGCACCGTGAGATCCGTAGTTGGAAGCAGCGTATCCTCCATTGTATCCGTAGTTGTTGGACGCAGCATATCCTCCGTATGATCCATAATTATTCGTCGCGGCGTAACCTCCAACTGAGTAACGAGCAGGTGCAGCGGCTACGGCATGACGTACAATGTTCTGAGACGACACTGCTCCGTGGGCAGAGTAAAGGGCGGGAGCAGCGGACACTGTAGCGTAGTGTGCAGGTGCAGCCGCAATAGTAGCATGGCGCACGATGTTTTGGCTGGAAACAGCATGAGACGGGGCTGCGTGATACGCGACGGGGGCAGCGTATGCGACGGGAGCGGCGTGAGTAGCGATAGCGTGGGGCTGCTCATGACGAATGATCCTCTGAGAAGACACAGCAGCGGCTGGGGAGTAATGCGGCTCGGCTAGGAGTCCTGCCGAGCATACTGCCAATACAGCGCTTAGCACTACTGCCTGTTAAACAAAAAATAAAAAAATAAAATTAATTTTATTTGTTTGGCACTATCAATAAATTCACACTCATAATAGGGAAAATAAAATTTTATCGAACGTCAAACTCTGTATAAATATTTGTTGATTTTAATTTTAAAAAAATATTGCTTTTCACTTACTTTAGTGAACATGTTTGTATGAATCTAGATTTACAACTGATACCTAAAGGGTGTGCGGTGCCGAATATATAGTGGATTCATTTTGACTACTGCAAGGTCGTCTACTTGGGAGTTTCTTGTAAAACCTTAATATGGCTACCACTTGTACGGATGCAAGTAGTGAAAGTGTCGGAACCTTAACATGGAATTTTATTTACACTATTATAAAGTGTTTCTATTTTAAACAGAATTCTTCAAAGAAGACCTTCAAGCTGAATTACCTGCACACAAATTGTTAATTCTATAGAATGTTGCATCCTAATATTACGAACGACATCTAACATAGAGAGTCGTAAAATTTACAATAATTTATTGATTTTATTCTGTAAATCTTTAGGCGATACGCTATAAGCGAATATTTTAATAATTTTTTTAACACTTGAGATCATAATTTTAAAAAGTTATAGGTGACTTTTTATAGGTAAAAAAATGATTATTACTTCGAGATTGTGTGTCTTCAGTGAGATTGCAGGTGGGTTTGTTGAAAACCGCAATCGCTGTATCAAATTTGAGGTTCAGGTATTTTACAGTGAAATGACAATACTTAATATATTACAACATTTTTTTCATTTTTATCGAAATGGTTAGTTATAAGACATAGTATATTACTCCAAAGCTTATGGTAAACGTTTTGACGTGGACCCTGGGCGCCTAGTCGAGTTTTCAGTAAAATTTTAGTCGGATCACTTCCGTATCATTCTTCATGTCTGACAATTATGATTACCGATGTGACCATGATTATTCAAGTGAAACAGTAGGTATTAAAAAGAATGGGGTTGCAACGCGGGATAAAAGAAAATAAAACCAAATTTTATTTAAAATTATAATAATTCTAACCAACATCCTGATTTCTGAATAACTTAAATTTTTTTCAGGTTTATTTCATTATCATGGCACGGAGTAGCTAACAGCGACGCAGTTGAAGCCTCGTGCAGAGGACCACCACGCATTGCATGGCTGACTTGCTGACGATAAGGTAACGTCAGCTACGCTACGAAGCACAAAGTCGTGTCTGGCATTGTCATCGCGCCCTTTGTGTCATACAAGACTCGTCGCCGGTTTTAAAACAAACGGCTACGATGTGTTTTCGAAGTACGTAATCTTGAGTAATACCCGCGACCCCTCTCTCTCTCCCTGAGGAGACAACTTCTCCTGTCAAATGGTTGGGCAGAGTCCTCACTCCTGCAAAGAAACTAATATTAAAGCCCCTAAAGTGATAACCTGTAACGCAAACCAGAATATTTCTATAACTGCTGCCCTCGATAACAATTCACTTTCCAACATTTCGTACCTACATGTAACTCATTTTATAAAACATATTTCTTTGTAACTGACCTACTCACTGATATGTAACTTATGCTATGCAACGTTTATATCATTACTTTTGATACCAAGAACTCCAACAAAATGCATTTTAAGGTCAACTGGTGAATATTCAAAATGGTTCAAACCTATTTTTTTACCTAGCTGTTTGTTAAGTCTTCCGTCAACTAATTGTTTCAGGTAAAATGAAAAACAATTTTAATTGTTTAAAGAGTATTATTTTATAATATTTTTCTGCAGTGGATGATCAATTTTATTGTCAGGTCTATTTGTTTTTTAATTATTTTATATGTGCTCTGAATGACTACGGATATTAAGAACCATAAATTCTATAAGAATACGTGCCATTTTTATAATTTATTTGAATAGAAGTTAAACATACAGTCAAACCCTATAGAAACTTTCTATGCGTGAAAGGTTAATTAATATATCCAAACGTTGTACTGTGTTAACAGTAGGTAATGTTAAACAAGAATTGTATCACAAAACCAAGAAAAGAGTTGTTGCTATAATATAAGCACATAATTATCTATCATAAGACCAGCGAACATATTGTATGCCATCATGTAGTGTGATAAGAGTAAATAAGTAATACAATCAACGATGAAACAAAAAACAAGTTACTTTAGTCATATTTTTTTTATTTTTTTATTATTATAAGCTACAAAAACATTTAACAGAATTCAATTCACATATGACTAGAATGTACATTGTTCTATTTAGTGGTGGGCGAGGACGTGGACGGGGGCGGCGTGGACGGCGGGCGCGGCGTGGTGTCCGGGCGCGGAGTGGCTGACGACGGCGTTGAAGCCGTGGTGGTCGTCGGCGGTGTACTGCACGGTGCGGATGGAGCCGTCAGCCTCGTGCAGGGAGTACTCGCCGTGCACGGCGTCGCCGTCGCGGCTCTCGTGCTGGGACTTGTTGTCGCCGGTGTGTCCGTCGGCTACGGAGTACGCGAAGTCGTATCTGGGGTGAGCCTGGGAATGTTAAATTAAAAGATTAAGCAACGTATTGATAGCACTTGGAATAATTGGTTTCTACGCAATGTATACTGCTTACATCGTAAGGTTCAGGTTGGTGAGCAGCGACGGCGTAGTGAGCAGGGGCAGAGTACTGCACGGGGGCGGCGTGCGCTACGGCGTAGTGGGCGGGCGCGGCGGCCACGGTGGCGTGACGCACGATGTTAGAGGAAGACACGGCGGCGGGTGCGGCGTGCACAGCTACAGGGGCGGCGTGGTAGGCGACAGGGGCGGCGTGGTAGGCAACGGGGGCGGCAACGACGGCATGGGGTTGCTCGTGGCGCACGATGCTCTGCGAGGAGACTGCGGCGGCTGAGGAGTAGTGGGCCTGGGGCAGGAGTCCCGCCGCAGCGATTGCCAGCACGGCGCTCAAGATGACTACCTAGGAGGAAAGACAAAAAATTCTATTCAAATTTCGTATGCAATATAAGTATGTTATCTGGTTGCCATTCCGTGTAATAGAATCTATTTATTTAATTCCTCGTTAACAATATCTACATAACACTTACTTTGGCGTACATGTTGCTAGTAAGTTATCAAATGATACGTAAGTTGTGCAAAGGAGCGCTTTTATACGAAACGAAATGAATCGAAGGTCAACAACAGGTCAGCAAGCAAGTAATCATTTATACTTTGAAGCCATTTCAGGTTTCTTTTGTGCTTAAGGTTGTTAATTTTAAATTGTTACTAACCTAATGATTTTTCCAGTTTTTCGATAAATTACAAGAGCTAATGCAGCTCCTTAAAACCCATTACTTATATAAACGTGTTTGTTAAACTACATTCATTAAAAACTCTCGTTTGTTTTTGCTTCATTATTTGATGTTTATTTATGGTTAGGCTGGCATTCAAAAAAATACTTTACTGCCCTTGGCCACTTGACTTGAGAAAGAATTTATCTTCTGTTCGATTTTTGGCAAGCGAGACGAATTTTGAGGGAGGAGGGAATTCAATTCAATTCATCTACAGCATTTCATAATCCCTTGTGAAGAGCATTAATAAATTCACGTTGTTTTATACTTTTATTAGGATGCGTTCCCATTTTCTTAAATAAAAGAATTAAATTGAGTAAATAATAAAATCAATACTAGAAATCGAAAAAAAAGGCAAAAAAAATCCTAATAAATTAGTAGAAATAGAAAAAAAATATTGAAAAACGTTCACTTCGTTCCATGCCAGGTACGTACTTAATGTTACCGATGACGATTCTGTTTTTTTTTTTCACAAACAGTGCGCAGGGACACGGAGGAAAGCCAAAGACACGATCGTACACACTTTA
Organism: Erynnis tages; assembly: GCA_905147235.1. Lineage (NCBI taxonomy): Eukaryota > Metazoa > Arthropoda > Insecta > Lepidoptera > Hesperiidae > Erynnis > Erynnis tages. The sequence continues at coordinate 4,762,611 of LR990076.1, forward strand.
TAAACTAACATAACATTTTCGTTACAGACCAAGCTAACGTGTTTATGTACGATATTTAAAGTTAACAAGAAGCTTGTCCGGAAACTTTCCGTCGGTAGTGTATATATGGTTAGTTCTGCAACAATCAAATGTAACAGTTATCCAGTGCACAAAAAGTAAAGAGCACCTGCGCTGTGAACATGAATACTATCGTCAAAGTATTCGTACGGTAAACGTCATTAGTATGTCATAATAATATGTCAGTCTGTCTGACAGCTTTTCATACTATTGGCACATAATTATTAACTATATGAATACTTTGACGATAGTGTACTCTCGGAGCACAGACGTCATCGGTCGTCCGTATTTGGAATGGAATTGTTACTCCTTCAAACTCCGCTTGTCAAGTCCGCGGTCATCTTGTAAATGAAATAATAATTATATGATGAGGTGAAAGCCTTCCGTCCTGTTCTGTGAAGACATTTTTGAAACACTAGTGGGTATAGTATAGTGGGAGCCTCAACAAGACTCTAAAGTCGTTATTATATTGGACATGAAGTATCCAATATTTTTTTAAGATAGCTGAGCCCTATATTATGAGTATGAAAGCTCTGACAATACGGTTTGAAGATCGTGAGTTTTCACTTTGTCAGAATTATATCCAAATATATAGCCTACGCTCCTTTCGCTGTCTTTCAATATCTTGAAGACATTTAATGTTATCAGCAAAAATGCCCTAGGTATAAGATTGCATACTCTTTTGACTATTTGCATAATTTAAAGTTCAAATTGAAGAACTTCTTGAATTAAAATGATTTTTATCTTATTTCAATCTCGTAACTCTCATACGAATGCTAAAACTGATTACAGTGGACACCCGGTAATCCGGCCCCCGGCTAATCTGGCGCCCTCTGTAATCCGACATGTAGATATATTATTATAGAATTTTTTTTGAAAAACTTCGCTAATGTTATTTCATTTGTGATTTGTCGGATTACAAGGTCCTCTTTTGTTTAAAAAAGTCCGGACTATAGGGTACTCTTAGGCAGGCTCTATAAACCGACTAATTCGATAATTCAACACTGCCTTGAAAACGTTTGCTGGATTATCGGGGGTCGGCTGCATTATTAACAGTTTTTATTACTTAATTGTCATAATGTGTAATATACGAGTATATCGTTCAAATTTCAAGATTTTATAACCCGCTCAAAGTAATTTTATTTTTCTCTGGACCAAACACTACAATCTACTAGGATGTTATTACGCTTAGATAAAAACCACCGTAAATGAAACGGAGTACGTATATTAACATTGCTTTTTTATTTTCATAAATAAAATTATCAACTATTTACAATCAGACTTAATCATTATGATCAATTCCGAGTACCATTAACTTAAGCGTTAATTGTGGAATCAATGGTGGGCGAGGAGGTGAGCGGGGGCGGGGGCGGCGTGGTGGGAGGGGGCGGAGTGGCTGACGACGGCGTTGAAGCCGTGGTGGTCATCAGCGGTGTACTGCACGGTGCGGACTGAACCGTCAGCCTCCAAAAGGGAGTACTCGCCGTGCACGACGTCGCCGTCGCGGCTCTCGTGCTGGGACTTGTTGTCGCCGGTGTGTCCGTCGGCTACGGAGTACGCGAAGTCGTATTTGGGGTGAGCCTGTAAGAAGAAACAAAAATCTTTTAGAATAACTAATGATACTTTTATGCATTTTTCATAGATTTGTATATTAATTAGATCATAAGACTAGATATTTTTATCCATATATTAATTTACTAGAGACTATCGCAAATGTGTACTTACGTATTCCTCAACATGGGGAGCGGCTATGATCTTAGCGGCAGGAGCGGCGTAGTGGACAGTAGCAGGAGCGGCGTAGTGGGCGGCAGGAGCGGCGTAGTGGGCGGCAGGGGCGGCGTAGTGGACAGCGGGGGCGGCGTAGTGAGCGGGAGCAGCATAGGACACGGGGGCGACAGCAGCATGGCCCTGGTCGTGACGCACGATGTTTTGGGAGGAGACGGCGTGGCCGGAAGAGTAATGAGCTGGGGCGGACTGGTAGGCGACGGGAGCGGCGTGGTAGGCGATGGGAGCGGCTACGGCAACCTTAGCCACGGGGGCGGCCAATACTTTAGTGGCGATGGCATGGGGCTGGTCGTGACGCACGATGCTCTGGGAAGAGACAGCCGCGGCAGACGAGTAGTGGGGCTGGGGCAGGAGTCCAGCAGAGGCGACAGCCAACGCTGCGCTGATGGCGACGATCTAGAAATAAGATATTATTAATATTTAATTTGTAAACGTATTTTTTTCTTAAACGAGAGTTCAGGTCTTCTGCTATCAAATGGGCAATACCCAGATCAACAACATTCCGGTCTAACCTCACAATAGAAAAAGTTCATCGTAGAACGAACGTTGTTACTCTGATTAACTGAAAAATATTTTGCTTCAGGGCGGGCGATGAGGGCAGCGTAAGTACTCAGAGCAAAGTTAATAAGCGAAATTATTTATATTATTATTTATTTATTACTTACTTTAGAGAACATGATGGTTTGTTATCTAGAGTTCAACTGATGTATCGCCATCGTGAAAAGTTGTTTATATAGTGTGCACATTTTGGGTGCGACAAGGTCACCCAGCCACGAAGCTACCGGATGATGGATTATTACGCTTTCTTACTCTAAGCTTTTCGTAAAGCGCTCTGCGCGTGTTTTGTTTGAATATAATAAATAGCTTCAATTAAACTTCTAAAGTGCATTGCTTCATAAGCTTTGTAAAAAAATGTAACGTTAATACCTACCTCGACAGCGTGAAAATAAATTTCTCAATAATATGCATAATTTATTTCTCAATAGTCTAGTTTGAAAAAAAGATATACCAATTACATATTTAAATATTTACTAGATATGGAAAAGTAAAATTAAATAAAATAATTAAACAATAAAAAATAATACCTACTGTTATATTTCAATTTTTAAGGAATATTGTTTCATTAAATTTATTAATTTTATTCTTAAGTCATGTTTTTACAAACCTAGCACGCAACTCTTATTACGCAATTTCCGCTTGTAGAAAGTAATAAAAAACGGTGTAAAAATCTTATTTAACATAATTGTATTTAATCACATTATTAAAACGCTTATTACATGTACAAAACCACATCATATATTATACAATCGATTAAATCACAGCAACATAAACAAAATAGATGAGTCTGTGTCAACGAACTCTAACATTAAGGTATCGGTCACTAACCTTCATAATGAATGAAGATGATTCACGATTCACACGCGATATTTTGTACGAACATTTTTCATTAAGAGATGCCTTATCGTCTGAGCCTTAACGTAACTTACAATCATAATTAACATGCCAAAGCAGTGCACCAGCTACAGAACCAAATATGGTATTTTCTGATTTTGTTTCTCAAGGTAATTCAGTTCACTGTAATTTTCGTTTTGAAACAAATAAAGCCATGAAACGAAATTAATTTACCCATTCAATTAATTATGTGAATGGCAAATGACGTCATTTATGTAGGCAATGAATATGTTCTTGGAATATTTCGCCGTGAGTAGGACTTCAAGTTTAAATGTTACCTATGAATACGTAGAAATAATTTCATAAAAAACTTTTGGAATTAACGATACTGAAAATTTTCACATATGGGTACGAGAATAATGTTTAAGAAAACGGAATGTTTAAGAATAAAAATTTAGTTGTAGTGATTACAATGTGATTTAATGTTACACCAAAGTAACTAATGTTCAATTTACTTGTTTATAAATTATTCGTATATTTGTCTCTATTACGTAATATATTTTCTACGGGCAAGCCATAGAGCCGCCTTTGTCCTTTATAATTATCCAGGTGATAGTGGTGATACATCAATCAATTGATACTGCTGTATATATTTTATTGCATAACAAAAACAAAATTACGGTCAGGTGCAATGTAGAATCTACCAATGAATATTTATTAAACACCTTAGTGTTTTAGGTGTAAACGTAATAAAAATAGCGGTAATTATGCAGTTTGATTACTTTTCCGAAAAACGATGGAATTTTTTTTTTGCATGAAGCTGTTGATTGCATCATAGTAAGTGATATTCCATGGGGGGAGGCTGAAATTTCCCATAAACTTCATGAGTTATGGGGTTTTGAAGTTGTTATAACCGATTTGGCTCAAATTTGGTGGATCTCGTTATGGAAACTTTAGAAACCTTCAAGGGTACACTCACATTCTGGCTCATAAACCCGAACTTATTTAAAACCTTAAAACATGACACTAATATCCTACTAAAAGTGGTCAAAATACTGTCTTTTCAGTGAAATGTAAAGTGCAAGAGCCATGATTTAATTTCCTCAACTATTCAGTCATGTGCAAAACAAAGCTTTCAATAATCGAATCGTTATTAAGAAACACGCTACAACCCATGAGTAACGAACTTTATAGAAATGTGTAGAAATGTTCTCTCTCTCATTAAGATTACTTCCTGAACTAATTGTGAATGACAGGTGTTATCAGTTTTGTATCTAGCGGCAATAAAAGAAAGCAACATCTATTGCATTGTAAGCGTGAAGTCAGTTATGACCCAGTTTTAAGGTCAGGGATAACCGCATATTTGACCGGTCCGCGTCACACTGTTGCATTACGCTTTCATATGTATTAATGTCTGTGGATTACAGTTTGGTGTAAGTGAAAAGAGATCTGCTAACATTAATTTTTATGATATTTCATTGCCTATGTCCGTAGTTGTACATTATAAACATTTCTTGAATCCCTTCCTTGAATGTGATTCAAGGAATGCAATATTTATACTCACATTGTTTTCGTGCAGTAAAAACCCTTTTAACACTTTGTATTTTTTAATTAAATTTACTTATTATTTTTATATCAAGGTGCTGATGATCATGCAATTTCTATAAATGTACGCTGTTTTAAAGACTGAATACATAATTAATATATATAAATAGTTTTATACGTCTTTCTTCTTTTTTTCAGCCATTCTTCGTCCACTGAACAATGTATGTGCTGAATGTGCTGGACATGGACTCCTCAAATTGACGCTAATCCGCTCGATCCTGAGCTCTTTGCCGTTCTAGTTCCTTAAATTTTTTTGTGTTTGTAATTAATGCTTATACATAGCTTTTACGAATTATGGATATTTGTGTGAGTCAGCAACTTTTCCTTTTAGGTTTTTTGTTCCCTTTTTGTTGTTCTCGATAAATTTCGTCACATACATATTGTGATTCTTATCACATTGACTTTACTTTTTTGGCAATTGTACACATAGAAATCAATAATACAGGGATAGTTGGAAAGGTTTTAAGCGTTTCTTGAATAAATATTTCGACATTATTACACCTTGTAAAACAATATCACACTTCGTCGACCCCCTCCCCTCTTATTGTGTGATGTAATTATCGGATGCCTCTATCCGCTCTTCTTATAACTTGAACATTTGCAAAAAGCCCGAGGCATTGGCCTCCAAACGGCGGAGCGAGTGTCAACAACTTATCTGGCACTTATGCTGGCGGCTTATTTAAAATAGATTAGTTTTCGTAACAAATCTCGAACTATAAAATTCGAAATTAAATCACGCGTGGGACTATTGAATTATTACGCTTGTTAACAATATAATTCGCATGTTTGAATTGTTTAGTTGATTTTGATGCAACTCATGTTATCGTAATCACGTTTGATTTTATAAGCCAATGAATATAGTTAGTTTAGTAGGTATAGAGTAATTTTAATTTTGCTTATATTTATTATGAACAATTTATAATTTCAGGAAAGGAAAATGTTTAATTATAATTTCAAAGAATTTGGATAGAATATGTATTTTGCATACGCAAAATATATATTCTAGTTTGTAAAACAAAACTGAAGGTTAACTCTCAAAAGTCTATGAAATTTATTTTCAACTGTCCTTAAATAGAGGCTTAAGTTAGGCATAGACCAAAATTTAATATAGTAACCATAAGCTTATTTAATTAATCCGACCTTTGGCTTCCTACTTGCATTACTTTATTATGCGGGACTTGAACCTTGCAAATCTAGTTTTGTCGTAAAAATGTCAATGATTTATCACATGTTACATTTGACACTTACAATGTAAGTGTTTACTAAATTATATTCAGTCATAAACTTGTTTCTCCAAAGTTATAATGATTTTTGTCATAAAGACCTCGAGACATTGGACCTAATTTAATAATTATATTTAAAATCATTTAATATAAATAAAAATACTAACTTGTTGCTTCTTCATTAAATTCATTCTCATCATCACTCCAATCTTAGAAAAAATAAGATTTTCAAAATATTTACTAGTTTATAAGTCCATTGCTCAGATTCTTGGTGTGGTTTGTAACTTACCTGCCAGTGATTGAGTGATTATCCGAATCTCATAGTAAAATCTCCAAATAATTAAATTTTATTCTGTGTCGTAAATACTGGGCTGATATAGATTACTGTTATTTTTTATTTACAAATAAAGGTAGGCAGAAAAGTTCGCAAGCAGACCGAACGTACCTTCTACCTATTGCGAAACTTATTCGCAAAATTAAAGTTCAATGAAGGCTTGTGAAATGTTTCGAGCAAATGAAGTCGATCCAGATATTTTTAGATACATCTGATACTACTTTAATATGTACATAAGCTGCTTTTGCGTAAGTATGATAATATTTTTAACATAGCGTCCAAATTAAGTACATGTTATATGTAGGTGTCTGAATAAAGGCTTGATCGATTCAAAAAAATTGATTCAAATATTTAATGACCTACTTGACTTGGCTGTTCGTATGTACAGGCACAGGTCTCAAAACTCGATTGAGTTGTTGTCTCTCGGTAGATATACGAAGTATGACATAATGTTGTCCGTTTATCTTAACAAACAATGCCCTTCAATAATGGTAATTAGAGCATTGTTTTCTAGCCGATAGAATATGACTCAGCCAGACAATCTCAGTCGTATCATGAATAGACTGATTGATACACTTTCGGTGGTTAAGAAAACGGTGAAAGGTCCGGCCCATCGAATACAGGACTTGCAGCCCGGAAGCAAATAGACAACTACACATGCAGTTAATTATCATAATTGTTATATAATATACGATTTCTCTTTTTGATTAGTGCACGTATATATAAGTGGAGTGATTGCATCTGAACACACACACTTCCGATTTCTGCTTGCCAGCAAGATGGTCCTTTATTGCTATGTAAGTATTATAAAATTCTGTAAAAATTCAAACATGTTAAAGCTTTAAGTGACACGCCAATGTGGATAAGAATTCGACCTGTCCAGAGACGCCCGGTTATATTATAACCCGGCGAAACGCATCAAATAGCCTTTCAAAGTTTTATGTATTTTTCATTGATCAAAATTAAAATAAAATGTCGCCTGCTGCTGCGGTAAAGAAAAAGATAAAGAGGAAAGCGATGACCTGAGAGTGCCTTATATGTTTTGAGGCCCTCAACCTACAATTAATGGACCAGCGTGGTCGACTCGACCTACTAATGGGTTGCACACACTAACACTAAAATCAACTAGCATTAAGATGATGTACGTCAGTCCTAGTTAACAGTGTGCAAAAATCACTGGGATTATATATACCCAGTGATTTGCACTGCAATTAAAAAATAATAACATGAAATTCCTTAAACGACATTTCAAACAAGAGTAAGGCACTGTCAATTTACTTATTATTATTATAACATTGAAAACAAGAACATCTAAATGCCTGTATATGAAACATTTCATGTATTTATTGCCTTTTCGCAGATTTTGTTCATGGCATCGATTGTTTCAAGTGGTTGGGCAGAGTCAGCGTCTAATCAAGCTGTTTCTTCCCAACGCTACGAGCGAGGGGACGTGCCCTTGTCCTATAAACACAACTTCATACACATTTACACGACCCCGGACCCCCATTTACGATCTAATCATTATCCACACATTCGGTATCCAAACAAACAGTATCAGCCTCAAGCATCACCTCAAATAGAAAACTATCTACAGATCCAATACGCTCCTCTACCGATACAAACAGCTCAAAGCAACAGGGAAATTAACATATCTACGACTACTAACAATAATCAAAACATAGAAATACCTTCGAAAGAACAGAAGACCTATTTAGAGCCTCAATTCGTTCCAACCCTAACACGCCACACCCAACCTGAAGTTAAATACATTCCTGGATTCAACGTGAACATACGATCTACGAACAACAAACTGTATAAAAATAAAAAAGTAAATGTGAGTATGATATTAGTTCGTAGATTTACTTACTTTATTTATACTTTATTATTTATTATTTATTTTATTTATTTTTACTTTACTTTTTACACCGTTTCAAAATCGATATTGATGCCAAATCATTTAGAAACTTTTGTCTGTCTGTATTTATGAAGTAGACTCAGAAACTACTGAAGGAACTTTTTATCCCTCGATAAATCTCGGTAATAGAAGGATAATCAAAAACTAGATTTGAATAAAACTTACTGGTTAGTTGGTTCTTTTTATCAAGGAACGAAGCTTGATTCTCCCGAGAAAATCTAAAAACTAGATAAAACAAATACTTATTGGCAGGAAAAAGGAACTGAGGGTGGAAGTGATGAAGAACAAAAATTGTAGCTTGGAAAATAAAATAATTATTATTTTCAGGTTAAGTTTCAGCCTAATCTTATTAACAAGGTACCAGTAATTCAAGGACCGTATTCCATATTGACTAATCAATATGCGCAAGATGGGAGCAAGTAAGTTTTTCATTTTACTTTGATTTCGAGGATTTTTTGTTAGCTGTATGAACATGCAGAACGTCTGATATAAAGCATTCATCCTGCATTACATCCGTTTCACTAGTAAAAAAGGGAAGTAAATAGAACGGCAATAATAACGTTATTGTTCCGATGACACTGTACCACTGTAGAACCTGGAACTGTACGCGCACATAGCCTCTCTATCTTCTACCTATTTCTGTGGGTGACCTCTTTCAGTTTTATCACACAGACTACGTAAATAAGTTTCTACGGCCGTAAATAAACTATCTATCTTCCTTGTAATTGTATAATTCTAGCAATAAGTTATTTTCACATCTAATATCGCTGATTAATGGCAATTTTCTTTTTTCAGATATAACGGATACGCGTCTTCTAAAGTCAATAATGTCCAGCCAAATGTCTACGTGAAGGCGCCCACCGTTGCACTGAATGTTGCACACGGCCACAACATTGCGATACCGTATCCCAAGGCGTCTGTCAATTTAAGAAAATTTCCTTCCCTACCGCAAGAGTACTTCAAGTCGCAAGCCATACAACCCGACAAATCTCAGATTAATCAGAAGAGATATGTTTATGGGCAAGAAACAATTTAGTTCTACTTATTTTTGTTAATAAAAATTAGGTGTAGCTTATTTATTGTAAAAAAATATTTAAGGCTAATAATAAAAATAGGCATTTTAAATATTACCTTCATCGTTTCTTTTATTACCCAAATATTCTATAATAACCATAATTAATTATTACATAATAATATCTAAAAGAACTACGACCTATATGATTCACTATTCCATCTGCCCTTAGTTTGTAGTGTTTGATAGTAGATAACTATCCAAATACTTCTAACGTAATAATATTTTTGAGTAGAGTTTTCGCAATGATCCCTAATTAAAATATCCTTAACTAAATTCCCTAAAAAATATAGCTACATAATTGTATAAAAGAAAACTGTGCAGCATGCAACAGTAAAAATTGTATTCAAATTTATTCAACCGAGTAGTTTATAAGAAGAAATTCTGAAAGCAAATTAACCGTACAAAAGACAAAATACCTATATACTCGTATAAAATAATTCTGATATTAATGTATCTAAGAGTACATATAGTGCAATGGGAATTGGTAGACTACAACACACGTTATAACGCAATATTCAAAGTGTTTTCACAACTTCCTAAAACATTTATTTGGTAACAGACGCTTCAAGGAAGTTACTTTATAAAGTTACAACATAATCAATAAAAATGATGATACTAGACTCATTTTATGCGAAGAAATCTATCTCATTAATCCGGTGAATGTACGAGTAGTATCTATTCATTTGTCAAAAATGACCCGGGGCAAGGTCGCTCGCTACTAGATTCTTTAGTACCTGATAAAGCTGTCAGGGCAACTATAAAAACGTTGAGCAAGTACTCAAAAACATCATTCATTGGTCGAATACCATAGACTTCAAATCAATATGTTTTCCAAAGTAAGTTTCACTATAGGTATATTAATTTACTGATTTATATTAAATAGTTAATTGTTAATCGTTGTAAATTTTTTTTCGGAGGGTCCTGGGTTCGATTCCCAATGGTGCAGAGATTTGAATGATGAATTTAAATTTCTGTTTCTGATTTGGGTGTGTGTGTTCTTGTCTTGTGTTTGTCCGTGGCACCCACGACACAGGGAATTCTAGTGTGGGGCTATGAGTGTGAAGTGTTATTTATTTATTATTATTTATTTATTATTCTATTTTTTAGCTCATCGCTCTTTGCGCCGTAGCGGCCGTAGCCCAGGCTGGTCTCCTTCCCGCGCCTGCACATTACTCCTCGGCCGCGGCCGTCTCTTCCCAGAGCATCGTGCGCCACGACCAGCCCCATGGCATTGCCACCAAACTGGTAGCTGCTCCCATCGCCAAGCTCGCCGTAGCTGCCCCCGTGTACCACGCCGCCGCTCCCGTCTACCACGCTCCCGCCCCCGTCTACCACGCCGCCGCCCCTGTCTATCACGCTCCCGCCCCTGTCGCCTACCACGCCGCTCCTGTCGCTAAAGTCATCGCTCACCAAGAAGAATACGTAAGTATTTAATTATGCATTGGCTTATAAACTACAGATATATTTACATGATATGAGTGATATGAGATGATGAGATGGGAATCGTTAGCTTCAAGATAATGCAAAATCAATTTGATCAAGGTTTTATACCTTTTGTAGATAACTCAGTTGAAAGAAATTGATATTGCCAAATTGTAAATTTTAAAATACTCACAATTTTAAATAATCACCATCCAATTTACAGGCTCACCCCAAATACGAGTACAGCTACTCGGTCGCTGACGGCCACACCGGCGACAACAAGGAGCAGCACGAGGTCCGCGACGGCGATGTCGTGAAGGGCTCCTACTCCTTCCACGAGGCTGACGGCTCCATCAGAACCGTGGAGTACTCCGCCGACGACCACAGCGGCTTCAACGCCGTCGTGCACAACACCGCGCCCACCGCCGCCCCCGCCATCATCAAGGCCGCCCCCGTCGTCCTCAAGGCCCCCGTCTACGCTGCTCCCGCTCTTAGCTACTACCACCACTAAGTTCAAATGTCCAAATGATCCACGTAGATAGTGTTTGTTGATTAATTATTTATTGAAATAAATGAATAAGTTCGATAAAACATATTTTTATTTATTAATAACCCTATGTAATTTTCAAATACCTATCTTAAATGTTACAAGTTACTTGATTATGTGTTATTTTTTAAAGGATGATGAAGCAGATTAAGCATAAATCATAAATCCGAGTAAGCTTATATCATAGTGGCATAGAATTGGGCTTGATGTTGATCATACCGACTGCATTCAAAATTTGAGAGCCCTCGACACGATAATGCAGCACATAAAGAATATCACACTGCAGTGAAAAACTGTTGTGTGTAATGTTATTTCAAATTCGTAGTTATCTCCCTTGTCATTTTGATGCCATATTACGAGTAGACGTAGTAGTAGTGCACGCACAGAAATATCTATCGATAGCCGAAAACGAAACGATTTCCGGTGAAAATCCATACCAAATACTGGCAATGTTGTCGATGTATACATTGCCATTCATAAGGACTAAGATAGAAGCCCCCAAGAAACAGTATCGGCAGTCACTTCCCCTTAATAGAAACAAAACGGATTGCTTTAGGTTTACGCCGTTGCGATGAAACTGTTACCTAAATCAAACCACACTTTAATGAGATATTTTAATAAAATAGTTTGTCAACTAAGTTGGTTAGACTGACTTTGATATTTGAGTACATTTTTAAGGAAAATAAGTAAAACTTTCGTACTTCGTTCATCATTTTCAAATTTCTGATGAATGTATTTAGGTATAATAACTAGATATAGAAAGCAATCTATTGAAAATAGGAAATGAAATTACCTACTCGAAATGAAATTGAATAAGTACGTTCTATACGTTAACAAATTTCATTTGATTTGTTACTTGCTTTTTAAGGCAAATTCTTATCAAAGTAATTCTGCTTCCAAGAATTCATGTTACCTACTCATTACTGTTCAACTACAATGTCATTTCATATTGGAATAGAATAATTTCATGAATTTTTGAGGTACATTAATGACGAACACATCTTAAATATTAACATTCTTATACATATAATAAACCTGTTAACGAGAACGCAGACCTCCTAATATTAACTTGTCACTACAACTCCTGTACTAGCACAACCACAACCAACCTCATCTGTGATAGAAATTCTTTCTTGCGTCGTGGTACTAAGAAGTCGCCTCAAATAAAGTATCCAATGGCAACTAAATTAACTCCAAATTATAAATCACCTATTAAGCTTACTATAATTACCAACACAGCAAGTCGTAACATAATTCAAAATATTACCTAGCAGATTGAAAAGTCAGGATAACATCGAAACCGTATTACATACTTTAAGTACTTCTTCTTCTTCTTCTATAGGTGCCGCTTCAATTTTATTATTACCTACTGAAGGTTAGTTATTAGCTTTATTGTACTGGGTCTCATTTAGCGCCTGACGAAATAGCTCTGTAGCGCTCACAGTTCCGTCTCCTAACATCATTAACAACTGTACATATCACCAACAAACGGCTCAACAGATTGAACTATCCAAGTAGGTAGCCACACTAGAGAAGGCACCTAACGTTACTTAAAATAATTCCAGTGATGTTTATAATATAAAACAACAAAATAAATACCTATTGTAAAATAAATGATACTGTAGCGAATGAATCTGATTCGGAATTGTTTTTTTTAACACATGTCAGTACCCATTAATTACCCACTACAGGGTCGGGTCTCCTCTCACAATGAGAGGGATGTAGGCCTTAGTCCACCACGCTGGCCTACTGCGGGTTGGTGGACTTCACATGCCTTTGAGGACATTTTTTTTGTGAACTCTCAGGCATGAAGGTTTCCTCACGATGTTTTCCTTCACCGTAACAGCAGGTGATATTTACGATAATTTTATAAATCGCACATAGCTTTTATTACAAAGTCATTGGTGCGTGCCACTGGGATTCGAACCCGGACCCCTCGATTCGAGGTCGAATTCTAAGCCACTGGGCTATCACCGCTTTTAACACGAGGAAAAAAATAATCTACGTTCAATAACAAGTATCCAGAAATAAAATAAAAGATCAAACACTCTCATGGCATAGTGCTAAAAACATTGATAGAGTTACGTGTGCCAATATAGATGTAGAACAGATTTGCCAAAATTGACCTGAGGCAAGGTCGTTTACTTTGAGGTGCACCTACTCACTGTACAGTAGTAACTATAAAAACACTGGAGCAATACATTAAACATCATTCTGTGATCTACAGTAACTAATTCAACATGTTCTCTAAAGTAAGAGCAACCTAGTTCAATAGTTCAGAATAATTAATTATGTTTAAAAGATTTACATTATAACTTTTTTGTTCAATAATTACAGATCGTTGCTCTTTGCGCTGTCGCGGCCGTAGCCCGGGCTGGGCTCCTTCCCGCCCCTGTGCACTACTCCTCCGCCGCGGCTGTCTCTTCCCAGAGCTACGTGCGACACGACCAACCCCAGACCATTGCCACTAAACTGGTAGCTGCTCCCGTTGCCAAGCTCGCCGTAGCTGCCCCCGTGTACCACGCTCCCGCTCCCGTCTACCACGCTCCCGCCCCCGTCTACCACGCCGCTGCACGTGTCTACCACGCCCCCGCTCCTGTCGCATACCAGGCCCCAGCTGCCGTCGCTTACCACGCAGCTCCCGTCGCTAAAGTCATCGCTCATGAGGAAGAATACGTAAGTGTAATGAATAAAACTAATTCAAGTATTTTACAAACTACCTACCACTTGAAAACAAACAACTTGTCAAAGAATACAAGTTCAATTCAAATTAATTTCACTTTTAGCTTAGTGACTATTTGACCAATTGTAATTTGTTATAAATCACTTATTATGAATATTTTACTTCCAGGCTCACCCCAAATACGAGTACAGCTACTCGGTCGCTGACGGCCACACCGGCGACAACAAGGAGCAGCACGAGGTCCGCGACGGCGATGTCGTGAAGGGCTCCTACTCCTTCCACGAGGCTGACGGCTCCATCAGGACCGTGGAGTACTCCGCCGACGACCACAGCGGCTTCAACGCCGTCGTGCACAACACCGCGCCCACCGCCGCCCCCGCCATCATCAAGGCCGCCCCCGTCGTCCTCAAGGCCCCCGTCTACGCCGCTCCCGCTCTTAGCTACTACCACCACTAAGTTCAAATGTTATTGTTTAGATAACAACATTTGTTAACTAATTAATATTTATTGAAATACACGAATAAGATCAATGTAGATTTTTCTTTAAATTTAACCTTTAACCTGGATAGATCAACGTACATACAATAAAATAAACCTGGATTGAAACAATGAACATAGGAATCAAAATTCTCGAAAATTTTGTCACGTCCAAAAGTTAAAGACTTTCTTACCGATCCGGGTCTTAACCCGGGATAACAATATTTTCCGCTGCCTATCTATCAATGATAATAATTGAAAGGATGTCTTGCCGCGCTCTCACAAGTATAAAAATGCAAAGATTATCTATACTCGACGCACCGACAAGAGACTATAAATATTCAACTGTATGTTATTAATTTTAGTGAGGCACTGAATATGGAATTTACATATTTACCTCAAAGAAATACCAATCAAAACGGTTTGATTTTCAATCAAATGAGCACTATTTCCTTCTTCTACATAGACTATCTTAATATCGCCATTCCTGTTTATGGAGTTCTTATAATAATTGATGGCAACACGTTTGGGTAACAATGGGTACCTAACACCTATATTATTACTAGCTGACCCCGCAAACGTTGCTTTGCCATATGAGTTATCGAGCATTAAAAATCGACTATTAAGAAATAGGGGCTGGTGATAGAAGGGTGAAAATTTAGGGCTGTAGGTATTTTTGTGGCCACATTATTGAAAAATAAAAATAAACAAAATTGTCCAAAAAATAAACTGAAAATGTTAGGTGTGGACAACCCTTATCACTTAGGGGTATGAAAAATAAACTGTAGCCGCTTCTCAGACCTACTGAATATGCATGTAAAATTTCATAAAAATCAGTCAAGCCGTTGTGGAGGAGTGTGGTAACTAAAACTGTGACATGAGAATTTTATATATAAGAAAAATATCTCGCTCTACAAAATAAGTAGGTGTCAAAAAGTGTTTTTTTATAAAGGAAAAATATCCAAGAAAAATAAATATTATACCTATTTGCAACTTAGAGAAACTATAAGATCTGTGAGGCATTAACTTTCTTTCAAACAATATTTAGTAAGTCATTTTACTTTATTTCGCGGGTATCGATAAATATTTTAATGTATGGTAGCATAATTAGGTCTACTCAAATACGAGTATTATTATGTTAATATCCAGCCTTTGTTCTACTATAATCGAATTAAGTTTTCAAAGGATCTTTAGGAAACTAGCCATTTATTCTCTCATAGGGTCATGTTCAAACATTTCAACGAGAGTTGATATAGACCTCTAAATTCGGGTGTTTTGTAAATTAAACTTAGTATATGTTTCTTGATCTTAAATTATCACGATTATCGCCAAATCCATTGTAATTAATTGATATGATGTGCTTTATTTTTTTCCGTCATCTTGTCTCTCCATGTCTTGGTCTATTAAAATTGTTTTTAGAAATAATCCGTTCCTGTATACCTAATTTTCGGATACTAAGTATATTGTGTCAAATATGCTGTGTACATACAAAAATATTTAATAAACAGATATTTATTAACATAACAAGACCCAAAAAAGAAATGGCACATAATAATGTGCCAACTAATTACTATAAAGTAATAACTTGTACTTGTAATACTTAATCTCAAATGATCAACCTTGATTTACTGACATTGATATTGGTACTATATAATATATCGTCATACATTATGTATTAGTAGGTATTATCAGTGCAACTTGTTTTATAATTTTAATGCTACAAACTAATTTTTACCACTGGTGAGATTTTGTCGCATAGCGTAGAATTTCGTAGAAAATAACTTTATGTCTCCCATGTGTCATAAGTTCTAATTTTATTTACTTACTCTGCTATTCTTAATAATTTAAACTTAATTTCACTTTAGTAAAGATTCTATCTCTTCTAGAGTAAAACAAGTTATAATAACTAAGAAATGAAATAACTATTGAGCGGAAGTATAGTAAAATTAATTATCAAATGAGCCCACAGTATTCACATAGATGCCTCTGCTTCATAAGCACATTAAATAGACCACAGTAGATCAAATAACGGCATAAAAACATAAGTAAATAATTATAACGAATTAGCATAATAAAAAATTAAGTACCTAACCAATCCTGATATCTTTTTAAAAATTCAATAGATAACTGCAATAAATTTTGATGACTATTCAATATACTGAAACAATATTTTTGTACAGTTACAAAAATACTATTTACTAATTATTATCTATCACTTTAATGCAAATATACATGTAGTATTTGATAAAATTGGCCCGCGGCAAGGTCGTTTTCTTCGAGTTGTACCAGACTGATTGACTATAAAAACAATGTAGCTATACATCAAAGTATCATACAGTGACCCGTCACAACTAACTCAACATGTTCTCCAAAGTAAGTCTTCCATCCTATGGTACACATATAAATAATATATCACTAAAGAAAAATATTTTTTTAAATAATTTGCTTATTTCAGATCCTCGCTCTTTGCGCTGTAGCCGCTGTGGCACAGGCTGGACTCCTTCCCGCCCCTGTGCACTACTCCTCCGCCGCGGCTGTCTCTTCCCAGAGCATCGTGCGCCACGACCAACCCCAGACCATTGCCACTAAGCTGGTAGCTGCTCCCATCGCCAAGGTGGCCGTAGCTGCCCCCGTGTACCACGCCGCCGCTCCCGTCTACCACGCTCCTGCCCCCATCTACCACGCTCCCGCCCCTGTCTACCACGCTCCCGCAGCCGTCGCATACACCGCTCCCGTCGCCAAGGTCTACGCTCATGAAGAAGAATACGTAAGTCTTTCATTTAATCAATACTGTCTTTTTATTTAAATTTATTAAATTAACTGTTCTTAACTAAACGTCTCTATATTTAAAAAGATTTGATATTCAATACTTAAAGTAATATTTAATGAAACTCTATTGAGTGTTTGTGTGGTGGATACTCATTGTTCATATTTAACTTTCAGGCTCACCCCAAATACGAGTACAGCTACTCGGTCGCTGACGGCCACACCGGCGACAACAAGGAGCAGCACGAGGTCCGCGACGGCGATGTCGTGAAGGGCTCCTACTCCTTCCACGAGGCTGACGGCTCCATCAGGACCGTGGAGTACTCCGCCGACGACCACAGCGGCTTCAACGCCGTCGTGCACAACACCGCGCCCACCGCCGCCCCCGCCATCATCAAGGCCGCCCCCGTCGTCCTCAAGGCCCCCGTCTACGCCGCTCCCGCTCTTAGCTACTACCACCACTAAGTTCAAATGTCCAAATTATCTACGTAGATAGTGTTTGTTGATTAAAATTATTTATTGAAATATAATAAAAATATACTTAAGTTCGATAAAACACGTCTATGCAATCGCACCCTTATTTCCCTCACAAATTATTACCCTTACAAAATGTTATTTAATTCATGGAATTATTCGACAATAGTCGTTGACTCACGTCGTATGAGTTATTTTTTTATGAATATTGTGTAAAAAATCCAATAAAACTCTAACTATTGGAGCATATTATTAATTATTATTTTAACAAGATATAAATTTATATCTACTGTAAAAAACTGTCAAAAGCTAAGAGAATTTATAAAATTTCGAAAGCCTATTAAGGTCGCGATACTTATTTTTCAGTTTTTTTTTGTATCGATCACAATACAAAGAAAGAACTGAAAAATAACTGTCATTTACCTACGTATCAGTTGATAGTTCGAAAGTCAAATGGTCAATTATATTCTACAAGTAGATAGTGTCAATAGGCATGATGACAGTAATCAAAAATCGCCAAAATATTTATCTGATCTAATGATATAGGATTCAAAGATTTCGAAACATGTGTTTATTCTCTTATTAATGTCGAGATTAATAATTTATTTGTTAAAATAAATCTACAAAATACAACAACGGCATGATAGCTTAAACACCCATCAGATCGAATTATGTCAATTTACGTCACGTCTCAGTAAACGTCATTTTGTTTCGGTTAAGCGTATATGCGATCTCTGCATTTTTTACTGAGCCGTGATGTACTGACAGACGCCATGACACCGGTGAGCGTTTTGGAATGAATTTGAAACTTAAAATTTTAATGTACTTTTATTGCACAAAAACCTTAATTTTCTACAGAAATATGATATATTTTAGACAGAATAGAAACTTCTGAATATCGTAGAAGAGATTTTGAAAATTAGTCATCATGCCTATTAGAAATTAATAAATAGTAATAGTAGTATTTTGACTTCTGGGTGATCACTAGCTTAATGAAATAAACGAATTACAATCGACCATTCATTTTTTTAATTTCGTTAGATTTCAGGATCGAATCTGCTCACATCTAAAACTATTCTTGTCTGCTTAAGCAAGCTGTGGAGACAACAAAAGCAATTGACCTAATTAAGTGAATGTCAAAGATTTAAACTTAAAATAACACCCGTTACCAAAATTTTCATTAAAAATGGCAGTCATTGAATTGTCAAAGTTGTTGAAATGTTTTTTACTATTTAATTTTTTTTTTTCATTTCATTAGGTATTTTAAATTTTCATGTTGTAAAATAAGTACTGAATGAAGGATAGAGTTTGTTCAACTAGACTTAGACATTAAAAAATATCATAATTAATATGGAGGGCTCTAATAACAATTTAACAATTAACAATCAATAAGTAAGGTAATTTAACAATTTAACAATGGAATTCGCCAAAGAAAATAAGTAAGGTAATTGTTAAATTACCTTACTTATTTTCGTTTAACAATTACCTTACTTATTTTCCTTGGCGAATTCCATTGTATCTACATTTTTTTAATTTTTTAGTAAAGTTTAAAATATGCATGGGTAAGTTTTTAAAACCTTTCTTCTTTACACCTTTAATACAATACGCCTGCGAACAGCATAAGAGTCGATCAATATTAAAACTTTTTATCATTCAACTTTCCGTAGGAGCTTTCGCATGAAAACTCAGGCTTATAAAAACACTGAACAAAAAAATATGTAATTAATCAAAGTTCTCGTATATACTCGTATTATATAGAAATAAAAATACCCCCTCTGCTAACTTTTCGTTTATATTTAGTAAAAAAATTCTGTCGAAATAAAAATATTTAAATCTTTACTTAAGAATGGCTCATGATTTCATTGAAAGAATATCACAGGATTGATGCCCATAAGAACATCAAACTTTTATTATTTCTGAAAAAGGCGGGTCACTTAATGCGACATTGAAAATTCAAAGGAGTGAATTTCAAGATGATAAGTAAAAGATTTAAGTAAATTCTTATTAATTTATTACAATAAATAAACAGTCAACAACATTTTGGTAAATCAGGTATCCTTGTAACTTAGTGGTAGTGGGCGGGGGCGGCGTGGGGCGCGGTGTTGTGCACGACCGCGTTAAAGCCGTTGTGGTCATCAGCGGTGTATTCCACGGTCCTGATGGAGCCGTCAGCCTCGTGGAAAGAGTAGGAGCCCTTCACGACGTCACCGTCGCGGACCTCCTGCTGCTGCTTGTTGTCGCCGGTGTGGCCGTCAGCCACGGAGTAGGTGTACTCGTATTTGGGGTGAGCCTGAGGAGGTCAGTATAATGTAAGCAAAGTGGTGATAAAGTTGTGTGGTTCATTATTTTATGAAACTTCCATCTGAAGGCCTACCATAGAGAAAGGTCTACCTGATACTAAATGGTCATCGTCACTAATGTAGAGATCACTGGTCAAGGAGCAAATTATAGTTTTGCTTTGTAAATACCAAAAGTAATATCTGTGAGAAAAACGCTGCCCAAGGATGGAATCTTATTATTAATGCAGTTCTTGTAAATGTGAAATGAATCGGTGCTTACGTATTCCTCCTTGTGCGCATTGTAGGCGACGGGGGTAGCGTGGTAGGCGACGGGTGCAGCGTGATAGGTGACGGGGGCGGCTACGACTGCATGGGGCTGCTCGTGGCGCACGATGTTCTGCGAGGAGACGGCCGCGGCTGAAGAGTAGTGGGCCTGGGGCAGGAGACCCGCCTGGCACACAGCCAACACTCCGCACAAAGCTACGATCTAAAAATTAAAATATTTATCAGAAGTACAAAGAAGCAATCATCAGTCATCTCGGAACCTTAACGCTATACTTACTATACCCCTTTCACTCGCCAGGAAGCTACATTGCTTCATTATGCTTATGGCATACAGGCCACCCGATGTTAAGTCTATAGGCATCCATATCCAAACTCGAATAGGGTAGAAATCCTATCTGAGACCATATATACTGTTCATGAGGGCTGAGATATTCACCTCAAATAAAGTATCTCCGACAACGAGGTCTCCATTAAAACACAAGTCATTAAAAACATTCGGCTTCACGACAGGTAAAAAGGGTGACGGGAAGAAACTTTCCAGAACAAGCCACCATAGCTCTAGATGTTTAGATTGTGAAGGTGTGATTTCCGAAAGTACTTTATTTGAGGTCCTCTTAATTAATTAAGAGGAGAAAAATCAACTTGACCTATCCATTTTTACCAAATATAATATAACTTACTTTGCAGAACATGATTGATTCTTTATTAAGTTTAAGTGCTTAATGTGTAGTCTGAGTACTTAAAGCGCTTATATACTCACGATTAGTTTTGATAAGGAGGGGCTGTTGTCAAACTAGTTTCAAACCTTGACCCATGCCAAAATTTGCTATTGCCCACACTCTACTACATACAATACTTACATGATACTTTTTAACGAGTGATATTTTATATTTTAAGTAAAAAATATTCATGTTGCCATGAAATTTAATGAAGAAAAACATCACAATAAGCCTATTTATGTTTGGTTGCTAAGATTCTCTCCACGCAAAAGAAAACCACCTTTTCCGACCGTGACTGCACTTGTTTTTATGGTCCGAGAGCTCGCACAAATTTTTGATTTTACTTCATCAGTAGTGCACAAACTCAGAACTCCAGACTTAGCTTGTAGGCCAGCTGCCTATGCCTATATGCCGGCCTAAACCGATGGAGAATGGATCCTTAGTTCAGAACAGTGCTATCATCCTGTTTGAGGTTGGAATAACTATTTAACATCAGAGAGACCACGTTTTATTGATAAATATAATATACTGAAAATATTCGTTGCACTTCATTTAATCTGTTGAGGTGTGAAATCTAAAACACGACACAGTATTGTAGAAAAACAATGCTAACGAGGTTCTTGGCGAGTATTGGCAATGGTTTTATCTACAGATCGTTTGGTCTACATCGGACTGTACCTAGAGAGTTGTAACAATGGAGGATCGTGTCTATCCGAGTGTGGCGATGGCAGCCGATGATATCACGGCGACATCCACTCACCTTTGTAAAAATAACATATTTATCCGCCATCTAGTTGAGGAGGTCGGGGTTGCAAAGCTTAAAGCTTGAAGAAGATAGTTGATATTTTTATTGAATAAATACTTAGGTACCTTTTATTTGTTTGTTTTTTTTTATAATACAACATATCCGCTTTGGTTGTCAACTTACGGGCCAATTCTATTATTACAATTTAGTCATAATCGTATCATAATGGTTTTATTCTGACATAATTGATATATACTATAGATTTTATTTTATTATAGATATATTTAATAGTTTTGGTAATTCATGGAGCTATAATTATGAATTTACAAACTTGAGTTTGGTGTGACAGTTTGACAGAATGTCAATAGGACTGAATTCGGATGGCTCGCCTCCTTGAAAACCTGTTTTTAGTATTTTGATTCTATTTCTATAAAATCCATCCTTCAATGTAAATTTCAACAAAACAAGAAATAATGAAGTCATTCAGCAATAACATTTGTCAGGTATACTGTGAATAAATACAAAACATCCAAAAAATGTAAAAGGTGTATTGTGTTTTGTGCTTAAAAGCGTGTCCTGACATAAAACACCTGATTTCACTCAAAAATATTACTTGTAAGTACAGATTTAGTAGCTCAATAATTTTATTATATGTATAGATAACAAAATAATATTCAAATTATTTTGTCGTATGTCGCAGATTCGAAATCGTACGTTTCCTAAAATTCTGCTTGTTTAGCGATTAACGATCTCGTCTTAGAATACAATGGAAACCAAAATTATTGGGGCACTGATAATATCAGAAAAAGTGATTCCACCTCGTTCGTGGCACACAATCGAATACTTCGGTATTAGAGTTTTAGTGAAATTTATATAATAGGTGATAGGAAAGTATAAAACGGATAATAACTCTTAGTTTAATCAACAGTTCGCTAGTACATCTCGTTAGCGACGGTTCATCCTAAATATTTGAAGATGTCTCCAATGGTAAAAACGTTTTTTTTAAATAGTGAGAAATTTATAAAATTTCATGCATTTTTAATCAAATACTTTTTAATATTAACAAAAAAAAACACAATATAAAAACTCCCTTTTGTTCTCTATTTGCTTGATAACTAAAATATAAAATGTCGTAACCTAAAATTAAATAAAAGATTAATCTAGTACCTACTCGTAGGCAACGTTTCGCTAGGACTATATTATTAAAATAAAAATATTTATCCAGCTTCTTCAAGACATGAAGTACCTACTTTCAACATGTTTTCTTTATTAATTTATTTTTTATTCAATATTCAGCAACTTTTTGTATACGAAGCCTTCTGTCTGTTTCTACTCGTAGTTATTAATAATGATTATTGTACTTCCAGATGCTTTTGTTCTTCTACTTTGTGGGCATAAACTCAGCAGTGATCGTCGAAAAGGCTGATGGAGCTCCGAAAACTTCTCTAAACTCAGATAACTCAAATAGTTGGCAAGTTTTCAAGACATACCATCCACCTGCTGCCCAGTCAATAGTTAAATATGAGACTTTTGTAAGTTTGATTAACTCAACCATTTTTATATGTCAAAAGAGGACCAAATGGGACACCTAAAATGAGACGACTTTTATTTATTTATTGTCACTCCGCCTGCTCGTATAAAAGTTTTTGGAATTTTTAGATTTAATTTAACTTAATTTTAATTTTTATAAAAAAAAACATTAGGCTCATCGCGTCCCGTATTCTTGATTTCGGCTGAAATGGTGTGAGATATGTATAGATACGTACACTTTAGCCTCTTAACGGGAGGACTTTCAAAATTTCTGTTTCCGTTGCTATCACTACCCAAGCATAATAATAAGCTCTTTAATCTATAAATTATAAGGGCCACCTAACTGTGTCACATAAACCCTTTGCAGGCATACCCTAAATATGAGTTCGAGTATGCCGTATCGGACAAAAAGACTGGTGACCACAAGCACCACTTCGAGAGCCGTGATGGTCACAGAGTGCGTGGCGAGTACGGATTGGTCGAGGCCGATGGCTCTCTGAGGAAGGTGCAGTACAATGCTGATGATTTCAATGGGTACGTATTATATGGGTAGTGAAGTTAACCATTTTACTTACGTCAAACAAAAAAAATAACCAATACTTATGACATTCAAGTTTTTTGCTTCGAATTAATATCAATCCTAAAAACACATTGTAAATAATGATATTTCTTTTTTCATTTTTTTAAGTAAGTTTATAACTCATTATGTTCATAAGTTCAATAATACTTTATTTGAATCCTTACCTGTAACGATAAATTGTGGCTTAACATAAAATTTTGCCCTTTTTATAGCAGTGCTTTTCCAACCAGTAGGTTTGAATGTATTCTGAACAAAAAAAACAAAATTAACGTAAAAAAAAGATTAAATTTTAACTTCCTTTTTCAGTTTCAACGCTGTAGTGAGCAAGACTGTGAACAAACATGGCGACCATGCATACTCTGTTTTTGGGCATACAAGGCAATTTTTACCCCTCGGTCATGGCGTGAAAATTAACCATTTCTTCCCCAGCAAGGATCACTACTTCCAGGACTCAGCAAATTTAAGGAAAGACGCTATTTTAAGCAAACCTGTCCAAGAAGCTGTAGTGGAATCATCAGCTGTGAAATCAGACGAAAGCCTTGTGGTTGAAGCAAACGAGAAACCTTTTCCAGAATCTGCTCCTCATCAGCCCACTGATACGGAATACCAAACGATCAAACCCTTAGACGAATCTGTGGTAAAAATGGAGACAATTGAAGGTCCCTCCTATCAAGTAGTGCCAGCTTCTTTACCTGTCCCGGAGCATGAAAAGCCCGCCAATTTGGAAACAGAAAGTATTGCTTTCGTACCAATTACCGATAAATCCGTAGCCGTAGCTCCAAAAGATATTATTCACCCAAAGGACGAAGAACTAGCACATAAGGAAGATCCTCATACTGATTCCGAAGTAGCCTCTTCTTACTACCATTCCAAAGTATACTATGTAGGATTTTAGAGGTTTCAAAAAAATACCGTTGTTTTAAATTATAGGTAGGTATTATTAGATAAAGTCTTAATTTGAAGTCAATAATTAAATGTTATATAGTAATATATTTTTTTAAGTTTTTGTGCACAGCACCATCTTTCATTCGGTCATGCTACCATTACGTGATACCCGCACCGATACCACCACCTACTTGTTATAAGTCAGCCACCAACGACCACAAGTAATTATAAAGTGGTTCAACAGATGTCGTTTAAAATGAGTCTTGATAATTTTCACCGACTTCAAAAATGGAAGAGGTATTTCAAGTTTTCAACCTATTTTACAT
The DNA here is from genome assembly GCA_905147235.1 of Erynnis tages. Taxonomy (NCBI): domain Eukaryota; kingdom Metazoa; phylum Arthropoda; class Insecta; order Lepidoptera; family Hesperiidae; genus Erynnis; species Erynnis tages. The sequence goes on from LR990076.1 coordinate 4,787,715, forward strand.
AATATTTCAGTTTAAAATATTTACTCTATAGTATTTATAAATTTACGTTAAAACTTTATAAGTGAATTTTAATCGATAGATTACCTACTCCACTCTAGCACCCCGCTCAAATAGTAATAAAATGATAAAATTGTAATGATTTTTTTTACTTAGGTACTTTTCAAGGAAAAAATAAGTTGTGTTACTTGTATGCCATTTAATTTTGTAATCAAAATAAAAAGTAAATCAACTAGCTATTCTTTATTAAAGTATTCTAACCAACCCATTAAAATATATTTGAACATTTTGATCGTTAATATTTTTTTATACGGTGTGTTTTTCTTCGAACTAGCGATAATTTAAGGGCATAAAATAGACAAAATTTGAATTTTGTATTAAATTTTTTTGTGGGTCCGCAAAATAATTTCATTTCCCTGGACCTGTATAAAATATGATATTTTTTTAGATATATATAGATATTATTATGTATATTTTGAATCACAACCATGACAAGACACATCTAGTTTCTTTCTGGCTAAAAAGTTATCACTTCCACTTAAAAGTTATCAATCGGAAAGTGTCGTTCCAGCAAGTTGCTCTAAGTTGGGTAATATACAAATTAACTAGCCGCCTATGTTTCAATTTTAATATATGAGTAAGGATAGATCTTTACGTAAGGGCAAAACCTAATAGTACTGGAATACATAATTTTATTCGATGACATAACTGTTTCATTTAATATCTGCCCATTTCTTGTGTTGGCGGTGCATTGATTATGAACGCCGGCCGTGGGATTGCAAAAGCATCTTTTTAGTGTGACCATACCGTCAAACTGTCCTGTTCGGTACCTTCGTCATTTATACACACGCCTGTATGGCCTTCCAGGAAAAATTATGAATATGTATGGTATTATTGAAAGATACGTGAGTATCGTTTAACATTTTAATGAATTTACGACTCACCTCAGTTAAGTTAAGCTTGTAAAGGTACAGTTGTTATTAGTTGGTTTAAGTTAATTACTTTTGCCGTAGTAGTAACCGTTTATTTTTGTTGTAAAATGTTTCATCTTTTGCCGCCCTTAAAAAACTTATCCTAATAAAAAAGAATTATGTGGTGATACTATTTGTATCACTAGGCATACCACAGCTCTTTTATATGAATCGTGTATGCAAATTAAAAAATAATAACGTCAACCTTCACCCTGATATCTTGACATTCGAATAAATTTTAATTGAAGTTCAAACATAATTTCTTAACGTTTACAGCAGATTTTGATAATATACCGAAACATTCATAATATGTTTCCTTAGCAGTAAAAATGGTACAAACCTCAAGTAGGTACAGGTCATAGAAGCTGATTTTGTTTAAGTATAATTATGTACGAGTATGTATCATTGAATGAAAAGTATTGTATAATAAACAATGTATGGATATTGTGATGTTGACTTTGATGTTTATCTAACCAATAATTATAATAAAATGTGAAAAACCGAGATAATTTATTTTTTAATTCAGATTCTATTCTACTTTTTCCTTTAATTCATAAATTTTTATTCGGTCCATTATTGGGTTACAAAGATAAAAAGTGTAAGATTAATAAAGTGCTTATTTATGAATGAATAAGTTTACTAAATATTTTTAATTTATGGTACCTTACTTCGAATTTGTTAAAAGTTAAAAGTATTAGGCACGCAAATAAAATTTATAGCTCCAAGTTAACACAAAATTACAATATTGACTAAGATTCACTAAAAGTACAGTAGTTTATTAACCCATTTCTCGTCAATGTGAAACACCAGTACCAAAAAACGCCTGTAGCAATAACATCTACTATAGTCATTCAAAATGTGGTACATAAAGTTACAGCAAAAACTTTAATATGAAGCTAACCAACATCAAATATGCCGTGTTAACCGTATGTCAACATATTCAAGCCGTTAAGTGCAAAATAATAGTTACATAGCAGTGAAATTATTTACGTGAGGCCAATTGAACTCAATATAAGAGCATAACCTGAATTATATGTGAGATTTCCTCGAAAAATAACTTGGATTCCAATCTACAATGAGACTCTCATTGAATGATACATTTGTCGTAATCTCTCAACACGTAAAGTGATGTTTTAAATCATTTAATGTTCTATACGATTTTAGTAAAAATAGTAGCAACTAGGTATAATACTTAATCTAGGTAGAGCTGCAATGACCATACGTTCATACGCCATAATACGCTCGCTTTATTTGCCATATAATTGTATCCTTTTAGGTAGGTATTAGGTAGGGGGATTATTGTACCCACCCATAACCATCATATTATTTCCAAAAGGGCGGACGAACTAGACGCTTCCGCTCTCGTCAACAACTGATATAGTGAACGTAGGACCTACCTATAAAATCATTGGCTGTAATAATAATTATACCAGTTGCTCAACTTGGATGCTGATCGATCTGCTTGAACGCCTCTAAGCTATGAACATGTGCTCCGATTTCCCTCTCAACTTTATTGTGAGGAACAAATGCTAACCAAACATGCTAGAATGAGTCTGAAAGTGAATATGGTATTAGCCTTGTAGAGTGCAAAAATAAAACGTAGTGGGAATATTGTTTCTGATATCATATTATGGTTTACAGCTAAATTGTTCTAATTCTTATTGTTTTTCTGTTAAAATTTGATTTGCTTTGATTAAACTTTGAAACAAAGGATTAAAAAATTGCGGAAATGAACTTACGGCCCGTAAACGGAATCAGTAGGCGTATTTTACAATAATAATTTCTAAGACTAACACTCTACCCACCCATTATGCCATTGTACTATCAATCCGCAAACCTCTGTATCCTATTGTCAAGTCGCTCGCAAAAGTTGCTCGTAAGTCGTACGCCATCGTATCATTATGTCACATATCAGTGCGAATTTCAATTGAGACAGCTCCACAGATCCCTGTGTTAAAATTTTGTCGTGTTGATTCGCTGGTCGGTTATGACAGCCAATAAGAGAAGACCTAAGTATGGTTCGGCCACTGTTATGGGGAAAGACCTATATTCAACAGTGAGTCGCAAAGATAGTTGTAAGCAATAAACCCGCATAAGGTCTCTAGATAGATACGAGTAGTTATGTAGTAGGTATACCTACAAAGAACATTACTCGTAAGATCGCGTCTGAAACTAAAACTTAGTGTTCCATTAACAAAATACGGTAATCACTCCAGTACCCAGCACGCGACCGGATCGCACTTTCGCTGTAAATGCCCAATGTAGGTATATCGTACAACGTACCTTCCTATAACAGATTAATGCAGGGCGCTATTTGCAAACGCTCTCGTAATAATGTAAATTAGCTCCACTAGTAACTTTACACTCTAGTTATCCAACGTATCTCAAACAATAGTCAGTTTGTCTACAACCCATTGAAATCTACTGCAGGATCGGGTCTCCTCTCAGAATGGCCTGTCAGCCACGCTGGTCTATTGCAAGTTGGTTTAGTTTAGGTGCTTTTGAGATCCTAGAACGCTCAGGCATACAGGATCCATCAAGATGTTTTCTTTCACCGTCACAACTTATACTTATTTTATAAAACACACATAATTCAAATAGTCATTAGTGCCTGCCGCTAGTATTTGACCAAATTCTTAGCCACTGGGCTACCACTACTATCGCCAAATAATACTCTGCTTTCTTTCAATTAAATATGAAATCCAAGACACTTCAAAGCTAAAGGAGGCATCGCTTTCTCGCGCTCGCTTGTCTTAAGCCGGATTAAAAAATCGATTAAAGTTCGATCCGATCGTATTAGCATCGAAGTGATAACGTTCAGTGTTGCTGCATTGTTTTATACCCGATCTTCGCCGAATATGATACGGAAACAATTAAAAATACACACCTCTCACTTAATGTTCATTTTCTCTCATATTGTAGCTATATCGAAGTGTCGCAACTCGATAAAGCGATCAGATTGGCAACGCAGCAATTACAGTGATCTGATCGGATATCGTCAGGAATAGATCCCCTCCAACCAGCCTCTTATGTTTTGTTTGTTATATAAAAAGAGGCACTATCACAGCACTACCAGTCGACAAGCCATTTGAGAGTAAAGCAAAATGTTCTCCAAAGTAAGCAATATACTAAACCGCATATTTCCGTTAAAAAAAATTATTTTATACAAGAAAGACTAAAAATGATTAAGTATTATCTAAATTTTATCCTCATTTTTAAACACAGGAACTTGGTTTGCTTTTAAGATCCCTTAGATAATTATGATTCTTCAAAATATGTCCTTAAAACTTTAAAAAAACATGATTTTTTATTAATAAAAATCTAAAGACATTTGTCCCATGAATTATCCAGCAAATATTACAATTTTGGTGAATTATCCGGCAAATAACTGCATTGTATGTGAAGGACCCCTTCAAAACTAAAAGATTAACTTTTACTAAAGGCATCCCAACAACCCATTAATTTTGGCGTCTTAATACATTTTGTTATTAGTACCGCGTGAATTGATTGTGACTTACAAACAAATCTCTCAATAATAATCCAATTTTAACCATTGTAGATCGTAGTGGTGTGCGCGGTGGTTGCGGCGTGCCAGGCTGGCTACATCCACCACGCGCCGGCCGTCTCCTCCCAGAACATCGTGCGTCACGAACAGAGCATCCACCACGAAGTACCAATCCACTACTCCGCGCCATCCATCCACGCTACCCACGCCATCCACGCCGCGCCCATCCATGCTGCCCCTGTCCACGCCATCCACGCCGCCCCAGCTCATCACGAGGACCACTATGTTGATGAATACGTAAGTTTAAATGATAGCTTAGGACGTTTCAATCACTACATGCTATGGAGAAAGCCGTGCGGTAATTTAGCTCCTTGGTTCGATTCCCAGCTCAGCAGAACTTTGAATGACGAGTCTAACTCATTGTTCCTGTCACATGGTCTATATGTGTCCTTACATCTCATAGTTTGGTTGGTAACATGATGGTTTAACAACATATTCATTTCGCTCAGTATCGTTTCGCATTCGTTACAGCGTTCGATAATAAAAAGGTTCTATAAACAAAAACGTACCTAAACAATATTACATTTTCCATTTTCCCGTCATTTATCCTTCGCACCTGTATCTTTAATATCCTAATCCTAACTCTACTTAATAACTGCAGGCTCACCCCAAATACGGCTACTCGTACTCCGTGGAGGACCCCCACACCGGCGACCACAAGTCCCAGCACGAAGAGCGAGATGGCGACGTGGTGAAGGGAGAATACTCTCTGCTGCAGCCAGATGGCTCCTTCCGCAAGGTCACCTACACCGCTGACCACCACAATGGGTAAGACAAAAAATTTTTCTAGAGGGATCTAGGGCTAGGGGATCTAATCAAAGGTTGATTTGCATATCAGTGAAGGAAAATATCGTGAGGTAACCTATTTGCCCGAGAGTTCTCCACAATTGTACCAATGATCGCAATCTTAATCCAACCAATCCAATTTATCCCCTTTCTCTAATTACAGTCTCATTTTCATTTTTATCTCGCATAAATAAATACGATAAAATATAATAATCATAACAAAATTAAGAAAGAGCATAAGTATGTAAGTATATAAAGTAGTCTTATTTTAGTGTAAAAACTAACCATGTATAACACAGTGACTTTTTACCGCAAGACCATTTCGAATGGCCCAAACCGTAGAGAATCCGTAAGGCCTAGATATCATTTATATCTCGAGCTAATGCCGCTTTGTTTAAACATTGTTTGCTCAACAGATTCAACGCCGTCGTGCACAACTCGCCTCCCGTGATCCATCATCATTAGGGCCCCTACCGACTGTGATATTAGTGTTAGGTAATAGCATAGAAAAAGGAAGTAAATAGAAAGGCAATAACAACATATATTTGTTTCAATTTACTCTAGATAGCATAGTAAGCTTCATTCACGCCCCACACTTATTGTATTTAGAGTGATATAATGAGCTAATATGCGCTCAATTTAGCAGAATCTAGGGGTATGCGTACCCCGTTCACATAGCCGTTCTATCTGCTTCCTATTTCTTTGAGTAATAATGTGCTCTACTTCTCAACTCACCGAAACGTCCGAGCATATTGAAAATCGATACGAATGAAACCTAAGGAGCGAATTTGTGATGCATGTGACATATTTTCAACCTTCCGTATTTGTAATTTTATAAGCACATTAGTGTAAATATCAAAGTGTGATCTTAATGGCTTGTATCTTGTCGCAACTAGGCGAAATCTGTGATGACATCTTAATTACTGTATTAGATACTTCATAACTCATTTTTTCCACTTCAATCTCTATGTAGTTTTTATATCAGGTGTGCACGTATGGGTGAGAATGTTACGTTTATGATATTACGATATTAATCTCATTTGTATATAATAAATCATTAAATAAAACATGAAAAGTATGATCCTTCTTTCATTTGTCGTACACTCTGTTAAATTTTCCTTTTAATATTTCTTTAATGATATGTTAAACTTTATTATGATACGCTAAAAGTTTGTGAATGTTTATGGCTGAAAACAATAGAATGTTTATAAACTATATAATATGAACACTAATTCTTTTATGTAATCGTTTTGATGTAATACGTATTAAGAATATAAATTGAATGAGTGTTTCTCAAAATGGAGAGCATTGTTGCATTTTGGATGTTGAGCAATGGACGGTGTAAAACAAAGAGTTGCAATACAACGTACGTACGTGTTTCGTGCGTGTTAATTACACTAAAATGCACAATAGAGCGTGGGAATTGGAATCCCTGGCTTGCATTATCTCCAAACTAAAGCCGAAAAGGAGTGAAAGCCTACATTGTGGAAGGAACGAACTTGTTCAGTCCAGGATGCGAGACCTAGTTCTGCGCGAAACCAAACTGCATATTAACTACGATTCAGTAATTGAGACACCGTAACATTATCCACCGCAACATTTCCACTAGTTCATATTTTGTGAAATGACTAACTAGTTCTTACTTCACACGTTTAATTGCTCATTTTAATAAAGTAGCGCGAGGAACAGGAAATCGCTAAAGTTTTTACATACAATCTAGCTTCTTAGTTACCCGTACTTTGAAACGGGTGTTGGGCGTACTTGTGTTATATAATTATATTTTTCCCGAAAGTGAAATTAAAGATACATACCTACGAGCAGGTACTCTTTATTGTGACGTTTATTAATTGCGTTTATTAATTAACGATAAATTTCTGAGCTAGTCAATTTACACGTTCTTAGCATTACAGTTTATATTTTACTAAAATACTTATTTACAACTTAATTTTATAGGGCTTTTATACGAGTCGTACTTTTTACGTGCCACGAAGTTATTTCAGTCAAAAAAACAAGCCCTTTTAATTACACCTAAGATCATCCTTCGTTAAATAAGAATGTGGAATTTAAAAGTAAAAGCATTCGATTTGACATTGAGCTCCTTTATCAGAACTGGTTAAATCGTAATAATGATACAAGTTTCTGCATACCTGAAGAGAAATTATTAAACCGGCGTACATCTGTGAATCGGCGGTAAATACGATACCTTGATGTAATGGAATCAGACAAGTTTTAAGGCATAACAATTAGGCTTTTCGTATGCCAATTATGTCGAACGACTTTAAACCACTATCAAAGACTTTATTTAGGTATAATAAGTATTTAGGTTTTTATCAACCTTTTGGGGTAGGTAGATATAGGTACTGTTCCACAACATAGGTACAAAATAAAAATATATTGAAAATAGATACTTATAATATTTTGTCTACAATATCAGGCTTCTAAATTGACTTTCGATTTGGTACTTAATTAATTTTATTTGCACTCTAAAAGGTTTATAAATTCACTTCGGTTGGGGTACCTAATTCATTTATTTTTACTTTAAAAACATAATTTTGCTAACGGCCTACTAATCTTCGTCAGACAAACGCATGATGCGTGAATTGAAAACACTAAACCATTGTATACTATGACTAAACGACACAATTTCTAAACTTTATAGATAAAGAGCTATTATTTTTATTTGTTACACACGTGCTTTTCTAACATTTCATGGCAAAAAGTAGTCTTTCTTTTCATTCAGGGATGGAGAGTAGCAGCCATTTAGATGAAAGAAGTTAAAGGGATGTAATGTGAAAATCCTTATTTTTACATCGTTTTCCTAAACATTTAATTTAGTTAGTAAATCTAATGCCTACGGGTATTCAAAGTCTGCGCCATACAGAAAAACAAAATGTATTTACATACATAATAACTCATGAAATTTTTGTATTATACGAATAATTGCAAAACCCAGTTTCATATTAACTGGGTCCTGAGAATTGATTATCGTGTCATAAATTAAAGAGGACATATCGATTGGGAGCATTACGAAACGCTACCCTTTTAAAAATACGAAGTGTCTCTTTTTTACGCTGCGCCTTTAGGGTTCCGCGGATAAAAGGAATATACGGGCTCCTTGCAAATAAAACCTCTCTCCTTAGATATGTAACTGGATTAAGGAAATTTAGAATATCATTTTGACAGATTTTGAAGCGACACACGTGATGTAACATGCAATTGAATCACAAATCATCGATGTGCTGCCTTAAAAAATCTTTATTATTTTAATTACCATTTTTACTCATTTCTGATTAACTAAATAACTTCGTTTTATTAATATTATTTATGTGAGAAAAAATATGTGGAAATTTTGCTTCTTCAAATAGATAGATTGAGGATTATTACTGTGGATGGATTTATGGAAATGGAAATGGAAATGGAAATTACATAATACTGAAATTTTAATTTCAGTATTATGTAATTTCAGTATTCCAATATTATGTGTGTCTTGTCTAGTGTCTGTGTATATCATATTAATGCAACTAGAGAACTTGTCAACACCAATCGACACGAACTTGTTCAAGGCTTATTTCCATATTTCAACCGTTTCTTTACCGCAAAGCAGAATAAATAAACGCCGCAAAAATTTATGGGCTTACTTCGATTTCTTGCACATCAATGGCTCGCTGGTCCAATGTTATCTGAATAGTATCTCGCTGGCAAACTATGCTGGTTCAGTACTGGTTTCAGCATTCTGGTTTCGAGATTCAGTTGAATAGTTTGTTTTAGATAGCAACAGCATTGTGCATGATCAGTGATCACACTATAATTCTGTCAATAAGCAGTGCTCTAGATTTGTAAACAAATCTGTAGAGTACTGCTTATTGACAGAATGAGAATGGTAATGAACTTAACCATTATTCTTAATAGGTAGTCAATGCCTAAATATTGAAAAAAAGTGAAGAGTAAATTACTCTACAACATTATTTTATTACACATGAGAAAAAAGAAACATTTAATTTAAAAAAACCTAAAAGACAGTAGCTATTTAGTTATAAAAAAACATTTCAGTTTAAGCAATATTTTTAGAAAAGATTACAGAGTCAATGTATTCGGATAATTAATCTGCTGAAGTTATATTATCATTGGTAAAACCGTTTTTTCACGAGGATGAAGTGTCACTTTACAGTTAATTAATAAATTGTAATATTTTTTTTCATCTTTAACAAACATGTCTGCTAATTTGTAGGTTAGTAAGTATAAGCCAGGGCCGGATCTAGGGGGGGGCAAGCCGGGGCCCATGCCCCGGGCGGCAAGTTCAGGGGGCGGCCAAATTCACATTTTACAGACGAATGGATAACTCATCATTTACTTAACTTTGACCACGGAATAAATAAATAATAGCACAAGTACAGTAATTTCATAGCCATATCAACTCGACCGATACCCAGAGCGAGGAATGAGACGTAGTGCACGAACATTTATTATTCGCGAGGCGCGTAGGCATAGTTCAAAATACGCGCCTGTTCGCCCGCAGGATGGAATCGATTTTATATACTTAGGAAGGAATTAGAAGGAACTTCGAAGGAATTTATATACTTAGTTCTGCAAAAGCAATGTGACCCACAAAAATATAATTTATTAACCCGGTTCCTATGAGAAGGCCTTCGATTCTATCGAGACCTGGGCGGTGCTTGAGTCTCTTCAGCGATGCCAGATCGACTATCGGTACATCGAGGCGTTGAAGTATACACAATACAATGCCGCCACCATGAAAGTCCGAGTACACGACAACAGTACGAACCCCATCCACGTGCAGCGCGGCGTACGACAGGGCGATGTCATCTCCCCAAAACTTTTCACCGCTGCACTGGAAGATTTGTTCAAGCTGATGGAGTGGAAAGGACGTGGTATTAACATCAACGGCGAACACCTCTCACACCTCCGATTTGCCGATGACATAGTGGTCCTGGCGGAGTCGCTGGAGGAACTCAGCATTATGCTCAGCGACCTCAATAGTGCCTCACAACGGGTGGGTCTTAAGATGAACATGGACAAGACGAAAATCGTGTCTAATGTCCATGTCACACCCGTACCGGTGGTTGTTGACGGCACTGTTCTCGAAGTTGTAGACGAATACGTTTACCTAGGACAAACGATCCGAATGGGTAAATCCAATTTCGAGAGAGAGGTCACTCGAAAAATCCAACTCGGCTGGGCAGCGTTCGGGAATCTACGACACGTCTTGACGTCCGATATACCTCAGTGCCTGAAGTCGAAAGTTTTCGAGCAATGTATGTTGCCAGTGATGACCTACGGTGCCGAGACGTGGTCCTTTACTGTGAGCCTAATCCACAAGCTCAGAGTCGCTCAGAGGGCAATGGAGAGAGCTATGCTTGGTATTTCTCTACGAGACAGAATCTGAAGTGATGAAATCCGTAGAAGAACGAAGGTGACCGACATAGCTCTCAAAGTTTGCAAATTAAAGTGGCAATGGGCTGGCGTTCGCAGGACTGACAACCGATGGGGAAAAAAGGTCCTCGAATGGCGACCACGTTTAGGCAAAAGGAGCACAGGCCGCCATCCGACCAGGTGGACTGATGACCTGAAAAAGACAGCGGGAAACCGTTGGATTCAGAGGGCCCAAACCGGGCGGAGTGGCGTCGATTAGGGGAGGCCCATGTCCAGCAGTGGACTACTAAGGGCTGAAAGGAAAGAAGGAACCCGGTTCCTTAACTCTTATCCGTTGAGGAGTTCCTCAACTCTGTATCTCCGAAACCCTTCATCAAATCATCAACAACTTAATATGGGACCAAGTTAAAAGTAACAGCTCCTAAACCAAAAAAAACAATTCAAATCGGTTACCAAATGACGGAATGCGGCGGTCAGAAATATATAAAAAACGAGTTCCTCTCTATCATCAGTCTATATAGTTCTGCAAAGGTAATGTGACCAACAACAACAATTTATTAACCGAATTCCTTAACTCTTATCGGTTGAGGAGTTCCATTGTGTATCTCCGAAACTCTTTTTTTTAAGGAAAGAATACGTTTATTTTTGACTGTTACATGAGAAAGATGTTACAAAAAATTATAATAAGTTTAGAACAGTGTACCCTATGCGGGCATACAATAATTATGTCTTATGTAACTAAAACTTAATTTTATATTTCATTGGCAATCATTGCTAGATTATATTTATTTATTTATTATTTTGTTCAGCAGTCCAAATTATTTGTTTATTTTAATATTTTACCTATTCGAACTTATCGGCTATGTAATGTGCCTATTACTGGGCAAAGAGAGAAAAATCCGGAGGAAAAAACTCTACACAGTTTTAATTAATTTATTTAGTTATTTATACGCGCGTTACTACATTCCTTTATGTAATTGTTTATCTATAAACATAATTTAGATTGAAATTGCGAACCATCCATTCATTATTCCGTTCGTTATTTGCATTTTTGTGTGATAGTGCATTCTCTCTGATTATACCCTGGTATAAACCCAAGGAAGCACTTGTAGTCGGCAGCTTTACAGGACTGTAAATGTAGCATCTGTCCTTCCTGAGATTGTTATTTTATTTTATCGTTAAAGAATTCCTTTTCGGTATAATAACCTTTGACCAGCTACTGTTTTAAAGACCATTTAAATTTATTGATTGATAGTTTTTTAGTTCTGGAGGCAAATATGCGTATGGCAGATATATACCTAATTTTTTTATAAATTCTACATTTTATTCTAAGTAAATACAATTGATTTTTATCTTTCTGTCTCATGGGTACATTTCTTACACGCATATAAGATTTATTTTTAATCTTCATCAGATTATCATCAACTTAATATGGTACCAAATTCACAGTAACACCTTCCAAACCAAAAAGAAAAAATTCAAATCGGTTAAAAATAACGGATTGCGGCGGTAACAAATATTAAAAAAAAATAAAAAACATACAAACGAATTGAGAACCTCCTCCTTTTTTTGAAGTCGGTTAATAAATAGGCTTAACACAGAAATAACAGCAATCAATGCATCATTTCCGGAAGGCCTATGTAGGCTATGTCCAAATTTCAATCAATTAGTGGACATCTGATAGCTGAAATTATATCTATACTAATATTATAAAGAGGAAACATTTTTATTTTTGTATGTTTGTAACGAATAAACTCAAAAACTACTGGGCCGATTTCAAAAATTCTTTCACCATTGGAAAGCTACATTCAGCCTGAGTAACATAGGCTATTAAATAAAAAAATAAAAAATAAAAAAAAATCATTGGCAGAGCGAAGCCTGCTGGGTCAGCTAGTGGATGATAAAGGTAAAAATAAATGTATGTGGCCGGGGGCGGCATATTTCAGTTTTTGCCCCGCCTAAAAAAAATTGAAGATCCGGGGCTGGTATAAGCACTTTACTTATAGAGATTCCTCAATGTCAACTCACACATATTCATACATAACTTAATTGACAGTCATACAATACCAGTTATTTGCCTTGAAGTAAAGCTCAATTAAAAATTTAACACGATAACAATGGTATTGAAATTTGTTATGATGCGTCTTATTGCGTGACTTACCAGTATAAATCTTAATGGCACATCGTGGAGTTATTGATTTTGTAAATGGCAATTCATCAGAGGGTCAATATCAAGGTTATTTGCTTATTCTTGAAGAAATTTTTAGATGGTAGGTACGAATAGTACCTTAGTAACTCCCCGGAGAGATACCTTACCGCCAACCACTTAAACTCTGGTCAAACAGTATGTTCTTTATGTCTTGCATTTTGGCTGAGGAGGTATGGTTACCGGCGATCCTTTATTTGAGAAAAACATCTTAGTCTTTCTGAGTAGCAAAGCATTTGCGTACAACCTCAGATAGGATTTTTTCTCTATTTGAGGTTTGATGGTTGGATGCAGTGATCACTGAATATCAGGTGGCCTTCATGCCTGCAAAATGCATAGTCCTAATAATATCATTAAACAGAACCAAAACACACACACACAGTGTATATCATTAAACAGAAACTTTAATAAACGTTAGCTCATGTATTCTTGATGACAATTAAGTAAATTAAATATCAGCAACATTTAATTTAAAACAGCCAAGCACTCCTAATTTAGAGTTCTGGATGGTTCTAGCATATTCCTATAAGCATTCCATAGCATATATAATAGGTGCCTATTACATGATCAGCACGTAAATTGTAAACTAGACCTCGTGCACTGCATCGCAATCGACGAGCCCTGAAAAATAAGTTTTCATCCTCAATCAGGCAATTAATAATCCTAGAATCAGGTTTCGACAAAGTGAAACGCTCAAGGCTAAGTGGAGGTATCGTAAATTTTAATGCATTCTTTTTAACAAGCTCCGAGCAGACAGATGGTGCAGTATTGGTAACCAGAGCCCATATGACTCATTGTCTCATCGGACGTATTTGGGGCCGCGAGAATTTAAGGTATCGTTCGGATGTCGGCGCAACACAACATGATGAACGACAAGAAGATTGCCGTCAGAATAAAAAAAACAGACAAATGCGTCGAAGAATATTTAATGCGTCGAAAAATATAAATGTAGATATTCATGGTTGGAGTTTTCTACGCGTTGTCAATTTATATCAATTAAACACGTATTACGCGGTGAAGTCTTTAATGTTATCTAAAGAGAGGTTAAGATTTGATACTTATTTTAAATCAAATAAATTCTATACTTCTAGGTATGTATCCATGCCCGTCGTTCTTCTTTTCATTCTTTGGCGCGAGCCTACATTTGTTTATATATTTTCTGTCTCTATAGCATGGCATTGCATGCCCTCATTCAGATTCAGATTGATATCTGTAAAGAAAAACGTTAGCTCGTAGCTCGTACAATATGCTATTCCAGCGCACGTGTTCTATAACACTAATAAAAAGGAAGGAGTCAAAACTCCAATTAATGTCACCAGAGAGCTTCATTAAACCGATGTGCCAACAGCGACTACTGCGTGACCTTCGCAGAAAGGTAGAATTAACGCACGTTCACATCAGAGCCAGATGGAGGAAATATGCAGAACGGTCGTTAGCGGCCTGCAGCGAACCCGCATGTTGGGAACACACCGGGCAGAACATTCATTATGGTAGTACTAAGTAAAAAGGGTTTTAATAAGCACCATCAGAAAGTTTAATTTTAATCATTATCTCTGCTGGGTAAAGCAAAAGATTATGACTAATTTACATATTTGAAATCAATTTTTAATTTTAAGGAAGTAATGCTTTATCCAGAAAATTCATTTATTAATGCACGGAGTCAGTGTTAATTACTTAGATCTTACAATTATCAGGATGCCGATGTCATATACATATTTGCAGACTCTCGTTATCTGATTTTCATAAAATTGTTGACATTATTGCCGCTTAAAACATATTAAAACATAAGCCTACATGCCATTCATATCTACCTATATTATCAGTCCGGGTATTTTTCGTTTTCTGTGTCATTTCTTTGCTCAGTATGCCACAGCAGGGTGCATTGCGTAACAGTTTACTAGAGCACTCGGTGCAACCCAGAGATACACTTTCTTGGCGGCTCAGATTCTAAGGCCGTAGCCACAGCCATCTCATTGAACGCATGCAAATTTATTTATTTCAGTTATTAAGGAACCTTTTATTTGATTAATACGCTATTTATTATTTAAGTCATACAACTTACAACATACTTTACTATGATATACTCAAGAAGCAATTAAGATATTTGAAAAAGGCTTGGAATTTTTTATGTTGGTTGTAGCATTAGGGAACTTGTTTTCTGAATTGTTAATATTTTGATATCTAGAAAACATAGTTAACCTCAAGAAACAATCATAAAATAAATGTGGAATTTAATTTCTCTGTCATCGTTTATTTATAGTCTTTACTGATATTATACTTATCAAACAATAGTATTTTGTATGTTTCGCGAAAAATATAAAAACCGTTTTAAACTCTCGCGTTTGTTGACTACATGCTAATTCCGCTTCTGTTTAAATACGCCTTAACATTATTTTTTAAGCACCATTGCATCGAAGCCGTCACAAAGATTAAACCAGCCAGACAATAAATATGATCATAATCATTACGTAGAGAAATTAATCAACAAAGGGACCATTTCGGGCATTTTTAAGACCTTGATGGCACTTAAAATCCGTCAATTGATGACGTAATATGTAAAGGTGAGCGTATGAACCGGTGTCGTGTGCAGGGCCGGTTTGGTGTCCAGTGACATGGGCTGCACTCCCTGCTATAAAAAGTACCACCCAACTTTACTCCTTATCAATCGAGCCCACAGTTCAGTACAGCATCAACATGTACATCAAAGTAAGATTTCGGCTCTATGAATAAACATAAACCGATAAATCCTTTGGCGGACCTGAAACGATAAATTTGCATAAACATTACGGGCTGCTTTAAAATTCACATCGAGGATATTGGAGCTGCTTTCGAATCTATCATAAGGTTACGAAACTTGTGACAATAACTAATAAGTGGAAAACTTTTACAGATTGCAGTAGTTAGTATCCTGGTGGCGGCCTGCCACGCGGGGATTGAGGATGGTCACGGCCACGCCGTCTCATCGCAGAGCATCGTCCGCCACGACCAGCCGCAAGGCGCCACGCACTACGCCCCCATCCTCCAACACGCGCCTATCGTCCAACACGCCACCCCTATTATCCACTCTGGTCCTCTAGTCCACTCCGCTCCTGTCACCCACACAATCCACGCTCCTGTAGTCGCCCACGCCGCTCCAATCGCCATCGCGCGCGCTGACCACGTCGAAGAGCAGCATGTAAGTTTTGTTTATATTCGTTTTTGTTCGGTAACAACAGTAACTAAGTACTTAGGGTCGAGTTCTCATAATGAGAAGGTTGGATGTAGGCTTAGTCTACCACGCTAGCCTAACGCGGGTTGGTGGACTTCACATGTCTGTGAGAATATTTTCCTCGCGATGTTTTCCTTCGCGGTGTTTATTAATTCCATTGAGTAGAAAATCCAACTATCCAAACATTATGTAGCTGATCAATTTGCACCACGTTACGCCAATCTACTACTTTCTGTATGACTTGATCTACATAGAATTATTAGGAAAATTAATAACTTACTTACTTTCAAGCTGTAAAATATAATAGAATTTTCGAAACATCTATCCATTCTGACGAGTATCTGCAACAGTGTTATTCCTATAGCTTCCTGTTCAAACGATTTTATCTAGAACTCTATTAACTTACCGACAATGGCTTATATAATCGTTAGGACTTATTTACACCAACCTCTTAGCCGTTCCACTGATACCTATTAAACCACATAAAGTGTCCTGTTTCACATAATAGGATAAATTATAAGATGAATTTATGAAATAACTGTTCTGTTTATAACTTTTAATGCTTAAATGAACATTGTTTCTATTGCAGCATATAGTCTGAGCACTATGATAATTTTGAATCAAATTTTGTGTAACAATGAAACGTATTCGGAAAAAAATTGTACCTAAATCTAACACTTAATTATACCTCGAAGCATTTCAGGCTTGCTAGGCATTACCCGCTCAATTTTACTAACACAAAGAAAGTGAAAGGTGGTCCAAATTGGTACCTATGATTAAAAATATGTTCAGTTAATACAACCCAATTAAATGTTCATTGTGCAAGCTCCTTGTCATTACAAGCCCATGGTGGTTTTGCAACAGCGCACCAACGATCTATCACGCCATGATTGGCATTAATAACTATTTATCACATGTGTATCATTACTATTAGCTGTTGTTATATTCAAACACTATAATATTGTGGACAACTATGTAAGCTATCAAACTATCGTATTTGATGGGTTTCGCTTGCAGTTAACTTATTAGCAATGAGATACTTACAAACAACTAACAAACCGCAGCTTTGCAGCGTATGTAAAGGACTGGAATGTTCGAGTCATCATACCTGCACTGCTTCAGCTAGGCTACTTCCAAGACAAATATCATTAGGATACACGGGATGTAATAGGTATAAAATGTCCATCAAACTTCTTAATCCGATAGAGGCTACAGATTACTACTATGACCGATAACTTGAAATAAGTGGCAAGGAATATACAATTGAAGAGTTGGAGATATTCGCCGCGCTCGACGCCGATGTTATGTACTCGTATACAGTTTAGTACTGTACAGCTTACTATCTACTCCAGCCACGGAGGTATGCGCGCTTCAGCACCATAACACGCCAACTAGTACAATACAATGTGATAAATACAGTAAGTGTAACGAAAGGGACTGGACTGTTACGTACGCCTCCAA
Organism: Erynnis tages; assembly: GCA_905147235.1. Classification (NCBI taxonomy): domain Eukaryota; kingdom Metazoa; phylum Arthropoda; class Insecta; order Lepidoptera; family Hesperiidae; genus Erynnis; species Erynnis tages. The sequence goes on from LR990076.1 coordinate 4,805,300, forward strand.
TAGCCGTCCTACGATTACGAATTACGATTTATGTTGAAGTAATTGCAAGTGTCTCGTTAGTCGGTCGCCCGTTCAAATTACAGCGACTACTTTCCTAATGTTGGGATAAAATTAGACTACATTTAACACCCCGTTTAATCTATTTCATAAAACTTTTAATATCTACTATATTTGACCACCAATTTGTTATGGTCAGTTTTCCAGGTAGGTACTTTATTCGGAATAAATAATGTTCTTGCCGCCGATCCAGTAACCCGCTGTACATCACCGTAATCTTTTGCTGGATGTGGCTTGCCAGAGAAACACATTTGCGGATTTTTAATGTCAGATGGTCTTGGTCTATGTATATTGATAATCTGCATACTCATAATCGACTTCGATTAAGAAAATTGTCACTAGATATCCAGAAAAACGAACCTTTTATGGCCCTGTTGGCCATGTTGGGTACGTGTCTCTACCCATAACAGGGGGACGCCTGGAGCATACTCCACCACGCTGCTCCAATGCGGATTGGTGGAGTACCTGCAACATGCGAAGTAAGGAGTTTTATAAACATAATTCTTTGTTTTCGTGTGTAGGCACCAGCTCACTACGAGTTCTCGTACTCCGTGGAGGACCCCCACACCGGCGACCACAAGTCCCAGCATGAGACTAGAGACGGCGACGTGGTGAAGGGCGAGTACTCCTTGCTGCAACCAGACGGCTCCGTCAGGACCGTGGAGTACACCGCGGATGACCACTCTGGGTAAGAGACCACATTACTTATACATATGTACATAATAATAATACCACATTTCTTATAAAATTATCATTTATTTTAAAGAGTAGAATTAAAGAGGTCAAATTGACTGATAGATTTTACGTATTAATATGTATGGTAAAATATTTCTAGACAATAAGTTCGATGGAGGAACTGAATTGTGCCAACAATTGTGTTCCAGGTATTGGAATACGCCAAAATTGCACGGTAGAGTCAAATTGATCTAAAAACTGTTATTTTAAAAGTAATAATTTCATTTTTAAAAGAAAATTAACTCAAACACGTATTCGAAAACTTTAAAAGTTATTTAAAGTTAATATCTACATAGGTAGGTAGGTACTATGCAAATAATATTATCAAAGAAAATAAAATTGATCATGAGGTGGAACAAATTGAGCTTTAAGTTTAGAATGGATTAGAATGGGTACCTGAACAAAAAACGCACTAAAAAGACAGGGATAATGTTTAAACATTAGAATATCTGGGAGTAAAGTCCTGCTTTTTCACCACAATCCAGTCATTAAATCTAAATCAAACATTTCTGCAGACAACTAAGATAAATATAGACTGTTTGCACCTCATTACATTGCGCCACGATGCGGAAATACTAGTTCAGAAAAATATTCGTAAGTTCATTAAGTATTCAGTCAAATAATAACAGTGAGGCACGCACGCGATGTTCGATTCGGAACGATGAAGTTCCATTACCATTCGTATGAACTTGCCGTGGGCATCCGTAGTATTGCGAAGTGTGCGTTCTGGGTAGCTAGATTACCAAAAGAGCTAGCGAAACTAACAAGTTACACGTACATAGGGCAACGTAACTTTATCTTAACACAAATGTTGTTCCGGTCAATAACTTCGATAAAATCTTTGACTGGAATTCAAAATCTAGCAATGTAATTCGTCCGGTCGTCTTCCAATCGCAAAATGTTGTTGATTATTCAGTTCAAACATTAATTGCATGTTAATTGTATTAAGTGCTGTCGACGCAATCACCGTGCATTATTCTTACGTTATTAATTAGACTGTGGCTTTCTTAGTTGATGGAATGTGGGCCAAATATTTTTAAGTGAAAATATTAAATGTTCATATAAAAATATCCTTTAACCAGATTGCAAATCTTGTCCTTACTTACAAAGTATTAACGTGAAGCTACCGCGTTTTTCGTAAATCGACAAGTAGAACTTGGAAGTTACGAGTGCTCGAAACAGAAATGTAAGGAGCGTGAACAATGAACATAGTGCAGCCATTAGTAAAACGAGTACAAGTACGAAAGTTTGAATCTGATGAAGAATTCTAAAAGTTATATCGGTACGGTTTATAGTATGGGGAAACATATTGATTGAAAATTACAACGGTTCAAGCCATTCGCATTTTTTGGGTTGGCCTGACTTGTTTCAGACCTATCCGAGGTTGTTCCTCATGCGGTTTTGCTGGTTTTGAGATCGAAACGGTCAGTCAGTCAGAAACGGTGCTGACACGATATATGCGCGTACGAGGAAACGTTATTTTATTTTGCAATGTTAACAAAAACTCGAGAAAAATTTGTGGAAATAGAAGGTATATGGAAAATACTGGTAAAAGAGGATTTATTTATATTTTTATTCACAGTTTCAACGCAGTCGTTCACAACTCGCCGGCGACTCACCCAGCGCCTGCACCCCAAGCCCATGCCGCGCCAGTGCTCCACGCTGCCCCGTTGGTCCACGCTGGCCAACTGGTCCACGCAGTCCATTCTGCGCCATTAGTCCACGCGGCTCCATTGATCGCTACCCACCATTAATCTCACCGACAAAGTATTATGTAATTCCTGTTAGAAATATAACGTTATATTATTTATAGAGTATTTTGAGTTTCTTTTTTTAAATATTTAGGTTATATTTAATCCATCACACATGACAACCATCAATTTATCATTTCTTATTTTTGCTGTTTTAACAAACATAGTTTGTTGAATAAACTTTCGATAAACATCTTTACACGATTATCCAGTGATACTCGTAGAGTATAAACACAGCTAAAGAGATCGTTAATTTTTATCAAGTTAATTGTCTTTACAATCTCATATATTTACCTTACTTACAAAACTGCGTAGAGTGGTTTTATTTAACAGCATTTTTCTACAACGTTAGCCATTAGAAGACTATAGGTAGAATAATACATAAATTTTGGCTTATAAAAAAATGTAGAGTCTTGAAATGTAACGTGAAGAATCTTATTCGTTACTACTTTAGCAAGATCATACATTCAAAGAAACCTGAAACATGCTATCTGAACAGTCTATGTAGTCTTACGTATGTCGGCATACGAGTATATTTGCATCGATATCAAAGTATCTACTCGAAATGTCACTACATCTATAATTTAGTTATTAATTTTATTATAAAAAGCAAACGGTCATTCTTCACGGCTGGCTACCACTTAGTTTTCATTAAAGATAATGCAAGAATTAAGAAAAAAAAATTTCATCACATTACTTTGGAATGTAATGCACTTTGTATAATAATTTTGTAGGTGTTATATGATACACAAAACATAATTTACGTTATATGAGGAAATATTAAGCCTATTTACTTAAACTAGTTGATTAACAAATTCCACAAAATTACGAATGGATTTGTCACACAACGACTCATCAAAAATCAACGTAAGGTATCAGAGGCAGAACCTAAGCACAATACGTTGCTAATTTTCCTTCTATTAAAATATCCATCTGATAATTTAATAATAACAGTAGTTCGATAGTGACTCATGAGAACTTGAAAGCCTTTTTTGTAGTAACATAGATTTTCAGTACAAACAATTCAATCACTAGCGTGTGAAGTTGAGTAACGATAAATAATTAGTAATTAGCACTTAACACTCGAGATAATTTTGCAATAAAATTACACGTTGCTGACTGGTCTGCATTACGTTTATAGCTGTTGAATTTGTAGGTGAACTGTTTGATAGAGTTGCTATAGGCCCATTGTTTAAAAAAACTACCCCTCTCCCACTTAACGGATAACTATTAATCATGGTAGAATCACTGTATCATGCCTTTGCTTAAAATAATAAATAAATTTCTTTAAAAAATTCAACTGTATTTTCATAAAATAATTTTTTATTCTATACTGAGCGAGTAAGTGTAACACTGAATGAAAACAATAAACTATCTATTAATCACGATCAAGCAGGTATAAACGCACATTAAATTACAATGTTAAAGTGATTTAACCACAAAGTAATCGCGATGATCTTGTGAACAATTAGACATGAACGGACTTATCTACTATACATACAGCTGCAGTATAAACAAGGCCGTTTGACGTTTTAACCGTGAATGCGAAACTTAATGGAAAGAAATTTACATTCCGCATAGGCACGTAATTTGCCTATGCGGAATGTAAATTTTTGGCATTGAAATTTTTTTAATAGTTACTCGTATTTACAGGATATATAGCAAAATATAATTATTTATAAAAAAAAAACTACAAAATAGTCATAAAATATTCTATCTACATTTTCCCGCGTGAGGCATTGAGTTATTTAACGTAATATATCGGGAAACTTTCTAACTAGTTTCTGATATTTTAAACAAAAACAGGAAATCGGTGTTACCACTTAAAAATATAATTTCCAACCAGATTTGATCGTAAACTACGGAAATAATGCAAGTGGCTCTTTCAAAACCTAGCTCCTTCATGCCACTTTTCCCCTACCTACCGCTTCATTTTTAGTCTCTGTCTTAATTCTTTAAAATACCAGCTGAATGAGAAGTACAGTAGACCTTACCTGTCCTATGTAGCAAGAACAATGTACACGCGCTGTGATTGAAAAATCGACTTAGTTATTTAAAGAAAGCACTAAAGGCGACGTACTTTACTTACCCATAGTATATAATTTTTAAACATTTTAGTAACTACCTATGTACTTAGTAAATGTTGAAGGGCTTTGGGTGTTTAAAGTGCCGCCTCTATATTTTTATTAACGTGACTTCGAATACATGGACTAGTCTAGGAAGAGATTTAATCCAGGACGTATACTATGTGCCAACAAAAATTCAATCAAAAACGTTCATACGTTTGGCATAAAAAAGTATCAAACTTCCATTTTTAGAAAGTGTCTTATTTCTTATAGATAGATAAATATCATAAAAAAATTTCAACCTGATATTACCATTATATAGATACCTTTAAAAGCATCGCTCTGAATGAGGTCACAATACATTAAAAGGCATGCAAGTTACCTCACAATGTTTTCCTTCACAGGAAAAAAAATGTTCTCAAAGGTATGTGAAGTCCACCAACCTGCAGTAGGCCAGCGTCGTTGACTAAGGCCTACATCCCTCTCATTGTGAGAGGAGACCCGACCCTGCAGTGGGTCGTTAATCGGTTACTGACTGACTTATTTAAAAATAAGAATCATTTACGTCACTTCCAAATCTGTGACAATTTCGATTTAACCTTTACCTTGATATTTTCAGACCGGTCTAGGAAGTAGCAAGTCAGGCAATATCGATTCATTAACTTTTTAAACTAAAGCGAAATACGCTACTCTCTCTCACTCGCTGATAAAGTTATAAATTTCTAAATTCGAAATATATTTCTGTTAGGATATTAATTCTTGTAAAACCAAGTTCCAATTTGAAATACTCTCTCTCTATCTCTTTAGTTGGTCACTCATCACTGAGGAATCGTGGTCTGGAATGAATACTAGTCTTCCTCAATTTAACGTTAGCTAAGGTACATAATAATACTCGTAATGATTACAATTTGTTTAACGGAAATAACTCATAAAGTGAAATCAAGTTGGCGTCATAAGTAAGCAAGTAATTAATCATGGTAGAATAATATGTATTTAAAAAATGATGAACTAAGAAAATATTTGTCGATAGATACTTTAGTACCCCATGTCATCATTCTGTCTGTCGATGAATCCAATGAACTAACATGAAAGTAAAAATTTATGACAATCATCCTTTTACTATTATTTCCAGAAAAAACGACCTTAGAAAATTGGTAGTATTTCGACAGTCATTGTAAAGCAATACCTGTCAATATAGATATACGAGACGTATAAAGTGTCCTGTATAGCTTACAGTCTCGAATTTCGGTGCAACATGTATCAAGACATTTCACAACACGTATGACAGCAACCACATGTGAGATACACTAGGTACATATTTGAATTTTCTCGAATAATGTTGTTACCTAATATATGAAAAAGGGAAAGCCGAACTCGTCAAAAATATGTTTAATTAATCGTTGATAAAAAGAATGTGTAGGGACCCTTTATATAATATTGATAATGAAGATATTGTACTTGCATCATTGCATCCCATTTTTTTATGGGGAAATCCTTAATTTTTATAATATTTTTTATTATATACGGGTATTTGATAGACCGTAAGTACCTATCAGGCTCCGCCACGGTTGGTCCACAACTTAACCCTGTCCTATGAATGCAACGGACCTGGAGTCATTGCAACCAATGATTATAGAACACAAACTCCTTTTTACTATTATGAACTATCGGCTATCATTTTCTCTCCTATCGTACTGCATTGCGTGATATTATTATCTATGTCCCTTTCATCCATCCTGCCTATGTTCATTTCTAATTATTGAAATCTATTATACAATCTATTATACAATGTACAACCTTTACTATTTCAGTATCTCATTAGACCAAAGTCACTCCCAAATGCCCTATTGATGCCTGAAGCTATTTCAACATTATGAGGGATATGTGAACTTGTTAATTTTCTTCGAATACATTTTACGTTCTTTGGTAACAACACAACCAATAGAAGAGTAACAAGTTTTGTCAGGATGAACATTTTTTTTTATCTTAAAATAGACTTTATATAATCGGTATATAGAAGTAAAGTCGATATTTTTGGGGCCATTAAAATCAAGACCAAGCGTAAACGAGCGTGTATTATTTTGAGAAGAATAGTTATTATTCCATATTTATGTGAAAACAAAACTTATTTCGTACTAAACAACACATATAGTCAGAAGACGTGATCGAGATGTGTGATAAAGCATTCCTGATGTCGCAATGTGGGATGTGACGAAACTCCTCAGAAAGCTAAATTGCATAGTAGGTATGTACATACATACATATTGGTACTTAAAAGCTTACGTTGACGTTGAAAAGCCACCTTTAAAAATCCAGCAGATCAGTGACTTGAATGATGAGTTTAAATTTCTGTATTTTATCTGGGTGTGTGTGTTCACGTCTTGTGTGTGTCCATGGTACCCACTACACAGGGAATCCTAGTATCGGGCTTTGAGTGAGAGGCGTTATTAATTTATTAAAATTCGTGATTTCAGATTCAAATTTTTATCATACACAAGATACGTTTTATTCGCCATTTATAATAAGTAAGATGTAATGTAGGTCTTCGCACATTACCTATTACATTTGTCGCCACTGTATAATTAAACTCTAACCCCATATGACAGAACAAGTTTTAATAGAAATATCCTAAAAAAAGGAACAATATAGTTGAAATTATTGATTTATAAGTACCTATTCAATATGATAAAACGTTATCAAACTTATACGTCGGAAAATTAACAAGGTTTGTCTAAATTATGGCTATCGACGTTTTAGTCAAAGGATTATATAACATAAACATCAATTAATCATTTCGGCATCGGCGTCTCTACGCTTCCGTATTTTCTAAGATTCGATTTAATATGCTAAACTGTACTCCCTTTCCTAGCGTCATACGTGTTTAAACCTATCAGAACATATGTTTAACCCTTTGTGTAAAGATTTCTTAAATATTTGCCTTTCAAGCATTTGCATTTCTGTTCCAAGTTTAGTGCCGTAATTAAGCGCAAACAAGCGCCATTGAGCGATTGCAGAGATTTTTCTCTCCTGCAACTCCTCTACTCAACAACGACCAATTGTTTCAATACACACATGATTTATTCACCTTGAACCGAGCACAGTGCTACATAATTTTACGTAATTGCTATATTATTATCAAACTACCGTATTCTTGCGTAGACACTGAGCACTGCATCGCATCTCGGTGGTTAAACTAATATAAAAGTCGGCAGTCTCGCGGTTGGGTATCAGTTGTGTGTGGTCGCTGGGACGAAGCAAACCTTATTCAAACGCAAAATGTTCACCAAAGTAAGTGCAACCCGTGACTTAGCATCCCGTTGCGAAGCGAAGTTAAGTGAAAGGACTGACCGCAACCACGACAGCGCCGCAATGGCAAAAGTGATCAGGAAAAGGATAATCTATTTCTCCATTGGCAGCTGTTGAGAAAGGCTATCCATCATGTTAAACAGCTAATCCTTACAAGGCTCACTGTTTGTAGTGATGTGTTGGAGAATTATCTGTCAACTACAGCTCGGGTTTTTCAAAACCTTAAAAAATGTTTTTTTACCAGTGATTCCAAATTTGAAATTGACTGTCTAGCTAGAACAATTAGAGGATACATTAATTTCAGTCAAATTCGTACTTAGTATTCTTTCTACTGCAATCGTATGCAAATACGATTCCACGTCACATCGCAGCCGGCGCATGAATCGGCAACGGACCTGCTACAAATCTAATATTAATATCGATTTTTTTTATATTAAGAATAGGCAAAATAGGCAGACGGGCCATCTGGTGGTATAGTGGTAATGATAAGAGATCACCTTTGAGACCTGACACGAGCAATACCAGGGGAGTCGTAAGTGCGTTGTCGGCTTGGAATGAGATCTCTTTTTATGCCCTTTTTGAAGAACCCCATATCATGTGTTTCATAGCCCCGAATGATTACTATCGTCAAAGTAAAAGTATATTTAACGTGCGTCCTTAGTATGGGAAAATGTACAGATGCTATCACTTTCCCATACTAATGATACACGTTAGCCATATGAATACTTTGACGATAGTACCTATTCATCGTCGCGGCACTGTAATCGTGGTTAATAGTGGTTGTATTTTGTTTTATGTCGCGACAACATCAGTATTTACGTTGTTAATAGCGGTTGTATTTTGTTTCAGGCCGCAGTAGTATTATCAGTAGTGGCGGTAGCAGCCGCCGGCGTTATCCATGGATACGGCGGGGAGGGCTACGGACACGAGGCGGTGGCGTACGCGCCCGTCGCACAACTGGCCCACTACGAAGGACATGACCAACATGTCGACTATCACGTATGTGTCTAACCCTTTACGTCTTCGTTTAATCCTTCAGTTCTTCCTTGACTCATACTCGCTAAGTCTAACCCTTAAATTGTCTGCGCTCGTCAGTCACCCACTAGAGGTTCGGGCCTCCTTTCACAATGAGATAGATCCATGCTAGCCTATAAGGAGTTGATGGACATAGCCAACATGTCGACTATCACGTATGTGTCATCAACCCTTAATTGTAATTTTCCTCGACACTTTGGCCCTTAAGTTGACCTATTACAGGGTCATATCTCACAATGAGAATACTATATTAGTCTACCACGCTGGCCTAATTCAGATTGGTGAATAGTCTACATCATAGACCATATTGATATCATAAACCTTTAAACCTAAAAATAAAATTTGTCCAAATCGCAGACCACCGATTTTCAAAGTGTAGTGTAGTCAATAGTAAGTGACATTACAGTTCACTATAAGAAGTACACACCCACACGCTAGTTTCTTCGTCGTTTTCTTCTGAGATAGGTAGAATGAATAATTGGTCGACAGACAAAGACATGAATCTTTTAGTCCTCAGAAGTCGCATTACTTGTTTAACATCAGGTGGTTAAAACTGCCAAAGTTCTGTATAACAGTACGTACACTTCATGTAATCAAAACATGAATACGAGGTTTGCTAGCCGCATTTTGTTAGTCGTCAAAAAACCACCATATGGCATTCCTCGTCGACAGTAATAGACATAATAAACTGAACAGCCTTAAATAATAGCCTGCGTTGCAATGAGACCATATACACAATGTAACGTTCGCGAAACTCATTATAATTACGAAACCCACGCACTGTCTCAGCAGACTCACTTTAATAAACCAAAATCAAAAAATTGGTCAAGGTTACAAGCGTGTAACACATTACTTCGGTAACAGTTAAGTTATTCAAATATTTACGAAAAAATTATAATTGTATCTTCATAATTTGGGTCTAAAGTGAAATTTTTTGTAACTATGTGTTTATAGTTATCGCAATTAAAATCTTACGTTGCCTTTTTGAGAGAGCTCGCTAATGAATCACTTATCAGAACTACTCGCCAGATAGTTTCCGTAGCCGCTCAGTTGGCGTAATACAATAGTAGTCAACTAATTGATTTAGCTTGCATAATTTATGTTGTTCACCTAATTCTGTGAACTCCTATTCCGGGATACTGTTACCTTACTAGTTTTCATTACGTAACGTCATCAATTTTCGTGCTAAATAGGTCCCGACTAATAAATACAATTATATCACCCCAGCCTTAAGTAACTAATAACGTAATCGCGCGAATCAAGTACAGTTGCGTTGTTATAATTGATAAAAAATGCACGCGTTTACTGACCAGTACATTATGGCTGAAGACAACAAACAAAAAGTGTGAATTAATAGCTGTTACCTACCGAGCCGAAATAACCGTACTACTTAGATACCTACATAACATAAATTCAGATCTCGATATGGAACTAGGTATATTCAAAAGCGCCGTATTCTTTTCTAAACTTTAGATAGAACTTTGATAAGTATTAAGCAACATTGAACGAGTAAAATGTGAAATTGTAACGCTATAAGATCGCGATTCGCATTGTCAGTGATCTTTACGACTTTGTCATAAATGGGCCGCCGCGGGTAATAATTTCATATAATCCGCAAGATTACGTAACTGCTTTGCATTTGAGTATATCCCGATCGTGACTTAAGGGCCGATATCGGACCTCAATTCCCAGGGCGTTGCGAAATTCGCGCCTACAACTGGCAAACTAGGGGACGTAATGACATGATACATGGGGGAAATGGACCGTTGTTTGCATAAACTGGCGCGTGCTCTCACGCTCGTTTTAATGGCAGATGCCGATTGTTGCCGGCTAGTGTTGACCCAAATACACTTGCGTAAGCACTTGACAGTTCTTAATAGAAATCATTTTGATTATGATTAAGATTAAGAAATATAGTGCGTCCGCATGGACGCACTATATTTATGTCGGTATGTGCGCAGTATGATGCAGTTACTTGCCCAAAAAAATTTAAAAAAAAGATCACAGCTTGTTAACTATTTCCAAACTGACCAAGTAGCAACACTTCTCATGAGATCAATTACTTTACTGACACCCGTTGAAACCTAATACACTGACTTGATCGAGATGCTAGATAGTCTTATGCAATGTTATACAGTAATTTATTAACAGAAGATTAAATTATTTTTTTGGGCTGTATCTTCATAAGATTCCTAGCTTATAGGGCTTATATTTGGCCTTATATATGTATGTATTTGAATAAAAGAACACATTATTACGTGGGCCTACTAATACCCTTATACGCCTTCCGATAACAATGCCAGTGATTTTTTTAATGAAATCTCAGTCACGTTTATATTTAAGATGCCACATACTTAACTTTACAAAGGTCGCAAGAGCCCTGCTTTAGGTACAAAAATCTGTGTCGCAGACACCTCATCGCAAAAACCTCATCCACCAAGACTTTACAAGGTTATACAAACTAAGTTCACATATACTTCTGTTTGAAAAAGTTGTAACTTACGCAATGCATAGTGCATTTTATTCCAATGTGTTTAAACTTTTGGGTTTCTAATTCATTTCTTTTTGGATCCAGGCTCACCCCAAATACGATTACTCTTACTCCGTCTCCGACCCTCACACCGGTGACCACAAGACCCAGTACGAGGCTCGCGATGGAGACGTCGTGAAGGGAGAGTACTCCTTATTGCAACCCGACGGCTCCTTCCGCAAGGTCACTTATACGGCCGATGACCACAATGGGTAAGAAGGCCAAAATAAACATATTTTTAAAGGAACTACTCCTAAGGTATATTGTACCACCAATAGAACTTGAGAAGTTTCAGCTTTTGTTTATTTTTTTTATAATAAAATTACTTTTTATTCCAGATTCAACGCAGTGGTCCACAATACCGCGCCCGCTCACCACGAGTACCACCACTAACCATCGGTATTGGCAAAGGCCATGCAAGGAGCTTCCATGTGATATTATTATGTACCTTTATTACTTATGTAGATAGTCTTTAGTCGACATTGATTTTATGGTTTAAGACTGCGGCGAAAATAAACTGTTTAAAAAATTATTTTATTGTTTTTTACTTTCTCGCTTCCTCTACTTTTGCTCATATGATAATTATTATATAAAATCACTTTTTCATATTAATAAATGTTTGGTTCTTACCTATACCATATTATATTATAAAAAATGGACTTGTACACAATATTTATTTCAAAACAATAAGAACCTTCAATAATAAAGTTGTTGAAATTAAAATTCGATAGGAAAGTTTTAATAGGTCTATGTAAAAATACGTAAACCTGCACATTTACTGGAGCAAAAGCTTTCATAATATATTCACCTTTATAATATAAAGATAAAGATGTCATATTTAAGGCCTAACTTGGTGATTCCATTTGTCATAAACAATACCAGAGGCAAACAAACGTCTCGCGTATAAAACGTTATTTTTAATTTATGCACAGCAAGTATTTTCATTGTATGTTTACAGCTTTTTTAAACATATTATTATATAAATAAAATTGAACTATGACAATATAACTCTATGTCTGTTATACTGGTTATCTCTACAACCCATTAGTGGCAAGCTTAAGAATAAGAAGAATAACGGACAACCAGGTCTTAGTACTCCACGCTGCAAGCGCTGGACAGTTGCGGGTAAATAGACTTCTCATGCTTTTGAAAAGATTATGTAGAGTTCTCAGGCATGTAGGTTTACTAACGATGTGCTTAATTTTTCTCTGTGAATATTTATGTAGGTACACATAAACTAAAGTGATTAAAAGATATATTATGTGTTAGGCATAATGTTTTATGAGATGGCCTTCGACTTATGCCGCTCGTCAAGAGGTGTCGCTAAGAGTATCCTTAATCACGCTATCAAATTTTCTATAAACAAAAGTCCGACATGACATATATCAGAGCATGATCGCTTATTTATATCGTTTCCCAAAAGATAAACTAATAACATTAGGTCCACATGATTACTCGTCCAAACACGTGTAATGTTTTTTTTATCTAATGAGGCCATAAAAGGATGTTTTTCTTCGTGTTTTTGAAGATGCCCTGTATCATGTTCTATTTTTTTTAATAAAAGACGTTCACGAATGAAGTGGTTAATTGCAATAAGTATAATGCCGCTGAAAAAGAATAGTCTCGGTTATGAAAATGTTAATCCTAGATATAAAAATGATAAACACTAAGATAGAAAAAATAGTTCCAATTTTATACTAAAGATTTCAGATGCTTTTTAGGGATCCTAGAACCTCTTAAACTTTTTTGTAATTTTGGGTTCTATTTCACCAATAAACAAACAACTCACACACGAAAGCAATTTACTTAAATCTTAAATCAATTATCAATATACAATTTAAAGATATTAAAAAAGATTAAATAAATAAACCCAAACTGTAACACCCACACAATATTTAATAAGTTTACCTATACTATTATAGGTCCTGTACCATCAAGATAACACGACAACGACATGCGTTGAAGTCTTTTGCTCTACAAAGAAGCTGCATTGTGATTGCGCGAAAAAAAATCAAAATGTCAGTTTAAGATATTGTAACAACAAATACTTACCTTTAATAAATTGTTATTTTCGTTCACAAAAGTTAAATAAGACTAAATTAACGAAGACCATCTCAATTAAAAACTATTTTACGCCTGTCATTATAATTTAGCAAAAATTCTTTACCAGAAGTACAATAAATATTTTCAACATTTAAAATTTTGTTTAACAAACAAAACGGACTCTACTTCAGTCTTTTTAGCATAGTCCACCGCTACTTTTGTTCACCTTTTTTGCTTATGAAAACTAGAGATATTTTATTTTAGGCAAATTGATCCTGATTAAAAGTAACAAGCAACAATAAAGTATTATATTAGTATACTTATTTAAAGAGGATTTTACTGTTTGAGTCTGGATGAGTATTTACAATTACCGATGTGCACAGTTTGTGATGACCACTCAAAATCCGGCTTGTATGCCTGCTCGTGTTCGTTTCCCACAAAAATGGTATTACTTTCATACAATTCACTTAATTATGAAATCCTTACGCAACAAGGTAACGTAGCAAAGAGAGGTTCAATAAACATTAGTTTATTGAAACAAAATCTTATTTAACTAAAATAAATAAACGTAACGCCTACTAGTTCTGTTCAGCAATAATATAGAACTATGTCAAAGTTTTTATACTTATGTAAGATATATTTTCCTCAAATAGAGATACTATTGAGGAATTTTTTAATCAAACATTAATAATAATTTACTTTTTTATCTTTGTTCTTCAAAATATAACTAACTGTGAAGCAGTTCATTGGAATTAATACAAAATCAATCAATCCTAAAAAACAAGCAAGCACAAAATTGCAATGGAAGTTTAATTAAACAGAGAAAACACATAAGAAACAATTTTATTTCAAAGCAAAAAAACACAAAACTTTTCCGAACGCGGAATCATTAAATATGCAGTTTTTTAGATTGTACCTATGTTGGCTATATTTAATATAACATAGCAAAATCGTTTGCGTGTACAATTTATATACTGCGCATCAAATTTTGTAACGAAAATAATTGATCTGTTGAGGTCGGTAGGTCGCCAAATTTGGTTTGCATGTAGTTTATAACCTGGATTACCATATACGAGTACCTACTGTACTTTTTATCGCTCTCTGAACCAAGTTCTAAAATCTATGCGGACGAAGCCGGGGGCAAAAAGTAGTAACGACATAAATCGGTGAATCGTTTTAAATAATTCAAATACACTGGTTGATGATTAAAGATACTGATATACGCCAACTCGTTCTTTTAAGCCAATAATTTGTAGTTGCCTGGTCGGAGACAATGAAAATAAAGGGCCTAGGTATTTAAGTACTGCGAAAGCTGCTTATCGTCTTGTTCGCTTTTTACATGTTATTATCTATTTTATATTATATTATATTATAATAAAACTTAAAAACATGAAAAGCAAATTTCATAAACAACGCTAGATGTAGTTAGTATGTATTGTGGGTATTAACTTGGATAGATTACTACTAGAGTCGATAGTCTCGTCTGGGCAGTTCGCGAACGTCTGGTAGCCCGTATCGAAAATTCTCCCTGCTTTCCCCTTTTTCTGGAGAAGCCTGTGCTTAATAATGGGACATAAAAATACGATTAAGCCGTAATAAAACATACGGTACTTACACTTCATTGTGCAAAATGCAACTGTTTGAGAAAAACTTGTTGTAAAACACAGAGATTTGAAAGTTGTTACTTTTCACTAATTTAAGAGACAGAAAAGCGGACCTGAAAACGGATCTAGAAATCTTGAAATTATTAATAGTTCCCTGAAACATTGCTTCAACAGAATGCTACCCGGACTATATGTAACAAAGCAAGATGCTACGGTTATTACGCCCATTTTTCTTTACCTCGTGAACTGAATACAGGAGTAAGAAGAAGAGTCCGCGTCAAATCCTCATTACCATATTAATTGTCCACCACTATTCATCTGTACAACGACATTGATGTTTTGTTTCGGTATTACCGAACAGCATATTTTAGGCCAAACAAAGCACCTCTTATAAGAAGAGGTAAATTCTGAAAAATATCAGTTGTCTTTCACGAATCCATAGAATCGCAGGAAAGATGATTCCTAAAGTAAGAAAAGGATTTTTTGTCAAGTTATTTAATGTAATTCGAAAAATGTGTCCTTTCAAATGCTGTACGTATAAAAATTCTATTGTTTCAGATCACATTCCATGTTGTATTCGCGTGCGTCAGCGTACTGCAAGGAATTTCTGGTGCCACATACTCGAACGTGTTCGTTCAAAGCGGCGCGGACATAGTGCCCGTGGAGTATGTCAAATATGGTGCACCGGCAGTGCCGATTGCCGGATCGCAAATCGCTCAAATATCTACGTCGCCCATGGATTCGATCGTTGCCTCTATGCCGGCCGTAGTGCCTCCTTGCGTGGCGCCTTGCGTCATTCCCGGCGCGCCACTCTCCGCTGTGGCGCCGATAGGCTCCACGGCTAATGCTAAAATTGTAACCTACAAGTCACCGATCGCGAATGTGCCCGTTGTATTGGCAAATAAGGATGTAAGTGCAATAATGACCAATTCGACAAGGACGCTTATACGTGGACACGTAAAGGCGCCTTATATGATTTATTACATACGCCATTTTGTCTCCGCTTAAACTCATATCTCTACAAGTAGCGGATACGGATGTCAATGTATTATTACCTAAATTTACTGCACGGGAATTCTAATGAACATGAATTTAATCTGTTTTACGATCTTTGTAGATCTGTGTTACGATGTTTATGATTGTCAATCAACGTAATCGATCAGATACGTGTTCTAACTTACAAGGCCAAATGAAATTTACGTATCTCTTTGTTTTATCGCATACATTTTTATATAATATAAAAAAGGAATGCAGTATATAGACCATCTAATGGTCACTATAGCTCACCAAAAATACATCCAAATTCAAACAAGACTAAATCGCGCTCCATGTTTGTATGAGAATACTAATCTAGAAAATTAATCCAGATCTTAAATTAGTCAAGTACAACCATAATGATATACTTCTTTTACGACTGATTTCTTCTTCTTCGATCTTTTACCAGGATGCCCCCGTGTGAACTACAATTGTTATATTACCTCCCAACCGTTCAAGTGTTTTCACCATTTTTTTTTGTTTGCTTCAGGACTCTACAAGTTACCAATACGCTTACGCAGTGTACGACGAGAGTACTGGGGACAAAAAAACCCAAAGTGAACAGAGCGATGGCTCAGTAGTTCAAGGACAGTACTCGTTCATTCAACCTGACGGCTACCGACGGGAAGTGGTTTATACAGCTGACGACCTGAAAGGGTAAAGTCCAGGGTATTTTCCATAGTTTAAACTAAAATCCAAGCAGTGATAGCGCAGTGGCTTGTGCCTCTTACTCGAGGGATCCGGGCTCGAATCCCAGTAGCACGCAGCAAAAGCAAGCTTTCTTAAAAAAAGTTACGTGCGTTTTATTAAATTTAATATCACTTGCTGTAACTGTGAAGGAAAAGATCCATAGGAAAGCTAGCTACTTGAGAGTTCACAAAAAAAAGTTCTCAAATGCACGAGGAGTCCACGAACAGTCCTACATTCTTGACTCAGTAGCGAAAGAAAAAACCCAAAATATAAAAAACGACCAAAAGGACGGCTCAATGATTCGGAGTGAACGACTCTTTCATATAAACTGACGGTTGACAACGGAAAATGGTTTACATCGCTGATGTCCTGAAAGAGTCAATCTATTTCTATTTTATGCTATCTTTCATTTATGTACGTAGGATAATACTCTTTTATTGGACCTGACCTGACTGACTTTTGTTTAATCGTTACAGATTCAACGCTGTAGTCAAAAATTTCCTTCCTGAATCTGATGACTCTAAACCAGCCACGAAAGATCAGGCCAAGGTGGAAACAAAGGATTTGCCTCCTTGCAGTGACGTTAAGAGTGAACAGATTAACGTGCAACCAGCTAAGGAAGAAGCTACAACAGAAACTGTGATTTTAGAAATAGAACAAGTAGAGGTTCATACGCAGGAACCGACCGAGACCCAACCTCCATCGACCACTACGCAGACAGCAGTGGCTGACCCTAATGCCAACGCTGTCGTACCATACAGCGACGTACTGAAATGTCTCCAGGCGAAAATTCAATCTAGCACCAAAAACCCTTCTGATGTCTCTCCTCTGACGTACATTTTGATACCTTCCCTTAACGGTTTCAGTAGCATCTGCTCATGAAGGGCTTTAATTTATATTTTCTAGTCTAACTTCTGTTTCTAAGAATTTTTTCTGACAAAACAAAGCCTCGATTTACTATTTTCGATTTACTATCATGACTATGTGAGAAATATTCAATAAATAATGCAATTGCAATAAAAAGAAAACTGTTTTATTACAATTAGACAAGTATTAATTTAATTATAATAAATATGACTAAGTGCGTTTTAAAAAAACATATAGGCATTAAACGCACACCACACATAAATTAGACTATTAGGTAACGGACATCACAGACGCCTTTAATCAACTGTAAACTAGTTGTACAAGCTATCAATGAAAATTAAATAAAGTTATGTAAAATTGCATTCAATGTCATTCGTTTGCAACACTGAACGGATGATATAACGTTGCGCCCTTAAGAAATACTGATCACTTGGTTGAACTTGAACTTGTAATCATTAAATCAAGTCTCATTTTATTAAGAGTGAGACTCAGCCACCTCATTTAATAACGCTACTAGACGGTACTTATTACTAATAATAGTCATTCTATGGACCGGCATTCATCTTTATCGATAGATCTCTCAATTATGACTAAGTTCACTTCATTGTCTATTATTATTATCTGATCACTTTCAATGTTACGTTCTTTGAATTCACTAAACCGATATACTTTCATAAAATTGAGTAGGTACGAGTACATGAAAAGTCCTTCATGAGGCGTTTACAATTACGTTACAGAATACATTGAAATATGTACCTTAAAATGCAATTCAAGTAATTTAATAATTATAATTTTTTTAGAATTCGATACTTCCTTAAAACGCGTTATATTTCAAAATACATCTATTTTTGTTGCAGTAAATTAATACGATACCTAAGGTGTTAAGGCGCTCTTTTTTAACTTTATTTTCAAATTATAGAAAAAATGTTTCCACTGTTGTTATAGGTATGTATGTACGTAGTAGAAGCACTATAATGTCGTTCGTAGAGGTATCAACCTCTTAACTTTCTTAAATTATTGGCAGTTCTGCATTTCAAATTTAGGGGAATGTATTATATAAGTATGCCGGAAAAAATTAAAGTGATCGTTAATGTCCTGGAACGTAGCAACTTGCTATTAATATAAATGTGTTGCTAGTACCAACCTAACTTAATCTAAAACTGTTTTTAGATCTGCTTAAAGATTAATTTGAACTGGAAACTTTGTCTTTTTTATAATAATTGAGTAACAAAAGGGCTGCACGCCCTCTGATGTTAAGTGGTTACTGCAGCCTATCCTATCCTGCAACCTAGCCTTTAATATCCTGTCTGAGTTTGTACGATTCTTTGCAAATCATGGAGACTAAGGTGGATACTTAAATAAAGTATCCACGGCTACCATACCTTCCTAGCCGAAACACAAGACATAAGGAACATGTTGCATGCATAGCCATGCTTTACGACGTATTAAGAAGCTGGCAGTGAGGTACCTCCCGGACGAGCTACTATGGCTCTAACACCTAAACACTAGATTAGATTATAAGATTTATCTCCCTATACTTAAGACTCTCAAAGGAGATAGTAGTCTTGGTATTTTAAGTAGGTGTTATATATGTGCTGTCAAGTAAAGTAAATTTTACGAAACTTTCAATTTACATTACAAAAAAGCAAGGCAATAGAATGTGTTCTAATATTAGGCAAGCGACGACAATAAAACTCAAGGCGTGACGCATAAACACCGTTTAAGCAAATAAGTTAATTGCAATTATAACTTATCAAGATGGCTTACTCTCTATGGTTTGTATAAAAATTAAGCTTAAATATTTTTTCCCAAAAATCACCTAGGATAGCAAAAGGCCTTAGTGCCCCACTCTGGCCCATTGCGGTTTTGCGGACTGCACACGACCTTGTGTACATTTGGAGAACTTCCAGGGATACAGGTTACCTCGAGATGTTTTCCTTCATCATTGCAGGATTCGATTTTGTGCCTCGCACATACTCGTAGCTTATAAATGTCCTTGGTGCATGTTACTCGGATCGAATCACTGCGTCTCAGTTCAAATGCTCAGCCATTGGGCTGTCAATGCATATCTAACGTGGTAATTCACGATCTATGGTTCCCTGCGTAATAGGAATCTGTCGACAGCCCTGAGGTGTGAAATGACACTAGTAATTTTTTGTCCGTGTCATCTTTCCCCTCGAGGTGGTGAATGAGACTGCAAAATAGTTATCGAATGGACTTACGTAATGACAAACACGGGGACCGATGAGAAGGATTCGAAACGCAAATTTAATTTTTACTCTGAGGCGCCCTACCTATGTACATACCCTACCATTGCTTCCGATCTACACAAGAAACGAGGCTATGCGCGATTTTGTTCCATGTCATATTTTATAATAACTAAGTAATGAATGTTTGGCTTTTGTGTAAATACACTGTCAACATAATTATTGAGAGCCGTTTAACCTAAGTTAACGTATTCTGTCGTCAATTAACAAGCGCACGAATTACTGAACACGGATCATTTCGATAGTTTATTTATCACGACTAATATCTTAAATAACGTCAGTTAACTGTTTGGCCAAATTGTCGAAAATACTAGTTAGATTTGAAATATGAAATACACAGTATCATTTTAATCTGTTAATTTTAATAGTTATCTGCGACCTTATTACTTATGGCCGGTATGAGCCTTTGGTTTGTTATGAATGTCGTGTTATTCAATTTAAAGAATGTTAATAGATGAACGAAACCTAGCAACACGCTAAGAAAATAAAATTCAATGTATAAAAAATCCCATTATTTTCCCTATGTGTAATATTATTCAACTTGAAAGATAAGATGAACTCATTAAGTCCAGAAAAGTACTAAGATAAGATCCCAATGTTAATACTAAAAAAATTTTACTAGTCTAGTCATTAGTTTTACTTAAAATAAAAACAAATTAAGTCTTTATTTCAACAAGCAAATTGAGAATGTCAATTAAGCATAAATAATTAATTTCAATCGAATAAGGCAGGTTAAAATTAAGTCTTGACCATTAGTTGACGCCCTAATAAAATAACAATCGACACCCAACATTGAGGTTTATCGATGTTGACACAATGATTAACGAGTTCGTATTAGCCGTACTGATACGGCCCTGGTGTGTCAGAGTAGGAGTCAAGGCGCATTTCTCCGCCCCACCGGTGCACCGGACTGGCCACTGGCCGTTCTATAAAACCATTATGCCGGACCGTTGACAGCAATCAACCCGCGGTTGTTAAACAATAGACAATATGTTCAGCAAAGTGAGTTCACAAATAATATTGTGGTCCAAATAATTCATACATGAAAACAATAATTTATGCTATAAAAGAGCTGATTTATTGGAATTTATGCCTTAAATAATTCTAATATGAGTGCTTGGTCAATCGCAAAATTGTATCTCGGAATTATATCGTTATTAAAATCTTAAACTAAACCTTATTTTTTTTAGATCGTAGCTTTCGGCGCCCTCTTGGCTGCAGCCAACGCTGGTCTGCTCTCCGGACACGGCCATGCCGTCTCCTCGCAGAGCATCATCCGCCACGATGAGCCAGCTCACTACGCGCTGCCCCTTGCCCACGCCGCCCCAGTAGCCCACTACGCCGCCCCCATCGCCCACTACGCCGCCCCTGTTGCCCACTACGCTGCTCCTGCCGCCCATTACGACGGCCATGACACATACGTGAGATTCATTGATTAAACTAAAAAAATCCGCATATCGAAAAATAGGCCCGTAACAAATGGTAAAAAGTAATCAACGAGTATCTAAGCTAGAAAGATCTTACGACAAATTTGAAATGACAGGATTTATGAGTGTAATCGTTTTATTTTTCTTATAGCAACCTTAATTTGTCTTTTAACCTCAGGCTCACCCCAAATACGACTTCGCGTACTCCGTGGCGGACCCGCACACCGGCGACCACAAGTCGCAGCACGAGAGCCGCGACGGTGACGCCGTGCACGGCTCCTACTCGCTGGTGCAGCCCGACGGCTCCGTGCGCAAAGTCGACTACACCGCTGACGCACACAACGGGTAAGAGAAAAGAAAACGTTATTATCCTCTTTCCATAAGCCCTAAATCCAGAACCAGAAGGATGCTTATATCCGTCGAAATTCCTAACGTAAAGTAATCCCATAACAATTAGATAACCCTTTTCCAGTACTAGTTCTACCCTTACAATAGAACAATAGAATGCTAGATTGTTAGTTGCAGGCGTGTAACTTTAGGTCTAAAGCTTTTAATTTATATGAGTGTAAATCACATTAGGCAAAGATATCTTTTTGAGCACTATATTAACACTGGGTATTTCTTTTCTTTTTCAGTTTTAACGCCGTGGTACACAACTCCGCGCCCTCAGTTCACGCCGCCCCTGCCTACCACCATTACTAGACCACAAACCATGACCATAGAATATAGCGTATTTAGCAGTCGTCATAATTGCTGAATGAATGTTAGTGCCGTGCAACTGTTGTGATAATTTATATTTTTGTAAACGAGTGTGAGTGCGCAATGTTAAAATAAAGAAAATATGAAAAATATCTTTCGTACTTTGATTCATCCTTATTAAAATATATTATAGTAATAACCAAATTAAACCGAGAAACTAACTTTCCACTGTATAATTGTCGTTTTACACACAGAAATAATCCAAGAATAGTAATAGCTATAATAATCAAAAGCCATATAGTTGATAGAAACCCTTTACAATTCGAATGTACTAATCTGAAAGTACATATAAGTATGCTCTGAAAGTACAAATATATTGACTTTAGTTTGCATAATTTAAATTATTTAAGTATTTATACTTCATAGTCTTGCAGATTATAAGCCATCTGCTTCCAATGTTTAACAAAAGGGATCACTTAACATCAGGTGGCCTGCATGTACTTTTGCTACTCAATTGCTAAATATAATAAAAAACCAAAAGTACCAAGAAAAAGTTAATAACGCAATACGAACATAACTTACTGAAGAAAAAACCTATTGTCTCACAGATCTTTCAAGTTAGAACAAGAGTGCAACAACTGCTCCTGTATGAAGACACATCAGGCTATGCAATAATAGAGCAATTTTCAGTGCATTTTAAACACGCTTATTAATTTGGATATAACCTATTTATATGAAAAGATGCCCAAGATGTCCATATTGTGAGATCATTTTATTAAATTTAATTAGGAGCCAATGAACATGCGGTCTGCATGGTTCTATACTTCATGATAAGTGGTGACTGTAACCAAAAGTCCTATTATATTGGGTCGTATTTAGTTGTATTGCGGATGAGGTTAAATAAATATATGGCGGACTGCTTTAAAGACGCTGCTTTACGATGAGTTAATGTGCGTAGAGTAACAGTAAGATGAATTGTAGAGTAATGTAAGGTGAATTGGGAAGCTGACCGACAAAGTACCTATCAAACCGAGTAAACAAAAAATACTCAATATAGCACTATAGCTACAAGCACCGCTTCAAAACACCAACAAAATATTATATTTTATTTTATACTACATAAAAGTAAATAATATAAAAGTTTTAATATGAAATTGGAGACCAAAAATCGGTGCTACTAGCTAGTGTTATTCAAAAAAATTTTGCTTCAATTGCCAAGTCTAAAGAACTAATTCATTGAGAGTTAAGGGCAATCATTCACTTCAATTTTATTTTAATTAATTCTACTCTATTTTTATATGGGGGTAAAAAAGGCATAAAAAGCTTTATCCCAAAAAAGTAATGCATGACCGCAAAAGCAAAGCGGTGACCGATACAAAAATCTTTTCCTGTAAATACATTTGGCAATGCATTTACAGGGAAATAGCAACTAAGCATATTCCATTAACTTCCACGGACAGAAATTACATACATCAAAGACCTTTTTAGAAGTCCGAAAAATTCTGTGTAAAGCATTAGCTTTCATTTTTTTCATTTCAAGGTCACTCGATCATCCTTGCCCATAGAAAACATTTCCAACCCACACAAATTGCTAGACGATGCACGGGAAACCACGAGTTAACTGCAGTTTATCCGCAAGCCATGAAACTTATTAAGTACTTGAATAACAAATTACCTTTACGTAATCAGTAATATCCATGTTAAGACAACAGTATTAAAAATAACCAGTATTGCTGATACACGTGATAGATTAAATTCAAGGTTACACTTTCAAAGTCAAGGGGAGCTTGTACATTTCTCCGCCCCACTCGCACGTAGCCGGTAACGACCTATAAAACCATACTCTGAAATAGTGTTGACATCAATCGATTCGTGGTTGTAATAGAACAAACATAAAAATGTTCAGCAAAGTAAGTCATATATTGCGAAGCAAGATAAAATTTAAAATTTCTCAATTATTTGCACGGAAATGAATTGATATTATTCTGCAACCAAACAAATGTTGACCACTTATTATCAGGTGGCCCGTTTTCTTGCCCTTTTTATAAAAAAGAAAAACCCAGATATAGAATCATTTTAAAATTAAATATTACTAAAATTTCTATCCATTATCAGATCGTAGCTTTCGGCGCCCTCTTGGCTGCGGCCAACGCTGGTCTGCTCCCCGGACACGGCCACGCCGTCTCCTCGCAGAGCATCATCCGCCACGATGAGCCAGCTCACTACGCGCTGCCCCTTGCCCACGCCGCCCCAGTAGCCCACTACGCCGCCCCCATCGCCCACTACGCCGCTCCTGTTGCTCACTACGCCGCTCCTGTTGCCCACTACGCCGCCCCCGTAGCGCACTATGCCGCCCCTGCCGCCCACTACGACGGTCACGATACCTACGTGAGCAATCTTTGACTTTTTTGCAAAAAACAAATTATAATTTAGTATAAACCTGAATACTTCAAAAATTTCAGATGAAAAGGAAAAACCAGTAGGTACTTTTATACCTACCATCCACTAGACACCAAAATGAGTTATGGTTAATTATTATTGCTACGAGTCGTTTGGCCTCTGTAGAGTCAATAATAAGAATTCAAAAAATAAAATCAATGGATTCGATTTCATTTTATAAATCAATTCAATTTTACTTTTTGCATCTTTTGGCTGCTTTAGTTGACTAAATAGTAATAATTGAACTAATGTGTACTTTCAGGCTCACCCCAAATACGACTTCGCGTACTCCGTGGCGGACCCGCACACCGGCGACCACAAGTCGCAGCACGAGAGCCGCGACGGCGACGCCGTGCACGGCTCCTACTCGCTGGTGCAGCCCGACGGCTCCGTGCGCAAGGTCGACTACACCGCTGACGATCACAATGGGTGAGATAGAAAAAAAATCAAAGTTTTTTCACTTCTCTCCTTCTTTATGTGGTTAAGCACATTAAAGTTGAGTTCACAATTCGTAAGTCCAGAGTCCTCCATCAGCAACTCTATGGGGCAAGGCTTATTTCTCCTTAACCAGGATAAATAAGCAATTTGTGGGATTATTTCCTACTGCCCATGAAGAACGCAAACTTTTGAAAAAAAGTGTCATTTGCTAAATACAATATAGGCGTCAGTTGAGCTTGAACCGAGAAAGAACACTTGAACCCAAAAATGCAAGAGTATGCATAGATTTTTCAGTCTAACATCAGTAGTCTGCATCATACATTAATTTTGTATTAACATTTAACATATTATTTCAGTTTCAACGCCGTGGTACACAACTCTGCGCCCTCAGTTCACGCCGCCCCCGCCTACCATCATTACTAGACAATTTACCAATGTTGTACTATAAGTAATTTTACAGTCGACATTATTTGTATATTATTGAGTGCCCACGCTATGCAGCTGTTGTAATTATTTATATTTTGTAAATATTTGTGATAGAATGAAACATGTGTAAATAAAGAAAATATTATAAAATAAGAAAATATGATTATAATTTTGATTTGATAAATCCGGTGTAGTCCATTAAAACAATACATTCGTTTGTTATAAGCGTGCATTTATTATACGACGCAATTTTATTTTTTAAGACGTCAAGGGGATTTAGTGCAACTTTAGGTAAATCCTGTAGATTAGCAACTCTTCTGCCCCCATTTTGGACTTATAGACGGTTTTTTTATCGATTATCAGGCAAACTATTGACCTTCCGTTGCACTTTCAATTTTCTATAGGTAAGTCAATGAAAGTTAATGATATATTTGTTTTTTGTTTTTATTTCGATAAAACTCAAGAAATTCTGGAATTCTTGTTTAATGTTTAATTAACGCTTTTGTGATATTCTTCGCAGACGCAGTTCAATAAAGAAATCATTAGTGGGTTGCTTGCTTTGAATAAGATCTGTTTTTGTGCCTTTAGCGGGGGATACAGTCAAGTGAATATAAAAAAGTAATCATGCTTCAAAATATATGTATAAACCTTAAAAAAGCGAAGGGGATGGTTATAAGAAACAATCTAATCTGCGATCTAAATACGTAAAAATTCCGCATGTCCTCCACATACGAGTATGTGTGCACACAATTTACAGTCATGTGCAACATTACGTTCCAAAAATCCACTTGTAATCCACAGCAGAATGAACATGCAAGAGCCCGAGCCCGTAAGAAAATAAAAGCCAAGTACAATGTTATTGTACGAGTCCAAAATCACGAAAATTCGAAGAAGAACAAAGGTAACCGACATTCGTAGCTCTCAAAGTTTGTGAATTAAAGGGGCAATGGGATGGCCACATCGTTTGAATGACTGACTACTGATGGAGAATGGCGAAAGTTCATCGAATGGCGACCGCATCTTGGTTGGAGTGGCTTTGATTAGGGGAGGACCATGCCCAATATACAAACAGTACATACACAACAGTTCAGTTTTGAGTTAAACATAACAATATGTTTGTTTATTTATTAATCTCGTCCTCCAAAGTTGTTTAAACGATTTCATTGAAATTTGCTCTTTAAAGGTAGACTAAGGGGAAACGAAAAATCGATCGAATAATCGGTTTAATTAGGTCTCACATCTGAAACAATTCTTTATTTTATAATTATACAGTAAACAGATCATTGATTAAAGCGTTATTAGCCTAAAACGTACGATGCTATGTTACGTAGATTGTGTTATATGTGGACACAAGCACTACAAATCTCATCATGGGGTAGCCATGATGAGATTTTTAGGGTACAATAAGGCATAGGCAAACTCATTCGAAGGTTAGCTACATTACAACAACCGTCAAATGCTATAAATTCCTTGTTTTAAGACAGTTTAAACTAGGAAACAAGAACAATTCAGTACCACACCTACAGGTATATAAAAAAATTATGTAATATGTAAACCACGTCAATTGAAAATCTATCGAGGTAGGCACGAATACGTAAATACTTTCAACTATTTTTTACTTCCTTTGTATTAAGCGTATAGCAGTGATAGCCCAGTGGCTTAGAATTCGACCTCGAATCGAGGGGTCCGGGTTCGAATCCCAGTGGCATTTATGTATGTAAGTATGTAGAATGCTTAAGAGAAAAGAAGCCTCCAAAAATGTAGAATATATTTTTTTAAGTAAATCCAACTGAAGTTTTATTTATTGACAGAAGCATATAAACTATGATACGATGACCAAAAAATTAGAGTGAAGGTACATAAATTTAACAAGCTGAAAATCTGCAAGTGTTTAAAATAGGTATAATAATAAATAAAATTTTCAAGTTCCCCATCATTCCCGTGTGTGGATTTTTTTTTACTAGAGGTCAAAGGACATAGACGAGTAGACGAGTGTCGATATCTTTTTAGACCAAAAAAAATAAAGTAGGATGAAACCCATTGGAAAAGGTAGAGAATATAACAAAAATGAAAGGAAAAAATAAATTACGGGCGATCTGAGTTAGGAAAGGGGAACGGAGGCTTAGAATTCGACCTCGAATCGAGGGATCTGGGTTCGAATCCCAGTGGCATACACCAATGACTTTGTAAAAAAGTTATGTGCGCTTTATAAAATTAAATATCACCTGCTGTTACGGTGAAGGAAAACATCGTGAGGAAACCTGCATGCCTGAGAGTTCACAAAAAAAATGTTCTCAAAGGTATGTAAAGTCCACCAACCCGCAGTAGGCCAGCGTGGTGGACTAAGGCCTACATCCCTCTCATTACGAGAAGGAGACCCGACCCTGTAGAGGGTCCTTAATGGGTTACTGGCAACCGTATATTATAGGTGGTAGAGTATTTGCTGCCAGAGAATCCTGCATAAAGGCTGCATACGTGTTAAGAGCGTGGCAGAAAGGTTTCTTCCTAGTCTCTAAATATGCCTAATTAATAGAACATTGGAGATAAAGCAGACTTAAATTATTTCTAAAGGTGTAAAATAACAAATTCTTAATAAACATACCTGCCTATATTCAGATCTGACCCCGTTTCAATTTCATAACGGCATAGATACGTGTAACAATGCAATAAAATATTTCGAACATTCCTGAAGGCTACATTTTCAAAGCCAAGGAAAACGTTTCACTGCCCCACCGCGAATCCACGGCCGATAGTAACGTTCTATAAAACCATACACCGCATGACCATTGACATCAATCAACTCGCCGGTGGTCAACAATAGACACGATGTTCAGCAAAGTGAGTTTGGTTACTAACAAAATATATACTAGTACATCTCGTTGAATAAGAATTTCTTTAAAAAAGTTGATCAGTTACTCGTATATATACAAAAAAAATATTGTTAAAATCAGCTATTCCTCCATTTCAACTTCTCGGCTTTGGACAGCTGTGGGAACTTCTATCATTCCACAGACAATTTTTACCATACTTTGTTTCAAAATAGTTGTCTTGTTACAGATTGTAGCTTTCGGTGCCCTCCTGGCTGCGGCCAACGCTGGTCTGCTCCACGGACACGGTCACGCCGTATCCTCACAAAGCATCGTGCGCCACGATGAAGCCCACACTCCTGTCCACTATGCCGTTCCCTTCCAACACGGAGCTCCTGTAGTTCACGCCGCTCCTATCGCCCACTACGCTCCTGCCCATTACGCCGCTCCTGCCCACTACGCCGCTCCTGCTGCCCACTACGGATCTGGTGCCTACTACGGTGCCGCCGCCGCCTACGCCGCTCCTTACGCAGGACATTACGATGGCCATGATAGCTATGTAAGTATTACATTTTTTCAATTTTAACTGTTGAACTTTTTACCATCAGCGGTTTCACCAAGTTTATGACTTGGGATGTATCAAGAAAAGATTTCATCATTATCTCCCCGGCTAGCAATGCGTCAGGAACTCCTCGCGTGTTTAGGATGTCCATTAGGTGGCCTTTCTGGTTTTCAGCCATTTGGCAAAAAAACATTATAATTTTCATAACAACGGTTCAAGAAGGTAATTTTTTTTACTAGTACACAATGTTCACATCTTAATACAATTTCCAGGCTCACCCCAAATACGACTTCGCGTACTCCGTGGCGGACCCGCACACCGGCGACCACAAGTCGCAGCACGAGAGCCGCGACGGCGACGCCGTGCACGGCTCCTACTCGCTGGTGCAGCCCGACGGCTCTGTGCGCAAAGTTGACTACACTGCTGATGCACACAATGGGTAAATAATAACTCTCTAGTGATCTATAAAAATATTCTTCTCAGAAAAATCTGGTACTGCAGGAAAACTGAAAACTCTCCGCATTTAATATATCCATAGTTAATACATATTTTGTCATAACGCAATTCTAGTGAGTGTATTCTATTCGTATTTTTATTTTATCATTCTTTTTGTTTCAGTTTCAATGCTGTGGTCCACAATTCCGCTCCCTCAGTCCATCCTCATGCTTACCATCATTACTAAATCTAAGATAATGTAATAATTTATATGTCTGTAAATATAACGAAAGATGGAAATAAAGATTTATAAAAATTAAAAATGTTTTACTAACTTTGTATATAATTTGTATATTTGTATATATCTCGATAATTCCTCAAGAAATAAATCTTTATACCTACAAAATATTAAAATCTACGATTTTAAATATTAATAAATTTCTTTTTTGACGTGAGTTTTTTTTTATTTATTTTTAAAGAAAAATAGTAACGCGTGTGTAGAGTTCTTTATAAGAGATGGAAATCTCTACGTTAAAGATGAAACCTTTTGTATGATGGATTTTTTTATTTTATTTTCACTTAGAATTCTAATTTGATAACAAAATTATATCGCAGCTATACATAGGTAAATAACCTCATCAAAAAAAAATTGAAGAGTTAAATAAATAAACAAATTAAATAGGTTATTTTCTATTCAATGAACTCGTATAAGCGTTCTATATTATACGTGTTGTAGTAACCTTGCTCTAGAAATTCATTTAGCAAACGGTAAAGAGTTAATTGGAGTAACAGCGTCATATCTAAGCATTCGCCTGCAATATTAAAATTTGAGATTTTGACCTTTAATAAGCAATACACTGAGCTACGCTTTCAAACAAGCACATAATACGCATAGGCTAAATAATCCTCGGTGTTTCTGCTTTTCTAAAATGACGAATGTCTGTGTCTCTGGGATGTCAGACAATCGGTCATATGCTGTACCGCATTAGATTACTCTTTAATCGTAAGCAGACTATGTTCTCTAAAAATCTTTTCACTGTTGAATTGTAATGCGTCATCAATATTGGCATATACTCGTAAATGTAAATTAACATCATTATAATCTTAACCCAGCAATGAAAATTTATTTAAGCATTATAAATTGCAATTAAATATCATTTATAACACAGTTTGTCATAAACGGAAATTTAAGCCACGGTTTTCCATGCCTAAAGTTGTACTTTTTTACATTGTCATTTGGAGGTATTACCTACGAGTATGTCATTCATGTTATAAAATAGAATGATATACTAAATGCCATACAAATTTTAATATATTTTTTCGGTTCACACACGTGCTTATAAAGGCTCTTGCTTATTCTCCAATGGTGTGATTAATACTACAGAACGAAATTAATATTTAAAAATTAATTGCGATGTAAATTCTCAAATTGAGCAGTGCCAAGTATAACGCGATATAGGTTCAATACGATTTCGCAATTTTAAAACGATACCCTCAATCGCATTTAAATATGTATGGTTTAATACTTTACGTGCTTGTATGAATTTTAATAATAGCCCTTAATATAATGTACATTTTTTAACGAATGAGGAGAATAAATGTGAAGATAACTCCTCTCAAAAACAAATATTTTCTTTTAGGTGTTTTAGAAAAATTATAGACTAGCTGGATCAATATGCAAATGCATATTATTTATTTGAAGATCTTCCGGTCAAATCTAACAGGTGTCTACGTTAAATAAATCTTGAGTAGATCTTTGTCTACTAGAGCTGTATTTTACACTATATATAATTTTTACAAGTTACCATTTATTACACTGTTAAAAATAAATCCAGACGAGCACGTAGAATGAACGATAAAAACTTCAAGTGGTTAAGGAATTTAGTAGCTTCTGAATAAAATTGCATGTTATGGAGCACAATGATGTAGAACTAATAAAATAATTTTACAGAGTGACTTGTAATATATATTCTCGTTAAGTTGCCTTAAATGAGATTTTTAAATTCATTTAATCTTAAAATTCTCGAAAACCGTTGATGTTTGTTTCGGCATCACACAGCTTAAACGATAGCTTTTGACTTTATTAACACACCCTTAACTGAAATACGACACATCAAGTAATCCTGTATATCAGAGTCATTCAACACAAGACGATTGTGTAGTAAGTAGCAGAAGATGCTTTAAGACACGGTTAAAAAATATATAAAAGATACTCATAATCAATTTTTAAAAACTTCAACAGTTCCTAGTTAATTAACAAAATAACCAAAAATCATGATGACGATTAATTGATCGAGTTGAGAGAGCAGGCGGTCTTTATCTTGTTATCAAATGTTTATTAAACAATTAATTCGATTTTTATTGCAGACACTGAGCTTCCTAAGAAATCGTTGAAGTAACTCCGTCCATTTATATCTCACAAAGGAATCATCGTTACTTGGATTATTCAGTTCCGAATACTGCACAACCAATGGAGGCAATACCTTCCAACATACTCGAAGGTCTTAAACACTGTTTCAAATAGCATGTATCTCAAACAAAAACATATCGATGCCGTGACACATATTCCAATTCTATAATGGTGTTTTAACACAACCTTCAGCCATTATTGGTGCGCGACGAGGTCCGTACTCTGCAGCCCCACTTGCTCTGTTAACTTTAAATATAAAAACCAATGGTCAGGTTCTATGATATCAATCAGTTAACAACGTCGATCCTAACAACAAACAAAAATGTTCAGCAAAGTGAGTGTCAACAACACATTAAATCAAAATCCAATAACAACAGTGGTATTTAGTGAATAAAGAAAGTGAAGTGATTCAAACAATTTAATATTTAATTTTCACTAACATCGACACAGTAGATGTACATGGGATAATTCTTATTCACTTTTAAAAGAGTGCTGGGAGCTTTTTTCCGCCCGTTTTTTTCTCCCAGTCTACGTTTCACCTGAGGGGCTATCAAAGCGAATTAATGTATAATTTATATGCAATATATATGACGTTCATTAAGTAGGCACAGATTGTACCGAATAATGAATAAAAGCTTTTGAGTTTGAGTTGTTTAATGTGGAGTATACAGTAAAGGAAAAGTCCGTGTCAAATAGTAGGGCTCGAAAATAATTGCGATCGTTAAAACATCGATATCCGGGCCGAACACAAGACAAATCGAGCGTGAACATTTGGCAACAAATCGTGATAGAATTTTCACGTGATTGGCATCTATTACAGTTTCATTCATTTTAGATTGTTGCATTCGGTGCGCTTCTGGCGACGGCCAATGCCGGCCTGTACCAGGGCCACGGCCACGCGGTCTCTTCCCAGAGCATCGTCCGCCACGACGGATACGCCCCGCTAGGACACTTCGCCGCGCCCGCTCACTACGCTGCTCCCCTGGTCCACGCCTCGCCCCTGGCCTACTACGCCGCTCCTGCACCCTACGCTGCCCACTATGATGGCCACGATGAATACGTAAGTATCTTTGGCCCGCGTAGATGTAATGTCGCCTTCGTATCATAAAACTCGTTATACACCTTCCTTTTAGGGAGAGTCAAAAAAATTCAATTGAAATGGAAAACGTTCCTTACTCGATAGATCTATTGATTTCGTTCTTGCAAAAAATACAAAAAGGAAAAATGAAACATTACGGCCTTCCCTTGTTTATAACTTAATCTGCGACCTCGTCGCATGAATGCACGTGTCATTCAAACTTTAATTTGACTGCAATAATACGAGAAATATATCAGTTTCAACCGTTTAGTTAATATTTTGGTCGATTTGATGATGATCAATGTTTAGATAATGGTACCTTTTCTTCGTTAGCAGGGAGTAGCCCATCGTCAACTAAAATTCGAGGCGCGGACTACGTTTGATTGGTGGTTTCAAGATGGGTAAATCTTAACGGCCATATCTTGTAGTCCATAATCTTTTAATTATCTCTCCAGGCTCACCCCAAATACGACTTCGCGTACTCCGTGGCGGACCCGCACACCGGCGACCACAAGTCGCAGCACGAGAGCCGCGACGGCGACGCCGTGCACGGCTCCTACTCGCTGGTGCAGCCCGACGGCTCCGTGCGCAAGGTCGACTACACCGCTGACGATCACAATGGGTAAAAGACTTTTATATACTTTAAAGAATTGAGAAAGTTAGAAGCCTCTAGAAATAACTTATGAAAAGCCACATACAGCACTGAAAATGAATAGGATGTGTGTAGACTGACTAATGGCTTCTGCATGATGTCTAATGGTGTCTTCCACGCTCTGTAAGATCAGTTCAGTGGGGAGGGTTTGAAGAGTAATTTAGGTTGATATCGGCGGATAGATGTGTGCGGAAAATGAAGGACGTTACATCGTTATTATTAATCAATTTCTGTGTTTTATTCCAAGGAAATTTTCTAGTTATTAAGTATACAGATTCTTATTAGTATTTTTTTTTGTTTCAGGTTCAACGCTGTGGTCCACAACTCTGCTCCATCCGTCCACCCCCATGCTTACCACCACTACTGAATAACGACGCCATTGAAAATATTTAGTCCTTGTAAATTATTTATTAAACACTTTTCCACTCGAGTCCTTTTTTATTTATCCAACCTCTACATCTTTATAACTAGTTTTCCTAATAAAGAAGGAAAATTAAAGCGACTATTTTATGTCGTCTTTTTAAACTTGCCCTACAGCAAGCAACATTAGAGTATGATGCTGCCGAGAAAATATGATAGAGGGAGAAACCCAATCATCTTAGTCTAATCAATCACCTTATCCTCTTACCTTTGAGGGTAGATGTGGGTTTCTATAGGCTGTAAAACATTTAGCGTCGAACAATGAAAGTTAGGGGACCAATGCACTGAGTTTCTTCTCTAATATAAAAGAAATCACAAGCCAAAAAACATTCAGGAGTGTATGTTTAACAGTACGATTTGCAAACATAGATAATATTGATATTGTTGTCAACGAATAGCTATTAAAAATATTGGTATAATTTTGCAACCGACAAATGAATAATCAGATTAAGGGCACCAGGAAAATTGTTGTCATAAAATTTTAGTTTTAAACTAAACTGTGTACATTGCTATAATTATTACGATTAGAATGGATATTACAGAATTACACAGCAACGATTTATCCTTAGATAGTATCTAAAAGTGGTCATTGATTTTTAGAGCTTTAGGATTTGGTCAAAAGCAAAATATAAAGGATTCCATATCACAATCCAGATTTAAAATTTTGTATTTTATAAAAATTCCCAATCTATTCTGCTGATGTTGCGCGAAAGCATAACAAATATCTGTATCACACGTATCCGTACGTTCACGCACTCTTCCACTCATTCCAAATATTCTATCAAAATATCATGTCAATAATCCAAAAAAAACAACGGGTTGCAATCTGGGATTGCCGGCAGATGTGAGAAGTTATACGAGTAAGATGTGTTTTCTTGGTGATTTGGACGTCAGTTCGACTAAAACACAATTGAGTTTCTCTGTAAAAAAAGAAACGACATTAAATGCTGTCTTCTTCGAAGCATCAGTCCACCTCATCCATCAGGGCAGCCTGTACTCCTTTTGTCTTTTGCTACCTACTGATATATGCACTAAAAATACAATAAAGTATATTCTAAGTTACAAATGCGTATTATTTAACAAACTTATGTGTCAATAGAAATTTTAACACGGCTTTAATAGCCATGAGGAATTTCCGCGTTTGCGTGAAGACATTGCGGAAATAGAGGCCATCCCATGTCGGTTACACTACCTTACCGTAATTAAATCATATATTTTTAAAACTAGCTTAGTAGGTTACAAAGAATTTCAACTAATTAACTTTGAAAAATATTTAATAATAACTCATATGTCTCATTAACTAAGCCATTGTAAATCTATTGTGAGTAATTTTAAAATCAAGATATAAGTTATATAAACATATTATACTCTGTATAATACAACTCCCCAGCCGAAACATAAGTGTCTATAACCTATTATATAAATTACCCACTGCAGGTTCTCCTCCCACAATGAGATTTAGGTGGTAAAGCCATAGAAGCTCACCCGGGGAAGTACCTCACCGCCATCTTCTAATAGGCCCTATTCCACCGAGCTGGCCTACTGCGAGTGGGTGAACTCTCAAGCATGCAGGTTTTTTCCTTCACCGTTACACCGTTAGGCTGCTTTTCCACTAGAGATGTGCGAGGATGCGTAGCGAGGGATGCGTTTTTGAAGAACCAATAGAATTACTTCATTTACCTAGCCTCGCTCCGCTAAGCCGTTTCCACCAGAGCTGTGCTAAGTGAGGCTAAGTAAATGAAGCAATTCTATTGGCACTGCAAAAACGCATCCGTCGCTACGCATCCTCGCACATCTCTGATGGAAAAGCAGCCTTACAGTGATATTTAATTTTATAAAGCGCACATAACTTTTTGCAAGTTATTGGTCCGTGCCACTGGGATTAGAACCCGAGTAAGAGGCTGAATTTTTAGCCACTGGGCTATCACCACTTTACACGTATACAGCTTTATGCACGACGGATTATGATTATGATTATTTTATAGTTTATGATTATGCTTTGGGAAATATCAGAAATAACCTTTGCAGTTTTCTTTCACCCTTGGTAGAGATATAATATCTATCTTATCTAGAACAACTGTTCTTATCCCCATAATATTTTTAGATATTTCCTAAATTAATAAGTCAAGTTGCAATAATCTATATCATTGATTGTGCCACATTTCTCATTATACGATAAATGGTTGAGATACGACTTAATTAATACCATTCGTACCAGTTTCAGAAGTACTGAGAACGTATCTGCAATCGACACGCCTCCGAATAGATAACAAGAAATGACCAATCAATTAAGCAACACTTCAGATATAAACGCGTAAAATAGTCATTGAGCTCCTAGGGGTAATATAATTGTACGAGTAAATTGTAACGTGCTGTACCGCGACCTTTATTTTTATTGTCATTCTGTAACGAGGTCCAACCGCAAAACCCCGCTAGTTAGTTATTTTGTGGTATAAAAACCCACGGTCAGTCGCTATTGACATCAATCACAGACCATCAATAAGCATAACCAGACCGAAATGTTCAGCAAAGTGAGTTTAAATATCGACGTAATACACGTCACAAAAATTAAGATGTGACTCATTTGTTATTAAAAAAATAAGAGATAAAAATCAACATTCCATAAAAAATCTTGAGAAAATATTGCAAAATACCATTTAATTATTTGCATTGTAATTGTAATTGTATTTGTATTGTAAAAGTATTTGGAATTATAGTATATTATTTGGAATTATTTGGAATTACTCGTAGTTAATCTTTCTATTGACTTTTCAATAATTTTGCATAGTACCTAATAAGAAAGCATTCCTTTTTGTTCCAGCTTATAACATTCGGAGGACTGTTGGCAGCAGCCAACGCCGGTTTGTACGGAGCTGCCGTATCCTCGCAAAGCGTAATTCGTCATGACGAGGCCCACTCGCCCGTCCACTACGCGGTTCCCTTCGAACACGGTGCTCCTTTGGTCCATACTGCTCCTCTAGAACATTATGGACAGCCCGCGTACGCGCCCATCTCTCCTTATGCCGCCCCCATTGCATCCTATGGGGGATACTCCGATGGCCACGACCAGTATGTGAGTACTTATCTTTCTAATATTTAAATTTTTAATTTTATAGATGATACTCATATTATATTATAATGTAGAGTTTTTGAAACAAATTATTTGGATTCTAACACTGTCTATCCTCTTTTCCAATGCGAAATGTTAAAATGGGTATGTGTATAAGTTAGTGAACGTTATTGTTTTTGTCCCAAATAACAGTCGCAATTTTTTATTGGTATGGGGGTTTTATAAAAATCTTTTAACAAAACCCAAATGGAGCGTACTAAATGACGCTTAATTAAGGATGAAGTGGGCGGCGGTAAAGTATCTCACCGAGCTTGCTTCAGCTCTATCCTTACACACACGTTGCTCTATATAATAGGCTTCTAGAATTCAATATGATTTATTTGTATCGACCAAGTAAAGATTTGTGTGTAGTATACAATTCTTTTTTTAAATCCTCACGATCCAGGCCTACCCCAAATACGACTTCGCGTACTCCGTGGCGGACCCCCACACCGGCGACCACAAGTCGCAGCACGAGAGCCGCGACGGCGACGCCGTGCACGGCTCCTACTCGCTGGTGCAGCCCGACGGCTCCGTGCGCAAGGTCGACTACACAGCTGACGATCACAATGGGTAAGGCTAAAGAAACCTGTAAGCTAGAGAATTCTCCATGGTGCTTGCATTCTGCCCCAACAATGACGTGCGATTAAATACTATATTTCAATTTTATCAATGATGTTTTGATTATTTTGTTTCAGATTTAACGCTGTGGTGCACAACTCCGCGCCCTCTATCCATCCCTACCATTATTAAATTATGTATTCCAATAATGATTTAGCTAAGTCACAAATTTGTAAATAATTTATTAAATTATTTTATGAACTCAAATTATTTAATTTTTAACAAAACCATTGAAAAATATTTTACCGTCCTTCCCTCTATATCCCGCCATAAAGTAACATTTTTTTCATTAAGAGGCATATTACATTTCGACCGTGATTTTTGCGTTAGAAGTCCTTCGAATTCTGAGAAACTGAAAGAGTTTCACAAAATTTGACTTATTGGATTATGAAGAATAGTTATTAGTCTAGTTAGTAGTGGTTACCGTTGAAACTATCTACGCGTGAATGGCAACGCAATGTACGACCTCAGACACCCTAGTATCCCTATACTATATTATCTGAGGTGGGACGTTAGTGTCCATAGACGGCAATGCTCACTTTAGCATCAGGTCATTTAGATAGGTATTATAACTACTTGCACCTTAGTCGTTGTCTATTTAAACAAAGACCAAAACTATGTTCCCTAGCTTAACACCATTAGAATTAAATTATCATTATATGATTCTGCACCTATAAAAGTATTAAATTACGTGTTAATCCAACAAAATTACACCCAATTTGAGACGATGCTGCACCAACTTATAATACTTAGAAGCACATTAAATACGCCGTTCAAAATACGCACAGCAATTGCCACTAACGCAAAAATCCTTACGTTATAATAATGATGACTTTATTGTTTGAAAAATAACGGAAATGACGGTGTCGTTAGTCATAGTCATAATCACGAGTACCTATGTTTTCGCTGTTAATGTCAATACAAACTCATCAACTTAACCTTTCTTTGTTTGGGGGCCCGTTATAATATTAAAAAACAAATACAAACAAAACATTTATTTGCACAAATGTAGGGCTAAAGTTGTTAAAAATTATTTTCATCTAGATGGATCAAAATACCATTTTTAGGTATGCAAATATTGTAAGTAGCTTAAAAAAATGTTGATAAATAGCATATTCAGTTAGGTCATTTTATTTAAACTTGATTTTTATACCTACTAAACTTTATATGTAGTGTTATGAAATTAATTTGCTTTACTTAAGTGCCTGGGACTCATCGGATATATTTTAGACGTTACCTCATTTGTAATTTACCTGGCAATTTAAAACTTAATATTCATCGGTTTTTATATGGTGAGCAGAAGCAAGGATAATATGGAGATCTATAGTCCAGTCTTAGCGTACCTTTTTATTTTTATTAAAAAGATTTAAAACAATTGTCAGTTGACTAGTATATTTTTAAAGCAATTTTTAACTCTTTTTTAATAAAAAGTAGGGCCAAGATTACCAAATCAAGGTTACCAAATCAAACAAAAGTAAAAAAAACGGACTTGTACGAGGAAGAAGAAAATTAAAAGAATGTCGAAAATATCTGAGTGGCTCAGTCACACTAAGCTGCAAAGCATGTGGGTCGCGTGTATAACGATGTAAAATATCACACAAACCTGAACGTGTGAACTCTTACGACTCGATTATATAGCTCCCTTTGTGACTCTTTACTTTGTTGCATGGTTCTGACATAACAATAGAATTTTTTAAACGCGTTGATTGAGCGGGTTGGCAGATAACGGTAAACAAATAGTATAGTTGCAGCGTAAAATGCCAAAGTTTAATTGTATAGTATACAATTAGTTAATACTCGTAGAAAAATGATTGTAAACTTATGATAATAAAAGTGACTTCATAAAAAAGACTTATCGTAGGTTCTACTACCTACCTACTGCTAGTAATATTTAAGCATTCTACAACATACAATAGTAAGCTTTTAAATCTTAAAATTTGGGAAAATTTTTGGTATGATAACCAAAAAAATATCACCTGCTCGCATGCCTGAAAGGTCCCCATATTGTTCTCAATGGTATGTGAAGTCCACCAAGCCTTAGGCCAGCGTGGTAGACTAAAGCCTACACTCTTCTATTGTGAAAGGACGACTATGCAGTGGGTCACTAATAGGTTACAGACACCGACTTCACAATACGTTTAGCGTGGTATACTAGTGTAGCAAATATCAAAATATATCTTATTACCAATTTTTTAGTATCTATTGTATATAATTTACCTAATAATAAATTAAAAATGACCAGAATATTATAGTTTCCTGATATTTTTGCATAAACATATAATTAATAGAACCTTATTTTTCATATATTATAGAACTTTACATGATTTTTATTATATCTACAGCCCAGATATCCAAATTTGTATATTCACAATGTTTTATTACCAGCGACCTTGATAAAATGATACTTAGAGAAGATAATAACAGACTAGATACCAATTCAAAGCTTTATTGACCGTAACGAACAGAAAATACTACACTATTTCTGTAAGGTGTGCATAAAATACGAATACTTAGTCATGATACTTAATACAAATTCATAAAGTTAATTTTGTCCCTCTAAAGTAAATAAGCTAAATTAAAGGTTGGTTTTTCACGTTCAATTTTCCTCTTTTTGTATACTGTATCACCGTGTCAAAACCTGGTGCTTAATGACACTTACCTATCTCTCTTTTAGATTAGGTACAATAAATCCATGCAAATGACCCTTCGACACTAGAGCTTGTGCAAGAATAGCCGCACTTTTAGCATATAATACTTCATTTTAGCATATAATACTTAATCCTTAATGTGACTGCTTCACTTTTTTATCATTTTTATGGATTTAAAGTAGGTTACAGTTAGGTACACCAAACCTTTACAGACCTTAATCAAAATAATAATGTTAAGAAGCAAAAATATTTAATTGCATCTTCCGGAATACTTAATTTCCTTCACGTTAACTACTTGTTTAACAATGATAATATCTAACCTTCTCTAAAGGCTTCCAATTTCAATATATCATAGCCACTATGTGGTTTTCAACTTGTAGGAACAAATAAATTTATAAATACATATTACTTTAATTACGAATCAAATGGTTTTACACGGATATAATGCTTTAGTTCCTAAACAATTAAAAAGAATATTACAAATAGGTATGTACCTACAAAGTAACTGATTTCTGAATTGGGTCCATAAAATGCGCAATAATCTCAAATATGATTTAATAATACTTTTATTGTTAGTCGACAATGAAGACAATTTACTTTAGACTGAATAGAAATCCATTCCTATTAACTGTCAGTTCCTCATTCAGGACAACCGACGTCAAAAGGACCTAATGTACTAAATACCTTATGAAGTGATTGCATTGTATTCTGTGGTGTGTTGACAAATTTGGATCTATAGGATACTGAAGTTATTGTTAGTTAACTTTGTGTATGTCAGGCATTTGGCCTAAATAGGTATGCTACTTACTTAAATTATAAGCTCCTTACCGGATGTTTATTTAAAGTCATCTGTTAATAAACCCGATAAAGATTCTGGTAAATTTACGTTGGATGTGCCTTTCTAGCTAAGAAGGATCGAGCCTAATATTAATCTCAAAAGAGGCTAAAATGCTAGTCTCTGGGTTCGTACTTATTGATTTGTTTTATATCAATGGATGTGTTTTGTATTCAAGCACTTCTAGATAAGTCAGATAAGGAGCAGATCCGTAACTCCTAAGTACCTCAGTCACCTACAAGCTCGTTGATTAATTGTGTCTATTTTGCTTAATTGTGTATGTTTATTATAAGCCACAGTCATCTTCCAGCTAGACGGGAAATCTGTAAAAACAAAAATAGAGCGTTTTTTGTCCGCCCAAAAGTCTTCGCCAAAGCTCACCAACTAACTAGCCATTGCTTAACGTGGGCCTCGAAGTACGTAGTCGGGAATGATATTTTGATCACCTCCTTGCAACCGTACCGATGTTTCTCAACGTCGTATATCGCTTACGCATCTGCTGTAGGGTTATGTGTAGGCGTATTATCTATGGAGTGTGCGAAATAAGCTTATACATTTTATATGGAGCAAAGGCTGCGCAGGTCTCCTGATGTTTAATTGTTATTGCAGCTCACGGACAACCACATCCAGCTTTAAACAGGACCCTAGTCTAGCCTAGTAGGTACCTGTAATCCAAAGTAAGGCGACGCCGATGCCATGTTTTAGGCGCTTGTTGGTTTACCGGAGCGAAGGAGACAGACTCCAGTGCATTTTTCTGGTGCGTGTATCCACATATCCAAAAGAAAAAGAAAACCCTGTCTGCTTCAGGATATGATAGTGACAATAAATTAAAACCACGTGTCTACCTAGAAGACATGCAACAAAGGTTTTCAGTTAATTACTGAACATTTATAACACTAAAGATCTTTGCAAGTATCACTTACTTATGACCATTGCAGCACCTAGGAATTTTAAATCACTTCTTTACTCTTTCTGTATCGCTTATAATCGCCCTTTACTTTATAACCGTGCGTCAAGAGGTTATTTTTATAGAAGTCCTAAACGTCAAATATAGACTGATTTCAAACAATCAAATTCTTTGTGGATATTATGTTAATATTCGTAAAGATTTACAATTGTGGGCGTATTGACCAAGTATAACAAGGTGGAGTATCGCGGTTCACAGCGTTTTATTGTTTAGTAACGCTAATTTGACTGATAGTGTGTAATGCGAGAATGTTGAAGACAAAGCGTGGTGACCTTGTGTGTAAGGGGGTAGGGCTGTCGACCGAGTTAAATGACTCAATAAAACATGATTTTTTAATATCATTTTTATATCTAATTCACAATTCAAAAAACTGCTTTAAGAGTAAATTTTAATCACTAGTCGTCTTAATACAGTAATTTTACACATTTTATATGAAATATCCCATAAAAGGATGCATGTATTAAAATATTAACAATTATTTCTTATACATTGAAAGAGGAAAAAATGCTTTTTTTAAGGTAACATCTCATTTGTATATTTTGATAATGGATAAAAAGGCAATGAAATGTGCTTTAATTATTCCATAGTAAAATTGCATCCGGAAAATAAAAAGTGCTGAAAGTTTTGCAGCAACCCTAGTGGAGACGAGCAAGCAAGAAGCACAGCGACGCCCCACCGGAGCACGACTCAATTCTTATAAAACCCACGGATAGATATCAAAGTTATGTCAGTTACGAATTACTATCCAAACAAAAAAATGTTTGCTAAAGTAAGTAACTCATCAACAAAAAAATTAAAACTAGAACAAATAATTGAAAACAACAAATTATGCCTAATTAATTTTATGTTACAGATCCTTACCTTCGGAGCACTGGTTGCCGCAGCCCAGGGTGGTTTATTAAACCATGGCGCCCATACATTAGCAGCACAAGGCGCATATTCGGCATCTCTATATAATGGAGCCGCTTTGGGACAGGCTCCATTGGCCCACGCTGGCCTCGCTCATGCCGGACCTTATGCCCACGCTGGACCTTATGCCCATGCCGGACCTTATGCCCATGCCGGACCTTACGCCCACGCCGGACCCTACGCACACGCCGCTCCTATCGCGCCTGCAGCTGCATATGGCCATGCTGCCTACGCACATGCCGCTCCGTTGGCCCACGCTGCGCCCCTAGCCCATGCTGCCCCCTTGGCCCACGCTGGCGCTTTGGCCCACGCAGCTCCCCTCACTCGTGTTGGCGCCCTAGCCCATGGCGCCCATGCCGGAGCGTATACAGGTCAATATGGCAGCGGATACAATGATTACTACGTAAGTTTTATATTGATTTTTTGATTATTAATAAGGATGCAACAGATGTCAGCACTTCCAACAATGTGTCCAGATGAAGTGGATTGAGTTGATAGAAAGACAAGAAGTAAGCAGAACAATCAATTACGAAAAATTTCATTACAATATATTTAGATACCGCTGATACCGTTATAATTCTTGATTATACATCATTCAATTTGCACTAACATTGACATGTCACCAAGGCATTCTCTAGATTGTATAGGTCGTGATCACGAACTAATTTTATCTTAATGTAACCCGAAACTTATGTCTCTGCTGACCTACTCTTTACATTCCACTAGTTCGTAATGAGTTAAAAATGTTTTAATCCTCTTCTATGTCAATTTAAAAAGATTACTATCTGAAGTAGAATGGTTTAAATGTCTTGAGTTGGTTTTGGGAGGTGTTGTTGCCGGAGTTACTTTATTTGAGACGACCATCTTGGTACTCATGTTTACGAACGCGCCCACAACCTTAGATACTAGGTCCATCTTGTCGTAGGACGAGGGTGTCCTCGGGTTGCAGTGGCCACCTTACCTTACCTTCAGGTGGCTAGCGTGTTCGTTTGTTTCGCTTTTACGATGCAACGTTGCTTATGCTATACTTCATACATTTTCAAAAAAATTCCAGTCTCACCCCAAATACCAATACTCTTACTCCGTGGAGGACCCCCACACCGGTGACCACAAGGCCCAGCACGAGACCCGCGACGGTGATGTGGTGAAGGGCGAATACTCCCTGCTGCAGCCTGATGGCTCCTTCAGGAAGGTCTCTTACTCTGCTGATGACCACCATGGGTATGGAAACTATTTCTTATTAATTTTATAAAATCTAAAAATGTATATCGTGGACGCTGAAAGAAACTTACCTACTTTGTACCTTTACCTGTTTTGTACTGAAAATCAGAATGATTTTTTGTCGTTTTCTAGGTGATAGAACTATTTAAGTTATTTCGCTCTCAGACATGTCTTGTGTTCCGGTTGAGGATTTTAGGCCATTATAGTACTCATAACAAAACATACATTTATAACGCTTGTAAAGTATGTAGAGCGCATATTTAGTTGCAGTTGTCGTACTTAAACTAACTGCAGAGATCTGAAGAAAGTAGTCGCACTTTACGCTTAAAAGTGATTTGATTTGATGCACCTAATACTAAAACTAAATAAAAAAACGTAATTAACATTAAAATATCATAACCCCTGAGTCATGTTTCATTAACCTACGAGATGTAAAATAAAGTTT
The DNA here is from genome assembly GCA_905147235.1 of Erynnis tages. Lineage (NCBI taxonomy): Eukaryota > Metazoa > Arthropoda > Insecta > Lepidoptera > Hesperiidae > Erynnis > Erynnis tages. Next base: position 4,849,834 of record LR990076.1, read on the forward strand.
ATAATTATGAAATTAAGGATAGAAACGTTATAGTAAAACGAGAAACTTTTAACATACACGTAATGGTTGAAGACGAGTAATGACTGCGCAACTTTCCCCAAATTGCGCAAAAATGACCCGTTTACATGAACTGGCCGGTCATGTTTGACATTGCTTTCTCAGGAAGCTTTAAATTATACGTAACAGCAACGTAAAGTGACGTCGATGAACCTACCTACATGAAATCACATGGCGGTCAAACCGGTACAGCTGGTGTTCCTGATCCGTATGAGTAATGACCTGTGCCGACCTCTGCGCTTGCTGTCAACATATAGCAAACAGGTGTCGGACCATTGAACTGGTTTGAGAACTGGTTCGCATTACAATTGTTCATTCGTAATTATGACGTTTGTCGTTTGTTGCAGTTTTAACGCGGTTGTACAGAACTCCGGGCCCAGCCACCACGTCTACTCCTCCCAGCGCCATCACTACTGATCTCGATTTATTTAGTTCTTAAACGATCGAATTACCTCGTGAAATCCAAGTGATCTCACATTTTTTACTATTATTTAAAAGGAAATATCAATAAAGTTAACAGAAACTTTCAATAGTTGTTTTAATTTTCTTGTCGATACGTGATGTATTAAACTAACTGAAACTACTTGTTATGTAAATACCTGTACTGCATATGTTATGAAATCGTATCAAGCAATAAAATGTAGATATTACTTTTCATTTGACAACATAAATATTAGTTATAAATGTAGTAGTACAAGTACCTATCATACAAAGTTAGCAAACAAATATTTCCTCTGTACAACACAATTTGAATAGATTCTAAAATAAGAAATAAATACTAAAACGCGTTTTAACGATAGATATTCGACAATATTAATCCTCGAGATATATTAAGTCACGGTTATTTAGGCCCAAAACTAATTTATTAATTTCAGATGTCTCACATCATTGAATTGTGATTAATGAACACAAATAATTTCAATCCAATTTCAATTATTAAATATTAAACAAAGTTAGGTGCAACAATTCAGCTATCTATTTCTAACCTCTTACTTGTCTCATAAGTTCGCTTCTATTATAAAGTTAAGTTTTGATATAGTAACCGTCATGAGTCGTGAGATTATCAGTGGTAGGGATATTGTACACTTTCGGCTAATGTACAGAAGCCGAAAAAACGTGCTGGTCCAATAGACGACGCACACTGATGAACTGACGTTTGTCGAACCAATCGTGTGACCGCAGCGCAGTCAATGTCAAACCGACCAATGAAAGTTCTGCTAACCACTCGTGACGGCAACTATATTTATAAACGATTATAAACAACAGCATTGACTGATAATAATTTGATCTTAATATAGAATTGATATCAAATCAAAAGCTATTACTGCTATTTATAATTATTATGTTACACACAGTATTACTTACTTTGTTTGCTCTTTTTGTATGTTGCAAGAAACAAAGCAGCTGCAAGGTCAATATTATGGTAGTAAGCGCCTATATTTTCCGTTTCAACATATCATAAGCTGTCAAATACAAATGCATTGTAATAGGAAATAGCTTTAAGAATGCCCACACAAAATATACTTACAGTTATTTAGCTCTATAGGTAGGTACTATGGGCACGTGCTGTGACGAATGATTATGCTATTGCTGACTTACAAAAAATGCGTAAGGGAAAATACAAAAAAAAATACATTAAAGAGAAGTGTGTGAAGAATTTGTAAGTGGTATTTATAATAATTTCTCGACATTTTTTTTCGTAGCGTATATTAAGCGTATTACAGCTTTATTTTCTTATCTTTATGTAGCACCAGTAATAAAAAAGCTTCTGGGTCAATTAACTCTGAAGAGCTCTACATCGCAAAACTATGACGAATTTCTATTGTTCTTGTTCAATTTCTTTTGTTTATTAAGTTATTATGTTTATTCAGTTATTTTTTTGCATTACACCATGTTCTGTACAACAAATAGTAAAAGAACAAAAACAACAAACACTTAAATCGAGTCCCGCCTCTATCGCGATAACGTTAAATAGTTTCAAAAGTAGCTCGCTTAGTTGCGAAAGCTTATTTTAATTGATTACTTATCGCAAATATGCATTAACTGATGAAAGAACCTGAAATGACCACCTATGTTTATTTATTACAGTGGTGTATACATTTGTATGAAACTAATTTGACACGTCAATAATAATTCTCGTAGAACGGCGATAGCCCAGCCGCCAAGATTTCGGCGTGTTATTCTAGATGCGCTTATTCAAATACGCACTATTACTTTTCTAAGTTAAAAAAAAAACAAATTTCACCTGAAGTGAATTTCATCTGAGATATGACCCTGCAAAGGGCCAATAATGGGTACAAACGCAAGTAGATTATCAGACCATTTGTATCGAAAGAACACTTTAAACTAATCATGCATGACATTGAAAGAAAAAATTGAACCTTGAGTAATTATTTTAAGTGAACGTCATTGTGTTATTTTAATACATTAGAATGCAGGCCTCTTATGGTAAGTAGTTACCATAAGAGGCCTGCATGTCTCCGTTACTCCCGCCGAAAACTTTTATTTCAAATTATACTTTTTTCGCCACAATTCGCCATTCATTTTATAATTTTGTTTAAACTATTTTGGTACATTTTAATATGAAATGGGTTATGTGTATTTTTATTTTACTTTTATTTTTATAAACATAAGTACCATTTGAACGAAATACATTTTAGATATATATATAGATTTTACAGATGGTAGGTATGGAGCCATCGCCTGCCCTCGAAGGCATCTGTCGCACAGATTACAAAAGGAGATTATAATGGCAAAACGCAAGTTCTTACACTATAAAATCTTAATATTCGGATATTTCCCTTTACCTTTGCTCTATGTCCTTGCTTCTTTAAATTTTAATGATTCTAGGTCAACGAGTAAAACTTATCGATAAATTTTTACTTACTAGGAGGTACCGTATACTACAAAAACAAACTCTTAAGGTAATTGGTTTCTGAGAAAGTGAGGGTCTTGCAGTCATGAGTATCTTGAGTCTTCACAGAGATACATATATAATTATATTTCTGTATAACTGTAAGATGTTATTCGAACCTATGTTATGAATGTACAACATTTCGAGGCATACCGCGCTACATCTTTCAATTTCCATTAACTGGTATCCTAGAATTATATGATGCAAATGCAGCTAAGTAGATGACAGAATGCAACATCCAGTAAGAGTAATTATGGCTTTCATCAATGTATAAACTACTGAACTACTAACATATTAGATTACCTAATGTCCTACACACATTCACTGAGCTTGGTCACCTTATTCACGCAGCTACGTGGGTTCACCTTACATTTAAAAGTTACAAGTTTTGATCATCCAGATCAGTACCAATCCATCCATACTTACATACATTACTTGAAAACCATCAATGCCTATTTTACTCCAAGTAGAAATCTTAGGTAAGGTCCTAGGATGAACAAGCTATAAAACTTTATATACCTATAAGTAGTAACTAATAAGCTACTACCTACTATTATAAATGTGAATGTTTGTGAGGATGAATGGATGGATGTTTATTACTGTTTCACGCAAACACAGTTGAACAGATTTGAATTAAATTGAGTATGCACGTAGTTTATAATTTAGATTATCATTAAAAATACTTTGCATCACTCTCTGGACCAAGTTCTAAAATCTACGCGGATGATGCCGCAGGCAAAGCCTAGTAAATTATATAAATTTTACTTATTACTATCTATTCTATGGAGTAATCTACTATCTTTATGTACGTACTAATGAAAATAAGTTAATAATATGTCAGCCCAAAAGTATTAGCAAGTCCGATTTTGCAAATAAACTGGCGGCGCCGAGAAATTGCGTATTACAATTTCACTGGCCTAGGACCGCATTTACCGCCTATATTCAAAAGATATCTTACCAGTTTTACAAACTCCTACAAGTCGGTGTCATAAGCTAGTTAAATAACGTAAACTAATATCTGCCGTGAATCTAGGTCTGACCTATTTTGTTATCAATTTATGTACCAACAGTAAATTCTAATGTAAGTGACAATTGTGTTTTATTTATCATTCCGGCACACCCCATTTCTAGAAAACGTTGAAGCTTACTAGAAAGTTCCTTAAGAAGCCTTTGGAACTTGTTGAACATTTGAAATTGCCGGGGGTAGGTTAGGGTAGATTAGTTAGGGCAGTTAGTACTTAACTGATGCTCTAAACCGCCGTAACATCTTCCTACCTCGTCTTGTTTTCCGTCTGAGGGCAATTTTCAGCGACCATCTTAATAATCTCAAAAAGTAAGGAACGCACCCACATATTGCCTTAGCATATGACCTGAATGAAACTGTTCGATCAAAAAAAAATAAGATACCTATTCAATAAGTTAAATTTGGATACTTAAGTATATGCACTTAAAAAATGCGAAGACAATAATTTTACTGGGCAACAAAATGGGCGGTGAACTACAAAAGCTTAATTAAAACTAGCAGAGTTTTGGAGTCATGGTCAAAGTAAGCGGGTGATTGACCTATGAACTTCGGGTCGACTATATCCTTTCGATTGTATTTCGAATAGCCTTGGAAAGCAAAGATAACGGCCGTTCAGCTGAAATAGGTGTCTCGCTTCCGTGACGATTGGTCGTATTGATTCACGTTTCTAACGAACTAATGAACTACCGGACCTTTAAGCACGGCATTCGACCGACCAATTATTGTTATTGACTTACCCATAATAATTTTCACAATTAAATAACTCTACGGCGATCGTGAACCAATAAATCCTTCTCAAATGATTTTAACATTCAATTAATGACGCATATCAGATAGGAACTATTTATCGGAATCACGATTCAGTCAAAATTATCCGAAATTTTAAAGTGTTTATGCTCAATCAATTCACAGGGACAATGCATTCCAAGATCAAATAAGATTGTGTTGCGTGAAATCAGATGTACCATGCCAAGATTACACGCACATTTTATCCATTATTATCTTCCAATGAAAAATTGTATATAGATACGCAGCGTGGGGTTGCCTTGTACGGTATCGACATCGGTCAACTCCAGACAATGTCCAGCGTTCTTTCATTAACTCTTTCAACATACAATAATGATATCGACTGCCTGCGATCACATTTCGACTATACATTTGGAAATCAAGCTTGTACTCCTTATTGATTTACTTATGCTAGTAGCTAACCGCGGTGTGGTTTAGGACAGTGCATTCGATATTAGTATGGCGCAATAGACGTTGCGATAATAAGATCATGTAAATTTATTTAGGTAACAGGCGTCCTAATAAATTTGAATGGATTTCAATCTCATTGTTTTGCACATTACCTACTGTGAAATACTTCACATTGAAAACGACTTTAAAAAACTTTTTTCTGTTCAGTCAAATACAACAGCCATATCAACCCGCCATAAAGCAGCATATTCATCGTAATAAAATCTTATTGTGTCGATTAGCGAGCCGCGCTAGAGCTTGACTATCTTTCTCATCGCAACTCATCAAGGCACATACGAGTACATAGACATAGATTTTAATCAATAGGTTGCAGTGATCATCAGATGACCTGTACGCTTTGCTTCTCTTTCATTAAATCAAATGTGTAATGTGTTATTTTTGCAAAAACCTGAAAAGGGAGAGTTGAAAAATTTAGAACACCGTGGCGATTTGTAATTATAAGATTTTAATTTTAATTTTGATGGTAGATACATTGTAGCACACACTTCGGGGATGTCCCTTATCGCCACCCTTTAACCGCCGTGAACTAGCATGCTCATCATTTCTTGGAATCGATTGGGAAGTTATAATTCCCGGGGATATTTTATTTGAGGCGGGCATCTTAGTCTTCAATACAGTAGCAACATCCAACAACAGATAGTAGGTATGGATGGATATTATGAAGGTTATGGGTACGTACAAACGTTGTTCTGCGATATAAGTTATCGAGCGTTAAAAATCGACCATTAAAAAATAGGGATTGGTAATAGCAGGGTGAAAATTAAGGGTTGTACCTATATTGTATTTTTTATGCCACATTATTGAAAAATAAAAATAAAAAAAATTGTCCAAAAAATAAAATAAAAATGTTAGGTGTGGACAACCCTTATCACTCAGGGGTATGAAAAATAGACAGTAGCCGATTCTCAGACCTACTGAATATGCATATAAAATTTCATAAAAATCGGTTAAGCCGTTTTGGAGGAGTATGGTTACTAAAACTGTGACATGATAATTTTATATATAAGATAAGTTTAAAATAACTAAACATAACAGATACGGTCATTCAAACAGTGTGTACCAATAGGACACAAATCGCGAGCCCATTAAAACAAGTAGTGTGGCAACATCGTCGTAGATAATAATTAAAAGGTATCCGCAGGGCTGCGGCGAAGTGAGGGCGGCTTAAATTATTATTCTTAGGCCCTGTCTGCACCGCGGTATTTCACCGTGTGAATTTTAGCTTTGTCCGCACCGGGACATTACATAGCGCGAATTTTATTCTCGCGGATTGTGGTCCGTAATCGGAATGACACCTTTTGCGCACTTCGAATAATATTGAAGTGAAGCTTCAAGCCCACCTTGTGAAGTCATCAATATTTCAAGGTACCAAACTCAATTTTTTTCACATATTTTAAAGATATTGGAAGTTTAGCTGAATTTTCAGACGTTTCTGGAAGCACTCTTTTATGAGAAACATATTTTAAAACTAATCTTGAATGGTGTCCACATCCTATCTACGAGAAAAAATACGTGCGATGTTAGGTACTCGTATATCTCGATACGGACAGGGCCTTAAAGGCAGAATTATTATTGGTATAGGCCCGCAACGACCTCGCGGTGTCAAAGTTACGGAACTCAGTGACCACCCCCCACCACCGGCAGGACAGCGGCTCGATTTGGTTTTATATAAAAGTCCCACTGCGGGACGATAATGGTATCAGTCACCTGCTCTGATTAGCCCGCAAAATGTTCACCAAAGTAAGTTGGAGCTTTGAGCTTAAAGCTCGTGTTGCTTTCAATATTTTACGATTTGGATTAGGCTGCGGCTAGGGGTTAGAAGTCCTTTTTATAGCATCGATTTATAAAGAAAATTTAAAACCAGGTTTTAATCTTGGTGTTAGAAAAAAATATTTTGAATTCAGAATTTTCAGGAACAATTTGCTCTATTTAAGGTCCCGAGAAACACTATCGATTTGTCCTTTCTACTACTACTACTACTACTTACTACTTTTCACAGATACTGCATTAATTTTTAAGAAATATTGCGACTAATTCCCGAATTTTCAGGACAAATTTGCGGCTTTTAATGTCCCGAGGCACTATGCACTGTTTGTTGTCCTTTTCTACTAAAATCAAAAACAGGATTTTTATCTTGAGTCCCGAATTTATAGTAACGTTTTTTCTTTTTTAAATTAGAATATCCCCAAACTACGCACAATCCCTTCGTCGAATGCAATTTCTATCTGAACACAGATATTGTATTGTATTTTTTTTTAATTAAGGGCTACCTACCTCTGAAGATAAAATCTATATATTCATTCAGATAACAATTCACTTGGTTCGCTTGTTAATAAGTAGTATCTTTCCAGGTATTCGCCGTCAGCGCCATCCTGGCCGCCGCCAACGCCGGTCTGCTGCACCACGGCGCAGTGTCCTCCCAGAGCATCGTCCGCCACGACGCCCCAGTGCACTACGCGCCCGCGCACTATGCCGTCCACGCTGCGTCCTACGCACACGCTCCCATCGTCCACGCCGCCCCCGTGCTCCATGCTGCTCCCGTAGTACACGCCGCTCCTCTGGCTCTCGCCCATGGACATGAATACGTGAGTGTCAGTACCCATTAATGACCCACTACAGGGTCGGGTCTCCTCTCACAATGAGAAGGATGTAGACCTTAGTCCACCACGCTGGCCTACTGCGGGTTGGTGGACTGAATACGTGAGTATATTTTGTCAATGTTAAGATGGGTTTAGTTTTAAAAGTAATGGAACAATTATATTCACGGCTATATACATACGGATATTCGGGTATTGCCTTGCATTGTTAATCCTTAGACAAACCCTTGAATGAATACGCATTCAGTAACTACGAGTACATACTTAACATCATGTGTTCTGCACTAAAAAAATAAAGTCATTGTCATACGTTACGCCATATAACTTACTTATAACAGTAACTTGGAGATTCCGAAAGCATTGTGTGCTTCAACGTTCTACGAGTACAGACGTTAGAAACTACTAAGTCCTAACACTCTTTAAGTAAGCACCAGTTGCTCCTACCAATGGACAAAGACCTAACAGAACAAGCAAGGCTATCGCGCCGTAATTCATCAAAAATTCCACACCATAAACTGATATATTTTTCTAACACAGCATTTCTTATTACAGGCTCACCCCAAATACGACTACGCGTACTCCGTGGCGGACCCGCACACCGGCGACCACAAATCGCAGCACGAGAGCCGCGACGGTGGCGCCGTGCACGGCTCCTACTCGCTGGTCGAACCCGACGGTTCCGTTCGTAAGGTCGAGTACACCGCTGATGACCACCACGGGTAAGAACTAAAATATAATCTAAGAATGTGTGAAAAGAGAATTGATAAAAGAGAGAATATTGGTCAAACCAATGACTTTGTATGTGACCAGACTTAAAGATTGTTTATTGAAGAAAAAGTAAAAGTGGACTCAACCTTTTTAAACTATAAAAAAAAAGCCAAAACGTTAAAAGGGGCACCATAGTAAGAGCATTACCGTAACAATTGTTAGCTGATAAATTTTCAAAGAAACCCGGAAAAAGGCAGTTCTGGTGCATTCGAACGCAGAGAATCGACCCTAAGTAATGAGATGAAGACGAAGGGGGAAAAGTTGGAATCTTTCGTCTTCTAATGCAAAATCTACTTGTCACTCATTTGCTCTACCTCACCATTCTTTATTTGACTTCTAGTTTTGTTCTTTGACTTCCAGTTTTGTTCTTTGACTTCTAAACTTGTTCTACGCAAAAAATATCAAGCCTTCTAAATGTATGTGGATATCAATTTATATTTACATGTATATTTATATTTACATGTCTTACTTGTTCTCAGTTTCAACGCCGTAGTCCACAAGACCCCCGGCCACCACCCCGCGCCCGTGGTCCACGCTGCCCCAGTGGTCCACGCCGTCCACGCCATCGCCCCCCTCGCCCATGGACATCATGGCCTCCTCCACTACTAGACCATAGCTTGTAATAATGTGATCGTGATGGATGACTGGTGATTGTGATATTTATGTGTATATAATGATGATGGATACCTATGATTTAATACTCATTTGTAAATAAATCAACTGCTGATCAGTACGTTCCCTTTTATTTTACCCGCGCCATTAGACATGTTTAATTTTATGAATGGAATGAATTTAGTTGTAGAGTTTCCTATTTATTACTAAAGCGTTTGTAACCACTTCAATAAAAATAATCCAAACCAACTGGAAGTGTACACGAACAATAAAAATATTTCATATGAAATCCACGCATTCCATCAAAGTAACCAGTCGGGTAATTTAAACTTTACCCTTGAATCGTTACCTTAGACAGTGGCTTAAAATAATTAGTACAGTCATTAAACAGACACGCGTGCTTGCGTGCCGCGGCTGCGTTTGCTGATAATTATAGTGCTCTATGCAAAGGCTTACGAAACGGACCCGGCACGACTATGCGACGGCCTAGACACTGTCCCAAAATTTGTTGGCTTCTCCACTTATGTCTTGGTCAAGTCGACGTGAAGAAAGACAATTACGAAAAATTACAGACTAGCTTTACTTGCATTTGACTTTCAAGTCGTTTCTAAAACATAATTATATTAAGAATGTCTTTTGTGAAAAAGTCGAAAATCACTTTCACGAAATAATTAATCCCTAACCTGCTATTCAAGTTCCAGTGTCGTACTTAACTTTATGTTGTCAAATATGAGCAAATTTGTACAATAAAGGGCAATTTAAATGCAATCACTATAACATATACTACGTACAGCATCGAATGTACAGCATTCGACAGTCGTTTCTGTCGAGATTGTCATACCGAAGGATATTATTATAACGAAATCTTCAAGCCACCTGTTATAGTTAGCTAATAAATGACACATGCTTTACTTAAACAAACTTCTCAAAAAATCCTAGAAATTATATTCACACGGAAGGTTTTACATAAATAAATAAATAAACGAAATCTTATAAAGCGTGTTAAAAATTGTAGCAGGATGTCATTTTTGACATCATTCATTGCATATTTCGAGCACTATAGTATAGCGAATCGTCTATTAAAATATACCTTTAGTATATCGTACATCTCCAGAATGTTTCAGAAATATTTATAAACTTCAATTACATATTTTTAAAGCTATTAATTGGATGTTTGAGTTCGGATTTTCAGCAGACAAAACTGATGTATCGTATGTATGTCATACGGAATATTCTAAATATAGTTGTAGTAGTAGTAGCCTACCCATGATTAAAGGTGCTAGTTATATGTACCTACTGTGATAAATGACCTGACCACTTTTTAACAGCTTTACATGTAATTTCTCTTTTTCTGTATTCTCATTAGATCGCTTTTTACTACGGGTATAGTATAATATACTGCAACTTTGAAAACTTCGCGTAAAATATCCATTAAAAACTTTGACAATAACAAATAAACAACACCAAGACCAATATAAATTGAACTGAGACTAATGTACATACATATTGACAATGGACAAGCACACTTCTTAATGTGGGCGAAATTATACAACAAAAATTAAGATTACGGTCGATTCAAATGAAAAGGAACCCAGCGTGACCTTAGCTCGACTCATGAGATAACTATTTATCGAATGTTACCGCCGTTTTAACTGCTTAAATTCCGTTCACAATAGAAGTGAGTATAAGAGGTCATGCAATACCTGAAAAGCCCTGTCTGAAATGATCCCGTACCGCTCATTCTCCAGTCGAAACATATGACATGTTTCTTTACGACACAGTAGCTACACTAGTTATCTCCCCCAATGAAATAAAATTCATCAAATGCAATGATGTTTACATCATTCACGCTAAGTTTGTTAAAAAATTTAATGACCACGTATATTTCTTTAAATATGTTTTAAAATTATGCTCAATTTTTTGTTATCAATAGAACTAAACTCATTTCCGTTTTTCTTTTTTCATTCAATCGTTCATGAGCATGACATAACAAATCGATTGTAATTTAATTTTTACAATTAAGCTTCAATTTATAGAAGTAAAAAATATCTATTGAATTTATTTTTATATTCAGGCATAGGTATCTACAATTTTACAAACTAACCTACCTTCTTACATTTTTTGTCAATTTGCCAACCATCTAATTATTATTATGCAACAAATATTATTAGTTATTTATTACACACTCTACATTAGAAGAGTTTGGGCTATATAAAAAGTTATTTTAGTTTCTGTCTGATAATTAGGATTGAGAGTTAAGAATTAAAATTCAATCCTTAACTTAAATTTACAGATAACAACGGGACTAACCTCCCTCGGTCACTATTATATATGTACCCGTCTGCAATTAATAAAATTTGGGTATTCTAAAATTTTCGTGGCATCCCATAAACAATCAACTGAGTGACTGCGCTTGGACCTCAGCCTATTCGTGCGGGCGTACATACTCGTAACTCACGCTAACTGGGCCACCAAGAAATCTAACAACTGAATTCATGATATTTCATGGCGAAAGGAATCTCTACCGAAAAACTTTGAAGAAGACATTGGCTTTTTTAATATTTTTATCTACTAGATGAACCCTAAATATCAATTGTAAAATTCTGTGACCTTCGAGCACGCCCCAAAATGACACGTGCGTACGTACAATATATTGGGCTCTTCCCAATATATTAATACATACACACATTAGCATTGGAGCCTTGCCTGCAACCAAATGTGCAAACTCTTGCAACCGCATGAAATGTTGGCACAAAGCAGGTACTACTTTTATTCAAATAATTAAAATTAAGTACCTACGTATGTCATTGAGGAAACTGAATGGGCATTTTTATACACGCTTATCTCCAAAAATGCACAGCGGCGCCGCCAAAACACATCTAAAGTAGGTGATAGTTTTACATTTCAACGTACCGTCGTGTTTTAAGTTTTTACACACACCATTAACTTATGCATGCTTATGCGAATCACTTCAGTGGCAGATTAATGTGCCCTACAAAATGTTCTTATCTATTAAAATTAACTTATTTTTTGTCCATTGCCGGACTCTTTGAACTCTGTACTCCAAAAAAGACTACTTTCGTAATTATAAAATTTAATATTGCAGTTGTATAACATATTACGTAGAATATACAAATGTTTTAGTAGGATTGTATAAATAAAATACTTAGTTAAGTTTACATGAAAATAGCAAATTGTGCGCACAATTTTCACAGCACACGATTAGAACGCAATATCGACTAGGCAACAAAAACTCCATCAAAGATCGTTATCGCCAGTTGAGAATCAGAACAAAGTTAAAAAAGTAAAGGTTGAAAAGATTAAATGCAACATTAAAAAAGGAAAGGAAATGAGTTTATCGTGTAACTTATTTCATTAAAATATTCAAGTTAAATCACCTACATACTCGTATATACATATCTACATGTCTACTCTAGGTTCCTAAATAATTTTTATTGCAGAAACTTTGCACCCCTCAGAAGTATTACAAGTGAGTCAGGTCATATGTGAAGTCGTATTCTCGAGACTATTAAACTCAACTTCGATAGGGAGGTACTTCTTATCTGATGCTAAACTTTGAGACTGCAATGATTGAAGAATCCAGCACCCTGTACGCTTGTCTGCTATGAAATGTATTTAATTAAGCTAATAAGTAATATTATTGTTTTAATTCATACGTTTTCACGTATCGTTTTCTAACATACCTACCTTCAGTAAAGTGATTAATTTTCGCAACTGTCTAGGGGTTTTAAATGCTTAAGAGTCATTGTTTAGCTTTTTAAAGCCAAGTAATAATATACACACATTCTCACAGCTACCTGACGTCGCAATAGTGTTGAGTAACCGTAGCAAAACTGAGTATGTTTACGAGAATTTCCATATTATCGTGGGACAAAAACAAAGTACACCAAACAGGTAGGCATGCTATAGTAGGCATGCTTTAGTAGGCATGTTATAGTAGGCATGCTATAGTAAAAAATAGTCGAGAGCCGCTGGGAGTCGTGGTCCTGTATTTTCGGAAAATTTCCTGTATTGTCCTTGAAAGCAGAATTTATGCTAGTGATGATTTACTATTTCTAATAAAAATATAGATATTATTCGCAAATAGGTACAATTCGGACTGAAGGGTCATGTCTCAGTGCAATTTTACTGGACGTCGATAAACCTTTATGCTATAGCTAATTTCACTAACTTCTAAACCCCACGTAGAAGTAATTGAAAATTGATAAAAATGTTGGTTAATGTAAATTAATTAACCCTAAAGTAACCAACTTTTGCCAGAGACTTTTATGTCCAAAATTAGGGTAATCCAGAGTTAATTTCATTGTAACTTCCAAAGTTCTGAAAATCTCCTTGAACTTATTTTGCATAGAAAAAACATTAGTAAACTCAGTAACAAAATCACTACGCGAATCAAAATAAACAATATTGAGGAATATTCATTGTTTTTCTTATTCATTTAATTAACCGAAAATGGGGTCAATGGCTAAAACACGCTAATTGCCAAGTGCTCAATACACGTGAACCAGTAACATTGGCGTACTTACCGGCATTACGATATATTGGTACACTATGAGAAATTGATCAATGAATTTTTGCTCCAATAATTCCCACAATTATTACCTGTATATAAACTAATGAAGTAGGGATCGTATCCACAACTGTCTTTAGTCACAACTAGAAAGCTATCGCGTGAACTCTCATTTCGTAAGTGAGACAAAATGTTGTACAAAGTAAGTACGATTTCGGTAATTTGTGATGAGTGCCTTAAATATGTATCGTACGTAGATAAAAATAATTAGATAAATCTGTATTACAACATCAGTTACGTAGGTAATGGTAAGTAAAGAAGGAACGAACATTTATAACAACTAATAGGAGAAAAAGAAAATTACAAAGATGGTACCACTACGCATCTTATTACGAGTGCCTTTACTAAAGTAGGTACCAAATACCATGTCGAATCTACAATAAGCCACAGAGGGGACGTCCTCAATGTCTGGTGTATTACCCTAGTTATTTTTTCCAAAAATTTGGATTACTAGGCATTTAATTTTAATACTACTACACAAATTTGGTTTATGCCTATCGGTAACTTAGCAAAAATAAATAAAATTAAAACTTAGTTATACGATTAAGAGATTAAGATTTAAAATGTTTTAATATTTATTGTTGTTCTAATGTTGATAATAATCAAAAATTTCTCTTATTAAACAAAATTGATCATTTGTAGTTGGCTTGATTGCGCGTTAGCTACTCATTCAGTAAAAAAAGTTCCCACAAGTTTGAAGTGAAGCATCTCATTGTGTCTTCCATACTAGATGCTCGATGATCGGAAGTTACGTTACTAGGGAAATAATAGGCGGATTGTTAGTTGCTTCTTCCTTGATGCTACTTTTAATTATTGCGCTTAAGTGTATGGTGGTAAATCTTAAGGTAGATCTTATGATATACCATGAGCTACGGGGAAGTCTTCTAAAGGATATTGAATAGATCTTTGGTTATGTAGGATGTTTACCTACTTTAAGCCCCTCGATAGCCTTTTAATGCAGACCCTGGGATCTCTAATAAACGTGTCATTAAAATTTTATATTTCTTCTGTAAGAATGCAAGGCTTTACCTTTTTCCTAAAATTAAAAAAATCACAAAATTCAAATAAATAATTTAATTATTATATTTTTATATTTTTTTTTCAGATATTGTCATTGGGCGCGCTTATATCAGCCTGCCATGCCATATACCCTATACATCACCACGTGCACCACCCAGCAGTATCTCACCAGGAGGTGATCAAACACGATGGGCCGCACCATCCAGTACATATTCACCATCCCGTTCCTGTCCACCATATACCTATTCTCCACCACATCCCACACGAGATAACCCATCACATTCCTCATCATGTTCCTCACCATATCCCCGTACACCATGTGCCGCATATTGATCATTATGTAAGTATATTTGCTTTTTTACCGATAGAAAGGAGGTGTTAATAAGCAATTAAAAGCTATTTTTCTATTAAATTATTGACATAAGTGAATTTTTTGAATGGGTTGATACCTATTAAAAATGATAGTACTCGTATTTTAAAAATATGTAGGATATGACAATGAGTTGAAGTAGTTGTAAGGATGTACGTGTTTGGCTACAGCCTTCAACCTGTTAAAAATGATTGAAACATTGCAATTAACAGCTGTAATTTATTTACAGTGTAGGTACGTATTTAGGTTCAATTACAAATTTGTTTTCTCATAAGATCATAGTAACCAGTTAACTTAATTAGCAACGTGCATTACTTGACAATTAATTAGCACGCGCTGCAAAAACTATTGACAATAGAACAAAATTATGCACTACGGGATTGCAGGTCTTATTAAGTTCTACAAAAAAGTCCGCGAGAGCACATATCTAACTATCATAGTTTAGTCACAATAACCGCTTTTACTTTTTACCCTTCTCTGCACCAAGTTCTAAAATCAACGCGGGCGAAGCCGCGCGCACCGTCTAGTATCTGAATATTATTTAAATTAAAGTTTAAAATATTTTCGCAAAATTAACAAGCTTATATCATTTTAGGCGTTCCCCGAGTACAAATTCCAGTATTCTGTGCACGATCATCATACTGGAGACGTTAAGTCCCAGCATGAGATCCGTCATGGAGACGTCGTGAAGGGCGGGTATGAGCTCGTGGAGCCTGATGGCCGCTACAGGAAAGTTGAGTACAAAGCTGATGACCACACTGGGTAAGCAGTTTGTTTTTAAAATATTTCATCGATTTAGAAGTTCAAGTCTCACTTTTTGGAAGTGTCACTGAGCGATTGGAATAGAATAGAATAAACTTTATTAAATTAACTATTACCGCTTAAGCCGTTACCGTCATAATGAACACAGATATGGTCTGTATCTCGTAAAATATCGAGGTTAGTTTTTTTGGGGGAAAATAAATATATAATCAAAGAAAACGTTCTCATACAATGTTAGAATGATTTTATATTTTATTTTATATTTTTATATTAAAGATTTTATTCTAAATATAATGATCCTCATAATTTTGCTTAAAATAATTTTTTTTCAGGTTCAATGCTGTCGTTCATCACTCGTCACCCCATCATCATCTCCATTTGTCCCATCATGGTTAAGCCTCAGGCAGAAGAATCTTTATAACCAAAATGACTGATCAAATTAAATCTTCTATTCTATGATCTCTAAGTCGCACCGATTTTGTACTGAAGGTTTATAATACCGATAATAAATAAATACAATTGTGTACACCGTGTTCTTTCACCCTCTTAAACACTATGAGCAATATGTGAAGTGTCATATTTCTTTATCTGCAGTTAGAAATATGAGGCTTATAATTTAAACTCATATTTAAGGGGAAATAACTTAAAAATGTACCCTAATTAGACTGACTTCCTACTAAACACCGGAAAATCAATCAATGTAAATCCCCTTTTTTTGTTATAAGTTATGTAAATAGTTGTATATAATTTAATTTATCTTCCAATTTTTAAATATAATACGAAGATAATTATATTATTTTAATCAATGTAAAAATGCCTAGACAATCTCAACAATTTTATCTTTGAACAAAAATTGCTCTATTGCAAACAAAAGGCACCACCAATGATAAAGTAAATAAATTCATCCGCTGTTTCTTTTTATAAATCACACACAATAAAAAAAGTCCGGTAATGAGGACCTAAATAATTTTGAAACTTTTTTTACTACTTAAGTTTCAAAAAACATGTTATGAACGATAAAACCTCTAATTTTTTTTATTAACTACTTAATAACTGATACAAAATAAATGTCACCTGAATCAATGACTCAGAAAAATCGTGAGGAACCCTGCGTGACTTAGAATTATCCATATTTTTTTCAAAAATATATTAAGTCCACCAACCTGCAATAGGCAAAAGGGCGTGGTGGAACTCTATCTCCTTCTCCTTGTAAAGGGATGTAATAAGCGTTGTGCAATTTTGTAATTTATTGTGAAATGTATACACTCTGCTTTCTGAGTTACAAACTGACATAAACAATGCCAAAAAAATATTAAATTTTTGAGTTTATAAGTTATTATAGGGTTAAAACGGGCATAATTTTAACTTTATTTCCGTGACCGGATACCAAGCTCGCTAAGCACTCCTAATTTTCAGTATTAAATAATTATAATTATTATCATCACAGTCTAAGGCGTAATCCAGATATTGGTAGGTATGGGATGATTAGTATGGGTAGATTTAGTAAGTACCTACTAGCGTGCCTTGACTATTTTGAAATGTGTTTTTCACTGCAGGTTGGAAAGCTTCAAAAGGAATTTTTGTGAATTGTTGAAAATGTAATTGAAAATGTAAATATTTGTTCTAATATCTTCGAGTATAGTGATATTAATGTTTGTACCTCTGAAATTTTCCTGCGTCAGTAATGCGTCAGGAATGCAACCGGTAATGTATCGGACAACTTTTCCGTTGCATTAATGGGATGGGATTAAAATTTCATGTTACTCCATCTGAAAATTCCCCTTTCATATACATACATATGAACTTGGTAAATGGTAAATGTACGTCCGAAAACCAATAGTAGGTACTATTATGAATCATCTGCACTTCTAACAGCGTCTGAATTGGGCCTGTTTTGAGAAACTACGGTTAATAACTTTAATATGGCTTACATGAAGGATATTGAAAATTAACAATAAATAGCATTTTGTGCCAATATATATACCAAATACGATTTCAATCTACGTCAGTCTATTTTATTTTACACATCTAAGAAACACGTGATGATTTTAAAGGTAACTTTTGATAATGTGCTTAGATGTTATTATGTCATCATTAAGTGACAAACACACCGGATAATTTAAATTTAATATTAGAATCAGTATATTAAGTTTAACAAATGGGGGTCATCTCATTTATCATGAGGATGATATACAGTATTTATAAAAAAAAGCATTCATTTGATTTATAACGTGTATCATATTCATTTCACAGCTTTTACTATCAACGAGTACTTTTTGTTTTTCTATGAATGCTAGTGAGAAATTTCGTGAAGATTGTAGTTGTATATTCTTCAGGTGTTATTGACGCTTGGCGTGGCCAGCAGCGTGTTTGCTGACGGCCACGAAGCGTACTCCGAGCAAATGGTCGTGAAACACGATCATCATGGTCATCACGGCGAGCTTTCACATATTGGATCTCATAAACCTGAACATCATGAAGAATACGTAAGTTCAATCCTATGACATTATGAATTTAGGAATTGTTAAGCTGATTCTGATGGCAGTTCAAGATATATGACAGCTGACAAAGAAGGTACTTAGTAGATTATTAGGTAATAGAAGAAACTGATTTTCAATAGTATATGTATATATGCTATAATTATAGAAGTTACAGATCATTTTTTACCGTGCAAACAGTATTTCAACAGTTTCATACATAGGTATATGATAGATTTAGGTAGTTAACTTATACATTTTTATAGCCCACCGTGATACAGGAACGGAACTTCGGCTGGTGAAATGTGATGTGCGAAGTACAATGACGACAAACGAACAGTTTAGTTCCCTAACGCACTTACAATCTCGGAAGACATTAGGTATTAATTAAGGCTTACTTGCGTATGATTTAAGGATTAGCCAAAATAGTTGTCTCCCGGACCTGACCGAAGTCCTTAATCTTGGGTTCACCAGAAACTGACTTTCTGACGATTTAACACTCGCACTCGTTGATTATTTAGAAATCGATTATTTAGTAATCATCCGACTTATTTCCTTTGTATCTTTCCAGGCCTGGGCGTATCCGGCCTATGAGTTTTCATACAAAGTAGAGGACCCTCACACACATGACTTCAAAGGTCAGCATGAGACGAGGGACGGAGATGTGGTCAAGGGCATGTACTGGTTGATTCAACCCGATGGCAAGAAACGCATTGTGAAGTATCACGCCGATAAGCACAGCGGGTAAAGTATTCAACTGACTCTCTATCACCTTAATAACTCACCATAATAACACCCATTATGTCGACAGAGATATCCATACAAACGTGAGGTTTTAAAATATTTGTGGCGTAGCGATGAAGGCTTCAAGGAGTTGTTTTTCCTCATATTAACAATTTAAATTTCACACTTATTAGCCTCTGCGTTTGATGATCCTAGAGCTGATGGTTACCTACTATGCTTTACGACTTAGCCTATAAGGTCAGACATGGTAATGCCAATAATGAATATAGGAATGCCATAAAAAACATAACTTGTAAAAAAACCCAAGTCTCGCAACTCAGTTCTTGCACCGTAAAAAGTTGTGAGATCCATTTAATTATGTATGCATAGATTGATTTGACCATCGCATGAAAGCACAATGTATCTCACACATAATACATATTCTGTTAAATTAGATTGTTTACTGGCCTAGTTTAGCCTGTTTATTGGCCCCCAGATATAACACGGAACCCCAGTTTGAAACTCGGATACTAGTTTTGTTGCTGGACTTCTTAATAAAAAAAACTCAAACTCCTTTTTTATATAAATTATTTGTTTACAGTTTCCATGCCGACGTAGAATATGTGCCTGTTCATCATGTTCATCACGAGGAAAAACATGAGCACCATGAGCCCAAGCATCATGAAAAGCATGAGGAACATCATCATGAACACCACAAGAACCTACACCATGAACCTGACAAACATCACTACGCGGAACCATACGGATATCATTTCTCTGTTCATCATTATAAACCTCACGGTCATCATGAGGATAAACATCATGAGAAACATGTTGAAGTACACCATGAAAAACCCGTTGAAGAACACCACAATGAACACCACGAGGAAGAACATAAACACCAGGAAGAACATCATCCAAAATCTGAATACCATGTTGAAATTAAACATTCTCAACATTATGGGCATCATAAAGAACACCACGATGATCATGGGCATCAAATCGTTCACCATATTCATAAACATCACGAGGTTGAACATCACAAGGAACATCCTGTTCATGAACATCACAAAGAACATCATGAGCATGATCATCATAACGTTCATCACAAGGAGCATCATGACGACCATCACGATAAATGGGATCACCACAAACTACTTCATGCTTTGCGACATGAGAAGGAACATCATGAAGAAGCCCACCATGATAAACATGAAGAGCATCATGATCATCATCATGGCCGTCATCACGAGGTTCATCATGGGCCCCATTACGACCATCATGATCACCATCATCATCACCGCGGTTTTAACCAACACGAGAATGCCTATTATGCCCGCCTCGCGTTCGCTCTTCATAAAGAGAAAGAAGAGAAACATAAAGAACACCATGAAAACCATGAACATCACCATCACCACGGTGAAGGTCATCACGGCTATCACGGCCATCACGTCGATCATCATAAGCATGGTCACCATGACTACCACGACCTCCACAGCCAGCATAGGGTCCCGCTCTATCTTGAACACAAAAAGTACTACCATCCTATTATTTCCTACCAAAAACATGATGCCCACCATGATGGACACTATTAGAAGAATTATGACACTACCTTGCTGCAACTACTTTAATTGTGATCAACTAATACATGATTCTAAAAAAGTTGTTGAAATATGGAACTGGAAAAATATGACTGATGTAAACAAATATAATTATATAATGAATCGCAAATTTATAGTGTTTTATTACATAATCCTTTATGTTTGGAGTAAATTAAACTAATTTTAAAATTGCCTCGAGCAATCTTCCTCGTAAGCAAATGACCGACTGCAGAGTGACTTCTCTCACGTTTAGAAAAAGGTAGACCTTAGCCCACAGCAGTAGCCTAATGGGGGTTTGTGGATTTTAGGTGCCTTTAGGGAGGCACATTATAGAGAACTCTGAAACATGCAGTATTCTTCAAAATTACAGCAGACGATATCTAATTTTACAAAACGCACATAACTTTTTACGAAATTCATTGGTACGTGCTACGCCCCAACTCCCCAAATAAAGCAAATAGCACAGTCGCATACGTATAGGTAAGTACACCGAGTATGCAACAATATAAATGAAAATAGAGTCCACCATAAGTTTAAATTACCATTGCAGTTTTTGGATAACTATTTTTTATACGAGAGGATATTTATCAAGGATATGTACTGTAAGCGGTGATAGCCCAGTGGCTTAGAATTCGACCTCGAATCGAGGGGTCCGGGTTCGAATCCCAGTGGCACGCACCAATGACTTTGTAAAAAAAGTTATGTGCGCTTTATAAAAATTAAATATCCCCTGCTGTTACGGTAAAGGAAAACATCGTGAGGAAACCTGCATGCCTGAGAGTTCAAAAAAAAGTTCTCAAAGGCATGCGAAGTGCACCGACCCGCACGAGGCCAGCGTGGTGGACTAAGGCCTACATCCTTCTCATTGTGAGAGGAGACCCGACCCTGTAGTGGGTCATTAATGGGTTACTGACATGTACTGTATGGGGTGATGCGGACTCCTACTGGATTAAATTCTATGGTGTTTCTCTCATTCTCATTATTTCTCAAACTCGAAGGCTGAAAGCGCCGATCCGCTCGTGTAACTCTCCACTTCAAAAAGAATGAACTGGTGTTCCTACATCCCGTATTCTATGTAAGCACGATATGCTCGTGGGGTTTGGAGAAGTGTGTTGAATATCCAATTTACGGAAACAGACCCAACCTCTAACAGAACTAAAACACTGTACGAAGTTGTAGTTTCTGATTTTCAAGTTAAGAGACTTAAGATAGTTTCCTTGGCAAGTTTGGCAACATCACTTCCTTGGACATAACATAAGAAATGAAGAACATGGTACGCTGTTGCATACTACTTAGACTTTGGATTTAGATTCTGGGTGTAGCAACGCCTAAACTAAACTTAATAGCACAATTGTATTTAGATTTAGAGTTTGATCATTGATCAGAACAGAACTCGCCACACAGCGCATAGCAATGCATTTACCAAATATAAACTACTACCTGATTCAACAGGCGCGTAGAGAACTTTCAAATTTAGCGGCATTCCCGCTACATTCCTCCTTAAAGATTGCATTTAAATAATGATATTTCAAATACTAAGGGAATTAAAGGTATCCTTAATACACAAAACTTGGCACCAATTTAGATATCAATTTATAATTTAAAACTTCAACATTATTACTTACATTATTCCCACAAATATTTAATTTGAGTATTTAAGCAGTAGGTATATTCGTATTTCTTAACAGTGAACTTGGATAATATTTTTAAATTAATGTTATTTATGTGAATACCTTGAATGACCTTACCTTATGACCTTAAATTTTTGTGGGAATAATTTAAAATGGAATGTTAATGTTTTAAAATATTAATTCCGGCTATCAAATTTATTTTATTTCACTAGATTTTTAGAACAGAGTGTTGATCATCGCAAGCAATAATCGCATGCTTTTGCATGCAAAATAAATATTTCGTGTTTTTGCATAGTTCCTGAATATAGTGTATTTGAGGCGAACTCTCTCTCAGTTTTCATGAATTAGCAACGCATCCCCATACTCACGTAGTAGTGGAGATTTTATTAAAAGCATTACTTTTAGGGCCGATTTGTTTAAATAATTAAATTGTTTAAGTGGATTAATGGCAATGCTAGTTAATGAAACTCATTATGACAATTTATGTGTAGGTACAAAGTGCTTAAAAATAAATAACACAAATAATATTATTTGGCACAGTTTCTTTACAACCAGATAATTGATTCAGGTCATAAGCTGTTCGTGATACTTGATACGTACGAGTAGAACTATGTAAACGTTTTATAATTCTCAGTAGATGCCAAACTATTACACTCATATCAATGCGAGAAACTACAGATAATTGCGACGGGTTGTATGATAACATGAAGGATATTGAAAATTAACAATAAATTACGATATACAGTATAAATATGAGATAAGATTCCAATCAATATCAGTGCTTTGTGATACTTGGAAGATCTCACGATGATGTGGAAGGTAAATAACAATATGCTTTATCTTGTTACGTAAGTGGAAGGGCGAGGACTCTGGCATTTCTAAAAAAAGAGAACTCTAGTTATCGCCAGGACAAAATTTCAATATTTCTCATAAAATGAAAATATATTCTAAATGTTTGATGACTATATTAGTACAACAAACAATAATGATGGCAAACTTTATCTTAATTATCTTATAAATAAACGTTAATTAAACTTTTTTAAATTTTCAGACTTTTATACTTTTGGCGATCACAAGCGCCGTATTAGCAGGGAGAATAAAGAAACATCAAGCTAATTACAAGTTTTATATAAAACATGACTACGACTACCTCCACCATAAGCACGATCATCATGAACATGAGGAACATCATAAAGAGGAACAAAAAGATGCAGGCACAAATGAGAGTGACCAGGAAGGAGAACAACAGGAAAATGGAGCTAATGAAAGAAAACAAGAAGAGCAGGAACAAAATGGAGTTGAACAAGAACAAGAAGCAGGCGGGAACAGTGAAGAAAACAGTGAAAGCCAAGGGGAAATTGAGACTCAAGAACAAGAAAATCACGAAAAAGACGTATGTCTCTTCAATATTTTTATATACGTTAAAAAAGTAAATTAGGTCGACAAAAACGACTATTTACTTTTCTTAATTACAGACTTAAAAGCTAATCGTACGACGTAAAAGTAAATCCAATATTTCAGACATAAAGCTAGACAATAATAACATTAGAATTTTCAATAATATAAATCTTTTTCTTACAGGGATTTTCAGCCTATGAGATTTTTTATAAAGTAAAAGACCCCCATACACACGATATGAAAGGACTACACGAGAAGAAATATGGTGATGAAATAAAAGGAACATATTGGCTCATACAACCTGATGGCTACAAACGCACAGTAGAGTATCACGCTGATAAGCATAGCGGGTAAGCCTTAAAGAAATAATTTACTTTGTAACAATATGGATACATGAACATAGATTCATCACTATATACGTTCTGCTGTAACACTTGACCAATTGTTGATAAGTTTTGGATAGTATTGCCAAAATGTTGGAATAAATTATAAAGAGTTGAATATAATTCTGCGCCAATGTGAGGTATTTCACTTAATCGTAAAATGGATATCAAGAACTGCTTCGATTGCTTGATGTTAGATGTTATTTTGCGCATTTATCTACAAGGTTTAAGGTTCTCTCACTCATCATTAAATAAGCTCTATGGATTTGACATTATCTTAATCAATTCATAACTTAATTAGTTGAATTTGAATATTCTTCTCAGACTTCATAACTTTATTAGTTAAATATTAATAATAAATATGTAATATGTTAAATTTTTCAACCTTTGAATTACAGATTTCATGCGAAAGTAGACTTTTCTAAGTCAGAAGAGCATCATAGTGAAGAAGGGAATGGGGAAGGTGAAGATAACAAACATCACGTAGCAACATCTGAGTATTACGTCTCCACTCATCATGAACTTCGAAAGCCTACTCCTATCAAGGAAGAAAGTCAAGAACAGGAAAATCAAGAGGAATCTGTTCATCGACCGATTTACGTAGTTTAAAAATTTTATAGCATTTGACATTTTGACGTGTGGCATACAAAACTAATTACTTTTATTTATTTATTTAACATCACCATCCATTTTAAGCATTTCATAATATGATGCCAACGATACCAATGTTAAAAAAGTTGCAATTTCATATTTTTCGATTTCTTTTACTTTTCATGCTTATTTTTTCTTTCTCTCTTGTAACTCTTTATAAACGGTTTTATATAGCATGCTCTGTTTACTGTTTGGATCAAATTCAATTACCATCCTGTTGACAGATTCTGAACTCTGATATTTGGTCCTGATGAAAAAACAATGTAATATATTCAACTGTTGTATATACAAAGATTACACATTACGTATATGATGTAATATGCCGTTTGCTTTGCATTTTTTTCACAGCCCTCTCAATACTACTAGCCAAGCCTTTTCATTAGATACCCATATTGAGGGGCTTGTAAAAAAATGTAAAGCAAAAAATAATAAAATTCCATCAATGTAAGTAAACTATAAATGGAACCGTTTAACTTAAAAATCATTTTAACATGTAGGTAACAAATAATAATTTTCGAACCTGTTTGTCTGGTGTTTCAGACTCCATATTTTACAACAATAATGCTCTATAATTTCAAGTAAAATCGAACTAACAGAAAATAATAAAGGACTTCGATTTAATTTTGTTGTTTTGTTTCATTAAATCATTGTGGATATTATCATACCATAAAGCTAGCCATATATTTCTATGTTATTTGGCGGATATGAATTGCCGATTTTCAGATATGGATTGCGATAGTCGTATCTACTGTATGGTTGCTTAAATACTCTTGCTTGATTGCTTGATGAAATAAGGTTGCCAGGCGACAAAATATATCAGAAGGGCTATCCAAATCGAAAAAGGGCATTAATAATTAATTTTATGGGTTTTAAGGATAAGGTTAGTCTATGCTAGTCAACGGCATAGGTAGATACAGATGTAGACATTACAGAACCACGCAACCGATTTTAATGAGTTTTGATATGGAATTAGACTCGACCTCAGGAACGAACGTAGGCCACTTCCTGTCGTGGAAATATTTTAACTAGATCTTATTATCTGCCGTGCTCCCGCTAAGTCGAGCAAAAAATCCTTTTTTCGAAGCAATTCAGGCCATTTTCAACCCCCTATAACTCCATTGTGGATAAAATTAGGAGCCTGAATTATTAGTAGCCAGGTAGGTATTGTATAAACACGGTATATTATTTCAAATTTGATTTAATTTGAGCCAGTAGTTTAAGAATTATAACTAGTTAAAATTTCTTGATTTTGTCACTCACTCACCGATCATCAAAATTCTAAGGCACTTCTAGCAAACATAGAAGTTTCAAATTTAGAATTAGTGTTTAGTGTATAGGTCGAGGAAAAACTAAAAAATGCAATAAATTTTCCAAGTTATGTTTTTGATGGCATCGTATATTACAATAAGGGCTAAGAGTTTGTCATTATTTTATTGATGGTAGATTCATTGCAGTTATCATAGTTATATCTTAATGCTGCATAACTATATTGTAGATTATTGTAGATGATAGAGCCACTCTAGCTAGACCCTGAAAGCATAACTTACTGCAAACCTCATAAGCACGAAGGGAATTGGTCGTTGTGTTTTGTATTTCAGTTTTGTGTGGTGCTGGAAAACGTCAAAAGCAATGATGTTTATCATCACCAATGACAAGAAATCTGTTGATAATAAATAAAGCTGTATCATTTTTTTTTTCTATTCTTTCTATACCTTTATTCTCTTGCTTCTAATATATTTATGTGAATATTATTATCATTCAACTATCCACTTCCACGTGTGAAAATTGAAATAAAAGAGGTCATATTATTTGAAAGAATAATCAGTTTTTGCGTGATGAAATATTGCATTATTTAATCATCCCTTTTTTCCACAAACATTTGCATTACGAACATTGCGTTGCGTGCTTAACAATAAATTTTCCAAGTTCTTTGCGTTATACCTGAAAAAGCTGGCATAGCTGAATTCTTCCTTGTTAGGCCTATACTCTTCTTAAACTGTGGGGACACCTGAGCCTACAGTAAATTTTAATGTATTTTTTTTAAATTATGGCACTTTACTTAGCCTAAAAGTGAGTTTTCTTTAAACTTAATGAATCTCAAATACCTATCTCGAAAACCGTTGAGTCTTGGATAGGGGTGCACATGACTGATATGATTGCTTTTGGGTTTATCTACACACCCTTAACGGAAAGACCTCACTTTAAATCAACCTGTAGATTATAATTAGTTATTTTAGAGTCATTCGGCCTCGCCTCCGGCTGCCAAACTTTACACACGGTCTCCGTTATTCTAATTGAAGTAAACCAAATAACAGTTATAATTATAATCCATTCTTGCTCGCATATAATAATGTATAACTATATTTGATTGCTGAAAAATTTTGATGGACATCCGGTGTTTATCTGCAAAGCCCTTATTAAGAAATATATTATGTTTTACGTGATGTATTTTAACACTATTCACAGTCGCTACCCGAACATAACGTACAACACTCGTTTACTATGTTTCAGGTGAGTTCGAGAGATTTCGAGCGGTTTCAGTTTAAGGTTTTGCTTTGATATTTTAAGTGAATCTTCGTGATTAACTTAGCTATGTGAGGTGTTACCAGAGTACAACTAAATCTAATGATCACTAATTAAACGCTTATTAATTTGTGTTTAAAAACTGGAGCCAGAGATAGCAGAGCATGTATCATTCGCATTAATTTTTGCTTAACAAGTAACAATGAATTAGGATTACTGAGACAAATGAAATAAAGAAATATAGATGGTATTTAGAACGTACCTCTCCTTCCTACTACGCAAAAACAAATGGTTCTTGCAAACTTGGATTAAATTACGTAAACTCAACCATTCGAGCAAAATTTCAATTTTATTTATTTTCTCATTTTTTGTACTTGCAGCTGCTCGTGATAGCATTCCTCCTGGCGGGGAGTACCGCTGATCAGGATCAGGACCTCGAAGCGGACGAATCAGCGCCTCCAATCCAGGTGTACAACCTGGGTGAGATTCATCAGGCTCAGCGCTATGAACAACAGGGTCAGCACAATGAACATCATCAGGATCCCTACAACGTCTATCTTCACGATATACGAGTAAGCTAAGGAAACATTGCAACCAGCCATGTTAAAAAATTCATCTAATTATTTATCTACCGATAGAAAATATAAAGTGTGACTTACAATGTCCTTAAAGACCGAAACATTAAACTAGTATCATTTCAACAACTTTTAAAGCCCTCCTTCTTTAACTGTTCGTATCTTACAATTCAATATACCTAACTATCCAGACAAATAATTTAAAAACATTTTATTGCAGGGTTATAAAGGACAATCAAAGGTGGACAGGTAAATTACACATTACTTTATAAGTATTAATGAAACAATAATAGTTTTTCATTTTTTAAACAATTTTATGACATGAAATGTAAATTTCTTAATACTTGATACCAATATTATTATAATTACAGGATAGTGTCGGAGCTCTACAATCCTGATTACGTAGAACCTATCACGGTCCTAGACTACAGATATCTCAAGACGGGAGGCCGGGATTACACGCGTGACGCAGGTGGCCAAGTTCTTATTCTTCCTAAAAACGTACGACTCAACCAAAAAAAGGAATTCGGAAACTATGATGAGCTACTTGAGTTCTTGCGTCTGAAGCAGATAGCAGAACTAGAGGCGCAAAGGATGGAATTAAGCAAATTGGGATACGACCACAGAGCTTACCGTAAGAATCGCATAGATGTAAGCCAGAATCAATATCATAACCATGGAAACTACCATAGACAAGGTGGTTATACAGGAGCGTACAAACGCGACGCGGAGCAGAAAGAACAGTCTGCAGTAGAAGCTGCCGAAAAAACTGCGGAATAGAATAGAGAGACTATTCCATTACATTTTTATACTGAAATCATCTGTATTAAAGAAATTAATTCGCATACAATTTCATTTCAATAAATCGTATTTATTTCAAATGCAAACCTAGTTTAATTTACAGATGCTACAATCCTAAAATATAAAAACTATAATAGATAAAAAATTCCTCGTCTTATTTGAATCCCAGTGGCAAGCACCAATAACTTAATAAAAATGAAATATCACCTGCTGCAAGTGAGGGAAAACACCATGATGAAATCTGCCTGCCCTGCATGCCTGAGAATTCTCCATAGTGTTATTAAAGGCATGTAAGGTCCAGCAACCCACACTAGACCAGCGTGGTGGACAAAGGCACTTCTT
Organism: Erynnis tages; assembly: GCA_905147235.1. Taxonomy (NCBI): domain Eukaryota; kingdom Metazoa; phylum Arthropoda; class Insecta; order Lepidoptera; family Hesperiidae; genus Erynnis; species Erynnis tages. The sequence continues at coordinate 4,878,911 of LR990076.1, forward strand.
ATTGTAAGAGGAGACACGACTCTGAGTGGACCACTAATGGATTACAGACAATGGCAGCCAGGTGGATAGTCAGAGCTCCTACTTTTGCCACCAGCTGAGCCAATTTTTATCTATTTTATATGGATAAGATAAATTCTAATTAGCAAAAAAAATCTAATATCTGTTGGATAAATACAAGTACCTACAGAATAAATATTATCAACTGTAAAGACCGGCGGTAGCCTGGACGCACAGGGTCTGATATTCAACGCTTCTGATTTTCCAATCCTGCCTTTAATAGCTCATTAAAAAGAACGTAAATAATGAATGTTATGTAGCGTGTTGAAGCACGTAATTACGGACTGTATCTACGAATAAAACATGATCGACTTCATCAGCGTGGGTGCTGAGTCGTGACGACCGCCCTTGCTAAAAGGAAACTTCAGTTTCATGGATCAAACTCTTCATGATACTTTTCGTAATTTAAAGCATTAATTAAAACCAAATGTCGCTATAATTATTGTAGCTGTAACCCTCGGATTAGCACACGTTTTTCAATATAAACGTTATCCGTCTTCACTTTGATATACTTAGTAACTTGCAGCCAAACTATATCAACATGTGGGGCCAGGTATGTTGTTTTAAATACTTGCACTTTAATTTATTAGTATTTGGTTAGAAATATCACTAAAGATGATGAAAGTAAGCAATTAAAGCCAATATTTGAAACAGCGTCCTACTGTAACATTTTTAATAAGAATCGATTTTATTAAACTAGCTGAGGCAAGATTAAAATCGCATTAAATACTCGTAGCTAGAGCATAATTTAACAATTGAGAAAATGGATTTAGCCTTAGCAGCAAATTTAATAAGAATAATAATTGCAAAAGTGTTAAGACATCGTAATTGATCAATAGCACACATCATGATAGAAATCCACATACTAATAAAACTTATTATTAGTAGTACTTATTATTAGTACAGCTAACATAATCATAGCAATTATTGTTACAATGAATAATGTAACTACAAAAAAGTAAAGTGCAGTCTTCAAAAAAAAATTGATGAAAATTGATGAGGATCCAGAGACAGAAATGTATGACCAGCAGTATGCCGAGTTATTGTATGATCTTAACCTTATAAAGCATTGAGGTTACTGACCACTGTGTGGTGCCAAAAGGTTTTGGCAGGCAAGCGTCGCAAGGTGGCAAAATCAAGTAATGCCGAACCGCAATTTCAATATTTACAAAGATATTTTATACAAAAATTACCACTCTATCAGAGGTTAACATTAAAGTTTAACATATGTATGTTATTTATGATATATTTTACTTTATACCATTATGATGTATTTTACTTTATACCATTTGTAACTTATTATTTTCAGATTGTAACCGTTTCCATGATCATTGCTGGGGCCATGGCTGGTTCTGCAACCTCATATCAAGCTCGTGTGGACGGCTACAAACATGGGCACATTGGGCACGGCTATGGCGCAAACCTGGGCCATGGTTATGGTCTCGAGCATGGTTATAGCTCCGGCTTAAGCCACGGTTACAGCTCCGGCTTAACCCTTGGCCATGGTTTAAGTCATGGCTATGATTCCGGTTATCATGGCCAGGGTCATTATGATTATTATGTAAGTTTCATTCAAAAAATTTCTATCAGTTGATAAATAGTTCTGAAGCATCGAAATTTTGTTAGTTAGTTTTCCACTACATAATTCTTCATCATTATAACAACAACATTAGTTGTTGTTGGCAAAGTCATTGTTTATTTTAGTTTGTTACTTTATCTCATGATTTACGTATTTCCAGGCTTACCCTGCTTACAAATTCTCGTATTCCGTGCACGATCCCCATACTGGAGACTACAAGTCCCAGGCTGAATACCGGGACGGTGACCGTGTGAAGGGCTCATACTCCCTTTCGGAACCAAGCGGCGGCATTCGTAACGTTCATTACTCTGCTGATGATCACCATGGGTAAATAAAGCCGTATTTTTATATGTGAAATGAGTAACAAATAATCCCATTAGTGACCTACTGCAGAGTCGGGGCTCCTATTACAATGAGAAGAATGAAGGCCTCATTTCAGCACGCTGGACTAATGTTCACACGACTTTGGAAATATCACCGTCACAGCAAGTCAATTTTTTAATAAAGTGCACAAAACTTTTAAGAACTATTGGTGTGTAAGACTGGGATATGAACTATGAGTAAGAGACCGGAATCTTAGCCACTGGGCTATCATATATCGCATAATCGAGCATAATCGATAAAGTTATCTACTATGAAAACTATGACACCGCGTTGATGTCTTTTGTATGAACAAGTCCTTATTAATAAAATTTATGTATGTTATATTATTACTTGCTGACCCCGCAAACGTTGTTTTGCCATATAAGTTATCGAGCGTTAAAAATCGACTATTAGAAAAGTGAAAATTTAGGGTTGTACTTATGTATTTTGATGCCACATTATTGAAAAATGAAATTAAAAAAATTTGACCAGAAAATAAAATAAGAATGTTAGGTGAGGACAACCCTTATCACTTAATTTCATAAAAATCGGTCAAGCCATTTTGGAGGAGTATGGTGTAACTAAAACTGGGACATGAGAATTTTATATATAAGATTATTTCATCTTTGTTTGTATACTTAAAATAAGCTTGTTACGTTTTATTTTTCAGTTTTAACGCGCAAGTTAACCACAACACAGTGCATCACTATAATCCTCATCATCACTGAAGTCGAGTTTTGAAGATAACAAACTTTATTAAGAATTGCTGAAAATGAAGAATTCGATCAAACTTACTTTATGTAAAAAAAATCGCCAGCGCTGACAAATAAAAAAATTTAACAGCAATAATGGTTTTAGTTTATTTTTTCAGTTTGATGAAAATTGAAGACACGAACCATTACTTAGCGATTTCCGTAATTACCTATTATTGTCGTAAATAGGGTATGAAATGTGCGGTTAGTTTTAATTTCTATTCCTTCGTAATTAATTAACGGCTACTATAAGTTTAAATAGTTATAACTACATCTATCGTACCACATTTGAAACATTACTGTAGCAATTTCCCTTTAGATCAGCACCAACCACTTGCCGTCCGATCGATACAAACTTTACGTAATACCACACTCTTGATACAGATGGCTCTCTAAGTTAAGGTCCGATATTTACTATTATTATAAAATATTATTAACTTAAAATCAAATTAAAAGTCTCTGTAGGATAAATAATAGTATTTTTACAATTTTAATTATTGTTCAAGTATTCAACAATTTCTTTTTATTCGTCTCAATTTTAAATTGATAAACAAATTTTTGAAGTGAAAGCTTCTTTAGCGGCGCTGAGCACTTTTTGGTATGGGTAAAATTGTTAAATTCGCGACAGGACACGTGACCCTGATCGTAATCGAAAATACGTAACGGAAAATGCGTAAAATGGTAACTATGGAAACTGTCAAAAGGAAACATTCATGAACAAAGTGCGTCTAATTAGATGGTAACTATGAACATTTTTAAAAGTAAACATTCATAAATAATAGGTTAGTGTATTTTATTATAGAAAAAAGCTAAATAATATAATTAATATTGTGATTTTGGATTCGAAATTGCGATTATTAATCATTAAATATCGTTTCTTTTCTTACAGAGAAACTCAATTGTGTTTTAAGTGAACTGTCGTCCGAATCATCAAAAAAACACATCTTACAAGTTTTTACTTCTGCCGGTACTCCCGGAGTGCAACCCGATGTTTTTTAATAAGGAAATAAACAAAAAAATACTTTTGGAACTTATGTGTATCTATTTAAAAGTTGCATATATCTAACATTTATGAGGACATTGAATTGATCTAGACATATATGTATTTGATTACTCAATCCATAGAAAAAGTTGTTGAACGTGAACTTTAGTAGCCACATTTTAGGAGTATTTAATTATCCTCTGAAAAAATTTGATCTTGTATTTTTTCTCTGAAATAATTATTATTTATGTATTTATTAAAAGTTATTTTTTAACAGCTTACCTGTAAGACTATCCCTTTTATAAATTGTTAAATCAACGCCAGGATTCCAGGAATACATTTTTCTATCCCTTTTTCCCAGTTTTCCAAATTAACGGTATTTGTAGTAACTTTACATAATAAGTGAATTTCTGTATCTGTTATTGAGAGGTTTAATTGTAACAGAAATCCAGAAAAACAAAGCGCACCAACAGCGTAACTACCTTCAATGTATGATCATAATTTTTAAAATAATCATAAAATTTCACGTTTGATTTATGCATGACACTAGACCAGGATACGAGCGTCATTTAGGACACATAACACACTTACCGCGGTTAAACCGATACTTGTTAGGTAACTACCTTATCTGATTTGATCTGCATGCCCAGCATAATCCATACATCTTGTTCAATATTTCACACTTCAAAAATATCAACAGGCAGCACGCACTTCTGATTACGTTTAACTTAACTTACAAGTTTAATCACACATTACACAATTGTGTCGTATAATCTCTATATTAATGTAGAGACTTATGACATCGTCGAGTGTTATTTTGTTTCAAGAACAAATAACGTGCACAATTGAAACAATGTTGTGTAAAGGAAGATTAGAGTATGTAATATATTTAACGGCTTTGATCGATTATCATGTACGTCGCGGTCTACTTACGCACTGCCTTGGAAGGCTAATCCAATGATCCAATGCGGAGCATACATGTGGTACCTGTTCGACATACTCTTACTCTAAGTTTAGCAGATTTTAAAACAGAACAAATGTCATAATAAAATGTAACTTATTTTTAATGCGTCATCAAGGATATTCATTGAAAGTGAAAAAATAGGCGATTACCTAGGAATATAACATGCACCCTATTATTGCATTTCAATTTAAAATAGTAGGTAACTTGAAAGTGTAAGATATGATTTCACTTAAAATCACAGCATTTAATACTAAAAAATCTTTCTTTATAATGATGAATTATTTTCTTCGTTCATTCAGGCATATCTTTATTATTGCTATGTCAACTTTAAATGCATAGTAAATATATTGGCATACGTTTAATTACTTACTGCAGTTAATTGTTATATCGTCTTATTATATAATGATATTGACAGCACGTAATGGTAATGCGACATAAAAGTACCGCTCCCATAAATTTTGGCACGAAACGAAGTCAATTCGTTATGAAAGCGAACTAGAATATACATTAAGCCCAACCGCTCGAACTAGGTCTTCCTGCTTCGCGAAACAAACAAGTTTCAATTTAATGTATAAAACTAAAAAATTTAAATTAATCGGTAGATATAATCCCTTTTCCTAATTGCCTTATTAGTGACACACCTATTCCATGTTAGAGGACTTCTCATGCTTTTGAGAACATTATGGTAAACTCTGCGTGCTTGTATGCTAACACCTACGTACGTACTTATATTTGATGAATGGCAAAGTGTATTGAAAACTAAGGTAAAATCACAGGTATATAATATACGTCAACACAGGACCATTGAAGTGTCTAATGACCTAACATGTGAATACTATTGGGCACAAATCATACAGGTACCAACTACCATGTCATAAGGTTATTAGTTACGGTTTCCTTCCATTCAGTTGGGCACTAGAGATTTAGATAACCTTTTAAAGGTAGCTAATTTACTCTTAAGTACTTAGATTAAAACGAAGTACAATTTAGATCAACTATCAAATGGTCAAACATTTTATATCAAGAAATAAATTTCTTTTTAATAATTGCCTTGAAAAGCTTTCAATGCAATTTCGTAATCTGTTTTTAAGTAAATCTTGCGATTAATTTCAATTATATTTTGAAACATACGAGTAACTTGTATCTACTTATAAAAACAGATTATGCATCATGGAATACGAATTATGGTATTTACGTATATAAGGGGTACCTAACTGCCAGCGTAAACTTGCATCTGTCTGTGTTGTCTTAGATCTAATCATGTATTATTCGAATACTATAAATGTCGATAGTATTATATAATCTTTATTACCTTTCTCCAAAATATTATTTAGTCGTTGTATTAACCTTGTATAAACATACATCCATTTACATTGGGAACCTCGTGCCAGATTTGGTCCATTACGTAAAAACGGTTCGTTTTAAACGACGAGTGCCTACTTTTTTTAAAACTAGACAATATCAATTTGACAGGGTCTTTAATGATTAGCAAACTAGTTTACCAAAAGTATGGAGTACCCACAGTAATGTGCCACCGTCAGATAGGTATGATGGATGCCTTGTGGATAATAGCTTAATAAAATTGTAAAACACAAATTTTAAATATTTTAGAATATCTACAACATACCATAACTCAGTTAAGTTTATTCTTATTTAAGTCGGAATCTAGGTAATAATTTGATTTTACAGCGTTTAAAATTGAATCTTAGAAAATTAATTTGTGGTTACTGCGAACAGAACGTGAGTAGGGCTAAAGTTTAAAATAGTATTTCGAACAATAGGTCAGAACTAATTTGTGAGCAATGAGCTACAAAATTACAGATCTATTACTGAAATTTTATAGTCGGCAGCACCCATGGAGTGCAAATCTTTTCTCATAGCATGCATATGTAGGTACGCACCCTAACACTTTTTTAAGATAAAAAACCAAGGTTTTTAGAGCCTGTTAGATAAAATAAAGAAATTAAAGAAAGTATCTTTAACATTATCGATCGCTTAAACAAAAATTTTAATATTTATGTTTCGTAATCCTGTCAATTTTAAAATATGTATGTAGGAAATTTTCAGACCACCTGTAACAAAATATCAAACCAAGTGTCTTTCTAAACAAGTCATTCTCATAAATCATGCTTCTGACAATGCCATTTACAAAGTTGCAAGACAATCCACTTTCTGAAAGTAACAAAGCATTATAATTTATTCTTTATTATTATCGTATGTTGATACATTATAATATAAAAATGGGATAGTATTCTGAAGCTATCGTATTGTTGAATTTTTCCTTAGTAAGGATTAAAAAACCATTATAAAAATAATGGCTCAAGAAGATTAAAACTTGCATGTATATAAATTTATACAATTTCAGAAGTATTTGCTAGGAAAATCGTTATTTAAAAATCAAAAGTGATATAATAATGTTTAGATACACCAATCAACTTCATATAAAATTTCGGAATCTCAAATATAATATTAAATTATAATAAATCCTTGCTTATAAATTATTTTGAATTTTGAATAAATTTGAAACACAATAAAAATTAAAATTTTATTATAATGAATAACAATCAAATATAATAACTCTATCTTAAACATATATAAAATTCTCATGTCACAGATTTAGTTACTATACTCCTAAGAAACGGCTTACCGATTTTTATGAAATTTTATATGCATATTCAGTCTGAGAATCGGCTACTGTCTATTTTTCATACCCCTAAGTGATAAGGGTTGTCTACACCTAACATTTTTATTTTACTTTTTTTATTTTTTATTTTTATTTTTCCATAATGCGGCATCAAAAAATACATAGAACCCTAGATTTTCACCCTTCTGTCACCAACCCCTATTTTTAATAGTCCATTTTTAACGCTCGGTAACTTATTATGGCAAAACAACAATTTTTCAATATATCAATATAGGTTTACGTAACATTTACATAGTTAAATTATATCGAATGCATCTTTATATCTCGTGTTAAAATGAGTTAAGTTGAGCTCCTATTTATGCAAATATCTCTATAAATATTTGTATTTTATATCTAATAATTTGGTAATGCATAGAATCAATAGAACCAATACTTTGAGTAGCCGTGTAAATGGCTTGCGCCTTATGCAAGGCATGGACCCGTATCTAACCTCTTTAAATGACGTAAATTACTACATATGCGTACCGCCATTGAGCACAACGCTTGATAACAAAGCACGTGTGCCATTTTACCTTATAATTAAATTTTATGTTAAAACCCTTCACTTCTGCCACGAACAAATTATTTCTCACTTTATACGTCATACATATCTATACTGTCCCGCAAAATTAAAGTTTTTACTTATTACTTGACGTGTTATTGAATATTAAAAAGTACATAATTACTTTGTGTAAAATAATATATTCGTAACAATGACATAGATTTTACAATTTGCCTTGAATTTTTTACCACGTGTAGGTCCTAGCCTACTCATAATAAGTGTTGCTGATTAAATTTACTACAATAATTTTTACTATCCGTAAGAACGTGTCATAATGCACCTAATAGTTATGTCTGGCTGTCATCTGTTTTCTTGCGTTTATTTTGAAATGAAACATATTAATTATATTCCACGTCGTTTACGGTGATAGCCCAGTGGCTTAGAATTCGAACTTGAATCGAGGGGTCCGGTTTCGAATCCCAGTGGCACGCACCAATGACTTATGTAAAAAAGTTATGTGCGCTTTATAAAATGAAATATCAGCTGCTGTTACGGTGAAGGAAAACATCGTGAAGAAACCTGCATGCCTAAGAGTACCTACACAAAAAAATGTTCTCAAAGGTAGGTGAAGTCCACCAACCCACAGTAGGCCAGCGTGGTGGACTAAGGCCTACATCCCTCTCATTGTGAGAGGAGACACGACCGTGTAGTGGAAATGGGTTACTGACACACGTCGTTTTGCTCTACCTTTGGAGATATCAGATATCACATACGAGCTTAGCATAAAGAAAAGCTTTGGTTCCACTGCTAAAATGCAAGTGCTACATAATTTATTTTTAATAATAATATATTGGGTTTATTATTATAAAGTTTCATTACTAAGTGAACTCTATCTTATAAGTCATGAATTAGTAAGGAAATCTAGAGGTCAGTACAATCGGAGCTTAATGTCAAAACAGTCTCCCACAGGGCTATATTTTTCACATTCTCATTTTAATGCGTGCTTTGTTAAATTGATGGATTTCGTGCAAAATAATAGTATAGGTAACAGGAACATTAGGTATAAACACCTTTTAGAGTAGGATACTTATACATACTCCATTTAGGTACTCCATACCTCGTAGGTTACATATTTAATTGTCCAGTCACCCTTCGGCAATATTTTAAATTAAAATCTCTTTTTTGAAGATCAATTGAGACCGGTTCGATTGACCATCATACATCATAAACCAAAAAATAACTAAAGCGTTGCTACTTAAAAGTCAGCAGTAGCTTGAAAGTCTTAGGCAACCACACCACCCGACCACTATAAAGTTATAGGAGTCGCAATATTTATCTATGATATAAGACATGCGGTATACTCGTAACTGTAAAAAGTGTCCTTTAAAAAGGGCGTATGATTTTTAGACAAACCATAAAATTTTATTAATCATTTGGAAACTTACTTTACTCGCTTGTCGCTTGCTGACTGACTATAGAGTAAGTGCGATAAGATCGCCGAAAGATATGTCGTGATGTCAACAGCGAAACTAAGATAACGCGTAGGCAAGTAGCGCTGTCAATTTCACAATAACTGCGAATGCATATTGCAAGGAGAGATAATATGCTACTAATCTAATGTGCCTACCTATACTCAGTAACAATTAAATCATTGCCTAGATATTAAAACTACAATTCGGGAACAATAAAAATACTCCTATTCTTTCTTTTTTTAAAAATAAACTTTTAAAAATTACAAAAGTATTATGTCGGTAAAGGAAAAAATCGCGGGGAAATCTCTCCATAATGTTCGCAAAGGCACGTGAAATCCAACAAACCGCAAGTGGCCAGCGTGACGACTGTAATGGATCACTAACATGATCACTCTCTAATTCTCTAATCTAAGTTAATCACTAAACGTGCAACAGCAAACAAATTTAAAACAATTGTAGATGATTTTATGGTACAACTAGATAATTTTTACATACCTGTGTCTTAACACTACAAAGCCAGTGTCTAAATTAATATGATTTTCTTGTTTTTTGTCTGACTATCAGCTAACTTTCCAGGCGGAACTCTGTAACGTAAGAAATCAACCTGGTTCAAATTACAGCAATAACAGTCAAAAACTGAAATCAACTCGGGCAAAACAGTGGGCACCGCAACAGTTTCATGAGATTCCAAATCTAAACTCGCGATGTAAAGGAATATGAGGAATTAGAATCGTGAGTGCGATATCATATCGGGATGTCAACACCAAAACGGCAGATAGATATAACAAAGTGTGGGCTAGTACAGCCTTTGCCGGTTTCACAACAAAATGGTTAACTGCAAACTTTGTTGATACTAACCCTCGACTGGAGGTAATCGCTTCTTTTTGTAACAATTCTAAATTTTTAATGCAGTCCTTAGTGTTTATCCTTTTAGATTAATTTTACGTGTGTCAGTGACTAATATCTAATGACACGGCCTTTCTAAAATTCTTCTCTTAGTCTTTTTGATTTTTGTTAGACAAATAAGTATACCTAAAGGCGTCGTTTAGAAATTTTTAAAAATCTTCTGATACTACTGTTTTAAAATTCAATTACATAAAATTTAATCCCTAATCCTAAATCCCCCATTTCTCATGCATTATCAGTAGGCAGTTAGTAAGTACACGAAGTCGAGGGGAAAATCTACATAACTATATACTGATTTTTAAATAATCTAGGTTTTCACAGGCTCCACACTACATATGTTACAAATTAAACATTCGTTTCACCAACGTCCTTCAAAATACTAATACGGTTTGCGAATCTCAGGTTTTCGACCTCTGGCCCAGTTCTTTACTCTTAATCCACTCCTCATCGAGTGTCATTAATATTATCTCGTAATTGTTTTAAAGTGTATTTGTTTCAAAATAATTACATCAGAAACCAGTACTCCGTAGACAAATTTCATAACAATATCGGTAGCAATGTCACTGACAACGAATTAAAATTGTAACACTTTTGATCCCATCGGATCTTTATCAGTCACGATAAGTCGATAATTCATCAAGTTGATTATCTTAGACTTCAACATACGCCAGTAAAATCAGGTAGCAAGTCATTAAGTAGTATACTCACGACTTTCGAATCAATGCACGAATGACGATTGCAGAAAAGATCTAAATTACAATATTATAATATTACCTACTTTGTACGCATAATTCGTACGGTTTCCAACCGAGGGATCCGTGAAATCGCTGTTCTTTTCGGACTTACCTAGTCCGAAAAGATTCGTTATATTATTGCATTGCTTATATAGTATTGCCATTTTATAAAATTAAATATTATTGTTATACCTGCTGCCCTTATGCAACTCCGCTTTATGAAGTCTTTATGACGACACTAGACTTCATCAGCGAGTACTTTAAAATTTGATAAGAGATGATAAAAAATACGCAAAACCTAAAAGGAGGCATTTTTAGGTGAAAGAATAACAAACACCTACATGTATAAATCCTCACAAACTTTTGCATTTATAATATTAGTAATGCATGGTCTGAATAATAACCTATAGTCCATTTTTATCCTCTTGTCATAATTATTTGGTAAACAATCTTAGCATGTCTTTTCATTTTAATTTGCGATTAAAAAATAATGCAGACAAGAAATTATAAAAATTTAAAAACAAATTGTCATTTAATACAGAAACAGATTTCTAGACTATAATTTATTTTTAAAAACAATTTTAAACTTTTTTTCAGTAAATAGTAGTGGCAATATTAATTACCAAATAAGACAAGAGAATAAAAATGAACTGTACTTATAAAAACACTATGGTGTAATGGCAACTAAGATGGTTTTACTCGTACAAGTGTCCAAAGATAATTATGTAAATGATCGTCCATTACACAAAATTTCAATTTAAAGTCTCATATCAATGTGGCGTCTAGTCGTATGGTCTAATCACAGCGGTTTAGCAATGCTTCCTGCATTGAACTGGTACATGTGTACACCTAATGCACCACACCATAAAAAATACCACATAAATGTTAAAATAAATCAAATGAATTAGAAAAAACTTATATAGTAAAAATGAGCTTTACTCGAGCAGCCGTAAAATAAAATTATCGTAGAGACTTTAAGATAACCCCAATTTTAGGCTCTTGAAAGTCTCATTTTTTTGATTTTACAAGCCTTCAAGAGCTTTATTTTATAATTTTGTGTCTGCATTATTTTTAATCGCAAATTAAAATAAAAATACATGCTAAGAGTGTTTACCAAATATTACAAGAGAATAAAAATGGACTATACATAATAATATGTTTTAATAACGGTACCCACCCTTTAACCCTATAGATTTCAAAATTATATGTATGGGAATATTGATACCTATACGAACCCTGAAGTCCTTTCTAAATGATAATGAAACCTTAACCTTATTGACTCGACAGCCTCAACCTTTGTAGAGTCCACATCACCTGATGATGCTCTGTTTTGGGTCGAAACACGTGTCGTGTACTATGGGAATAAGTTGTGATGGTATATGCCTGAAGATAAGGGAGAGTGGTGGGTCCATAGCAAAACAAGTCCCACGTGTGCGGATTTTTGCAAAGAAATATAAATTCAACATAAATAACAATGGATTTCCTCTAAGTAACGCCTGATACAATAAATTAGATAATGAAAGAGTTTCTCAAAACCTTACTCTACTAGGTAAGTACTTTATTGATCCACTCTTTAATGTAGGTATTAATGAACATAGTCATGGGGGAGAAAAATTACAAACACAAATTCAGACAGTATTTAAAAAACTAACATGAAAAAAAATGTTCAGATGCCAAACTTTATTCTCTGAATGAAATATGCTTACTTGATGCTCGTTTCTTACATAGCAGCAGATGATACCACGCATACTTACCGCGATGCAAGCATACCGAGCGTGCTTTACAGAAATTCTGCATTTCTCAAAGAAATGGAATTCTTACATTAAACTAAGTACCACCTTTTATTAAGTAGAGCAAAATGTTTTAGTACTTTTTAATTAGCTATAAATAAACCCTGGTCTCATATCAATCTTCTTCCTGTGACACACTATTAGAGCAAGATACTAACTCATAGTGTACGAAGCCGCGCCCACGGTACCTACGTCGACGGCGAATGTGAAAAAGTGTGACCCGTTCTTACACATATGAGATAGCTATATAAGACTTTGCAAGCCCACTTTGCTCTCATTTCGAATGACGCTTTGCCAAATACAATTCAAGTTCTTAAACACCAATTGAAGTGCTATGTTTATGTTGTAAACAGTTACAGTGAAATCGTAATCCAGTAACTGATTCACCATGAAATCGGTAAGTATCCTCACTTCGCGTACCTATCATTTCTTTCGCCAAAACGGTTTTTCATTTGTAAAAAAAAATGTAAATTCAAACTCTTTATGTAATCAAAAGCAAATTTCTTTAAAGACACTTTTCTACAACAGAATATGTATAAATTTCCAATAATTAATTAAAATCCTAAGCATAACATAAATTAATTATTCACATAAGTAAGAAGTCAACGAAATAACCACTAATAACCAGGAACTGTAGATAAAATCATTTAGTGCGCTCACAGCGGTGATAGCCCAGTTACAGCGGTGATAGCCCAGTACAGCGGTGATAGCCCAGTGGCTTAGAATTCGACCTCGAATCGAGGGGTCCGGGTTCGAATCCCAGTGGCACGCACCAATGACTTTGTAAAAAAAGTTATGTGCGATTTATAAAATTAAATATCACCTGCTGTTACGGTGAAGGAAAACATCGTGAGGAAACCTGCATGCCTGAGAGTTCACAAAAAAAATGTTCTCAAAGGCATGTAAAGTCCACCAACCCGCAGTAGGCCAGCGTGGTGGACTAAGGCCTACATCCCTCTCATTGTGAGAGGAGACCCGACCCTGTAGTGGGTCATTAATGGGTTAAAACAAAGCTCCCTTGTTCTCACGCATTTGAATAGGTATTGAAAATAGCAAATACCAAATCGGAGCTTGTAAATTAACTCTCGTGTTACGACGAAGGAGTACTAAGGGCACCAGTCTCTTAGCTTTTGTATCTACTTGACCCAATTAAATCCACCATGTCCGGCGACTTAACCAAGTTACCTTAGAAGTAAATCTGTGCATATTTTAACTTACCCACGATTTTTAAACAACTTTGTGGCAAAAAATTAATACTCTTTTTTCCGGTGTTACAGATTGTTTTAGCGACTCTTCTCGTAAGTGTGTATGCGTACCATGATCCTGATCTCAATTACCATTTGAGCCAAGTTCAAAACGTGAAAGGATGCGGTGATTCCGGCTATTCATATCCTGCTCCAGCCATACAATTGACTACAAGCGGTGTTCACTCGACAGCAGCCCCATTGTTTACGCAATCAATTTCATCGGACCATTCTGGAGGATATTCAAATGCTGGATATTCACAGAACATTCTATTGCAACCTTCAGTCTCATATCAAGCTGACTCGTATTCTGCCCAAAATGAAGGACATGGATACGCTACATCATCGGGTCTCTCCTCCGCATCCGTACAAACGACAGTCACGCCCCAAGCAACTTATGCTCAAGCGCCCATCATAGCCAAGATAACAGCAGCTCCTTTACAAGCCAAATACGCCCTAAGTCCTGCAAGAACTAGTTATTCGGCTCAGAATTTAGTAGCCCAGCAATCTTCATTCTCAAGCGGATCATACGCAAAGGCTTCTTTGAACTCTTATAACAACGTTCAATCAAGCGGACCTGTGGTATCTCAAGTGTACGCTGCACCTTCAGCAGGATATGCAACTTCACCGTCACTCAGACAACAAAGTCCACAAGTGTTTTCTTCGGAGTACAACGAAGCAAGTTCGAGCGCCAACCAGTATAACCAATACTCGGCTTCTTCAGCTTCTTCATACCGAGCGCCGGTGGTTGCCCAGTACTCAGCGCCTGCTGTAACTCAATACTCGGCGGCACCTGCTCAATACTCTTCATCGGTGTCACATTACTCTGCGCCCGCTGTGATTCATTATTCACCAGTACAGTACTCTACATCTTCAGCAAGTCACTATTCGGCGCCGGTTGTTACTCAGCATTCAGGAGCTGTGTACACTCAGCACGCCGCACCAGTCATCACTCAACACGCTGCACCGGTCATCGCCCAGCACGCCACACCAGTGATCACACAGCACGCCGCACCAGTGATCACTCAACACGCCACACCTGTTGCAGCACCGGCTGTAGCCGTTGCACCTGTAGCGCAAGTCGCTCACGTCGCCCACTACGGACACGTAGCTACGGCTTCTCATGCTGCAAAAAACGTGCACACAGAATTTTTGGAGAACTACGTAAGTTATTTTTATTGAGCTTTATAACCCCCGACGCAAAAGTTATATACCTACCCCTTTATTACCACTTATAATACCCCTTGTATTATAAGTTTGACGTGTCTGTCTGTCTGTCTGCATTGGTTGTGGCAGCGTAGCTCGCGAACGGATGAAGCGATTTCAATTTAGTTTTTTTTGTATGAAAGGTGAGTTACGGCCGAGTGTTTTTAGATATGTTTGATGAAAATCGGTTGAGTCGTTTAAAAGTTGTGGGGAGTGAAAGTGGGGAAGAATAACCTAATGTCTGCAAATATAATCGAGTAGGGTCTCAAATGACAGCGCATCACGTGCACATTACAAAATAATATGTTCAATGAAAATTGTCGTTATTGTGTCGGGGGTTTTTTTTTATTTTCAATTTAATGTTTTGATTATTTATTATTCCTAGGTATATGACCTTTAAAAAGAAACTTAACTACATTTATACTTAATAAATGGACAAGCAAAACAAAGTATTTAGTTCGTTCATATACCTAAACAGTAGATACTTAGATACTATTACTATCACTAGTGACTGAAACTGATTCAACGAGTTAACCCAAAGATTTCATATGATTATGCATTTTAATATCTTATATGACTTAAATACAGTACCTACTTACACTTACGTACGTAAGCATGCGGCAGTAATCAACTTGTTAAGATTAAATATGAATAGACCAAAAGCAGTTAACACTGATCGTATGTTCAACATAGCATTTAAACGTGTAATTTGTCTTCCATGCCAGTCAACTTAATATGAACCCTATCAGGACGCCTGACGTCCTGCAGATAACACCTATTGCATTCGCGAATTACTTTAATGAAGTGTGTAATTATTATAGCTAGCAATATTTCCACATAAGGTTGTTACCGCATTCCTGCAATTAGGTGACATAACGAAATTGATTGGTCCCGCGGAATAGACAGCGGACGAGTTCCACTGCACTTAAATCTTGATTGGTCATTCAATTTTATTAAAATCATACCATGTTGTATAACATTATACAATCAACGTTTTCTTAAACATATTTGGAACATTTAAATTTAATTAGTTAGGGCCATAGTGTTTACTGTAGGTATCAACCTTATAACCTAAGTACCTACTTAATCCGTTTCGTAAGAACCGAAAATCGTTAACTTGTTCCCCGGTTAGTAATTTCTGCATTGTTAATTTAGATTTCGACGAAACAGTATTGTTACAAGTTGAGAATATGCAAATTTATCTCCTTTCATGTTGGCTGTGTGCTAATTGGGAGAACCAAAAATCTTGAAGCACTTGTTTTACGTAACCGATACCTATTGCATTCTTGCAATCTTCTTTTTAAATTGCATTACAGTGTTCTTAGTGGACAGGCTTGAAGTAAATAAAACCTTAGCAACTTTTTAATATACCTCATCTAAGAGAGTAAGACGACATCGTCAGTATGATTTTTAGGCACTAAGAGCAACCATCGTTCATTTAAAGGACTATTGATTGCTTTTTCCTATGTGTCATAGTGGCCCTGATGAAACATTATTTTTTGTAAATCGTGTATCAACCCTTACCTCCTTAACAAGGAGCAGGCTTTTTAAATAGCTACAAAATTTTCTTTAATATTACTATTACTTACTAATTAGAACTTTACCTACTTCTTTCAGGACGCCCATCCAAGATACGCATTTGAATACGGCGTCAACGATCCCCACACTGGCGACATAAAACAACAGAAGGAAGAACGCGACGGTGAAGTGGTAAAAGGTCAGCATTTTTTAAATTATTTTTGGTATAGTAAAAGAGTAGCAAACGGGCATGTAAGCCACCTGATATTAAGAAATCTGAGAAGAAATCCTATCTGAGGTTGTATGCGGGTTTGCTACTTATTGGGACTAAGATATTCGACAAAATAAAGTATCACCTGCAAGCATACCTCGAAACACAAGACATGAAAAACATGCAGCTTTACGAAGAGTTAAGACGGCAAGTTAGCTGACGGTAAGGTATCTCCCCTGGCGATCTATAACGGATCTATATAGGATCATTTCTATAGCAGGTAAGTTGACTTGTTCGCGAGGTTATTAGGGCGACTGTTCTGTGGTTCTATCACCTAGAACTGTCTTGTTTATGCAAATAATCCGGGCACGGTTCGATCTTTAGTAAAAAACATGCTACGCTATCCCATGCCTGTCATAAAAAGCGGATGTCTTGCTCTCAACCTGAATAACTAAGGTAGGTGTAATTGCGCACGACCGTAGGAAGCGGAAAATGCGAGACTTATCTTACGATTTCCCTTGATTCACTCCATCGCATGCTGAAGTCATCGGTGCTTAGGTACTTCACAAGCGACAAGAAATTGCAAGAAAAATTAGCTTCAAAAAAAGTTTTAAAGGAAATTACTAATAGGCATAGCGAAATATGTCACTAAGCTCACAAGTACATAATATCTACGTTTCTCAACGTTTCTAGACACCTAATGAATCTAACGGTTTTATAAAGTTGAGATTTTAACAAGTGCTTTCTTACCGAGTTCATTAGAACTTTATGATTAAATTCTAAACTAAAGTTGTGATTCCATTCTATTGTCACAATATCAAGTTCCTTATATCAAGGTCCCAAAGTGCAGATTATGTCATCAATAGATAAAGGTATCTTAACCGTATTGCCTAAGTATTTCTGAATAATTTAAATACTATCGTGTATGTTTTGACCTTTCGAAAGACTGACTTCCGATTAGTTCCGCATCGATTATTCACCAGTTTAAAAGACATGGATTTGCCATTGGTACAAGAGCGGTTAAGTCGTTGGAAAAACGGTTCAGAAAATACGCCCACGTATCTGATAAAAGAAGTAGGTCAGTACACGCAATCCAAACTTATATAAAAGGGACAGATCCGGCAAATTCGCCGCCCCGGGAAAAGTGAAACTTTGCAATAAGCGTTTGTGGTGCTAATGACGACTTTTTTTCGCTTTGGTGAGGAGGGAAATTCAATGAGTACCCGTATCATTGAAGAAATATTGTATTATGTGGGATTTTTACACCCACTCTGTCTTCAATGTTGCAACTTGCAGCCCCTAATTTGTTGCTCTGGGCAATAGCAAACGGCATTGCCTGATATAGGAGGCCTTCCTAGATGATCTAGGCTAGATCCCTACTGATTAATTATTTGAATGAAGAAGACAATCCAAAGTTGCATCGATTTGAGGAGAATAATTGTTAGATGGAAATAAAATGATGGTTCTTACCTAACTTATAATTACGGAACCTGCCCCTGTTACAGCTTTTTGTGGTTACTTACCACTTAGGTAGGTACTTACTTGCACTTACGATCTATTATCAAGATTACGTTTTATTGATTCAGGTCAGTATTCTCTGGTGGAACCGGACGGCTCCGTGCGAACCGTCAACTACGTCGCCGACTGGGAGACCGGTTTTCATGCCAGCGTCCATAACAGCAAAGACAACCAGCATTAGATCTATAGTTCCGAAACTTGTGTTATTGTAGTGTTAGGTATACAGAACAGAATATAAGTAGAAACTCATTCGTAACTTCATGTAATCTTTATTTTTCATTATGGTACGTATGTACCTACTCAGGACCACGTTTGGGTATACTGGAGACTATAGTCACACAAGAATTTTATATATTATGTATTTGTATTTCTACATAGATCTGTTTTGTATTTATTATTAAGTATGTAAATAAGACCGAATGATGGAACGATATCTCTAGCGTCTACATATCTTATTATCTTCTTCGTCTATGCTTACCAAACTGCAACGGCAAATCCTGGGTTTAACGTTATATTTTTATTGTATTTTACCTTAGAAGTATTCATAAATTAGCCTATTTTTAGGCTTATGAGAAAACTTTTTCGTCATAGCTCTTTGAACTTATCATATTATTATCATTTATTTATCATACGAGAATGTATGATAAATAAAATATGTCATCGTTACATCTAGAACAAAATTTATAAGAGAATTGAAGCAAATGCGTAAACAAACGCTTAATTTTTTATTTACGCAATTGTTTGCCTTTGACCAAAAAGGCACATTTACCTACAATACATGTATCGAAAATGTTTTGTAAATAATTGTATGTTAATAGTTTGTGCCATAAGCCTACTGTGTATTTCTTGCTTTTATACTGAGTGTTAAATATGCATTATAATTAATTATACCTAAATTATTATTCTTTACTATTATTATTAGCTGCTATACACGTAAATATAAATTAAAATTTCATTACAGAAATATATTTTATTTTTAACAAACCCCAATTATATTAAGACATAACATTTATAATGTTGCCAAGGAACTGTAATCTATATCACATAGTCGCTATTTGTAGTTAACTAAAGTGCGACAAATAAATCATCACACCATGATAAACTTAGCTATTTGTTTTCCATTGAAGTAACATTTGGGACATGCAAAATCTTGATCCACAGTTTTATTTGCCTGTAAAAGAAAAAAACAGTGTATAAATAATTAATAGTTTAACAAGCTTCATAATATGTATGCCCATACTAAATTTCAATCTTCTTACTAAAACTTTCAAATAAGTTGTCATTTTCTATTGAAGCACATGGTTCTCCGCTTGTGTAGATCGCAAATGATTGAAATAGTTAAGCAAATGGGTTATAGTCCAAATGGGTCTGTGCTCTAAAGCACTAAGCAATTTATCCTGGGGGTTATCAAAGATAGCAGTCATTAAACCTAGTGGAAGGCTCATAAGCATTGAGAGGTACAATAATTAAGCCATTGTTCTTGGATGTTACCTGAAGATAGCAGACATTTTAAGTAGTGGCAGGCCCAATGTAAATTGACCACATACCGTATCTACTACCTACACTAATATGCAATGAAAAAGCTTGATGAAGGAGCTTGGTCATGATGGTATGCTCCACACTCCTCACTATTGTGATAGACGCAAAATTATTTAAAAAAAATAGTAGTATTAATACTCAACACACCACCAAGCAATAATAACAAAATATATGGGAGCATCCCATAACATGCGGCAGTACAGGTTTATTCTCGCAACAGGCACAAGTAGAATTCAATGTCATGGTAGCTGATGCTGCAGTGGCTGACGATCTTTGGTGTTTCCTCCACCACATGTATTTAAGGATATTTGACAATCTTCGCTTCAGTCCAAAAATATTCATTAAGGAAATGGCTGTACCAATCAACTCCTGGAACAAATAACACATGTATTTTTAGCTTATGCTGTAATAATGCAATTGCTCCCATAAACCACATCATTTCCTGATTGGCTTTTACAATTTAATAAGTGTGCTGAAAGATATACATTTCATGAATATCATAAAAAAAACTTACAATGAAATTATGCCATAATAACTCTCTAGTCCATGAAAAGTCAGTCAAATCTTCTCGTGTTAGCTTATCTGCTGACAACTGAAGTCCAAGGATAAAGTCAATCAGAACAGGATATTTTCCACTTTGAATGAACCTCAAAAAATTGAATATATCTCCAACTAATTGAAATGTTTCCAGATTATTGAAAAAGTTTTGAACTTTTGAATTGGATGTCAGACTATATAATGCTCTTTCTCTTATATACCTCAGTCCTATAGTGTAACCAAAGTACCAATAGAGTTTACTTTTTGAAAAGTTATCAGTTTTGTATTTAAGTGACAACATTTGCTGCCCAAATGTACATTTTTGATCGAACACTGAATATTTGAATATAAATGATCGAATTATTAACTCAAGTTCTGGCAGTATAGGTTGTAGAGTACCCGGCTGAAATTGAAAATAATAGAAAATTATAGAAATAACAAACAACAATCTTAGCACATCTTTTTATTGTAACTTAGGTGGAATAAATCTCAGAAATAGCCATCTCTGTCACATACCCACATCTGTTGTACAAGTGGCTACTATTGATTTTGCTCAGAGCAGTGAAATAACTGTATATAGCCCTGGATGCAGTAAGTTTCTCAATTTTGTTACCATTCTCATGAGATGCATATGACATACAACCTCAGGAAAGACTTCTATCCTTTAAGAGGTTTTAATGTGAATATCCCTGACTTGTGTTAACCAACTAACTAGGTGGCTAGTCAAGGAAAAATCCATAAAATTACATTTGATAGATATGAATAGAAAACCGTAATTAAAACAGAGTAATTATTAATATTACCTCTAAAAACTTAGTTGCTTGAAATACCAATTGCTTGAATAGTTCTTCCAATTGTTCATCTAACTGAACAGAGTCTAGCTGAAATTCAAATTTGTTAATAAATAATATTACATTAGGTACATACTTAATAATTAAATTAGTATTGCTATCCAAAGGGGGAATGCAGCCAGCATCTTGGGTACCCTCCGGCAGGACAGTGGTTTGAACTCATTATTTTATTTATAAAATATTATTTTTATAAAACATTTAATTGGAATATGATTGGAATTCTAAATATGTATTGTAATTCTAATCCCTCTAGATAGAATTACATATAGGTTAGAATTATAATTCATCAAAATAATTAAATTAAGTAATATCTTTAATTTACCTGGGTCACACGGGGTATATAGTTAATTGACATGTTTGTTTACAATTTGTATTTGTCTTGTCAATGACACGAAATAATGACAACAATAACGCTGGTTGACAGTTTTTTATTGTGCTTTAGCTCTTTTCTAGCTTTCCATTACCATTATAAATATTATATTAATATTTTTAATGTACACATCAAGATAAATGTTAATTATAAAAAAGAAGTATTGTATTTTAATAAATTTCAGGATGCAGGTAAACAAAAAACAAACAGAAACCTTAGAATCCTTAGATGGAGAATTATTGGAGAATTTGACATTGACATTTTTTAGTTTTTTTACCTTGGTTGACAGACAACAGTTGACATTTTGATATTACTTTGATTAACAATTGTGACATGTGACTGTTGTGACCATAGACATACATTCCTATTACTGATGAATGAATGTTAATGTAGGGCCCACACTAACCTTTCCTAATCTTCCTATAGATTTAAAACATCATCTTGTTTCAAATTGATTTTTATTTTTTTGCTGGGTCATTAACATTTTTATCAGAAAAAGGGGTCAGAAAAACATGAAAGTAAAATATGAATTTGTCCTTCGACCCCGAATACCCTGCACTGCTTGAAAAAATGGCAAAATTTAAAAAATAAATTAAAAACAAAAAAGTATGTTGGGTCTGTGATCAAACGCTGGTGTCGTCTGTGGATGCGCAATTAATTATCTGCTTTAAAATAGTTTATTGGTTATCTGTTGTGTCACTGTCGATCACGGTCACTCTATTGTTGCCAG
The DNA here is from genome assembly GCA_905147235.1 of Erynnis tages. NCBI lineage: Eukaryota > Metazoa > Arthropoda > Insecta > Lepidoptera > Hesperiidae > Erynnis > Erynnis tages. Next base: position 4,901,419 of record LR990076.1, read on the forward strand.
GTTAGAATGAATCTTCCCAAATTATGAATTTTTTTGAGCCTGAGAATTTACAAGGGGTTTTTTGGAGGAAACAAAATTGATTTATTTGTTAATATCATTATTAATAATATTATAAGATATAAGTTTTTTCAGGTTTAGGTTTAGGGTTTAAGGAATTTTAGAAAGATCTGACGATTATGATATTACGATTATTACTATTATTTTGCTCGCAAATCACCACTTCCTATCAAAAAATACAGCAGAAGAAATGAAGATCGAACAGTGAACTCAAGATCCAAAACAAAATTCCAATAAAAGTTTTATAGAAATCAAAAGGTTTTTTGCCACTATTTGAACACTTAATATGATGCAGATTGGATACTGTTACTTTGGCCCTAATAATTTTGCTTTTAGATGAGATTTTTTTTCTACAAAAACCTGAATAATGGTAGTAGACTTCGGGAGATTGCGTGTCTGTAATCTGGCAGCACTGTCAGTGTCACTTCTGACAGTCAGTCCCGAAGTAATATTAGTAAAGGAAGTCATCACTTAAATTATTTACTGATTATTATTTTCGGATTCGTACAAAGTACAAATCGAAATTATACTTATTCGAAATAGTGTGATAATTTTATTTTATCGAATATATCCAGGTAAAAAGTTTTGTGTTTTAAAGACAATAAGACTACAATAAAAATTGTTTAAAGTTGCATTCGCTTTTCACACGGTAACCTAGTTTACCAATAATTATGAAAGGTTTAAAATTTTTAATCGTTGTAGACTGAAGAAAAAATGTAATTACGACGTTCATGTGTTTGTTTGGTATGTAAAAATACATATTTGAGTATAGATGCCAAAAACGACTGCATGCTTTTTATTAATGATTGCATCTTCGCATTAATGATTAACTTGTTTGGATTGTTGATTTAGTCTTCAAAAAAACTTATTTAAATTTAAAAACTTAATCTACATTTTGTATTGTCGTCACTTTTTTACGTAGGTAGGTACTATCAAACTGTACATTTAGGTTGACTTTAATATTTTTTTATATTCTATATTCCTTTTCTATGCTTTAAAACAGGCTAACAATGCAAGTAAAAATCATACTATAAATCTTACTTCCGGCACAACTAAAACCTCGTTTATTTTATTTTTATAGAAATATTTGTATACAAGCTTTGTGGTATAAATTTTTAACAATTAAATATTTAAGTAAGTTTGTACTGTAATATGTTGTTTAATTCTTATTTTAACTTTACAGTCAATATACTCATAACTTTTTGATCTACCTTGAGCAAGATAGCCACTATAGATCCAATATAAGAGTTTCTGAAAATAAATATTCTATTAAGAGCTTAAATTATAAAAATACAAGTACTTAATTCACTTCAGTCCTATTTCTTTAGTAAATATAAAAAAATAAATAACAATTATAAACCTAACTGTCCACTCAACTGTGGTTTTATTTAGTGATGTTCCTGATATCTGTATCTGTATCTGCTGATATTATAGGGAGAAGAAGGATCTGTATCCGCAGATTAACATTTTTAACCATCTGGCACATCATTAGTTTTAGTAGGTAGCAGAAGTATCAACTCACTCTTCTTTTTATTTTTATACTTTCTATTATGTTCTCCAAACATTGTTTCTCTGAAAAAGGTAAATGATGAAGTCTCCTTTTGCATACTACTGCAATATTATGCAATTATGTCAATTGGGTCTTGTTCCCATGTGGTATGTATAATTATGAGGTAGGGGTTGCACACTGTGTTTTGTTACAAGCATCATTCTGTGTCACATTTACCTTTCTTTATATTTCAGGTCTTGTGACTATGCTAAGAAGTTGACATAAAAATGAACTACTTAAATATATTGAAGCAGTCTACAATAGTACACTTATGTTTTGCTATATCCTACTTCATGTCTGGCCTGATACTTAATGTAGTTCAGGCCATTTTGTACTTTGGACTAAAACCATTTAATAAGAAGCTGTACAGACAGATTAACTACTACCTTGCATATTCTTTTTCCAGTCGTAAGTATCCTAATTTCTAAAACACAATAGGTTCTTAATTAATCTTAATTGCATTGTGTCAAATACAAGTCCATAATTGCTAGAATGGTTACTACTTTACTATGCAAAATGAACAGTTATTTACAACTTTATGGACCCCTAATAAGTGAAAGTGTTTTTAAATACACTCTGCTTTGTTATGCTTTTTAATTTCGAGATGGTAAATATTTTTCTTTCTGGCGCAGCCACATACTAGTAGTATTTGTAGTAAACTTTTTCTGAGAAAAAACAAAAGAATGCTCAGCACCTTCAATATTGCAGACCCACATTTATTTTGCTTCCCTTTTAGATTAGGCTCCGATGATGCAACACTCCCTGTGTTGCATCATCTTTGTTGACCTAACTACTTGGTACGACTTCATAAAGAAATGTTTAATTAATTTAAATTAAATTTTGTATTATAATAGTACACTTCTACTTAATAAGATAGCCACTTAAATATTTATCTTTAACTTGCAGAATTAGTGTTCATGTCAGAATGGTGGTCAAAGACAAAATTATCAGTTTATGTTAAAAAAGATGAATATGAGAAGTATTATGGCAAAGAACATGGCTATCTCATAATGAACCACAGTTATGAAATTGACTGGCTGATGGGATTAACGTTCTGTGATGGCATTGAAGTTTTAGGGGTAAGTTTTACTTTTTGTATACTTACGTAGGTACCTAAAAGAATTGTGAAGTCCTATGTCATTTATTTTAATTTAATAGTTAATCAATATTATTGGGATGTCAGCTTTAATTGGGTAATCAATGATATAAATATTTGTAAATGGACCAATTAATCTTTGTCCTCTTTGCTAACTATGCTTATCTTTTAATAGCTCATGTCTTGAACAATATGTGAAGCAATTATCACAGTCACAGCTCATGCATAAATTTACTTCTCTACATATACTTGTGATAGTAATGCAATAAGAAGGCTAAAGTCATAATTATATTAAAAAATACTAAAAATACCTCTGCTTTATTTTAATTTGACCATAAAACACAGTGTTTTACTGTAAACCATTTTTGTCACATATGGAAAAATAACATGTGTTTGTTTAATATTCTAACTAAACTAAGTAAAATAAAAAGTCAAAGGCCGAAATGAAAATAGGATTCGGGGATCGCTGAAGGCTTTGGTCAAACCCAAGATAAATCAATTATTCCCAGACTCTACTGTGTATTGACCTTTGACTATAACATATACATACACAAAATTAATTTCTCATGCCATGCCTCATAAAAAAGAAAAATCAATCTAAAAACATCTTATTCAGCCACACCAAACTAGTTCTTTGAAATGTTCTATTTTTTTTTATCAGTGTTAAAAATGCCAAGATCTGGAAAATCATTCAGTTTTTCTTTATATATCTACTAGGTGTAGGTGTGAATTGTAACTCAGCATTTATTTTCCTTAGTATGAGACTATTACAGTTGAAGAATAACAACAAAGTTGCATTGCAAGCATTAACAGAGTTGTACTTGTATATTCCAAAATAAATATTCTGAGGCCACCTGCTTTGTAGACTTTTGTAGAAGTATTTGTTTTTTTGGTAATTAGAAACTCGTTGTTATTCATTGTATTATTATTATTATCTTATATTAAAATGTAATAAAGAGGTTAATTGAAGGGCAAGGATTATGCAAGAAACATAATATGTAGGTATATAATATTTTTAATTTCCTGGATTAGATAACATGTTGCTAATCTATGCATGCACATAAGGTGTTGCTCTGTATTCTAGGTTCCACAACATAAAAAGGAATATGATTATTTGGTTAGCTACAACAGACACAACTCATTTAAAATATAATAACAAGGTTCCCACAAAATAGTGCAGTATGAAATGATGGAAATTAAGATTAGCTACAAGTATAACTTTTATATCATTTCAAATAACCTTCTCTGTGATGTCGTAGGATGATCCCGATAGATACTTAATAACCTAATAATAAATAATAACGTATTGTTGAATTACAATCATTAATTGTATTTGATACAAACATATCTTTACACTTTTAAACTTTATAAAATTATCTCTTAGGTTTTATCAGAATTAAATTATGTTTTAATTAATTTTATCAATAAAAACATAAATTAACACTTACTTGAAACAATATTAAAAAACAATATTTTTACAATAAGTTGTCCTTTAAAAGCATGCTGTTAGTATTTTTCCATAATGTGCTATGCAAGTTTTATGCAAATTAAACAACAGTTTTTGTTGTATTTCCATTAATAGGACATGTAAATTACTTTTTATACTTACTTAATTTATTGCAACTTATTTTATTTCAAATAAATCTATCTTAAATTATATTCAGAACCCCACTGTAAAATTTTCACAGACTTTATCTTTTAACCATATGATTTAGTATCACGATAAATATTGATAAGTTAACGATAAAGCAACCTTTGATCAAAAATTTATGACATTAATAACTCCTGCTATTTAAATTATCATAGGTTAATTCAGTAAACATTAAAAATTGGTACCTATCTTATTCGCACGATTAATTTGGAACTAAGTATGTTAAAGCAAAATAAATAATCAATTTTATACTTACAGAATCTGCAGTTACTAACTGTTGGGTAAATCTGTGACTATTTTACACACCTGTAAGGAATCTTGAATTGAACTGGAATTAACGATATTTCATTTATTATCTTGATGCGATATAAAACGAACGTTTTATATTTTGTGAATAAAAATCGTGTTATGGTGCAAATAGAGAACTTACTTACTTTATACTCAAAGCACTTCTAATATACCTATTCGAATATGTGGTAAAAAAAATGCTGTATTTTATAATTTGAAACCAATCAAACTAAAATTTAATTATGTATTCTGTAAACGTTAGATACATTAATCTGCAGAAAACTAGTTTTTTAGAATTTTTTCAGCATTTTTGAGGGATAGAGGTCACTAAAATTAGGAATTAGGTCTGGGAGCGTATGGGAAGTGAAAAAACATCTTTCAGTCCGCTACACTTCATTAAAATAGAAAGCATTCGAACAAAATGTAGGTAACAACCGTGGTGACCTACAGGATCGATACAGTTACTGTGAGCCCCTTACTGTTAAGCTAGAAGCAACTCGAGAGTGCAATGGAAAAATCTATGTTAGGCATTTCTCTACTCGACTGTAAACGTGAAAGTCCGCAAATTTCCCACATTCTCATTAAAGTTAGTAAGCTGGCAAATAGCCACATAGTCACATTACGTCACAACCGATAACCAACGAGGGAAATAGTCCCAAATGGCTACGTTTTCGAAAGGGAATTCAAACCGCCATTTGGTTTGATTTAGGAGGATCAGGGCAATCAATTATGATACCAATGTCAGCAGTCAATATACATAATACTATAAACCGATCGAAGCAAAATAAAATTTAATAATTTCTTTTCAATAAATGTATTTTTCACATCATTTTCTAAGTCTATTAACATTTGGCTACCTCTATACGTAAAATAGCAAAATTTAACTTAATAGTTTTTATAATTTAGGTACCTAATTAAAGATAATAATTATATTGGCTATTATTATTGACAAAATGACAGTTTTATTTAAATTATTATCTATAATTCTAAGTAATGCATTTCTTCCCAACTTAAACCTACAATAAGATTTTTAAATAAATGGTCATAAAATTATCAAAGCTATATAATTAGACTTAATTATTAAGTCTCAATTGTCTCAATTAATACTATGGCTTGAATACATGATAAGAATAAAATATATGTGACAATTGTTGTTGCATAATATATTTTTTATATTATAATAATATCTATTGTTTGTATAGGTGGGTTTAAGGTTTAAGTATTGTAATACAATTGTTTCCTTATTGAAATTTTACAGATGATGTATCTCTGTTGCTGCTATAACAACAAATACTAAAAAAACAGAATTAAATAAATATTTAAGGGGCCATGCAAACAGACATAACTTTTTCTTGCTGTTTTTATAGATAGGTAATAGAACGGAACCATTCTTGCATGAGGTCTATTCGCACTTGGGCGGCTTTTTTGTTCTTAAATGTTTCAATTTACTGCTTTTCAAGGTTTAAAAGATTTTATATTTTTAATCGTATGATGTATTTTAATAGTTTCAAACGAAGAAACACCACAAATAATTCTCCAACAATTCACAATTTTATATTAGAAATTTTTGTTTTCAGAGTTTAAATACACTTCTTGAAACAACTTTACGATTATTTGAGTGTATTACATTTTTAAATATTTGTTTTCAGAACTGCAAAGCCTACGCGAAGAAATCCATTCAATATTTACCACCTATTGGGTGGATGTGGAAGTTTTCAGAGTTTGTATTTCTGGAAAGATCTTTCGAAAAAGATAAAGAAATAATCAAGAATCAGATATCAGAGATATGTGATTATCCCGATCCCGTTTGGGTAAGATATTTTTTCTTATAATAAAAAATCGAAAACCTCTTATTGAATTATTGTATTATGGAATATATTTTTGTGATAAACAGTAATATTCGTTGATTTTGTATATCAACGAATATTACTGTTTATCTTGATATACAAAATCAACGAATATTAGGCATCAGAGCAACAATTTACTACTAAGTTGGTATTATTATGGTAACTTAGTAGTAAATACTTACTACTAAGTTGGTAGGTATATTATATGTAGGTACCTAAATAGATCTTCGGAGAGGGTCATACCAATTTTCAAAATTCCGCCTGAATCCTACCAATGCAACCCTAGCCAAACATACAAACCGAAGTACAAGATAAAAAGTGTTATATAATAATTATACTTAATTATATTTACTTAATGAAAGTAAAATCAAAAGGAAGCAAAGTTTCTACTGTAATATAAAACGCATAAATTATCTTGAAATGAATATAAAAGAACAACAAGAAAAAATCTTAAAAGAAAATTACTTACTAGCTTACTAGAAGTTTGCTAGATGATTAAAAACTTGAAAATTGCATACCTATTTAATGACAATCGATTTTAATATTTTTGATGGAACTAAAAATATCTACCAAGTTCATAGATCACACTAGATCACGTTAAATTTGCATACAATAAGTTATAAATACATCTTTATATAATAATAATTAGTATACAGTAATACAGTGCGTGCGTGTCATGGCCATAATAATAAATTATTATGTAAAATTATCTATGGCCATAACCAAAATATGAACAATAGGAAAAAAGTATGCATATTTTAAAAAATTACACCATGATATTTTTTAAATATGCGTTCTTGATAGTAGGGGAAGGTGGGGTAGCCTCATACAGTTTTTCTATTTCGTCTTATAGAATTTTCTTTGGTATCAGTATCTGTATAGATTCATTAAAAACTAGTACTCTAACTATCTGACTTTGTATTAAAAACATGTAATTTGTATAAATACACACGAGAGGCATTTTATAAAAGTTTTTAAAAAATGGTAGAAATGTATGAATGTACCCCGCATGCGGGGCACCTCTCATACAGGCCATGGGGCAGATTCATACATGCAAAAAAATACACAAATTTAGCAAGAAATGTTTAATTATTTATCAAAATAAAAGTATCAAAATATAACGTTCTCGAAATTAAAAGTAATTAGAGAGCATTGAGCAACTAATACAACATACAACGTCTTTGACTTCTGGAAATACAAATTTCATAGACGACCCTGGTTTCTTCCTCAAAAATGACACCATTACTTCTGTCAAACTGTAGTGTTTGATTATTCAGACTTTTAAATTTTATAAGCACATAGGCTATCCTTGACATTTTCAGGGCGTACAAGCTGTTCATGATCATCTTCTTCGTTTTCTTCAAGCACGTCGAAAGGTGAAGCAGAACTTTCTCTTAGGCTGATATGTGTTTCACTGTCGCTACTGACTGTTTCTCTTCTCTTTGGTTTTATTCCTTTTTGGTTTACTTGATCTGTTATAATCTTCATTTAATAAACTCAACGCTTTCTTCATTTCTTTTGCTTTACTTTTTCGTTCTTTTACTAATTTCTTCATCATGATTTTCCAAGTGATCGACCTTTTCTTGTTTGTGTGCGTCTTTGAACTTTCGAGAAAGGCCTTATCGAAATGATACTATATGATGAGGCGTCTTCAATACTTTGAAAGTAGATGGTGCAGGGTTATCAAAATCCATCACTGCTGATGCAAGAGGTTGTGAAAGCAAGTATTCATAGAGTATGAATGTACCCCGCTTACTGCTGTATGAACCTACCCCATCAAAAGAATATTAAATAAAAATATTCCTGTAAAAAACCAACCATATATATCATTATTCACGTATCAATTCATAAACTTGATCCTATTATCTTTGAAATAAAAAAGTACTGAATAATCTAGATAAAAGATTTTATTAAAATTAAAATGTTTAAATTGAGGGTATAAATTTTTTTCCGAGTGGCCAAATCACGTTCCGGTCACCTCGTCGCGAGTTTATCACTGACAGCTGTCAAACTCCGTGGGCCAGCACACACAAAAGTAAGTCACACGTACACGCATACGTCGTTCAGTTAATGCGCGCCTAACAACAGATATCTCTAGTGTATGACGGTGCCCCTTGTATGAATCTGCCCCACTACGCTTTTAATTTATACTAAAAAATATCACCATGGTCATATTTTTTGCTTCGCTTTAAATAAAAAGTCGATAATAGTAGATTGTATCACAAGGGAGCAAAATGATATTTTTACGGCGAGGGCGTTTTTTGAATCCAGAGCGAAGTAAGGGATTCTAGAGTAGAATTCCGAGCGTAGCGAGGGTTTCTTAAGTAGAATCCTGAACGTAGCGACGGATTCAAAGTACGTCACCCGAGCCAAAATTTTGTCCCGAGTGATACTCTACTTTTCATCGCCTCTATGAGAAAATGAAAGGGGCCTCATATTCTATTGTAATATTATTATTTAATAAAACATAGAGTCACAACTAAATTGAAATTAAATAGTATCTGTTAATAAAACAACTAAAAAGTTATATATTACATTTGAGACATTTTCGCAATTATGAAAATTTATTGTTACTTACAGTTTTATTAGGAATAGAGATTGTTGTAGATTTTATATTCTGCGTTTTTGAAATAATGTCCGAATCTGGCTCATTTCTAACAATAACGCGGGCTGTAGTTCTGTCGTCTTTATTCAAACTTTGCGCTGAATACTAAGATATTACGAACTTATGAAGAGGGAGGAAAAACTCATTCCTGCCCGCTAAAAAGTTTCTTACAGAAAACACCAACTTTGGGCGCACTTAAATCGGAGCAAAGTCGTACTTTTCGAATAGATGGGATGAAAAGTTCATTGCCGCGCACTTTTTGAATTTGGAACTTATGAAGAGGGAGCGCGTAAAAGTTTCTTATAGAAAACACCAACTTTGGACGCACTTAAAGGGGAGCAAAGTAGTACTATTCGAGTAGATGGGATGAAAAAAATATTTCTTCATAAACTTTTTCACAATCGAGTTGTCAATTGTTTTTATAAAAATGGTAAAATTTTATAAGTGAGTTATATTTCCAAGATAATTCCGGTAATAATAATATACACATACAACAATACAACACTAATTTTCACATATTTAACTTCAAATTTAAGTTCTTTACGCCTTTGTCTATTTGGGTATTATTGACATTGATTAATTTTAAATTTCATCGTTTATGTCCTTGTATAAATGTTTCAGCTACTATTGACACCTGAGGGTACGAGATTCACTAAAAAGAAACATGAAGCATCTCTTAAATTTGCCAAGGAAAAAAACCTGCCTCTTCTCAAACATCACCTGACCCCAAGAACCAGAGGTTTTGCAACTAGCCTTCAGTACTTCAGAGGAAAAATACCAGCCATCTATAATATACAGATGGCGATTGATAGGGATAGTAAGGTGTGTAGTCTATTCTAAATAAGTTTTTTTATTGTAATTGAGTAGCAAAAGGGCATGTAGGCTACCTGACGTTAAGTGCAGCACATGGACATTAGTGCACCTACATACTAAGGAATAATCTTTCTCAATCAAATTGTAGATGCAGGCACACATACTATAGAATTCAATAACATATCACCCGATATGGTTAGTACCCTACTAAATAATAGGGCCTTTCGTATCCGAAGGCAGGTTAAGGAAACTGGCCAATAAAAAAGATTTACTCTGAATCTTCTTAGTATTCACAGTCATTTCAGAACGTGTGAACTTCAATTATTTCTATTATATTATTATAGCATCCGATCTAATGCGTGCATTTTCACAGCTACACACTGTCGCACAATTTCGTTTTTATAACACACATTATGTATTTAGCATAGCATCCTTAAAATTTCTCTTGATACTCGACCAATTAATTATAATAACCTCCGGGCCACTGGGCCAGCGTGGTGGATTACAGCCTGCATCCTTCTCATTATGACAGGAAACCTGACCCTGCAGTGGGTCACTAACAGGTTGCATACTATGTCTTACTTCGAGTGTTGTGGTATTGTGATACACGTTAGGTATTAGTATTTACCATTTTGTGTTTACAGGTCCCTCCAACCTTAATGAGCATGTTGTATGGCAAAGCAGTCCATGTCCACCTACACATTGAAAGAATTCCTGTGGAGAAAGTGCCTGTGGGTGAAGCAGAAGCATCAAAGTGGCTTCATGATCTCTTTGTAATAAAGGTATATGATGTTTTTAAAAAAAATGAAATTATATAATACAATCACGCTATGCTTTAACCATGCTAACCAGTCATCAGTCTTAAGAGAGCTCTTTATTTTATAATAGATTTTTTCCATTTGTAATTTTTTAATATTACCAACTCATTGTTTGATAGGTGTTTATTCATCTTAGGATTCCATTTTTTTAAATATCTATTATTTTAATATGTAGCTATGCCTCCACGGGTCTACTAAATTGCTTTTGCTTTTTAATAATTTAATGTAATAAAATAAATGTAATTAAATACCTAAAAGGGTATTGCACAAGTTCCTTGTGTGAGTCTTAATGATTGCCTAATTAATGATTGCCAAATTTGAGGAATGTAGTTGTAACTAAGGAATTGAAATGATGGCAGTTATTGTTTTTAAATTTTTCTAAGAAAATGTATGACTTTCGAAATTGATATTAAGTGTGAATTAACTGCGAAATAACTTAAAGTACCATGGTTGACATAAAATCAATGTACAATCTAACACTCTAAAAGCGTTAAAACAATGACGCAATGTTTAATAGCTCCCTTCTCATTATGTTTGTGTTACACGATGATAAATTTAACAAAATTATTTCAGGACAAAATGGCGGAATCGTTTATGAATACAGGCGACTTCTTTCTAGAATCAGGTGTAGAAAGAATAGAGCCTTATGAAAAGAAACCACGCATATATTCGTTAGTGAATACACTAGGCTGGGCCATAATAACTCTGACCCCGATGTTATACTATCTATTGGGACTGCTTTTCAGCGGAAAGCTCTTGTATTTCTCGATTGGCGTCGGCATACTTGCAGCGTGTAAGTTATATTTTATTGTTATACGAGATTTTTTCGAGATCGATATTACTTGTGTTTCGGTTTGAGAGGTCGAGTCAGATTTGAAGTGATTTTCTTACATAGTACTTTGGTGCTATTTAAGGTTAAATGTGAGTATCCATGAATTAAGAAACTATCAAATCATAAATTATTAAAACATCTGAACCAGTAATACCTACAGGCAACACTGTGTCTAAATTTCTATGCCAAATCTTTGCAAAGAATTTAAATTTAAGATAATTATAATAAATAATATAATAAATGTAAGTTAAAGCATTAAAATAAGTTTAATCCAAATAATTATAATTACAAAAGAATTTTAATTTTTACAGTCTACATTCTTCTTCAAAAATCTATTGGAATGTCACAAATCAGCCAGGGTTCATCATATGGAACAGAGAAGAAATAACATAACTTAACTCTTCTATGTACTGTTAAAAACTAAGTATAAAAAGGTGTCATTTCACAAAACAAGTGAATTTGGTATTCTAAAACTTCTCTATGTAATATTTTTGTGAAAAACTAATGTGCAAACAAATACTAGTATTTAAAACATGATATCTCACAAAAAGGAAAATAGCCAAGAATATTGTCTGTAAAGCTTGTAAAAAATTTGTGTTTATTAAGTATTTTATATGTTGATATAATTTTGTTGCAACGTGAACACGTTGAATTGTTACGTGTTCTTATTCTTACCTGATTCAAGATACTGTGTATTTTTAAACGAAGGACACAAGCTTTTACTTTGTATATTTTTGCTATTTTTATTAGATCCCTATAATAGATTGATATAAATGTATAAATAGAGTGTATTTAACTTCGAATCAAACTATTTGTTAAAATTATACATGAAATAAATAAAAAAATAGAAGCCTACTTACATACCTACTTAGATCTATAAAATTTTGGTCATTTTTATTTGTTGTTGAATTTTGAACTTGGATGCCTGTTGTTGATGCATGATATAAAAAACGAATTGTATTTTTAGGTCATTGGTGGTTCTATTAAATGTTAAATAACTACTTTTATACTATAATAAATAACTAACAACTTGCAACTGATATTTGAAAGGTTTAACTGTTGTTTATTTTTATAATTGTTTTGAGAAACTTATTGTAGTGAAAAATAAAGAAAAGAACAAGAATGATTTTTGAGAAGATTAAATCAAGTTTGTCATAATATTGTTTGACCATTAAGGCACAATAAGCAAGGGGTTATCATTTAGAAATTCCTTTTAATATATTCTCTGCAAAATTTTCTTAAATTTTTGGTTGAACTTTAGGTATTTCTGTTACTTTTTCATGTAACTTATATTTTCAATGAAGTCCTTTTTTGTATTTGTGCTTTTTTTTGTTCCTTTAAATTTTATGTAATAGATGTGTGTCTTGATTCCTAGACAATTTTTCTTGAATTTCTAAAATATACAGTGCGACAGATGTAAAGATAACCAAAAAGCATTTGAACTGAACATTAGATTTGTAGTAATTAAAAAACGGAATTGATGATATTATTACATTTTAATAGAGTAGCATCAGGATTTGAATGATGTGTTTCAACATTGTATAACTTTTGAACTGAATATTTTTATTTCATGCTTTTGTATCACTCACTCTTAACCCAGAAAACATATTGATATAGATACAACTTGATAATATAGACTTTATTTCTAAGGCTATACTACATCAATAGCACTTAAGTTTAGGGACGTCTGTTTTTATTTTATTACAGAGGAGAGTAGGACAACTTTCCTTAGTCAACTGGTAAATAGTAACAAACCTCCCATCAAACAGACAACTTTGAATGTCATGTTTAGAAATGATAATGTGTATTTGCTTAGGCAATGGTGAGGATAAAAAACAAGAAAAAACAAATGGTTCTAAATAAAGACACATTAATGTATTCCATGGACGCATAACATGTTACATCTGTTAAGCAAACCGGAATACAGTAGTGGTACTGTATGTGGTCACAATTTACAAGATTTCATTCATTTTTTCATTCAGCTTGGGTATTGTAATAAAGTTTTTTTCCACAGCTTTTGTATTTAAATTTGTTCCTGGCTACTGACTGTTAGTGATTGTAATCAAATCTTACTCAATGGAAAGTTTGTATATTCTGTATTTTTTTTAATAGAAAATTTGTCAGGACAAAATTTTTATTTTTATACTTGACATACACAAGTAACTTTTATGATAATACCTATGTAATGTTAACAATTAATGGTGGTGGTTTTGTCATTTGTAGGCGAAGAATAATTTAATTTGTGTACGCCTTATTTTTGGTGTGTATATACCATTTTTACGTTATTTTGTATTTATACCTACAGTACAGACTAATCAAAATATATATATAAGAAAAATTCACAAACAAAATTATTCTTACGAAAAGCACAAGACATGTATGTATTGTTAGACTGTGTGCAATGTTTTTTTGTGTGTGATAATAGATTAGTTCAGTTATTGTAATATATTTACGCGGAGTTTAATTTATTAATTAAATTGGCTATTTATAAACCTATATTTTTACTTTTTTCACTCTTCCTATAAGACTGCAAAAAATGATAGACAACAATAAAACAGAACTTTTTTTACTTTACTCATTTAATACTGTTAAGGAATCTCCATTTTACTAAGCCTTAAAATAAAATCTAAAAGATACATTTGTACTTTCACTTCTATTGGTTTATCTGTAACAAAGAACCCAGGAACTCCAGCTTTTTCGAGCGTACTTTGTTGATCACTTACCTATAAAGCAAAATTCCATTTTTTAATAAAGAACAAGATCTTTATTTTATTCAGAATCATCAAGAAATACTATATGTATGTATAAAACTAAACCAAACTGTGTATAATGACATACCTTTTGATCCAACTGTATCACTAATTTCATATCAGTTTGTTTGAGCTCTTCTTTGTGCCTTCTCAACAGAAGATTTTTTTGAAACTCTTGCTGCTCAAGACTTGGATTACTGCTTATCATTTGTTGAATTTCTACTAAAAATAGAATAAAGATGTATAAATTAATGACAAATAAAAAACTAATGATGGTATGTAGTTAAATCAGGCAACTTATAAAAATTATATTAGTCTCACTCCTAATCTAACCAAATCTTATTGACAATAAAATCTTTCTATCATATCAAGAAGGGCAGCACCCACCACAAAATGACCTTGAGACCTTGATTCAAAGGATATTAATTGATTACTGATTAAAAATTCACATCACAGGTTATAAGGCTCAATAGGTCAATGCTCAAGATGACAGCTAAGTGGCTAAGAAATCTGTCTCTCACTTTAGAGGTTTGGATTTGAATCCTAGTATTAAACAACAATAACTTTCCTTAGATACATGCACTTAATAAAATTTAATATCACTTGCAAAAACATTGAGAAAGAACATGCATGCCTGAGAGTTCTCTATAATGTTTTCAAAGGTATGTGAAGTCCACCAACCTGCATTAGGCTAGCATTGTAAACCTCCACGCCTCCACCCTTCTCATTGTGAGAGGAGACTTGGATACAATGGCTGTCTTCTATAACATTATCAATGTCAAGTTCTAGCAAGCTCATTAGTTTAAAAAAAATTACAGTCATGTATAAGAAATTAATTCTTAATTCTTCCACATTAGGAGGTGTACAAAAGCTCTGGGTGGACTATACCTAATCACAGCCAACGTTTTGACAATTTTACACTAATTGTGTCCTAAGTCGATTTCCCATCATTAGAATGCACCTGAATCCAAATTTTCTAAATTGGATCTCGCAAATTACAGGTCATAAAATACTTACATGTGTGTCTATTAATTATCTGCAGTCTCTGCTGAAACAAATGTTTTTCTGTTACATGCTGAATTTCCATCAATCCTTTTACTATTTCAAATACTGTATCATTCAGTAGACAATTTGCTAGACCTGATAACAACTCTATTGGAACTCTCATTTGATACTTTCTGGAATAAAATGAAAGAACTAAAATAACCTCTAGATGCAGTATAGCAATATATATTATAATTCCTACAAGCAAGCAACACCATATGGATTTTTTTGTATTGTTAATGAGTAAGATTTTAAAGGGGTCGTAGCCCAATGGCTTACATTCAGCCTCTTATGGGTCAGGCTCAAACCCCAGTGACTTGCTTGAAAGTTGTGCCCTCTATAAAATTAAGAAGATTAAGTGTGGTGTGTACGTCCTTAGCAAAATTAGATACTGATATTCTCACAAAGATTCTCTTAAAATACTTACGGAGGCAACTCTCTAGCCATGTCTTGTAACTGTTCAAGCAAAAAATATAATTTCCTCTGTAATACTTCAGGAGTAGGTTCAGCAACTTCCATTTTAGCTAACTTTCAATCAGCATCTAGTGCCACTAACAAAAGGTTCATGTAAGTAGGTAATTAGGTATTGTAAATTTTTAACATGAGCTCTTGGCCGACGCATACAAGCACTTCCTCCTTCTCCTAAAATCCTACTAGACTCCTTCTTGATCTTGAATGGTAGGCTATAAACTAAGGACCCCTATATTACATTACTTTGTCTATGCTAAGGACTTAATATAGGAATGTATTCTTTTGAGCCATACAAAACCAAAACGGCTAAATCAAAACAACAAACTTTAGAAGAAACTCAAACAAAACAAAACAATCCATTTCAGTTCCGTTTCAAACCATCAATCAATCAGCCAGCCATGAGCCATGCAGGCATGCAGCGTCTCGTCTGTGACAGTGACTAGGGATACGCCAAAAGTACCTCAGGGTATCGATACTTTTGGTACGATACCAAGTACTTTTGGAATCGATACTTTTGAGGTATCGATACTTTCTAAAAGTATCGATACCTCTTTAAGACAAAGACCTAAGAAAAAGAAAAAAACGATTTTTTAAACAAAATATTGACACAACACTGACACGATTCGGGGAATTCCCACTCACTGCTAAGCACTTATACCCTTTCCAATTATTTATTTAACTTTTCACATTATAAAGTTTGTAATTATTATTGATACATTGTACTACAGGGAATATTGCCGCTTTGAGATGTGTGATTCGTAATTGACCACAGACTATAAAACGGTATTGAAATAAATCGATTATATTAATAAAAAATACTGAATGATAAGGGCGGATAAGGGGAGAGCAGTGGAACTGAAGAAGGGCTGAAGAGGGGCTGGAAGCAGTAGGCCGGGATGGATGTTCCAAGCCAGGCCACTCGGCTCGTAAGGACCAAAAAGTATGTAGGGTAGGAACCGTGGGAGTACTTACCCTACTCACGATGCACGATGAGCTGACGGGAAGCGGGAATGAGGCGCGCCACGTGGTTCGGGCGTGGTCGCGCGAGTACGTTTTGAACCGGCGGATTTGCTCACGACTGTCACTGCACTCCTCATACACAGGAAACGAGTCCAGAATGTTCGTAACACTAATAGGGATAACTATAGGTGTCTCCGCGAGGTACCTGCGGGTGCGCGCGCGCGGACGTCGTAACATGCGTCTCGGGCGGACTTTTAAAGCAGACCAATCATTCGCTTTTGCGTGCGCGCAAGGCGAATGAAGGATTGAGATGAACAAACGTCGCGCTATTGACGCGAACATATACAATAAAATTAGGTATTGTGATTATATTTTATATCAAATCAAGTAAAAACCTTTATTATTGTGCATTAAAATGCACTAAATGGCTCTTTAATGCATAAATAATTAAAACATTTCCATAGTACTCGTGTAATGGGATCGAATGTATTCGCTGCAAATTAATGAATTTAAAATAATCGTCTTGTTTGTCCTTTAAGTACTTTATACTTTGGCATTTTGACAGTAACGAAGGGAGGAACGATACGCTCAACTCACTGGGAATTCACAAATAAAACAATACGGAGGAATAGAAATACTAAACTCGACGTATGAAAATGTGGATAACACTGGCAAAAAAAAGTACTCGATACCTTAAGGTATCGATACTTTTGTGTCGATACTAGTATCGAGTAAAGGATCGATTCTTTTGAAATTTTGCGTATCCCTAACAGTGACAGACATCAGTCCTTCAAGTTCAATGATCAATCACTGCTGCACAATTATATTGCTACCACACGCGCAGGCTTCACCACAGTTCAGTTTGCACAAGCTTCTCGCATAAAAAAACTGTACATGGACGGCTCCACAAGGCCTTCCTCTACCATACGCAGTCATCATAACATTGATTGAAGAGAACATCGGCGCCGAGTTAAAAAAAAAATATTATTTTCGATAAAGTAGTTGCTTATTAATCTTGTGAATTTTGCGATGTTGCGGTTGCTGATTTGCAGCATCTTATTTTAATGTGTCCTGCTTTTTCAATAGCAAGAATTATAATGATAGATGGTTTAATGAAGGTATTTAAAACTGAAGACATTCCCCGCCTCTTACCATCTATCCTTAAAAACCCCAAATGTTATCAGTTTATATATGAGTATATTAAAAATACAAGTAAGACAATATAAGACACTAAAAATTATAATGTTATTTATTATGTAAGGAAAAAGAATAAGAAGAAAAAAAAGACAAGAATGATAGGCTGAAAGGTTTCATAACAAAGCCGTAAAGCTGTTTTAAAAAAAAAAGTTGCTTGTAAAAATTCAACTACTTGCGTAGTACAAAATAATATAGTAAATATTTAAAGAGTTATTATTTATTCAATTAGCATAATTACATAATTTTTCAGATATTCAAAATTTGGCGCTTCGTTTAAAATGTCGCGCTAAAGTGACGCCACCCTAGTTAAGAGTTAAGTGCATTTCGTTCGACGGACATAGCTCTATTGTCCATGCTCGAATCGATCAATTTATTCAATGACAAATTGACAATTATTCATTCATTGACCATTGTTTGTAATGCAAAATTGAAAACAACAAAGAAGAATCAGTATTATTTATTACGATCGATACCATTACCAAGCTTTACTGATTATAACGGCTGGTAAGTTTTAGCATCCTGTAGTAAAGACCTAACTATTAAAAAACATGTAGGTATCGGAACTCAATATTACTCTGTTTGATTTTCAGTAAGAAGCGATAAAATACCTCGAAATGGTGGTTTCTCCGCAAAGCCCCGCAAGTGAGACCCAAAGTGTACAATCGAAAAAGAACAACATGGCGAGCAAACAATCTTCAGTGGCAGATACGAGAGCCGAATTGGCGGAATTAGTGAAGAGAAAAGCTGAAGTGGCTGTATGTAAACAAACCTGAAATACATTTACATTTGTAGTCACACACTTCATAATCCACAATACAAAAATCGAGAGTTTTCCAAACCATTCTCAAGATTAACTCAAGTCATACATTACTGAATTTCATAACAATCAGTCCAGCATTCATATAGGCTTGAAATGGGCTATAACAACATTGAAGGGACCTACATGGTCCTTTGGAGGTAAAGAAATTTGGATTAGTTTCAATTTCAGTTTCTGGTCCGAGTGTTTATGTGACTGTCATTTGTCTATCCAAGGTAGGGATGTGACTTTTTTGGGCTTGATCCAATACTGTGGGTTGATACGGATCATATGTATGCATGTGATCTAATAACCAAAAAATCGATCCAAAAAATTGCGTTAATCTTTTTTTTATAAAAAGGTTTATTGTGTAAACTTTCTACCTGCCATATCATGCCATAGCCACCACTTGCCACTCATAATAAAGATGTAAAGTATCGATATTTTGTTTCAATATTTGTAACATAAATTCAAATATTGTATTATAAATAAATAAACACAATAATAACAATAAATAAATAAATTTGAAGTTTCTTTGGTATGTTGGATTGATTGCCCAATAACATAATAATCATCCCTGTATTAATTATTATTTATAAACCACTATGTTTGGATGTCAATCTGATACTTGCAGTGTTGATCCGCATTTGAATTGTATGATCAGATCATTCGTAAGATCAGATCAGATCATTGCATCCCTAATCTAAGGTGCCATGACACAGGAAATCATAGTATTTCAGTGGTCTTCAAATCATTCAAAATATAGATTAAATTGGTTTGTTTAGTGTTGTTTTGTGGTCCAAAATCAGTTTCTTAATAAAATATTTTAATTGCAGGATACTTTGGCTAATCTGGAACGACAGATTTATGCTTTTGAGGGATCTTATTTGGAAGATACCCAACTCTATGGAAATATTATCCGTGGTTGGGACAGATATCTAACTACCAACAAAAGTACTAATTCTAAGGCAGACAAACGCAATCGTAAATTTAAGGAGGCTGAGAGACTTTTTTCGAAGTCTTCCATTACTTCTATGGCTGTAAGTGATATGTATTTAAAACAATGAATTTTTAATTTTCAATCTACAAATTTCTCTTCATTAAATAAAATTTAGTATTTTTTTGCAAACTTTGACTGAATGTGAGCCTTAAACCTTAATGCATGAATGATAACCTTTGAAAAGAAATGTTTGTATGCTGAAAACTTATCCTAAATATAAAAAAAAATCATTTATACTTTATAAACATTCACAGGCAGTCAGCGGTCTTGTGGATCCTGCTGATCCAAAAAGTAAGTAGATAGAAACTTACCAGATCAAATAGCAATATAGATAGATACTGAAGTAATACTGATTTCTAACACTTGTGTTTCTGTCACAGATGAAAGAAACAGTGAAACCGAGTCTCAGACCAATGAGGATTCCTCTGACACTCAAATCAGCACTAGCGTGACCATGGGGAGTCTCAACCACACAACAATTCACGGGTCATCTGAGAGTATTGCATCAAAGCCGTCAGGAAAACAGCAAACTAATGGAAGTGTTGACAAAGGTCTTAATCATATGCAGACTAAACAGAGTGCTACACAAAAGATTGCTACTTCATCAGGGATGTTACAAAAGGCATTTGGCAATGACAGTAAACTCTCTGCTTTATCTGCAGTTGGGTTAGACAGCAGACCTGGCACACCGAAAGAGAAGGATACCTCCATGAGTATGTTGAAAGGTGACTCCACACCAAATTCTGTGAAACATAGGATCTCAAACTCTGCAAACTCAAACTCGGTCAAGAAGAGTTCCAACAAGAAATCCAGACACAGGTAAATTATAATGCTTAATCATTGAATCTTGATCTGGAGTGCTTTAGGCACTACATAGAATTAATTTCTCTTTTACATTTAATCTGTGTAGAATTTCATATTGTATCAACTGGCACCAAAATGTGCAAGCCTATAGTAAATCCGTGGGCAAATTTAAAATTAGGATGCCATTAAAAAACCACATTTCCCAAAATATTTTTATTTATGTACTTACTTTCTAATATCTTCTCTATTTCTAATAATTTTTTAAAGTTGTATTATTCATTTATTGCATGACTTGAACTTAGAATAGTTTGCTTGAATCTTGATTCTGAAAGATATTAAAATCTATGTAAAATTCTCCAATTAACAGCTTTGTATTTCTACTCAATATCATACTTACGTTTTAAGACATTGGGTAAATCACGTATTGGTCCACAAAATCTTACTGCCAAGTAATAAAAAATTGGAAGAATTGATATAATAATTGCACAGCATAAAAATGCTATCTGTGGTGTTCTTCTAAGATTACAGCAGTTGAGATTTTTGCTCCAGATTGACCTTGTTGTATTCATCTATGGATTTGAATTATTCATCTTTAAAAATATACAACTTCATTGCTTAGCTTAAGTCAAATATATAAAGTAAAGCATAAAATTCTTTCTTAATTCTGTGTATTCATATTCATTGTATTTGTAAATTCAATATTAAAGATATATAAAACAGTACATGATTTTTTGTTTTACTTACCGAATCAACTATATCCATGCAAATGCTATCCACCCCAATAGCATCACTACTCAAAGACTTGTAAAAGTTATCCAAATCAATATACTTGTCTAGACATTTTGCACACACATTATTATCATGATTGGGATTATAATTTTGTAAAAAACAATCCATTGTAGTATTATACATCTTATAAAAATTTAATGTATCATTTTTTAAAGTGGGTGTTGTATTATTCCAATCAAAGCAAGCTGAAATGGAAATAAACAATGTTAAATTACATTTTACACTGAACAATAAGAAATAAGAAATCTGTTGCGGCTTGTGGGTGCCATCAACACATACAAGATAAGTGATGATAGACAGAAAGAAAAGAACACACCCAAACCAGAAACAGAAATTGAAACTCAACATTCAATTCTTACTTTGCTGGTGATCACATTGTGTCCTCTCATATTTTTTTCCTTCACTGACACTTCACAAAACTCCCTGATATGTGCCATTGGGATTTTGAACGCAGACCTCTAGTCATTAGGCTATCACTGTTAACTATATGACAGTATTGTATAATACTGTGTAATACAACTTTGTACACTATAATAATTTTGAATTTATACATACTGTTGCAGTTGCCCTTGCTCCACACAGCTGATATGCTATCATGATAGTCCATGACCACATTGAGTCTGTCATGCGACATGAATAGAGACCCACAAGAGGTTCCATTCACAACTTTGGATTTAAGTTCCTGGTATTTATCATGGAATTTTACATATTGATATACACATTTTTCACATAGTCTTATAGGCCTTGAGTATTGTATGCTACAAAATGATAAATCTGAAGAGAACTGTGCAAAAGCCTCTAATAGCTCTGTACATTCCTTAGGGTAAGAAAAATAATTATCCCCAGACCGATCGTAAAATCTGGAAATATTAAGATTTATGTAAGATTAATAATGTCATCATTTCTTTATTTACTTTAGTATGTACTAAAGAAAATAAGACTGTTAAAATGGCGATTGGGAAAGCAGAAAGTCGAGTTTCAACAACTGGATGACCACTAGTTAACATAAAATGTAATAAAGTGAAATCACAAAAATTTTATAAAATAAATAAATATGCTGCTATACCGCTACACTTAACATGGATCAAGTCATTGGAACAGCTCAGTTCTAAAAACATTTTTTACAATACCAGCAAGCTTAACTTACTTGAAAAATGTACTGGAAAGCCAATTGATATCTTCAAAGGCAACATCTGCCCTCAAGAGGGTGACAGAAATAAGCAACATGAATATCTTCATATTCAGTGTTTTAAAATGTTTGGTACATAATTGAGATTGAATACTGATAAGTATGAAATCAACTATAAAAACCTGTAAAAGACAAAAAGTAAAAGGTAAGCTTCTGCTGATAAAGCCTTTTAATTAAATTAATAACGAAGATTTAAAAATATAAAAGAGTAAACGTAAGCGGAAGGAAAATTTCTGTCGATAAAGCCTTTTAATTAAATTAATACTTAACTAAAAGATAAAAATATAAAAGAGCGATTGGTTTCCAGTGTGTACTGACAATCTTCAGTTTTTAAGTCACCCTTTAAAGTTTCGTATTAGAAAATAATCGAATTGAGTTTAGTTGAACACCCAATTTATTATTCAAGTTAAACTGAACCCTTTCTCATATCTTCGCTCTTGTGATGATTAACAGCATTTAAACCTTAGAATGCTTAAAACTTTTAGACGTAATACAAATATTGCGTTTTATTTATTATTAAGTGTACTAACTAACAATATTAAAACACAAATTCCTTTGTTGTTATTTTTGCTTATTTCCTCAATTAAGTTTGTTCACTTTGTTGAACTTTATTCTTATTTTATTATTTACCAGTAATACCAGTCATAAATTAAAGACTAAAGAAAGAGTTATCAGTTAAAAGACATCATTGACTTGACATCAACTGTCAGTCAGTGTTGGTTGCCAGATTATGTAGCCCCGAGATAGCCCCATGGCGAGGTCAGTCAGTAAATTATTTCATAATGGACTAGCCTTATACCCCCTTCAGCGTTCACATTAGTCTACTCTATTAGACTACAAACCCATGAACAAAATTTACCTGTGAAATGAACCATCGTGGATAACGCTTAGAAGGCTGTTATACTATATCAGAAAATAACTGAGTACTATGCGGTAATTTCTGAGCAGTACACCTGGTACCATGATCAGATATAAGGGTTGCGACCCTTGGCTTTCGAGCCCGGCCTTGGAAATATGTACGGCGTTCATGGATAAAGTATCTGTATATGTATACAAAAGGAATAACACACAATGTGGTTCATGTGAAGTCTTGTGCATGTCTTGTGACAGTTTTCATACCATTTGACACCAGACACGTAGTGTGGTTGTGGTTTGTGTATTTAGAGCCTGTAACTGTAAGGCTAGTGTAGAGAGTCCATTAATGATAAAAGTCACTCTTGACAGTAGTTGAGTAGTTGATTGACTTTGACATTGACACTTGATTTTTAATTAAAAAATTCTATTTCCGTCAATTTCCGTCGTTTTTCTAAAGAGTATTAATGTAAACATTAAAACGATTTCTTTCTATTCGTTTTTTAGGTTACAATATATTAAATTAAATGTTTATTTTCCATATTTCGTAAATGAATTCAATGTGTCTTAAACATTTCCGGATGACAGATTTAATTTTATTAATATAAGTAAAATTTGTTTATTAAATTTTGAAATGACTTTCCGACCATCAATTTTATTTAAATGTAACAGTAGAAATATGAGAGTGAAAATTAATCATTATAGGCTTAATAATTTTTTAAACAAACGCTATTCTCAAAAACACATTGTCCTTGGCATTGAGACATCATGTGATGACACTGGCTGTGCAGTCGTTAACGACTCTGGTATGATACTCGGAGAATCATTATTTTCCCAAAATCTTACTCACCTCAGGTATTAATCCATTAGTTGCCAGAGATTTACATCGGAAAAATATTGAACTTGCTGTTGAAAAAGCCTTAGCAACTTCATCCAAGAGTATTAAAGAAATAGATGCCATAGCAGTCACCATTAAGCCTGGTTTATTAGTAAGTTTACAAATAGGTGCTAAATATGCAAAGTTTTTAGAGAAAACATATAGTAAACCTTTGGTGCCTATACATCATATGGAAGCCCATGCATTAGTAGCTAGGCTCTATCAAAATATACCATTTCCTTATATTACTCTTTTGATATCTGGAGGACATTGTTTATTAGCAGTGGTCAAAGACATAGATGAATTTCTCTTACTTGGAGAAACTATAGATATAGCTCCAGGTGAGCTATTCGACAAAGCAGCAAGGAGAATGAAATTGAAGAATATTCCAGCCTTTTCTAAACTCTGTGGGGGGTCTGCTATTGAACTGGCAGCAGAAAATGCCACAAATTCTGCATTATTTGATCTACCATTGCCACTTGCTAAATATAGGGATTGCAACTTCAGTTTCAGTGGACTTCAGGATGCTTATAACCACCACATAATGGCAAAGGAAAAAGAACATGGAATAATGGGAGATGGAATAATTCCTGAAGTATTTGACTTGTGTGCAGCATTGCAAGCAGCAACAGCTAAACACATTTGTCACAGAACTGAGCGAGCTATATTGTACTGTGATCAAAATAATCTTTTGAAAGATAGTGGTCGAAATATAGTTGTGTCTGGTGGTGTTGCTTGTAACAACTTTATATTTAAATTTGTAGAAGCTATTGGCAATAAAAGAAACTGCAATGTATACCGACCTCCACCTGCTGTTTGCACTGATAATGGTATCATGATTGCTTGGAATGGTATCGAGAAACTAAAAAGGGGCAATTGTTTTAAAAACTTTACTCTTAAAGATATAGATCCAAAAGCAACTCTAGGTGAGAACTGTATAGAACATGTTAAAACTGCACACATCCGAGTTAAAGTACCTAAACTTATTTTGTAGAAAAAATTGTGTTACAAAATATATTGTGTTATTGAAAATGAATACAATATTGATTTATTATAAAGATCAGTTGATAATTTACAAAAGTTTATTGATGTTACTTTAAGCATTAAGAATACTGCAAACAAATAAAAGACTTCATTTTTAAACTTGTATTTAGTTTATTACAGTATACCTATTGCATAATTAAATAAATTGATCACTGATTCAAGCTTAGCATTCATATTATTGCAACTCTCCTCTACTTTGCTGCTTTCTGTTGCAAATCTGAAATTCAAAAACTCATGTTATTGGCAGGAAAAATTACTTTTTACAGTAGTTAGGCCATGATTATTTCATTTATAATAATAAGCCCCTTGTTTAAATTTTTTCAGTATAAAATTATAACAATCTATATTGTTCATTAGTATCACTGAAACTCACGGGACCTTGAATGATGACTAAATTTTGGTTTCAAAATGTTTGTGTAAAGTCCAAAGAAATTTGAAAAGGTAAGAAAGCTTGAAAAGTTGTTAAGACATGTTTATTTGTTCTTCTTTAACAGTAATTTGAAACTTCTTTATTTGGAAGAGTGAAGTCTGCCAGATTTAGATTGTCTATTGTTCATGTAGAAAAACAAGTATCCAGTTTTATACATTTCAATCATAATTTAGTTCAGTTGGAAGAACTTAGTCAGAAGTCTCTTAACAAAAAATAAACTGTAAATTACAGGGCTTATATAAGTACTTGACATTTACATTTTTAATTTACATTTTTTTTCTTATTATAGACATTTTCAGTAACAAAGGGAGGCTGTGTTTTATGCAATACCTAGGTTTACACCTATTAAACACTTCAACTGTGTATTGTATAAAAGTTTGCAGGCAGCACACATCTACGGGGCATACATGTTTATAGTGTGGTGATATTTGCACATCACATACACTTTGTTGGCCAATCAGTGCCACAGCTAAACTATAGGACACTCAATGTTTTTTGTTTCTTTCACAAAATTTTTATAAGAATAATTATTTCTATCTATAAAGCTGATTTTTACATTGTAAATTGCAGTTTACTATGTATTGTAATATAGGAAATAGAAGAACTTGTGTAGTCATAACTATAGGTTAATGTTAGCATTAAAACAGGTATTTTAGTTAGTCAAATTCAACTTTAAAACTAATCAAACGTTTTTCACAAACACAAGACATAAAATTAGTTGATTAAAAAAAACAATAGCATTGTCACAGTAATGTAGTATGCTTGGATCATTTTTATGTAAAGGAAAATGCAATAACCAAACATATTTGTTAATTAAACTACATGCTAATTCTGTATGGCAGACAATATCACAGTACACAGTAGATGTATGGTTAGAGTGCCTGCCTAACTTACTTATCATTTAGTCCTTTTCATCTGTAAAGTTATCAAAGAGCTTTAATGCAAATAATGAATACAAGTTCACAGAATTTACTAAAATGTCTCAAAATGAGTTCTATGCAGTAAATAATCCTGGGTGGGAATAAATGTTTTGAATTTAAAAATAAAGGATTATGTCACAATAGCTTCTGTAGCAATTTATCTCCAACTTCAAACAGGTATTGAAGATGCTAGAAACATAGACGGCTGTAATTTTTGCAGTATGTTTATTTTATACTCATATTTTTACGAGCATACATAAACAATACCTTTCTCTGTGGCAAGATGTGTTTAAATTATTTGTAGCAAGATCCCAATTATTATTGATTTTAGGATCGTGGCTAGGCTTGGTTGAATTATTATTCTTCATTGTTTATCAAACTTATTTTACCGCCTGGAAGATGAGCAAAAAAGAGAACTTACGCGCTGGCCTGCCGTTAGCCCAGGGTGTGATGCGAACGTGAGAATCATCACGTTTTAGGGCTTCAGCACGTAATTCCTGTTTCAGAGACCGCCTCAAAACCTTGGCGGCGATGTTGGAATAGTTTATGTAACTGCAAATAATCTGTTGGTTATAAATATGGTTGATTATTACTATGGCAAATTTATTTTCCAATCTTATACTTACTTTAAACCAACTTGTCTCCAGGCACTCATTTTATATGGATAAAATTTGCCGGAGCTTAAAAGACGGCGTGAGAAAAGTTATAGAAGAGTAATTTTTCCTACACAACGGAAGTTACGGAAGGAGAGCGAGTGTGATGTAACAGCTGAGCCGCCAACAGATATTATATTTTTTTACAATACTCTGTTGCACAGATGTTGACCTATTGTCCGATTTTGTTCCGGCATGGATGGTGAATACCCTCACTTCTACGACTTTAACGGACAGCAAAGGAAAAATCTAAATAACGCAAATAAGCTATATAAAAATAATAAACTATTTAATTATTTAAAAATAATAGTCATTGCTAAATTTTATTTAAGAAACGTGGCGAAAATAGTTTCTCAATTTCAGGAATAAAGATTTCTCGCTTTGATGAGAACATTGACCTCAAACAAACCTTTGCAGAAACGAGCTTAATCTTGAAGTGAGCTTTTGTGTTGCATTGCACAATGCACAATGCACTTGATGTACTATGAATCGAGTGATGCCATCACGTTTATTATTTTCGAATAATGTAACAACAATTTTATGGCTTAAGTTCGGATACACGTTAGGGATGCCCAAAAATGTGCTGTATCGATATACCGCATCGTAAAGCTGTGTCCTATTTTGTATCGATACACGATATTATTGCTTCTCTTTGTATCGATATATTGTATCGTAACGCATGGTTTAATCGTAGTTTGATACGATACGATATTTTAAAGTGATGAGATATAACGAAACGTATCGTATGGTCAAAATTAAATATCGCTATATCGTATTGTGCTGTATCGATATTTCCGTCCCTCATCATCCCTAATTCACGTCGGATTTCTGCTATTGGCATTTAATAATATTTGTCTTTTCCTTATCATCTTAATAAAAAAAGATTATTTTTTAAACTGATAATTAACTAGCATTCACAACCGTACGATAATTATCGTTCATATAAAATATGTAAGTTCATACTACGTACGATGTACGATGGTACACTACATACGAAACATCGAAAAAATCGATATATCGATATATTGGCTTTATTTTAAAAAAATCTTAAGGTTTCATATGATTTTTAATGCATTCTAATGATTCTAGTCATTTTCCTAGTGGATACGATAATTTTGATCCATATACGATTAAATACGATAATTTTACGGCCCTGGTACGATAGCTGCCTGGCTTGTTGTGAACACTGATTGTCACTGTCACTCTTGTTTCACCGAATTTGACGTAAAAATTGTCACCAGAAAAGAATTTAAGAAATACCTAATTCTTATTCTTATAATTTATACTAATTTATAGTTTATACTGAAAAACTGAAAAAGAAGAAATAGGTAGGTGTACATGTGTAGTAAATTTTATTTATAATCTAGAACTATTTGATACGATAAAAGAATATTATATTGGTTGTGTTGTGTACTACATAGGGTCGCTGTTACACCACGTAATAGACGAAATTATTGCAGAGTAATTTCTCTGTCATATGTTACCTTTCACTAAATTTCAGATGAGTTTTGTGTATCCTTGGAAGACATCAGTTAATATCTGAAATGTCTTACTATTCCGTTTTAGAATACGTATGACAGACAAATGTTTTATTTACAGGATAAGTTATAAATATGGATACTTCTGAGTCGCTTATAAACATTGACCCATTGATACAAAGTGGAGATATAGAACAGGAACAGTTGTTTCTTAAGCCTGCTCCAAGTAATGTCAGGTGTGACATTGTTAATGAGTGTCAAATGTTCCTTAAGGCTGAAGATGGAGGAGGCGATGCTCATATGAATAAAGCTGATGATGCAGAAGAAAGCAGTGGTGAGACTTAACACTTTACTAGTACCATTAAAGTAAATCACAAGTGCTAATAGGAATTCAAGGCACATTGCAAGCTAAAGAGCTGATCTACAAGATTTGAAATATGCAAGTAACTAAAACTTATTAAAACAAATTTATTCTAAATGTTTTATAAAATCATTTTATTTATGAACTTATTCTCTTATATGAGCTTGCATGGTTAGTGATAATATAATAACATAATGCCCCCTTAAAACTTTTTTTTTCTTATATTATTATTCTTAATTCTTATGAAAGAAAGACATGTACTTGCTGACTTAGATCTATATTCAAAACTATTTTTCAAAAACAATAAATTATATTTTCAGATAAAACTTCATTCTTAACATCACCACAAAATAGTGAGGAGAGTCCAAACATTCAATTAGCTGTGGAAACTGACAAAGGTAAGACTCATAGAGCTAGCGAACTCATGCCATTCACCTTCATACAACAATTTCTCTAACCCTTAGTCCACTACACTGGGCTGTTGCAGGTTGGTCTTGGCTGATGCATTGAAAATTCTTAAACCCCAAGTTTCCTCTAATCTGCAATATTTCCTTTACCTTGGCAAGTGGTGACAGTTGTATTTTATAAATCACACCAAAAACGTCATTAGTGTACATGCCAGACAGTTGATTAAGAGACTGAACTCTTAGCCACTGGGCTATCACCACTATATCTACCACTATACCTGTAATGATAATAATGTGAATGTGTTTACAAATGAATACACACCCTTATAAGCATATTATATCACCACCCCAGTAATAATCCCCAATATCACACAGCTCTGAATATGTATGGCTTCAATTTAGTTGTGTAAGATACTTTTAGTTTTGTGTATGCGGCTTGTTGCTTACATTCTTTAAATTTCATAGTATTTTAGTACAAACATGACCAAACATAAAAGTTAGTTGATTTAAATTATTTCCAGTCCGCCAAAGTCTTCAAAAAGTGTGTAAAAGAGCTCTTCATGGCAATAGGTCACTGTGGCCACCTACCATCAGGTGGCCCATCTACCTGTTTGCTTGGATAAAATTATAAGATAAATACTTTCAAGTTTTATGTGTAGAGTAGGTGTAGAGAAACTCTTATGTGTGGGGATAGATCGCAGCAAAAGACAGTTAATGTGTTAATGTGTTTGCCTGTTTGCAGAGAGCTAAGCATTTATTTTCAATATTTTCAGACCAACTTTCTTTGATAACATCTATGCCACAGAATAGTAAGGAGAGTACAAATATTCAACCGGCTGTGGAACCTGATAAAGGTAAATTTTCATTATTTTTAACCTGACTATGGTGTAGCAAAAACAAGGGATGTATGTTTGACTGGTCTGTATTTTTATAGTATGCATAATAATATGTACATATGTATCTATGTATGTTCATCTGGTACTCCATATCTTCTAAATTACTTATGATAGTTTGACACATAGGGGACATTAGAAGCACCTTGATCACTTACTGCTGCTGCTTGATCAGTTGCTGATGCAGTAGGATATTGTGTGAAGAGGTACAACTTTTTAAACTGTATTGTGTAAACCACAATTTTTTTTTGTGTAACATGAAATTTTATGTTTTTTATCTACAAAAGCAAGTACCACAGCTTAAGCTAGACCATTTAGATTTCAAACTAGAATTTTTTTTAATATTGTTTTTGCCATCCTGTATAATAATAACTTTTGACTTCTGTATCACAATTCTCAAAGTCCACACAGATGAAGTTATAAGCTGGAAATATCTCTCCAAATTGCTTGCAGTGTAATTAATTAGTTTATTTATGTTTTTGTTGCTCATTTGACAGTTATGTTGATTTCTTTGTGTTTGACAGCTGTGGCAGGAAAATCAAAACAGGAGGCAGATGATTCCTTGCCTAACACTGTGACAGTCCTGGATGCACCGGGTGGTGGCAAAGTGTACCTTGTTGGCACAGCACATTTTAGTTTAGAATCTCAAGAAGATGTTGCTAAGGTGAATATTCACTTCATAAAAATATTTTACAAAAAATGTTATCTGTGTCTATTTATATTTTTATTTATATGTCTATTTCTATTTTATAGACATTTATACACACACTCCTAGAGTGTTATGAGTGAAGTACCTTTCTGGCAAACTACAATGGTCATACCATAAAATGAATAAAAATAAAATAAAATGCTGCAAATGTCGCGCACAAAAGTGACACCCCAGTTCCTAAGAATTCGGCCTCTTACTTGAGGGGTCCAGGTTCGAATCCAGTGGCACACACCAATAACTAAAAAGCTTTATAAAATTATAAAATTAAAATATCACTTGCTGTTATTGTGAAGGAAAACATTGTGAGGAAACCTGCGTGCCTGAGTGAAATGCTGCATATACAATCCCAATATTGTATAGGATCTTAATAATAGCTCAATAGTTTTAATAAATTCTGTAAATCCACATAAAAGTGAAAAATGAGTGAGTGTCCTGTTTTAACTTAAAGTCCGAGAGCCCTGCATTTAAATTTATGTTAATTGTTTGAATATGTTAATAGAATACAAAACACTTAACACATATTTTGTCAACTTCATTTCAAATTGTTTCAGGTAATAAGTAAAGTCAGCCCTCACATTGTGATGGTGGAGCTGTGTGAACAGAGGACCAATATTTTACTATTAGATGAAGAAGTTATTTTAAGAGAAGCTAAGAATATTAATATTAAGAAAATTAGGTAAGTTGTGTTTCTTATCAAAGCAAATGAAACTCCTCAATAGACAGTAGTTTGACAAAAATCAATTTATCATTATTATGGTTCTTATTATACATTTTTATTATCCAGCATTAATTTAATATTAAAAAACTTGCTTTCAGGGCTACAATGGCTCAAAATGGTGTGTTCAATGGACTTATGTACATACTATTACTAAACATGTCTGCACATATCACTCGGGAATTGGGTATGGCTCCTGGTGGAGAGTTCCGAAGAGCTATGGCAGAAGTAAGTTCAAATAAATTTTTAAAGCATATTTACTTTTATTTTTATTTATTATATACATACATAGAAGTGAGTGCTTTGGAATGAAAGCTGTTGAAAAAGAAGAAAGCCGAGAAACATTAAGAAACAACCAAAGCAAAGTCTTGTAAAGTAGCAATGTATTCATTAATAACAACAGACAATTTTATTTCTTTTATTTAAAGCTGAATGTAAGTGGCCTGCATGCTTGGTCACTCGTATTATTTTATAAAAAATCTCTATGAACCTATTATAATTGTCCCAATTGTAATAAGATATAAAATAAATAAGAGTAAGATATAAAAGTTATAAGTACTGTGCTAATCCAGATTTTATTGTGTCTAAAATAGAGAGGCATTAAATCTCATTGACTTTTGCTTTTATGACAATTATGATTCTGACTTTATTTACAGGCTAAGAAGATTCCAAATTGTATGGTGCAGCTGGGCGATCGGTCAATAGATGTCACGTTGCACCGAGCTATCTCCTCCCTCTCTTGGGGACAGACCATACGCTTTGTGTGGCACCTACTTACTTCTAATCAGACAATAAGGTTAGTTTCAACTGACATTTTGACGACTTTTTACAATCTTAAATTATGAATTGTTATTTTGCCATACTCGTAATGTTTGTTTGTGGAGATTATTGTTCAAAACATTTTCTTTCACAAAAAGTTTTGTGAGTGTTTGTAAACATTTAACGTTTTAAATATCTCCAAAGACTTGTAACAACTGCTTACTGCTATCTCTTCACTAATTCCGGGACCAACGGTGTACCTGACGGCGTGTCTCTGGAAAAACGGATGCGCGCTTGTAAATACGGTCATCCGTCCAAATGCTGACCAAGTCTGACGTTGCTTAAAATATATTACAGTCATGTTGTTCTTATGATAAGAGTAAATTGTAAGTGAATTGTTTTTAAATGTTTGGTATAAAGTACCAGCAAAGCATATCTAATTAATGTAGCTTAATTTATAAGAAAGAAGATTTCTACACTAATATTAATTGCCAAATTGTCATAAATATCCACTGAAATCACACTTCTTGGTTCTATATATATGATGAGAATAGAATAGGATAGTCAATTCACCAAAGAAGTAGGTACTACAATAACACTAGAGACAACAGAATACATAAAATTAAACTTTCTAAAATTCCAGCCTCGAAGAAGTGGAGAAATGCAAACAAAAGAAGATGCTGGAAGATATGCTCGAGGAAATGGCGGAGGAGTTTCCGGCTCTAAAGCGAGTGTTTGTCGTTGAGAGAGATATGTACCTGTGCCACGCCTTGCAGGTTGCCGCCTTGCAACCACGTGAGTTCTTTTGTACTGTATTAAATTTATTATGACTATGTTCTATTTTACTTCTATACAACACAGCTCAATGCAGCCAATGCATACAATAAAATAAAAAAAAACAGTACATTATGATGCATAATGCAGCTGTTTAGTCTTGGAAGTCCTTGGTTGTTAGTCCTACAACGATTTGGCCAGTCCATTGCCTTTGCCACGTTCATTTGCAAACATTGAGAGCTATGTTGGTCACTTTCATTCTTCTACGGATTTTCTCATTTCCGAGAAAGACAATATTACAGAAAAGTTTGTAATTTTACATCAACTTCAATCAGATTTGCCTCTGACTGAATGGTTTCTCTGACTAAATAATTTCATAAGAATGATATTTGATTTCAGGTTTCGAACCTTGCCGCATCGTGGGTGTGGTCGGTATAGGCCATGTGGCTGGCATCGTAGAACACTGGGGTAAAATCACGCCTGAAGATATAACTCCATTGCTGGTGTAAGTATTTGTATACACCTTGCATACATTAGTGGAGTTATCATATCCATAATTTCTTTGATAATAAAACATACCTAGTTTACCAGTGAAAACATAGCATTCTTTTGTTAAAAAATATTAAACCAGCAGGTATCTATAACAAAGAAACTAAAACTAAAAATATTCGTTGTTATAATATTAGTATACGCTTTATAAAATTAAACCTCCTGTAATGGTGCAGGAAAACATCATGCTGTCCTACGGTGGGTCGCGGGAGGAGAACGACACTGATCAGTATAGTCTTCTGTCGGCCGCGCAGAGCTTGAAATAAGAACTCGTGCGTTTCGTTTTGTTTCGTGTCGGCGGCCAGGACTAGCTTATTTACCGATTTCAAAAAAGGGGGTTATCAATTCGACAAGTATCTATGTAATTTTAACGGAACAGCACAATATTTATACATGTTGGTCTATTTCGGCTTCCAAACAAGTAGATATACAAAATGTCATGTATGTATGTAGATAATGTTTGTCGCAAATCTCCGAAACTAATTGACGGATTTTGATCGTTCTTTTTTTGTTTGTTTGCATTTTATCCATCTCAGGGAATGGTAAAAGTTTCATCAAAATCGGTTCAGTAGTTTCCGTGGACTTAAAACTAAAGTCGGTGGAGCTAGGATCACTAGAGTTAATCGTGTGTCGTTGGTCGGCAGCGTGCCGCCGGTGTCGCGGTCGACGCGGGTGCTGCGCGCGTCGCTGCGCGTGGCGCTGTGCGGCTGCGTGCTGTACGCCGCCTACCGCCTGCTGCCGCGCCGCTGGCTCTTCTGAACCACACCACATACACATACACATACACATACAATATACATACACGGTGCCGGCGTTAGGTCACTGACACCCGGGCCGAAAATATTGTGGCGCCCAGTTAAAAAGGAATAAATGTCGAGAGTTCTTTTTTTTTATTAACCGATGTGAACGTATTTTCAGGATTTAATTTTTCTTTTAGCGTAACCCAGAGCTAACGACGTGGACGTAGAAAATTTCGTAGCTCCTCTTTTTTTAATTTTTTATATTTTGATTTTGATCATAAGCGTAAGCGCAGTGTGGTCGAGGACTATCTCTAACGATATGCACAAAGCGCCCCCCCAAATTTGGCGCCCTGCCTAACGCCGGCTCTGCACATTCACATACTCATACACACAAGGACTACTATAGCAAACTTGGTACGGTGCGTGCTCGTCCGACACACACTTACTCGCCTCCCCTGGGTCGGTCCCTTCGGTCGGGTCACTCAAAACGACCCCAAAATGGTTGCCTACCTCTGGATTGGGCCCTAATCGTGATGAAATGGTTGCCTCTTAAAGTACACTCACACAGACCCACTGGGCTTAACTCCTCAAATGAGTTTAAAATGAGGATGGGGTGTATTTTCAATTCGGGGCTACATTTGGAAATGGGTACCTGATCCGATATTTTCCCAATATCCTCAAACTCGCTGAGCAGTAGCATGTCTATTCCATTAATTTTACTCTAAAATACATTCGTTACTCTAGCAATTATCTAAAGATAGATTTCCCTGACACAACTTATTTGCCAGTTATCATCTCGTAAGACCTCAGCAATTAGTTTCCTCCTAACAGTCAGAAACCTACCAGGGTCTGTAAATAGAGTTGATCATATATTGGGATTTGTATGTATCTTAATATGTATGTGAGTGTTGCCTAAACGCATCTTATATGAAGTTGGCCTATTGTACACTTTGTGTTATGTGGCCACTCACTCAACCAAACAATATAATAGGAAAGAATACTAACCATTCTTTCCTATAAGTTTGGTAAATTTAAAATTTGGATTAAAAATTTACATCTACCCATATTTTGCTGAAATTAATCAGGATTCAAACAACAAACACCAACTTTACAACTGGAAAGTATTAAAAAAACCAACTTCTCTGCAATATTGCATTTCTGATTGTATTTAATAGATGATTTTAAACAATAGTTAGTAATAGTTATGAGTTATGTACTCTGTTTTAAGGCGTTATTTACCTACTTTTACGATCATTTTATTAATGTTGATTACTTGACTATTCTGTATTTTTATTTGTTCTTTTTTAACTACTGATTTTTGATCTATTGACTGATAGTCCGGCAGCCACCGACTGTTTTTTTTAGTGATTAATAACACGCTGAATCTTCGTGAGTTCGTTCGGTTCAACGAGACGCCCAAGTTTTTCCTATTTCCAAATTCTCAAGGAGGTAGGTAATGAACTGCGCAGATGTAAAACATGTCGATTTGGTGGGGTGTAAATATTGTCTGACTAAAA
This sequence comes from Erynnis tages, assembly GCA_905147235.1. NCBI lineage: Eukaryota > Metazoa > Arthropoda > Insecta > Lepidoptera > Hesperiidae > Erynnis > Erynnis tages. The sequence continues at coordinate 4,937,653 of LR990076.1, forward strand.
GTAAATTATTTGTTAAAATTTTGAGATTATATGATTAAAAACTCGGAAAAATAATTGTCCTTCAAAATCTTTCAAACTATCTTCACAAAATTTACTAAGAGTAATTTTATGTTAAACTTTGGCAAATTAATCTTTGTACATATAAAATTAAATATTTCTTCAAATTGGTAGGGAGTTTTAAAACTTTATTAACTGCCATACCACTGTACCTAGTTTAAAATTATTTGTACTCAACATTTTCTTTGATCTAGCTATAAACATTATAAAATTATGTACATTGTTAAGCTTCACTTGCAAATTATCCTCTAGTTTATCGCTCATTCTTGATTATGTCAATAAATTAAAAGGAAAGTGTATTGTAGAATTCCGAATTATTTATAATTATATTAGAGCTTAAAATTATATTTATTTATATTAAATAATAGCAATGACATATTTATGTATGTATGATATAATGAAATAATTGTGTTAGTCTCATATTGTTGTTGATCAAAATTATTCACTTTGATTTCCAGTTACCTATGTCTTTTTGCTTCTGTCACTAACCTCTGTATTTAATAACATTTGTTAAGGTTTGTTTTATAGGTAGTTATTGCTTGCTTAATAATATTTTATAATCGGCATTGATTTGCTCAAGTTACTTCTATCAAAATCTAAAATTTGTTGTTAAGATTTTTTGGGAATCTGGGGATTCTATAATCGTAAACATAAGACTGTGTGTTCCCAAACTGGGAGAGCTGTGCCTGATCTGCCTACTAATATAGTAGTAAGTTCATAAAATCTACACAGCTATTGTAAGTGTTTCTGAGGGCCTGGACGTGACCTAATATAATCTAATTATACAATAACTTTAATATAACGTAGTGTAAAGATGATTTTATATTTTATAGATCCTATGTCTTAATTTTTACATTCACGTTTTAAATATTATGTTATATTTTTATCACTTGGCTGGGTCCTATATTTTAAATTTGACAAGAACTTCAATATTAAAACGTTGCATTATGTTGCATTACGCTGATACAAGCCATTGTAGCTATTAGTTAATTATTCATTGTTGAATACTCTCTAAAGCCGCGTACAAACTACGCGCGGCAAACCGAAAATTGGCTTGAGCGACTTCCGCGCTTAATTTATACGCAGTGCAGCTTTACTCAATCGAAAAAATCAAAAGGTCATCACAATGTCGCCCTTGTCTCCTTACGACACGTTATGGTCACACATGGTCCGACATGGATGTCGTCCATCTCGTATTGGTGTGACTACATCAAAGATGAATGTGGCGCGGCCTTTGAAGGTGTACAATAACCCTGGTCAGCCTATGCCAAACGAAAGACCTTTTCGTTGTTGTAACGATATTTGTTTTATGGTTTTACCTTGCATAAAAAATCATAATTTTTATGTAATGTAGACGTGGTCTACAAAGCTTGTTAATCTACTATTAAATGTACAGGGGAATTTTTCAAGTGTGCGTGCATGGGGAAATCCGAAAGTATGAGGAATAGCGAAAAATGCTGGAAGGTGTCTGGGGCCCGATTTTGATGAAAACTAAAACTGCATCATTTGATTTTTGAAAAATTAACATGCCTAGCCTGGAATCGAACCCATTGATTTTGAAAAAAAAACACACCCTGTATTATTACACCATTCGATAGTGTCACTAATGAGAAACAAATTCTTGAATGTAATGGCATACGGAAAACTTAAGTTTTTGATTACTTAGCTTTCAAAATAGGGTATTATGGCCTATGTCAACAAGCTTTTTATATGAATTCGTAAGTCATAAAAACCCATAAAAATTGGAAAAAAATGTAAAAAAAGACTTTAAATTTAAATTTCAAAAATCCCCGCGAAAACACGGTCTCGGCCGTCTCGGCGCTGCCGCCATGCTTGTGACGTCACTCGCAGTGTAAACAATACATCTCATTAAAGGAAGAAAGTTATTTTTGCAAAAACAAAATGCGTTACAGTCCTTATCGTGGGTGTCTCGTGCCTGTATGCAAGAGTACAAGCATTAAAACGCCGAGAAAGTACTTACATAGATGTCTTAACGTTCCTCAATTATGAGCAGAAACCGGGATTGCATGCGAAAAATTTCGACACTCGCACAATTCACTCACTTTCACAAATTTCTTCCATGATAAAATTATATTATTATTTCGAATTGTCTGTGGCGGTGTTCAAGAAAACTGAGAAATCAAAAAATACAGGTCAACATAGACTCCATTGTTTATTTACACTGCTAATGACGTCACGCCGATAGCTTTCATGGCGTATAGCGTTTTTGACATTTGAAAAACATTAACAAACCTGAATTGAAATAATAAATGTATACTACATTTTTGAACATGAACAGAAATCACCATTTTTCACATGCTTTTAACAAAATCTATCAATATAACATAATTTAGGATTTCCTTGCATGGTGCGAAGTTCCCTATTATGACCCTTGTTCCCAATTCATAGCTGGATTCGACGTCTCAAGGAGTTATTAAATATCTGTGTTTATATCTGTTCCATACAACTGTTTCATCTTTTTAATGATGAATGTGAATTATTGTAAGACTGAATGCAAAACAATCCTCGAATCCAGCTATAAATTGGGAATAATGGCCATAATTTTGAACGCTATGTAATTAGATGAGGATTTTTTTTGAACCATTAAGATTATATTTAGTTCAGAAATTTTATTTATAGCCAGGGCTAGGCATATTTATTTTTCAAAAAACAAATGATGCACTTTTGGTTTTCATCAAAATTGGTTCCTAAACTCCTTTCAGCATTTTTCGCTATTCCTCAGTTTCGGATTTCCCCATCCACGCACACTTGAAAAATTCAACTGTATTAAAAATAAGAAATAATAATTGCATTTAATGTTACATGCAACCGAAATAATTCAAAATAATAAAGTGAACTTAATAACAAGCTGCAATGTCAAGATAAAAGTTATTATAATATAATACCAAATGATGCCTTCCAGTTTCTATGCTTGTAAAAATTTATGTTATGTCATCTCTCTTACTATAATAGGCCCGTTGTGTTTTAATACAAAGGAATAAAATACATTATATGAATGAATTTGTACATTTTACTGCCTCTTCTTTAAAATTAAGTAAAGTTTGGTAAAAATGTTTCAGATATGTGTGAAAAATACAGTCCGATCCGATCAGGGTCCGACCGCAGTTTTAGCACACCGCAATATTGGGGAATAATTTTGAAATAATTTATTTCACTGAGAACTGCTAAAATAATGTCATGTTTTGAGCTTTGAGCCTATGAGCTTGCTGGGTGTGGTCTAACCAAGGTGTATGTAGCGTCCTTGGTAGCGTTCGTCGAAAGGTGTGCAAAATTCCTGGCCAGACTATTATAAATAAAATGAATAGAATAGTCTCTGAATAAAAACTTTTTTATTAATATTAAACAAAACCTCTTTTGCAATATTAAAAAAAATATTTTACTTACTGCGTGTTTATGACATTTAAGTCCCAAAATAAAAGTCAAGTAATGGACCTGTTACAGTAACAGCAATAATTATAACCAATTATATTTTTAAAATGTTTTGGTTTCACAAGCATTAAAATTTTGTGTACCTGTTAATTAATCAAAATATGAGATACCAAACATGTGCCGTTGCAAAGCAGTTAATTATACGATGTACATTTGAAGACTTATTTAAGTTCCACAGGACTTGCAATAGTAATGTCTTACTTGTTTTGAGTTAAAATGTGACCGATAAGCGACTAAAGTGCGGGACGTTAAAGCGGAAAAATTACGAGTTATATTTTTTCTAAAACTTAAACCCAGGGTGGCATTGTTTTAAAACGATTTAAATACTAAATTCTGATTGCCAACTATGAGAATTCCCTTTAAATATCTAACGTATTTTTCTTCCTTTTTTAATTTAGTTATTTTATAAAGTCCCTAATCTTATTCACTATTACCTATTAAGTTTTATTATGTCTTTCATGTTCATGTAGTATGTGGCATACTTATATGTATTTAAGGCACCCGATTTTACTGAAAAATCTAAGTTATTTTGTTTTCTAAAAGTTTTATGGGTTAAATTTTTAAAGCAATAATATTGTTATTTGTAAATAATTTATTGAAATTATTAACAAATACATTGGTATTTCACAAATATAATGAAGGCGCTAAATCGTTTATATAAAATTACCTACAGGCTAAAAATAATATTTCCACCAACTTACAGCTGTCTGGCCTCTTACAAGCAGAGGAGCCGGTGATAGTGCTGTGCTACCGTTGCCCTCCTCTGCCACAATCTTACAAAATGATAAAATTGCAAAGGTGATTCTACTCGGTACTGTGCATTTTAGCAAGAAATCTGTTCAGGATGTATCCGAGGTAAAAGGCTTTTGCTGATTATTCTAAGGTATTCGTACATAGGTATGTTCGCACAATTCATGTTATTGTTGAGTCTACTACTGTTATTGTTATATTTTTACGTACTCATTTATTTGAGTAGATGTAGTGTCCTTTACTTTCTCTTCTTTTACCCATATGGTAGCAGTATGGTATTTGTTGATCTCAATAATCAATCTATCTGCACAGGTAGTAAAAGTATTAAATCCAAACGCTATTCTGGTTGAGTTGTGCCGCCAAAGAGTGTCGCTTCTGGAGCTAGACGACAAAAAATTTTTGGAAGATGCTAAAAACTTTGATGCTAAAAAATTAAAGTAAGTAATTTTTTACTTATTTTGACCTTTTTGAAATATATTGTTTTCTGTTTGGTACCGTATCGAATGTATGTTTATTATTAATTATTTAATTGATTTTATAGACAAGCCGTCAAAGGACAAAGATTTGTGTCTGGAATGTTGCACGCAATGCTTCTAAAAACGTACGCTGACATCGCAAAAGAATTGGGCGTGGCCCCAGGCGGTGAATTTCGGAGAGCATATCACGAGGTAACTATTATGTCAATTATGTATTAATATTAAATTAAGTTTGGCTGGCTGTTACTATTCTTATTTGCTAGGTACTTCCAGAAACAACTCTTTCCTTTATCTTTTTCTAGCTATAAATTTTAACTGTAGGCGTCTGTAGGTATAGTGTGTGCTACATTGCTTTGATCGCGGCGCACCTCATTCTTTTGTGCCTAAATTATAAAGTTTGCGGTTTAAATAAATAGCTAAGTACTGAACTGTTTATAACTATTTTGTAATTAAGTTCATGTATTATGCGAAAATACACGTATCACCTATTGCTGATATAAATAAGTAGGTATAAATGTGTTTATTAAACGTATTTATAATATAAGAACAACGGAAAAGGATGGTGTGGTTTTAATACTCTAAATTCAAAAGAGCTATACATATACAGTAGGTATTGTCTCCCATAAGTTATGAGCAGATAATAATTTAAAATTATGTTATTCGTTGCAGATGAAAAAAATTCCAGGCTGCAAATTGTTCCTTGGAGATAGGCCCATACAAATAACAATAGCCAGAGCATTCCAATCTTTGAGTGTACTAGAGCTTGGCCAAGTACTTTACCATCTCACAAAATCAAATCCAAAGCCTTTGAAGTTAGCATTTTTTCATTTTATTTTAATACAAAACTGCAATATATTCAATATATCTAAAGGATGAATTTTCAAGTTTGCGTGGGTGGTGAAATCCGAAACTATCCGAAAGGAGTCTGAGGACCGATTTACATGAAAAATAAAACTGCATCGTTCGATTTTTGAAAAATCAATATGCCTAGCTAGGAGGGTACAGCTCATTTTTAACAAAATGTGTTTTTCTCCATACACCCTTTAACTGAAAACTTAGCGTTTAAAATAATTGCTATTGTTACCAATTTATAGCTGGATTGCGTTGAGTGGTTGACTGGTTGCGTTCAGTGTTACAATAATTCACATTTAGCATTAAAAAGAACACAGTTGTATGAATTTGGATGAAATTTTGTATTAACTCCTTGAGACGTCGATCCAGCTATGAATTGGGAACAATGGTCATAACTTTGATCGATAAGTAATCGGTTAAGATCTGTATGGGAAAAAACGTATTTTGTTAAAAATGAGCTTTATCCTTAAGTTTGCCGTGTGTCATTACTTTACAAAATTTGTTCCGTAGTTTAGTGACACTATCGAATGGTGTAACAATACAGGTGTGATTTATTATTCAAAATCAATGGGTTCGATTCCTGGCTAGGCATATTGATTTTTCAAAAATCGAACGATGCAGTTTTAGTTTTCATCAAAATCGGTCCCCAGACTCCTTTCAGCATTTTTTGATATTTCTCATAGTTTCTGATTTCCCCATCCACGCACACTTGAAAAATTCAACCTGTATACAGGCGTACCCGTAAAACATGAGCAACCTCACAGCACTAGGTAGCTAACACCATAAGCAACATCTTGTGTACTACGACTTTTGGTAATTTGTTAATTTTTAATTTCATACAAAAATATTTACGGGTAACCCTGTTTTACCAATCAATTGGGTAGTTCTTAGTTGCTATGGAATCAAAAATAATTTCTTCGTAGAGGCCTCTTATAGTCTAAGATCCCACTGCAGGATCGATGCGCTCATCTGTTTATTGCTGGAAACCAAATTTTTATGTATATTTATTAAAAATTTGGCCGCAAGTATTTTTAATTAAATTATTTTTAATTAATTTTGGGAAAAGATTTCTTCCACTTATTTATTCAATAAAATATCGTCTACATGTCGGCAATTTATATAAAGATTCTAAAAAATCATGGGTGACGTTGCCCACCTGGCCGCACCTCTTCGCAGCCAGGTGTAAACAGGTACGAATCAAATTAAAGCTATTTTTTCCTATTAATTATCATATAAAGGTGCCTTATCAAATTTGGCCGCAAATAAGGGCTGCTGGCTGTTAAAGAATATAAATATTTAAGGTGAACGAAATCTTTTCCGAAAAGTCAATTAAAAATAATTTAACTAAAAATACTTGCGGCCAAATTTTTATAGGCAACCAGGTAGATATATGTATATTTTCCTAATTATAAATAAACAAAAATTTGGTTTCAAGCAATAAACAGATGAGCGCATCGATGCTGCAGTGGGATCAGCTAAAATATATATTTATTATTTATGTTTCATTGAACTTTTTGCTTTAGTATACCATGGATTAATACTTTATTTTTTCTAGCAAAGACCAACTTGAAAAATATAAAGACAAGGATTACGTACAGGCTCAATTTGATTCCATTACGAAAGAAGTACCTGCCTTTAAAAAGATTTTCCATGTGTTTGTCGACGAACGTGATAGGTGTCTCGCTTACTCACTGCAAGAGTGTGTCCGCACAGGTAAGTATCTAAACGGTTTTTTTATTGAACTGCTGCAGTTGCCAGTAACCCATTAATGACCCACTACAGGGTCGGGTCTCCTTCTCGTAATGAGAGGGATGTAGGCCTTAGTCCACCACGCTGGCCTACTGCGGGTTGGTGGACTTCACATACCTTTGAGAACATTTTTTTTTTGTGAACTCTCAGACATGCAGGTTTCCTCACGATGTTTTCCTTCACCGTAACAGCAGGTGATATTTAATTTTTATAAAGCGCACATAACTTTTTACAAAGTCATTGGTGCGTGCCACTGGGATTCGAACCCGGACCCATCGATTCGAGGTCGAATTCTAAGCCACTGGGCTATCACCGCCGTTACTGCTGCAGTTACTTTAACATTAAATGAGCTATTCAAACATAGCGAAACATATAGATGTTCATGTTTTCGAAATATTTCGACTCGAATCGGTTTGTTGGGAGGGGATTACGGGGCGAAGAATCGATCTATTAGGTCTCATCTGGATAAGTCTATTTTCTCCCTTTTCATTTGCTTCCGTTCCTATGGTTCCGATCATATCCTATCATATATCCTGCACTAGGTAGATAATTTTTTTAATTTTTTATTAGTAAAAAATCCCCGAGTATTGGCTGTGGTGGGAATGGGTCATGTGGATGGTATAACTAAATACTATGGCAAAATGAGACAGGAAGATATTATACCGTTGTTATTGTGAGTTATGTATATTATATTAACGTAAAACACACTCAACTCATTACTTAGCATAAATACATTTTTGGTACGGTTGTGAAGTGTCGTCTAGGTAGTTTATTACCTTCAGGAAAATAAAATTAGAGTAGAAGTTCCAGTAATTCCATGGTTTTTGCTGGATAGTTCATAAAATTAAAACTGCAAGAGATTGTCGTTTAAACGTTATAACAAGATAAAGCAGTGCTTGTCCTATGAGTAGGTACTTGAGACTTACACTAGCTTTTATTGTTTTTTTCTTGCAATTTGCATTTTCCTCTTGCTTACCTATTTAATGCCACTTTTTATTAAGTTTTATTTAGTATGGTATTTGTTCACTTGCAGCTTATAGCCCAAGAGCCCGTGGCTCCCAGACCTTTGTTATATTATAAAAGCTGAATTTTTTTTCTATGTATACCCACAATATATATAGGTATGAACGGACCCTGAATATGTAACTTGGTCGCGGTGGCTTTGGCAGTAGGTGAGTAAAATTGTGCCTCAAATTCGTGGTGTTGCAACACACATTGTTCAAAGAATTTCGACATCAGGCACTGAGGTATTAAGACTTACGAACTTAAGACCCACCCGTTGTGAGTCACTATTGGCGCCGATGAAAAAACTCAAGCACCGCCTAGGTCTCTATAGAATAGAAGGTATAGGTACCTACTGAAAATACTATCATTTGAGTTAAATTTGTTAGGTTAACAATTTAACCAAAACTAAAAAAGTCGATGTTACCTAATTTTTCATATTGAGATCCTAGACCTGTTTAATAATGGAAAAGAAAAGAAAAATGCCTACTGTCTCTAAAAGCATGCCAAATTAAAGTATGTATCGGAATTGCTTTTGGAATGAAATAAAAATTTCTCTGTAATAATGAAAAAAATGAAAATTTCTCTTAAAATATTTTTTTGAGGCCCTAATAATTTTATAAAATCAATTTTCTTGGTAAATCTAGTAAATAAAAAGCACTATTTCACTCGCACCTACTAAGTATTATATCCCTAGCGCTCGCACCAAGGGTGACTTACAATGTGTCTGGCAAGATAGGGGAACCATCGAAACTGTCTGGCTAAAGAGAAACATAATTTTATAGTTGCCCAAATAACATACATTATATAGCTAAGCCTTTATACTATGATGAAAGTATAAATATAATTCATTATACTTTAAAGGTGTCTGGACGGGGGTTGCCATCGTCCTAGATGTCTGGCAATGAACGAGGCAGTTTTTAACATTCTTACAAATAAAATACATAGATAAAAACTGAGCTTTATACTTTAACGAATTTGAGGCACAATTTTACTCACCTTTACTACCTGTTAACTGCCGAAGCGCGACCCAAATGCAGGGTCCGTTCATACCTATATCGTGGGTGTACACTGTACAACTGTACATAGAAAAACTTTCAGCTTTTATAATATAACGAAGGTCTGGGAGCCACGGGCTCTTGCTCTATTAGATAAATAGGTATAATTTAGTTTTAAAAAGAGATAATTGGAATTATTTAGTCAGTACGAGTAATTTATGTACGTTTACCTACCTACCATTTTTCTTTGCAGCAAATAAATAAATTTATATAACACCCCATGAAGTAGTGAAACCTTGAGTTAAGGCCAGTATTAAGAAAGCTATTAGGTAATTAAATATTTTAATGTTAAATCGATGTCTACTTGCTTTGCCCATCGCAATTTAATGTTTTTTTTTCAGTATACCGCCCACACCTTACTACTCGGTAGTGATAAGAAAAGGACTGAAGTTTACATTTTATTTCCTAATTTTCTCATTCCTGTACAGGATTACATTTGGATGATAAAATGATCATGTTTTCAATTTCATAAATATATCATGAAGATCGTATGATTGTAGAATTTAATTTTTCTGACATTACTGGCCCGAGAATAAAATAACTATTTTTAAATAAAATGGTACTAGGGGTCTAAGATATATTGCCTATTTATAATAGTGGAAATAGTTGAAGAGTGTAGGTATAGTTCTTACGCTGGACGTATTGGACTTTGGGTCGTTGATTGTGTGTTTTGTATACGTGAACGGTATGAAAATGTGGGTGCCGTCATAACGGTCAGTTGTGATTGTGAGGTTGTGAGCGCGCGTTCACGCTTAAGTACGGGGAGCCCACGAGGCTGAATGTGTAGTTACTCGAGCGCCGTTGGGACTTAGTGCATTTACAAGATAAGATGACGGGATAAAAGGTTATGCCATCAAAAACATAACTTGTGAAAAATCCAAGTCTCCAATTCCAACAAATCCAAGTCCAACTTTTTACGGTAGAAAAATTGAGTTGCGAGTTTTTACAAGTTATGTTTTTGATAGCATCTCATTAGGTACTTTAAATTTTCAAGTCAATCTAACTGCAAATGTAACTTTTTAATCCTATATAATTATTTATATCTAGAAAAGTGGACCGAATTTGCATTTTTTTCAGTTTTTCCTCGACTTATATACTATACACTAATCTTATATAATTATAAAATTCTCATGTCACAGTTTTAGTTACCATACTCCTCCAAAACGACTTGACCGATTTTTATGAAATTTTAATTATGCATATTCAGTAGGTCTGAGAATCTATTTTTAAAAATATTTTTAAACTGTCTATTTTTCATACCCCTAAGTGATAAGCGTTGTCCACACCTAACATTTTTATTTTATTTTTTGGACAATTTATTTTATTTTTATTTTTCAATTATGTGGCAATTGGCATCAAAAATACATAAGTACATGTACAACCCTAAATTTTTACCCTTCTATCAACAAGCCCTATTTTTAATAGTAATTTTAGTAATTCAATGATTTTTCATCCCGCTCCATAATTTGCGGGATCTGCTAGTTGTATTCTAAAGAGAACTATGTCTGCTAGAAGTGCCTTAGAATTTTGATGATCGGTGAGTGAGTGAGTGACAAAATGAAGAAACTTTGACTAGTTATAATAGGGTATTACGGCCTATGTCAAAAAGCTTTTTATATGAATTCGTAAGTCATAAAAACCCATAAAAAATTGGAAAAAAATTTTTGCAAACAAATAATATATTACATATATTATAAAAAGACTTTTCAATTTGAATTTCAAAAATTCCCGTGAAAACACGGTCTCGGCCGTCTCGGCGCTGCCGCCATGCTTGTGACGTCACTCGCAGTGTAAACAATACATCTCAGTAAAGGAAGAAAGTTATACTCCATTGTTTATTTACACTGCTAATGACGTCACGCCGATAGCTTTCATGGCGTATAGCGTTTTTGAAATTTGAAAAACAGATTAACAAAACTGAATTTTAAAATTGAAATAATAAATGTATACTACATTTTTTAGAACAGAAATCACCATTTTTCAATTGCTTTTAACAAAATCTATGAATATTACATAGGTAATTTTGGATTTTTCCTTGCATGGTGCGAAATACCCTATTCTTAAACTACTGGCTCAAATTTAATGAATAGGTATATGGTGTTTATAAATACAATGCCTGCTTGGTTACTGAAAATTCAGGTTTCTAGTTTTATCCACAACGAAGTTATAGAGAAAATGAAAAAGTGTCCGTCGATGTCGTCGAAATGACTTCAAAATCGAAATGTCGCCACATTAGGGTGGCGCCACTTTAGGGTGAGGTATAAATTTTAAAGGAAGCGCCAAATTTTGAATATCTGAAAATTTATGTTTATATTTATTAAATTATTTTGTACTACGCAAGTAGTTGAAATTTTCAATAAGTAACTACTAATAAATTTTTTAACTCGGCGTATTTCAATTTCGTCTACATTCATACCATACGTGCATAACTATGTCTACACCACAGTCAGCATACTACACCAGCGTGACCAGCGCGATTTAATTCGTTTACTATAAAATTGCTAAATTCGTACCATACCTCCGTCTACACCAGCGCCATTCTGGAAGGTTTTGGAACTGTTATTCATAGCTTACAGCTGGACACTTCTTTCAATTTTCTACTATAACCCGAACGTATAAAGAAACAATCTGTGAATGGCGGCCGGTACTTATGGTAGCGTCAGTAGAAAAGGTCAAGTGGCAGCCATTCATTCATTCATTTTAAGCTAGCTTAGACTTCAAAAAGTGTTTTGTAAAAAACCAATTTTGAATAAATATATTTCTATTTTGAATTTATTTTAGCAACTGTTTATTTTATTCAAATACATAATAGTAAACTGTTAAATAGTAAACAGTAGTAGTGTGTATCCAATATTACTCCAAGAAACAGATCAGATCAAGAACAGTCGAGAAAGCGCGAATGCTAATCCAAACTGATTATTTTTTTTTGTACGCGGTATCACTACGTGCGAGTATAGACAGAGAGACGATATGAACGAGACAGCATGAGACCGTCCGCCATTTACAGATTGTTTCTTTATCCGCACGGGTTATAGATATGAGATAACTTAACACTCCTTCTATAGTTTTTAGATAGAACTCCATGAATGGAACTAATATTGTAAGGGCATATTATTCCTCTCTTTTCTATAATCATGTCTTATCTTTGAGTATTAAACCAAACCGGAGGCGCCACTAACAGGCGTTCCCCTCTGCCAAAGGTACGAGAGCGGCGATCATACTGGTTATATAAAACTAGTTGGCCGCATGTCACGCCTCATTCGTTAAGTCACAGAGCGTGCGGAAAGAGCTCCGTCAAAAATGCCGAATTGCAGTGTTTTTTGGAGTAAAAACGATCACAAACATCTAGTCTACCAAAAGATAACATTACTATTCACCTGTGAGGATTATTAAGTCTAAATTTAGTTAATTAATGCTCTAAATTAGCAAAAGATCCCATAAATATCATTATCAAAGGGTGTTGCCAGCAAATTGTACTTGGTCTAATTTGGGGTAAATTTTGAGGCAGAATCTATTATCTAGCTTTACTTCTATTTCTTGTTACTTCTATGATAAGAAGCGGTGATATCCCAGTGCCTTAGAATTTTTTTAAAAGACACACCAGTTATACCTAATGGCTTCGCAATCATTAGGTGATTCGAAAAAGAAAATCAGGATTTTAATAAACACTGAAATTATTAAATTAGACTTGATGTTTTACATACAATTAATGTTCTTTATTTTTTATATTGTATATGAAAAAATAGGCTGATAGAATTCCAAAAAGTTGGCAACACATTGAGTGATGGGACATATCTAACATTTACAATAGTCGATATCGATTATTTCTCAGCGATATTTTTATATATTTATTTTGCAGTTTTCCTAAAGAGGCAGTGAATCGGGCCATTTGGATAAAATAAAATTGGGGACGAAGATGTTTTTTTTTATTAATAAATATTTTTAAATAATTCAGTGTTTTACATTTATTTTATGACACCTTGCAGATTTTGACAACAATCCTAACTTTAAGTAGTAAAAATGGAGCTATATTTTTCACGCAACTTATTTGCCATATTTAAACATTTTACGTCAAATAGATTTACGAAGAAAGTGACTCTGATTTATTTTTAAGATTTTCTTAATATGCTGTAGGTGCATATTATTTAATAAAAATATATTATCATCGATAGTTATGTCGACAGGGTCAAGTCACTATCTCGTTTACGTAACTGTCGCAATTTTGTGCGTGTTGATAGACGTCCCTACATGACAGAATGTGATAGTGTGCGTATAGTTTAAGCTAGTGTTCATTTTTTGTTTGTGAGCGTGCATTGCGATGTGATGAAAAATGCCTTAGTATTTAACATTGCATTAGTGAGCGTTGCCTCCCCCCGCACCAAAAGTGCCAGACTTTTTTGTATAGAAAGTAGCTCGCGCGGCGTCTCCGGTTTGGTTTAATACTCAAAGTGTCTTATATAACAAATTAGTATCTTATTTATTAAATACAACATGTCATTAATAAATATTGACATTTGTTTTTCTCTACGTTCTCTACGCCTGCCACAGATATGAAAACTTGTCTATGTTTGCTACATGGGGCCACAGATTAGATAACTAGCATGGAGCATGGTTTGCTATTTGTCAAATTGACAATTTGAAATTGTCACGGTTGTGACGGTTGTCACCCAACTCACCCATAATAATTCGGTCTAAAACGTATTGTTTACTTACTGTTACTTACAACATTAATTCTCTTTGCAATAAAATTCACCCATGAATGTTAATACTTAATTAATGTTATTCATCAATTCATCATCTCAATAAATTCATCTCAAATCTCATTTTATCTCATTCCCTGAATATTAAAAATGTTTGAAACTGTTTTAAGATCGAGTACCTATAATAGTTTGAGTTTTATGAGTTAATCCACTCGAGTTATTATTTTGTTTTAATAAGTACCTACTGATTAAGTTTTATTAAGTTCATTGATATAATATTTGTTTTCACTTTTACGTTCACGTTGATCACGTACCTATATCGTGAATATGTTATTTCTTTTTGTTCTACTCGTGTTTTCACTGTTTGAAAATGTTGTAAACGAAGAAAGTAAATGTGGGTGCAATGTCAATCGTGAACAAATCGATCAGATTACAAGAAATAGTTTTGCTACACTGCCGGCAAAAAATGATCAATGTCCGTCAATAAACAAACCTCAAGACAACTTGAATGTTACATACAAAATGATTCTTATACCAGGAAAGCCGTATCAGGTTGGAACAGATGACTCTATCATCGAATCTGATAAGGAGGGTCCCAAAAGAATTGTGACACTAAAAAGTTTTTATTTAGATAAGTATGAGGTATCAAACAGGGATTTCCGTAATTTTATATTGCTAACTAATTACAAGACTGAAGCTGAAACTTTTGGAGATAGTTTTGTATTCACATTATTTTTAAACAGCACATTTAAAGAACAATTGCGTGACTTCCGTGTTGTGCAAGCTCCTTGGTGGTACAAAATAGTAGGTGCTAACTGGAATCACCCATATGGACCTGACTCGGATTTAAAAGGTATACTAATGACAATATGTTAATTATTATAATCTTTAACTGCCTTTTTTCACAATAACTATTTATAGAGTAGAACATTACTCAATTGCACTTCTGCGCCTGGAACACTCTTAACCACACAGTTTCAGTGTTGCAAAAAGCCAGAAACTCAGAATGGCTGCAGAGATTTATATTTAATGCAACCAAAAATTTTTTTCATCTGTTTGCTTGCAACAGACTAACACAAAGTTGAGTGCTTCCCTTACTGTAAATTAAGTATTTTTTTAAATATTTATCTTCTTTATTTTAAATTTTTTATATAGATTTGATGGATCACCCAGTAGCTCATGTCTCATGGAATGATGCCCGAGCATATTGCAAATGGAGAGGAGCTAGGTTGCCCAGTGAAGCAGAGTGGGAAGCAGCTTGTCGAGGTGGCCATCATGACACTAAATACCCTTGGGGCAATAAGCTGTTTCCCAATCACAAACATATGTAAGTATTTTTATTAGTATTTTAATTAAATTTTCACATCACATTGAGTTGGTTCATTTGTTCAGCTGTTGCTGTCCTAATTAACTTTTCATTCGATTTCCATACAGTGTTACTATTTCCATATAGTATTATCAAACATAAAACTTGAATAAAGACAGACTTTAAATATAGGTAAATAATCGTTGCCTGAGCTTTATACCACATTTAAGTAATGCTCAGCAATTCGGAAAAGCATTATAGAATACATGAAACAAACCTGCTTACTCAAAGGTCTGCAGATACTACCTATCATCCAATTCTGTTGGATGTTTTTAAATATTGAAGCTTCATAACTTAAGCCATTTATAACTGGGTGTTATTTAATACTTGCGTGGAATTTAATGTTTATTATTTATTTAAGGGCTAATATATGGCAAGGAACATTTCCTAATCATAATTCTGCAAAAGATGGATTTATAGGAACAAATCCTGTAAATATGTTTCCACAAAACGATTTTGGCCTACATAACATGGCTGGTAATGTTTGGGAGTGGACTGAAGATGTGTGGTCAGAGAGAACAGTAAGTTTACTTATCTTAAGCGTAAATTTTAAATTTATTTGTTTACCATAATTTTAGTGTGGTTAAACATTGAATAAGCAATATTATTTATTTGTATTTATTTTAACAAACAATCTTTTCTTGATTTTATCAATATATTTTTAAGTTTTGGTATCTAATTTATTATAAAACTTATATTTATTACGATTATTTTGTTATTTTACAGCCAAAAGAAAAGGTAAAAAAAGGTGGGTCATACTTGTGCCATCGTTCCTATTGTTATCGTTACAGGTGTTCTTCTCGCTCACATAATACTGATGACAGCTCTGCTGGAAATTTAGGATTTAGATGTGCTAAGTCTGTTTAAAATCACGTTTGTTCCTTAAAACTTTGTAAATTTCTTTGATGTTATTACTTTACTTTTATATCATAATTTATAACCTGTGAATTGTCCAACTCTCAGAAAAAGCCTTAGAATAAAAACAAAGCAAAGATAATTAAAAAATATAGATCCAAAGATTAATTCAAAAATAATAGAATGATGGTTCCTATTTAAAATTGTTTTTCATAATTTAGATGTATTAAAATTTATTGTTACTTTTCAATAAAGCAAGAAATTTATCAGATCATGAGGGTTGTCAGATTCTTTTTAGGGAGCTGTGCATTCAAAAAGGTTGGCTCACTGATTTAATATCTTTTTAATTAAAAGATTCTGAAATATTGGATCTTGATCTATGTGAATTGATCAGTAGATTTAAAAATAATAATGATTATACTTTACCTATATCATTATACTGAATTTATTGTGTGTAGTGTAGATGTGTTAGCTATGTCTTGTGACACCATTACTGAATCCTACCAGTACTTAATGATAACTAAGCGAATTATGACACTATTGTCTACTAGTGATTTATTATAAATGTTTATGCTTCCATTATACTGTATTAGGATCTTATCTTAATTGCTATGGTTAAGTGATCCTAAATTTACCTTCTAGATTTTATACAATTCTTTGATTTAATATGAAATAGTAAGTTGTAATTTTATTTGTAGTGATGTAAGATGTGTTTGATGTAAGTAAGTACAGAAGGCACATTACTACTTTTGCCTTCAGTAATTTTATAATTGTACTTGGTTGTAATCCTCGCATTTAATTTGTAAGAAATTTTATAGGTATATGTATTTTTAATTTAATTTGTGTAATGATTGTCCACTAGTCTTCCAATTTTTATAAATTATTAATTAATAAATGATTGTAATTTAAAATATGTGTTTTACTATAATAAACTTGCATAATAATATTATATGCTTGCATACAAAGTATACTTACTTAAGTAGGTGTAGAAGTAGGTGACAAGGGTTAGTACATTGGATAGGTATTTAAAATTAAATAACGGACTATACTTATAGTTTATTCGCATTTTTGTATAAAAATTGCAATAATACAATAACTGATTTCAATACCGTCACTAATGAAACAAAAATTTATTTACAAAATGGCGAGCTTCAGCTTTAATTTGCATCACACATTGTGAAAAATATTGTTCGGAGTACAAAAAGCACCTCAAAATTGTGGTAAGTACAAAAACAAAACAGAAGAATAAATAAAAGGACTTCAATAGCTATTGCTACCTACTAAACCCGTTATAAATCAATCTAAAAGCAAAATGGTTACATATTGTGAATCTTGTACATACATCCATTTCATTGTAAATAAACTGTTTCAATGTTATAAGAACTTTCACAAGATGTAACAATAAGTGGTAAAGCCATGAACTGTCTTAAAACTGTCTCATATAGGAAGTGGCAAATTAACACCAATTCTTAGTGAAATACTTGAAAATAAAATTAAGTCTTGATTTAATTTTGTACTAGTAAGTGCTATTTAATGAATACCAGTCCTTTAGCAAATTTGTCAACAGTTCTCTTAAGACATTTGGTATAAATAAAATATAACTTAAACAAAATAAATAACCAACACAACCGTCTAAGTGTAAATATACTAAAATATACTATCAAACTGCATTGCACCAACACTAGTCACTGCGGGAATGAAACTGCAGGCACCTAGCAAACTGAGAATGTAAATGGTCAAGTGAATTTCATCATATTGGTAGTATAACCATACTCAATTTACGAAAAAAAGTTGTGCAAGTTAAAGAATATATTATTAGACATTAATAAAATGCGGATAAAATCATGAATACATAAGCGTAAAATTTTAAAGTGTAATAAAATAAGTAGAGGTAAATGGTGTAATATAAAAATGTTCAATTATCCTAATAAATGATTGATTTGATCAAAACACTTCACTATTCGATCACATTCGCAGTTTGCGCCGAGTTACTAACTTATTAAAATAATCATCTTGTACATAATATTGTACAATAGTAATTTACAGTAATGTCATTTACTTATTATTTAAAACATATTAGGGGAGAGTTGGATATTACCGCGCGTCTGACAATTCCGCGCATCAATGTATTGCAAAAACTAAACACTTCTAGCGATATCCAGGGCTTAAAAATCATAGCCTGAAACGCCTATCGTTCCCTGAATGCACAACCAGTATGCTCCGAGCAGCCATGGAATAACACAGCGTCGTGCAAGTTTTTACTGGCATTTCTTATAATTTCGCGAGTAGTTTTGTTAAGGGGTCTTCTAATGTTCTTGCTTTCTTCTAATGTTGTTTTCTTAAAATTGTAGAACTAATGCCCAATAAAATTTGAATATTCGATTATTTTTACTGTATTATTTTGAGTTTCTAAAATAAAATTATTGAGTTTGCCAATTCCGCGAAAATGTTGAAATGTTGTTTTAGATGGATAAATCTTGGAATAAGTCGATCCAGGGCTAGTAAACTTTGGAGCTGCTAAAAACTTTAATTTCCCGAAATCTACAATAAAAGATCTGGTAAAATTGGGAGAACATTATGTAAGTAATTTCATTATAATATGTATTTTGATATAATTGATTTTTATGTATTGACACTGTAATTAAGCCCTTCTGTTTCTTGTAGTGCACAATAAAGTATTAAATAAATAAAATTGTTTTTTTTTTCATAGAAATTTATGGTAATATTATGGGCAAGGTTTTATCAAACCTCTGAACGATTTTATCAAACCAGTCTGATAATACCGTCCTTCCCCATTTTTGTTAAAAATAGAAATAACTACTTTCTGGTAATTTTTTTAAATTTTTTGCGATGCTGTATGTGGGGCTAAATAAATTCTGTACTACTTAACTGCATTTTTGAATCTGTACATCAAACTCTGTCTGAATTATAGTCAAAGTTCTTAGGGGGGCACGATAATATCCAACTCTCCCCTATTCAAATTTTTGAAATCAGAGCAAAAATAAAGGATAATTTATAAAATAAACGAATTCTACAAATAACTTGCAAAAGCGGCAAGGTGCTAGTTTCTGTGTAAAATCATCGAAAAAAGCACCATTGGATATAGAGAAAACCTTTATAAAACATGTACGAGAACGGCCGCGAGCGACCGCGGGTACCCGAAACTCTAGAAGCACACTTAGACGTAATAAAAGTACAAAACGCTATGCGATCACAAAGTCTAAAGCTAAATCGTATCAATAAAATAAAAATTTACACCGTCGATACCGCCTAACCGTATATACACTAGATAAAATCACATTTAACTCTAACAACTGTTCAAAGACGAACACAAACCCGAACGCTTCGCAACAGCCGTTTTATCGTAGACATCAAAATGTAACCGATCGCACGCGCCGGATGCTTCATGTAGATTGGCAATATTTTTGTTTGTAGTCCGCCAACGAGTAGCCCATGCTGCGTGTTGCAATGTTGAGCCTAACATTATGAACATTTACTACGTGACACATTTAACAAGGGGTCACGGACACGAGATGAGATAAAGAGCCAGTAGGGCAAATTTATATTATGGTTATGTTACAAATTACTTAATAAAATTGTGGATATAAAGCAAATACGTTTAGCCGTCTTTTAAACAGAAATTAAAACTTAAGTGATAAAGTTTGATCTATAATTATTATAGAACATTTAATTTTATATCAATTAAACATATTATTACATTAATATGACAAGACCATATTATTATTAAATTATACAAGAGCATAATTATTACATTTTTAAAATGTACTAGCTGAATCAATGGAAATTGCTGTCCTCCATTTTGTCCATCTCTAGGCTACAAGAATCACACAAAATATTGGAACAAGTTGGACACAGCTAAATTTTATAAAATTCGTAAGTAGTTTTGAAGTTATCGCGATCCAAAATCGCAACATTGGAATTTCAAATAAGATTTTGAATGTTATGAGGATCCGACGGAGTGGAGGTTTTGATGGTGGTGTCGGTGTTGCGTAGCGGGTGGAATCACAGACTACATCGGAATGTGTGCGTGCGGTCAGTTGCCGGCGGGCAGCACGGTGCGCGCGCGCACGGGCGGGTGGCCGTTGCTGTAGCCGTTGCGCACGCCGCCGTTCTTGTACATCGCCGGCTCCAGCGACGTGGCGCCCACCGAGCTCTCTAGGCTCGTCTGCGGGGGCGGTGATGACGCACGCACCTGTCGACGACAATCACATGTTCATATATTAAGTCGAGTTTATGCTTTGACGTCCCGATATCAAAAATGGAATACCTAGAATAAATTTGCGTCCTTTTATTTTCAGGCCACTTTTATTTTGGCGGGAACAGCTAACATGTCAATTTAGTGATACATATTATGTACATTGATACAACCTTGAAACAATATTGATACATCTTTCTATGATGATTTAATGTTTGGACCTCTTTTTATTTTTAAAAACGCTTAAAACTTTTCCTATTTTGCTCTAGTATTGCACCGAAATCGTCAGATTATTTAATGAGAGCTTTCTTTTAGGTTCACTTAACATCCCCTTAGAAAATCTGACGCACTCGCATATCTGATAATACTTGAACTACCTATGTATATTTTTAATGGTTACTATATCACCCTTTGAATACGTGATTATCGGATAGTAGCCGACGTTTATATTTAAATTGAAAATATGAATCGTGAAAACAAATTGGCATGACGTGCGTTAATACTTATTAGGTATTCAAAAACTTAATGCGATTCTAATCCTCTTCATCGAAAGGTGAAAAGTTAATAATTATAGCAGTCAGTAGTCAGTAGCGATCGGCCGTCTAGCCGACCTTGACGAGTCATGTGCGTGTGTACAATATTAATTAACATTTACCTGAAAAATTCTATCATCGTGTTTAAATGATTAAGGAGTAGCACAAAAAGCAAACAAATTCGGAATCTAGATAGACATTAATCTGTGCCATTCAACAGATGTTAAATATTGCGGTAACACATTTGATTTCTCAAGAGATTGCTAGCGTGGTGTATTCAAGAAGGCCGTGCTTCATTAGCGGATCTCAAGAGAACGTTCTATAATTTCCTAAGTTTCATGGCCACGAATCGGCCTCACTAAAATAATGTTTAAACTATTTTTGGGCGTTAATTTGATTAACATACACGTACGCTCATAATGAATTAAGTAAGAATCCGCATTCTACTGTGATTATAGTGAAGATATACATGTGCGGTTTTTACTAATCGGACCGCTATCTCACGTTATCAGATGTACGATCTAAGTTAAGAGCACGCTTGCGTAGTTTTGATTTAAAAGTCCTCAGCGATTATATTTGGAGATAGCGGTTAAACCATTAGTAAAAATTCCACACCAACTATGTAGTTGACAAATCGTGAATGTAACGATTTTCTCGTCTATGTAACGAAATAAAAAATTACACAAGGACTTTTTCTACATTACGGCCTTAAAACTTAAGTCTGCTCCCGTTAAGAGATTGTTTGTAGTTGTTTATCGGTACAATGGCTACGTAACATTAGGTGGCTAGACTATTTGTTTCATGCTTCATATCATTTATACCGGTGAATCTAGCAGACGCTGCCAAACATTAGTTTCATAAATAAAAACACCTTCAATATTTATTCCATCCAGGGACCACCTTCTTAAATACACAAATAATTTTATCACTTCCTTTTAGGCGTTCAGTGTTAAAGGTACGAAGATATAGAAAAAATATAACCCTGCAAACACACAGCCCAACGCTTTCTTTGAGCTGTGGAAACCACGGAAACACTTAGAGAAATTTGAACTCATCATTCAAACTCTCATTCTTTGGGTGTGAATGTCGTGAGCTAAGCTAGATTCACAGAATTCTGATCAAAATGTTATTGCCGTTCTAATTTCTTCCTTTTTCTACACACACCTTCTTAGGCTTGGAGTAGGACTGGTTGTAGAAGTCTTTGAAGAGGAAGAAGAACATGACTGCATGCATGCCGATCCACCAGACGAACGCGCGGGGGTAGTCGCACTCGATGAACAGCAGTTGGAACGCGTGCAACATGATGCCGATGAATTGGACCTGGAATTTACAATAATAATGTAATAAGCTACTATAACGTCCATCAACCAACGTTCTCATTACGAGGGGAGACCGACCCTTCAGTGGGTCACTAATGGGTTAAAGACAGCTATGACTACGTTTATAATCTCCGCCGAACAATAATTCAGGGAGATTTTGAGTGAACTTAATGTGGATTAGTAAAGGCACAGTCTTCTTGCTTTATATCGTACATGGGGTTTGCTACGAGAAATATTATATGAGATGTCATAACTTGACATCGGCAATTTGGGGAAATTCAAATTTAGTTTTCACAGGCGCAGCAAATAGACTGAATACTTATACAATAAAAAAAACAACTTATTGCACTCCGGAAGTGCCAGCAGAAATGAAAACTTATAAGATGTGTTTTCTTAGTGATTTGGACGGCAGTTCAATTAAAACACAATTGAGTTTCTCTGTAAGGAAAGAAACGACATTTAATGCTTATAATCGCAATGTCGAACCCAAAATCACAATAATTATAATATTTAGTTTTTTCTATAAAAATACATTTATTATTTATGAATTTTTGACTGTTTCCATAGTTACCATCTTACGCATTTTCGCTTACGATCAGGGTCACGTGTCCTGTCGCGAGTTTAACAATTTTTACCCATACCAAAAAGTGCTCAGCCCACTAAAGAAGTTTTCATTTCAAGAAATCTTTTTTCAGTCCTTTAAAGCAGCAAACTAGTTTTAACACCGAGCAGTGTTAATGTCCAATAACATCCTAAGGTGAGACGTGGTCGGCACTGGTTTAATGTAACTTTTTAACAATGGTGGACGAGCTAGCCCAGCCATGAAGCAATACGCGCTTCAATACTTTATGCCTCGGTAATCGTAATGATAAGGCACTTAGTTATCATTAACATATAGAGCCGCCTTCATCTGTCATAATATAGATAATACACGTCAAAACATAAAATTAATGAGTTAAAATATTGAATTACAATATATTACTGATACGTAGCTAATCTAATCCCTACTAATGATTATGGAATTAAATAATTCATTTCATCAATAAGGAAATGTATAAAATACTGGTTGATTGCTGAGATTTCAATTTCATGATAAAGGGTATAATTAATTTTCTAAGGCTGATTAGTAAATGTGACACAAATGATACGACCTCATGTATAAGGATGAGCTGAGCATTATTAAATGACGCTTTAGTTTGAAATCGAAAAAATATTACAGGTTTTGCTATGATCTTGTGCGTTGGTATGCATAGATATAATAAAAGGTAGATCGAGACCAAAAACGTGCACGTCAAGTACCTAGTTACATATTTCCATGCTCAATTTCGATATTGTTGACTTACTTTTTAAGAACACTGGTATGATTAATCGATACTACGGATCGGGTATGTTTGATTGTAACGCTTGATATTAATGTAAACAACAATTAAACAATCATTTTTTAAAATTTATTGCACTTTACTCCTAAAGAATGGATTTTCATATAAAGCGCCCGGTATGAGAAAAATATGGAGCGTAAAACCTACTCATCAAAATTCAAATGGTTTGTAGTAAAGTAAAGTAAAAAGTAACGTTTTTGGTGCGCATAATTTCTCGCGCACCTGTCACTTTCACTGTCACACCTAAAATTATTTTTTTGATAGATAAAGTCAGCCCTGCTCAGAACTTAGTAAACCTGAACGCAGCCAATATATACTTACATTATGATGTCGGTCTTTTTTAATACGCTTTTATTAGCTTCTGCTGTACCTATGTCTGTTTGTAACCGGCTCCATTGGACTTGATTTTGTTTAGTACCTGTTCATAGACAATCGTTCTTGCGGAGTAAACTCCAGTCACGGTAATCTCCAGTCGTGCGTCGGAGTGACACACACACTTTTTTTTTCGTATTTGTTTTATGTCCAAATATTAATGTTATCAAATATCATGACTTTTTAAATATATAGGTGCAATAATTTTTTTTGAATTAACTTTAGAAACTTGCATTATAAACCAAATATACATGGGGGTAATAATGGATAATAATGTGAGTTTTCTTACTTAAAGCGGTAACAACTAAAGCATATTATAATTTAGGTTTTTTACGACTACTGAAATTTTTTTCTTACATAAAACTAGCTATTTTGTCAAAACGGCAAAATTTGTTACTGCAATGCAATTGACAATCGCTTAAAGGGCGTTATGTGTTACGAACTGGACTCGCATATCATCTCGTTCTAATTCTAACATACTGTAGTAAGTATTCTTAGTCATATCCAATTGCCAATCTCTAACGTTAGTTAGTTATAATACATCTATGATGGTATGCATGCCTAGATGGGTAAGGATTGATTTTTCAGTCTCTCAGTAACTAGAAAAAATCGACACAATTTGCTTTGCTTTGGTGACAAATTTAATAATGTATAGAGACTAACCTTATTAAAATTAAGTATGTAAGTCAATACATTATTATTTATTTATTAACATGAACTTTATTTACATATTTTATGTAGGCTACTCTACAATCGTAAACACTTGAATGATTAATCTTAACATTTCCGATAAAAAATATTCCACTGATTGTTTTACCAGTTCTATAATACCTGTTATTTTAATTCCGCAAAATTTATAGTAACAAATGTCAATGTCCATGTCACATTATATAACGAGAAAATATTATTTTTAATAGAATGAGATGTCTACAGGTAACGAAAATATCTTATTCTATTGATGAATCTACGTCTTGCCTGAGGGGCGATCAAAGCGGATGCTAGTATAATTTTAGATGTATGACGTTCATTAAGTGTGTACAAATTGTAGGTAGGTAACTACAATTTGTGCTATTAATGAATAATGACCTAATAATGAATAAAAGCTTTTGGCCATTTTCGACCCTCTATAACTTCGTTTTGGATAAAACTAGAAAACTGAATTTTCAGTAACCAAGCAGGCATTGTATAAACTCCATATATTCAAAATTTCATTCAATTTGAGCCAGTAGTCAAAGTTTCTTAATTTTGTCATTCACTCACTCACTCACTTTTAAGGCGCTTCAAGCAGACATAGAAGCTTCAAATTTAGAATACAATTAGTATTTAGTATATAAGTCGAGGAAAAACTAAAAAAAAATGCAAATTCGGTCAAGTTTTCTAGATACCCCAACTGCATAAATAACTTTGACTTAACATAAAAAGTAATGAGATGCTATCAAAAACATAACTTGTAAAAAATGTATTCAAAGTATATATTATGTTAGAAATTTCATGTGCTCAACGATTTTATATTTTGTCTGATCAATACCCCTGATTGATGAGAAGATTGGTGCGATCTGGTAGCTAGGACTTACCGAATTATTTTTTAGCTTTTAGATGTATAACGTACATCATTTTTTTTATTGTAAATAAAACCGTTTAAAAGTTGTGAGATCCATATTGTATGTATCCAAAAATTGACTTGGCTGGCCATCGTATAAAATCGTTGCAAGAACTGAGTTGCGAGACGGGTTTTTTACAAGTTATATTTTGATGGCATTGATGTTGCAAAAAAACCAAAGGTACGTCAGTGTTTTTTCTGCGTAAACAATCCGAATTAATTATCATAGTAAATTATTTAAAAATGTTTTTGCATCCTGAGTTAATGTTTTTTTTGTAAATGTATGCTTAAATGTACGTTGTTTAGGTATTTTCCATTAATGCACATATTTATAGTAGGTAAATGAGTAACAAACGGACGAGAGAACATGTAGTTACACACGTCCAACAAAATAGGTCCAACATCCTATCAGAGGTCCTAGGTGCAGTGCTGCTTACGAGGACATAGGTGGTCGCCCTAAGTGAAATATTTCCGGCAACCACACCTCCCAAAGGAGTCTGACTCTACCGGTTCAAGTTTCTGTTCAGAAATATTGAAATTAGTTACTTACATCATAAATTTTGCCCTCGGTAAGTTCATTTTTTATAACAGAAATAGTAAACAAGCGTATGGGCACCTAATGTTAAATGGTCACTCAGTGTATTGACAAGAACAATGAACCATTGGACCAAATCTATTGGGAAGAACTGTTACTCATTACACTGGTGTGTAAGGAACAACATCTATACCTATTAGCAATTAAAATACATATTCTCTAGTCTGCATTTCATAGTTATAATTTAAAACAAGCTGGTGTTCAACATTATAATTGTATGTTTACACTCCAGCCGACTAACAGGTCCAAGCTACCTACCAAACCTGTTTTTCTAACAATGTAGATCTACAGAACTAGGTACTTATAGTGTCTTCCAGTCAAGGAGCTAGCACGGGCAAAAACAGGAAAATAAATACATAAAAAACCTCATGAAGAGATGCAACATAAATAAATAATTATTATACACTAACTTTGTAGGTTTGGGAACACAAACATAATATTTTAATAGATAATCCATTTTTAATGTTTCATGCATCATATCTCTTGTTTTGTAACAAGCCTGCTTTGTGAGCTACATTGCCCTACGCTTAAAGACTAACTTGTACGGACTACTTGTACTAACTTGGACAGTACTTGAGGTAATGTAGTTGCACCCATTGGAGAGGTGAACTTTAAGGCAAGCATCTCAGACCTTTACTTTAATAAACACACACTTATAGCCATTGGGTGCCATGGACACACAAAAGACAA
Source organism: Erynnis tages (assembly GCA_905147235.1). NCBI lineage: Eukaryota > Metazoa > Arthropoda > Insecta > Lepidoptera > Hesperiidae > Erynnis > Erynnis tages. The sequence continues at coordinate 4,964,672 of LR990076.1, forward strand.
GAACGCTGACACAATTATATTCATAAAAAATATTTTTTTACAATAAAAACAACACTCACCATTTGCAAAGTGGTGAGGTACCTCTTCCACCACAAGTATTTCCTCATGTGGGGTCCCATCGCCGCCAACATGTAGTACGCGTACATGACGATATGCACGAAGGTGTTGAGCAGACCGAAAAACGTGGAATGGCCACCGGGCGTGAACTTAACTCCGAACCACACCGACATGGGCATCACGCCGTGGTGTATGACGTGCAGTGTCGACACGTGATCGAATTTCTTTCTCAGCACAAAGAAGATCTGCAAATAGATGAGTGTGTGGTTGCAGTGTGACAATTATTTTGAAAGGTTATGTCGATTACCGAATCGTTTATGGTAGGTACTACAAGGCCGGTTTCAAAAACATACCAACAGGTATGAATAGCCCATCTACAGTTTCGTTGGCAAGATATCATTAAGCATCAATTGCTTTGAAATAAAAGATATTAATTAATATAGATTAGATTAGAGAAATAAAAGACTACCGAAGACCTATCTATTCCCTACAGTATGTTATTGAATCTGGCTATGAAAGTAATGTAAAACAACAGAATTGAAATTAATAAAAATTCAGTCATATTATAATGATTTCGAGAATTTGTAGATGTAGAATTTGTTAATTTAAAAATTTTCTTTATAACAAATCTGACTAGTATCAGCAACAAATTCAATCAGACAAAACAATAAGTATTATATAATATATATGTATACTACACTAAAAAAATGATGATTTAATGCTTACCGTATCAAAAAATTCTGTAAATTTTGAGAAATAGTACCACCAACATGCATGTACCATCTGAAAACACATCAGAAATATGAGCCATTTTGTACAGCTTTATAATACACATTTTTGTGCGTCTTTATCTTTTACCACTGGCTTCTATGTTTCGTAAAATAAATGGAAATTCATATTTTTTGGCAAATTAAATTCTATGAAACTCTCGGGTATTTATTTTTACAATTAAAATGAAAATTAAGCTAAAAAGTATTTAAAAGTAACCTTAAAACAATTTATACATATAAAATTAAGTTAGAGTTTTTAAATTAATTATAAGCCATTTGGTACTGAATAAAATTAAAGAGCTTTATAAATGTACAATAACAAAGTAAGGAAGATTATAAATGTTGCTAACAGTACTATGTTCTTTTATAAATAATTTCAACATTATAAGAGTATTGTTTATATTTCTTTTATACAATTGTACATTTATAAAAGACTCTGTGGCAGATGTATAGATTATGCAAGATGGGTATAGTACAGTGTATTTTTAATATGGTGATGGTATGTGATAGTTGGCTATGAAGTTGGCATTTATGGTAATGATTATGAAGATATACAAATTTATAATAAAAACCCAAAAACATAATTATGTAATTTGGAATCCCTAGGAAAATAAAACAAAAATTAATAAGCAGGTATAATGTGGCCAATAATTATTCTTTGCATCAACTATTGCTCAGCTGCCGTAACCATCATTCACTAGCAAATGTAATTAAAGCAAACTTATTATGGGCAATATTAAGCTTGAAGCAAGGTAAACCACCTTTAACTCTTCTAATAATATTGCAAAACTAAGTTGCTTCGTGTTGTGACAGATGAATATTAGGCCTGAGTTATGTTCTATAGATCCAATATAGATCTAAATTACAACCAAAAATTAGATAACTTTCTTATAAACTGTTATATTTTAACAATTATTATAAAACCTCCTTGCCTAAGTAAGCAACATTCGAAAAAAATGTATTCTATATAGGAAGTAGAGGTCTAGATAGTCTTCCAATTTGGCCAACTTGCATTATTAATTATTGAGGTAATCAAGTGATTGTTCCATCGTCTGCCTATATGTTATGTTAACTTAATAAATGATTGGAATGCAATATAGCGTTATTTATATGAATATGTATACCTAGCTATTAGTAGGTAGGTATTTAGCTGACAAGGGGCATTCGAGGGGCAAGTTCAGATAGTTCAATGGATGGATTAAATTGATTTTGGGTGAAAAATGAACCTTAACAAGGTTGGGGAAAATTTTCAGTAAGATATTAATAATACATCTTTGTTGAATTTCTTGTAGTTATGTATCTGTGTTTCAGAGTGATGAAAGAGGAAACCCTTATAGAGTTGGAGAGTGTAATAACGGAAGTACAGATAATTCACCCTCATCGTTTGTGGATGTTTGGAGTGGTCGACCGGCTGACAGTGAAAGTTATACCTGCCTGTGAACCAGCCCGCCGCCCCGATCTGAAACAATATGCCGACACCTGGCCCTGTGTTATTTGTATAATTATTTAGCGCTTGTCGTCGCATGCCGAAACAACAAGGAAACTGGTTAATCACCACATACCAACTATATACGAGTCGATAAAAACTACTTTACGCTAATTATAGTACGAATAATATTAATACGTATGTATATATACAATTTACGCAGTTTTATACTATTTCGCACATTATGCGAATTATGTTCACAGGCTTCCTGAAAATAATTACATGATCAATGTCTATTTACAATGAACGAGGTTAGTTTCCTTCCAGATCAGTACCCTTTTAGGTGTAAAGACACCACCTGCATGTCACTTACTCTATTGGCTATAGGATTGTCAGTGTAGTCCACAGGTTGGCAACGAAAGCTGTAATGATTCAGCCATCCTCCCATCAAACTCTGGGCATATTATTTACAAATTATTTTAGGACTGTATGTTAATTAAAATAATTAAATTAACCTTACAAAAATACCTTCTGCTTAGTAAATGTAATAAAATTGTATAAAAAATTGCGCTGATTTTATAAACTTTTTAAGAAAAGGTTCCTTCAAATTAAAAATTAACATTCCTCCACTAATTTTGATAGAACATTGTTGATGCTGACAAATACTTGTTTCAATAATTAATTACCTAATAATATAATGAGTTTATTGTGGACATGGACTCTCATGGCCACATGTCAATCTACTAATTAAGTGATCCATCAAGAGTCTAGGCATTGGTATTGTATGACTACACCATATTTAATTTTATTGTGTGTGTCAATTATGCACTAATTGGCCAATCCAACACATCTAGATTTTTTCTTTTGATCATGTCAAATTTTACTAATGATTTCTGCAAAAATTATTTACCAATCTATACAGGTTACCTGTAAAACACTAGCAACCTCACAACACTAGGTAGCTAACACCACAAGCAACAACTACTTTTCTATGAGTTCAAACATAACTCAAAACATAAATTAAAAGGTGAAACAAATTTTTGTTGCACTGTTGTGACATTTGTAAGTTTACGAAAGTATGTATCATTCATGAATGCTCGCGTGGCTGGTACACATTGTAGCTATACACTGTAACTATCAAATGATGGAAAATGACATTGTGAGAATAATATCAACTGCCAGAATATTATAATAGTGCTTGGTATTGGTAAATATGAAATGACAAACAATTTTGTCTTATAGTTTTGATCTTATGATAGGTAAAATGTAGTAAAATAAAGATGAAAACACACTTACTTATAAAATTAACAACCTGAATCTTTAAATATTCTTGATTTATTAATTATTTAACAAGGATGATCAATGTATTTTTCTATGCTTTTTTTATATTAAACAAGTATTCAAATTGCTCAACACAAATGATGAAGACTATATTATTATCCATTCTCAAATCAAATCATACTGCTGTTTAGTTATATAATTGAGTCATAAGTGGTTGTGTTACTTTTCATGGGGATGAAAACAGGCTCTAATTTAACCCTTCTGAACTATACTTCATCCTTTCAAACTGTACGTTGTTTTTGCTTAAGATAAAAAACAGGATGCTTTGTTAATTGTGGGAACCTTAACATTATAAAGTGAAAAACAAATGTTATTTAAATTTACACAAAAACTACTACTATACATAATTAATGTGCAATAATTAACCAACTAATTCAATATCACAATCTGTATGTGAACATCAATCTAACATGTTTTTATGTGAATGAAAACAATGACTAATTACCTCATGAGTATATTATGAAAAATCTCTTACCTCATAGAATAACCATGCACTAAATAATACTTGTAGAAAGTTGTATACTATTAAAACATTTTTTAATTCATATGGTTTCCTATTTTCCATAAACCGTGGACCTAAAACCTGAAACAAAGAAAATAATATAATAAATCACTAATCAGTTCACTGATTTACAAGGACAGAGGACATAAATAAAATAAATGATTCATTTAGGTCCATCTTAAAAATAGAATTTTAATTTATACTTGTCCTTCCTATTGGTAGTTAAAATTAAACCAGCATATTCATATATTAATTAAAAGGTTTCATCAGCTCATTATTTTCTTTATAATTAACTCCATTGTTAATTAATTTAAAATTAATAATAATGAAAGGTTTAAATCTTGTTGCTAATGTGTTGGTATGATGAAATAAATAAGTTCTTAGATTGTCAACATTGCAATAGTAATATGTCATGAGGTAAGTTATAACAGTGACCCAAATATGAACACTATTGTCAAAGAATTTGTATAGCTGTTAAGATATGGGTACGGAAAAAGACAGCATCTGTACATCTTCCCATACTAATGACACATATTAATTATACAAATGATTAACATGTATTGACCTTATCGACCTATCAATGCATTATAAAAATAAATGTTATTTAAAAGGTAAGAAGGGGTTGGGACTATGTTAAATTTATTTACAGAAGTATTGTGCTGTATTTGTGGCGAACTGTAATTTGGAGACCATTATTCTAGGATAGATCAAAACCATAAGGGGCTAATTCTAATGTCTGATTAAATTGACCCCTAAAATGAATTATGAATTTGATTAATCAGCAAAATATAGTATTAGCTACAGAAATCAACATACCTTGACTAGATAAACATAACTTAGACATATCATTAATGTAGGTAGTGGGGAACTCATCAGGAACCATGGATTTGTCCGAGGATCTGCAAATAATAAGCAAATAAAATAATTAATGTATTATTAATTTATAATCAATCCATTTACAACATTTAATAAAAACAATAGAAGAAAGAATATTGTAAACATTGGTAATTTAAGAAGCTTGTTTTTTAGATATGATAAAATTATGAATAGTAAGTTGTTATTCTATGTTATAACTGAAGAATTACTGAACTCACCTCCATATTTGTCCATAAAAACATGCATATCATTCACATACTGCAGTATTAGTGCCATTGTGATCTGTAAATTAAAATTAATAAAAGATATAAAATTGTGAGATGATACATGATAATGTAATTGGTAAATGGAATGAGATTTATGGCATAGCATAGATAGCACCTATGTACCTGTTTTACTGAGAAGTGTCAGGAAATTCATTCGTAAACTTCTCACTACATAGTACCTACTGAGTTATGAAGTAATTTTAATAAGATAATAATCGAACATGTCCCGAAATTAATTTATGTAATCATCTATAGGGTTATGATTTCGATAAATAGATCACGACATAACTTTTTAGTTATTTTTGAACAGTCATGTGTCGTTTAGACATGTGTAGTTCCGGACCGAAATAGTTCCTGGAACTATGTTCGTCACTGGAACGATATAGTTCCTCTCCGAGGCGTCTTAACAAACAGGTTCACAGTTCCGAGCATGTCCGAGCGAACCGAGACATGCTTGAACACCGAATAGAGGCGGGTCGGTCCGAGCTTTGCCGAATCTCGTGTAGGTGCGAAAGGGATGCAGTATAAGACTGGGCGCGAAGATTGGGACAGATAATAAACAAATGTAAAATTGCTTAAGGATAATAATGTGACCTTATGTTATATGCACTAAGTACTATTTTAAGTCGAAAAATACATTATTAATGCAAATTTCGTTTTGAACTTTTGACCTTGAGACCGGTACCTACCACTGACTCAATTCTTGGAATTTTGATTTATTAAAGTAAACAAACATTTCGTACGTACGTGCGGTGCCCTGATGATATTCTATTTTGCATTTCGGTACCTAAATAAATTGTTTTACCTTTGAGTAAAGTGTATATATTGTAAATTGTAATAAATATTAGTTTTAGGAAGTCTAAATAAATATAAATAATTTGTATTATAAACAATGGTTCAAAAGTGTAAAAGACTTGAAAATGGCATCCCGAAGAAAAACGAGAGTTTAAGGTGAAATACTTTCAGAACTAAATATTAATTAATGTTATTATTTGGTTGACAGTCCTAAGCCTGACAAGTATGAAGGTAAATCAATTGATACAAAATAAGTTTATTTAATTTTACCAAATACACGTCCAATGCACCGAGGAACTGTAATTTGTAGGATTTAATTTAAGACCGCCGTGGACCTGTTTAGGTATAAACAGTTTTCAGTTCCTCAGCGGTCTCAGTTCCTCAGTCGGTGCTAATCAGAGGAACTATATAGTTCCCCGAACATGATAAGGGAACTAGTTCCGACATGTCAATTAACCGTTCCAGGTTCAATCCATTACCGAACATGATTTGCGCATGTTTAGTGTCGTTCAGGAATGAATGCTTCAATTGAAGTACTTCACTTTTTCCCGTCCTTCCTTCACTACTTCAGTTACAATTCATCTCGTTCATTTAGTCCAATTGCTTCGCGAACGAAACTAACCGAAGAAGCTCGACAGTCGACGACGCGTGGCGTGCGCATATACTCACGCACACATACACATACTCACGCTCGGAGACATTTAATAAAAGAGAAAACAATCTTAAACCATCAAGTAAAGCACCAATGATCAAATTACAAATATTCTTATACGAACACTATTACATCTAAATACGTTGTCGTTAGAAGTTCTAGGAAACGTTTCAATATTATGAGTTTTATGTTAAGTATTTATGGACTATTTTGGCTTGATTATAAGTATAAATGATATTTTCTTTCATTTTTAAATTTAAATAGGTAACGTCTCTGAGGATCGTAAGAAATCTAAGGTATGATTTTACGGAGGGTATTTTATACGGTATTTCAAAATATTGAACAAAAATAACATTATATGTCATTATACGTTTGGAAAGCGACCATAATTTATTACTAGATATTTAAAAAAACTAACGCACTTAGTTTTATTTTATTGTTTTAGTCCTTTTAATTTTTTTGTCTTTTTATCCTATATCTAATAATCTCAAAAAATTCAAAAGACTAGTAGAGATAAACGTTACGATACACGAGTTCATTATGGGGTATTTCATAATAATTTATCGAACATTTCATTAGAACTACTATATCGTAATGAACTAGTGAAGGAACTGAACTAACTGAAGTAAAAGAAATAGTATGGAGTGTTGAAGTAAGAAATAGGAAAGGATAACCTATCGTTTGTGAATGGTGAACTACATTGAACTACTGGACTAAAAGAGTGATATACTTCACAGTGAAGGAAAGATATGTTTCGTTCTTTTCTTTTAAGTGACACATTTTGCTCATGGCTATTTTTGAACATTTTCACATCACACTTGCACAACTAGCTACACAGTCACACTGTCCTGTCAGTCAGTCAGTTGAAGTCAGTTCAGTTCAGATATTCCTGTCAGCTAGACAGACAGACCGGTGACGTCATCAGGACGTCAGGCAGGCGTGTGTCAGAAAATACAGATAACTTATATAGCATGGAGGATAGATAGGAGTGTCATCTCATATGGTAGAAAATTGAAAAAAGTGTGCTGTGAGTAACAGTTTCAAAACCTTCCAGAATGGCGCTGGTGTAGACAGACATAGGTATGGCATGAATGCAACGAATGGAAGTACGCCGAGTTAATTTAATATTATTGTCGACTAAAGAAGTTACTTATTGAAAATTTCAACTACTTGCGTAGTACAAAATATTGTAGTAAAATTAAATTTAAAGAGTTATTATTCAATTAATATTAATTATTACATAAATTTTCAGATATTCAAAATTTGGCGCTTCCTTTAAAATTTTTATCTGATGCTAAAGTGGCGCTACTCTAATTTAATGCATTCGACGGACACTTTTTCAGACGATCCTACTTAGCTCTATCTTCCATGTTATATAGGTAGACCGTAGACATCGGTAGATCGACTAGATCGGGGATGCGTTCCAATTGCTTAGGAGCGACTCAAATATAAAGTGGAATGGACTATGGAGCGTTTTCGCCTTTGATGTAAACATAAAAAAGACGAACTAAAATAAATTAAATAAAAAATAATATCAATAGAACATATAGAAAAACGGTTTTAATTTCATATATTATTTTGTAACAAATGGGTTTATAAAAAAGATATTTTTCATATTTTAAAAATATCTTTTATTAAATATTATCTATTATTAAAATTTGTCGCTTTGGTTTATTAGAACATATCCATAGGGAAATCAATTATATTCAACACAACTAATCGAAAATCCTATTAAATGTTTGTAAGTTAATTAAAATGAAAGTGGCAAGATGATACATACCAATATTTTTTTGCAGTTCCGAGGCAATTTTTAAGGTTGTCTAATGTCAGATATCTGAAAAAGAAAAAAAACTGTTACTTATTAGAAGGAACACTTTCGATAAAAAAAAATTCAAATTTTTTTTCGTAACTGCTCTGAAAATGTTTTTGATTGTTCGTGAAACCTCAGAAGTCAAATATTAAAGTATGCATAAAGTTATCTACTGTCAAGTGGTCTCTTATAGCTATTACACGTAAGACAAATAAAATTATTCATCAGTTGCAATACAAACACTAAAGTCATTTAACTGACATAGGTAATCTTAATAAGATTTAGAAAAATCTGTATGAAAGGTTATAAAAAAGTTACAGCTTTTTGAAAAAAAAAGCCGTTTTTTAGAGAAATTCATAACTTTTTTTGGAGTGGCTAAAAAAATCTGAAAAAATTCTGAAAATCGAAGGGGGTCGGACCAAAATCTCGGTGATTTGGCATGGAATACCCCATATGCACTAAAACGGTTTCGCGTTTTACGTCACTGTACTAGATTCAACGTGTGCATTTGTCTAGGAAGTCGAATTCAATATGTGTGCCCAACTTGTGTTTTTAAAGCAGTTTTCTATGTTCAGTCAGAACCCTGTTACTCCCGCTGGGTACATAGGTATTTTGATTGTGACGTTGCGTGGGTCCTAAAATCTAGCGGAAGATCAGTAGGTGGTAGAACATATGTGTTCTGTATTATGATACATCAAAATGATGCAAGTTTCTAAGATTCTCGTAATATATCACGTCGATTGCTCCACTCTTGTGCGTCGACTTGATCGTCATGATTATTGTGTGTAAAATGGTTTCCATTTCTACAACGATTCCGTCATGTCTCTATATAACATTAATTTTGGCAAGTTTATTTACGTTACAAAAATTAAAATAAGGATATAGCATAAATGAGTTGAGGTGAATATACCAATAAATTGTATTGGTATATTATAAAGGTTTTTATATTTAAGGCAAAACTCTGAGGCTCTACAAAATGAACGAAAAGAATACATACCTATTTAAAAATATTTATTTCTTTATTATTTATAACAATGGCCGGACTTAACTTGGCAAATGGCATTTTCTTGCAGTCAACCCAGGTACCACTTGAAGGTAAACCCTGGAGGGCTACTGTGTAAATAAATACGATCATAATGTAAAAGTATCACTTATCATATTGACACTTAATATATCTATTATTATGTACAGACTACAGAGGCAGAGGCAAAACTGAAAAACATTTTTTCTCCATTCATAAAGAAATTCCTGATTTTTTTTTCTGGTAGCTTTAGGTAGGTATGTTTCCATTTTTCCACACATATACAATAGAAACAATATTTTTCATTCGTCGTAAGTTTAATATTTAAATTTTTGAGATTGTTGTCCGAATTAACATTATAGATACCGATTGCGCGCGAGTTGAATGCAGTCGAGGCTTGAGACGAAGGGCGGGAGCATCTCCCCGGGCGTCCGCACGCCGCGCCTCGCACGCCTGCAGTGTAGTGCTGTGCAGTCCTTGTTGACAGCTATAATACGTTTACTGTGTTATCGCGTTAATATTCAAGTTGCAGCCGCGTGTTATTTTCGTTTTTAATAATGATTGATCCGCGTTTATTAAGTTCTGTTACAAAAAAACGAGTTTTTATTCATCGCCAAGCACGGGAAAAATGTTCTAAACATGTATATTGAAGAAAGGCAGAACAACAATTTGACAATCACTTTAAATAATTATTTTCTTGTTTTTTTTCTAAACTTAAAATGTTAAACTTAAAACGATTTTGAAATTTATCGACATATTGTCAACATTAATTCTAATAAGGTCACAGCACTATCACATCCCTGAGCTCTGCATTCAACTCGCTCCTGTATCATATTCTCACATTAACAATTTTGTTTATTAGGCACCTAACTAAAAACATTTCAAAATGATTTTGAGTCATTTTGCATTTTAAATAATGATATCTCCTATTATGTTTCATTAATTAAAAGCGAAATGACTGGTAGACTAGAAGAAATATAAAAGTAAGAAGGTTAAAAATGTAGGTAGCCAGTAGTGCTCCCACAAAAGTCTCGTTTACATGCGAACTTGAAACATTGTACTGAATCATCAGACAAAGTTGAATGAAATAATTACTCAAGACTTTGATTAAGATTTATTACTCAACGCTCAATCCTTAGTCGACCAATGTTCTAATTGAAATAATTTGTATCTTACAACGTGTGCCAAATATTGTGGTAAGGTAAGTAGGTAGGTACCACTATTAAATATTTTTATTAAGTTTAATATTTAATGTTTGACATGCAAGATTCCTATTATGAGAATAAAATTGTAAGATAAATATTTGGTATTATTTACTTTTTAAATGACCCATTTTAAGATATTTAAATAAAAACGATATCTCTCCGTTATCGTTATCAACATGGATGGGTACATTGAGTCTATAAGAAAATTAAATATTGTTCTAATATTTGTAATTTAAATTAAGAGTATTTTGAGACGAAATGGCTCTATATAAATGTTATCATGTTAGTAAGACTGAGAATCAGGCAAACGGGCCAATGGTAAGTTGTCACTGTTGCCTGTTGACACGAGCGGCATGTAGGGTTTAAAATATAATTTACCTACCTATATAGCTGTAGACTGTAAGGTACGCAATATAATTAATTCTCTCATTATATGTACATAATAATAAGAAATGCGAAGTAAGCACGCACTTGCAGCCATTGGGCGTTACAATTTAATGTACTTACCTACCTATGTTACATCGATACGGAAGAAATTGTGCATTCAGATGTTAAGTACTCGTATCTAAGTAAAAGTACATTTCAAAGTTAAAATATTACGATAGTCCGGACGGCTGAACCGCTGTAATGTAGTTCTCATTATTGTTTTAAGGAAAAATTCAGGCAACATACACCTAAGCTATATTTTAAACTAACTGACTGATCAATTAATGTGCCACAGCAGCGTAAACTGCTACGCCTAGAAGAATGAAAGATAAGTTGCAACCCCGAGGTATTACTAAAAAGATTGTATTTTCCTGTATCGATTCGTATTATCGGTGCGTCGGTGTGTGTTTTTGTTATTTTAAAATCTGTGATGCCTTCTTTGACGGACTGACGGACTTCATATGGAGGATCGCGATTAGTCGGATTGATCGAAGCGGATCCAGGGTTTTCCATGCGGCGAAATACGCCAGAGAAATATTGAACCGTACAGACCACAAAAGCAGCCCATGGACAGGTATAGCTTTTAGACGTTAAAATTTGGAAAAAAACTGAACGGAATGAAACTCCTCTTTGAATATGATATCCACGAGGGCGAAGTCGCAGGCAGAAACTATTTGCCAATAACTTTCCCGTCGGTAATTTATTTCCTTGGATTTAGGGGGCTGTACTGAATACTGAAATTGAATAATATAATACCGTCACGCCTTCAATTAGGTAAAATTAGTTTTATATAAGAGGTAGTTAATAAGAGGCACCAGTGACTCTATCGGTAAGAGATAAGATCTGCCAAAACTGGAGTTTTTAATTACAATAGGTACGTTAAGTACGTGATTGTTCGAAGTCCAGTGTTTGATTCCATGCTGAGAGGCGTTTTTTCACGTCTTGCTGGTCAGCGCGAGGCGATTCACGATAATACTATTGATAACATCATTATCTACCGTGAATCAGCACGGATAGATCACTTGCGTGAATATATATATATTAATGTTACTATCGATATAATTGTTCCAAGAACTTCAAGATTCGTCAGAATAAAAAAAAACTTAACTAATGAGATAATTAATGCCATTAATGTGTAGGTAATACAAACACAATGATTAGAAATTATAAACCGAGGCAATGATTCAAATCTTACCTATTAGATATCTCGAAATCTATTAAAATTGGACCAAAATAAGTAAAATACAATTGAGTTACTTGTAAGATACCTAATAGGTACATACAGGACCTACTCTACTACAGACGGGAGTACAATTTGATATCTGTTTACCTTTTCTTTGTAAATTGTAATCTTTGAAGGCGTGTTAACAGTTATAATATACCGATCTAACTAACAGTATAACTAACAGTTATAATATACCGATCGAAGTTATCACACCTTACTCACTGATAAAGGTGATAACATTTGATGTAGTTGTTCTTTAAGTGGGTTATGATAATGACGTAACGTGAATGCCTATGTGTTGCAATTCCCGCCAACGTAGCGCTCGATCACTAACGATCAGCGAAGGCTGTTCATTTTACAGAAATATCTGAAGATGTTCCATGAAATGTTAACAGATAGTTACAGATAGTATGATGATATTCTTTGTTATCGTCGTTAGGTAGTGATCGAGTAAGTGGGTCATTGGCTGCACGTCGAGTTACGTAATGTAATTATGTGGAACCGCACCGGAGCGACTCTTGCTTCGCTGCACAAGAACCTCACTTTTCTCTAGCGCAGGGACATTTTGAATATATAATATTATTATTATAAATGTTTAAAAAACCAGTCCGTGAAGCACTTCTTGCAAGTTAGTATGCAGTGAAATTGCACAAACTTTTTAAATAGGTGGTAAAAACTTACCCAAAAGACGTTAGGTTAATCGCAGTGCAACCGCACTGCTATTAACCTAATATATAAGTACCCACCGATTATAATAATTATTATATTTGGTTAATTAAATTTATTTTAAGGTTTAAGAGTTCTTTATTCTCACAAGAATACAAAAATTCACTTACATGAGAAATTCTTATAACTATTTTTTACAAAGTTCGGCGTACTAAGACATGCCACAAGTTAAATAATTTTAGACACAATAATGTACTTAGAAACAAGGTAAAACCGATGTAAGATATACAAATAATTACTTTTCTTAACCAGAAATATTAACTTCTTGTAATTAGTAATCACAAAGTACGTAAAGTGGGTAGAACATAAAAATTAACATATCACAAGGCACTGTGTACATGGATTTACAGCGACAAGAAGTGACAAGTGTAAGTAATGGAAGTACAATATACCTAATTATTTCATTTTCAATTTTGAATTTTCAATTTTGTAACTTTATTTTTAAGAACTATTATTGTCCGTAATTAAATAAAATCGGATTATTTTACATTTTTTCTGATTTTGTTTTAGAAATTATTATAATATATAGCTTTTTATCTAAAAATGAAATTATTCTTTTTACGAGTGTTTTACAATTTATGTAACAAATGTTTTATGATTTATGAGTTAATTTTTATAAATTATATTATATTATTATTTTATATGTTTTTATTTATTGTGTTTTTAAGATTAATTTTAAAATTCATTTAATAGGTGTTCTTTTAGCATTTTTTTAAAATAAAATAGGGTTACAGTTTCTTTTACATTATTAGGCAAATTGTTATATATCTGGGCACTTTCAAATGTAATGTTTTTCTTGCCGTAATTTGTCCTTGGTGGTCTTAAGATAATTTTGTTAGGATTTCGCAATCTTCTCAATTGGGGGTGTTCTTTTTTGGTTTTAAGTGTAATATTAGAATGAATCTGTCCAGATAATATTTTACGTATTAAGATTGAGGTGCGATACTTATACGTTTGATTAATGTTCATGATATTTGTTTCTTTATATAGTTTTATTGTAGGGTATAAGTAGTCATACTGAAACAGTGTTTTTATTAATTTGTTTTGCGATGTTTGTAATAATTTTAGATGTGTTTTGGCCGCTGATCCCCATATTTCGATAAGGTACTCAATGTGTGGTTTTATTAAGGAATTGTATATGGTATATCTAACATTGCGGGGTAAACATCGAACAATGCCGCGGATAGCACCACTTAAAGATGTTAGTTTACTTTTTATTTGCATTATGTGAGGCTTCCATGTTAAATTAGCGTCCAAGACAAGTCCCAAGTACCTTTCACTATTGTTTTTCGTAATTATTTCATTATTAATTTTTAATGGACTGAAATTGGAAATCTTTTTATTTTTTGCTGCAAAAATGACGTAGTGAGTTTTAGTAGCATTGATTGTTAACAAATTACATTGAAACCATATATTTATAAGATTTAAATCGTGTTGGGCATCTTGAGCTATTGTTTCCATATTATGACCAAAGTAGAAAAGAGCGGTGTCATCAGCATACAAAGATACCTCCCCCTTGAGATCCAACGTGCTTATATTGTTTATATAGATAAGGAATAATAAAGGACCGAGTAGCGATCCTTGGGGAACACCATAAGTGACATTTGATGCTGAGCTTTGAAAATCTGCAATTTTTACTACTTGGGATCGTTCAGAAAGGTATGATTCAATGAGTTTAAGAGCGTTTCCTGAGATACCAATATCGGTTAATTTGTTTAAGAGAATTTTGTGGCTTACTGTGTCAAAAGCTTTTTTGAGATCGATAAATATGCCTAAAGCTATTTTTTTTTCATCTATATTATTTTTTGTTGCAGTCACAAGGTCCACTGTTGCGCTCGTAGTGTTAGAGTTTGGTCTAAATCCATACTGTTTGTGATAAATGAAGTTTATTGATGTAAGGTAAGCTTCAAGACGATCATAAATTACTTTTTCAAAAATTTTGGATATTACCGGAAGTACAGATATGGGACGATAGTTGTTGGGATTTGTCTTGCTTCCTGCCTATTTTATTGTCAGTAACCCATTAATGACCCACTATAGGCTTGGGTTTCCTCTCACAATCAGAGGGATGTAGGCCTTAGTCCACCACGCTGGCCTACTGCGGGTTGGTGGACTTCACATACCTTTGGGAACATTTTTTTTGTGAACTCTCAGGCATGCAGGTTTCCGCACGATGTTTTCCTTCGCCGTAAAACAGCAGGTGGTATTTAATTTTATGCAGTGCACATTACTTTTTTTACAAAGCCATTGGTGCGTGCCACTGGGATTCGAACCCGGACCCCTCGATTCGAGGTCGAATTCTAAGCCTCTAGGCTATCATCGCTTATACATATAATTTGCATGAGCATTTATTAAATTTGAATGAACTAACAAATGCCTAAAATTTTAGAAATTGTTATAGTCTTGGCGTGTGGCTTTTATCAAATCAAATCAAAGTCTTTTATTCATTGTCAGGTACGAGTTGTGTACATACCTACACTTAATGAACGTCATACATGATAGAATATTATCTTAAATCTAACATCCGCTTTCGGCGCCCCTCAGGCTATCGTAGACCAGGAGAAAAACGCGAGAGGAAAATAAACTCCCAGCACTCTTTTAATATTAAGTGCAAAATGATATCTATTGATAGATATAAAATTCTCATGTCACAGTTTTAGTTACCATACCGATTTTTATAAAATTTTATATGCATATTCAATAGGTCTGAGAATCGGCTAACGTCTATTTTTCATACCCCTAAGTGATAAGGGTTGTCCACACCTAACATTTTTTGGACAAATTTTTAAATTAAACATATTTCATTACGTTGTGATTTAAGTCTGGCGGTGTAGAAATTGGAAAAAAAATTAAAAGCTATTCCAAAATTTTATCAATTTCCTACAACATTTGATATGATAATATGATAAAGCAGTAGGTAACTAGGTACCTAAACGACCTACGATCATACGATGTTTTTATAATTGAATCTTTTTTTAAACTATGTGATATTAACTTATGGGCAAAAAAATGCATAAAGTAATGTTGTTTGTATGTAGAGTAGAGTACCTATACTGTATAATGTCGAAATAGAATATTTACAAAATAATTGAACTTTTAATTATGCATAGCTATTCTTGTTAAGTATAAATCAGAGGAGTGTTGGAGTGCACAAAAATACAGTTTTGATTTTTAAAACCATCTATAACTTAGGTACTACATAATTCATATATGTATATATATATATATTTACAGATATTTAACGATTACCTATAATACCTTAATAGTCGTTTATCGAAGAATGTTTTTTATGATGCATTTTAATAGTTCAGAAGCATCTGTGTTTATGTAACAGATTAAAGTGTTTCTCTTACAAAGTATTTTATAAACAACTAGCTGACCTCGCAAAACGTTGTTTTGCGATATAAGTTGTCGAGTGTTAAAATCGACTATTAAAAAATAGGGGCTGTTGATGGAAGGGTGAAAATTTAGGATTGTAGGTATATATTTTTGATGCCACAATATTTAAAAATAAAAATAAAAAAATTGTCCAAAAAATAAAATAAAAATGTTAGTGGACAACCCTTATCACTTAGGGGTAAGAAAAATAGATGTTAGCCGATTCTCAGACCTACTGAATATGCATATAAAATTTTGACAATTCGTTAAATTTTAAGGTGTAATAAATAAAGATTAAAAAAAAATAAACACCTTCAATGTTTAACATAATTTTTTATTCAAAAATTTCTAATGTTCGCTAGATAGAGTTAACTAGACGAATAATAATATAACTTCAGTCTGAGCAAAAATTTGCAGTCACAGTGAAAAATTGTGTCCCCCAAAAATTCCTTAAAATAAATATATTAAGTCTGGACCGATTTTGATGAAACTTTTACCGTTCCCTGAAGAAAAAAAACAAAAAAAAACGAACACGACAAACATCTACATACAAACATACATACATACATACATATATAAATATATACATACATACAGTCATACATACATACATATTATACATTAATACATAAATACACCCATGAGATTTGGTATACTTGTTTGGAAGCCGTAATAGACCAACATATGTAAATATTGTGCAGTTCTGTAATATTACACACATAATTATGTGTCGAATTGATAACCTCTTTTTTTGAAGTCTGTAATAAAAGTCTCGTTTGTCTGAAAAAAAGAAATCTCTAGAAGTTAGCACTATATTTTATGGACAAAAATAATATCTATAAGAAAATCAGTATAAAAATAGATTAAAAGTTAATGAATCGTTGAGTGTTTTATTCAGAAAAAAAAATACCTACTTCTTATTATAAAGTAAAAAAGTTGTTAAGTAACAATTACTTTAATTTTTTAATTTATTGGTAACTTACTTTTATTTTACAAATTACGAAAAAGACACGGTAAGATTGGTTTTGTTACTTCTAGTATTAGTATAACGCAGTAAGGATGATAATTTTATTATATTACTATTATTAAGGTGCGTTTCCACGCTTAAAATCCTATAACAAGGAAGCGAACTAGCGCTCACCTCGGAACACTCAACAGACTTCGGAGTGACCATTAACAATTACATTACCTACTTAGAATATACTTCTTTGACAATACTTAATTAAAAACAGTCGAGGTGTTATGCAAAAATATGACTGTTTAGAATAAAGTGGGTGATAATCCAAATATTAAAATACTCGATATGTAAGTTTAAAAACATAATACCTACTTACTAGGCAAATTCAGAGCAAAGGTCAAAAGTCGCAAAAATGCCTACCTACTTATATTAATAACTCAAACCTTTTTTACATCTGCGAAGTTGATTTGACGTGAGTAAATAAACGAATTGAACCATGTGGGTTCGGTGTAAGCGGTTTTTAAGATCGTGAACTTACTTGACTCGACCGACGTCGCCGCGTCGGTGACACACGCGAAGCTTACTCACTCTCTTTGTATTGCTACTTTTATTCTATTTCTTAAATAGAGTATTCAAAAATATTATCTTATGTCACATAACAACGTCTCTTTGTGAGACTGTTATAGAGACTTGAACTTTAAAAATAGAAATGTCATTACGTTCCTTAAAATGTCGAAAATGAGAAAAAATTAAAAATTTCTCATTACTCAAAATCTATAAGAGAGAACGCAGTCCAAATACTTTCATTTAATGTTGTTAGTAAGATATACTATCATATTTATGCCAACACATTAATATTAGAAAGAAATTCTTAGGGTAGATGAAAAACATGTCAAAAAATATTATCGTTAGGAACCACCCTATTGCGATGTCGTCGACAGAAGAACCTTTTATGTATTGTTATTTAGGAATTATACTATCATAATTGTATAAATAACATAATATTATCCTACTACTGGATTAATATACTATAGGATACTTTTTATCCTTCTCTACACCAAGTTCTGAAATCCACGTGGGCGAAGCTGCGGGCACAGTCTAGTAATTTATAATTATGTTTGTCTCTGTAATAAATTGCTTCTATTTGTCCAAAGACAAGGATTATTTCGGAAGGCTTCTACAAACTTGATTGGCAGTTCATGCGAATAACTTTGGAAATAATTCATTTAGAGAAATTTCTGAATCAAAATTAATAAAAATTACTAAATCATCATACAACAATTGTTGGCGTCCACAGACTGGTGAAAAAAACTGGCTCGCGGCTCACGCGCGCATTCGGGTTACGAGCAAAATTTCAAACTTGTCGGATCGCGAACGAACTTACTCGGCGGTTTTAAAGTAGGTATGCGTACTAAGGTAGGTACATGGTCTGTAACATATTACAGGGATAACGACTTTTTTAAAATCATTGTTATCAATGAGTCACTAGGTTCGAACGTTCAAAGACACTTGTGGGGAAGCCCGAGTGATATTGACATTCTACATTCGTCCCTGGTGCGTACTTCGGGCGGCGGCGTGGCGTAAGCATAAATAAAAGATTAATGCTATAAACTACACGCATATAATATCTTTACGCATAAGAAGGCAGTGCAAGCCCAAGACAATGAGTACGGGATGCTCGTTTTAGCATTAAAGGTTAGCGAATGAGGAAAATCCTATTATGATTCATGCCTTGTAGACTGATAAATTCAGATTATAGAGCAACACAAACATAACTTACCTAAATAACTAGTATCCATCTTTAAATTCGTAGACACCTGATTAATCTTCTGAAAGATATGTTGATAGAACACCATTTAATTTTTAAGCAAATTCGATTTTTGTAACGCTTTTATTGTTACAAAATAATCATATCTAAGTACATAATTATATCTAATAGTTACATTAACCATGACACAAAGAATATTCATGAATTCAGTTAAAGATAACTGGAATTGTTGACACTTCAATAATTACAATTTGTACGTTGGCTACCGTGCAGTAACATCAGCCACAGTGAGTGTGTTTGCGTCTTCGGTATTGACAATGGCGAACGCATACTTGCACGCCATTCGACGTCGAAAATTCCGTTTTGTAATTGAAAATAACTTTCAATGAGCGTTACGCATCGGCTGTCTACGAGCGGTGCGATTATGATACATGAAATCATTATTATTGGTACAACGGTAAAAAAGTATCGTAAAGGTCTATAGTGTATTAAAGCAAATTGGTTTAAGAATTTACTTTAGTACTTAGTTGGAAATTGAAAAATTGGGAAATATATTTTTATGTATACCTAGTAGAAGATCCGAACCTAAGTCAACCTGCACCGGGCTGATAATAAAATAAAACTTATTTTATAATAAATTTAGTATATTAGAAGATATATTAAAAATGGGTTTTCCGAAAAAATCATGGACAGAATATTTTTAAATTCAAATTTAAATTTTTTAAATTCGCAATCCTCTATTGGGCCCGAATTTTAAAATATATAGCCTATGTGTTGCGGCCGGTTTTCCTCTATTCAATAATCAAAATTGCATTCAAATCTGTTCAGCCGTTCTTGAGATTTTCACCAACAAGCGGACTAACAGACAAACAGACAAAAATTGTTAAAAGTATATTTTTGGGCTTAGAAGCGTGTCCTGACATGGAAAAACTTAATTTCACTCAAAAATATTATACAGAATTCATAGCTCAACAATTTTATCATACGTATAGATAGAAGATGAACACAGCTTAAATTTTCTGTTAAAATCCTAACCATACTCATTAACGCAATTTGGTCGCAGTCGTATATTTTTAACCCACTTCAAAAAAAGGAGGAGGTTCTCAATTCGTCTGTATGTTTTTTTTTTATATTTGTTACCACCGCATTCCGTCATTTGTGAACAGATTTGAATTTATTCTTTTTTGTTTGGAAACTGTTACTTTAAATTTGGTCCCATATTAAGCTGATGATGATCTGATGAAGAGTGTCGGAGATACAGAGTGGAACTCCTCAACGGGTAAGAGTTAAGGAACCGGGTTAATAAATTATTATTGTTTGTCACATTACCTTTGCAGAACTATATAGACATTGACATACATAGGAATAATTAAATCGTGTTTAAAACACAAATTGTATATTTAAACTATAATAGTGGTGTCCGTAAGGTTACCAGTAAGAAGCCAGTTGCCACGACCTATGATGCAGCATTAACACTAAGATACCAGAGTCAGATAATAGAGTGGACATGACTTTAAAACTCGTCTGCAAAAATGAGGTTACTTGAAGTTAAACTGAGGATGAACTTGGGCACAGACTCCAAAAATACCTTATTATTGAAGTCTGTTTGTAAAGTTATTTCTTACTCTTTAGTTTGAAGTCGGTTCACATTTTTGTTAAAAATTAATTTATTCTCACAATAAACTATAAAAATGATTACTCTTTAATAAATATTTTGTAAAATATTATGCACAATGGAAATTATTACATAAATGAAATGATAATGCAGGCCATTTTATACTCGTATTTAGTCGTCACTGCAGTCAAACAGGGCCGTATATTGTTTGTAGGTTCTCTTTCTGATAGAAGGTTCCAAATAAAAATGACATTTATATTGTTTTTATACAATAACATAATATATTACTAATTTTTACAAAATGATAATATTATGTTTATTATGACTGATAAAAATAACAAACTTTACAAGGCGGTAATTTTGACTTTGTACTTAATGTCAGCGTGTCTACCAATTCTTCCGGTCCTGCGAGGAGGACAACTGACAAGGAAATATCAAGTAAAGTGAGGCCTTTAGGTGGTTCGAGTAAATTAATTGCAACAACTGTCACATTATGAAGAAAGTAAAGTACCCGGGTACCCAGTCTTAAAGAATAGAAGGTCTTTAATATTTTCTTAATACTTTTACTACTGCATGCTTGGAAATAAAACCGAATTAAATGTTTTAAAATAAAATATTTTGTAGTATTATAACTGAAATATTTATCTGTGAGGTTTTGTTATTACACATTTTGATTTCCAACAGGGATTAAACATGCCATAAATGAACAACAATTAAATTTATTGACCTTTGTATTACTACTCGTAGAGTCGATATGACTCTATGGATATGCGTGAAGATTTAAAAGTTTAAATAAAAATGAAAAAATACACACCGGCCTTGTCAGTAACCCATTAATGACCCACTACGAGGGGCCCGGGTTCGAATCCCAGTGGCACGCAATGACTTTCACCAACCCGCAGTGGGCCAGCGTGGTGGACTTAGGCCTACATCCCTCTCATTGTGAGAGGAGACCCGACCCTGTAGTGGATCATTAATGGGTTACTGACGAGGTACTTTACATTATTTTTATGTAGACCAACCTTTTACCAAATAAGACAAGAGAATAAAAATGAATTATAGATAAAAAACTTTATCTTTTATACTGAATTTAAAGGGAAACAAAATAAAAATATAAATTGATTTGCTATTCCGTGATTATTGCGAAATGCATTTATGTATGTATTTACATTTATTATAATATTGACCTGTGAAAAGGAACACAATTAATTATTATCATTGTGGGGTAAGGTTGTTCCGTAGAGTTAGTTAGGATTTTTTGTAGAGAAAAAGCGCATAGAGACGAAGTAGTGTGTGTCTTACAGTGTAAAAGTGTAGTTTAATAAACGGAAAAGTATGACAGTTTTAATCAGGAGACATAATTACCACAGGTAATTACGCTGACGCATAACGCATTACTCTATCTATCGTGTTTAGAACTATATAGTAATCATATTACATACTTACCGTATTCATATTATTCAGAGCGTGTGATATTCTTTACTAATATTACGATAGCACTCACTATAACGACCCATTACCCGTAATTAGTTATATTGGGATTTGCAAAGATCAAATTGGGCGCTCATGAGAATTTCACAAGCATACAAAGTCAGTCATGATGATTTTTGTGTATTGAAGCAATAGTTGGAAGCTTACTTTTCATTTAGGTAGGCACCATTTCAAGTTCTGATTTCTTTAAATATCGCAATATTTCTTCACATATTAAATCATACATATTCCCAGTGAGCAGAATCAGAAATTTTGTTATGGAAAGAATTTGACTGTTTAGCTGGCACATATGTAAGATTAAGGCTATCACGTCGGCATTTACATTTAATTTAATGTTCAGTTTTAGCATGCAATGTCACATCGTTAGCTTGCGGCTTGTGGCAATTGGTGTCCGGTGGTGTGGTCCTGTCCGAAGATTGTTGGCGGAGCGCACGTTGACGATGCGCTTGCGCAACACCCGGAGGCAACACGCTCGACCCTGAACTCAATTCGGCCGCGATCATTTTGCAACTAATCACTGGTCGTTGCGCCGCAGGTAGACGTCGCGCACCGTCGCCGGCACAAAATGTAAACATTTACAGGCGTTAGTCGATCGTACGAGGCCGTAGCGAACGTGATCCCTAACTTCATACACCATTAAATGATTATCCTTATTCGACCACCACCCATCTACGACGCGAGTCCTGGCATTGAAAAATCTAATCGTTCTGGTAAACGAAAAATGGACAAACAAAGCGCGAACTGCTTACGAACGCTAAAAATAAGTACCTAAGTACTCCATAACAGACACTGCCATACAATACTTCCTATTGGATAATGGTCATTCAAGGATGCGATTCTTGGCTGTTTGTGTTTGCTATTTTCATGTTAGTGCGACTTGTCTGTTATGGTTATTGGATTTCGACCACTTCGGATGGTGCAAAAACATTTATAAATAGGTACCGGTCATTGTTCTTGCTTATTCCAGTGAATAGGGCAAATGAGAACTATCATAATATTATTTAAACTTTAAGAAAACCTTAATGCCCTTAGATGCTAGATAGACGCTTAATACTTAGATGGGGAAAGTAAATTAACAAGCGTGTGAAGAGATAGTTTGGGGTTTTGGTCCCAAATGAAACTTTTGTACCCCCATTTTCCTGCAAATACTGCACTGGGCAGTCTAGCCAAACACACTTTTGTTTTATCCAGTAAATCGTAGGATGGTGTTTATATATAATTATGTGAAATACACACCGTCAGCCGATGCACTTGAGAGAACGATGGTCATTAGGTACCTACCAAGAATGAAAAGCCTCATTCAACAACTTCTTATTGCAGGTATCTCGTACCTATATTTGGTTTAACTCTAAACCTGCGGTACAGAGTTATGCTTGCTAGGGACTATTTTATCATAGATAGATGAATAAAGAACTTATTCCGAATACCTAATCCTGATAGACAAAAAGACATGACGTCCGAATTGACCACATTTTAAAATATAAGTGGTTTGGGGTAACTTCGAAATTGGGGTAATTCTGAAAATAGCTAATGAGCTATTAATGAGAGTAATGACTCTCAAATTAAAAGATATTTTATCAACTGGATATACTCATCCAGACGCCATGTTAATCCGCTCCCTCACTTCAATCCACTCTGGTCGCTAACTCGCTATCCCTGTGCATTCGCGTGTATCTTGTCATTTGTAAAAAAATACAAATTAGCGCCTGTTATGGATTTTGTGAAATTACCCCACGTAGTGTTTTTCAGAACCTTGGTAGGTACGTAAAATGATTATTTGCTTTTTTTACGATGTACTGACGATTTTTAAATAATTTTATGTAGAATATAGTGCTGTAGCTATAGTTTTAAAGATGTTTTCGAAATTACCTCACGGGGAAATTTCGAAAGGAATTATTTTGAAATTGCCCCATTTTAGTTTCTCATAAATTTTTACCAGGGGTTCTCAACCTTAAAAATACTGTTAACACTTATTTTTGTATTTGTTTATTAAGACTGTGAAATACCAGGAATAGGACCTACTTTTAATGTTATGCATTAAAGAATTCTTACTTGATAGATTGATTGAAAATGTTATATGCATATGAATTTAATAATTGTACAAATATTCCGAAAACTTGTCACTAAATGTCCTTTGCAATTCAAAGTTTTATTTGTTACTTGGGTGCAATATGTCGTGGTTACGCGTACATGTACGAGTAACTGATGTCAGTCGCAGAATTATAACTTTTTACTCAATAATTCAGGAGCAGGTTTTATTTTGTATGCGAAAGCGCTTTTTACGTTTCTCTGTCATAAATAAATATATTTTTTTAATTGAAAAGATGTATTTAATTTTACCCCCTTGAAATTGATTTCGAATAGATATTTTTTAAAATAATAGACAAAAGGTTAAACACCACTGACACCTCAAGGGGTAGTTTCGAAAATAAATTATGAAAACTACAGATTTAGAATGTTCTAGGCCATATGCAATTTTTTTTATTTTGCAGGTGTATTTTCTAACTAAAATCTGAAATGTACCTTAAGTTAATAAGTTAAGTTAATTCCTAAGAAATCAATTTTTTGTGTCATTCGAATTTACCCCACTGTATAACGAAATTACCTCTTGAATGAAATGAAACTTAGTTTAAAAACGTAGAAAATTCGTAGTAAAGAAATTCGTTATAATATTATTTAAGTGAAGCATAGTATAATATGTTAATCATAATTAATTACAAAATATCAATTTTAAATAAATGTGCACACATTTTGATAATTCAACTATTGAAGGAACAGACTCCCCACTCACCCAAAAACGTTTCGAAGTTACCCCAAACCACCCTAATTAGTTTTTTCCAAAGGTATGTGCATCATGCAGGTAAGTAGGTAAAGCAATTATTTTAATCGTAACAATCCATTCGTATAGTCAGTATTGACAGTCACAATAAACAATTTTTAATTGTTTATTGGTCTGAAAATAAATAGACTGATACAAATTTTTTTACTTGTCATTGTATTATGAAAATTTATATTGATGTAAATAGCTAACTTACCCTTTAGCTATAGGTCAGCTAAGTGCAAAAAGCATAAATATACGAGTAGGTATATGACTGTAAAATATATGTAAGAAAGGTAATTAGAATGATCTGGCCGAATTACAAATTCATCGTGATGGACTCAAAGCTCATGAAGAATACAATACAAATCGTTCTTTATTGTACGTACATATCACAAGTAGGTACTATAAATATGTATGTATATATATATATATATACCTACAATTAAATCAAAATACAAAAAACGAGTTCTTGTTATTATTCAGCAGTTTGTAACAAACAAGCTACGAAAATGCGAGAGCAGAAAAGGAGGAGCAGGAAAATGAAATAATTAAATTTAGTAGACATCGCCAAGTAGTCGAAATACGACTACCTATTATTGAAATTTGAAATTGACACGGAATGTACTTACACGTCATGTTTGTCTATGGGTGTATGTCAAAGTAGGTACTCAATCTTATCGTAGTGGGCGTGTCGAGAATATTAGAATTTGTGCATTCTTTCCCATATAAACTTTAATATTGTCAAATTAAACTGCTCCGTTCGCGTAGTGAGCTGTAAATTGTACCTAAAATTTTCGTTTCATGTACAAGATTATATTTGTCATAGATATAATAACTTACATGTATTAGGTTGATCGGCTGTCAAATTATAGATAGGGCGAAACCAAAATGTGCATAATTATCAAGTAGTGATTTCCACGCTCAATTTCGTTATTGTTGACTTAATTTTTAAGAACATTGGTATAATTAATTAATTCTACGGGTCGGGTATGTTTGATTGTAACGCTTAAAATTAAAATAAACAACAACAAAAACAAACATTGTTACTATTACCTAGTTTGCGTTTATCTGCTTTACGTTGTTCATACCTTCTTAAAGGATTACTTTGTATCTTGATCTATGCTCGTCAAGACTTCATAGTCTCTCTCATCTACTTGTTCTCACTCTTCTGTACTTTTCACAACCTCTTAAGTTACCTCTAATTCAAATAATTAGAGGTCACTTGAATTATTAAAATCTTAAAATTAAAATAAACAACAATTAAACAAACTTTTTAAAATTTTATTCTTTCGTATTTGTTATTATCTTGTAATGAATCAAATACCAAAACTTTTTTAATATATCGGCGCAATAAATCTTTTGAATTAACTTTAAAAACTCGCATTATCAACCATGGGTGCAAAATGGATAATAATGTGGGTTTTCTTACTTTAAGCGGTTACAACTAGGTACTGCACAATATAATTTGGGTTTTGTACGTCTACTGAACAATATTTTTTCTTGCTTGAAACTAATTATTTCGTAAAATACCTACGGCAAGATTTTTTCTTGACAATGCAACTGCCAATCTGTTATAGGGCGACTTCTGTACTTCTGACTAACATATTAGTCTTTTCTCTTACACATTGCCAATGTCTAACTTTAGTTTGAATAATACATCTATGATATTTATAGCATCTCTTATTTCTTATACAGTGTGTCCCGGGATAAAGTGCAACCCCGAAAGAGGGTAAAACTAAACTAAAAGTTATCGTCAAAAAAATAGAAAACAATAAAAAAGAAAATTCTAGTTTTTATTTATAAGTTTTAATTTTTTATTGTGGACCCTATGTACAAAAAAGCAATTTCTTTCAAAGTAGTGGGTCGATTTCGTTGAAATAAAAAACAATAATACGTTAAATACTTCGCAGTGAGGATAAAGTAACACGTAGCTCTCAAAACAACATCTATTATGGCCTAAATTTTGACTTAGTAAGAAAAAAGTGTCCCTTTTTGGTCAACCCAAAAAGGGACCTGGAGGGATTGGAAACCGTTACTTATTTTTTTGAATTTTTGAATCTGTGGTCTTTTAGCTTTGTTTTGGTCTAACCAAAATATTTTTAGGCGCCGTAGTTTTTTTATGAATTTTTTTGTGAGCCGAGGCAGTATTGGAAAAATTACACCTTAAAAAAATTTAACCAGGTTAGGTTACCATTGAATTAACCCATTGAAAGGAGTTCTGTGTTAAATTTAGACTGTGGAAAGGGTTTTAAGTTGATAAAAACAACCTAACGCATTGAATGGAGTTCTGTGTTAAATTTAGACTGTAGAGCGAAAAGTACCAATTTCGGAATTTCGGATGATTATAGCATTTTTCTCCGAAACCACTGGTCCTACACGAAAGATGTATAGAACAAAAAATATCATTTTTCTTATGGCCTATAACTTTTGTTTGAAAGATTTTTCTCTAAAATCTATATTTATCGAAATACATGCGAAAAACGAACAAACGAAAAATTCGATTTTTTTTCCGTTTGACCCTGAAAATATAATTTGCGAGTATTTTGAGTATGATATTCTTAATCAGCGAGTCAAAATCCATAATTATGTGTACCAACATTCAGATCGATTTACTCTAAACGCGACCAACACGCGATTTAACCACTCACATTAATGAATTTTTTTAGGCCATAATTTTCGAGGTTGAATTTAAAATTGTTACTTTTGAGTTTTTAATAATTCAAGTGACCTCTAATTCATTTCAATTAGAGGTAACTTAAGAGGTTGTGAAAAGTACAGAAGAGTGAGAAAAAGTAGATGAGAGAGACTATGAAGTCAAGTCTAATAACTCGTCAAGGAGCATAGATCAAGATACAAAGTAATCCTTTAAGAAGGTATGAACAAAGTAATGCAGATAAACACAAACTAATAGTACGACTTTTAAATTGTCACGTCGCGTGTAGTCAATACTTAAGGTGTTATTGATCCATTAACGGCCAAAGAGAGCCAAGAAGAGAAAAGTATCTTAAAGTGCCCTAAGTAATCATTAAATCTAAAAGATGCAGATGGATGGTTGCAAAGATGCAGATGAATGGATGGATTTTATAAGCGAGGCGAGGAGTTTTCCACAAATGTTGTGGAAGATGTTAAGGTGGCGTCTTGTGATGAAAATACTTGTGATACCCAAGTTGCTAGTCTGACCATTAATCAGTTTTTCACGAGACTTAAGTACCTAGGGTTAGAATGACATTGAAACGCGAAATAATTAACGAAAAGTTCCTTAATCGAAGCATCACCTTGGCAATTTTTAGTAGCGCAGTGAATGTAAAGCGGTAAAGATGGCAATGACCATGAGATTCTGATACATTTCTTAGGAAATATCACATAAAATTTATACGCGACGATATGCGGAATAATTTGTTGCATACTCCATAGTTGCCATCGTGAGTATGTGCCGATATGGCCGGCATTGATTAAGTGTCTAGGGACAGACAAATTGAACGTCGGTTCCGCTTGTCACCGTTCCTGTGCGCCTATCTTTAACTACTTCGGAAATCCGCTATGCGTATTTAAAGTATAATAATATATCGTATATTATATTTTAAATAAGTACGTTAAAATTCAGCTTCCGTGTATTTATGGCCGTGAAGCACAAAAACTATCCGATGGGTTGACGTGAAATTTTTTTAAATTGTAATTTCATGATATAGTGATTTATATATTGATTTATATAGTGTTTTATCCAGATCCAAAGAGATCATTAATATTTGAATAAGCACGTGGTCAGATTAAGCTGTTCTTAAAGTTATTAAAATTAATGATCATATACAAACGATAAATTGTTCAAACTATTATTATGATTTAAAGGCATCCGCAATATTTTAACGAATTCATATTTTTTGTAACATTTGTACAGCTTCGTTAAAGTTAGAATACCGATCAATTTTAAACGATAAAAGCCGGCTTGAGTAAACAAAAATGTGAAATTAATTTCAAGTTCTCGTTGAATATAAATTATTTCCGGAAGTTTACAGCAGTGACCGATAAAATAACCTTTAACTTGATAAAGCTATGATCGGGGTTTTTATTATTTTGCTTAACTCGCTTACTGACCTTCAAGGATTTCCGATGTTAGCTTTCCTTATTTAGTTTAATAGCCTTCGTAACTATAAATGCCTCGTCCATTTGCTGATTGTGATCGTCATCGGTATTGTTTGCTAAGATATTTTTCTAAATTATATTAGCATTAAACCCATGAGAAACGCCTATAAGATATAAGACCTTGCTGCCATTTTCATTATCTACCTTGTATGCCTTTTGTGTCTTATAGTTCATATTAACTCGTATCCATGGCTAAAGGCTAAAATTGGCTAAATTGTAGAAGAGCTCTTGTGATTGAATTTAAAATACTAATTTAATAAAATCAATCTCTCAATTTGCATAGGAGAATATTTGTTAAAAGGTTGCACAAACATTATGATTATGTCCATACTAAAAGTAAATATAGGCAAACGTGTTTGTCAAAAGCAGTTTTTTACTCTTAGTTTTTTCTTTACTTTTTAAGTTTTATTATGATTGACGACCTGAGTGGCGCAGTGGTTAAAGACACCGATGCGCTGCGCGAAGGGTCCTGGGTTCGATTCCCAGCAGAGCAGAGATTTGAATGTTGAATTTGAGTTTCTGTTTCTGGTCTGGGTGTGTTGTTTTCTTGTCTTGTGTGTGTGGCACCCACGACACAGGGAATCCTAGTGTCTATGGGCTATGAGTGTGAAGCGTTATTTATTATTATTATTCGTATTTGACATAGGATTGTTATTGTCGTCGGCTCCTCTAAGTTAGGACCATCAGAAGATTTAAATATTTGAGATTTTATGACATACAAAAACTTTTATGAAACAACATTTTTAAATAGTTGGCCAATGACAGTTTTTTTTTAATTTGGCTAGGTTTATAATAAATTTGAATTTTCATCTGAAGGACATGATTGACAGACTTGAGAATATGTTATTCCTGTATATGTATTCACAGAACATCAAGTATTTTATAAGATGAAAAAATTTGTGGAGCATCTTTGATAGCCTATAAGGCGATAGCAGGGAGTAGCGTTAATCTCATGTCATGTCAGTGGCCAGTCGACGTGACCTTACGTCACACGTCCACTGCTTTGCGCCGCCACACGCGCGGCGAATACTAACGTCTGCAGAACGCCTTGGTGAATCCTTGGCTTCAAAACGAAGCTCCTTTCTTAGATCGTTGCGTTTATTGCATGTTTTCTACTAATATCTTTTGATGTTGCTGCCTCTGAAGGTGTCAATATACCGCGAAATTAACGCCATGCTTAGACGTCTTAAATACCTTTGGCGTGTCGTTCAAGTTTAAATATTATTAGGAAGTCTTGTATTCTACGCTCGTGAGTTCACATTGGACATTACTTTAACTGATTATCACTTACTCTCATAAAACAATTCGTTTTGTTTCAAAATTAAGTTATTTTATTTTTGCAAAGTTGACCTTCGTTCAAAGAGCCTTTGACTGTCAAACTCTATGTTTTCTCTACAGCGTCTAGTCTTGTCTCATAAATTAACTTTATTTGAATTTTAGTAACTAAGTCAATGTCGATGTTGTTTAAAAACTGGTTAGCATTTTTAATTTAAATTCGCAAGATTTACATATTTGTCTCTAGTTCGTTGGACCATTTCGTGTGGTCGAATTTCCACACCTTTTCGTTTGATGGCATTGTTCATCGCTCGTAAAGTAGAGTATGGGAACTTACAGTCGACGGCTACACGCTATTTGACGGGAGGTTCCCTTCATCACATGATTGAGACGACGCAAGCTGATTTCATAATTACTATTGTCGGTATCATCATTAGTCTCACCTGGGGCGACCGTTTCTGAGGAACGGTGCAATTCCCTTCCAGAAGCTTGTGGTTGAATAAGAGCACAAACACTGACGTTGGACAGCAAACATCCACTGCAATGTAACGTATATAGGGGGCGCTAGGGTAGCGAGGCAAAAATCGCGCGCGTGTGTCGCGAAACGGCAACGGTCACTGCGCCTGCGCTCGGCGTGCACGAGTGCTCCGTACTGACTGACGGCGCGCGATGATCAAACGCTCTTTTATCACATCGCTATTCAATTTCACACGCCTTCAACTTGACTTCGCTCGCCTTTGAATCCTGTCAGTTCCAAGATGACATTAGGTACTAAACTTTTCTCACCGAATAATTTTCACGAGCGGCTTGTTTGCGCATTCTGCTTTGTCTGTTGTGGATTCATACACGCTTTATAGCGAGATTGACTCAGGTAATTTATCTATTGTTATGATTTGAAACATGGACCTTTTTTGTAGGTCCATGATTTGAAGCAGCAAATTTCGTAAGATCAAGGGTTAAGGGTTGTTATATAACTGTGTTGCTTTTCTTTGCTTTTAAAAAATGATCAAAAACTCTTATTAACTTTCTATATCAAATGAAATTAAGTAGGATAGGTAGGTAGGTATCTACAGTCCTACACACGCCTGTGTTATGCTTTGCGATGCGCGTAGAGTAATGAAATTAAAAATTAACAAATTACCAAAAGTCGTAGTACACAAGTTGTTGCTTATGGTGTTAGCTACCTAGTGCTGCGAGGTTGCTCATGTTTTATGGGTAACCTGTATATGCACCCAGTCATTCCATGTCGATCTCGATATATTCAAAAAAACCCACCCATCAAGATATCCATGTCGAAATATTCAAAAAAGCTGTCTCCACCCAAGCTTTAAAAATTCATTTATTTTTCATAATCCTCATCCCAAAACATCCCGAAAACTATAACCATGACCAAGAATTCAAAAAAGTCAAGTCAGCCATCTTGGATTTTAAAATTAATATATTTTTCTTAATCCTGATCCCAAAATATACCGAAAACGATACCCGTGACCAAGTGTTCAAAAAAGTAGAGTCCGCTATCTTGGATTTCAAATTTAATATATTATTAATTTTTATCCCAAAATATCCCGAGAATTAAAAAAAAATTGTCCGAAATCTTGGATGGATTATACATTTTTATGTATTGCGTTATGTACAAAAGTAGTTGCTTATGGTGTCAGCCACCCAGGGCCGCTAGGACGCCATGTTTTACAGAACGCTGTGTAGGTAGATGGTATTTTTTTAATTTTCATCCCAACATTGAGTTGAGAGCTGTACTAGGAAGACAGCTAATTTTATGAAAACAGTGATACTATCACGTTAAATAAAATAAAAACACTCTGGTTGTTATTTGCAATGTTTTACTCTGTTACAAATGTGATTCAAGAACTTGATTAATAATTTTTAACATTGTTTATAATTTATTTATCTGATTTCTCAAAAGTAAATTTTCCACAGTTACCATAAAGACCATGCATGAATTGCAACTAGGTACGTCACTGGGAAATCCGACCCTACAAGAAACAACTAGTAGTCTATAATTTTATTAAAATCCATTGTTCTCTTTCACACGAAACACAAAGGTAATTAATAGATATACGTATTTTTAAACTTATAAATCGAGATCCACGACAGAGTAGCGAGAACTTTTTATTTATTTAATTCAGCTAATTCCATGCTAAACCGCAATGGAAATTAGTCAGTAAAGTAGAGTTGTTATGACTATTCAAGGATAAAAAACTAAAAAAGTGTGTGTGTCAGCTCTGACGCACGACTGGAGTTTACTCAAGAACGATTGTCTTTGAACAGGTACTAAACAAAATCAAGTCCAATGGAGTCGGTTACAAACAGACATACTGCGAAAGGGTGTTAATTAAAAAATACCAACATCATATTAAGTTAGGGTAAATAAAAGCATTAATGAAAATTCTTAAAGAATATATATATTATATTTTTATTTAATAGTTTTTGCAGCGCACGCATAAATAGGTTTTCGATTCAATTTTCTTACGGATCCCTAATTTTTTTGAAAATAAATATATATTATAGCCTATAAGGAACCTATAAAGAATTTTTGAAATCGATCCAGTAGTTCCTGAGATAAGCGCGTTCAAACAAACAAACAAACAAACAAACAAGCTTTATAATATTAGTATAGATTAGGTAGATCGGCTGTCAAACGATCAAGGCGAAAGAAAACAAATTATGCATTATTGTGTGTGCGCTATACATATTGTATTCACGTAAAATAGTGATGGCCACCCGCGCTTTCGATATTTTTGACTTCAACTTTGAGTATGGGCCATACAACATCTAATGACTACTTGCGAGTCGAGCATGGCCGATAGTTCTGATTTCTTTGGAATAGGAACAAAAAAAGGGTCAGTATTAAAATTACCTCAAAAAAGAAAATATGTTTATTGTATTATATGTTTATTTAAGAGTCCATCACAGCATTAGAACTACTTTGAACACCAGGAAGTCTTTCTAAATAATTTATAACTTCATTCTCACCACCCTCTTCGAAATCCGTTTTTTTGTGTCCTTAAATTGTTAAGTTTCTTTTGTTTTATATCTAAGCGTTTTTTAGGACGATTCATAGTTTTTTCATTTTCCTCGGTATTTTCCAGATCAACTACGTTTGCTGTTGGCTTCAATGTAAACTGTAATGATAATATGTGTATAAGAAAAACATATCTACATATTATATAAATACACCTATGAAATTTTGTATACTTGTTTGGAAGCCGTGGATGTTTCCAACAATTTTCATACTTATAAAAAAGTTATAAAAGTCATAACTTTATGGTTATTGTGGCATGTTGATATATTTATTTAGCAGTTAAGTACATATCGATAACATGTTATCGATACTGTCAATCTCTACTACTACAAAACTTAGAAATAGGGAAAATTTTTGTATTAATTACTTTCGTAAAATGAATTCTTAAGCATTCGAAACATTAATGTGATAAAATATCATGTTCTCTTCTATACATTAGTGCTTAAAGTCTTTTGAAATCGTTAATTTTATCAAAGAGGTATTTGAATCGTACTTACATATGAAATGTATAATTATATGGATTTTGTTTCTAAAATGAGCTACAACCAGGCACTGAACATATAACTATTATAAATCACGACAACTAAACACTTTTTTCATATTTGAAGCTAATTGTTTTGTAATTTCTTACTTGAAACTTTTTATTTTGTAAAATACGACGAGAGTTTTTCTTGACAATGCAGCTGCCAATCCATAGATAAATACTAAATTGCCAATCTGTCACGTTAATTTCGTTACCAAGGTAACCAAATTTTTGTTGGTTTTTGATGAGTGAATTTCACTCTCCATATTTTTCTCATACCGGGCTACTAATATGAAAATCAATTCTTTAGGAGTAAACTCCAAAAAATCAGCATCTCTAGTTCTATGTAGGGTTAACGTAGGTATTTTGTTTAGCAGAAGATTAGGCATTTTCATATTGATGGATAGGTGAGGTTTACCTTGCGGTGAACGTCTTAGTCCTCATGAGTAGGTAGCAACACACTTGAACACACCCACGTACAATTTTAGTAGCATTTCTCTCCTATTTGAGATTGGACGTGGGTGTGCATGGGCTGCAGTGACCACCTAACATCAGGTAGCCTGCATACCGTTTATTGCTTAACACAAATAAAAAAACCTTGCATTCCACTTGACCTTACAGCTGCGGTTCTACAATCAGGACACGACCAAAGACAGCTGCTGTAAGTGAAAAAAAAAAATTCTGATTTTTTTTCCAATGTCCTATTCCAAAGACCCTGGTATGTATTTGATATTATGTCGATGCATTGTGTGTCGATGGGATCCTCATCGCAGCCCGGGGGGATAAAAAGATGCCTGAGCCGCGCTCAGAGACACTCCTGTGCCATATCTACTCAGTTGAGTTTGGTGATAGGAAAATACGAGTAACTTCCTATTTTACCTTGCATTTTTCTTTTTATGTGAATGCGTTTGCATAGAATATAAAGAGACATATCTTATTAATACTTTTTTAATGCGAGATAGTGTCAGATTAGGGCTTGTAGAGCTGAGCTAGGAGCTTGGCTTTCCATAATATTAATATTTGATAACTTTTTACAAGTAATATTTACTATAATAGGTATAAAGAGTGGCGTTACTTTACATAAAATGCTTATAATAGGATATGTTTTTACGGGATTAAGATGAAGCAGAGCGTAACATGATATTAGCTCTACTTCATTATTTCTGTAATTCAAATCAGGGGCGTCATTTAAATACATGCTTATCCATGGACGGGTCTCATAATGAGAGGGATGTAGGTCTTAGTCTACGCGGGTTGGTGGACTTCATATGCCTTTGAGAACATTAATTTTTTTGAACTCTCAGGCATGCAGTTTTCCTCACGATGTTTTCCTTCACCGTAACAGCAGGTTACGCATATTTTATTTTATAAAGCGCACATAAGTTTTTTACAAAGTCATTGGTGCGTGCCTCTGGGATTCGAACCCGGACCCCTCGATTAAGAGGTCGAATTCATAGCCACTGGGCTATCACCGCTGTCTAGTCGGTATTGCGAGTCGGTAGTCTGACAAAATCCGGCCAATTCGGTTCGGTAATAATCTTTTACCGAAATACTGTTAAAGTAGAAAAAAATAGATCCTCTCAAACAAGAAAAAATATCAAACCCGGTTCATAAATAGTGTAGATCCATCATTGAAATTAAATTTTGAATCTTCTCGCGCATATTATCGTGCATTTGCCACTCGGTGAAGAAATATTCTTTGCAGGTAGGTCCGAGCAAGGTCAACATAATTTATACGATTCACTTGTTATTGAAAACAAACAGAATTTTTGATAAAGGATTATTAAATGTATGAGATAAACAATTTAGTGACTTCCGGAACTAGTGAGTTACGAACTTAGGACCTTTCTCAAAACGAAAAACCCTATACAACGTCAGGCTATAATTTATGAAGACGAACATCAAGAACTCGGGAGGTCATTTGAACCGTTCGTCATATCCTTTCAAATACAGTTGCTATAAAAACCGCTCAGCGGAGTTAATGTGGATCGTAAAGTAAACAATTCAAAAAAACAGTCGAATTACACATACGAATATTTATGCCTTCTTGTGGAAGTTCGTTTAAACACATAAAAGCCTGAGCGTCAAGCAGTCAATAGCTGAACTTACGTCAACCTGTTTGCTAGTCATGTCGTAGACGTAATTGTGTACCTATGTAAATTATGGCTTTTTATTTTATTTTTATTATTCACATTATTGAAATAAATTAGTATCTCATACATTTTATCATAACATTATTGAATTATTGTATTTGTTGAAAGGGAAAAAGCTCATGTTATTTTTAAGAATTACCGAAAAAACAGCAAAACGGGCCACCGGCCATTGTGTAGGTAGTTGTAGGTGTTGTATTAAAAATTACACCTAAAAATAATATGAGGTAAACAAATAACAATTTTTTTCCGTTTTTAATACCTACTAGTATATAATAATATTATAGATGTATGAATTATTTATTACGAGTTGATCAGCAAAAACGCTGCAGAACACATGAACTGACCCGACAGACTCCGCTCTGCCAATTATTTTGACTATTATCTAAACTTTTTTGAGTCATAAATATACACTACGAATTCTGTTCACCTCCCCTCCACCCTTTAATATTCATAATTTTAACTTCCTTTAATGTATTTTGCAATTTTGGTGTCGCGACAATAGTCAGCCCGGGTAAACGATGACTTTACAAGTCGCAATATCTTTTGAAGTACCTTGGTACTAATAAAGTGGTCTAGATTCTACCGCCAGTATTTTTAACTTTTTAAGCTGGAAAAGTGTCCGATGTGACGTAACTATGATATCTAGACATATTATGCCATCGCGGACCTTATTGTAGACCCTTTTAAGCTGTAGTACATTATTTTGAGCTGTCTCGTAGGGTTCAGCCAGCGTTTGCAATGCAAGCGCAAAAAATGTGTTTATTTGGCACATCACATTAGAAACCTATATCTACTTACATTATCAGTGTTTCTTTATTACATTATGCATGTTATATATTATATACCCAGGGACAGACAGCGGGAAGCGACTTTTTTAAACGGTTTTATTTATTATACTATGTAGTGATACAGAAAATACACCAACGTAAAACTACAATAAACTTATTTATTATTCATTTATTTTGCAGTTGTACCTACAAAGCTGATGCAAATTAGTTGCAACCCTACAATGTGAAACTTCTATTTTGTGCTACGCTTTGTGGTGCCTACGATATAATATAATTATGTATCTACGAATCAACAGCGTTTCTCTCTAGTTCTGTACATAGTAGTCAAATGAAATAGGTACGTGTTTTAATAAAAAAATACTAGTAAATGAAGCAACCCAGTCAATTTGTATAAAAAGGCAATATGAATTGATTCAAAGTGGTTATTTTCCACACGTCGTCGCCACCGGCCGTAACCACACGAGCGTGGGACTTTGCCCCGAACCGCGCAAGGTATCCGCATTGCTACCTTGCTTACCTTACCTTAAATACAACAAAAATAAAAAACAAAACATTTGTGTTTCATTTAGATATTGTATATCGAGAAGTTCGAAAAGGAACTTTAAGTATCCAGTAATTTATGAAAGTACTTTAATTTTCCGTAATATCTTTAGTTTCTTATGTAGGAAAAAATATACAATAAGTATTTATGTACGTAATATTAATTTTTTTATAACTTTAGTTTGTCTGTAGTCAGTTACATTCTCCAAGGTATGAAGAATGTAACTGATTATTTTGAATAAGAATTTTGAGGTGCAAAAACTTATCGTTATCACAAATTTTATAAAAACAAACAATAACATTTCTCACATGTTATAAAAAATAAACATTCATTCGGTTTTTACCAATGTACGTTTCAAGCAATAGCAATGTCTGTATTTTCTGCGTGTTGTGTAAATAAAATGGTTAAAATATTGATGGTCTGTAGCTGATGTCACACAAAAAAATAATCGATTTAAAAATTCGAAGCTTTGAATGAATACCATACATGTTTAATCACTTTGAGATACTTATAACATAATGTATGGTGGGTTTGTTCTTTTAATGGTCTACGAAATGTCTGCAATTGCATATAACCTTTGTTTAGATAAAAAAGCTATTTTTACATAATTTTTACAGCTCAGAGTACCCATTGTCAAAAATTAAAATAATACTCCTTAATGCAAATGTTTCATTGTCTCAATCAACTATTATTCATGTTGCGAGTTGCGACGTTGAAGGCTAACTTCCGATATACGAGTACTTACTATAGTTATTTAAGTAAGGTTAAGCTGAGAAATTGAAAGATATTGCGGACAGCTACTCGTATATATATTATAACCTCCTCGAAAGCTCTCATTCCCATGGTAGGTGAATGGCAAGTGAGCCAAATTAATCCGGTACTATACCGAAGAAATAATTAATTTTAAAAAAAGATTGAATTTACGTAAGACCCGGACAACATGCCAACGATTTATAGCTAAACGTACAAAAACTTGTTTCCTAGTTTCCTTAATTTTATAATTTATAAAAAAGACACACAAAAGATATTTTATCAACCTATTCTATCCAAACATTCTTAAGAAAACTAAAATAAAAATTTATATAAACCAAATCAAACCGTTAAATTTTGCTTAAGATAGTTCATTCCCATAAATAATAATGATAATAATAAAATCTTTATTTCCAAAAATGTAGATACAGATAAACACTTAAAATATAATGATGTACAATAGATATCTCAAATTATGCTACACGTATACAATTTTGAAGTGATTTTATTAAAACTGTGGTGCCCATTTTAAGATTCAATTTGTGTTATGGGCATCAACAAATTTTTCAAAAATCTTTTATCTATAAGTCTATGGGACGGTCTTTTCTTTGTGCAGAATAAAACAGTTTATCATCAATTAAGTTACATTTAAAAAGTCAAAACAAAATACAAAAGGAAATAGATTTTTTATAGGTACCTACTATACTAACTGTGCAAGTGTGTCTTGAGTGTGACTGCGTGATGAGGGGAGTGTGTTTGAGTGTATTAGTGTGTAAGTGCGTGGGTGTGTATGTGTGTGCACTCACTCCTTCGTCAAGTGCTCCAAGTGCAAGTTATCTCAGCACAATTTTGTGCGGCAGTTCGACCACTTTAATGTACCTTTCCATTTATTTTGACTACGTTTTCTTAATTTACACGAGTACACTTGTCGAATTCTCTAAAGCTTTCGATAAAGTGAATCATTCTTTCCTTTAAGAAAAATCATGAGTAAATAGGCTTTGGACTGGGGACTCTTAAATCTTAGTCCATTTTAGGTATTGAAGAAATCAGCGAGCGGTGATGCACTTCGACAGGTGCGAAATATCGATATTTGCCTATTGGCAATAAATCGTGATATTATAGCTATAGATATATAATTCTATAAAATTTGGAGTCAAAAGTCATTAACCTTATCAATCAACGTTAGTTCGGTTAGTTTGCTTACGGTTTACAATCAAGATAACGGTTTACGAGTTTGAGACTATTTTAAATCAATATCTTATGTTAAGATAAGGAAACAAAATATTTTCCAAATATTTTTTCCGTTCTGTTTCAATAGTTAGTAACCGGGATTGAATTCCGACATTGTACACGTTCACATACAGCAGATTTATGTCGTTGGGATTTAAAAATAATGTTTAATTATTTGATTACAAATGCCATAACTTTTTCAATAAGTCTATAAACATTGAAAGAATTTTGACTTTTATTAGAATCTCACTTAAACCTTCATAATATTAATTTCAACCCCTTTCTAAAAAAGTTTTAGGTACACATAGGTAAAGTTAAAAAGTTTTAAACATCATAAAGATATATGAGTAAAATAAAACCAAATATTTTCATAATAAATATTAAATAATCTGTTAAGATGGCTGCTTTCTACTAACATTTAATTTAATCTATGGAAAAAAATGTTTACGCCCCTGATCACTACTACCTTTGTTCTAGGTAAACTTTGTGAATCGCTAGCGTGCAATTTTGGCTTTAACATCAATATCTGTATAAATTAAATAAATATAAATATCTGATAGTATATTTATGTTTATTTATTTAATTTAAATTTACCTGCATATTTTGTAACAGAATAAGCCTGCATAAATAACAATCTATTTTATATAGGTACTCAATATTCTGTGACAAAATTCCTGCTTCATTAAAGATCAAGAGCCAGTAAATTTTCCTAAACTTTTTGCTACCAAATGTATGTATTATTAGTTTTTCTAAGATGAGCTTTAAATCTTCCTTTGCATGTCAATCAAGTAACTTTTTTTTGGGTAAATTTAACTGACGTCAAATGTACTTAGGAATGAACGCTCCGCAGCGTAAATTATATGGTACTTAGTATCATTATTTAATTTTTGTTGTAGTTACTCATAAATTTTGCTGTATCTATCGTAGAATCTTATTGTGTCAACAATACTATCAACAGAAAAGTACTCCTTTAAAAATCTTTGAAGGCCAGTATTTATTTTTTCTCAATTACTCGACTTAATGTAGACATAAGGGTTATATTAAGACATTAAGACTCATATTCCCTCCATAAAAAAGAGCCTCCTTCGTCACAAAAAAATTATAGTACCCAAAAATGTAAAAAAATTAATACGTGTTGCATATGTATATAAATATACGTTTTTGTTTTTACTTTTTGTATCAATTTGCTTATTTTTAACGTCTAATGTGCTTTAATTACCTACTTGAATAACATAAGCCGGATGTGAAGCGCGGCGGCAAGCTTTTCTGTGAAAAAAACGACTATTCAATAGGTATGTTTATGTGAATATACCTACTCATATCACAATTATTATTAATAAACAACTTATTTAAAAGCATACGTAAATCAAATAAGTATTTAGTTATAAAATATAATTATAAATTCAATTATGGACCACTTCTTGTTACCCATACTTAATTGATTTTATAACTGCTTGCAATATTCGATTGAAATTCTTTTTAATGTTATTTTTTTTAACTTTCATACAATAACAAAGGTTCTCTAACTTACGAGTACCACTAAAATGAGATTTATTTTATTGGAATGGGAAAATAATAATTGTATCTTTAAATAGTTTAAAAACTTTATGAAGATAAGCATACCACTGCGCTCAACTTCGACAAGGTAAGTAAAGTACAAAACTAACTAAATACATAAATAGTCAGTTTATATCAATTTTGTATGTCAATACAAAAAGGAAATTATTTTTCGCTCACAAGACAGTTACCTAAGTAAGCAGTTCCAAATTCTTTTCTTTTTAGTATTATTTTAACTGTTCCCCGAATCATCGAAAACTATAAACATTTACTTATTAAGTTTTCGTATCTTTCCCATTTTGAAGTAAGGTCAAAATTTTTTAAATAAATTATAGTCCAATTTCGACTACTAGGCGAACACTAGTAGTTTTAATTTTGAGCTTGTTTTGTAGATTACATCCTTGCGTTGCCTTGCGAACTTATACCAGTAAAAATATATTTGATTTACCTAACGAGCTAATTTTTGATTTATGTAAGAAGAACTGATAAAAGTCAATTTTATCATAGAATTTAGCGCAATTACCTTTGTTACGACATTTAACATTTTAACAATTAATCTTTTTTATCTAAATGGTAATTTTATCTTTCAAATGATAAGTTTTACAATTCTGTAGAACATGTAGGTCCAGAGAATTTAAAATGGTCTTGCAACTTCAAATAGGCTATATGGGAGTGAAATCTAAAGGATTAGAAAAAGGGTTTGAATGAAGGGTAGTAAAGTATTAGTAACTACTCCAGGAAAGTATAAATCAAATAATTATGAAAATAAAATGATATTTTAATATCACTACAGGCTGAGTCGTAGTGCGAACATTCCACTCAAATATTTTCCAAAAACGAAACAATGCGCGCTACCAGATTAGAAGAAATTACGAGAAAGTCCATTGCAAAACTCATGACGTTTCAATATTTTCATTAAAATTATTTGATTTTCATTGTTTTTAAGTTCAAGTAATATACATTTTACTATGAGTTTCAATAGTTATAATTTTTCTCTTGTTATAGTTTCTCGTATAAATTCAAGAATTATAAAATATATCATAGGTAAATTTTACCTAAAATACATTCAATAGATTTAACTGTGAGTAAATCCCGAGGTTCCACTAAGTTTTTCGTGGTAATTCTATCGTAGAAGTACCTACCTACCGACATAGAAGTAAACAATTTTAATAAATTATAGTCGAATTTCGACTTCTGGGTGAGTACTACACTAGCGATTATTCGAGAAAAAAACCTTACAAACGAGTAAGTACTTACAAACAATTTCCAACCCTCTTGGATGTTGTTAAATATTTTTAAGGAAGTTATTAATTTAAATATAAAATCATAGTAGAAACCAAGAAATGTGTTTATGATTACTCAAATTACTCTCTTTAACTTAAAAAAATGAAATTTCACATAACATTTTATTTCAATGGATATTATGAAGTTTAGTACAAAACGTAACTAACATTACCTCGCCAAAGTTAAGTTCAAACTTTATCCAGCCTTTGAACATTATACATTCCTAATTATATGACCGTGATAAACGAATAAAAATGCATCACATGTATTAAATCTTACTTTTCTGGAATTTGTTAGAGCGACAAGCTGATTCAAAACTTAGGTAGATATTGTAAGATATTCGTTTCTTAGGACCAGAGGAAATGGTAGGAAAGAACTATCTACATTCAGGATCCAAGGCATTTTTCGTACCGTCATTCGGTCCTCGTTATGGGTGTGTAGTGCATCGTTTTTTCGAAAACGTTTAAGCATCAGGTTTAAGCATGCCTAGGTACCACTATGATATTGAAAATTACATTAGGTGAACTTCCTTTGTTTACATTGTAGACATTTTTTAATCATTTGAACTTTGACGCGTATCTTTCTAAGATACCTACTAATAAACTCCGCTTTTAGATTGATGTTTTTTATCATACTATAATGTTTCGTAATTTACATGCAAATAATGGATCTGATTATCGTTGATATGACGTAATATAAGTAAATAATTTTATAGTTTTTTTTGGAACCTGCGAGCTTGGCCCGAGGATTGCGAGATTGGTTGGAAGTGCTATTGTAGGTTCATGTAGGTACCTACCCACTCAGGAAACAAAATACAGCATGACTGGTAGTTTTCGAGTTTTTTATCAGAGAATAAACTCCTCCTTTTTTAAGACGATTAAAAATCAAATATCCTATGAGGTTAACCATAGAAAACAGGATAAGTACTTACTTCTGTTGTAATAATATAGTGTAATGATAATGAAAAAAAAAACACTTTTAAAATTCAGTAGATACTTCTTTTGAAACCAGAGTGATTTGTAGATGTTATTAAAATAATGTTTCACAGGGCCGTTATATAATTTTTTTGCACAATCTTCTTTTAAACATCTTTAATTTGATACTGATTTAATTCCGTTCCTTACCAGGCCTGAATAAGTTAACTAGTCAACAATGCTCACTTTTCGAGACAGTCATTTTAACTTTACGTTTAAATACAACAAAAAATAAAACAAAATTATATGTAACTCAACGTTTCAACCTATTCACGATTCGTTTCCAATCAGGAAGATATAATAAGTAATACCTATGTTCTCTTAATCACTTGAAATTAAAAGTAAGCGGTTGCTGTAGATGCCTGAAGCTACGGTCTTCACGGTCAATTCGAGACCTAGCACTGGCTGGCGCAAAGGAAGAAAAAGAAGAACACGGACATTGAAAATAAGAACTGTCATTCATAGCTGTCATTATTGTAATGGACGTTATATAGAAAATATTTTTTTTTTACTTTGTTTAAACAACTTACGAATTGTTGCATAAAAGCGGCACGGACGTACCATCCTTTTCTCGAAGCAATTCAGGCCCTCCTATAGGCCTCTAGTTTTATCCACAACAACTTCGTTGTGGCCTGAATTTTCAGTACAGGCAGGCAGGTATTGTATTTCAAATTTCATTGACTGACTACGTCAGTCACTGACGACTGACTATCATCAAAACTCGGCGGCACTTCTAGCAGAAATAGAAGATTCAACTTTAGAATACAATTAGTGTTTAGTGTATTATGTATATTATGGGAAAACTAAGATGTCACTGTAAAATTTTGTTAGGTTAGCTAATTACGTAATAACTTGTAATAATTACCGACTTGGTATAGGTACTCGTATATTAAATCTTATGCCTTAGACACTAAAATTTAGTATTCTCGATATACGGT
The DNA here is from genome assembly GCA_905147235.1 of Erynnis tages. Classification (NCBI taxonomy): domain Eukaryota; kingdom Metazoa; phylum Arthropoda; class Insecta; order Lepidoptera; family Hesperiidae; genus Erynnis; species Erynnis tages. The sequence continues at coordinate 5,008,994 of LR990076.1, forward strand.
ATCTCGATGACGACCTGAGTGGCGCATTGGTTAAGACGCCGATGCGCTGCGCGGAAGGTCCTGGGTTCGATTCCCAGCAGAGCAGTAATTTTAATGATGAATTGGAATTTCTGTTTCTGGTCTGGGTGTGTTGTGTTCATGTCTTGTGTGTGTCCATGGCACCCACGACACAGGGAACCCTAGTGTGGGGCAATGAGTGTGAAGCGTTATTATTATATTATGTAATGATCCCCTCTTTTACCAGTTTTCTACTTACGGTACACTGGCTTACGTACCCTGACACTGACAACACCCCCCCTAAAACAAGGTGTGTAGCAAGGAGCTGTGTGATAGAGATTGCCCGGAAAGGTTCCATTATTGCCGATATATCGTAATATGTGGGAAATATTGTAACACCGAGGAAGTGAAGGGAATTGTTGCAAATTCTTGTTTTTGAACCTCACCGTTAACCTCACCTTGGGCTGCAGTGATGGTATTGCTGTGTGTCACTGTAGAAAACGGAGAAAGACTGAAACTTCGACGGCCAACGCTGTTGAATATGCTGAAATTGTACGTGAGCTTGGTTTTCTACACGCTATAACTAATACTTATAAAACGAACTTGCTGGACGGAATTAACTGTGTGAGAATTATCCTCTAAATATAAAAGATAATATTATGTGAATGTAATAGTTTTTATAATGGTGGAATTAGGTGTACAATCTCATAGATAGTTATCTATGAGATTGTACACCTAATGAATTGAAGACTACCTGCCATTGACCTTCCATTTCTAAAAGCTTTAAAAACAAGATGTGAACGCAGCCTGCGTCATAGCCACGGCCACTGACCGACACCCGGGCAACTTCCATTTGAATGTTTGCAATATGGATGCTTTACTCAGATGCACGCTCTTTTGCAAAAAAATAAGTGGAATATTAAATAGTTAAATAATTGCTTTAGTATCTAACATAAGCACAATACAGCTTACATGTTGTAGCCATAACTGAAAACCGAGGGTTGGCAATAAGCACTCATGTATGCTTAACCTTTGTTTACCGGTTTTTGTATCACCAGACTGGTTGATAAACACCAAAACACGCAAATTTAAATTTTATTTATAAAACTAGCTTTTGCCCGCGACTTCGTCCACGTGATCCACGGGCTTAACAAAATGTCTGTTACATAATCAAACCCTAAATTACTGATTTGTAATTGGGGTTAAGTAAGACCTGTTTTGACGTGAAAGACACTCTTCAGAAAAATAGGCCTACTTATATATATAATGCTTATATACTTAGGTATTTATAAATAATACTTATATATAAGTATTATATATAAACTTTCTTATATATAATACTTATATATAAGAGTTATATATAACTCACCAGTCCTTCAAATACCTTCACAAAAAATAATGTCTATCAATCGCTCAGTATGGCGACGTGAAAGCAGGAGGAACAAAAATAAATTTTCACATTTATTTATTTATTTCACAAAAAGATAGTACCGTAAAATGCTACAACTTTGCACGGATTTTGACGTTTTTCTTCGATAACTGTTTAATCGTTAAGAAAGTCGTATATTTTTTCAATTACTGTTCATTATTGGACTATAAGCTATAGGAATACAGTTGCTTCTAGTAAAAAAAAACACCTATAAAGCACCAAAAAATTGCTTTGAAAACGTAGGCAAAGTTGAGGTAAAAACTACAACATTGCCTATCACAATATCTTTTTAAATGAATAGGTATTTTTTGTAACGGATTTGACATCCATATTGCCTTACAGTTCTTTTCCACGTTAGACTACACTGAATCTTGAAATACACAACAATTTTTTTTTAGTAGGCAAAGTTGAGCAGGATTCTCTATAACGCCCATACAATAAATAGTTTGGTGTAGGGCTGCCCCAAAGGAAATGCAACAATTTTTATTAATAATCAAATATATTTTAAGAAATTATTATTGTTATACTTTAATTTACTACAAATTACACTAATATTTTTTTCATAGGAAAATAAGTATGTAGTTAGGTAGTAAAATATAAAAAAAAATTATGTTGGTAGGTACCTATTACTTATAATAAAAATTACAACAGCCTGAAGTGATGTAGGATGGCCCACCGATTTATCGTGAATATTCTTAAGAATTGTTAAAAATAGTACGCCTAGGAATACCGAATTGCTTCTCTGCCTCGTATGAAGATAATTTCTTACACGAGACTAAATCAACCGCCACATTCGGCATCTCCTGCGAATAATTTGAGTACGGTCTAGCCCCTTGTTTTCTTCTACTCTTGGGTGGGATGCTCATGTTCAAAATCTCACGAACAATATGATAACAAACTATAAATGACGTAAAGAATATTCCATTCGACATCGTTCATTTCTAATGACAAAAACTATAGAAACATTAGTTTTAGGTAGGTACTATAAAACGTTCTAAGAAATAAACAATTATACAAGCAAAACCACGGTCGATTAAGAAATTGTTAATCGATAATATAAGTAGTATAGTATAGTAGTTCATATAAAGATATTACTTTATTAATAATTCGAATTTTGCCATGTTTTCCTGAGCGAGTGATTCAATAGGACGACGATCATAAAGCATCCAACTAAAAAGTCACGTTAAAATTCACGATTATATCAGAAAACAATTAAACAGTAATAAACTTTCTTTTGAGTACAGATTTCATGTTTTTAACAACTTCGTCTTCGAGCAGTACGCCCAATACTTACATGCAGTAAATATCACATGAAAATCACATCTCCTCACCATTTCATTGGGTTATAATGGGTCCTAATTCTATAAATAGACCATTTGTACAAACTAATTGTATGTCTATCAGTATTATCTAGTAATTACGAGTTAAGCTTTATTAAAAAAACAATTCAGGAACGGTAGGTACGTTTCTAAATATGTATTGCGTATTGCACAACTTATCTAGTGACCTAGTATTTCATAAATTTTTTTTTAATAGGTAGTCTGAAATATGAGACATGAGTCATGTAATGTATGTGTTTTCTCTGGTGCAAAATGCTCATGAAAAATCCGTTGGCTGTAAGTTTCCGATACGATGCAATATGAAAATATATAATTTACAAGACACGTGGCGTGTCTATGTGAACGGTCGCAATGGATTATTCATTGTATTTACATCAATATTAATACTAATTCGTTACAATAAAACTGGCATATTAGTACCTACCTACTAGTAGCAGTTAATTACCCCACAGTCGTAAAGTATGACGTTTGTCTGTCTGTAGGTACCTACATGAGAATGCTTTCATTAACCTTTGTATACATATATTATGTATTTCATTTCTGTTTTTCGATTTAAAAATTTACTAGTGGTCGCCCAGTAGGTAGTCGAAATTAGACTTTAATTTACTTAAACTTTCTTCTTCTATATATTTCTACGATAATAATAAAACGAAAGATTTATAAGCTGACAGGTTGCACTAAAAGAAATACTTGGCTGGATACGCTGCAGATTTATAAAGACTACCACCTACTTACTTATTTTTATAAAAATAAATGTTTTTATTTTTATTTTGGTGTAATGTTAAATGTAACATTTAGTAAGAATTAAAATATTTATAACGACAATTTAAATACGACTAGGCTCTAGTCATCACAGTAGTAAAACAAAAGATGGTGTCGACAGCGGTGCTTACTACTTACTACTATTTTCAGTGAGAATTGCTTGACCCCTGTCCTGACCTGCATAGGGAATGTCTATTTGCGTCACTACACTAATTTGCTTTTACGTTACATATTTAAATACTTGTGTTTATCTATACTAATATTATCAAGAGGAAACATTTGTATTTGTGTATGTTTGTAACGAATAAACTCAAAAACTACTGGGCCGATTTCAAAAATTCTTTCACCATTGGAAAGCTACATTCAGCCTGAGTAACATAGGCTATTAAATAAAAATAAAAAAATCATTGGCAGAGCGAAGCCTGCTGGGTCAGCTAGTATAAAATATAGGTACAGAGGTAGCAGAAGAAAGAAAAAGGTTTGCAAATGACCTAGGTATAATCTTTTTTTTAAATATTTCAAGAACTTGGATATTTTTTCCCTATCTCTACAAAGTTTATGACAATAACCAAAACAAACTCACCGTCTACCCATATCTTTTTCATGTAATTCCTTTACAACTCACTGCTTTTGACCTCTCCAGGTGTGTCTCAGTCTCTACCTTTAAATATCAGGAAGTTTTTAACTTGAGTTCTTTTATGCAGGACTGTTTATGCAGCTGCTGCAGGACTGTAGGATCAGAATCGATATGAAGTTACTAAACTACTATGTATACAGTATGATTTTATGATTAATTAGTATTTTGTGTCAATTTTTCAATAAAAAAAAATATAACTATCATGCTACTAAAAAAATAAAAAAACAACTTTTTACAATATAAACATACAGTGTATCGTCATGAACGAGCATTAATTTAAGCATAAATAGATTAATTTTTAGCAAAAATGTGAACCGACTTCAAACTAAAGAGTAAGAAATAACTTTACAAACAGACTTCAATAATAAGGTATTTTTGGAGTCTGTGCCCAAGTTCATCCTCAGTTTAACCTCAAGTAAACTCATTTTTGCAGACGAGTTTTAAAGTCATGAAGAAATCATGATAATATGTAGGTACAGTAATATATTTACTAAAGAAGAAATAAAAAATAATGTAAATATGTAGGTAATATTTTATTCATTTATTAAAATGTACAATGGAAAGAGAGATTTAGATAATGTTCTTTAAAAGTGCACATATAAATTTCACAAATCATCGTCATAAGTTAATTAAAAGTTTGTTCTGATGTTGCACAAAAATTATTTTATAGTTTTTTACCACTTTTACGTTAAAAGTGTAGTGTATTCTATAGGATTGATAATATAAAAATTTCGACTGTTTATTTAGTCTTGCGTAAAACTTAAGAAAAACTAGCTCATCTCAAATATTCAAGGATTTTATCGATAAAAAGAGTTCAAAATTATTGCTTTCAATTGCAAATTTTCAGAGTTATCACTTTTCGAAAACGAGCGTAACGTAAGCACTCAAATTTTTTTTCGAATGTAGCTTACACAACTAACAAAAATGTGGGGACTACAGTCACCTACAAGTTGCTCAATCTGACGATTTAAAAAAAAAGATAAAAATATTCAAAAAACATGAAAACAAGAAAAGCGGAACTACTAACTAAAAATAACGAAAATTTTAACATACATATTATCTAGAAGCTTTTGTCTACTATAAAATGCTTGCGTCATAAAGACGAAGCAGAATTTGTTTCGAACAACGTCATATCCTAGGTCCTACATATCCAACATATCGGGAGAGTAATGTTTTATTTGTCTAACATAATATACAGGTCGTGAATGATTTTACGTAGCGGGTTACGTAGCTGGGCCTCCCTTATGGAGGTAAACCTTTATTTGGTATTGTAGTCCTTCTCCGACTTATATCCTTCTACGTTCGATAACTTTTCTCTCTTCCGCTTGACATGCCCTTCTCCGAAATGCCCTTTGCAGGAAAGAGTTGCAACTTGGTCCCGCTAACCCAAGCACTAACCGAGCATTCCTCCAATGTCTGCTTCACCGAGTTACAGTAGTGGCACATGGTAATCGGTCCCATTCCTTACACGGTTACCTTCAGAAACATCAATTCCTGGATAAGACATTTTAATTTCTAGAATTTCCGTGCTTTCCATCCTTCTCCAGTGAAGTATTCCTTCAAAGGTCCGGAGTTTCGTACGCCTCCAAGATAACTACGGTGCATCGACTGAGATGGTGATAGTGGTTATACGTACTCAGAGAATTGTTATTTTTAAATTTTTTAAATATAAATTTAATAAATAAGCGTTCCCGTCTATCTAATTAAATGTATTCAATTCTATCTATAAGTTAAATAATAAGTAAATGTACTTAAAAAAAGTTTTAAAAGTTCCTCATAAATGTCTCAATAGTAGTAGGTAGAAATAAAAGTGATATCAGCCAACCCGGACGTGGCCAACGTAGGTAATTATTACGCTCTTGCCGTATAGTATATAATGGTTATGGACTTACAACAATGATGAGGCGTCATAAAAAATTTAAGACAATAGAAATTATAGTAAGTTAATTAGAAATAAAGTTCATTCACAAAATTAGGTAAAATTAGGTACCTATATATATACAGTGTGTCCGGAGATAAAGTGTAACCCCAAAAATTATCGACTAAAAAATTAAGATTTTTATTTTTTATTGGACCCTATGTACAAAAAAAAGCGATTTCTTTCAAAGTAGTGGGTCGATTTCGTTGAAATAAAAAACTATACGTCAAATACTTGGCAGTGAGGATAGAATAACACGTAGCTCTCAAAACAACATCTATCATGGCCTAAACTTTGACTTTTGTAACAAAAATGAATTTTTTTGGCAATATTTTTCAGAATTTTCAAAATTATCCCGGTATAACTGGGATATTTTGTGACTTACTATTATTCTACAGCATATTAGCTTTAAAACAAAAAAACGTATGTTCTTAACTCTCTACGAGTCTCTACGAGTGATGACGTAATCACTAATCAATGACCAACTTTAACAGCTCTTAGAACGTTAGAACATACATTAAATAAAATTATATACTTATTATTAAAGTCACTGATTCTGGTGTTCTGAACTGAAACCAGTTTTAAAATTTTGGTGACGCTAAATCGGGTTGTCTCAGTGTCTGTTGTTCAAACGTGACTAAATGTAATTAACCAATTTACTAAAAAGCTGTCACGGATTCCTTTAAACCTGTTTTCTAAACTTCTAAAGTATGTCATCGACATATTCAATATTCCGTCCGGTATTTTGATGAACGGCAGATTTTGGCTATGTAGGTAAGGCCGATGACCTTTAATAAAATTAAGAACGCTATTGTAGGAACTCGCTTGCGGCTTCATGCTACCATGACACGTTATGTGTAGAGTGGTGTCGCAGGTCGCTAGGCCCGGCTCGCGCCTGGAGGACGTCGCACCAGTAAGTATGCGTAGCACAAGGGCCCGTAGACCCTCCGTATGACATCCGTAGGCCGTAGCCTACGCATGTCATAAAATGCTATTCCATTTTACTACGTACGTTTCAGCTAATAGGGCCATGAAACAAATACTACCTAGGTATTTTTAACCTCCGATGCAAAAGAAGGGTGTTATAAGTTTGACGTGTCTGTCTGTCTGTCTGTCTGTCTGCATTGTCTGTGGTACCGTAGATCGCGAAGGGATGAAGCGATTTCAATTTAGTTTTTTTTGTATAAAAGGTGAGTTACGGGCGAGTGTTCTTAGACATGTTTGATGAAAATCGGTTGAATCATTTAAAAGTTGTCGGGGGTGAAAGTGGGGAAGAATAATCGAATGTCTGGAAATATAATCGAGTGGGGTCTCAAATGAAAGCGCATCACGTGCACATTACAAAATACTAATTTCAATGAAAATCGATTGAGCCCTGAAAAAACTGTGGGAGTAAAATTCGGGAAAATACCCAATCTCTGCAAATAGACATTTGTGGTGGGAAAATGAGGATGAAGATCCGAAATTTCGACAAGAATCTATGTATTAACAACTTAACAAAACCTACATTATAATAAGTGTGTACCTATTCTTTTAATAAAATAAAAACTTAATTTAAAAATTAAAAAAAAACCCCGACACAATAAGCTGAATTCCCTTTAAAAATTAAAAAAAATAATGAAAAAAACTCAATCTTAAAGTACCTAAGTATGTACGAGTAAGTATTTATAATTCTAAAAAAATACATAGCGTTGGGAGACCGCTCCAAACCTACCAATTCAATTACAAATACGATAGTCTAAACTAACCTAACCCAACTACAACATAGACGAATAAGTAGGAGCATTACCCCAAAGCGATGTATTTTTTACAGATTTATTTTATGATATAAAAATTTATGATTATTTATTAAACAATAGAATTTATTGTCAAGTAGGAAAGGCCAAAAGGAATCATATAAACAGATTATAAACTCTATATTTATAACATAATATTTTGTTATAAATATAGAGTTTATAATCTATATTTATATATTTATATTTATATTTATATAAATAGTTTTGTTGATGACGGTTTGTTATAACTCATATGGCATGAAAACGTATCCTTCGGTAAGACGGACAGAAGACCATACTTCACCAGATAAAGACTCTAAGATAAAGGTCTTGGTTTTCGCTTATTATTCTGGAATCAATAAATGCTAAAAGATTCTAGACGTTTTTTACTTACTTACAAAGGAGGATGATTTACATTCATATAATATCTGTATGGAGTAGGTACGAGTATATCCCGTGCGGATAAAAAAACAATCGACGGTCTCATGCTATCTCGTTCATATACTCGCACGTAGTGGTACGACGTACAAAAAAATAATCAGTTTCGATTAGCAATCGCGCTGTTTCGACGCACTCCATTTCGTAAAATTTTAATTCTGTTTAGTTACAACTACTGTTCTGTTATTTGTTGTTTTTGATAAGTTTAGATCTTTGGTTGTTTAAATGGCTTCTAGAAAACGCGGGAAGGTTCTTCATAGTGATGCTCGACAAATAGTCTACAACGTAATTAAGTATTTTGAAGAAGAATAGATACTGGAGCGTTACCACCCTTGCAATTTAGTAACGCACGGGCAACCGGTTTGGACCGCAGCACGATATCGAAGATAAAAAAAGAACGTTAATATTTTACTTAACCTTTTTTTACTGACGCTACCATAAGTGCCGGCCGCTATTTCCAGATTTTTTCTTTATCCGTTCGGCTTATACCTACCTATATCGATAACTTTGTTATTTTAACCGATTATTTTTTCCTGCACATTTCCTGCACAGTGATGAAATTCAAGTTGGTGGTGTTGGTCCCATGCTGATGTAGAGAGGATCTACAAGGATGATATAATAAGGTGAATTAAAAACCTCTTAAACGAATTGAAATAATTAATATTTACTGTCTTAATATTTACTTAGCGAAACCAGATTAACCAGACCAACACTAAACATCTATAAAGATAATTTCCAGAATTTACTATCAGTTACAACCAAGTTAAATTATTTGGTATCGGTACCAGTCATTGTCATCATTGGGTTGCGTTCAGGAAGAAAATAATTTTAAACCAATAATGAAAGCCAGACTGCTGCTTAATGCTTAGGATAAGAATAACTAGGTAGGATAAAATATAAGGCTCTGTCTGTTTGACGTAAGGGGACAGGTGAGCGTATGTTCGAGGCCCGATAGAATTAACGTAGGTATTCGAGAGCTTACAGGAGTTTTAGAACCTTCTTATTTTATTGAAGAGGATCTTACTTCTTTTGAAGGGGATTTTTATTTTATCGAGAAACGGGTTTTCAACCCGCCCATTGGACATCCGTCAAGGTTTGCGGACGACTGCTATTTCATTTTAATTTACTTCGCCACACGTGATCAGCGATCACCTACTCGTATCGGTACAGACCGTGTCCAACGTTGCCTAACTTTTTCGATCGCTTTGAGGAGATCGCCTCAAGCAGCGGGGCTATACGCGCTATTATTACGAACCTTAATAGTTTTTAAATAACTATGTATTTATTAAACACCTATTTATTGAAACTATAAAATATTCGAACGGATATAGTAGCAGATAACTACTTTGTTACGTAGATTTCTATGGAAGGCAAATTTTCCCTATGACGAGCCGTTTGCTATTATTTACTGATAAATGGAAGTGTAAACAGTTAAGTAGTAGCTACTTATATCTACGCTTTGTTTTTCCTTGCAAATAGCAGATGGTAGATAGTAGAACTTGCGCTGAAAAGTTAGGTGTGGGAATTAAAGAATCGAGTATTTTGACTAGGTACCACAACAGTCCACACGAGTAAAAAATTGTAGATAATAATAATATTAGAAACAAACAGTTTTAAAACTCTAGTAACTCAGTAAAGTGAATATCAAAAGCAAGTGATTCCGCATATCAGATTAAGTTTTGGTAAATCGTCAATGTTGATCTGGTTGCATAGAGTATGTAGTCTAACATGGCAGTTTGCAGATAAATATCCGCATTACTCGATCTACACAGCGGTGACCGAGGATCGCCTTGGCTACCGCAAGGTGATCGCAGGCCTGACCTTCCGCGCCCCTGCTATTACTCGCTAATTGCTGAAATGAATGCCATGTAGAGTCAACGTCCTCAATTGCGACATTGTACTTTACACCGGATTATCGGCTATTTTAAAATGTATTATGTATATAATATTGCGTCATAATAAGAATATAATTATACCTTCTAATTAAGGTACTATTTATTTCAAAATAGCCGTTCAATTATATTGTTAACTTTACCACCTTGGATGTGATCTAGGTATATTAGATATAAGTTAATGATCAAATGATCTTAAACCTAGTCTTAAGGAAATCTACTCAGTGAGCATTAAAGTAATTTAATTAAGTACATTCAATGCTAGATATTTTGTCTATATTTCATAATAATTCAATAACTATAATACATAGACCTACCTACAAATAAATATTCAATGATGTTCATTATGTACAAGATGGTGAAAAAAACGTTTATGATTAAATCATCAATTATTTTATTTACGTCAGCCATCTATCACGTAAATTCGAAGAAATAAATCTATCTTTATTGTACACACCTGTAGAGATTGGCGTCAGCGTCTGACCACTTAGTCCAAGTAAATAGTGTTAGGTATATTTACAAGTTATTTCTACGGCGCAATGGATTGTACTTACATGAACGTAAACTCACTTATTGTAAACTAGCTTTTGCTCGCGACTTCGTCCGCGGGAAGATAATAATTAGACCCAGAGATAAATAAAAATAATCGTATTTTTTTAAATGCTCATCACAAAATCTGGAAAACGACACCTATATCCAAAACCAAAAAACTCTAAAAGTTATATCTCGTATTTGGTTCCCCATCCAAACTTGCATTATATTGTTGGAAAATCCTCAAATACGTGTGTGTCCCTCGTGTTAAATGAGATGAAAAATATTTATAAATGCCATCTTTCATGTAATTCAGATCATAAACATTTTTTTCCACAATACTCGTAAATTTTACCCACTGCGTTTATATAAAACTTTTATCCTCTCTTTTACCCTCTCTGAGTGACTCTGAGGTTGAATTTTTAAATACGCTGAAATACCTACGTTACTTAATATTTTTGTCGTACTCAATTCATACGAAATTTCATGCAAATATGTTCAAGGAATAAAAAGTTTCATACAAATATTTACCCCCAATTTCACCCCCTTGGGGGTTTAATTTTGAAAATAACCCTTCCTTAGTGGATGCCTACATCAGAAGAGAAAAACGTGTGCAAAATTTCAAGTTTCTAGCCTTAAGGGTTTGGCCTGTGTGACTGCTTTTATATAAAACTTTATTTTTCCCCTATTTTACCCTGTTCGGGGTTGAATTTTGGAAAACGCTGAAATACGAAACTCAATATTTTTGCTGTACTCAATTTGTACGAAATTTCATGCAAATATGTCCAAGGAATAAAAAGTTTCATACAAACACGTATCCCCCATTTCACCCCCTCGGAGGTTGAATTTTGAGAAATCCTTCCTTAGTAGATGCCTACGTCATAAAAGCAATACGTGTGTAAAATTTCCAGTTTCTAGTACTAAGGGTTTGGTTGTGCGTTGATACATCAGTCAATCAGCGTTGTCTTCTATATAATATTGTATAGATTGTTGACGGTATCATAAAAAAATCTGAATAACCAAAAATACATAAAATGATCCCTTCATTTTTAAGGCAAAGATCGTATTTCAAGGAATAAAAAGTTTCATACAAATATTTACCCCCAATTTCACCCCCTTGGGGGTTTAATTTTGAAAATAACCCTTCCTTAGTGGATGCCTACATCAGAAGAGAAAAACGTGTGCAAAATTTCAAGTTTCTAGCCTTAAGGGTTTGGCCTGTGTGACTGCTTTTATATAAAACTTTATTTTTCCCCTATTTTACCCTGTTCGGGGTTGAATTTTGGAAAACGCTGAAATACGAAACTCAATATTTTTGCTGTACTCAATTTGTACGAAATTTCATGCAAATATGTCCAAGGAATAAAAAGTTTCATACAAACACGTATCCCCCATTTCACCCCCTCGGAGGTTGAATTTTGAGAAATCCTTCCTTAGTAGATGCCTACGTCATAAAAGCAATACGTGTGTAAAATTTCCAGTTTCTAGTACTAAGGGTTTGGTTGTGCGTTGATACATCAGTCAATCAGCGTTGTCTTCTATATAATATTGTATAGATTGTTGACGGTATCATAAAAAAATCTGAATAACCAAAAATACATAAAATGATCCCTTCATTTTTAAGGCAAAGATCGTATTTTAAGCATATTGATTTTTCAAAAATCCATTGATGCAGTTTTAGTTTTCATCATAATCGGTTCCCAGACTCGTTTCAGCATTTTTCGCTATTCCTCATAGTTTCAGATTTCCCCATCCACGCGCACTTGTAAATTTCGCCCTTTTTAACAAAATACGTTTTTTTTCATACAAATCTTAACTGAGTTTATTCATTACAAACATACAGTACACAAACATACACAAAAACACAAATTTTTCCTCTTTATAACATTAGTGTAGATGGACTTAGATTAGGAATTTTGGATTAAGCTACTAACATAAATCTACTAGCGCGTGTGTTATGAGAATGATGATGATGTAAAATCGAGAATCGAGATTCATGTTCGGCATTTGCTAAAACTTGTTTACAGTTGACTAGTTAAGTATATTATATCTAAAGATAATGACACCATAACCAGTTCCTGTTGTATAAACTGGCAATACCTATCAAAGGAGAGAGATTATGAGCTTTTTAGTATTGCGGCTTACCTACTTACGAGTAGTTACGGCTTGCGGCTGCTGATTCTCGCACTGTCCGGCACTGTCAATCACAAATAACGTTGTTTGTGACGTCACTACAATTCATTAGCGTCTGCTAGATAACGATAGATGCGATCATACATAGCCAAAAATATTTGTCTAAAGTATATAAAATTACAACATTTCGTCATCCTTTAAATCCCGAAAATGATGTTTTCAACATTCCGAATACGTTAGGTACCTATACTTATATTTAGGTATAGGGCATATAGGGTTACTCAACTTAAATTTGGCTATCTGACAAGTGGCCTACAACTAAACTGTACCTAGCGCAAATAATACGAACTAAGGTAGGTATAACATCGATTTCTTATACTAACTGCCTAAATTCAACTTTAATTTGTGTTTAAAAGATATAGGTATATTATATAATAATATCCTTATATGATGTTTTATTCAGGTAGGTATGGTGGCTAAGGAGTTAACTTATCTATTTATTTATTCACTACAATTTTCATACAGTACCTTCTCTTTTAGACAGAGGTATATAATGCTATAAGTATAATTATCTATATGATAATAACTATGTTATTTTCTACTACTTATTTATTTATTGTTAGCTATGAATTCATAGTGGATCATTTGCCATGACTTTGGCTTTGACGTGACACTCTGGTGCGTTGGACAAATATAACACTAAATCCACTGGCAATGATGAACTCGACCTTTGTAGCGTTGGCAAATAGTGGTCAACAAATATTTATGAAACTATTATTATGATGTGTGTCTTCGTGAATTCAGTCGGAACCTCAGCGTTGGATCAAAAACCATTTTATCTTTAGGTATTGCACATGACAAAGTTATGCACGGATTTTAAGGAGCACCCATTGGATTTTATCCGCTCCTGGTTCTCTATCGCCGCTTTCATAACCCGCCACGAGGTAACGAGTTTTTGGTATATCGATATTTGATTTGAGGAGTTATTATTGTATTTAAGTCTCAGTCCTCTGAAGTAACTCAGGTAGTTCATTGGCTTTTTCGAGGTGAGATGAGTGAGATTATATGTATGGGCTGTAGTGACTATTATCAACAGTGCTCTCGTGAAACACAATGCACAGCGAGTTTGACTGAAGTGGTTAGTGTTACTGATGTGAATAGCCCAGCAAACCATAGAATCGGCTACTGCCCACTAGAACGAGTATGCTCTCAGCACCATCTAAAAAAGGGCCTCAGTATAATTATATACCTCGGCAGCCAATTGATTCCCATAGCGCGGGAAGGAATGGAAGGTCATAAATTACTCAGAATCATTATGGTGTATTATCTTCTTTAGGCGAAAATCAGTGAGACGGTGGCCTGATGACTTAGTTTCTGAGGTGCAACTTTTTGTATTGTTGACTTGTGAAGATGATACAAATCATAATTATCTATATCTAGGTTCCTCCAGTATGAAACGATGAAGGTTATATTTTCAACTTCCGCCTACAGACGTTTGAAATTGGAGGTAAAGCTAATAAGAGGGTACAAAGATCATGTGTCGTCAAATGCTAAAAATCTTTATGCTAACACTTGAATTGAAGTAAAATCATTAAAAATAGCTTTTGCCCGCGACTTCGTCCACGTAAACTTCAGGATTTGGTCAAGAGCGAAGTAAAAAGGATACCATATCACAATTCAGAATTAATTTTTTTTTATTAAAAAATCCCAATCTATTCTGATGATTTTACGCGAAAGCATAATAAATATCTGCATCACTAAATGTCGAACATAGGTGCTGTTATCGTGAAGAATGTCTCTCTCTCTTTATGTCTTTAGTATCTTTTACGATCTTAGTCTTAAAAATTTTAAAAGTCTAAGATGGAAGATAACTGCGATTTTTGCCCTGTTTGAGTTTTAAAATTAATTTGGTCCACGGGCTTAACAAAATGTTTTACATAATGCAACCCCTCAATTTCTGTTTTGTTTTGAAATGAAATGAAAATCATTTATTTGCACGAATATGGGTTAGTTATTGGTTTTACAGGGCATTTTGATCAATCCATATTCACCTTCTCAGGTATGCAAATTATAAAGTTATATTACATTTTAATAATTTATGTTAAGTAAGACCTGTTTAGAAAATAGGCCTATGTTACTCTCCAGTCCTTCAAATATCTTCACAAAAATAACTCTATCGATTGCTCAGTTTGGCGACGCGAAAGCAGGAGTAACATAAAACACATTCACATTTATTTGTTTATTTCGCAAAATGGTACTACGCTAGTATGAATTAAATAAGTGTTGATTTTGACTTTTGCTATAAATACTAAACAAACGTCAGACTAATTAACAAAAAAAAAACTTTCCATTATATTTTATTGCAAAAAAAATCATCGAGTTGCGAGCTTGTCGTAAGGCATGATATTGAAAAATGTCTGTCATTATATTTGAAAAATTAAAAAAAAACGTCTCTAGTTGTCGTTGTTACTCACTACAAAGGTCAATGAACTACGTGGACCTACATTATTGCGTGAAAAATGGTTTTTTTTATATAATAAAATAAAATATAGCCTATGTTTTATCGACGGTTTTTCTCTATACAACAATCCAAATTTCATTCAAATCCGTTCAGCCGTTCGAGAGATGTTCGCGCACAAACAAACAGACATACAGACTAACAGACAAACAGACAAAAATTGTAAAAAGTATATTTGGGCTTAGAAGCGTGTCCTGACTTGGAAAAACTTAATTTAATTAAAAAATATTACATGTACAGAATACATAGCTCAACATGTCATTGTGTAGATAAGCTGATTAAGGCATCGCTCTGCTCGAAATTAGCTGTATAAGTAATTATTATATTTTAAGTTCGAAAATATTTTTCTCCCTTATTGTTCTGGACGTTTGGACGAGCATAATAAATTATCATAAATTCAAAGAATTAACAACAATAGACAAATCCCCTGAAATTGTAATATTAAATTGTGTGAGTAGATAAATAAATAATCATGATTTATTGCGCAGACTTTTACACAGATACCTAAAGCCAGGTTTGTGGGTCCACACGTGCAGGATTTGAATTTTTTTCAATTTTATTACTTAAATGATGATGATGGGTATTATAATTTATTGAAATTATTCTGCGGGAAGTCCCATTATTCAAACCGGATTTCGTTTGATGTTCTCAGATCGAATATTCGTTCGTTTCTCGTTTAGAAAACTCGGCGTGAACGCATTATTTATTGTGGGGCGTTAGAACTTGATCGTGGTTCGTACGTCATCATATAAATAAGGCTATTTATTCATATCCAGATTTTAACCTAATTTGTTTTATAAAAATACAACAATACTGTGCATGTAAAACGTGTAATCCTCTCCTCGTAAGTATATATTTACCTACCTATCTGTATGTAAATACCATAGGTAAAGAATAAAAGCCTCTAAGAAAAAACCCCCAAAATAATAAAAGCCCCCTTGAATTTCTTTGAACTTATCCAAAACAGAGTTTTGGATAAGTTCCTTGTTTCATAAATACCTAACCATATTATGAAATTCCAGAAATCCAATTCAGCAATTAAGTCCATCAAACCAATAGTCTAGTTCATTGAAATATTGAAATAAATTTAATTTACATATTATAACACAATATACCTGCCTATGAAAGTATAGAAAAAAGTCATGAAAGTTTATTATTTTATTTTATTTTAAATTTTTTGGTTTGCCATTATTATCTTTGTACTAGACTAGCCTCCGCCCGCGGCTTCGCTCGCGTGGGCTCTTCTCGTCATCCCACAGGAACCATGCATTTTTCTACATATGTAGATAGCCAAAGTGTTATTCCTGACTATCTGTCCCTAAGCCAAATTTCATCAAAATCGGTTCGGTAGTTTAGGCGCGAAAGAGTAACAAATAAATAAATAAACAAACAAACATAATTTCACGTTTAAAATATAAGTACGATTGCTAAATAAGGAAAAAATGTACTTTAGGTACAGTTTTAGCATCTAAGTTGTTAAAAATGCCGATGCAAAAAAAAGTGATTTTGCCCAAAATGCAAGTTACGACATTTCCGCTTGGTCCCGTCGATCGATATAGCTCAAAAATACCTTTAGGTAGTGGCGGGTGGGTATCTATTTAACCAAGATGTAGGTAAAATACCTACCTACAGTATGAATATTGTCGTTCACAACACTCAAACATTTATAAATGTAATGTCTTCAAGTAAAACAATCATAGTATTAAATTATCGTGTTCAATAGCAAAGGCTGTAGGTCATTTTGCACAATGAAAATAATTATACATAATTGAAATTGCTCTGTATATACTTGTAATAATAATTATTTAGGAACATGGTTTATTTCCACTATTTTCCACTCTCAAACTGGCAAGTATTAATTATTATCATACCGTTTTTATTATAGATATATTAGATTAAATGACTTAGTTTCTCTGGGACCACCATCGTGTGTTTTATATAACCACAACTAACTAAAAATAACCGAAATTCTGTCTGATTGTAAGTGGACGTTGTTATTTCAGAGGATTTAGCCGGGGAACGCCACTAATTTGTTTGTCAGGTAAAGCAAAGTGCTCAACCGAAACACTTGAATTAAATGCTGACCCTTGGAAGTTTATCGATTTTTAGCAGTGAACGTAGGTAATATAATATTGACATTGACTACGACACACAACAGCAGGCGGCCCGTATCATACTTACTCCACCACGCAGCATCGCTGACAAACGGGATAGTATCGGATATTATGTTCAAACCGTCCCTAGGGCCTCCGACGAGATTTAATGTTACCGGGATCGATGGCTTAAAGTGCCCCCTGAAGCGCGCAAGAAGCGCCAAGAAGTGCAAAACCTTTGGTTAGGTTAAAGGTTTAGCTTTATTGTATTGGTGCAGAGAAGGGTAAAAAGTATCCTACATGTTAATCCAGGTTATGATCTATCTGTGTACCAAATTTTATCCAAATCTGTTCAGCCTTTTTAATAAAAACTATCCTATGTTACTTCTTATACCTCCAAGATACCTACCTCTGAAATGATGTTTGACAGGTAGAACAGTTTAAATTTATATGGGAAAATTAAATTGTTGTTTTTATTATTTTCTTTACATTATTTTCAGATTTTCTCTCCGTAAGAACCATCCTCGTACTTCAAGGAATATTCTAAAAAAATAATTAGCGAAATCGGTTCAGCTGTTCTCGAGATTTGCGTTTAGCGACACATTCAGCGATTCATTTTTATATTATAGAGAAGATAAGTAGGGATGTCCATACAAAGAAATAATAATTGATGAAATAAGACTACAAGATAAGTAATAATTTTCTCAGGATTAGTAATAGACAATAATTTTTGTTATTGCTTATATTTTTTAAGGTTTTAGTGGACTCCGTTGAGACACGCAATTAGCGTCAACGTATAATCAAGTCCACCAAGGACGTTATGCGCGGTCCCACATTTTATTATGAGTATTTCCCAATCTGCCAATTTGCAATAATGCAAGATAGAAAAATCTTGTTTGTTAGACCCTGCAGTTAATAAGCAGAGGTCATATCGGGAATTAGCATATATGTAGATCGATCGAGGCATGGTCATTTAAAAGATGTATCTACGTATATTATAGTACCTACGAGACCGAGCTTTGCCCAGAGATTATATTTATAAAATTTCTATCGAAATTGATTTGCATTATTTTATTTGTATTGTCTATGTACAAGAACTGCTTATTTTGTAACAATAATATCTACATACATAATAACATTTGTAACTAAATTTGTGTGATAATAACGATACGATATTATTCTGAATTCTCATAGTTATTTCATTCTTAACGTCTGGCCTAGTTTACCAAAAAACATGTAGAAATTTTAAGCATTGAAAATATTATAACAATATGTCTTGTATGTACAGGGAAACTACACAGCGTTTTCGCGTTAAAATTAAGTAGTGTAAACATGCTGTAACATATAGAAATGCACATATTTAATAAATAATACTATAATGACGTAAAGAAATTGTTATTGACGCAATGTCTTGCGACCAATAGGGGACTCACATGCAAGCTTTGTTTTTTATGGACAAACGTGTTTTCGGAGTAAACGTCGATCACGGTCGGGGTATGGTAAAATAAATATCAAGTCATCGTTCCTTGTAAAATACTTTATTAAAATAATAAATAAGTTGCAAAATAGTGAGTACGCAGCAAATATTTGAGCAGATCTGCCATGTTGTAGCGCACGAGTGCGCTGCAAGCCTCCACATGTCTGCCGTTCCAATTGCACAACACTTAAAGCTCCAATACACCAAAATGTGACACAACACAATCTTTAGTAATAACCCTTGGCGGTCTCTCGGCCGGCTCGCTGCAGTCGCTGCAGTCGCTGCAGTCGCTGCACTGTCCCGTGCACACTGCACACCCACTCCACTAAATCTAGGTTTGTTCTATCGTCATTACGAATATGCTAACATATTTATGAAACTTCTGCTGCTTTTAAACTTTTACTTTAAAAAAAGAAACAAATTTACAGCTTATGTACAGTTTCGCACCACTACACCTAACCGAAGCCAGGCGTGAATTACTGTTTTTGGAAAATTATCTTTATTACGTTACAATGAAAACATCTTAAAATTGTAGACACAAAAATGTTCCGATCCATATAAGTATGTTTTCTGTTTTATGAATGCAACGCTGCCGCAATAATTATAACCTCAATTTATTGACTTAACAAGTATGGGACTATGGACAAACTATTTAGTAATCTGTGCTGTGGAAGCAAACACTCAATACTTACAATAACTTAACAGGGCCATTGTTATTAGCAGTTAAAGGATCTATTAAGTGTGCACAAGTTGAAAGTATTATTCTATTATTGTGAAACCTTGAATGCAGCAGTAATTTACAATATTTTACATTTCACATGATTAAATAAAAGAAATACAAATATTGATTGAATAATACACGGAGACAACATATCATAATACTTATGTATGAAAATACGAAAAGATAACATTAATCATAATTAGTAAATGACACTGGATTCAAAGTACGAATTACAGTCTAAGAACTTCTTGGTAACCTCATCATTAACAATTACGTCTATCGATTTTCGTAAAATTATATTTACATAAAACATACATTGTTCAATATAAATTATAGAATATACATAAGTGCGTACATATTTATATTCGCATTCAGAGTGTATATACAAGAAACGAAATGCCCATCTCACTTTTTCCTACCAATAAACTTAGTAACTTATTTAAGTAAGTAACCTGTATGACTAACCGCCACACCCACTTAATCATCGATTACAAGGAAAAGCATTCATTACCAAACCTAAGTTATATAACAATTTACCATCTGATAATTTTCTAGATATAAACATTTTGTACTTAAAAATTATAAGGCATCGGATGATTGGACATCCGAAAACTAGTGGGACTTTGTGCATCAACAAATTTGACGTGAATGTATATTATACAAAAAAATTTCAGTTATCGTAGAATGTTTATAGAAAAATAATAATCAGATTTTAGTTTAGACATCTCCGCTTCGGAGTCAATCCGTCATTAGCTACGTCCCGAAGTCTATTTATGCTTTTAAAATAATAGCTACAACAACGATGCTAAAAAAGTAGATTCATCTAATACACTAAAACAATTCTATTGTATAATAAACAATGCCATTATTATAGTCTCAAAAAATGCTCTTCTCAAACTTAAATTCTTTGATTATTAGATTTCTTTGTGATAACATTAAACCAACGATAACGTGGCTAAACATACATTGAAAGTACGCTGAAATTCCAAAGCAATTTAGAATTTCAATATGCAGGAGTGAATAAGTGTAGCAATGCGTTCAATGTTATGTTTAGGCCCGGATCTCACGACCGCGCGGCACATCATCACCGAAAAGCACGACCTCCGGCTTTTTCTCTCTTTACCCAGCGGTGGGTGGCACATAGGCAGCCGATGAGTTCGAGTAGGTAAAACTATAACAAATATAAAAATAATGAATTTACTTGGCTAAATTGACAAATAAGATGTGCAAAACATGTCGATCAAATTGTGTATCAGTAATAAGTTTTAATAAGTATGACTAACATTTGTTTTATTTGTTTATTTTTACTTTTTTAATTTGCATACTTGAGAAGGTGAATATGGATTGACTAAAATGCGCCGTAAAACCAATAACTAACCCATATTCGTGCAAATAAATGATTTTTGATTACGACCGCGCGGTGCCGTACGTTGCCGCGCTGAAACAATTCTCGGAAGACAGGTCAGGTGCATACACGCTACGCGCTCATGAGAACCCGGCCTTACAGTTCTACACTAATAATAATTATGAGGTGATCCGCAATACTGTTCATGCGAGCGACTCGCTTGAATCAAGGCAAAAAAAAATAACCACTTTGCTGTCCCGTGAGTCACATGTGATACATACCCATTGTTTAACTATTGTGTCTATTTATGGGACAGGTAAAGTGTTAAATTTGCTTAAATTTTATAAATATAAATATGACTTTTCATAAATTTGCCCGATATTTGACTACATTTTTAAACGCATATTGATAAAATACCTCCGTTTACTTTATAAAAAAAATTCAACTCGACTTTCTTAAAATGGCAGTCCCAATTAGCTTATTCGAGTCCATTTATATTCGCATAATTGGATCAATACCATACCAATTGGAAAACATGAACGCTACGTCGACGCCGCTCCTGCCGACACTGCGCGAGGGCTCTCACGCTCGGCGTGTCAATTACACTATTTCCTCAAAAGCTCATGATTTCATAAGATCAAATATAGCATGCTTCCGTACATATCACTTAAAATAGGAGCATGCACGGACGCCGTCCAGGATCTGTTTGCGTCGAGCGCTCGCATAAATAACTGCAGTACAGTTGTCGTGTACGGGCGGGCAGGGGGACTGTCGACGGCGGGAGGGCGCGGGGGCGCGGAGAGGCGCGGAGGGCGCGGAGGGCGCGGAGGCGCGGGGAGGGCCTAGGGCGTGGCGCGCCGCCGCACGAAGGCGTCGGCGGCGGACGACGCGTAGGAGTTGGGCACCTTCGCATCTTCTTCCTGCTTGTAGCCGTGCTTGCCGTTCAGCGAACTTGTTTGCTCGTCCATCACCGTCTGAAAGCAGTGCGAAAGGTTACGATTGCATTTAATTCGACTCGTCCATTTAATTTTAAAGATCTCTTTATGTCGGCGGTCACCGAGATTGTCCCTGAAGTGATTTCTGGTACTTACACATATATCGTATTAACTCGTATCTTCTTAGAACTAGCAACGAGAACGTGATGTACTTTATACAAATTAAAGCTAATGCTAATGATGGGTCTAATAACTTATGTTATAAATCACGTTAAGATTATGTGGTGACCAACTGACCCTGGACATTGAAACCAAAATATCACAAAATTAATAAATAACACCTGAAGATTTTTATGACTGCCTATGTGTGATTTCATACACATTAAATAATCAATTATTAATAAAATCAATCGAGTAAGGTTAATTACTAATTAGAAACTCTAAATAATTAAAACATTTTCTAAATTTTTAAAAGTTTCAATAAACCACTATATTATTGTGTACCTATGTAAATAAATCAATAAAACCACTTATGTATATAAATAATTATTTAAGAGAACTTGATCAAAACTATGCTTATTTCATTTTTATTACATATTTATTTCATACAGTACCTATTGCTCAATTGTTTTGTATGGGCGATTTTTTAAGGAAAAACTACAAAGGAAACAATTCAATTGTGCTTGTATAAAAAATTTCTTCTTTGATTTTAAATGATAAAAATATAATTAAAAAATTGAAACAACATCAAAAGAGTATGAAATAAATTTGTTACACATACGCCTACTATTTATTGAGGTTGGTGCCAAAATTTAACAATAGAAACAAAATACTTGATACTAAAGACACGTAACAAAAAAATGTAACAAATTTTATTTCACACTTTTTATGTCGCTTTAATTTTTTTAATTCTTTTTCGTAATTTTTATTTTATAAGTCCATATCGCGGGAACTACTGGACCGATTTTGATGAAACTTTGACCATTCCCTAAGTTAAACAAAATACAAACAAAAAAAAACAGAACAAACACGCTTGGACAAACATAATCTACATACATAAATACACACATGAAATTTGGTGTACTTGTTTGGAAGCCATAATACACCAACATATGTAAAAATGTGCAGTTCTGAAAATATTACATACATACGTGTCTAATTGATAACCTCCTTTCTTGAAGTCGGTAAAAACTGACTTTTTGCAACCAAATGTTTGAGTACATATTACAAAAAAAAACAATTCGCTTTTGTTGCTTTTATTGCTAGGAGCTCGTTTAGCTAAATTGTATATGTTCTGACTGTTAGAATATTACATCAAGCTACAGTAATAATATACTTGTTAAGTAAGCCACAAGCAATTATGAGTAATTAGCTAAGAACTAGTTTAAAGGAATAGATAATTTAATCCTTAACTGTACGCCCCTCTAAACCTCCTACATAAGACATTTGCACTCACATATAAGGTGGATGTTTAGACGTGACATAAGAATTCATTGTCTTTGAGCATTTGGTCAATGGCTACATACAAAGTATAGACAGCCCGTTAACTTTTAATTATAATATATTGCCATTGTTTACCCAAGAACTCAGTCATAACTGCTTCCATCCATACAAGCCGTGCAACAGTGTTCTGCATGGCTTGTGTATCAGTTAGGTAGGGTTTGTTGCTACAATTTAGAAAGAGATGATGGGACACTTTTTAGGCTATTCAACCTATAAGTGAACTAATTTCATCATCTGTTATAACAGCAATCTCTTGAGATTTGGTTAGAGAAATTTGGCTTTACATGTCTGACATCCTACATGGTGTATTTATAACCAAGTTTTAGGACCGTGGTGTATTTATAACCAAGTTTTAGGACCGCCTAGCGTCTTTTTACGACACAGGGAGTTTGGGCCATTTAAAAAAGAATTAAAGTCAGTATCTAACCGAATGTGTGGCCATGAATTGGCCAATTCACAGTCCACTCCTCTCCATTCAACGAAGCTTCACGTCAATGGAAACGCACCGTTAGGAATGGTCTTGTTTGACACTGTCGACAGTGGAGTACGAACACCACTGAATATCGAATAGTTCTCGACGAGTATTTGTAGTTATATCGCTCTTCCTAATAGAAACAAGTAGGAACTCACCATGCAAAGGCCGTTGTTGATTCTGGACTTTCGGCCCGCCTTGTTGTAGCGCGCCTTGTAGAAGTCGCTGAAGAGGAACAGGAAGAGGAAGCCGTGCATCGCGATCCAATACACGAACACGCGCGGGTACTGGCACGACGGCCGGAACAGCACCTGCAGCTGGTGGCTGAAGATCAGCACGAACTGCACCTGTACAAACAAAAAACCCACGAGGATATGATGAATCCTCCAGGCAAGCGTGTCCGTCGTAGGGCGCATCTAACTTTCCAATATAAAATAAATTACGAGCACGATTACGGCCAAACGTTTCCCCATAACTAGGCAAGTTAGGTATAGGATAGCGTTTGGCGTTTGTAGTAGGTCAGCATATATGCGGTCCTCGTCTGTCAGAATAGAGTGAGATTATTCGGATCTTTCAGATGCTTTTGGTTGACGCTTTGATACCACAACAGTATTTGACTTTGAAATCATGACTACTTTTTAATTTAAGTACTTTACATTTGCAATTACATTTAACTAAACCTATAGCCTGACCAGGTACCTAAAAATATAACATTGTTTTGAACCGGGATTTCCATTAAATAGTAGAACTTAGATAATATTTCATTCATACCAAATATAATGTCATTTTGAATCGGAATTCCCGTAAAAGAGTATAACTTAGGAATGTCATGCTCATACCTCATACCTCAGTGCTCATACCTGATTTACATACTTATTGAAAAAAAATTGTTAACCAATTGTATTTGCGCGCCGGAATTGAATATTAAACCCGCTTCAGAATAACAAGTCGTTATACGTGCTAATGTACAATTTTGACACTATACCTACACAATATTTTAACAGATGACATGATCGTTTAGTCCATTGACGTTATAATATTATTAAAAAACATACACATATTATTAAAGCTAAACCAAAAAAAGCTGACTTTGCAATCTATTTAATTTTAACATATAGGCAAACATTTTTATATGACCAGAAAAAGAAAAGTGATAAAAAGGGGCTACCTTTTTTAAAACTTGGGAAAAATAATTATATTTGGGTAGAGGTTTTGAAAAATTGACACAACGGCAAAATAAAAGCGACCTAAAAATAAAATTCCATTAATTTTAGGTCTGGATAAACTTACCATCTGGAAGGCGGTGAGGTACTTTTTCCACCAGATGTATTTCTGGTACCTGGGACCCATCGCCGACACCATGTAGTAGAAGTACATCACTATGTGCACGAAGGTGTTCAGTAGCGCGAAGAACGTGCTGTGACCACCTATGGAGAAGCCATTCATTGTGAAAATACCAACATTGAAAAACAAAATACAACAATCTATAAATATAAATTAAAAACTGAACACATCGCAAATTTGAATTAATGTTTTGCATACAAATAAATCTTTAGCTTCATTTGTTAGCTAAATAATTACATTGACGAATGGAACAAAAAGTGGTCATTACCAGCCTCAATTTATTGAATACATTATTTATATTACCTAAAAGGTTATTGCTTCGTTGTTTACAAATTTAATTTAAGATCAAATTACAAAACTATATAAATACAATACACAGGTATTATTTACAGTAACTGGCCGATTCTCGAAAAAAAAAAAACGAAATTGATGTCCTTAATGATTTCTATTTAATTATTCCATTTTATAAATAAAACTACTGTACTAGATGCACGAACGTATGAGACAAATTTATTTTATACATAATAAACAAAAAAATGTCCATGAAAATACCCTGAAAATCATTCCCTCACTATGTCCGAAGCGCTAAATTTGAAGATATCATTAACTTAAAACGTAAAATTCGTTACAAATCGTTTATTATCATATTTTTTATTTGTATAGAATAGTATTAACTATACCTATGTATGACTATACCTATGAGTTCATAGTTTAATAAATACGCACGGAAATATTTTTAAATATAATTCAAAATTTGTGCTTGAAAACGTATCATTCCCTCACCATTGTGTATCAGTGCGATTGGAGCAATATTTAAAGACCTATCAAGCCTCACTATAATTTTTTTTGTAGTTGGCAACATTGCCCTTGAGAACATACACTAGAGTGGACGGTTGAAGAAAAGATGTTTTCTTAAAATCGATTTGACAATAAGTTTTTTGAATATTACATTTTTAATGCATTCCCTCATTTAATGTTATCAAAAGGTAAGCATATTTTATTTAATATAATCAAAGCATTTTTTTAATATGTTTTCGGTAGTAATAAAGTACTGTTTACAGTTCATAAGAAAGTAAGGTCATGTTCCTGAGTTTGTGGCAATTTTGTTTCGTTTCGTGTATGTATTTTCTAATGAGTATAAAATCAAACTCAAAAAAGTTGGGGACCACTATAATATTTTCTTCAAACGAGATATATATATATACTAGGACTTGAGCAAAAATAAAATTCGACAATGGGTTGAAAAAAATCTGATCATTGATCAACTCGATAACGCCATTTTAGACTTTTTTTACAATACAACATAATTACAATTGAATACATTCTGTCTTGTAGTACCTATTACAGCAAAGGTCTATTCTAAGAACATTAAGGCATGATTTCTGGAAAAAGCTAGATGTCTATTAAATTAATCGAGTTATTACGTGTTAACCGCTTAACATGTCAAGTGCCTTGACCCAAGACATTAAATGATTTTTATTTTTTTCCTCTGTTCCGTATTTACGTATGTTTTCATTCCTGTTATGTACAAAATAAATTACTTTTATAGCGTTATTATTAAGACAGTTATTTTGATAAATTTCTAGCTTAGTGGGCTCCTCAAGCTCATCGTCGTTTAAGGAAAATAATTAGCGACCTTAAAATTATTTTATGTTGTGTTAATTTGCATTATAGTGTTAGTTTTACACTGGAGTGAAGTAGATACGAATCTAGGTGTTCTGCTATATTTGTTCATCCTTTTAGACACTCGAAGGTCACCTTGTTAAAAAAAGTACAATTGTTAGAGCCATGTCTTGTATGTAAATTGAGTAGATAATTCACCATAGGTATCCTATGGTGTTCTACAACTATTAAAATTTATTCACCTTGTTCGCGTTTCTATGTACGCACTTACATACGTTTTTAATTTTCTTTATAGCTTTCATTTTAACTTTGATTGAAAAAATACGAAACACAAAATTATATGAAAATACATATATGAATTTGCAGACTAAATAATTTTAATTTATGCCATGATGAGATAATTTCATAAATTTCACTCACATGGTAGGTCCTAAAAATTAATTTCTCTAGCAATACCAATATGTATATTTATTTACTCATAAGTTGCAAACATGTTACGTTCAAGTCCATAAAAATCATGTAAACTTATATTATTATGGTAAAGTGTGCGTGGATGACTGGACGTGATACATTGTATTTATTTATTTTATGTTTGATGTTCATTATTTCTGTACATAAGGTACCTATGTGATTACCATAGTGTGAGTAACTTACAATAGATATTATACTTAGATAAAATATTCACTAAGGATTTATAAATTGCAGAGAACGAAAAAACATAAACCTAGTTACCTAACATACACTGCTTGAATGTATGTGAAATGTCTCTAGTGTCTCAGTATACTGGCCGTATTTGTATAACTGGGGCGGATTGCTTGTTATATAACAAACCGAATAACTGACTTTTAGCTTAAAATGTCTATAAAAAGACTTTTTAAACTATTCAATAACGTTTCCTAAATGTATTCTCGTAGACATAAGGTTGAAATGACGATTGCCTTGTATTAGGCGTTAAGAATATACGACCTCAAATAGCCTCTGAATCCTACTTATCTTATGAGTAATTCGATTAGAATAATGTCAAATCTACGCTGTGATCAATAATTCCTTAACATTAATAGGACAGTAATTGATTTAAATTAGTCATATCACGATAAGGAAGTATTGTAGTAGAACTATATTATTATTATTATATATGGATATGGATTAATACATTCTTCATGGATAAATAGAATAGACAGAAACCTTTCTAAGGATAAATTAATTGATGATTATGACGCATTTTTATGCGGGTATTAATAGGCGATTAAAATTATTTTTCATATGATTAGATAGATACATATTTCTATCATTTCATATCACAAGTATTAGTCGATACCAAATTTAAATAAAGTTGAAACGACCTGAGTATGAAGGACTAACACAAATTTAGGTGGTGTGAGTTGGAGGTTGAGAGGAATTTAAGTCTTCGGCATGTGGTAGTGTTGAATATGATGAAGTGGACGCGGGGTAATCGGTCACACGGTTTGCGAGGCGATGTTCCGACTCTAATGCGGACTTTTTTACAATAGTACCTTGTAATCCGACAAATTTTGGAGGCCGCGTGCAAGTTACAACCCGTTCAATTATGCATTAGTAAAGATTTGCCGAAATTTTTATATATCCACAGTGAAAGCGTGTCGGATAACAGGGCCGGATTAGACAGCGTTCAGAACTTCAGATTACCGGGGGTCCACTGTAGTAGACCGAATAGAAGCGAATAGAAAGTACCAAACCAACCTGGTGCAAACTTAAGGCCGAACCACACGGACATGGGCATGATGCCGTGGTGTATGACGTGCAGTGTGGACACGTGCTCGTTCTTCTTTCGCAGTACAAAGAACAGCGTGTCGAAGAACTCCGTGAACTTGCTGAAGTAGTACCACCAACACGTGTTCGCCATCTGCCCATACAAGGAAACAACGTTTTAGCACCGCACCTTGATCGACCAGTTAACTTAGGGCTGCCGACTTTTCATAGTCAATTATTCATTTTAATAATCGAGACCTAAATGTAAATTAATTTAAAATGATTTATGATAAGGGCTATATTGTATAAAGTCACTCTTAAACCCATATTAGAACACCTTAGAAATTTATATTATAGACAGGAATATAATACATACACTTAAACCGGTCAGTTAATAGATGTATGTTTCAAAACTACTTTAACATTAAAGAACTTATGCCAGCGTGTCATGCGTGGTGGATAATGCCTATAATATCCTTTTTTCTTTCATTGCGAGACTAGCCCCACCGTGCACGGTGCCCCACCGTGGTTCACTAATATAGAAGAAGACATTAGATTACCCACCTGAATTTGATTTAAAGCATTATCAAAATGTGGCAATGTATTTTAAGACATAAATAAATTTTATATAGGCAGTGTTGGCAACCCTAGAACCATAAGCCCTCAATTATTAAAAACAGGTAATTTCATTAAAATCAACGTTACAAAAGTCAGTCACGATTCACGTAAATTATAAATTTGAGCATTTTACCAAAATTTATTTTTTAATCAACGATGAATAAGTTGTCCAACAAAGGAATCGTAATATTATAATTGCTGATTAAAATTATGAAAACAGACCACCTTTTAAATTTATTTATGTTGTATTGTGTTTCAGTTCAAAAATTTCCTAAAACTAAAACAATATCATTTACGTAATTTATTGATTTTATGTGAATAATTTTATTTCATTTCAAATTCTTCCATTAATTTGTAAGTAGGGTAAAGGTCAAGATATTATTTTATTGCATGGAATACCGTTTGAAAGGTGTGGTTGCCGAAAATAATTTATTTTTTGAGGTGACCATGCATTGATTAGTGTCAAATCAGGGCCACTTGTCTGCCTGCATGCCCTTTTGCGGCTCGGTTACTATAAAAATAGATTGGTTTCATATAAGAATAAATGATGGTAATTGTTAAAAAATATGGTACGACACAGCAACCATGCTAATGACCCAAATTACCGACACCTGTTTATAAGAAGGTCCGGTTATTATTCACAATACAATTATGAAAACAAGTTATAATACTTACGATTATTTAGAATCAAAGCATCTATTGTCAGTTTGAAAAACCTCTCATAAACGATCTATGTTGTTGAGTTAATGCTTATGGCACCAATAATGAAGGTAATAATCATAATCTCGTTATGTTTCTAGTATATTAAAACTCTTAGTATTCGTCCAACATAAGAAACTACAAATCAATAATTTTTTTAATCTCTTTTGAAAAGGAACCACTTCTGTGGTTCTCCCCTTTTACTTTCATGTTGGACAATTGGACATCTCATTCTGATTCGAAGTATACACTTACAAGGATATAAAATAATTATATTTGTCGAATTTGTCAACCAGTGTAAAGGTTTGGCTGAAGAGTCTTCACTAAAACAGTGCTCTTATACGCTATGGGGCATATAACATAAATCTGATGAAGTTACCTAGTTTTCTGAGTAGGGTTTGATTCGCAACTTAAAGGATACTTACTCTCATTGCTTTTGGACTCCTAGAATAATCGACCAGTTGACATCTGAAGTCGTAATGACCCCACCAACCACTCGCCAGGTACTGTTAACAAGATATACACGTTAATCATCACTGAAATATCGAATATTTGGAGGAAGGCATACAAGTGTTATCTTCTGTAGGTACTAATATTACAGGGGTAATATTTGATTTTCTGTTCGTTTAAAACCAGCCAACCTATGATGCCTTCTTAGAGGTGTAATTGCAAAAAAATGTCGGCAAATGCTTTTATAATCAAAGTATAGGTACATACTGTAAACAAAAGATGATGTACAGATACCAAAAAATGCAAAATATTCGTACACTTTGGACGAGCGCGATAAGTGATGTATGTATTCCAATTGTTTTGGTATATCAAAAAGATAGTAATATTTGAACTGAGTTGAAATAGGTTCTTAAATCTTACATAATGTTGAGGTCGGGATGAGATTAGGTACAATTGGGTCAGGTGTGTTAGTCAACTAGATCGATCCGATTCCTCTTACTGTGCCTCAGATATTAACTAGATTGGTCTAAGCTGAAGCAGAACTTTCATTTAATAGGAGCTCCAGTATACTGCATTAAAACCGAGAAAGTCAAAGGTAGGTAGGTCATCATAATAATGATATCGAAATGTTTTTAAATTATTGATATTTAATTGTATCTGTGTGTAATTGTATCGGTCCAACAGTTTACGAGCCTATTCATGAAAAACAAATAAACACATTATTTCCTGTTAATAATATTTACATAGATAAAGATAAAAATCCACAGATTATGTTTTTAACACATCACTATCGTCACTATCGTAAATATTTACATAGGTATATAAAATAAAGTGCTTCTTAAAGTTGTTACTATTCCATATAAAATCCTGACATTTTTCAAAACCAAACCATAACCAAAGTAAACTAAGTACCTATTCATACTTTTGGGAAATAAGGAAATAAATTACAGATAAGTTAATATATAAAAACATCTTTGTTTCAAAAATAGTTGAAGTTGTAACATAAAATATTTAGTTTAGTGACACTTCCTTCACCTTCATGCTGAAAAAAATTGATGGACAAAAAAGTTATAACTGAACAAACAAAGGTTTTAAACAGCTCATTTATACCTATTCAAATAGAATTCAGGATTTAAACTCATACCTAACCGTAAACAGCTTACTAAGTAAAAATAATAATTTCGACTGAATTTAAGTAATGTAACTCACTGATAGTGATTAAACACATACATTGTGATACCATAACGTCTACCAACATTTATATTTCCCTTGTGTTCCTTCCTTCCTTCCTTTCAGCCCTTAGTAGTCCACTGCTGGACATGGGCCTCCCCTAATCGACGCCACTCCGCCCGGTCCTGGGCCCTCTGAATCCAACGGTTTCCCGCTGTCTTCTTCAGGTCATCAGTCCACCTGGTCGGAGGGCGGCCTGTGCTCCTTTTGCCTAAACGTGGTCGCCATTCGAGGACCTTTTTTCCCCATCGGTTGTCAGTCCTGCGAACGATGTGGCCAGCCCATTGCCACTTTAATTTGCAAACTTTGAGAGCTATGTCGGTCACCTTCGTTCTTCTACGGATTTCATCATTTCTGATTCTGTCTCGTAGAGAAATACCAAGCATAGCTCTCTCCATTGCTCTCTGGGCGACTCTGAGCTTGTGCATTAGGCTCACAGTGAAGGACCACGTCTCGGCACCGTAGGTCATCACTGGCAACACACATTGCTCGAAAACTTTCGACTTCAGGCACTGAGGTATATTGGACGTCAAGACGTGTCGTAGACTCCTGAACGCTGCCCAGCCGAGTTGGATTCTTCGAGTGACCTCTCTCTCGAAGTTGGACTTACCCATTCGGATCGTTTGTCCTAGGTAAACGTATTCGTCTACAACTTCGAGAGCAGTGCCGTCAACACGTTCCCTTGTGTAAGGTGTAACTTTTTGTGAAGTTTTTAAAGCGGGCCTTTTCTATCTAATTGTTAAGACGCTAGAAAAGTTGAGACTACCTGTATTTTTTCTCCAGTATACGATAGTATCACTCCACCTGTAGTAGTCTTCGGTATTTACCTCATAGAATATCCACGCGCTAAATATAGTCTGTGCTAGGTTGTAGACGACGAGTACATTTCGCAGCTCGAAGGGTTTGCGGTTGGCCATCAGCGCGGGGCCGATTTTCCGCGCGCACACCGCGTAGCACAGGCACGCCGCCAGCGTCGGCCACGGTGACGACATCATCGGCCAGTCCTTCACTCTGGGATCTGCAACAATACCGCAGTGTCATTTAGGTCAATTCGGAGACTTTTAATGAACGAAACTGTCGAAAATGCAACTTTTTCGTAGCTTTGTATGTACAAGTTTTGCTGGTTTACCGATTGATTTTTTTTTACCTCGTGTTGTGTCTTTGTAATGTGAAATTCCAAATTTTCGTGAACTTACTGTGATAATAATTATATTTTGATTAAATTCGAGAAACATCATGCCCGGAAGCAGAGAAATTGCTTTGAACATTATCATTGTCACCTAAAGTTATTTACATCGAAATGTATAAATTTAAATATCCCTGCGAATAAGGAACTAATACGGCAAATAAAACATTGAATAACATACATATTGTAACTATTCAACATAATTCTTACATAATTATGATGTTGAAGATGGATTAATTTCCTGTTTGCATAGATATTCCTAGAACTGTAAAAAATATATAGACATAAGTGATAAAATGACGCCGATTGATTGTCAATATTGGTTGAACTATGTAAGCAGTAAGCACCTTCCGTAAGTGCCGGACTACCTTTTTATAAGGTTTGCACAAATATGGACATTAATATTCAGCATGGTATTGGAATATGTCAACAATGAACAATTTTAAGAGTATTTAGTGTGTCACAATCCGAAGGTTGCTAATCCGGTGTCGTCTTTGATATACTTATTATGTAACTACGAAGGGGCTTGTTACGAATACTGGACGTCTTTAAGGCCACACAAACACAATCATATTTATGTCCTTATAATGTAATTTACGTCTTATTGTAGCAAATCTTTATCTTTATAGTAATAATTGTGTAAATATATTTTACTTAAAACGAAATAATTACACAAAGAAATTAAATAATTAATAATTGTTAGGACAAAATTTAAGAACAATTGCAAATCAACGGATCTAAACGACAAGTTATGAAGCCAAGACATATTCAAAAAACGTATTTTGCGTTTCAATTTTACAATTTAATAAAAATTTGCATACCTATGTCATAAACGATACCGAGTCATGTTTTGTATTTGCCTGAATTCAATAGTTAACAATAGTTTAAAACATTTTACATGTTTTTCAGAGTTTCTATTGTATAATTATGTAGTTATATGTTGCAATGACATATTGTATGACAAGAATTTGCAGATCGTAGGTATGTGGAATCTGGCATTCTTTATGTAACTGTGTTAAGCGAACGTGCTTCTACTAGTCGTCTGAATCTTCATTGTTTCCGTACGGTTAAACATTGTAACGCCATGAATAAAACAATCATCTTCAATCACCACATTTAAACTTTGGTATGAAAACAAATTTGAAGTAGGTAAAAAATTAGTATCCTATACTTTAATTAAATTCTGTTTAGTTCTTTAGTTTTAAGTGAGAACCTGACAAACATTAATCATTGGAAGACATAAATAATGGTCATTGCACATAAGGTTAAATACACATCAATCGGTCCATGGCCGGGCATACAATGAACTCCGTGAACTCACAACATGAACGATTCCAATCAAATATTTTTATAAAAAACCTAAATAAATAAAGGTATCGTAAAAGAGGTCGGCGGCTACGTTCTTTGACTGATTTTGGTGATAGTGTACATGAAATAATCCTGTAAACAGGTTTCAGAACACTGAATAAAATTTACACGAATCATTTAAATCACATGTATCGCGCATA
Source organism: Erynnis tages (assembly GCA_905147235.1). Taxonomy (NCBI): domain Eukaryota; kingdom Metazoa; phylum Arthropoda; class Insecta; order Lepidoptera; family Hesperiidae; genus Erynnis; species Erynnis tages. The sequence continues at coordinate 5,043,296 of LR990076.1, forward strand.
AAGCGTCGCGTGCCAGAGAAACAATGGAGATGTTTCAAAATAGGGAAAATGAAATTAATTCATATACCTAAGTTTATAAGAGAATCGTACAAAATACTTTCAATTACAACAATTTTAATACACAAAAAAGTATGCTTCAAATTTGTGTTGTTAATTTTAGACCATTTTTAGTTAAGGATTGTACTCTTTGCAGGATCCTGTGAAATAGCATCGCTTCTACGAGCAATACTGGTGTGCTATCATTGTCCATCTCAGTGTATCAGTGTACTACTTCAATTACTAGTTACAACTTTACTTCCATAAATTAAAATAGAAGTTAAGTTCTTGAAATGCCTTTGTATTGGTATAATGTTGTTGATTTTTTAATGAAAATTTCAAGTAGAATTTCACCAACGTCAGAAATTCTTTATTTGTATCTACTTAATTCCTATAAATCTCATTAAAATCAATTGTAGAATTTAATTTAATTTCCATTAGTAAAATTATTTTAAAATATCGAAATAACTTACCTCCCCTATTATCCATAAGGTCTTTGTACCAACTGTACACGCTCTCCATCTTTGGGTAAGTTTCTAGCAAATAAATTAATCTGAAACAAACATAAAAGTTATTAGAACTTATTTTGACAGCTTTTCAATTTTAACAGTAATTTAACTTCACTGGAGCAAAAATGTTATAGGTAGATTTGAGAGCTCCATTATTGAAAATTACTATAGTCATTCGATATACGCTTAGTTATTTTAAATTAACGTTTTTGGATTTCTAATAACATAGAAGCAATTAAGGATTAACACATCAACGCAAATAATGCTAAATGCGCGTGTAGGTATAGAAGAAATACTAAAATTACATGATATATCACACGTATATAAATTAACGAGAATGACGGTTAATGAATTGATTGATATATCCTATGTATTGGCGAGACAATGTTCAATCACATGTCGCGTACATTAGTTTCACCGCTTTCACGTTAGCACTAAACAACGCGATTAGATTCAATCGCGTGACAGTCTCCAACTAGCGTACGTAAATATTTTTAGGGCTGCACCCATCACTGACGTTAATTACTCACTTGACAAACTAATATAAAAGTGGTAATTGGCACAATTTTATAATATTCCAAAGTAGCACGGAGCGTCCGTTGTTTCATACTATCACTTGGGAATTAAAACCTCACAAACAAAACAAAAATTACCTACTACTCCAAATTTAACAGGAATAGTAATTAAAAAAAAAAAATATAGTAGAAACATTATAATTACCTATACTTTTGGCTGTTGTTTTTATAAAACGTTTGTTTTATTTGTAACAAATACTAACATATTTTATTCATTGCACAAAGGTGTTACTAATGGTAGATGTTTAGTAATTTTTTCGTACCTACCAAAAATTCATTTTATTGTAGGTATTTATGATGACTCCATATTTTTTTTAAATATTTATTGCTTGACTAATTCTATTTAATGTCTTTCTAGTATTGTACACGACAGTTAATTAATTTATAAGCTTGCCAGCCTGTGCCGCCGCTTAATTTTCTTGAACGTGAAGCACCATATAATTTTGTATCTACTCGTATTAAGAACAGACTTTAAAATTAACTTTGGATACATGACCCAGTTACTAAGCATTGTTCCACCACGAACGTCTGAACTTAAACCCTTTATTATTCAAGTCATATAGGGAAGGAGCAAATGAGTTTAGAATATTAAATTATTTTTTGCTGATGAGTTTTCTTCACCTTGATTTCGGGTTGAGTTTCGGGTGAATTAGGCGAAGAAACATAGAAATATAACTAACTATTCTAATAATAATTTAACATTCGATTAGATCTTTTTTAAACTTCCGACGAAGTGGGGCCTCATACCAAAATACCGGTTCACCGAATACCAAATATTCGCCGGGTATTTTGGCCGAAAACACGGAAACCACAAAGTCGACAAATTTGGGAGGTGCATTTTGTGGTGGGTGTGGTGCAAAGGTGGTAGGCACATTAGGAACGGATATTTTCTGTCGAAAGATATATTATATCTAAGAGAAGATAATAAATAACTCAAGACTAAAAAACATAAAATTGTCTTTTGTGGTGGACTTAAAACCGGGTCGGAAGTAGTCAGTCTTCTCATTCTGTGAGGAGAGCTCACCTTGCAGTGGGTGTCTAATATGCAGACGCGTTACGCGTTTTTAAGTACCTACCTATTCATTCATTCACATACTCAATGTTCGTCCGAACATCATAAATATTAGGCCGAGCAGGCCGATAACCGAATAGTGGCCAAATATTCGTTGCAAATTTTAACAAATTTTAACTTTTTTATCTTCAAATACGTTCAGTACGATCGATACGTGCCTCTTTTGCAAATTCCATAGTTTGCAGTCTGATTCCATAGTATGGTACTGAAAATGAGCGATTACGATAAACATAATTTCGACAGTTACTTACGTCACAAAAAAGTCGCATATTTACTCAGAGAATGGGGCGTTTCAATTAGCATTATGCGTGCATTTATAACGCCATGAACTCATGATTATTTGGAGCATAGGTACCTATTGTCTTCGGCTACCACGCCTCCTTGACCGAAACGCCATCTCCACGCAGCTACTAACGCACGTTAATACCGCTCGACCGAAGTATAACTTTATATTTAGGTGTTAAACTAAATATATATAAATATTCATAATCATTTAACAACAATAGCTAAATTTGTTGAAAGAGGACTCTAGCACGTTTGTTTGTAGAGCTCATGTCAGACCGTTTTGTGCTATTGTCACGTTCTTCGAATTATTATCACATGACATGAATGCTTGCCAGGAAACATTAGATCTTGTTGATACACGTAGACGAAAATTACCAATCAAAGCATTATCGGTTGGATGCCATGATTTCGAGTATACGTCAATATTTACATTGTAGGGAGTCGAAGACGGCGATCAAAGATTACGTAGTGTAAACTGCAAAATACGTCAGCTTTAATATTCACAGCAGTTACCTATATTCGATCGAGAAGGACTTGTCATAAAGCAAGGTTGGGTGATGGCTTTATGGAGCATTACGATACTACGGAATAAACAAATTATAAATTCCTTACACTGAACGTGCTTTTTGTGACAGTACGAGTACGTAAAAATGCCAGAAAATACGGCACGAAGCTTAGGCCAGTAAATAAAGTCATTTTTTTGGTCAACTTCGCACTAAATTTCCGATCCAATTTTTTTTAGGTTAAGGGTCACTTACTGACCAGTAAAACACAAAATGCTGACAGATCCAGGTGGAGCTCCGATCGCAATCTTGAAGTAAAGTTTTTGGCCGATATCTCGGAAACTATGCACTTTAGGGCATCAGTAAGTGACCCTTAACCTAAAAAAAACATTGGATCGGAAATTTAGTGCGAGGTTAAATGCTTTATTTACTGGCCTAGCTCGATCGGTGCGAAGTATTGCATGTGCATGCGTCAGTTAAACAACCACCTATTACATGCGACCTTGACTTGTCTTCGCGGTAAAATTCGCTCAACTTTGCGCTTTACGCTAGAAAGTAATTTAGTATTTAACATAGTTGCTTATTCGTGTCATTTCATGTGATATGATTATGGCTAATTTCAAAAGGATTTAATGTATTAGGAAATATGATTTTGTGGTTTACGGTTCATAATCCTATCTGAAATTGACTCTTCTAGATTACTTTAACAAGTAGACCAGAGCGCGGCGCAGATTTTACTATTGTGCAAATGTGTCTGGGCCAAGTTCAGGCCAATTTTTAATGAGTTTCGAAGAAACCAGTAGATAAGGTGACAGTATTTATCGCTGGGGCTCAAGAAGCCGCAACTTTCACTGCGCGGCTGCGGCGGGCGTGCGCGGCGTGCGCGCGCTTTACGTAAGGACGTTGCGCCAGAGACGACGACGCCCGCCCGCGCTCGCGCCCTGCGGAACCACTGACCCACTGCCACAGACGACCACCCCACTACCCGACATTCATCCCATAGAACGTTCTCAAACATTGCGTTACACATGTTACGTGCCTTTGCCGCCGCACGTTGCTGCAAAACGTCATTTACGTAGGCTCTTTCGCTTCACTTTCGTTATAAGTATCATTTCTTCATTTCCAACTAGAGCGTTAAAAGGAATTCAGTTTGTAATTACTAGAAAAACCTGGGTCATTTGTAACTGCTGAAACAAAAGCAAATAATGATCATAATCTTGTCCTTGTTTCATCGCCGTGCCTTGAATCTGTTTTTCCTGCTTATTTCTATTTACTGCTTACATTAAACTAATCGTAGGTAGAACATTCTTAAGAAATTCTTACTTAATGGTTAATTAAATAACATCAATGTTGAAAAATTACAGAATTTTAGAAATTCTCATTTGTAATGTAAATTTATAATGAAACGTATACAGCTACTTACAATTACATAAAAAAATTGTAAGATTGGATTTGACGACCTGATTCAAAATAATTTCAGCATTGTCTTGTATAAAATTGAACCGTGGCTGCAAACGTGCTGCAAATATTAGGTAATAGAAGATTCCATAGTGCGATTCTAGAATACAGGAAGTCGAATAACGAATCATTTTTGAAGGTGTCATCTTATTGACCCTGTTGATAGGGAGCTGGCGAGCAAAAAATCTATATGATTGGCTCGTGTGGCAGGCTTTATTAATAGCGATAATTATACGATAAGGAATATTAAGGACCGCGTCTGCCACCATGGTAGCGCTGCGTTGTCAATTTACAGCCCCTTAAAAATGTAAAAAAATCAGCTTTACTATATCATTTGCTCGTGTCTGCCTCTAAGGCTGATGTTTATAAACCTTGTCAAAATGAAGAAAATCAAAAAGGCAGACATCTAGGACTCTGATTTTTGAAGTTATGAATTTTTTAAGATTTTTTTTATGATTTAAAAAAAAATATATGAAATGCACTTTGACTGTTGTTTATATTGTTTATAAAAGAAAGAAAAAAGAATGAGGCAGACAACCAGGGCACTGATATTCCGAAAGCAGACCAATATTTTTTTAAATCAACGCTTGGGTGAAGCGTTCAATTAACAGGTTTATGTTTACAAAATATTAATCGAAACAAATAAATTGAAAATCGAAATGCGCGTTAGCAAAACGTGCGATTCAAAGTACCCTGTTTGTACTATGCCTTACGACTTTGAAACCACCTGTAACGGTTAAAGTCAGTAAGGGGTCAGTAAGATGCATTCAGGGGGTTCTAATAAATCGTATGGACCCAGTTATTAAGCCATTACAGCTACGAGAAAATGAGTTAGTAGATTTTTTTCCCACATTTTGCATCCACCTCCTGTGATAATGCAGAGCCCTGGATGTCTGCCTCATAGATTTTCTTCGTTATCAAAATGGAATTAACCATTAAACCCAGAGGCAGACACGAGCAAATGATTTAGTAACAACTTCTTTACAGATTTGAAGCCCTGTAGAAAAAAAACGCAGCAACGTACGACCTTCATTCATTAAGAAATTTTGTCGTCTTGATCCCAAATTTAATGCCTATCAATACGGAGTACGAGCAAATCATATACCTAAATGCTCGCCAGCTCCATATCTATGTGTTTATACTCGTATTTAGTCAGTGATATCCTATTCGTCAAGTCATTTGTAAGGATCGGATTTTTTTTTTTCAAAAATCAAAAATAAATAACCTAGTCTATCTCACTGACAATCAAAAGGGCGGCCTTTCGCAGTGTTCTAATTTGGTTGTGGTTTTGGATTTACAATTTCATTTCTCTCTGTAAAAGTTGATAAATTTTGGGCTAAAATATTTATCTACTGATTGTTATGCTAAATATATTTATAACTGCTTTTTCAATATTTTCTGCAATGTTGTTAACCTACATATATTGTTAAAACTTAACAATATATGTACCAAAAATAAATAAAAAAATACCTTCGAAAAGCTGCGCCACATATAAAGTTTAAGAGGCTCAAAAACATGACATTGTCGTTATTCGCACAATAGCTACTAGAAAAAGTGTTTATAAAGTCTCCACATCACGGTGAGATCCTCTAAAATCTTAGAAACATAAAATTATTCTATAAAACCTTGGTCAGACTATAATATCCTTTAACAATATAGACCTTTGATACCAATTTTGCAAAACAACAGTTTAATCAATTTTTCCTACCGGCTATACCTTTGTACTTAATAAAGGAAGCGAATCTTTTTGGTGTATTTTTAAAATATAGACCTTTGATAACTTTATTATGTTTGTTAGTAAGTCGGAAGTAAGAAGGGGATTTCAAATGTAATCATGGTTTTTAATATTGTTTAATATCTGCCGAGTAAGAGGATAGTAGAGGAAAACTTTGCTTTTAAATTGGTAGGTACTATGTAAACACTGAGAATAGCAACCAATTAAGGTTTTTTTTTAAATAAAACCAAATTGGTTTTTGGTATTGGTGGGTTGGTGGTATTTCTGTTGAAAACTTGAGCACAATATGAATAAGATTGGGGTTAATCTATGATTGATATAAAAAGGACATCTGACTCTGAAGTAGAACTACACGGACGTTGTTTTAGGCATAACTCTTTATTGCACACACACAGAAAGAAACATACAACATAAAAGAAAAAGAAACATAAAAGATAGAATTTACAGGTAGTACTAGTAATAGTCATGCCGAAATGAAAAACCTCGATAAAGGTCGGTCGGCCACTGATAATTAATTTAAAGTTTATTCACATTAAAAGGAGTCGCAAGGTAAGCAAGATAAATATTAAAAATGATTTTCATGAATAAAGAATAAATGCCATTCTTAGTTCCGTTATGATCTATTTACAAATCCAAATTATATTTTAACGTAGATACTTAATTACATACTAATACATATCTGTACTTTGGAAGATCCAGTTCACAGGTAGTGGGCTGGTCATCTACCTACTGCACTCAGTTTTTTAAAACGTTCGTGAACTGTCTGCACATACGACTTGTCAATCAATTTTTGGACTAATAAACAACCATGTCAACCAGCTCTGTCCCGTGAGTCACATGTGACTCATGCCCATTTTATTTAACTACTGTGTCTGGTTATGGGAAAGGCAATGATAAATACGAAGTACCTTTAAAATCTCACCACTAGCTTTCAACATAAATACGAAAACCTACGAATGAAAAAGATATACTTACCGAAAAATATTCCGCGACCGATGTGATAATGTCATCGAAATATGAGACAGTTTTTGGAGCTGTTTTAAAGTGCCTTTAAATCTAAAGGCACTATAAAATCTATTTTGATGCAAAATGATGACGACGTAAAAAAGTTCTGTGATAAATGGAATGATTTTTATCTACAAACCTATTCGCCTAATTCGGACAGCGGACCCTTGCAAGTGGTGGTCAGCGAATGGGAAAATCGTATCCAATTCTGACAAAATTAGGTAAGATTTAAGTATCACCTCATGGATGTTGTAAATTAAAGTGGCAATGGGCTGGCCACATCGTTCGCAGGACTGACAACCGATGGGAAAAGAAGGTCCTCAAATGGCGACCACGTTTAGGCAAAAGGAGCACATCCGCCTTCCTACCAGGTGTACTGATAATCTGAAGAAGCCAGCGGGAAACCGTTGGATTCAGAGGGCCCAGGACCGGGTGGAGTGGAGTCGATTAGGGGAGACCCATGTCCAGCAGTGGACTGCCAATGGCTGAAAGGAAGGAAGGAAGGATGTTGTATCCACCACTGTGTATACAACAGTGAAAGGCGGGAATTATTTGTGATGAAAAGCGTGATCGTTTGCCATCAAAAAACGCTGAAAAATTCATCAAAATTATCACTGATAGGTTTTAAGTATTATAATTTAAGTAATCATTTCAAGTTTTTTTCGTGTTTAGGTATTCTGTATTCGGTCAAATACAGAATATTAAAAAAGTAGTGGAATAAGCCGAACACCGAATAGTAGACGAATATTCTTTCAACAATTTTCATTCAAGTTTAAAATATTATTTTTTCATTTGACAGAAACCTGAAAAATCACTATCCAAATACATTAATCGACATGAATAGAAATGTATTCACCGTTCACAATAAATTTTATTTTAAAATGCATTATCGTTTTCAATAACGTCTGAAAACTCAGCTCAACTGATAGTACCTATCTTTTAAAAAATGAATTTTACTGCATGCGAAAACGTATAAAATATTGATGACGTCATACGCAGAGTTGTAACTTATTCGCCGAAGGAAGCTTAGGCGCATGAGACGACTTACAGCAGTTTGCAGGGCGTTCGGAGTGAACAGAGTCGACAGACCAGTCACTAGATCTAGACGAAGGACGCCGGACGGAGGGATGTTCTAAAAGATCTCAATCTAGGTAGCATAGTGACCGGTGCGCCACTCAAAGCGGACTGGTTGAAGTCCTCCAGCTCCATCCAACCAACGAGAATAAATCCTCTACAGGGCTATAGCTATTGAAGTCACGGAAGAATGCGCAGTGTATCCGCCCTCTACTCACGGTGAGTAGAATTCCGTGGGGTTGGCCGGTTCGAGTCCGATATAACGATTTGTCGGCCACGATCCTACTCCAAGTAATACGCATGATGGATTTCCCCACGAAAAAATGGGTAGATAATTATAATATGTTGTGTTATAAATAAACAAAAAATAAATAAATATAAAGAAATAAATGAAAGTCAATCTACAACAAGATAATTTTGAAGCGGATACAGTAACAATTATGTGGTAGTAAGATTAGTAATAACAAAAAAAAAAAACGATTTGCGTTAATGTTGATTTTGACGTTATATTTTTTCTTATATTACTGCTTTTTTTCGAATTTGTTTTATATGAATTATTATAAGTAAGTAACATTATAGTCCAGACCTTGCTATTATCGATAGATACCAGTCGTTACTCTTCCAAAAAGGCCCGATGGATGGTTTAAAAACATCGGACATGGGTTGGCCACCAGCCCGTATCACCATCAATCTAGACTGGAGCAACCTAGCGGAGAATGCCATAGGCCTCCTCTTGTTATGGGGCGTGGCAGTAGGGGGACTAAAAAGGGTTGCAGCTAGCAGCTAACAAGGCGTCATTCATACTCGTATGTGTAACTGTATCGAGTTGTGTAACGTCATCGATATGCAGTGATCAATTTGTTCGCCGCGAAACCTTCGGCCACATTATGTAATAAAGATGGACAAATCAACATGCTTGCTTTTCATTTTGAGTTAAAGCTGTTATTAGACGCCTTAAATTCATTCATCTCTATATTCTCAATCGTGGAGTACTTGATAAGAGTAGGTACCTACTACAATTAAAGAGTAGGCAGAGACCAAATATGAAAAGTCGATTACGTATCTAGGTTTTTAGTAAATAATAGAATAACAATATTCAAACATAAGTTTTTTTTTAATTTAGGTATTACATAACATAAATAAGGTATAGTTTTAATGATTACGTTTAAATACTGAACTAATGTTCCTTCTGATTTAACGTCTAAGTTCTAAGTGATGCTTTTTTAACACACTTTTATTAATATTTCGGTCGTACCTGTATGTAACGGAAACTGTAAATAAGAAAAAATATATTGTTGTTTCCAGAAAACTTGTCCGAGCACTATCTGGAGTTACGCTAAATTTTATTATTTACCCTCACATATCCATAATATTGTGTATTTTATGTATTTATTTATTGTATATTCATATTTATATTTATTATGTATAATAATAGTTATTTATTTATTTTATTATAATTGTATTTATTTATTATATTGTTTGTATTATATTTATATATCTACTATTAATAAATTTGTTTTATTTTATTTTATTATTCCCCTTTTTGTTATATTTTTTTGTCTCTTTTTTTCCAACCTGTATGCCTAACTATGTTTCTCGCTATTCACAGGGGTTGACAGGGGTAGAGAATGCCACTAGGCATTATCTCCGCCCATTGTTATAAAACAATAAAGCGTAAATAAATAAATAAAAAATATTGCATTGTAAAAAAAGCGTGGGTGCCCAGTCTCAATAGAGATTTAAAAAAGCACCCCACGCTTTTTACAATGCTATACACTTTTTTCTTGTTTACACTATTCTCAATTTATCTATTTTTTAATTTTTTGGTCTGAATTTTATAAAAGCGTGTTTATTTAGTTTTTTTAAACTAATATTTATTTACACACTTTTATTAGCATGGTAGTTATGTAAAGGAATTTTTGAACGTAATTTACACTAAATTCAAAACGCCGGACTGAGCTGAAATTTTGCACACTTATCAAGGACCGATGAAATTAAAACATTTAAGTAACATTTAGCAGAACCCCGACTGTTCATGCTCATTCATGGCACTGATGCTGTAGTAGACGGAAGGTAGATAGTGGGGAGATAATGGAACTCCGTAGCTGGTTAACGTTGTCTAACTTTGTTTAGACAAGTTGATTTAGTCTTAAGTTACACTGAGAAGATTTCTGCTTTGTCATGCCGTTTGACTGGTCTGATGACGAAGGAAGATAAACGAGGCGTGTTTTTCAATCAATAGATAATTACGTCCTTACCTGATGATTCATAATATTTGTCAATTCAACATTCTCCCGGAATCTTGTAAAATCCAAAATTGAAAACTAACTTGACCGATAACAACAGACATTTTATAACTCCTTGACGCGGAGTGCTCGCCGAAGCACTGAAGCTGAATAAACACTTAGGTATCCATTTTCCGAGATACTAACTCCAAGTTTGGCAGACAGTTTAACTTTAGAGTTTAAGGGCATTTACACGGGTCGATTTTCGCCGTGCGGCTAGTCACTTGCGATCTAGCCGAATTGCCATAGACGGTCGATTTTAGCCGTGCGGCAAAATCGTGCGGCTTTAGTCACCCGTGTAAACCCCACGTTAGCTTTAGTGTTAATTAATAATAAAAAATCACAGATATTAACAGATTACATTATCATATTTATTATAAAGTAATATTCAAAATTGTTAAATGGAGATAAATGAGTTCTTAATGATTTTTTATTTGGATTGGCAGCGGAAATATATACAAACACTGACCTCCGTCCTAATACGTCTGTGTTAATGAAGAAATAATTAAGAATAAATAAAGCAACTAATTGAAAACTCAAAAACTCTTACACAATAGATGATTTATTTTATAGAGTTAAAAAACGAGGATGTTGTTTTTGTACCCATCACATGCAAGACCTCAGAAGAAAAAATAACAACGAGTGGTAAATTTCCATATTGTAATTTTACAAATAAATTAATTGAAGCGACAATTAAACTGAATGTTCGAGTGCATTACTAACCCGGTTTCAATTGCATTCGTTGGAAGCAATATAAGTATGCAAAATTAGCACAATAAGTACCTTTTTTCGCAATGTCTAGGAAAACTGAAGGAGGAAGTAGGCTCATTTATACCAGTTTTAAGAGACTCTGACGCTGGCAAGTGGTCACTGTATTTAACATTTAACGGAGCAAGGAATTATACGCGAAACCGGATAAGTGGGGCCGTCGTGTATTCATAATTATACCATAAAATAGACAAGCCACATTATTACATCTTCCGATTGCGTAGATGCGTAAAAAATCACAACCGAAATCTGATACGCCAAATTAAAAAGTATGTTTTACGTCAAACATTAAATAATTGATCATAATTTACTTTAATAAGTAACGATATTCTGAAACATTTATTACATTAACTACATACAAACTACATTTGAGTCCACTGTTGAAGTGGACTGAAGTAGAAGTAGGTATGTATAACAATTTTTTTTATTACGATCACCCCACCCTACTATCCCCTAAAAAGTCATAAAGCGATACAAGACAAAGAATTATTATATGCGATGTGATGGGAAACACTTGGGGGATGTCAATCTTCAGCATGAGTGCGATAAGTGCTCGTGATATTAAGACAACTTCTTTTAATATGACACATATTTTAATTTTTTTTATTTTATTTATTTATTTATTCATGACAAAAATACATATACAATCTATCTGCCAAACTGTAAAACAGTTTGTCGTCTTGTAATCTTTTCCTGTATCCAAAACCTTTCAAAATAACAATTCCCTTATGAGTCGAACAATCGATGTATCGATAGGTACTGCGAGGAAAAAATAAGAGCTATTGAATATCACTAAATTATTCACACAACTAGATCTTTGGGATCCCTACTGATGACTAGCAATAAAAGAATCTTAACAAAGGATACGGGATCTTTATACACGCTTTATATTAGCTTCACCTGTATGTTTGTTTGTTTTGTTGTTTGTTAAGACACAATTTTGACCCACTTTAAACGGCCAGATTTCGTTCAAACTTTGTCGATGACCGAGGACCGATGACAAATCACTAATTTGATAAAATTATTCCATTTTTCAATTTGCAAAAACAGATTTTTTTTAATTTACATATATTTTTACAATAAAATTCATTTTCTTTGTTTCAAATATTTTGGGCAGTTTTGACATGAAAGTTACTCTTATGAAATTTGCCAAAAGTTGATAGTTTTTGAATTACTTATACATTTTTAAATATTGATAATTCTCGATTTTTACTAACTGATGATTAATTACAAATTAATTAATTATTTAAAACTAGATTTCATTTACATGGTCGTAAAGAAGAATATTCAAAGTTTATATTAAAACCATAATAACCCCTTATCGTTTGTATTAAATAAACAAAAAAAAATGATATAAAGCGAACTATAAAGTAGAAAATAAATGTAGTTTAAAAAAATTAAAAAAAACACGCTTTTATAGTATACTAGCTGACTAGTTAAAAATCGACTATTAAAATATAGGGGTTGATGATGGAAAGGTGAAAATATAGGGTTTTGATGCTACATTTTTGAAATATAAAAATTAATAAATTTGTCCAAAAAGTAAAATAAAAATGTTAACTGTGGACAACCCTTATCACTAAGGGGTATGAAAAATCGACAGTAGCCTATTCTCAGAAGAAGAAGTATGAAACTAAAAAGTGAAAAATAAATACATAGTTAAAAAAACTAAAAACCCCCCTTTGAAGAACATCGAACTTAAAAGTTAAAAATGATTTTAAATAAGTTTGAAACAATAATGAACGAAAAATAGTAGTATTGTTGTGAAAAAAGCGTGGGCGCTCTGCTATATTTTTCATATATTATCGAGCGCCCGACGCTGCTTCACAATAATACTAGTATTTTTCGTTCATTATTGTTTTAAACTAGACTGATTGATTAATAAAATTATAAAATATGTGTTGGTAAATATTTGTATACCCAAGAGGGTTGAATGTAGCGTACTTATAAAATCAAATGTACATCTATTTATCCAACTTATGTTCACAAATAAAGTATTATGAATTACAATTGTTATGAAAACTAATTTTGAAAATTATTTTTAACTTTGTAGTTCGATGTTCTTCAAAAGCGTGTTTTTTTAGTTTTTTTAAACTATTTTATTTACTATGAATCATTTCTGTTACAAAATATCTTCTTTTGTAGATACCTATGTTGATTGTAACTGTAGGTACTGATCTGATGAAATTGATTGTGACTTGATTTACCCATGCAAACCCCCATCCTAGGTTATGATATGAGTTCATAATCACATAATTCATAATCACAGAAAAACAGATTGTTTAACTAAAAATTTCTGTGCGTTAATAAATAAATTTTGATTGCTTGATTTTTCCCAGGCGATCGAGAGTCTGTTGCGTAGGTATTTCACGAACCACGTTCTAGAGGTGAATGTTTTATGAATAAAAAATCATAATAACATGTTTCATTACAAAACTGCAAATTTCAACACAACTCTTTGTATTTAAATTAATGTACACTGTATGACGTTATATAATAAATTTAAACTTGCCAATAGTATCTATAAAATTGTATTTCCCTGTGGTTTTTTGCTTGTATACGCTGTATAAATATACACATATTATTGTACGACAGTAAGATTTGTTAAACAAAACAATTTTGTCACTGTACAATAAAGTTTCGCAAAATATCCACGTAGTTACATTACTTAAAAACCCATTATTACAAGATAGTCAAGCGATAAAATTAAGCGGAAAAAATCAAGCATTGTCAAAACTTACGACCACTTAGGATCGCATTGTTACTCTGATACATGAAACAATTACAATATTTATACCTAAACAATTTAACTACCTACTTAGACTTAAATTAAAATTAGGAAGCTTATCTTTTTTTCACCACAACATACATTTGCGATTTTTTTTGTTTCAGATGAAAAATAACGAAATATCAATAGAAATATTTATATATTGGCACAGAGTAAACGAGTATTACTTACAATTAATTCGAGGCTGGATCGGTGCGCGTACGAAAGGATGAAGTGGTCCTTTCTAAAGAAGAGCGTTTCGGGCACCGATTGAATACAAATAATAAAAAAGGCGTGCGTATCGTAACTTTCGCGTGTACGATGATATGTTAGCACGCGCAAGGCGCAGGTGTTAGCGTCCAGCGACGGCGCGGCGGACAGTGAAGGCAAGGCGCGCGCGCACCGCACCGCGTTCGCCACCTGCGTCATCCCGACGTCACCACTTGAACCTTGTGCAGGATGGGAAACACCAACTTCTTACTAGAGATGCCACGAATATGTATTTGGTGGAATACCGAATATTCGGCTACGTTCTTGGCCTAGCACCGCCAAAAACATTTTCGGTGGCAGGTTGCGAGTTGTCGCATCTATATCGGACGGAGGACCCTTATAAGAGTGGTCAGCAAACACAAAATCGTGAGGTGAAGTGAAGAAACGTGAAGTGTGAGGCTATTTTCAGAAGCGGGAATTATTTATGAAGAAAAACGCGATCGTTTGCTATCAATAAATTATGCTGGATTTTTTTTTGTAATTCATCATTTTTGTGTAATGTGTATCTATTGTGTAAATGAATGGGGGGCCATTCATTAGTTCTTCTACCGTAAAATGTTGTGAGATGTACATGTAAACTATGTATGTATCCATAGATTGACTTGGCTATTGCATGAAAACACAATGTACCTATCTCACAAGTAATACATATCATCATATAGTCCATTTTTATTCCCCTGTCTTATTTGGTAAACAAACATGGCGGGTTTTGCATCTCGTAACTTACATAGACATAAATAAGGACATGAAGTATGGAGTGAACGAAATGAATGAATGATATTCATCGAAGTAGTAGCTATCATAGATATAATTCATTTGTACTTTCTTTTTATAAAAAAACATATTACAAGTTCTTATAAATAGAATTGGTGATATAATGCTGTAAAAAATTCAATATTTTTTATGATATTATTTAGTGTTACAATAATCCGAATCAAAGACAATAAAAATATTCAGACATCTTGGATGGTCCGCCATATTGGATTTAGAATGACGTCACAAACCCTTTCGTGCATTGTCATCCAAACTTAACATGTATACAAGATTTTAGCTCAATCGGTTAAAGATATCTACTTCAAAATTGAGCTCAAAGATTACACCCGAACAAACATACTTACATTTGCAAGCTAAATAAAAACTTTTAAAAAATAGCATTAGTTGCAACAGTTAAGTGATTAATTAGTTCTTGTATCCTGCCAAAATATACCCTTGAAGATCTTAAACTTTGTCTGCTATTTCATTTTACACATACTACTTTACCTTCTTCATGACTTAGATACTATATCGCCATGGGTATAAAGACCAAGTATCGTCATAATATTAAGGAGGGATAACATCAGCCGCAGTTACTTCCCCTTTCGAATTTTATTTTTTTGTAAGTATTTTTATAGATTAAAATATAATTGATGCAAGACCGAGACAAGTACATTTTTACAGTATTGTACGTTCTTTACTAATAGTCAATTAAAATCGAAATAAACAAATTGTTGTCAAGTTTAAAAGCCGTTTAAGTTTCATAAAAGTAATACATTGTGGTGGCGATTGTGGTGTTGGGAACAAGACTAAAAATAATAGTCGTTTGAATCACAGCGAAACTGGCAACCTTGAAACCTTGTATAGTTTTGCATTGATTAAAGTGCAATAAGACAATAATATTTTTGAAAAAAAGCAATATTTTTAAAAATTATGCACATATCGCTGCCTGCAGGTTCATTTGGGGTAACTGACAAAATACGTAAAATGAGTTAAGTATACAGTTGTTCTTAGATTTTTCTGCTCTTCCGAATGATATATTCAATAAAGCTAAGCAACTAAGCTCTCTTTAAAAAATGCAGACACACCACTTATTTTGGGTATGTTTTATACACAATCCCATTCACATTCTAAGGTAACTGACATTTAATTTATTGATGCAAGCTAAATTAGTGTAAACTACTAGATACGCTCAAAAAAACGGACGAAAAAACTCCTCGCTAGACTATCTCTATAGGTACTTTTCTATTTTTAATATTAGTTGGTTAATTTTTGTTAATGTTCCGCTATAAATAGGAAACTTTATTAAAAATAGTTTTTAATTCACTTTATCTTATTTTTTTCATCACAAAATTATGTAAACCATTACATTTTTAGGATCAAAATTAGTGTATAAGGCAACAGGTTTAAAATGTAAAGAATCAATTCAATATACAACGGCTCTTGCATATATAAATCATTTTATTTACAACTATCTTTACACCAATTTGACAGATTGTTTTATAACATTTTACGCGAAATGTGGTGTAACTGTCAATAGTACCACAAAATTTTGGTATAACTGAACTTTATTTCTTAAAATAGAGTATATTTAGATAATATTTACATTTAAGCCAGAAATCCGCTGTATTTTAAGCATTCCTATAAAAGAAATTTAAAAAAACGTTAAATAGAAAAAAAGTTATGTTCGATTAAAGACGAAAAAAAAATTAAATGCTTCTCCTGCAACATCGTGTATTGTCAGTTACCTCAAGTGAACCTGCAGGTAGCGATATTTCGATTACATTCACATGGTTCCTTCCGTTACATACATGTGTATTGTAATATTTGAAACGAACGCCCGAAGTAGATGGCCACTTTACACAAAAAAAGCCTGCCTGCCAAGCCAAGCCTTTACTCGTATATTAGTTTCCAGCCGCCAAGCCAAAGTTAGGAGTTTATATATGCCAATTTAGCTAATGTCAGCTATTCGAATGAGAATTACATATAATAAAATCATAGAAAAGTAAAATCTGTAAATGGAAAATATTTCAAAAAGACTTATTGATTTGTATTGCCTGTCTGTCTGTCGGTCTTTTAATTTGTTACACGATCACGACAAATCTACTGAACGGATTTTGATTATATTTGGCATGTGCATAGCTTATAGCTTGGACTAACACATAGGATAGTTTTTATCTGGTTATCGACTATAGAAAAAAATAAAAGGTAACCTTACGCGGACGAAGTCGCGGGCAAAATCTAGTAAAATATATTTGAATAAAAAGTTGCTGCCGTTTTACTGTCCATTTTACCGTGTGTAAAACATATAGATTTTACAAAAAACAAACGCACAAACACATGTGCGGATGTTGCAAAAAAATATAAATACAAATAAAATATACGACATCTTGCAATTGCGATAAAAATCTAAAATATCGATATCGATATACAAGTTCGGAAATCACTAGTGAACCTCAATGAAACTACGACTTACGAGCGAGAGAGAGGAGTGTGATTAAGAGAATGAGAGCGATAGAATGAGTTTGGGGCGTGCCGGCGCTAGCCGAAATGGCTACAGTGGACTCGGAGCAAATATTATGTTATTATTTCCTTTCTATTACTATTCTGTTTTCTACATTTAACATATAAAGGATACTTTAAATCCTAATTTATATAGTATTTAAGTAAAGTGGTGGGAGTAGCACCCAGCTCGTATTATAAGTGGCAGCAGTGATCACTTTTGGAGTGGATTGCCTGTTTTTAACATACTTCAAAAAGGATGTTATTTTAAGCCTTATAGAGGGCAAAAGAACAAGTGGGTTTTGTACGAAGTTAGAGTAAACAAAAATTACTGCGTGCCAATGACATGCAGGTCTTAGTGTTATTGCATATGTGTGTCCAAATTATATGTGACAATGATTCGATTACTTACCAACTGGTCGATTACTATCACAGGCACAGCAGCGACTTCTTTCCACGAACTTGCTTAAATGAACTATCTGCAAAAGAGAGAATATGGCTTACAAGATTTTTAATTATCTCTTTGCTTATAAACAGGTCTGAATCCGCATGCAACACATTGTGCTAATCTTAAATACACATATAAAACTTTTTGTAGTAGAACAAACAAGGGGATGTGCCTACGTTTTAATTAGGTGGTACTCGCGATTACTTTGCAGGAATATTACATATATTATTATTATATGTACTAACTAGCTGACCCGGCAAACGTTGTTTTGCCATAATATAAGTTATCGAGCGTTAATTGTCGACTATTAAAAAATCGGGGTTGGTGATAGAAGGGTGAAAATTTAGGGTTGTATGTATTTTTTGATGCCACATTATTAAAAAATAAAAAAAATTGGTTAGTTTGAATTAGCAATTAGTTAGCAATAGAATACCATTCAGAAAACGGGATGATGCTAATCCCGTAGCCTGAATAGCGTAAACATTATGTCACTACTTCTACAAAATGGAGATTTAAACATGTAGGTACCTTTTCGTACTATCCGTGACGCCAAGACGCGTATTTTTTTGAGAAACATTCCTACAGTTTAAAAGGACAGTCGGTTTAATTAAGGCTTTTGTTATTTTTTTAATCAATAAGGAAATTTTTATTTGTAATAAGCATGAGAAGGGTTCATAAAAAATAAGTAACATGAAAATGTCTGATGGTAAAAATAATATATTTAGATTTATAGATAGAACTATGAAATAAACGAGATTTAATACGGTAGGTATGTATAATGTATATACCTGCAAGGGGGCACCGGTGCGTTCCACCGGAGATCCCGGAGGAAGGCCACCGAGGGGGCTTTAGTGGGTAAGAATCCCACATAACCCGGAATCGCTCCCACGGCTCTCGGGTACCGGGTACTCGGGTCCCCCCCCCCCCGTCAAAAAAAAGGTATGTATATACCTAATATTTTATGAAATATATTCGTTGTGATTCTGACAAAGTTTATAAGTAGGTACATATTATTATTATATTGAAGTAAGACAAACTTAAAATACGATCGTAAAATTTCAGTGTTCCTTTATTCAAATGAAAGATTTTAAAATTATTTGCACACTAACATAATCAAGGAATACCGACTTCCTGCTATCATCATTGTAATCACTAATTGTATTGGTTTTTACATTCCTACTACCCCCTTATAATCAATCATCAACCAATTGATCCCACTATCTTCTATCAGAGTTTACTCTCTGAAATAAAAAGAATGATGAACATTATAGAAAAAGTAACTGGGTCAAATGGAGAAAATGTCAGAAAGTAACGAAATTGAGGTACAACGAAATTGATCAAGATCGTAACGAACTTGATACATAAAGCAAAAGTGATTAAAGTGGAATAAAAACTTCCACTTTAATCACCTGGGAAACAAAACACCTAGGTGAACAAAAGTCACCGCAGATCCCTGGAGAGGATATAAAAAAGATGGTGAACCCTACTGTTTGAAGTTTTTTGATATGAGTGTCGTTTTCGAGGTACTTTGGGATGAAGATAATGAAAATCACATCCATTTTTGAATCCAAGATGGCGGCCACTAATTTTTTCAAGTTTTTGGATATGGGTGTCGTTTTCGAGATAGGTACTTTGGCACGAAGATTATGCAAATCACATCCATTTCTGAATCCAAGATGGCGGCCTCTACTTTTTTGAAGTTTTTCGATGTGTGTTGTTTCCGAGATACTTTGGCATGAATTTAATTTTTAAAGATGGTGGACACTATGCACCGTTCATCTAGCACTGATCTGGATTTACATCTTAGTTAAACTCAAACAAGGTGCAAACTATATTCAACTGTTGATTTTTTTCTCCTTGCTGAAATGTTTTTGCGCAAAAATTTAAACGTTGTTTTATCTCGATAAAATAAGTGCAACATTTGAACAATACTTTAATTGCGAAGGATTCCTGGGTTCAGAGGCAGATGAAGGATCGTTTTATTACAAAGTAAACCAAGTTTGGCACATATAGAGATTATTAGCGTTATTTCCCTCTTTAGTTAATTAAGTTAACAGGTTCATTAAAACAGCAACGGCATAAAAGTTTTATTAGAAACATTTTTTAACTCTTTAAAAAATATAGGTACCTCACCTTTATAACTTTATATTAATTAATTCTGAGAAACGTTTTCAAAAATATTAAAGAACTACCTAGTGGATGTCGAAAATCACAAAATGTCGAAATCACAGTGTATACTTTTTAAAAACTTACAGAAACTGTGAAACAGCACTTCAATTAACAACAAACGTTCTAAACCCGCTGAACATTTTATGATGGAAAGTACATCAGAGGCGTCTGAACGAGCCGAAAATCCACAAGCTATGAAAAGCCGCGTAGCAAGGAGCGTGCTTATGCTTATAGCTGCACTGCCTGGAGGGCTACACTTACAGCGGATTGTCGCGGAGATGAGTCGTCCGCAAGGGGCGTAAGAGAGGGTTTAACAGCGCAAATACCGCAGCTGAAGATCCGCAGATAACTTTGATTCAAATATTTCAGTCTTTCGTCCCAAACAGATTCCCAACAGAACAGCATTTCATGAGATAAAACCTGATACCTATTGTATGATATAACAACTTATTTATAACTAACTCTTCTTAAAACTATAGAATATATTAGTTATTGTTAGCTATGATTGGACTACATTGTTACTGTATATTATGAATAATATTGCTTAATAGTTGATTTTTAGTAAAAAGGATGGCACTAGGTCATAAATATTATAACTAAGTATTGTTTTGTTTTGGTAATTGGATTTATCTATACAACTCTGTCTGGATAATTTTTGTACCTATGTAAAAATATTAACTAATGTAAGAGTAATGAGTAATCAAGGGAAGGGCGCGGGAAATGCCACCCACTTTCCAATGTGCTGAGAATGTTTCTAGCTGGTGAAAAAAATCTTATAGTTAGGTAATTGTTATAGTCAAAATTAAGGGCAGGTTTTTATTATTTAATATTCTTTAAGAATGCTACATAATCGCATTTCTAAGGTAAAATTTTAAAGCATGTAATTTATTTTCAACTAAGACCTCAACTAGTCCTTACCGTAACCTTTAGTTAATATAATATACACTTAGAATCAGTGTTCAATAAATTTGTCTTATGTCGTAAATTATGACCCATTAATGACCCACTACATTGTCGGGTCTCCTCTGACAATGAGAGGGATGTAGCCAACACGCTGGCCTAATGCTGGTTGGGGGACTTCACATGCCATCGAGAACTTTTTATCAATTCAACATATATGTATGAATGTAATATTGACAGAACTGCACAATATTTACAAATGTTGGTCTATTACTGCTTCTAAACAAGTATACCAAAGGCAATGAGATGTATATCTATGTATATGTCCGAAACTAATTGATGGATCATGTTCATTCTTTTTTTTTTTGTTTGTATTTGGTTCAACTTAGGGAATGGGAATGGACTTAAAACTAAAAATTACGAAAAACAATAATTAAAAAAATAAATTGACATCAAAAAAGTATGGAAAAAATTTGTAACAAACAAGGTTGGTGTCTTTAGTATCCACCATTATTTTGTTAAATTTTGGTACCAACCTCAAAAAATCGTAGGCCTAAAGTTTGTATCAAATTTAATTTCATACTTTATTGATGTTGGTTTATTTTTTTTTATTTTTTTATGTAATAATTTTTCCTAAGAGTTAGGAAAAGGAAAGAACAAGTTGGTTAATTTGTTTGTCCAAATGACATGTAACATGTTCAGCAAATAAAAGTGGGCAATAGTTCTTTTGATGTTTACTGTCAAAATCAAAAACGGAGACAAGGTTCCCAACAGGAAACAAGCCATGAAAACGTTTGTGGAGGGCAACCATGAATTCAGATGGTGTGGATGGAATAAAAGTCTCTGGTGGGTGGTATTGTCACAAAAGAGAGGTTAATCACTCAGAGGACTCACCAAAACAAAAGACGGAGAGGAGAACACACAAAGCAAGTCTATGTCCTGACGGTAGCTGAGGGGTTTTAACCTATAGATTGGTATTTATATTGGTTAATCATCATTGTACCGCTGCACTGGAACATGTGTTCAAGCTGATGGAGTGGAAACTGTAGAAAGGACATGGTATTAACAAAGGTTCGCAGGACTGGCAACCGATGGGGAAAAAAGGGTCCTCAAATGGCAACTATGTTTAGGCAAAAGGAGCACAGGCTGCCCTCCTACCAGGTGGACTGATGACCTGAAAAAGGCAGCAGGAAACCGCTGGATTCAGACCACTGCCCAAGGACCGGGTGGAGTGGCGTCCACTCCATAGGAGAGGCTCATGTCCAGCAGTGGGCTACCAAGGGCTTAAAGGAAGATGAAGGAATCATCATCAAACATTTGGATTTTATTCTGGTACAGAGTCAAATGGCATTGGTTTAAGTACAGCTTGGCTCTGTTGAAAATGCCATACTTCTTAAAAGGCATTATAGTTTTAACAACAATCATGAACAAAATAATGTGTATGCACATTTTGAAATGAAGTTTTGAACTGGATTTTTTACTAGGTCGTAGAGCCATAGTAGGTCACTGGGGGAGTTACTTTACTGTAGCCTCTTGGACAGTCAGAAAGCAGCATGTTCTTTATATCTGTATGGTTCCCGGAGATAGGATTTATTGAGGCTAACATTTTGGACCTCATGAGGAGCAAAGAAACCACATACAAAACATACTCTTTTAGAACTCTCGTTAGAACTTCAAAAATGAAGTTCTAACCTCAATGTGGCTTCTATGGGCTGCAGTGACTACTTAAAATCAGGTGGCTTGCATGCCCATTTGCTACCCAATTACACTAAAAAAATCTGAACAATAACTTTTCTATCTTGGGCTGACTGGAGACTTGAATGATGAGGAGTGTCTAGTGTGGGTGTGTGTGTTCTTGTCTTGTCCATGGCATCCAGAATTCCAGAGAATCTTAAGAGAAGTAGGGCTATGACTGTTTAAAATTTTCATGCATTACAATTTAATATATTGTCTGACAATCTATTTTTATTTTGCTTAACACAGATACATCACATAATATGCTATATGATTTAACATTTTGTCACTGAAGTTAGTTTGTCAAAAAATTAAAAAAACATATTTATGAATTTTATTAACTCATTACTAATGCGATTAAATTAATGGGTTAATAGAAGGTTAATAGCTAGGTAAAGTAATATTAGGATATGGTTTATAGATAAAGTTTAATATGCTACGTGTAATGTGAAAGTAAGACTAATATTAGAAAAAGAAATCTGACTGAACTTATGAGTAATTAATTCAAAATATTTGAGAGAAACAAGATCACGCGATTTTAAAACTGTGAAAGTTATAAGTTTTTTGTAGTACCTAGTAACCTTCTACATTTGATTTATTCCTTCATAATTATATTTTAAAAATCGAGTTCTCTTATGGAGTCATATTTCTCATAATTGGAGTTATCAAAATCTATAGTATAGAATTAACTTACCAACAAAAAATCATCTGTTCTGATTCTTTCTATATAAACACCACCTGAGGTCATCACAGCAGGATAAAGTTGTCTAGGTATAGCACTGAGATTTTTCTATAACTAAAGCAATTCAAGACTACGTTTGTCACCTATTCATTTATCTCGATGCGATGACTAATTTAGGTTATAAAAATAGCTGCCTTATTAATCTTCTATGAATATTGCCACTAAAAAGTTACCAGGCGTTACTATAATTCATTGTATTAATAAAGTATGTCATTCGGGAATAATGTTACTGTAACCAAAACAGAAAAGATGCTTTAAAATTAGTTTCTCCTAACCACTATCTAAATTAAATGAAATCCACTGAAAAAACTGAAATCCACTATTCCACTCCCCAGTTCCCCACACTTGACACTCTTCCACCCAAAAACTCCCGTGGGCCGTGTCTCCCATAAACTTAACTCCAAACTTATCCATTTTACTTTAGGGCTGCCATTAAAAGTCATATTTTACTATTAACGGTTTTTTATTAGCGTTTGAAAAATTGTTCTATTCGACAAATAACAATTATAAAAACTCTAAAACTCAAATAATCGTAATAATATTAAGTTGATATATTTGTATTTATTTAATATTTTGATTTGAAAGGGACATTCACACATTTTTATCTATAATATTTGTTGGCAAACTTGGCAACACGAAATAAAGCGGGAAAATTTAATTTCAATCTTAATTGTTTTAATTACTATAATACGACTTTTAATAAATTATTTATTAAAAGTATTATTAAAAGATATATATTAGAAATTCATTTGGCGACTTTTCAAGCTTAAATTAAGTTTAAGGCTCAGTACCTACCTAGCTGAAGAACTTCTATTAATGCATTGCCGATTGCGTCATCTATCGGGGAATAGCTGATACAAAGTCGGCGACGTTTATTTAATTGAACTATTTGCCAGTAGATGGCGTAAAAGTATTTAAGCCTTCGAGTGAAATAAATGTGTATACGAATTGAATAATATTTTCGAAACATTAAATTATAATGTAATAAATAAAAATAATAAATAAAAAGGAATTCGAGCACTTAAGTAATAAATTTTGGGCAAACATGACTTTTATTTTAGGTAATCAATGCTAAAATATAAGTAAATTAAACCTACCTTGTTTTACGAAATAATATTTCGTGGCGAAGCTTAGTAGCGTTATCGCAGCTAATTTATATCATTATTTTACATCATTAGCATAGCAAAAGTGTACCTATCCAATTCATATAAAGTCCATAGGTCGTAGGTAATTCAAGTAAGTAACAAATTAAAATATATATAAAGCAAATTAGAAGTTCTACTCGTCGACCTTGGATTAGTTAGTTATTTAATCGGTTTTTATGGCAGTATTCAATATGCATATCAAACACTTTTGTATGGTGTTGACATTATTATTTGTATTATGTATGTTAGTGGGAATTAGGTGTTTTGTAGATTCGCTGATCACAAAGGCTTCGTTGATAAAGCACGTTTAATAAAACGTGAATAACGTTATTATATCAGTAGCATTGTAATCGGAAACCCTATCACCACGTACCTAATGATTGCTTAATGATTTCATCTGATACGCAAATCTTAAAAATACTACCCTCAATGATTAAAGATTTTATTGGGTAATACATAAACGTGGAATCAAGATCAAATTGTAATCTTTATATTAAACCAATGACTTTAATTAATGATTATAATGATTACGTATCAAAATAAAGTGAAAGTATAAGTTAATGTAAATTAATATCTAATATAATAGGTAATCTTCCTTTTTATCTAATTAGGTACTAATCTTCTTTTTTGATCCGCATATTAAATAATAATAATATAATAATATGCAGATCAAAAAAAGGGCGTAGACTACATTATCTACTTAATAGGTTTACCTTTGCAGTGCATTCTATTAGTACCTATAGAATAGACGCCAGGCTGAAACATCTTTTTCCTCCATTTTTCATCCCATCTATTCGAAAAGTACGACTTGGTTCGCCTTTAAGTGCGCCCAAAGGTGATGTTTTCTATAATAAACTTTTAGCGGGCAGGAATGAGTTTTTCTTCCCTCTTTATAAGTTCCAAATTCAAAAAGTACGCGGCAATAGAGTATTACGGTCTATGTCAAAAAGCTTTTTATATGAATTCGTAAGTCATAAAAACCCATGAAAAATTGGAAAACTTTTTTTGCAAACAAATATTATGTAAAAAAAGACTTTTCAATTTAAATTTCAAAAATCCCCGCGAAAACACTGTCTCGGCCGTCTCGGCGCTGCCGCCATGCTTGTGACGTCACTCGCAGTGTAAACAATACATCTCAGTAAAGAAAGAAAGTTATTTTTGCAAAAACGAAATGAGTTACAGTCCTTATCGTTGGTGTCTCGTGCCTGAATGCAAGAGTACAAGCATTAAAACGCCGGGAAAGTACTTATATAGATATTTTAACGTTCCTCAATTCAGATGAGCAGAAATCGGGATTGCATGCGAAAAATTTCGCCACTCACACAAATCACTCACTTTCACAAATTTCTTCCATGATAAAATTATATTATTATTTCGAATTGTCTGTGGCGGTGTTCAAGAAAACTGAGAAAACGCAAATTATCAATAAAAAATACAGGTCAACAAAGACTCCATTGTTTATTTACACTGCTAATGACGTCACGCCGATAGCTTTCATGGCGTATAGCGTTTTTGACATTTGAAAACCAGATTAACAAACCTGAATTTTAAAATTGAAATAATAAATATATACTACATTTTTCAGAACAGAAATCACAATTTTTCACTTGCTTTTAACAAAATCTATCAATATTACATAATTTTGGATTTTTCCTTGCATGGTCCGAAATACCCTATTAACTTTTCCGCGCACTTTTTGAATTTGGAACATCTTAGTGTTCAGCGCCAAAGAAATTGAACTCAAATATTGTTTGAATAAAGACGACAGAACTACAGCCCGCGCTTTTGTCAATTTTCACGGATTGTTAGAAATGAGCCAGATTCGGACATTATTTCAAACACGCAGAATATAAAATCTATAACAATCTTCATTCCTAATAAAACTGTAGTGTCAGTAACCCATTAATGACCCACTAGAGGGTCGGGTCTCATCTCACAATGAGACGGATATAAGCTTTAGTCCACCACGCTGGCCTACTGCGGGTTGGTGGACTTCACATACCTTTGAGAACATTGTTTTGTGAACTCTCAGGCATGCAAGTTTCCTCACTATGTTTTCCTTCACCGTATAGTTGCCGTCACGAATTGTGAGCAGAACTTTCATTGGACGGTTTGACATTGCGGTGCACAAGATTGGTTCGACAAACATCAGTTCGTCAGTGTGCGTCGTCTATTGGTCCAGCACGTTTTTTCGGCTGCTATACATTGGCCGAAAATATACAATATCCCTACCACTGATAATCTGTGCTCACGATTCATGACGGTTACTCTAACAGCAGGTGATATTTAATTTTATAAAGCGCATATAACTTTTTTTACAGTCATTGGTGCGCCCCACTGGGATTCGAACCCGGACCCCTCGATTCGAGGTCAAATTCTAAGCCACTGGGCTATCACCGCAAACTGTAGTAGGTAAGTGCGAAAATGTCTCAAATGTAAATATTATAACTTTTTAGTTGTTTTATTATCAGATAGTATTTAATTTTAATTTAGTTGTTACTCTATGTTTTATTAAATAATAATATTACATTAGAATATGAGGCGCCTATCATTTTCTCATAGAGGGTGATGAAAAGTAGAGTGTCACTCGGGACAAAATATATTTTTGGCTCGGGCGACGTACTTTGAATCCTTCGCTACGTTCAGGATTCTACTCT
This sequence comes from Erynnis tages, assembly GCA_905147235.1. NCBI lineage: Eukaryota > Metazoa > Arthropoda > Insecta > Lepidoptera > Hesperiidae > Erynnis > Erynnis tages. The sequence continues at coordinate 5,070,688 of LR990076.1, forward strand.
AGAATCCCTCACTTCGCTCTGGATTCAAAAAAGCGCCCTCGCCGTAAAAATATCATTTTGCTCCCTTGTGATACAATCTAGGTTCTATTTCAGGTCTAAAAAGACAAGTAAAACAAGGCAAATACCTTTATAACTAAGTAAAAACTAAGAAAAATTACTACCCACATATATTATGTATACCTAAGTATTGTAACAAAAATTTTATTTTATTATTTATACATATTTTATGGTTTAAATATCAAATAGGCGGTTACCTACACACATGCTTCACATGTGTTGAGTTTATGTAGATATACGTGTATCTTTAACACGTATATCTACATAATATTTCAATTATCACGATTCCTTCTTTCCTTCCTTTCAGCCCTTGGTAGTCCACTGCTGAACATGGGCCTCCCCTAATAATTAAATATTAATTATCACGATTATATAATACTAAGCTGACTCCGCAAACGTTGTTTTGCCATATAAGTTATCGAGCGTTAAAAATCGATTGTTAAAAAATAAGGGTTGTTGATAGAAGAGTGAAAATTTAGGGTTGTATATATTTTTTGATGCCATATTATTGAATAATAAAAATAAAAAAAATTGTCCAAAAAATAAAATAAAAATGTTAGGTGTGGACAACCCTTATCACTTAAAAAATAGACAGTACCCGATTCTCAACCTACTGAATAGGCATACAGAGTTTCATAACAATCGGTCAAGCCATTTTGGAGGAATATGGTAACTAAAACTGTGACATGAGAATTTTAATTTGCCCAAAAAATAAAATAAAAATGGTAGGTGTGAACAACCCTTATCACTTTGGGGTATGAAAAATAGACAGTAGCCGATTCTCAGACCTACTGAATATGCAGAATTTCATAAAAATCGGTCAAGCCGTTATGGAGGAGTAGGTATGGTTCCAAATGTTAAGAAATTTGAACTACGAAAGTACTTACTTAGTTCTCAAATTCAACAAGCGTGAGTTCGATTCTTTTCACTTTTAAAAATAAGGATGGAGGATTTATTTTGGTCCTATTCCTTATCCTATTCCTATAATGCTTTAACACCATTTTTGTTTTAATTTATGTATAGGATATATATTTTTGATTTTTAAAAGCGATGTTTCCAACTTACAGTAAATTACAATTACAATCGAGAAAAGTTTGGTAAAGCCGTGCCGCTTTTTTGCTCGACTTGGCGTAACACTGGTGCCCCCAGAAATTATATAAGATTCCATAAAAGAGGGCTCAGCTCGGACACTTTTATAACTCATTGGTCAATTTTTGACATTTTGGATTGTAAAATAATTAGATATTTCAACTTTTATCTGCTTTTCAACGGATTTTCTCTTTTGAAACTTTACACGCAAAAGTTGCGGTTTGGATTCTTGTAAAAATGGAGACAACTAAATAACAGAGAATTTCATCATGATAACAACTATTTATGGTACCAGCTTATGAAAGTAGGTATAATAATATGCTCTATGCTAATCAATGATCAGCATAAATAAGTTTATGATTACTAATAAAACTTATTTTTTCATATCAAAATAATAAAAAAACCTTCTCTTTGTCAAACAGTTTTGTCAAATAAGATACGGCATTATAGATTTTTGTGATTTTTGTGTTGATCTTCGAATAGTTCATTATAATTCACGCTGGTAATTAGCAATATTAATAATGTCTATGTAATATAAATTCATTTGTACGTTTATTGATTCGTGTATGCAACCATAAGTGTAGTGTACTGATCTAAACAAAACTATAGATTGATTACGTTACAAAAATATAATGGGTACCCACAATATATCTGGTCTGGTGGTATTGGTAGATATGCAAGGATGTTATTTACAGAATGAGCTTGAAGTTGTTGCTCTCAACTGCATAATCTTGAGTTGATGGTTTTAGGTTAGAAATAAGGTCTTTGTCTTTAAAATACTTTAAATCATCGCTAGTGCGAGACCAGACACACTGTAAATTATGGCTTTAGGTGTAATCAGACAGTATGATTCAGATATAAAATGTCGTCTCAAACACGGCACTGCACGGATCGCGAGAAGGCAGGATTAGCTCGTCATTAGAAGGATCAGGTGCGATCCAGAAGTAATTATAAAGGCGCATAACTTCTGGCCGAGTACCTATAAAAATATGATTACATTTAGTTTATATTGCACCTTGTAAACCCTTTTCCACCTTGTGCATCCTTACCGGCAAAAGATAGCACACGATTCGTAGAGGCTTGATCTGCGTAGCAGTTATCACTCCGTGACGTCACGAATGATAAAGATATATATGTAGTTGACAGCGGCGCGCGCGCTCATTGAAAAGTTTACCCGCGAGTGACCCGCGCAATAGCCGTTCCTCGCAGTTCACGACAAAGATTAATTCGCCGTGGTTGTGGGTGACCAGTTACCTGCCCCGGGAAGATACAGCATTGTTTTTTCTCGGACTCGTCGTCGTATGATCTGGTGCGAAGGAACACTGATCTGAAGTGTAATCAATTATAACCGGTAAGTTCAGATTGAGAATATGTTATCTGTAATACAATGTTTCATAAAAAATAATTGAGAAAAGTAAGTCATTAGAATATGGACCATAAGAATACGTTCTAAGGTTGCTATTTGAATGATTTGTTAGAAAATGAATAAACCACAGCAAATAGAATGTAAATCGTAAGATCTTGGGAAATATACCTAATTTCAAATAGAAAAAATACAAGTAATTTTTATTTTTGACAGATTTATTTAAGATACATTTATTACTATTAAAATATCTAAAGTATTGTACTTATTGTACTTATTATAAAAGCCATAAAATAAGATATTTAAGTTAAATTATAAAATTCGATTAGTATTTAAATTTTGAAAGAACCTGACAAAAAATCACATACACAAAAAATAATTGGAATCCAACCGGATAGAGAGGAAATGGTCTATATTTTTTGGTTAGCATTTACGAGCAGCTTCACCGAGAGGCACTGCGTTCTGATAAAAAGAAATTATAGAATATTCATTTTGTTAAGATAAAACAAAATGAATATTCTACTCGTAATTAAGAGAATTATTGACACACATATTGTTAAATTATATTATCGATGATCATCTTAAAACGTAGTTATTACCTGTACGAACCAGCCACTTTCAATGTAGTACAATGTTTGCAACACCCGCATAACAGGAGACTTCAGGTGCTTATATTAATTTAATTCTCAATTATATTTAAATAAAATAAAGGTACAAATGGTGGACTTAATGCTACCATTAGCATTCTCTACTATTCTGTCTATGGACTTGTCAGAAACTCAGTAGGCGGCATAAGAAAGAACACGATAGACGATCTTGTTAAATTCCTTTTAACCGTTTGCTTTTTATAGTTCATTGAAATCTTTGAGTTTTAATACTCAAAGATTGAAATGGTAAGGCAGGTTTTATAACTTGTTCCTTATATACTGATTGCCTTAAATTACCTTAAAATAAGTAATCCTCGGTGTGCTTATGTCTTTAAAGTTTGTGCCGGATGTTTGTAACAGATTTCTCAGTGCCTTTTGTTTAATGCATTAATATATAATTTTAAAATTGTTGCAGTTTATTAGAATATAATATTAGATAATCTTGTCGTGAAGAACTAGAATTTAAACAAATTTCTGTAAATTGTGTGCTGATACCTAGTTACTCGCATGAACGTAGGTACTATTGAAATTTAGAGTCAGTTTAAAAATATACCGTTCCTTAATTTATTTTAATCTTTACCATAGGATTAACAAATTCAAACAGATTCAAACAGACAGCCACATCCATGTTTAATAGTTGGAGTTTAACATCGGGGTACATTTTTTCTGAAGAGGCGCGACGAACATAAATTCTTCGCTTTTGCCCAAAAAATTCGAATTTGGTCTCATCAGTCCAGAGGACTTGGTTTCAATTTTCTACTGTCCAATCTTTATGTGCATGAGCCCATTCTAGTCTTTATTTCCTGTTTCCGCATCGCAAGAGTGGTTTCTTTGTAAAAATTCTGTCATTTAGGCCAGCTTTTTGCAAGTATTCCTTTACTAAACTTACTGATATCTGTTTATCATGACTTTCATTGAACCGCATTTGAATTTCCGGTGCTGTAAGTTCCTATTCATTTTGGACATGATGATTAGGGACTTATCCTCTGCTTTAGAAGTGACACCGGGCCTCCCACTGCGTTTTGTGTCCTGATTTGAACCAGTTTTTTCAAAACGAGTGATGGCACCTCCGACAGTAGAATGTGGTAAATTTTATTTATTCGCAATATAACGTATAGTAAAACCTCCCTTGTGAAGAACATTAATAAGTTCACGTTTATACTTTTATTAGGATGCCTTCCCATTTTCTTAAATAAAAGAATTAAAAAATTATTACTATTTCGACTACAAGGTTACTGGAATTAATACCATAAAACAAGAAAATTTACTTACCTTCAAGAAAATATAATTATGAGGAAATAATAAAATCAATACTAGAAATCGAAAAAAAAAATAATTGAAACACGTTCACTTCGTTCCATGCCAGGTACGTACTTAATGTTACCGATGACGATTCTGTTTTTTTTTTTCACAAACAGTGCGCGGGGACACGGAGGAAAGCCAAAGACACAATCGTACACACTTTATAAACTAACATAGCATTTTCGTTATAGACCAAGTTAACGTGTTTATGTATGATATTTCAATTAAAAAGTTAACAAGAACCTTGTCCGAAAACTTTCCGTCGGTAGTGTATATTATGTTCTTCCTGGATAGATGTTTTAACAACAACAACATTCAAAATGACCCATTATGGGCAGTGGGCACCTTGTTCTATTTTTTGTTTTCAAACATAATACCGCGGTATTAAACCTGTTATAAAGTTAACTTTTAAACTTGTATTAATTGTCATTTAAAGTAAAACTGTTCATGTTAAATGAAATGATACATAATTATAATAATATTATATTGTTTTTCTACTTACATACTTTAAATTGCATCTTAAAAGCGTTCTATATTTGAACCAAAGGGAACAGTGTAACATTATTTGCACAATTTCTTTGTGAAAGCAACGAGAAAGGGCGTCTCTAATACCTGTCAATGCAATTTTCTTGGACTTCAAAGGCCGATTTGTTTCTAAGCCACGCATGCCGACTCTCTCTAAACAATATTTGAAATTCCCTAAATTTTTATTACAAATATTTTTTATCATTCTTATAGTAAATAATAATCGGGAACATACGGGCAACAATCTCATGTAAAATTTCAGTATTAAACTTTTTTCTACTTAATTTATTTTAACTTTCATGGTTGTCTTATGTAGCTTTATTTTAATCCCACGATTGCAAGATCAGGCAAATGGCAAAAATATGCTTAATATTTTTGTAATTGCTTAATTTATGACTATTTTAAATTAAGAAGTTTATTATTACATCACAAATTAAAACAAATTGTTTATTTAAAATACTTTAAAAAAATCAATATGCTTAATAATAAACATAAGATCAATACATTAATTTATTTTATTATCGTAAATATAATAGTACTAAATTATTTGAAAATAGTGTCAGTTATTTCATACAGAAAAAATCACCTTTACATTGAGTCTGTTTCCTCTAACTTAATTTATTTTCCATTCAATTTTCAAAATTGTCGTTAAATATGGTGGAAATTGAATATTAAATAATTATAAATTTAAAATGCGACCATCTTGGGATTACACCTACTTCTAAGGCTTCACTGACCAGATAAAAATAATAAAGTCACTAATGCTCGGTTCACATAATCCAGCGAGTCAATCCAGTCAAGTACTGGACTGCATCATATCGTCTACATTATTCACTTCAACAAAGAAACTTTCGTTATCCATAGGCAAGATCTACGTAATCGAAAAGATATCGGGAGGATTAAAGTTTTTGATTTTGTTGTTGTCTATGGAAACGTATTTTATTTTTACATAGCGTATGATCTTATATGAAAATGCAGTAGCTATGCCGAAACGATGTGATCGCTTCGACCTCTAGTAAAAGTAATAGTGCCCTTCACCTGCATTCGACTGAACTCTACATATTGTATTAACTTAGCCTCGAGGGACTGGGCTACTCGTCTATCTTCAATATCATCGTAAAATAACGAAAACATATCGCTGTAGACATCTATAAAGGAAGCATTTCGAAATATAAAAAGAAATACAAATGAGGTGTCATTTAAAAAGTCTATACCTTTCCTTCAAAATCAATTTTAATCAGAGTCAAGTCAAAATGAAATTCATTAAGTAAATGCTCATTAAACGACTAACAATGTTTTGTTTCATAAAGGTTTAGATTGATTCTAATTGGTATATTATTTTAAAAAATATGAAAGACTTTGACTTTTGAAAACATTTTTTGTGATAATAATACAAAAATTTATTACATATTACATTATTTTCGCAATCAGTGACGGGTTTAATGCTAAGATACTTTTACTAAAGTCATTGACCAAATTGCATGTATAAAATATAATATGAGTATACTTAATCCTTACGCGGCTATTAGGCCCAAGGCTTTCGGAACCTATAAACCAAGAAGGTGGATACATTGTCCGTTTATGAACAAGGTGTCCGCCGGGATTATTTCAAGAGAGGTGTAGACTAGTATAGAGCAATCATGTAGGATATTGACGTTACATACATATGCGTCATTAAATTCGTTAATTCTTTGCCATTACTATTACGTAACTTTGTTTAATTTACATAACAAATAGATGATCTTCGAACCTGCCTTTCGAGAAATAGAACTTTTGAGGTGATAAAGAACGTGTTATATTTAGCTTAAATATTACTGTTAATTGACAGCAAATAGTCATTCATCTACGAATTAGTCTTTTATAGGTACTTGAAAAAGTGGATAAAATAGTAAAATGCTTAAATAAGTATTGTAGTGTTCGGATGTTATTATTTTTAAACAATGAATATTAATTTAAAAAATATATTACGTAAGTACAAAAATCACCAATAAAACAATTAAGATACAAGGCTTTTCCGGTCTAAGGTGCTAGGTCTACTCAATAAATTCTAAAGCAATTCTGTTATTGTTAGATTTATATTTTTATAGGTAACATAGATATAAATTTAAATTATTAAATATTATAGTTAAGTGCACACTTTTTAAAGATGCTTTTGAACCGGTGTGTGACGATAGTCGTTTATGTGGCCTTGAATGGTAAAATACTAATTACTATGATATGTTTATTGAGAAGTTTTTATATCGTCGTATCAGAGTAAGCTTTCATATCTCGCTAACATTTTGTAAATATCTAATTATAGCTTTCGCCTCGCTAGTCTCTGTGACTATATTATTATATGGGGTTGGTATGACATTTCGTCGTTAAACGTCGATAAACGTTCTTCGTCCATGATTGTTTGATCATCTGCGAATTGCATCGATACAGGTTCCTTTATGTAGAGATAAACTGAACAATGAATATCATAAATAGGCACATTATATTTTAGCATTGCTATTGCTCAACTCCAATATGTATCTTTATTAGGCACAGAAGTTCATCATTCTTTGGCTTATATAGATCTCGAATAGTTTTTTCTCAATATTAGGTAGCCCGATATATATAGTGTCTGAATACTTGAGAGGTTCCGTAGTTTACCGAAATTAACATCTAATTGGGTGGAATACTTTCGAGTATATAAACGTTTTGAAGATTGATCAACCTGTTTTAATTTATTCGTCATATCTACATGTACAATAAGTGCCATTTGAGTTTCATTCTAGATTATACGTAATAAGACAAATAATGATCGCAATCACAACCGGTACACAATATACGACAGATACAGTTATTATGTATAACGCAATACCGGTAATTGTAAATAGTTTTTTCTTGCCTGTTTTCATTTCGTTATTTTAAAGATGGCTTCACTATGAGTATTCACTTGTTTGTCTTAATTATGAACCACTTGTGACCCGATGCAGGTCACTAATGGGTCAGGGTCGGGTCTCCTCTGACAACTTGAAGAATATCGACTTTCCATTCCTATCGTATCTTTTTCTCAATCTCTTATTTACTCTTATTTACTATATTTTCTTTTGTTACTATACTTTTAAAACTATCTTTTTCTTAATTTCGTACTTGACGTATTTTTTAAAGATTATGAAAAATTAATTTAGGTATTTTTAGGGGAATCTGAAATAATAAAACGAATTTGTACAATTTATGAATCCTTTCTATATTATGTCCATTAAATTAATGACAGTTCTTATTTCAACTTCCGGGTTTTTCTTTTTCTTCTTCTTAAACCGCGTGGCCAGTTCTACTCTGGAATGGACCGCGGAGCCTGTAGCAGGAAGCTGCCCGCTCCAAGCACTTTCTTACAGATATATCAGGTACCTAAATTAATTTGATTCGTAAGAAGGTAGTTTTTTCCCAATTGTAATGAATGACTCTAAATAACAATTTTTTCCATAGTGTGAAGTAGTAAATAAAGCAAAAAAAATGTTGAGATTTTTATGACACATGCAATCTAATTGGGAACTTTATGGTTCAATTTCATTAAAATGGATAAATTTGAATCAGCTTGAAATTTAATCTGCAAACAAATATGAACTTAGCGTATCATAAATTTCAAACCGAAAAATAATTTTAGATAAACTTTAATATGAGTATAAGACATTGATGTTATAGGATATTATACCTAATACTTCGTAACAAGGAATGCAGTGTTAGTAAATAAACAACGTAATGCGTACATCTCACATAGTCCTTACATGTCTGAGATCTATATCAATAATATGAGTGTTTAATCGAGTGATATTATCATTCACGTTTGTAGTTATCGTATACCTACTTAATATTCCATAGTAACTATTTCAATAATTGAAGTACTATGGAATATTATTAGTATCTTAATACTTCATTTAAATATGACAGACAATCAGAAATACTGTTCGCACTGCGGTTGTCATTATTCTTGGACAAAAACAGTAGCACATAGATCGATTTAATAGTAGGTAGTCTTAGATTACAGTATACTTATAATAATTAATAATTAATATGGCATTGGCATACCTACCAATACAAAATTGGCTTTTGAAATATCTTAACAAGTTTATTGATGGCAATTTTGATTCGGAAGAAAATATTGCACACATAACTTGCATATACTTACATATAACATAATAAATCATTAAACGAGATTTTAAAAAATGGATCGTGAAAAAAAATTAAATGTGTTTTTTTTATTTCATACAAAACTCCATATTGATTGGATACTTACTTGATAACTGAGTTTTATATCTTTGTTTTAAAACCCAAAAATGATACCGTAAAAATTTACACAAGACTGAAACACCTTTTTTCAACACACAAATTTGAAAAAGGGGGTGGCAATGGGTCGATATTGACACACGATAGCTGTAACGTGTGTTCCTTTATTGGGCCTAGTCATACTGCACCATAGAATAATAATTCATACATATTTTTAAAAGAGTGCTGGAAGTTTTTGTTCACCCGCTTTTTTCTCCTGCTTTGAATTTATCGTGCAGTTATTTGTTTATATAACCAGCGTGGTCCTGCGTGGTCGCCATGTCACCGCCTCGTTTAAACGGGTTATGCGACATTGAACTTCCCCTCGCTCGAGCCTTTCCGAATTCGCTCGGAATGCTACAGGCTATACCGTCACGGTGTCGCAAGCGCGCCACCGCACCGTACCGCGCCTTCACCGCCTATTAGTCGGTGTTGCAATTGAAAAATACTCACCATCCTTTCCGCTAAGGACGGATTTCTAACGCTAAAATGAATCCTCTGTGAAAATTAGGTACATTTTACAACATTATTTTGTAACTATATTTGCGATACGATCTTGCCTTACTAGATTATACACCAGACTTTGAATTAAAGCTAGGTTTTCATTGCAATGTTTTCTTAACCGTCGGAGCGTGGTGTTTAATTCGAAACAACACGTACCTTAACAAAAGTATAATTATTTTAATATATTTTTTCGAGCCTTAGTCTGCAATTTAAAATCGCGCGTAAGGTGTCCGGATATTCCGGACTTATAACCTGTTTATTAAAAAAAGTGTCTCAACAACTTTGATAAAAGCGTGGGCCGCTTTTAACCTTTGAGAACTCTTAAGTATCAAGTTTTTTGTTTCTATTGTTAAATTTTGGCACCAACCTCAAAAATAGTAGGCCTAAACTATGTATGTAAGAAATTTTATTTTACTTTTTTATAGTACTTATACTTTTTTGATGTCGGTTTAATTCTTTTTTAATTTAATTTTTCGTAATTTTTAGATTTAAGTTCATATCACGAAAACTACTGGACCGATTTTGATGAAACTTTTATCTTTCCCTAAGTTGAACAAAATACAAACAAACAAAAAAAGAAAGAACACGATACTTCAATTAGTTTCGGAGATATGCGAGGACAAACATATCTACATACATACATACACCCATGAAATTTGGTATTCTTGTTTGAAAGCCGTAATAGACCAACATAATATGTAAAAATTGTGCGGTTCTGAGAATATTACATACAAACGTGTCGAATTGATAACCTCCTTTTTTGAAGACGGTAATAACTTAAAAACGTTATTTCCTCCCGGATGAAAATTGTTATGAGAATTGTTAAAATACTCTAGTAAATAATAAAAAAAATCAGCTACCTGTAAGTCAAGGGAAAAGTCGTCAGCTGATAAGATTCAGTAGGTCATAGATGCTGTTGCGTTACCCCTTTCAAGGTACCAGCTGACGAACTTTCCACCGAGATACAGCCAGCTGACGTTAATTTTCATGCATAGTAGCATATAAACTATCACCAGGTAATTTTTTAGTTGAGAGGAAATCACTGAAAAAAAAATTTTTTTCTCATGTTCAAGGAGCCAGCTGACGCATAATCCACCGCGTTATGGTCAGCTGACGATGTTTTTCTTTTAAAGTACTAGATAAACTATAATCTGAAAAGATTTTCAAATGAGAGGAAATGACTGAAAAAACTTTTTTTTTCTGCATGTTTGGGAGGGTGCCACGGCCCAACCCACCAACGGAGTGGCAGCTGACGGCCACTAATATTCATAGTATAAGCCCCTTATGTATTTTACGAAGTTTCTCTCGAGAGGAAATGATTGACCGAAAATGCACCTGGCTCCCGGACTATTACCTATAGGAACTTTTAGGAACCGATAGCATAGAAAAAAATCTGGCCGAGTAACAGCTTACAGACTATCATGAATTCAAACCCCCATTATAAACCGGATTTAAGGAGGTATGTAATTAATTCGATAAGAGTTTTATTACATTTCTATACCATTCGTGATTATGAATGTTAAAATACTAATGTTTTAACGATTTATATTCAAATTTTTTTGATAAGGTTTGTAGGTCTGTATCATAATAGCTTTTAAGCTTTTTCGAGCTTTTTGTAGTTAAGTTTATGAATTAAAATTGAGGTTTTGATAATAAGATTAGAATGTAACTACACAATAGTTAGTAGGTATGAATCACATGTGACTCACGAAACAGCTTAGTGGTTATGATAAAATATGTAATTATTTGAGGACATAGTAATGCGTATGTATGCAACCATATCTTATAAATTCACTAAAACTTCTTCTGTTAAACCATACAGGTGATAGAAGTGAGTTTGAGTTAGAAGGCTAAGTAAGGGCTGGACGAAATGGCATCTATAAGAGGGAGCCTTAGTTATGTACTTAGATTGATTTGTTATTATTGTTATATAGTTGCAAGTAGATCATGAAGGGCTTGATCGCGGCTTGATGGATGGAGGTAATTATTCAAATAACTAATGTAAGAAAGGTTTTCATGTTCGTGAGATTTATTAATTAATTTTTGGCATCGACCTTATGGTCGATATATTCCTTCCTTGGTAGATACCTACGGTCTGTGTAATAGCAAATTAATAGATATTAATGCATTTTAACAATTAAGGAAGTCTTAGGTCCTTGACCTTTCCTTTACTCATTTCATTACTTATGAAATGTACTTATTGCAACTAATCTTCCTCGGCAAGATGTGCTTTTTGTTACCTGTGATTAAAAGTTCATTTTATTTTTTGTTAGCCTCCAATTTTGATCCGCAATTTTACCATTTTTTTGTGTATATGTATGTATGTAACTACAGCATAATTATCTCTAAGATTTATGGATCGATTTTTTCCTCTTGGTTAGCTGGCTTGGTGATTACTTTCAGTTTCAGTCATTTTTTGTTTATTAAATAACTTTAAATTAAAATTCACAAATCCTTAGTATTTGAGAGGCACCAAATTTGGCTATTTTGACATTTATTATTCAAAAAAATATTTCTTTAAACGGATATGATAGCCCAATAGCTTTCTTTAGACGTAACCACAGAGGTGGTGGCGCAGCTATCTTTCTACCGAATGGAATGAAATATAAAATTAGACAAGATTTAATTAACTTGTCAGAAGAATATGTTGTAGAATGTTGCGCAGTAGAAACCTCGGAACTGCTTATTATAACTATATACAGAACTGTCCGTGAAAGTGATAAATTTTTTACCTTCTTAACAACTTTGCTCTCTAAAACTTTAATATATGCGCTATAAAAATTACAACTACAAAAAGCTTGTGAATGAAATGTTAGAATACAACCTCCACCAAATTGTTAATAAACCCACCAGAGTAACTAAAAATAGCTCATCATGCATTGATTTACTATTCACCAACAGTAAGAATTATACACTATTAGTACAGGATCTAGGTCTATCAGATCACAAATCACTTTTATTCAATACTAGCTGACCCAGGAGGCTTCGCTCTGCCAATGATTTTTTTTTATTTTTTTTTAATAGCCTATGTTACTCAGGCTGAATGTAGCTTTCCAATGGTGAAAGAATTTTTGAAATCGGCTCAATAGTTTTTGAGTTTATTCGTTACAAACATACAAAAATACGAATGTTTCCTCTTTATAATATTAGGATAGATTAAACTAAAACCTCAACGCCAAAACGCAATGAAATACACAAAAATGAGAATATTTAGTGCCAAAAATATGAAATTGTTTAAAGAAAACACTTTTTTGTTTGAGAAAACAAAGTGGGAAGATAAATTAGGTAATACCTACAAATTGCGTTAATACAAATTTTAACATATTCCACGACAAAATACAGCAAATTTTAAATAAATACATCACTAAAAAAATTATAAAATTCCATTATAAGTTAAATAGTTTTTGGATAACAAAAGGACAAAAAAAGTCATTTAAACATAAAAGGTACCTACGAATATTATTAAATCAAACTAACAATAAAATTTTAAAAAGACAATAAATTATTTACAAAAATATTGAAAAGAAGTATAAAAATATCCAAAAGAATTATCATAACCAATAAAATGAAAACCGCCTCAAACAAAGTTAAGAAGATTATGTGGACATTAATAAATAAAATCACGTCTAAACAAAAAATTAAACAATCTGAAAATATAGTTCTAAAATCGAACAACCGATTTATCCATTGTTCCATTAAAGTAACTAACACATTTAACCAATACTTTGCTTCTGTAGGAAATTTAATAAGACTCTACAACAAACAAGCCAAGCAACAGCAACAGCAACTACGTCACGAAGCCACTTTGTAACAACACCAACAGTAAACTCGCTCTACCTTAAACCAGTAACCGAAAATGAAATAAAAGTAATAATCCGTCAATTTCCAAAAAAATTAAGTAGCGGTATAGATGAAATTCCCTTAATCCTAGTTAAAATTTGTATGGAAGAATTAACCAATCTCTTGACGAAGGCACGTTTCCCGATAAGCTAAAAGTGGCAAAAATTAAAAAAAAAGGGGGTCTTACGGACGACATCAACGGATAAGAGTTAAGAAACCGGGTTGATAAATTATTATTGTTTGTCACATTACCATTGCAGAACTATATAGACATTGACCACCTTCGAGTCTGATGATAGAGTGGAACTCGTTTTTTTTATATATTTCTGACCGCCGCATTCCGTCATTTGGTAACCGATTTGAATTGTTTTTGTTTTGTTTAGGAGCTGTTATCTTTAATTTGGTCCCACATTAAGTTGTTGATGATCTGATGAAGAGTTTCGAAGACACAGAGTGGAACTCCTCAACGGATAAGAGTTAAGGAACCGGGTTGATAAATTATTATTGTAGGTCACATTGGCTTTGCAGTACTATATAAACATTGACCACCTTCGGTGCTAATGATGTAGTGGAACTCGTTATGAGATAGGAATAATTAAATCGTGTTTAAAGTACAAATTCTATATTTAAACTAAAATAGTGGTGTCCGTAAGGTTACCATTAAGAAGCCAGTTGCCACAACCTATGATGAAGCATTAAAACTAAGATACCGGAGTGGAATTGGAACTATAACAACTAAAAAGCATGAAATAAATTAATTTTGAACAAAAATGTGAACCGACTTCAAACTAAAAAGTAAGAAATAACTTTACAAACAGACTTCAACAATAAGGTATTTTTGGAGTCTGTGCCCAAGTTCATCCTCAGTTTAACCTCAAGTAACCTCATTTTTGCAGACGAATTTTAAAGTCATGAAGAAATCATGATATGTAGGTACCGTAATATATTTACTAAAAAAGAAATAAAAAATAAGGTAAATAGGTAGGTAATATTTTATTCATTTATTAAAATGTACAATGGAAAGAGAGATTTAGATTATGTTCTTTAAAAATGCACATATAAATTTTACAAATCATCGTCACAAGTTATTTAAAAAAATAAATGTTTAATTTTCATACGTAATTATAAATTAATTTTAACAAAAATGTAAACCGACTTCAAACTAAAAAGTAAGAAACTCCAAAAATACCTTATTATTGAAGTCTGTTTGTAAAGTTATTTCTTACTTTTTAGTTTGAAGTCGGTTCACATTTTTGCTAAAAATTAATTTATTTACGTCATGTATCAATTTTGAAAAGTAGGACATAGTTTTTGGAGGAATCTTTATATAAATGGCCGTGATGTGGACGATATTTTATTTAAAAAACATGTGAACGAATTTTTTTCCATAAAATCAATTAAAAATAATTTAATTAAAAATACTAGCGGCCAAATTTTGATAGGCAACTTGGTAGATATAATTATTCTCCTAACTATAAATATACAAAAAAATTGGTTTTTAGCAATGAACAGATGAGCGCACTAATCCTGCAGCCGGATCTCAGACTATATAGCTTGAGCCCTGATATTCTGGTTATATTAGTTTTTATTTTAACAAAGTGCAGTAGTTCCCCAAGCCAAACTGGTTGTTGATCATAACAACGGATTTGATTATAAGGCAAAAGGGCAACAACTGTGCTGAGGGGCTTGGTAAAAAATTTACGATAATTCAAGGAAACTTTTTAAAACAAGTCTTTAGTTACTGCAAGCAGTAGGTACTTATATCGTTAGTATCGATGCATAGAAAATAAGTAGAAAGTACAAAATTTGTAATTTATTTCTGAAATATACGATACCTATGCGATACTATCTACATTAATTATATATATTTTAGGTGATTTAATAGCCGACTCTTTAACTACTTTTAACTCGTAGGTTGTATATTTTCTCTTCAGTATATGTTTTTCGAGTTCACGCATAGTCCTTAGTGATGACAAACCTAAGATATTAAATAAAACAAAACGATAAGCGATCCCTACACATTAATGGTGTTTTGTATTCTGCACAACAGCGCACTACTATTTGTCAACAGTTACACGGAAGCTGTAAATTTAATATATACGAGTAGATATGTATACGCTTTATTGCCTACAAGTCGATGTGGGCGGTTTAGCGCGTGCTAAATCGATTTTAATATTTTATGGAAATAATACTATATTTGCGGCAATAATTATTCTCTGAAATAAGTATCCAATCTTTAAATCCACCTCTTTTTAAATTACCCGATGATAGATAGATACCCATGCCATGTAATGCAATACACAAAGTATTTAAGGTTTACACACTATTTATTCAAGGTATCACAATATTCACACACATACCTACAAGTTAGTTTAACATCTATATGGATGGCCCCAAACTCTAGAAAATAGTTAAAAAATATCTACTTTAACGAGCTAGTTTTTGAGTTATGTAAGAAAAACTGAAGAAAAAAAAACAATCAACTTTTTGATTAAAATCATCGGAAAAACCTTTTAAATTTATAACATTTTACATAGAAAATTTTTCAAAATTTTCTATTTTATCTAATAGGTGGTAATATTAACTATCAAACAAGACCTTTTTTTATTTCCGTGGAACATTGAGGCCCAGAGAAATCGAAATCTTGTGTACCCACAATTTTTTTTAGCACAAAATACAAATGGCTGCCATTTCAAAAGGAGGAGGGCTAGACCCATATATGGGGGGTGTTTTGTCGATGATATATATTTGATCTATTATACTATAATAATTACTATCGTATATGCCCTTAAATTATCGCCAGTTCGAAGCCTGTATATTATTCCAAACACTGTATATTATTATGTGAAGCGAAAACTTGAGCAGTTTCAAATTCGGCACAATTAAAGTTTATATGGAGAAGAATGCATAAATTTTTAATATTTTTTTTATAAAATGCATTAGAAAATAACATAAAATTCACAAAAACACACCATGCACAATTCCAAGGTCTTATAAAAGAATTACCAATATCTAACTAGGTATGTATAATTAAAATCATAAATATATTATAGTAGTATAGTAATTTATGATGTGGAGATTTTGATCCTAAAATTGGATGTTATTATAATAACAATAGATAACAAAATAAAAGAAGTGATAAAGCCTTTGAAAATGTTAAAAAGGAATAATTAGAACCGAAATTAGTATTAAAAAATATTTTATTCAATTTAAGCACGGATTTTCCCTCGCGAAATGTTATATCATATTTGTCATTAGGATGATCATGATAACCATCAAATCCAACACAGGATTTTTGTGATTACACAAAACGTTTGAGTTCAAGCCAGTAAAATTTGTGTACTTAAGTAACTAGTAAGTAGGTACTCATATAAGGCGATGAACCCGCTATACGAAATTTGTCCTTAATAAGAGCTTACGAACTTGTGACCGTCCCTTTCCATTACAGAATTAAGTTAATAATTAATTTTATTTATTACGAATTAGGTATACCTAAGTAGTTAAGACGGCAAATATTTTTATAAATCCTTTAGTTTTAACTTTTAAATAATTAGTAAGCAGTAGGTACTTTCCCCACTAAAGTTACCTTAATTGCAGCGCAAGTGCATATAATTAGCAAGTGATAATTGCATCGTGTACGTATACTGAGAAACTTTAAGATTTCTCTAGAATAGTATGGGTAAGATTTTTATAATGGGTAAATTATTCATTGTACATATATGATATGCTTACGTGCGTATTGGGAAAATTACTTAAACTTTTGCAGGCCTAGGAGGGGGCAGTAATAGGAATTCTCATATTTTTAATTTATCATGTAAGTACTCAATTTTTGTATTTAATAGGCATAAATAAGGAGACCTTAAAAAGGCGTGTTAATATTGCTACCTCTGATATAAAGTATGGTACTTATGAATTACAAACTTTTTATTTGCATATTTCTTACCATCGACTTGTCATGCACTAGGTAATCAGCAATATCAATATTTTATGGCGTAACTCGAAGTTACGAGTACCTGCGGTGGCACGTTTTAATCCGAATAAATCAATTTCATATAAATTGATTGCATTATGTATTTTTATATTAATTTTTGAGTACTTTATTTAGTAAAAGAAGTCTGTATGTATAGCACCCGCAAATCTCTAACGCGCCTGGCCACTAAAATTTACGGGATTTTTAATGCATTTTAAAGAAACTATTGCGAATAAAACTTTTTTTTTTTTTAAGTGCAATTCTGCAAGTGCATTTATGCAATGATTCCCGGTCATAGAAAACCAATTATTGACACGTCACTTAATTTTTTATCACCGGAAATAACTTAAGACTGCTTTGTTGATTCATGGGAAATAACGCAAGTTCACTATAACGCTTTGTCTCGCATCGTGCAATTACTGCATCTAGAGTTGTTTACTTAATACTTCTGCATCGTACTTGACTCAGATTGCTAGAGCACTCATTATTGTACGTGGCTGTAATGTAAAAAATTGTTTGTTGCACCGAGGGTTTATAGTCAACTTGTGGGGGTTATACTTGTTAATATGGGGAATATACTGGTTATCCTTCAAGAAGCGTCCATGGCCTCCTTGACCGGCAACGCATCACTTCTATTATTGAGGATGTCCATAGGCGGCGGTAGGTAGACCCCTTACCATCAGGCGGCCCGTGTGCTCAATTACCCGCCATTTGGCATAAAAAAGTCAAACCTTCTTTTCTTTTGTATGTTTGTATTAGATCATTATTGATAGAATCGATTGGACCTTAGTTAGTAGTGTCAGGGCCTCATAACGAGAGCAGCGTGGAGACGGCAGTTTGTAGGGCCGCGCTCATGGCCGGGCATGAACACAATAAGTCGTGTGTATGCTGCGCCCGCGTCGTCCACTCAATGCGCAATAAAGTCTGCGCGAACAATACAATTATGCGCACCTCTTTTGACAAATTCTATGCACTACAAAACACTCAACACGTCGATTTAAATGTAAAAACAAACGGAAGTTTTTTACTGTACAGCAATAGGAATTTTAAATAATATATGTATATATATCGAAACGATATCGATGTTGTTATGCTATTAGAGTCCATAAAAATTATGAAAGAGTCAAAACGCACCTGCCGCCTATTTATTTAAAAAAGGTTCCTATTAAAATTAAGAATAGGTGCTTTTGCGTTTAATTAAAAAAAACAGGATCTGTTTCCACTCCAATTTTATTAAGTTATAATCTAAATCGTACAATGAAAATACGCCTGTTTATCTGCGATAAATGAAACCTGCGATAAATATATATGTTTAGTTTCCATATGGGTAGATATGGTAATGCTTTCCAAAAAAGGAGAACTATGTACATTAAAATCTACGAGTTAGGTGTGATAAGAGGTTTGCAAGGCCTTCGGCATATTGGCATACTGTGAGTGCCAATGGAAGCCTTGGTCCACGCGCTGGCGTGAAGTGGTATGTACCCGGACGTATCTAAATTTTGCTTAAAATATAATTATAAAATATAATTATGAATATAATTAGCTAGCAATTTTATTGAGTTAGAACATACGTTTTTTTTTGTTTTAAAGAATAATAATAAATCACAAAATATCCCAGTTATACCGGGATAATTTTAAAACTTTTTAATTACTGAAAACTGTTGTCAAAAAAATTCATTTTTGTTACAAAAGTCAAAGTTTAGGCCATGATAGATGTTGTTTTGAGAGCTACGTGTTATTCTATCCTTACTGCCAAGTATTTGACGTATTATTGTTTTTTATTTCAACGTAATCGACCCACTACTTTAAAAGAAATCGCTTTTTTTGTACATAGGGTCCACAATAAAAATCAAAATCTTAAGTTATAAAAAAAAAATAGAATTTTCTTTTTTAATTTTTTTTCTATTTTTTCGTCGATAGTTTTTGGTCTAGTTTCACCCTCTTTCGGGGTTGCACTTTATCCTGGGACACACTGTATATTTCATAAATAATAGTGAAAAGATTATGCAAAATTAACCAATACAGCTCACAAAAGTTACTAATATTACATGTTGCATGTCACCGCAGTGTAGAAGTTCTCTAAAAGGTTATTTATTATTCTACAGGAGCATTTCATGCTAAGTTGTATCGAGATCAAGTAGGTAGGTACCACTCTCAAATAATAATTATAAAAATTATAGCCCATGTTAATACTATAGAGACTATAGGGATATAGTTACCATTTATAACACACTTTTCAAAACCTTATTAGTCTTGTCACTTTGCTCGTGTTACTTTGCCGTTACAGACTTTTCAGAAAATGTGTAACTATTGCGTAGTTATGCATAACAGCGTCATTGCATTATTTTCATGGTCATATATAAACCGGAACCGGAATATTTGAAATCTTCATAAAACATGTGAAAACAAGTTTCCTTACTTATTAACTTATTACAGATTCTGCTATTAGCTTTATATGGAAAACTTGTTTTTAAGTTGGCATCACAAATAAATCGTTTCATCAATTTGTCAGTAACCCATTAATGACCCACTACAGGGTCGGGTCTCCTCTCATAATGAGAGGGATGTAGGCCCTAATCCATACATAAGACATCTTATTACATATATTAATATAATATTCCATAACTTAACTACTCAATCAGGGAAGCCCCGCGATTCAAAATGCATAAAAGTTCATGTGGGTACTGCAGCGTCATCTTAACAAAGTTAATTTCGCAAAAAATATTCTTGCTCCTATCCATAGGTACCTTCAGCAGGTACTCTCCCATGTATTGTACATTTATAGGCCCAAATGATAGCCAGCAGTGATAGCTTAAACGATAGGTAGATACGAGATCTTCTTACATAATGAACGGTTAAAACAAACCTTTCGTTGATTTACAACAATATAAAAAGATTTAAAATTTGAAAATACTTTATTACTTCCCGCTTGTGATTTAGGCCTTTTACATGTAAGCATACATGTAAAAGGCCTAAATCACATATTTGCATTGAGTAACCAAAATCCATATACCTACCTACATATCTGTCCAGAGACCTTTGAATTTAAAGTGCCTAAATTGCTGTATCTTTATTAGTTTGAGATTTATTAATTACATTAATAATAATGGTAAATAGCTCTAAGAACACGTGTTTCGTTTTGTTCGTCTTCGTTGGTCTTAAGTAACGTCACCGGACCCTGGCACCAATAGTGAAGTTCAATGGTAATAATGCAATAAAAACCAATGTCATGAATCTTCATAATTCTTGCCTTTCATATAATTGAGTTCTTTAGAAAGTATCTACAGGTTTTATTAGAAGCAATGTAATTTTTTGAAGTGAAATTTAGATGTAGAACTATCTATAACGTCCATTTTTTTTTAAATTACTGGTGAATCTATCGCATCGCTGGACAAAATATTCTTCTTATCACTGACATTCATCATAATAGTAAATTAACGGAAAAACACAGCAAGCACACAATCATACGTTTTTTACACATAATATACACCCACACATAGATAGACAATAACATTTTATTTTTATTCTTTTTCTTCTGGTTACGGCGATGGCGCATTCCCGGTCAGCCCACAGATTGAGTATTGTTCAGCCAATGACAAGTTGAAGTAATATGCATATTTTAAAAAGAAGAAAAAGATAAGAATAAAAAATGATAATAAAGGCTAAAGTCTAAAGACTAAAGTTAAAATCACGAAAGTATTGTAGATACTTAAATCAAAAAAAGTGCACGATTAAAAACATCCTGATTTTGCTATGGTATTTAACGTTCTGTTTTAAAAAATATTATAGAAATTATTGTTGGTTCCTATGAATCCATTTTTTATTACTGAAATATTTTTTTCATGAGTTATTAAAACTGAGAATATTATTTTGAGATATGTAAAGTCATAACCCGATCAATGTATGTTTATTTTAACAAGCATAGATTACTTACTGTTTAATTTACTGTGCGGTACATTGTCGTAAAGTTATTATTTACGAAAAGTCCAGTAGACGGACTTACCTCCCAGACGGACTTACCCACATTGACTATATATATATATATATATTGGTAGTTGATTAGGTATAATACCTACCATTACTGCTACTTAAATAGTTAATCGTCCATAAAATCCCATAAAAATCTGAGTTTTATGAAAATATGTTTCAAAATTAGAATAATATTGGGGAAAGAAATAGAAATTATTTCAATGTCAAGTAAAATCAGCAGGAAACTTTCGAATTAGAGTTAGTTTAGTCCTTGTGCCATTTTGATAATATGTAAATAACATAAATATTAAATGAATCAGGTTTCTCAATCAATTAGTAATGGCCCAATAGTAATTCGCATTGAATGATTGCTGTTTCGCAAAAAGTTACCTACGCGCCAATAAAAATACTTACGAGTAGGTACGTTAAACTTGTGACATTAGCTTGATATGTTAACCATAATTATTATTAGAAAGTGTTATTTAATATTAAACGACGACCTGAGTGGCGCAGTGGTTAAGACACCGGTGCGCTGCGCGGAAGGTCCTGGGTTCGATCCCCAGCAGAACAGTGATTTGAATGATGAATTTGAATTTCTGTTTCTGGTCTGGATGTATTGTGTTCTTGTCTTGTGTGTGTCCATGGGACCCACGACACAGGGTATCCTAGTGTGGGGCTATGAGTGTGAAGCGTTATTTATATTTATTTATTTATTATTAAATATTGACGTTTTAATATGACCGTGCTCATATATTTCTATCAAAAAATTCGCAAAAACCCTGTGTTTCCCAGGATAGCGCGACGCCCCTATTTCATTTCACTAGCAAAATCTCTTCATATAGAAACTTAAAAAATTCCTACTAATATAATACTATATATTAATATTATTTTACGTAACTATTAACCTTTATAATTTCTATTTTTAGTAGAATAAAATATATTTTCCAAATCAAAACTTTTTAAATTTAACAATAAGTTGTTGAAGGCTTGACGATTTTAATTCAGTCTTAAAGGGTTTTCTTTTATAGAAGCATTTTTATAAGTATCTTGCATTTTCACGAGTGTATATCAATTTGATGTATTGTGCTTTATAGTTTATTTATTGTTTAGTATATTATTATGTCGAAACTTTTTCGTATCGATAGACGCTTTCAGCGTCAATTTATATGCGTATGCTGATTTGTGATCGTGGCCTGCGACCGGTCCACCATGACATTCGATAAACTGTGTGCTTGTTGGTAAATGCTATCCAAATTTGAGACGTTGAGACCATTTTGTTGCTTGTAGCCTGTAATTCAAACACATTCCAAAGCACAAAAAAATCAGTTTCAAATGTGTATGTAAATGATGCCTAGAAAATAATATTCATCAAAACAAAATCGATTTAGATAAATAGAAAAAATGATTTTTGAAAAACATATTCTTTAAGGAAATCTGTATGTAAAATTATGCGTAGAATACTCATCATTTTTATTGTTACAGTGAACATGGAGGTGCTAAATAGGCTAGTGGCGGGGTACCACGACCTCATGGATAATAAAAGTGATCAGAGAGTCAAGGATTGGTTTTTGATGTCTTCACCTCTACCCACCCTTGCGATATGTCTCTCATACGTATTCACAGTTAAGGTAATAACGTGTGTTCATGATAAACTGTGTGATCATTGCAATGTCGTGGTTTTAAAGAACAACGGTTTTGTTTATATAGCTCGTTGGTGCTGATCGACTAGCGAGCATACAGCCATGTCCGAAGAATCGTAAAGATAGCAAACAAGATGAGCCACGAACCAGACTCGTCGCCATATAAAACCGCGGTATATACTATCGTTATATTGCAATGATACGCGAGCGAACTTAACCAAAGGGCTATAAAATCGCGGTTTGACTCGCCCGTCGATCAGGGTCTTAACATTATAAACAGTGTTTAAATTAAATCCATGACTCTATTTAATATTGAGGAAAGACTTAATATGTTTACTGATAATTATTTCATTTTCACAGGTGCTAGGACCAAAAGTCATGGAGAACAGAAAGCCTTTTGAGCTTAAAAATGTTCTTATATGGTACAATCTATTTCAAGTTATATTCAGCTGTTGGCTATTTTATGAGGTATGTAAAACGTGATTCCCTATATATTTTTATGTAGGATCAGAATAGTTAATAAGAAAAAAAAATTCTTCTCATGCCTATAGAATCATCTAAAATTAAGTTCACGTACATTATCATAGTACAGTCCTACGAAGAAAAACTTATTTGTCGAATCCAGAGACTTACTTGACTTACATGACAACTTACATGACATGACAATCCGCCGACATTGCGGTTACAAAATTACAGCAGTTAAGAGTACCAGATGAATCATATATATAAATAAAAGACAGACAGACACAAGATATTAAGCGATTTTCTAAATCTACGTGTAATTATACAATTAATAAGCACGTACTTAGACTAGGTACGTTTTTTACTCAGATATTGTAATTTAAGAATTTTAAAATAGTTTTTATATTTTAGTTTTAATTTTAATTACTAAAATATAAAAAAAATTAAACACAGGTATTGTCATTAAAAAAATTAAAATATGACCATCATTTATCTTGACAGGCTATTGACGCACAACGATATAATTGCGATTTCTTTACAGAGTATTCTCAGTGGATGGTTCACAACCTACAGCTTCCGCTGCCAACCAGTGGATTATTCGAGGTCGCCGTCTGCGATGCGGGTAAGAAAATCTAGTCAATAAGCGCCTAGCTCTATACTATAGAGAATGGAAATAATAAACGGCAATAATAACTCATTATTTGTTTCCAATCCACTGTAGCTAGCTCAACTAGTCGTATTCACGCCCCAAACTCATTCTATCACTCTCAATCACAGCCGCAATCATTGGATAGAATGAGCTAATAGCTCGTATCCTAGATTTTGCTCAACTGAACTCATCAGTTGAGCAAAATCTAGGATACGATTGCCGTTCTATATAATTCCTATTTCAATGCTTAATACTTTGACGCATCGCTAAGTTTATTAAATTGAAGCATAAATCACTCGATAACAATATCAAAGTCCATAAATACTGGTTAGAAAGTTAGTTTTCTACATTATTCTACAAATAAACAATATGTAAAGACTTTTGTGCAAATAAAAATCGGGGAGTTTTATACAATCCTTTTTAATCGGTCCTTTTTAATGTCGGTCACTTTGGTCCTCAATCGAATTTCTTCGTTTCGAATTTTGTCTTTGAGGGACACACCGAGCATAGCGATTTCCATAGCTCGCTGAGCGACTTTAAGGCTGTGGACTAGCCCCACCGTGAGTGTCCACGTCTCGGCCCCGTAACTGGTACGACGCACTGATTCTTCAAGCTCTGCCGTATAGGAGACGAGAAGATGTGACGAAGTTTTCCAAATGCTACCCAGCTCAACAGAATCCTCCTTTTGACTTCGCTCTCGATTTCCCGAAATAGTTTTTACCCAATTGCATGATTTGCCTGAGGTAAGTATACTCGTGAATACTTTGAGAGCCGTGCCACCTGGTTACGATTATTATATGACTCGGGGCTACGTGCGAGTTAAACATTACCTTTGTTTTGTATGTGTTCATCTCGAGTCCTGCCCGTTGAGAGGCTTCATTTAGGCTGGTCAGCATTTCCTGCAGCGATTCTGTCATAATGTCGATGTCATCGGCAAAGTGCAATTGCGAGATGCGGTCGACATCTATGTTGATGCCTCGCCATTTCCAATCCAGTAATTTGAAGACATCCTCCAGTGCACTGGTGAACACTTGAACAGTCAAAAAAGTTTCGTCGATAGTCGCCCTGTCTCACACCTTTGTGCAACTGGATGGGCCTTGTCTATTCGTTGTTTCCTAGCTACTATTAATATTTATAAAACGCCCGTAGAAAAGTCATTGTGTCGTGTCATTAAAATTCAAACCTGTACCTCTCGATAGACATATCCAATACCTACTACTACCTTACTGGGCTATCACCGAATTTCAGCATAAAAATGTTTAGCCGGCATATTTAAATTGTGTTTGTTTTATTTATTTTTGCTTACATTCTTCGACTCGCGCTGTAGGGCTGGTTGATTACCATCAGGTTCATTCGCATCGTTATGTGCAATTATATCTTATAATAATACTAGTCTGATGCAACGTCACTAATCGTTTAACGCTTTACCATTCAATATTGTGACAAGACGAAATAACGCTGCTTAATAACATAAAATAAAGTTTTCATTACATTTCATTACAAAATAAAGTTATTAATATTCATGTTTTCTCAAGGTTTTGTAGGGTACGTGTGTAGGATACGTTTGTACGTAGATACTTTATAAAATTGTATTCATTTTTATTTACATTGCAAATACGTTTATAATAAATCTTTTAATTTTATTCTAAACTCTGTTATTCATATTCTAATTTTTTTTATTCATAAAATATTATCTTGCTAACATTTGCAAGAGTACTCGTATGCTTTTTTATTTTTATAAAAACAGTAAGATGCATTCAGATGGCTTTGGCTTGGCTTATTTAAAATAATAAAAAATGTGTTTTTATATTATATTTTTTGAATACGGTATTATTTTGGTTTTTCAAATTAATTACGATTTAGTCTATCAAAACCCAATAATTATTATTTGTAATGTTTTATATTTATAGACAGTTCACGGATGCTGGTGGTACTACTTCTCGAAATTCACGGAGTTCTTCGACACGGTTAGTATTTATTTTATAAAATATTATGTTCACACATAGGTACTTACTCTGATAATGTATGAGTAGATAAATACAAGTTGCGTATGTGAACCAGCTAGAAAATAAACATAACTACGTGAATGTCTGTACTACATAGAAATGATTTACTTAATAA
Organism: Erynnis tages; assembly: GCA_905147235.1. NCBI lineage: Eukaryota > Metazoa > Arthropoda > Insecta > Lepidoptera > Hesperiidae > Erynnis > Erynnis tages. The sequence continues at coordinate 5,097,116 of LR990076.1, forward strand.
TCGTTTTACATACTACAAGTAGTTTCGACTCATGTCCTGCTTTCCTAGTGTTAATTGTCTCTTAATATTTGGCCAATAAATATGATATAATTCATTCACTCATCGCCGTTGTATACCTATCCTAAGACAAAATAATTATCCAACTAGTCCAAATATGGTTATGATAAGCTAGAGTTAGACACGGAGTTCCATCTTCCTTCCCCAGAATCGTTAACCTCAACATTAATACGACTTCTTGAAGTTGGTGAAAATACATTGGAACATTCCGTTGCATATTTACATATACTTACAAGTAAACTAATTATACTGCATTTAATAGGAATGGAATGTAGGTAATTGGAAGATGTAGTTACTGAAGTCATGTTAACAGCAATGAAGACCACAGATGCAATGCTGCCTGAGAGGAATAACTTAACAGGCTTTATTCAAATCATGCACTTTATCGTTCCTATTTTACACAAACACTGATGATAATGTTTTTCTGTTTTAAAAACAGTGTTTGTGCAAAGCTGTAACAAATTTACAGCTTTGTAGGTAATAGAACTGCTTCTAAACATGTTTCCTGTACTTCCTTGTTTGGTTCAGCCGCAATCTGATAGTGTTATCCTCCATTCTTGTTTGTGTATTTAATAAACCTTCATTGCGTGCGTACTCGTGTAGTGTGTATTTTAATTATTTCAAATATTTAGGTGTCATACGTCGGTGCATAAACTTCCTATGTCTAACGCTAACGCACAAGATCATTGAGTGTCTTATGTATATACAATTGTACATTACCTACTAATTAGGATTGCAAGCTGAGCTCCTGAAAAGTAGAGTATGCCTACAGTATGTACTTTATGAAATAACGTTCATTTGCATGAATATAGGTTAGTAAAAGATTTTACAACTCATTTAGATCAATCCACATTCACCTTTTCAGGTACGCAAATTTAAACAATAAAAGTATTAGTTACTTTTACATTATTTGAGTTACATTTTATATTGAGTTATAATTTAGCTTACCTATGGTAAGCGACCTGACGGTTTGACTCTTGTTCCCTGGAAGCAGGGGAGGTCCTTAGTATGGGATGGTACTTGCGTAGATACCTTGGCACCGTCTCATGTTCAGGCGACCTCGATGCGCGTAGGTGCGGCGGCTGAATCTGCGGAGGCATTGAAAAGAAGGAAATACGCTCGTCTTGCAGAAGGATATACCTTCTTGCCATTCGCAGTGGAAACATTGGGACCGTGGGGACCAGAAGCAAGACATTTCTATAAAGATCTGTCTTCGCGTCTGGTCGTAGCGTTGGGTGACCCGAAGGCAGGAGCCTACTTTGGACAGCGCATTAGCTTAGCTGTCCAGAGAGGCAATGCAGCTAGTATCTTGGGCACTCTTCCTCATCGCAGCGATGTTTTTCATTTGTCATAGTTTTAGTTTTTTTTTTCATTATTTTAGTTTATTAGATTTTAATTTGATGTTATTTGTTGTCCAATACATTATTGTTAATAAATAGAATTGATATATATATTAATTTAGCTTACTGTATTAATTAACTTTTATGAATTCCGCAACCGAGTAGTTACCTACGCATTTTTATTGAGTATGTTTTTAATTCTTTTTGAATTTTAAATTTTCTTTGTCTTTTAAGTGATTGTTCTATCATTTATTATTATATTCTTAACACTAATTACGGTAATATTCTTTATCATCCCTGTTAGTTGCTGATGCTCTATTTTTATGCCCAAGTTTTCGGTTGTTATCGTTATTTTTCCTGTTTATTTTAAAAAGATATGATTATCAAAAAATATGAAAAGATATGAATCAATTTGCTGGCCCTATTTTTTGTTCACGTTATACTGATATTAATATTCGCATCCACAATTTATGGGTATGTATATAATAATACTTTTGCCGATTTAAAAAAAAATAGTTTACTAAGTATTGCACCTTTGATAAAGTATATTTATTATCACTATTAGTCCAAATGGTAATCAAATATACTTTTATTTGATGTGCGTCAACCTTCAAATGAACGTACGAACGGCGCAAAGGCCACTAACTTTTTATTTCAATTGAATACATAGGGCATAATAATACCCCTAGAAATCTTAATTAAATCATTAATTGTATATAAATAAAGGAATGTGTGGAGAACTGAGACTTAAGCAGCCTTCATTGCCTCATTTATTTATTCCCCCATCAAGGCAATCACAATCCATTGCCTTTGTTTGTTTACTATAACTTAAATGGTCACGTCCTATTTTAACATTTGCATATATTATTTATGTATGTGGTCTAATATTGGAAGGTTTTATTGGATTCGTCATAATATCATTTTTAAATGCAGAATTTGAATGAGTCATGTATAGTGTATGTCTGACTAGTATCTCTTTAATGATATTCATTAAAGCAGATTTGTATCCATAGCTAGAATAATACGTTAGAAGATGATGGGAGGTATGTACAAAAAATGTTATACAGCAAAACAAAACGTATTGAAACAAGTTTTCCTAGACTAGGTACTATAATCATTCTAAGAATTTATTTAAATTGAATAAGTACTGCAATAGAAACAGGACGAGATTTCGTTAGCGTGTTTAAATTCGAGTAAGATTTTTAAATAGGTATCCAGTAGAAAATTTAGGTTTTTCCTAGACATAATTGGATGATTTATTATTTTTTTGTAAATGAGCAAGAAACATATATGTATATGTATTATAATTTAGTTTTAATTTTTTTAGTTTTTTAATTGGTTATCTCTATATTATTTTTAATTGCTTTTTTGGTTTGTTATTAGATTTTCTTCGTAATGCGCAAGAAATTCGACCATGTGTCAAAGCTGCACGTCATTCATCACGGAATTATGCCTATGTCAGTGTGGTTCGGAGTCAAGTTTACCCCAGGTAAGATTAGAGAAAGAAACCCCAGCGATTAGACAATATTTTCACGGCATTTTTTTTACAGCTGATTATGAAGGTTTTCATTTATTTATTTATGTTATGTGCCATAAGATAAGTATGAAGGTAGATAATAATATAAAGGTAATTTAGTATTAAGATACTGCCAATCCAGTTATACATATTAATAAACTATTATTAACTACTAAGTTGTGAGTATGTACAATAAATGTGTAGGTACTAATAAATCATTATTAAAATTTTGACCGGGGTTTTTGCATACTTTACCAAGTTATGGAAACATTATGAATGTTTTAAGCCAATGATCTTGCAAAAAATTGACATTGACAACGTTATAGAGAACAGAAATTGGTGCAGCCATAATTATTAAAGGTATATGTGGTCCGCCTCTAAAGATGCACAAACACCCTAGTCTTCTTACCCTTTCGGTTTAGTACTTGTACTCAGACTCGTAAATATATAAAACTTAAAGAACAGATATGTTATTCTTTTAATAAGTATTTGTTTAAAGGCGTAAACAAATCAACCTCATCACTTGCAAATTAAACCATAATCGCATATTCATTAATTTCGGTTATTGATATCTTTGTGGGATCTAAGTATGTTTATCTTTATGGGCAATATTTGCCAAGATCAAGATCGAAAGATATTTCTCGAATATGAATATCATTGTCGTTAAACTGTGACGGATATCGATTAAGTTTTTTCTGATGTAAATATTTTTTACACTTTTTCCGGAACAAGATTACGTAACGTTTTAATCCCACATTGAATTTTATTTATAGATTTTAGTTATAATGTTTTTAACATGTAATTAAATTATTAAGATTTTTGAAATATTATCAACTAAATTTCCATCGAATATTTAGATACATTAAGTGACCAGAAACGAAACAAATGTGACAGGCAGTAAGGAAGATTCAGTTAACATAGGTAGGTACATTTCAAGACTTCAGAACCTTTTATTATTCTAATTTTGAGAAACTCAACAATATTACTCATATTATATTTTATAAAAAGTTCTCAATTTATAATTTAATCGGTGGTTTAATTTATAGTTAAAACAATAAATTAATAATTAACACAATAATTATGTAAATTGAGCCTTATTTAAGTCAAGTGTTCGTTGAGGTAGAGTTCTTGCGTACACGTACTCATACAGTAGGTACACCGATACTCGTATGTTTGCATGATGTCTTAAGTAAACTAATCCGTTGGTATACGACATACGTATAATCTATTTGACCGCCATGACATGCAAATAAAATCCTTTAGTGCGAAATTTCTAGAAAAGTAAGTACATTCTCGTAAGTCTTTTACGGCTTATGTGAGTAGGTACGTTACTACAACATACGATACGAGTGTTTCTGATTTTTTCCTCTGAATATTCATATACCTTATGCGATCTGTGGAACTTTTAGGAAAGATATGAGAAAAATAATATTTATTTATTTAGTTACTAGCTGACCCCGCAAACTTTGTCTTGCCATATATAAGTTATTAAATTACTAAAATGACTATTAAAAAATAGGGGTTGGTAATATAAGGGTGAAAATTTAGGGTTGTATGTATTTTTAAAGGCATATTTTAAAAAATAGAAATAAAAAAAATTGTCCAAAAAATAAAAAAGTTTGTCAAAAAAAATATGTTAGGTGTGGACAACCCTTATCACTTAGGGGTATGAAAAATGGACAGTAGCCAATTCTCAGACCTACTGATATGCATATAAAATTTCATAAAAATCAGTCAAGCCGTTTTGGAGGAGTATGGTAACTACTTACTGTGACATGAGAATTTTATATATAAGAAAAAGTTCACCAACCATTGTATTTTTACAGAACAAGATTATTTATTAAGTCACTTTTAACTTTTTATTAAACCACAAATAAGTGTGTTAATCTAAAAGGTGAGCTAAATGCTAAGGGTATTTTCTACCAGGCAACCCTGGGCAATGGGAGACGTTGTTGTATGGAAACGCTGAGTAGTACTAAGTTTTAAAGTAACTGCACTCGTTATAGTGTGTGGTCACTTTCGAGATAGGGGAATGAGTGCCCAGAACAGTCCTTTGGAGAGAGACAGAGAAGAGGCGGGAAGGTTTGCGCAGCAGTCTACGGGGGACTCTGATGCTCAGATAAGCTGGGATTTGTGGGCAATAAAGAGAATTATTATATGTCATTTACTAAAATGAGCCTATATTTTTAAAAGCAATGCAACAAAACGCATCTCTAGTTTTATATCCGCCAAGAAAAAAACAAAGAAATAAACACGGCTTTTTTTCGCTAACCAGGGTCAATAAAACACAGGTCCAGAACAGCTGTTGCGATATATGAAATCATCGCATCTCACCATATTTTATTGTACTCAAAGAACCGCTAGTGCACCGACAGGTTTTTTCCGGGGCATGTAAAAAATACGTGTTTGAATATCTACCATATTCTCGATCTTCTCGATTCTTCTTTGAGTAATTGCTTACAACGGAAACGCGAGTAAAATATTCCATTCTTTACTGTTTACTGTTGGAAAAAACCATTATTGAATTTCAACAAAAACTACATCAATTAAGCTTGATACACTGTTATTTGAGGTACGGCAGTGGAATAGTCAATTAATTCAGTGTTATGATCGCTTGTACATATTAAAATAGCTACGAGTGCACAATTATTTTGAAGGTTCCGTATCTAACAGATACGTATCTAACTGGTTCCGTCTGGAAATATTCAAAATAGATATAACTATCGTATAAAGGATAGGACATTTTTCAAAAAGCTACCTACCACCTACGAGATACAAGAAGTATTTAAATTGATCAAATTAAAATTTATTTCATTATCTACCATTCTCCTTGATAATGACGGTAGTGGCCTTACCGACTTCAAACTAAAAAGTATGAAATAACTTTACAGACAGACTTCAATAATAAGTTATTTTTGGAGTCTGTGCCAAAGTTTTATTTAAATACATAATCTCATTTTTACACAGACTCCAAACACCTAATATAATACATAGTAGGTTCAATCTTTGTCTCCTCAGAAAATTAATAAAATCATCTATCTTCAATGGATATCCGCTTTGAAGGTACACCTGACCAATATATAAAATGAACCATAAGAAAATATATTGGTTGTACTGTTTAGGGTAAAAAGGCTTAACATCAAAAAAATAAAATTGTAACTTAGGGTTCTTAGGTAACTTTGGGCGTTTTCTCTTTGCGCCCCATATTTTAAAGGTTAATCTTACGATTGTTTTTACAAAATAAATAATATTTTTACTAAGCATACAAAGAAACGCAAATTTTATCCTACACAGGCAAAGGTAAAAAGCGCAGGAACCCAAGTAAGTTTTTTTTTCTTTTACACGGAATTTAACATTTATTTTCCCTAAATATTTTTTTATTCATGATATCAATAAAAATATTCTCTCCTTTATGCATAGAAAATATGAATTTTCTCTGGTTATTACAATCAAACAATCTATTTACTCATATAAAATATTTTCTTTCATAATTCATAAAAAATAAATATTCATCACATAAAGCAGGTACCTACTTAAAAAGTAGAATAATAGGCTTTGAACTTGATACTTCTCGATCGAAAAATATATAATTTAGTACAATTTTCTGGGTAATGTAACGGTTTCGACAATGTGACAAATATCCGGCTATAAATTCTGATATCGAATTGTTTATTTATTCTAAATTAAGTAATTCATTATCATTTACAAGTTCCAGATACATTAAAATCAATAAATAACAGAACAATGATTAAGTGGAATAATTAATTCGTATTTGTTTGGAATGATTAAATTAGAAATATGAATGAGTAATGAAAAAAAGCAATGAAGTTTTTCGTAATCGTTGATTTCATCAAATAGTGAATAACAAAATAAGTTTGAATAGCATCGGCAGATAAGATATTAAATAATGTTAGTAGCATACTGCTTTTGTATTGAATAAATAGAAAATTATTTTGTTATGATCTACTACCTACCAAGAAGTAAAGATAATTTTGATCCCGCTTGAGTACATATTTGAAATATAAATTGTATGATCCAAGATTTTGCCGCAATTGTAATAGTTTTATCTAAATCAATCATATCAACGGCCTGAGTGGCTCAGTGGTTAAGAAACCGGTGCGCTGCGTGGAGGGTCCTGGGTTCGATTTCCCAGCAGAGCCTCTGGCCCTCTGCTCTGCTGGGAAATCTCTATTTGAACGATAAATTTGAATTTCTGTTTCTGGTCTTGGTATGTTGTGTTCTTGTCTGTGTGTTCATGGCACCCACACCGCGACACTGGGAATCCTAGTCTGAGGCTATAAGTGTGTAGCGTTATTTATTACTACTTATCATTATTTAGGTATTATATTTGGTGAAAACTTTTTATTTTTGCCGAAACTGTCGAAAATCTTGTTTGTAATCATCTGCTATTTTCATGTAAAAATACCTACTATTGTTTATTGTAGGAAATTATCAGTACCGTGGGATCAAAGAATGATTCAATGCAGTCAAAATAAAAAAGGATTAAGACCTATGTTAAACTATGTACATTATTATATTTATAGTCAGTTACTTGACACTGACTTAATGCATTAAGTGTGAAGCCATAAACTATAAAAATGTTAAAGTCGCTTTCAAGGAATACGACCGAAGGAAAATGATTACTATGACCATAACGATGTTTTATACGTAACTGGTTGTTTTCCTGCATTATTATTTTACTGCATAGTTAGGTAGATACCTACCGGGCTTAAACCAGTCCAAAGAATTCCATTTTGCTGTCTTTCAAGGTTTAGAGGTGTTGTTTTGTGTACTCAAAACAATATTTGGCATGCAAAGAGGAAGTAAGGAAATATTTCGTTTATGTTAGTTAAGTACCAAGGAACTCCTAGAAAAAAGTTTAGTTTAAATGCGCAATTTAAGTATACGACATTTTTAAAATCCTTTCTTCAACAATGTCCTATTTCTTTTCAGGTGGTCATTCGACATTTTTCGGAATGTTAAATACATTCGTCCACATTGTGATGTACTCCTATTACTTGCTGGCTGCTCTGGGACCTCAGGTTCAGAAGTATCTCTGGTGGAAGAAGTACCTCACCGCCCTGCAGATGGTAAAATCCTATTGATATATTTATGTCAACGCTTTTATAATATTTAAACAAGCCTTTGAGCTGACTTAAACCTTGAATGGTTTTTGCACTTTTTTGCTAGAATTTCAGGTAGATATGGTTTTAAAACACGTTTTGTTTTTATTGTAAGTAATTTTATTAAATTATAGATTTATAACACCTTTATTGTAATGCCGTGGAAGAATCCACAGCTTCGTTTAAATTACCTGTCCAGATTTTTTCAAGGGTTACTGAACTTGATAAAAACGCTGCATTTGATGTGTAGTTCAAACATCCATCTCATTTGGTACCGGTTGGATACTATTTTTTACAATGTTTATATTATACACACATTTTGTACTTAGCCTCTGGTTATTAAGTAGGTACCTATCATCATTTGATATTTTGAAATGGTTGTTTATCAAATGTTAGTATCGGTAAGATTTTTTACAAGTCACGACCGGGGAGTACAGACACTCTTAGTCGTGAAGCAGCATGATCTTCATGTCTTCATTTTTTCAGGTTGTGGTTTAATGTTACCTTAAGGCCTTGTCCTAATAGGCATGATGACTAATTTTCAAAATATCTTCTATGATATTCAGAAGTTTCGATTATGTCTAAAATATATCATGTTTTTGTAGAAAATTAAAGGTTTTTGTGCAATAAAATTACATTTAAATTTTAAGTTTCAAATTCATTCCAAAACGCTCGCCCGTGTCATGGCGTCTGTCATTACCACACATATCGACGGTTCCCGGGCTATTTGTATTAAGCGACATTTTGGGCGAAATTGACTTATATACATATTCGGAATCAGCGAATTTTTCCGCGTCGATTGAGCGGGGTTTGGTGACGATCTGAGCACTTTTTTGTCGCTTAATACAATGGCATTTTTGGAGCCCATTTTGCACTACGATGTATGAACCGACACAAAATTTTGACAAATTTAGGCACTGTGTACTTAAGCTATACTATGAAATACCAGAGAGTTATTTAAACCAATTAGCCTCACCTGATAAATATTTTGAAATGTCGCTTCATACAATTAGCTTTACCTTATAAATACATAAGAATGTCACTTCATACAATTAGCTTTACCTTATAAATACATAAGAATGTTACTTCATACAATTAGCTTTACCTTATAAATACATTAGAATATCACTTCATACAATTAGCTTTACCTCATAAATACGTAAGAATGTCGCTTAATACAATTAGCTAGATACTTGAATTTGCTAGATGTGGCGAATAAACCCATGTTCCTTAATATTTTATTGAACTAGCACTGTCGCTACAGCTACTACAAAAACAAATTTTAGTACTTCAAACAAATTTAATAATAGCAGTATACACTTAATACAATCAAACTTGACTATGGATTGACTATTGAGGCGTCGGTTAAAACATTGGTTTTAGCAAGGGCGCGCTGGCGGCGCACCATCTAATACGGGCGTCTAATAACAGGGCGACTAGTTTTAGAAATTTAAGGGGTCTGAAATTCTACAAAAGGCGGACATTCTACGTGGGGCGCTCGGGGACATGGATGTCAAAATTGCCCATCCCACTAAAACCGGAGAAATAAGAATATTTAATTTGGTGGAATCCGTAAGCCGCCAGGAAATTATGGCAGCGATTGCGGACCTGCGGTTGCCCTTGGAGGACATAAAAGTTGGTGATATTCGTTTCACCCTACCGCACTGGGAATGGTATGGGCTCGTTGTCCACTCACTCCAGTTAAAAAACTGTCAGGGCGATCAGGGCAAGAGTTCAAGTACTAGCACCACGCAAGCTGCAGTGCTTCCGATGTTTGGAGTTTGGACACGTGCGACAACAATGCACGAGCTCTGTGGACAGAAGTTCTCGCTGCTAAATGTGCGGTGAAAAAGGTGACGATCACAAAGCGAGGGAATGCTCAGCTAAGTCACCTAAATGTACCGTATGTGCTGACATTGGCCTACCTGCAGACCACCGAATGCGAGGTAAAAAATGTACTCCGCCTTGAGCAAGAGCTTGGCTGGAAGTTCTCAGGATTCTTCTAACCCATCTCAGGATTGACATAGAAAGTCAACTAACGACTGAAGAAGCAATGGAGATTTAGAATTCACAGGATTTCGGGTCCTCCAGGGCAATCTGAATCACTGCCGCGGGGCTCAAGCTTTATTGTTAAGGTCCTGTGCGGAGTGGTCGATTGCCATGGCAGTGGTGGCAGAGCCGTACGATGTGCCGAAACATCCTCTTTGGTTCGGGGATATCGATGGCTCTGTTGCCATTTACTGGGGTGGAAAGAGATACCCTTCATACTCCCTCATTGATGGAGGGCAGGATTAGGCAGGTGGAGTGGGGACCTCTCGCATTTGTAGGCTGCTACATACTCGTATCTCCCAACTGTGGAATTGGTGCCTATGAAGCATACCTAGATAGACTCGCAGTTTTTACCCGTAGATGCCTACCACGCCCTATTATAGTGCTGGGTGATTTTAATGCTCGCTCAAAAGCATGGGGTGACACAAGGGGAAACAGAAGAGGAGAAGTTATCCAAATGTGGGCGACAGGGTTGGACCTTCGGCTTCTCAACACTGGATTCATAAGTACCTGCGTACGGTGGCAGGGGGAGTCAATTGTGGATTTGACATGGGCTTCAAATTATATCGGGATGGAGAGTCGCAGAAGAGTTAGTAAGTCTATCCGACCATCGCTATATCATGTTCGCTGTGACATTGCGACCCCCTAATAACAGACACGTTGGTCAAGCACGACGATGGTCTGTTAAACAGCTTGCCAGTAACCCATTAATGACCCACTACAGGGTCGGGTCTCCTTCTCGTAATGAGAGGGATGTAGGCCTTAGTCCACCACGCTGGCCTACTGCGGGTTGATGGACTTCACATACCTTTGAGAACATTTTTTTTTGTGAACTCTCAGGCATTCAGGTTTCCTCACGATGTTTTCCTTCACCGTAACAGCAGGCGATATTCAATTTTTTTTTTATAAAGTGCACATAACTTTTTTACAAAGTCATTGGTGCGTGCCACTGGGATTCGAACCCAGACCCCTCGATTCGAGGGAGGTTGAATTCTAAGCCACTGGGCTATCACCGCTCACGCTGGATTTTGAGCAGAAACCCTGACCTTTTCTGATCCCGAGAATGAATCAGTCTGGGTACGGGAAGTAATGACATCTATATGTGACGTAGCGATGCCCCGATGTAGGGATTCTAATAGAAAAGAAGTATACTGGTGGTCTGAACACATTGCAGGATTGAGAGTTAGATATCCTTTGAAGCGGCAACAATCCTGACACGCTTTCCACCCCTCGACATCTTGGCGGACATGGATGACAAGATTTACCTGCAAAGTCGTGCAATTCTCCCAACGAGAAAATAACGATGAGCCAAGTCTTCTGCGAAAGCAGGCACATAGACGGGCTTGGACTGAATGGCGCCAACGTCTGGAGGAGAAGCATGCAGGTCAAAGAGCTGTTGGAACAATTCTGCCCAATTTTGACGCCTGGATGGGAGGGTAGTGTTACATTCCGACTGTCACCGCGCATGGCTGCTTTGGTGAGCATTTGTGTCGGATTGGACGGGAAGAAAAACCCCATTGCTACCACTGTGATGGAGATCAGGACGACGCTCAGGACACCCTTGAAGCGTGTCCTGCATGGGAATATGAGCGTTCCGCCTTGATTAGCCAAATTGGGGTTAACTTCGCTCCGTCTGCAATTGTAGCAAAGATGCTGGCGGAGAAGACAGACTGGAAGGCAGTGGTCTCCTTCTGTGAAGCCGTCATGGTAAAGAAAGAGGCCCTTGAGCGCACCCGGGAGATTGTTGACAAGATAATAATTCTTAGGTACCTTTAAATTCAACAATGTTTTAACCGCCCATTTCAGTAAACTTCATTACTCAGGCACGATTAGAAACAAATTAGTAAAAACAAATCTTCAATTTAATGCATTTAGCCTGGAGCTATTATTTTCAGTTCTAGGTGGTTAGGTCATTTAACCTGGAGCAAGAATTAACAAACCTAGGCGGATAAGTCAGTTAGCCAGGAACAAAAAATACTAATTGGAGGCGGTTAATACATTTAGCCTGGAACAAAAAAATAAAATAAAAGGGTTATTTTGTATTAAACGACATCTAACTTCGTTAATAATAGGAATATCAGAAAAAAAACCTAATCAGATTATGCAGACTATGTAACCTTATCAATAAATATCCATCTTTTTCTAAAATTTTACAAATTGCGGAAGTTATGAATTTTTTTTCAAAAATCAAAACTTTAAACTGCTCTGGTGTAAAGTTTACAAAATGTCGCTTAATACAAATAGCCCGGGAACCGTCGATATACTTACGAAAAAAATGACGTTTACGTGACGTAAATTGACGTAATTCGCTCTGATGGGTGTTTAAGCCTATCATGGCGGGTTGTTGTAATTTGTAGATTTATTTTAACAAATAAATAATTAATCTCGACATTAATAAGAGAATAAATACATGTTTCAAAATCTTTAAATCCTATTTCATTAGATCAGATAAATATTTTGGCCATACTTAATTACTGTCATCATGCCTATTGTCAGACATAACCGACCGACCGATCAACCAACATGATAAAATTTAAACACAGAGATCTATATATAGTATACAGGATTACCCGTAAAACATGAGCAACCTCGCAGCACTAGATAGCTAACACCATAAACAACAACTATGAGTTCGAACATAACTCAATACATAAAAAATAAATAATTCAACAAGTTTTTGTTGTACTGTTGTGACATTTGTAAGTCTATGAAAGTATGTTTCATTCATGAATGCTCGCATGACCGACGGTCGACTGCCGGGCGAATAGGTCAAGTTGAATCAAAGGCGACAAATGCACGCAATGACGTTGTCGTATGAGCAACTTTTGTTAGCGACATGACAATGAGGACACGGGGTTAAGCATTCAAAGATATTTACCCTACAAATGTTTACCTTAACAATTCCTAAATACCTATTTCAGATCCAGTTCGTGTTGGTGTTCCTCCACGCCTTCCAGCTGCTGTTCATAGACTGCGACTACCCGCGAGCGTTCGTCTGGTGGATCGGAATGCATGCCGTCCTCTTCTATTACCTATTCTCTGACTTCTACAAGCAGGCTTATCTTAAGAAATCAAAGGTACCTACTTACACCCATTTATGTTATGTCAAAAAATCTGTCACAAATGAAAAAAGAAATAATAATAATAATTCTTTATTTGCGCGTGAGAGTGTGAGTGTGGGCGTGTGTATGTTAGTTATCCCGTGAGTCACATGCGATAAGAACGTCACATTTGAGTTATGGGACAACAAATTTAACTATTGTGTGTACTTATTAGACAGGCAAAGTGTTCTTATTTTATTATCGTTTATTACTAAGAACTTGCTTTAATTAAATCGTTATGATCTACAGGCTGCCAAGGCGAAGGCAAAGAGAGAGGCCGAAGCAGAGTCGGAGTCTACAAAACTGGAAACAAAAGACAGGATGCTCCCTCTCCTTAACGGTTTCAGCAACAGCTCCGGATTGGGAGATGTGCGGCAAAGAATGGCTGGAGCCATGGCCTCGCAGTGATTCGAAGGAATTCAGTAACATGAATTTACTTTATAGACTTTATTAGTGTTTCGTACATTTGTGAAAAAAACTTGTGTCCATAGAATAATTAAGTAAATAGAAGGGCCGTATTGAGATATTTAGTTAGCGGCATTAACGCCCCAAACTTATTCTAGGGATCACTCTCACTCATAATCGCGATGAGATTGATTGATTGAGCTAATAATATAGCCGTTCTATCTATTTCCTATTTCTACGCCGGTGTCTTTCCAGTTCCCATGCTATGAACAAGAAGGACACGTCTCTATAGGTGCCGTCACGAGTGGTGAGCACAACTTTCATTGGTCGGTATGACATTGACTGCGATGCAGTGCACACGATTGGTTCGACAGTCGTCAGTTCGTCAGTGTGCGTCGTCTATTGGTCCAGCACGTTTTTTCGGCTGCTGTACATTAGCCGAAAGTATACAATATCCCTACCACTGAGAATCTGTGCTCACGACTCATGACGGTTACTATAACTACACCGAGAGTCATATGCTCTTCAGAGTGAGCTCAATTAGTTGCAGGCTAGCTGTTAGTTTTAATAGGTTTAATTTATTAAAACATGATATAAACATAGATAATATTAAGGTCGACGCGGGTTACAAGGCCAGTGTCCTCATCGGTGTGGTAAAAAATATGGATAAAAATAGATGTCCTCCACCAAAGGGCCCATTTCATTTATTAAGCACCATTCAACGTTTTAAATTGGTTTATGACTGCGATTGTATTATTTTCAATTAGTGCCTACTTTACAGGTACCCAATAGGTACCTATTGCATAAATATTTTACAACACTTGAATGAAGTAAGGTATTTTATTGCATGACTTGCCGCACGCTAATATTTGTATTAAGATTTTACAAAGAAAAACCTCGTTAGCATTTAAATGAACTTTAAAATATTTTATTACTCGTGTATCGATTAGTGGTACCTATCATTATTCATCTTTTATTTCTGACTGTAGTTTAATTGAATACCAAATTATTTTATTACAAGTTTTTTGTTTTAAACAATTGCCTATTATTGCTTTAAGAGTTTCAAGACACAAATTAAATGCAAAATTTATATGTGAATTGATATTATACGTAATAGAAAAACACTAAGATAGGTAGTTAAAAGGATCTAAGATAAACACTTTATTGTACACTCGAAACAAAATTCAACACAGTAGGTACTTACCAGGTGAAATTATATAATTATAATATTATATCGGAGTCGTATGTTATATAAATATAGCTATCTAGAAAGCAATATTATAACATAATAGGTGCTTATTTTATTGTGTCACGCTCTATGTTCAACATTTTTCATAAATTAAATTAAATATCAAATAGGCCGAGCGTTCATTGTGTCTTCGTCACGGTGATTTTTTATTACCAAGTCGAATTATATGCAGATTTTTGTAAAAAATATAAAGTAAAAAAAATAATTTATCCATTTAGGGTTAAATAAAAGGCTCAAATCATTTAGCTATAACAAAAAAGGCTTAAACTAGAACTCTTTGTATTAATTTATGAAGTATATTTTTTCAAGAGCAAGCTAGAAACCTTTAACATATAGATAACATTAATCATTTTCTTAAAACAATTGGATTCCTTAATGTTAGGAATCTTATAACTACCTACCAATTTTCATTTGGGTTGACTTTATAGAGTCTTGTTTGGTATTTTTAGATATAACAATCTTTGTAAATATGTGCTTTAAAATTGTTCCCTACTGTATTGTCCCTTTATGTAATAATATTATGTTGAATTACTATATGAAACAATTTATATGCGCCTTGATGAAATTATAATTTCAGTATACCCAATACATTAAAATTTAAAAAATGTATGAACTATATTCCTGACACTAAAGGATTAAAAAATGCAAGGATTTTTACTTTACATTTACAAATACTGAATACCGATAAATGCTTTTGTATTAGGTACTCAAACGCCATTTATTACTAACTCATATTTTATTTTACTTTTGGAAACGTGTAATAGATAAATAAACAGTATTTTTCGATACGATAGTTCGAATTGATACGATATAGATACAATCTCAAAATGAAAATTACATTAAGAGGAATTCTAAGGGGCTATCACTGCGATGGTATACCTATGTTTAATTTTATTTCAATAAAAACAATTCTTATCATGCCATTTGTTAAACGAAGCGTGGTAAGTTAAATATGTTAACGCTACGTAAAGCTGAATGGGAGTGGTGGCTACCTATAATAAATCTTAGCAACGGTTGCAAAGGCCATCTTCCCATGTCTGCCGTGACGTAACGCCATTGTGGACCAGCTAACGACAATGGAACAGTTGATTTTTTAAAGTCTTTAAGATCTCAGAAAGTTTTTTTTAAGTTCCGTTCCAATATTTATCTTATGGCGTGATACCATATTTACTATCACATCACATTGATGTCAAAAAGGCATAGGGGCAACATATAGTTAGTTTAGGTACGTAAGTTATTTTATAAGTTTCGCGAATGAACTGTGAAAAGCAGCTTTCACATATGGCGGATTTTTTGTCAAAATGTACAAGTGTACTTAAAATACACTAACAATAAATTGTGATATATTTAATACATTTTGTATGACGATGATCTTATTTTGTTTTTCTTTAATATCCTACACTGGGGAAACTCGAAAAACCTTTAAACCTTAACGTACCTACATAAAATATAAAAAATGTTAGTGTTTCTGGGGTTGATTTCAAACAGGTTGAATTTATTTAATTTTGATGTTTTATATCAACATACTGCATTTCTTGTCATTCTATGGTTTGGTCTGTGAAAAAGCGTACAAACTTATACAATTCACCTACAAATACTTAGTTTAATGTACTTGTGTATCATTATGTCCTCAGCGTATAATTTAATGAGCGCAACTGAATTACAATCAAATATATATAACAGGCTTTTATGATAGATCACTAGATAGATAGATAGATAGATAGATAGATAAAGATCGTATACCTACTCTTAAGTAGGTAAGTATATTTGAGTTGGTCGCTTAGGTTCATATCACAGCTCGGACCTAATAGATTTACAAATCATAAGGAAAAAGAAGGTTCCTATTAAGAATTAATGTTAAACAATCCAATACATTGAACTGATTTTTTACGAATATTTAAAATCGGAATTATATAGGTGTCGCTGGCATAGCACAATAAATTGTGACTTTATTATTATTAGAGCAGTTGCCAGTAAAAGAAATTTGTTTATAATTTTTTTGCAGCATGGCAGTGTGCAAAAATCTCGGTATAAAAATACATTGAGCTAAGTATTCAAACTGCCATCTAGTGTGAAGTAGCAACAATTTACTGTTAAAGGCAATAGGTTTTTATTTTTCAGGGTGTTCATGCCGCTATTACACAACAGATGGCGGTACCATTACTTTATGTGCTTACGTTACGCGTTACAGGCTTCGAAGAAGCATAATAATAATATACTATTATTATATATAATAATTATTATTTTAATAAATTCATAAAATGAAAACGTTATATTTTTTGCACTTAATGATAAGATTTAATATTAGTTTTTATATTACATAAAAGACTTATGTTGTGTCGATAGTTAATGTCGATAAGAAAGATGTTAATGTCGATAATTTTACTACAAAAAACGAAAAACGTGGACTTAATTTTTTCAACTTTTAAAAAAATTTACTTGTTCTATTTTGAAAACAATCTTGGCACTAATTTTATTGAAAAAACTTACGCTACGTTACGCTTAAAAAATTACGTTACTTACGTTACGCTGGTTGGTATAGATTATGATAAAAAAATTGCTACATATTTCGAATGCAGCTAAAAACCATCCGAACCTTACCCCAAAGCACCCTACCTATTTATTATTATATTGACAAATACCTAGCTATCTGTAAAAGGTTTTACTTTTAACTTACTTCATTTAATTACTATTGGTAGTTCGACTAGTTTCTAGTTTCATTTTGGATATTTTTTAGTGTATTTTAGTGTGTCCAATGTTCATTAAAGCGTAGTGTAGATAATGCTTTTTAATTGTTGGCTGCTTCTCACGCGCATAGGGTACCTGTAAATACGTGGAATGACAACTCTTGCACAAGCCATTGTTTTCACAAAACTTTATTTACAAAGAAATATTTTACAATGTGTTGTTACTTATAACGCTGTATTGTACTTAATAAGATTAAAGATAAATCTGCAACTTAGCATATGTTACAGAAGATTTTTGATACTGGCAGACACATTATAATATTTTAAGTACAACCATTATAACTTACCTAATCGAACATAGATTCGTATTAATATCACAAATAATTTAGGGTAACTTTACTAGTGGTATGCCTCTTTAGATGAAGAGCAAAGATGAAGTATGCAGTATTCAATGTAAATTGTTTTATCTACTTGGTATAGTATACGTATGGCAAATAAAACTTAAGTAAAATGATTAGTGGGTACTCACTTCTAAGAAAATTTTTGCACTATTATTATTAAACGTCCATTTAATCTCGTCAGCTAAAACATAGGTACCTGACAGGCGTAATTCTGTAAAATCTCCAAACAAATGAGATATATTTTTATTTTCTTTGAAGATTATAGGTACTCGACAATCGATCTTATTCTAACTTAAAAGAAGCTTATCCAAAGAGGCGACTAAATAATGGCAGTGATAAGTGTAATAATTAAGTCTATACTCTAGATTTAGTTCTGCCAAACTCTTCTATATGATCGTATTCTGAAAAGCCAGGATCGGAATCGTAGTATGCGTAGTCGTAACTTGTGTCTTCTTTCTTGTTAGGGGCATGAGCAAAGTGAGGCGGACGCGACGGGGGTCGCGGCGGCGGGGTGGACGCAGTCGTCGGTGGCAAAGTTTCTTGACTTGGAACTCGTTGTTCCACATTCCTTGGTGGTAATGTAGTTGTTATCCTGACAGCCGCGTTATTAACTTGCGAATAAATTGTTGTAGGGCCAGAAGGCTGTTCGTAAGGCCTCGATGTAGTCGTGTAAGTTTGGTAATAATCGAACGTGCGCTGAGTGTTTGGAGTCTCCGTTTGCTGCTTCAGTGTTGTTGTGTAAATCTCGTTAGTTGTCTGTGTTGAAGGCGAGAAAGGCGTGGGAGCAGGCCTGAATGGTCTGGGCACTGCGGCTGATTTCGAATTAGATTTATGTGACTGTGTGAATTGTTTTCCGTGCAGTTTTTGTTCTTCGGGTAACCTGTTACCACTAGCGGCTATATTGAGGGAATGAGCACCAGAGAGCAATTCTCTTTCTCTTTCGTACAACTCTGGTCGGTACTGGCCGTCATCCTCTCCTTGCGGCGGGCGATATTGTCCATCATCTTCCTCACCATCTGCGTAATTGGACGCTTGTGTATTGAAGGCAAGGTTAGTATTATAAGCCGCCGTGTTAAAATTCGGAGAATAACTAGCTGGCGTAGTTGCGTAGGTGCTGGTAGCCGGAGGTGTTGTAGGAGAATTGTTAGTATTAAAATAACTTTGTTTGGCCCCTCCGAATTGAGCGAAGTTATTTTTCTCTGGTTCGTAAGACACACTGTTAAAGTTCCTGTAAGCTGGAGTACTTGTAATAAATCCACGAGATGAGTTATAGTCTACCGTAGTCGAAGGTGTTCCGCGTCCGCTGATGAAATTAGGGTTAATATTTTTGGTTCTTACAAAATCTTCTTTCAGCTCGCCAGCTGCCTCTTGTATGTTAAAACTGTTTCGCACCCTAAATGGACGATTCTCATTTTGTCCCTGGAAACCGGGAGTCGATTGAGCCTCATAATTGTAAATCTCCACCAGTCCTTCTTTTTTCGTCGTTTGAGGTATCAACGTCGATTGTGAAAACGGTGTCGGCGAAGGGCCATTGGGGAAGTATCTACTTGGTTTTGGTGTAACCCTACTCACTTCAACATATTCATCTTTGTATTGAGGTGGTACAGTTACAATCACAGCATTAGGTTGGTTGCGGTTTTGGAATTGGTTGCGACGATGGATGTTCTGTTGCGCTTGTACAGTATATACTTGTTCCGGGGTGGTGCTCGGCGCATACGTCGTCGGTGCGAGGGACGTTGACGTATAAATTGGGCGCTTTCTGATAAGCTTTCTTTTGCTTTGTTCATACTGAGGAGGACTCGTAGGCTGGGGCGCAGGAGGAAGTGTTGTAGAGAATTGAGTTGTTGTTGGAATCGAACGCGGTGTAGTTGCGCGCCTAAATGATTGACGCTGAGAGGGTGATTGTGACGGCACTTGGGGGACGAGGTCGTCGCGGCCGCGGTCCCGCTGGCCGCTGAAGAAGTCCGAGGAATGCGCTGCTCTTAGATCTGAGGCACCGCCGTTGGATTGACCGTTATTTTGCGAAAGCCGGCGGTCACCAGTTTCAGCGCGTTGAAGAGCAAATTCAGATTCGTCTTCGCGAGGTCCCGATGGCGATAGTTTTTTGGTGTCAAATCCTGTAGTCACAATAAAATCAATGAAAAGTTTTTTAGATACAAATACAGTTTAATTAGGTTTGTGTTGCAAGAGGCGTTTGCTAACCTACTGCGAGAAGGTATGCCAAATAAATAAAACTAATATCATGGAAATGTTAAAATAACTAAGTATGTACTTTTTAAAATTAAGCAAGTAACAATAGTCTCTATATAATAAATATTTATTTAATAGGTATGAGCTTCAAACATCAAGTAACAAAAAATGGATGGTCCTCTTTCCTATTCTATCAAATTACTTAGTGTGCTGACAAAAGTACCTACCTACTAAGTATTTGATTTTTCTTCTTTAGAACATGACAATTAAAGTTCTTCAATCGTGTAATAAACAGGATTTCTTTATACGAGTACTATAGCAGAATTAGTAGCATAAAAGATGTAACCGCATCTGTACAGAAACTAAGATTTCTATTGCATTTGTTTTTATAAAGCAGACTAAAGCCCTGTTCACACTATGCTTAAGCTGTTCGTCCACAGGCGAGGCGTAAAAAACTTGAGGAGGGTTAAGATTAAATATTTGGCTTAAAATTTTTTGCGCATTTTCTTAAATTATTTTGAGTACTATTGTGTAAGTGATTTAATCCAAGCATATTGCTAAAGCTCATACCCGAAGTTTCAGGTACATACATGAGTTTAAGATTAACGACATAGACAGAAATAATCGAATAACAAAACTTTTTTAAACGGTCCATTTGCAAGCTTTTATCAAACTTCATTTTACAGAGCTTTTTGGTTTCATATTGATACGATAAATGAACTGGTTACATCAATTTACTACCTGAATTGTGATCACCAACCAACACATCTGAGGAGTGTATATTTGAAAATACACAACAATTGCAAAGTCATCCTGTAATGGTTAAGATATAATACTTATAAAAATAGTTTACTTTTGGATTAATTTCATTTTTCCTGGAAAAAAATATCTATTTTACAAATTTCAGTATTATTGTGTAGGTAATAAGACAACAAAAATATTATTATATTTAAAATTGGAGTGCAATTTTTATTTACCAAGAAAAAAAGGAAAAACCTTGAAATTCTAAGAAAAACTACTATGAAGAACAGACCAACTTCAAAGTCATCTGTGTGCATTGGCGCCTACACTATACTAAACAAAATTTAAAGCTAAGCATTGTTAGTAGCAAAGCGCTCACCAGATCCGATCTTGTAGAGATCAAACTGACCATCGTAGATATCTGCGGGGCAGCCGAGGGGGTCGTCGTCCCCCCAGTCGGTGCAGGTCTGCGCCTCCTGGTGGAACAGGGTGCCAGGGGGGCAGAAGAACCTGAAGTCTCGAATGCCACCCCCCGCTACCCTCACGCATACGTGAAACGCCTTGCATCCAGACTTCGCATCAGCGTAATATGCCCCGAGAATTCGTCCACGGCAGTTGAACCTCTCTGCTCCACCTATAATAAAATTTAAAAAGTCATAATTAGCTCTTTCCATCTTCAGTTCACATCAATCTTTTGCTGAACCTCTTATTTGGAGGGCGTCTCACACAACGGTATTTATTCGATACTTGTCTTTATTTAAAAGGGTTGTGGAATTTCTCTACACCCTTCTAAATATCCTTAAACGATATAAAGGTGTCCACTTATATTAATTTCAAGAAATACGCGTATGAGAATATTTAATTATATACCTCTAAGCACAGGAAACTACTAAAATTTGCAAGAAATCTTTCGATTCATTCCGTTTCTATCCGATCTCTGACTGTTTAGTTTTGTACACTTTTATGTCCTTGATATCTCGAAAGCTTTGTGAGTTATGGTTGCCAGAGTGGATAAATTTTGAGGTCACCATCTTATTTTTCACAAGCAACAACATCTCTTCGGATCAATAGAAGGTCCAAAGGCTGCATTGACCATATAGCAATAGGTGGCCTACACGCTCCTTCACTAACTGCTTTGTTATATTAGGTATAAAAATATATGTACGTTATGAACACGACGTTTAGGCTAGACCGAACGCTTGCATTTCTGTTAAAGAACATTGCGTGGGTGTGATCATCAAAATTACTGAAAATACTTTAAACATTATAAATATGGATAACGACTTTGCTAAGTGCATGTAGATTGTATACGTTCACAAAGTTGGATGTTACTGGGTCAATCTGCACAAGAATATTAACATCAGTGAATTCCACATTCGGGTCAATTACGAGATCGAGACGAGTTTGAATTTACCCAACCTCGGTAAATAAACGACGAGTACTTAATTTAAATTACACTTAGTCCACTAATTCAATTTGTTCCGTGGTTTAACATTTTTTGCATATTTCGACATTACATAAATTGGTGGATCATAAGTGGAAACTCTACATTTTTAACCGCATGAAATAAGATAAATTTCTTAAGGTTAATAATAAGGGTTAAATTATCCAATTTAGCAGAAATGAGACCCTAAAAGTTGTATTATATTTTATTTTTGAGTTATTTTGTTAAAAGTATTTAATTGGAAAAAAGCTCTATCTGCGCGCGAATAATAAATCTTTGCATTATAGTATAAATCTTCGAAATCCCTTAAGTATCCTATTAATAGAGGATTTTACGTGTATTATGGATTTTGGTAGTAGGGAATTATAATAAAAAAAAGTATAATCGTATCGGCAGTCTGCATTCTTGACAACCACCCACTTCTGGATAAAATCCATTAAATTATAGGAAAATATAATTTCCCATGTAGATAAATAATTTAAAATATCAAATATGTCACATTAAGTAGGTAAATAACTGCCGCGCTATTTACGTAATCGATGTGTTAACGACCCATGCATCAATGGTTATGCACCAACAACTTGCACCTATCGTCTAACCACACATTTATCTATAAATTCACTTTCATTTATTGCGCAGATATTTATGAGAAAACATTGTAACACCTTGTATACTCTGTTCCAAATGCAGAGATAACAACAATCTGAGTATTGAACCAAATTTATGATAGCGCGCATTACCTTGTATGATCAAAAATTCTAGTTCGACCAGTAGGTAGAAGGTACTTGGAAAACTACATAAGGGCAATTAATGTCAAAATAATAGGTGTCCGTCTTTTTAAAAAAACATTTAGCACGGTTTGTCAGTTTTATCCCCGTAAGTCCATATCGGATATTAGGAACAGAGTACTAGAGGTACGTCGTGTACTCGTAGGTTCTACTGGTCTGCTTTAATGTCTTTAGAGTTCCATCATAGATGTAGGAAATAAAAAGGATAGCTATATTATACGTACTTATACCTTTGCGTACTTAAAGGGCGCTACTTTACAACTAAAGCTGGCAGGGGTAGCAAACTAGCAAACATTTTTCCATACGTTCCATAAGTTTCATATATTTTACAGAAAATGAGGAACAAACGGGCATGCAGGCCGCCTAACGTAAAGTGGTTCAGTGATAATTTCTGTAAAATACATGAAGTAAGATCCTATCTGATGTCGTTTGTGGGATCGATGTCTCATTAGGATTATGAAAGTCACCTCTTTCCGTTAAATCAGCCAGTTAAACAGTCAATAGTTACCGAGGTCGACTTTAAGATTGATACTCAAATTTCCTTCTGCGTTTTGAACGGACTATACCTAGATAACACCTTGTAACAACAGTGGGCCGCAAACATTAAGCGGTTAGCCGGTTACCGGGCTTTAACTCATTCCCACACAACGAGTTCCCAAGCTATAATGTGTTTGTGTTTAAACTTAAACAATGTGGCATTAATATGCCACATTGCGATTAGTGTCATTTGTTGATTACGAAAGTTTAGTGTGTTATTTTACGAGATTCAAAAAAGTCTTTAGCTTTATATAAACTTGTATCACGGAGTTAAATACGGATTCTTTAATTGAATCTTTTTGTGGCAACAAACAATAATTTGTTTAATTTAAACTTAACGACATGATGATATTCTTAGAACGATTGAGATTTGAGAGCACAGTTTGGTCCAAATATTCCTTTCGAGACCAAATTATGAAGTTGCAGACTTACGGATGAAGTTTGATACGTAACAGATAGTACTGAACAGAGAAACAAAGACCAAAAGGGGGGGGGGGGGTTCAAATTGAATGATGTAAAGTGGCCTCATATTATGCAGAGTGGAAATGCCGTTTCTAAGGTGTGTAAAGTAAACTGATTCGCAGGAGTTAAAATAACATAATTTGCAAATCTTACGCACATAGAAGACATTTTCCCTAAACATACACACGCTTTGCATAAGACAGAAAACCGTATGTAAAAGTAGAAAAGAAAATATGCCACGACAGTGTTAAACTGTCCAACTATTTAGTTAACTTGCCTCTAGAACCGTCGAAAGCGTTGTAGATGAGAGTGTACAAACAAATTACATGTGTAATAAAATGTAATATTGTAAAAAGCGTCAGTGGGTCGTGATTGAGTCGGCTAGGCTTCGTTGCGTCACGGCAACTGGTGAACGTTGGTGAGAGAGGTGAGACCGGCGGAGGTTAAACGGAGAGGTTCCCATGCGTGTACTGCACTGGACTCTAGGGTTGCTCTATTACAATATACAGACAACACTAACGGTCTCACTATGTAATAATAACAGAATATGCAAATACGACAGGCGTATTGGATTTAAGGGGTTTATAAGTGAGACCTGTCATTCAGGTATTCTTTGTTTTGATCAGTACTTGGTTTCATTTTAAATTCGTATTTTATTACTGCAAATACAAGTAACATTGCAAAATTTTTTGGAATATGTAACTACTGACCAATTGCTTTCTATCGGATTTAAGATATGAAAGGTTTGTGGAACCTGTAGTTAAGGTTTTCAGTATTAGGTTTTTAATCAATTTAACAAACAATTTATTCTTATTCTGGGTTAATCTTGGGGTGCAACGCAATTATAATGCGCAAACCAATTTTTCAAGTAGATGTTATATTATTACAGATCATTTCACTACTCGCTTTTTTGTATAATTCATGTAAGATTTTTTTATTCTGTATAAATTCAGTTCTGTAACCCTACGCTAGAGCTATGGGATTGATACCATCTCGGTTGCGTAAAGTCGCGCGCCAGCCGCGGCCCGCGGCTACGAGTACTCGTAGCATCCTCCTCGAAAGGTCATTGGGCCTTATGCAAATATTTACGTGAGCGATAGCCATATTCTCGATGTCGGCTTGTTTTGTAGATTCCAAATGATCGCGAATCCATGTTATGTTACTCAATCATTATGTCATATGTGTTTCTAGCTCTACCATCTTATAAGTAGTCCAGTATTTTTCAATTCAATTAAAATATTAATAGAATTTAATAGTTTTTCTCTCAGGTGTTTAATACCGCGGGTAATTTTGGACTTGTAGATAACTGATAATAAATATTGTACCATATGTAATGTATTTAATATAATTAGTTTGTAGGTTTTGTCCACAAACTAAAATATTTATTTTTATAAAATATCTGCCATATTGCGCGTTGTTCTTGTTGCTGCTTGTGAGACCCCGAAAATTGGTAACGCTGCGCATGTTTCTTTTGAATGACACCGAAAAGAGATAATTAAAGATTGCAGGTACGACTATTAATAACAATATTATTTGTTACAATCCATTAAACATCATTATGCCGTACACCACTCCATCAAAAGATTTGTAGAGTCGTAGCGCGCTACTAGGCGTGCATAATCATCAATTATTACAACAGAAAAGTGGCCTGAACTTCCCCGGTAATTGAGCACACGGAAGAACTAATTCTCAAGCAAATAATAATAAACTAAATCCCGCATTGTTTGTATATGGAAATGGCCTTAAATTTTCATAGACCATCTGTTCCTTCATGCATATCAATTTCAGTATCGAGTAGCAGTAGTAATGCGATCAATTAACATTGAAACAATAACATTGTAAAGAACCTTGCACATTGGAATATTGTAATAACATAATTACAATGGAATTAATATCAAAATGACCTATTTGTAATTGTATCTGTTATTTGATATGCATCATGATTGATTAATACGGATTGCGGAAACCTTGTGAGCGTTGGCATTTTAGACTACACATGATTTACTCAAATTCATCGTTATGGAATTGCGTCGACGTCAACATTCGCATTACGAATTGTTATGATGAGTCTGCAAATCGCTATTATTCAATGCTCTTCTATTTTTAAGAAAACATAAGTCTACAGTCATCAAATAGGTCAAACTATGTTTGAGATGTTAGGTATCAATGAGACTTTCTTTTTCAGATTACATAACTTTTTTCTCACGCTTGAGTGACCCCGTACATATTGTTATTTAGACTATTGTTAGGATGTTGTCTGTCGCATTATGGTTATTGCAATTATGTGTTTAGATAAGGAATTATTTTTTTTGGCGGGTAGCTTCAAAACCACAACAGTGACTTTGACGATGAAACATGTTAAAACGTTCGGTTTGTCGATTTTGGGATAAACACTGATAGGTATGTAACAAAAGGGACTGTAGATATTTAAGTGAGCACACCAAAACCTTGAGGTGCATCCACTCTCTGGCCGTCACGCCGCCCTAGTTCTTCTGGAGAGCGGATCGTGAGAAAATCACTTATGTAAATCCGGGGAATCGATTATCGTCGCGATGTACGATCGGTTGCGCGGCGCGAGCGCACGGCCGAATGGAAAGTGCATCAGTTAGAGTTGCGCAAAGCCTGCAATACTGCACTGCACCTCTCACATAGATAGCCGTTCGAGGATGAGATGCGCTATGTATGGCAGCTTCCCTACACAGTTACGCGTTGCCGCTATAGTCAACCCAATGCCGACTTTATTACTCCTCGTTAAAGCCCATAATTGAATAGGTGGGCTTAGTGTGTCCGATGTATCCGATGACTATATTAAGTAACTTAAGCCGGCGATGTAATCACACGACAAGAATCAAATTTACATTAAGGTTGTAGTTTATACAGGATGTTTGGCTTCGAACTGGCGTTTGAATTTGAGGGCACAAAATAGACCAAATTTCATCGAAAAAACACCCCCATATATGGGCCCTCCTATCAGATAAAATATATACGAGGTTTTCGTTTCATTGAGATAAACCATTAAGCACAATCAGTAGATAAAGAAAAATAATCTAAATGAAAGACTTAGTTAGTTAATTAGTTACGGTGTGGTGTTACATTGTTTAAATACAAACGATTTCCTAATTCCTGCATTTATAATGATTGTTAATTCTCACGCGCCCGGACGTCCTGCTCTATCACGCATCTTCGCACACGCACGCGCGCTACTGTGTTACACTAACACAATTATCCATTTCCTCACATGCCAATCGGTGAGCACTGTCTTTTTACCGGCAAACCTAAACGAGCACAAGCTTAGGGGAAGTTTAGTATGGATAATGCGGCGTCAATCACGGTTACAGTCCTGGGGGCACTTCCGGGTTTCACTGCGCAGGTCGGAGTTCGCTTCCGAATGTCACTTTCTCGTGGACGTGGGTCCCGGCGGGGATGGACTTACCGATGATGGGGAGCAATGCGAGCACGAACCACACGGGAGACATGTTGCCGCGAGGTGCGTCGCGAAGGGACTGGCCGGCGACTCCGACGAGGCGCGCGCGCCGCCCGCCCGCCGCCTTGGCGGGGAGGACTGAAAGCTCGCGCCCGCCCGATCTTCATTGTCACACAATTATGAACACAGTCATTATCAATTTGGATAATTGACTGTTAATACGCGAATTTGGTTTTCTGTCTTCTTTACGTATAGAAAAAGCTATTACATATTTTATAGCAATTAAACATTCTTGCAAATTTGTCCGCTAAAAATATTCAGATCTTGCCTTGCCTTACATCAACGTTTCTAGTCGGAATCAGGTAACAAGGGCAACATGTTTACAGTTATTTTAAAAACAAAACAATGTGGTACAGAGTCCCCCACAAGTGCAGAATAAATTGACGTAACAAAAAAATAAGCATTTGGGTAGTTCTCATAATGAAGGAATTTTGGTGGGCTCAACTCATAGCTCCTTCGTTTTTTAATATTTCTAATTTATTTTAAATCTGGAATAAAGAACTGATTGGCTTCTATATGGGCACTGAAATTCAGCTAGATTCGAAAATATCTTTTTGGAGAAAAATGCATAAATATTATCAAAATTGTCACTTTCCTGTGGGGCGATTTTTCAAAATGCAAGTTTCCTACCGACATAATATGTAAAGTAAGCAAAAAATCAAAGAGATTATTACCTAATCATAGTAACAATGAATAAAGCTTAGCTAAAACCTAAAAAGAAGCTGCGTATCCTCCTATTTTTAGTCGATTTTTCATCATAGAATAGGGGCGACACGAATTGTGTATCACATTCCTGTCAGCTATAAATATGTCAAGAATACCAACAAATTGAATAATGAGCGCTGTTGCCAGATTTCCGACACAAAGTACGTAGTAAAATGGACTCACTGCCGCTTAAAGTTTCGCCTAACTGCCAATCAGATAATCGCGACAACGATCTAATCGACCGCAGACGCGTTCGGGACAGACAACTTCTCACTTGTATGTTATCTATTTACGTAAACAATGTTTGGAATTCTTAAATATTTTTTATTGTTTTGATTAATATACCTAGTGTTAATATACTATAAAGCATAACCATGTCATTCGAATACAGCGTTTTTGTGTTTTTTATGAATAACCTCAAAATTATCACCTTCCTGCGTATCACTTGTCTGGATCCATTAAGACAGGAAAGTGAATACATTACAGGAAAGTGATAAAAAATCACTTAGATTCCTAATTTCCTGCTAACATTGTATGTATTAACCCGTTGAGGCCTTTTTTTCACAACAACCAAAATGCCACAACCTAAAAAAAAAAAGACCAGGGAAGAAATATTGGTACAAAAACGAGAAAAAGAAAGAAAACGTTATAAACGAAAGAAAAATGATCCAGACAAGTTAGCTTCTTTAAAAGAACAGAAAAACAGTATTATTTAAAGTCAAGAACTATAGGAAAAATAAAAACAATATCTGAAATGACCGATCGTGAAAAAAGGTCGTGGTGGGCAAGATTTATTTTTGTACTCGTACTTAAGTATACGGACTCATAGAATACATTAAGTTTGTTGATTAATGATCTCTTAAAGATAAATTTATACTATTAAGCTACACAGACCAAGTCATACTCGTAAATTGTTTTTAAATAAATAAATAAAAAATATGAAAATTTATGTTTAATAATCTCACTTTCCTGGTTACTTCTCATTATTCTGGCAGTAAAATAACATTCACATCATAATATTTTATAACGGTTTTCAGTCAATGTATAAAATATATATTGTCAAGTATATATACACATCACTTATTATGCATTTTTATACATATTTAAAGTTAATTTTCATTTTCCTGTGCCATATAATTATCACTTGTCTGTTTTTTTTTAAAAGGCCTTTAAATTAATTATTTACCAATATTTTGTCTGACCCACACAACTTTAGCTTATTCAAGTAAAAACCATGACCTCTGGCCACTTTGCATACTAAATTTAGGAAATAAAAGTATGGGACTAAAAACGTCCGTTATTATTCCTTCATAATAAGAACTAGCCATTTATAGAATTTGGTGGGAGAAAATGGATATCCCCTTTCCTGTACCAATCCAATTTTTGGCACTCATGTGCAACAATATTAAAATGTGTAAGTATAAAGATTCAATTCATTAAACAAGAAAAATACAATGGTTAGGTACTAAGTTCCCCTTATATGGTAGTCGGTTCAATGTAAGTACTTAATTTATCCGACTCAAATGACATTGTGATCGTCGACTATTTTGACGTCCTTTGTCTTATCTCATTAGTCATCTATATTATGGTGCTTATGTTACATCATCATGAAGGTATTGTCTGTTTACTTAGTTGCCCTTTACTAGGCTCGTTAATTATGTACATAACTGATAAGTTGAAGGGACTTACATATGTTTATATTGAAATCATTTATCT
This sequence comes from Erynnis tages, assembly GCA_905147235.1. Taxonomy (NCBI): domain Eukaryota; kingdom Metazoa; phylum Arthropoda; class Insecta; order Lepidoptera; family Hesperiidae; genus Erynnis; species Erynnis tages. Next base: position 5,127,111 of record LR990076.1, read on the forward strand.
ATCAGTTATATCAAGAATCAGCCTTACATTTTGCAGTGCCGCACTTACACTTCTACTAAAACCACTCAAATTTAATGTAGAGTCAATTTTTTTATTAATCATTAAGGTATGTTGATGAAAGCCAGACTATACAATTCAAATATTACCAATGAAATGGCACTGATCACGGGTAATTTGAATAGGAAATGCACTAATCATCCGTCTAAAATTCGATTTGACATCTCCACTGGGAAATTGCAATAATTTACTTAAATATTATTACTTAGGAGTAACTAAACATAGTATAGATAAGCTCATATAAACATAGATAAAATAAAACTACAGAATTTATTGTAGTTTCACATCGCGTAACTCTAGATTAGACAAATTGTCTGGTGGATTGACAAACCTGTATGGAGATTTATCTTGATAAAGTGTAATTGGTTGTTAAGTCACATCGTTGTCCACCACTGTAAGTATTCTTATGTCATGCTGTCTTGCAGGAACAGTAAAGTGTTTGTTTGGAAAGCTTAAACCACACATTAAATATATTCATTGCTATAATGGCTATTGAATTTTATGAGCTCATTTTCAAGTTCGTTATGCTTTCAATGTTATCAGTAACATTGTCATAATTATAAGGACTATGACTACGAATTATTGATACAAAAATATTAAAAGCTAGCTGATCCGGCAGGCTTCGCTCTGCCAATTAATTTGACTAATATCCAAAGTTTTTTTGAGTCACAAACTTTTAGTAATCTTTTCTAGCAATAAATATAGCCTATGTTACTCAGGGTGAATGAAGCTTTCCAATGGTGAAAGAATTTTTGAAATCGGCACAGTATTTTTTGAGTTTTTCATTACAAATATACAAATACACACAAAAATACAAATTTTTCTTCTTTATAATATTATTATTAGTGAAGATTAGATAGGTGCGTATAGTTTTTTATTTATACATATAGGTGTAACCTATAGTTTTGTGGGTAGAGACACTCCTAGCCTAGCCTAGACAAGCCTAAAGACACTCTAGTGTCTCAGATTTCTTTAAAAAATGTTTTTTAGATCTTGATCTCTAATAATGAAATTAAGAAATTTGCGGGTAATTCAATGAATATTTTTATTTAATATATTCGTTAACATAATTATGCTATGTGTAGGGCCATTGCCATTCAGGAGAGTGTTTGTAATCAAACCAACCTTGTAAACCAACCGATCCAACCTTAACGGGCTCCATGTAAACAATACATCAGTACGATGCAGGAAAATCGATAGTGATAGGTGATTAATACCGTGTGTAATTAGGCGCCGAAGCGTGGGACTGGAATACCTATTGTGCCCACGTTTATTATCGCCTACTGTAAATATTTTAATCAGCCTATGAATTCGCGACTCCGCGTAATCGGAAATATGAATGCATCCATTGTTGTTTTAGTACAATGATGAGTAATCAAGATATACCTCGGCGCTAAATATAATGCCTTATTGCATATTTTATTTCTTATTATGCAAGTATTATGATTATAAACGTTATGTAATTCAGTGGTTTTATTGCAGGTGAAATAACCTTTCATTGACTTAGATAATGTCACAATATATTAATATTATGTTTCTCAATTTAACAATAAGATGATTTTCTCTTTACAGAGTTGAACTGGGGGCGCAATAGAGCACTACTAAACTGCCTTTTCTAGTAGGATTTACAGTAGAAATAAAAATCTAAAATACGTTCCGACCAAATATTATTATAGTAAGATACTGCGTTTATTACTTCCGTTCTAAAACAATGGATATCATTTTGTGGTTATTTGCTTACACGTTACGCTAAATTATATTCAAGTTTCACGCGAAGAAACAGTCTTACGTGAAGTATGAAATATGTTTAACGCAGCGTGAGACGTTGTATCGAATTGGTTTTGTTCCTAATCTTTATCTTTAAACCCATGCCTAAGCACACAACGTAGATTTATTAACCGGAAGTAACAACAATGAAGCAGTAATAACCTAGTGGCTTAGAACTCGGCCTCTTGCTCAAGGAGTCCGGCATCAAATCCTAGTGGCACGCACTTTGACACTTGCATGCTAAGAGTTCTTCATAAAGTTCTCAAGGGCACCTGAAGTCCACAAACCCGCATTAGTCCAGCGTGGTGGACTAAGGCCCACATCCTCATTGTAAGAGGCTCATTGTAAGTACGGACCCCGCAGTGGGTCACGGTCATTTCCTCCTTATTTTCTACAAGAATAAAAAACATCTATATAATAAAAAAAATTGTATTAGCACCTAAAGCCCTCTCCTGGGCTCCACGCCTATGTATACCTATGCAAGTATCCATATTATGAAGCATACCGACATAAATTTGTTTCGTCGTTATGCGTACGTCGTTAAAAGTACAAATTAATTTGGCGACAGGATCATCAGGACGTTTTACAGCTAAATCGTGTAAGGTCCTCATGCCCATGTTTCACAATTTCTCCACGTTCCATGCACGCTTCTAAAACACGCCAAGAAGACACGAAGCGATGCCTCGCGATAAATTGTCACAACTCGTTACCTCCTTTACATTTGGTATATGGAATGTCAACCTTTCCTTATGTTGGGCTTTGATTCAGAACTCTATAGACCTACATTACTTTGCTATTTAGTCTCTACATGTGTTCGTACATACGTATTTTATTCGGAAATTAAATAACATTCGGTAGGTGTGGCCATTAGGTAGTATTTTTGACTTTCAAATTTAATAAACAATATTGACGCTAGTAACACACGATGTGGTATTATAACTTTCCTTTATTAAATTAATTTATTAAATTCGACTAATGCGTTTCTATGACATATTTATGAAAATAAATTTAATGTAAAATTACATATACAGTCTAGGTTATAATTTATACTTTTGCCTTTACCAATGGTCGCTGCTGGTCAACTTTCAAGTCCAAAACATTGTCAAAGCCCATTTATCACAACAATTCCTTTTGTCATCGGTCCATTCATCGGTGACGAGTTGAAGCCCTATTCATCTCACACGTAATGGACTTAAAAAGCTTCTTTACAACATACGAGACGACATGAGTTACTATCGTTTTGAACTGATCTGGTCCTTTGTTGTTTTAACGAGGCTGCTTGTGAATGTTCGATGGATCAATTTCCTTTATCGGTTTGTTAAATCTCATAATATAAACCCCATTGGAGGCCTTATGGATGATTTTAAAACTTCCGACATCTACAACGTATCGTCTCTACGACTCTACTGTGTTGGATCGTTCTATGCTACGAACATATAATAACCTATAATGTTTTATATAATCGGTAAAATCAAAACCACCTCGAAATAGTAACAGGAAATATCGGGTCGTATCGTGAGCAGTAGAAAGACATGATTTAAGACACGGCTATAAGAATTTCACACGTCAACAGTTTGCCCAACAGATACGCACATTGTCACTGCGGTTACCAACACACTACCGATTGTCTAAGCGTTTCGCAGTACGTACTGCAATTAAATTTCTTTGCCATTAAGGTATGGGAAAATTGCTATTTACGGATTTTCTTAGTGTTAATAGCAATTTCATTTAAAGGTAAATTCTATAAAAAAAATTAGGAAATTGAAATCTATAATTATTAGAGAGATATTAAATCAAAACAACATTGTAGCCAGTTGACTTACTGAAATATTACGCCAAAATTATTGCTATTTATATAAAATTTTGCATTTTGACGGTTTCTTAAAAGTATCATAGTTGACTTGTAGTCATCTGTACTATTATGTATTCAGTCAGTAACCCATTAATGACCCACTACAGGGTCGGGTCTCCGGGTATTATGTATTGAATAATTTTAAATTGAAACCTTAATAATAACTAAAGTAACATATTTAATGAGAGCCGCTAATGATGCGCCACGTAACGGCGCAGGTAACAGTGTTGCCGGGTTTGCGCTTTGGAGTGGTAGGGTTACCAAATTACCACGTAGCCTAAATTTTTATGGGTCTGTTACATTTGAAAGAGCACAACTTTATAACCTTCAAGGTTACCAAAAAATACCTTCAAGGATGCACCCTATTATGCCTTTAAACTGCTTAACAAAAGGTACCTAGATATGAATAGATTCAGGTTTCACCACGATGCCTTCCGTCATTTAACTACTTAACACATAACGTAGACCAATCATTTATGCATGCATGAGATTCAAACCCAGACCTCTCTAGCAAGAAAGCCCCAATTTGTAGGAACTGGACTATAACCACTTATTGAAGAGTAAAGTTCTTTAACCTATGGTAATTGGTAACCCTACATGTTGGCGACCTGCGCAAGCGGATACCTCACGACCTCTTGTGCAACGCGACAGCTATCAGTGTAACAAATTGCTCATCGGCTCTCATTTCACTTGCGATTGACCGCGACTATATATTATTAAGTTTTCTCATTGTTACTCTAGCTACGAAAGTAGCTCACTAATGTAGGTAGCCAATAGCCAATTGCCAATAGCCAAAGTCAATTGAAGGATTGACAAGAAAAAATTCAAAAAATTTCAGAATAAGAGCTTTATAATCAGAACTTTCAAAGTTTTTAATAACTTTCCTACAGTCTAATATGATTTATGTATTGGCAGCGGTTTTTCAAACATAGTATACCCCTACCGTACCTACGATAATGCGTGTTCTTGAGCTACGAACATGATGAAGATTATACAAACTAACATAGGTAATTCTTATAGCATGTAAAGGAAGGAAAGTACGTAATTGTAATAAAAAGTATTTAAAAATATATTTTACTTCACAATTTAAAAAACAAGTGTCTCACGATATCTTTGTATTAACCACAATTTTGTATTAGACAAGGTATTTATTTTATTCTGAACGACAAGGGAATTGACATCGAGGTCAGGCGCGTTGAAGTCTTTTGTATGCATCCGATAGAAATGGGCAAAGCTACCCAAGAGTCTACCAATTAATACGCGGGGAATACCAGTCAAGCAATTTTCAGAACTTCAATGAGAGTCGCATTTTCTTTTTTAAAGTTTAGAATGGTAACTTTCCCAATTTTCGAAATACTAAGTATACAACATAGAGTCGGTTATGATCGATTTCAGTCATTTTCAGTAAGTACAATTTAACATTATGCAAATGCAATTCATTTGGAAATCATAATCCTCATTAAAATTTTCGAATGTTTTGTCGATAATGTTCAGGAATATTGCTGCATGCTAATAGCATATCAATTTGCAAATTTGATCTCGACGTTGCCTACATTTTGTGGGTGGAGTTATAAAAGTTGCAAAACAAATTATGCTCGCATGACTAACAAAAACACAGATAGGTATGTCTTTTGAAGGGAAATTATGATACGCCATAACTCCGTTTACGATGTTCAAAACGGGAGGCTATTACGCTAAACGCGAAGTTTCGAAACGTGCATAGAATGCGGCTCGGCCAATTAATTTGCTTGCTTGGGATGAGCGACTGCCCAATATGGGCTTGAAGCACTCTTGCCATAGTAAATAGGATTTATTCATATTGAAAAAAATATAGAACTAAGATATTATAGAACTATACATTTTTGATTATATTATATATAATATATGCAATATATAATATGCACAAGAGACTACCATGGTTTTTAGATTGTAGAATCATTATTGTTTAATAATAAATTCACAAATATAATACCTAATACACTTTCGATTGGGATGGTATAGTTCCGGGAGATACCTACGTTTTGAGAAAAACATAATCTGAAATCCTGTTTCATTCATGCACGTATCTATAGGATGCAGTGACTAAGAAACATCAGGTGATCTTTGGTTTGTTACTCATTCACATTAAAGAAATGTCACAGTTATACGTCAATAGTTACTCTTTTCATAGTTTTCTCTTTACATAGTTTTTTTCATATCAATTACTTAACAATTAATCACTAAGCATTGTCGAGAACATGAAAGTGATATATTGCTACGAAAATACCGAGAGTGCCGATGTGATCAGATGGCATACTACAACGTTGCGCGATTATGCTATCATGGGCCATCTCCTTTGTACTTCAATTACTCAAAATAAATTTATTATGTAAATACAAAACGGCTTAATTATTTACTCAATGTACTTCTACTACTACTACTTCGCGATTCAAGTGTCACTGAACCTAACCTTAACAATAAATTTTGTTGAATTTCCTACAACGTACGTGCGATCTCCTCAAAAATTAAAATTTATCAGATTTTAAACAATGATTTTACTATCATGTTCACGATGATTCTTATCAAAAAGATTATATTTTTATAGCTATAGACCTAAGCATAGCGTAGAGGTTTTTCTGAGTAGAATTGTTTAACACCATAGACTTAATCTTATAGTTAAAGAAATCCGACATGGACATATTGTTCTGCTTATTTTTTAATGGGTGAAGATATCAAAGAATACATTACATACTATCTTTGAAATGAACATTGAAAGAATATAAAGCATCCAAATGGTTCTACTTCTATTGTTTTACTCCATGAAGAATACTTGCATTCCAGTTGCAGACATTTCTGCATTTCAGAAGTTTAGATATTCAATTGTAAACTATTTTATTTAAGCGATTTAAAAATGGCGGCCTTTTTAAATTACGTGGAATTTGGAAATATATATTTAAGATGCAGCGGTTTTAAAAGATATATTAATTAATTTGAAATTAAGATGTCCTTACAATTAATTTTCAAAATAAGAGAATGTACGATATTTCGGATAAGGTACTAATTCGTACGTACCTACACCGAAGATCATGTTATCCTTTAAAACCCATTATTACATTCAAACCGTTCACGCGAACAATAACCCTCTACAGTTTACCTTCTACTTAATTGCAATAAGTATTACAATTGTATGTTTTATACACCTAGCTGCCTTCAAGCATCTTCATTGTGACCTCGCAGTGACCTTTAGCTCGGAGGATGTTCACATTCCAAACGGGTAAATATTTCCCAAGTACGATTTTAAATTTACCATCTTATTACAGTTCATACTTTATAGTGGAAAATGAAATGAAAACCCTAGATTCAGGCATATCCTGTGATACTCGTAGATGTATGCAACTTAATATGTTTATTTTAACAATTGTAATTACATCGTATTTATAATATTAATTAATAGCAGTATTTAAAGCAGATCTATAGTATCACTAGATCGATATGTATGACTTTAAGTTTAAGATATAAGTTGAAGACGGATGTAAGCTAGTAGTACTCGTAGTTTCCAATAAAGACAAAATGATATAAAATTTAACGTTCTCATATTAATCACGTCTTATCTTAAGTCTTATAACAGTTTAGAGGCCGAGCGTTGCAATATTTTCGTGTAATACACGCTTCGCTTTGATACAAATTAGTAATTGTTCAGTTCCCACAGTCGCGTAAGCAATTTAGTGTAGTAATTGAACAAATCATTAATCATTTTATGTAAAATTAATCGTAACATCGTTCATCTGAAAAGATCGCGGTGCAAGGTTCCGCGCGTCAGCGGCCGCTCTCTGCGATTGTTTTTAAACCAGTGAAGGATGACACTGATCATTGTAATAACTAGAAATGCTATAAGTGTTTCGTCTTTCACTCATAAATATGAAATTAATATTATAACAAATCGCCATGAAATCAGCATTCTGAATTGCTGTCGACTTATTTGAATCAACGATATACATAATAATATATTATGTAACTATGATATCTTCGTTATGAGTACAGAGATATAGGAATTAGGAAGACACACAAACGAATTTTGATAGGTAGGCACATTTATTTGAAATTACATTTTTTATCATAATATTACCTACTCCCATTTAAAAAATTCTCTATTCTCTCTCGAAATAAAACTGGCTATGCTTTAAATCTATGTGTTACCGTGTACCTCTCTATGGTTGGTATTGTATGGTCACAGTCCTCACCATCAGTTTATGACATATCTATTGAATTGCCTACGCATATCTCTCTGTGAGAATTTCACTTGATTCAATTCATCACCGGTACAATGACATTATATAACTTCCTTCGATGTATAAGTTGAACTCTGACTACAATCGCTTAATTATCGTACATAGTATGGCTAGTATGACTTTTACGAGTATCAGTCTTCCTCAATTTACGTATTTACCTGTATTTCCTTTGAAAAATAGCTATTCTATTCGACTCTACGCCATTGATTCGCTCATGTCCGATTAAGGAAAGTAAGGTATTTCTTTATCTAGTCTACTAAATCAGGAGCTAATTTTCTGTTTGCTGTGTTTATGAAGGTATTTTGACGACCTGAGTGGCCTAGTGGTTAAGACACCGGTGCGCTGTGCGGAGGGTCCTGGGTTTCTATTCCCAGCAGAGCAGAGTTTTGTATATATGATGAATTTGAATTCCTGTTTCTGGTCTGGGTGTGTTGTGTTCTGGTCTTGTAGTGTAGGGGGCTATGAGTGTGAAGCGTTATTTATTATATGCAAAATTTAGATCAGGATCTCGATCTCTATGTAAGAAGGTACGATTGAAACTTGATTGAACTTTGCGTCATAGTGAGATGAAAAACACAGGAAAGGAGCTATAAACCTGACGTAATACGTAATGTTACGCAGGTGTGTGGAACACTTGAATGCAGCGGTGTGTTAGATTCAACCTGTGATGTACGTGGCCGTGAACCAAATGTTCTTCACGGTGTGTGATCATTTGTGATCCGGTCGTCTCGGACCAGACAGAGCTCCGGACGAGAACCGGACGCTACCTAGAGTAAACTGAAGCAACGTGTTGAGGAATTTTTGATGATCTATTGTTGTTTTTTCATAAATGTTGTAACTTTTATCTTTTTAACCTATACGTTATTCCTGCATGATTCCTTTACAATCGTTTTTTTACGTAATAGTATCTAATGATAGTCATAATCAGAAATGCGGTGTTATGTATTTTTAGTTAAGTTATCTTCTGAAATATGGATGACTATTATTTGTAGTGTACATGTACAATTGTACATTACAGGGCAGGGCCTTAAAGCCTAGTCTGGAATTGGTGCTATATTGAAATATTTTATGTTACTTTCAAGCTACTATTTTGATTTAATAGACCGAATCTGGACTGAAAGGACTGCGGTAAGATTTAGAGAATCCAGGAGAGGTGAAGTGGCTTTATATGAGGCCAATTTTGAATGAATACAGTTCATAAACATCTAAAAAAAACATACAGACGAATTGAGAACCTCCTCCTTTTTGAAGTCGGTTAAGAAAGGATCACGAACATGAATACAAACAGATAGTCGATGTTCTCTTTGCAGCATCATTTTTATGCATATTTACATAATTTTCCTCCTTAATTTAACGCAACTGTGTAGCGATTATGCCGCTAAGCTTTAGTTTCCTAATAATGATTTAGATTAAAACAGCGACTAATGATTGTGTTTCAAGAAGTTTCCCATAACATGCATTGTTTTCGAATGAATATGTGCTGCACTTGTGTAAAAACGTACACTTGCTATTTGTAGTGTTGCAATCTGTCACTGAGCTAGTGAGGAGATTAATACGTGCACTATTTAAAAAAGTTTTTTTAAATTTTCATTACAGTATGTCTCATTAGGTTCGACGGAAATATGTCAAATTACCGACACCTTACTTATTCTTAATTACGAGTAGGTATGGTTCTGAAAAAACCGAAGTTTGCCAGTATCGTAGGTAACTCTAACTGACACTAATAGCTCTACATTTAACAATATTGACACAAGAATTTGTGAATTATTATATATATGGTAAGCCTATTTACTCGGAATGGCAACACTAAAGGCTTAATTTTTAGTACTTAGAAAGGTATAGGTAAGTATTGATAAGGGAAGTACATTAGTTAATTTATATACATACAAACAGGCAGCGTATACATATGTCCAAATAGGTAACTAGTAGGTACCTTCCCACATCAACATTTTACAAAATCTACATCAAGTCCTAGCTTAGTAGTGAAGTCATCACGCACGCAGTAGGTATAGAGACGTGCTATGCGAATCTGTTGGGTGCACTCGCTTGATCTACCGAAATTATTGATGATACCGACTGACTTGAGAAATACTGGGCGCCATCGCTCACGACTCATCTTATCCAAATAATATTACACGATGTTAGGAGGTCCCACGGTGTCAATCACGTGTTTGAAGTAGTTTGAACTTATCTAATAGGTGACAGACAACTCTGACTTTTTGCAGCTCCTTTAACAAACATCTAAAATACGCTAGTTCAATACCTGCAGTAACTATATTCTGTAACGCAACAATAAAATATTGTTACATTTTATCGTAAGTATTATACAAATAAAGTAGAATTTACGTCTAGTCACTTAACCTCCACTTTTAAAATTTACTGAGCTAAATAGCCTTTGACCTTCACGACTTGGCAAGTAATTGAAATACCAACGATGTGGTCCATCACAAAGCAAAGAATAATAAAATAAAAAGATGAGTTGGCGATAAAACGCGCCAATTACATTGAAATCATCCTCACAGTGAGCCGACGCGGAACTAGCATAGATCGTAATCATAGCAGGATCCCCTACTAAATTGTTATCCGGAATGAATAATATCCTTCATTATAAAAGCATGTTAGAATAAATAAGTCAGTAAAATGTGTAACTCTGTAGATGATAGAACCATTATACATTTAGGTACAGACTACCTACCTAAGCCGGCCTTAGTAGGTACCTAAGGCCTTCAGTGACTTGTGTTTTGGTGTGGTTGTCGGACATACCTACCTTGGTTTGAGGTGACCAACTTAGTCCATGATATTAGTAGCTACGTATCAACCTTAGATAGCATTTCTATCCTAGTTGGACGTATATATCCATCAATATTGGTGCGGTAACCAAATATCATCACTAAAACTAAAATATTAGATACATCTAATACCCGATGTACCCGGGTGTACCCGATTCTCTGAAAAATATTAGATTAAAAAAAATTGTAGCAAGCTTTTTGCTTTTATTGAGAGTTGTATAAATAAGCTAGTGCCATATTGTTAGATTGTTTCTGATAGATAAGGTTCATACGGCCTACCTCCCACAATGAGGTTGTAATGTTGTAATTTTGTCCCAATCAGAATTCATTCCTCAGACGGGGGCTGACAGCGATCTCGCTTTCGTTCCGGGCCCATTCTTAGAACTTTCACACCATTATCGTGCATTGATTAAGTGGGATACTTGGCGATTATATCTAGTAGTAGAAATATGAGGTGAATATGCTCTGGTCTTGCTTCGGTCTAACTCCTATTGTTTTTGCACCAAGGAAAAAATATGTATCTATGTCGAGTTCAAGTTTACCTTATTACATTTTCAGCAACAACATTTACCTATTAGGTAACGTAGAAAAGTCCGCTTAGAAACTTTGACAATAATGTAATGTTTTCGAAATAGTTGACCCATAGGCGAACCTATGATGCCATCTTTTTATTTACGTAAATTCTTTAAGATGCCCGAAATTTAGAGGAAGCGAGGCAGTATTATTATACAATTTGCAAAGTCGGCGCACGCGATCATGCGAAAATGTTATTGTTGTCGTCATGTTGTTGCAACATTGCTTAGTTGTCGATTATTTAAAAGGAGACAATGTTGAGTCGCACGCACAGCCGCCGATGCTTCTCACGGCTGCCGAAGGTCGCAGATAACTCTGTGCTTACAACATGCTTTAAATAATTTGATTTCATAACATCTGCAAACACCCTCAAGCGTGTTGAATTAGTGTGGTAAACACTCGTAAAACAATATATCAGCATGAATGAATGCATCGAAATTAAGAGGTTTTAATGCCAGTGGAATCTCTTGCCTAAATTAAGAGGTCTTGTCTTATCAGAGTGTGAAATTGATTGTGCAAATTTAGATGGATACTTTGCTACTATTGAAGTCTTATACATGCGGATAAATAACAATCATCTCAATAATATCAATATTCAACTAGAAATACCGGAATTAGCAACCCGGTGTTGTACCTATAGGTAGTAACATCCCTGTCAATCGGAAAGAAAGTAGCACCAAGCTACTTTCTTTGTCAGATATTTCACTTATCTACAAATATTTCTAAAATAAAAAAAACAATCTAAAGAAGCCTAAGCTATTAAAGAATGTTTCCCAAAATGGTTTATGAAAGACAACACGGAACACAGCAATAAACCTAAAAATACATTGAGATAACGTCGGAAGAGGTATATTCTTACTCATATTTCGTGAACAACTCTTATATTTAATCGTGAGTAAGTACGAGTAGAATGCAGAATTCTATGTGCCACTACGTTTCATATTGCGAGCAGTATTATGTGAACATGAATAAAATACTCGTAGTTTACATAAATGTATAGATATAACATACCTACAAGTAGACTACACTTTCGTACTCATTTTAACATACCTACGGTTTATAAAATGAACTTTGGCCTAACAAATAAGGTCGTGTGTTGTTAATTAGATTGCTAAAGATGATTATGGTCCAGAGAAAATTATAATGAAAATATTATTATAATGTTAAATAAGGACCTCACAAGTCGTTATGAAGTAGCCATGGCTTACGCAAACCATCCCGTAATGACTAATAGATCTCTGATGCCTATTGCTAGCTTGACTGTTGCCTTATCTACTCAAATACTTTTGCACGAAACAAGGCTTCCATATTTTTTAAAGTTGTCAAGTCAATCATTACATACCCATTGATTAACTATTGTGCCTTGATTAACTATTTATTGGTCATGTAAAGAGTTTGATGATAGTAATAGTTAGTAACAAAAAAATATCTGATGTATCCCGACCACAATTGTTAGATATAGTGCGTACATTAGCATGGAAAACATTTTATGAAATAGAAGTTTTAGTAGGTTAATTACTATTTCAAAAGGAAAGTTATTTAATATTCGAGTAGGTACATTTATATAAAATATCAAAGTTAATTTCGAGTTCAGTCAACGCTTGAAAAATATTTTGTAAAAAAATAATTTATTTATGCATCAAAAGCACAAAAAACATTAAAAAAAGCATCAAAAGCACAAAAAATAAACATGTACATCGATAAATTAACTACACCTAGTCCTATATGTTGATTTACCTTATCCTGATAAAATCATAGGTAATCATAGGTAGTAAAATAATAGGTAATTTTTTTTCATGATAAAAAAATTACCTATTATTTTACTCAGAATATGTATCAATCATTTAAATACATATAAGATAGTATGTAACATTGAAATAATACTGACTAGGTAATAACTATTTAATAGGCAGCTTGTAAACTGCACCATCTCGTCTATAATGATACACAAGTGCTAAGGCAAGCGTACTCCAACAGTACGCATTTTAGACATCCTATAATAACGGACCTGGCGATGCTTACACGAATTCACGCGGTCACACGGTAAAAAAGGCACATAACTACCTACCAAACAAAAATATCCATTGTCAAAAGGCGATCGGATCTGTAGGTTACTTTAGATAACCGCTTGCTCTGAGCTTTCACTCGCGGTATATCACGAGGCGCAGCTTCCGCAAGGCGCATCGCCGTGACCGTCGACCCTCCACCTCCGAGCTGTATGCGACAAACGTAACGTGTGACTGTGCCGGTTAACACGTTCAGTGCCTTCGACATGCCTAGCGAAGCTGTTGTTCTTTTTTCTTGCTCGTTTCGTAGGCGATGCCATCTAAATTTCGTCATTACCTATGTTTTGGACACTCCAGGCGGGTCGCCGGAACCGCTAATGAATTCTACAAGAACCCGCTAGGCGTTTCTAAGGTACTGAATGTGGCTCTAATATGGCACTAATTAATTATAAGTCAAACAAGCTTGTAGCAACAAATGATTCTTTATTTTCACAGACCGAGGGAATATAGTCACGGTGCTGGGTTCCAAGAAATATATTGAACATCAATGGATGGGTTTGATTTCGATTTCAAGGGTTTGAAGACGTTACAACAATGGCAATACTTTTACACGTACAAAGTAGAACCATATATTTCGGACAGGTACCTACCGCTGCCCTCATTACCCACTGTTAAGGAAAATATTTCTGTTTCAATTGGAGAAAAACACATCCTTGTACGATCTCAAACACGACAGCTCGACTTGAATATCCATGTTTACTGCTATTTAAAAAAATACGTACATAACAATCCAATAATAATGAACAGCGTTTGCTTTGCCTAAAGGTGCCTTAAGCCTCCACTACATATCAGTCGCATGAGATCACAAGAGATCACAAGAGACGCGTCAACAGATTCATCAGATGCATTACGAAAAGGATTTTCAAGTCATTACAATTGACAAAAGTTTAGGAATGCGAGCGATCTCTCAGGAAGCAACATCTAATTGACACGGGCGCGTCCTCTGACATTTGCAGTTTCCCACCGCACCGCACAGACCTGGCGCAGACAGATAACGGCTTGTTTTGAGCTTTCACCCGCGGTATATCACGCACTCGGCTTCCGCGAGACGCGTCATCACCACCCTACAAAATAAAATTAGGTACTACAATTTATTGAGTAGGTACCTACCGCTAGTTGAGTATCATCATCATATCATCATCATCAGTTGAATACCTTTTTTTCGTGACAGGCGGAACTGTTTCTTATTTGCCCTTTAGCATTAGAATTTAATGTGGAAAATTCAACATACCATACTCCTCTAAATATCGGGGTCAATAGGTAAAAGATGATATCGTCTTTCAAATGCCAAATAACTAGGTACGGATCGAAATTAATGCCACCAATTTGAACAATGTCGAAATCGTCATAGCTCGTTTGCGTACGACAATTGAGGTCATTATTTTTATTGGTACAAAGCTAAAGCACCTACTATCAAAGAGCGCTTCTATACAAAATGATGTGAGCGTGTGATATGCTTAACATTATGCTCGTTGACGTAACAACAATTTAGGTGCATTATGAATTATGACCTCACACTCAACATTTTTTGTTTTTAATGAATGACGACTACTCATAATGATAACCTATTTCGTTACCTACACCCTAAAATGTCGTAGGTAACGTTATTATTTGCCAAAAAAAATATGTATGCTTTAGTAGAAACTTAGCCTCTGTAGGTACTTACAGCTAAGTTTTCTTATTAACACAACTTTTGTTCAGTTTTTTACACGAGATTTAAATTCAAATTAGGTGCTAAATCCCTAATTTGAATTTAAAGGAAGGAAATTTAACTATCTGAAAGTGTAAAGTGTACCTAAGTGTGTTATACACAGAAATATATTTCTGTGGTAATATTAATTATCACAGAGCGAAGATTGCTCTTTCGTTTCCTACTTCAACAAAAAGTGAAGTATTTTCTTCGTTTATTGCATCGTTTGTTTTACTTCCATTGTAATGGCACGCACACCACTCACTCTATTCGCTACTTCCCTGTTCCGAAGCATAATATTATTATAGCATAGCAGATTAAATAAAACATTATTTTATAGTTAATAAGTATCAATGTTCACGCCACGTGGTTTTTTAGTCACGACATCAATGGAGGATTAAGTAAATTCAACCTCCATCAGGATAGAAAACCTGAGGTCGTAATAGGATCTTAATAGTCACACCCAATAAATCCAACACCTCTCAAACACAAGAGATGAAGAACATACTGCTTTACGGCGGATTATGAAGGTTGCAGTTATCCCGGGCGCGATGAACTGATAACAGTACATTATGCAAAGTTAAATATTAACTAATTTATACATAATTATATAATTATATATATAAGCATTTAAATATAATAATTTCTATCACAAAAGTTACAAAAGAATAACCGTGAACAAAAGGTTATGGACATTTTAGTTAATATTTGTTTGTAGAAATAAATCCAGCTACTTAACAGCGCTAATTTAGATCGGTAAATCACGATACCAAATCGCTCATCCACAAATTGTTATTTCGTGTAATTTTTTTTACAAACCAGAAGTGGAAATCATGAGATGATGTAAGAAATATGATTGATGAAAAAAATACGATCGGAACATCATTAGCTCTACTCTTACGTACGTGCTTATTTAAGTAGGTGGATTCCTTCGTATAAAACAGTGTTATTTAGATTGGTGACCCTGTAACAGTATTACTTTTTAAATAAAGTTGAACCTTAGTTACAGGAAAACTATATCGCCACCCACCTAGCTTGTCATGAAGCAGTCATTTCAGGGTTTCAGTTTAACTTAAAAAGCTCGGGTGTCCTAAGATTAAGAAGCAACCATCTTAGTTTTTTTTACAGCATGACTAGGCAAACAGACAGATGGAAGGGTTTTCAAAGAAAGAAAAAAAAAGAAGCAAGCGCCCAGCAACAGTCAAAGTATTTAGGTCTCGTTAAGGTTAAAAAAAATATTATTAATTTTTCATAAATATTTTTATAATTATATAATTAATACATATATATAAGTATATTAACAATACCTTATAAACTAATATACCTACAAGTAAATAAAAATAAAAACAATACTAAGAAAAACTATTTAAAATAAAAACAAACCATCTATTTCCCCCCTTTTTTCCCCACTTTT
Organism: Erynnis tages; assembly: GCA_905147235.1. Lineage (NCBI taxonomy): Eukaryota > Metazoa > Arthropoda > Insecta > Lepidoptera > Hesperiidae > Erynnis > Erynnis tages. The sequence continues at coordinate 5,143,587 of LR990076.1, forward strand.
ACCCCCAGAGTTTTTTCAGGGCTCAACCGATTTTCATTGAACATATTATTTTGTAATGTACACGTGATGCGCTTTCATTTGAGACCCCACTCGATTATATTTTTTTCGATTCACCACCCCTTCTTTTGCGTCGGGGGTTAAAAATAGAGCAGTAGTGATTAATAGTTAATGGCCTGCATCATTTAGTAGCTCAAAAATAACGTTTTGGATATCGATGTAATTGACCAACATTTATTGAACATAATAAAACGCGAACCTACTTTCTTAGTAGGTTCGCGTAGAGTGAAATTTAAATGTTCCGATAAGCCCCGCTTTAGTTCGAGGGCAATAGGTTAAACTGTACACGAATTAGCAATCCGTACCCATGCGAACACGATGGATTGTGTAACAAAGTATCTACCACTAAGCGTATTTTTAATCTGATATTAGAGTTTCATATTTTGTTTTCATAACGTAGATTTTAGATCATAACCACAGGTATACAAGGTAACACATTAGAAATGTCTATTGTCCAACCTAAAACTGGACTCACTGAACGATTTGGATGTTGTTATTGGGCAGGAAACGACATCTCAGTATAATAGGGACAGAATTATATGTATAACTTATTGAACTCTCAGTGTTATGAAACGTCGGTCTCGAAGTATTTAACAGCAGTCTATAATAAAATAGCTATCCTTAGCCCAATTGGTGGTGACTACACGAAATGCCTATTAAGTATTTTTATAATATGCTCTTATTTTAAAAAGTCAATTGTTTAATATCAATTGTTTTGTTATGCAGAGGTGTGTTATTTAGTACCCATAAAATCACAAGTAGTACCACAATACGATGTCACGATGTAGACTGTTGCAGATTTTCTAGCAGTCGCATGTAGAAAAAATGATAGTACCATATATTTGACTTCATTTAGTCCCCACAATAATTGTTCGTGGACAATATGTAGGTATCCAGTACATGACAAATACTTGCATCAGAGCGGTTTTAAAGATCCACGGCACGAATCTCATGAACTCGTGCACACGTGACAAGATGCTCGGGATCGTCCTATAGATTTCTTTCATCACTAGCTTGCAAAATCAAAGCACTTAGTGCCAACTAATAGATTTTATAATCTGAAAGGCAATTTAATGTAAAGGCAATTTATGATTCTGTCAAATAAATGTCTTTATACTAGGTATATAACTAGTAAACAAAAAATCAAAGCATTCTATTTGCCTATTTTACAAGATTACATTTAGGTGGTAGAGGCAGTTACAGATTAGTAGGTAGAGCCATATTATTGGCTCTACTACGGTTAATCGCCCTTATTAATAATATGTATGTATAGTATAAATATATAATTATATATATATAAAACTTATTGAATTATCTACAAGTTTTGAAATAATTGGATTTTCACTATCTATTTTTTGTGAATGTCAGAACATTTATCGATATAAACATAGTAGGTACTTATTAATTTTCTTTGCAATATAACTACTAACTTTGTTTTTCTTCTTTTACCCTAAAATTCATTACATATAACATTTTTACCGTAACATTTTTGCCGTAAAATTTCTTTGCTGCTTTTGGTAGTTTTTAAATTCTCATCGAGTTTGTAGAATATCTACGGATTATGAGTAGGGTAGTATGTACCTTTCTGTATTAAGTCTCATATCAGGTATACACCTAATACCTACATAATAATATTATAAAACTACGACCTACCAGTCATTTATGTAACTACCTACATACATTAATAGATCTACCTTCTTATATACTTCGAGTTTGTCGTACATTGACATTTTGCATATGACATGTGTTTACGTTTACCTTTATTCGATTTGCATACGATCGTGTCATTTGAGAGGATAATTCAAATTCCTTTAAATATCAAACGCTACTTCTACTCACTGGTCATTAGCGCGAACATTTCCTGAGAGTAACTACGAGTATGATGGTTATAAAGGAACTTAATGATGAAATAAACATGACTTCATACTTTGAATCGTCTTAAAAATCACAAGCGTAAACTATTTCGCCCTCAGAAAAAACCGGATGCACTATGCCTGACATTTATATTTATGAACTTAATAATACAATGTTACGAGTAGCTTAGCATTAAGAAGATAAATATCTTCAGCATTAATCTATAGGATCCCACAGCATTATGATAAACTATCACTTAGTCATGACTCATAATAATGTTCGTTTTCGTTATCTTGTATACATTGTCATGAATACACACTGTACCTACCATGCTGCTCAGTGCTAGGTAGTGCCTAGTATTCTTATGTCGTGGGTACCACACAAATACAACACATAATACTTACAGCATTCGTACAAGACATACATATATTCGACAAGAATATTCACACCAACAAAAACTGAATATTATTTTTGCTTTGTCTAGAAACGAACGATTGCCGATGCATAGAAAAGCACGCGAAAAGCAATAGGTACTGCGTAGTTTATCCCATAGTTTTTTTTATATTTAGGCTGTAGGCTACCTACATACCTAAACCTTATTTATTTAAGTATTAAAAGTATGTACACAAACATTATATTTTGTATTTAAATTGTTGTGGCTATAAAATTTATAAATATATTTATTTATGGGCTATCAATAAAATATACAATATTTTATTGCTAGCCCATTTAAAAAATATTGTATATTTTATTGATAGGCCATAAATAGGTACAAGGTAAACTAATAAAATCGTTATGCAAAATAATTTATGTTATTATATTGCAATAAAGGTACCTAATTTGAGTTAGGTAAATAAGGTAGGTACCTAGTTATGAACAGGAATGTGCGAATTATTAAAATATGAGGTACAGGCCATTTGAAGATTATGTAATATTAAAAAAAGATTTACATTGTACTGACTAAAGACTATTAAAAATGAGTACCTACACGTGCACGTGAAATAAGTAGGTAGACCTGCGGCACGCCGTCGTTTTACATCACAAGTTTCGTCTTAGTGTTTGTGTAAACACTTAGGCATCGCGCCAAGGACTTATATGACTTACTGACATCCTCGGTGCGTCCTTTCACAACCTAAGAATGGTTTTATACGCAAGTACCTTCCTGAGCTAATATGACGTGACGAAATATTACGAGTAAGTATCTTATTAATTTTAAGGCAAACTTCTAATTGTTCATATGTAACATAATGATACCAGGTCTAAACGGTCGACGCAACATCGGCAACACTTGTTTCATGAACAGCAATAAAACATCATTGCTTTATGGTGTACAATAAAGAATAAAATAAATATGTTTTCTTTATACAGAAGTTTAAGGTACTATCGTGGGTACGGTTTATAAAACCTCTGCACGATATTATCAAGTAAGTTTGATAATAACCACCGCGTTTTCCCATTTTTGTTAAAATCTAAATAACTACTTTCTGGTATTTTTTTTTAATATTTTGCAATGCTGTAGTGGAGCTAAATAAATTACTGCATACCTGTACTTCTACTTAACTGCATTTTTGAATTTGTACATCAAACTTTGTCTGAATTATAGGTCCAAGTTATTAGGGGCACGATAATATCCAACTATCCCCTACATATGAGTCTAAAGCCCGCTACAGACCTTCAGTTTTAACTGCACAGTTTTAACTGAACAGTCGAACTGTGGGTCGATTTGACGTTACCTATTTGGGCATTTTTTGGGTTGGTTTTCATTTGAGGTTTTGAAAAAAAGTTCAGTCATCATATATTATAATTAATTAGTTACCTACCTACCATACCTACCAATTTAATTGTTACCTAACAATAAAATATACTTACCTAATATTTTAGGGGGGCTCAGAATACTTAGTATTGCATTGATGGAATGATAGAAGGAAGAAGCTGATCTCTTAGTCGGGTTTCAACATGAGGTTATTAACCAGATCCTATTACCTTGAACTTTGAATGACTGACAATGAGCGAAACGATAATGGGCCACCTTCGACAACCCTTCACTTTGCGTTATGCGATGACACCATTCCAAGTTACCGACGCATCCGCTACCGACGTAGGCCAAGTAAGTAGGTAATTGCAAATAACTTCGTTAAACATTACATATTTATTAAATGTTCCGAAATTTTTTAGTTAGTTAATATTATTTATGCAAAATAAATTGCGAGATACTTATATGAAAGTTTGGACTTTTGGAATCGATCTACCTACATAGCTTTATATACCTACCTAATAAGTTTCCATAAGTAGGATAGAAATATAATAATATAGAACTGAGAGAAATTTTGGTTGAAATGAATCAGTGTGCAATCAAGTTCATCTAGCCATTTTTAAATGCAATTGCAGCCCACAACCCTTAAAGCTTTTGGTCGGCTCTTCCAGCAGACTCCTACCGTAGCCTACCGTAGTAGGTACCTATTCTAGTCACAGGCCTCTCTACTACTAACTCTCTAAACTCTTATTAACCACACCCCATAACGTTTATGTATGAGTATATCACCTAATAAGACTAGTGAGCAAGTAGGAAGGAAACTCTTCATGCATACGAATATGATCTAGTTTCAAAACTACGCAGTTATTTCGAGCAGCAGCTTCTAGGGATATATAATTACCGCAATCGATTTAGTAACTACCGGTTATCAAACCCGTTAGCAACTACATCCAAAATAATCATTCAACAATTTGCCGCATCCTGTAAGTGACACATCTGACCATATAGGCTTTGCGTGCGCAAGTTTTCTGTGATTATTTAATCTCAGGTGGCTAAATGCAAAAACCACAAAAAATGCAAAAGAGAAGGGCTGCAAATTGCAATAGCCGATAGGAAGAAATGTAGGTATAGATGACAAGATTTCGCCTGTTACCCATTGCCCACTGCAGGGCCTTCAAATTCTCTCAAAATGCGACGCTTGCCTATTGCGGGTTAGTGGACTTCACATACCTTTGAGAACATTATGGAGAACTCTTATGTAGTTTCTACCGCCGCTACAATAGATAGACAGTGAATAAAAAACTATATTAACTCAATCCTTTCTCTATTGGCACACTGATCTAATTAAAAAGGTACCTATAATACGTGTCCAACGATGGCGGAAGGGTGTCTGAGACAACGCACCGGCACTTCCGCGCATTGTGGCGGGCGCGGTCGCAGCACTTGCGACATTACCGCACACCTACTTGACACACATACCCTTTGGGATATTTACAAACCGTACGTTGTATTTCTGTTATTCTGTTGCATTCCAGATAAAATATATGACGTCTAGTAACAAATATTTCTTGTGCAATAATGAAGGCTCTTTATTTTGATTTCAGTGTGTGAATACTTACATAAAGAAAAATTAACTTAAAAAAACATAATTATGAAGTACATACTCTTAAAACCGTTATTAAATCCCTCGTAGGAGGGCATACAGAGATGTTAGAAAGACCGATGTTATAGTTTTTTTCCAGTACAGTCCGCCTGAGGTTAAGTGGTCACTGCACCCTATAGATACCAACGATTAATGTCAAATCGGATAAAAATCCTATCTGAGGTCGTATGTGGGTGCGATGCTGCTCATGAGAATTCAAATGTGCGCCTCAATGAAGAATCTCCGTCAACCATTAAGCTCGATCCCCAACCAAACCTTAAAGCAGGAAGAACATGCTTTTCAGGGGCTTATTATATTTTTCAAAAAAGTTCAATAATCATTGCAATAGTAAGTAATCAGTTTTTAAATAAACTTATTATAGCAACCAAAGGAAATATTGAAATTAAATAAAAATAAGGCACTTTACTAGAGTTTGAAAAAGGGTAAATTGTGAGGATGTTAGATAATAATAACACATACTTAATGTTACTTCACATTTTATTTACAATATATTATCTTTATTTAATTCTGCGTTCAAGTTGCTCACAGTCAGGTCAGGCACTGCACGTACATCAGTGTTAAAAACCATGTTAAGCATAAAAACGCACAGATCGAATAAGACCTCACTTTTAACAACAAAAACAATACATTGATATCACTACATAAGTAATAAACGCCATGGGCGTCTCAGACAACTTGAGATCAGTTATGCAATAATCTCTCTTTAAACGTAATAGCTATTTACAGCGCCTTTGAACATACTCAGTAACTAAAAGCATCTTGTTTTAATATTGCACAATTAAACAAACCATAAAATTAGTAATGTTAAAGACGTGAAGACGTGACAAGAACTTAATTATCAGTATAAACTGGAAACCCGCCATGTATTTCCAAATCACCTGTCATTGACTGAAGAGCAACCCAGCTTATTGTCATCTTTTAACTCACCTTTTTATGTTTATGTTTAAAACCTCAGAACAATCATTGTTCCGAGTTTAAGACGAAGAAAAATTTTTTTTTCAGAAATGTCTTATTAACTTAAAATATTGAAATAATTTATTGATGTTGAAAAAGTAACAAAAAATCGAAACTTTTTTAATTTGTGTTCTTTTGAAGTTCATTTCAATATTATACTAGAGGAAGATGGATTGAAGTATCACAATATCTAAATATGGAAGATATTTTCAGATATTATTTTAATTTTAACATTTCTTTTTCTACGTCTGGCGCACAATATTTCTTTGTTCTTTTTCATGTGGCTACACTACAAATTTACAGAGCTTATAAATTAAACAATGGACGTCATGTAGAACAAGACTCATTATCACCTTGAATATAGGGCCAATAGCACCGTTTTGAAACACAGTATCGCTCGTTCAGATACACCATTAGTTAGTTTTAAATACTGTTAAAAGGTGGAATTTTAATAAGCAGTGTTTTTTTTTTTTGTTTTGACTACCCTTAACAGTATGCAGCTTCGTGCCACATTAAAGTCGTGATTATTATGAACGATGTAACACAATTCGTAATATGTATTTGAATGTCATGACGAATTTTCTTTTGAATTTCTTTCAAATTGCCAAGTATTTTAATAGTTTGTAAAAACTAATCTTAATAACAAAAAAATTAACAACACCCACTAATATAAATTCAAAGGATATAATTATGTAAAAATAAATTTTAGATTTGACCTTGCTCACACATCAGTATAAAAGTGAGGTCCACACATTAAAGGCGATAAAGGTAAATATTGGCAAAAATTTACTTTAAAGTGAAAAACTACACAATCAAATTATTGTTCTAACACAAACCTCTGGACAGGTAATTCGATAAACAACAATTTTTAGAATCACGTTAAATTGTACTTTATTTCCATCTAAGATACTAGTAAACTATTTCTGCCATTTTAAAATATGAAAAAAATTTGCCTTAAAATGGCAGATACAGTCACACAATGAATATTATGAAATATAACATTATCAACATGAAAATAATATCTACAATATGGATCTAAGTTTCACAAGATTATTTTCACCTACAGAAAATTTAATTTGACAAGCATTATAAGTCGCCTACCAGTTGATTTTCTAAAGACATTCTGTTAAGTTCTATGGAAAAAATTAGATTCACTCATTTGCCACGCCCAATATGTATATCCAAAAAATACAATAATAATATAAATAAAATACTGTTTTTTTAATTCCTACTAAGAGGCCGACCGCCAGAAGCGCGACCGTTCCATGCTGTGGAGGTGCGGGAGCGGAACGACACAGAAAAAAAACGCGTGAGTTCTTATTTCAAAATCTCTGTGGGCGGCCGGCAGATTAGCTTATTGGTCAGTTTCGTTCCCCTCCCGCACCCCGCTTACACGAGTTGCGCTTACGACGGCCGACCTCTCAATACAAAGATTGAATAGAACAGATTTAGATAGACACCACACACTGGATTTAGGAATATCACTATATTTCATAGCACACTTTACATTTACGACATCGACAACTTGTACGACAGAGAGAGACTCATAACACACTCAACAACATAAAACATTTATATGCTTAGGACTTTAATTTCTAAAAGGTCTCCAAATTTATAGGCTGTGAAGTCGCATTTCCTTTCGTGAGTAAATGATGAAAATGTTAAAATTTGTCACACTGTAAATGGAAGAAAATCATTTCAATATATGGATATAGCAATTGCAAAATATTAGAAAAAACAGAAATATTAAAACACAACAATAGTAAATATTACATATGGATTTAAAGTAAATTATATTTTAGATGGGTTTTTTAAAAAAGTGCCAAGCCTTGAAGGATCCGTGTACAGAAATGTATCGCTGACTTGGTCCTGGAGAATTTCAAAAGGGCTGCAACTAGGTGTGTACGAGATTCGATTCTGAAGAATGTTAGCATTTTTATCGGTGGGATTCTGTAATCTGTATTAATGAAGAGGATTTTGCAAAACTTAGTAATTATCAAAAATAAGACTCTACAGACATTACAAAAAATATATATCCCTGCCACCTAATTTATAGGGCCAGTTAAGTGTTATTTATTAATTTGCACAAGTAATATTAAAACTTTGGGGCCCTCCCAGACCTTTCAGTTTTTGTCAAAAGCTACACTTGATGGAGAAATGCAACTTCATGAGTTTAAACAGATACTAGTATTAAATCAGCACAGATTAGGTTAAGTTTTTCTCGCAGTACAACGGACATGCAATGAACAAAGCAAATATGAAATTATATATCACACTCTTAGACATAGAAGTCATGTCTTTAATAGTTAATACACCAGTCCCATGAACACTTAGTATATTCATATTCAGTTTTACAGAGGATTCTTCTGCGTGTGCCGATACTGTAACAATACTTTCACGAAACATTGAAGAGTGCAATTCACAATGAAAATAATACTCAATGGGTTACAAGTGGCATGAGCGTTCAATAATATAGAATATCAATGGTTTGTTTCTCATAGATGTTAGATCCTATGGACACGGATAAATTCTAGTAGAATAAATGGCGACTTGCAGATCTTTTACTTTGTGTCCGCGTTTATAAGGAAACCGCGTTTACCATGAAAAACATTTTTCATTCACAAATTTTAATATTCATGGGATTAATGTGAATCAGTGCCTTCTGAGAGTCAGGAAATAATAAGTAGATTATTATTTGCAAGTAGCTTCTACAGAGACTACAGCATATATCATTCAGGATACCTGGAGACTCTCTCTGGACGATATCTCTGGGAGACACGTTTGAAAATTGAGTTAGCCCTAATAATACATATATACGATTCACTAAAATGTGGTTTAAATTGCTCAAAATAAGGTTCTCAGACATTCAAGAATGTGTATCAAGTAGTGATATTTATTTTAATTTAAATTTCACGGTCAAGTTGTATGGTGTAGTATACTTCGGACAGGGCATCTCCTTTCGTCAGACGCGCTCCACTTCTTCACTTAGAGCTGCATTCCTGTTACCAGAGCAGTCTGAGGAACGATCCAGCTATCCAATCGAGGCATGGTATTAATAATAATTGTTTATTATTACGATAGAACTGCAGGTTATCCGACTGTCGCAGTCAACACAGGAGGCCCAACATGGCCAAGTTTGCGGAGATCGGGTGTATCAATAGGTAGCCACAATGCCTCGCTGCTATAAATGCTATTCCTATGCTCGAAAAGTCTGGAGCGAGTGTCCAGTAGGGGACAATCTGGTAAACAATTGGGCAGCTTGGCGGGCAGCGTCAGAAGTGCAGAAGAGATCTGGTTTAGTGACAGGCAGCCACACTGCGTCGCTCTTGATAGATAACAAGAGCAGCGTCGAGTACAGTTCGGAGCCAACGTCCAGCAGTCACACCGACCTTTGCAGTCAACACTGGGCACTGCGGCGGGTGTGCGGAGAATCTCGCTTCTGCTACTCCTATCAATGTACAATCGCGCCAGCATCGAATTCGATCCATAGTAGACGTCCAGCAGGTAAACTGCCTGTCACAGAAAAAACTGGGCACGATGGCGGATGTGCAGAGATTTGGTGGGGCGATAGTACTGCCGTCTATAGAGTGATCCGGAGTCGCTAACATACTCGTTTCATTAAACTAACTCCAGTTGTTACACTGTCGTTCTCCGTTAGCAGTGGGGCAGCGTGGCGGGCAGTGGCGGGAGTGCGAAGGAGGTGCCACACTGCCTCGCTATTGATTTTTCCACACAAACATGTATAACTGGAGCAGCGTCGACTACGGTCCAAAGCCGGCATCCAGCTGTTACACTGGCAGTGTCGATCAGCAGTGAGTAATTACACTAACGGTCTCAATGAGCTTTGGGGCAGTGAGGCAGTGGGGCAGTGGGGCGATGGGGCAGTGGGGCAGCGTAGCGGGCGGCGTGGCGGTCAGGTGAGGCGGCAGGCGGGCAGGCGGCCGCAGGCGGAGTGCCAGCGTCGCTTGCACTGGCTCGACTCCGCGTCCGACAGCTCCGCCGTCGACATCGTGCGCGAACCGCCTTCGCCCATGTCTGCAAACATTGTGCAACGACGTGTTAATGCCAGATGATAAAGATACCCAGAAATACATTACAGATTATCAACAAATAAGAGAATAGCCGAATTACATAACAAATGGCGCAGCTTCCACACAGCTGTACTGTTCCTTGACAAATGAGATGTGCACTTTAGAGCGGTTTGGGCTTGCTGTCACCCAATCTGTGCTGATATAAATTAAGTCGTAGTAACTTTTGGACGTGTCCTTTATTAGACAAACGTAAAATTAACAATGCCAGAAATTGTATGAATTGAAGGTGAAATGTGAAATCGTTGCATTTAATTTCAGAAGTAGCAAAAGATAAATTGAATATATAAATAGTTCAAAAACCTGCAAATCCTGAAATCGAAATCCAATTTCGTGATAATTGTAAAAAAGTGTCACAAGTATCACCTATATAGTTTAAAATTTATTAATAACCGACTGATTATTTACTAAAAGATTTTTATTGTTATTATAATGATGTATCAAAATAATGAAAGTATTTTTTATTGGTATTTTGCTACTACCTAGTATATGGCATGTGTAATGTAGATACTCCTCGATAATGTAGATAGTTCTCAAAGTTCATCGTTGAAGGGATTTCTGTGTTAAATTTAGACTTCTGTCACTGACCCTCGCACCGCTTCGCTTCGCTCGGGGAAAAAAGGTTTAACCTAACTAGGTGTTACCTTAATCATTAAAGGGACTTCTGTGGTTAATTTAGACTTCTGTCACTGACCCTCGCTTTGCTCGGGAAAAAAAACCTAATCTAACTTAACCCATTGAAGGCATTCTATATCTTGTTTTCAATACCAAATTAGTTTCTCTAGTACTAGTGTTAACTAAAGACTCAGAGTGACTACTAGTTTTATATGAAAATCAAATATATCGGTGGTAAATTTTAGTTTTGACTAGTTATTTCTAGTTTTAACAATGGCATTTAGTAAAAACTAGTTCAAACTAGGGAAAACGCGTTCCATCTAAAAACTGGTTTTAACTGTGAAATGTCTATTTACCTTTTAAAAATAAAAACCAGTCTGTTAGCCATATTCAGTTGTTTCATTATAATTGTGTATAACATCGTGTACCAATAGGTTAGCCATTCCAAAAATAGGTTTGAGTAATTCATAGCAAGCACGCGCTAGCGATATTAAGACGCACTAACAGTACTATAAACTATCAACTTTATCTAATAAGTACTTTGCATAATAATTAAATTACTCTGGCGTAGACTAGTCTAGTAATAAAGACGTTTCATTGGAAAAGTGCATCCAATGAAGCGTAATCATAACCCATTTCAACAAGTCGATTACAGCATATTAGTAAATGTATTGGAACCTTGCGTTACTATTACTACGAGACAATTAGTACTAACGTATTAGTGTCTATGAGGAAATTGAAACTGGTACACAATCGCTAATCCTTTGCAAACGCTCGACGTGATATTCCGTCTTGCCACACAAATGAGATTACATACACTATTATGTTAAGCTGCCATTTACTCTTTTAACTGTGCTGTTAAAATATAACAGCACAGCACTATTAAAACTGTACGTTAGTAACTAATGTTAAAGGTACAACAATAAATAACCTCTTATAAATACAAAATAGGTATATTATGTATATTAAACAGTAACAACGCATTTGCATCCAAATTTTTTATGTGATTTGTATTGAGTTGACAATACAAATACGTTTTAATGTGCAAAATATACAAATAATAACAAAAGCGAAATAGAATAATATATTATTATGTCTCGTGTAATAATATGTTCTGAGAGCCAAAGGAATTATGCAAAGTAAAAACTACTTCATAAATATGATTTTTGAATATTGGACGGAATAAAACGTTGCAACTTTAAATCGGTTAAAATGGTTTACAAACATGATTATTGAAGCCTTGGCAAGATAACAGGTAATAAAAACTCAACACTCACACTACGAACCTAACTTAAAGAACAAATGCGAGCGCGCGTTTGTCCGGATGCGCGACTCTCATCGGGCTCTGGAAACGATGTGAGATTCAAACCAATTCAATTATACAAATACATATTTGAAACAATGAAATTGGCGATGACCTACCTAAAACTGTACATACTACCTGATTTAGCAGATTTAAATATTAGAAGAAATCCAATCCTATATTTAAATTTACTAGTTTTACTCCTTTATTTTTTTATTTTCATTTTAACTTGTGTTGAAATTGCCTGGTGCCTACCACCTGGTACCACTAATTGACTTGTTTTGATCTTAAATGAGTCACGTTGACTTTATAAATAATAAATAAATTTTAATAAAATTGAAAAATGAATATTCACTTCCAGTGTATAATTTCCACATTTATTGTTTATTATATGAATACATTAAATTTATTTATGATCCTAGTTAATTACCAACTGACTGAAATAAGGATATTATGTTTTTATTTCAGTGTTTATATATACAGTAGAAATTTGTCATTAATTAATAATTATGTACATATAATAATATATAAAACTTTAAGTATGACGTTATACTATAATATACATACATAAATGGTAAATAACAAGGATGCCTTTATTACAGACAAGATCAGCATATTGCAAAACATATAGACTAGTGACCTAGTACAATTAATTTGTGATAATTATGATGTAAGTCTAAAATGTTACAAAAATATAATTATTAACATTCATGTGATTAATAAATATAGTTTAAAGAAACTAAAAAACACGCTTTTATAGCATATGAAACTAAAAAGTGAAAAATAAATATAGTTTTAAAAAACTAAAAACCATGCTTTTGAAGAACATCGAACTAAAAACTTTTTTAACGTTTATAACAATAATGAACGAAAAATACTAGTATAATTGCGAAATAGCGTCGGGCGCTCGATATACGAAAATATGTCACAAGCCGCCATCATTCTCGGTCATGGTAACGTTATTCTTCTCATCTAAGCATGTTGGAAGCATCATGAGCACTTTGTAACGTTATCAAAATTATAAAGGAACCAGTGCTGTTAACTCACCGTTCCTCAAGTCTCTCTCAGTGAAGTACTCCTGGGCGGACGCGTAGTGGCGCTCTACAAGGTACGGGATGACAGTGGAGTTGTGTAACTCGTCCGAACGACGGGACCGAGGCATGACCAGCCGCTCGCCGGGCTCCAGTGGTGGCTGTGCTCGAACCCATCTGTCAAACCAATGGACACAATTATAAGCTGTGCCAAAATTTTTTATTAGTATTTAAGTAACACACGGTGAAGCGGTGATAGCCCAGTGGCTTAGAATTCGACCTCGAATCGAGGGGTCCGGGTTCGAATCCCAGTGGCACGCACCAATGGCTTTGTAAAAAAAGTTATGTGCGCTTTATAAAAATTAAATATCACCTGCTGTTACGGTGAAGGAAAACATCGTGAGGAAACCTGCATGCCTGAGAGTTCAGAAAAAAAAAGTTCTCAAAGGCATGTGAAGTCCACCGACCCGCACTAGGCCAGCGTGGTGGACTAAGGCCTACATCCTTCTCATTGTGAGAGGAGACCCGACCCTGTCAGTACCCATTAATGACCCACTAAAGGGTCGGGTCTCCTCTCACAATGAGAGGGATGTAGGCCTTAGTCCACCACGCTGGCCTACTGCGGGTTGGTGGACTTCACATGCCTTTGAGGACATTTTTTTGTGAACTCTCAGGCATGCAGGTTTCCTCACGATGTTTTCCTTCACCGTAACAGCAGGTGATATTTAATTTTATAAATCGCACATAACTTTTATTACAAAGTCATTGGTACGTGCCACTGGGATTCGAACCCGGACCCCTCGATTCGAGGTCGAATTCTAAGCCACTGGGCTATCACCGCTTTTATCCCGACCCTGTAGTGGGTCATTAATGGGTTACTGACGAGTAGCACACTAGGCGTGAAGGCCGTCTATTATTTTCTTTATTATCCACATTCAACCTCAAACATTGTTTGAGTTATCCTCTGCAATTTTAAGGGCGCAATACCTAGGTACTTGACTACTAGTTGTACATTTGAAATTGTTAATGCAACCTTTTTGTTGACCATAAAACCCAGCATATTTTCCAACGTTTTTGTAGATAATGTTAAACAATAAATTTTATTGCAGACAGAAAAAATCTTCATGCATTTTAAATGTGAACCGTTTACAAATTCATCATGCCTAATGAAAACTTAAAATCTAATTAAAAATATATATACTGTTTGGTAGAAAATGCCGGTAATTGCTGTTAAAAAACGTTTTAAAAAGAGTAACTGCATTACGCCGTATTAATATTATACTACAACAGCTGTTAAAATATATAACCAACAAAAATAAACACGGAAATTAATTGTTATCCTAATTTTTATCAAATTTTTTATGCAAAGTCAAATTTTATTACTAATTTTTTCAACTTCTTACTACGTCTCGACCTGAAGGTTACGCGCTGCAATGTCCATATCAAATATAGTCTCGCAAACAGGATAATGTTAAGGCAAGTGGCTTATAAAGCTTGACCAGAATAAACACATGATTTGGTAAACACTGCAATAGCTAATGGTGAACGATAATATTTGTATACCAAACATAAATATCCTTGAGATGAATTTGGCATCATGGAATTCCAGTGATTTGTTAAAGTATATTGGGCATGATTAAGGAAAAGGTATGTGCATTAGGAAATTTCCACCTCAAATTTTACTGTACTTTATGTGCAGCTTGTGAGTGTAAAATTCTGACACGGCCCATAGACAGCCATATTAAATAGTCATGACTGTTGTAAATGAGCCATGGTTACTCTTGAGGCTCACTAGACATATTTTTATAGCACTAAGGAACAAACTGGCATACACATCACCTGAACGTTGGTTATTGATACCCCTGGCAAGACTTTAACCTCTGTAATGAGTTGACCGAAAGACCATAATAATATGATTATGTATTACTAACGGCCGCACTCAGAGACGTCATTTAACGTAATGTTCATTAACAAACAAATAAAATCGTCTTTGTTCGTATTGACATAAGTGTCATCGTTATTTTCATAATGAACCATTAACGTTAATGAATGTCTCTGGGTGCGGCGGTAAGACACATAAAGTAAACAGGCAACCCTAAGATAATTAAAAGTGTTTCTGTGAGAGAACTGATAAAAAGCTTCTGTATTTATAAACAAGAATGATTCTACCTACGACTAGATTGTACTACAATTTATTGTACTACTAAATATTGCTTAACAAACTTGGGACGTTATTGTGTAAATATTGACTTACGCATGTCTCCTGATCTCCTGCACAGTGGGGCGAAGCGCCGGGTCTCGTTTCAACATGTGCGTGAGGAGCGACTCGAGCGCGGGGCCGAGCGACGGCGGCGGAGGCGCCGGCTCGCCGCGCCCGATCGCCTCCAGCAGTCTGTACACGTTGTCGCCTTCGAACGGATACCGGCCGGTCGTCATGTTGTATCTGCCGAGGTAAAGCTTGTCGTCAAGGGCACCTTCGCTTTCCATCGGCGAGGATCAGGCGGGATCGCGGCCAAATGCTAGCCGACTGTATGATGAAAAAAATAAATAAAAGGCGGTAAATTACGCACTCGATACGCGATGATGTAGCTAGCGATCGGGACTTTTTAGCACAGGAGAATCAAGACAGCATGCAAGGAGGTCATCACGTGGTCACTGCAGTCGGTGCACACTGGCACACTCACATCACACCTCACACAGAACTTTAGCACTATTTGAGATTAAAACTGGGTGACAGTATTTTAGTAAAACTTTTTTCAGAGAACTAAGATTAAATTTGTAATTTCCATTACCACTTTCAAAGCGACTTTTGTGATTTCATAGGATGAAAGTCACACAAAATCAAACTTCATTTGAAAAAAATCCAATTACTAAAAAGGGAAATACAGCTGACCCCGGCCGAATGATCCAAGGGCATCTATTGCTGGAAGTGCATCGTAAATCATTTATATATTTTCAACCTACAACATATTTGACAACTGTGTCGAAGTGGTTTTATATTACTTTGAGTTTTAGAGAACAATTTACAATAAAGAATGAATAGGTATGGCAAAATATTGAGATAATGATTTGTTATAAACTAGCTTTGCAACCTTCACCAACAACACACCTGACGACGACCTGAGTGGCACAGTGGTTAAGACACCTGTGGGTAAGTGGCCAACCAGTGGTTTGATTCACAGCAGAGCAGAAATCTGAATGATGAATTTGAATTTCTGTTTCTGGTCTGGGTGTTGTGTTATGGTCTTGTGTGTGTCCATGGCACCCACGAAACAGGGAATCCTAGTGTGGGGTGAAGCGTTATTATTAATACAAACAGATAAGGAATAGGCCAGAAATTCAATTTCATTATTCAAACTTTCCTTTGCTGGGTATCAAACCCAGGACGAACTGAGCAATGGGGTGGTAACCACTGTCATATAGGTTGTCAAATGTCAAATATTGGAGACAAAATGATCAAAACGGGTACCTTTAGAATTTTCTAGAGCAAACTCATAAGTAGGTAACTCGTAAATGTGTTATGCACTTCACAGCAGATAAAATTTAAATTTACGGATAATAGACCTTGTGGTGAGTAAGAAAATTCGCAATGCTTTATATCACTCTGAAGGTGCTTGTGTACAAGTTTTTATAGATCAGGGTAAAGACTTTAGTTTAAGCTCAAAATGTGATAGAAGCAGTATAAGTCAAAAAATTGCTTGACTTGGTCTTGTTGAGAGTAAAGCACAACCTCTAAATTTACCACTCCACGTTGGGGTGGCATGAGCCACTTTGCATCCATAAAAAACTATTTACTCTAAGGCTGGTTTCTGGTTATTAATCTATATTGCTCAAGAACAGTAAATAATAATAGTGCTCTTAATATTGAAAACCAGCACTTTTTTAAGAAAAATTGCTTTGTTTATTTAAGTGTGATACTCATAAAGGGCGTATCAATGTTAACTGCAGGCCAAATTTTCACAGGAGGCCATCAATCTATATTGAGTAGGATAGCAAAGCCGCATGATGCTTAACTGTCTAATTTTAGACATTTGTATTATTTCTCAATAACTTATTTACACCACTATGAATACATGAATAATATAGACAAGAATTAACAATGACTGTGACTCATATACTGTAAAAGGTAATTTTTAAATCAAAGACAAACCAAGCAACATGAGTATTTTATACTTAACCCCGATTGAATTATCACTAATAAACAATAGTTTTCCTTACTTCAAAAGAGTGAGTCACTGACATACATTATTCACATTCTGTTCCTTGAATATATAAATATTCCAGTTGAACTTTGTAATCTTTTGAAAGAACCCTGAATTATTCATTAGGGTCTTTATCATCTACCTTGACATTGTTATTTGCATGTAAGATGGTGAATACTTACAAAGTAACTCCACTGCTCCAAATATCTACTTTAATGCCAGAAAATTGTTCCGCTCCATTGGCAATCTCTGGGGGTTGAAAAGCAGGGGATCCCTGTCCTGTGTAGCATGTGTCTTCAGGTGAAAACATGTCTAATGCCTGGAATGATGATATCAAATTTAAAGATGTGTGGATATTGTTGATATATAGCTGTGTGGACAAATATAATTTAAAAAATGTGCATTGACAAATTATTTGATTATGAAATTTTATGACATACCTATATTACTGTAAACTGTAAATGCATAAATTAATTAACTTATTAGTTATCTTTCTCATGCTTATAATACTCAATGTGTGTGACGGAGAGAAATAGATGTTTTAGGATGCATATGCAGATTATGCAGTTGATGTCAGTGGAACATCACTTAGAACAAACACTTATTGACATAATTGCACACAAGCAATGATAAAAGAAAATAAGAGTATATGCACAAAATTTGTGTAATACTTCCATAACAAAAAATGTATATTTGCAACTTATATAGAGTAACTAGTCCAGAAGTATACCTTTTTTATAATTAACAATGAAAATGGAAGTTCCAGAAAATTAGGTTAATTAACAATCGTCTAACCTGTTAAAAAATTAACTTTAAGATAAATTTCCATCGGCAGCAAGTTCTTTGAAGTGTTCAGAATATACCAAATATTTGTTAAAATGTTCAAATAATAATTTATACCTTAAAACAATTTATTGAGCGTGACATACTCGAATTTGATGCAGCGACTGAACCCTGAACGTGCCTTGCGGAGGCACATTTTCAACGTTAAATTAAAACTATAAATAATGGAGCTACAACTCCGGGAGTCAAGACTTATTGTCCTAGAATTTTCTCCTCTTTTAGGATCTATTTTCAAATTTCAGATAACTTTAATATTTTTGAAGTTATAGATACAAAACCAAGACTCCCTTTTTCCTCTTTGTTTTTTGTTAATTACAAATGAAATTTTTATTGGCGGATAATAAAAAAATATACTTTTTTCAGAATTAAATTCTGCATCCAATGCAATAATCGCCATATTTTTAAGAGACCTGTAATGATTTTTCGCAGGAAACTCACTTCTCGACTAGGCTAATATAACATTTTTAGCATTGTGGGAAATGATTTAGTGAGTAAAATAAAATAAAAATAAAAAATATTCATTAGCATTTAGCTGTATCGGCAACTCAATCAAGTGGCCTACAAACTCCTTTAACACTTTTATATTGAAACCATAGCATAAAAGTAGAGAGAGATAACCTATATAAAGAAAACAGAGAACAAACAATTTTACTTACTTCAGCAACACCAAAATCTGTAATTTTAAGTATCTGATCCAGTGTTAGGAGTAAATTTCCAGGTTTAATGTCCTTGTGAATAACACCCTGCCCATGTAAGTACTCTAAGCCATCTAACAGCTGAGTAAAATAATTGTGTGCTTGGCGAAGAGGGAACTTTTTGCCAGGGCTGGATTCTAACATATCCTGCAGGAAAATAATTATGTCATTAGTCTTCATAGTTAATATTTTAAATGCCATTTTTTTTCTGAATAACGTTTATAAATTTACTTTACCAGTATGGGACACAAGTTGATATGTAGACTAAGGATTGTAACAATTGTTAAGTATTTAACAGAAAAAATTATAATCCAATCAATAAGATCCTTAAATAATAAAAAGCCATACCTGTAGTACACCAACACAAAATTCCATAACTAGATACATTTTCTGTTTTTCATCATTATACATAACATCGACTAGTTCTATCACATTTTTATGCCTAAGTATTCGCAAAAGTTGGATTTCTCTCTGTACATTTTGTTCTCCATTTGGTATTCTTCTTAACTTTCTTTTCTTTAATATTTTTACAGCTCGTCTACATAAGGATTCAGAGTCCAGCATTTCTTTCACCTTCCCATAGGATCCCTCCCCAAGAACATCCCCCATTACATACTTTCCTACCATTTTACATTTTTTCTTTTTATTCCTATAAATTATTTCTGCACTATCAACTCTATGAAAAAATAGGTTAGTTTGGTCTAAATTAAGATCTAATTCATCAATCTGGTCGTCGTCCAGCCAGGTCACCGAGTGCGGCTCTAGGCTGCCCTCCAACTGAAAATTATCCTCGCTCTCTTGCGGTGCGATGACGTTTGATACCTCAAACTCCACATTTTCATCTGGAAGACTTTCACTACTACTGATTTTTCTACACATTCTTGGATCCATTATCTATCAAAACAACACATTTGGAAAACTGTCCATAAATCTATGCTTTTTACAGGGCTCTTGCCATGTAGTAAAAGGCAATTATAAAAGTAATTTACACATTTCTCAAAATATAAAGTCCATACATATTGGACAAAAGAGTTCTATAAAAATTAACT
This sequence comes from Erynnis tages, assembly GCA_905147235.1. Classification (NCBI taxonomy): domain Eukaryota; kingdom Metazoa; phylum Arthropoda; class Insecta; order Lepidoptera; family Hesperiidae; genus Erynnis; species Erynnis tages. The sequence continues at coordinate 5,163,694 of LR990076.1, forward strand.
TTTTATCTCCGATGAATGAAGGTAAATAAATTTATGATTTATGAAACCCGTGAAAACTCAAAACTAGAGCTAGACTCTTTAGTTCGCGATCGCGAATGAATGAACTAGGTGGGAAGGGAAGAGCGCTTCTTTAGGTGAACTATGCGAATTAGTTCGTTGATAGTCCCGCTCTTGGTTCTTTAATTCGTTTTATAATTTTTTTTAGCGTTCACTTTACTAGGCACGTGGTGTTCCCAACTTAGGGGTCTTCCCCCTAGATTTAGGGGGTAAATAAGTGAGGTAGGATTTTTAGGGGTATTTTCAGAGATTTTTTGACTCTTTAATATTTTTAAATTGATAATAGTAATATTTCTTGACCTAGCGACTTATAACAACATAATACTAGTACGTAATTCTACAACCAGTAACTACTCTGTGGTTTTTCTTTATTTATTGTTCTTACTAAATTATTTAAAAAAATAACTAAATTGAACTAATGAACTAATTGAACAAAATAGTTCGTCATTGGATTATGAACAAAATTGAGCGCTCTCTGTGATGACCGGTTAGGCCCAAGACTACTCAAAACTGAAATAATTATCGGCTATCGCAATGAAGTATATTCAGCCATAGACAAAAACACAGAGTATAATTAACATAATACAGACTATGTACGTGTAACCACAGATAAACAGATAAAATTATATTAAGTACATGTTTATATAGTTATATGCAAAGTCGATTTCAAGTGTTTGCAAGCATATCAATGGCTCAAAAAAATTGTCAGCAAGCGCAAATATATATTTATTCTGTGGCACACGTTTCGCACAATTGCCAGTACTTAAAATAAATTAATATTTTTTACGTAACACGGCAAGGTATCATGACCAAGTCTGTACAAATATGTATATAGTGTATATGAGTCTTTATAGAAAACAAAACTATTATTGTTTATGACTTGATTTCATTGGCGGGAAAAGTAATTTATTTAGGTACCTACCTTTATTGCGAAACATTTGAGGAACAATTATTATTGAACAAATATTGTTTCCCAAGTTGGTATCGGACTGCGGTGCCAGTCGGTGGCACCAATACAACATTCAAACAAAGCACTTGTTCAGTAATAAACTTGAACAATTAATAAAAATTGTGTGCAATAAATTATTAATAAATAAATTATTTATGATTTATTTATCATAAATAATGATGTCGGGCAATGAAAAATTGGGTAATAAAAATCAAAATGTTCCTTAATTCACAGTTTAAATTTCTCAAAGCCGAATCTGTTTAAATTGTTAAAATATTTGGTAAGTAGGTACGGTACCACCGTCCACCAACCCGCAGTAGGCCAGCGTGGTGGACTAACGCCTACATCCCTCTCATTACGAGAAGGAGACCCGACCCTGTAGTGGGTCATTAATGGGTTACTGGCAGGTACGGTAGCTACCTACTCAAAAATAAATCAGCAATATTATGAGTAATGGTATTTTAATCGTTTAAATATTTTACAATTACAGTTTTGAGGGCATACAGTGGGTATATTAGCAATTCTGAGCTTAGAGTTTTACTTCTTGTATTTATCATTCATTTCCTTCTTGAGCAGCGCAAGACGGGTCAGGCAAGCGTCTCGCCAGGCACGCCTGTCCTGGAGTCGATCCAGAGGAACCATTTTGTTCAGCTGTTCGCAGATTGACTCGGCACTAGTGCTTTGTGTCATACGGGGTATTTCACCCATTGTTTTGCTTACGCTGTAGATTGTTTCACCATACCTGTAACAAGGAATATGCTTACTTAAAAAAGAAAAACGCATTACAAAGGTACGTTACTTAAAAATAACAAAACAAACACCTTTGTAAAGTTTGTAGAGATTGTGTCAAATGGAAATAACATTATTAGATACTACACTCAAATTATGCGATATCAGCAAATTTATCCGTACCAATGATTAGTCCTAATGCAATCAACGCAATCACTTACGACCAAAAAAGGAATTTACGGAATTTTACCCTATTCGAAAATGAACATGAAACGTGATTGTCCGGCCTTCGGACCGCGCCTGGTTGCTACCCATTTAAATACCTACTTTAGAAAAAATATCAAATTTAGTTTTAGTTCACCAATAGGAACTTAATAGCTTTATAATTTTATAATTGCTATGTAATATCTACCAATAAAACTTTAATAAATAAATAAATAAACAATAAACCTTTCTATATAACTTTTCATTCCTTCGGCATTCAAATGCGCAGTCTCAAGAGATCCCAAGAACGCATACCGCATACCCAGACCTTCTGATATGACCTTGTCAATATCCTCAACGTTGACCACTCCATCTGTCACCAAACGCCACACTTCATTCAAAATAGCGTATCTGGAAATAAAAGGTACCTCATTTTAGTCAACATTTTTTAGCCTAAAAATAATCCGTTTATCATAAGTGAAATAATAAGCTAGGAATCGAAGACAAGAACCTATATAAATCATGTTAAGAAAATAATTATTACATTAAAGGAATTTAATAGCAATGTTAATAATTGAATGCATGTAGGTATATAAAACAGTTCAGTAAAAAAATTGTAACATTTAAATAAGTTAAAAAAAATAAAAATTATTTCATTTATAACTTAGTAACAAATTACTGATTATACAAGTGTATATTATATTTATTATGAAAATTATAATTTATTGTATAAATTTTTCTATTTGTAAAATAAATGATAAATTATTGTGCAAAGAAATAAACAAGTTACTAAACAATTAAAATAATTTACGGTGCCCAGTCGTGCGTTTCCCTTAGCGAGGACTGGCCTGGCACCAAATTACAAAGATCTTTTTTTACGAAATATAAAATAATCACAAATTATCAGTAAGTGTGGTACGGTTTTTTTCAGTAATGGTATAAAACAAAAGGGCATTTAGGCCACCTGATGTTAGTTAAGTGATCACTGCAGCTCATAGACGCCTGGCCGCATCGAACCTCAAATAGAGAAAAAAATATTATCTGAGGTTGCAGGCGGGTGCTTGAGGTTGCTACTCACGAGGACTAAGGTGTTCGCCTCAAATAAAGTATCCCCGGCAGCCAGAACATGCTGTATTACGACGGGTTAAGAGGCTGACGAGCTACTATGGCTCTGCCAGCTAAAAATAGAAGTATCAGTGGAGCTACATTTACATAAACTTTAAATTTAATTGAATAGGACTTACTGGATACGATTGAGTACAAAGCCGTCAATTTCGCGCGTTAACGAGACTGGCTCTTGACCGATTTCTATCATGATTTCCCTTGTTTTTTTAGCTATCTCCGGCTTTGTCCATGGTGCAGGTACGATTTCTACTAATGGCACATAGTAAGGTGGGTTCACTGGGTGGGACACGATCACCTGAAAAAAGTTAAAAGCATTATTTATCAAATATATATTTTTTCTTATAAGAATATAAATGGTCAGGTATAAAATAACAACTTGAAAGGTAGGTTCTTGTAGGTATAATTTTAATAATAACATTGTAAGAGTTGTATAAAGGATAAAGGTATAAAATATCTCCAGCGGTCCATCAGAACGGAATGCGAAAGAAAAAAATGTGGATACCTACCTGAGATTTATGTTTCATTCCTTCCGATATCAAGGACGGTAAAGTGGTGCTCGTTGAACTGGACAGGATCGTCACATCATCTACAACTTTGTCTAAGTCATTGTATAACTTCTTTTTCAGTTCCAGGTTTTCTGGGACGCACTCCTGAACGAAGAGTGCTCCTTTGACCGTTGATGCCAAATCCGACGACCCTGAAATAGAGCATTTGTATGAAGCACAATACATTGAAACTTTAAGGCTGGTTTTATAACGTGTCTTGGTCAGCTTACCAGCTTTATACTTAAGGGTCCAATACCACAATAAGCCAAACACACATTGTTTCATAGGGACCTCATTTTAATGTTTAACTTTATTATATTATTTGTTGTTTCAGCGGCTACGGTAGGTATTACATGTACTTTTACAAACTTTGTGAAAATTTCAAATGCCTGAAGTGTCCTATTTCGATTCAATAGATAATGTTGCGATACCTACTCGGGACGGACGGTCAGTAGACATTGAGTAATTGGAATCAATTAGCAATTGGCATCCTTGTGGTAAGAAACTCTTATCTAATTTTTTAATGCTTTTTGAATAAAATGGTGTTGATTAAAATACAACGTGACGTAGTTACGTAAAACAGCTAATGCTAATGATGCATTGTAGTGCATCATGTAATTATAATGTATATGATAACGGACCAGGAGCATTCGATAGATACTGTTATATAATGCATTTATTTATTATGTCTTAAAAGTTATGTTTTGTACATTTTGTAGATAACAAAATTTGTTATGTACCTATCTACTTTTGTTTACCATACAAAAGATAGCTCATAAGTAAACAACAGAGATATCTAATAAGAGACTAAGAGTTAGGTAGTTGATAAGTTTACAAATTATACTATAATTAACTATAATGTTTTTATTATAATTTGGAATATTTTTATCATAAGTAGAACGATAAATTTTAATTACCTGCGAATTAATTACAGAAACTAATTGCATTTAGCTATGCAAAGTGGTACCATATACCTAATTTTCAAATTAGGTATATGGTACAGGAAGATTTAAAGTAGTTATAGAGGAATAATACTTACTTACTTACTAAAAGACTACACGTAGGTTGGACGCAAAATAATCTTTAGATTTTGGTCTAGGACGAGGACAGTGAACTAATAAGAAACTTAAGTAGATTTCAAAAATTTTATAATAAATTTACCATAAAAGACATGTCAGGTCTTTTCTATTCCCTATAAAAGTGACTTTTTGAGAAGTTCAGTGCGGTGTTTGGGTGCATTTGTCCATTTAGAAGGGACCATTTTGATGGGTCAGTAGCTTATAATTTAGACTTGTAACTTTATAGTATTCTCGTACAGAACAAGGTAGATTGGGTTGCCATACTGTGCAGTAATCACTTAATATTAGTTAATATCGGTTGGCCTGAATGTTCGCTTGCTGCTTCTATTCTCTGTCATTAAAAAAACCGATAGAGTTGTTTTAATATCCCATTCGTACCTTTGATGCATTTATATTGCTCATCAGCATTAAGAGTGCCGCGTAACAGCCCGTCTTTCTGCAATGTCTTCAGCTGCACTTTGATGTCCGCGAGTGCATCTGACACTTGCTGCGGGATAATGTCGTACACCGTCACTTGATAGCCCACGGATGCGAATAGCATTGCCCAGGAACGGCCTATTAAGCCGCTGAAATTTAAAAACAAAATACCTTAAGTAATTAAACCTTTTTTATTCGCTTCAGTTTGCAACTCCCAACATTCTTAGCTTCTGTAATAATGTTATAATTCAAATTTCATGGCGCAATATTGATTAGGTACCTACGTAAAGCTATTAAAATCTTGATTTATTTGTGCAGGCATTATCACCGGGCCATGTCTATCTATATTAGTGTACCTTTCCAAATAGTGAAAGTATTTTAATGACTAGTGCTGGCGGGTAGTAGTCCATAATGCCCACATTTACTGTTAAGGATTTTAGCATAAAGAATTTAGGCCATCATGTCAGAATAGACCTAAGACGTGTCGGCGAAAATACATAAATAAAGTAAAGTGGAATGAACATGGTATGAGTTGGGTGAATGTTAATTAGAAAGTAGGTAATGATAACTAAATTAAGCTACCGACCTAAGTACGTATACTTACCTGCTCAGTAGATGACATTACTTTTAGACGAAAGATGCCATGCCGTCACAGATGTCACATTTTCTTGAAACTTTTACCTTAACTTTTAGGTAGGTAGGTATCTTGTATGTTTATACTAATTACTATCATATAGGTATAAGTAATAACATAACAGTTATTAATAAAATAACCGAATTGCTTATAAATATCAGTTTGTTTAGTATTTAATTTGATAAAGACATATAGGTAAACTTACTACAATCATTACGATACCAGACTATCAATTTAACCTTTGCTGACTCCTTAGTATCAATACGAATAGCAATGGAGAAGTCCGCGTGTTATAATTTTTAAATCTATACCTACATGACACGTTACTATAATGTTGTCGATTGATATTACAGTAAATACTGTAGAGTATATACATATTTATTTTATTTGCGAAATATACCTACTTATTTTATTTGCCATTGAACAGACATTTTAAAGGAAGAATTATAGCATTCCTAAATTGCACGTATTTAAATTGTATCTCGAGAAAGAGCATGGGTAATGGTTTGTTCAACGTGAATTCAAATTCTTTAATATTGCGAATACATCACCTTGCAACGTACAACACGGCGTTTTCAGTTGACTTCGATGTACCTATGTAGGTGAAGGTTGGCGTTCAATATCCTATGCATCTATGTAGTTAAGTATCTATATTAAATAAAAATTCATATTTTAAATGTGCAAAGAAATGGACATTAGTTATGAATCTTAATGTTAATGTTAATAATCTAATTTTAATGTACCTCAACATTGAACTGGGAAGAAAATAAATTATGAAATGAAAAGTACAAAATACTTATAAGCTTACCTTCCAACAATGCCAACTTTTTCTGCCTTGAATTTTGGCGCCATGTTTTACAAGATGTTAACTTAACCGTTGACTGTAGCGTACTCAGCTTCCGACTGACAAAACGTGAATAATGCTCGCTCGGTTTCACCTCGATATAAAACAGACGCCAAGTAGTACTTTATCGACGACAATACCTATCGTTGAAGACATTCACAACACAATAGTAAAACCATAATTATGTTGTTATCAATACCAAGTAGGTACGAAAGTAGGTATCATACTCAGGTTGGAATAGATGTAATTAAACAATATAGGTATTTATTTATTTTATATATTAATACTAGCTTTTGCTCGCGACTTCGTCCGCGGGAAAATAAGAATTAGATCCAGAGAGAAATAAAAAAATGTCGTAATTTTTTTAAATGGTCATCACAAAATATCTCGAAAACGACACCCATATCCAAAAAACGTATTTGTCTCCATATACAAACTTGCATTTCCTTAGTGCCTATTGAGTCCCGTGTTTTGGGATTTGAGGAGCGATGGTCAGGTAGTAGATACAAAACAGTTTTGACACAGAAAACTTGGTATTAATTTGAATAGCAGATATACCTAATTAAACGCTTAAGAAGAGGTAAAGATAACAATGCTCCAAATTTATTAGACTTAATTGTTCTCTTTTTGTTATTATCACATTGTTCAGTTCTTTTTACCTATGTAGTATAAAAAATTAAAAAAAATATAATAAAGAGCAATAGAATATTATACTATAACAGAGTATAATTTCCTCTTTGGGAACCATTTAAGCAATGTTGTGCGTCATCTAATTTAAACACGTCGCACGAAAGCTGCGGCTGCTGCGCGGATGCCAGACCTCGTGTGATGCTGTCCCAATAAGGATTTAAAGGGAAATCTATCCTAAATAAATATAAATACAATCACGTAATAAAAAATGTACAGTGAAAAGCATTTAATCCAAGAATTACTTTAAAATTTGTTAATAACTTAGTATTTTTAGTTAGATATTTGTAAGTGAATAACTTAACAAATATAGTTTATAAAAAAGGTCTTATCATAATAACAACTATTTTGTATTTAACTTTAAAAATGGCGAATTTTCGATTTATAATTAGATGATTCTGTATTATCTAGTATCCGAGTTGTATCTTTAATTTTCAACATTAGTACAATCAGATATTTTTAGGTAGATGCTTACTTATATTCCAGATATAGCAACAAGATCAAGCTTCCTAGGCACCTCCGTTTACGTATTTGCTATAATATCGAATACGTGCGTAATGGCACGTAATTATTATTAATAAAAACATCAAAATTATGTTGATAAAACAATCATGACGTTCCTGGGTCTAGAAGCTTCCGGGCACCATGGTTTAACAATGTGTTAAAAGGTTATAAAAATTATTGTACCTACTCATAGTTAGGGTTTGAGTCGTAATAAGTAGTACTTTTAATGTAGGTACATAGGTTGTTACCTAGCAAACAGTTATTCATATAAAATCATTATAGTGTAGGTAATCGTTCTTAGATTAGGTAAGTCTACAGATTTATGGTAATTAATCTATATTACTTAACCCATTTAACTCGTTTATTAGAGAGATTTCCTTCATTGTAAATGTCTGCCTCTTCATATTATTATTCTTACACATGTTAAAATAAAGTATTGCAAAGAAAAATTAATAAATATTAGATATCAATTTTGCCAGCGGTCCTGTATGTCATCTACAAAGTTACCTACATGCCATCAAAAACATAACTTGTAAAAAAACCCAAGTCTCGCAACTCAGTTCTTGCACCTTAAAAAGTTGTGAGATCCATGTATGTATCCATAGATTGATTTGACCATGCATCGTGACACAAAGTTCAATAACACCTATAACCCATCAGTTGAAAAAAGCATTTACAGGTAGCAGCAAGTAAAGTAGCTTACCGCCACTCTCTGAGCAAAACATTGCTTTAAAATTAAAATAAACATGGGTCAGTCATTGCTGATGAACGAGGCGAACAGCCTAGTTCTCATGAGTAGTAACGCATCCAGGGCCAAACTATCAACAGATAGGATGCCCGACTATTCTATTTAAGGATGGACGCGAGCGAGTTTCAGTGGCCACTCAAGATCAGATGACCTCCAGGCCCGTCTGCTGATGCCTTCATATTCAATTAAAAATCAGGTAACTGACAAAGTTCTTCATCAGGTACGTTCGGAAATATACGAGTGTCATATTGAATCTCACAGGTTAAAGTTTCCTTTTTTTATTATTTTTAACATAGGATTTTATTGGCACTTAGTTCCTTCTATAGCCTCCGCAGCGTTTATGCTGAATATCCTATAGTTGACTTCATTGGCATCAAGGGATTTGTAAATAAATTTTGGTAGCTTGTCGCTGAGCACCCACAATGTGTCTTCACTGTCCACCTGTAAATAAACGATATTACAATCAAAATTAAACTTTTTTGTCTAATTTACTCCTTCTGTAGGTATAATAGCAATGACTTCGTAATTACTTGAGATAAAAGAAAGTATACTTAGTACCATTTTAAAATCTGTATTAAACTGAAATAATCCTTAAACCTCCTAAGTAGGCCTATAAGAGGTTTCAGGATTATCCATTACTTTTGGGACACCCTGTATATCTATATATAAGTGTATCTCGATAGTATCGTATAAACTCGTCTATACGATCGATCATAAAAGATTGCACTTAATTCTTGTCTGATCTTAATAGATTCGTCTAAAGAAGCGAAAGCAATTTATTTTTAACGTCCGTATCTTCCTCGACATAAAATAAATAATTTTGCTGCATAAAACTTTCTAAATATTTCTTTAAAAACTTGTTTCATAGGTATCTTTATTGACATTCTTATTAAAACCTGTTTTAAAAATTGCAATTTACTTATAAAGCAGATAAGAGATACATATGTAGGTACCTACAGAGAAATTGGTACATTAAATTTGAGTTACCAAACAGTTCATATCGAAGATAGATATAGCCTTGGTATTCATAACAGCATTATCTATGGCTTATGCTGACAGTACATAGTCATATAAAATTATTTGAGATCACAGATTTGATGCTACAACTTCAGCTGCAACAGATACTATATACTACTAAGCTACTACTTCATATACTACTACTTCAGCTCCTAATCAACAAGGATTCATCCTAATAAAAGTATTTTGTAACTATGTAAACGAATTGACCGAACCACAATAAGCACTTGGGCGGTGTCGCATGGACAAGAACCTAATTGAACTGACAAATAAATGAATATTAAATTAGTTCAGATATTGTTTTCTATCATGAAATTATAATACTTACGATGCATAATTTAATTTTACCTTCAAATCATTGGGAAACTCGAACAATACAGGATCACTAAACAGAAGAGGGTTGTTTTCTGGAGTATAGGGCTTGTTTATGTTCCAGCAGCCTACGCCATCTCGGTTAACCTAAAGAAATAAGTAAGTTTGAACCAACGAAAAAGCATAAATTTTAATTTAACCTCGGTATTATAAAAATATAACTAAACTAATAAAATACTCATACTAAAAGTTAGCTTTAGCAAACCGCAACCGTAAATCACAAAGATGCTTATTTATGTACATATTTAGTAGAGTCAGAACTTTTAAGTGGTGTTGATAAAAAGCAACAATGGTTGTAGTTTCTTTATAAGTATCAAAGTATTGAAAATATTTAATGGAATTGAAGCTTACGTATTCGGAAATGATATAAAAAAATAATTTTTGTTCAAAGAATTCCATAACAATCCACAATGTTTGAACTCTGAAGCAGTAGAATTGAAAGACTGCACAGAAAATCTCATCCGACTTCATCCCTCTGATGCCATGAACTCCATGGAGACATTTTGTAGCATTAGTAGGTACTCGAAAATAATGATTTAATAGCAATACTCATAAAGTGCCTACACTTTATGGATTACTTATTGTGATTACAAAACGATTGTAGAAAAAAAGCAATGTCAACTCGACAGTGATTACGGCGATTCATTACAGGAGTATGATTGTCTATTGTTTACGTTTATTGCGTTTCTGGGAGATAATAATTGAGTCTGTTATTAATACGTCTTAGTAAATTATCATTTATATCAAGAACACTTTGAAGTTCCTTTTTGTTGTAATTTTACATGAATTACATCATTCTCCTAATATTCCTGAATCAGACAAAAAAAATTTTAATTAGACTTCTGGAGGTTTCAGTACAGATTCTCGTAATCTTTCCACTCTTGTCAGACTACAGTTAAGTGTCAATTGATATTGTTAGATACTTACTAAATTATTTCTTTTTGCCAGACTAACAGAAAAAGTTATTACGTTTTATTACGGACGAACATTCTCACAATTAAGTGCAATAATGTGTATCTATGCTTTTAATCTTGCAGTACTCTTAGACACGCACAAGAAAATTAGCTTTCAGTCGTTTACCTGTGTATAGAAGAGAACATGGGTCTTAGGATCGTAGAAGCTTGCAGATGCCTGTGTGCGTTCCCCTCTGTCTCCCAACAACTGTAAATAATAAAAATAATAATGTATTTGGTGCAACTAAAAAAACTCGTAGTAACATTTCTATCGGTAATATGATAAATATATATATGTATTTTGTATATAAATATGATGAACAAAAAACAAAGTGTATTAAAATGGACTCTCGTTACGTAGCAGGTAAGTACACGTAGATACCTACTTAGGCAAAGTGTTGGCATGTAGATACTTTATTTAAGCAAGTTTCAAGCTAAACGGTATTAACATGGTATTAACAAATTGGTGTTCAAACCTTGAAGTCATGGAATGCCTCATTCTTGTCGATGTGTGTGTAGTTACGTAGTAATTCAGTAGACACGCAAAACTCCTTGGTACTGGAGAACGCGTGGAAGAACATAGTCCGAAACCTGCGAACAATATTAGGTATACATAGTTATGTGAATGTGTATAAGTGCTTCATAAAGACCAAGAATCACTTGCTCGTGACCTCGGTCTTGATCAACCGTATCTATCAATTTTCAGGTCATTGTCAAAGTAACCAGTTTCTGTTTACATAAGGTTCTTGACCATCTCTCCGGCTATTTACGTAACAAAGATTAATTATTTTTGTAAAAAAACGTAGGTACATGGGTATGTCGAGTTAATTGGCAATGTTTTTATGTACATAAAAACTCAATTGTCAAGCAGAACAGGATCACGTTCATTTCAATTGAATATTTACAATACGCACTTAGTCGAGGTCTAAATAGCTATATAGTACGTGAGCCACTCACCCGTTCTCTCTGGGTTCCGATAACGCCAAGCCGAAAACTCCGTCGGTCCATTGGAACTCGACGCCACCTACATTGTAGGCACCAGCTAAAGGCTCGAAGTGGAAGTAATGGTGAGCTACACGCCAGGAGTCATCTTGTTTCAGACTGTACACCACCACACCATAGCCTCCAAGATCAGGAATGTAGGCAAATGCATTATCACACGTATTTTCATCCACGTCCACTACCTGAAATAATAGTAGGAGCATTTAAAAGTATAATAATGAAAAAAATGCCATCATAAGGCAGCTAGCAGATGTGAAACATCAAAACTGTCCAGTAAATAGGTATGCTTAAAAGAAAACGTGTTAGTACGTTATTGCATACAGACAGATGTGGCGCATGACTTTGTTTAATAAGCAATATTATGTTTGTAGATACATACCACATTAGCGAAGAAAGAATCTTCCTTCATGTCGGTCACCTTAAAGTAATATCTATGAAGAAGCTGGTCCGTTTTCAAATCAAAAATTACCAAGGAAGGTCCTGCGACTTGATTTGGATTTCCTGAAATGAAAGAAAACAAAAGGCTACATGTAGTACTTGTACATATATACCTAAAAAAATTAAAGAAATAAATATAAATAAGTACTTAAATGACCTACTTACTTAAATGAATTATAAACGAACTAGTCAAAAAAATCAACATTCCAAAAAGTACAACCATGAACCATTGTTCATGTATTAGGTTGTACTTTTTGGAATGTTGATTTTTTCATCATTATATCCGCAATGGCGGATATAGGTAGAATTAAAACCTGCAGAATACATTTATTGCCCTTCTTCCTGCTTAAAGAGAATGACTAAAAATATATACTAAAGATATACATATATCTAGATGGAATAATAGGGCCTTTTATTAAACAAGCAAATTTATATCATACGTTATGTAGGTTAGCAAAGAAACTTTCATATTTTTAGATTATAACTTGTAAACCATGTTATTCTTATCAAACACAAATAATACAAATTTTAACAAGGGTCTAGAATCACTTTTGCATGATACGTGACCTGCGACGTGCGGGAAGATTCTATCTGTAGAGCTTAATCAGAAAAATCAGCATAATTATAACAATGCTTTTACATATTACTTTCTCTTGCATAAAATATAAAATTATTTTACTTAAGTCAATGAAGCGGCGATAGCCCAGTGGCTTAGAATTTGACCTCGAATCGAGGGGTCCGGGTTCGAATCCCAGTGGCACTCACCAATGACTTTGTAAAAAAGTTATATGCGCTTTATAAAATTAAATATCATCTGCTGTTACGGTGAAGGAAAACATCGTGAGGAAACCTGCATGCCGAGAGTTCACAAAAAAATGTTCTAAAAGGTATGTCAAGTCCACCTACCCGCAGTAGGACAGCGTGGTGGACTAAGGCCTACATCCCTCTCGTTGTGAGAAGGATTACTGTTAATGTTTCCATCGTTGTTTCCAACCCTCATACAAGTTTTTTGCAGAATTGAAGTTCTATTAAAAATATACCTACTCGTATGTTAAAAAACTACTACCTTAAAGGTACCTAAGCTTCTTTTCGCGGTAACTTGCAACGCAAACGAACAAGGAATATTATAAACCTAAAATATTTTAAGTATGCTGAATGTTATAGTCTTTATATGGAGCTAAACACCGGATGATATACTGTATGTTTCTAAGATATTTGAACAAAACAATAAGAAAGTTCGTGGACTTACCCAAAATATCGGCTAATCCAGAGTCCATCACCCACAATCTATCACAGGCATCAACGAAAACACGAAAAACTGATATGATGGAACTATTTGACGGCAAAGCTTTTGCGGTATCAGCAACAAGGTTATCTTTCATCGAAGGATAAGGTTTCAATGTTTGATCTTGTGCTCCATCAACATCAACGTAATTCAAAGATGATGCTACTCCATTCTTCCATCTTGGGATTGTCACAAAAAGTTTGTTTTTCCATCTGGCGAGACCCAATGGTAGATTATGTGCCGGTAAATATATACCATCATTAATGGCACTTTCACGCTGTGTTGGCGATTCCCAGACGTATTCTATTTCTTTCCAAGCAAACCTTAGTTGAGGTGTAGCAGCTTCCGAAGCTATCACCACGACTAGTGCAATAAATACACTGGTCGCCCACATTTTTGTTAATCCTAAAAAGAGATAAAACACACAATTAATAAATAAAAATAACAAATTACCCACTAATATTAATACAGACTATAACTGTTCATAACAAAAAACCTCAAAATCAAAATCAAAAATCAAAATCATTTATTTGCACGAATATGGGTTAGTTATTGGTTTTACAGGGCATTTTTATCAATCCATATTCACCTTCTCAGGTATGCAAATTTAAAAAGTAAACAAATAAAACTAATGTTAGTTATACAAATTAATTAAAACTTATAAAATATTAAAACTTTTTACTAATATACAATTTGATTGACATGTTTTGCACAATATATTTGTCAATTACCGCTGGGTAAAGAGAAAAAAAGCCGGAGGAAAAACTCTCAGCACAGTTTTAGTTCTACTTATTTATTTAGACGCGCGTTTCCACATTCATTTTAATAAAATTATTGTTATGTGGCTCAAAGGTTTTCTTTTTTAATTTCTTTCATTAATGAATTCTGCAACCGAATAATATGCTTTTTCGGCTAGAAACATTTTTAATTTTCGTTTAAAACTATTAAATATGTATTAGTATTACTTTTTAGTGAGTTAGGCAAGTTATTGTATATTTTGGCCCCATACAAAACACGCTTTGATTATATTGCTTTGGAGGGTATTGCACACAACTTATTATTATGTCTTTTTGTTATGTCTTATTATTATGTCAGTAAGTATATACATTTATTTTACTACCTAATTAAAATAGTTGCATGTGAATTTGAGACAATAATGGAAACTTGTCACTTTATCTAATAAATTATATAGACAACAATGAGTCAAAGTTACTGCTCATTAAAATTTTAATTAAAAAGCTTTTATTTAACTTGCAATTGACATGTATGTAATTATGTTTGTTCGGGTGGGTATGTTTGTTCGGGTGGAATCTTTGAACTCAATTTTGAAGTAGATATCTTCAACTGATTGAGCTGAAATCTTGTATACACGTTTAGTTTGGATGACAATGCACGATATGGTTTGTGACGTCATTCTAAATCCAATATGGCGGACCATCCAAGATATCGGAATAGTTATTTTTAATGCATTTCTACAATATGGGTATCAAATGAAAGGGTTTGTTAAGAGTAACTCGAAAAAATAAAAACTTTTTTAAAAAAGTTTTTAACTTATAACTTATTTGGTATTTAGGGCTGAATGTGTGAAATATAATTATTATGTTATTGTTTTCTTTAACCATGAAAACATAAATATAAATAGTGATAGAAAATCTCCTTTGGACCTAGGCAAACAGAAAATTGTCAGCCATTGAATCAGCTTTATATATTTTTCCGTTGCTATTCAGTTTTTTTGTCTGCACTGGGGATTCAATTTTTTTGTCTTACTGGAAAGCATATTTTACTGGGTTAAAAATATTGACAAGAAAGAGATTCCATGAGAAGAAACTCCACGATGTTGTTAGATGGTAATGACAGTATTGTGCAGAATAGCGGTGTGCTCGCTACAATGTAATAGAGCTGCCTCACGTTTTTATGGATCATCTTATTATTGGGAAAAGACGAGTTAGGTAAATCAACAATTCTTCCTTATCTTCCAAAGATCTGGCTTGTTATGTATTCTGATGGCATGAGAACTGTGACGATGGATGTTGCACAACCAAGGAGTGGGTCGCAACGAGGTGTTACCGAAGCCATTCAAAATCGGTAACAATAATAACTATTGTGTTGTATATACGTACATGGTGAAACAGTTATTATACCATTAATGTGAGATTATTAATTGTGAATCATTGGATACATTTGTCTTGCTGAATGATTCGCAAGGGAAGGGAATGTCATCAAGTGTTTTGTAGTGTTTTTGCCGTACCTAACTCGCTCAAGGCCTGATTTTGTTTTGTTGTGAATTAAACTACATGGAAAGAAAATTCGTTCCTGTGCAATATGAAGGTTTTTAAGACGCGTCAAATTACAATCATGAATGCAATAGCATCTGATATTATCATATTATGTCGTCATATTATTATCATCATACCATTCATTATATAAAATTCTTTGTCCTGACTGAGAATCAACGCACAGCCTAAACCAGTGATCGTAAAAATCTGAAACTTTGAGGGTGTATTTTTTGTATGACGTAGGCGTCAGAAAAGAAGGGATTTTCCGAAATTCTAGGCGTAGTTTTTTATGTATGTGTTTGTATGAGGATTTACGGGACGATGTGGTCGCTACTCGCTATGCGACAAAGTCCTTTTTCTTAAATAAATAAATAAAAAAACATGGAAGTTGATATCTACTCCTTAGTGTTTTTGTTTTAAATAACATTTCATTTTGACAGGCCAGCATGGCATCTTCATGACTTGAGTTCTGTTGAGGATAAAGATCCGGCAACCACACCTACTACATACTTGATTTAAGCGACCATCCTAATCCGGATATATCCTAATACGAGGATATTAGCGTACCTACTTAATTACGACCCCAGGTAGGGCTATAATGAAGACTAAGGTATCGCCTCATATAAAGAACAAACAATGAATAACATGCTGCTTCACGGCGGATTTAGATTACCACTACCCATACCCATATATACCTACTTACTTTTCGATATAGGCGTCCATAGATTAAAGTGGGTCTGCATGCTTATTTGCTGCATAAAATATAAAATTTTCCCGATCAAATTGTCCTTTCCATTGGAATGCTTATAGTCAGAAAACGAAAACAACGCTTAGTTCCCCGAAATCCTTTGCTTGGAAACCGGAATCGGAACAAATAATATGCTAATAGTCCTAATACCTAATACATTCAAGCTAAGATCATATTGTTAACCGTTTATTATAATAGAAAAAGCTTCTGGCAGATTAAAGATTCCTTAAAATTAAAATAGATATATTAGGTATATTGTTTTTGATACGAAAATAGGTAAGCACTTATTATTGTTTGTAAATAAAACTTTAATACCTACATTATAAGTAACCATAAGTGGGTATGAATATTACGTATAACGTGAATGGGCATCATACACAACAGTGATATCCAACTGTCCAATTAGGTACTCCAATTAATGAATTTTATTAATGACTATTTTTAACTTTATTTTATCTATCTTTTGTATAATATAATTTATTCTCTCTTCTCTCTCTAAATCTTTTTTTAACCTTTCGCATTTTCTAGCAAGAAAATCTAAGAATCTATATAGTTTTATTGCAAGCGTTTAACTTAATAACTCTGACTTAAAAGTCAAATCAAGAACAGAAACATAAGCCCTCTTATGGTGCGAAATCAATATTTATGATCAATGCTGTATGCTTTTTAGGGGGGAAATATCTAGTTTGTACATAAAAACTTCCAATTGGATATTCCCATCGGATAAGCGTATGTTTATACTTACTCGTACTTACAATATGTTTATCTTATATAAACACCTCCTCCCAAATTAATGGTAGATAAAAGCTCGCGAATTTTATGTTACGTAAATGGAGTAAAGGATTAATTTTCACAAGTACATTTGAGTAATGGTAAACTTACGTGTGAACTAGATTGATGATTGATGGTGGTGATAGGACCGTGTCGTGCTGAGGTCAGCTCGCGACCGGTTCAACGGGACCGCGAACACAGACTAAACAGTTCGAGGTCTCACTTGCCTTTATATTCACAACAACTTCTCGAGAAGATTTGCATTGTATGTTTATTTTAAATTGACTATTTCTGGGATTTTCAATAAGGATAAAAGAGTAAACCCAATCACACAATCGAATTTAACTCATTGACAAAAAGCTATTAATTTGTAAAGAAAAACATTTGCATTCGTAGGTATGCAATTAACTCAATATTTGCCTTCTCTACTTGATTAGTGCACCAAAATAGACTACGCCATTTAAGATAATTATGGCACACAATTTAAAAATGCATTTCTATTAAAATGACTAAAATAAACATTAAGGTACATAAATAAGCAAACACCGGTATATATTGATAATAAATTTAGTACCTATAATAGATCAGATATACTATACACTAATACAATACTAAATAAGTAATTAGTAAAGTATATTGCAAAACTGTTCTACTCTTTCTTTTTTATATAACTAAACATTTCAAACTATTATATTAAGTTACCTATTTTAATATAATTTAAACTCTATTAATTTTACTTACTGTATCACGTATAAAGACAATGAACTTTGAGCTAGGATTGTGTGTAAAAGATACCTAAATATAATTTACTGCAGCCCCCCCTTTATCTTGGTGTGAAAGTAAGAACCAACCTGTTCATTCATAATACACTGACATTGGGCTTTATAAACTGCCTCCTGTCTCAGAATTAAACTGGTTTTATAGGAAGTAAATAAGCTACTGAAATAGTGCATCTATTTAGTATACGAGTACTTACTTATTATGTTTCATATCTACTTGCCTACTAAATAATAGCTTTCATGTACTCGTAGGTATTGGGGTTTGTTGGGTCTTAATCAAGCCTCAATTTGCCATAAGGTTACGTGAATGTTTTTGTTGTTCCAATATTTAAAAATATTTTTGACACTTTTCCCGCACACATGTTTCATTCAATCTATAGGTAATCATTTTTTTCAAACGGGACACATTAAAACGTCAAAAATCTTAAATTTATTCATTATCAGATTAGTGGTGGTGATGTGTGAACAGATTTCGCCATTAGGCTTTGGTATAATGAAAGAGAAGTCTCTTATCACCTAACACGTTGCCTGTGCATTAAGTAGACACACCTAGACTTTTAAGATCAAATTTGTCTATTAGGTATCACTTTATGTATTAAATTTTTGATAAAATCTGGTCACGTTTGGGTTACTGTACGCCGTGCTAATTTTTAGGAAAGCGCAAGCGCAACTAATTTAAATAAGAACTTTAGCCCGTTGAAACACAAGCAATACAGTGGTTTACATAGGGAAGTATCCTATATCCTAACCGTACACTATCCTATATACTTTGAAGAACTGAACAATGTGAAGTTATTCTAACTAAGACATTGTGCATTCAGCCTTACAAGCGTCAAGATTCAAATCAGCAGATTGCGAGAGCAGTGTTGTGAATTCGATTCAGGTGATTCAAGGCTTATCCTCGTGACCGACGCATCCGCTGCCCATTCATACAACCAAATTGTGTGTCCATCAATGTGGTAATTTAATGTTATTAGTTGGAAAAAAAAGCTTGGCTTGACGTATTGTATGGTGTAGGTATGCCTATTAGTGCTGATACAATAGGAAATCTGTCAGATGTTTTATAACTGCCAACACCCATTATAATTAAAACAGTATTTTTTAACATATTTCATGGCTTTGTGCGCTTCTTGAACAAACATTATCTAGGTATTTCCAGGAACGACTTGCCGATTTTATCAACACCATTTTACTACCAACATAACAATGTTGTATACATTATAATGGGGAGTGTGGCCTGTGGGTCTTTTGGGGCGTAAAGAGGATTTTGATTGCACACGGGCACACACGGGCGCTCCGGCGCTTCAATAACTAGAGCGCCTAGAGCCAATTAGGGGACTAGAGCCGTAATGCCCAGATAATATGATAAATATGTGGAATGGTGAAAAAAATAAAGTGAAAAAGTCTAAAGTTTAGACTATTTGCGCCAAGTCGAGCAAAAAAGCGGCACGGCCGTACCATACTTTTCTCGAAGCAATTCAGGCCATTTTTAACCCCCTATAACTCCAATGTGAATAAAACTAGGAGCCTGAATTTTTAGTAGCCAGGCAGGTATTGCATAAACACGGTATATTTCAAATTTCAAATTTCATTCAATTTGAGCCTGTAGTTTAAGAATTATAACTAGTAAAAGTTCATAATTTAATCACTCACTCACCGATCATCAAAATTCTAAGGCACTTCTAGCAAACATAGAAGCTTCAAATTTAGAATGCAATTAGTTTTTAGTGTATAAGTCGAGGAAAAACTAAAAATTGGAATTTCGGTCCAGTTTTTTTTCGAAACACCAACTGCATAAATAACTTTGTCTACCCATACAAATGTATAGGATTACAAAGTTATATTTGCAGTGGATCTCACAGCTTTTTACGGTGCTAGAACTGAGTTGCGAGACTTGAGTTTTGTACAAGTTATGTTTTTGATTGCATATCGTTTGACATGACAACAAATATTGCAAGTACCTATACCTACTATGAAGACATTCTTTGTATAAATTATTCTCCGGTATGTTCATATTGTTGTGGTTTCATAAGAAATCATGTACATACGTACTTAGGTACCTATTAAATCAAGAGAGACCTGATTCTTCGTGGATAAACCAGAGTTCCCCTTTTGTAGTTAATTAATAAGCCAAAGGGTTATTAAAAAACATTTACGTTTGGTGTTCCTTTTATTTTCCTTATTTTTACAAATATGTGTTTAATGAACTTGAAGAGAAATCAACGGTAAAGTCACTTTTTTCATGTTGCCGGCTACCCGGAGCTCGATACACATATGTTCTTCTGGATCAAACACAGATCTGAACAGCAATCGCTGTACTCTGTGCACTGTAAACAATACAACTTTGTACGTATTAAAGTTGTATAAAGAGTCCCCGGGAAATTATAAAGACACCGAGGTATATAAATGTGTTCTAATTAGCAGCGAACGGACATGCAGGAAATCTGATTAATTTGAAGGTGGCTCTGGGCGAGGTACAATGGATCTACCCCTTATGTTTAATTGTCTAAGTACCTAGTATGTTAACAAATATCTAGGACGCCTCTGGGAGTACATGAAGTACTACAAACAACTGAGTAAATACTGTATATTAGTTAAACCGACTCTCAACGTTGAATGTTATTTTCCAGCAGAATTGAACTTATTCAACAACAACTTTTGTGTATTCCACAAATACAGCCGACACGGTCGTTCAAATGGTAACGGTGTAAAATACTAGTCTTTTTACAGTTACAATATAGTCACTTTAGCATAGTTTATCACACTGATCACTTGTTATGGTGGATTCACTAACCTTTTACAGTGCTTTGAACAAAGAGATGGTGCCTGGTTGCTAAAATATAAGTAGTAATAATAATTATGATGGTGATGAATAAACCTTTTAATCGTTATAAGATAAATTGGCCTTCACAATAATTCAACACATATTTCCTACTACAATTTATTATAGATGCGAAAATTTGCAAGGATTACACGCTGGCCTTATGAGGGTTTATATGCCTTGGTTTATGTATATACCGCTGAGAACATTATTATCATGAAGTCTCAGGGATGAGAGTTTCCTCGCGATGTTTTCTTTTACCGTTATAGCAGGTGATATTTAATTTATTTTTAAGAAAGTCATTGGTGTGTGCCACGATCCCAAGTAAAGGGAGCAAGTACGAAGGAAGAAGAAAAACAAGACTTACGTATTCTCCAACTTGGGCGCATTTTTTAGTTTCAACAGAATATTGGGTTGCAATTACAAGTAAAAGAAAAAATATGAAATACAGTCGTTTCATTATAGACAGTCAAGAAATAGTTCGATAATAATATAGAAAAAATGATCTTATATTTATATTAATACGTAAAGCGAATTAAATTAATAATTTGATACGTTGGAATACTTATTTCACACCTTAATGGACGATTTTAATCAATTTACGATTAAAGCAAGAAAATTTAAGTGTTCTTAAAGTTATTTTAAAGAAAATCTATTTTATTGGCCCTTCGTTTTTGGAATTTAATTAAACATTATAAATGTATGAATTATATACTTGATAGGTTTTATATACCTAATCCATTACTGTACTGCTAAAGCAGAAATGCGTAAATTGTTCTTAGGTAAATAACTTTAATTATCTAAAACTACTTTTTGAGCATTTACTTTATACAAATAAGTATCAAGTTAATTGACCGCATACTTTATGGCCGCATTGGGTCTGATTCTATTTGAACTAGAGTGTGCTTGATTTCTACAAACACAATAATTATATTATGGTGTAGGTAGAGGTATTAGCGCTTTGTGTCATATAACATATTTATTTTAATTTACAAAGCTACGCCTAGTAAGTAGTTAATTGACCATCTTAACTTAAAATAACTACATACTTATAAGTAAAAGTTGCAGGACGTAGACATTAGATTTGCCGGTTCCGTTTAAACGATAAACTACGCGTAAACTTATAAATTAGAAACTGAACCCATTAGTTTTAAGTCTATGTAACTTATAATTACACAGTAACTTAATGCGTTCCATAAGTGAAATTTTATACTTAGATCAAGTTTTTCGCATCCTTACAAAAAGAAGTTATATAGGTAATTTCTCACTATCTTAATAGGTTTAGATTTTCATTAAAGTTTCCAGTCTTACATTTTACAACAATCAACGTCATACTCGTATCTCAATCAAAGTTTGTGTTATAATTTCTATTTCCGGTATCCACTGCTCCCACGGAATAGGAAATAAAAAACGTTTAATTAAATTTTGTTTTTTTTTAATTTAAACAGACTTTTTAATAATTTATTTTAACAGTTTGTTAAACCAACGTGATACGTAAGCCATTCGCTTGTGTTATTGTTACTTTATAAAAGGTAACTATAACTATGTATGATTACATAGGTAGAAATATCGCACTAAAAGATATGAGGTAAAACACCGAGATCTTTATTATCCCATTGTTGTTAAAGTTACCCACATGAGATCTATCCAGATCATTGTTTGAAGCGTTTTACCTATGAATGCAACGCAACCTTGCATTTTGTGGGAAAGGTTGACTGCCACCATACCAAGAGGTGTAACGAAATACTCAAAGATCGTGACTGTCAACCACTGGCCGTGGCCCGTGCAATTAATGTTATTATTTATTTACTAAAATTTAATCCTGAAGCTCACTTTTTACAAAAAAAAAGTTATACATTTATATTTATTTTAATTTATATGATTTACTTAATTTTTGGGATAACCGAACTAGTCTTATAAGGTTTGAGGTTAGGTACTCGTACTTATTTTTTTTTTAATATAGATTAACTACCTTCTAAAGAAACTCTTGGTGATGAAACCAATTTTGAACAACGTATGAATATAATTAAATATTTATTATAATTTTATTAATCTTAATAAAATTAGTATTTGCAGGAACTCGCGTCCATAATACCTCCCGCATCAGGGGGGACTATAGATGACTGAAGTTCATGGTTCAAATATCCGGATTTCAGTATTGCGGGATTGCAAAGTATTTATCGTTATAGTTACTCGTAGCCAGCTAAAAATTGTTATAGCGAGCATTTATAAGTTATCTTGGCTGGTAATGATAAAGAGAGAAGAACAGATAGCAGAAAATGGGAAGTATTACGGATACTGTGGTAAAGTGGCGTGTGTTTCAGAATTAGGAACACGCATTGCTAAGCAGAGCGTTGGGAAAAGCGAGCATCCATGCGCGTCCGCTGATCTCCCGCGCGTGCGTACATCCAACGTGTTATTTTTTATACTTTTCTTGTTTGTATCAGCAGCATTTAAGTTTTGCCATGATAAGTGTTTTCATCCTATCCATCATGACTGTTGTAATAGAAGCAAATAATTTCTATTGTGGATATTTATATAGCGGTTTACGAAGCGAAGTTTCTAAATAAAAATACGGTCGTACTTATATACATTTTTTAATAATTTATTTATTTACAACAAACAAATGAGCTCTTCGTCTTAATCCAAAAAATAACTTACTTTAAGTATTACAAATATTTAACAAAATAAGAATCTTGGAACAAATGTTAAACTATAAAAAATATTGGCTGGCACTTATCATACAAAAATAAGTTAAAATTCTGAGCAATTTAATCGAAATCTATTTTAGGTAGGTAAATCTTATGTTAAATGGTTGCAATAAATTGTAAAATGCATTATTAGTGTACGTATCTGGCGATATTTTACTGGCGGAAAACGCGGGGGCCTAATATGTGGAATATCTATAATAATATCACTGCACTGTTGCAAAGAGCTTCAACAGTTGCCAGTTTTTTTGCAGTACACGTAGGCCAAGTAGTCTTTGTCTTCTTTTTCTAAGTCTTCAAACTCCCTGTCGTGTTGTCGATGGCGCGGGTATGTCTCCGCACTTGAGGGTCGTTTGTAGTATCTTCGGTCCTTACTTTCCGCCGCCTCGAGTTGAGGCCACCTCCTCTTGCTGCGTTCTGAGTACGCTGTCCGTGATGGCCTTCGATGACGGCTGCGCGTACTGAAAAATATTGAAAAACATTTTAGGTAAAAACAGCCTGTTCTTTCAACTGTTCGTTGTATAATCGTTAGACTTTGTGAACGCAGCCGCGCAGATCTTCGTATATCAAAAAGAATTCGGTAGTTGGCAATCATTTATCTCTATAGCAGGCATTATTCGACACTCAAACTAAAGGAAATACTAAGGAGTATTACATTGGTGCACCCAAGGCTGCCTAACAGTAAAAAACGCCTGCAGTTACTCGAAAATACTTAGATGTCGAAAGTACAATGCATTGTTATGTCAATGAATGTTTTAAATACTTCCTTAATGAATCGTTAAGTCCTTCAACCTAAACATTGCACGCTAAACTTATTAGAAGAGTAATTGGTATGACATAACATAACCGCATGTTGACTGCGCATAATTGATTGCACGCAAGTGGAAAGTTTTGAATGCTAAATGATTTTTTTTTGCTTCCTTGGCCTTGGATCATGACGATCATGTTGCTGTCAATTATTTTCAATTAGTTGTTTAATTTTTTTAGAAATACCAAAATGCAATTATTTTAATCAATACCTCCTCGGTCTCTTGACGTGGGGAACTCTCATGCTGCCTTCAGGTCGAGGCGCGTATTCGGAGTCGTCGTCGTGGTCCAAGTTATTGTACTCATCGCGATGCTTTGAATGATGAAACACTGGCGTTATTTTAGGAATCGGCACCGGATAAGGTTTCTCCACTGGAACTGGGACCTTTAACAGATAATAATTTTTATCAAAATTATATTGAACTTACAAATTTTTTAGCTGAAGTTGCTGAAGTCATATGCTTAAGAGACATAATAGCCTGAAAATAAACAAGTAAAATGTGAAGTAACTTCCCAATTTACAAGTTTCGATGAATAAAATAAAATGTCACAGAGTTAAATAAAGGTTCACAATCCCTTTAATTTAAAAATATAGGTAACAAACAACGAAAATCAATGAAAGTATACATACAGATTCACACGCATGATGCAAATACGAGTAAGAACTAAGAACGATAATAGGTTGGTAAAGATATTGTGACACCAGCACCTATTTATGTATATGTGTACATTAGTGCCTTGTATCATACCTTTTACATGATGCTGTCGAAATGAAGCAAGATGAATAAAATGTTATTATGTAAAGTATACACAGCGCTGGAAAACTAAACTTTTCGTGGAAATTTTTAATAAGTTACTACTTCTATTTCACACAAAAGTAGGTACTACTTAGTCAAAACTATTGAAAGGAAACTATTGTAGCTACATCATTGGTGTTTAAGTTTACTACCTGTTTCTCAACAGGGACCGGCACTAGCTTCTCTATAGGATATGGAACCTTTTTGACGACGGGGTAGGGCACAGGTTTCTCGATGGGTACCGTCAACTCCTGGATGACCGGCACGGCCACCGGCCTCGGCACCGGTACGTGCACGGGGTACGGTTGCGGCACCGGGACTATCACCGGATGAGGTACTTCTATCTGGAAATCAATTTATCCATCGAAGTGTGCAAGTGAAAGTGCTAACGCCGTCAAGACCATGCAAGGAACCCGCCACATAAAAGGAAATAATGCATTGGCACCGCCCACTCGACTTGCAAATAAAGGAAATTATTGATTATTATTACACATCAAAACTTAATTCATCCACATCACGTCACATTCAAACTAATTGCGTTTGATGCGTGCCTAATTAATGCATTATGTTCGCACATTCATTGCCAGTATCTATATTTTTTGTATTTTACATGCATATTAAGTATGCAGATTTAATGCAGTTTTTAGTTAAAGCCGATAGTAAATAAAAGTGCCCTACAATCACTACCGATATTTACGACAATTATTCTGATAATTTTTCCCAGTCCGTCCATCCATGTCTGGAAATATCACATTATTGTGTCATGCAAGGGTTTTAAAAATTAGTTAAAATTATTAAGACATGAAAATGGTATAAGTAGGTAAATAGTTTAACCTAATAGTTTAATATGCATTATTTTAGTAAAGTCTAGTCCTAAGGAAATGTTTCACTTGTTTTCGCTGGGGCGGATGTCCTATCTAACAAATTATGATAAGATCATAGATTATTATCGAACTCATTATTTCCTTTCAGCAATAAAGTATTATCAATTTCTCTTTTCACTTTTAGATAATCGTCATTCTGATTTATTCAATATAACTTTGAGCCGAGCATTTGAAAGTAAGATTTTATATGTATCGGTATATGTAACATACCTACTCATATATAGGTAAATGTTATTGATTATTATTTGTTATAGATAAACAGATCAATGTAACAGTTAATTAATAAATCAGTTAAACTTATTGAAAGAGAATTTGATACACTGGAAAGGGGAATTATAGTGTAATATTACATGATTTCACCCTGCTAGAAGCAAAGGAGTGAGTTAGTCATGCGAACTCGTCTCAATGACCAAGAGCAAGCGAAGAAACTAGTGCGCGACGTGCGCTGTTACTTCGATCCGCATTCCATTAAGTATCAATTTCTTATCGACTAATTACATAAAAGCGACCATTTCCAATCAGGAACACAAAATGATGTTATTAATACTACACTTACCGGGTATGGTTTCGGAAGAGGAACGTGGATCGGCTTCGTGTCAGAGGCATATGACTCGTAATCATGGAATGCGTCTTTTTGTTTTGATTTTAAATAATCTATCCTCCATTTATCAACAAGCCTTTTGAAATTATTTTCATCAGGCACTTCATTTGGTACCGAACTATAGGACGGCAAGAACGAAGGACGAAACGTATCCCGAGTTCTTAGTCCTAGAAGATCCTCTTCAGACTTAAATCTCGTACTACTTATTTCCTTACTCCAGTCGTACGGCCTTTTTGGTTTATGTGGTCGATAATTATTATAGAGAGAAAAATCACTAGGCACATCTTCGTATTTAAAGTCATAATTTCCATGTTTTGGAGACTGCGGCCTTTTCGGAATATGAACTATATCGTCGTTAAAATTTTCATCTGTGTTTTGAGGCTTCCTTTTATGACTTTTATTAAACGAATATTCAGTTGACTTAAAAATATTACCCCAGTTTGACGTCGATGTAGGTGTCGTAGTATACAAATTTTTGAAGCTATTTAAATAGTCTTCGGATGATTTGTACTGATTTTGATTACTAATGGATATATCTGTTTCATCTTCATTCTGTGCTTTCAAATTTGATATTTTATTAAAGTTATTATAATCTGTACTAGGAAATCTGTAATCTAGTAAATCTACATTGCTACTAGCTGGGACAATCTCTTCAACGCTATTGTTAAATTGTTGCTTTGGTTCATCAATATCATACTTAAAACTTGTGTTACTATGATTTGTTGAATATTGATATCCCTTCATAGAACTTTTCCCAGATTTTGAATCTTCATTGCTACTGATGAATTTGCTGCTAGAGACAGGTATATCATTGCTAGTCGTAGGGGGCATATCATTATTGGTTTTCCAAGGTTTTGCTTTATATTCAACAGTAGTTACGGTGCCTTTGTATTTGTGATATGGATAAATTTGAAATTTATCATCGTTCGAAATTGGTTTTATTTTATTTATAGTTTTGTCATCTTCGTCTTTATATTCAAAACCCTCTTTGATGGATGAAGACACTTTAAAAAACTTATCGCCATGATTTTTATAGTCATTTGATTCTTGGCCAGTAGAAATCACAGTTGGAATATTTACTGGTTTTAAGTATGGTTGCGGATAGTTAACCTGAAAATCGTTTTGATAGTATTGTTTGTTGCTGTTCGTAAAATCTACAACTCTAGGAAAGTTAAGAAGATTTGAAGAATTATTAAAGGGCATTTTCATAAATGGTTCGTTACTTATCATGGGATAATTTGGTATATTACTGCCTTTGCCTTGCTGAATGCTTGATTCTGTTGTAGTTTGTTTAGTGTCGTACGAATGATGCCTTTTTCTTGTTTTGTAGTACTTCTCATTACCTTTATCGCTGGAATAAGTCGTTGATGGATCGGTAGTATACGTTTTAAAACTTTGATCGATGTTTTCCTCGTACGGCTTTGATTTGCCTTTAAAATTTATTTTTGCACCATAAACGGGCATATTCGATTTTTCCATAGAGTAACCATTGCTGGAATCGGAGTCACTAAATTTATTTTCTTTGCCCGGATCAACATTCATAAAACCAAATGTGTTCATAGAGGGCTCGAGATGAAACAGTCCTAGTTGCTGTCCATCACTGCCGGTGTTAAACGTTTGTCCGTCAGAGAAGTGAGATCCGAAACCGTTACTGTAACCAGCAGTGTCCATGGCCGTCGGAAAGGCGGGGGCGTAAAGTCTAGTCGTAGATTCCTCCTTACCTCCACCCCCGCTGAGAAACGTGGCGTAATCAGGGGAACTAGGGACGAAGCCTTCATACGATCCCACATCGTTGAAACCAAAATTGGAGTACGTGAGCACGTTGGGCTGCGGAATCGTCGCGTCCTCCTCGGCCTTCGGGCGCTTCCTCCTCACTTTCTTCCCATCGACAACCTCGTTGAAAACTAACAACACCGAAAGAACGACGACTAAAACTTTATTACTAGACATGATGTTTTAGTTCACTAAATTACTTATGTATCACAATTTACATTGTTTGAGAACGTGGATGGCAGTCGGTGTCCGAGAAGCGACTGGTGGCGGCGGCCGGGGGTGGCGGTTCTCCTACGATCCTACGAAAACGAAAGCGTTCACGCTTCGCGAACCCGACAATTTTCCACCGATCATTATCGCTACTTACTAATGGCGAGTTCATTGTATCCCAATAATTCATGTCTCGATAATCAAATGCCTACTTTTTTTCTTCAAGTGTGCGTCTAGTTCCGTCATAGCTCCCGATAATTTATGCATACTTTACTATAATTGGTATTTTCCTATTTTTGCATGAGACATTTTTATTAAATTATTTTCACAGTTAAAATAAAACGATAATTTAATTGTTTATTTATACACTTTTATTGGTATATGCAAATTATTATCAATCTTTGATACAATTTCATGGTCAACTTTATTATGAAGAATAATAAATCACTTAAAGCTAGTATTTAGTTACACAATATCAAACTGAAATGGCCACGATACCGACAGCTTCGTAAGCTAACTAAGCTCGGCGCCTCATGTCATGAACACGCCTCTTTGTACTGTTTGTACTAAATATCTACAATACAATACACAACATAAGATAATAATAAATTTAAAACAGACAAAGTAATTTCAATAGTGAAATAATAACAAGTGGAATGGTCTTTTGAAATTTGGTATGTTGTGAGAATCATCATCCTACAAAGATAAGTAAGTAAGGTCAACCGGGGCTATGTCGTCTACGGGGCTAAAGCGGCGAATCCATTTATTGTACGAATCGCGTATTTTTGAACTACTGGTGCCATCTGTTTTCTATCTTTGATACTAAAACTTCAAAAAGACACCACCAGATGTCGTGACCGAACACTTAAAAAAAAATCACCGCCATATTTAATCTGTCACTTCGTTCGGACACTTCCTGGTTGCCAACACGTTTTTGTAAATCGTTTTAAATCTCCGTTTCTTCAAAAGTATCTATGTTTCTTAACTGTAAGTACTGTTATTGTTTTATTGCTTTACATATTGTTTTGATTATTTTATAGAAATAGCTTATGATTCGGAGACAATCCGCAATTTAAAATGTGTAGGTTATGTTTTTCTTTTGGGGCTTTTGCGTCCGTTGCGTACGGGGTGATTGCGTCTTTGTAACGCAATAGCCCCATTGTCAGAGGTTATAAACATTTTATTTTATGTTTATACTGGTACATAATATCTATCTAATTGAGTCGGTGAAAATTGTTTTTTTATCATAAATAAACTATTTCATTTGTTTTTAGGGTTTCCATCATGGTTCGACACTATAAACGAAAAACAACCACTAAATATGAGCTTGAAACATTAAAAAAAGCTGTAGATGAAGTACGAACTGGCAAAATAAACTCGTATCAAACGGCAAGGAAATACAATATACCTCGCACGACTATATGTGATCGAGTGAGTGGAAAAAGAGGTGTTGTAAAAGACACTCGTGGACCACCTACCGTGATTAACACAGAAAACGGGCTCAAACTAGCAAATAGTCTGCGAATTATGGAGAAGTACGGGTTTGGACTTACGTCTAAGGAAACACTAGAGTTAGTCAGCATACATGTGAGTGACAACAAGTACTTAACCCCGTTTAAAAACAACCACCCTGGATACGATTGGTTTGCTGCTTTCAAAAAGAGACATAATTTGTCCTTAAAAAAGCCACAAGCAGTTTGAGATTACCCGGACGTGGAGGATTTATCCGAAATTAAACATTACGATGATATTGTTATGTTCCTTAAGAAGCCTGATATATCTCGCAGAGGTCATGTTACGTTTAAAGAAAATTTTAAAAATTACATTTGTTATACATAATGTTGTGGTAATGCTATTTTGATATAAGTACTTTTAAAATTACTTACATTAATACTCGACTTTTTTGTTTCAAATAAAAGTTTTGTTCAGTTAAACTTATTCATTGAAAGTGACGAGATTCTATAATTTAATTAATCTTAAGAAAACAGCACTGATTATTAAGTATTATAAAAGAGGACTGTAGTTTATTGATAATTATATTGTAAATTTTGTTAACATAATTACGTTACATAGAATATAAGCTTAAAGTCAAATGAACAAAAAGATTCACGCGTTTTTATAACTCTATATAGTTTTGTAACTTGTAAATTATAACCGCCAGACTCTTATTCCAATAAACAGTTTATAATTTTAGGCTGTGGTTTGATTTTAAATTTTAATAAATAAATACCCAAACTTATTACAAGAAATATTGGCAACCCCTGGAATCTTGGATGGGGTGAATGCGTCTACAAGAAACAAGGAAAATTAGACGCCATAGCCCCTAATATTTTTGCTGATCTAATTATCCTTAACTTAGCGCAGTATTTAGTTTATAAGGTAATAATAAGCTACGTTACGTTAAGCTTCCTTAAATTATCTCTATTTACATTTGTTAATCGCTTTTCCAAGCTCATAATACAAGTGAAACGCATTCGCCCCACTTGGGGTTATTGCGTATAAAAATCCCAGCTTTGGTAAAAATGTCATTTACACATAGAAGTTATTAAAAATGCCATGAAATTGTAATAAAATATAAAATTTGATAAAATTTCCTAAGATGTATCATGAGTTACAGCTTATGAAAGCTTATAATATATTTGTTATATTCAAATAAATATGATACTCAAAGTATTGTGACGCATTAGCCCCGGTTGACCTTATATGATTACAAATAAAAGCAACAATTTTCATCAAGAGGCACAACGGACAAAATAAAACATTATTATGTAAAAATTTTCACCTATCTAACTACAGTGTAACCGTAAGAAAAATATCTATTATTATTTTAACTAATTAAAATGAAATTGCTGTATATGAGCTACAATCATGAATCTACAGACCATTATCGTAAGTGTAGTGTAGACTAGATAGAGAAATAAAGGATTCGTAAAAGTGGTTATAACAGCCAGGTATAAAATTCAATAAGGAGGTACCATGTCCCTATTGGAAGTATTTGTTTTAATAAGACATTTATCCAATATAAGAGATTCTATTTCATATAAATCGTTAAATATATAAATCGTCATTCAAAAATCTATTCGGAAACAATGTTAAAAATATATTAGTACGATACCAAAAGAAAGGCTTCGTTGATCTAAACATTGTTAGACCTGAAAAGGTTTTGCATGAATTATATTCTTACTATATTAATTACTAGCTGACCGGCAGGCTTCGCTCTGCCAATTAATTTTTAAAAACCGGCACTCCATTCCAATATTTTAATTTAACGTTTACGAGTAGAATACCAACCTATATTGAACAATTTTAATTACTACTGATACTTTTAAAATCGCAATATTTTTTGAATGGAATATCCGATTGCAATCATATAAAAAGTGTTCTCTAGGTATTGAAACAACTCTAATTATGAAATAATTTATTTGGATAGGGGTTAATAATTAGGTACTAATAAAGTGGTCTAGATTCTACCGGCGATATTTTTAACTTTTTAAGCTGTAAAAAGTGTCTATTGTGACATAACGATAATAGTTGGACATAATTATGGTATCGCGAATAAATTGTTCATCTTTATAATATTAATATAGTTTAGATTTAGATGTAGATAACTCTTAAAATGTCTATAATTAAATTGTATACGCAAACATCAAACGACTACTAAAGGTAATGCTTTAATTGCAAGGAAGTGGAATTATTGAAGGATTCTTAGATTGTGAAGTATCTACGATTTAGGTAGTGTCGGTGTTAGATTCTATATAGTTTAAATCTACTACTTATAAGAACATTCAAAGACAATAGGTTCTCTATAGGTTTTATATATAGGTAATATAAAAATATTTTTCTATCACTTTCATGAACACTTCAATCAAACTTTATCTACTGGTCAACTATTTTTGGTATTGGGGAGAATAAGAGCATTTTCGCTAAATGTTATTATGTAAATAGCCACTGTGGGAATATTTCTGTATTAAAATCTAATAATCATAAGACTTCTACACTTTTTATAAAATATAAACATTCGGCCTTATGCAGCGGACCGTATGTTTTATAATTTTCAACATCGACCTATGTTTCTATAATTATTAAACTTGTTATATTATCGTGATATTATCTTCTACATAATTATATCCATTAACTCCTAATGTCCTACAAAGATTAGTCTGTTAAGGAGTAACAATAAACATGCAGACATACGTCAGGCGCTACATAGTAAATACATCGGATTTGTGATATCGAATGAAACATCTTATTTAAATTTTGATGTTGACCGTCAATCATATAAAACAAAAAGATTTTTAATAAATAGAATTTAAAATAACTTAACAAGTAAAGTTTGCTATAAATATAATATGAATAGAACCTGACGTAAGCTACAAGTGCATACAATTTTAATGAACTCTGCCACAAAACACACAATTTCAAGACGTTAAAAAGTTTAAAAAAATAGTTCTCTTGTTGAAGTCGACATATACCCTTATCATTATAGCTCAACCAGTCGATTCCTCAGTCCGTGATCGTTTGATACAAAACTAATTACAATCGTAACGTTAAATATGGTAACAAAAATACCATTTTAAACTGAGAAATGTTTTACGTCTACAAATTATGACAAAATTTGTAGGAAGAACTTTCGTATAACGAACATGTTAAAATAAAGTAACTTAAAATAACAATATCTATTCTATACATTATGACATGACTTAAAACTGGTTTTTGTGACACTTTTAGTGACTTAGTTTCGATGATTAATAAAAACCCAACCGATAAAATACCCCACACTTTTATCCAAAAATCAATATTAATTCATAGAATGCAAATCAAAAGAAGCTTCGCAATTAAATGATATTTTCACATCAACAAATAATATCGATTATCCGAAAGAAAAAATATCTTGTTTCTGAAACCACAATGCCAATTAACCTTTTCATAAAAATCAACAATATATTTTCTTCATCGTCTGTACAAAGGTAAAACAGTGCCATTTAGTAAATTATAACGGGTACGTATACTTGCACGGAGCCTAGATGTCGTTATATTTTATTTCATACAGCGGCAACACAATTAAAAACATTGTTTTGATCGTTCACACTTTTAAATGTGATTAAAATATTATGTTTTATAGTTACTTGACACCATTATTATCATAATATGTATAAAATTAATGACACTTTAGACCGCCCAAAAAATCGTTCCACCACGTAAACCACACAAAACCCCCTAAGTACGTAACAATGAAGTTAAAATCGTCACGTACTAAAAGCATAAGGTAATATTAGTTCTTTTGAAAATAAAAGGAAAATAGGTAGTATCGAGAATTGAACAATATAACAAAGTGCTTTGATTTTCCTGTGAGCCTATCTTGTCTACTAACGGAAAGAGTTAGATAAATATTAACAATTGAAAATAAATATCGTTCGTATTATTTACTTGAGCAGAAAAAGGAGCAAAGTGCGCTACATTCTTCTTTGACATGGCAACACCTATTATGGCAGGTAACAATAATAAGATAACTGACAAATTATTTCACAAATCCATAACAAGTTTTGGTAAGTAATATCATTGCCAACCGATTAATAATTTACAACAATAGTATAGCATATTTATGCCCTTATTTTCTTCTAAAATCCACAGTTATATCGCAGATTGGCCCAAAAAAAATCTCAACACTACGATCCTTATTTATTAAACAAGCTTAAGACTACGCGAACCTAAATATGACTTTTTTATCGTGTGTCTCGTATCAATTTTAAGTTTTGATCATTAATACAGTCATGTCAATCGTCAGTACAGAAATGCTGACTTGTATACTGTACCCTCAGTCAGAATTTGTACACTGCAAATTGAATAGAATCAACGTATCGACGATTTGATTCGAATTTCGATGTTAAAATTCAGAGTAAAAGAAGTGTGTTTTGTGTAGTTCAAAACTTTTGTATGTCCAGACGGAGGGCCATCATATTATAGAGAAAGTAAAAGTGGGCTCAACTTTTTAATTTTTCAAAACAAAAAGAGACCAGTTAGTTAACTACCCTAACACTTGGGAAAAAACCGTTGTTGTACGTATCTTTAAAAGTGGTGTAACAACAACTTCAGCGACCTATAAATAAAGGTTCCGTGATATTTGAAGTTTCATTACGTTTTATGCACGTAGGTACAATCTTACTAATATACTTACAATCCGCGATTTGATGACCTAACACTCCATCTTGACATATAAAAATCTTTGGTGTGATGTGTACTGTAATAGTCGTACTACACACTGGTACGAGGTGCTCGTGGAAACCACTCGGCGAGCGGCACCTCTACACGCTGGGATCGTTCACGAGTGCCCACGAGTGGACGCGAGCGGTCTACATTTTGGCACTCGCCATTCCCCTCGACTCGGCCAGCGTGTCCATAATGGTTGATTTCCATCGGTCGTTATAGTGCAGCCCGCAATATGGGTGCGGGAGATTTCTGTTTAAACATGTCGTAGAGCCCGCGTGCGGTAACCGTTTTTTTTAAGTCGTTGGCATCAGCGAGCAGGATGCGGAAAATTTCTATTTACGCGCCATAACTACATAATTTATGATGAAAGGTGTTATCTTTTAGTGCGCGGAGGCGGCGTGCGAGGGCGCGGCGTGGCGCAGTCGCGCGCGCACCTCCCGCAGCGTGGGGTGCGTGTGCGGGTCCTCCGCCGCGCCCGCCTCCGCCTCCGCCTCCGCCGCCTCCAGCCGCCGCGCGCGCTCCGCTATCGCCCGCTCCAGCTCTGAAAACGATAACAGTTTTTGTTACAATAGTAAGTGCCGGCCTTAGGGTCACTAACACCCCGGGCAAAATATTTTGGCGCCCATTGAATAAATATCGAGTGTTAATTTTTTGATCAACCGATGTGAAAATATTTTCAGAATTTCATTTTTCCTTTAGCGTTAACCAGAGCTGGACGTAGAAGATAGCCGACGTGGACGTAGAAAATTTTGTTGCTCCTCTTTTTTCCTTTTATATTTTGATTTGATCATAAGCGTAGATAAGCGCAGTGTGGTCGAGGACCGTCTCTAACGATATGCACAGAGCGCTCCCCCAAATTTGGCGCACTGGGCCGTCGCCTCATCATGCCCCCCCTAACGCTGGTACTGACAATAGTCTGCAACCCTAAATTGTTAAAAAAAGTATCCAACTGCAGGAGAAGGATTGTAGGCTTTGGTCCACCACGCTGGCCTAAGGCTTTGTCCTTGATAGCTGACATAACCGACCGAGCAACAAACACTACTGACATGGAACAAAATGTATGCAATGAAGTTGTCGTCGGAGAAAATTTTGCATGCTAAATGGCAATTAGGACAGAAGGCTTTGAGGACATTTTTTGTATGCTCAAAGGTATGAAGGTTTCCTCTTGATGTTTTCACCAACAGCAAGTGATAAGTATGTATCTACGTATTTAATTTTATAAAGCGCACATAACTTATTTTGCGTGCAAAATTAGAACCCTGACACCTCGAGGCCGAATTATTGGCCACTAGCTAGGGTATCTCCGCTTATACTCGTACAATAAAATAAAGACGTTCCAATAAAGGCCGTGCGTTACCGTCAGCCTCTTAACCCGTCGTATAGTTGGTTTTTATGTCTTGTGTTTCGGCCTGGGATCTTAGTTTCTCATGAGTATCAAAGCAACTGCATACAATCTTATAGAACTTCTTCTCTATTTGGGTTTTGCTGTGGGTGTCCAAATCCGAATTGTGTCGTAAACGTTTATGACTATACTACTATAAAATAAAGCGAGAAACTATAATAAGTGCTTCAATAAGACGACTTTTTACATCAGCAGTAGTTTTTACGGCCGTGAGTTAGGTTTATAAGATAGCGTATCCTCTTAATGTGGATGCGAGATTCCTAAAGACAGATAATGTAGATTCATAAATGAAGTTTATTAAGCAAGCAAAATATTCCAAATGCATTTCAGTGGAATGTGATGTAATTCACATCCATATTGCGAGATAATCCAAAAAAGTTAATTTGATGTTCATTACTATAATATTGCAGGTTCTTAAATGCACTGTGTAGGTACCTATCTCAACTGTACAAACAAAAAGCATGCCTACGTTATAGATCTTATGTAGATTTGGAATTATACTAGTCATATTTCGAATTCCGTTCAGAATTCCGTTGTCCATGAAACACTTTTCACGCCTTTTAATTAATTAATTTAACTGTTATTTCCACAAGTCTCACAAAGTTTGCAATTAACTAAATTGTGAAGATAAGATAATATAACATTGTTGGTAAAACAGTCGTGCCAACAATGTTTTACGGTTTTTTTTTAACAATATTCTATCCAGTTTATAAATTATCTATGAATAAAGATATCCTACAGTAGGACGCAGATGTTATCGATATGATAAGGCGATAGTATAATTGCGATAGTAGGTGCGGGAAACAAATAAATGATTCTTGGTATCCACTCGTAGTAGCGCTTGATCATAAAAAGCTAATTTAGTTACGATATATTTCGTAGATAACAATGAATTTAATGAATTATGAAACATACGGAAAACATGTACAAAAATGGCACTTACCTACGTTCTTTCAAAATGCTGTATTGCCGGTTATGTTTTTCAAAGATTATTGCTAGAAAGATTATAACATTTACTTAACTCTTGTAATTTGAATAAACAACGATCAAACAATTGCTCAAGCAGGAAACGGGTAAGCAATTTCACTTTCATCCGACCTTGGTCATTGACGTCTTGCAAACAGGGATATTAAAATTTTATTTTTGCTTAGGCTCAGTTTGGATGCGTTTTACTTTTCGTACGAATTTAACTCATACATGCGTGTACGTCGTGTACATACTTACCTACGTATACCTAACGTACCTACGTACAAAAACGCATCCAAACTGAGCGCGGCCTTATTTTCTCCTAATCTAGGTAGGTACATATGTTATGTACCTGAATTGTATCAAAGTGAAAAATTGCGTATTTCAATTAATTCTGTCTGATAATTGTTATGCAACCGTAATAAATCTGTGTAGCGAATTTAACACAATTTGTCACGGAAATATAAAATAAATAGCCTTTAAAAACACGTGGATTATTTTTTGTTACTTATAAATCTTTTAACATAACCGACAAAATACTACAGAATTCTGTATACAAACACGAATGCATGTACGCATTAAATTTAAAAGAGGTGGTGCTCAATTAGTGGCTTGTGAGGTGAACGACCGGCGAATGCACCTGCGACTAAACCGGACAGAGGTCCCGTCCAAATATGCGAGGAAAAAACCAAAAACGCCCAGCATTGCGATTAACCAGATATTCTGAAGGCGTAGGGATGTCAGAGAAGTGCCTTCTCCACAGACTCCACGTGTTTGACACATTGTAATTCGAAGAACACGTAAAAACGAATTAATTGTTAAAAGGTAGTTAAATAAATAAACGAACATGTAGTTAAATTTATATTTATTTTATTTTTAATAGGTAAGAATGTATAAGGAATAATATTTCTACATAACTTGGACAGCAAGAAAAAAATCCCAAACTATTCGATTGTCCTGCAATATCTGTATGAGTGAAGTTCGACGTCTCAAATAGTCTCAATAAATTAAGGAGTTAAAATTCCTTCCATTAACGGTTACTTTGTGTTGGACGCGGTACTACTTATTAGTGAGTAGTAGAAGGTACCTATATTAGTAAATACTTTGAGAATCATTTAGAAAACAGTTTTTCACCGCCCTTGAAACTGCCTTGTCATTGAAGCAAAGTTATGCCTACAACAATGCTTCGCCCATCGATAATTAAGTGCTTCCTTAATTTCCAATTAACGATGAAATATTAGTCGTTGGAATATTTATTTACGTCAAAAGCGGAAAAGATTTGGAACTGAATGGAGTCTGTTTATGAGGACTGTATAAGTAAGTATATATTTTTTATACCGATGCGTTATATAATGTCTAGCAAGAAATAATGTTATTTTTGGTGCTATTATTACGATAACTATCGATATACAATAAAATAAATACAATTAGGATATCAATTTCATTCCGATTTTAATCTTGTTTAGATTTTATCATATGCATTAACGAAAATATAAATGTAACAAAATTTTTTATTTTTCGATAAATTATTTATATTATATTGACCTAGTTCATTAAATATGTGCGGTAACGAAGCATAGTGCACCGGACGAAGTGCATGTTGAACTAGACCATTTAGCCGAGGAGAGCTGTATTGCAAACATATTGTATCCCATACAGACCGATACTCGATGACTATTTGCTCCATATTGAGCACAAAACGCTTGAGCCTAGTAGAAACATAGATCTTGAAATCTACTAGCCTAAATACATATCGGAATAAAATTTCGCATTTAAGAACGTTGATTGACAACTTTAACTACATAGCAGAGCCAGAAACTAAGAAGTGAATAAACATGTAATAAAATTTGAAAACATGTTAATTAAGATTCTAAGTCGTACATTATTCAATCAGGTGCCGTAGTACAAACTATCGAGATTATAAAATTTGTCCAACATTTAAATAGGCTACTTTGTCTTAACGATAACCAAACATATTGCGTCATAACATAAACATATTATGTTTATGTTGTAGAAACGGTATGAATTCATCAAATTTATGCTATAAAAAACATACCTTACCAAGCGGTTACGAAAACGTGTCAAAGGTTGCGGTTACGTCCCGCTTGTCCGATGTTACAACATTTGCATCTTCGCTTATAATCAATTCTGCATGGCATATTACGCTAAAATATTGCTTGGTAGCTAAAATATTGCTTGGTAAGTTCTATAGGTGGCACAATTTACAATCAATCAGGCAGTTGTTTTGTAATGATCATTAATTTTTATCTGCTAGGTACGGGGCCTGTACCAGGTCGTTCTAATCCGCAGAAAAATCCGCCGGACATCATCTAATGAGGCATGTGCATTGTGCAGTAACAATAAAATCCATGTTGCTGTATAACGTAGCAATAAATTAGATTTAACTGTAAGTTTTTCCACTTTTCCTTTCCTTTGATGAAATACTTACATACTTTGCGGGAGACGTATGGTATGCAACGCAACCTATCACAACTCCAGAGTCCCAGTAGATATAAAATACTAGCAGATCCGACAGGCGTCGCTCTGACAATTAATTTGACTAATATCCAAAGTTTTTTGAGTCACAAACTTTCACCATCAATTCCGTTGCGAAAATACAAACAACTTTAACACGTTAGTTACAATGAAAAATCTCTAACAATTAAAAACCGGCACTCCATTCCAATATTTTAATTTATCATTTAGAATACCAACCTATGTTTATGATACTTTTAAAATCGCAATATTTTTTGAATGGAATATCCGATTTCAATCATTTAAAACGTGTTCTCTAGGTATTGAAACAACCCTAATTATGAAATAATTTATTTGGATAAGGGTTAATAATTAGGTATACAATGTACTAATAAAGTAGTCTAGATTCTACCGGCGATATTTTTAACTTTTTAAGCTGTAAAAAGTGTCTATTGGGACATAACGATAATAGTTGGACATAATTATGGTAACGCGAAGTTTTTTGGTAGATATTGATATGTTCTTTAATATTGTAGAACATACTTTTGTTCTATCATCAATAGTTTCCGCAGCGCATGCGACGAAAGACGTTTTAGAGCACTTTTTTTACACGTTACTTAAGTTTTAGTACGGATCCCAAATCTTTTCTAGCAACAAATATAGCCTATGTTACTCGGGGTGAATGTAGCTTTCCAATGGTGAAAGATTTTTTGAAATCGGCACAGTAGTTTTTGGGTTTATTCATTAC
The DNA here is from genome assembly GCA_905147235.1 of Erynnis tages. Lineage (NCBI taxonomy): Eukaryota > Metazoa > Arthropoda > Insecta > Lepidoptera > Hesperiidae > Erynnis > Erynnis tages. The sequence goes on from LR990076.1 coordinate 5,204,256, forward strand.
AAACATACACACAAAAATACATATTTTTCCTCTCTATAATATTAATATAGTGTACAAGAAGTGTAGATAGTGTAGATGTAGATTAGTGTAGATTAGTCACTTTGGCGACAATAGATATTTACCTGGAGTCTCTCTGTGTTCCTTTATTTGGTTCATCAGCTGCTTCTCTTTGTGCTTCGACAATGCTTTTTCTAGTTCACTCTTCTGATTGAGGACATTCTTCCCTCTGAAAAGTGCAAAATATTGATTATTGTAAATGTGATATTATACTTATTATAATATAATATTCATGTACATTTATATCTTATCTGATATAGTTAATTGAACAACTATGTATGGCATTTACTGAAAGGTGACTTGTAAATATGAACTGATAAACGACCGACGCGCAGTCTTATCTTGAAATTTGTTAACATTACCGTATATGGTAATGTCTCTTTTTTGTTGATAATTCAAATTCGTTTGTTGCGTTTATCTATGAAATACTTAATATGGATTATATGTAGATTATCGAATCGCCATTTCATCGAAAAAGATAAAGGGGTTATAATTACATCAAAACTTAATAAATTTCAAGAAAATTTAGATTTTTTTCTGATAACGTTATATTTTATAATCAGATAAACTATTCTCTACACAAATATTCTAAAATTTAACATAACCACACTATTTTGTAAAAATAGTAATCAATTAGATACATTTTGTGTGATCTATTACTACGAGTATCTATGTTAATGTCTTCTATGTTTCTCACGCATGGCTCTTCACGTGTGGACTATAATTTGCGTTTGACGTCAAAGCCACTGGGTCGTTTTATTGTACACTGTCATTAACATCCCAAGCATTTTTCATGCCTGATAATTTTATTGTTACGCAATAAACCCGCAATATGGATTACAATATGAACGTATACGAGTAAATGATAAATGTATTGTGTTTCAGTATTACGCCTTCCGCGTCACACATTGATGGAGCATCCGGTGTTTTTTGAAAATAGAAATATTGAAGAGCGGATGAATCACATGCATTTTAGGATAAACACTTAAAACAAGATGCTAGGAGCGATAAATTAAAGGCTATAGTTGAAGCAGCCAACTTACATATATTGCCTCTCGGTGCCACGCACTTCTTTCCAAATTGTGATCCATCTCTCCTTGATTTGATAATTTTATCATCAACGGATCACGTTGGAAAGTTTGGTCAGTGTGCCGCTGAGGGCTTTTCGTACCATGATCTCCTATACTTGTCTTATAAAATCCGACCTCCGAAAGCAAAGTCAAAGGTTCTCCTTCAGCGTAATTTTAGTGGGATTGATCTGGACAAACTCAGGCAAGACGCAACAAATATCGATTGGAGAGTCATCGATAATGTTAGCAGTGTTGATGAAAAGGTTGAACTATTTAGCTCTCTTTTAATCCAGCTGTACGACGTACATGCTCCTATTCGACCCGTAAGAATTCGGCATCTACCCGCACCATGGCTGACTAATGAAGTAAGGTCAGCAATAAACAGGAAAAACTCTGCCAAAATGAAATACAAGTTGGATTCTAGCGATAGCAATCGTGAGAAGTATAAGATGGCTAGAAATCGCTGCAATATGATGTGTAGGGATTTACAACGACGCTATATCCATAAGAATGTACAAAATGAAGACTCCAGCAAAGTCTGGAAATTTCTTAAGTCTTTGGGGATCGGGAAACCACACAGTAGCAACCTTCCTCTAAATTTTCATTTAAACAATTTGAATTGTCACTTTTCCTCTCTTCCTTGCATCGATAGCAGGACTAAAATACAAGCACTCAATTATCTTTCAACTCTTCCCGTTCCTGACCATCCTTCGTTTTCGTTTAATCAATTCTCAGAGCGTGATGTTAGGAAAGCAATACTCTCTATTTCCTCCGATGCGGTCGGCAGTGATTGCATTAGCCGTAAGATGATAATTCCCCTCCTTGACCTTCTTGTCCCTGTTATAGCATGTATTTTAAATTCCTCGATCCAAGAAAATGCATTTCCCTCTTCCTGGAAAGACGCCCATGTAATTCCTATTCCAAAAAAATCGAACCCTAATACCTTTGCAGACTACAGGCCTATCTCCATACTTCCGTTCCTCTCCAAAGTACTTGAGCGTCTCATTCATCAACAACTAAGCTCTTTCCTTTCTTCTCAATCCGTTCTAAGTCCTTTCCAATCCGGATTTCGTCCCGGTCATAGTACGGTTACTGCGCTCCTGAAAATCACTGACGACATACGCATGGGGATGGATAATCAAAATCTGACGGTGTTGATCCTGCTGGATTTTAGCAATGCGTTTAACACCGTTGACTTTGATATTCTACTGGGCGTATTGCGTTCTCTCAACATATCTCCGTCTGTTATTGATTGGTTTCATACTTACTTGTTTGGACGCCGGCAGCGTATCGTACTACAAGACAAATGCTCCTCTTGGGCACTTACTACTGCTGGTGTTCCACAAGGTGGCGTGTTGTCTCCCCTCCTCTTTGCCATTTTCATTAATTCCGTAACCCAACGAATTTCTTCTCTCTACCATCTATATGCAGATGATTTGCAAATTTACTCTCAGGCAACTTTGAGTAACCTGCCGGTAGCCATCAGCAATGTCAACGCAGATCTAACTTGTATTTCGAATTGGAGCAGAACTTTTGGCCTTACTTTAAATGCTAAGAAATCGCAGGCAATGATAGTCGGCAGCTCACGTCTCATTGCAAAAATTAATTGGTCCAAATTACCAAATGTGAGTCTGCAGGGTGTATCAATTCCGTACAGCGTTAAGGTAAAAAATCTGGGACTCCTTATTGACCAGTACTTGTCATGGGTGCCTCAGCTTAATGAGCTCAGCAAAAAGCTATTTGTCGCTTTAGGTTCTCTCCGGAGATTGAAAAACGTTCTGCCTATACCCACTAAAATTTCGCTCTGTCATTCTCTACTTCTCCCAATTCTTGACTATGCTGATATATGCTATGTCGATGTCACTGAGGAGCAGTTAGATAAACTTGAGCGCCTCCAAAACTTGTGCATAAGGTTCATATTTGGCCTTCGCAAATATGACCATATATCTGAATACCGTGTTAAACTCAAGTGGCTCCCAATTCGTCTTCGCCGGAATGCTCACATTCTTTCCACTCTCTACTGCATTTTATTTAATCCATCCACTCCTACTTACCTTAAACAGCGTTTCCAATTCCTATCTGATACTCACAAACTATCCTTACGCTCCTCTGATAACCTTCTCCTTAGTGCTCCTTGTCGTTCTACCTCCTTTTATAGAAACTCCTTCACTGCTGTTGCTGTCCGTCTCTGGAACTCCTTGCCTAAATCTATCCGTCTCGCTAAATCCTTACAATCCTTCAAGTATCAGGTTAAAACCCATTACATGAAATCCTAAATTATTCCTTCCTTGCCTTTACCCTCCTTCTATTCCTGTGTGATATTGTCATCAAATAGCTTCCTATCTCTATGTCTGTTTGTATGTAGGTATATATGTATGTATATGTATGTATATGTATGTATCTATGTATGTATGTATATATATATTTATTTATTTGTTTATGTATATTATGTATTATCATACGGTTGTAATCTTTTTGTATTATATTTATGTACCGATGCTCTATATCATATTCTGCACACCCTACCTTTTTCTCACTTTTCTCTCTACTCTTCAACTCCTTACCACTTGGTTGCCTGGAAGAGATCGCTCTTAGCGATAAGGCCGCCATTTGTGCATTGTCCTATTTTTGTTTTCACTGATTATCTTTTATGTTTGTTTCTATCTTTTATGTTTTATGTTGTATGTTTCTTTCTGTGTGTGTGCAATAAAGAGTTATAATAATAACACTTCTTTCGAACCATGAGTAATAATAAAACTTCCCTGGAGATTACTATAAAAGTCAATGCCAAATTGTGGTTAGTGTTTAATTTTAGAAATCTCAACGTATAGCCGATCGATTGCGATGGATTACAATCAAGCATGTTACGTGCGTACCATAAATACTTTACTTATTTAGTTTTAGTTCATAGTTTTGAAATTCGTGATAAGTACATATGTATTTATTTTTATCGAATAATACTCTGATCGATAGGTATGGTTCAGTATGGTACTAAAGGTGATTGCCATTCATGCCACTATAACTTCGTCGGCCTGATTTAATTTCAGCTAATTACCGCCGAGTTCACGGCACATTGCCGCTCATATTACCACTTCGACTACGGCTTAAATGTTGCTCTATTTTCATATTTAATGTACGTTGCCATACATACAACCATCTTATAGTAGGTACTCGTATATTCCATTCAATTAATAAATTCTATGAAGCGAACGCAAACAAAATATGAAATTTCCGAATACCTGCCTCAATTCGCTTACATATCAGGAAATCTCGTTTGGTGGCCTAGTTTGATCTTGCAATTCTCAATCTATATAGACACAATTTCCACAACGTTGATTGTAAACTAGATAAGCCTTTGCGCGATGCAAACCTATCGATTTCAATTAAGATGGATGCTTCATAATTATTTAGGTAGTAGGTACTCTGAAGAATAAGATATCTTTGATATACCTAGTAAAGTTAAGTAAATATTTTGTTTATTTAACAAATCTATTTTTGTCACTTCAAATTTTCAATTTTATCGAATTTAAAATAGCGATATTCATTCGAATTTTTATCAAATTGAGTTTGTGAAATCAATCTCATCTTCAATACACTTCCGCAAATATTAAATCATATTTGTGAAGGATTCTGGATGTTTATAGAATTGAGTCCCCGATCACGGCTTGGGAATTACTTCCTTCCGTCGGCAGTCGCAGGCGCGCGCGGAAATGAGGGCCCAGGAGGCTTCGATGGGCGTAAATGACAAGGAAATGGACTGAATCAACAGGTCAACGCGTCTCTGGAAAATTATTTACATACCTGCCGGGAACGAGCGACAGCATACATTTGGTTTCACATTTCAGAGGAATATTTTGCGAAATGCTGTGTTTAACGAGCATCTCGTGACTATACCGCGTGAACTTGAGGATTTGGTCCAGAAAGTAATAACAAGTGCCTGGTGCAACAATACAATAACTCTTTATTACACACAAAGATAATAAATCTTACATTATAAAGAACAGAGAGATAGATACCTACATGCACAAAGGTGGTCTTATCGTTATTTAGCGATTTCTTCCAGACAACCTAAGAACTAAAAATAAGTATAACAAAGAGAGAAAAGTTAGTGCATTAAATATCTTAATTGAAATTAAACCAACATTATAATAATCCATTTTCATAAGGGTAAGCCTAAGAAACACCCATCAGTCCATCTACCCTCATAAACTTTCGTATTTATAAAAGACGACTTTGAAGCGCTGTACTACAAACGAGCTTGAACTAGTATAAGCGCGTTTGACTACACCGGTACGGCGATATTTTAGCTAAGAATGTTCGTGCAGCATGTGCAGCATGCAGCGGGTATCATAGGCGCGGATGGGACGCCAGATGTTCAATAATTATAGTGAGTTCATAGGACTGGCGCAGGATGTCGCGCACCTGTTCGCCAAGAATTCGCGTCGATTGAAGCCGGGAGACTTTTAAACAGACATATTTTGTAAAAAAAAACACATAGGTAATACGATGCAAACCAGAATTAGCCAGAACAACGTGGTAATTTTGAAGTCAAAACTTCTTTAGCGGCGCTATGCTTTAAACTGGCGACACGTGACCCTGATCGAAAATGCGTAAGACGGAGGAAGAGTGTTTTTTGTGATTAGCGCCATCTAGTAAAAAGTGCAGAAACGATAACATGACGTTCGTGAAAGAGAGAAGAAATAGTTTGCTGCTATACGAGAAGATGGCTTTTTTCCTTAATCCTATTTGGGATGGTTAAAAAATGTTAACTCGCGTTAGGACACGTGACCTGATTCGTCAATTCGTAAGACGGAGGGAGAGTGTTTAAAATATGGAAATTGAACAAAGTGCATCTATTAATGAAAAAAATGACGACCACAGAAATGATAGTACTTTTATACTGATATGAATAAAGCAATTGGTGCGAAATTATTCCCTAACCATTCCAAAATGTTCAAAAATGCACAAAGTTAATGTTCAAGTTTTCATTTCTACCGGCACTCCCGGAGTGCAACCCGTTTTTTTATATATTATAAGCAACAACGAGTGTTATGGCTGATATCCACTATAGAGGTCGCAGTATAGGTCGCAGACAGCTATATCAACGCTTCTTTGTTTCTATATCCACCACACCTCCCTGCTTCACGGCGGGATAAGTACCTACCTCCCAGAGTGAGCTATAACTACTTACGTATTTTAGGTTGAATGCACCTTCGATCATAAAAACACAAGATTATACAGTAGGTACAAAGTAGAGTTATAGAGCGGTGATAGACATAGAGACTATCAGGAGAGTTCCCGTGAAAAATTATTGAAGCTTATTTTATTACGTTGATACTTTGTGCTATTACATTGATAATTTAATTGTACTATGAGTATTAATAATTTTGCAGATTATAATGCCTAAAATAAAAACTAATGAAGTAACTGTAACTCTACATTTGAGAAAACTGTCAAATGTTGCACCATGGTACACGTACACGCATAAGGATGACAGCATTTTCAAATATTTAAGCTTTACGGTAATTCTTCGATAAATTTAAGCCACAATTATGTTACTATCTTAATCCTCGTAATGAGCACCGACATCTGGATTTACACAAGTTAAATTATCTATCTTGATATAGCAAACATTCCATTGTAAAACTATTATCTACACATTTTTTCCTTAAAAGATTTAATTTTTAGTTCATAACAATTCAGTGTGACTTGTTTTGTTTCCCTACTACCTAGTTTCATCTCCTTAAACTCTTACTTCCTTTTAAATCTTTAATTTAACCAGGTTGTTGTAAAGGGAAATACCGACACTTCTTTGGAGCTGTCGCCTATCGGAAGAAGCTTTTTGTGAGAGACACAAAGTGCTTTACAAGGACTCTTCTTAACAATGGACGAAGACACCTGCGACCGACTGCTCGACGGAATACTTAAAATACACAAAATGAAATTTTAAAAAGTAGGGCACCAGTAAATGAACCTTGTTTGGAATGTAGCCATTGTTTACTCTCGGTGTTATGTTCTTAAACGCCAAAGGTTACAAGTAATGTTCATAACAACGCCATTCCACTCTCGAGACACGTAACTCGGTAAGAAAAACGTTTTCACCATAGATATAATATTTTGTAGATCGGCTGTCAAATTAAAGAGGCGAGACCGAAAATGTGCGCGTCAAGTAGCGATTTCCACGCTCAATTTCGATATTGTTGACATATTTTTGAAGAACACTGGTGTACGATTCATTGATTCTACGGGTCGTGTATGTTTGATTGTAACGCTTGAGATTAAAATAAACAACAATTGAACAAACATTTTTAAAATTTTATTTTTTCATATTTGCTTATAATGAATTCTTACGAATTTCAAATATTAATGTGATCAAATAACATGCCTTTTTTGATATATCGGTGAAATAAACCTTTTGAATTAACTTTAAAAACTCGCATTATAAACCGTTGTTTTATAAAAACGGCAAGATTTGTTACTGCAATGCAACTGACAATCGTTTAAAGGGCGTTACGTGTTACGAACAGGATCGTATATCTATCCAGTTCTAACATACTGTATTCTTAGTCATTTCTCTTTCACATTGCCAATCTCTAACGTTAGTTAGTTATAATACATCTATGGTTTTCACACTTCTTGTTTGTGAGTGACATAATGAGATAATACCGATGTGACAGATTATTAGCATATTATGAGAGACAAAATGAAACCGCCTTCTGGCAACATTCTCACAATGTTTGTTTAACTTGTCCGTTTATTTATCTAATAGCTTTCGCCCGCGACTTAGTCCACGTTGACCTAAGAATTTGACCCAGAGAGGGATAAAAATATCATATAATAATTATGTTAATCTAGGTTATTATCTAATTATGTAACAAATTTCATCTAAATCTATTTAGCCGTTTTTATGTAACAAACATCCGTCAATCCTCACAAACTTTCGCATTAATAGTAGTAGGATAATAACATAATTATACAAAATACGCTATATTGATTTTGCCAACGCGACACAAACTTCTTCAAATCTTTTAATCTAGATTTATCATTTGAATAATGAATTAGGCATTTTAGTACAGGCTATATCTACTAATGAATTTAAAATATAGATTGACCTTAAGTATCATGACGTGATAATTATTTATCTACCCTTACGTCATAGTTAATGTTAGTAGGTAGGTAACTAAGTAGTAGGTATGCTTTGAAAACTACACTACAAAAATGAGTAATTCGTAATGGTAACAACTAACAAGCATGTTCATTGTTAGAAAATCGTTATCGAAGTACTACTAAATTAATGACATCCAACCCACGGTAGGTGCTGGTATTATAAGAATTTCTTTAAATAAATACCTAAGCTGGATAAGGAAGTTAGGTTTGGTCGTGTGTATTTCCATGAATTAGGAGGGCTCAAATATTTTTCAACGTTATCCGCGCCTCACGCTTTTAACCTTGTCCACGAAACTCGTCATGTTAAAAGCAAGATGTTACGGTAAAATATCTTACATCCTCTGATTGAAGAGTAGTTCCCGATGCAGATCCAGTCGCTGGGGGTTCTCTAGGCAGGGGTTGGGGAGGCGGCGCGGGGCGATGAGGCCGTCCCCGAGCCCGGCCTCGCCCTCCTGCACCATGGCGGCGATGCCCAGCTCCTCCGGCACCAGCGTGCTCAGGCCGTCGCCGCCCGCCGCGTTCAACGTGCTTGTGGACAACACTGCTGACAAAAAAATAGTATGGTAAAATCAAAGATTTTTACATACCAAGTGGAAGTGTCAGGATATCAAAAATCGGACACCTAAAAGCGACTCTCGAAAGTTGGTACCCTAATTTTAGGTGTCCCAATTTTGAAATCTGTCACTCAATTTTGGGATTTACGATGGGCAAAATGCTGGTAGATAGAACACACAGAAATAAACAAAAATCAGAAATCCTACTAATATGTCATTTGTTTAATTTGTACTTATTTCGACAATTTTGAAATAATATTGTGTTGTTATGTACTCACATTACGTAATGTAATGTGTTGCTCTCATTCATATATTGCATATTATTAGATCAGCTCTACTTTATCAATTTGCTATCTACCACAGTTCTCATTATAAAACTTTATGTACTTATATAAAACATTACTTAATTCACGTACCACAATAATTACTCATACAATTTAAAAATTATGGGAGTCATGAAAATTAGCATAGGCAGCCTTATATTTAGAACAACATCAGAAGTTAGAACTGGATGCTAAATTATAAATTCAAAGGATAACAAACACTAAACGGCAAATTTTAGAATTGCAAAGTATTGCCAATTTTTTGCCACCTTAAACGTAACACAATCAGTTACTTAAACAACCAATGAATCAGTGGTGATATCACCGCACCATTGCTACGGCTACGCGGCGAATATCACTAACGATCGATTGCCCTAACGAACACTAATTATACTGTATTAACATCTGTTAAGTCGACCTATAAACGTAGTGGGCACCAAACCAGTGACGGTGTCTAGAATCTTGGGTTCTTTTCCCGGTAGAGCAGGCCAAAAATAGGTAAAAATATAATCTTATTAAATATCACTTCATATGCGCGAGCACGCGTGCATTACTCCACTGCAAATCGCATGTTGTGCATAAATAGTTTCCTCTTCCAATATTGGTCTCGTTCACAGGCATTCATTATAAATAGCAGGGTTTTGTTTATAAGAGCATTGTTTCTACGACCCCATTTCTTCGTAGCAGTGAGATTATTACGAAGTACCGATCTCAGGTTAATTATTGCACCGATATGCCGTTTTCTTAAGAGCGACTCAGGACAATAACGTTACGTGATGAAACGTCCCGGTAAAATCCTACAGAACTGAGCTCGTGCTGTGCTCCAGCGCTCAGTCTCGCTGCTGCTCGTTATCGCACGCCACGACCCCGTTTCCACCACTCGGAACAAACGGAAACGACGGAATTATGAACTTTTAAAATACATATTATTTTCACTTTGTACCAAGTCCCGCGTGTGCGTCCCGAGTGTATATATGTATAACTAACGAGCGTGCAAGCCACCTGATATTAAGTGGTCATTCTAACTCATAGAGGTTCAAACTCAAATCAAATAGACCTACGAGTATGTATTGTATCTATGAGAATATGTTGATAATCTCTTGATAATCGAGATCTCTGTACGCAAAAACACAGGGTCATAAAGAAAATTCTGCTTCACGGCTAGCTAAGAAAATGGCAGGAATCCCCACGGACTACGAATTTAAAAAATATTACTTGTCTATTTAAAAAATAGAAATGTGGCTCCTGGAATATTTTTTCGAAATAAATAAATAATATTGTAACAATAAAATATCTCTATTCTTGGAATATAAAGAAATAAACAATGTTACTAACACGTGAATCATACGTATTGCGTGTTAAGTAATAAAGAATGAGAAATAGTAAAAATGCTCCTATCAAAGATATTTCTTCATTTAAGAAACGGTAAAATATGTACGATAGTAAGTCTGATTTCTGAGAACAGTCATCTTGTCTACATTTTTATTTTACAAAGTTTCAAGTACCTACTGAGGTGTGTTTATCACGGCAATTCACGGCATTGGATATATCGTAAGTGTGGTAACGTCAACGTATAATGACCACTACCCAACACAGAGTATAAGCAGATAGATAACGTCGAGTGTCCTACTAACACTTACTGGATTTTGAATATTGGGCAATGCATTGTGATAACGTAAATGACATAGAGATAAAATGTTTATATGGAGTATCAGCCGATCACTGCAGATTTCAAGGACATAAATAATAAACATATTAAGGTCTATTCTATAGCTCATCCTTAACATCAATGAGTATAGGAGGAAGTTTAGGGTAGCTGGTAAGAGGATTTTAAGATTACCGACGAAGTAACCACATACCCACATACTATCATAATTATCGATTGGAATTACGAACACAAACGGTTATTGTGATAGTGCAGCAGTCAAACTAACTGTTTGGTCATACTGCTGGTCACGCCAATTTCGTAAAGACCGTGTCACGATCAATTTTGAAAGTTGTACAATTCATGCGAATTGGCGTATAGCACAGTCCGCCCTCCCACCAGGTGGACTGATGACCTAAAGAAGGCAGCGGGAAACCGTTGCATTCAGAGGGCGCAGAACCGGTTGGAGTGGCGTCGATTAGGGGAGGCCCATGTCCAGCAGTGGACTACCAAGGGCTGAAAGGAAAGAAGGAAGGAAGGCGTATAGCTTACTGAGGTTAACATAAGTATGGGAGAAGTGGCATGAAAGAGCCAGTTTACTAAACAAAGCAAAAAATCTATCACAGATTTAGAAATAGTGTCTTGGATATGTACGCGGTGGTAATCTATTTCTGTGAGCTTCATTGCGCAGAAAGTCCTAAAAAGAAGTAATGTATTAGTATAAGTTACCTAACCATTGTGTTCTTCTTTACTCCGCCATATTTAATTTTCTATGCTACTATTATTAATTAAACAGCTATGCTGTGTGAAAATTTACGAAACACCAGTATTAGGTACTCTATGTACCTATGATTTACATGGAATTACGGGTATGCCCCACTGCTCGCACAGCAAAACATGCCCTTATAAATTGAAATATTAATTAACCAATATAAATGAAAAAAGATATTATGTGTACCTAACTATATATTTAGTAAAACATTAATTTTACATTTCTCAACCGACGCAATGTTTCGCAAAACATTGCATATAATTAAAATGCTGTTATAGAATTTTCAAGACTATTCTACATCTATTTAGCAATTTTACGCTTTCTTTGTTAGCGACATTTCTGATGAGAGCAGAAATAATCCGGAGAATAAAACAGATGTCAATATTTCATGTTGAAAACCTGTGTTGTGAAACCAAATAAATTGTGCTCAACATATCGTTAGTAAATCGAGTATGTAATAGATTATTTTAACAACAGTATGGACTGCTAATCCAGCCTAATATGATTAAAATGATTAGTGTTACCGTATGGTAAAATATTCAAATAATTGTAAGTTTGCAAAAAAATTTGAAATAAAATAGCCTTCTGCCTTCAACATCGTAAATCACTATTTTCCGAGTCCTGCCAATTAAATCAAACTAGGGTAAACTTCGGAGAAGGATTAAGGATTTTTAAATTTTGAGTACCTAGTTGCCCTAAATCCGCATCGCGTTATTTGAAGTGTTGCTTATTACTGTAGCTAATAATTTCAAGTACAAGAAGCCGCTTTTAATTTAAAATAAATTTTCTGCTTTAAAAAGAATAAATTTACAATACAATAAAAACCTACGCCAGATGATAATAAAATAAACGCAAGTACCTAACTAAGTGCTCCGATCACTACTATTTAGTTCTAATCTCAAAAGACAAATTCACATTTTATAAGTGTTAACATAGGTCAACTCATGGATGGTCCATGGGTCAACTATAATAATATTTTATAAATCTAGTTACATACATATATCGATCACATCATAATATTAACTCAACCCAAAATAAAAAGCGGAAGCTGTAAACCCTTCAAATCAAATTACCGGTAAATAACTGATTGAAGTGGTTTCTCTGCTTTGATGCCAATACATACTAGCAAATGGTTTAACTGGCCACTGGAGGTTGGAGCAAGTTCATTGACCAATAAATTTTGAACAATGAGCCACTTATTGCGGTCGTAATCAAATTACAACATAAGGGTGTCCGTCGTGGTTATCGCGATTCGAAGCGATTATAGCTGTACAAACATTGATAAATAAAGATACCGAACACATAGATACAGCAAAAAGTATTTTATCTTCAAGCAAACAGTTCAAAGGAATGCCCTTGAAAAGATATTTGTTGGAGCTCTTCAAACTCGGGGCGCGTTTATTGAACCATAGTCCATACCAGACGTCGAAGGACAAAGCGAGGGCAGGTGTACGATTTATGAACCCTTAGAAATCAAGACCGTATATTATGTCGCAGTGTGAGAATAGTTTCTAAGTGAAATAAGTGTAGAATTTCATATTGAAACAAAACTAAAGATAAATATTACGCACGGTAGTTGCTTTATGCTTGTAAAAAGCAGTATCATCACACGTAGCAAAACCATTCCAATATCGCACGCCAATTTTCATAATGGTAGTTCAATGTCGGTAGACGTTCTGCCATTTACTGACCCCTGACCTACAGGTTACAAGTATTTTTAGAACCCTATCCAGCCAGCTTCAACAAGGCCGTTCCGGAGCTCATTTGCTGAAACAATTGACGTCACAGCGCGTCTGAAGGCCAGATCGTTAATCTTGTAAACAACGACACAAGGTATAGGTATAAACGATGCCTACGACTAAGTAGTATTAAAATCATACCTACCTTCTGCTATAAAGTAAGTCTTGTTTGGTATTAATTGTGATAAATATTTTAAATACGAAAATGTAATCGAAATGTTAATTTATTTATTACACAAACAAAAAGTTGAGAGCATTATGTAGAGCGTTCGTCTGTACCTACATGAGATTGCACTGAATACTTTGCATACAAACTCCTCACAGTTATTATTTAGCACATTGCCTTTCAAGGCAGCTAGCTATACGAAATGCTCTTTTCATTCTGCGGCTGAATTTCACGAGACCTTCGGAATATCATAATAGTTGCAGATAAAAGTAAACTACTGATTTCTGGTATAAATTTCATAAAACATAAAGAAAGAAAGTCACGAGTAATAAATAGAACAAAAGTTTATCATTACAAAAAGATCTGTAAAACATCCTTTCAAAGTATAGCGTTAGAAGCTTCTAGCAATCGCACCCAGTGGCCACAACCACAACACAACGCGCCGCCCTTAGGCGGAGTTTTAGTGATACCGCATTAATTTTATGAACTCTTCTAAAAATCTTTTACCTCTATTGGTTATTACACTGTGCGACTCCTGTGTAGTAAGCTGTGTATTATTTACGTATCTATGTATGTGTGTGTAGTAGGTAACAGTATTCTAAAACTCAGACTAAGGGTAAGTTAGGATTGGCGCGAACCTTCCCTAATTGCTTGGCTTAACGCGCCTCATGAAAGCACTATCTAGTACCTACTAAGAAAACAGAACGTTTAACGCTTTTAAACTTATTCAGCAAAAATTTATTTTATAAAATATATGTACAATAGAATAAAAATGTTCACACGATGTTTATTTATTGGGTTTTTTACGAGTAGTACCAACTTCACAAATTTTACATGACCGTCTCTTTTGCTGAGAACTCTATTAAACCGCTATTATAACGGAAGAAAATAAATGGACTTTAATAAAACAAATAAACATTAGTTTTAAAAGAACTTAAAAAAAACACGCAAATTAAAAAAAATCCGAAACTAATTGACGGATCGTGTTCGTTCTTTTTTGTTTGTTTGCATTTTGTTCAACTTAGGGAATGGTAAAAGTTTCATCAAAATCAGTCTAGTAGTTTCCGTGATGGACTTAAAACTAAAAATTACGAAAACAAAATTAAAAAAAATTAAACCAACCAACAAATTATGAAATAAAATTTGTTACATACTTTAGGCCTACTATTAGTGTCTTTAGTATAAATATTTTGTTTCTATAGTCAAATTTTGGCACCAACTTCAACAAATAGTAGACCAAATTTAAAAGCTCAGAAAAATTGTCATTGTTGTAGACAAAAAAAAAGCATTGCAACACAATGCTATGGCATTGTTTGACGCCTAGTCTATTGTTGGATTAAACTACTTTTGTAACAAGCACATAGGTAGTTAGCAATATAGCCTGTTATAATCGGGATTACATCGTTCTGTTTTGATATTGTTTTAGCTTTTTTCTTCAAAGTAGTTTATTTAGATATTAATAAAAGCTACAAAGTTTTGGTAAAATTTGAAGCATTAAATATATTTTGCTATGATGATATTAATACACCAATATAAATAAGTTAGCTTTGGACACATTTAGAAACAAATAAAACGTTTGCTTTAATTTGCACAAAGAAAAATGATGAGCATTACGATTCCATTTATGCAAAATCATTATTTGCTTGCAAACCTATTCATGGTGCCAATTAAATTTTAATCTGTTAATTAGTATTGTACCTTATTATATGTAGTAAGTAGGTTAATAAAACACGAACATACGGCTAAGAACGTGTCAAAGAACCATATAAATCGCAATTACGTAATACGTATAAGAAATCTAATTTAGTAGGTGGGTACAACTTACATTACGTAGGTACTTTATTGATTACTCAATACTTTCAATTATTTTAATTGTTGGACGGCAACCGGTCGCTCTTTACATTCTTATTTTGCTTATTAATTATTATGGCCAATAATAATACCGTGCCGATCAATATATCCGTTATATATATTTGTAAAATTATATGAGAAAATATTGAATAACTGAAAAGGCTGCAGATCCCGAAATGGGTAATAAATAAAAAATACATTAAGTAAAACTCCTAGTAGTTGCCCGTTGGAAGACCCAAATGATCGCTCTAGAAAAGATTAAAATCGGGTCAAATCGTATGTTTGAATCAGGTCGAATCCGCTTTGTTTCGTAACGTTAATGGGAATTCCTATACTAAGTTTACGATTCGTGTAAATCGTTATGAAACAGGCGTGACTATCAAAAGATATTGAATCGCTTTATTCTTGGCCAAAATGCAACGTGAAGAAATATTGCCTTAGTATTCCCTAGACACGCGTGGTAAAGGAATGGAGTTTACAGCCCATAAATTTTAAATGGATAGGGAGCATAAAGACTAGGCACTTAACAGAATGCTGTATCCTATTACATACATTACCATACCACCAGATATTCTTGCATGTTTGTTTATAATAAATCTACCTACAACAATAATATGCATTTGAATAGATTTATGGTCTGTAGTGCTACTAGAAAGGTCTAATGCTAGGCTACTGAAAAGAAAAAAACACGAATAAATTATACATAAAAATTATAATTTTTAATAAATCAATGTAAATTTTTAAATAATTGAGTCTATCGGAATGAATATATTTACTTATATCGTTTAAAAGTCAAGATGTACAAAAATATCGAATTGGTCTTAAAATAAATCTTAAAACATAAAAACGTCCTTATTAATACTAGGAAAGAATTACAGTGCAGGTGATGACAACGCACAATCAGTTTAAACGCATCCCTCGGTGATACGTCGCTCAATCAATAAGCCACTTCCGTATGCGGGCGAGCACGATTCGCTTATTAGACTTGATGACAGTGGCTTCAATACGTTATTTTCCCGTGGGTTTCAATGGGAGAGGTCAACTAATCCGACCAAAGGAGATGCAAGCGCACTTGTGTGACTCTTAATCAAACCAATCTAACTAATAGAACTTCATTGCTTTAAATTATAGCTCGTGTGTTTTTGTAACCCAAATTCTTTTCTGGTGCAAAACAAACAAATGTGTCTTGAGTTAAACAAGTATATTTTGATACAAGTTAAACTATTAATGGGTGTTTTAATTATTTTAAAGAATATGACTATGAAGGTAACTAAATCTTTGGTGAAGTTTAGTGGATGTTATTAAAAATTTAAATTAAAACATTTGTAACCAAAATTACTTTATCTTATCGATGATTCTTTATGGCTCAGTCTATATCTACGATCCATCTGAGCTTACAATATTGTTGTATGATTAACAGCCTCCATAACGGATATGACGTAGGTATTAAGAATCCACTGAATCACATGAGACGATAAAGGACCGGACAAAAGCTCATCCAAGAATTCAGATAATGCATTATTTTTTGAACCGCAACCCTACTACGCAGCAAACCCAGTGATAATGCAACAACAAAGGGGCAATTTCAAACACAGCAAAATATTTAGCGTGACAGTCATTCAAATATTAAAACCCAGATAGTTGTCAGGTTGAAGTAAGTGGGGTGTGAATAGAAAGGGTTGTAAACGATTTAGGGTACGTCCCCATTTAACACGCATGCTGCTATTAGTTACTATGCAACTTTTCGTCCCTTTCGGGCAGATATGCTAAGGACTGGACGTTATTTCAGAAGCAATTTAAATTCAAATATTATATTTCCATAGGTACCTAAATATTATTCATAATTATGCTTCCTATATGGATTTGATACTAAAAGAATTCCAAGAAAAAGAAATTCAGATAAATTTTCTTCATCAATTACACTGTTGAAAACAGCAATAAATTAATAGGCACAATTCCTTAGTGATATTTAAGAAGCAAGTTTTTAAAGTTAAAGTACCTAACATTTAATTCAAAATAAAATTTTAAAGTTCCCGTCAGTAACGAGATTTTATGTATTTTGATACACATCGCGTGCACTTCGTGCAATATACTTACTCTTTTATCGTAATCCGATGTTGAGGCCTTTAACAAGTAAGTTTTCTTCTTTTCATTTTGTATAAAGTGAAAAAGTAGCTAAAAAATCGACAGAATTTAAGAGACAGAAAAGTTTAAGAGATTTAAGCAGCAATATACATTCTGGTGTTTAACTACGATCTATTTTCAGATCCAAGGCCTACAAAGTGCTAAACAAATCGTAAGTTTGTTTCTATGTGTTGAAATGCAGTTCAAAACAATAGTCGACTTACATGTTAAATCTAAATCTAGCAAGATTAACAAATGTAATTATGTATAAGTAACCTTAAACAATTTGATGTATAAAAGAAGGTTGGTAGCCTAGATAACTTTAGTTGACGATTCTTTAAAGTAAAGAAAATCGAGTGTTGCTATTATTATAATATAAATAAAATAGAGTACATATGGACGGGATTATTTTGCATCGAAATTTAATTTGTTGCATGTTTATTTTATACAATGATATTTTTTAAGAAAACTATTCCAAGGAGCCGTCAAATAACTCAACACTAATGCGGAATAAGCAGGTATAGTATACAATTGCGGTCGTCCTTGCCAATGCATTTCTGAGTGCACAAAAACAAACGGTAGGTACAGAGACTATCAGACTATCAGTAGTATTAACTATAGCAATGTTTGCCATAAATGCAAAACTACATTACATTTCTTACAGTCATAAAAATAATTGTAAAATAAATTATTACTTAATAACAATTGTATAATAATTGTATAATTTATAACTTACTACTGCTCAGTAGGTAAGGTATGTACCTACATAGGTACCTAATATCCGCACGCTTGAGAAAATCAATTGATAGAACCAACTTTCTTTCTTACTATTAACTTACTAATAATACAAGCGGAACGAACGCGGTAAGCTAAATGTGTTTTTATTTACGCCACAAATATTTTCTACGTTACATAGGTACGCATTTATCCATTCCGGTCCGTTAAGCAATTAAATATAATAAAGCAAAGCATTTTCCATTCGTAGATTACCGTTGCTCATTTCAAAGGCGCTGATAACATGTAATTCAGCAAATTTGCTATTCTTATTTTTCATTTCCAGCAAAAATTACAAAGTATTTTACAATGGGAAAAATATATGTTATTCTAGACCGTATTCCGAACGACAACATAGTCGTCGAAACACATTTTGACAAAGTTGCCTCGATAAAAAAAAATTGCAAAGTTACCCCTTTTCTGAATTCTTATACTAAACTACAACGTTGTTTGTTAATATTTATTCAAATAATTTAACCAGTATATTAGCAGACCATCGTTATTATCACATCATTGTGTTAATTTTTTTCAATAAGCTTATAAATATTCAGTAAATCAGTAAAATTTAAAACTTTTCTTTCGCGTGCTCCGCGCAATATTTTCGTATTTTGTATTTCTCGCTTACTATTATGGCAATTGACAGAGAGCGCAGAGGCGCGATGCTAGGTGGACGTGCGTCGCTCCGTCATTCCAAAATAATACACAGTTGTCGTATATAGCACAATTTCATAGCTTTGTCTGAGGCTTGTGTGGCGTATTAAGTAGGACGCCAGGCTGTATACGCTGGGGCGTGGGTTCAAATCCGCGTGTGCGTGACTTTATTTTCACTTTTATATAATTATATTTTTTATATAATACAATTTTTTACATCGATTATTGATTTTGGAAATTGTTGAATAAATAAGAAGACAGATTTTATTAAGTTACAAATAAATAAAAGTTTCAACGTCAATTTAATAACTTTTTTTTTGTTATAAGCTATACAATTATTTTTGAAATTATAAATTTATCTAAAATTCGTTATTTTTTTTCGGAATTCGGAAATATAAATAACCATTAGATAGCATAATATGAAATAAAAAAATAGTAATACAAAAAACATTTCAATCCAGAATGTCTTCTTATATTTTGCTTCGGGTTCGAACCCGGGTCATATAATGTAGGATTCCCTCCCGTTTTCAAATTGTACGCCGCCGAAATTCGCGCGACGCGACGTTGCCAAACCGACAGTAAAGAAGACACCGCTACGCGCGGCGTTGCCGTCTAGAATTGTACCTATCACTATCACGGTAATTTTTATAAACGGTTAGGAGGAATAGTGGGGCCGCCGGCTAGGGCTGTGCGTCTTCGTGGATTGATAGGTAATAATACCTATTAGGTATAAAGGAAGTGTTCAATAAAAATGCGTGTTGTTTTTTGATTGGTAGATTTAATTAAAAAACCGTGTTTACGTTTGAATAACAAGTCGGTTTGATAAATTTGCGACCGAGAAATATTTGCGCCTTTACTGAGACGTACGAAATGCTTTATTATTAAATATTTTGTGAATATTTCATGAGTCTATATATTTTTGTTGTTATTAATAACGAGAAAAAAACGCATGCATTTAAGTTGAAGATTTGAGTTGAAGGCCCAATGGAAATAAACTGAATGTTTTCAAACATAATACATACATCTAATAATATAATCTATAACACCTATGCAAGTATTTATTTTTATTACCTACTAGCTGACCCGGCACACTTCGTTTTGCCATTATAAAATATGTATATTATATCATTGCAGTTTGCATAATAGAAGTGGCATCCATAAAGAAAAATCTTGACGTTTCTAAATGCATGACATTGCCATATGAACTTATGAAGTATTCAATCTGAAATGATGTTTGACAGGTAGTACATGGGTAGAACAGTTTATATAGGAAAATGAAATTGTTGTTTTTATTATTTTCTTTACATTGTTTTCAAATTTTCTCTCCGTAAGAACCATCCTCGTACTTAAAGGAATATCCAAAAAAAATTAGCGAAATCGGTTCAGCTCCTCCCGAGATTTGCGCTTAGCAACATATTCATTTTTATATTGTACAAGGTGGAGATGACGTTACCTCATTAATTTAAACCACAAAGATCGTGTACTTAAGTGTGTTAAAGCATACGAAAAGGTTCAGGACCGAAAATAAAAAAAAATGCAAATTTCAAACAAAATAATTACACAAATAAAAGACACAAAAAGTAACAGGCTCAAGGTGAAAGGTCATTGACCTGAAACGAAAGGAAGCCAAAAGCGGCTTTTTTCAAACGGTAGGCATAGTACTGCGCCGCCGGCGCGCCGACTGATTTATGGCCTGTGTCGGCTGTGTAACTAGAGGGTTTTCAACAATTTAAAAAATCGTTCCTACTCCCATGCCGGGAGTCTAGGTTCGATTCCAGCTCTCGCCTTTCCTAAAACCACGTGATGAAACCTGACCTGTATGTCTCAGAATACATGTTTTTACATGATAGACGAATTAACTGGTTATACAAAAACCAGTTAAATCGTCTATCTGTCTTTTACTCGATCTCGTGACAAATTTACTTGCTTTTATGTGGTTAGGTATTATTTGAGGCCATCGAAAAATTTGAGGGTAATAATATGCAATAACATTATGAAGCTTGTTCCAAGCCTCTTTAATATTGTAAGAAGAAATTGAATTGTTGGTTGACATGTTTAGGTACTGCTGAATTATTGAATTTTTAATTTAATAGTGATTTAATAGCGAAACAATGGCATTCTGGGTACATCCTCTGAAAGAGAAGACCGTGTTTTATTTATTTTTTGGTGAGATGAATAGAAAACATAGGTATTATATGGACCTTTGATGGAGAATAATAAGAAGTTTTAGGTGTTCAATAAAAAAGCTCCGCGTTTTAAAATCACATCATTACTAGAGTCGTCCATATTTCTTTAAAACTGGAAACAGTGCCATCTATTGACGATGTTGTCCACATTTCTTTAACACTTGAAACAGTGCCGATTTTATCATTTTATTTAGTTCTCATAGAGTCCGCTCCACTAACAGTGGCGCATGAGGGGCATGGGGTAGGCGGGAGCCGCGAGCCGAAGATGCCCGATTCCTAAAATCATCGGGTGTTGTCAGGCTCTTAAATAAGTTAGTTACGAGTACGAAGTTATACAGTTGAACATGTTCTAGTAAAAACATGATATAGGTACATTTTAATACTGTAGTTCAGTTTGTATAAAATTGTTTTCTTTCGTACTTTGTGAGCTCACATCTGTGTCGCACAATGAAAATGTTTTTTTCCGCTTTGTGACATACTGACGACGACGCGCGACGAAGCAAAACGTAGCGTTCTAATAAATATTATTATGGAACATACACAGCAAATGCCGGCGTTCGTACTATTTACTTATAAGTATAAAATTTATGTCTTTCTTTTATACCTAACTAAAAAAACAGTAAAAGACTAAATTGTTCAAAAGTTATTCAGAATAATGCATCTTTTGTATGGAGCCTATTAATTTTTTGTTCAAGTACCTAATCATGATAAAACTAATGCACAATGTAAACTTGTATTATAAATTAACGTAAGTAGGTAATTATACGATACTATCTCCATTTATTAAAAACGATAAACTAAACACTGAAAAAATTCTCAATGTATTCGCATATCAAACAAAATAATATCCGGAATTTAATGGTCACTGAAAACGGAAACACATAACCCGATAAGTAGGACGATTGTCCTTGCTCGATTGAATAGAACCGTCCCCCTTAATTTTGGCAATGGCATAGGACATCGATACCACGTGGTGGCATCCCTCGATGTTCACGGGCAGGGCTCGGGAGCGATGACCCTTCGCAGACGGAGCTTTTCGCGTCTCGCCCTACTTGCCGCCCGCCCAACGCATAACTATGTATACGTAATTTTCGTTCTTGCCCATCATATGAAGAAATGCGACACATTCCTAGAATGTGAAAATTAAATGTTTTATGCCAACATTATTTTTTATTCTGTAAAATTATGCAATTTTATAATCGTTAGAAGACGAAATTTCAGCCCTACTTAATACGTGAATACCTACATACTCTTATCAGAACCAAAACAATGAACACGTAGGTATTTTCTTGTATAGAGACAATGAACTTAATACAATGAAGAGTATTGCGAACATCATTTCGTTTCAATTATTAAGCTTTTTCAGTTTTTTATAGTTAAGTTATACATTAAACTTTTATCAAAGAAAAAAAAGAGAAATTAAAATTTTCGTTTTAACCATGGGGGAGCTTAATAAAAGGATGTATATACTCAAGGTAACAAATTGCTGTGCTAATTGTATCACTTCTTCAAGCTGCCAAAATTCGTGCTCAAGGGCTTCCTCATGACGGAACACACCCTTGTTATGAAGTGACGCTCACGGTAAGCACTTTATTCTTTTTTATCTGACAGCACAAAAATGTAGAATTTTTTTTTCACAGAAGGCGCTTTTATGACGAGACCGTCGTAAGATGGTACTTTAGCAAAAAATGCAGCCTTTGTACAAATGACTTAGCATATTTTAAGCATTTGTTTCAAACGATATAACCAATAACAATTTGCAATACAAGAATTATTATTTATAGTTATGTAATACTAAATATTTATTCATGCCAAGGTGATGTTTTCTATATTGCATGACTCGGTTGCATTAAGATTTTACAGATAATTGATTACGAAGACTCCAAAATTTATGGTAAGAAAATTAACTATGCGACAATTACAAAAGTGTTTAGATATTCAGAACCTATAGGCCACGCCGAGCGCCAAATCGAATTGGAAGTGCAACAGAATTGCATATTTCGATTTCACGTCAGAATATTTCATGGCCGATATACGGGAATAGAATGATTATGTTCTCATTTCCTGAATACCGTACGTGAAATGGCTAGCAACTATCAAAAATCACGCCCGGCGGATCAAACGTTGGACGTTGCCGGTTACATAGGGCTGTTAACATGCAAAATCAACATTTATTTAATTAAAATTACTGAGTAAAAGCAATTTAATTCGAGAAATCCTTGGCCTTGACACGTTAAAGAGTACCAAGACTACGGTCCGTGTTCATAAACATCCGAATTTAATGTTCTCCTTATTGAATCTGTTTCCAAACACACGTGTTTTGAGAATCGTTATATCTTAGTACTTTTTTATACGTCCATGATCTTAGAAGGGGATATTTTTGAAGTGAAACCTTCTTAGCGGCGCTGAGCACTTTTTGGTATGGGTAAAAATTGTTAAACTCGCGACAGGACACGTGACCCTGATCGTAAGGTAAGAAAATGCGTAACTATGGAAACTGTCAAAAGGAAACATTCATAAATAATAAGTGTATTTTGTTATAGAAAAAGCTAAATATTACTTATAATTATTGTGATTTTGGATTCGAAATTGCGATTATTAGCATTAAATGTCGTTCCTTTCCTTACAGAGAACTCAATTGTGTTTAAATTGAACTGTCGTCCAAATCACCAAGAAAACTCATAAGTTTTCACTTCTGCCGGCACTCCCGGAGTTGTTTTTTTACGCACTTTGAACACCTTCAAAGGCGGCGACATTCACCTTTATAATAATACTAGTGTTCGCCCAGAAGTCGAAATTCGACTTTAATTTTTTTAAACTTTTTACTTCTAAGTATGTACTTCTACGAAGAAAAAGGGTGAAAGATTGTGAGTGAACGTCATCGATAGCTGCTGACGTCATGAGGACTGCAGTAATTGGATCGGGCGGGGTGCCGGGGTCCAGAGTGGGTCTAGGGTTAAAACTTGTTTTTGAATTAATTTGTGTACATATAAGGTTTTTTTTCTTTTTTGTATATATATAGTATACGTAATATTATCGTAGAAGTACACAGATAACACATCTCTGTGTTATGTCATTCATTTAGTGTATTTTTAATGCATTTTAATTAAAATTATTGACCGTCTGGGCTAAAACTCGCCAATATCTAATAAAAAAACAAAAATGAGGAAAATCGGTTCAGAAACAAAAGAAAAAATTGTTCGCCAGAACTGATTCGCCTTCGCCTATTTATATATGATGATATGATGATGATTACAAATGGAGTTCTAAGCACATGACCACAGGAGGGGCAGCCCTATATGCGTTGTGGCACTTGATTGCACTTTCGCTTTCGTCGCATCGCCCACAACGTCCGCACTCCCGCGGTTGCGTCGCGGTTTTGTACATGCACTAGGAAGGAACTAATGCACAATTATATCACAAGTCCGATACTATTGCATTGAAAGTGGATTAATAGATTTTATTACCTATTGATGACGTAATATGTATAAAATTATAGATGAAACTAAAGAAATGTTTCCGACTCAGTAACTTTATTTTTACCATCCTAGAAAAAGGTTCAGATAATAGAAATTGCTTCATCTGTGATTAGTTTTTTAAGGTTCCATATTGTTATATTATTTCCATAGGTTATATCCCTATCACTGAATAACTAAAGACCTATAGGTAACAAATAGAATGTCGTAAGTAGGTACTTGGTTTTAAATAAGCAAGTAGGTACTTGAAAATTACTATATTAAAAATTTTAAAACATGTTTTCATAGAAAAGCAACAAAAGTGACAGTTGGCAAGATTTATCAACAAAATAAGAAGCAGTTTGAGCGAATAACACGATTATCTCGATGGCAGGTTTGCCGCGCTCTCGTAAGGAATTACGACAAATGCGTAATGACCGTGGCGTAAGACGACAATCCACCACTTTCTTACCAACCTGCCGTTGATGGATATTGTCTCTAACGGACAACTTTCGAACGTTCCTACTTACATGTGCAATTAAAGTTTTAAATGTATGCGACTTAGGTTTATTGTTTTACTTCCCGGTCTGCCATAAATGGCGCTGAATAGATATTAATAAATTTTAATCTAAAAATATTCTATCCGTGATTAGACTATTTATTACTCAATGTTATTTTTGTGCTTATAAATGTCTTCAATTTATTTTATGTTTTAATTAATTTCGGTTTAATATAACGCAGAAATAAACATTAGGACACACAAAGAAATATTTCAATAGAATTAAGCATACACTGTATTCACAGAGGCATTCGCCATAGACATTTTTTCGTAATTCATTTAAATTTAAATCACGCTGACTATCTCCAATTAAAGGGGTTAAAAAATTGCATGCGTATTCAGTAGCGGTGAATATTGATGAGTGGACACCAGTATGCAGATGAAAGAGATGCATAGATTACGGGTGGTTAGACTCGAAAAGGCGCGTGTCCTCGTGCGCGTGCCACCCAGAGCGTTGGCAGCTTATCCTGCGATCCCCTTTGTCCTGCCGTGCCAAGTGCCTCGGTGGCTTGGTGCATACGTAACTCATTGGCACGGTCACGATCTCTCAGTGCTTCCAATAGGCACAATGCTTTTGTTTCAGTGATATTTTGGGGAGCTTAAAGTTTGAAACTAATATATATGACGCTAACAGTAGTTGTAGATTGTGAAGCACATTTCAGAAATAAACTATTCTTTTGTAAATCATTTGTTTTGAATTGACATATAAAAATGCGTTATAACAAACCCGATAGTTAAAACTTATTTATAATATTATAATAATGACGGGAAAAGTTAACATTAGGTAGGTAATATCGAAATATCGAATTTAATGCATGCAAATATTAAATTATCCTTTCATGTATAAGTTGACTTCTGCAACTTTTTTAATCGGATTTTGTCATTCGCTGCACGAAGTGTTACTGTTTTGCCGCATACTAACGCGTAATACCTTGAGGTCAGTTTCGTAAACGTTACAGAATACGTACGTGTGTAGATACTATACGTACACAAAATGGTACATGTGTAAAATCTAGCTCAAATTTTACGTTGCCTTCTAACGTTAATTATTTCAAAATCCAGATGATTATCAACATCCTTCTTTACGTGAGTTACGAGTAATGTAACATCCATCAAGGCAAGGCAATGTTGAGTAAATGCCTGCTCAATCCGACATTTGATATAATTGATAAAAAAAATGTAATTAAAAATAAAAATGTTTAATACATTAAAACATATAAGTTTTTGTAAGAAGCATTTGCTGGCTACGTAGTAGGTAGATACATAGGTACGCAAGTAAGACATAAATAAAATAGACAATTTAATAATAAGAGCTGATAGAGCCCAGTGGCTATGAATTCGGACTCGCGAATTCCGGATCCGAATACCAGGAGGATTAAGGGCTACATCCTTGTCAGTGTGGGAGGAGTTACCTGTTGTAACCTGCTACAAATGGGTAACCCATCTGTTTCGTTTAAAGAATCGTCATTTATGATTATGATTTAGGTGCTTAATTTGTAAAACAACGTACCTATGTAGATATTAGAGAGGTTAGATGAAACTAAAGAGAGTGCTAGTCATAAAGCCTCGGACGTGAGAACAACACATCATTGTGGTCGGACGATAACAACAAAGCTAATGAGTCGCTGCCGACATCCACATTCATACGAACTGCATAATACCACGTTTTTGTTAATCAGTACCTACCTCATTCTCATTGCTATCATGAGAATGATTCGAGGGCAGTGCCACGAATCAAGGAATCGATAATGTACGCAGCGACAATTCTGATACACCTAATTGGCTTAAATATTTCATAACGCCTGCCCTCTTCGCTGGAGGTACTTACTTAAGACATTATAATGGAATGGAATGGAATTGAATATTTCGTAACAAGCAAAATTGATATCGCTCTACATCGTAAAAAGTAACTAATGAATTTAATTTTTTTAATAATACTAAGGACCTAATATACACGTTGAATACTTATTTAGTTGCTGATCATCAAATGAGCTAAATAAAATTTATCACTCATACTAATGGCAATATTATGTTAATGAGACATTTTCTACTTGAATTCTTGTCTACTACAGGATGTAGGATCAATAATTCAGGGTCAACACATCATTATAGACACACCTCAGAAAATAGTGCTAGCTACACCTAGTAGTAATATAGAAGTAGCGAGCAGATGAACGTGCAGTCCACATGATTTAAAATTGTCATTTCAGTCCATACAAAGTCCATAGACATAGACAACGAGTAGGTACTACAATCTCGAGTACCTCAGTAGACTTGGTAGGTAGTAGACCTAGAGATCGAAGGGTTTCGTTGCTGCATCTGAGGATTCTCTATTTTTACAAGGAATCAGCAATAGAGTAGCTATTTCAAAAGGAAAAAAATCAAAATATAATCTTTTTCTACACAAAGATGATATCGGGCACGCGGATGGCACTTGTTAGTCGGAGATAAAGAGTGAAACAATGAAAGCGGGCACTGCCTGCCGCGGGAAGGACGGACGTAACAAAGGATATTAAGTGTCGGTGGACACAGTGCAGTGTGTCAAAGCTATCGGATATCGTCATCACGGACCGTGAAAGCACCTGGTCCCTGATTCTGTATGACCATTCACACTCGTATCGCGGCAATATTGTGTCTTACCATATCGTGACAATCTATTGTGTGCCTTATAGAACAGACATTATGGTTCCTTGTCGTGACGAGTTCATGAAATGACGTACGGTTTGATGTCACACGATATCGGCACGAAATCTTTTGGGTCATACAGAATCAGGCCCCTGAACGTACTCGCTTTTGTTTAACCGCATTAGCACGTGTGCCAAATGACAACTAGCCATAGTGAAAACACGTACAAACGAACACTCACACCATATTTATACAATTAGGCTACGGATACTACACTTTCGATCATAAAGTGCGTTAGCTTATAAGGACACTGGCTAATAAGACAGTGCATGAATTAACCGAGAAAGAAAACGTTAACCAAATCCCGCTACAGAAGACATCATTTAATTATTATTACTTCACAAGCCCACTACACTCTGCAATCAACCCTATCTTACAGTCAAATTGATTAACATTTTCTTTCTTCGACATCAATGTTAAACGAGTACCGCCTTCGTAGATGGCCAGTTTCTCAAGAATGGCAGGTGCTGGCTTACGATATCTTGCGTCGCACATCGCGAGTACGGATGCGTGCCGAACTAGGTATATACTGAATAAGTGCTACACAGAAGCCGGGCATCGTGTCACGGCCATCTAACAGGATTACCTGTTCTACTGCGCAGGTAGGTATACTCTACCACACATATGGGCCACGACGCCACTTACCGGCTTATAATATAGACCGGATTATGAACCACCTCGAGCATCACCCCGCATGGCCTTTAAAAGCAGCTTAGAGTCAAATTACGAAATCACGGCAAAGTGAATGCCGCACTAATGAATCTTCTAAGTTAATATGCATTTACAAAATTAAATACTGTCACGGGAAAACACATCTCGGGGAAACCGGCATTAGTGAGACTTCACCATAATGTAGTCAAAACCATGTGAACTCTCTTGGGTGCGCCCCATCTCATGCCGAAGGAAGACCCGACCCTACAGTGATTTGCTAGTAGGTCACAGACAGTTAAGTAATTAATACGAAAGTAAAAACATATCTAAGAAATTCTTTGTAAGAGCTTCATGTGCCAATTGTTACTAAGTACATACTACGTAAACTAGACTGTTAATAGGCATGGGAAATTCATCATTATGCCTGCTGCTGTAAGCTGTAGGGATTCAATGATTCAATATTCCATTTTTAATGTAACTTGCATGGTGAGCGTTGGAAGAATAGCTCGCAATGTCACATCATACGTCATCATTATCCTACAGCCGCTCTCTGGAACAAAGGAAGCCAGCAGCTATGAATTTTTTCTTGCAGTATAATCGCGCTCAAAACTACGTTTGTCGCCGTCACAAAACTCTCAGTGACTCGGTAGTGCTGAGCGGAAGTTTGTTTGACAACAAACCTCACCTGTTCGACAAACATTGATTCACGTACACTTCGTTGTTAAACATTTTTATTAATAACGATGGCGTGGCTGATATAAAGAATTCTCAAGTTGACTGACGCGTTAATTTCATATAGGTACAATAATTTTCGCCTTCGACAGTTCACAATATTTATTGAACCTACCCAGGTTGATAAGCAGGAAAGTGGGTAGGTATACTTATACAGTAAAGACTGAATGCAAATTATGCAGAACAGCGATGAAATATTATATAAAGACACACAAACGGATTAATTTCTCTCTTAAGAATTATACAGCAGCTGTGCTCTGTATTCTAAATGTACCTATCGGATTCCTTTTATTCAATACCATTTAAGTTAAAAATATAGGAACAATTGAGAATTTTCCCTTAAATAGACCACAAGTCTATTTACATGTTTTACTCACGCCGTAAAACATGAAATGAAAACGCGGAACCACATCAAAGCGCGTAACTCCGACAGCCTGCAAGTCGTATTTTGCTATCGTTTTTTGTTATAATTTATAGAGTACTAAAACAGCGAATCATTAGAAAATACAGTAGGAATGAAGACATCAATATTGCCGACCTAAGGTATAAAACTATCGGTTGCATATTATATAGATTAAAGTCTGCAGAGGAGAAACGTATGCATGCAGGAGCACGTAATTTAACTGACGTCAAGTATTTATTAACCTCATAAAATGATTGATGGCTCGGTCGCAACAGTAAACGTCCCCTTTCTATAACATCTTGGTCACATTGATGGGCGCGGTAACATTGAACAACAAAAGGAAACATTTCAAATCATCTTTTTCATTCGTATCCATCAACGTCACGTATTAACCTCTAATGCCTAGTTACTTACTACATTGCAACTTATGCGGTAAGTAACTTGAGGTTTAGTTTAGTCGACAAATTTAAGAAGGCTGTCCCTAGAAACTAAAATCTATGCGAACACATAGTATAAGTTACAGAACGTTAGTCAATTGTAGATAATTTTTACTTAACAAGTAAGCATCACTAGCAAAAATAAAATTAATAAAACCCAACTGTAATTACAATAAACCAAATCAAGCAAAATTTTATATTAATGATCAAGCAGTTTCAGCAAAAGGCAACTAAAATGGAACAATACATAATAATTAGCATGAGAAACATACGACCATAGAGGTTTTTTTGCGATGTGCAAAAAATAAACGGCCTTGACGCGCTACTGAGCAATTTGTTAGAGCTCGTATTCTCTTAGATTTTGAATACAAAATAAAACATAACAATTATGGAAGCATTCTTAACATCGTAACAGATGTATAAAATCGATAGCTTTGAAACTATCAATGTTATACTACAAATAATATATAAAAATAAATAAAACAGACATTCAAATTGAGCCTCAACGCTGAGATCCAGAACCTTATGTTTCTTAAAGTACCTACTTGTAGGTGATACTTAATTCAAATGATTTGGAAACGACGAAAGTTCCACGCTTAGCAGTTCTTGTTTGCGG
This sequence comes from Erynnis tages, assembly GCA_905147235.1. NCBI lineage: Eukaryota > Metazoa > Arthropoda > Insecta > Lepidoptera > Hesperiidae > Erynnis > Erynnis tages. The sequence goes on from LR990076.1 coordinate 5,234,873, forward strand.
TATGGTGGGAAGAATTAGTCCAGCCTATGGTTCGTAGTTGGATTGTTTAGGCCGCTCGTCTTGTTCATGAAAATTGGATACGTAAATAGCGGTATAGGCGCTGAAGTCTTTGTGGCTTGCCGGGTTTATTATTTAGAAATATACATAAACGTAAGGGAAGCGACTACAGTGTACAAGGACCGCTGCAGCTGCTTAGAGCCCACGGCGATATATCTGTTACAAAAAGAACAATTGAGATGGTCAAAAGCAAGGGTTTTCTCTTTCAAACCTGAAGGCAGCAGATTCCTTCTGCTACATATCTTATTTTTGTGCCTGCCTGGGAGTTGAAGAACGAAGTGGCTCGCGATCCGCAACAGAAGCTCAATCCTTAGGGCTCCCACACAAAACTGCGATACGATGCGATGCGATGCCGCATCGCAGGAAACTGCGGTGTGAATTTCTGCGATACGATTTTGTGCGGCAAACCGTTTGGTAGGACTTATACCTTCAAGTGTAGTCAGCCGATAACGGAACTAGTTCCAAAATGTCAATGAACCGTTCCAGGTTCAATCCATTACAAGACATGATTTGCGCATCTTTAACTAAAAGTCTTTTAAAAGGGGCGTCAACTAGTATGACGTAATATCGCAGGAATGCTCGATGCGAATGGGGTCGGACGTTCTTGCGGTGCATTCGTGCGAGTTCGCAGATATTTGCGATATGATGTGAGTTCGCAGTTTTGTGTGGGAGCCCTTAGATGAGATCCAGCTTGGCGGTGAATGAAGGTGAAGTCTTTCCGAAACAATGTGTGGTTCTAACAGGAGTCGGGCATATCCCCGTATCGGTCCTAACCCTACAGAATGTATTTAACCACCAAGGTAAATCACTAAAAGATCAAATTGGTACCTATGTCAAGTCATATTTTTAAATAACATTATGAAGAGTCAACTCGATCTACGTTATCTAGCTATGTAACTTTGATATGTCCATATTTTTCAGATTCCCAGGCTAAGAGAAATTATTCCTCTTCCCCGCTGTTCATTCCAAAGGTTCACGGTGCGCATTTACCTTTTTTATTTAATCCTGCTGTATTTTCCATGCCGGTCAAACTGGGATTGCTTTTCATTTGCTATAGTAAAGCTAGGTATTAGGTACGTAGTAGGCTTTTGAACTTATTGAAATTTCCAGGATATATTTAGATTTGAATACTGTCTCTCAAGTCACAGCCGTATATCAATGTATTATACCTACGTATGTACCTATTAAGTTCTTAGATAATATTTAAAAACAAGATCACAGATACCGGTTATTTATAAAGTAGATAATAGGTAGATACCTACCTAATTTGTGGCGTTGTCTGACACAAGCAAAATATAAAAGCTTGTTCAAAGTATAATTTAAAAAAAATAGAAATCATTAGATGAAAAATAAAATAACTCTGTACGAATATGTAATTGTGTAGACGTTATTGTTTAGCTATTTTAATAAAAACAACATTATATTTTATGTATTACTTAAACGAAGCACATTCTAGTAGGATTCTCTCTATTCAAATGTACAAATCACAAATCTATGAGGATTATTTTTCTAATTAAAGAAGACAGAAGAAAATTAGGCTAACGATCGTTATACTATCGTAGCATTAAAAACACAATAATATGATAGCATAAATTATGTTTCTCTTTAATAAAGTGATATTTAATGTAGGTATAACATTATTACGTTTTATGTGTTTAAGTTGCACGAACTTAAAAATATTTTTTCATTAAAAATAATTATCCAATTTATCATGATGTAATTAATAATATCTTAATTAAGGGATTAGTATTTTTTCATTAATATTCAGTAACAATTCCCTCCCTTATGTTCTTTTATTATATGAACAAGTTTGGGTCAAGGAACAAGTCATTAAATAAGTTAAATATTTTTTTGAATTAGAAATTGTTATTTGTATGTAGGTAATTTATTAATTAAGATAATTTTAGTAACAGTGAGAGATAAAGGTATTTTGAAATTTTGATTAAGACTTACCGGTGAATGATAAAAAATAACACAAAATAATACTCGATAGCTTAATGAATCACAAAATGCTTTCAAACAACGTGAAAACGAATGTATAAAAATATTTTTTCACATCGGCTGGCGCAACAAGCGCACATACAGTCACGACAGCCACGGTCGCGATATTCCGCGCTACTTCGCTTTCGCTTGACTTGATTGATAAACAAAACTTCCGTTTTTGGAAGCGCGCGCAATCGTGTGTTGCCCGTAGAAATAAATATATTTTGTTTAGTAGTTAGTAAACTGTCAAGCTACTAAATTTTTATTATCTTTGATTTAGTAATACCTTCTTGCCTTTACTTCTAAAACATTTATATTAAAATTTATTGTGTATTAGCGGTAAGTCACTTTAGTTTAAGATTTGAAAATTATTACTATCTAACTGGGACACATTATAAACCTAGGAAGATCAATTTATTTTAATTAATCGAAAGCAAAAAATAAAAGTGTCTCTAACCCATAAACGTATGCTCTAGCTAAAATTATTATCTTATTTTTTTTTATAATTCGCAGCTTCTGTGGTCAATTATTGTTTCATTTTAATCAAATTATTGATAAAAATCGCCGAATCTAGGTTACTAAAAAAATTAGATGTCTAATTGTCTATGCCCACAAACTTGACATTTGACGTTTGATCTTTTGACGATCGCCAGGGTTCCGAACATTTAATTCCTAAATCAATAGAAAAACTACATTAATACATTTAAAATGGGCTATAAGTTTTTAAAACTTGCCTCTTCATCTTTTAGGGTAAGTAGTTAATTCTTTGTTTTTAATAATTAGAGTGAATGCTAAGAGATAAATCAGTCGACCTAAAAACGTTATGCAACGGGGCATACACTGAATTCATTTATTTATTTCGCTTTAAAACCTTATTTGTAGAGCATGAACAAATTTTAAAATATTTATGGATAGTTTAATATACTAGTAGCTGCATAATGTACCTATATTAATTTATTACATTAGGACTTGACCTTCAGGCATGTGACCGTCTGTCAAAGTAGTTCTTATCATGATTGAATGACACTGCCATACTCATTCAGACATTCATTAACGTTAATGGTTCATTATGTAAATAACGATGACACTTATGTCAATACGAATAAAGACGATTTTATTTGTTTGTTAATTAACATTAAATTAAATGATATCTCTGAGTACAACAGTTAAACACACACAACTTAATAAAAATTAAAATAAATCTTTATATATCCTCGAATAATATAAACCGTACAAATAAAAACATTTGACATCTAATGAAATTAATTAATATTTAATCTTCTTTTTTTTTCCTTTAAAATTTAATTAAATTTAAGAGCTGCTACATAGGCAGAAAAATTTAAATACTAATGAATTTAAATTTAATAAAATTAGTAAAGTATTATTATATTTCTCCGTCTACCGTCATAAATGTAATAATTGATGGTAGAGTAAGAAGTTGTTACACATCCATTAGTTGGATATCCATAATCCAGATTGGTCATTTGTCATTTAGCTTGCAGATTTGTTTGTTTTACATCTCATTTGACCCACGGCAGGTTGGGGTCTTTTCTCACAATGAGAATGATTTGAACCTTATCTTTAGTAGGTTTCCTCAAAATGTATTCTTTCACTATGTGAAAGTAAATGACATTTAAATTTCCAAAGCACACATAGTTAATAGAAAACTTGTTGGATTATGCTGCTGGGATTAGAGCACTGATCTGACTATTATGAGGCCGTCTTAGCCATTGAGCTAACATCCCACTAACAATAAAATAGATTTACGGTGCTCTATAATTTTACAAAAAGCTTACAGACTTGTTGGTAAATGCTTCAAAACTGCACCATATTATGTGTTTGTTTGAACATTCTCATCATCCCCACATGGGCATAAACAATTAATAATATTGTAGTTGTTTATGAACCTTTTCAGTGTGTTTTGTTATTTGTTTTTGAGATAAATAAAAATGTTTTAATTTTAAAATATTTGCAGAATGGCAACTTAAGGGTTGGAATCAGGCATTATGCCACCACACATGAAGCTGACATTGTTGTCATTGGTTCGGGCCCTGGCGGTTATGTTGCGGCCATCAAAGCAGCTCAGATGGGCATGAAGGTAACAGAATCTTTATCCTCTTATTTAATTTTTGATAATCTTTTAATTCAATAGAGTCAGTACCCCAGTTTGTTTTGTTTTTTTGTGGATAGCTTATTTGGGATCAGAAAGAGGTGTATAAAAAGGTGTCAAAAAATCGAGGGTTGTTAATAAATAATTGTTTAATTACAGACTATTTCAGTTGAGAAAGACCCAACTCTCGGTGGAACATGCTTAAATGTTGGATGCATCCCATCAAAGGCTCTTCTTCATAACTCTCACTTATACCACATGGCGAAGCATGATTTCAAGAACAGGGGCATAGAAGTAGGCAATGTCAACTTTAACTTTGACACCATGATGTCATACAAGGCTAATGCAGTGAAAGCCCTCACTGGTGGCATTGCTATGCTTTTCCAGAAGAACAAAGTAAGTGACAGTTATAGTTTCTATACTAATTAAGTTGTCACTGAGTCTTCATTATCTGCATGGAGAGCATTTTCATTCTGCAACCCATAAATGACCCAGTGTGACCCAGTCAGGTCTCCTCACAAAACAATCCTTAGTACAGCTCTCTGGTCTAGTGTGGTTTGAAAGATTTCACATGCCTTAGAGAATGTATTGAAGAGAGTTCTCCATGCTGGTTCACAATGTTTTTCTTCACCTTTACAAAAGGTGACATTTATTTTTCTAAGTTATACAATTTAAGTAATTCCACAAATACAATTGATTTTTATAAATGTAATGATAGCCCATTGGCTACAACTTCTGTCTCTTACTGAAAATCAAAAATGCCAGTGGCATCTTCCAATGACTTTAAGATATGTTAATTTTACAAAAACAAAGATCTTTGTTCTTCCAGGTACAACTTGTCCGTGGTGTGGGTTCAATTGTGGCCCCAAACAAAGTGGAAGTCAAGGGTGAGAAGGGTGTAGAAGTTATAAACACTAAGAACATTCTTATTGCAACTGGCTCAGAAGTCACTCCATTCCCAGGTGTTACTGTAAGTACAGTTTTTTTAATATGGAAAAAGTTAATATAATAAAGTAACAATTAAGCATATATTTTTTATAACATGGACGGGGAGACAGGCTACCAGATGGTGAATGGTGAACTTTGCCTATTGACAACAACATCAGAGGAGTTGCCTTGCATTTCTACATAATAAAGTCACTTATTGTCAATTTTATGCTCAGATCGTTTGAACGGCACAACAGACTTTCAAGACAAAGGTTTATAATGTACTTAATACATAAACTTTTTAGTAGAGAAATGTCAAGAGTTCATAATTATTGACCTGTTGGTCGAATGAGTCTTAGGACATAGTCTTTTACTACTTAAATAATGTCTGTAATTATTTAAGATTATTATCTTGCAGTTTGATGAGCAGCAAATCATCACATCAACTGGAGCACTTTCACTCCCAAAAGTGCCTAAGAAGATGTTAGTCATTGGAGCTGGTGTTATTGGCTTGGAGCTGGGTTCAGTTTACCAGAGGCTTGGGGCTGATGTCACTGCCATCGAGTTCCTTGAATCTATTGGAGGTATAGCATCAAACATAGTAGATGTGACCCTCTATAGCCTCTTTGTCTTTAAAAATAAGCCCCCCAAAATGAATGAGCAATTAATTGCATGCCATCATGAGTGTCACTTCTACTCTAACAATTTATTGAAATATTTACTTTTTTCAATATATAATCAGTGTTTAAGAATGCACAAGTCTCAGATTCACATCATGTGTGATAAGATAAACAATTTTTTAAAACAGTGTGATTATTAGTAGCTTTTTGATAAGATGCTATGTTTTATTTGCATTGAATTTTCTATTTTTGAGATAACATTAATTTGAATACTTCAATCTGGAAATAATATTGACATTTATGTATAACCATAATTGGATGGGCGAGTAGTGATAGCTTCTTAAATCTGGGGGTCCTGGTTAAAATCTTAGTGGCATACCAGTGTCTTTCTTTTAAGTGATGTGCACTTTATAAAGTTTAATATCACCTACTGCTGAGGTGATAGCCCAGTGGCTTAGAACGACAACAAATCAAGGGGTCCAGGTTCGAATCCCAGTGGCATGCACCAATGACATTGTAAAAAAGTTATATGCGCTTTATACTAAATATATTACCTGCTGTTACGGTGAAGGAAAACATTGTGAGGAAACCTGCATTTCACCTGAGAGTTCACAGAAAAATGTTCTCAAAGGTACGTGAAGTCCACCAACCCACAGTAGGCCAGTGTGATGGACTAAGGCCTCTCATTGTGAGAGGAGACCCGACCCAGTAGTCTGTCATTAATGGGTTACTGACAATAACAGCTATAATGATGAAAGAAAGCATTGTGAGAAAACCCACATGTCAAAGTTGTCAATAATGCTCTCAAAGATATGAGAAATCAACCAACCCACATTAAACGTTAAAGGCCTATGGGCAGTTTGAAAACATCCTATACGGATGGGCCACCAGCCCATTTCACCACTAATCTGCATTGGAACAGTTTACAGTATGGAGAAATATGCTCCTGGTCTCCTCCAGTAGGGGGAGGGAGCCATTTTTGTAGGCCGGGTTTGTGGCCATGTAGAGTTGTTCAGTAAATTATATTGTTTTATTATTGCTCTTATTAGGTGTGGGCATTGACGGTGAGGTATCGAAGACATTGCAGAAGATTCTTGCCAAGCAAGGCATGAAGTTCAAACTTGGCACGAAAGTGCTGGGCGTCAAGAAAGAGGGCAGTGTTGTTAAAGTGGACGTTGAGGCTGCCAAGGGTGGAAACAAGGAGACGGTAATCATTTTAGAAGATTTCACGTATTCTTACAAACTTATTCACAGTCCGCATATTCCTTATTTATGTAGTTTAAAACACTAGTAAATCGTGATTTATGATAAAAGCTAATTTTATAAAAGTGTACCTAAAAATTATAGCATTATCTTTCTAGTTCTGATAATCAAGTAACTTTTAACATCATTTAGTGCCTATGAGCCTGTAGGCTACGTTTGATGGTCACTGTAGCCTATAAAATCGCATTTCACCTTAAAAAAAGACATGAAAAACCTGCTGCTTTACAGTGGGCTGTGAAGATGGTTTGTTGTTTCCCCACAAACTCCCATCAATTATTCCACCTACGAAAACTACAATAGGGTATTACGGCCTATGACAAAAAGCATTTTATATGAATTCGTAAGTCATAAAAACCCATAAAAAATTGAAAAAAAAATTTTGCAAACGAATATTATGTAAAAAAAGACTTTTCAATTTAAATTTCAAAAATCCCCGCGAAAACACGGTCTCGGCCGTCTCGGCGCTGCCGCCATGCTTGTGACGTTACTCGCAGTGTAAACAATACATCTCAGTAAAGGAAGAAAGTTATACTCCATTGTTTATTTACACTGCTAATGACGTCACGCCGATAGCTTTCATGGCGTATAGCGTTTTAGACATTTGAAAAACAGATTAACAAACCTGAATTTTAAAATTGAAATAATAAATGTATACTACATTTTTTAGAACAGAAATCACTATTTTTCACTTACTTTTAACAAAATCTATCAATATTACATAATTTTGGATTTTTCCTTGCATGGTGCGAAAAACCCTATTTTTAAGCATTCAGTGCCTTAACTAGTTTATTTTTATTCCACTAGATGGATTGCGACGTGGTACTAATATCGATTGGTCGCCGGCCTTACACGAAGGACCTCGGGCTGGACAAGGTGGGCATCGCGCTGGACGACCGTGGCCGCGTCCCCGTCAACAACAAGTTCCAGACAACAGTCCCTGGGTATCAATTATACACTAATTGTTTTATCGCTTTTATCAGCTTGCAGCCTTTTCCTCATTTCCATCCACTGTTTTCCCTATTTGAATTCATTTCACCATTGTACTCACTAAATACAAAATTAATGAAAGTGGCCTGCCCCAGTTAAACTTCAATTGCACTCATCATCATAATATCATACTTATTGTACCAATTAATGTCAGATCAACAATTAAAAAAAAATATACCTATTGCTTAAAATTACTTCTTCTTTATTGAATATAACTATGGGTTCATAAAACACAATTTAATTTAATACCTTTCCAATGTATTTTCTATTTCAGAATTTACGCAATTGGTGACGTCATTCATGGCCCCATGTTAGCGCACAAGGCTGAAGATGAAGGCATTGTCTGTGTAGAAGGTATCAAGGTTAGAGAATATTTAACTTAGGAATATTTTTCGTCTTTATTATTATTTCAAAACTTTTTAAATGTTTAGATGTGTATGGTGGTTCTCATTGTGAGAAGCGATCCGACCCTGCAGTGTGTCACAATAAGTTAAAGACGATTTTGAGTACCTTATTTTAAATATTTGCTTATAATGAATGTTTGCATATTGCAGGGTATGCCAGTTCACTTCAATTACGACGCGATCCCATCAGTTATTTATACAACACCTGAGGTTGGCTGGGTAGGCAAGTCGGAGGAGGATCTCAAGAAAGAGGTTAGTTGTACCTCAGGTACAGTAGCTCCATAAAATATTATTATGTTACATAAAAAAAATTCACACTTTAACAACGAGAACTTATACCGCTTTGCAAGGAAGGGTTATGAGGGCAGCCCAAGATATTGGTTCTATCTATAGGTATACCAGAAATATAAAAAATCTTCAATGGCTCTATCTGTCTTCTATAATGTTGTCAATGTCGAGTTTTTGGGTGCTTATTGCGAATTGCGAATTATCGTCATTCGCACTATTACCAGTAGAAGAAATAAGTTCATAAATTTCGCAAAAACTCCGGTCAGGCTATAAAACACTCATCGGAAATTCAATGTTTTTTTTTTGTAGCATAAAACTAATGAAAATATTTTTTGAACAGGGTAAAGCATACAAAGTAGGCAAGTTCCCATTCCTGGCGAACTCGCGCGCGAAGACCAACGGCGAGCCCGACGGCTTCGTGAAGGTGCTCGCGGACAAGGCCACCGACGTCATCCTCGGCACACACATCATCGGCCCTGTGAGTTGCTTCTTTGACATAAAACCTGAAATTAATTTCTCTGCTCTTTGGCATAAAATCAAATACTGTCTTTCTTTCTTTATGGACTATCATTAATAACCTTGTGACCATTTATTGTTTTTAGCTTGTTGCTACAATGAGCTAAAACAATAAAAACATCAAAATGAAGTGTGAGGTACTCCATCACATTACCAAAATGTGAATTGATATGGGGGTCTTATTGTCAAGACAAAAAAATTCGGATGAACTAAACTGGATTTTAAACTATTGTAGGTCCCTAAACATGAGGTCAAGATTTGCATGCCAAAGTGTTTGTGACTTCGCTAACTCTATGGACATCATCATCGGGAACTGAGGCTTTGGTTAAATCCAGATTTAATTGGATTACGACGGCGTTATAAAAAGCAGTCTTTAAAGCTAATAAAGCTAAGCTTTAAAGTTAATATTCTCAGATAGGAAAATTTTATGTGAAAACAAATACGTCGTGGGTTTTCATTCCCAGAAGAGCAGTTCTCTTTGGTGTGAACGTCCTGTATCCATGGAATTCTCGTGTGAGGTTGTGAGTGTTGTTTTTAGTTAGGGAAGCGTTATTTTGTTTGAAGATGTTAAGTTAATGACTGGTTGAATGTATGTTCAGGGCGGCGGTGAGCTGATCAACGAGGCGGTGCTGGCGCAGGAGTACGGCGCGGCGGCCGAGGACGTGGCGCGGGTCTGCCACGCGCATCCCGTGAGTTACACTTAATACATTTATCTCTGTACGAGTACCTACATCAAACATAGCATACAGCTACATTATACATACAGTCTCCTATTGCACGCTTGATGCATGAAAGAGGCTACTGCACCATAGGTCTCTGAGCCCCAACAACGAACACTAATCAGGGGATATCAACAAAGTTATACTGACTGAGCTTCTTACGCTTAGCAGATCTATCTTGATAAGGGCTGTAATGGGTCAATACAAATTTATTATTGTTGTTGCTTCTCACTTGTTAGTTGCAAGTTTGCAAAGCGTTTGACCATTATGTTAGTATTAACGTCAAAAAATATATCAGTAAGGTACAATACAATTCTCTCTTTTCCAGACATGTGCGGAAGCTTTGCGTGAAGCAAATATGGCTGCGTACATCGGAAAGCCTATTAACTTCTAAGTTTAGCTTAGTTACTGAGTAAATTATGCAAATCCACTCCACCCGGATAGTAGTTATATAGGCTATGTCGCATATCCGCTCTAAGGAATCTGGTATGAATCTAATGTGATCGACTTGGGTAATAAAAGTTATTTTATGTTGTGTGATCACTCTATTTGTATATCTTTTCAACTCATTTCTTCGAGACCATTATTTATTTAAGTGTTTCACCACCGCATATAATGCACTAACTGTAGCAACTATGTATCTATAATTTCTATTCATTCCGAATTTTTTTCGATCTGCCAGCGATGATTGTCGAGGCATTAACTCAACGTAAATGTATTTAATGTATACGTATATTGGTGTAATTTTTCTTTTGTAAATAGTTTTACCAAAATACATTTCTGTACAAATTATTTTTTTGTTGTTTTGTTAATAACTTTCGGATACAATCATAAAGAATGAAAGAATTTTAATTGTGACATTTGTTTTTTATTTCAATATAAGACCTGACATTACAACAAAATATTTTAAGCAAAGTATTTTGAATATGAAAAATGTTTAACCTAAAAATATTGGAACATTCTTAATACTATTAATAGTTTGTCTTTATTAATACACTATATTTTTAATTTTAATGATCATATTATTTTGATGATAGAAAATTTCTGCTGTACTTGACAAATCCAAACAAACACGTAAAATTATCTGAAGCTTTAAGTAACAGACTTTCATCTTTTCGGATAATTTGAAATTGAAATTTCAAACTACAAAAACGTGAAAGCATCAATGGATTACAATCGATTAAAAAAATCTCAAGGTTTATAGACAAAACGAGAAAAAGGATATTATTTTCATTTATTCACATGCACTATACTATAAGGCGGGAGTTATTGCAAACATTTCAAGCATTGAGCGGCTTACTGGCTTCGACTAAATCTTAAAAAAAAAACCTGTCATAGTGGAGAAATTCAGGATCCATCTCAACTTGAAACTATGGCAAATAGGCATTTTATAACTAACACAACTCTTGGTCCTTCTGGATCCAAAGACAACTGTCTGCCTCAGGTCGTCCGTCCACTTAGCCAGAGGCCCACTTGAAGCCTTTATATTAATTTGCGCCTACCTTAAATGTAAATAAATTGCACTACAATAGGAAAATTTAATTCAGTGACTGAAAATTAAACTTATTAATTTCTTATTCTATGTATACAGTTACAATTAGTTGTCTTAAACACTAATGGCGACCTTTAATAACACATCAACCGGTTTGGACAGCACTACCATAGCTTGGTTTATAAGATATACTTAAAATAACACTTGTAACCTGGTAACCAAACTATATCAGGGCTATCCATAGCAGACTATAATAATATGTTATTGAAGTTTGCCATAATACATAGAAAAAATATTGATCATATTCGATCTACAATTTTTATATATTATACTATTTTTATATATAATACGTTCCCAATTTAGTTGGCTTTTAGTAAGAGACTTTAATTAAATTTAATTGAATTGCATGACAGTGAATCTTTTACAAGGTTCTTACGTCAAATTGTTGAGCACATACTATATGCAATAATTATGGAGATAGCTTAGAATACTCCGACCGATAGAGATATTTCAAAGCAGAATAATATTTAACTTATGGAGTAGGCTATCTTTAAAGTACAAAGTTTTCAAACCGTCTTATTACAGAAAATACATAATTATAGCTTTTATAAACAAAAAATCATAGCATTTAATTGATTTGTTTATAAAATCCAGAATCAAACCATCATACTGCTGACCATACCCCATATTTAACTACAGTAGACAGCTAATACAATTGTTATCTAATAATCTTACAAGATAATTGTTACCCACGTAACAAAAAAAAAACCGAGATACATATGGAAAGATTTACTAACATAAATTTAGTTTAAATAAAATTCTACAAAATCAACAATACAACTAACAAAATTGAAGTAGATAAAAACAAAACACAGTCACGTTTTAGATTGTGTACATCATGCATTGCAGCAACTTCTTGTGTTGTACAGCCGTAATGTACCCCCGGTACCCACCCGGTTGCTGGGCACCAGTAGCTTCTTAAAAAAGGGATAGCCAGTGCAGCTCCTTCTATTTGGGTAAGTGGGGATGTAGGCAAATGTCCAACCATTATACAATGTTTACAAAACGCCCATACGGCTTCCGACGATTGAAGGAGTTATTAGTATATTAGACAAGTTGGCAGAAATTTAAACTGGGTGATATTAGGATTGATTGGATGATTACGATCTTAAGAATAAATTAAAGGTAATAAGCATGATCAATAAGAACTTCTACAACTACAATAAAAGGCATAAGATAACACGAGCTAAGTACAAGAATATACAACAGGAAATTCGATGTTTACATTGTTAAGTTCACCTACAAGTTATGACTAGAATAAATTAAGGGTTAATGAACACAGCTATCCATAATAATATGAAGTAGACATGAATTCTTTAAAAGGAACTTGAATTGCACATAATATAGGAAAACGTAAAATTCCTTAGAACAATATTTACCAAGTACAACACTAATCTACATTACGCAACAAATAAAACAGGAATATAAATAAATTTATTAAATTTTTTCATAAAATATAATTAAAAGGCAATAAGAATAACAGGCAAAAAAACAAAGTTTCCTAAGAAACTAGAGTAAGTACACAGATAAATATTGCTAGATGTCAATTTAAAACATATTATGTGTTTAATAATGTTAAACAAGTGACCCAAAACCCAAAACTTTCTAGAGAGCATTTAGAGATATAGTTAACATGAGAGGTATTTGCAATTGCAATTATAATTAAGGTGCTATTCTATCACTTGACACCAACTTTGTGTAAGAATTATTGAAAACCTGCAAGGATTTCCGTATTCTTTTCAACCCCATGTATCTAAAATTTCACTACAGACATTGAGGTAGAATTTAGGAGAAAGGATTTCTATATATTCTGCACAATCATTCGAGTACAGTATGGCTTCTGCCATCGTGCTAGCGTTAGTTTCCATATATTTTGTTAATACTCCTTCCAACTTTTCTATAGACAAGTTGTTCTCCAAATAAAAGTTTTTTGATAATCTGAAACATGTTTCCCATAGAACGGAATCGATTGGGAAGGTGCTGATGCATTTATCTATCACCTTGGCTGCTTTAAGAGACAAATTTTCATTTTCTTCACGTTCAATAGGTTCAGGGGTTTGTTCTCGTCTCAAATACTTCTTTTCAACACAACAGCAAGGCAAAGATTGGAACAAATTGGGTTCAATGACCGGAAATGGGGCATCGTTCAAAATCGATAGTGATATGTCTTTGATACGTTTAGACATGACATTTGCAATGATTATTTTGCGTTCGTCTTGTTTCCGAGAACGATTTTCGTCATCATCGTGATGTGTGTAGTAGTGTTGGTCCTCTCGAGGATCACACTTGAGGCTCTTCAAAAGAAATTGCAGACAGTCAGAGTAGTTGTTCTTGTGAAAGGCTAATTTTGCCGCCATGTTGAGATTTCCGGACAATGTATCTTCGCTAATCCATGGTTTCAGAAGAATAACGATGTCATCTGCCCACGATTTCTTTTGGAAATCATCGATGGAGATGAGTGGATTATGACTGGGTTCGATTGGTTTTCTCTGCAGGTCGTCTATATCGAAGGGGAACATGATATCGATGCGATCGATGGGCTGGAAGAAGAACTTGTTGCCAGTGCGGCTGGCGGGTATTTTTATGACGCGTTTAGTCGTTTTCATCATTATAACTCTGTTTTGAGTCTTCTCCTTCTCGTTGTTAATCTGTAATAGAATATGAAAGGTTATAGAAGAACTCAGTTAATAACAATTACGTTTTTCTAAAATGATAGTGTCAGCACTTCTTTTAAGACCATAAAATTCACTTGCCTGGACAAAAAGAACTAGAACTGAAGGGATGGTTATAGAGGATATATATTATTTTACAGTATATATTTAACATACCTGGAGATGCATGTTACCAGAGGCATAAATTCGTCCATCATCATCTACAAAAATGGTGAAATCTCCTCCGCATGCAACTAAGGCTTTTGTCTTTGCCTCGGGATCCTCAACCGATATGCTTTTCTTTAATTCTTTAGGAGTCTGTGCTTGCTTATTATGCTCTATAAATTTCACTTCCGTTGGATTTTGCACCTGCTTCCTGTCTCCACTTCCTTTAAGAATTAAATCACGTAAATTTGTTAACAAATAGTAATGGAAACTCTACCAATAAGAATCCAATGTTTAAGCAATATTAATTACTTACCGAGTTGTCCATCAAAGTTAAGACCCCAAGTATAAACTTTTCCGGTGTTCGTCAATATACATGAGTGATGCCATCCTGCTGCCAACTGAAAATGAAATTAGAAATGTGTACCAATAAAATTCTGTCAATCTATATGAAAATCATTTGAATCATGAGCTAAGGTATTGAAATTCATTGTGCATTTAGAACAGTCAATAGAACTAACTTCAAATAACATTTTTTTGCGAAATAAAGATTTTTTTTCATATTTGAAAACCAGAACTAAACTATAATATCGATGATTGCAAAAGTTATGCAAAGTAAACACTACATCACTCATCAGTCAGCCCTGATGTTAATAAACATGCCGCTTCACAATGCCTCGGTAGGGGAGGCGGCGCCGGCGAGGGTTGCGGTCCAATTACTCTCATCCCTACAGCTCCTTTTAGTCTACCTATAATTGCAGGATCATAGTTCGTATTCTAATGCCGAGTTACCGGAATAATTGATGACTAACCTGAACAATGGTTCCCTTCACGTTACTGATGTCGACGGGCAGTACAACCAGATGGGGTTCGAAGGGCGGCAGCAGCGTGTCTTCAGGAGCTGCCTCGGCGGGGGACGCGGCGGCCGAGCGACGCGCGTGAGCCGCACGCACCTGCTGCGGACTGGCGCCCCAGCAGTACAGCACGCCGCGCGACGACAGCGCCAACTGGAACACGGATTTGGTGAGGACCATAGGAATGTTTCCACGATTCACAATCAATGTAGCTCTCGAATGAAATCTCCCAAAAAGAGTGCTATCAGATTCGCTATTATAAATATTATAATTTCAGACATGACTATTTTAAAATATGGTTCAAAAGATTTGAATAAATCCAAAAAATGACAATAATACAGTTACTGTCATATTTTTTTGTACAGAGAAAATCAAGCAAACAGGCCAAATAAGTCCAGTGGCTATGCATACTGTAATACTGTGGCAACATCACTGCCTTCTTGACTTAGGTGAAGTTCTCTTTTTAAGAATCCCTTGTCATATACACTTGAAAACTGCAGTCGTTCTGCAGATGAGAAGCTGGGAAGGGGAGAGGGTTACTCGCCGGCTAGCCTTCAGCTTTGTCTTTCTCAATACATATATATAGTGGAGTATGTAGAGGTGAGAAGATTCATACGTTGTGGAAGTATCCCACGGCCAGCACGTCGACGGGGTCGGGCACGGGCACGCGCACCGCCCGCGCCGCCTTGCGCCTGCCGCCGCCGCCGAGCTGGCCGAACACTCCCGCGCCGCTCGCGAACACTTCCCCGTTCCGCGTCAGTAGCGCCGTGTGGCACGCGCCGCAGCCCACGCTCTGCACCTGATGCACATCGGGGGGTTACTACGAACTCGTAAACCATCATAAAGCAATGATGTTTTGTTCATGAAACATGTGTTGCCAATGTTGCGTAGACCGTTTCGACCTAGGGTGGGGGGGGGTTTACTACAAACCACCATAAAGCAATTTTGTTTTGTTTTAAATTAAAATAAAACATCATGTTTTAGGAGTTTGTAGTGATCCCCCAGGATGAAAACAAGGTATGAGTCATGTGCATTCTGCTCTTATTCTTTCATATAACCCGCAGACATGCAATGTGCCTGGCCGACATTTTGATGTTGTCTGGCGACATGGGCTGCCTATTTTTTTAACAACCTATCAATAATAATTCAATAGATTTGTATATAAACGATATGATAATTTTATTGTAACGTTAATGTGACAAGGTTTCGGTGCATTAGCATTACGGGTTTATCTTTTTCACAAATAAACAAATTTTATACCTTTCTGCCCTGAAGCCTTGTTACAAGTTGGGGAGTAGAATGGTCATCTATTGTGCCAAGTAAAAGCTGTCCATGTACACCCCATCTGTAAATATAAAATAAAAGACTTAATTCGTCTATCAGAAAGTTAGTGTCTTACTGTTCTACTCAAATAATTTCTGCCTTGATCCAGTTTGACTGTTGTTTATGGACCGCTATAATTAGATATGTTCAGATCAATGGTTTTTCCTCATCCACTTAAGGCTTCAATTACAATTACATATTTGATAGATATAAAAAAAAACTTTTTGTGTTTTATTGAAAATTTTTAAGATGTTTCTAGCTATACTTCACAGCCTGATACTCACCCCCATGTATAAAGACGGCCGCCCATGTCTATAGCAGCTGAGTGGTAGTGTCCCGCTGCTATGGCGGCTATGGGCGCCTTCCAGTGTCTTCGAACCAGGAACAGTGAGCCCGCCGCCGTGGCCGCTTCCCCCGCGGCGCCCGCCCACTGAGTGCCAACGCCCAATTGCCCGTACCGGTTATCGCCTGATGCGTAGATCTGAATAAACAATTTCATTTGACATTTTTGTATATACATGAAATATGAAAAAAATATACATCAGTATCTACAGACTAAAATTTAGTTATGAAAAAGACTATATTATTATTAAAAAAATTATTTAGGCATTCAGGTAAGCATAGAACTAGCTTATAAACAGAACGAAAGAAACTTCATTTATTCACGGCCATTACTCAATTATTTAAACAAACAAATCAAAACTTACGCCATTCTCCGTCAACACCAGCGTGTGATGCCTTCCACAAGCGACATCTATCACTCTTCCTATCAGCTCCGTATTGACAGGAGTGGACGTCATCATAATCTTGGCGTTGCCTTCGTCGACCACGGCCCAGTGCGCGAGGCCGCACGAGACGGAACGTTTGGGCGTGAACTGGTTCTTCCACGTGTGCGGCTCCTGGGTCACGTGCGGGTGCATGTCCGGACAGGGGCGCCTCGCCTCCACCACGCTCGCCACGTGCACGAACGTGGATATCAGTTGGAGCATCCTTGTTGCCTGCGGTAAGACATTTAGTCATCTTTTGATAGTTACAAGTTTAGGGTTTACATGCCACGTAATAAAATCTATGTTCAAACTGTTGGAAAGTTAAAAATCAAGAAATTTAAATCATCTACATTAATATATTAGTAGGTAGCATTTTGCAATATATTTTTGATGATTTTTGAGGTGATACGTATGTTACTTACGTAAATTGAAGTTATTCCTTGCTTAAGATCCCGCATTATTGGACGTAACTGATCTTGCATTGGATTCAACCACAAACATAAACACTGAAAAAGCAAGGTATTAACTTTAATATTAAAAATATCATTTTTTTTAGTTATTAGGCTGAATGGAATTTTATGACAACACATACACACCTTTAGAATAATCGTGTCGAACTTGTTGCAGTTTTCCGTTATAAAATCGAACAGCCATTGTCCATTTTCCTCAAGCAATATAGGCACCAAACAACTTTGTCGCAGGAGACACACTATCGCACCACGGCATATCTCGCTCTTCGCCTTTATAGCCGATAGCATTAAGCTCGGGTGGCCGTGGTGAATGCTGAACACCGGTACTAGGTCCCAAAGACCTATGGCAGCCGCGATTGAAGTGAGCTCTAACAACTCTACTGTTGTCAGATTTTGTAGTTTCACGTCCCTGTAAAGTATTTACAATGAAATACAATTATTCTTTACAGTACCTACTCTTTCATTTAGAACACCATTGTCTTGAAGGCATCAGCTGAAATTTTTGTTGTGCACTCTATAATTGTATGTAACTAGTATTATCATCCACAAGTATAAAAATATATTCCAGAACTCAGTCACTAACTCAACGTCATTTGCGGGTGGCCATTCAAACCTGGAATTCTAGAGTAAGAAACTAAATTCTACTTAGTACTATTACTTACTTATCAAATGTTTCTTCCTTATTACTGCCAACTTTTAACAAGGAAGCCAATAACTTGACAGTAAGAGCCGCATTTCCTAGACTCGCAAGACTACCGTTTTGTTTATACATGGAGAGCTCGTGGAGTCGTCCGAATACGCCCAGCCTTGCTACCCAGCCGTCGGGTTGACTCTGAAAGTTAAGAACACTGTTAGATATTTATTACACCTATCTTATCTAATGACCAAATGATTTAAAATATAAGGTTAAGTAGTTAAGGTTAAGTAAGTAGTTTCTTTAGAGTCTTAGTATGTACTAGGAGGATTAAACAGAAGACCTCCTATTCTCCTAGACTAAATTAATTCTTTACTAAAAGACGATTTTATGCTTTACGATTTACTAGCAATTTACAGGCGGCGCAGGTTCGGTGTGACACCGGTGTTATACAGAGAAGGTCCTCGAACAGACAATGTTTAGGAAAAAGGAGGCGCCCTCCTACCAGGTGGACTGATGACCTGAAGAAGGCAGCAGGAAACCGCTGGATTCGGAGGGCCCAGGACCGGGTGGAGTGGCGTCGATTAGGGGAGGCCCATGTCCAGCAGTGGACTACCAAGGGCTAAAAGGAAGTAAGAAAACACACAAAACTGCCAGTTTGTCGCGCGACAGCAGTGGACAGCCTGGTGTTTTACCCTGTGATGGGGAGCACTAGCACTGGTAGCGCCCGGGGGCGAACTTGCCAAGTGACAGTAGCGGACAACAAGACAGTCTATAGTGTTTTGAACTTCGAGAAGCAGAATAGTTGGTCACTAACCTTTTTCTCCACATTGGTGGAGATACATTCATTACATTCTAGCAGAGCTGTGGAGTATGACCCAGGCCTCCCCCACTTTGTGGGGAGAGATGCATGTCCAACAGGTACTGATCCACAAGACTTTGGACAATACAGTCCAACAGATATAGTGAGACTCCGCCGTATCACCTGAGCAGCCTGACAGCAGCATGTCGGCGGCGGTCTATACCTAGTGCACTCACCCGCGAGAGGGAGATAAAGTGCGCTGGGGCCAGCTCGCCACGCGACAGAAGCGGAGACAGACTGTTGTGTTCTGAACTAGCTGGTCACTAGCCCGTATCCCTACCAATGCACATTCTAGCAGCACTGTAAAGTATGTTCCGGCCTTCCCCCCTTGTGAGGAGAAATCCATGTGACAACAGTGTGACATCCTCGTACAAAGGTTTGCAGCCGTATCACCTGCGAGAGGGAGAAGAGGTAGTGCGCGGGGGCCAGCTTCCCGCGCGACAGCAGCATGTCGGCGGCGGCGCGCAGCAGCGGGGGCACGGGCGCGCCGAGCGCCGCCGCCGCCTGCTCCGCGCCCGCGCCGCCGCGCATTATCACGCCCACCAGCCACTCGCACGGCGAACACCTACAGCCAACAAGCATTACATTACTTTTTTTTTTCCAATAAATAAACGCTTCACACTCATAGTCCCACACTAGGATACCCTGTGTCGTGGGTGCCATGGACAATTGGACACACACAAGACAACGACAACACACACACACACACACACACACACATACAAACCAGAAACAGAAATTTAAATAATATCTAGATAAAATATAAAATTTCGCAAAATGACAAAAAAATCATTATTTATTTCAGTTTTTTTTCATCTCTCCAAAACGAGCTCTTTGAGGTAAAATATTTTTTACAGATTATAGATACAGATTATTACAGATATTAGTACGCAAGGATGATAGCTACAAAACATGTCAGATCAACTCTCAACTCAACTCAAAGTTATGCAACTTGCATATATGCATGCAAAAAGTTTAAAACTCACACAGTGTTCAAAATATAAGCGCCGCAGCTGGTGATAACTAGGCAGGGCTCTAAGTTGAACCGCGGCAGTTGCAGGTCGCACATGAATGTAGGCTCGTACCAGCCGGGCGCCGCCGCCGGGGCCTCCTTCGGGGTCATCAGGTACGCCTTGTGAACATCGCCTATCAACTCTGCTGACCACAGCTCCGAGAAGTCCCTCTTTGACCCTAAAAGTGCTTCACCCTGAAATGCAGTAAATTATAATTGACTGATACTAGAGAAATATAACTGGCTGATGAGTGATACAAGAGAAAAAGTAAAAGTGGGCTAAACATTTTTAATTTATAATAAAAAAAGAGGCTCAAGCCTAGAATAAGAGCCTTAAAAAGAAACTACTTCCATGTCTCATGACGATATTAAAAAAATATTTTATGATTTCAAATTACTTTAAAATACTACTCACTTGAACCACAGAAAAACTAGCACTGTGTATTTCTAATTCATTTTTCCTAAGCAAATACAACAGCTTCTGGGACCATAGTCCCTGAATATAAAGACCATCTTTTTGGATAACCGGCCTTAGTGTTCTTGATGGAGTAATTTCTTCAGGACTTTCAAGCTGAAATACAAAACACACATATACAAAATGAATAAAATCTTATTGAAAAGATTAGAAGATATTGGAGATATTCATAATATTCTTATACATGTGAAGTCCACCAACCCCCAATAGGCCAGGGTAGTGGACCAATGTCTACTTGTTTCTCATTCTCAGATGAAACCCATCCCTAAAGAGTTTATTAATGGATTAAAGATGGTAAATGACCCATAGAGAGTAAACAAACAAACCCTGATTAATATAATTAAATGTCAACAAAGGAGGGATCTTACTATTATTGTGCCTTCATTAAGTTCAAATGCTGTCAAAAAATGTCGTCCATTAACATATTGTGCTGTCAAAGCCCATTTATTAGAGCCTTTACGAAAAACAGGCAGATATTCTGCCGGCTTGAGCACATATTCTACAGTTTCTGCCTTGTTGTCATCTGCAAGAAATAACACACTATAAAATACTGTGGTAAGTAATGAGATGATTGTGACCTAAATGCTTTTTGTACAATTGAATTGAATTCTTATTGATAAAAAACATACCTTTGGACCCACCCTGTATGAAGAATGTAATTTTATCTTTAGAAAGCTGCCTAATATAGGACATGAAGCCATCTTTTTTATCTTTATCTGTTTGCGACCTTATCTGTTGCAGCCAGTTGTATCCAAATGACCTGTGCTCTAGTACCAACTTCCATTGTTGAGATTGTCCCCTCGAAATCTACAATGTAGTAGAAATTAAAAGAAGAACTTTAAGATATTTACATTTAAAGGTATTTCAAACTTATTTCTAAATAACAGAATTGATTCAATAAATTGTTTAAAAATCATTGTTCAATTTAAACATACCAAATTTAAATTGCTAAGTATAATGTTGAAGGAATGAACCTACATTTTATCCAAGCAATAATAATAAAATGAAGTTTTGAAAAAATGTTAACATCCGTTATTAAAGTAGGCTCTGTAGAAAATTGTCACATAAACATTAGAATTAACAAAATAAATATTTTCTTGTGTTCTAGATTCTTCTTATGAATTAAGTCTTGATTGGCTGTATACTTACCAAAAGGGCTAATAAATCCAGTGAGTCATCAAAACATATTTGCAAATCCATTATTTCCCCTGCAACATTTGTTTCTCCTACAATACATTGAGATTCCATAGAGTAAAATGTTATAACTCCAGTCTGAAAGAAGAAGTCTTTACCTCAATAATAAATTTAATTTTACAAGTTAGTCTCATAGATATTATACTTTTCAGAGATATCAGGGAGACTGTTGTGTTAAACCAGAATATTGTTAACAATATAATTAACTCAGAAAGGTTGTATATGTGGGTATATGTGGATTTCCTTAATTATGTATAATGCCTAAGTATCAGGATCAATCAACAAAAAAACATTAAAGATTACGTACTGCATCTAGGATTCACTATCACTTCCAAACTGGGTAGGTCCATAATAAAAGAATGTACACTTGCCTTAGAGCCAATAATGATGATATTTTCAGATTCTTTTGTCAGCCACCACACCACTGAAGTTGGTTGTGGTATTTCACCCAGCGGTAGTACGGTGACGCTTGTGAGTGACCATTTATGATCAAAAGTATTTTGAGGAATGAATAGAGGGAGAAATGGAACCAGCAACACCTTCTGCTCGCTGACAATCAGGACCCAAGTTCCACTTGGTTCAAAGCACATACAGTAGACAGGATTATCAACAAAATCCCAGTCATAAACATGATCAAATCGCTCCGACTGTTGACCGATATATAAAAATACCAATTCCTTGTCACTGGATAATGACAAAAACTTCTTTAGGCCAACCTCGTAGAAACTGTGGTTGATAATATCTAAGTGTATCAATACATCTAATTTAAACAGTCCAGAGAAATCTAAACTCTCATTTTGTTGAGACATTTTGTTGAATATGATTTAATTTAAATTCAAAGGGAAATTTTATTCATTCAATGAAGCGTCAAGCGACATTGATTTTGTTTGACTATTGACATTTTGACAACTTTAACAAAACATTAAACAACGCTGGTCGATGACAAATTGACTTTTTTGCTTTGATTGACAGATAACATAAGTGACAAATTATCATAGACAAATAATCTGATAAAGGACTCTCCTCACTATGCTAAGTTTCCTTCCTTCCTTCCTTTCAGCCCTTGGTTGGTCCACTGCTGGACATGGGTCTCCCCTAATCGACTAATGTTAAGCTTATGTACAAGACTTACTAAAAAGTTAAGACATACTCTACACTCTATGCTTATCTTTGTTTCTTAAATCAGATTCACAGATCATTAGGTACCTATTGTTTACTACCACAGATTAAATAATACACAATGCTTACACACTCATTTTAACGCATATTTCCCCTAGTTTCAGCAAAACCGCATCATTACTAGACCGGACTTTGCAATTTATTTTATATTTAAATTTTATTGCGGCATTAGTTTTGATGTCCGTTAACTATTTAGGGTATAATCCACAATTATCTTGTCTCACTAGATCCGATAGGTCATCCGTTTGTTCCATGATGTTAATGACGTGATCAATGACGTCAAAATTGTTGTTGAATGAACTACCTAGAACGACGCAGTTTCGCGGAACAACTGTGGAGCCGGCATGGAGCCGGCATAAGCCAGGGTCAAAGACAATTTAATATTTCGTTTTTGAGTTTTGTCCGTTTGACGTCTGTTGTTGTTGACAGTTGTTGTCAACTTATGTCGTGTCCTCCGTCTCCTTCTTTGGTTGTCAGATACCGACAAAATGGTGTGTATTTTGAGTAATAAATGTTTATCGTATTTAATCGACTGCCTAAATTTGTTTTAATTTTATGAAAATTGCGTTTCGTGAAAGTGTACAATTTAATTTGTGTATGGGAATATATATTTTAACTGAATTAAGTGAAAGATACGATTTTATGATAATTTCAGACGAAGGGTACTTCGAGCTTCGGTAAACGCCGAAATAAGACTCATACTTTATGTAGAAGATGTGGAAGATCCTCGTACCATATTCAGAAATCTAAATGTGCACAATGTGGCTATCCAGCTGCCAAACTCCGATCTTGTAAGTAATTGTTATTTTATTTGTCTTCAGAGGTTACTATTATTAAATTGTAGGTTAGAATTACTAAAATTAAGTTTACTTTTTAAAATTATTAGTTAATACCAAGATATTTTCTATCATTTCAACTGATGGACATAAATTCAGGAACTTTTATATTGAGAGTAACATGCAATGTTGTCTGTGACATTTCGATGTTTTGTACACCTGTCCCGTATTTTTCATTTGGTTCAGTTTGCCAAATACATACATTTATTTAACATAGCTATGACTATTTCTTGCAGTTGGTATTTGAAATGTTTTGAAAGATGAAATTGTGTGAACCGTAACCTAGAGCATCCCATTTGGTAGGTTGCAGTGCCGTGCTTTCATCATTAGGTTTAATGTGTTAACTGTACAGAGGGTCATGAGTTTATTTTTAATTAACAATTTAATATGGCAGACACAAAATCATAAAGATTAAAACACATAAATGTTATTTAATACTTAAAACTAATTTCTAAGTAAGAGATGATTTTAAATTTTTTTCTGTTAAAGATATTGCCAAGGATTGTTTACAAAACATTACAAGTTTAGGAAAACAGACAGTACTTAAAAATGCAATATTAATGTAAGATTTATATAAATATAAAACTTAAATACATACAAATGTAATAATATTAATAGTTCATCCTACAATGATTGAGGAGACATCAAAATCATTAGATATCTCTTTGTAACTGTAGGAATATAATTTGAACTAATAATATAGTGATGTACTATGTGTATTTTCACATATTATTATATTATTCACACAATATTTCCCCAATAACCTAAATGATGCAGTGCTTGGGATGCCAATGTGCTGTGTAAAGGGCCTGGGTGTGATTCCCAGCCGAGTAGATATTTGAATAATGAGTTTAAATAACTGGTCCTGGTTTTGGAGTCTGTGATATGGATCATAGTATTGACAATGATACATTAATGTTTGTTATCAGTATGTAGTATTTATGCCTAATAATAGGTAGATATAAATGAAAAGTGAACAATTTAATTTAATAATATATTTTTTGTTACAGACCATTGGTCCGTGAAGGCTAAGCGCAGGAAGACCACAGGCACTGGCCGCATGCGTCACCTCAAAATTGTGAGGAGGCGTTTCCGTAATGGTTTTAAAGAAGGAAAGCCTACACCGAAAAAAGCCGTAGCCTCATCATA
Organism: Erynnis tages; assembly: GCA_905147235.1. Taxonomy (NCBI): domain Eukaryota; kingdom Metazoa; phylum Arthropoda; class Insecta; order Lepidoptera; family Hesperiidae; genus Erynnis; species Erynnis tages. The sequence continues at coordinate 5,259,870 of LR990076.1, forward strand.
GACTAACAATTATTAAATACCATAAAAACTGATAACTGGGTATTATTTTACGAATTTCCTGTAACTAGCAACCCTATAAAGAACCACATTTGGCATCTTAGGAATTGTCATTGTGAGAATTTATGTAGGTAGCTTTTTAGAAGTTTAGTTTCTATATACAGCACCAGTACTTATAGTCAAGTATACATGACCGCGCAGTGGTGAGTGATGGATATTATATAGATTTCATGATGGCAAACTTCTTTCGGAAGTCTCCATCGAGGCTCATGGTGCAGCATGCGATTTTTTAAACGATTACAAATATGTGATCATGTAAATGTTTTTCTCGCTACATTACAATCTGTTGTCCTGTCTGCATGACCCATTCGACTTCTCGCTAGCTTTAGACTGAAATTCTACCTTCAGCACCTAGACCTGTCATGTGGTGGTCGTCCAGGCCGGCTGGAGACAAATTACATCATTGGCACCTGGTCTTTGGTGGTCCTTTACAGTACTCTCTTCAGGCACGTACAAGTTTTGGCATGGCCTTGGGCGCTTTGTGAAGGTGGCGGTAAGACTAATGTATTACCTAGTTGACCTACTTCGCTCGAAATGCTATCACCGTCGTAACACGGATCGTTTGAAATATCTTATTTTTCAGTTTAGGAGACAAAAGAAAGCATCCGCTTAGTGACGTAAATAATTAAATATGTCACCAACCTACGCTAATATTGCAGAATCATGTCTCAAACTGTGTACCCTCGTTCACCATGGAGAACTCTCAGGGCATGCAGTCTCCCTCCGATATTTCTAATGATACCTTTACTGTTAGAAAAGGGTGAAGTGTCTTCAACAGTGTAATAGAATTCATTTTTGCGACTCGCTGGGAGTCGAACCCGGACCAGAGTTCTTAACTATGCGTGTAAAATAATCGCCATCAGCCAAATTTATTCGTTTACTCAAATTTTTGATCATACAAATTTTATAGATTTCATTGCACAAGTTGTAACAATTAAGTACCTACGGTCTACATCTAGTTAGTAAGACCTCGTGTTTTAGTATAGCCTAGGTACTTAGTTGGCTAACCTATACTTATGTTTATAAAAAAAGTAACTTTATTATAGCGTCATATTTCGAAATAATTAATGAAAGTTTAGACGTTTACTCTTGATATGATTCTTATAAATAATCTTTAATTTTTCCGATGTTTAGGCTGGAAATGAAAAATGAATAACAGGATTAAAAATAACTAAATCAAATAAGTAGGTAGTCCAAAAGTATTTCAGCAATACTTTTTTTCATTAGGTAGGTAGGTCTAAATCAGTGTTTAATTACTCTATGATCTAAATATTGATAACCCCTTTGGCGTAGTGGTCACCACCGGTCATAACACTTTTATTCCCAGTTCTGGGAACTGGGAATAAAAGTGAATTATTTAATCAATCTAAAAACAGTAAATAAATGGTTAGTGTTAATTTTTATACTTATATATATAGTTATAGTTAGGAATTACTTACCTATTGTTATTTAACTAGGTAAGTAGGTTCTTATTCTTAGTTCTTTATTACGATGAAAGCATAGATTGAAGGTGGCTGAAGTTGCTTACATCATTGGCAATAATGGCAATGGATGTGAATAATTATTATAAACAATGGAATGTAGGTATGCCGTTATGCCGTAATTTGTTGATGACGTGCAACGTGAGAATTTGAGAAAGATAGCTGCGGAGCGTAGCTAGCAGTCATGTGTCGTTCAGGAATGAATCCTTCAATTGAAGTACTTCACTTTTTCCCGTCCTTCCTTCACTACTTCAGTTACAATTCATCTCGTTCATTTAGTCCAATTGCTTCGCGAACGAAACTAACCGAAGAAGCTCGACAGTCGACGACGCGTGGCGTGCGCATATACTCACGCACACATACACATACTCACGCTCGGAGACAAAAAAGAGAAAACAATCTTAAACCATCAAGTAAAGCACCAATGATCAAATTACAAATACTCTTATACGAACACTATTACATCTAAATACGTTGTCGTTAGAAGTTCTAGGAAACGTTTCAATATTATGAGTTTTATGTTAACTATTTACGGACTATTTTGGCTTGATTATAAATATAAATGATATTTTCTTTCATTTTTAAATTTAAATAGGTAACGTCTCTGAGGATCGTAAGAAATCTAAGGTACGATTTTACGGAGGGTATATTATACGGTATTTCAAAATATTGAACAAAAATAACATTATATTTCATTATACGTTTGGAAAGGGATCATAATTTATTACTAGATATTTGATAAAACAAACGCACTTAGTTTAATTTTATTGTTTTAGTCCTTTTAATTTTTTTGTCTTTTTATCCTATATCTAATAATCTCAAAAATTCAAAAGACTAGTAGAGATAAACGTTACGATACACGAGTTCAATATGGGGTATTTCATAATAATTTATCGAACATTTCATTAGAACTACTATATCGTAATGAACTAGTGAAGGAACTGAACTAACTGAAGTAAAAGATATAGTATGGAGTGTTGAAGTAAGAAATAGGAAAGGATAACCTATCGTTTGTGAATGGTGAACTACATTGAACTACTGGACTAAAAGAGTGATATACTTCACAGTGAAGGAAAGATATGTTTCGTTCTTTTCTTTTAAGTGACACATTTTGCTCATGGCTAGTAGCTAGGTACGGAATCCAGAATTTGTTCGCTTTACAACTCGCTCAGTCACTCAACTCACTCACTCTTAGTCACCTAGTAGCTAGTAGCTACTCTACTTACTCTAGCGAGTGTGTCAGTCAGTCATCAGTCATGGGCCAGCCACACTGTTTAAAACAAGGCCTCCACATCGGTCTCCACCGGCGGTTTGCAACAGTGTAAACGCTTGTTTGCAACAAAAATTCGTTTGACCTTCAACAACCTCTGTGGACGGTCGCGGCCCACCAACCGCTTGTGGATGCCGCCGTTGTAAACACGATTTCCACAGTGTAAACGCTTGTTGTAAACCGCGCTAGGGCAGTTCGAAGCGGCAACCGTTGCGTGCGCACGTGTCGTTCTATGTATGCAAAATGACGTCTCGTGAAAAAGAAATTATATTATTATTAAATTATAATTATTGCGGTGATAGCCCAGTGGCTTAGAATTTGACCTCGAATCGAGGGGTCCGGGTTCGAATCCCAGTGGCATGCACCAATGACTGTAAAAAAGTAATGTGCGCTTTATATAATTAAATATCATCTGCTGTTATGGTGAAGGAAAACATCGTGAGGAAACCTGCATGCCTAAGAGTTCACAAAAAAAATCTCAAAGGTATGTGAAGTCCACCAACCCGCAGTAGGCCAGCGTGGTGGACTAAGGCCTACATCCCTCTCATTGCGAGAAGGAGACCCGACCCTGTAGTGGGTCATTAACGGGTTACTGGCAAAATCATAATTATTAAATTATTATGATTATTAATTAATTATTATTTCATCCATATTTTTTTCTTTTTTCTTTTCACCGGCGGAAATGATTGTTAATGCCACACCAACTTTTTGGAAGTTTAGATGGCTAAAGCCATATTGCATTAGCGTGCTTCCAACCAGAGAGTCGACAACACACTGAGGTGGGGGCTTTGTTGTAAACAAGTGTGGCCGCAAACACCAACCGTGGGCTCCACAAGCCTTCCACCAAGGTGACCTCTGTTGGACGCTTGTTTAAAACAGTGTGGCGCAGGTGTCAGTCCGCCGCAGTCGCTTGTTTGCCGTTTACGTGTTGTGACGACTGGATAAAGTTAGTGCGGCAAACAAATTTATTGCTTTTAACGACGATATACAGTACAATCTTATCCAATATCAGCATTGAGTGATAACATATCGCAAACTATGACGCGATGATAGGTACCTACATTTAAAGTTCTCGTTAGTTGGTTACTCTGTGGTGATTAAAACTTTGCAGTGCGCGGGTGGATATAATGAGTGTGCAGCTGCAGTAAAGAAACCGTACTTTTTACAGAGATACTGTTAGTGCTGTAGGTTAAAAATGTCATTGTTTAAGAAGAAAGCGCCGAAGTATACGGCACCTCCCGTTCCTCCACCGCCAGCAGAGGACATAAACAATCACCAGACTAACGGTGTTGACAACAACAACGGGTCTCCGAAGTCACAATTAGTCTTCCATTGCCAGCAAGCGCAAGGCAGTCCTCTTGGCCTTATCTCAGGATTCTCGAATGTGAAAGAGCTCTATCAGAAGATAGCAGAATGTTACGATTTTCCACCGGACGATGTAAGACTTTTCGTTATCACATGTTATCAATTAGGCAGTCATTGCTTATCCTTAGAATGATTTATGGGTTTTTATAACTTTTTATAAATCCATTTAGGTTTGTAATTGAATTTTAAGGAATTTACACTGCGATGACGCGATAGATAGGTTGGTACAACTACACAGGACCAGTACGTAGATGGAAAAATCCGATTTTAAGATTCGGCCGCAAATATAATGTTGCCACTCTTAATTTTTTGGTTTCGCCTAATTAGGAAGTGGATAAAATCAAAGGTTGGTAAAGGTAAAAAGATACTTAATACCTTAATATAACATTGGCTATGACTATTACTAGATGAGATAGTTACTTATTGTTTTTTTTATTAGTCATAAGTTACTCATAGGTAGTTAGTAATGAATAATAGTAAAGTTAACTCGCAATTTATTAGGTTGTAACAGCTATTATCCCATGTGGTACTGTGTTATACCTATTTAAAATTGGTATAGCTACATGGTTACCTACTTATTAGGTAATCATGAATGTTATTTAGGTAAAATTAGGTAGGTAAGTAGGTACCTATATTTACGCATTGTATGTGGTCATTCTGATCACCCAAATACCGTTAAACTTTAAAACCGAATTACGAACTACGTTGTCATCATTAAAAAAGTACTAGTTATGGACCTAACTTTAACCTTTTCGAAGTAGGTAAATACCTACATTATGTAAAAATAGAATTTAACTTCGCACTAAATTTCTTATCGAATTATTTTTTATAAGGTGTAGGATCACTAACTGAGCATAAAATCACAAAATGCTGACAGATCCAGGTGGATCTTCAAGCGCAATCTTCAAAAACATTTTTGGGCGCCGATATCTCTGAAACTATGCAACCATTATTGTAGCGAATAAAATTTCGCATCTTTTGTTTCCAAAAAACTTTTTTGTCAAACTTACCGTTTACGATTTATGGCCCGTTAGGCCAAGAAAAATGACGTTTTTTTTGGTCAACCTTGCACTAAATTTCCGATCCATTTTTTTAATAAGATTTATAGGATCACTTACTGTATACTGTATAAAATCACAAAATGCTGATAGATCCAGGTGGAGCTTCAAGCTCCTTTAAAGATCGGTTTATTCTCTACAAATTTTGTTTCAAACATTTTTTTGTAATTCCCGTCGATTTACCGCAACCTTTAACATTTTAGTCACAATTTAACGTTATTTATAATTATACTGTATCTAAATCACGTTCAAGGTTTTCCCTATTAGATATGGATTAGGTATTCGCTCATAACGCAAACAAATTTCGCAAACCTTCCGTACTCCGAGGAATGTAATTAGCAAATAGATAATAATATGTTAACCAGATAATGTATAGCTAATAGTTGGTAATCGCATTATGAACTTGAAATCGTTAGTTCTTTCTATGAAAACCATTACCTACTGATGACTTAAGTACCAACCTAAAGTCCAATATCTTATATCTCATCTTATCGTCGATATAATCAAATCTAATCAATGAGTTAAAATATCATAACTATTAACGTAAATAGGTACTTAGGTAAGTGACAAATTTAGGTAATTAAATACCTACAGAATAAACGTATTATCTCATAACGAAGATTCTTTCTGACCCTACCACCTAGATATTGAATAGTATTAATTGATACTAGCTGACCCGGCAGCCATCACTGGGCCTTTAGTTTTGACCGTCTCCACTACGGGAACTACTCGCTCAATCTTATATCTTTAAACGAGCAATTCTTGTATATATATATGTAAATATATAATCTGGATCTCGGAAACGGCTCCAACGATTTCCATGAAATTTGATATTTAAGGAGTTTCGGGGGCAATAAATGTATCTAGCTAGGTTTCATTTTTAAAAAACCTTTTTTGAACCTGTTTTTATTCGTGTTTTCGAACATTCGACCAATATAAATATGCACCATCTAACGCCATCTATGCATACAACAATATAACTAAATTATGATTTACCGACGCAGCAATACTACAGCTACTTGACATAGATGGCGTTGTTATTCAGCACTAAATATGTAAATATTTTTCCCAATAATCATCATTTACAAAATTAAAATACCGAGCAAAGCTCGGTCATCCAGGTACTAACCTTAATAACTTATTTTCCCCAGTCTTTCCTCGTTGAAAACTATTAAAACAAGCAATAAATTATTAAAAATTAAAAATGACTCATTTAAATTTATAATTCACCCCGAAAACTAAACCGCAACCAGAAACAGAGACAGGTCATAAATTCAATAAATATATTCATAAAAGCTTTAGTCAAAAGCGTATGTATGAGCAGACATATCACATAACCCTGCAGTGAATCACTAATGGCTTGGGTTGCAGATATACTTACACCTTACCGCCAGCCTCTTTGGGTATGTTGTTGATGTATGGGGAGGTTTTGGTAAAATTAGTGGGAGATTTTGGAGAAGCAAATATAGCAAGGGTGAGGGTGAGAGTGTCATTCGATGAAATTGGAAGCGGTTACCTATGTCATACGCTGTTGGGGCCGCGGATGAATGCAAAAATGTGTCCGTGGCCCCGACATATAAGGTTCGAGAGGATGGCCGAGTTACGACCGGGGGGAATACGGCATTACTCTTGTGCCTGTCACAATCCGACGACGGGTATCCATGATGGATTTCCCCACGTAAAATATCGGCGGCTATGCTTTGCAGTGTTGGATCTATACAATTATGACATAAAAGCCCCTTTACTATGTACTTAAAAGTGCTGCCTTGACGCTTTGAGCCTGAAGCGATCAGTAGTATTGGCTATAGGCTAATCTCCCTGCCCCAAATCTTACGGTGCAATGTGAGTACGGTGAGATCTGAGATCAACGCAAACAGGCACAAAAAATTAAATATGTACCTACATGCTCAATGAAGCATAATACTTAATTATATTATTATTGTAAAGATACCAATATCAATGAAAGTGATCCAGGAAGTATCGTAGCTACTTCTAATAACAATTGTATTAAAATTCTACAGAATACTTATACCTTAGAGCTGCAATCGCTTCCGATTGTAGGTAAAACTAGCACGCGTGATTATTAATAGAACAATACCAATAGTTCTTATAAACCACATATGTATTATAACTAACCAACTACTTCGAACGCGTAGATATTATTTTATATTATAATATATTATTGTATATTTGGTCGAAAATTGAGATTTACTATAATACGTCAGTCAATAAATCAGGGGCCTAACCTAGAGATGGTTCCATTAATAACAAATCCATGTGATTTTTAGGAGAAACCACATCTTCATAGGTAACACATTAAAATTTGAGGTGAATCGAACCTTAGTGTGCAAGTTACCTACAGACAATTAAGTGACGCTACTTGTGCAATTGTCTGAGTTCCGTACGTTAATTAAGCAATGCTTTCTGATAGAAAAAAAAATGTTTAAGAAAAATAATGTTTTGGTAGATATAATTAGGATTCTGATTTGTCGGAAACAACAATTAAAATTTGGTATACTGACTTTAAATTCAGTCGTACAGACACAAATGATGCTGAACCGCCTGGTTGTTCAAATTAGGCTATTGATTAATAAAACATGAAAAAATCGATAAAATTATTTTGGTCAATCGTGTAGTGAAGTTGTGCGTGATAGCGGAGATATTAAAAATATCAAAAGGCAGTAAATTCACTATTTTGCATGAACATTAATACATCAATAATATATATATATATATATATCATATCTGTGAGAAATCTGTGTACAAAGTTGGTGCCGCGCTAGCTCACTGTCGATCAGAAAGAAGCATAGAAGCAACAATGCTCCGCCGGTTCAGAGAATTTTTTTACATCTGTTTCAGGATAATCAACAGAAGTTTTTGCATCGATATGAGCCTATAGATAAAACATAGATCTATTACTATAATCAGAGATAGATTGGTAGCATATAGATTATAGCAGCAGCATAGATGGTAGCAGATAGATTGTATATAAATAAATAAATAACAGGGAAACGCCATCCAAAGCCATCAAAGAAGCAAACACCATCAGGCAAGGTTTTGTAGAACAATCAATAACGAATATCATGTACCGTTGACGACCGTTGTATTGTTGTATACATTTATTACGATTGATGAAAGAAACCGCGAATAAACGGCCACAAATAAAAAAGAAAACTGTGTTGTTTCACTGAGTCACAAATCGTACGCAACGATTGTCAACTAGACGAATATCATAATGATTTGCTCTCATTCAGGGTATTCTCCAGACTCGACCTTACAATCGACAATTACTGGCTATTTGTAGACCTCAATAAAATTCCAGGGATCTTTCCCTTTCGATTTCGATCGAATGGCGTCAATTTTGCGTAAACTTTGAAGCCTAAAATAAATCGTTCTGCAATAAAAGCATGGAATTAAAAAAGAAGCCTCGGGCATTGCCCAAGAAGGAGACAGGGGTCATGAATAAAGTCGAATTTTGTCAATTTTTTTTGTTATCTTACCTAACTTACCTACTCCATATATGTATATAGACTCAATAAGACTGACTTATTGAGTCAGGGTTAAATAACTAGTCCGGCTAACCAGGCGCGGCCGCAGCCTTAAATTTTGGAGGGGTTCGCTCACTACACTTAATAAATTTTTTTGCTGTTATGCCATCGTACGTAGTTCATAAAAACACCACTAGATATCAGCAAATTACAAATTTATCGCTGTGTTCGCTAGAAATTTCCTTTTATTATTTGGCAAATTTTTGAGATTTTTCAATTTTAACCTTAAGTTTTTGACCTTAAGTTCATGTCCCCTGTGACCATCGGACCGCGCCTGCGGCTAACACATCCATTTTCAACCTCAAACTAGACTGTCTAATGTCCACATGAGCTGGAGTAACTTAACATTAGGTGGCCTTTACGCTTAGATGTCTGTTTGGAGTTGGAGGTGAATATCCATTAGACAGGTGGCTACATCCTCGATTGCTACTCTTTTAGAATAAAAAATATAGGAACACGAGCATTCCGAAAGCGACTCACACTAGACGAAAGACGCATTTTTTTTAGTATGTAAGTATAAGATCATATTTGTTTAACAACATGATTTAAACCAAGTATTTACTTGTCATGTCTTATTTTAACGCTCACTGAACTGACTGAACTTCAAATAATATAAAAAAAAATAACTTATAAAATTAAATATTATTATAATAATTTAGAAATCGACGACCTTTAAAGCAATTATTTTTAGTGACTAGTGCAGATAACTTATTTATTCGGAGCACTAGCTTTTCAAAAGAGGTGACCTTCAGAATGAAAAATGTATAAGTATAATAGTGATTTTAGAAAGTAGGCAATCGTTCTCTCCCAACTCGCATCAGTCCAGAAAAATAAAATACAGACCCATACTCCTCTCTAGCTATTGTTATTATTATTAAACTACTGTTATTTAAATTTAGGTATTGAGTGTTGAGCACATCATAAGCTACTTTTACAATTTACTACATTCATCAAGCGAAGCAGATTAAAAGGTCCACTGTACTAGTATTTATGACCGTAGGTATAATATTGCATGACAATGAGTGTCCCTGAAACAAAACTGTGTAGCGAGCGGGCGGCAAAGGTCAGTGGCGAAAATGGCACGGTGACCATTTTTTGGTATTTCTTTAGTAGGTACTTAATAAAAATGGTTGAAGCGGCGTCAAGGCGTAGCAGGCCACTTTACTGCAGTTAAGACAATGTTAGTTAAAACTGGGTCAGCATCCTCAGTCATCTATGTGTTACACTAAGTATGTCACGTTTCTCTATAGGTGCGTAGAAGGCATTCGCCAAATAACTTGTTTAATATATTAGCATCCGCAAGTTGGCATCGCATGCGCGCTTTTGTGGCTTGTTAAACATTTTATGTAACTGGGTTCAAAAACTGTCATTGCGGAAGCGCGCATGGTTGAGTGGAGGAAATGGATAGGCCCAGGGGCGCAGTCTCGCTCTCGTGATATGACCGGAATAGCTTGCGCTGCAGACACACTTTGGATTTGTGGAGTACGTTGATATTATTGTAGGTAAGGCAGTACGTACTGCGATTACGGAACGGTGCGTCGATGACCCAGTGTACTTGGGTCAAGGACCGGAGCTGTGGCCGACCAACCAAACAAAATGCCGCATCATGATTTTGCACCTTAATCATTGCGATCGCACATTACGGATTAAAAAAACTGTCAGTAACGTAGCAGTTTTTATTTAAAATATTAAACTTAACTAAAGTTCATCTAATACATCTATATCTATAAATAAATAAAATCTGCCGCCAAGTCGAGCAAAAAAACAAAATCAACCCCCTATAACTTCATTGTGGATAAAATTAGGATCCTGAATTTTTTGTAGCCAGGCAGAGTCTTTCCATTGTATACAACGCCAGATTGAACGCAGCCATAGGAAACTGCTCGCGTACGGCGTAATAATTGTAATGCTGTTTTTAAATCTGTTTCTACAATAGTAATACATTCACGAATTTGGCGTACTGATCGTGTATAGTTTGTATCGTGTATGTACAGCGGAGATAAGAAATTGCGGGGCGTTACTCCCGCATTTTTAACAACTTTAAACTCTCTCCACATTCTAAATTTAACGCAGAACACTCTTCAATGGGTTAGGTTATTTTTAACAAGTTAAAACCCTCTGCTAGTGTTTAGTATAATAATATAAGTTGAGGAAAAACCAAAAAAAAATTGCAATTTCGGTCGTTTTCTAGATACACCAACTGCATAAATAACTTTGTAAACCCATACAAATATATAAATTACAAAGTTATATTTGCAGTTAGATTGACAACAAAAAGAAATGAGATGCCATCAAAAACATAATTTGTAAAAAAACCCAAGTTCTCGCACCGTAAAAGGTTGTGAGATCCATGTATGTATCCATAGATTGATTCAAATAAACAACGACCTCAAAAAATAGTAGGCCTAAAGTAGGTATGTTACAAAGTTTACTTCATACTTTTGAACGTAATTTTTAATTTTAAGTCCATATCACGGAAACTACTGAACCGATTTTGATGAAACTTTTATCATTCCCTAATAAAAATGCTAACAAACAAAAAAAGAACGATCACGATCCGTCAATAATTAGTTTCAGAGATACGCGAGAATAAACATATCTAAGTACATACATATGCACATACATACATACATACACCAATGAAATTTGGTACCTATACTTGTTTGGAAGTCGTAAATTACGACTCGTAATAGACCAACATAATATGTAAAAATTCTGCAGTTCTGTCCATATTACATACATACGTGTATCGAATTGATACACTCCTTTTTTGAAGTCGGTAATTAGTTATAGTAGAAATAACTAAAGAAGTTTTAACAAAATACAATTATGACCTCAAAAAAATAGTAGGTCTTAAGTACTTATGTTAAAAATTTTATTTCGTGTGAGTGCCTCCTGGCATTACATTTCGAAGACCATCTGAGTAGATATTTAGTCAGGGAAAAAAATATTATATATGTCGGAGAAAGACCATTCTACTCGACATCATCATTAGTGGTTACGTGTTCAGCAGTGGGCGTCATTTGGGTATAATGCAAGCACAAACAAAGTACTTAAGGTTTACACACTATTTATTCAAGGTCACAATATTCACACACGTACAAGTTAGTTTAACATCTACATGGATGGCCTCAAACTCTTGAGAAAGAGCAGCGAGTTCGTGACACCGTTCTTACTCCACCAGAACCTTAACTCACAACTGGTCCACCACGACCCCATAATCCCTCGAATCTCCAATAACTCCACACAATACATGGCGAACTAGAACGTGTACCGACCACGCTCTGAGTTATCCTCTACTTTCAGCCTATTTCGTAAACATTCGATTACAATAATTATCATTTATCACAATTCACAATACAACAACAAGATGTAGTAAATCTATTCACAATAATTGACATTCCAAAACAAGATTTGACAGATTACTCTTTTTTTTTTAAAACAAGTTCAAAATAAGGTTCTAAACATTCTCGCATTGTATGGCCAGTAATCAACTTGGCTTGAATCCTTCTCCGACATATATATGCATAAGGTTTAGCGGGGGTTCTCGATAATTCTTACCATCAAACGCATTGGTGATCCTAATGTCCAAGGAAAAAATTACCGGGATTCTTTGTATACCTACCAAAGAAGTTATTCCGTCTGTTCAGAAAGATTTTCTTATCATTCTTCAATGCATCGTTATCTACTTGTACCTATTAATAACACATTATTTTGATAAGAAGAGAATAGGTGGGATAGTGGTTAAAATGTAAAAAAGCATCGACGACGGCCGATGGCCTTGCTTAAAGCCTTTAAGAAAATTCTATACGCTGAGGGAAATCAAGATTTTAACGCGTATTGCATATTAAATGAATGGTAATACATATTGCATTTTAAATGAAATGAGCCATGGTACCTTACTACCACCTTTGTAACACTCTCGAGGTATGGTTGCCAAAATTAAGAGCAGAGCCTTCTGGGTCAAGAGGGTTACTAAAAAAAAAAGAAAAACCACAAGGTTCGTCTCCCTTTGTCCATAAATTAGGTACAATACCTAATTCTTGTCCACGCTTAAAAAATAAATCTGCAGTCTATGGAGAAATATAACGCTAATGAGTCACGCGAGTTGTGTTGAAGATCTTGTCGCTAAAATCGATTTGTATTAGGTAGTGGTCAGTTCAATAATCCCGCATTTTTGTGGTTTCAGATTTTGTTCTGCACACTGAACACTCACAAGGTGGACATGAAAAAACTACTCGGTGGCCAAATAGGATTAGAAGACTTCATATTTGCACACAGAAAAGGGCGGCCTAAAGAAATAGAAATTGTTAAAACGGAAGACGCTTTAGGCCTAACAATAACAGACAACGGGGCTGGATATGCTTTTATAAAACGAATAAAAGAAGGATCTATCGTGTCTAGAATACCGCATATACAGGTAAAGTACTGTTACAGCATTTTAAAATATCAAATTGTCTCTGAATGACTTATCACATTACCTAACTACCTAGTATCTACCACAATTATTAATTTGCCCGTCGTCCGGTCATTCCCCTTGTTAAGATTTCAGCGGGAAGTAAAGTAGTATTAGTACTCTGTTAATTTCTAGGTCGGAGATCACATAGAGAAATTAGACGGTGAAAATATGGTCGGCAAAAGACATTATGAAGTAGCAAAAATATTAAAAGAAATTCCCAAAGGAACAACATTTACGATTAGACTCGTGGAACCTCTCAAAAGCGGATTTGGGAGCATCGGTCCTAAATCCAGCAGCGCTAGGTCGGGAAAAAAGCAAAACTATGGCTCGGGCAAGGAGACACTCCGATTTAAAGCTAACGGCCAAGCGACTATTGAAAACGAGGTAAGTAACCTTTTCCTTTCCTAATAATTTTATGGGGTGGAACAACATGTAACACGCTAATTCTTCCTGACTCATTCCGTCTAGGTGTAAACAGGTTATAAGCATAGATCGGATGTATTGTAAGTACACGAGGAAATGTAATATAATAATACAAGTTTAACGTCATTGGTAGGTACAATAATATTCAGAGAGTTTTAGAGATCTCTTAAATGCCCATTTTACGGAGCCTCTCAAATTCAGCCTAGTTAAGAGAAGCACGCTTAATACTTCCTATTTATCATTTCAGCACGATGAGGGTTCGAAAGCTGGTATTGAAAAAATCAATAGCTTACTGGAGTCATTTATGGGCATCAATGATACAGAACTGGCAACTCAAATGTGGGATCTCGCTGATGGCAAAACGAATTCGATGCAACTTGCTGATGCCATCGACAATAGTGACCTGCAAGAATTCGGTTTTACCGATGAATTCATTATCGAACTTTGGGGCGTTATCACTGATGCCAGATCTGGAAGACTTAGTTAAATTATATCATCAAATTGCGTTGTATAATTTATTAATAATATAATTGTATGATATGTGAGTTTGTGTAGAGAAATGCTATGCTTTCCCATTTGACAACCATTTGAAATCGGCCATTGACGAGACCGAGGCCCCATTTTTTTAAACCACATATTTATTTGTAGCATTTGAATTATACTATGTATACATGTCGCAATGAAATGATAGAATCCGTGATTTGATCAATTCCGTAAAGTAGTTTAGTGAAATGATAAAAATAAAATGTTTAAGTACTTATTTAAAATTATTTATTCAAACTATTTCATTTCCTCGCGACATACATCGATCTCGAGACATCAAGATAGTAAATACCTACAGTAGTGTGTGAGCAGTAGAGTGCTGCTGGTTAGTCAACTGATTAATGTTTTAACTAAGGTATTATAACTAATAGGTAACTTAAATATGACCCATAGGACACTATAGGTACATATTGTAGGACATCACCTAATTGATGACTTCCTAAATGATTACTTTTAAGCATAACTATTTAGTTAAGGCCAGTAAGATATGGGTCAAAATCACGTAAAATAAAATAAAACAGTAAGTACCTATATTATATAAAAATATATATTAACCTAATTATGTTGACATTATGTTACATAACGTCTACTAAGGCATTTGACTGAGGTAATAAAATCTAATAAAACTGACTCTAGAAATTCTTCTTTGTGTGATACAAACTCTTTCTGTATTATAATGCTTTTTGTTAAGAAAATTAAGATTTGTAAGTATCTGTATATATAACAGTTTTACGAAGATGATATTAAATATGTAATTTTATATTCAAATTATTTAACATGATGATATTCTATGAATTTATACTATAATTAATGGTACTGTGTAAATCTATGTCTAAGTTACACCAGAGGTTATTTCTATGTTAAGTTTTTCCGCTTTCAAGTACCTATCAAATATACTTATACATGTATAGCCCGGTATAGCTTTTAAATATACAATAAATTGATTGCTCTATGATTGCAGCAGTCTGCTACAGACATAGAGCAATGACTGTTAATAAACATTTGGCTATAAATAAACTGGCTTAACACCTGTTTCGAAAGAGTTTGTCATGTAACATCCTAACGGGAAATGCCAAATTATTGACATTTATCTTTTATACTTTAAGTTATTTAAATAATTCCGTTCTTTTTTTCCTATATATTTTATACATAATCTAGTAGCTCGCATTTCAACACTTCTTTAAATAAACATTAAGCTAAAAATACTGCTATTTTGTTCTGGCTAGGATTTTACACAACAAAATCAATGGCAAATAAGGTCTCCTTTAACTCCCCAAAAGAAATATCGAATATACTTACATAATTATTATGTTAAAAATTTGTTCACACATTTTCCGCAGTAGGGGGGAGATTTGTTATTTTTCTTGTCAGACTGTATAAAACATAATAATATAATGTACAAATAAGCAGTTTCATTTATGAAACATATAACTACCTAGGATGTACAAAAGGAAACCTAATTATTGTGCCTTACCTAATGTTGAACGCAAGTAATGATTGATAAAATTTATAAGTTGTTAAAATGTACAGTTTTCTTCATAAGCATATTATTTTTAATTAATACTGTTTTACATAGAGGTAATATTTAGTACCTTACATAAAACAATACAAATAAAGTATTTGTATACCTACCTAGGTATTCTTTTTTTCATCATATTCCTATCGGCACTTGGTGAAAGCTGCTTTCTTAAATGAGCCATTTCTTTTAATATGAGGGTTGTTGATGCCGGTTAGATATAATCTACCTAATAAAAGAGTCGTGGGCACTATACTTAGTAGATTGAATTTTAAGTATGATCAATAATCGAAACTTAATCACTTCGCTGTCCCTTGAGTCACATGTGATACATATATACGTATTGTGTAACTATTGTATATACATATTTATTGAAAAGGCATTCATTAAGCATCACTTTATTATCAAATACAGTTTTCTTGACTGTACCTCCATAGTTAGTATAGAAAATAAAAACTTTTTATTTTCAAATGATTTTCAAAATAAATCAGCTCAAATTTTTTTTCGCTTTATACGACTGTAACCGAAAATCGCAGGCGTTTCGGAGAAATTTGAAGTTTTCAATAATGTTCAATCCTCACCAGGGTACCTTTTTATCTCTGGAATCTCATGGACTATTTCTGACATTTGGCATGTCGTTTCATGACTATTTTTTGGAACCTAAACCAATATGCCAATACGATACACTTTACCGTTTGCTTGCCCCACAGGGATTACAGCTTGATGTTCAATGTTCAAACCATAAACCTCACTAACCTATAGCTAATAGCTATAACGCCGAAACTAAAATGCGGCTATTTTTTTACTTGTACGACTATTTTTTATTTTTTATGAATATTTTTAGCATTGTCAAAATTCGTTTTCATTGATATTTCAAATGTGAGGGCTCCAGTTTGAAGCACACGAATTTTTGGAACAAAGTTCCTTATCGCGTGTTGCGAAAGCTAGACGGCCTAGACCAAGCCTAGACGGAAAAAATTAAGACAAAAATTTTGGAAAATTGTAACGAATACAAAACTTTTTCCTGTCATGACGTAAATGACAATGGTTCATGACATTGTTGACATGACAAGTTTTTTTAAAAGATATTTTATTTTCAGTCAATTAAGAAAATACCGTTGGCAGGCATCACGCGGTTGCGTCGTTATCTTTGAAAATGCGAAAAAAAATTTCAAATCGTTCTAAATAACGGTTGCAACTTGCAAGTATGAAGTAAGTATCTACCTGCCAAACGAGTGTGCAGGTTGAATTTTTCTAGCGCGATGTATGGCAAAATCCGAAATTATGAGGAATAGCGAAAAATACTGAAAGGATTTATAATGATCAATTTTAGTCATAATTCTCTCGAACCAGGTAATTTAATCTACTTAAATATATATAAAAATCAATGCCACTTTTGGTTGTAATTTTATAACTCAAGAACGGGCTCACCTATCCAAACAAAATATTTAGGCTTTGTTCAGACTATTAAGTAGATGGTTTATATGAAGTTTGCACAAATTCGGTAGAGCGGTTCTCCATTTATCACATTTTTTGTAACAAATTAATTCATTAAATTTTTACCCTTCTATCACGAACTCCTATTTTTTAATAGTCGACTTTTAAGGCTCGATAACTTATACGGCAAAACAACGTTTGCGGGGTCAGCTAGTCTAACTTATAAATTACATAAAATAATAATATATTTGTTAGCTGTTTACAATTATTCAAAATCTGAGCCTTGTGGAGAGCAAGTTAAAAATTACTATTCCGATGACAACTTTGTGAGCAGGATAAAAAAAAATAGTTTTGCATTTTCAATAATTTAAGGGATAATCATGCAACCGCGAGATGCCTGCCAGTGCCAGAACGTTATTTTCTTAATTGCCTGATAATAAAATATTATCATTTAAAAAAATTCTAGCTTTGTCTAGCTGAAAACGGACGGGATAGTCAGATCGTTCAGTAGCTCTTCTATTAAGTATTGAGACTGTAACCGCCACCCTCATAGCCCGCGATAGTAGTAGTATGAATGAAGTAAGAATGAAGTAGAAGTAAGTACTTACCTAGTAGTAGCAGGTTTTTATGTCTTGTATTTTTATTGACATGGTGAGATGACCAAAGATACTTTAATTGAGACAATTAAAGGTTCGTAATGGGTGTCCATGCGTTGCAGTGAACTTAATTATCAGCTTTTATAATAGCTATGTAACAACATAGCTATTAATATAAAAGCGTATTAAAGGATTTCATGATTACCATATTTAAATGCTACGCAACTCTTCATACCTATTTTATAACATCGGTAAAACTGGAAAAGCGAACGCAATACAAGTTCAAGTTGACCTTGTTTACTTACAGTATTTCATTAATAACATTAAGCTAGGTTTGTTCGTTAAAAGTGGACGTGGAATATTCGAGATATAAGAAAATAGGTAGGTAAATAAATCATTGTACTTAGGTAGTAGAATTTCAAGTCCTTATCATAATAATTATCGTGCCTTTAGTGACATAGCAGATAGTGAGACAGATCAACAATCTGCGCTTCGTAAAACAGCTACCTACCTATTTATATTATAGGTACCTACCAACAAAATCATTATCACCGCCACAGAAGCTTGCCGGTCTCCGCAGAAATAATAGGTATTTTGTGAATAATAATTAGTAATGGCTGGAATAACACGAACACTTTTCTTACTTCAATTGCAATTTCCATCAAAATTACACCACTCAACAAAGGTAAGTAAAGTAAGTTTGTAAGATGAGGTTATTTATTGTTTAATACCTAACTGTACTATGTACGTTGTAAGCTTGTTATATATCATCGTGCTAAAATGTTTTTATTAGACCGATACCTACCTACTTAAAACGCAGATTTGGCTAAGTACGACTTTAATGATTCTTTTAAAATAAAATTGTAATAAATTAAAATATGAACATTAAGCCGTGAAAAGGTTAAAAACAAGATTATTTATTATGGGAACACCTTGTGTTACAATGAAATGAAAAAGCATCACTGATGACTGAATACATAACGTAGTGTTTAATTACTCTATGGTTTTGTGTGGACTTTTTTCTAACTTTTTTTAACATTTTTTTTAGTTCATCATGTTTCGTCATAAACCGATGCTGTCCAATACATGTCATATCCATATCTGTTTATTAAAAAAAGTCATAGATGACATGACATTGACAGTCATTGACTCTTGTTGTCATTTGATCTCTGTCAGTCTGACAGAATTGTATTTTTGTTTAAATGTTGATGTTCTTAATGTAAACCTACACAAACTATACTTTTATTGAACATTATCGACAGTAGGTATTACTTAATAGATAATGTACATGTAAACAATTTTCAGATATTGTTTAGTGCGTCATACAGCACATCCAAGAAAAATAATAAAATCTTTGATGATGTTAACGAAGCTGTAAAAGACATAAAGGATGGTTCTAAAATTCTTGTTGGTGGATTCGGACTATGCGGGATACCTGAAAACCTTATTCAAGCCGTGAACAAAAAGAAAGTGAATGATCTTACGGTTGTTTCCAACAATGCAGGTAAGTGACCTGCACCTACACCGTATCTAATTTTTTTGGAATTGGATGCACTTTATAACTGAACCTACTGGAGCATACTGGAGCACTGAGCACTGTACTATACTTGGGCCATTACAAACGTGCGAACTGAGTCATAAATCATTTTAATCAGACCTCTCACTCACACTTATAGGCATATCGGATCTCTCGCTCACACTTCTAGTGTTGTGTGTAACAATAAACAGGAATTTGTCGATAGTTAGTAGCAGGTAGATATGAGGGCCGGTGGCCAATCAGTCGGCGGCGGCGCGCCGACTTTCGGAGGTCGGCGGCGGCGGCGTTTCGGCGGCGTGACCTTGATAAAACTACCTTAATAAGGGAAGATATAAAATACCTCAACATACCAAACCAAAATAACATCAAAAATTATTCATAATATCAAAATCGAAAATCACTCATAACTTGTCGGCCAACCCGTCGTGCAACTTGGCCAAACAGTTGTGCGACTAGTCGTGCAACTTGTCGGCCGAACAGTTGTGCGACTCGTCGGCCAAACAGTTGTGCAACTTGTCGTGCGACTTGTCGGCCAACTCGTTGTGCGACTTGGCTAAACAGTTGTGCAACCAGTCGTGCATCTTGTCGGCCAACCAGTTGTGCAACTAGTCGTGCAACTTGGCGAAACAGTTGTGCAACCAGTCGTGCAACTTATCGGCCAACCAGTTGTGCAACTAGTCGTGCAACTTGTCGGCCAACCAGTCGTGCAACTTGTCGGCCAACAAGTTGTGCAACTAGTCGTGTAACTTGGCCAAACAGTTGTGCAACCAGTCGTGCAACTTATCGGCCAACCAGTTGTGCAACCAGTCGTGCGATTTGTCGGCCAAACAGTTGTGCGACTTGTCGGCCAACCAGTCGTGCAACTTGTCGGCTAACCAGTCGTGCAACTTGTCGGCCAACCAGTCGTGCAACTTGTCGGCCAACCAGTCGTGCAACTTGCCGGCCAACCAGTTGTACGACTCGTACATTAGACAAAAATCATGTCTAATGTCCATGTCACACCCGTACCGGTGGTTGTTGACGGCACTTATCTCGAAGTTGGAGACGAATACGTTTACAAACGATCCGAATGGGTAAGTTCTTCGAGAGAGAGGTCACTGAAAGAATCCAACTCGGCTGGGCAGCGTTCGGGAATCTACGACAAGTCTTGACGTCCGATATACATACCTCATTGCCTGAAGTCGAAAGTTTTCGAGCAATATGTGTTGCCAGAAATGACCTACGGTGCCGAGACGTGGTCCTTTACTGTGAGCCTAATCCACAAGCTCAGAGTCGCCCAGAGGGCAATGGAGAGAGCTATGCTTGGTATTTCGCTACGAGACAGAATCAGAAATGATGAAATCCGTAGAAGAACGATGGTGACCGACATAGCTCTCAAAGTTTGCAAATTAAAGTGGCAATGGGCTGGCCACATCGTTCACAGGACTGACAAGCGATGGGGAAAAAAGGTCCTCGAATGGCGACCACGTTTAGGCAAAAGGAGCACAGGCCGCCCTCCGACCAGGTGGACTGATGACCTGAAGAAGACAGCGGGAAACCGTTTGATTCAGAGGGCCCAGAACCGGGCGGAGTGGCGTCGATTAGGGGAGGCGTGTCCAGCAATGGACTAACAAGGGCTGAAAGGAAGGAAGGAAGGGCTTGAGATCGTCTGCACTCTTGAGATGTTCTCCAAATCACTGTGCGAACTGCTGTGCTTCTTAGCAAAGTCCATCAAAAAGTTAGAAGGCGTAGACATGGAACTCATTCCAGGTCTAGGTGTTGCATCACTTGCATCTCGTGTTGGTCTAAGAACATGTTTATGTCTGATGATGCCGCCATTTTGACTACGTGAACGTGTGAAATTGCGTCCGATCAGCACCATTGTTCAAACTGAAGTTCAGTTTCTGAAATGACTCGTTCAGTCGGCGCGCCGACCGCGGGGCCCGGCGGCGGCGGCGCGTAGTGAAACCGTGGCGGCGGCGGCGCGCCGGCGTGGCGCTCATATCTAGTAGCAGGTAATACGGGAAAGGTAAAGTACAATAATTTTAAACAATTATTAATCAGTTTGGAATATTAATCTATATCTGTGTCATTGTCTGTGCAGCAGTCACTGACATCTTCATGTAAATTTATTATCAGAGGCTGTATTCTCTGATTTCTTAAAATTGCCTTGGCTAAATCCCGATCTTGTAACTCCTCTGCATGTTTTACGCATTTGACCCAATCATCTTTGGATACATTCCCAATAGCTTCATGTAGAAGGCTCTCGACGTCTGCTATTTTAATATCGCCCTTTAATTTTAACAAAGTTAAGTTATCGAATAATGCTTCCATGGTTCGCGTAGGAAGGTCTAATGATAACTAACACTATTTTTACATACACCTACAACCTACAATTTGCATGTACCAGTACTTAACAACGACCACGTCATCTGACTACCTGAACCCGAGCGGCATCCCTTTATCGATAACGAGTTGCCCAGCATTGTCACATTCCTTTGACGTAACGTTTTATGACTCAGTTCGCACGTTTGTAATGGCCCAAGTATACTTCTTTAAATACTCTTGTCTATTATTGCATTTCAGACCAATTTTGCCATCACATGAAATAATTAAATTGTGTTAGCTAAAAAAATGTATGTATGTATTTACAGGAGTGGAGGATTTTGGATTGGGAATCCTCCTTAAAAGTAAACAGGTGAAGAGGATGATCTCCTCGTATGTAGGGGAAAATGCTGAGTTTGAAAGGCAGTATTTAAGTGGAGAATTAGAGGTAAATAATACATAGTGCCATATTTTTTATAAACTGAAACTGTATCTTTTCCGTACTGTAAAATATTACAGCTACTTCCAGTGTTTCGGAAGTCTGAGGTCTTAATTTTTCTTAAGTTCTTTATTAAGGCAAGAGAAAAAAGTCAAAGGTGTAAATTTGTGCTATAACTGGCTAACAATACATAATACAGACAAATTTTTTATACTATTACAAGTGACATAAACCTGCAAAAATACTAGTACAAAAATGCACAATTTTATGTATGGGAAACTATGGCTTATGTATAAAGGCCATTCTAAAACTTTAAAGTTAAAATTAGTTGATATGAATATTAAAGACTATATTAGAAAGTTGTTCCAATGTTTACCTACCTAGAGTTCTACAAAAGTTGTTTACAATATTTGTGGAACTCTATTTCAAATCATGTTCATATTTATTTCACTTTCTATTGCAGTTGGAGTTGACCCCACAGGGTACTCTTGCAGAAAGAATCAGAGCTGGTGGTGCAGGCATACCTGCTTTCTTTACACCCACCGGATATGGCACCTTAATTCATGAGGGTGGTGCACCTATTAAATATACTAAAGATGGAAAGGTATGCTAGTCTGTACATTCAGTTTTCTGTAATGCCTTGTTTTCAATATTACAATGTTGTTTATACAATAATATTTGCATAATAATATCACTTACAATAAATTAATTTTCTGCTCATGATGCAAAATAGTCAAAGTATGTATGTGTTGTTTATTGTTTCCTAGATTAGAATTATTAAACAAATTGTTGTTAAAACATGCAATTATTTACTTCCAAGCTATGCCAACAAATTTGGTTTGGTTAGGTCAGTTTGTGGTGTATATACTTTGTAGCACTGAGTGCTCTAGCTCCATGGCTTTCGAAAGAAATCCATGTCACTGGCGAGATACTGTGTGATCATGTACTTTGTACTTTGTAGGTCAGTATAGAAAATACTTGCATTAAAAAAAAGTTATGTGACTTGTTATCTTTTTCAAGACTTTAAAGTAGTTTTATACTTAATGTAAATTATTGTGTGTAATTTTACACATTAACCATTCGGTAATGTACAAAACATACCATTTTTATTTAGATTGCCATACCAAGTTCCCCTAGAGATGTTAAGGAGTTCAATGGACACCATTACATAATGGAGGAAGCTATTACTGGTGACTATGCTCTTGTCAAAGCCTGGAAAGCTGATAAATATGGAAACCTGATTTTTAGAAAAACAGCCCGGAATTTTAATCCTATAATGTGCAAGGCTGCCAGAATTACCATAGCTGAAGTAGAAGAGATTGTGGATGAAATCGAAGCTGACTCTGTGCACATCCCATCAATTTATGTGCATAGAGTCTTCTTAGGAAAGAAATTCGAAAAACGCATTGAAAGAAGGACTGTAACCAAGCCAGATTCACAGCAGAAAGAGAAAAAAGCAGACTCTACCAGGGAAAGAATAATAAGAAGAGCTGCTTTAGAGTTCAAAGATGGAATGCATGCAAATCTTGGAATAGGTGAGTGATCAAGGTCTTATAATATTTTTTTAGAAGATTAATGTGTCTAAGCAGGGTATAAGTTTTAAATTATTATATATACCAAATGAAGTGGATATCGAAAAAAGTTTATAGATGGTTGTTTTAAAAAAATTGTCTACAAACAAGTACACACAATGAGTAACTAAAAGGCTGTCAATGAGTATTCGACCAGCTATTTATATGAAAAGATACCATTAGATTATCAAAACTGTGCATTATGTTTAACTAGTTATCAAATATCTGTATATTTGATATTGCTCGATTTTTGCAATCGCTTATAATCTACAGTAATCCTATTTCAAAATCAAAAACATTCATAAATTATTTCTAGGCATTCCAATGCTGGCTAGCAATTACATACCAAAAAATATCAAGGTGCTCCTACAGTCAGAAAATGGTATTTTGGGTCTTGGACCTTTCCCTACTGAAGACCAAGTAGACCCTGACCTAATCAATGCCGGGAAGGAGACTGTTACCTCTCTTCCAGGTTGGTATATGACTTCATTTGAATGGTTGTAAGTTTACTAGAAATCATCATGAGGAAACCTGCACACAAGAAGAGAATTTTCGATAATGTTCTCAAAGGCATGCCAAGTACCCCAACCTGCACTGCTGCTATGTTTCTTTACCTTGCTTGCCTGGGTTATAAACAAGTTTACATTGTTATCAACAAACATACCAATTAAGAATCGATATGAAGATCTTAGATCATGTAATACATATATTTTTGCATTTTGTGTAGTCGTAAGTTAAAATTTACTTGCCAACACCAATTTGCCTAATGCTTCATTCCATTGAAAAATCCACTAATGTTCCTATGACTTAAATCAGGCGGTAATTCTGTCAAGGGTTAAAACACTTAATTCTCAAATGCACAAATGTTTTACAGTCATTGTATTCATTAAATACATCTACATATTTAAAATATCTTTATTTTCCAGGTGCATCATATTTCTCATCTGACGACAGTTTTGCCATGATTCGTGGAGGACACATAGACCTAACTATCTTAGGTGCCATGCAAGTGTCTCAATATGGAGATTTGGCAAATTGGATGATTCCCGTAAGTATTTTCGTGTTTCTCAATTTAGTCCTAGCTGTTGGTAAAGTTTACATTTTCCTTTTCAGTTAATAAACTAAATATATGGGAATCTTACTTATAGTATATAATAATGTAAAATGTGAAAGTTAGGACAGTATGATTTTTCAATCTTTTATGGAATAAGTGATGAGAAGGATTGAGCAAAATTTTCTATTTCTGGCAACACAATGTCAACATGATAGAAGAAAGATATTGCTTTGGTTAAATCTAAGATGAATGTGGTGCTCTCATAAGGATTTGTATTTTCCTGGTTTGATTGTATAAAATATTGTTTTTCAGGGAAAACTTGTAAAAGGAATGGGTGGTGCCATGGATTTAGTTTCCGCTCCCAGAACAAAAGTTGTAGTAACTATGGAGCATTCAGCCAAAAATGGTGCCCATAAAATTCTTACTGAGTGTTCATTACCAATTACCGGAAAGAATTGTGTGGACATGATCATCACGGATAAGGTAAGCACTTATGCATATTTTATAAGGAAGTGCTTTAGTCTAGCACTTCCTCCTTGTAGTTAAGAGACCTTGCAAGTGAGAGAGGCATTATGCCAAGTTTACACGAGGCCAGCGCTCCGCATAGGCAGAGGCCAGTCTCACTGGCAGCCAGCGTTGGCTTGGTATTTGCCTTTTGTAAACAGTTTTTCAAGCCAAGCCAGCGCTGGCTGCCGACGCTAGCGAGAATAGAGCGCCCGAGTATTTTTCAAGCCAGTGCCCCCGCCCGATTACCCCTCAGTCACTGGCAAATGTCCTTAGGGTGTGTATGTCTTTATTTGGAATTTCTGCGACAAAATGCCGAGAAAATTCAACGAAGAGGATACTTTAAAATTCGTACAATTTTATAGAGAGCACGAATGCTTGTGGGATAAGAGTTGTGATGCATACAAAAATAAAGAAATGCGCGCTTCGGCACTAGAACAACTTCGTGTAGGAATGAATATAGTAAGATTGACTATTGATAAAATTAAAGCAAAAATCAAAAGTATTCGAAATACGTACTACTTGGAAATCGACAAAATCGAAAAATCTACAAGAATTTTCTTATCCAAAGTCGTTTTGCTTTGTTTTTTTCTAATATATCAAAAAACTCTTCTCTTAATAGTGCAGTGTAGCTTCTTTTTCAAAAGAATTTGCCGCGAATTTATTATTTTTATCTTCAAACATGTGCACACCCAAAGAAAAATCCGTGAATGACTGGCCTCGTCTAAACTACAGGGGCCAGGCCAGCGCTAGCTTACTGCAGGACTGGCGCCAG
This sequence comes from Erynnis tages, assembly GCA_905147235.1. Lineage (NCBI taxonomy): Eukaryota > Metazoa > Arthropoda > Insecta > Lepidoptera > Hesperiidae > Erynnis > Erynnis tages. The sequence continues at coordinate 5,285,807 of LR990076.1, forward strand.
CATTACTGGCTTCGTCTAAACTCATTCACTCAAACACTATTTTTCATATAGTCTGAGATCTGCATAAAACCCCTCAATTCGATGGGTCCGGGTTTGAATCACAGAGTTCTCAAAGGTATGTGAAATCCACCAACCCTCAGTAGGCCAGTGTGGTGGACTATGGCCTACATCCCTCTCATTAGAGGAGACCCGACCTGTAGTGGGTCATTAATGGGTTACTGACAATTATAAATTAAATACATATAATCATTTGGTTTTTAGTATAAGATGAGTGCACTAATCCTGAAGCGGGATCTTAGGCTAATATGAATGATGACCTTGTTGTTCCTACGAAGTAAAAATGTAAACAAGTAACAACTTACTTTTTTAATTTCAGTGTGTGTTTAAAGTAGACAAAGAAAAAGGTCTCACATTGACAGAATTGGCTGATGGAGTGAAGGTTGATGATATTGTTGCTAGCACTGGTTGTGAGTTTAATGTTTCACCAAATGTTAAGGCAATGGGGGACATAACTAAGCAAGAGAAAATCACAGAATAGAGTATCATACTAATGACTTATTTTCACCCACTGCCAGATACTTCAAAGTGTTGAAAATGAGATGGTTTCACGCACAATAATCATTTGAGCGAGATTATTAATGCTACTATTTCTAAAATTAAAGTTAAAATTCTTTTGTGCCTTGTAGGATGTGAGCTGATTTACTGTGTACCAGTATCCATATTGTAAAAGAAATTAGGGTATAGATATAATAGGCATGATGACTAAATTTCAAAAAATCTTCTATGATATTCAGAAGTTTCTATTATGTCTAAAATATATCTTATTTTTGTAGAAAATTAAGGTTTTTGTGCAATAAAAGTACATTTAAATTTATAGTTTCAAATTCATTCCAAAACGCTCGCCGAGTCGCCGGTGTCATGGCGTCTGTCATTACGTCACGGCTCAGTAAAAAATGCAGAGATGCGTTTAATATGCTTACGAAAAAAATGACGTTTACTGAGACGTAACGTAAATTGATGTAATTCGATCTGATGGGTGTTTAAGCTGTCATGGCGGATTGTTGTATTTTGTAGATTTATTTTAACAAATAAATGATGAATCTCGACATTAATAAGATAATAAATACATGTTTCAAAATCTTTGAATCCTATTTCATTAGATCAGATAAATATTTTGGAGATACTTGATTACTGTCATCGTGCCTATTAAACCATTTATTTCAAAAGTGGACCTAAAAGTTAAAAAACATATGTATCAGCTTTTGTTAATTTACCTCTAATATTGGTCACTACACTAAAATTGGCACTTTTAATTTGTAAACTTACATTTTTATTAAAATCTTATTGTATGTGCCATACTATTTGATATTGTATGCCTATCATTGATTTTTTTATTATTTTAATTAAAGTTATCAAAACCATCATTTTGATCTTTGTTATTGACCCAGAAATATTAATGAGTTAGTAATTATGTATAGTTTGATCGTCTTACTATTACTAGACGATCACACTACACATACTTACCGTTATAGTTGTACTAGACTCTATAGTTATAGTTATACGTCATTTTTTTGGCGCTAAGCGTTTAAAAACTTCACATTGACAATGATATAAAAGATAGCTGTTATTGGTGATTTGGTGTGGCCATAACAAAGAATAAATATAATAAAAATAAATAAATAACGCTTCACACTAGTTAAGGATCGGCCAGGTGAAATCAGCAACACGGGACTATTACTTATAACTATTTAATTAAGAGCTACATTATATCCTAGCCTCAAACATAGGTTTTGCGGATTCCGACCAATGTTAGGATTCGGAACCCGCACTAAAATCTAGCCTAAACCTAACGTGAGACCCGTCCCATGTTAGGCACGGCACGGGAATGGTCCGTGGGAACGCCAGCCGACACCTCGCGCACCTGCAGCGATTCCTGGAGTTATCCGATGTCAGCGGCATCAGCACTTTACATTTTATATATGAATAAATTCTTATTCTTGTCCGTACGTAACACACTCATAGCCCCACACTATGATTCCCTGTGTCGTGGGCGCCATGGACACACACAAGACAAGAACACAGCATCCCAGACCAGAAACAGAAATTCAAATTCTGCATCAAAATCATTCAAATCTCTGCGAATCGAACCCAGGACCCACTGCGCAACGCACTGGCGTCTAAACCACTGCGCCACTAAGGTAGTCACAAAGACAAAATGTATTGCTGCTACTGAAGGATTTTTTATTTTCTTCGTATTTACAAAATAGTATTACATAGCATAATATACATAATGAATAACAAAGAGTATTAATATAATCGGTTATTATCATGTGTGTCAAATTAACTAACAAAAATATTCACAAACATGTTCCTGTCAATGTTCAATTTTGTACAAACTTTATTTTGTGAATTTCTCGGAACTTTTAAACTTTCCCTATAATATTATAATGAAGAGCAAGAGGCAAAACCATCCCATTGTAACGTGGGCTGCTTGTTTATTATGGCTCATATCTATGTTTGCTTTAACATGGTCATTACTTATATTCTTCTGTAAGTACCTACCCTACTATACGTTATTTATATTATGTTGCAGTTCATTTTAGTCAGCATTTAATAAATTAAGTGTATTGCAATTCTTAATAAAGTACTTAACCTTTTAGGTATTGGCGATATGTTACTTTTCACCGGAACAGAATTGGTTAACGCCTTCACATTGCTCTCAGGGTTACTCATGTTTCCTACAAATGTTTTCATATTATATTCCATCGCAGCAGGCAAAACTATAGAGTAAGTACATTAAAGTTTTAGTTATTAATGTTATTATGATTAAAATAAGCGAAATAGCGAATAAAGCTACTATAAGACCAAAACCACGAATGGATAGGTACGGGATCTTGTTCGTCGTAAGAAGCGAAGCGACGTGGAAGCGACAATAAAAATAGGTAAGTTACAGTAATTATTAAAAAAATTAAACCGATAAATTTTGTTAGGTACGTACTCAGGGTACGTAGGTACTTTAGGCTTACTGGTTGGTGACCTTTTAGAGATTATAAAACTGGTCTTAGTAGACTTCGTAGTACGTCACTGGGTTACGTCACTCATAAAGACAAAGCATGGCCGCTTTATTATTATAGCAGACAATTTGGATGTCAGCTGAACTTTCATTCTTAATCATAGCGAATTCATTCCTACTAAAATAATTGTTATTGAAGTGATTTTATGTGCTGCTTGCGGCTGCAAAAGCAGATAAATAAAGAACAAACAAAGATTTCTTTTCATAGGTTCATAAAAGTCTGAAAACTGGAACGCATCAAATTATGTTACGCGGCCTCCAATCAATCAATCCTTTTAGTTGGTGACAAAATATTTCTTAAAAACAAACAAATACTTGATACAAATACACCAACCAATTTTTTTTATTTCCTAAAGCACTAGTTTTTAGTCGATAACACGAAAACTGCTGAACCGATTTTGATGAAACTTTTACAATTCCCTAAGATGAAAAACAAGCAGAATAAAGAACGATCAAGATCCGTCTATTAGTAACGGAGATATGCTAGGACAAACATATCTACATACATACAAACCTACGAACTTTGGTATGGTTGTTTGGAAGCCGTATTAGACCAACATAATATGTAAATATTGTGCAGTTCCGTCAATAACGTACATGCGTGTCAAATTGATGAAAAGGAAAGTCAACGTTATCGGCGGGAATGCGTCGTGGCTGCATGACGTGTGCCAAAGCCAAAGAAAGTCTCGAAAGATAGTCTCTCCAAGGAGGACCTGATCCAGCGTTTACTCGACTAGGGGTTGATAATAAAGGTTAAATAGCAAAGTAGCAAATAGTAATAAAAATATCCCTCGTAAGGAAGGTAAATAATCTAACGGAGCCATCACCAATATTCCTCTATCTCTATCTGTCCTTTGTACGCAGAACTTGCTACACTAATGTTTTCCGTTGCAGCCATAAATCTAAAGTTGTATGTTGCCCATTATGGCTGTCAATATTTTGGATCATTGTTATCAATGTTATCGGGGTAATTTTATGCATTCGATCAATGAACGCTTGTCATGATATCATAATGAAAAACATATCAGGTGGTCTAACATTGTATGGATCTGTGCCGAAATACAAACATTTTATTGATAATATGCAATGGTCCTTAAAATGCTGCGGGGTGAGTATACCTACTAAATATCTAATTTTACATAATATTAAATTATGGTCCAGTATGAACTGTCCACAGACAGTTCGCCTTCCGGTACTGTTAATTTGAATTGCGGATTGCGTGCTGAAAGCGAGAATTCCAGTACCTAATCTGTCTTTTCCTCATTTCCAGCTTAATTCTTATCGGGACTGGTTTCCGTTAGAATGGCATGATAAAATTCAAGATTATGAATGGGACTTGGCCAAGAAAAGAGATGTAAAAAACACTGAATCAACAAAAAGTGAAACGGACAGTGTGCCATTAAGGTTAATTTTTCATTATTATACATTCTTAACATAGAGTCAATAGTAAATAGTTAAATAGGCGAGGTACTTATTTACATTGAAAATTATATTATTTTATCTCCTGGTAACTATGGGCGGTGCTGAACTGTGTAACGACACCGCGGTGGCATCGACTATGTTCTAGCGCCCTATTTGTAAGTAGTAGCCAACAAGTACCTACCTAATTGTAATACTTATTTCATTTTCAGTTGCTGTAAAAGTGGATCATGCATATCAAATTATTTGAAAGAATTAGGAACATATTCAATTAACACAGATGGTTGCGGTAGCTACATGTACCGGATTGTAATGATTTCTATGAACTCACATTTGATTCTATTTTTATCGATTATAATTATTGAAGTAAGTTAAGTTTCATTTTTACCGACTTCCAAAAAGGAGGTTATCAATAAATTCGACACGTAATTTTATTTCATACTTTCATGAAGTCAGTTTAATTTTTTAATTTAATTATTTTATTCCTTATGTATTCACTATGATTGAACTTAATGAGAAAGTTTGTTTCTTATTCATTTTAATTGTGAATTATTTTACACAGGCCTTATTATTAAAGTTCATTTATGTGAAAAGGAATAATAAAAGCTCGGAAGGTCATTACGGAAATAAAAGAGCAAGCGTCAGACATTTAATGCCAGTAAAAGATGATTTTGATGTATCAAGTGGATCATTGTATAATCAAGATGTTAGTGATGGTGTACAGCAAGACAATGCTTACGATTAAAATTATAATACCATAACAAAATGTATGCGACTGTGTGGTTTTAGCCTACTTGACAAAAAGGTAGGATAGGATAGTATGGATAATACCTAGTTCTAAAAATTATGTTGACCGTACCGAAATGTGAAATAAACGTCTGTGGTCTACCTTAATATTATTTATTCTGTCCTATCTGTCAATGTCAATTACTGTCATGTCAAGTCAGTCAAGTGCGTGCTCTACCTACAGAGTCTACTCTACTCTAATACTGAGCTAAAGTGAGTTAATAAGACTTATAACATTTTATTTTAAACATTATTCCTTCCTTCCTTCCTTTCAGCCCTTAGTAGTCCACTGCTGGACATGGGCCTCCCCTAATCGACGCCACTCCGCCCGGTCCTGGGCCCTCTGAATCCAACGGTTTCCCGCTGTCTTCTTCAGGTCATCAGTCCACCTGGTCGGAGGGCGGCCTGTGCTCCTTTTGCCTAGACGTGGTCGCCATTCGAGGACCTTTTTTCCCCATCGGTTGTCAGTCCTGCGAACGATGTGGCCAGCCCATTGCCACTTTAATTTGCAAACTTTGAGAGCTATGTCGGTCACCTTCGTTCTTCTACGGATTTCATCATTTCTGATTCTGTCTCGTAGAGAAATACCAAGCATAGCTCTCTCCATTGCCCTCTGGGCGACTCTGAGCTTGTGCATTAGGCTCACAGTAAAGGACCACGTCTCGGCACCGTAGGTCATCACTGGCAATTAAACATTATTATAGGTTAATATTCCTTAGATTTCTTGAATTTCCTAGTGTTTTTTGATAATCGGTTTAATATAATTATCTTTCATTATAGTTAACTGTATTAAATTGTTGCATTTCCTTTCAGATATGGTGTTTTTAACAGTTTCGAATTTGGTGAGATGTCGTGGGCCTGATGAGTTCTGGAGAAAACGACGAATTTTTAGATTGGCGGCCCATTACATTGGCCGTCGAAGGAACCTTTACTCGGTGGCGGTGCGAAACGTGCATCGTGCTTTGGTTTACGCCACTAAAGCACGGCAATTAAAAAAGGAGGATATGAAAGACTTATGGAACACACGAATTACAGCAGCATGTGAACAACACAATATAACTGCCTTTACACTCAAAGAAGGTTTAGATAGATCTAACATTATGTTAGATCGTAAATCTCTTTCAGACTTGGCTGCTTGGGAACCACAGACATTTAAATGTCTTGCTGCAGTAGCTAAAGAAAGGTTAAACCTTGATGGCTTTAGGGACAATGTAGATAAGGAACCACCTACAGGAGTAAATTTAAATCTTAAAGATGTTATGTTAGAGGCTTGGTTAAAAGAAAAAAAATAGAATTTGTGTTTCATAGTTTAATTAGTATCTATAATAAATATTTAGCATAAAAAAATCTGGTTTTTTATTGTTGTGTCTCTCATCTGATACTGCATTAAGTAATCAACTATTTAGTTCTTTTTTCATTTGTTTGGTTAGTTCATTTTGTTTTTCTAATATATACAGGTTTTCTATTTTTCTCCTTTGCTGCCTTTCCATGTCTCTGATGACACCTTCATGCATTTTTTCTCTAAAAGAAACAATAACAATTACAAAACCTATTTACTGAACTGAATAAAAAGGTGGATTATGTTTTTCTAGAGAATGTAGGCATTTCTTTAGTACTTTGCAGTCTAAAAGGCAATTTTAGCTTAGGAGGACCTATAAACATGTCAGATATGGTCACCCACCACACACAGTATTTAAGGTGTGCGTGCCTGTCTAAACAGTCAATTGTGAATGCGCATTCGCTCTTTGGCGCAGGCTAACTCGAGTGCCATTGGGACTTAATGCATTTAGAAGATAAGATGATGAAGAGATAAAAGGTTATAGCCTAGGAGATAGTGAACCATCGGACCAACCTGTTTCCCACAAAGCTAAAAAGTTTTTAAATGATGTTTTATTATCACAGCAAACTAAGAAAGTACTATTCTGGCAGGCATCTGGTGGATGTGTCACATCATCATTCCTTAAATTTATGAAAATGCAAAAAAATTTTTTTGCCTGCTGCCACAAATGTAACATAACATAAGCATTACAAACTCGTTTACTTCACTGTTACATCGGACCCATTGTATTGTATGGATGTGGGTCTTAGCGTAAAAAGGCCCTTAAAAATGAATAGAAGCTTTCGACAAGAGAATAAAAATGAACTGTAGATAGACATATGCTGCCTATTAGCTGAACTTAAAATTATGTTAAGTATGCAGAATGTGCGGTTTGGTCTGTCATTTTGCTGTGGAGTACACACTTTCGTCTTTCCAATTGAAATCCATTTCAACACGGTTTTGGTCAGTTGCCAATATAATATCTCTCTTATTCATATGATTAATTGTTTTGATATACAAAAACTAAAAGCAGCATGTTAAAATCATAAAATAAATTTTTGTTACTTAGTAACACAAAAACTAATGAATAGAATATCATTTAACTGAACATCAACATAGCATGAAACCTAAGAAAGGGCAAAGACTTCATTGGTTATCAAAAAACGAAGTAATTTATTAAAAAGAAACATTTCCACCATAGTTGGTCTGTCATGTTTAGCTCTTCTTTAGGTCAGTGGGCTCTGATCATACCGTGCTCAGTGTGGGGCAATGAAAGCCTAAACCAGTTTGGCAAAATGTTCTTATGCTTGGACGCTCACACACATTTACTGTGTGGCAAGATTTGCAGCCGATTTCGCAGCATTGTGTACCAAGAATCGACACCAAAGCCAACATGTTAATTAACACATGTTTGTTTTGTTTCATTAGTAATTTTTAGTTTTATAAAGCTTTAAAGTTTAAACATAAAACCTAGTCCCATATGAAATTATTAGGGTGACCCCATGGTTTCTTGAAAATAAGAACAATGATTACTGTAATGTTTGTAATATAGAAAAGAAAGTACTGAGCACTCTAGTTTACTAGCCAATTTGACTTAGATGTCCCACAATCTACTCAAGACTTGAGGCCATACACTCTTCTGCAAGCAATAGCAAGTGACCAAAAAGCATATGAAATGGGATTTATGAATTATATAATGTAATGTTAGTTGGGGTTTATGGTTGGGATTATAACTGACCCTTGCAATCACAACTGCTACTGTTAAGTATGTGCATTACAAAAAGTATTTATCTAATTTTTACCTGTCTGTTTGTTGTTTCATGTGAACGTAAGTCACTATACCGGCTGTTATTGCACATGACGAGCCTAAAACTAGTTTTGAAGTTATAGAGGACATCCTGGATTTTGTGTTTTATAGAACTTTATTTATTGAATATCAATAACATTGAAGTATTTTGATACATGAGCTTAAAGTATATCAATGGTATTTGTTTCAAAATTTTATGTAATTTTTTAGTTTTGATTTATATTTTATTTTCCTTCTTATATATTTTTCTTATCAGCAATTAACGTTTGTCAAAAGTGTCAAAATTAGTCAAAAAGTCAAAAACCTAAATCTGTCAAAACAAAAACAACAAAACTGTGACAGATAATGCTCATGTACGCTGGACGAATAAATTATATAAATTATTATTCGTCCGGATACTTCAACATGTACAATGGGATTTCTGTGTTAAATTTAGACTTCCGTCAATGAATAAATTATATTTATTCGTCCAGTACCCGTACAAATAGATTCGTCCATCCATGCACACATAAATATTATGACTGCTGCTGACTGACGGGCACGGAACGAACACCATAGAGTTGACGAGGAAGCCACGACATCTTTAATGACAGCGCCAGCATATGCTGATTTCACTTAGATTCTACGCTTTGAGTCCTTTTTCGATTTATTATACTACTAACTGTTTGTCTGGTCTTTCTTTGTAGGTAATTCACATTTTAATAACTTTTTTGTTAAAAGCTGTACGTTACATGGTTTAACACGACAAACAACTAAATAGTATCCAGGCATCCACATGACACCAAGGAACTAAGGGCCCCCATTCATACACAGGTCGTAGGCAAGTGTCTAGAGTGCCCATTGGGCCGGACTTAGGCTTTCTTACAAAAATATGAAAACCATTTTTTATGTAGAGATTGCGCGAACTGCTAAGTATAATTATTATCTTTTAAATTGCTAGAAGCATAGAACCACTTTAGAATAATAAACAAATGTAAGTCCCTCTATATATTGGGATGCTATAAATAAGACGCACATTTTATAAATATAATATTTACTTACATATTAAAAAAAAATTTTTTTACAAAAAATAAATATCTAATTAAATTCGATGTAGTTACCTCACAACGAAAATTTGTAGTTAATAGTATTTTAAAACAGTCCAAACTGTAAATTATTTAGATATACCTAGCAAAAAATCACAAAATCATGATAATAATATAGAACTTGGCTGATGTTACTTTTGTATAGGCATTTCGGTTTTAGGTAAATACCTATTCCTAGATCCTTAAGACAAGATACACAGTATCAAATTGCTTAAGATGCTGACAAACGTGCAAATACTTTTAATTAATATAAAATGTACGTTCTCTTTAAACAATATTTGATATCTACATTAATTACATATTATGTAATTAAGTAGTCTTCACTAATGTGTATCATAATATTATTTACTTATAATTGCTTATAACGTTGTCAGCATTTATGTAAATTTAGGTGTGGTTCATTATTACTTAACTTGCAAGCAAATCAAAAGAAGACATTGTTGCTTACGGACTTAACAATTGTAAATATCAACAGTCTCCTTATAAATTAAATATAGACAAAGTTAATAATATCACTGAGTCATACGTCACATCACACATTGTTCCAAGACTCCAAGGCATTGTCTTTTCACTCACTTTAAAGTGTCAAAGCCTTAAGAATCTATACCAGTCTTTAAGCACAATTTTGAGTCTTATGGCACTGCTACCTGCCGCAGTTATCATAAAAACTTGCAGATCCTCGATTAGGTATTTCAGCGAACTCACGTTTTGGTGTACACAGCTTGCTGCTGAAGTCTACGTTTCGTTTCCTTTGGGAACAAATAGGTAGCAGATTATAATTAAGAAAATAGGTGAATTACCTTAATACAATATACTTATAGGTACTAGGCTTTCGCAATTTCTTTGAATAATGATATTATTTATATAATGTAGGTATGTAAACTACCTATTCATATTTGATTTTATGATACTGTAAACTAAATTTGTCATGAAAAAAATAACGTGAATAATAAAATTAATAATAGGTAGGTACACGTTCTGATTACATTAAATTGATAAAATTATATGTGGAGTTGGATCAATAATCGAAATAAATGTTTTTGTTGAAATTGAAAAAATCTTACCCTCTACTGGGTAATTCCATTTGATCAACAAGCACTGATTTGACATATAGCCTGTCGTTACACCAAAGAATGCATAGAGATCGTGGTTCCAGTACATTCATGTCGTACTCCCACGATAACTCCACCTTGAAAAAATTAAACATGTATGTAAAATTAAACATCTATTGTTATTATTTAATGTTATTATTGCTAACATGTATCCATTCGAATACATTGAAATCATACCTTTCTAACTTTTCCGCCCAAATCCATTGGATGTGTGACTACAATAGTATAGGAAGTACCATGCTCCAATCTAAAAATAAGGCCAGTATTAGGTACATTTAAATATCAACGAGACGACAGTTAAACTGTTAAGCTGTTTTGAAATATTTCAAGATCTTACTTAACGTAGTTGTTTGGCGTGAGATCCATTCCTCTTATCACTCCTCGATCAGACATCAAAGTTACTTTCAAGAATCCCTGATGGCATACAAAATTAACACGTAAATCGTTATAGCATTAATGCTAAGTCATTATACTTCATTGAAATATAATAGTTATTTAATAAGAGCAAATAATTAAGTAAGGATTGAAATAAACCTCATTTCATTCCTTAATTATTTTTAATATAACGTTGACGTTAGAATTTTATTGTGACTATCTCAAAGAAGTTAAAAAAATTAGTTAGGTGCATTAATTTGTCTAAAACACTACAATTCTCTGACATTTACTGGAAACAGTGTATTGTGTATTAAGGAAGAATATTAGACACAGAATAAATAACTAAAATGCTTCGCGATGTTTACCTGTACCCAAGATTCTGCTCCTTTTGGATTTGCTAAATGAATAGCTATTTTATAATGTCTTTCTGAAAATTAAAAGTAAATATTGAGACAGGCACAGGTAAATATGTATAACAAAAAAATTAAATTTGCTTTAAGAATACCATCACTGCTTATTTCTCCCATGTCTGCTTTGTAGATATTAGTACCTAACTAGACATGGAGGTGTTTTTGTCTCTTCATTCAAGCAATTTTGTATTAAATTAATCACCTATTCAATAAATACGTAAAACATTATCATGGGAATTAGTAAGATTATGTTTTTTTAAGATCTATTCCCAAATAAAATGAAAAAGAGACTGATATTTTAAAGAAATACTGGTAATAAAAAACTGTGAAAATTTTAAGATTCAAACACTTACGGCAGAATGGAAACTCTTTTCCTGTATTCAGATAATACTTTGCCCCAATAGTCTCCTGTTCTTCGGATGGGTACACTTCATTTTCTGTCTGATTGCTTTTGTTTGTGATGAGCCCAGGAGTGCTATCAGCATGAAATCTATAAAGGTAGTCATAATAATGCTTCACTTATTATTCTATAGCTATGTATAATACTAAAATAGTGAATTAAATGTGTATAGAATACAAACTATAGATTTTAATATATATATACATGTAAAATTCTCATTTTCACTCACCCCATTATTGCACAACCATGCCCACAATGAAAGCATTTTCCAGCCAAGAAATGTTGATATGACGGACATTGGTGCCCTAAAACAATTGAAAGTTTTACAAGTAGCTCATTTGTTAGATTTCGTTCCGAAACAAGAAATAATCATATAAAATACCCACCTATGTAAGGACATTTTCCATTTATGGACTCTGTAAAAAGTTTGATGGCTCTGACGTGATTACACGCTACAAGAACTCTAGATGCTTCTTCCAGTCCTTGTTTCACCAGCGTAAGAGGTATCAGAGGTCCCTCCGTGAGATCGCAGCCAGGCTGCTCCTTACCGTTGTTGGGATAGAAGTCTAGGTGGCCCACGGGCTGGGACATTCCATATCCTGCCATAAACACAAAGTCTGTCGCACGTGTGAAATAAACACGTCGGTAAATTAGTCGAAATATGCGGCAAATATATAACTATATACATATATCATAAATTATTGACTTCTAGCTTTGCAGCGGGATATTTACAACATAAATACATAAACTATTTCATATGGGTTAGTTCAATTAATTTACACCAGCCATAAGCTCAGATCATTGTTTAGTCATAATGGTGTGAGAAAGAACAGGAGTACTTAAATGGTTTTTTAGATTTATTACTTTTTACAACATATATGTACATGTATATTGTATATATTGGAAATTAACAAGCATATTAAAGTCCTCGAATTACCTAACAAGAAGATGCTCTTTCCGTCTGTATGTATGACGTCTACGAATTCTGCATCGGTAGGGTCAAGCCGGACGTGTGTAGGCATTCCTTGGAAATAGGGTTCGGCAGGATCGAGCCCCGTAATTCTTCCCAAGTTCTAAGAAATTAAAAGCTGAATCAAAGACAATATGAAGGCATGATAGTGATAATTTATAATTTTAGAAACAAAGTTCTAATTTTCAGTTTCAGTCACACTTACTTGTATCCTTTCTCCCGCATATCCGGCTGTATGCGCTCCCAAGGAATGCCCTATTATGTGGACGTCAAGCGGATTCAGGCCATGATCTTTCTGGAAGCGAATGAATGAGAATGTAGAATTTACATGCTTGGTTATGGTCACATGATTTGCTCATGTGTTCTTATTTTCGTTCAACAAACCTCTCCAATAAATCGACTAGGTAATCGATTAACGAGTCGAAAAGTAAAAAAGTTTAATAGCAGGTTTAGCAGTATGTTTGAGTTGTTCATTACGTCTACTAGGTACTAGTAAGTTTTTTGGTATGATTCATATATGTTATGAATTGCTTTTATTGTTGTTATAAAGGAAAATGTTAATTCACCCCTTTTTTATTTAAACAGCATTAAATATAGCATTTTTGACAAATATTGCAAGGCGGAACGGGGTGTGCTCAACTCTCAACTCTGAACTTAATTGGTTTTATCAGATTTTATATCTCAACTTTCGTATATAATCTAATCTTTTCTATTACTTATATATTTATTTTAGATTGATGATTTTGTCTTACCTGTAGAGTGTTAACGAAATGAGCAACTTCAAGTCCCACTAGTCTAGTGTTAGCAGTGGCTTGCGTGTATAGAGGCAGACTCCCGCCCGCCCAGTCCACGATGACGACGTTGTAGTCATCAGCTTTAACTAACTCATCTTTCATTTCGCTTACCTGAATTACATATTAAAACAATTATTATGCTTATGCTTGAGGTAACAATCCAATAAAATTGTCCGAAAGTAGTCAGTATCTGGGAGGCGGCAATCGATTCGGTAAATTAGGTAGAATTTTTTACACTGAACCGATGAATCGATATTTATCGGTTGGGGTGATCGGTCGATAACCTACATTATTATTATACATTATTATTATAGTAGGTAGGTATAACTACAGACTAAAAGAATAAAGACAAATAAATTTACTACTTGAGGTATATTGTTTATTTTAAGTTTAATGAAAACTTACCCAGTTAGATAATGGAGTGTCTATAAATCCATGTATTATCATTTTTGTTAGTCGTCGAGGACTAAAATTAGACTTTACTATTGTTTTATTTACATTAACGTTCAATATTTGACCATCTGTGGGATTCTTTTTAGTGTATAAGATAAACCTGAAATAAAAATGGCATTCTAATATAAAATTACTCCGAGCAAAAATACTCGTATGATATTCACAATATTCTTTGTTATTGCGTCTTAATGAGTAGCAACCAAGCATGCAGACTCCCTGTTCCTGTGGGAGCAACGCATTATATGATTTCTGATTTCTATTCTATTTGTAGTGCAGAGTGGTTCGTGGGTTTCTGTAAATTCTTAACATTAAATGACCTGGATGTTCGTTTGCTATTCATACACAAAATAAAGCTTCGAATTAGAAGACATTTGTTCTAACAACAGGATATAGTTTATAATGATATGTAAACGTACCTTGTATTAATGACGACTCGTGGCAAAGGAAAAACGTTAAATGGCCGGTGAATAAGATGATACCAGCTTCTTGTGATGTTCAAACATCCCAGCTCATCATAACATCTTGTTTCGTTTTCAACTAAAAAAATAAAATACAATATTATTTATTATAGGTATTATAAGTGTTAGAGCCATTTGACCGGGGAGGTACCTTATTAGTACCCTCATACGTTAACCCGACGTGAAGTAGCATGTTCTTCTTGTCTTATGTTTTGATTTGGGAGGTGTGGTTGCGCAGATATTTTATCTGAGACGACATTAGTCCTTATTTATTTCTCAGTTATGATTTATTTCCTATTTTACCACTTTAAGTAGGTATCTATATTATGTAAGGTTTAAATAGTATAAATGATTTTCATAACTTGAAAAAGAAATCGTATTTCATGCTAAAGGTGCTTGTTTTTTATTATATTTTTTTAATTATGTTTCAATAACTTTCAGTGTTATGCATAAATAATCTTTATAGTGAGGGGATTTATCCGTAAAAAGGATACTATCCACCAATTCACATGGTGGAATGACCCGTACATCCATAGACTCTTAGACCCTGCAATGGGTCGGGTCGGTCGGGCAATTAGTAATGGGTTACTTACAAGAAGTATGATTGCCATTTCCCACTAAATATTTTAAATTATTCATATTTAAATTCGATGGTTTGTTGTAACAATGGAGCACAAAAAACTTCAAATTATTTAATTGCAATTATTGTATGTATAAATATGTATAAATGTATAATAAAGGTAATATTATCCTCTACGGCAATCTAAAATCTAAGCACTATGAGAGTCTATTACATATTCATATTATTGAGATGTACGTTTTATTAGCGAATCCTAGAGTTGGGTTAGCTTTATGTACTTCTTGTCCTCATTGGCTGACACAACCGACCGGCCAACCGAGACGACAAAATTTAAACACAGGGTGTTATATGCTATGGAGCTCCAAATTAAAATACGCACTACATGCGACAAACATCAGACCTTCCTTCGATTAGGAAATGATTTAGGATTTCGGTTGTATACACTTGGATCCTGAAGATTGAGTTGTACTTACAAGGAAGCCAGGGGATGTTTACTTCAATGCGGTCGGACCGAGCCCAGTTGAAGGGATCGAGGATGCCGGCGAACGCTGGCTGGAGACCCAGTAATATGCACCACAGCATCACTCGTAGGTGTCGATCCGTCAGGTACAGGCGTCGCATCACAATTACATCTGAAACGAAGAAATAACAGTCAGTCATTATTCTTCCGTTTATTTGATCATTAATTCAGACTCTTTCTAGGTTGTACCTAAATGTATTGAAGTTAGTTTAGTTATTCATTACTGTAATTACTGTGATCAGAGAAGGGCAGCATGCATTTTTGTTAAATTTGAGATGTAGGTTTGCTGTAGAGGCGTAAACTATGGGTTCATCCACTTTAAGCATCAGACAATGTTTAATATAATTGTTCAAAAAAATTTGAAAATATTGCGACATTAAATGGCTGATTCTTTGCTATCAGTACCCCACGCGGCGACTGCGCCGAACGTTTATTCGAAATATTACTACTATCGAAGTAGTCGAGAAACATAACAAACGACACTAATTAAACAGAAGATCCCTCGCGTCGTTCGCGAACTTATTGAATATTTAGTTTTGTTTACCGATGCGCGTGCGTCGGTCGTAGTTTTTGCAAGTCGCACAAATCACCAACGTGTTCTCTTGTGAGTTTCAAGAAGAATGTCAAGTGAATTACCCTCCCCCTGTATAGTTGTTCAGTCTCTCAACTCTACTAGGTAAATATTATCTCTATAGGTAAATAAATAAATAAATAAATAATAAATAGACAACTCACACATGGCTTTCTGACCCCAAAGTAAGCTGTGAGCTTGTGTTATGGTGATCAGATAGCTGATAAACCTACATACATATTTTATATACATACTGATATAGATAATTTACACCCAAACACAGAACAAACACTTGTGCT
This sequence comes from Erynnis tages, assembly GCA_905147235.1. Taxonomy (NCBI): domain Eukaryota; kingdom Metazoa; phylum Arthropoda; class Insecta; order Lepidoptera; family Hesperiidae; genus Erynnis; species Erynnis tages. The sequence goes on from LR990076.1 coordinate 5,302,237, forward strand.
CATCACACAAATATTTGTCCTGGGTGGGAATCGAACCTACGACCTCTGGCGTAGTAGTTAGGGTCGCTAACCACTAGACCAACAGGCCTAGTATTACTGGCCTGTTGTACTATTTGTATAAAAAATTGTTATTGGTTTCAAATAAAATTTTTTTAACTATGCATAACGTGTTATCGTACGTTCAAAAGTACGTTAAATATTTTAATTTGTTACGGTTCCTAAGTTAAGAGATTTTTTTCAGCTATAGGTTCATGCGTGGGAGCTGGTATCCGAAGCAGTAACTGTATGTATTTCTATGTATATTTTACGATAAAGCAGTAGTGGTGGGATGTAAGATTAAGTTATTACACTTATTTATCTACGATCATCACGTAGTTCCAGCCTCGATTCTTGCTTCACTGGGCTAGCACGCGGAAACTAACTCTGAGTTATTTTCTTATGCAATAAATTATAGGACTAAGGTATTTTGTTATAACATAATACCAGTATCTAATTATTAATTATCAAATCATTGGAGATTAAATAAACCTATTAGCAGTGTAATGGTCCATATATTTTTCAGTTTAATCGGCATTGATGTTCTAATTAGGTTCGAATATACATATGTTTTAGCTGAGGTAGGTATTTAATATTTATGTAAACTTGTTATTTGGGGATTCTGCTAATAGTCCGGTAAAATAAGTTTAAAATGAGAGTGAAGGTACATAAATTTACAATCAGTAAAAATATTCGAAATATAATTATAAATTAAAATTTTAAGTTCCCCAGCATTCCCGTGTATGGCATTTTTTTTACTAAAGGTCAAGTTTTTCACGATTTTCAGCCAAACGGTAAGTTTTATCATAAAAATACCCATGACAAAAATTGCAGATCATAAAGTTATCTATAAAAATGTGTCGATACGTATTTTCCTACGAGCTACCATTTCTGAGATATAACGATTCAAAAAGTTGTAAAAGTTGTAATCGTCACAATTTGCACACGTAGGTACTTAGCGCGTAAAAGTAGTGAAGCTTATTCGTCTGACTCGTAACTTTCAAATTCTAAAAGTTTTTCCACGTTTCTAAGCCAATAAAATATACTTTTTACAATTTTTGTCTGTTCTCTGTAGATCTGTTTGTCTGCTTGTGCGCGCATTTTCTAAACAGGTCTTACTTAACCCCAACTACAAAATCGATCGATAAGCACTCCTTAAAAGATACTAAAGACATAAAATATAATATAATAATTATATTATAAAATATAAAATAATAATAAAATATTTTTTTATGTTTGGATTTTTTATGAGCAGTTAGGTTAGAAATAAATAGCCTCTAATTTTAAATCTTCAATAAACGATGCAAGACTGAGGTAAATGAAATCGGTGCTATGAATTAGAAACTAGTCAATAGCATAGCACCTGTTATAAGACAAGGTGAACGTGTGAATTATGCTATATTGTCAATAGGTTTAGATAGGTGGCGTGATCAATATCATTATGCCAACAATGACACTCTTTTTTTGTGTTCGTTCGTTGTTCGTAAGTTATTGAATTTATATATTTAATTTCGGCCCTTTCTTCTAGACACAAATCACTAAGGTAGGTACACTAGTTATCTCAAAAAAGTACTTGTAAGTTAATGTATGTATGTATATTACATACACATAAATATTTAGACCGTTACAAGATAATTTATTATAATATAAGTAGGGATAAAGATGGATACCAACATAAACTATGCATTAAATAAAATATTCATAACTAGGAGTAGGATTTCTACTCACTAAATCCCTCTCAGTGATCTTCCCCTGTGCAGCTTTCTTAACCCTCGAGGCCGTGGTTTCATTCAGTGGTATTTATTTATACAAGCTTTTTGGTATCCATTATTAGTTAATCCTATATATTTTAGTCAGGTGTGATAATATTAAGTGATTCTTTTGTGATGTCTTAATTTATATCGTATAATATGCATATATTATCGAAAAAATATTTAATTATTCACTGACTAAAATAGACAACTTTTACTTACAACTAAATCATTCATACTCGTAGATTGCCCTCATTCAAAGAATGGAACAGTTTGAACACTAAGAAATCGTAAAATACGGAAGTTTGTTCTGGTTTCGCACTTTTATTGAGTTTCCCTAAAAGCAGTTTAATTTTTTGTAAATACTCAAAGGATGTAAAATAATTCACCAATTAAAATCCTCAAGTGCACTATAATATGTCAGTCATTTTTTAAGCTACGGGAGCCGATTAATGCCCATAAATTATAAAAAGATCCATTTAATTCAGGAAAGCATCTTATTAACATAAATATTATTATTAGAAGTTAATCACGTTAGGTTATTTTTATTTTGAATTTAATGCATAATATTATAAACTTGTAGTCGTTAATAATAACCATCTGCGAAGAGGTCAGATAGCTGTGAACTTATTTTAACAGTAGCATGTCAAATCTGATTAGTTGGAAAGTGATGAAACTATGATAGCACCAGCAGATATGACATAATTTACTTTCTCTTTAGATTAATCCAAGTTTATTGCTGATTTCTGTTATAATAAATAGCGAAGTGATTGTAACGAACGTCTGTCTATTTTGACATCTCAAATTGCGTTCGATTTTTAATAGAAATAATCACTTCCTCTTTCCATTCTAATCTGGCAACGGAAGATAGATCATCACATGTGACATAATGGGAACATGGTAATAAGTTTTGCATCATAAAATATTATATCTTTAAAAATAAATAATAAAAGGAAATATTATGATGTGTTATCAAGATAGAATTCTTGTTATGTCGTTGTGATAACAAATAATAATTTTTTGTTGTTGGCATAGTGACGTAAATCTATGATACATACGATATAATTGGAACAAACTGCGCTAGCAGCCTTAATATTGATTGTTTATTTCTTATTTACTACTAGGGATGCCCAAAAATGTGTTGTAACGATATAACGTAAATATGTCGTATTCCTTTGTATCGATATACGATAATATCGCTTCTCTTTGTAATAATAAATTATGAACTTGGCAATGCCGCTTACTGAAGAATAGCTACTTTATAAGCAGTCGGATATTGTGGTTTTTCAAAATTATTATTAAATTAATTTGACACTCGTTACTTCAAATATCTAAAATAATATTAAATTTACTTTTAAACGTGAGGAACATAAGATTTTATCTGATACTATAACAAAGTTATATAACACGCTCATTAACTGCTTAAACTTAAAATTGGCTTGTCGTGACCACCGGTCATAGACAAGACATGTAACGTGCTGTTAAAGCAATTATGTTTTACCAAATGGTATATTACGGTCAAACTCATTTGCATGCTTCTGACTTTTCTTGTAACTTTTTATTACATTTTGTAAATGCATTTCAATTTTAACACTAAGTTTAATTTTCGAATGACATGAGAGGAGGAGAGGAGACATTGTCATTATGGTTAACATTAAAAACAATTGATCTAGAATAGCTTTTGACGCCACAGTGGTAAATGACCTTTGAGTGACGTTGACCTTCTTTAGCTGACCGTATTTTGATGACCCACATGGGCTGCAGCTGCGGTATCGTAAGTACGCGCAATATTTATTTGCTCGATGTCAGAAGTATGCACCTATGTTTCAGTTATGTCATCTTCAAATTGTATTTTAATGGTTGAAATGAAATTAAGAGAAGGGTGATGGTTTTTCGAAAAGTACTAGCTGACCCCGCAAACGTTGTTTTGCCATATAGGTAAGTTATCGAGCGTTAAAAATCGACTTTTAAAAAATAGGGGTAGGTATATGGGGTAATTTAGGGTTATTATTATGTAATTTTTCATGCCACATTATTAAATAAAAATGTTAGCTGGTAAACAACCCTTAATATGTGGGGTATGAAAAATAAACAGTAGCCGATTCTCAGACCTAGTGAATATGCATATAAAATTTCATTAAAATCGGTCAAACCGTTTCGGAGGAGTATGGTAACTAAAACTGTGACATGATAATTTTATATTTCTATGAAGAAAGAAAGAGAATGATGTATTTTAATTTTATATATAATTAACTCTATAGTTGGACCTATTAATTTAACCCCATGGTAAAACGCATCAACAGGTGTTAATTTGGATGAATCTCGCGATTTCATTTTGGATGATATACGACGTACCTACTGGAACGGGATAGTCGACCCTATTATTGCCTGAGTCTTTTGTTCTTGGCGAATTGAACCTGTATTAGACGAAAACACTTTATTAATTTATTTTAATAACATATCATATCCATTGTGAATACGCCCCATTAATTTGCCCTCTGAAATCTGTCGTCAAGAAACGATCGTATTGGCCTCAATTATAATTTTGTGTTTTCATGAAAATTTCGCTGTTATTTCCATTAGCCAAGGAACAGGTATAAGGATATAACCGGTTACACAAAAAGTGAGATTTATTTTATATCAATGATCAGCCTTTCTCTTATCATCTCACGGTCGTAGCCTTCACGTACCTCGCACGCAGAGACTCATAAGAACGTCAAAATGTATTATGCAAACAGACATAAGTGATGACATTGTAAAAAGGTATAATTTTTTCATTTGTGTATATGAAATAGATATTTCATGATTAAAAAGATTTGAGAGAAGCCTAGTTAAGTATTTTAAATAGGTGTTATATAACATATCAATCTACCAACGTCTGTTTATTTTTTTTACATACTTTTTGAACTTGGAACGAGAGGTAAACTTGATAAATGAAACAGCAAATTATTAAAATTGGAATCTTTTACATTTAAAGCCTTATTCTTACAATATGCATAAACGTTCTCATAATAATATTTTAGCTAGTCATAAAATTATTATTACGTTCAAAATAAAGAGTTTTCTATTTTTATTGTTGGTGCCATAAGAATTATGTTGTATAATCCTAGTGAAAGACATCAACGCGAGCGTCTACGCACGCGATGTCAAGATTGCTTTTTATTATAATTACGAAAGCTCTTTATGAAGAAATTTACCGATAAGCTATTAAAATATTATTCCTTTTTGGTTTGTGGGTACCATATAAAGTGACTTGTTTACCTTGCACCTTCTTAACAAGTCTTATATCAACAGAATTGTTCAACGGTGAGTTTCAATACTTGCCGTTGTATTTGCAATATTATGCATATCTGTAAATCATTAACGCCCCTCTGCAGTATCGGGTCTCGCCTTATAATGAGAAGGATTTAGGCCTTAATCCACCACGCTGGCCTAATGTGGGTTGATGGAATATGCAAAGCATTACCCTATCCATACCCCATGATGATGTAATTGAAACTACTCGTTAATATCATTAGATCATAAGTAGAGATCACTTTTACAGATGGAACAAAAATTCATTGAAGAATTATTTAGTTCAATGGTTAAACAGATTTCCCATTCCGTTGCTAGTATATATATTATTATTATACAATATAAAGCGTGTCTGTTGTAAATTAACAAGGTCATTGTTCACTATTCTTTCTAGAAAAATCTACGGTTGTTAATGTAAAGCTGTTTGAGTTTGTATTTCGTTGCGTCAACTGCAAATAGGTACCTTGCCATATTTTAAATACGTTTATGATAATGTCTCAAAATTTTACTGTTCTCAAGAGTGATTGTGAAGAATTTAAATCAATGAAAGTTTTAAAGACAGAAGGATGCAAATATCTCTCAAGTTCAAAAATCAAAATCAAAGTCTTTAATTCATTGTCAGGTACGAGTTGTGTACACTTAATGAACGTCATACGTGATAGAATATTTTTTTACATCTAACATCCGCTTTCTGTGCCCCTCAGGAAAAAAAGCGTGCGGAAAAAAACTCCCGGCACTCTTTTAAAATCAATTATGAACTAATTTGACAGCAATAGTGTCATCAATTTCTTAAATTATACATGGGGTATAGAAATAGCCAGGTGAAGCCTATTCAACCCCATGCTTTCTTATCATTTAAATAGTCCTGTATTGAATAATATGCCTTTCGGCATAGGACTGTCTTTATTGTTCTCTTAAATTTATGTAAAGGCTTGAATTTTGTCTGGAATGTTATTATAATCGTACATTCTCACAGACATACCTATAAATGACTGGCTTTTCTTATGCAGCCTGCATTTAGGAAATACTAGTTTGTGGCTGTTTTTAGTTACCATACAATTAGATTTAATATTATGTAAGTCCTAAAATGTAGTATATATTTGTTTGTTTTTATAAACATACATGATATTTTCAAAAATATAATACTGCGATGCAAAAGTTAGTATATTGATCTCCTTTAATTCTCTCTCAGTGAGTCCCTACATCCCAATTTATAAATTGCACGAATAGCCTTCTTCTGCAGTACAAAGATAGTCTTTATCAGCTGCATTACCCCACAGCAAAATGCCGTAAGACATCAAACTATGAAAGTAGTTGAAGTAAACTAACCTGGCAGAGTCAACGTCAAAGCACTTGCTAGCTCCTGAAAGTGGATAAATGACCCGATTAACGTGGATGCAGCGAAAGTGGTATGACAAGTTTGAGACACTCGCTCGGTAGCTCGTAGACGGCGAGTTTAATAGCACCAGTATTCTAGTTTAACTCGTACTCTGTAGTTGATTCCAATCAATATGGGCAAATACTTTGATTCGGTTGCTGAATAAAAATGGATTTATCTTTTTAATGATACGTGATCCAGTAATCTTGTCGCTACTAATTAGAATTTTTATTTACTTTCCCGTTTCTTATTATAATTGTTTGTACTTGTACCTTACAACTGTACATTACAACTTTACATTTTCAAATTATTCTCTACAAGTAACAAATACCTACAGATATTGTAAGATAACATTTAATTTTTTCAAATCAATTCATTGTTTGCCAAATGCTGAAACCATAGTGATATGTTGGTACACTTATCCACAATGGTTGCTTGTGGTTTGTTGGTTGCATTGCATGTGATACACTTATAGACTGACTGCACTTGTCATACTTTCTCTTGCACTTGTCAACTAAGTTACCGCTACTTTTGAAAACTACATATCTCTTTAAAAGCTTTCGAACCATTAAATTTTAATGATTTTGGTATTGGTGAAACTAAACAGTTCTTAACACGTTGCTCAGTTTACTTAATGTTTTTAATGAATGCCTTTAAAAATATTAATTTTATTAAACCTTAACCTTAAATTCTAATTGTTATTTAATGACACTTGATAACCTATGGCGTATTAATATTAGGGCACTTACTATAAGATTGACATCAGCTTTGTATTTAAGATTTATTATACTTAACATGTACATATTTACACATTTATCGTATCTATTTACATAGGCTGTTTACTAAATTTTAGCACTGGTGTTGTTTAAATATGGTAAAGCACAGAAACAATATTGATTTACTATTTAACATATTTTTTCGGAATTTCAGTTTTATAAATAGCAATAATAGGATTATTGTTTTGTGGCAAATTTATTATCAATCCCATTTGGATGATTTGGATGATCCATTAGTGTAACATCACTGCTTATTTGTTTTCTGAATAAATAATTTTAAGACATTTACTCGAAAGTACGAGTTTTGTTTGAAGTTCTTTCGATAGCTAAACACAACGGCGACGATGTTTCCCGGAAACTATTCGAGATTTAACCGGTACCTAAATAGATACTCATAAGAATAAAGTAATTGTTTCATATAACATTTAACTAAAATACTGAGAAATACTGGTATACACGTTGTGGATACATTTCTGTTGAATGAGGGATGTCTGTCACTGTTATTCGTGCGACAAGTGTTTATAATGATTACAGGCCACAGAGATGTAGAGAAAGTAGCTGTTAAGACTATATAAATATTAATGAGCAATACACAAAAAGCTACAACAAAGTAAAATTTTCAGGCTTTCATTTAGTTGTGTTAAAACTTCGTAGTCTTCATACTTGCAAATGTCCACATATTTTGCCTGATCTACAAGTGGACCAAATAGTATAATAATCGCATGTGATGTGCGAGACAGATAGTTATTTTTGGGGAATTTATGATTTATTACTAGAATTTATTCTAAATATTATTAAAACGCGTACAAAATTCTAGGCAGAGGGTTGTTAAACTTTATCTGATAAGTAGAAAATAATCTAAGGTTAAAAATTTACTAAATTTACTAATCTGGTAAATTGAATTACAGAAATAATCAAGGTTGATGCATTAACGAATGATTTTATAAAGAAACTAGTAGCAGACGGGCACGGTATTTCCAAAAACTTTTTGGGTTAGGAATTTTCACCGCACATTCTGTCCTTGTTGACACTCTAAATTTTTTTTTCAGCCTGTGTAACTTCTTTATATCGTAATAACCGTAAGTAAAATTAATGTAAACTATAAATTTAGAAGTGAACTCAATTTTCTACAGTAAACACTGTGCCTGAAATAAACATTATCAGTTCCATACTTAATAAACAATTTTTGTATCGATTACGAGCCTACTATCTGGCCACCATAACGTTACAAATAGTTTACGTAATAGGTATATGAATAGCTTTTTACTAAGTGAAATCTATTTCACTTTAACAAACAATTCAAAATTTTAATGTTATTTAACTTTCAATAGAGCAGTTCTATTTTTATTGGCCACCAATATCAATCAACAGAAGACGTGATAGTACGTCGTAGACTGTGGATTAAATAACAACCCATGGCTCATTACTTCCTTAATTTCTCTATTGACCATTGTTTCTTTAGCTTAATGTCACAAAGATCTGTTTTATATCTGTATGAGATCTGTATCTCTGTATGAGAGTGACGGGATATCGTCAAAAATGTAATATGTTTTTACTTAAATTCGGGTAAATATCTATGTATGAAAACAATTGTAAATTCAGATTTATCTCTTATTTGTTAAGACGAAGTGAAGATTTCAAGTCGATTTCGAATAATTCTATGTCACTATCCATTATGAGCAAATACAGTGTTGACCTCGTAGAGTCGTTGCATACATGTCTTGGTCAACTTAGCCTAAACATACAGAGCGGTCTTTGGGTTAGCAGGTTACTGATCGTCGCTTCTAGAATTTGTGATTAAATAAGGTATGTAAACAACCGCAATTTAGTTGTTAGAAACAAAGGGGATATTTAATAGAAACATCTGGTTTAGAGTGGGGAAGTATTTAATAACTGGGAAACTAGTAGTACACTGGTACAACATATTAACATGTTGTAGCAGAATAGAACATAATATTAACTTGTTCTATACTGTAATAGCAGCCCCATCTTGGCAATAAGGCTGCTCTCCCTATTACATCTATACCGATTTTTATGAGTTTCTTTTGCGAATCTTACGTTGCTAAGTGGTAAGGTTTTAAAAGAGTAATTTGTAAAGCAAATGCCTGAAACAATATACATATACGCGTAATTAATATTATAAATGTGCAAAGGACTGGGTCAGCATTTAGCGAAAGTGTTTGTTTTCTCCGGAGAGACGGTCTGGTTCGGCGTCTCGATGCAAAGCGTACGTATTGAGTTTCTTTTTCCAGATGAAAGTTATTAGAAAATTGATATATGTATATATCAACTACGAATTAGTATAATCATAATTTTAACTTATAATTATATTTTAAGCATTTGTAATCTACCTTAGTGACTCAAGTTTTGATTTAAAAAAAATCTTCTAACTGCCAGTTATGAAATACAGCCGTTTTCAATATGAGGATTGACTTCATGAATAAAGTTATCTGTAGTAACTATGAGAAGGTCAAGTATTTATAAATTGGAAATGAATTTTTACATTGCAAACAGGTTCTTGAACATTGGAAGCAATATAATGTATCATACATGCAAATATCTGAATAGATTGTTGTACTTGTATATTTTTACCTAATTCTGTTAAATTCAATAAAACATTTTATTTTAAAAAAGAAAGAACAAGCTAATTTATAAATGTCAGTCGTTAAAAGAATGTGCAAATCAGCCCAGTAGACGAGACAGCATGCAACATTGTGAGTGCAGTTGCATCAAGCGGGGCATTAAGATGTCTGCTTCTGCAACAGCGCGGCGCGGCGCCAGTATTACATGCCACAGGTGATATTCCAAAATATTGCGTCAGTAACAGAAACGTATTTTATTAGGTAGTAATGATTGTCTAATATACCAACTGATATTCTGACATTACTCTAAATTCATAAATTTCTAAGTATTGATTACCTAACACTATGAAATGATTTTGAAAAATATCAGAGTAAATATTCAATTAAAGTAATCGGGAGACTGTTTTATTTGGGTTCGTTTTAAAAATCAAATTTGACGCCTTATAGCGTTTTGGGCTATTGTTTCCCTTAAAAAAATAAGCGCGTAGTAAATAAGTAGCGTTCTAACACCGGCTTATCATTATCAACGTTTTTTAAAACTGAATATAAGATTTTAGAGTCAGAACTGGCATGATCAGTGGCGGATTTACCAATAGGCTGAGTAGGCTGGAGCCTAGAGCGGCAGATTTGAAGGGGCGGCAAATTTGGATCAATACTTTTTTAATGTATTACTACAGAATTAAATAAATACATTTTTATATGGAGACGACGAGTTTAAAAAATAAGGGTTCAATTTGGTTCAAGGTTTCCAGGGGTTTTTTAAATTGCCGTCACTTTGTTAAAAATGATCATATCGGCGTCGTAAAAAAGCAAATTAAAGCTCTTGAATATTGATATCTTGCGAGTAACCCATTAATGACCCACCACATGGTCGGGTCTCCTTCTCGTAATGAGAGGGATGTAGGCCTTAGTCCACCATGGTGGCCTACTGCGGGTTGGTGTACTTCACATACCTTTGAGAACATTTTGTTTTTGTGAACTCTCAGGCATGCAGGTTTCCCCACGATGTTTTCCTTCACCGTAACAGCAGGTGATATTTATTTTTATAAAGCGCACATAGCTTTTTTTACAAAGTCATTGGTGCGTGCCACTGGGATTCGAACCCAGACCCCTCGATTCGAGGTCGAATTCTAAGCCACTGGGCTATCACCGCTATATTGATATCTTAAGACGAAATATTTTTCAAAATCATGTGCTTATTGATGAATACGTAGTCGTCAGAAGGGGCGGCAAAAATGTATTAGCCTACTGGCGGCAAATGTGTAAATCCGGCACTGGGCATGATGACATACAACTGGCTGTCATGGGCAGATACCGCATTTTAAAAAGTAAACAATCATTTGTCGTTGAAAACGAAACAAGGTATTGTGCAAACAAGGTTGGTACCGCGGTGTACGACGATTGCAGTACAAAAAGCGCCCGAGCTGAAATTTCGATCATTGCTATGCTCGATGCGCTCTGATAAACAGAATAATGTTGGCTTCGCTACTAGAAACATCATTATTGCTATAAGGAGCTTAACGCTACCTGCGTTTCCTAGAGGATCGGAAGTAGCAGAGGTATTAACTACATAATATCAGCAATTTATATGACTTTACTACAGTTAATTTGAAACAAAGGTTCACCTTTTTTCAGTTGAGCAATAAAAATATAATAGATAAATGTAAAACGAAAAAGCTGAAGATTTATCAAATGCTTATAGGTATGAAAATAGTGGAATATGTTTTATAATGTTGCAGACAAGTTGGGTTCATTTATTATTTTCTCAGTGAATTAATTTTGTGGAACAACTGTTTTGTCTTGTGTGGATTTTTCAATCACGTAAATTGAAATTAGAGTAATAATAATGCCCATTCAAGTGCTGTGCATATGCTACATAGGTAATAAAGAAGTGTAAATTCACAAAAATATTCACATTGCCCTAATAACATTAAAAATTACCTAGTCCTACATGCTTATAACTTTAATCACAGGAAATCCTTAGTGCTTTAATTCAGACATTTAATAGTATTGCTAAATGACCAAAATCTGTCAAAATTGTGAATTCTTAACACGCTTGTTACAACTTACTGTAGACAACTGAGACTGAAGCGCAACAGCATGCGTGAGACTTAATGGATCGTTTAAATCATTAGGTGTTTGCCAAGTAATTGGCATGTGGAGGTTAACCATAAACAATTATAGTTTTATGCAACAGTGCGGAAACTAAACTAGTAATTCCTTACTTTATGTAGTTGAAAGACACAATAGTTTGGTGGCGTCGGACTAGAATTCACATAACGTAACGATTATGTCATGGCACGATTGAGGTCGGTCGGTAATGTGCTGGTCATTAGGCCACTATGTTTGGGGCTTGCATTCAATAGAACCTCGAGATAAATTGCTGAGTCAGCTGTTCAGGGTGTAACAAAAAAGATTCGTGACTTTAATCTTATTATTTAATTTGGAAGTCTCGTTTTTGTCGGGCTGTCTTCCAATTTTCGAATAATAGGTCGGTCCTCTACCCTATTAGCGCTTATAATAGAAACCGATCTCGTCGTTACTCTCAAGCTGTTATCTGCTGTGATATCAACATAGTATGTACCTAGTTTTTACAATATTTTGGCTATTTTACTATTCATATTTAATTGCCCACAGGTCAGAACCTAGAATGATCTTATTTCTACATGGGGTAAGACCAGTCTTTATGATTGGATCTTTTAAACTATTCAAAAAAGTTTAATGTGGCTTCAAGTCAGACAGATGCAGACAATTTTAGATGGTTTGAAGTATAATTTATAATTTGGCTGTACGATGCCGAGGCGGGGTGGCTCGCTAGTGTAGTAAATGATATACTTATACATAAATTTAGAGATAAGCGATGAGAACACTTGAAAACGTGAATTGGTTGTGCTTATTTCATGTATAATTATGGTGATACAAACTTCACGTGTACATTTATCACGTGTCATATTTTATTAAAGCAAACAGACAGTTAGTGATTCAAAAGGGACAAGCAGTAGTAAAATTAATTAGATATTGTTCCCACAGTCTGTTCGATCATAACTCTTTGCAAATCCATCGGAGTACTTCGACTTAACGCAGCCAAGGCCATTAGGTTGCTATTTTAAGGTCGAGTACACATGAACTCATAACACAGTTAAGGGTCATAGAACACATACATTCTTGCTTAGAATGAACACAATTATTTTAGGTGCATCAGTATCTTTTATGTGATATGTGATATTGACCTTCAGTATAGATGATGGCATAAATATGGGATACGTAAACCGTAAAAAAAAGTATTTTCGTAAAATCAAAAATGGTAGAGTTAATGTGTTTCTTGTGAACAGAAGGATAAAAGGAAGTGAAGCTTACATAAAAAACGGTAAAAAATTTAATAAGTAAACTAAATAGTTGATATCTTTTATGAATAATTTGTTAAACAAAAGTTTATAAGAGCGATGGTGGCTTTTCTTTGGACGCACTATAACTTAACATCAACCTCGAACTTCCAAATGATATTATTACGAGTATGTCAATAAGTTACGTAAGTTTTATTATATTTGTTGAGGTACGGGAAAACTCCGAGCAAATGCCTTAGTTCTCTTTTTACTTTGTTTTTTAACCGACTTCAAAACAGGAGGTTATCAATTCAACACGTACAATATTAACGGAACTGCACAATATTTAAATATGTTGGTCTATTACGGCTTCCAAACAAGTAGGTATATCATAGGTGAATGTATGTGTGTGTGTAGATATGTTTGCCTTCGCATATTTCTTAGCATTTTTCTCAACTTAATCAATGGTAAAAGTTTCATCAAAATCGGTTCAGTAGTTAAAACTAGTAATTTAAAAACTAAAAAATAAGGAAATTATAATAATTTACTAAATTTACGAAATTATAATAAGCTACTGTCTGTGTCTGTGGTGTGACCATTTAAAATAAGGTTGCTTGTTCCTTGCCACTTCTAAAATGCATAAAAATGTTTTAAGCAAGCAAGGACGTCAATAACAATTAAACGCAAGCTACGAGTAGGTACTAAGTGCTAGCTAACTGCATGTTTCGGAAGTAGAAAATTACGGTTTAAAATTGTCATTAGTATGCTGTTACCGTTGTCGTGTTAAGTAAAACTAAGGACTATAAATGTTTTGTTAATGAAAACAAGAAATGCCACTAAAGGTTGACCTGACCCAGAGTAACTGTAGGTCGTTGTAATAATCGTTTACTGGAAGGTTTATATACCAGAGTACTTTAATACTAGGTAAGTGTTATTATCGTGCTTAATTTTTTTAGTCTTACAATTTATAATATTTTTTTCATATTATTATGGTTTGGTATTTACCTTAAATTTATATTGCAACAGCGATTGTTTTGTTTTGTTTTTCCTATTATCAATTACTAAAATAAATTTATTGTAGAAAACAATAGTTGCACAAATTTATTCTATGTGGATTTTATGAATTTATTTGTATTCAATACTAGATCACATTCTAGATTGCCTGATACCACTTTCTGTATGTTAATTGACCTTGGCAATTAATGAGCTCAACTGGTTGGCTGGCTGGTCACAATCTAATGGGATCACCTAGGTAACATGAGAGTCGGGATAATTTATTAATCTTATTAGATTAAAAAATAAATGTAATTATGTATAAGGGACCCTTAATGATGACCCTGGGCCCTTAGATGAGATGGCCGTTGAAGCTGAGTCGACCCTAACACAGAATGGAATTTGGCTTGGGCACTTCAGCCTGCGGAGACCGGTTGTGCTTAGCCCTTGAGTGTCTAAACACTAATCCTGTTGCCTTGAGGAAGGTTAGAATTTTATTGATGGGCAGATCTTTGGCTTCATCAATGTGTAGCACGTAATTGCCCAGATGAATACTCCTTTTTTGCACAAGTGCTGCACACTGGAGTAATAGATGCAGGGGCGTTTCCTTTCGTAGTGCGTACGTAAATATTATTATCTGTCTCATCACGGTGTGAAATATACAGAACCGGATAATTGATCATCACACTGCACACTAAATACATAATACTTACAGGGTACAGGGTTCCATTCTCAGCTGATTAGAGATTTGAATGATGAGTTTAAATTTTTGTTTCTGGTCTAGGTGTGTATGTTGTCTTGTGAGTATCTATGACAGGCATAAGTTTCATAAAAAAACATTTGTTTTTTACGTTGCAATCATTTATCACCGTAAGTTTGGCCAAGCGCTATCGGTTTATTTTATGGGTACTTTAGACTGTGTAGAGTCTTAATATGTATGTTGTGGTTCAATAAACAAAAGTCTAAAACGCTGATGTCATCATGATTATTTAGAATCAACTAGTCATTTGGATAAACCCACCGTCCTTTATACAGATGCCGTAGCTAAATGAGGTGAATGAAGATTTATTTAGAAAAAAATAGCGCGAATGATGCTATTTATTATGTGCGAACGATGTTAGTAGAAAATATCACAAAATCCTGATATGTATTAACTAAGATGACATACCTTGTAAAAAGAATGACTATATCGAGTATATAGTCATTCTTTTTACATATAAGATATAAGACGAATAAAAAATAATACTCATATGCCATAATTATGTCTTCGCGTCTGTTTCCGCGAGAGGGTACATATATGTAACACGAGAACACTATTTTATGGAAACCACTTTAAAATGAATTGGGCATGGTTTCATCACCTTATTAATAAATGAATTCATTTTATATACTTTATGTATGTGTTGTTTAATTGTATGTGTACATAAAGCTCCAATAGTTTTAAAAGCCTAATTAAGATCAAGGTCGTTAGTGTTGCTCTTTTGAGCTAACAGACACACGTAAGGCTAATATGTGTAATAGTTATACATATTAGAATGTTGCGAAGTGAACAGTTATGATGTAGTGTTGATATATCAATGCCGTAATAGTGGCAAAACAGAGCACTAAGCCGTTTGGGACGTAATGCTTTACAACACTTGTGCAATGTACAACCCGATGGAGTTGCAGTAGGGATGCTCGATCCAGTCGCTTTGTATCGATATTTTGGATTGCAATGGATACATACTCGAAATTCAAGCATCGATTCACTCAGTTAGATAGTTAGAAGTTTAAAAAAAATTATATTTTTTCGCGGACCCACTGTCAGATTTTTACTTTGTATTCTAATTTACCACTGGTATAGGTGTGATCTTGTGCATTTTGACCTTTAGTTAATAATCTAAAGGTTAATTCAATAAGATTTCTTCGATACGATCACCATCGCATTTGTTAAGTATATAACTTAACATATCAGTTAAGTATCGATACGGATTGAGCATCCCTACTGGCAGAATCAAATGATACTTCTTGTGTAACTTTCGCACTCCGTCTCCCCGGAAACAGAACCATCTGATACATTGAAACAATGACAATATCATTAATATGATATCAACTTTGTGGTGGCCAGTATTTGATATATTGACAGATGACGTAAGAAATAATAGCGTGGTTATTTAAATGATACATAATAATATGCATTATTGTGTACATCAAGCATAAACCTAAAATGGGTTGAAAAAAAAACTTAGCTATTGGATTAATAACTTTTAGCTTAATTAAGTTCTTAGTTACTAAATTAAATGCCTTGGCGTTTGTTAAGTGGGAATTGTTTGCCATACAAGTAGAGTCGCGTAAAAAAACAGTTTCTTTTTTCTTAAGCACCGATTACGAATGAAGTTGTGGAGTCTAGCTACGAATATGAGTTAATTGCCAATGTTTCTTCGTGGCATCTTAACTTTAAAATTGCAGGTTCCGCCATCTTCCTGCTATTCAATGGACGATGAGAAAATGTATGCTTGGGTGTCATTTCCGCCTCATAGTGTTAGCTTTAAAACATGAAAACAAAGTTACATTCAAAAAGAATAAAAGGAAAACGTGAGTTGAACATAAACCGGTAACAATAGTTTAGGCGTAAAGTGCATAAAAAAAGAGGCTCTACATTTTATATAACCTTTTTTAAACACAATTATTGTATTTATGATGTTCGATTTCTAAAGAATAGATAAGAACGTGACACTGCCAGCCGAGTATCACCGGAGATAAAATCAAAAACTTTTTAGTCCAACTTTTTTAATCGCAACAAATCTAAGCTATAGAACCTAAAAAGTCTGAGCGTAGTGAATGCGACCGTAAGTAGTTTAATGAAAAAGTAAAGAATTTGTTATATAAGTCCTACACGAATACAGCTATTCTGAGTGTTGCAGTTTTCCACATTTTCAAAGGTTCGAGCGATTAGAAAGCGATGCGTGATGCAAGTATGTGGCATGGAGCTCCTTGCTTAATGCATAGCACGTGCTCGGCTTTCGTAGTGGACTACCAAGGCCCAAAGACAATAAATATTGTGTAACGTTGAGCGTGATAATAATCAAAATATTAAAACTGTCACCGCGTATGCATGCCCAGAGAGTTGACTTAAATGCTAATTTAGAGTAAAGTCCTCATATAAATGTAGAGCATGTAACGTAGGTATGTAGGTAAATATTGTTACCGACTTCAAAAGATTTTTATATAAGCTGTATGTCGATTAATAGGAGCAATATTCTTTCTCGCTCTTCGATCCTTTGACCTTGTCCTAGATTGAAAGCGTCCATTGTCCCCTTGCCTAAATACTGCGATGCGTTAAGATAAATTATAAAACGAAAATCAGAATTTTACTACCTTAGCGAAGTTATTAAATTAGGACTCTTTGGATTTGAAGGATACTATTAAGAAAATAAGCATTAATCATGTTAATTTGTTTTTTATTAACTGATGAATTGATTCATTTTTTTATTATGTTGCATATACTCGTAAGTAAAGGCACGAGGAACTTATTTTATTTTTAGCATTTAAATTCATTGGCGTGACCAGCAACAGCAACGCCGAACGGCTTCTACTGTTGACTTGTTTCTAATTGTTAGATACTAAAAAATTTTAAATTCATACAATTTTTAGATAGGATAACTATTATTACTTATCCCTATATCCTTCCTTTTTCAGCCTTTGGTAGTCCACTGCTGGACATGGGCCTCCCCTAATCGATGCCAATCCACCCGGTCCTGGGCCCTCTGAATGCAACGGTTTCCCGCTGCCTTCTTCAGGTCATCAGTCCACCTGGAGAGCGGCCTGCGCTGTGCTGTGGCCACATACTTACATATCTACATTGCAAGTTAAATAAAAGCTTTTAATAAATACATATTCATTTACCTCAAAAATATATTATGTTGATCACTAACATCGGTAACTCTTATTATTTACAGTATTTAAATATTCAGTCAACTAGGACGCTAACTCGTGGGGTGAATTTTTCGAAAAAAGAACCTTTTTCAAATTTGTACGTACAATAATTCAATTCATAAATGAAATGTAAGTTAACGTAATGCTCAGTTTTTAGTGATTACGTGGACTAATCGTTCCAGCTGCAATGAGCCGTGGATGCAGTTACGTTGCAGGCATCGTTCTGTCAGTTATGAACTCGGAAGTGTTTCCTCAAATTATGCCAATCTGGTTCACGTACACTCGTAGTAGGTAGGTGTATCGACTGAATACGAATAGGAATTTCTGTCCATTAAAAATTCACATACAACATATTTGAATTTGGATAACAATGGGCAGTGAGTGATGTAAGAAACGATACATTTTTTAATCGTAACTGGTTTAAAAATGTCCTTTGTTTTGGCTGAAGGATTGGGTCGACTTGCGAAACGTCGTAAGTAGCAACTTGAGAAGTTGAACGAGATGGATGGATTTATGGGTCCCTAAAGAGAAAATCTCATTATTGCTTATTATTAATTATCTCATTATTAAATAAATGAACCTTGATTGAAATATCATATTACCCATAAGTTTTAATTGTAAATGTTTGCTAGTTTATGTTTGAGTGTAAATTAAAGACTCACGTTGGGACATCTACCAGAGAAAGAGTTTGAACTTTATCGATAACAACTAAATATTCTTTTTACCTGATACTAAGTATTGTCAAGAACATGCTGTTCAATTTACATGAAAAAGCTTTAATACTTACTTAGGTATTATTAAGATTGTTACAATACTGATTTAAACAAAGCTTATATACCTACCTAAGTGATACATATTGGCAAGTAGATATTATATCAACGCCTTTGCTTTCCTTTGCTGTGTTATATGTATATTATAGTGTCTTTAGCTTAGCTGAAAACTTTCTAATTGTGCATGTGCAACAAGTATAAAAAGGTATAATAATAATAATTGCAGTAGCGTACATATAAATCGTAGAAAGTAAACAAAAGGTAAACATAAAACCTACCTTTTAAAAAACTATATTTTTATTAAAGTAAGAAGGAAAATCGTTTATTTGCACAAAATACGTACAAAGTTGTTACAAATTACTTCGATCCATTGACATGAGTATTTACCATTCTTAGGAATGCAAATATTACCTTCATAAACAGATACAAATAAATTATTTATAACTAACTTTTAAGGTAATTTTATTTTCATATATTATACATGTGAATTTTTTATAAGTGACTTTATAAAATAAGACATCTTAATTTTTGTTTTATTTACAGTAAATTTCGTGAAAGCTTCGAATATCTTTATAGCTTATTTTTATAGCTTTAGGTCATTATTTAAATATATTTACAAAATGTTGTCGTACAAATATATAATTTTATCTATACAGTGTAAGGTACTTTTACGAAAAAAGTTATCTGTATAATTGTATATAACTAAGAGAAATGCCTTTAGACACTATGAATGGTTCTAGATTCTGTCATGATTTTCTCCTGGTGATGAAATAATGTTTAGTCAGTATTGTAATTTGTAGAACATAAAATTCTGTTTATTAAATAGCTCACCAACGACATCCAATCAGCTGATCGCAGGTGAATGCTCCGAGCCTTCCGCTTTCCTGTCTTCTGAAAACAACAGTACGGTACACGCAAATCACAACACGGGATGTCTGCCCGTGGAACACGTCCAATGTCAACAGCAATATATATTGATCAAGTCTGCAGTCACAGAATAGGAATCGTGTATTAATGATATGTATCACGTAATTCGGTACGTTTGTACTGGTAGTAGGAACGTGCGTGCGCGGCGCGGGAAAGTTCAACGAGAACTGTCTTGCGCCGACAATTACCAACCACCGCTGGGCCCAGACCGGCTTCAGACGTTGCCGTCAGACCCACACTTTCATTACACTTACAGGCTTTTGATATGTTAGGTACCTACCTACCTACAAAATGTTTGTAGAGTTAGCGCTTTTATATTGGCTTTTCATAGATTGAAGCTAGCTTATATAGATTAGTTTTACATTAATTTTAATAGAGTAAAGGTCTCTGTAGTATACCCCTTACGCCCTTTATTGAAATCGTCTTGTTTTATATTTATAATGTGGACAAACGATAAGGAACTTAAAGGATAGTCTCTAAGATTTTGATGTAGGATTGTCAGGTGGTAGAACGAAAAGTCACAGGCTTGGAAGGCTAATCAGAGCGTAACACCAAAATGTAGATGCTCACAACCTTGACACGAAGAAACGCAAACTTAAATTAAGGAAAAGTTCAATTATAATATTAAGGTGCACAGAAAAAATTTTGGCAAAAAAAGAGTTTTAACACAGATTTTATATACTTACTCGTATGTTGATGTTGCTTCTTAATACTTAGAAGTAAGTAACTCACAGAAGTTTTCATTTCTATTTATTTATTTCATGCTGCACTAAGAATACTTGTTTAAAGTTATATGAAAACAATATACTTAGCTAAAGGCTTCTCTTACAATAATAAGGCTCCCGGACCTAAACATGATAGATATGCATATCATCCTCTATTGATAGTCCACAACTTAAATTGACAGCAGAACACGAAAGCAATGCTTGCTGGGACAGCTAAACTCAGCTAGTAATCGATAAACATTATATCGACATACAATAATATCTAAGTATGAAAGCGTATTGCTATGCATTCACTGCCTAGAGCAACTAATTCATTTAATTGTTTTATTTCAGACATGGAGGGCAACTGACATATAAATAAGAACATAACGAAAGATAAAGTACTTTCAATAATTCGAAGGCCACGCTGAATTATTTCCAAATTATTATTACCAAATATTGTATAAACGGAATGCAATTAAATGAAATAAAAATATTTTTGTATAAGGTGAGCGTTGCATATTATTGACAGAGAGCGACTGTGAAATGTTTTGACGTTAGGTTATGAAATTTAACCTAACTTATGTACCTACTATATGAGATTCTTACCCTAAATGTAGACTTTACCCCTCCCCCCGTCTCCCCGTCTTCCTGTGTTATGTGGAGTTAAAATTTAAAAAGCTGAAACAACGATCACTTTCAGGAAGAAAGTATAATACGTATACAGCTGCTTACACTGATTTGTGATTTATAAAGTTCAAAAGCAGGGAAAACATGTTTTGAACACAAATCTGTATTTTCCAGGTACAATTGTTTTGTCTAAATATGTTTTTCCTGTAAAATGCGTCGTAAAGGAGTTATTATAAAAAACTGCTTTTAGGCGCCATTTTTCCAATATGGCAGCGCGAGCGGCAAAGATACGAGATCGCAAAGTTGAAATTCGGTAAGAGCACGTCAGAATCTATAAAATTGCCAATTTTCAAAACTCCCGGAAAACTTTCCAGGTAAGCTGTATTTTTTTCAACCAAATGACTGTACTATATGGCAGGCACTAAAGTTAAATACTAGGATTTACAATTTTCGATAGGAATCGAGTGAGCGTCCTTTGAAATCTGCCGCCCCTAAGAGGCTGCCGCCCATAGGCCGCGGATTATACGGCCTATTGACAAATCCAGGACTGAATCTCAGCTTAGCTTAGGGCGGGTTAGGAGGCCGGCGTGTAAAGTATCTCCCCGCTCGAGCTACTGGCTCTACCACCTAAATGCTTAAGAGGATTGGTTAAGTTGGTCTTGTTGTTAGGCATTAACTTCCATTAAAAATATACACGGTATAAAAATATCGAATGCGGCTTGGTTACTGGACCTGGGCCACTCTTGCGTTTGCAGCCAGATTTAATGTAGGTATACCTACTTAAGTACATATAGGTACTCATATATCTTTAATATGATACGTAATATTGCATTAGACATTTTATATTTTGCATTACTAAATATAAAGCGTGATTCATTGGTAATTTTAATTCTTAACATTGCTCTTACCTAAATATCTGATATTTTTAACGAAATTAAGAAATTTCAAAATTACATATACGATTTAGAAGATATCGAAGAATTATTTTATTTAGACTCCGTAAAAGACTACTTTATTTTATTATAAAAGCTACAAATGCTGAGGTAGGTACTCAAATGTCCTAAAAAATGAATTTATTGAGCGGGTTTTTTTATTATGGCATTTAAATGATTGGTAGCTAAGCATAGATACTTATCTCTAATTTATTGTTATGTGATTTTTATTTAACTTGCAATGTAGGTAAATGCAATTAGGTACATCCTAAGTATGTTTGTTCGGGTGGGTATGTTTGTTCGGGTGGAATCTTTGAACTCAATTTTGAAGTAGATATCTTCAACCGATTGAGCTGAAATCTTGTATACACGTTTAGTTTGGATGACAATGCACAATATGGTTTGTGACGTCATTCTAAATCCAATATGGCGGACCATACAAGATATCGGAATAGTTATTTTTAATGCATTTATACGATATGGGTGTCAAATGAAGGTGTTTGTTAGGAGTAATCGACAAAATAAAAGCTTTTTTTAAGTTTTTAACATTGTTATTGTTTTATATTTGCGTTTTATATAATTAAGGATTTATTTTTTTATTGGTAGGTACTACTTGAGTAAAATAGGTGGATATTATAGTAATGTTAGACTCACTTGCATGCAATCGGATTTCGATAGTAGGTACTTACGAGTACCATTTAAGACCATTTTGTAACAAAAGGAATAACTTTTAACTATCCTCTCTCTCAATTGCGATGTGTATTGCAACATTATTGGTTAGGATTAGTAAATTGTACCTATTAGGTAGGTAGGTAAGTAAGTTGGCTGAAATTAATACTGAACATACGAGTACAGTAAGGAGCTTGCAGTAGGCAACTTAATACCAAGTAACCTATCTAGGCTCTGTTACTTACCCATGCCACAAAAACGCAATACTATATATACTTATCTATAATATTATTATGTTACTTTATTTTACCAAAAAAATGTAAATGTGTTCTTCTGGTTCTCATCATAATACCAAGGCGGTAGGTACAATTGAGGCAATGAAAAAGGGAGGGATTACGAATGGCTGAAGAGAAAAAAGGAGAAATAAATACTTAGTTGTAAGTTACACGGACACGGATACGGTAGTTACGCACAGTACCTACCTAAGGAAATTCTTATAGTAACGAATAGGTTTTATCATCTCTATCATAAAATATTACATAATAAGTAGAGCATGCAATCCAAAAGGGGCAAAGTGAGGGGATTTAAATGGAGGCGTTGCTACTCTGTAGGAACAAAATAAATGTTCAGTTCAGTTTTCGATACCTACGCCTTTACCTAAGTGTTTGTAGGTATTGCGGGTCCCGAGGTCCCGAACATTTTTAATAGGTACAGAGAAAACCAGATAAACAGGCAACGGGCTACCGATTAAGTCGAGATATAACACATTGTTATCTGAAAATCAGTTATTCTGTTCTGTTATAGTGTTCAAAATCTATTAAATTCAAGCACTATAATTATTTATAGTGCTTGAATATATTCTTAACCCAATATTCTAATGTAGT
Source organism: Erynnis tages (assembly GCA_905147235.1). NCBI lineage: Eukaryota > Metazoa > Arthropoda > Insecta > Lepidoptera > Hesperiidae > Erynnis > Erynnis tages. Next base: position 5,325,801 of record LR990076.1, read on the forward strand.
ACCTAATGTGGCCTAGAATGTGTCCTCGTATTCATAAGGTTTGGGTTTGAACTTACTAACGTTTATCGAACGTAAGTCACTAAGAAATATCGCGAAAAAATCTATATGCCTGAAAGTTCTCCATAATGTTTCACAAAGGCAGCCGCTAGCCGCTAGCGTAATGGACTATATACCTAAGGTCTAGGTAGATTCTTCTTGATATGAGGAGCCCTGAACTTGCAGTGGTTCACTAAAGGGTCCCTAGCACAAAATTGTAAAGATAAAAATATTAAAATACCAGATTGGCGGGTTGGGAGGGGGCAATGTTTACGTTTAGTTGCTACTCTAGCCTATAGGTAGGTATGTTCACATACTGAGTTGCATACTGACCCAATCAGATGCGCTGCGTAAATTATGTAACCACAAACGCGGTAAAACGTCGATGTTACGACACGCGAATGCAAAGGTAAATTAAAGTTTAATTCTAGGTTTGCTTTACGTCCTGTATAACCGCTGTGGGTTTGAGTTCGACAGGAACCTTCCTTTAAAGGAAGCGGGCGCATAATTGGATCCAAAATTACTTACAATAGAATGATGCTTTAATGTAATTATGTAACGTACTTTACGAACAATGTTACAGATACTTGAGAACCCAATTGTCTACATGTCTTAGGTACCTTTGAATTTCTTATAAAGATTTTTGAGCATGCATCACCACCTTACACTTTGTTTACCTACTGCCAGTCGATGAGTACCAAATGCAAAACAACACCCTGTCCTAAATATGTGGCACTAGCTTCAGGAATTTTTTCATCTTATTTTACTAAGCTTGTTGACATAATAATTGATTATAGGGCTGTATACTCCACCACGCTTTGTTATGTAATATTAGTAGTTATAGCGCCATTCTACAAGTTATCGTAAATTATAAGCGGCCGTAATTTGCATCATTTAGCCGCACGTAATTTTAAATTACAACATGTAATTGCTATCTTGACGAACGTTTTTGAAAATGGTAACTTTGGTGTGATAAGAACCGTCGCTTTTGAAGTAGGTACCTATCTAAGCAAATGCACCCACCCAAATGATACTCCTGAAGAGCATGCTGCTTCGCGGCAGAATATGCGGGTGGCCTTGAAATTTAAATTATGTTATACACTCAACGAATATAGATACTATAACCTACGACTTTGTTTAAATATTCGGTAAGTATACCTACTTGATTCCAATTTTTGGTACTTACTGAATTTCCCATGTAGGTAACCGTCAATAGTAGGTACTTTGTGTAAAAGTAAAGTCAAACAATCAAATCAAGTCACGTTATAAATAAGACTGTTGCAATTTATGCACAATAAACATAATTATAGTTATTCCGAGCTATTCACTGCACGGACGCTACGTAGTGTTGTTTGGCTTCCTAGTGTTCATCGTGCGGAAATTGGCAGTGGATGTAATAGGTCAATAGAACAACTTGTGCATTCTAATTCATTGAAAGTTGCTTCGCTGCTTCTATTCTTAATAAGTAGTATTTGCCTACTTAGAATACGCCCAGAGAACGCTCCCTCATTAAAACCTAATTAAGCCCATGCGTGATCGACAGAATAGGCACCCACTTCCCATATGATGTCATTCCATCGCTAGGTAACTACTTAGTAGGCAACGATGACATGGCACACATACTTTTTTAGTCTTCTTAAGACATACCTCATGAGAAATATTTCACAGCACAAAAAACAAAGTTGCTTGAAATTAACTGCATCCTTATTTTGCATTGATTACTGAGGTAGAAATTGTAATAACATTTATTTACCTAATAGTAGTACTTGGTAGTTTCAAAATAAAACTCATAATATACAGATAGAAAATAATATTTAATATTTGCATAATTAGTTTACATTTCAATTATCCGAGTGTGATCATGTTATCTGTTGTTTCAGCATACAGTTGGTGGTTGCCCGTAGTTGACGCAGTGACCACATGGTGTGGTCCGATGAGGGAGAACTGAATTGAACAGTTGCTTTCTAACGTTGCACCAGTATACACTATGCAGTTGACGAGGACACATCTGCAAAGAAATGGAATATAAATGATTTTTGGAGGAGATAAAATGTTAATTTGCGTTATTTTTCCTTTTCCTAGAGGCTTATCAAAACATTAAAAAGAACCTCTGTGCTCTCGAACTGAAGGAGGTTTGCACGACAGTGTAGCATCTTCGAGTGTCATAATTTCCCTCAACAAACTTGCTCATAGTCTGGCGACTGATTGGAAGTGACACGCCAAACAAACAAAAAAATCTCTTTAATAGACGAATGTAGTTTTGAGGCAACTCTTTTAAAATTTGTAATGAATTTTTGGCAAGGTGGAGGTTCCTAACCCTGAAAATAAAACACCCTGAAGGGTGTGCTTCAATCTAACATAATAGTATAAGATCCCGGTATACAACAACCTTCACCGAGATGTTTATTTGATGAAACATATTTTATATTCAATTTAATATGTCAATAAATATATTGCATATGGGTTGCCTAACAAATTTCAGTCCATCAGTCGTCAGGATACGATTAATTAATATTTTAAAAAAAAAATTTTTAACATTTCACCGGTTTGATTATTCAACAAATTCTATACCAATCGAAAGTATGATGCCCATAGAATATGCAAACATCAAAAATGATCTTTATTTTCATTTAATTTTTTCATTCAATTCAACAAGTTTAGGTACTGCTGGCACCAACTGTTACTGGCACTTATGATAACTGTTCTCTGCAAAATAAGCTCAAGCTACTATGGATTTACCACTCATAAAAATTGTCCTCCTCCTCTAAATATATTTTTTTTTGTAAGTTACTCACCCTTCTTTGATATTCACATTATTCATCAGAATGCAATTGGTAAGTCTGACTTTATTCTCAATGGTGCAGTTAGATCCTATGATACTGCTTTTTATTGAAGTTTTTTCATGAATCACAGACTTGTCACCAACTGTTGTGTCTGTTATCTGTTTCGTTTTCACATCACTGTCTGGATGGAAAATATTTGTAAAAGGTGATCCAGCAAGTTCTTCCCATTTTTGTGCAATCTGTAATTCAAAATATGATATAAGTCCATGTTAGAAGTAAAATTATAATAAAATCTACAAAAACTTTACAATGTAAATAAAGTAACTTTCTTTCTTGTGCTCTTAAGTTTCACTTTCAGTGCTCTAAATTATAATCTAACTTTTCTGCATAAATATGTATTATGTAAGAATAGATGCTATAAAATTATGACTTAGAAACTTGAACAAATCTAAGGCATGCGTAGCATCACAAATGATGGAAATAGTTGAACAACAGTAAACGGGTGGTTTAAACACATCATACACAGGCTAGCCACTAGCATATTGCCCCACCAATCCATTGGAGTAGCGTGGTGCAATATGCTGGCCTGTTGTGGGCTCCAAACCTGTGCTCCACAGTAGACCATAAAAATGGTTGTAGCCAACTTAAATAAATATGTTATATTATAAATATTTAGAATATTATTTATTCTCCAAAAATCTGTTAATTGTTTTTCATTTATGAATTAAGTTTTCATTTCAACTACTTTACAAATATTTATCTGATTAAATATATTACCTTAGAATTAGCCAGACAAAATGCTGATAATGTGTTAACTCTGATACCAAATATACTTTTATCTGGAATGTGTGCGTAACATCGGAGTTGATCATTGTTATACACACCCTTACTGCCAAGCTTATGATCATTGTACGCTGACATTTCTCTTATCCTACTTTCATATCCTTGATCCACTGCATAGTCAAATATATTTTTAGTCACTTCTACATTTTTTTCTGACGTTCCTTTTGGAGCTAAATTTTTAGGTTTTGACAGTTGTTTCTTGACTATGTGTGGTATAAGCTCACCCTTGACTGATGTGAACTTGTCTACTTCTACCAAATAGCTGATAACCCAGTTCTTCATTACATACACATGGGCGTCAAGTAATCTGCTATACATAGTAAGAGAATTATATTTTTTTATTAAAATTCTGGGTAGAGTTACATTTTCTTCAAAATCACTAGCACTAGCTAAAAAAACGAGCCTTTGTGTTTCCTTATCAATGCATACAAGATCTCTGTCTGGTTTTGCTTTGGTTTTTAGACCCGGTAGCTCAATCCATTCTTCAGGACCAGTATCAAAAAATAAAGAAGCAAGAGTTGCATCATGTTTGCGATAGAGATTAAGTACTTCATTAAGGTTTATGTTTGTTATCAGATCTCCGGACACAACAATCAGGTCTGTGGTCACTCTGTTGCTTATGTGCCGTAGTGAGTTAGCAGTACCCCAGTCCTCATCAGCTGGGATAACTATTAGTTCATATTTTATTTTCAGTGGACACTTTTCTAGGGCATTTAGAATACTTGATTTATCTTCGTCAAGAACAATAACCATGATTTCTGAAATGATAAAATACATATACAATATATAATAATAATACACACTATATTAATAGAGGTACATTTGTAAACAGTAATATAATAACTTCTAATTAAAGCCTTATTTCATTTCTTCTAAATGGAGAAAGGAAACTGACTTATTAAGGAGACACTTGTAAGTTATCAATGAGCCTCCCTAAAATTATTCAGTCAGGGCTGACGAGCAGAGAATCTTAATGTTAAAATTATCCATTAATTAATCCATTAAACCATTATCTATCGTTTTTATTCTATTTTGTCCTGAACCTTTGGAATATAGCAAAAATTAATTTCAGTGTAGTGCCATGTACATATATTAACTTAACTGATAATACAGCAATTTTCAAATAAACAATGACAAAACTTTTTAAATAAATATGGTCAAACATGAGCGTTGCAGAAATTGCTTGTTGCGGTACCCATGAGTTGCGGGACTAAATCACATATAAAAGCTCATGTGACCCCTCATCAGATGTTGACATTGACAGGTAAACATCTTCTTAAGCTCCTAGTATTTGAATCGCAATCCAGTGGACACTACCTCAGAAGCAGCGGCCCAAATGAAGCTTTGTTGCAAGTGGGCCATAATCAATGGCCCACTTGCAAGAACTTGAACTTAACATGAGCCAATCAGCTGTTTCATGAGTATACAGAGGGTTTCAAGAGACTGGTGGCTTAATTCAGAGAGCACAAACCAACAGACACTGGAGCACATCTGAGACGGATAACCGCTTCATTGTCTCAACTTCGTTGAGAAATCATCATCTCACAGGCGTTGATGTGCAACAGGACCTCAGAAGGGTTTGAGGAGTGGCTGCAAGTCAGTGGAAAATTAGAAGACGTCAACGTCAAGTCAGACTTCAATTTGCTCGTGAACACCTCAAATTGGACTATTGAGCAATGAAGCTCCATCCTGTTCACTGATAAGAGCAGAATGTGTCTCCATGGCAACGACAGAAGAGGCAGAGTATACAGGCGTCCAGGGGAACCGTTCTCGCCATGCTGTTTCACTGAAACAGTATCATATGGAGGTGGTTCAGTCATCATGATATTCCAGCCCACAGGCTTCATTTACAATTGACAGTTTTTAGCCTCCCGCCGCAATACCAGCGCTTATTAGCGTTTTATTTTACGTGATTTAGCCGTTTTAGGTTAGATTTTTTTTGTTATTTTCTTGAAAGTGGTGCATTACCTTGTAATAAGAGTGGTAGCATTATAATCATGGACTAAAGCTCTATCAACTACAATATTTTTTACCTCCAAATTGTACTAAGAGATACTAAGTCCAACTCTAGATGAATATTTCAAGAGTAGGAAATATTGTGTAACGATGTATCAATAGAAACTTAATACCTTGGAATCCCAGCTTCTCAAGCATATTTAATGGATACCATAACACTGGATATGGACCAACGGGGAATAGACATTTAGGAACAGTTCCACCGACATCTGGCAGACGGGAGCCTCTTCCCGCTGCCAGAACCACAGCTTGAAATTCTAGTATTTTGTGCATCTGTCTTGAGTCTAGCTGAAAGTTTATAAATAAAAATGACAGAAGTAGAGAACTAAATTTTGAAGAGTACAGAAGATGAAAAACATAATATTTTGAACTGAAAAAATAAATTCAATTACCGATATAAGCTTCCTTTTTAACTATTTTAAATTAAATTTAAATATAATGCTAAGTAAACGTTGACGACACCCCATCAAAATATGATGATTGACGCCATGACGTGTATTTGTCAATGTCATAGTTATCAAATATCAAGTTGTCATGACGAGATACAAAATCCACCACAGATATTTTAAGCACTATGGTGCGATGGCCTATGGTTATATAGAGTATTGTTGAGTTGAACGGAAGATAGACAAAATCACGATAGGAGTTCGGCAACGAGACCTCTTCAAATGAGATCATAGATTTCGTGGATTTTTAAGAGATCTGAGCATCTGATGATGTGATGAGTAGGTAGGTCTGAGAATCGGCTACTGTTTATTTTTCATTCCCCCGAAGTGATATGGATTGTCCACACCTAACATTTTTATTTTGTTTTTTGGACAAATTTTTTTATATTTATTTTTCAATAATGTTGCATCAAAAAATACATACAACCCTAAATTTTCACTCTTCTATCACCAACCCCTATTTTTAATAGTCTATTTTTAACGCTCGATAACTTATATGACAAAACAACGTTTGCGGAGTCAGCTACTTAGTATGCACATAAAATTTCATAAAAATCGGTCAAGCCGTTTTGGAGGAGTAATGGTAACTAAAACTGTGACATGAGAATTTTATATATAAGATAATAACGTTATAGAAGGCAGATATTAAAACATGTCAGTCTTCAGTAAGCTATTAATTTATTAGATTTCAATAATTTTTGTTACCTACAAATGTTTATTTTTGGCAAATTTACTATATTGTATTAAAGAGATTTTAAAAGTAATGTTAGATAGGAAAACATGATGATAGATAATGGTATATTTTAAGGAGGTAGACGCGTTGTGTGATTTTGTTAATGGCTTAAAAGTTGAATTGGCCTACCTGATTATTCACCTGATAAGCTTTTTTGTTCATAATACTATTTTCTTACTTTGATGTCAGTGGTTCGAATATTAATGAATGTATTTAAAAAATAAAAAAAAACGTATTGCTTCTGAGTAACAAATAATAATCTGACATCGACCTCTTTTAACATTGATAGATGAGACTGGATTTATAATGATATAGATATTTGCAGGTTTGCATTATATTTAAAAATCTTCATTGGGCGGTGGTGGAGTCATGGAGTTACTTTCTCTTTTTTCCGCTTCCAAATAAAATGGTGGCAAAAACTCCAAAGGTGTCATATCGGAACTGATATCTTCTTGTACCGGAGCTGGACAAAAAAATTAATTTTTATGCAAATATTTCATTTGCATGACATAAGTACTTAGTTAACTTGAATGTTAACATTTTACAGTGGAAAGTTAAAATATAACGGTACAACAGCTTGTGATGTGAATTCATCATCACGTCTGTCATCTGTTTTACCCACTGACGTGAAGAAAGCTTTATTTTTACTTTTTTAATCATGTAATTAAAACCTTGGTCCGCTTCTGATGGTTGTGGAGTGCATATTTTCTGTTCATTACAAGGTACGCAAGGCTTCCCAGTGGATCCAGCCTCTTCTATCACGTATGTCTGGAAAAATAGCCACAATAATGAAATTTAATAGATGTTAGATAATTGAATTGGAATAATGTTTGAAAACTATTTTTGCCACAATTGATTAATGTTACTTTTCATTATACCGTGTGTTTGGCCTAAATATCTATTATTTGACATTTTACAAAAAAAATTGTTTAATCTGATAGGTGATATTATTATTATCTATCAAACAACACCTTTTTTTATTTCTGTAGAACATTCAGGTCCATAGAAATCGAAAATATAAAAAAACGTTAATACAAAATTAAAATGGCTGCCATTTCAAAAGAAGGAGGGTTAGACATATATGGCCATTATGCTCTTAAATTATCGCTAGTTCGAAGCCAAACACCCTGTATAATAGCCTCATACTCTTCCATCGGTTCCAATTCCTGTGGTGATACCCCGTGACACAGGCGTTATTATCATTCCAACGGGCACTCGACTCTTTTTGTCCGATACCATTGTATGCGATCCACCACAATACCTTTGACATATATGGGCCCTGGAAGCGATAAACATTCAGGGATTACGTATTTTAATTTTTTTTGCAAAGGCATAATTGTTAAAGCATCTTATCTGACAAATATTGCGTAAAAGGTAAACCTCGGATCTCTCGGATGTGGTATTGGCAGGCCAGGGTAGCAAATATTGTGGTCTCCATTTTCTGCTGGCTTTGATAAGTCTTCCGCGCCAATAGTCGGTGGCCGAGTTGAAGATTTTGAAAAAGCGGGTAGCTGGGGTATTGCGTTTGCTTCTTCTAAATCCATATGTGCAGGGGAAGAACAAGAGAGACAGGCAGCATCTCTGAAAAGTTTCCTTACAGCGGCTGCCGTACGAGGCTCCCCGACGATTTCTAACATTGCATGAGTTCTGTCGCGTAACTTTGCCAAATTTTTATTAATGTCATCTCGCAATGCTACTAATTGTTCGAAATCCGCTTTATCATTAAGCTCCCGTAGAAGATCGTCGATAGCTTTCTATAAGTTATATATTTTTTTAAATTATCTTTAAATTGGTGTAACTTGACATAACTAATGACAGAATTTTAGCATTTACCTGCCATTTTATTTCCTGGTTGTTGAATTTATCGTAAGCAGCACCTATACGTTTTTCAAAATCACCTCGCACGGCATGGAATTGTTGGAGCGAAACAAGCCCATTCAGAGCATCAAGACCAGCTTTATCGCGAAGAGCGTCTGCTACTTCATCGCGATCAGCTTTCGACTCGCGAAGCAATTCAATTTGGCGCCACAGGTCCTATGAAACATAATAAGCCAAATACTTTTTGTTTTGTATTGATTACCTACAGCGAAATTATATAATATACCTGAAGATCCAGTGATAACCCGTTTTGGCTTTCTTTCAATTCCTTTTGCCGGATATTAGCAGTTTCGACATCATTTTGTAGGTTTGTGATATGAGTGTTCAGTTCAGCTACAGCTACAAGCATTCAAAATATAGTGATGTAACCTATTTTTGTTACGATTATAAATAGAAAATGAACACAACATAGTAAACAACAAATAGAAATAATATATAGCAAATGTTAAATATAAAATATTTCAGTAAATTAATTTAAATATTTTTGATACATATATAAATCTTTTTGTCACAGATATACCGCATATACCCAGTCCACATACCCAGTTATGCCGGGATAATTTAAAAAAATTTTGAAATTACTGAAAATTATTGCCAAAAAAATTCATTTTTGTTACAAAAGTCAAAGTTTAGGCCATGATAGATGTTGTTTTGAGAGCTACGTGTTATTCTATCCTCACTGCCAAATATTTGACGTATTTATGTTTTTTATTTCAACGTAATCGACCCACTACTTTGAAAGAAATCGCGTTTTTTGTACATAGGGTCCACAATAATAAGTCAAAATCTTAAGTTATCAAAAAAAAATTCTTTTTTTAATTTTCTATTTTTTCGTCGAGAGTTTTTGGTCGAGTTTCATCCTCTTTCGGAGTTGCACGTTATCCCGGGACACACTGTATAGTACTAAACTTATTAGTTATTTACCGGCCGTATCACCGCCTGTATTTGCTAAAGCTTCTGCCATTGACTCCAATCCTGCTTCCAAATCATGTTGCATTTGCGTTAACTGCTCTTGATAGTTCGTCATCTATGAAAATTTACCCTTTTAAATACCTTTGTTTCAAATATGTATGTTGTATACATAACATTGTATGATTTATTGTATTTCTTTATATTAATTATGTTTACAAGTAAGCATTTCTTTACCTGGGACGATAAACTGGTGTCTAAAATATTGATTTGATCAGAGTATTCGGATACCAATATTTCCAATTCATTCATCCGATTACCCAAATTCAGCGACGATTCCAATTTTTGTTCTGCATGTTATTATTATTTATAATTTAATTTGTGTCACTTAAATAATACAGCGATAAAAATGTAATTTATACTCGTAAGTTACTAACCAAGTCTACTGGCTAGTTTTATAGCATTATCAGCATTAGCGTTACTTCGTGTAGTTAAACCAGTCAAAGTGGTCATTATTCCATCGGTTAAAGATTGTAACGCGTTTCTGGGACACAAAGGTTTAATTGGCATAATTTAATTCAGAAAACAAAATACTTTAAAATCATAAAACCTAAAAAATGTAATAAAACTAGAAATACTACATACTACAATACTATTACATTTTCAACTTACTCTAAGTCATCATAAGTAATGCAGTCTAATGGAATGACAAGTTTTGGTTCCTCAGGTCCAGGTACTGATGTTGGTGTCACCATATCTATTTTCGATGGTTCCAAAGAAGGCACAGACACATGAAAAGATTCTTTTTCTGATAATGGTTGCGCTGGAGTTGATGTGGATTTAGTAGATTGTTTACGTACTACTGATTTCTTAGAGGTAGCTTGTTTGAGTGGTATACCTTCACGCCCCTTCATTGTATCTGGCACTCCCTTGGACTGTGTTTTTTATACAACAAAATTTTATTGATATGAGTGATAATAATTATCACTTATACGTATCATTAGTTTATTAATGTAACATTATTATAATCTCAATAAGCAACAGTTTATTTAGGTAAAAAAAAAATCAGTTTTGCTTTAAGAAAAAAACTAATAATAAAAGGCTAAATTTTTGGCTACAATGCGACGTTGCATTCAAGTATTTTTAAAACAAGAATGTTTACCTCAAGTTCTACTTCTAATCCAGATCTTACTGTCAGATCTGTAACCAATTCTAACATTTGCTTTAAAGTTTTCTCAGCGGCATCGAGGCGTGCAGATAGTTGTAGGGCAGCCATAGCGTCGGTTAGGGATGCTCCTTTTCGTAGATCTTGCATGAGCTGTGCATTGTCTGGAAAATCTGGAGTAGCAACTGGACCTAAACGGCTTTGGAGTTCACGCACGACATTTGCTAAAGCATCGAATTGATTTTGAGTAACGATGCTTAGCTGAGGAACTCGTTTACCTAAAGTGATAAAAATGTAATGTACGTAATTATTTTAAAAATATTTTTTTTTTGTAATAAATAATTGGTACTAACTAACCAGGCCCAAATGATACTCTTGCTTCATCTGCAGGTACTCTTTCCACTGTATAATGAGAAAAAATTCATTCTTAAAAAGCAATAGATATTATTAAATATTAATAACTATTAAATATTAATAATATCTATCACAGCAATCTGAAGCTTGCATATATAACACACCACCCATAAATACGCTTGTGCACAATTTGGGGTAAATGAGATTATACATTAAAAACAAACGTAAAAAACACTCAAAAGTATAAAATAAATGATTAATCAATTAATCAATTGAATTAATGTAACTCCACTTACCTACTCTACCTTAGCAATTAGCTATCTACCTTAACTCTACCTTAACATGTAGCAGTAAAGTTTTGCATAGAATGTCTAGATTGTGAACATGCCAGCTTATAATACATATAAACCATACTAAATAGAGTAATTTGTATTCCTTGGTATTTTAACTTACCAACCAAAAGCTTTTCATATTGTTCCTCTGAAAAAAGTATAAAATATAAAAAATGAATAAATGAAATAAATTTAATCCATTTTCAATTTTTAACTGAACCCTAATTATTTTACCAATCGAATCCAAGGACGCAAGAGGAGTTGGTATTTTTTCAGTAATATCACGAGAATCTGCTCTCTGAAATCAGACATGTCCTGCTATAATCCACACTGTTATTAAGGTTGAAAATTTTTATTTTAATAAATGACTATCGGCACTTTGTGATCGTTTATAAACCTGTATTCATTTTGTATTTTTTTGGCTGGCTGCAGAAAGGCAGCACGTTAGATGACTCTCAGCATGGAAAGATATTTTGTTGTATTGAGGTTACTCTTCTCCGTCTCTAGCAATGAGTTCCTGGTAACCTTTTTGATTTGATTGATGAACATTTTAAATGGAAATTATGATATTTATTTCATTTTCATTAGTAGTTAGGTAATGTTTTATAGATAAATATATACTTACCTTATTTCTTTACAGATTTATAAAAAAACTAAAATAAATATCTGCAAGCTAAAATAAACAAAAGAAAAAACATAATATGAAGTTAAATAGTATTCCTTATTTAAATTTCAATTGCACCTGATGAATAACGCGAAGTTCTTTTTCCCTCTGCTCCTCAAATATTTCCAAGAGGTTTTGTTTATCCTGTGAGGAATACTGTATCAAATTTGGAAATTACTTACGTACTTTTAACATAACTACGTGCGATAAAAACTACATAATATATTATTTGAATGTAAACATAATTTATGTCTGCTGATAATTACTGTGCATTCTATTATAATGGTACCAACATGTATTAAAAGAAAATATAAATGCTAACCTTTCCTGCACTTTCAACACTAGTAGTTTTTTCCGAAGACTTTGTTGTCGTAGATTTTCTGCTAGAAGACGTTGTTTTATCAGTAGAAGTTTTTTCTGTAGATGTTTTATCAGAAGAAGTTTTATCAGTAGACGTTTTATCAGAAGAAGTTTTATCTGTAGATGTTTTATCAGAAGAAGTTTTATCAGTAGAGGTTTTATCAGAAAAAGTTTTATCTGTAGATGTTTCATTAGATGACGTTTTATCTGTAGATGTTTTATCAGAAGAAGTTTGATCTGTAGATGTTTTATCAGATGACGTTTTATCTGTAGATGTTTTATCAGATGACGTTTTATCTGTAGATGTTTTATCAGATGACGTTTTATCTGTAGATGTTTTATCAGATGACGTTTTATCTGTAGATGTTTTACCAGATGACGTTTTATCTGTAGATGTTTTACCAAAAGAGGTTTGATCTGCAGATGTTTTACCAGAAGAAGTTTGATCTGAAGATGTTTTATAGAAAATAGTTTTATCTGTAGATGTTTTATCAGTAGAAGTCTTTTCAGAGGATGTTTTGTGAGAAATCTGTTCCGAAAATGTTTTATCAGAAGTCTTTTTAGCAGCAGATTTATCTAAAGTTGACTTTTCCGTTGATTTAGAAGATGTTTTTTCCGACGATTTTTCTGACGCAGATTTTTCAACAGCGATGAGTTTTGTTTTGCTACTTTTGATTACTTGTTGGTCTGAAAAATATAAAAATACTAGCAGAATAATACTAAAAGAATAATATGTTCTATACATATATATTATTTTCAAAAAAAATAGCAATGGCCCTGAAATAAATGCATTATTACTGTACAGGTAAATTAATTTTTTGTTTCGTCGCTATCCAGTTTTTTCTAAAGGCTGAAAAAACATTTTTGGTACTAACTTCTTCTCTTTTCTTCTGTAACTTTGTCCAATTCACCTGGTTTTACTATCTTTTTCCTCTTCTTTGGGACCGTTGCACGAATTTTCAATTCAGTTACAGATAATTTAGTTCCTGATCGAGTTCTATCTATTTCGATTTCTACTCTCACTTTCCTTTCTAATATTCGTAATTGCCTAGCCAGTAAATACAGGATTGCCTGTATAAGCTTGAAGTTGACTATGTTTGCCTAGAAAGATTACATTTTTTTTACACCAAATGTTAAATTAAAAGACCGGCGTTTATTAAGTTTTACGCAAAAGAACATTTGCTATTTTAATAAACAAACTATGAAATAGGAAGAACAATATTGATTTCAATCTAGTTCAGATATGTAACTTAGTTTAGTATTTGCTGTAGACAACTCTAAAGCAATATTAACTTACATCTGCTTCGCCAAATGCATTATCTATCATTTCTCCGATACTCATTAAGCTTGATTCTTCCATGTTTTATTCGATGGTACGGTAAAAGTTATTCCAATAAACAAATTCACAAATTGGACACTTCTTAGAGAAATGACAATTTCAATCGAGGCGGCTTGTGTTGTATGTATGTCACTTATTCTTGAAATCTGGCATGTTTTTACTAAATGAGGTTGTTTCATCATCACAAGAAAGTTTTATATGTAATAGCGATTCTTTAATCTAAAGATACTTAAAAATATTTTTAGGGAGAAATGTAAGAAATATTCATCATTTTATTGAATAGGCATGTTGCTAGTGATTTGCTCTAAAACATTTCGTAAATAAAGAAACATATCGTACAAACATGAAGTGTATTTTAAATACATAGAATGTATGTATATTAAAAATTGTTTTTTAAGATTCCACTTGATAATTATAAGAGCTTTAAAGGATACTTTAGATTAAAATTATACAAAATAATATTTTAAATGTAATTAACCTATGTATTTACAAAATTATGTTTAATTTTATCAAGTCATAAATATATCTAAAACATAATTATTACATGATTGGCTACAATAAACAAAAAAAACAAAATATTGCTGATTTATGTTTTCTTCGTAATGAACGCATTTGTTTGTTCGGAAAATTATTTAATTTGACTACCTATTTAAATATGCAACTACTTATCTCTATGTAATGTGAGCTAAACTTTAGGCACGGTGTCGACAGTCTATGGAGCGCGATGAGGCGCAAGCGGGGACCTCAAGAGGTGACGGTGAGGTGCCAGGTGACGCCGCCTCTGTGCCCGCACTTTGACTAGAGTTTATCTGCGCTTCAGACGACGACGTCGGTCTATATTTATCTATCCGACCAAATTTAGGTTTATTATCGTAGTTTATCTTTTGATCTATAAGTTTGTTCAATGGCTTCTCTTGTTTTCTGTATTGCCCTGTTTTCTGATCATCAGTAACGAGAACTGCGAGTGGTGGTACTGGTGGAATATATGCATGTGGCTCATAATTATCATCGACGTAGTCTTCTGGGCTCCATGTCGCTGCAGTCGTTGTTGTGGAAGCTTTAGGAGATGTTTTTATAGTCGTAGCTCTAGATGTTATTGGAGAAAACGTAGTAGGTAAGTTTTTCTCAGGCAATAAACTTGTTGGTACTATTGCAGTTTCAGGCACAGTGAATACTTTTCTATTTCTACTGGATCTTGCCTTTCGATGTTTTTGTAATTTTGGCACATCAAGGAAGAAAGGATCAAATATTAGATCGGACTCTTTATAGTCGTCGTAATTTATTGGTACAATTGGTTTTACTGCGCTCACCACATTCCCCACCGTATAATTCAATCTTTTTCCATTACTATCACTAACAGATGCACTAGCGGTAACAATAACGCGAGGAGGGCTTTTTGGTTTCGTTGGTAGCCTTTCAGTTTCAGTAGGAGGTGCAACGGATCTTGCTGCTAGTGAAGATTTGTCTTCGGGATTCGTATCATCACTTCGTTTACGATCATAATAGAATGGATTAAATGGTAAAGGATGCTGAGAAGGCAAAGGCGAAGGATATGGCTGCGGTTGACGATGTTTTACTGACATTTCGTGTCTATCAGAAGGAAGAGATGTTGGTCCTGGACGCAGTATTTGATTACGCGGATCCAGAGTTGTGGGTCTGAAAGGTGCTGGTTGCGGTCTTTGCACGAAAGGTGCAGGTCGTGATGCTATAGGTCGAGGAGCTGTTCTTGATGATTCGTACTGGAAGTGGTCGAATTGTTGTGGTGGCGCATGTGTAATAAATACTCCATCGGCAGGACGGAAACTCTGTCGTTGAAAAGATATAGCTTCGGACCCGGGTCCTCGATGGCGATAAATAAATTCTTGAGGAGAAAGAAGTGAAGGATCTATTGTCGGTGTAGAACTCACAGATGGTGTTAAAGATGACTGAACTTGAGGAGAAAACGAAGATATTGGTATTGGCGAAGAAACTAAATGAGAAATAGCAGGTGAATGACTAGTTGATGGTATAAGAGTGCTTGTCGAAGGCTGCTTTGTTGTTGTTGATGTCGTTGTTACTGGTATTTGAACAGCAGTAGTTGTTAGAGGATGTGAGTAATCCTCTTCATAATCTGTATTTTCAGAGTCAATCTCCTCGTCTTCATCATGGTATTCTGAAAGTATTAAAGTGAAAAAGTTTAAGAATTGTTTACTATAATTTTAACGGCTAATTAATATTCTATTATAAATGAGCAAATTAAATAGTAAAAACACTAAAGAATCATTTATATTTTATTTTACCTTCTGCAATGTCGACATGCTCTTTTGATGGTAGTGACGCGTGTATGGGGCGGTTATCTTGAGAATAATTATGTTCCTCTTTCTTTATTTCTTGAACAGGATCTTCGGTAGAGTCTATAATATCTGGCGTTTGATTTTGAATTTTGTCAGAGGTCGTAGGCGATTCACTTAAAAATGGATCAGTGACTTTTTCTGTGGCCTTAATCGGTGGATGGGACTGTTCCGTTGATTGTGTTTGAGGTTTGTCTTGGTCTTGTTGTATAATAGGCGGCACTGTACTACCGTATAGTTCTAAATTTAAACTGTAAAATTTTTCAGACTTTGTACAATCTACTTCATCCACTCTTTCACACACTCGCGTCTCCTGAAATGACATCGAACATTTTCAATGTGAATTTTAAATAAATTATATCGTATATTTTGTATTCTCAAAATATTTTACCTGATCAAAAACAGTGCCATTGAGACAAAGGAACTTAATATCCATGGGCTCGTCCTGCTGCCCAACAGTGCAAACGTGGAACATCTGGCAAGACGTTTCAAGATCAGCGTAGTAACCGCCGATCACTTTGCCAGTGCACGTGAAATTCGTCTCGGGAAGATTATCGAAGTCCAAGTACTGGAATTTAAAATAATACAAGTTATTAACAATACGAGTAGTATTAAACACACCTTTCCTCGATCACGTTGTTTACTATCTTAATCACTACTAATTTCACGAGTTTCTCCGCGTCTTGTGGGTTATGAGAACAATATTATAAAGGTGCAAGTGCAAACACATTCAATAGACAACACTATCATTTCTTTCGACAATACTAAAATGGTTTCGAGTTTATCGATCCAATTTCTAGCTAGAACTTCGCTCTTTGATCAATCGGTGTTGCCTAATTCATTTATTCCTTTAAGGGCCGATATTTCAATCCTCAGGTAAACAGTCAAGTAACTATCTAATGAATAAGGTTATCTAGCTGTTAATCAGAGGAATATTTTTTCTTCAACTTTCAATCATTATTTATTCCATTGATGTTCTATCTGGCCTATTAACTATTTCATCTCTGGCAACTCAATGATCAGAGAGGTGAGACAAATATACCTATAGCTTAGACAAATGTTTGAGCAATACAGACTTTCTATTTTCTGTTTATAGCTTCACATCTATTATTTATTAATCCCCGACGCAAAAGAAGGGGTGTTATAAGTTTGACGTGTCTGTCTGTTTGTCTGTCTGTCGTGGCACCGTAGCTCGCGAACGGATGCAGCGATTTCAATTTAGTTTTTTTTGTATGAAAGGTGAGTTACGGGCGAGTGTTATTAGATATGTTTGATGAAAATCGGTTGAGTCGTTTAAAAGTTGTGGAGGGTGAAAGTGGGGAAGAATAACCGAATGTCTGCAAATATAATCGAGTGGGGTCTCAAATGAAAGCGCATCACGTGTACATTAAAAAATAATATGTTCAATGAAAATCGGTTGAGCCCTGAAAAAACTTTGGGGGTAAAAGTAGGGAAAATACCCAATATCTGCAAATATATTATTGTGTCGATGGTTTTTTTTAATTTTTAATTTAATATTATATTACAAGGTTACGAGTATGTTTGTTTTGATTCATAATGACATAGGTACTAGCCCAGTCAAATATGCAAAATAAAGGAGTAAATCTCGGAATGATCGGGTAGCAGACTGTAAACTCGTATGCACTTTCATTTTGCTATTTTAAGAGTTTTCTTAAAAGTCACATAAAATCTGGTCTGGGTGTCATGAGTTATTCAAGGTCAAATATCACAAAAATTAAGTTTTCGCGATCATCTCTGGGTTTGTAGCTCCAATGATGTTAACATCTATTAAAGAATTGTAGAACATAAGATTTGCGACAAATTTTATTGAAATCATTTCTTCATACGCCCAACCGTTCTGTTCTGTTCTGTTCTGCAACTCGGAGCAATTTTCAGCTCGTTTTGTAAATAACATTCTTGCGTACTAAGACCAGTAAAAATGTTTGCTATGACGACAAAACCCTTATTTGACTGGGCTACACACAGATAGATTTACTCCTCAGATATCGCAGTTATTCGTCAAATAAGTCCTATCTGACTATTGAGAAATGCAATATCGTGCTATCTGTCGAATAATATCTATTTATCTGACTATTTAAAAATCGACCCTACAGTTTGCATGTGTGTAGCGACCCGTGCCCTCTAGGAGGACATATAAAAATAATTGTAGTTATTTAAACTCGATTCAAGTAAAGTGCCAAAATGCAAGAAGTTGTAATAAGTGTAAAGTTGACATTAATTTGTATAGCTAGAAGTGATACTGATATAGGTAATACTTACACCTGGTTGAATGGACCTGGATATCCGAAATTCATTTTGGAAAATAAAAATCAGCAACCACAGCCAAACTGAAATCCAGAAAGAAAGTTTACTTAAAAAGGAAATTAAGTAAAGTATCACCGACAACCTCCCTAACCAAAATACAAATATGTCACGAGGTCAAGATTAAAAGAGTGTCGTAAGGTCCCTATTCGATGTCGAGCTATTATGGGTGTAGGTACCATCATGCTACCATCTACAAAATCTTCAAAAATACAAATCCTATTTATAAATGTGAAATTTTGGGAGGATCAACGGATCTCTTTATAGTGAATGGATGAATGTTTGTAACGTTAGATCGTAGCTCGCACTCGCATACATGTACTATCATACAAAAAAAAAGGAGTTAGGACTTAAAGAACATATCAAATAATAAAAAAGTACCTTGTAATGCAGAGGCGGAGCGCACCACGAGCGCGCCGCCGGCCGAGATCCGAGCCTGCCGCCGCATCTGAAGTAATCCAATGTATAAGACTTTAGTGTACTGCGGCCACAGCCCAGTGGTTAAAGAGTCGACCTTTTATTCGAGAGGAGAGGAGGCACGCATCAATAACTACTGTATGGTTTGGCATCTAAGTTAGGTACATAACCTATACATTTTGAAAATTCTTTGTGGGTACTAGTTGGTTTTATATCTTAATCCCTTTGAACAGATGTATGGTGCTTAGGGGTGGAAAATGGAAAAATACTATTACCTAATTGATAGAGTTTAAAGATAAATTATGATCAATTATTGAAACAATCAAGCACACGAACAATTGCTGTGAACGAGTGAACTCAATAAAATAAGTAACAGTAGGCATGTAGGTCAAGTTATTCGCACGCGCATCCGAATAAAACAATAGAGTTTCAACACTACAATTAACTGTTTACAACAAACTTTCCGATATGCTTCATCCGAATTTATATAACGAAACCATTTTTCTAATTATAGAAGTACGTAGCGAGGTAGGTGTTAGAGCCATAACCGGAGATTCAACTGGAGTATTGCCGAACTGGATGAATGACTGGCGGACCAAAATTGGATATTAATGAGGATTTCCCCACGAAAAAGCAGTTGCAGTGACCTCTTCACATCACGAAGCTTGGTTGCTCGTTTGCTAGTCAAATTTCAAATAAAAGTAACATACATCCGTAGACTACAGCTATAAGTACATTAATGTTAAATGAACGTAACATGATATGATATTGTGAAAGCTTTTGCAACGAGTGGTCGTTGTGTCAGATTGTCCTAGGGCGTGGCTTCCTCGTAAGACCAATGGACCGGCACGAAACTGGAGCACCAAGCGCGATGGAAATATAACTATTCACCAATACTACTCTATAAAAATACTTGAATTTGCTATGGGTACTAAATTTTAATAGAAGAGAATAGATTTTTCATGTTATAATCCCGTCTGGTTATAGGTGGTTATGGTTATTCTATTGATATATTATTTCAAAAAACTTGTGTAGGTAATGTTTGAATATACAGTGTGTCCGATTTCGAACTAGCGATGATTTAAGGGCAAAAAATAGACCTTTGCATAAAATTGCATCGACAAAATAATTAGGTACCAAATAGTATAGTGGTCTACCCCCCTTACTTGATAGTGCCTTGCCACCTATCAGATAAACATGAAAATTTTATAAATGTTCAAATGGTTAATGTCGTACCAAAGTATGGAGTAGATACCAAAGTTGTATGTGGTAGAAAATAATAGTAGTGCGATGAACACAGTTTATAGGTACCTACTGCAAAGCCCAATATTAATAAATATTGAAAGGTTACTCGTAAATTGGTTAAAACCTTCGATGCCAGTAAACTTTACTTAAGTATTGTGCTGCATTGCATATAACTTTTGCTTAGGTCCTACAATTTACTTTGAGAAATAAATCGTACTAGCAATTTGTTGCTAACTATTGCATCCGTTAAATTCATCAATTAAAGAAGATGATTGCAACTTAGGCTTGCATAAGATGTGCAAATTGAGTATCTAATTGTTTTAACGTAAATCAGAGGATTTACTTAGTTTAAAAAACTTACCATACGTTACGTAGGTTCGAGTAATACAGTTTATAGTGTTTGGTTATGGAAATATGTATGTGTTCAAAAAATCCAGCTACAATCTAGCTACCTATTATAAATTCCAATGGATTTAGCTGGGTGTTGTTGTAAAGAAAAATCACTTTTAAATAATTACGACATTACGTGGGTGTATGTATATGTACGCAATTTATTTCTCTGTTTTTTTTAAATTTTATCAGTAGGCACTGATGTTTTGTGATTTGTGAACATAGCGGAGTCAGCTCTTCTCACACTATGAGAAGCATTTTGAGTCCACCACGCCAGGCTATTGAAGGTTTGTAGACTTCAAATGCCTTTGAGACCATTATGAAGAACTCTCAGTCAGGCATGCAAAGACCTCTCGTGTGAGAGACCGAATTCATAGCCACTGGGCTATCACCGCCTCAATTTTCAGTATATGTTTGTACAAATAATTTAATACTTAACCTTTTATATATAATCTGTTCATGTACGACAAGCTCAACCAGATCTTTGTACAGCCATTAAGGTGTAGTTTGCTAGGAAAGGTGCAGAATAACGGGCCGATTGGCCGCCGCGCCGCCGATTCCGTTATGTCAGCACACTCGAATAGGGTTACCAGACTTAACAGGGCTTGAAATCAAAAACCATTTAAATCGAGTTGGGTTGCCACTGGTCACTGGTAACCTACCAGACATAAAATTGAACGCCGTTTAAAAAATGGCGATGGAAATATTTTTTACAGTATCAAACAGCTATGCAGATCAACTTTTCTAGGTTGTCACCGCAACCCATAAACAGCGATAGAGAAAGCCCAAATAAGTTGAAATCCTGCCTGCCTTAACTACTCACGATGACTAAATGGCAGTCTTAAACAAAGTACCTATATCCGGCAACCACACATACTATAAATAAAACTTACCTCTCACGTGATCTCAATTTATCCAGTTTGATAGTAACCCTAATGCGTCTTACTTGCGCTTACGTCCGATGGCGGTCAGTGTGTTACCGGCACGTAAATTGTCGAGATGGGATAAAAAAGTGGCGGAACTTTTATGCAAAGATAATTCACATTTGCCACAAAATATATTTATGATTTGGCTAATTGGCACTCGCTTAAAGACAATCCCGGTATTAAATTAAAGCCGGCCATAGTCCGGTCTAAACGCTTAAAAATCGATTTCAATTTAGCCAGTTTGATGTTAATCTTTCGCTTGCGTCCGATAGCGGCCAGTTTGTAACCAACACGTAAAATGTAAAGGGTTAGAACAGCAACGGAATCATTCAGGAATGAGCGAAGATAAGTTACATTTGCCACACAATATATTCATGGTGAAATTGGCACTGGCAAAGAAAAAAATCGGTGTTTAATAAAATTCGGTAACCAGTCCTGTTTCAACGTTTGAAATTCGGTCTCGTTTTGTCGGATTCGATGGTAGCCCTAAACTTAATTGTCTTGCGTTTGCGTACCTACAATAGCGGTCAGTGTGTTAACGGCACATAAAATGTAGAGAGATGATACAAAACAGAGGCGGAACTTTGTGTGAACAACTCGATGTTAGTGGGTACAAGTTTTCGATACAATTGCAAAAGCCACATGGATGCAAAGATAGTGTGATAGTGTGCGATAGTGTGAGACAGGTAAATTTTAATGGAATATAAGCTTACAGTTTAATGAATATAAGACGATATATTCTTTCGTATGTACCGATCAGGTGAAAAAATTAATCATGACCATTTTAAAGTGAAAAAGTTATAAAGAGGAATTAATTTAAGGAATACTGGTTAAGGTCGAATGTAAATGCATTGCTACGAAAAAAGAATTTTGATTTTAATTGAGGTATCTTGTCAATTTAAAAAAAATCGTTAAAATTCAAACAGGATTAACCTAAAAGTGGCAAAATCTTTTAGATACGTAAAATGACAGAAATATATTTATCCCACTGAAACGGATGTGGCACCAATTAAATGCAAATACAATTGCAATATGATTGGGTGCTTGGGCAATGAACAGTTTTAATATTTAGGTAACAGATAACGATAATAAGTAATACCTACTTTAATTTAAATCTTTCGATAAATTTAAAGGGTTATTTTGCAACTTGCTTTATTTTACAAGAGACAAATTATATAGAATCAGAATGAGCGGTCAAATACTTTAAAGTCAGTCTACAGTTTTAAATTGTACCTACTTTATGCCGTCTTATCTTCTGTAAAGTAGTAGTAAGGAAGAAAACCATGTGTAACATATTGTAACGCCAAAGAAAGTTTTCTTTACTATATTATTATTTGGTCCATACAAATAAAACTATAACACTTGTAAGATTTATAGCATTACTTTCATATGCATAACACTCATTAAAAGCTGGCTTTGTGATTGCATAATGTCTGGAACGGACTTTTAGCCCGTTTTAGCCCGAAGCATTCATAATACATGTAGGTATCTGTCGACTAAATATGTCTTCAGGTTTGTGATATTATAACTACGGACATGTCTTACAAATAGCTTGTCAATCACTAAATGGACGGCATGTGTTTCTCCCACCTTCCCATTGAATGCTTTATTTACGGTAACATTTCCTAGAGTACATAAGCATGTGATAGATAAATCGTTCGGCGTAAGTAACTAAATAATTATATTAGTTAGTTATGCATGATGACTAAAATCGATTTCTAAACATATTAATTTGTAACACAAGTTTGCAAAGGAATCATAGATTACGATTTATAATGTTTATAGATTCATACGTACAATTTTTTCTTTTGACTGCAATATATATACGTTTCCATTTATAAAGGTTAATTAATGTAAAAGACAATAAGAACAACAATACTCTTTGTAATAAAAACAAACAAATAAAATACTCTAATACACCATAATTATATTAAATGCCTGAGAAAACGTAGGGAAATCTTGAGAATTATTATCACAAATATTAATGAGTACTATTTTGACCAAAATACGTATAGGGATATACTTAGTTTAACCTAACCTGATGATGTAAGTGACTATAGATGCAATAGGAATGGAAGGTACTAATGGTACTATAAGACCCTAAGACATGAAAAGCGTGATATAAGATAGGCAATGTGATGGTTCGTTCCAATTGGGTAATATCCTTCCAGTGCTTGTGTACCTACGTGATTGTTTAATTGTGTAAAATGTTACTGATATAATAATATTTTAAGGACTTTTTTGGTTCATCAAGTAAACTATCTATTGCAGAGAGATATGAAGATGATCGTAGGTTTATATTTTTTGTTTAAAGTACTTAGTAACTTAAATTAAAAAGCGTCAAAAGTTCAAAGAATGAAATCAAAACATTTTGTGGGGTAATGAATAGGTAAGTCTTCATTAATATGTACCTTCTACGAATATACTTACAAAGTATGATTATAATTTTAGTTTATCATAATCATTATGGTATGTTTAATCTAAAGTTTATCAGGTTAGATACATTGTGTAGTTACTTAGATATTTCGAGCTTACAAAGGCTCACTCAATCGCGGTTAGATGACACTGGACTTTTGATAAAGCCATATAAAAAGCTAACGGCGAGTCTTTAAGATCCACATCCGATAGCCGTTTAGTTATTCACGTAACAACACCACGAACAATGGGTCGCCTACTCCGTCAGGACAATTACGCTAATAACTGTGACCTATGTGCGCGTGGCGAATAATATCGCCCATATTAGGGTTATTTAACTACCGTTCGTGTACCTAATCTTAGCACTGATTCACGTCCCGATTATTATTATCAATTACGTGTTCTGTCTCTCGCGCCTACGCTTTTAGTCTCTTTCAATTGTTTCGTTTATGGTACTAAGATATTTTTGGGTAAGCCATCTTGAATTACGACATTTGGACCTATTTCGACATACTTGTTTAATGTTGCTTGGTGGAGGCCGCGTGTTTGTGAATATGGCGTGATCTCTCAGAGGGGTTCCATGTACACATTAAGATTGATATGCTTTAGATGTGAGATGTAAGAAAAATCCGCCTACTCATATGTTTGCAACAGTTACCTCATTCCGTGGTGTAAACATTAAGCTAAATTTAATTGCTATTCGAAACAGATGACATTTAGATGTCACGAGTAATCCAGGGGTAATTAATATCTAAAGATGCCATCTGCGATCAGGGATAGGTAAGTTTATTTAAATATGTAAGTAGTTAGTTAGGTACATAATATAATAGGCATGTAAATCACCTGATGTTAGTGTATGCGGATGCTTGAGGACTAAGATTCCGCCTTAAATAAAGTATCAACAACCATACCTCCGCAGCCCAAACACAATACATGAAGCACATGATGCTTTGCAATCGGTTAAGAGGCTGGCGATGGGCTCTATGGATATGTCTCTACCACCTGAAAGCAGTTTATGCCTAATTTTTATTTAAACAATCTTCTAGTTGACAGTCAATTCAATGTTATACAGTGGGTGAGAATTGAAGTGACGTGTACAGCAATTCGGATGTAAGGATCAAGTCTGTTAATGAGTCACTTCCACTGGATGTCAGAATACAGTGACGTTATTATTACATTTACATAAAAATAAAAGAAAATGTTAGGGTCTTGGAGAGATTGACCCTAGACCCAAGGAGAGATTTTTTTAACCACTGTGCTAGCCTAGTGGTTTTTCTCTTGATATTATGTGCAGTTATCCGTATTTTAAATTATAAAATTGTGACGCTATTGTTGCGACTTAAATAATGACTTTCAACGGACATAAAGAAGTTTCTATTCAAAAAATAAATAACGAAAATAAAATGAATAAAATCCAATTTTACCAATTATAACTTGACTAGGGTTTTAACAAAAGTTTAAAGGCGGCGCCACATTCATCTTTAATATGGCCACAAAAATATCTGTCATCTATATCTGTATAAATAATTTCAGATTTGTTTGCTTCTTAGGTTATAATATCAAACATGTTGAAGTTTTTATGCATTTTTTGATTTTTTACTGAAACTAAAAATGTCAAGTACTCCAAAATGATAAAAAATCTCAATCTTATAAGTTTTTCTTTATTATGGCACTTTATATAGCCTAAAAGTGACTTTTATTCAAATTCAATCTAACTCAATTATCTCCAAAACCGTTAAATTGTGGATAGAGCTTCACATGCTTAAATGATTGCTTTTGAGCTTATAACAAATCACCCTGTATAATGTTGTCAGTGTCAAGTTTTTGCAAGCTCATTGGCCAAAAATATTACAGAAATTAGTTCATATTATAATTTCCCGCAACATGTAGAGATATACAAAAACACTGCTCGGACTATGCATACAATTTACTAAAACATTTTTAATTATAGTGACTATACAGTGAATTAAAAATGTTTGAGAAGCATTCGTAGACACTTGCGGTAAACGACAGTCCGCCTCGTCGCATTCCGCGCCGCTTCCTCCGTCATTCATGGAAGTTTTTATTGTTTATTCAATTTACGAATGACGAATAAGCTTTTGATGGAATAATTAGCCAGATAAACGTATCCGTCGTATTGTGCTAAGAGTACCAGACACTATAATTAGTGTCTGGTATCTTACTGCATAGATTCATGCCAATTCAAGCCTCAAATTACCATTTGAGGCTTGAATTGACTTCATTATCTATGCAGTCTAGCTCTAAGGTAAAGTTTTTTATAGGAAATGGGATACTGAAAATTAGGAGATTTTAATATTTGGGTCACTTTTATTTTGGCGGAAACTGCGGTACATAATAATGATGTTATCCAAGTGTTAATGTTACGCTTTGGGCGAAAATTAAAAACGGAGCCTATTTTTGCTCTTTCTCTTGTAGTTATAGGTACTACTACTATCAAGCACTGCGTCTTGTCATATAAGTAAGTCTTTGCTCAAAAGATTCTATAATTATCAGATATTTTTTAATCTGGTGCATAGGAATTTGTTTTTTAAAATAAGTGAGTAGCAACATGCACGCTGGCTGTCTGATGTTAAGTAGCAACTAGCAGGACGTCTGACAGTGGACTGGTCAGTGGTCTGATTGCAGATTTGTAATTGTGTCGCAGTACCTCATTTAGTTTCTACTAGTTTTATTTTAGTGCTTAAAATAGTTTTTAGCAAAAACTAAATAACTGACATGCCCAAACAGTACCGCGTACTAGAAATTAACTGAGAGTCAATGTATTTATTATTACTTCATACGCAACTAATGTGTAGCTTTACTGTAAATAAGCCCCTTGTCGTCGGTTTATAAAATAGTAGTCGGTTGCGGATATCAGTCGCGTCATGCGTTAATCGTTTGCGTTCAATGCGGCTTTTCTTTGCTATCATAATTTACGCAAAAGGGATTTTAAAAATATAATACGTTGTTGCTTGTTTGCGGGTTATGTGGGCGACGGTACCTCCACGGGCTCGATTATCGGACATAATTATGAAGCATTTAAGTCCTTATCAAAATAACATATTTAAATTTATGTAAAGTTTTGTATTAATTTAATATTTACTATTCTCAATTTAAGTACCTACTAACGTTGTCAGTTCTGCTTGTTATTATTTGAAGCACGATGGCTTTAGAACGTTCGCTGCAGGTTGGACGCTTAAAATAAGTATTTACTTAGGCAATTACAGTGCAAAATCGATATACCTACAAATGTTATGTATAAACATTCTGTATAAACAATTTTTCATTTCATATTGTTTGAACAAAGATCGTTTAATGAAGTTGTTCTTATGTTAACGTGTATCGTATGTCACGTACACAGATCACGCATGACGGATGTAACGCAGGCCGGAGTCGCAAGCCGCACACACAGCTATAGCATAAAGCAGTTTCGCAGTCGGCATTTACATTCTGGTAGCTGTTTCAACAGAAAAGTTCCCATGCGTTTGCAATGTTATATAACGTTTAACATAAACATCGCTTCCCCTGTGATGTCTGACCTCACGGTCACACACAAGTAGCTAGCTGGCTATTATAAGGTTCGGCTTAAAAGTACCATACAAAGAGCATGGAAGGGGAGGGGAGAATTTTAAAAGCGTCACTTTTAAAAGTACATTTTAAAATTGTGCATGACGTTAATCGGTTATGACAACGAATTCGAAATCGGTTAGGAAGCTGATTTTAGAAGATTTTGATCTTATAAAAATCTTAGAATGGATTTTTTTCAAATAAAAAAAATGCATTAAAATTAGTCCATCCGTTTGGTCTGTAAGTGGCTGTACAGAAGCACTGATAAAGTGGCAAACACATACACATACAGACGCGTGAAACCCATATCATCCCTCTTGGTTGGGGTTTAAAATTTATTGAAGAAAGGAAACAGGAAAGAAGCATTGAGTCCCACTTTTAAAATATTTTACCAATCTACTTTAAGATATTATTCTTTAAAGTACCTATGTTATCTATGACATAAAGTGCCGTGGGATTGTGTTTTCAAAATGCATTCTATTTTCAGCATTTCATTTTATGGCTCCCTGTTGGCAGGGAGCAGTGCAATTTCCGGATGCATTAAATATGTATGGAAAAATTGAATTACAACTATAAAATGCTTAACGTATTCTTTACTGCGTATTAAAATGATGTTATTGTTTCATCGTCTGAAATGTTTTCTTTAAATATTAAAATCCACTGTATTGAACTAAATACAATTAAAGGAATGACAAATTAATTATAAATGCGATAGTTTGTGAGAATGGATGGACGGATGGATGTTTGTTACTCTTTCACGCACTCTTTCACCATTTCAGCTAATACCACACAACGTTTTTCACGCAAAGAAATGGCTACTAACGGGGATGTGTCGAAGAAACAATCTAAACTTCAAGCGGGCAAAGCCTTGGGAACTGCTGGTTTAAAATAAATTGATATGCATTCTGAGTAATTGTTGACCGATATTAGTAAACGGAAATAGGTAACCTTTACTTGTGGCATGGAAGAACGCTACCTATTCATTAATCCAGAACTTCATTTAAGCTTAATTACTGTTAGTCCGTGCAGTATCATCAATCACGTTGTTCATGAATCTTTTAGGCGATAAGTTATAATTACCGTAATTGCGGTAGTAATTGAAGGTAGGAATTAAAGACGTTGGTGTCATTATGAACCGTGATAGACATTACATGCGGTCATATTTTAGTTCCCATGACCTTTTCGTCGGGCTCATATTAATTCAATTTGTGCTTCTTTATTTTATAACAGATGATGTCTATATTGTGACAGGATGAATCATTACTACTAAATATAAGTGT
The DNA here is from genome assembly GCA_905147235.1 of Erynnis tages. Taxonomy (NCBI): domain Eukaryota; kingdom Metazoa; phylum Arthropoda; class Insecta; order Lepidoptera; family Hesperiidae; genus Erynnis; species Erynnis tages. The sequence goes on from LR990076.1 coordinate 5,354,551, forward strand.
AATTATGTATACGTATAAGTTTGCAATAACGATCAACGAATGAGAGATATGATAAATATTTTTAATTTTTAGAGGTATAACGAGTTTGCACAATAAACTTTTACCTATAACTACAAATCAAGTGTTTTCGTTGAAGTATTAATGATGATGATTGCATTTTTGATAACTTATTGTTGTTGTTGTGGAAATAAAGCAGTTAGACACTTAAATTGAATGAAATAAAAAAAATATACTTAACTTTTGGAAATTACATCGATGTAACGGAAACGTACATACGTGTCCAGAAAGGGGACATACAAATTTAAATTTAAATACATTTTAACATGAGCAGTCACCAAATTATAACAAAATTGTAGAGTTTGTTTCAGTTAAAACAAACAAACAGCAGTAACTGTAACATGACCGAGACATTACACACAATTACGGATTAATTACAAAATTTGGGAACGATCGGACATAAAGGCTTTTATTGTACGAACCGCGTTAGGTACAGGAACTTCACGGATGGGTAAACGGCCTCGCAGTAGGTAATATTTGAGGCTCTCACGCTACGTAATTTTGCGGGAACCAACCACTTCCGCGAGAGGGGTAGGGTTATCAGCATGGGACTAAGCACCACACACTTTTTGCTTTAAGTGTGTGCTTTGAAAGGTTCCTACTCAGGACGACTAATTTGGACTAACGAGTATGATCATCTTAAATTAGTCGATACATCAACTATATCATCACAACCAAAACATAAAATGAAGAACATACTGTTCCACCTACCAATCTACTAAAGTTATATATTACATTACATAAGTTAAGTAATCGATCTTCCTCTTTGTGTCGTGTTTCATCTATGTCCACTGCATCTATTAGGTAAAATAGTGTAAGTATTCTCATTTTAGGCGTTCCTGCATCTCTCTATGAAAATAAAACTGTGCAAATTAAGAAAAAAAGGTGAAGAAATAGGTTTTCAAAAATGCTCTAAGCTAGAGCAACTGACTGCCCTGCGCTAAGAGCAAATTACGAACATAGGCTGTAGACCGCCTCACCGACCGCCTCACCGTAGACCGAATCAGTAAGGCAATGTCTATATGTCGGATATGTATCACCGTCAAAATGTGTAAATGTTAGAAATCTAGGGGATATTAACATCAGCACATTTTAAAAAAGTTTTAAAGTTAACTTTTTACAAAAAATTAAGGAGATTGATTTTTCGAAAGATATTTTCATACAATGTTAAGTTCATGACTTTCAGCATCTTATGTAAATTTAAAAGAGTGGGTTTTATAAAGTTAATTATTAACGTATGTTCAAATAACTTGCTTACATATAAGTATGACGGTAGTAGTACGGGAGTTATTATACTAAATGTTTACAACAGTAACAGTTTCAATTGTACCAAGAGCATGTAGATGTCAGCACTACTCACATGTTTATTAAATTATACCATTCCTTTTAATATAATATTGTAATTCTTTGTGATCAAAAAGTGACACGGTTTTACTTTTGTGAATGACACAGGAAATATTTTTATCTCCACGGCATCTCAGCTCGAATGAACGCGCGGAATTTCACACGGGTATTGTACTCGTATATGCATTGGTGAACTTAAGAAATATGCGCTAAGGTTGTTTGGTTAACTCCTCCGGATTAGGTTTCGTAAACGAGATAAATCTAAAGTAAATACGATGATGTCCGATAACGAAATAAAAGTAATGGTGTCGTTGCAAAACATGCCATTATATCAGAGCAAGCTGATGTACATTTACAGAAAAGAAGGCCTTTCATTGCGTAAGGGCTTGTCTAAATTAGTTGAATGGTTTCATACATAATTATCTTTCGTTCCGACATAGCTTAATGAATGGGTATCTACTTCGTGACGGCGAAATAGCACAGCGCTGCACATCAATTTCTTCTTCTTTCTTAATACCTCATGACTGGTTTAACACGATGAGAAATGTAACATTCTCATCCAGTTTTAAGACACAACAACCTACCATTAAGCTTTTAGCATTAGCACTTTTAGCTATGTAAATTGTAGTCTTATCGTCGTTTTGTAACTATTTATAAAGCTGCAATTCTAACATGAAACTCGAGATAAAATATGTTAACAAATACGAGTTATTACATTCTTTAATTTTTTTAAATAAAAAAATACTTGCTTTAATTTTATTAAGTTCAAAATTTTTTAAATACTTACATGATTGACAGAAGCTGGGTAAAAGCAGGAGACGGTAAATATTAATGAACAATGTCTAAATTTTTAATTCCTTTTGGGACTTAGAGATATATATATTACAGTTGTTCCAAGGCAGTAACTATATCTGGAGTTTCTCAAAGCAGTACCAATATCAAATTTGCATACACGCGTTTGAAGTCTGTGAGCTGCTATAAGTCATATCAATAGACGTAGATTTGAATAAACCAATGTTTACGTATGTTATGCGTAGCACATACTCGTATGATCGCGCACTACAGCGGGCGGGGCTCTGTCGTATTTGTAACAATGGGGAAAGTAACAATCAGTCGAAATCTCTTTCTTGGGAACGTAATTATCTGCTCATAGGTGGTAGAAGTTTTATTTATTCTTCCACTGGGTAAGTACCAAACAACCTATAATTAAAGCCAAAATTCTAGGATTTAAGAAGTACGCTCATCGTAGTGTCACGTCTAAAATAGGATTTTTTCATACCTTTAATAGGGTTCCTACGTACATAAATATTATAAAATAAATATTTAAATTATTATAAAAAAAACATGAGACAAAGCTTTATAGCTAACAAGCGAAGATTAAATTCATAAAATGTTAGTCCACGGTGATCTCTGGCATTTCAAATAACCTTATCTCATTACACGGTTCCCACTAAGTCATACATCCTGTCTGGCAAATTTGTCGTGAATGGTACGTATCTCCGTGATTCATCTAGCTAGTTGATGCGAAATTATGTTTGCGGTGGGTGGCTCAATGTGTGCATCGACTGCAAATCATTGTTTCTGTAGGTACCTAAGCCAAGGGCACTAATTACGTCTGTGCCTACAATCAAGGTCATATCTCTGTAGGATGTCGCCACATATCCTCAAACTTTATGATTAGAAACCGAATATTTGTAAGAAGATTTTAGAGCAAAAAACTAGAACCGAAAATTTATTTTGCAAATATAGCCGACCAACACGGCTCTAATATTTTCGGACTACAGTAGGAGCCCTCACAGCCGTCAAAGAGAGGCTATTTTATATTGCGAATATAAATTTGCCCAATTCCAAAAATAACATAAATACATGGATGGATAAAATAGCTTACTAAATAGCGTAACTTAAGCACATCGAACCACTTAGCTTCATGCAAAGTAATCTCACCAAAACGAGGTCACGCAAAATACTTTTAAACATTCGAAGTAGGTACCTACCGTTTGACTTATAGATGATTAAGTACACTCATTCATTTAAAACCAAAGCATCAGTATCGTTTTTTATTTTAATTAAGTCTGCAGAGTGTTAAAGTTATCAAAACATACTTAATATTTTGACATGAGCATTAAGTAAGTATAAGTGTAGGCTCATTTCTTGCTTCCTATCGCTAACGGATATCATCACGCGACGTCGAAAGATTAAGTAGACTGATACGGTCAATGCTAACGGACTCCACTTACGACTGCGCTGTTGATGGACGCATATCGAGTGAATGAGGCAATAATAACCTCTTTTAGATTGAAGACTACCGTTCTACCGTTATTGCTATTACTATAATAGTAATAGGTACGTGTTAATAGTAGTTGCGTTAATACGCAAGGAGGTGGCGGTAGGGTATCTTACCGTAGGGCGTATTACAAACAGACTGCTAACATACGGCGGGATGTTTAACATGTCTTATGTTTCGGTTAGGTCATCGATGACAAAGAAAGGTCTTTGAATGGCGATCAAGCGAAGCAAAAGGAGCACAGGTCACCCACCCTCCGACCAGGTGGACAGCCGATCTGAAAAAGGATACCGTTGGATTCAGAGGACGTCGCACTCCGCCCGGTCCTAGTGGAGGCCTTTGTCCAGCAGTGGACTACCAAGAGATGAAAGGAAGGAACGATGTTTCCATTGGAGAGGTGTGGATGCCATGGACCTATGGTATGTATGGTAACTAGATGTATGTATGGATGTATGGTAACTAGAAACAGCCAGAAACTAGTATTTCCTAAATGCAGGCTTCATAAGAAAAGCCAGTCATTTATATGTCTGTGAGAATGTATAATAACATTCCAGACAAAATTCAATCCCTGCCTTTCCATAAATTTAAGAGAACAATAAAGACAGTCCTATGCCGAAAGGCATATTATACAATACAGGACTGTTAAATGATAAGAAAGCATAGGCTTCACCTGGCTATTTCTATACCCCATGTATAATTTAAGAAATTTATGACACTATTGCTGTCACGCGTGCTCATTAGTCGGTCGAAAATCATACTGCAATATAATTAGTTCATAATTGATTTTAAAAGAGTGCCGGGAGTTTTTTTCCGCCCGCTTTTTTCTCCTGGTCTACGTTAGCCTGAGGGGCACCGAAAGCGGATGTTAGATGTAAGAAAATATTCTATCATGTATGACGTTCATTAAGTGTACACAACTCGTACCTGACAATGAATAAAAGACTTTGATTTTGATTTTTTTTGATTTTGATCCTTGAATGAGGGTCCTTCAAATAGGTTTTTTGTTCTATTTGAAATTTCATTCATTGTTTCCGTGGGTTAATGTGACCATTTAACATGTAGGCCGCATTTACCTATCAGATATTATAAAAAACCTAACACACTGACAATCTTCATGTAGGCCGACGCTTTATTACGCAGTTATTTCTGGGCATTAAGCCTTTATGGCTTCTTGCCGGAAGTCATAACGAGCTGCAGTTAAGTCGTGGAACGCAACTTGAGCTTGAAATATAATTTACCTTAGAAACGCATAACTGGTCTTGCTACTGTACTAAATTGCGGCAATAATAAGTGGTTGACGAATCCTTATTTTTAGTTCTATTCATCAAGAAATGATATAGACGAGTTTGTGTGTTTTTCTAATAAGAAGCGGTATTAAATTTGAAATACCTATGAAATTGAATAAACAATTTCATTAGCATTTCCCAGCAACAGGGACGGATGTTGTGAGAAGTTTATACATAAGTAATATGAACGCTATTATTTAAATAAATGATTTTTATTCTGAGACCTTAGATATTAAGCGTAAGTAGCGGGAAGCGAATATCTACATTAGTTGTATCACCAAAGTCGCATTTACATGGCACGTTTAAATATTACGTAAAATTGTATCAAAATTTGTATTCACATAGACTGCGCTGCAGCATATTTTACTGCAACGTCGCAAGATGTCAGTCTCTTGCTAAATACATACAAGAATTTCATGGTTTAGCTATTTAGTAAGTATGTATATAGATTTAATGGATACTTACTTCAAAACCGTTTAAGATTTGAAACAGTTTTTGAAGAAAAAATGGTCTGTTATTTTTGATGAAAGTTTTAGATTAGCAAGGTTTTTCCACCTTTTTTAAATCAGTTTAATAGCAAATAAAATAAATGAAACTGTTTATTTGTGTACTAGCAAACAAAGAAATAGAAAAATTCTTAAGATTTAATTAGGAAATAAACAGTGTCAGAAATTAACCAAATAGAATTCGTTGAAGAACAATACACAGCGACAAATGGCCACTATAATAATTGTATATCTTTTATGAGAAGGAGAATAGATTTTTAAAAGAAATATTATCGGCCACCCACCACGCGCATAAATTATTATCATCATTTAGCATCTTTTACGTCCGCTATGTTTTCAGTTTTGCGAAATTCAAGTAGGTATTCAGTCACTAAAAAACCTTTTCTCTAATCGACTATCAGCCTACTTATGCAAGTCAACAAAACTTTTACTTTCATCGTAATCGTTGGAATGAGAAGTAAAAACTAGCATCCATTTTTTCTGCTCACACCGAGTTATTACTTCCTCGCTCGGTTTTCTTTAAACGGTCTATGATGGAGTCGCTCGACTACGATTGTACAGTACATCGAGGAAACTTCTCTTTAATTGCTTTTAAATTGACACTGTAGTATTCACTTTACAGTTTTGTTTATTATTGTATATGAGTAGCACAGCAGCATGCAGGCTACCTGGCGGTAAGTGGCCATTGCAGTCCACGGACACACCCACATCCAACTTTAAATAGGAGAGAAAACCTATCTGAGGTTATGTGGATGTGTTTCTTCTTAAGATGACTAAGATGTATTCAAATAAAGTATTTTACCGAAACGCTAGACATAAAGATCATGGCGCTTCCCCCGAGCGAGTTAGGTAGTGGCTCTACCATCTATGAAAATCACTTTAGAGTAAAATTTCCATAAAAATAACTGTGTAGTCGAATGTTTTAATGCTGCAATGGTAAGCACCAACCTATACACAGTTCAAATTGTTATGAATAATAAAACCATTATCAACATAGCAATAACCGCTATTTTATTAACAACACTATCATTAATTTTATTGAGAAATGTGGAAAAGCAATTTAATAGCCATTGAATATGATAAATTACGCATAACTACGGCCCTCATAAAGGAATATTTCACATACAACTGTTTTATACTTTTTATAAACAGTACATAGTACAAAATATCTATTAACATTTCAAATCAATTACCTGATTATTGTAGTTAATATTCGATACCTTTCAATGACTACATCAATTATAGCAGGGATAATTAATCAAGTTTGATGTGTTTAACCAATATTGTATAATTTCTTTTTTTTACTATAGTAGTAAATTCGTAGTAACATGAATGATTTATTGATAGGTAATCGAAATCGAGTTTATCCGTGTGGTAGTTTCCGCTTATAATCATAAACAATTAATCTTGGAGAAGTTTTCGTTACTTACATGTAACTTGTACTTACTTATACAACAGAAATTAACGTAGAGTTTACAGTCTTATGCAAATTTTTTTGGGTTCGAATCCCGGCTGAGCAGAAATTTGAATGATAAGATTTCGTTAATTATCCGAGTATTGGTAATATAATGAAATTCAATTTTATAAAGGGTACAATGGTGCTACTAAGATTCGAATCCGTACTCCTCGAGTAAGAGGCCGGATTCTTAACAACTGGGCTATCACCGTTATGAAATTATTATCTGTAAAGCATTACATCATGATTAATTCCTTAGAATTCCTTAGAACTACTTATAGTTCACGTGAATATTTCATCTGTAGACGTCGTAGAGTCCTTGACATTTCGAACTCTCCTCCGGTCTCTCGGTCGTAAAGTACTCGCATCACTAACAACGAATTATTAAATAAACCGGATCAGATCGGATTCGGGTGTACAGGTTATCGTATCACCGGTATCGTACCGACCGGTATTGTATCACTTTTCCAAGTAAACGTAAAGGTATCAATAAATACTTTCAGCTGTGCACATTTCAAACATTGCAGACGGAGCATCACAAGTTTTACATGAATTTATTATTATCTCACATCGCTGTAGAGCTATTTGATCAGAGTCTGTTATTTGCTATAGAAGCTTATTTTTGGGAGCTCCGAGTAATTAAACCTATGAGACGTGAGTCCGAGAATAATTCCGTTACATATTTACCCAATGCAGTTTAGAAACATGCAAACTACATGCATATGTTCATACCTGCATCCTGCCTGATGCATGTTTACAGGCATGACACGCATAATGTTGGCAAACAAGTTCGCAAGTCGGTGTTTGGTTCCGGAACAGTGGCTGTACAATGTACAATTGAGTTCTCAAGGCTTTAGCACTCCTCGCCTATCAATCACTGACCTCACGTTTGCTAGTTCTAAAGGAGAATCTTAAACCTAATCCTGTTTCAATTTTGTTCTAGTCTTATCTACATAATTAGGTCAATTTTTTTACACAGCAGGAGGCATCTCTAACGTCATTATCATTTGATGCGTGAACGTAGTTCTTAAACGATTAAATCTTAATTCGGACCTATGTGGCTAATCGTACCAATACCTAGAAATGCATAAATATGCATGTTTTTTGTAATATATTTTCCTTCTTTTTTGTTAAATTCCTTATTGTTTATCAAGTCATCAGTTTTTTTGCTTCTGCACTTCCTTAAGTTTGACTGGTAGAAAATGTTTTTAGCCTTAGGCCAAATAAACCCACTAGTAAAATTTCAAACAAGTATGTACAGATAATAAATTAAACTAAATATACAAATATGAATATCCTTTGGGATAATATTAAGATTGAGGAAAGACTTATTTATAAATTAATGGAAGCTGTGTGCCTACGTCAATTTCTGAAAGCGCGACCTTTGCTAGACTCTGGTATTACAGACTCGAAAAACTCTCTGTTTAGTGCTTATTTTCGTAATTAGCACTAATTGTTCAATATTTGCTAAGTGTTTTATCCATCACGAAGCGTTTATCGTAGATTGCACCTGCTTTGAGTAATCCAACTCAGCTGAAACGCATAATAGTTCTTAGTCCAATGTGAATTAGTCACGAATTCGCAACAAATTATGCGATGATAAAATATTAGAGGATTGTAATTCACTAATATTTTTATTTTACAATTTTTGGAATGGAGGTATTTGGGATTATTTTTTCTAATCTCCATCGATAATAACTATGATCGAAATTATAATTTTTGCATTGCATTGTTAAAATACTAGGTTATCAAAAAACTTTACAAGTAGGTATTAAGTTTTAATAACAAATATTCTTATAACCTTTTGTCCGAGAAGTTTTGATTATATCACTAGAGACAGGCAAAAAGTCGAAGTGAGTCGAATTTAAAAGGACATAATTAACCAATAGGTTAAACCTTCTGTTTGTAAATTATCCGAAACTTCCAGAATTTTCTTATTCCTCCGTAATGACGCAAACAGACTATGTGAGGTTGATGCATCATGATGATTTTATAATATATTAAAATATTTCGTAAGGAACGTAAAATTCAACATTTCACCTTAATTATAGATAGTACAGTGAATGACCAATTTCATATTTACTGAAATATACTTGCTAAGATTAAAAAAATATTTTATAATGACTGATTGATATGGTTTCAGCGTATCATCGTAAATTTCAAGAGATGTTTATTCTCAAGTTTATATAACGGTATTATTTACCTACCTACAACGTCGAAATTAATGATGATTTTCACCTTTATTTAATGGCGAATAATAATTTAAGGGGATACCGTTAAAATAAACTTACTCTAGATTGAATGTAAAATGTAAGAAATCATTATGGAAATAATAATAAGTGGTAATTTAATTAATACCGTCGCGACTTTTGTAACTTTACATAAGTACCTATATAAACATAAAAAGTTTCAAAGTTCTAACTAATCGTTGTGTATACAAATAGTTAAGTATTATGGGAATGCACAAAATGTGAAGGCATATATTTTGCAATTTCTTTATTGTTACTTAAGTACCTATACACGTCAGTCTTATATAAGATTGCATGAAAGCACTTATTTTATCGATACTAAATGAACCAAATAGCATCTAATGAGAACTTTTGACCGATTCTAAAAGACGTTTTTAGAATTGCACTGAATAGGCACTTACTCAATGATACGGGTTTCTTTCTACATACTTCAACAGACACATGTGAAGAGTTCAGTCGAGAGGCGAGACATTTTGTCAATTCCGGCTATAAAGACGGCCAAGTTTGAGTGCCGTATAGATTTATTTAAAAAAGAGTTCTTCAATCCAAGAAATTATCGCAAACTCATTTTATGGGCTTTAAAGAAAAAAACTAAAGTTAGATGACATACGCGAGTTGTGATATTATAAAATGTTAATATTAATCGAAACTAATTTTGACATGAGATAAACGCAAATGCGCTATCAGAATCGGGGGACAGATAGGAATAATCCCTATATTCCGACAAGGAAGCCTGTCGATCTGGGCGATAATCAGATTAGCGCAGCACTTATGAACGCGTGCAAGACTTTATTTTTAATAGATTACTGCCATGATGGTCGTGTTTTAGGTTATTACGGCAAGGTCCTCATTTCGTAGCATTAGCTTTGGCTAATTTTAGGACAATAGTCAACGTTCAATCATTGACCTGTGTTTCGATCTTTTCGATGTTTGCGACTGCAATTTATCTTATGGTGGATCTTAACAGTTTCTTTATTTCCTCGGAGTTGCTTAATGGTATTAAGATTTCTCGTAACAGAAGAGCTGATAATTGTCGAGCATTGCAGTTGCATTAAAACGTGACAGCTGGCAGGTCGGGGCGAACTCTCGCCCGATGTAATATCAATTTGTCTAACGGCCTTGACATACAATCGTGTTAGTTTCACTCAACTAAATGGAGGCAGTGCTTTTTGTTCATAGTACGAATTATGAGCGTAAATCGCCGGGAGACCTCGTTTGCGATTATTTTATTGTTTTATTAGCGACAGTCTATATTTTCCACGTGCGACACGACGTAGTACTACTAAAATGGCAAAGTGGTCTGTATCAAGTGTCCGAATCCGCATGTTTGTAGATTTATCTTTATCAATTTTATATTGCGGTTGCACTTATTTTTTGTTTTTTTCGATCTTACCGTAAATAGTAGAAACATGATTAAAACTGGACTCATCACTTGTGCAAATGGCACATCGAGTTGTATTTTAGCTTAGCTTTAATGATAATAACAAATAGGAAGACCTTTTTCAAGTGATAGTTTTATGTAACGGGAACCCCGTTTACGGTTTTTTTGCTTTTCCTCAAGGCAAATAAACCTATTATAATAATTAATGCTTATTGAATACTTCTACCTATTATTAATTTTAAATGGAAAGGTATCTGATTTTTGTGGTCCTTGTTACATCGTTTTTTGGGCTTGTTGGAGTACCGCTAATTAATACGAATGTGTAAAGTACTCCGTACTTGCAGATAACCACGTCGTGCATAAAAAAAAACCAAGCAATACGCTTGCTTCTTGGCATGCCTCATTAAACTGTCTGTGTAAACTATTGCAACAGTTTTGTTCGCCCACAGACTCGTCACCTTATTAAGCAATATTCCTTTGTAAATTTCGGCTGTCAATAGGCAAAGAACACTATCTAAATATGAGATCGTAAATTCGCCGTTTCACCTTTTAACATTCACGGTGTCATCGGTCAACGAAGTATATTACATGAACAATGCTTTAAACTGTCGTTCACACTTTAACTTGACTTTAAGATTGCGATTACCAACCTGATAAAAAATATCGCTAACAGCTGCGTGTGAAATGGATTAAGAAGTTTAAAAAAATCAGATTTGGAAGCCTTGTAAAGTTTATTGATCGTTTTTGGTTTACAAATGGTAACAATGATTTCGATGAATGACTGATCATGTATGTAGGTAAAATTTACCAGGTCAATGTTAACGAAAATATTTTATAAAAAAAATTTTATCGTCCTTTTAATGGATATCAAAATGTGCTACTTAATACATTTCTTGAAATCGATTCACACATTTTTATATTCATTGAGGAAACATGGAACTAAATATTGGATGTTCGAGGAAAAAGTGTAAATTTAATTTCGTTTTACTCCGTGATACTGCAAAATCCAGACGTCATGAGCTGAATCGATTCCAAGCACTTGAATTAAATTGTCCTAAATGTTACGAATTCCTTGAGAAACTTGGTAGATGATTCTTCGAAAGTCTACTTATTTCATTCATTACTATTAACCATTTTAACGGTAAAATTGGTTTATTACCATTCCTTGCAGGAGACGGCGCCAATTAAAGTTAGTAACATACTCGTATGTAACTAATGCACGAGTTTAATGTCATTTTATAGCGTTAGGTACCCGATGTAATTTCTCTCTTTTATTTTGTTTCAAATAGAAAGAAACGATGGATCTGCCTGTGTATCTGCCACCACCAAATTTTGCATAGGCGAAGCAAATTTGAGGTGATCTTAGTCTTCAATTCAATAAATCCACTTACAAGAGTATTTCGGTCGTGAGTAATTATATTATTATATCAAGAGCACGCTACACGCTAGCTACTAAAATACTACACAATTAAAAAATAAGAATTTCTTATTAACTATCCCAAATAAAACAAAGGCGTAAACATACAAAGTAATAAGTAGGTACACTTAAATTAGCTTAAATGTTAGTGAGAGTTTTACATACCTCAGCCCGGTCGGTAGTATTTAGGTAGAGCGTGACGGCTACTCGGTAGAGTATGTACTAGTCCTCATTGTGACCGCGCCGCGCTCTACCTGGTAGAGACCCACTAGCTCCAATGAATACAGCCGTTCATAATCTAGAACAATGGAACTAGAGTTAGGCTTAGGTTAAGATTTTCATTTCTGCCCTTTGAAATTCATAAATAAATAAACAATAAAAACTAAAATAACATCCAATAGTGCATAACATTATTTTCTTTCTAAAAATACCACTTGTACATACACACAATGAGTTATGAGTAAGACAATTTTTTTATTTGTTTGTTTAAGACTATGAACTGGCCATCTGATTTTCAGTAAACTGTTAAGGACCCCTAAAATATAACAATAGAAGCTTTATAATATATAATTATGTGATTACTCGATGACAGATTTTATATGTAAATCCATATATAATCTATAAGCCATAATTTTTAAATGAAACGGGGTTATGACTTTAAAAATTATGGCTTATAAAGGCCTGACAATATCTGACAATAGAAGTCATTATTTTTGGACGCATCTAAAGGTTTCCTTCCAGTCTCTTATAGGCCTGTCTGCAGCGAGGTTTATCGAATTTCATGTTCAAATGTCACATCGCTTGTGCAATAGGTCGCGGCAATACATGAATTTTGAACCACCGGAAGTCGTTTTGAAACACAAGGTTACAAAACTACGAGATCATATTTCAGGACATTAACATAATTATTTTGACTGAATAAATTTCAAGCAAATTAGTCATGCATTAATATTTTTAAACAATTTTGATATGAATTTCATGTTGCAAGTGGCAGCAGAATGTGAAAATTGCATTTAAATTATGTCGTACATAACAAGACCTGCTGCGCAATAAAATTATACTATTTGTCGTTCAAGTAAAACATTACAAGTGACTATGCACATAATAATGCTTATTTTCAACATAAGTGCCGTGTGTCGAATCGGCGGCATGTTGAACAAAACGTATGTCTGTGACATAATCGTGTCATAATCATTTGCTTGCGTTGTGCGATTTTTCATCCAAGAGTCCTTAGCAACAGAAAAATATGCGAAATGATATCAGATCACTTTATCTCCTCGTCATAGCATTATATGTATAGAATGTTCAAAGTTGAAAAGTCGTCGAATGCCATCAGACCGGTTGACTTTTTAATATCGACTGAGCCCGCGTAAAAGGCACATTTGATGATATAATTGGCTAGCTATTTATACGAATATTGTTGACACACCAAGATTGCCGACAAAATATTGGCACGTCGGTTAGGCTTAAGTGAACACGTACAACTGATCACATATTTTTAGATCTAATCAAGGTCTAAAATGGAATGCAGAAATAATGAAACATAATCATACTAATTTTGATATATTACGAACGTGACCTGTAACACAAGTAATACGATCGACGGCCAACAACCTATCGAATTACTTTTGGTATCAATCATAAACAATTTTAGTTAGTAGAAATCGCCCATATCGCTACTATTCGCTGTCTTGTTTAAACAAACAATAACGCAACAACCTGATTAATATTAGATAAAATATATTTTTATAGTAATTAAGTAGCTGATCAGTGATCACCGCATGCACGGAGCATGGAAGCCCATAATATCTGTAGCAACCGAAATGCATCCATTAATATGGTGGCAGTAATGCAGTTCTTCTATAGCGTCACGAACCGGTAGATGTATTTTAACAGTTTTTTTACTTTCAATTATTTAGAAACACAGGTTCTGCCTGGGTATTTACCACCAGCCGTTACGGAAATTTGCATGTTTTTCATGACTTATATTTCAGTTGACAATTATAGGAGAAGCTTTGAAGTGACCACCTTAGTCTTCAATTCTATACGTCCACTTACAAGAGTATTTCGGTCGTCACTATTAACTCTCCAACCGAAATACATCGGTGAATAGGGTGGCAGTAAATTCCCCGGGCGAGCTCCAATATCTTACTTATCTATTTACTTATCTATGAATATCACCTCTAATATCTAACAAAGAGAAAAATGTATCTGTTATTCACCTTAAAGTTTTTGTTGACCTTATGGTCAGAAGTGCAGTTACGTTTATATAGGACTAAAGATTTTTTGATTTACTTGCATCTATTGTGAAGTGATAAAAGATTTGTGTCTCAAGGCATATAACGGGGTCGCGCACCTCACGTCCGCGATGACCTCGGGGTCGCAATAATAAGCAATCATACAATACGATAATTGTTAGCTCACCACGCCCACAAATATTAGGAACTATAAACAAAAAAGACAGATAAAAATGAACAAACGAAAATGAGTCACTTGGTTATTTACCGCAAGTACCTTGAGCTGATCGATTTCGTTTATAATTTATTAGTTACCAATAGGTACATTGAAAACACATAGTTAAAAAAAATGTCTTTGCTCTACCTATTGATCATTCCATAATTATAATGTGACATTCTTTTAAAAAAATTTACATTTGAAAATTGCCGAGTTAGATTAGATTGATAATTTTAGCCGTGGACATAAATCAATGTGTCGGTTACAAATATCATATATTATGAGATAATGCCGCTTTTTCATAAGATGATCGTTGTATAGATAAACATCAATATTTATATTTGCCGATTGCACGGACGTACCAACTAACAGGAAGATCGATATTTAACGGTTACCTAGGTAGTATTGAAACGATGACCCACTCATGTAAAGCACAACTTATGACAGAAAGCTCAAAACGGGCTTTGTCCCTATATAATATATTATATCCATATATTTTATTTTATAAAGGTCCGGCTATTTCAGTCCAATCGTTGGTCGGTATTCTCCCATTACTATTCCCATTCTCATTGGACAAATTTGTTTCCTATCGACTGGTGTAATTATTTTCCACATACGGAACAATGGTTGCGAATCTCTCACACGTCCCTCATCGGTGGTGCAATAACCCGTAAAAATGCGCCTTACGATGTAGGTTTAAATTCAAGAGAATGTCTTTCTTGAATGAACATAAACTATTAATATTTGAATATCTGTGGTTAATTTTATGTCATTATGTGGAAGTGGTTTCGTGAGTGCTGTTTGAATGAAAACAATAAATTGCTCAATAATCTTGTTACACGAAGGTTAATTGATTTATGAGAAGAACAGTTATGGCCCATAATGGTGTCTTAATCATATAAATCAGACGTCCTTTACATTAGTGAAACGAATTGTATGTTATTAATTTGGTCATTATATTTCTAAGAGTCCTTGGGTAAAGGTTTGTTTTTGCACATTCGGCACACCTACGATACATCAGACAAGGGTATCGTGTAGTAAAAATAATTGCATGACTTATTTTTTTATTTTTTTGAATGTGATATTCCGGATTAATCAAAACAACCATGAAAGCGTCCACCATTAATCTTCTTAAGTCTTCATTTCGTGTAACCGAAATTTTATTGTTCGCGGTCACAGTACGCATAGCGCGGTAGCTATAAATATTGAGCTCAAAGATCTCTTCATATCTACTAGCATGACGTGGAAATATTCTTTCGTACAATGTCTTTGGTGAATACATAATTTACCGCTTGCAAACGGAGCGTTTTGTCGATGTCGGCGAGCGTGAACCTCATTTCTGTTTTCCTCGATCTATAAACATGTATAGTTTTAAGCCTGAGGACGTCTGACGGTGTCGCCATGCCGGTGTGTATCTGACAGGATCGGCTTCGTTACATCTGAATACAGAACACATTTACGCACTGGTAGATGTGAATTGAGCTTAATTATTGAACTAGACACACTGAGCGTACAATGAGCCGTGGGAAAGGCAGTGCCATTTAGACTCGCGACCATCTTAAGACGCATCTTCGGTTACCTAATGATTGTACGTAAGCGATTAACAAACAAACAAACTGTTAAGTTGAACTCATTTAATAATTTTGCTTAATATGTAGAGCATTTAGAGTTTTAGAAAAATACTTATATACGATTATAAGTGTTAAATTATTTTTCTTTATTAAAAAAGAATTGTTACCTTTAGAGAAATTGGACGGCTAGCCTTTACCTAATTAACGTGTTTTTTTTATTACAATCTATCCCACTGCAGGTTCGGGTCTGAATGAAAAAGACGCCTAGATATATCCACAACGCTGGCCTTTTGTGAGTTGATGAGTTTCACACGATTGATATTAAGGAGGACTGTTTGACATCCAAATTCCAATATGATATTTCCGTTCACCGTTACAGCAGGTGATGTGATGGTGTGGGTCCTTTGGATAATGTGGAGTGACGGGAGAAACTGTGAAGGATTGCCATTTTTGTAACGAACTTAGTGATCGAATTGTACTTATAAGAATAATTGATATTCAAAGCGTGTTTTGCCACAACTTTCTATAAAGTGTATCCGATGTAGTAAACGGATCTATTGTGCGTTTCCGAGGACGACACAATGTAGGCACACGATTGAATTGTTCACTTTGTACGGATTTGAAGAATGCGGTTTATGTCTTGGTATTCAACAAGTAAAAGTTCACAGGTATAAAGGTGTGTAACATCCGTCTGTATTTATATTTGCAAGCTATAAGGTCAATGAATAAAATAAATGTCGCATTCATCTACATATGTACAGGGTGAATATACATAAGACCAAAAGTTTATTTTGTGATGCCAAAAAGCGATTGGGTGGTATAGTTCTAGTAGGTTTCTTTTGTCCGGTTTGAGGTTGTGTGAGCTGCTCCAATCACTTATTTTCATATGTACAGGATGAATATACATAAGACCAAAGGTTTATTTTGTGATGCCAAAAAGCGATTGGGTGGTATAGTTCTAGTAGGTTTCTTTTGTCCGGTTTGAGGTTGTGTGAGCTGCTCCAATCACTTATTTTCAAGTGACGAAAGTAAATGTCTATAGAATAACTACGGAACTCGTAAATATTTGGTAGATCGCCAACTATCACGATGTGTAAGTATTACAATCAATTTAATAGAAATCATATAATTTCAAGTCACGTACTATTTATTCGGAGCATAACAAATCAATATAATATTGTAATGATATCCGCCAGGTGACATAACTTGCAAGCGGGATTTGTAGATCGGAACCGCATTACACATTCGGAATCAGTGTGCATGTAGGTAACACTTTACAACAATGGATAAATATATAGTTTTACTTAAATGCCTTAAAATAAAATTGAAATAGTTTTAGTAGTTGTATAGTTTAAAGATACGCCTTTTGTAGATTCGTCCGTCGTCACGACAGTCAGACGCGTAGACGTTATCGCCAAAATGCATTTTAAGGCAATTGTAGGAATTATATGCAACATATTTTTTAAACCCTAAAAGGTTGTAAAATATGCTGTTGATATAATTCTATTGAAAGAAAAGCAAAGTTCTTGTGGAATACATAAATAGTAAAGATATTAGGGAATTTAAATCTGTATCTTAACAATTTAAGGTTCTAGACAACTTGCGCGCGTTGATGTCTTTTTTACGATATTTACCTCGTAAGTGCAGTGCAGCTCGTTAGCATTAAGTGCAGTGAACATTTATCCTTACGGTATTCTTTAAAGTAAATTATAGGCTTTTATATTTTATTTGTTTTGTCTGTTTGCAAATGTCAATGAGACGGATGGAAAGAGGTATATTTTGTATATTATAAATGTAAATAACATAAATTTACATTTATTTCATATATAAAGTTTACATTCACTTCAGCAGTTGACAAAACGTTGGTTCATTATTTTTGTATTAAAAATACATGGGAATGGCTAATACAGAACCAACTAGTTTTAGCGACCAATCAATAGCTTGTCAACTTGTTCTGTTGATACCCATATGTAATAGGCTATGTTATGAATTCTTTTAAAATAATAAATTAAGTGATTTTGAGGACCTGTTTGCATAAACATAACAATTTTAAACACAGTACGTATAGAGTGTATGGAATAAAATTTAATGATAATAAAAATAATAAAATATTGACGTTTTAAGACAAGCGGTATCTATAGGTCTCTCTCTATAATAAGGGACATCCGAAGCTTAGTCTAGCACGCCGATCCAATGAAATGTATAAAGTGTATAAAAAATTGCTGAAATAAAAATTTAAGTAGACCCAAAGTATCATTATGTCGCGGTCGTGACAAGTTAAATTTGCTCATTAAATCTGTAGGTATTAGTATTTCGCTACAGATATTATGTTTTTATATTAATTTTGTAATGTTAGTAAATTAATGTGCAAGTGGGTTTATCTTCCGAATTAATTATTTACTAATGAGACTAGAAAGGTAAATATTATTTCAATTAATTTATTCTGTTTTTTGATAGTATGAATAAAAACTAACCAATTCTTAAACACAAGATTAATCGAATAACCTTGCCATTTGTATGACCTGGTCTGATGATGCCTATTAATATGATCCAATTGATCGTATACATTGAAAATGTTGAATTTATATTTTAATCTGAAAAAAATAAACATTGTGTGGTATAAAAGTTCGGAATTGTATAGATTCTAGACTATTCCATAAATTAATTCGCCCATGTTTAGTTTTTAAATAGGATAAGTAATTTCGCAGATTATTACCAATAAACGATTACTTAATATAGTATTAATTGCAAAAAATAATTAAACTGTAAGTTAATGCGACACTAAAGTCTTATTACGCTCAAGCAATGTCGACTTCATGTGATTATTGTTGACTTATCAATGTTATTTCGACACGTTTTCTCATAAGCAGGTCAAAATGGAAATACTGGGTTAATCGCCAGCGCTACTCAATCGATTTGCGAAATAAATGACTGAGTGACAATGGTTGTTTTTAGTATTAGTACAAGTATAAATATGTACATACGAGTAGTATCAATAGACTAAAGTATTGTTCAAATAAGTTCATTCCTGATACACACGCAAACACGTATAATACGAGTATGTCCAGCCTTTACTACATCCTACGGGTTCTCGGAACTTTGTTAGCTGCTTTAAGATTACGATGAATTTAGGTATTTAGGTAAAGGCAAGGTGCACACAAGTGAAATACTCTTTTTTGATCGTAACATACAGTTGGCTAAATATTCTTGAACATATCGAGTGAATCTAAAGTTCTAAACTCTTCCAGTCTTTATATAGTCTTTATATATAGTATGGCTAATGCTATGTGAAAGAAGAGAGATTCTATAGTCTAGCCTTGTTAACAATTACCTAGTGTTTGATGGAATCTGATGAAATAGTTTATTCATAATTGTCTATTCCCATCTCAAATCATATCAACGAAAAATAAATTTGGAGTGTGGGAGAAAAAGTCCTGCCATATATTCCGTTACTTTGGGAGGTCAAAATAACCTTTTTCTGATATGGTTGCGTCGACAATGTCTAGCGCGCAATTTTATCTTTCTTTTGTTATATGAAGACTATGCTAGGTAACAAATAACCTTTATTTCAAGTCATTGCTTTAACTTAAGTTTTAGATTCCTTGATGCTTTAGGATTTATTTTAGATGTAACCTTTGACGCTTGTGATAGAAAACAGATTGAAGTTTTTGTTTTGTTGTGTGTTTGACCGGCTCGAAATTCGAAATAACATTTGAATGGCGGAAAATTACAGAGCAAATTACGATAAATGTTCTAATTTATTTCGATGTCATCGTCGAATAACAAAGTAGGTATCAACTTTTTGTTACGCAAAGATACATAATAGTTATGCATTGGCAACTAGCACACAATGTTAGCACGGAAACGGTGGAACGTATCGAGTATGACTTGGTTATAATATAATGAACACAGTTATAATTGAGCTACAAAAAATTGTCAGGCCGAGGCTCGCCACAAATTTCACCAAGCACCAGTCACGACTCTGCTGCCAGTGATTTTTTACTTTTTGTGACACCTGGCGGAAGACAGCGTCACGTCACGACACTGCTATTAAAGTCGGTAGCCTATTATGAAGTTTTAAGTACTGTTTTAAATATTCAATTCTTTATATGCTTTGGAGCTGGTTGCAAACAAGTGAATTTTTATTGCTACTCATATTTAATCTAGTCATAAATCATGATTTCTGAAACCTCGATTTAATTTTAATTAGTTTATAAAGTATGTGTACCTTTTTATTCATGAACCTAGCCATTTTAGTAACCGAAAACCAATTGAATAAATAATTAAGTAGTCACACTAACTGCAGTGAGTTATGAAACCCTCGATCATAAATTGAATGTGATAATAGTAATATTATTGACCGAAGTTTATTATTAGCTCGAGTAAGAAGACTATTAAAGCACTACAGATAACACGGACTATAATAATATCATGACCTGTTTGCCAATATATAAATTCGAATAGAATACGTCCTTACTGAAGTTATAAATGATCCATGGTTGATATTTGAGAAGGTCATAGAATAAATGATCGTGGCGTTACAAAAGGGTATTAAGTTCATAATGGCTAAGGAATTCCTACGTGTAAGCTTAAATTGGGGAACAATAGAGTTGTGGTAGATCGTGCATATGCGGTGTTACCGCGTGGTATGCGGTATTTTGAAAGTGGTACGTGCAAGGTCAAACTTGCAGCAAGCACACTGCCAGCTATGTCAAACAAGATATCCGTTTATTGCTAGATGCATACACTTTTTGCATTATGCAGCGTTAATGGAAATGTTGCAAGGCTCCTTCAGAATGCAGATATTAAATTGTAATGAATATTGCATAGTTTCACCTTTTCATTTAGAATTAACAGTGTTCAATTAATATTTCAAATTCAAGATTTGTCTGCCTTTTGAACCTAGTATAAAGCACATGTCTTGATTACTTCATAGCTAGCGAAGTGAATCAAGTTTTGAAATGTGGCTATATGCATAGCTAATTAGTATATAGTAGATGTGTACATGAAGAATTATGGCTAACGTTGTCAGCCTGAGGAGGACAGGAAGTCTACAAAACTAGTTAACTCTTAGCAAACTACAAAAAAGTAGAAGATTTCAAAGAAAGGATATAGGATCCTAACTGGTTTACTGAAATAATATCGCAGCCATACATCGCATGTCTCATTTACGAGTATGTAAATCCAGTGACGTATGAACTCTATCAAAACCAAAGTTTTATAATGTCTCTAAGATCAAAACCAAAGTTTGATTATTTCTTTAAGGAAGAACTGGTAAACAACATTGACAAAAAATTTGACATTACCGATCTTCTGAGTGCCAATTGCGCGTGGAGTTGCTTAATCTTGACAGATCGTTTGCGATAGTGACTTGACTGAGGTTAAAACGTTTCACGTTTGCTAAGAATTTAATTTAGATATTACAAAATGAGTATAAAATATTTAATAGGAGAACGCTGTAAAAAACAAACCAGGTCATCTAGATAATAATTGTATGACCGTCAATCGAATAACGGATGAGATCAATAACTGAATAGCTCGAAACTGTCATTGGTGATCGACGTAGAAAGCTGTAGTCGCAGACGAGGTCGTGACCGTCGATGATGTCGATAACTTATCACCTGGACACTCGCACAATTAGCCTCTACGCAACACTTGTGCGACATTTTTAATCACTGGCTCTCAAACTTCACGACTGGTTATGTAATAATTCCAAAAAGTTGTCGTTCTTTGTACTTAGTGTTTAGGCAAGAGAACAAAATGAGAGTCTTCGACAACAATGCTCTGAGTCTGCATTTTATTTGTGTTCAAACTTCTTTTTGATAAATATATTTCCGATGTACACACAGAAAACCTATCGTTCGTTTATTTAGTATCTAATCTTGTGAAAGGTAAAAAAAAATAAAAAGTGTCGTTGAATAGAAACTTAAATAATGTTTGCATCCTCTGTTCGTTTGTCTGTTCGCCCGAGGCTAGAGGGTGCAAATATAGCTATTACTTATTATAACAAATTTCGTGTTTTATTACGTTATTTAAGTGAGGGTCTTTGGTGCATAGGTATTTTCGTTCATAAATTATTAGAAATACGGTAGGATAAAGTGTGCGCTTTAAGATAACTTGAGAATCTCTATATTCTACGTGCAGTCGTGACGTTTAACCATTTAAGAGAACTCTCGTAATCAATCTATCGGTCTAGAGCTGGTGCAGCTGTGTTCGCAATGCCCAGACAGAAAGCCTTGCGTGACAACTTCATTTAACTAACACACGAACACACATAAATTCTATAGTACTTAAAAGTCTCACCTTTTTGCACAGTAGGCTCTACGAGTACTTACAGACACTTTAATGACGCAAAACGTAAGCTGAGACCTTATTATCGAAATAACGAGTAAGTCAATCTTTAAGTTTATCCAATAGGCTTTAACGGAAGAAGAGATAAAAATAATATTATATTGAATAATTATTATGGAGACTATTTTACAGCTTTTTGAGTGTTTTTAATTAGTGTAATAAAAGTCTTTCATGACACCTCATAAAGTAAGCGCACTAAAATTAGAACGTGCGGCCTGTTGCTAGTAGTTTTATCATATTAATACATTAATTGCGTTGTACTTGTTTAGTATGATTCTAGTATTTACATATTTTGTTACGAAAAAGCATTCACGGTATGTAGGATTTTGTGAAATATTGTTGAATGTCAAAGTAATGCATGTTAAAAAGTAATTGTTAACACAAATAAATGAAAGTCGTACTGGTCAAGGTATTAACCTACGCATTCCGAGGAATAAAAATATATTTCAGCAGTAAATATATAGCTTCTAGAAACGTAGCATGTGACAATGGTTAACTACGGTTAAAGAAATTAAACTTAGCCTTCTCATTATTAGGCGATTAATTGTTAATTCGGTAGGTAATTAATTGTATTGTATAACTCTGTTTTGGTAAGTAGTATCTCTAAATACATTAAGTTAATTCCTTTTTGATAGAATTTAATATAATTGAGGTACAGCCTCTAGCATTATGAACTTTCAACGTTATGAGACCTTAGTTTGATAATTTTAAATAGATTTGCTTTTCCACTTTAGAATAAAGGTAGAATTCTCTCGTGACACTGTGTCACACAGTGAACAGTCAATCATGCTTTAAAACTTCCATTTACTCTGTCAGATGAAACTAAAAGTAGCTCGCCAAAGTTTTGCTATAAATAGCACTGGATTGGATCGAGAGTGTAAAAATACAAATAAATAGAGAGTTATGTTAGCGCCATTCCAGCGCTGCAGAGGCTCGCAAATAAGGCGAAACTTTGAAAAGGTCCAATGGAAAATGAACTCATTTGTAACGACATTGGTTTTCATTTACAATACGTATGTGAAGATGGCATGCGACGTCACCAGTGGAGTATTTACACACGGCAGGGTCATAGTATAAAGATTATACAGTAAAGTTATTCGGCCCTGTCCTTGAAAAAAGTTCTACAGCCGCGCGGTACGTTGATAAGCGACAGGGCTGCCCGGTGCCCGCGTACAGTTTTTAAAGTTCGTCTACTTACTCATTATCTGCTTGAGGATGTTTCTAGTGATTTGTAGATGTTTATATTTTTATTAAATTTCGTTGTATATAAAGTAGGAAAGGTTCAATAAACTAACATTTTGTGTATTTAAATTGGTATTTTTTATTTAAAAAATTGATATAGGCAAAATTTGCGCAACGCCTGAGAGGTAAGAACAGCTTTACAGTTCAACTTAATAATATATAAAAAACCGCATTCGGATAAAAAGGTAAGGTAAATTCGTTCGCCAATGCGGAGCATTCGCGTCAGACACGCGTAGGCTTGACTTGCGGTCCAACCGTTTATTTGAAGACATTACTGTATAATCTTTATACTGTGCTAGGGTCGACGACCGGTGGATCTCTGCTGTCGTGAGCGACCACCGTGATTGCTTATCGTTGTTTATAAATAATAACAATATAGGTGCAATATATCAGTATAGGTGCCTATTACATACCTCATTATGTTTTTGATTCTGAATCACGATAGACCAATTATAGTTTTTCTATATGTATAATTGATTCACTGGTAATTATGTACTGTATGCCTTGAAGCACTTCCTATTTGAACGTACACATACCAGTACTTTTAAATGCAGTGATAAAAAGAAATACAGTATTCTATGAAGTATTAGTTTTAGGTTCCTTTTTGTTCACTGCTATATAAGCAACAAAGATAAGTATGTAGTTATTGATAAGAACAATCCAACAAACAGTGTAGGTATTATGAAAAGTTTTAAAAATATCAACAACAATTATTATCTACTTAAGTTACAATAATGATAATTACAATATTGGATTGTTTCATTGTATTAAGTAAAGATTGAAAAGAATATGTTTGCTTTACGAAATGAATTATGAGACTAACTTTAGTATTAAATTGGGAACTATATTATATTTTTTGGAATAATATTCAGAACCTCTTTAATTAATGAGAAAAGAAACACTTATTTTTAAGAAGATAACCATCCACCCTTATTGTCCGCCACGAGCCAGTATGAGAGTGTGGCCTCTAAAAGGATTACCAATAATTTCCATCATAATATAATAGAAGGTAGCCGTTAGTTACTTTTGCTACTCATTTGCTGAAAAAAGCAGTATTTGACCTTAACCCAAAACGAAATGATTAAATGGGTCACCGTAGAGAGGTAGCACGATAACTAATACGTAACATGTGTTGCTTCACGCTTGCGCTTGCGTCAGGTCGCATCGCAGGGTGTCGAGAACGCATCTTCGAACTAACGCCAACTTTCTGCCTTATAGTATAGATTGAATGCAATATATGTATTAGCATCATATATTTATTTGCAAGAAAATATTATAAGTTCTTTACCAGCAATTTTTGTCCACTCCTTGATGTTACGCTTTCTTTCTGCTGTACTTATTGACTTTAAAACCCATTTCGGTAACTGATTACAGATATTTACGCTTAGGTAAACATATCGAATACTCTGAGTCAATAACGCGAATTTCCGCATTCTTTATAAAAAATCGACGGAAGCACGGTCATTCATTTTTACCTTTTCTAATATTGAATTTACGGACTTTCAAAGATTTGTTTATGTGATAAAAAAAATAACATTTGGACACGGCAGTTACGTATTAACAAACTGATTCTTTGGGTGAAGACAATGGGATTTTGTCTTAGGTTGTGAAAGTTTTCAATAGATCAGTTTCAAATGGACGATGCGATATTTACATTATGACCCAGATATTTAATTGAAAATATAGGTACTTATTAAAATAGAGTTCAAAAATATCACATGAGTAGGAAATAATTCTTTACATTTACATCATTATTTTATTTCTATTCTTTTTATTCTGAACAGTTTTTATTCTTAATACATAAAAAGGGAAAGAGCACTTGCATTTGTTAGTTTATTAGCAGGCGACGGTCACCGTCGCCTGCTAATAAACTTACCATCAAATGGCCAGTCTACCTGTTTGCCTGCTCTATTTATTTAAAAAAGAGATAATCAAATTCGATCCAATTATTAAGCAGGATTCAGAGACAAACTCACAGAATAATAATAATTATTGTATACATAAAGATTTATTCTACACCCAATTTACTTAGGAAATGTAATGTAACCGTAGAATATGAAATGTGAAGGTCGCGGCGCGTCAAACTCATCAAACATAGTCAGAGGCCGGTGTGCCAGTGGCATGCTAAGCACCTGTCGAAACACATCATTATCCAATTGCTGACAGGGAAACGCATTGCACTATCGGACAAAGGTGATGCGAATGTCAGCTGAGTTGGCTGGCATTGCTGGCGACGTTGTTTGTTTAGGAAACAGTGCAAATCTCAGACCACGGGTTAAACCTTCAGGAGTTCACATGGTAATCACGTAGGTAGAGATACGAGTATAATATAAAGATAAGAGATCCTGATTACAACTCACAATTGGGCTACCGACGGAAGCCTGGCAGATTTGAAAAATGATATTTTGAATATGAAGAATGTATGAAAGGAAGATTTTGATCATTGAAGGAAACAGATAAGGTGCTATAAACTAAATTATTTATAATATCGTAGACAACGTCTACCAAAGCAAATATAAACAAATGTTAACAAATGAGTTCAACGCAGTAAGAGAAAGAGGGGAAATGAGTTTGTTCTTGTGTTTCGGCTGGAGAGATATACTTTATTTGAGGCTAAATTTTAGTCCTCCTTAGTTGCGAGGAACAAGAATACAATCTCAGATAGGATACATATTCTCTATTTGAGGTTGGATGCGGGATTCCATGGGCCGCAGTGACTCCTTAACATCAGATGGCCTGCCCTTTTGCTATACTTACTATAAAAAATATTTTTGTATATTTAGTAGATTACTGTCTAACTTTGTCGTCGTTACGTCAAGCTGTAGGTAGGACTAGCTGTTAGCATTTGCAATATCTGGAAAGTAGCCAAGACGCTGACCTTGGTATCATTTTCCTCAGTGCGTAACTACCTGCATACCTGCTTCGATCACGGATTTTTTATAGTAAATTAAAACTGTTGTAAAAAAGTCATAATATGGCATTTGATGTCGAGACACTTGAGTGACTGTGTTATAATTGTTTTTATTTTAATTTTGTTCATACTATTGCATCTTATTTGCATCGGTGGGTTCCGGAGCCTGTTATTAAGTTTGTATCGATATGATAAAAAGTTTAAAGAACGTCATAGACACTAATCGCGTCATTATGTC
Source organism: Erynnis tages (assembly GCA_905147235.1). NCBI lineage: Eukaryota > Metazoa > Arthropoda > Insecta > Lepidoptera > Hesperiidae > Erynnis > Erynnis tages. The sequence continues at coordinate 5,381,298 of LR990076.1, forward strand.
TCAGCGTGGCTCTCAAGACGTGCTTGAGAGTGAAAATTGTAGTTGAAAGAGACAAGATGAAAGGTTTAACACCTATATGTTAGCAACCTGATGATTGACAATAGAGATAAAGGACCAGTATTTCAAAGGCTGATGGATGGAATGGTGATTTACTCAATTTAGGGTAAGATGAAGTTCTATCTATTGGTTGTAGTTTATTGTTTTAGAATTTAACATATATATGGGTACGTCAATGCAAGTCTGATTCTCTCATTTTCACTTTACTACTATAGAGAACAGTATGTGTTACACGTTTAAAACATTATAAACCTAACAAGACAGTGTCTGAACAATTAGTGGGAATTCATATAAAAACCACTCGTGGTTAAAGTTTAAATAAAGTCAAGCAGTATTATCGTAATTCTATTATGACAGATATCAAATTATTGGAAATCGAATTTCAAGGTTGGCTTTTTTGAGTTGGCAATTATAAAATAGTACAGGCTTTCTGCACACGGTGGGGTCACTGGAAAGTGCTCGGCGAAGCGAGTCGTGAATACATTTATAGGTTGCGACATATGTACCTAAAAAGGTTACCCGCGAAACCATTTAAAAATACAAATTAAAACTCATCTCCTTATTTTCAAGAACACATTTGTATAACACTTGATTACATATAGGTGTGTATTAAAATCGTTAACCTAATTACTAACAGATTTTATGATCCGATAACCAAGATATAATATACGTATACTCTTAATAGCGTCTCATAAAACATTCTCCGCTATTTGGTAAGAGCAGACATAAAAGTGGGATGAAGCGGACAGTTTATTTCATTAACGATGTTAATTATTAATAAATATTATTGCACGTTTATTGCGACCGTTATGTCACTTAATATAAAAGTTGACGGGACTAAAATACTCGTATTGTTATTTAATGGCGGAGTTGGTGTTAATAATCTCAATAATATTTGTTGTATGGTATTGTCTTGAAGTTGTGGGCAGACTACAATGACATGAATATTTGAGTGTTTTCTTTATAATGTCAATTTAATCGTTGACGGAGAAAGAGAAATACTTATATTGAGAGCGTGAGTGTGCCTCGAAGTGCTAATAAATATTTTAAAATTCCACTTTTTCTTTGAAGGGAGGGAAAACTTATAGTAATTTTTGGCACCACATCAGATTGGTCGGATTGCTATCACCTAAAAATCTCTTGATCACCTGTCTCTTTGTTATTGAAGGTCCCTTAATTTTCGGTTGAATGTATTGCTGCTAAAATTTAAAATCCTGACAGAAAAATGTAAGAAGCACCTTAAATTCTACGAAATATTATTATTTAAGTTTGGCTTAACGTTTTTGTGTTCGTTTACCTTCCTTGTAATAGTAAGGAAATAATCGTTTATTTTGGGCTAAGTAATGCGTAATGAACTGAGTATTGGTTCGCCCTATGCATTGCAAATCAAATAGGGGAAAGCAAAATGTCACGTACATACTCGTAATACGTAATTCGTGAGCGAAATATATGGAACGTGTTTATGGTTTATAGGGTCTTAAACTAACTCTCCATAAAATACTCAATACAGTTGTTTTACGGAAATCCCTTATAGTAATCGTGTTTTGTTTTGTGAATCAATTACCTAATTAAATTTAAGGTTTTTTCGCTGAATATAAAAAGTAGTTGTGTTTGTCATACAGGTAAGCTACCTAGCTGCTGTCGTTTTTTGATAAAACTCTCGGTTTTAAAGAAGAGAAAATGAAAAATGTGTCACGTTAATATTAAATAATTAAATAATATAACATAAAGTCTATGATGTTAAAATAAATATGTATTTATCACGTGTGCGTACCTGTTGAAAAAGTAACGTAACATAACGTTTTATTATTTTGTCCAATAAATAATTACGTGGCTACTTATAGTATAAGTAAATAACCATAACCTATACAATGAAAGTGGGCATTTCTTTAGATTCAACTGTAGAATTATACGGCTTTTAGATTATACGGCTTAATAAATATAAATCATAAAAAATCTTGGGTTTAAACACATTAAGTTGGTAACGCAACCAAAAGCCATTTCGTAACTTTTTGGCTTGGCTTGAGACACTTAGGTATTTTATCGTATCCCGAATTATACCCATTTAGAAACGTAGTGACAACAGTGATATATGTCTATGTTCAGAAACACGTGTACACAATAACTTAAACCAGTTCCATGATCAGATTGCAAGCTCGCCATACTTATCACTTGCTCACCGACTGGCCCGGTGACCACTCACCGCCGGAAAACTGACTTCCACTTTCATCACATATCAGATTATACACAGTGCAAACGAAATCGAATAACGTTAAATTTCTAATAGCATTAATAAACGTTAACACCAACAATATATCAACATATAACAACTACTTACGTTATGAAGGATGTATGTACTTGGATAAAAAGTGAACTGATGAGGATAATCCAAGGTAACTCAAACACTGCTTAGCTAAGTCTAGTAATACAAATAACTTACGTTCAAGTGAGCGTAACATCCAAAACTTTCGATAAAAGAACTGTAATATATTTAAATTATCATTAACGTTATTGAACTTTTAGAACGTCATGAAAATTAATCACAATGTGTCAATAAATCACACAATTCAGTAATTAAACTCATACGTGAAACGTTCGAAGGTCACGATCGACAACAATTTCGGAAATTGACACCAACTGAGATTTCGGCGCTCGAAAAAACCGATAAAGTTATTATGTTGCGTCGCGCGATAGGCGCGGAGTTGGCGAAACTGACGTACGCAGCGCGCAAGCGCTGCCAAGGTATTGTTAAAAGTTACTTTTACTTACGAGACTTGCAGCTCTAGGTGATTCGGTTGTGAGACCTCGCGCTCGCCGTTTTGCTATTGCTACTCTACTCTTGCGCTCACGAAAGAGAAAAACAGAGGTCTCGCTTTTCGCTAGAAATGCACACGCTAGAAAATGTGTTTAGGCGCTTTGCTTACTAAGGATATTTGTGCAAGATTGAGGCAAATTATTGCTATGCAAAGTATCGGTTACGGTTCATTGAAATTTTAGGTGAGTATTGCCTTACTTCCTTGCGTGGAATGGCAAATACAGAAACGGAAAATAGACCGTTGCGACGTTGATGTCTATTGGTAGGCATAATTGATTTTGCATATTTTAATTCATTTAACAGCGTTATAGAATGCAGGTGCGATTGAATTTGCGAGATTATGGAATTTTGTTAATATATTTTTAGAGATAATACATATACTTATAGCAATAGATGCAAGGATAATATGACTCTAGCTTTTTATTTATGTTGTTTTACCTTCACTATGTGAATGTCAATAAAAATATGAATATGTTACATATAAATAATTTATTCAGGAATGTCATAATTTATTTATAATAGCGAATAGTGCAACATCCGCCTCGTTAGGTATGCGGAGCTACCTCGAAATGGGTAGCATTTTTCAAATACCACCGTCAATAAAGTTAATCCACTAACCTAATCTGTCTTAATTAATGCAACAGATCTGATCGCTTTATGAATATTACGTTAAAAAAGCCACTGTCGTTTTGCATTCGCCATTTATATAACAAGATATCATTTATATAATACACTCTCCATAGATTAGCATTTCTACATCAGTTAATAATATGCCGTTCTATATATAATTCAAATATATTTATTGGCAAGTAAATAATGGGTTATTGTACCCATGTGTGACATCCTGATTAAAAATGTGGAAAGACAATGACAGGTGTTAAATATTGTAGAGATCAAATTAGGGTTGAATAATACAACGTAAAAGCCTTATATTAAATAAGGTTACACACGAAACAAATAGTGCATTTCGGTTTTAATTTATCAATAAAATGAAAATGTATTTTTTTACTAAATTATTAGGTATTGTTTCGAGATTTTCTGCTCAGAGAATGATGGTTTAATTTTCTCAATAAGAAAATGATAATATCGTTGATCGATAAATGATTATTTCTTATTTCTCTTACAATACAATTTAAGTAAATTAGCGTTTATTATTATATTGGTAAATTTTAAATACCTAAAGTAGATTTTAATTGGTATCGCTATTATAAAGTATAGAACTTGAATTTCGAGACTGCTGTACAACAGGTTGCCTAGAGCTGTATTCATAAAGGATATTATGCACATTTAAGACACGGGCTGAGAGGATAACTGGGCAAATCTCCTTTGTCCATACGAGGATATGGAGCATGACTCAGTACTCGGCTTGGTGGACATAGATAATGGATCTCATTAACAACTTGATGTCTGACTTTGTAATTTTGTTATATAATGCTGTTCTATAACATCCTCTATTATGATATAACATTGTGTATGTTTAAATATTTACATGTAATTAAACCTAATTAGGTAATGAATTTTGCATAATTATAGATTAAACAAAGAAGTAGGTTGGTAATTTGGTCTGGTGCAAAAATTACATTTATCCACAAGTTTCATACTTTTACATCAATATAATATATTTTTAATTCTATTATAAGTTACAAAAAATATTTGAATAACGTTATCATTTTATTTATAACAGTCAACTATGAAAGAGCAGAATAGCGGTCACCAAGCAAGTGATTACTCGTAGCTAATCATAGCTCTATCTTCAAGGAAGGCGCAATTTCATACACAATTTCTTTGAAAGTGATAAAACAGTCACTGGAGTGGGTAAGATTAAAAAGATCTGAAAAATTAGTGCCTATAAAGTATAGTAGAAATCCATACGCAAGTCATGGGCAACAGATTTCGCTACTCTTTGGTACATAATAATATTATGGTTAGTCAAACACCTCCCCCGCGTAAATTGTGTATGTATTCTATAACTATTTTTGTCGCTTTCTCCTTTTTCGAAGCTTTTAGACATTTTTTTGAGAGAAGGCTGAAAATTTATTGAACGAATCAGCCATTGACTGCCTTAATATGAAGAAATGATTGCAAAACTTGGTCAACTGTTTGCATCAAACCTATTGTCTGTCAAGTGTCAAGCGATAGTAGGTAACAAGTAAAATTTCGATCGTGCCCACAATGACCTCGCTGTGGAATAAATCTGATTTAGTTCAGCCATCGATTAGGAAACTATTTTTGACTGATTAACGATTTCATTGATGACATCTCAAGGTTCCGGAAACGATTAATTTTTTTTAATTTTAGAATTATACTTTTCGTTAAATGTTGTCAAAGCTCCGAATTATGAGTTTTGCTTGAGATAGAGCCATAGATTTACATATTAATCCAAAATTATTTATAAGTGCACATATTATTCAACTTGATCATTGGAGCTGCGTGATGGAGAAGAATGAATGAATGCCCCTAAACCTGTAGTAGGCAGCACCAAAACTACAAGTCAATGTTAACCTTCTTTGTTAAAAGTACATACTACTTTAACAACAACTACTTTTTTTATTATATGATATGGGAAACTTTCCTTGATTCTATTTTTAAATATTACTTACACCAGCCTATTTCCATATTTACCTAGTTCCTTTAAATTTAATTTAGTAGAAGGTGGAAGTATTACACCTATTACAAGTGATGGTTAGGTATTCATGTGTGTGTTTAAGTATAAACAGGTATTGAAAGCAAGACGACGTCAACACTTGCTTGGGGTGTGTCATGCAGGATTCCATTACTTATATCACGATGTTATTTGGGATTTCTCGTATTATTATTTTACTTTTGACTTGGAGCGTCGGTCAGAAGTATTGTCTGTCATGTTCATATCAGAAGAAATGTAATTTATTTGAAAGAACGCGTGTACATTTTACTTAAGTCGACTTACCCAAATTTTTATCACGATTTTATTATTGTGTCCTTAAAGGACTTAGTTCTTCTCTTTTCAATGAGAATGACAACTTAGGCACAGCTCTGAAAATTGTTCAACTGTAATCGAATCAATATTCGTTAGATGCTTTCGAAAATCAGATTAAGATATTTGTATTTACCTACATAGCTTTAAATTCAAAAGCTAACATTATTAATAACCTGACTTCTCATTACTTACGAGAATTATATTAAAGATGATATAAAAGTGATGTGTAAGTACCTCAAGAGATCAAGTAAAGATTAACACGGTTTACGTCGCGTCTTTACATTACCGAATGATCGGCAAGCAAATAATATGGAGATATTGGCTGTAACAATGTTTTAACCGTGACATTATTATTCCACACGTTTACTATAGTTTATTGCAATGTGTATATTATATTGGCATTTCGACCGTAACCGGAGCCAGGCCGGTCAACTCAGTCGCGAAATATTATGTGAACATGTAGTGAACGTCAAGGTCGATGTAGAGTTTCTTTCCAATTTAATGAATATTCATTCAATTATTATCTGATTGCAATTACCTAAATTAGTTTAGGTAGAATCATTGCACCATCTTCGGAAAGGTTCCCCTTGTCACCGATCATGTAATCAATCTACTATAACTGCGAAGGAAAACTACTCACGTATGCTTGATAGCTCTCCAAAATGTTCTGAACAGCTTGTTATGTACTTACTATACATCAACATGCATTAAGCCAGTCACGGACTGAGGCGTATACCCTTCTCATTGTGAGAAGAGACCCAGCCATTTTGTGAGTTATTAATGGATTGCAGACATAAAACACTAAAACGATCAGTTACTTTTTATTCTAACCTCCTAAAAATCCACTGGTCTAGACAGTCAGGTCAATTAAAGAAAATTTTACTCGAACCTCGATTTTTAGAAAAATATAAGATTTACCGGCTTACTCACGTATGATTTTCGAGTAAGCCCAACCACTTTTTGACCTGACCCAAGTCGTTGAAATTTATGGAATAGCAAGAAATTTGTAGGAATAGACTAAAAAGGCAACTGAAATTGGTTTTCCGTCCTTTCAGGCAATATTTCCTTTAATGTATACGATCGCGAGCATCCTTGTGAACTGCAGGATATTGCTAGTGATAAATTGAATTACCTGGGAAAAGGCCGACAAGAATTTGCACTAGCATTCTGGAAAGTGTCTTTAGGTTTTTAAAAGCCTTTTAGGAACCTGTTGGCTGTTAAATATTGATATAATTATGTAAATATAATATTTTTTTTATATTTCATAATATGAAATAATTTCTTAGTTTAAGTATTCAATTTTTTTTAATTACACCAAAACATTAAAAAGTTACATTCGCAAAAACTTAAGAAGTACGAAGTATCGTATGTTGATTTAAGCGCCATCTAGTTCGGATTGCAATAACTTCATAAACGCTACCACTCTACAATCTGTTGTAAATAAACATGCTCTACGTTCTCTTTAGTTTTCTGTTGAAAGATAGATGTCGTAGCAGTCAAGATTCCGAACGAGAAAGATACGCGTAGACATTGCTACGAGTACGAGAGCGTAGTGAATGTAACTAATAATATATTTATTTTATTTATTTTGTTTTACTAATTTCATTATTCCGTATCAAAGCATTTGAACTACTTGAATATGATTTATTGAATATCAACGCAACAATCCGAAAATCCTGTTGTTTTATAAATAAAAGTATTTTATCGTTCGCTCTGTTCTCGAATAGATTTCTTAATGGAATATGTAGTGTTATACTTATTTGTTTTATGATTTTGCTTCCGGCATTGTATTGTATGAATTGAATTCTAAAAAGCATATTTTTAAAATCTTACTTAAAGAAATCCAATCTATTCTGCCATCTAAAAAGTAATTTGATAATGTTATATTTTAGTAACTTATGAAAAAAACTGTAACAATAAACAGAGTAGTACATTAGTCTTCGCGTGTTATATAACATTTTCCTGCATTAACGACCAACCAGAGAAGTATGATTTCTCAGCCGAAAATAAGTGATTGATCATCGTTTCGTTCGACTTCGACAGAAGAATTTTATATTAAACTGTTGTAGCATAGACGTCGAACAAAGTTGCCATAATAATATATTATGATCGCTTGTGCGTGATATATTTATTTATTAACTCTTCATTGTACACACACATTAAATTGAACAAACAAATAACAATTGTGATGCAGAATAATGCACAAATGGCAGTCGTATCGCTAAGCGGCTAAAGAGCGATTTCCTCCAGACAACCAAGCGGTTAGGAGTTGAAAATTAGATAGAGAAGAGAGAATAGGTAGGAAGTGCAAAATATATGTGTGATAATGCACCTAGATATAATACATAAATACATACATTCATACGTAAGTGGTGACATGATATAGTCAATAAAATATAATTACGAGAGCGAATTGATGACAATAGGAAGGCACAAGGGAAAGGAAGTAAAGAGGATAATTCATTCGAGATTTCAATTAATAGTTTCTAACCTGTAACTACTTGAAGGATTGTAAGGACTTAGCTAGACGAGTGCAACCAGTTTTTTTTCCGTGTTTATTTGTTTGCAATTATTTATTTAATAATTAGGGTACTTTCCTTTCTTTTTTATTTGTTCTGTTTGTTTGTTCTTCTTTTTAGTTTCGTACAGCTCTTATAATCAGCTGTGAAAACGAAGACAGGCTGAATGTTAGCCATGAGTGGCATTAAGATCATCGATAATATACAAACTAACCTACTTGAGATGGCTCTCCAAAGCAAGTATAGTATGTGAGTGGCGTCCCTCAAAATCGAGGTTAAGTATTGGTTCAATTTCACAACTAAACGTTTCTACTTAGCGGATGTTGAACATTTGGAGTCTACTAGATCATTAGTTGGTGGAAGATGTACGTAGTAGTTCGCCTGCGGAGGTTGCCTACCTACCTATCGTCATCTTCTTAAGATCCACCGTGAAGCAGTCGTTTATCAGTAACGCTTGTTAAAAACACAACCCGTATTTGGAGGCTTTTTAGACACATTCTAATATGAACACAAATAAGATTTCTATCCTTTTTGAGCTTGGACGTAGATTTTCGTGATTTGCTGTGGCTAACATAGAGTGGCCTGCACGTCTAAATTATTACAATTATTGATGTTTATTTTGCGGTGAGTGGTGCTTATTTTGATTGCGTACCTACTGTCCGCGGATGCTATAGTCAAACGCTCGCTCCCCAAATATTTGACTATAATGTGCTTTGCGTGGATTTATTTCACAATGAACAGTGAACGATTTGCATGTATGAGTGAGTGTGAGATTTATTGATTTAATATCCCTTCATTCCAATTTTCGCTATCTGACCCATCGAAAATATTTGTGTATTTAACTTAATTGAATTTTTTGGGGGTCAAAGCCTTACTTTTCCGGATAAAACTATTCTGGAACATGCATGAAGATACGTGCCAATTTGTGTAAGATATTCACTAACTGGTCAGGGGACCTCCAACAGAGTTTACCTATTGCAATATAAAAAAACAACTAAGGCTGTCAGGTTCGAAGCATTGTGCAGAATAATATAACTGGCCCCATACTGTTCCTACCATTTTCTCTGATTCAACGTTCATTGAACACTTTTCTTTTTTACAACAACGCCCGGTTCAGATCCTCGCCCAAAAAATCTGGGACCAATTTGGAGTTATGGAGGTCCAAAAGTGGCGGATAAATACGATAAAATACGAAAAAATATACCCCTCGAACATATACTTAAGCTCCTCCTTTTTTCAAATCGGTTAAGAATATTTTTTAGGATTACGAACAATTTTAGTATTTCGCAAATTTTGAATGCGTATCTTGTTATATTTAACGGTAACGGTAAAAAGGAAACATAAAATTAAATACTTGGACAGACTTTAACATATTATCGTACGAGTTTTTTTTTATATGATGAAAAAATATCGCCTCAAGCTCACATCAACATGCTTCACAGTCCACATAATTTAATTCCAACCCAATTAAAGGGAAATCAGTGAAACGAAATAAAAGCTATCGATTCCCGACGAATCCGATTGTCAAGGCTTATGGCAAAGTTCTGGAACAGCCTATTTCTGTATTCCGTCCTAATTAAAAGTCAGTTAAAAGAGGTATTTACGAAGTTGCAGGCAAGAAGTGCAATAATATTGGTTTTCGTCTTAACAATGCAGCCAATCAATTCCTTAATAGGGACGTTTACAAATTACTAAATGGTTTGTTCATTTTTACACACCTTATAACGGAATCTGAACATAATTTTCACCCACTTCAACATGTTTAGCATACCTACTTATCAAGGTCCGATATCAGTACAATTTTTGAGTGGGTACCATGGCTTTATCTGATTTGATAATGGAGATGAAAAACACTCTATCGGTGTACCGTGTTAAGGGTCTTACCGTGTTTATTTTATAAAATGAGTATAGTATAATTAATGTAGACGTTATTATTCAAATATTGAGGTATATTGATGAAAACCGCAACACAAATCTATTGTTTTATAGTCCTAAATGTATGTACGACTCCGGACGGCGTCAAACAATTTTGCTCTATATAGAGATTTGGTAACATTTAATAAATGATCAGCAATATAAACCAAATAAGGTGTCAGTCACACAACGTGTCAGTCAAATATAAAACTTGTGTTGTGTTCAAGTGAGTAAAATTTTTTCATACAAAGAAAATGATTCTAATAAATTTTCAGCCCATGAGTTTTTCTGAGCCATAAATTGAAATAATTAAATAAAGTTTCTGTTTGCAGCCTCAACTATGATTCCACTTCAGTTCAACGTAGCGTTGATAATTTATGAGTCTTATTTATACACCGAGATAGTAAGGCTCCATCCAGTTAATTCTGTAATTAATGTAGATGTCGTCTAGATGTAGTGTCTGCTTAGAGTTTTATAAAGCAGTCACAAAATGGCGGACTTAATTATAAAAAGTTGTTCAAGTGCATTGTCTAATGGTTTAAGATTTAATATTATAGATTTTCTTTTATAAAGTGGTTTTGCGACTACAATTTTTGTGTTTTCGGTAAATCGGCCTAGCTTTGACTTACTTACATTCTTCTTATTATAAGAGGAGACCCCCCTGCAGAGGGTCATTAAGGAGTTACAGGAATTTCATTATTCAACATCATCAAAAAAATAAGCTCAGTTAGAAATCCTATTTGAGGTGGTATTTTCGTGCTTCTCGTAAAGACTAAGATGTTTGCCTCAAATAAAGTATCTCCCGCAACCACACCTCCTCAACCGAAACACAATAGGTATATGAAGAACACGCTGCTTCACGGCGGGTAAGGAATCTGCCCGAACGACCTTCTATAGCTCTACCTACTACTTCTATGGTTTTGTCTACTAACAAATAAACTAAGTGTCTGCTTACGCAACTAAGGTATTAGGTACTAGTATATGATAAAAATAATAATATACATTTTTTCTTTAGTTTATTCGATTTATTCCTACACCAGAAGTCCATATACACTGAGTGCTATTTCATTGGTTGTAAACGTTACCTTAACGTATTTGTGTTTCCACAAGGTAAAGTGCTCACTGCTCATAGGTAGATGGCTTGTGGCCGTTGGAATGTCAATATAAGAGCACTAAAGCAAGCTCCCTCATCTCGGAGAGGCTGGGGCGCAAATGTCGTGTACACAACGCCATATTTGCCCTGCCGTCACGCTGAAACTACGAGTAAACATCGGAATAAGGAAAGGTTTAAAGTCGTGTTTATATTATGGTTATTGTACTTTGATTGTACGTTGTTTAGGTGGTAGAACTATAGGAGGTTCGTTTGAGGAGCGATCTGCCTTAATACTCCTTTATACCCAGCGTAACAGCATCTTACTCTTCAAATAAATTTATTTGAAATTTTGAAGCGACATACTCGTATAGGAATTTTATCATCGTATTTACCTGTACCTTACCTTATATTTTTCTTTCCCATAGTTACACAACATCGTTTAAAACGCTAAACAATTTTAGCAAAATGAAAATATCCAGGAAACAGGTCGCTACACTTTTCTGAACCTAGATTATCTACGTAATGTAAATATTGATAACTTGCCAAAACCAAACTAGCTAAGGAAAGAAGTCGCATGTTTTATAATTAAAAATTTAAAACTTAGTTGCGACATAAAAAATTAATCGTAATTCAAGATACGATATGCCACAATATCTCGTAATGCATCTTTAATAATTTTGGTATTAATTAATTAATATAAGTAATTAAAAATTACTTTAATTATTGTTTACTTCTTTGGTTTTATAGATGGTTATTATTTGGAGATAATAATTAACGAACGGCGGCGTGAGTTTTGGAAGCTGCTTGCCAAAGCGTTGTTTCATCTGAAGCCACCGTCATCTCAATAAGTAGGTGCTTAAACTCGGCTCGAGCTCATTTTACGGTGACTACCACATAAACGACTTAAGATTACAGCTGAGTTTGTGTTTTCGAAACTTTGAAACTTATCTCGTCAATGTCAAAATTGCCTATCATTAGCGCAAGGAAAGCCCTAATCGCCAAATAACCCGGCGAAGATAAGCCTTTATAATGTTTTGTAAAAAATGCCTCCGCAGACAAATTGGATATTTAAAAATATTTGATAAGCGTATAGATTTTCCTCCTATCATTAAACCGTACCGGATCGCTAACAAGTCTTAAGTAGATTTGGTCGCATAAATAGTTGGGTCTTAGGAGGATAGGAGGTACGGTGTGAGGATAACGAGGCCAGGCTCTGCGAATCGGGCGGCCCCGTCGCGGATGCCGTGACGTCAGTCGGCTCCGGGCGCGGACGTCCAAAATCGCATGCGTTCTTCGATACTCCCAACGCTCTCCCCGCTCGCGCCCGCCACTTCTCCGGCGGCTAGCAATACCTTCACTCGCTCGCCCGCCCGTAACTTTCGACTCCCCGCGCCGATTCTCCGCAATAAAACTTTCCGCAATTGCCGTGCGTGTCCTTAAATGCAATGGACGTGAACAGATGAACCGTTCTAGTGACTTTTTCGCGAGAAAAACACCCAGTGTACCCTAAATAATTGGATGCAAAAGTTCAGGTAAGATTTGAATTTTCCGCTCAACTCCCAATAATTTTAAGAGAAAACTAGGGAAAACAAGTTTTTTACACCATTATTTATTTTTATCACCAACTGGATGGTCATAAAATATTAACGGTATCTTCTTCTGAATTCTTCTTCTTCGGTAGTTCTTCTGAAAGTGCCAAATGTTGGCTATTAAAGTTTTTCAGTAAGCTCGCGTTTAATAGCGCAAGCGGAGGTTTCTTAAGATAAACATGTTATGCACACAAACAAATGGTGGTAACCGATGGCAAGTGCATCGAGTGCGATGGTTGCGTAACTGGCTAGCCGAGATCAAATTCGTGACCCATTCTAACTATCTTTTGTATTCATAATCACAAGATCTCAACGCAAAAGAAAATCTAAAATAAAAAAACTGAAAAGAAAAACATATAGTACACCTATCAAATAATTCACAATTTTTCACATACAAACATGGCTCATCGGGTATTTCAGACATTGTTACGAGGATACCTATTATTGAACGTCGAATACAGTAGATACAGATACCTAAGCCGAAAAGAGCAATAGTCTCGAAACACATATTACATCTTGAATAATTTTATTTTTCTAACCGTCATTGGTGTAAAAATTGGCAGAAGAAAATGAAATTGAAGCATTTAGTTTACAAATAACTTTTTACTGATCTTTGTGGCAAGGCCAGAGCACTTTAACGATTAACGCTTTCAGATTACACCGAAACGAGAACATGTTTCTCGTGTCTGTCTTACGATTTTCCCTGAAATCAAATTTATCTATTCTTATAGAGCGCGTACAGAGTAGATATTTTGCTTTTACACGATGTTCCAAATGTACATCTCAAGATTAGTCCTCAAGCGGTGAAATTGCGTTTCAATGGGATGGAAATCGTGACAGTAAGAAGGCTGTGATAGATGGACGAATGTAACAGCGGATTGGCCGGATTTATGTTTGGGACCTTTCCTCAACACTTCACGCATTACCATACCGTGTCGCGAGAAATGGGTAATTTAACATGGAATTTTTTTAGAATCTTTTGGACATATTTCTTTTTTCTTTGATGAATTTAGAAACATCCTTATTTTTAGTCATAACAATATGTAACTACCTACCCATTTTTTTGCATAGTTTTTATTATAATTTATCAAGTAGGTTGAAAGCTGACGTTGCCAGAAAAATTAAAGTATTCATTTTGTTGATATTTCAATTCAACAAAAAAAGGTGATTAATGTTATGAGAAAAGATATAGGTACATATATTGTTTTGATATGACCTATTCGAAAAGCGTTTCATGGGAGCGTATTGGTTTTTAGGCTTTTATTGAAGAACCCACTTACTGGATATACGTATAGCGTTTATGGACAAAGTAAATTCCTCGCGACATCGGAGCTCTCGTGACAATAAAGATATTACACATTTTTGTTGGTATAATCCACATTCACAAGCAATTTAGTATTTTTTGGCCATTTCCTGGCTAATGAAACCGTATCGGCTAGCTTGGTGGTTGATTTCATATTTCAGGATTTACTTTATTCGTGCCTGCTTAGAAAAAAGTAAATCGTAATCGGTTGTATTGGTGCGGATTACAGAAATAAATAAAAAATGTGAAGTCACACTAGAGGTTATGTGTAACTGATGTAATGTGTGTATTATGAGTAACTGATGGTTAGAAAACTTGTCTAAGTTTTACATATCTGCAACATCTTAATGCAAAAAATCTATGACGTCATACCTACATACATACGAAGAAACTTGCTCTGAGTTACTCAGGGTATATTGAGTTTGAAACCCACTACGAACGGGGTTGAATCCAGTGTAAAATTGCTATGGTAATATGGTCCGCTATAAGTCAAAATGGACTATCACCAAAGCTTAGATGAAAAATTGGGTATAATTTGACTACAAACAAAAATATTTGTGTAAACATTTTTGTTTACTTTATCCTTTCATTTTACCCATTTTGATAATAATTTGTTGTTATATTTTAAATGAGTCTACGGATTGTAATGCTGAAAAAAATGAAAGTTTCACGATTTTAGGACAATAATTATAATATTTCTTACAGAATTTACTAGTAGATCGTTTAGCCCCGTTTAGATCGAACGGTTTAATACAATTTGGGTTTTGTTCACTGTTAGATTGAAATCTTAATGTACCTATAGCAAAAAAATATTAAAATTAGGGCCGTTGTAAGCTGAGATCTAAAGTTGTTAAAATATTAGTATTTATCTATGAGTTGTAAAGTTAAACAGATAAGCTCGAAAGTTTGATTTTTTCTTTACGTCAAAGTGACAAAGTAGGTTAACTTTTCAGCTTAAGTTTTCTTTAAAAAGCATAGCTAAAAAATTACCGACCAGCGTTACAAATGTTAAGGCAGAACTAGAAGTAAAAAGCTGTTTGTTTCTTATTCCTTATAAGCGTGCACGAATTATAACTGATACTGACTGTGGCTTAATTTTATTATTGTATAATTAATTAGAGAGTTAATTTCATTTAAGTTCTTGTAAACTACACATTAACGCATGTATATAATATATAATTTTTCATATTAAAAACATTTAAAAAAGAAGAGTGAAGATAAAACTATAATTTTATAGGTACACAAAGCTCATCACAATGTTCAGGGTTAGTACAAAGGTTTAAAAGGATGACCCAAATGGATCTTTATTTCAACAATAGTACGACGGCCATTTTTTGACAAAATTACTTTAATCCTATGATTACACGACCCTTGGGACTAAAATCCAGCTGTCAGTAACATTTTAGTGGTCTCCGGCTTTAGTTTATATCTTGTCCCTCGGCGATTTTGAGTGAAACAACACAATTTCCAAGAGGACTTTATTTCCATGATATTGTTTCTTTAATCCCTTATTCTAATTTTGAGCCATCTGATAGTGTCTGCATTAATTGAATTTGTACAGAATAACAAATGTTGTTTCTCGAGATAGACTGACCTTATTATCAAAATAGGATTATATAGAGCTCTTAAGCGTTTTTTAGTTCGTTTTATTGACGAATTAAATATTAATTTGATTTAATTTAGCAGCAGTTGTAACAAAACCTCTATGGTTACATTGGTACAGGTACAGTGTTATGAAAATAGTTTGGTTTAATAATCTCAAGGTTGTGTTCGATCGTGTCTAACGATAAAAGTTTCCCATAGAAAATAGGTGGTTATTATGTTTATAAAATCAGAGGGCACGGCAATGCCCTTGCTTACTCGAGTGAGCAGAGCCATACCTACATCTTTTTCTTTGGTGTGTTTTCTTATATTTAAGCTTAGATACGCGACATTATCGATAACATTTTTTTACAGCGAGACAGAAATATGGCTGGTTAGATGCAAATCTTTGTATGTTTTGCCCCTGAGGTCTAAGATAAGCGTGGACAAGATTTTTGCAATTCAAAAATAAATTCAAATTTAAAATGTATTTTTCAACATCCATCTTAAGCCATTGCTATGATTGTTTCGGTTTTTTAGTATTAGTAAGTTTCAAGCTCGATCATTTTGTTGTAGAAGTAGATTAGTTATAAATCTGATTAAGGTATATAATATATCAATAATTCCAATACAAAAAGCTTTGTTTTTTGAAAACTATTGACAAAAGGTTCGATATCTGTATGTTATGTGTCTATTTATAAAAGTGAAGAGGGTTATTTAATTCAATAAATCAAAAAGAAGAGATTGGGGACACTGTTTACGGGGAGAATAAAGTACCCGTCGGTGGGTCACGCAGACGGCTGATTTACCCAGGCAACCATAACATCCAACCCAATATTTTTATATGGTTACATACATCATGGAGGGATGGATGTTTGTTACTTCTCTTCCAGAACAAAACCTCTGAACAGATTTGGATGAAATTTGATGTGCACATAGTTTATAACCTGGATATAGGATACTTTTCTCCCTCTTTGGATCAAGTTAAAAAGCGGGCAGTGTCTAGTTTTGTGTAACGGAACTTAAATTTCGAATAGTTCGTTTTAAAAACGTTGAGTTTTACTTCAGCGATATGAGTGAAACATCAGATTGATAACTATAAAATTGAAAATTTACGAAAACCCCCGACACAATAAAGACAATTTTCATTGAACATATTATTTTGTAATGTGCACGTGATGCGCTTTCATTTGAGACCCCACTCAATTTTATTTGCAGACATTCGGTTATTCTTCCCCACTTTCACCCCCCACAACTTTTAAACGATTCAATCGATTTCCAGTAAATATATCTAAGAACACTCGCCCGTAACTCAAATTTCATACAAAAAAACTAAAATGAAATTGCTTCATCCGTTCGCGAGCTACGGTGCCACAACCGAATCACAGACAGACAGAGAAACAGACAGACACGTCAAACTTATAACACCCCTTCATTTGCGTCGGGGGTTAAAAAGTTGATAGACACTTGTACAAATCTATACACCGGTATGTCAGTATGAGATTTGGTCAACAAGAATTGGACTGGTATTGGGAATTTTTCACTGGGTCAAAGTGAAATTGGAAAAACTATATAGATTTACTCGCGCTTTTATTGCTTCTATCGTTGCTTTTACACATTCCGATGTTTCAAACATTTTACAGCTATCATGGCAAATTTCAATTCCACTCAAAAATAGTTTTATTTTAAAATAGATTTAGGAGAATTTTGAATAATTCGGAAAAAATTTTGTCTATCCTCAAGACTTTTAAAGACGTGTCACTATGTAATATGCGCTTACTAATGTAATAAATCATTTAGTGCCTGATTTTAGAACAAAAATTTATTTTATCGTGTCTTGTGTGTGTCCATGGCACCCACGACACAGGGAATCCTAGTGTGGGGCTATGAGTGTGAAGTGTTATTTATTTATTTTATTTTCGTTATTTTATTCATAATAATATATGTTTTTTTTGTAATATTGTTCCCTACAACTCCTTCTTTAGACTTTTCCTGTGTCAATTTAAAAGCTTCCATCAAAATAGTTTTTGATTATACTTTTATTACTTACACCCCTTTTTGTTTGTAATATTGTATCTTTGATGTAAATTATATTAATTAATGAGCACCTATTTTCTATTTCTAAATAGCTTTCATACTAAGCAATTAACTAGTAAATAATTAATAAGTTGTTGGTACATTAAACACACATTCTCCTTTCAATTCCCATGCTCGGCTGGACAAAACAAATTGTTTCATAGAGATTAGACTCGAAGTAAATTTTGGCTGGCTTTGAGGCCCATAGTTAATTATAGCCCGGCAATTATCAAGATCGATGGAACCCGGCAAGATTGATGACGACTTGAGAGCACCTTTTAAATTCAGGAGTACGGTTTACGTAATAGAAGATACATACATAGATGTTCGGAGGCCGGGCGTTTAAATTTTTCTTCTTTTTATGCCTTTGCATTTGGTTAATTGAACGAACTTAATACGTTTTTCTAATTCCTGTAGGCGATTGCTTTTGCTAACTTGGCAAACCTTATTATTATTTGACCTACATGCTCAATCACTATTTGTGTGATATAAAAAATATTAGTTTAATTGCTAAGTTTAGTATTTTATTTTAAAGGAGAGCGCTCGATTGACTTATACGAGTAATTGATGTGCCTTAGACAACTTGCATCTTGCATGCCTAAGAGTTCACCATTATATTATCAAGGGCATGTTAAGTCTCTAATGGTTGGTCATTGGTGTATTAAACCAGCGTGGTGAGTCTCATTGTGAGAGGAATAACTAGTAGGTTACTAATGGGTGAAGACGAATAAACTCTATACGTTAGAACACCGCACGAGACAAAACGGTGAATACATCTCATTCTAGATTATAAAATCTTTTGTTTTCATTAAAGCTCTATGCATATTCAAGAAGGGCGTGTTGCGGTCTCAATGCAATTGTTCCATAGAAATAGAACGACAACTGAGTCGACGAGTCATTGTATTGATACAGAATTGAAATGAAAAATCTATGTTGAGATTTTACGGCGACGTTGTATTGTATTATGGACAAGACTGAACAATACCATATTCTAGAAGAATCTTTGCCTGTTTCTTAGAGGGAATGTATACATTTCCCGAAATTCAAATTGTTGTATTCACTTCGTAGTTCGTAAAGCCATTGTAGTTCGCCCGGAGTGGTATCTTACTGCCACCCTGTTAACCCGCCATAAAGCCTACCGAGATTCTTTGTATCTATATTTTGCATTTATTTTGCAATCTATAGAATGTTATGGTAACGAGATTGCCTGTAAACATACATATAGGTAGGCATATTTCTAAATATATGTATACTTATATACTTTACACCGATAATTTACACCGAGTATGTCTCGGTGTAAATTATCTAAGTATATAAGCGGTGAAAGCCCAGTGGCTTAGAATTCGACCTCGAACCGAGGGGTCCGGGTTCGAATCCCAGTGGCACGCACCAATGACTTTGTAAAAAAGTTATGCGCGCTTTATAAAATTAAATATCACCTGCTGTTACGGTGAAGGAAAACATCGTGAGGAAATCTGCATGCCTGAGTTCACAAAAAAAAATGTTTACAAAGGCATGTGAAGTCCACCAACCCGCAGTAGGCCAGCGTGGTGGACTAAGGTCTACATCCCTCTCATTGCGAGAGGAGACCCGACCCTGTAGTGGGTCATTAATGGGTTACTGACATGACACATGACATGCAATCTACGACCTCAGATAGATTTTATCGTATTTCAGGTTAAAAATAAAATATTTCTTCTAAACATAACATTTAGATCTTGATATTTTAATCACAAAAATACAAAAAAATATATGACTGTAATCCATTAGTGACGCACTGGAGAGTCGGGTTACTCTCACAGTGAGAAGGTTAAATGCCTTATTTACTTATTAAGAATAATGATTTAGCATAATTGAACTGACGAGGATACAGATCCTGATCGACGGCGTGGATGCTGAAATCCACTCAGTGCGACCCCTTTTTCGTAAAATCTGTTGTTTTGTACGTTTGGTATTTGGTAGATTCAGCATCAAGTATCCCATGGAAGTATAAACTGAGATATATTTTTAATTTATTTGATTTTAATCTCATTTTATGTTTGATTGAAATTGTAATAGTGTGAGTAATGTGAAAATGTCAGCGTTAGTTAACGACGAATAATTTTTATAGACGCATTGTTATTATGGACATAGAGTTCATTTGACACATTTCTGTTTTATAGTATCGTTTTGACCTACAGCCAGCAAAAATTCGAACTTCATATTCGTACGAGTATCTGAAGCACTGTCAATTGCTGTAACAGAGTGGTTTGAGTGACATGAAGGAGGGAGGGAGTTCAATATGCAATTAAAACACGTATGACTCGTTTCAAGCATTTTTTACAGATGTTTTTCGCTATGGTAAACAAGCTCTTATTCTCTTGTCTTATTTGGTAAACAATCTTGGCATGTCTTTTTATTTTAATTTGCGATTAAAAAATAATGCAGACACAAAATTATAAAAATTTAAAAACAAATTGTCATTCAATACAGAAACAGATTTCTAGAAACTATAATTTATTTTTTAAAGCAATTTAAAACTTTCTTTCAATAAAAAGTAGTGCAAAGATTGTTAACCAAATAAGACAAGAAAATAAAAATGATCTGTACGGAGGTCGTGGGTTCGATTCCCACCCGGAACCACGAGATTCACGAGTATATCTCGGTGTAAATTATCTAAGTATATAAGTATACATATATTTAGAAATATACCTACTTATATGTATGTTTATAAGCAATCTGTTTACCATAACATTCTATCATTATTCTCTGCCCAATAGTATTGGTCCACCTTAGAACTCCGGTGTGAAGCTAGAGTTTAAAGAGCCATACGCTCTAAGAGCCGTGCCATTTCGAAGCCTTAAATAGGGCGGTGAAATCCCTCATCTCTATCGCCTATACATGACGCATCTTGCAACTTCAGAGAATTGAGATAGCTTTGAGCTCTTTGATTTTTGGCAACTCAAACTCTGCTGTAATTGCTTCCTTTAAAGTATATATGGGCTATATTGGTTCATTTACTTATAAACAAACAACAATTGTATACTTTATATCTGTATCAGATAGTTTCTATTGTTGATTTTGTTTTCTTTCCTTGTCGTCTCAGTTGCATTTATTTGTATAAAAATCTTTCACACTCTCCCATAGCTGGAAAAATGTTATGGCATAAAAAGGGAAATAACAAAATATATAGTTGATGTGAAACAAGATTGGCGAGGTCCCTGTATTTGTCACAAATGAAGTCCGTAAATTGTTGGACATCCTTTCGGTTCCGACAACGGACAATGGTCGAAATAGCGACGAGCGATAACCAATTAATCAAACCCAGCTTGTTATTTTTCAATTTCCCCCTAAAATGTACAAGTATTTTCCCCAAAGAGGAAAGGTCTGTTACGTTTTTTATTCAGCTCAACTTCACAACAAAATTAGTTTCTTTCGGGCAAGATTGCTTTTATGACAGTCAGGGTTTTAAGGTTTTACATCTGTTTCTACGAAAAAAATATTTTTAACCCCGGAACCCCGAAACTGAGTTCTCATGCTGTCTGTCTGTCAATGTCCATCTAGAGCCCAAAGAGATGAACGGGTTCAATATGGTTTATTTTATAAAGTTGAATGGTTTAAGATTTTTAAGAGTTTGGCTAGCTAATATTCGTAATTTAATTGGAACTTGCTCAATAAAATTCATATAAAGTACAGAATTATGCTGCGTGGAAGTTCTTTTGCACAAAAGAGACATGGCTATTTGAGTTGTAGTACCAATTACTTATAAGTACCTATTTTTTATTTGTTATCATATTCTTTTTTGTAGCAAATAAACTATTTTCTTTATTTCTTTATAAAACTGGTATTGTTCAAAAACTAATGTCTACTCGAATATGCTCGTAGAAAAAGATCCGATAAAACATTCAGTGGCTACGGATAAAAAATTGTGTTAAACCTAGCTCGCCTCTCTAGTAGGGGTAAAAATAACTAGGCCGGGAAAACTGTCAGGGAGAACAACTGAATAATAAAACTGTCTCAGAGCCCAGTCAATGGGCGGTTTGGAATATTATCGCCTTTCAAAAGGTAATGTACTTAGTTACAGTTTTAAAGTATGTTGTTTAAGTTTGTAAATTGTTAAAAAGTCCAAATTTGTATAAGTGACTGCTCCGACCGCCATCCTGGATCAAAGGTGCTAAAATCAATCAAGATTTTTTCCATGACTAAGAGTTTCAAGGCAAACTTGAAGAGTACGAAAGTCCTACATTTGTCGAGTTATAGCGATGTAAAGATAAAAATTTGATTATAAATGGTAAATTTTCTAGTTTTCTGTATTACAGTGTACAGTGTGCTCGGTCGCTTGCAATGATTTCAGGGCATCAAGGTCACAAATTATGATTTAACATCAGAGTACAAACCTAAACAACATCTAAGGTAATTATTTCAAAATTGTAACCGCATCACCATTTGCAAGACAAAGGTCTTTTTTCGCCCTACAGACTGGACTATCAGTTCTCCAGCTAAAATTAAGATAGTCGTCACGATAAACAAACACATATTCAAACCGTCTGCTATAGTTCTACTCTAAACGTTTCTGAAAAGAATTTTAATAAAAAATGGTTTCACGGCCAGCTTTTATCCTCTTAAGTTTTGGAACATTTTCTGAGAAAAGGCTTTTAATGAAGGGATATAATTTCACGCTACCACGCTTAAGTGGTTTAACACCTACAAAATATTTAATAGCAGTTCTTCGACTTTGTACGTGTTTTAAAGCAGTTTGGTTGTGATCCCACTTAAATGCACAAATGATTAAATGATGTCTACGTTTTAATAAAGAGTTTGGCAATGAAACGTAGAAACTATTGTCTGTGGTCTTCTTGTGTTGGGTTACATAATTATTTCTATGAAATACCTTTTGAGTAAATATCTCTTATATTAAGATAACTAATGATAGGCGCTCTCATCGCAAATCAGTATGAATATTTGAAAAAAATCTAGCTCTCTTGTAGTATTCTGCAGTATGATTTTCGCCCCATAAATGAGCACGCGTGTCAGTAACCGCGTGTGTCAATATCAGTGAACTCCTGTTACCTATCATCTGCTTACAATTTCTTAAGTTATTCATTGAGAATCTGTGTTACTTTAATACAGTTCTTATTCACGCCTACGTCAAAGCGTGATTATTCTGAGCTTTATTTGATGTTCCTTGAATCCTTTCAATTGAACTCTATTATTTTAGTTGATATTCCACTTTGCGCTCTTCCATTGCCTTTGTTTTCAGAACACTTCGCTTTTCATCTAGCTACCGTACGCTCGGGGATAGTCAGAGACGAAAGAATTTATTAAAGCCAAAGAGATTATTAAAAGAAACCTTAAAATAATTGTAATATTACATTTTTTCTTTTATATATTTTCAACACCGCTATTTTTCTCTAATAAAACCTAAATCTAGAATGTAAAGCACGACTTTTCCGAAATTAAACTTATACCTACTGATGTTTTAAGCAAAGGTTTAATTTGGATCTTTATTGTTAAGAAAGCACAAATTAAGTGGTATTTATTTTAGTAATGAAGGTAAATAACATGTTTTGATCAACTAATACGTTAAAGTGTATAAAAAAGAGGAAAGTGAATCGCTCTACAATACTCTACATTCACTGTAAATTAGATAAATAGATAATAATATTCTGCTTGGCGCAGAGACGGAATTCCGTTGCCATACAGCATTTCGTTATTCATCTGGCTAATTTACCAGCACCATCATAATTTAGTCACTGTCTGTGGCACCCGCTGAGTAAAAGGATCACTTGCAATACCCAAACTCATTATCTTTTGAACCTCGCTCCGTGAAATTTTATTAGTGTCTTAAACAATTTTCAGCAATCTATTTTTGATAGGGTCTCATTTTATGTTAAGTTGATTTTGCATTTAATTTGTCCTCTTGTGAGATGCATGTTGAAAATTATGTAAACTAACGTCTGTTGTTTTATTTGATCAGTCTGGCTGCAGCTCTTTTTTGTTTTCCACTGCTGGACAGTCGTCGAAATAGAGGCAGACCCGGAGCTTACTGCTGCTACAACACGATATAGTAGCACGTGCACAATATGTATAGTATAACTTATTCAAATTTTAAAATAACTTAGATTTGCTTTAAAATTAAAAGAAAATCACACTATCTGCGTTCGAGTTATTTGATTGAATAAAGCCTTGTCGCAAATTAATCAAGAAATTGACATGTTAAGTCGCCCGATAGGCGAGAAGGCAAAAGCTAAATAGCACTTGAAATTGGTATAAAATATTTTATCCGTCCAATGCACCAACCAATCAGATAAAGTTTGACGTTCTTGGAATTGCTGCTATATAGAGTTTAATGTTCAATTTTCAATTGAGTCTAGTAGCTGCATTATTCGGAATACCATTACTTTGACAGATGTTACTACTTCCATTGAGCGCCGAGCATTCTGTCGATAATCTACTTACTTTTATAAAGTGAAGTTGAATAGTATAATTCTTTTATTTGTGACGGATGACAATAATACTCTTAACTGCTGCAAATATTTACTATATTTTGAACGTGGATTGGTTTTGTTAAATAGAAATATTAATTACTAATTAACGCTAAGAGTTTTTAGAAATTAATTAGGTACTAATGCTACTTGGCTTGCTTAATAGAGGGTACCAGGCCACGCGGTAGATCGCCCATGCGATGGACCGATCAAATCAAATCTGCCGTGGGCGGTCCATTGCATGAGTGCACCAAAATGACGACCAACCGAGAAAAGTCGCGAGAGATTGTAAAGAAAATAACATCTGCCACAAACGCGACTACATGACGACCACCACCGCTCTGCCAAGAGCGAAACGATTAAGAAGAATGCTACTTGGCAAAAGTAGTATTTTTTCTAAATCACTAGATATCTATTACACTGTTTGACATTTTTTGGAGAAAACTATTTTTAGCTGTGACCATTATTTTTTCCTATTAAGTCCATTCATCTCATTGTAAGAGAGTAACGGAATCCTGTAGTTGGATACCAATAAGTTGCTATATTATTTTAGTCTCAATAGGTTTGTAAAAGACTGAAAATTTGTTTGTAATTCACATATGACTTAAGTATAAAAATTCACATTGCTCAACCACAATGCATGAATAATAAAATTGATCCGTCAAGTCCCGTGAGTGCCGTCGAAAGTTAATAGAATTCTATAAGCTGAATTTGAACAAGATTGGATAATTGGCTTTGGCTCTAGAAAACATCTGGGTGTGTTCACGGGGATATTGCTTTTTCTTCCAGATTCTGACTGAGTTTATTTTTCATTTGTATTTTAATCAGTGTAATGCCAACCACGCCACGTCGACTTGATATCAGACACTTGTGCTTATTGAGTAAGTAGAAACTAGAAATTCTCTGCAACTATTTAGATTATAGAATCAGTCCTACAACGTTAAAAAAAAACAACGTTAAAGGTAAATTAAATTTACTAACATTACTTTTTTACGTCGCGAGTAATATATCAACATTTATCGTATCTAATAGTCAAGTAGTTAAAACTAAAGTCATGGTTAGTATGTTTACTATACACAGCGCTGCAGTATCCTGACGTAGTTATCTACCTATAGCAAGAAAACCCCTCACAGAGGACTTTCTGCAACAGTGAAAAACGCTTAGGAAACCTCTCATAACCTCTTGTTCAATAGTGCACGTTCCAGCAACTTGTACACTGTAAGAGCAACGACACATTTTCCAACTTGAAACAATCCGAATTAAATGAAAATGGTGCATATGAAAAACCACGTGATGTCAAAGTTCTTGCGTAACCATGGTCTGTTGACTGTTCGCTTCAAACTATAAACCGAGGATAAAAACTTTCTACCGAAGTAACGGAACGGTGTGAGTAATTAGTTTATCATTGTCCGTTAAGTAATAAGATTGTATTGGGAATAATACTACTTAAAAATTTAGGGATTAATATTAAAATAAAAGGACTTTTTTGAACTTGAAAGAATATTTTTATATATATTCTTATATATATGTTTTATATAAATATTATCTGTCATAATGATAAATATCTATCTTGTCTTAATATTTTGACAAATTACCTTTTTCTCTAAAGGGCTAAAATAAAATAGCGTATCGAGTAGGATTGTTAAAATGCAACGAAATTATTGAACTTTACTGAAAATATAATTGTAGTTATAAAAATAAAAGGTGATTTCGTCTATAGAATAAATGTTGGTACGAAAACGCTTTGTTTCTGCTAATTATTACAAAAAAAGGAGTTAGCGCGAGTGCTTGTTTATAAGGGAAATAACAGAGAAATAGAACCGTGCAAGTCTGTGTAACGTCGAGGATAATTAGCCAGCTTTGTGGAAATTCCGTTGACAGCGGGAGTCTGCAATTTGCCTGAGATTTCTTCACCGTTTAAAATGTCCACAGGCATACAAACACTGAGAAATAGACTCTCGGAGTCTGAATTATCTTAAATTTGTCTCTCTCCTCTCGCTCCCTCCAAATTCTCTCAAGTATATAATTATGGCCACTAAGTAATTTCTACTTTTATTTAAATTTAAATTAAAGTGGTACCTATATTTCGTTCGCTCTATTTTTTGCCTTATCACATTCGAGATTTCATGAACACATCTTTAGCTTTTTGTTCAAAAATAATTTTAATCCCTTTGTGTATTTATTTGCTATCTTCTGTTTTACCCTCTATTGTCTTACAAGACATGGGATGAAAAGAAAAATATAGCGTTGGCTTGTCAAGATAATGTCGATCCTTTTTTGTAAACTACTCATGTTACTTGTTCTTGGTCTATCGTTTTTGTTGTACTTGGCCTCTTACGAACAAAATAATACAATAATATTAGTTTTCACGCTCAATAGACACTCGTTGCGTTGGCTGCTAAAAGTTATGGCAACACACTGTATGTTGGAATTAACAGCACTACATTGCCCGTACTGAATGCTTTATACACACCCGACCCATGCCGTTAAATGGAGGTATATTTAAGAACTGTTATTTATGAACAACCCTTATAAATGCGCCTATATGTTACGTTAGAGAATGGATTGATACGAGAAGCCTTCTGTAACTATTAGGATACAATAGGCTACGATCTGGTGTATGATCTTTCTGTAAATGAAATTAAGATATTGTTTATCTGAAATATCTATACAGTTACGTCACTAAGCTCTAGATTGAGATAATATTAAGCAGTTACATATTGACATTAGTTTACAAACATGTTAACTGGTTAATGTCTAGATAACTAATAATAAGTAATCCGATGATACCGAATATGGAAATACATGCCCGGCACAGACAATGTTTACAGATTTTAATTACATTCTGGTATCAATCAATTTTAATAAAGAATAATTGGGTAGGTACAAACGGTGATTGTTGACGAAACTTTACTGACATTCCGATAAATCCATGATTATGTAATCATTTTAGAGAGCTTTATACTTATGAGGGGTATTTCTCGAAATCGGAATGAGATCTATTTGAATTTTCACTGAAGTATTCCAATTTATTAAATGGTTTAAATACGAGGATAGCTCAAAGGAAAACGACTACTAACTTTTGAGCTTTTGAAGATTCATATTCGATTTTCATGAATAATGAGGCGGATGTAATAAAATGTTATTTTATATTTCATTTGTTAACAGACAAATTATATTTGTCTGCCGCCCACCTCACGTATCTCGAAGAGAAATATCAATCCATGTTGAAAGAATTTAATTAAAGAAAAAATAATAAAAAAATTAAACCGTACTGTGGGTCACTAATATGTTACCGACAAGCCCCTAACCACGAGTACTCTATTAACTAATTATACATATAGTCTATTCAATGATGTCTTAATAAGTATTTCACAATAAGCTGGCACGGCGCCGCGAAGTATAAACTAGCATTAATTGATTTCAAAGAGAAACAAGTTGTTTTGTTCGTCGGCAATCACGTTCCGAATCAAGTTTCCCGTAAATAAGCCGCGTCGAAACTAAGTTCGGATCCATCTGACCGCAATTGGGGTCAGCGAAAATTTGCTTTAAAACACCTATAGCAAATTTGCGATTTATTCGAGGAAATATCTCGGGCCTTTAAATTGAGGTGCCGGGAAATGTTCATACGCCAACTGGCATTTAAACTGTCGGTGATTTCGCGAAATGATATTTCAGAGTTGGAGTAAATGTTTTTTCTACGTGTTATTAACGACCTGTTAATATGTATTTGCTGGATATTTTTCAGTATTTTTAACGTATCTGTATCGTCCTATATTATACACTAAAAATTAATATGTTAAACTTAACAAAAACAAAATAAATACTACCTACCTACCAACTTTTGAAAGAATGTTGACATCATCAAGCATATATTCAAACTGCATACTTATCAGCACACCCACTCATAACACCGCATGCCAAGATGATCTAAATCGTCTCTACGTACTTTGTCTGTCTACATAGTTACACTGCATTAACTTAGAACGTTTAGTTTGAAAATTTTAAAATATTTTTCAGTGAACGAAATTCTGCTTGTTTTCCCTGTACTTTGTCTAGACTAGAAAGTCACTTAGTCAGCCAGGAATAAATATTGTGAAAAATATGGATAGTCGCTTGTGACCTAAATCTACCGGCTTTATCGGGTGGACCAAACACGCCGAAACTACTATCTGACAGGACACGATTAGCTCGAATCATGTACCTATTGCTTTAAATTACAACACCATTTAATTATTTATTTTGTGTAAGAACTATTTTAAATTGACACAGAATCAACAAAATATTCAAAAAGAAAATATTCAGATTTTCTTTTAATGTTACATTCTCGTACATACATTTTTTTTTCATATCTCCAATTTTTTTATTAAATTGCTTAAGTATTTTAGAATTCATAGATTGAAAATGAATATGATCAGACTGCCTTGACATAAAATATTTTTAAATCCAGAGGAAAATAGAATTGCTTTAGTTTGAGCAACAGAAATCAAGTACATAATGGTAAAATACTAAGTAATAAGTTACAATAAAAATTCTAACGAAAAAAAATTATTGTAATAACGATACTAATGTCGATCTTACAGACGAAAGCTTCGGTTTAAAATTACTGAAGAAATGTCATTTGTTTCGTCAAATAACAAGAACTTCACTTCAAGCATAATCGTTACGGTATTCTCAATGGGAAACAATAAAAACCGTTCAACAAAATGCTTCATCCGATTGAATCATGATACAATCTTTTTAACAAAGTTTCGGGACAGAAAGGACGTTACAGTTTCGAGATAGGATCAATGTAGAACAGTGTTCCTCAACCTTTTTGAAAACTTTCACGTATTAATGAACTCGGAGTAGCTCTGTCGTGAATACGTTTACGCATAATATGAGAATATTCAGTAACGTCAGTTAACTAGAATTTGAGTCTAGATTACTCGCTATTTTACTAAAATACTATCCTATTGGTAACTAGGTTTAAAAAAATGAGATCGGAATAATTAAGAGGACTATTGATTGAAAATTTTATTTTAAAATATTAGTGGTTGCTTTGTGTCAGAGACTCCTAAGCAAGGCTTCGATTCGAGTCCAAAAGGGTCACCAACACACAGGTTGAGTATCACTGACGTAGAGAATTACATTTAGGTTTTTGCCTCTACTTATCTTCGTGACGCGGACCTCCGAAACCCTGCTGACCTCGATATGAGCTGCTGTTTGTTTTAAATGGTTGTCTTTTGCACGCGTCTTTTGTTCTTACATAATAGTGTGACTGAGGTTAAAAGCCTCATTTGCGTACCTATTTCCTTTCATTTTCACCTTTCATAATAGAAATTTGACGATTATAGCTGCCAATAGTTCTCAAAGACGTATGAACTCATGTGAAGTCCACCAACCCGCATTAGGGCCAGCGTGGTGGGCTAAGGGAAGGCCTTAGCGCACGCATCCATCTCGTTGTGAGAGGAAACCAGACCCTGCAGTGTGTCACTAATGCGTTAAATACAAGACACAGCTGCCTATTACATAATAAACGTTGATGAAAAGTTCATTGGTATTGAATAACAAGTAAACGAAGCCTAAGCGTAATGCACGATTTTCAATTAGTCTATGCTAAATATAAATTATTGCCTCATATCGAATGCAGCTAATTTAAGTTCCAATTAACAGCCAATTGCAATTGAAATCAGTGCCAAAAGTCATCTAATAACTCATCCATACTGTGGCTAACGTCATCCATACGATATGAGTAACCGTACGATATGTAGTATTACGTATAATAATAACCCATAAAAGTTTAATATTTACTGTAACTTTAAGCTTTGGAACTCCAGAAAAACCAGAATTTAAGCATTTTCTTTCTTATCATAGTGGAAATCTCTCTCATTCTAGTGGAATGCAGAAATCGTAGTCCACTGCTGGATATGGGCTTATTCCCATCGATTATTAGGCCACTGTCAGTTCGATTCGTTAACTTTGAGAACTATATAAGTTACTCTTTTTCGTCTACGGATTGCAATGTTACTGAATCTGTCACGTAAAACAATGAGCTCTCTCTAACCGCCTCTTAAGGCTCAAAGTAAAGAATCACGTGTCGACATCATATTAAACTTACAATTTGATTAAATTTGTAAGCCCTACACTAATGGGCACAATATAAGCATAAACAATGATGTAGAAATATTTGTAGGCGTAGTATTGGGTAGGCACTTAACTCACCTTTGTTAAGTATGTGTCAACGGGAATTAGGGAGAAACAACAAATTGTCTTGTGCTCGCAATTTATTTACGCTCGTTCCCTTGGGCTTATTGTAAAGGAAAATTAGACAAGTTTTAAAGGAATTAGATGAGGATATATTTTAACCTACTTTCACTATGACTATGGACTCACTATTACTCACTTGAGGTTAATAAAAGTTTGATCATCTTATAAAATATTACTGTAATCCCTATTTTGTGATTATTTTTTTACTAAATAAGTACCTTCATATATAATTGGATGAGCCAGAATAAGTTTACTCCGTCACGTCTAGTTAGTGACTACTTGGGAAGGTATGATTGCCGGAGGGTGTATCCGGCAGTTCAAGGCCATGTAATTCTTCAAATATAACATCATATTCATCTAACTCGGAATATTTACCTAAGTCAGTTCTCTTTGTCTTCTTCAAGTATAATTTAAAAGTTCTACGATACTTATAGAAAACTCATCACATGTTTGAAATGCAACGGATTTATTTATCTTTATTTTATCTACTCAATCAAAAACACCGGCGGCGTAAATTGCCAAGCAACCCTTGAATGTAATCTCGTCAAGAATTTGTGTTAAAATTGTCCATGCATACTTTGCCTGTGTTGTACGAGTACGTCATTGAAATAGATGAAGTTGTTACCCCGGCGTTTCTTTTGACGGGACCGCAATTTCCCTTCGTCAAGATTCAAGTGTTTTCCATTATGTTAAACCCGTGTAGGATGCGGCCTTATAAAATAGTGGGAGATGTAAAGATAACAATGCATGTCACCGTAACAACTTTTAACTATTTAGGTAGTAGGTTTCATGTAGGTGGGTATCTCGACGTGTCATTTGGCTAAATCTTCCTTTGATATGGAGGGACAATCTTTGCCAAGCTTTTCTAATGCGGATTGGTTAGGGAACGAGACACGGGTTACGGAATATGTAGGGAAATATAGGAAACTTTTGTATTAAGGCTGAAGGTAAACCTTACCTACTACTAACGACTACTAACTACGACTACTAACTACGGCTTATACATACTTACAACCGAGATTGACCTGCAAAAATGGAAATGCACATTGAATTTGTCACTCGCGATTTCAGCCATCCGAGTACTGACCGTGCCCGACGTTACATTACTTTTTCGGTTGCTTACGATCTTGATCTTGATGTGCAATTATATCCCTGAATTTTATTTTGCTCGGAGCGGAAAATTCTGTTTTGCTTCGCGGATTTTGTTTAGCTTCTTATGCATGCACTTCCAAGCAGCTACGATGTTCAGTATCGATATCGAAGAGTCTTTGTACAAACTTATACAAGAATAAGCCCTGAGTAAGCACAGTCCAGACCCTTCTCAACGGCGCCGCCTGATAATGGACGTCACTTGATATTTCCTGCGATACCTTTAACGCTGAATTTGCTTTAAGTCGCGTCACATTAGTGCAAATCGGTTACTAATGTTACTTTTGTTATTCTAGTTAGAAATTAAAAGAAAAGTTGTAATGAGGTCATTACAACTTTTCTTTTTACCTACATTGAAATGATGAAATTATAATTTCTTGCAAACCTCTATTCAAAGAAGCATTCATTGTTCTGATTTTACAAATAATTTTACTTATACGATAGTATTATTACTTCAGTATGTAAATAAATAAAACTTATAATAACTTCGTACTTCGATAGTTTATTCTAATTCTATAAATTCTTTTGGTTTTTTATAACGTGCAGTTGTAACGTACCAAGATTCATTTTACATCGTATACACCTAAAGTATCTTTTTAGAGCCGACTTTCTTGACAACCTCAACGAAGTCATCCAGTCAAGTTTATTTGTCTACGGTTTAAGTGAACACGATGAATCAAGCCGTCGATTGGTTAAAACAAATCTGTTTGCAGACAGGGATTTATTTCAGTAAATTTCCGCTGCTATTGGGTATAAGAACTTAACAAATAGCTAGTTTAATTTAGCATTTAGGATAAGGATTCTATGGTTGATAGATGTCGGGCAATCAGAATTAAATATTTCATTGTAGCCAGAACTAGCTTCAATTAATCGTTTCCATTCAATTACAATTGCTAACACTCAAGTGATCGCTTTTGAGGGTTTTTGTCTTAAGTTTTAACACCTAGAGAAATTCTCAAGTAATTATTATTCGAATTGAGCAAAATTTCAAGTAATTAGTAACTGAAAATTTATCTATGTGGTATAACCATTCTAGTTCGTTTGGAGAGGCTCATGACGTGGTTGTCTGTGCATCATGGGTAATTTGCATCAGTTAGTCTACCAACTACCCATTTGCAATAAAAAATTACCTGACATAAATTTAGCCACTACAAACATTCGAAATAGCTACCGGCTCATTTACATTCACTACGCTCTGCAGCCGTCCAATTCGGAATAAATAACGAGAGCTTATGTGTTCAAACAGTGTTAATTTCCTTATTAAGCCGTACTGGGATCCTTTGGTATTAGAACCGTTGGGGTTGTTATAAATTTACATGTTTATTAATATTTAAAATTACTGACAAGGGTCAGAAGCTGATCGCGTTATTACAGGAAATGATACGCATGATATTATTTAATCTTAAGCTAAATTTTTAACTTAATTCGAATGTTTTAATTTCATTTTAATGCTTTTTATATTCAGGTTTTTAGTTTTATCATAATTTAAAGCTTTTTTAGTAGTAATAATACCTATTAGGATTCTTATTACATCAGTGACATATTAGTTTAGTAGGTATTATTCTGATTATATAAAATTACTATTTGAATTGAAAAGGAAAATTTACAGTTTATAAAATTTTGTATTCCAATAATAATATAAATCTATCTTATTTTTTACGTAAGATAAATTAGTTTTACCTATGGGTACGAGGTTTGATTTATCAATGCAAACAATCGTGATTTATGCTATATTTCACCCACGTTCGTTAACCAAAACTTGATTAGAACGTTTATTATCGATAAACTACAGCTTGTGGTCTAATTGCCTTGAATGTAATTGGAATCGAGATCATTTCCATTTTGCAATGTAATTTTCAGGGATATTATTGTTAATTCGGATGAAGCTTTTTATGCGAGATATAGTATTTTCAAATAAACAAAAGGTATTGTAACACATGGAAAGAAATGATACTTCTTCCGCTAATAACAACAGAATCCTAATTAGGTTTTATCCAAGTAATATTTCCAGTTCCAAAGTTTGTAGCGATAGCTAAGCATTAAACTAAGTTAGGTGGATGTAAGTTGGCTACTTACTTGACTATTCTAATTAAGTTCGAAGATTCATTTCAATATCAGGATCTCTTTAAATAAGATAAAATCAGAAATATAAAAAAACAAATTCCCTAAAGGGAATAAAAACATTTGTAGATACTAACTAACTAAGTAAGCAAGCAGTGGGCTGTATTTATAGTTAAGCGTTTTCCAAAGTGCTGTCACAACTTGAAAGTAAACTTCTAACTAACTTACCGCTTTATCTGGATCAGAACTACTACCACAGCCCCAGTTCTAAAGTTTTTATGTATAAATGTAATATTTGACATTAGTTTAACCTTACTCTGTGGACTTCTGAATCACTTCTGAAGGTTTGATTATTGACTATTGACTATACATACAAATATGAAAGAAGAGATTAGACTTCTGAAAATTATTAGTAGCAGCAATAGGCGGGTTTGTATGTATCTATAAAATTCCATTATATTTAAAATCAACTACGAATTATTTATTGTATTTGGCTTTAAATATGATGTTATGTACCTATCCGGATAAACAAATTGTTCCATAGCCTTTTCCATGTCTTCAATCCTTTAGTTGGATGGTTGGATGTCGTAAGCCAACCATGATCAGATTTGGATGAAACAATTTGGATTGCACGTAGTTAATAATCTGGATAAACATAGGATAACTATTAACCCTCTCTGGATCAAGAACTTAAATCCACGCGGTCGAAGCTCCCGCAGCACAGTCTAGTATTTTTATAAACATAACTTAACTTATCTAATATCTAAAGAGCCATTGTATATTCTGCGGATATTCGATTTTAAAATAATTGTTAAGGTATTACCAAAGCATAACACCAAGGGAATTAAAAATCACCTTCTTATTCTTTGTAATAAAGGTTTGGACAGTGACAAAGCTCACACGTCTGTAGTCTCAGTCGTTTCACCCGAAGGAAAACATGGCTGGGTGATATTTGCTACTCGGACACAATCGGCGTGTGTTTGCTAGGAAACCCAAGAAAAACAAGCGGAATTAACCTCGATAACTTAAGTAGATGCTTCTACGAGCCCTCGCTTTTATCGGCCTTATCTATTTACGAGTAGGTACACTCGGATTCAAAATACGAAATCTTATTGTATTGATCACCTAATATTAACTACTCCATCCTTCTCATTCCGAGACAACAACATCTTTGATTGGTTCCAGACAACAATTACCTGAAAACAACTACTACTGCAGTAATTATTATTAGATTGCCTTTGGTATACTTAAAGAAAATAAGTTTAGCACTAAAGTGGTGACACTCCAGTGGCCAAAAATTCAGCTACTTACTCAAAAGGTTCAGGATCAAATCCCAGTGGCACTCACCGATGACTATTCTCAAAATACATATTGAACAAGTTGGAGGGCTAAGAGTTCCCACATGATATTCTTTAAGGCATGTAAAGTTTAGTTCATAAATTATCACCAACACACCGCTACAATTGGCCAGCTTGCAACATTGGTGGATTAATTATTATATCTTGTCTATCCTCAAACTGAGAGGAGACTCGACCGGGTAGCGACATTTTATGGTGGAGAAAAGCCAAAGAGCCAATACAAATAAAAAAAAACCTTCTTGTCTCTTAAGAGCCTACTCTATCGGACGTAACAAACTCTAGAAAGGAGAGAAAACAAAGTGACAATTGACGATAATGTAAAGGTAAACAAACTCATTTACACAATCCATTAAAAAAAAAAACTAAAACTTTGCCCCAATTGCTTCGCACAAAGCAAAGTCTTTTAGTAAAACTTTCGGTCACTTTTGGCATCAACTATCTGGTAAAGAAAATTCTCTAAGAAATAGACGTGTTATTTTATGCAACTATGTCAACCCGCTACGCGCAGATGGATATCTGAACTTTGTCAAGCGTCCCAAAGGAAATTCTTATTCGTCAAAATATTTTTACAGGGATGTGAAAAGGAGCAGCTGACTTGTAATTGTTGTCACGTTATTTTCTTATCATTATGTTGCTTTAAAGCAACACAAATACACCGAAACAATTTCCTACATACTCGTATTCTTCTTAATGTGCTGAAGCTTCTTAATTTAATTACAGTCTTGATTGCCACAATAAAGAAGCGTGAGTACTGAGTACCTTGAAGAATATAAATTATGTGTTCATATTTTTGCTTTTTTCCTTAAACCTTAGTCGTGGAAATAATATTATACTGCAAATGGATGAATGAATACACCGTGAAATCTTTAGTATAAAATTCCGTTTGTGCCTTTTGTTCAAAGCGCCTGTTCATGTTTTATAGCTAAGATAAAAAAACAACTGAAGTAAGTACAACAACTTGCAACCTATTGCTATTTAAACGCTACAAAAGACTGTTTCCTGTGTTAGGTTTCTCTTTTGTACTATAGGTGAAAAGCCGAGTGCCTTTCTAGAGTCCGTGCCGCTTGGTAAGTATTTCATGTTAAAAGACCGTTAACAGCATTCTTAATTCAAAGTATTGTGGTTTGCTATGAAGTTATTTCTTTATTTGAAATAAACATGTATGCCTTTTCATTCTACTTAGATGACATACATTTATATCAGTAGAAAAAAATTCAAAGTTGTATTGAAAAATTCAGATTCCGAATGCTGAAGTTTGAGGTCATCTGCCAATTTTTTGTGAAGTGACACTCAAGCAAGGAGAGAATCCTTGAGGTCTGTATAAACCCTAAACCGATTATTAAAAGACTGTGATTAAAAGATTGCTCAACTGAAAAAGTAGATACTTACATTTTGATGGATGAATTTTATTAAAAACCGCCTTGAAATTTTAACACAGATATATATTGTGTGGATCCTTAGGTTTAAATTATTAGTTTCTATAAAGATTAAATTACATTTACAGAGAAATCAAATAATTAACCTCTTAAACTATATTAATTTCTGTCTTACGTACATTGTTGACGCAAATTTTTTAAACGGTTTTATTTAGCTTGCCTTGTTTATTAAGACTTAAAAATGAAATGTGTAATTAATGACACACTGAAGGGTGGCTGAATTCAGTCAGTTAATTAACCTACGTAACCTACGTTAAATTCAAAATGTCAAAAGTGCGTCAAAGGAAATGTGATACTTATTCACAATTACTGAGGCCGTTAAAACTTTATATGACAAAGGGTTAGAGTAATTTACCTAGGCGATAGTGCTATCTAGTTAAATGTGTCGTCATTAGATCGAAGCGCGTGTGGCTCTGGGGGACAATCCTCAAAACCGGACGGACGCACAGAAATGGCGGAGATGAGACCCTTCGGTAATAGTTATTTATTAAGATTGATGCCCCATTTCCACTGATGTATTCAGTATTATGTTTTTGATCTCGCTGTTGTTGTTCTTACGTAAATCTGTTTAGTTTATGTTAAAATTGTGGCCTATTTTGTTTATCAAAGGTAAATCGTTACATAAAGTGCAGTCTATGTATTTAAAAATCTGAAATTAGTGATATTGTCATATGTAGTTATTTTAATATATTTTATATCAGACAATTCTTTATTGTAAAAAAATGTAAATTTAAGAGAATACTAAAAAAATAAGGTTATGTAAACTCACAAAATTCGCAGTCACTATAGGTATCTGTGCGATCAGTTTAAAAGTAATTCGTTACTTGATTACAAGAAGAGGTTTCAATCACATATTATGTAGGTTTAAAAATACCAGATTCTTTAATGATTTCATTAAATAAACTAACGAATTTCTTTTACCAAAAACATCCAGACAAAAAATTGAAAGTAGACACATTAATCTCTCGGTGCGGTCTGAAGTACCACAAATGACGAGCAGAACAGTTATTCTTCCGTGATAAAATCTAGATTGCTTTTTAAGAAAACGTGACGCGATTTATTCAGGAGTCGCGGACTGCCTTTAAGAACTTCTTTCCGCTACTTATGTTCTGTATTTGTTGAAATAACACGTGATTTATACTGATTCTCACAAGTAAGTAATACGCAGTATACGCTCATAAGTTCTGAGGCAGTCAGATAAAAGATAATACGCTACTTCCTGTGTGAAAAATAACGTCCAACTATATTGGGTGAACATGTACTACCTACACTCTTCGTCCGTTTATTTCACATGATATAGTTTTTGCTTCTTTTCCTGTATGAGGAGAAATCGCTTTGTAATAAAAATATAAATATTTTTTTAATCCGCATCGACAAATTTCAACGCATCAAACAGCGAAACTTTTTAATTTTTAAAACTGCTAGTCGCATTTTCTTCAATAAGTTGATCCAAGAAGGAACAGGATCCGGTATGTAATATTGTTGTACATACTCGTATTATACATTCTCGCATGTTCTTTAACAAGCGGCTCAAATGAGAAGTCTATTGAATTATTAAGATTTCAATTAAGCTTCTGCCGAGAGACACGACACCGCGCTTGTACCAGGCCCTCCGTCTTCATTGTAACCCGATTTATCGTAGCCTTTCAACACAACTGTCAGAAAGTGCTGTGCACTACGTAAGTAGTGGTAATTTTGTCGCTCATTGAATAAACCATCACCCTTGTTTCATGGATAATTGTGGGCGGTTGAACTATTTACCCTTCTTACCTACCTTACGAGTACCGTTTGCCAGTTTCGTGGCCCAAGCGATTTTTTTACAAACACCGTCGACTATTGACACCACACCACTGCATATTGTACTCATAGCAGTGCCAGAGGAGTCAGTCAGAGATGCGTTGCTGACTATAAATTTAGATTGCACGATTTGTCAGTGATGCTTCATATTAGGCAAATTTCTTAGTTGTCAGGAGACGCACGATCTCAGATAGGGCTGGACTTCTATAAATAAAGTGATATGCATATTATACATAGTTTGATCATCAATAGTTTTAGATAGCTATAGGTTTTTGGAGCTTTCGTGCGGATTTTTGAAAATAAAATATAGCTAAAATGAAATATAGAGCTTTTTTCCATACCGTTTAGCAGGGATTGTATCCAAATGAATTAAGAGCATGCATTTTGAAGAAACGCACAGCTACACATAAAATGCACTGAAATAAATTAGAGATATTTCACTCAAAAATATTATAAATATGTGCCAAAATAATAAGCAGATATACAATGTTATAACTAACTAATATTACAAAGAAAAAATAAAATACCATACGATATTAAACTAATTCAATTCTGAAGGTGATAATTTAATTTTTAAAATAGCGCCAAATATTTACTTGAAATTTAAATTTTTATGGACGGTAATAAATTCATGTAATAACGGGAGAGCGAGTGCATGAAATATTACCTTTAAACGTTAATTTGCTCTTATGTGGTAAAATTAAAGTTTATTTCTAACGAAACCTTTGTACGTACATACGAGTACCTATAAACCAACACTCTGTCTTATCTTTGGACAAATGGGTTCGACGACAGTTGAATTAAGCTAAAATGTCTGGCGCCACTCTGTCAAGGTCGAAGGTTTGATCCTGTTCCTGCCACAGCTGCGACCTACGCGTGTGCCCATAATGTCAGATACATAATTATATCGGAGGGCATTGGACCGACATATACCCTATACATTCACTATGTGGTATAAACTATGTCTCGACAGTGTCATTGATTAAAGGGTTATGTTAGATGTTTATATATTGAACCGTCGTTCATTGAACGATGCTTTTTACGTCTTTACTAGGTGTTTGCTCCTCGAAAATGAATAATAAAATGTCCTGTATTGTGTTTGTTTAATATTAATTAAGTAGTAAAATATTGTCGAAGGATAAAATAGACCCTGTAGGTACATTTTTAAAGAATTAGTTACTAGTTTAGTCTTGAGTTGACATTTATCAATAAATATTAATTCAACCTAAACAACCAGAATAGAAACTGGTCCCTGGTCCCTGGACATCTACCGGATGATTATAATGTTAAATTTACAACTGAACCAGAGGAATTTCCTTTGTGTAAAAAATTTATGGAAAAATAAATTGTTCGTTATGCGATATTATTTATGAGGATTAAGAGGGTCGCCAGGTAATAATATATCAGGTTCCTACGGCACGACACCCCAATTACTACACACACTCCAAACACAACAGTTTGCTAGTACTGAAATGATGGATTATAAATGTACGTATGTAAGTTTCTTTTCGCGTAGACGCCAGAATTGTAAGATATGGGATTGAACATAAAGTAGGGTCAACTTGGGTAACTTTGAAATTTTATGGTAACATTAAACAGTAGCCTAAAGAAATAAATTTGGAAGATAATAAAAGCTATGACGAATGTAAGTGACAAAGTTCAAGGATTCAAAGTTGCCACAAAAATGATTAAGGTTAGTCGATACTATGTCTGAAACCCGTTAGCAACCCACTGCAGGGTCGGGTCTCCTCACACAGTGAGAAGGATATTCGTTGTAGTCTACCAAGCTGGCCTAATGCTTTGGCGGATCGGTGAGCTTTGCTTGCCTATAGCTAAGGCCATAAGACCCAACTTCAAAATCCGAATCCAAAGACGTAAGAAATCTAAAGGGTAACAAATTCGTAAGTGCACAGGGATTGAAAGATTCGTTTCGTAGACTTGAGTAGTAGTTTCGTAGTAATGAGAAGGATGTCAATTTAAACATTTTTAATTACGATCATCTACTTGTTTTCTTATAATATTTATTTTGACATTTATTAATCTGAATATTATTAATTGTTAACAGTGCCTTTCTTATTAATGCAAAACATTATAAATAAATAATATATTATTTTTACTCCTTATATATACTTATATCTAAATTTCTTCAAAATAAAATAATTTGAGACATTTCGTAAATCGGAAAACAGATGGCATCGCTCATAACGTAGATTGAAGGATATTAACAAGGATATGAAAGGGTATAAAATCGTATTCATACTTAAGAAATAGCCTTTTAGACGTCGTTATATTTATATTGCCACATTTATCGTCACTTTGAACCATTCGAGACGATGACAAGGAAAGTAAGAGCGCACATAAATCATTCCAGAGTTTCGAAAGGACAAAATCTATTGCACGGGGATAGATTCAAGGCCTAAAATCTTTTTTTCGGAAAAACAAACTTCCATTTAGTCATTACCTATTGAAACTTTTTTTAAATTATGTTTCGGCCAATATCGATAATATATATATAAATAATATATAAAACTCGTCATCTCAAACGCCTTTTTATATATACTCATATTGCCACATTTATCGTCACTTTGAACCATTCGAGACGACGACAAGGAAAGTAAGAGCGCACATAAATCAGTTCAGAGTTTCGAAAGGATAAAATCAATAGTCGGGGGAAATAGCTTCAAGGCCTGAAACTTCTGTCGCGATAGCAATGATTTTTTTACGGAACAGTTTTTTCCATAAATTATATAATAGTTATGTACCCAAATCAAAAATAAACCTGATTTGGGCATTGTGAAAATGAGATACCCTATTAAAAATCGAAAACAACATGAGATCTACAAATATAATATGATAAAAAATGTTTGATAAAATTGTTAATAAATTATATCATCGATTATTTACACCAAAAGATTAGTTTCAAATATGATTAGGTACTATAAATTATGCACTAATTTTTGATATCTCCAAATTGCATAAAATTGTTTGACTACTGACTGACATAATATCTTTGCTAAGCAGAAATATCTTACGTTATATTAAACAACGTTATCTTAAACTCATTAGGATCGATCCTTTAATGACTTTTTGCAGAACGCTTGTGCTTAATAACCAAAGGGGGAGGAATTATCTTAAGACTATACGGGATGGGGTGACTCCCGGATCTTTTGTTCTATATGATAATGCTTCGATCAACAATACATTGTATTGTTGATCGAAGTGATAATGTTA
Source organism: Erynnis tages (assembly GCA_905147235.1). Taxonomy (NCBI): domain Eukaryota; kingdom Metazoa; phylum Arthropoda; class Insecta; order Lepidoptera; family Hesperiidae; genus Erynnis; species Erynnis tages. The sequence continues at coordinate 5,422,946 of LR990076.1, forward strand.
GATTTGTATGCCTTTGATCACAGGTTTATTATATGGATGGGTAGAGCCTCTATCTAGCTACTCAGCCTTTCTCAACCCTAAGAAGATAAAAATTTGACATAGTTTAGTATGATGTTAACTTTCTATCACCGAATAATCAAAATAAGAGCTTTTGTAATAATTCTCATTACTGAATCTACGACGATCTATCAAAATAAGTTAGGTATATTATACAAAAGAGGATTTTAACATGGATGGACGCGACTTACATAATAAAGAAGTCTTTTAATTATTCTGAAATCAATTAGGGATGATAGGTGCTCGAGTGACGATTTTATGATAGCTAAGAATTTTCAGGTCGCGAATATTCTCAAGGGCGTATAGCGTAGGGATGTGACCGAGCTCCGACTTCGATTTTAAAAATTCTAAAGTTCCGATTAATAGTATACCTATCGTAGCTCTGGACGCCAATTTCGGCTCCGACGGCTTTAAATTGTTTAAAAAGGCTGATTTCTAAAAAAAATCGCATGCAAGGTTTTACTTGTAATTTCGCCGATGATATTGGATTTCAACAATTTATAAGAACATTTTATTACGCCAAAAAATTAGTCGAGGAAAGAACGATATTTTTTTTCACATTTCAACGTGATCCAATAGTACTGGAATGAGATATTATCCTCCCATACTAATGGCACAAGTTAGCTTTTCGAATACTTTGACGACAGTGCACGGGGCACTGTTCCGAATCCGACAAACTTAGAGCTCGGTTCCGATACACTACCTCCGTAACATCCCTAGTGCAGGGCTAGCACTCGCGTTGTTCTCATTAAAGTTACTACGTCACGTCGCTAAATAAGTACACTACAGGCCTCCCGCAGAATACGAAAAAGATCAATAAACGACCTAAAGTGTTCGCGTAGCCGTGTAACTTGTGTGTTCAACACTGAAACATTCCTTATTCAAGTGTATTCTTACCGTAGCGAATATATTATGTAAGAGCTAACTGGATAACGTCACCTTTTTTATTTGAGTAGACTTTCATAGAAAAATTACGAGTATGAACATAACAACCATAAAAAGTGTCTCATTGATATGAAACCATAAAACGCACTTTGTCATGTTGAGATAGAACCAAACAAGATGTACTTTTATTCTCGAAGGAATGTAAAATATTAGTATAATAAAATAATGTGTATGTTTGTTGTCATCCTAAAAGTTTATTTGCAATTTTGCACCTATTATCCCTTGTCCTCATTGCCAAGTCGTTCGATGACAAAATCGGTCGCTCGCGTCAAGTTTGCCGTACGACGACGTCATTGCCATTCAAAAAGCTGTGTTAAAATATTGTCGATCGATTGTGTTGTATTATCACTGTCGATTAGAACAAGGTCTTAGACGTGATAACGTGCCTGTAACCCAAAAATGTAGTGCTTTAGCGAGATTGAATGAAACATTAGCTAAAGACATTATTATATTAGGTACCTATCTGTCATAAAGTATTGGCAGCCCAGTCAAAATGATTGGGCTATGTAATTTTATGGTGTTATAAAGATGCGGATCGTTTTTTCCACCAGACGGAAAGTCAGCATTTGTCTAAACCTTATTTTTGCATCGTAAAGTTTAATGTAGGCAATTTTATCCAAAATACGACTCACGTGTCATTAAATTACGTGGTTAATATTGCCGAGGTATGGACAGATTGGACAGTGTTAAAATAAAACTATAATTTTAAAAGTGAAGACATGTTAAATTCATGTCATTCAATAATCAAGACATGTTATTTATTTTAAATGTTCTCGACTTCTGACTTTTGATTTCGACGGAAAATCGGCTAGCTAATGCTAATAAAACCAGTCCATCCGTTGGTCTCTAGGTGCACACAGCTGACAGTCTGTGACACATAATGCTTGCGTTTTGATGTGGGATAAGAATTAAATATATACTTATTGTTCAGTTTTTATACAATTTCCTGCCTAGTGATCAACAAGCAATCAATTCCGTGTCTTTGTCATATGAAGTGTACAATATCCAGTATATAGTAAAGTAGTTTTTAACTGAATAAAGCATTAAACTTTATTAGCCAGTTAATAGTAGCCGGGATAGCTGGCAAATAGCACAGACTGTTAGATGGTTAGATACTAGGTAGAGTTTATTAAATCCGCCGCCTACGTAGACCAAGACCTGATAAAAGCTTTGTTCATAACTACGGCATTATACTTAGTAAATAACGAGCGTGGGCATGAGAAAACCAAGAATTCTGTAGATAATCTACCTATTGATAAAATATCAATAGTAGGTGCTAAAAAGCAAGGAGAATCTTAAATTTTTGCGCACATTTTTTTTTCGCCATGTTGCGGCAATTTAAATGATTCTTTGTACTGGTGTCGACTCATGATGACGAGGATATTCGCCGCTTATAAAGTATCTCCGGTTACCACAGCTCTAAAAGAATATGCTGCTTCATATGCTGTCACACTCTACCACCTATGAATAACAGGTCAGAGCTGACTTATGGCGCATCAGCACGTTAGTTTTAAAACGATAATGGACGTAGCGAACGTATCTGCAAATTAATCTTGGAAAATGGTAAAAATGCGTAATGCAATTGACCAAGAAATCCTTTAGCAAAGTCGTGAACTGCATTGAAGTCGCGCCATAATTTTAAAAGGAGGGAGGAGGATGCTCTGCTAAAATGATTTGTCTGATAATTGGTCATAAAGACATTGTGCAAACTGAGCAAAGTAACTAACGTAAATATACGTAAAGCTGAGGGAAAACTTCCAATTCGGAGCAGTCGGCCATATCTGACAGGCGTCTCATGGCAGTTGAATTATGTATTAGATGTCCCAAACCGTCCCCAGTAATGTTGTATACACGCCAGTTCACTCACTTTCCAACTGCTACTGAATAGAATGAAAAACATGAATTTTGTATATTTTTGCGCGGTACAGACGCGTAGACGTCACGAATACGTCTCTAATATAATTATAATGACATAAAGATGACGACGGATTTTGCTGCTGATACAATGACTTTACGGGCAGTTCTTTATCATTTTGTGATCAGTTCTTGCATGGTAGTCTGCATGGTACCTTACCTAAGTAAGTACATTGTATTTTAGTTGCCACTTTTTTTAAAAACCTTTGATAAAAATTTCGTTGGTTAAATTTGAGTTTAGTGGGAATATAATAATTTTAATTAGAAACCAGGTATGTATTTTTTTAAATATTAAATAAATTTTCTCTAATACGCACAATTGAAAATATCTTCTTTCTAATGAAAACCCCACTTGATTTTTTTAATACATGAAACCACGTAGTCAAGAATGTTTATTAAAGCCGAGCTTGATGAAGAATCTGAAGAAAAGAAAAATAAAAAGTGTACAAATTAAAATTTGGTATGCATGAAAAACTCTCTCTGGCTTATTTAGATATCTTTGTATAAAAATAAGATTTGACTAAATAAAGCCATAATTATGTAGGGAAAATAGGAAATAAGATACTGCGTTGATTATTAGAAGTACGATATTTTACAAAACTCTTTGTATGCAAAACCTTAATTAATAAAAATCGCTTATTCCAAGCATCATCTGTAGCTACACTTGGACTAGTTAATTCTCGATTAACTTAGTAATAACTTCGTAATTGCAATGATATTAATAAACATAGAGTAACCTCGTACTAACAATACATTTCTTAGTCCGGATTCAACGAGTAAAATATGGCAACCTTTCAAATTTAAAAGCAAAAAGAGTGAGTCTGTGAATGACTTCATGCATTAAAATGACAGTGACAGCACATATATTTTGGGATTGACAAGTTCAAACGACGTTATCACTGATCAGCTTTCAATTTCAAGCGCCCAATTTCGCTCCTCGCAGTTTGATAATTGTTAAATTAAAAAAATGATTTCTCGTATAATTATTTCGTTTCATAAGTTTTTCAAAAGTTTCTAAATAAATACCAATGTGAATTACGTTTAGTTAGAACAACGAGGGTTATACGTCAAGTAAACGTCAATGTCGTCATTGCACGCCTGGTCCACGCTTAAGAGGGCACCGAGCATATTTCGTTGTCACGAAACTGTCAAAAGTGTCAATGTGTGCGTGCAAAAGCTCAGTGTGCGTGCAGCGCACACAAGTCCGACTGCCTGCTCGAACTCGCGATAGGGCTGCCGCAACAACTTCTTTAGTTTGTTTCTAATTCTGAGATTTTAATATTATATTATGCTTATGAAATTAGTTGTATGTAAATGAAAATGACACGTCAATAAAAGAACATGTTGTGTTTTTTCATTACTAAATTTAATTATAATCTTTATAAATTTGAAACTAAAAAATATTTATAACTCAACTTAAACATACGAACAGCTTTATTAATATAAAACATTACTCAAGTCGGACCGACAATCTAAGAGCGTGTAGAGGAAAAAGATTCATTTTTATATAGATTCCTTCCAGTACTATATTTCTTTGTCCACACAATCTATACAATAAAAATGAATCGCCGGTCGTTAGTCGCGCTAAAATTCGAGAACTGCTAGACTGCTGGGCTAAATTTGGATTTGAAATATTCGTGTAAGTCCAAGAGAGTTAAGTTTTTAAGATCGGTCCGATGTTTTCCAAGCCTATCTGGGGGCACGGTAGTGCCCCCAACAAGTCAAGCAAAAAAGCGGCACGGCCGTACCATCCTTTTCTCTAAGCAATTCAGGCCATTTTCAACCCCCTATAACTCCATTGTGGATAAAACTAGGAACCTGAATTTTAAGTAGCCAGGCAGGTATTGTATAAACACAGTATTTTTAAAATTTCATTCAATTTGAGCCAGTAGTTTAAGAACTATAACTAGTCAAAGTTTCTTAATTTTGTCACTCACTCACTCACTCACCGATCAACAAAATTCTAAGACACTTCTAGCAAATATAGAAGGTTCAAATTTAGAATATTTAGTAGTGTTTAGTGTATAAGTGGAGGAAAAACTAAAAAAAAAATCAATTTCGGTCTAGTTTTCTAGATACACCAACTGCATAACTAACTTTGTAAACCCATACAAATGTACATAAAATAACCCAATTCTCGCAACTCAGTTCTTGCACCGTAAAAAGTTATGAGATCCATGTATGTATCCATAGCTTGACTTGGCAATCGCAGTAAACAATCTAATTTCATATAATACATAATATTAGGTGTGAGATACATTGTGCTTTTATGCGATGGTCAAGTCAATCTATGGATACATATGTACAAGGTTTTTTTACAAGTATTGTTTTTGATGGTATTTCCCATTACAAATAAACAAAAAATAAATTCTTAAAGAAAATTTCCAAATATCAATTTTTAAGTACCTGTATACTTTTTCCTTTACCTGTTGAATTTTTCAAGTATGCGTGGATGGGGAAATCCGAATCTATGAGAAATAGCGAAAAATGCTGAAAGGAGTCTGGGAACCGATTTTGATGAAAACATCATTGAATTTTTGAAAAATCAATGTGCCTAGCCACATAAAATCGAACACGTTCATTTTAAAAAAAAATCACAGCCTGTATTATTACATCATTCGATAGTGTCACTTATAAGGAACAAAATCTGGAAAGTAATGACATATGGCAAACTTCAGGATAAAGCAAATTTTTAACAAAATACGTTTTTTTCATACAAACCTTAACTGATCACTAAGCATTCAAAATGATGGCCATTGTTCCCAATTCATAGCTGGATTCGACGTCTCAAGGATTGCGTTGCATTTAGCATTACAATAATTCACATTCAGCATCAAGAAAAGTAGAAAATAGTTAAATGGACTTGGATGAAATTTTGTACGCAGATAGTTTAAAACTTGGATATAAATCCTAAAACCCACGACAACCAAGTACGTACTTATCGTGGTTAGACCCGAAAAGCAGTTTTAAAATGAATCATCAAATAACTATATCGTGAAAAAAATATCAAATCGACACGTATGTATGTAATGCTCTCAGAACTGCACAATTTTTACATATGTTGGTCTATTACGGCTTCCAAACAATACCAAATTTCATGGGTGTATGTATGTAAATGTTTGTTTGTATTGTATATATGTATATATATATGTATGTAGATATGTTTATTATCACTAATTGACGGATCGTGTTCGTTTGCATTTTATGCAACTTAGGGAATGGTAAATAATTTTCATCAAAATCGGTCCAGTAGTTTCCGTGATATGAAACTAAAAATTACGAAAAAAAATAATTTAAAAAAATTAAACCGACATCAAAAAAGTATGAACTAAATTACCCTGTAAAAATAAAAAAAATACAGAGGACGATTCAATTCTATTTAAAGTAGGTAAATTTCATTCAGTAAATTTTTCCCACTAAATAGGTAGTAGGTATTGGTTGGTTATCGCAAAGCAGCGTAGGCATGATTTTTATACTTAAGTACGAGTCCGTGGTTCTTCCAAATTATTGACTTGTAGGTGCATTAATCTAGTTAGGTTAATTAAAGTGTAAAACAAATTATATAAAAGTAAATATATATTTCTACCTATACTTGGTGCACGTTCGATGTGGACACGATGTAAACAAACCATAAAATGTATTTTTAGGATTGTCGCGAAATGTCCGCTGCAAAAATCCAAAAAAATTAAATAAATAAAAAAAGTTTATTATGTTAAACGGTTTTATTTACAAACTATCAATCTATTGACTTTATTTTTTAATTTTCTCAGAATGAGCTCTATTCTACTAATTAAGCCCTTTAATTTGATACCCATATTGAGGCAGTTGTGGAAAATATGTAATCCGCCATTTTGTTGCGGCGGCCATCTTGGATTTTCATTTTTTTCATACTGAGCTCTATTTAACTAATCAAGCCCTTCCATTTTATACCCATATTGAAGCAGTTGTGGAAAATATGTAATCCGCCACTTTGTTGAGGCGGCCATCTTGGATTTTCATTTTCTTCATAGTAAGCTCTATTCTACTAATCAAGCCCTTTCATTTGATACCCATATAGAGGCAGTTGTGGAAACTATGTAATCCGCCATTTTGTGGCGGCGGCCACCTTGGATTTTCATTTTTTTTATATAGCCTATGTTACTCAGGCTAAATGTAGCCTTCCAATGGTGAAAGAATTTTTTAAATTGCCACAATTGTTTTTGAGTTTATTCATTACAAACATACACACAAAAATACAAATATCTTTCCTCTTTATAATATTAGTGTAGATGCAGATGTAGATATAAGTATCCTTACTTTTTTTTAATTTAAAAGTACAAACTGCAACTTAATATGGTCAAACCGATCAAACAGAAAATTAATTGCTAAACTTATGATGTGACAACCTTATTACCATGAATCCATTTCAACTAATAAAACAACAATGTTGCGTACTCTTGACAGCGCTGCTTGACAGTGGTTGCTAGGCAACGCTTTGTCCACAAGCGACACAACCTCCCCGTCTAAACGCCGAAGCGGGACTAAAGCGGACATGGGGGGAGCGCGGTAGCTCTGCGTAGAATGGGCGGAACGCGCGATATTTTAGGTATTTCCTTCTTATTATCAAACAAGTAAACATTTTGAAAATGTACAACGCATAAGTTATAGAAAACATATCGTTTTATTATTATTCAAAAACTGATAACCTTCCGTGAAGTATTTACGCCATACTATGCTTTTATTTAACTTTTAAGAGTTTACTTTGGATTTTTTTTCTATCGAGGAAACTACAAGTAATCGTGTTTCTGAAACACATGATGTATAGAGTATATCCTTAAGTTTCTTACCTAGTAATTGCATAGCTATAGCTTTCGTAATAACGACACAGCACGACATCAAACTAACACAAATTTCATATAAAAAGCTCGGTGCCCTCTTAATCGGTCGCTAAACTATGTAGCGACATGGACTAACTTTGATTCTGAGATTAGACTCGAAGTAGCTTACATCTTCGTTACTCCATGTTTATTAATACTGAATTTAACTAAATCTTAATTACGACAAGTTTTAAACTCTTGCTTTAGTCTATGTTTATTAATATGACCGTAAGTGAAAAAGTAGCGAACATCCATCCATTCATTTTAATTACGGTTTTTTGGTGGGTTGGTCAAATATTGCAACCTTAATTTAACCCAATGTCCTATCGACCTGAAATTCGAAACTTCTACACCTTTAGTTCTGCTGACAATACAACTAAATATATTAGTAATATTGTTAATCCAAAATGCCTACCGCAACATAATGGCGAAAGGGCGAAACTTGCAGAATACAATACACCAAGAAATGTTTGTTTTTCAAATAATTATGTTTTAGACCACGATTGTGTTACTTACATTGTTAGTTACACACTATATTATACATACATAGATTAAGTCGTTTTTTACCCTGAATTTTCAAAATTCAGAGATCTTTAAAAAATGTATCGTAACCTAACAAATTGTTACATATAATTTTGAAAATTCAGGCTAAAATTCTTTAAATGAACCTCAAAATGTGTAACGAAGTTGCACTTCAAAGTAACTACTTATTCTTTAAACAGTTAATGAAATTGTGGCAACCTCGTATAGCGCATTTGAGTGAACTACAAAGTTCTAAAATCCTATTAAATCTTTGCAGTTCATTCGTCAGTAACTTATTACCTGTTAGCATTAGGTGGCCTAAACATGGAATAAAATGAGACGACTTGACTACCTGACGGGCAAATAATAAAGTGGGGTTTATCCAAGAATAGCAGATGAGTTAAGTAGATAAGGGAATAATAAAGGGAGGGAAAGAAGGTTCAATAAACCCAAGAGAAATAAAGTTCAACAGTCTATGCGTCTGTGTAAAAATTAGAAATGCGGGGAACAAAATAAACTTCCCGTGAAGTCACACCGGGTGTTTGTCCAGACTACAAACGTTATGTTCTCCCAGTATGACGGCATGTTTTACACTCGTTAGGTAGGAGAATGTACGCGTACGTGTTGGGTAAAGAGCTGTGAAGAGCAAAGCATACATTGCAGTGCTTTGTAGTACCTTGCACAGTTGCACACTAGGCTTGTACCTGTCGCGCGTACAGTAAGGCGGGCGCATGCAACTTTCCATTTGATTGTGACAATTGACGTGAGTTTTGTCAAGTATCAAGTATTTTGTTTGCATCGTTGAATTTTGGCACCAACCTCAAAAAGTAGTAAGCTTTGGGAGCTATATTTACATTTTACCTAAATAGAATGGAATATAATGAAAGTAAAAAGAATACTATGTATGTATAAACAAAAAAATATTTAGGTAGGTATGTAACCTACTTACATAAGTAAATGTTTTGTGATAAAGTCAAAACTAATCATTGAAATGAATGTTTTAGACTTTTACGTCTTAAATGTTATGAATTAATTTAAGAACTTGAAAGGGGATAATTACAATAATTATATAAATGACGCTTATTATAGGCAATGCCTTTGTGTTTGTTCATAAAGGTTTATTGATCTATTTATTTTAATAGAACTTCTGATTATTGTTTTAAAAGTCGTTACAAACCCAAATTACACCCCATTTTTGCTTTCAAACCGCTATTCTATCTCCGTTAGACTATAACCTTCCGATTTGTACAGGTCCATTCTGGACATTATTATTTCTTTTAACTTGTTAAAATTCAATTATAAATTTCAAATTTAAATATTTTGTGTTAATAGCTGATAATTTGAAAATAGTGCAAGTGCCCTTGTGCGCTTTTTACTTGTATGCTTTTTAATATAAAAAATGTTTTGTAAAGAAAGACATCGCCTTGCATCGGTTTTATTTATGTTTTTCGGATCTATTTCATGTGTGTTTTATAGGTATTTCCCGGCATCGTTTGTGTTACATTTCAAAAACAACCCTCAGAGTTTCCACAGCCCACCAATAGCGCTTGTGTCTGACACAAAGATTGGAACGCTAGAGGCTTCAACCAATTTTCAGATGTGTTTTCAGTTAAAACGCTTTACAATTTTGTTTTTTACGTTCTTCTATTTTTTCGAATAAAATATCAAAGGAGAGATTCTGTTTCGGAAAATATTTAACAAGTGATTGTGGTAAGCAACGTACCAACAATTGAAATGTTAATATTCTTATTTTTTATCAACAAATAATCCTCTTTTTCAAATCAATTATCGGGGTGATAAATTCATTTAAATCTTACAGTATCATTTCGAATATGGTGTATGGAAGGCGAATCGACCGAATCGCGATTGAAATAAACAATAGAAACTTTAATAGTAGAATGCGGCAAAAATTCTTTATTCTTTCTTCAGCTTCTTTGTGGCTGTTGAATGTTCCGTTTCGCTGACGATACAAATTCTTTTCTAGCTCTTTAAGCTTAGAAACTAGGCTCTAAGTTATACATTTTGCTACTTAACAAACTGTTAACGTGTTCTGTCCATATCGGTTGGTTTATGAAGGAAATCAGAAGTAATAATAGAAAAACCCGCGTCTAATGTCACAATCATATTATTATATATCTGCACAAATCATGTGTAAGGTAACCTAATATTGTTAACGTCGATGTTGTTTCTTTTTATAATATAACCACCTTTTATTTTATGTTTTTTGTTAAATATTCAGTAAAATTTATTGTAATAGCTTAGTGTTTTCTGCACTTTCTCATCACAATTTTGTAGTTTCCTTGCTTTAGGCATAGAGTACTATTGCTTCGTCGCGCTGGGTTAAGCTAAATTGTATTACATACTTCCGTAAACAGCCGCAAACATCACGGAAATGGAAAAGTTAGTTTCCGAGTTAAAGCTGAAATTCTTTACATTGCCGCCGACGTTCCTCAATATATTGTATAGGTTATATTGTGATGTTGTGATTGCGATCACTTTTGGAGACTCTTCTTTATTTTGATAACTATATAGAGACTAAGAAATTTTAAAATTGTAAAAGCATGTGCAAAACAAAACAGTATAGATTTTATAGCTCACCTTTTTGAAATCCTAAGTTTTTCTTTGATGCTACTAACTTACTCGCACGAACAGATCGGTTAGTTAGGAGTCCATGTTATCGTGTCTGTAAGTAGTTAAGTCGGTTCTAAGTTAAACAGAGTTCAAACTAAACGGGCTTTACGCGTGCAAAGTTGGTATTCCATTAATACTAATATTCTTACCTCTATAAATAGTTCTAGGACGGGTTCTATCGCTTGATCGTAATATGCTTAACTATTTTGTAGTTAAAACTTTATAAGTGGCAGTAAGCAGAGCTGACGTGAACTTTTCTTATTGGAAACAAGCTTTCAACGCCATGTCACTCCCTAAGAGAAAATCCTAAATAAAAGATAAGTATTTTCTTATGAGCCAAGAAGATACGGTTTAAGATAATACGAGGCTACACGTATTTATTTTAGTCAACTTCTTTTTACGCGCCATTATTTTTATTCGTTTTATGATCCCTTATTTCTATGCTCGTTTTTACAACTATGCAAATTTCCATTTAAATACACGCTATTTGGAATAATCCCGCTCCGCCGGGATTTATATATGTATATTATATTTTCGTTGCTTTGTAGACTCACATGGGTGGATTAAGACCATACGAATTCATTTTGTTGTTATTAACGATAAAACCATCAGTTGGAAATCCTACTACTAATAAATATCATTAATGTTAATTTTAGTTAGAATAGATGTTTGATACTCTTTCACGCTTTAACGGCTAATTCCGAAAAAAATATAGAGAATAGAATATGATTGTAAGTATCATAAAACTACCTTTTAAAAACTTTGACAACCTTGTGTGTGGAAGTAAATCCACTAATAAATAATAAACGGAATCGACAACGAATTTCCTTTTTCTGTGTCGTATCTTATGGAGGTACAATTAATGAGATTTTCTTACAGCCCCTACTGTCATTCGGGATACAAATTATTGTTTTGATATCGGTTATACTCGTATGTTTGTTAGGCACATACCTTAATATTTATAAGAATTCATGAAGAACATTCATTCGTATGGAGGTTTTAATAAGCATAAGATGTTTTTGATTCCTGATAAAAAATTTAAAAATGACTCTTTTGAGACTTACATTCCTTGTGGTAGCACATCACACACAAAAAAGACCTCAGATACTTTGTAGGTACTATCATGTGCCATAAAATATACAATGTAAATTCATTTTTCGTGAAATTTATAAATCGTAAATCGGATTGAAATAATTTTGGTACATTAAAATTAAAATTGTGAACAAATCCCCGCGATATACCAAGATTCATCTACATTTAAGTAGTAGGATTTGTACAGAAGCAAAAGTAATACTACTTACACGGATCCTACCACATTCTTACTATTAGGAAACCCAAAACGATTTGGATATTTTTACAACTGCTTTTATTGAATGAGGTCTCATAATTGGATAATAAAACGAGTGTTTAGCGTTGCAAAGGATCATAGTGGCGTTTGGCTGTTTTGGCCCTTGAATAATTATGCATTATGCATGGCGGGGCTTGAATCTCGAAGCGAATGTTCCCCAATGTGGCGGAAACTCATTATTTCCGAATATTTCGGAGCGGATAGCAGCCTCGGCAAATATTGCAAGTTAGGACTTTATTTTTGAAACGCACATAGCCCTGCTTGATTAAATTACAAACGATCGAAAACTAAGCGACATAGGCTGCGTTAAATACCTGGATGGGTGATCGCAAGTGGCAAATTACAAGCGTTCTCCCGTACTCCGAACGAAACGTTAAGCCGTCGGCCTGGTTGTTATAGATAAGATAGCTGTTTGAAAATAGCCAACACGGGTTGGCCACTAGCCCTTTTCACCACCAATCCGTATTGGAGCAGCGTAGTGGAGTATGACCCAGGCATCCTCCTGTTGTGGGTAACTGGTCTCCCCAGTGCTCGACTTAATCTTTCGGCTTATAAATCTATTGGCTTATACCTGATATTTAAATACGTTTTATACATGAAACAATATTGAATGCTACTTAACTTATGAAACTTGCGAGAAAATTAAATTAATTCGGATACAGATTGTCGCGTCAATCGTGTCAGCGCAAAAACCAGCCACATTTCACCATTTCGCAGTACGTTGGAATTATCACAGGCTTCGTTCGTACATTAAGGGCATAAGTTAAACGAAGTGTCGCACAAAAAGCGATATTTATTGCGGACGGTAATCAGTATTCAACGAGACGAATAATCTCTGTCGCTTATTTCCATAATCGTGCCGACCGCCCTAACGTTTATCGGACTTAGTGCTTTTGTATAATCATGTGCCTTTTGTAGTTTATAACTAACCATCATAGTGTAGAAGTCTGTTGAAGTAAGGTTGTTTCTAAGGCTACTGCATCGACATGTATAAAACAGCTGAAGAGTTTGTTTAACGCTTATCTCCAGAATCACCAAGACTTTAAAATATTATTTATATGATAGCCATTCATAAGAACGGTTACAGGTTACCTTTTTCTGCGGAAAAATATTTGTTTATTAAATAATTATGTTTGTTCATCTTATTCATTATAAAGTTGTATGAAACTACTTTATTTGGCAAAGCGAAGTTTGCCGACTCAATTAGTCCAATAATACAAAATTTTTCGGCAGATCAATAGGAGGATTACTTAGCTACTCCTATATTATTTTCTCCTGATAGGTGCAGATAGTAACTCTTCAATGATTTAGTGAAATAAAATATGAGGTGAGCGGATTAACGCCTTTGTTAATTGCAACGTTGCAATGAGCTCAATGAGGCGTAGGTACTAGCGTAACATCAAAGGGAATAAACTAGGCAGGGACATAGGTATAGACATTGCAATACAAATAGTTCCGAGAGTTCTATTCACAAACGCTAGGTAGGTCCTGCAATCCCTTATAGAGACTGCAGATATTCAACGTCAAAGGATTAAAAAGATTTATCCCGAATGAGTTAACACTCGGGATAATTTCTAAACTACTCGGCGTCGTCTAACTTCTAACATACTCGTAATTTATATGTGAACTATATAATTATTACAATTAATGTTGAATTCCTGTTATTGATTATGTTTACGAGACAAAGGAAACAAAACGTGTTCATGTATAAAAAAGGGCATGAATAGGAGTTGTTTGTTTTGGTAATATAATACTGTTTGTTGAAAACTCTCCGTTTATCCGTTATCTACCGGCAAAACTGTGGATACGAAATAGGTAACTGTAAACGTTCGTATATAAAATCACACAATGACAATCTACTCGTAATTCGTAACAATGATTTAGTCCAGCCAGATAGAGACTGTAAAGTTCTTGCAATCCGGATATGAACGAACAAAGAGAATAAAACTTTAACAACAACAACACAAGTATCACAAAGCAAAATGGACGAGAAAGAATTCCCAGCTTGTTAAATAAACCCCGGGAATGAAAAAAGCCTCTACGTGGCGTACAATTACATTGTTATTTCACAAATAAGCAGCAATATTTTGTTTTATTTATTTCTCAGTTCAGATATAATAAAGTAGCGCTCTAATAATTTTCCTCTTGCGTAAATAGATTCATAAAATATTTGCGGGAGATCATAATAAAATTAATATGGATAAAATATTCAAGACACCATACTGCAACTACGAGTAGACAGCGTGAAGGTATCCGTAATGAGCGTTTACTGATACTGTGCCCTTGCAAATTTAGTAAACTTTAAAGTCTTGTTAGTCAGTTAGTTCTTACAGTCATATGTGTGTATGTTGTATTGCTCAGTTACCAGTAGCTTAGTAAGACACTGACGTTTTACAAATTTTTAAATCCTGTCGGACACGTTTTTAAATCCTGTCTGAGGGTAGGCACTGCTATTTCAGGGCTTCAGTTTTCTATTGTATAATATATGTTAGTTGTATGAATTAAGTTTTAGTATCATTATTCTAACTTCTGATAGGTTGTAAACACAGATCAAGACTACGTTGCGTGGAACGAGACATCAATACCTACTGATGGCTTATAATAATGGCTCCGCATAAAGTTTTATGTCACCTTCATACAGATTTATGGAGCGAACACCTTTTGTGTGAAAGTGACATCTCACCAAACTTCCATCGACTTTGGGCTTAAAAGAAGAAAAATACAAATACGGTCATGTCGTCTCCCTGTGTTTGGAAACATTCGTGATATTTATGACAAATAGCCACATAATAGGTATAGATAAGGACGACTGTTATTTCTACTACTGGTCACAGGTACGTACTTTGAGGTGGACCTTGATAACGTTGTGGTTTTTAAATAGTTAATGGAAAGTATAGTCTACTACTCGTTGCTATGCAATACAAGCCATCAGGCTGCAACCTTAAAAGAACTCTGCCATACCTCCACAACCGAAACACAAGACGTGAAGAACTTGCTTCTTCACGATGGGTACAGAAGAATCAAAAAAGAAAAATATAAAGCTGGTCGCTTTATAAGCTTTTCGTTTCGAAAGCAAAGTAAAACCATGTTCTGTAGTTTCCGAAATTCGTATTTCCACGCTGTGGCTTTATCTCAGAACTAATCAAGGACTAATTAATTGTCCAAACCTCGCTTAGATTCACGGGCTCTTATCGATATTTCTTGTCGCGTTCTAGTTACGAAACAAAAGTAGTTAGACAGTGTGTTGCTGATGTGTATAGACGTTAAGTTACGTAAGTAAAAGTTTGTTAGAAGAGACATTTGAAGCGACAAATGATAATGAGATTTCCTATAAAGACAACAAGCTTCCACTAGTGACCTTATCCACGTGGACCTAAACATTTGAACTAGATAGGTGTAAAAAGTATCCTATATGTTAATCTAGTTTTAATGTTAAAAACTTTTAACCCATTTCATTCAAATCTGTTCAGTCATTTTTTCGTGAAAGATTAATAAACATCCATCTATCCTCTCAAAGTTTCGCATTTATAATAGTAAAGTAGGATAGTATGATTGTAATAGTAGTAGGCTGTAGGAAGACAAGTATTTTACTTACATAAGCTTATGAGCAAGAAGAAGAGTTTCAAACCTTAAGTTTTAAGAAGATCCCCATTTTGGTAGAAGAATATTCATTGGCAAGCAGAAAGTACCAAATGATCAGGAGTCCCATGTAAGACGAGTTAAGATAAAGTTAGAGTACTTTGTATGAAACTTACTTGCAAGTAGAGTTTTACATGTTCAGTGCCTCCGACACGCCTTGCGTTTCTTGTAAAGTTCATTTTTAGCGACCCGCCTGGCGTGTCCAAAACAGAGCTAAAATATAAAGACGGCGTTGCTATAGCGCCCACAAAAATTGACAACTAGCATAGCTAGGAAATTGACACATTCTATTTGGCTATTGGGGTTGGTAATGTAAGTTACACATTAGACTAGCGAGACCACGTTACTGTAGCCGTTACAACAGCGGAACGACGCTGTGCTGTGCCGGATCGTTTGAGTCCGATTCCATTCAAATCCATTCGTAGTAAGTCCGTGTAGACTTATGGACATCATTTCTACGCTGTAAGGAAATTGTGTGTTTGTTAGCTCTGAGCTGTAATATCAACTTCCTAGACACTCGTTAAAGAAATGTCTGTAACTTGGGATTATAAACGCTCCTCAAATAATACAAATTAACATAAGATGTTCTGTTTTCTCGCCCTATATATTTTACTAACAAGTTGTAAACAAAAGTATTTGAGCAATGTTAATACTGTGTAGTCGTTGAATTACGCAAGCCATTAGTAGAGCGCTAATGGAACGACATCTGAAACGAGACAGCCGTCCTGCCAAATTGACGCCCACTTCTATAGGTTTTGTAAAACTTTGCTCTAATTGCAGATGATCGATACAACATACATACAATTTGTCGGTTTGATTGCACAGAAAAACAAAAATTGCACATTCACATCCATGGTATGAGTTTTATTTCACTTATTGGATTGGATTGGAATTCCTTAATTAATTTTTGAGGAAACAAATCACGACTGTCTAAATTATTAAGTTAAGGCTGCAGATCGTGTCAAAAAAATATACACATATACCTACAGACACGCAAAAAACTCAACTTTGTACCGAGAATTTAGTGATACATTTTTACGGGCTCACAACAATGCCTACAAGGCATAAAAAACATTGTGTCTTCGTAGTAGTTCGAAACAATATCACAATGATATTTAATATTACAAAAATAAATTGGGTCCTCAATACCTTTAATTCTTTTCATCTTTTAACCTGAACCGAAAGCGGGATATTTTTCAATTTGCCGCCCCACAAAAGAATATCTGATTTAAATCCTTTGTGCAATTGGAAGTAATCGAGGCATTTAATGAGCTATTTACTGTGGCGCAGGAATTGACTAAGAAAGCTTTTTGTGAACGAATCAGCTGTATCATATCATGTTCAATAGGACGAGGCATTACAGCCCCTGGAATATTTTACTTACCGACGTTCTCTGCAAGTTCTTCGTTGTTTGAGGCGACCACCATAGTCTGCATGAGCACTACACCCCACATACGACCTCAATTAGAATTTTTAGACCCAAATTCAGAAAATTTTCAAGATTCTGTTTCAGAATACTAATGGGATTCCCTATCTCTCTAGTCGTATAATTTATTATTTAATGGAGGTACCATTACAATGGTACCATGTTTTTTATATTTGTTTGATGACAAAATAGTTTCACAAATAAAAATGTTTTATTTTCGTCATAGTTATTTATTGGTTATTGAGATTTGCTACTTATTTAAGATAGATATATAAAGCGCAATAAAATACGATTCAGTATGTAAAGGATGCAAGATTTAGTTGCACAATTTATGTTTGAGTATCAAAAATAACAATAGGTTTAACCTTAATTACTAAATCTCTACACGAATATAGGAATATGGAAGCAAAAGAAGATTATTCGGCGTAAACAATCATTATTTAGGAACAGAAATTTCATAGCGCACAATCGTAAACCCTAAAAGTGGTAAACTAATATTATTCTGTGCTCCTGCTATTTGCTGTGGTGCGTACAGTTTGCGCCGAAGTTTGCGGTTTTAAACCAGCACTGGATTTTTTCCCGAATATTCGAGTTGAAAAACATAATTTAGACACTACTTACTCGTAGAATAATTTGCTGGCGGGCATAGATTTTTATTCATAATAGTTACAGAAAAGTTATTTCCTTTTTATATAGTATAGGTAGTTACCAAACTGTCCTGAAAAAACGATATATTATGTAGTTATTGAAACGTTATCATATGATATTTTCCATTTTAGTGAGATTTATAAGAGTGGAGAAAAATATTTCCAAACTTTGTGATAGTTTTACGTTAAGTAATAATATCTCGGTACTTATTTTTCTGCATTCGTTTGAGTTTGTCCGATTATCTTGGAACGAGCGAAGAAAGGGAAGGTTGAGAAAATTTAAAATTTAAATAGGATTGTTCTTCAGTTATAAGGATGGGCCTTAATCTGTCGAGGAACTTCGCTTGTATTGAGGTTCTCAGCCCTTTGTGTTATCCGTACTCTTCCCTATACAAATCTTCATATCTTTTGAATAAAATGCAGTATGAAAAATGTAAAATAGGGAACTTGCTTGTCAAAGTTATCAATAATTCTTGAGCTGCCAGTGTTGCTGTTATTTTTTAATTAATTTTACAGTATTTGACAAAGACTTTAGTAAGCAAACGGTATATTCCGCTGTATCCACGATAACTAAATATTTAAGATAATTATATCAATTTTCACACTAATCTAACAGTTTTGTGAAAAATCCTTTGACATCTCAAAAGGATTTAATTAGGTACACCTCTTAAACAACTCCAGGGTTTTACTCACAACCTACTGTTAAAGTTTTACGAACACAAGACCGTGTTTTCGTCTAGAGTTTGAAATTTTATTGAGAAACAGCAACTCAAGAGAGCTTAAAATATTACCAAGCGTGCAGATGAAGAATTACTTGTGGTACAATGAACTATTGCGTCTTGAAGATGTGCGAATTAAAAAAATAGGTTAAGTTGTGTCTTGTGAAATATAATTATATTTGTTTAAGTAAGTACTAAAGTTAGTTTCTGTTAAATGTTTGAAAAGCGTAATGCGTTATTTACCTTTTTGTATAATTCTATTTTCATTATATTTTCATTATGGTGGACAAACTATTAAATAAATAAATTTCAACGACATAGAAATTGGTTGATAGCTTTTACTTAAAATCTTGGAGCATTTAAAAAAAAAATACTTTGACTTTATTTGAAATATAGTAAATAGCATTTCTTTTAAGAGTGTATTTGCTGTACGCTCCGCCTTGAAAAGGCTGGTTCTGTCACAAGATAGCTATTGAACACTCTTTGAAGTGTTCTGAATCACGAGAACTTTGGACGGAGCTGAAATTACTTACGATGTGTAAGTAATATAGATTTAGAAAAGGACCAAATTTCTTTAACATTGCGGCGGTAGCTAAGAATTACGCTTGAGCCAAAAACTGACCTTTCTAAGTCATCTGCTTTTTCAAAATAAAATTTCACTGTTCTCAAATACACGTGAAGCTCTTACTTACCCAACTCGTGACAATGAAATGAAGAATATAATAACCGCAGATAAAAACCAAGTGCTTTAGGACTCAGTCGCTTACTTACAACCAAAGACTTTAAAGGACCAAACGGAGTGATATTTTACTAGTGGAAAGTAAAAATGAGGTAACTTTTTAACATTTCGAAAATAAAAAAAGTGACGAAAACGTTTTCGGAACACCATAGTAAGACAATAGTTTCTGCCCAAGAACAATTTACTTAAAAATTAAATTTCCCTAATTTTGGTTGTCCCATTTTAACTTTCTGACTGGAATGTCAGACGTAAAAATCTTTGCTTAAAACGTAAATTCCAGCATGTTCTGATTTATGGAACAGGCATGGCGGGTAGGTACTAATCGTCATTACGGGAATGGCTCGGTTCGATTCAACACAAAACGGTCCATCGAGTCGGAACCGAAATACGATTGTTACAGGGAAAATTTCAGGGTGATGGTCTTCTCGTTGTTCCATTTGAATTCTAACTTGTCTGCGTTTTCGTTTCGGCGACTTCATATTATAGTCCGACCGGAGGTTTTGTACACCTCGGTTGCGAAAAAATTTCGAAATAATTTCTTTTACTGGACTTGCCCAAGTAATGACAATATCATGTTAATAGGTTATTAAACATTGCAAAAAATGACATTGAAATTGTTATAGAATACAAATATTGAAAGTGAGTGTGGCCATAATTATTAAAGGTGAATGTGGCGCCGCCTTTGAGGGTGTGCAGAAAAATCCTGGATAGGTTATACATGTATACATCTTCAACTACAATTTTACCATGTGGCGCAATTAGGTTACTGTATTTTGGTATATATTGCAAGACTGTAACCCATCAAAGGCTTAGAATAGCGCCACTCCAAGTCGACCCGTGGAGATCGTAAGAGGCGATCGGAGGGATATTACTACCAGGGGATGGGCAGCAGCGTCTCCCTGAGTACTAAACACCTACTGCGGTCACCAACACGCACTTGCCAAGCGCGGTGACTACGGCATCAACCCCCACATGACAAATACAACACAGCCACGGCCCCCAGTCCCCGGCGGCTCCGCTATTCCTGGCTCCGGCAGCGGCCACGGTAACGGCGGGGCAGGGGGTGCTAAGAATCTCCGGCAGAGATCGCGCTGCCACAAACGACGACTTCTGCACCTGGCAACATACAACACCAGGACACTGAGGACCGACGACAAGATCCGTGAGCTGGAAGACGAGATAGACAAGTTAAACTGGAGTGTCGTGGGATTATCCGAAGTTCGAAGACAGGGGGAGGACACGATAATCCTAAACTCCGGTAACTTGTTCTATCACCGGGAGGGCGAACATCTGTCCCAAGGTGGTGTCGGGTTTCTCGTCCACAAGTCCCTCGTCAACAACGTGACGGAAGTCGGGAGTGTGTCGGCAAGGGTAGCGTACCTTATACTCAGAATATCCAAGCGGTATTCGCTGAAGGTCATACAGGTTTACGCACCGACCTCGGCACACCCCGACGATGAGGTTGAAGTTATGTATGAGGACGTAAGTAGGGCCATACGTAACTCCAAGACCCATTTCACGGTGGTGATGGGGGACTTCAACGCAAGACTAGGTGCGCGAGACGGCGACGAGCTGAAGGTGGGGCCCTTTGGAATCGGGCAACGGAACCACCGAGGCCACTTGCTGGCTAACTTCTTGGAGAAGGAGGGCTTCTATATGATGAACTCCTTCTTCAAGAAGAAGCCACAGCGCAAGTGGACTTGGATTAGTCCCAATGGTTCCGTTAAGAGTGAGATAGACTTCATTATGGCAGACAAGCCGCACATATTCAATGATGTCTCTGTGATCAGCAGGTTTAAAACCGGAAGCGATCACCGGATGGTCAGAGGCACATTGAATATCAATGTCAAGCTGGAACGGTCACGCCTGATGAAGTCTACGCTCCGACCAACACCTGCCCAGATCCAGGACTCCGAGGCCTTTCAGCTGGAACTCCGCAATCGTTTCGCGTGCCTGGAAACATGCAGTTCAGTGGACGAGTACAACACCAGGATGGTAGACACTGTCCACGAGGTTGGGTTTAAGTATTTCAAGACCCCCTCCGGTGGTAAACCTCAAGTTCTCTCAGAACATACTCTCGGTCTTATGAGGGAAAGGCGAGAACTATGTGTGCAGTCTCCAACCTCAATGTCGTGTTTATAACACCAAACGCGTAAAAAACACGATCGAGCGGAACCAAGGCTCGAAAGTGTTCGCAAGAGATCTGGAGGTTGGGCAAAGTCAGTTGACGTGGTTGAAGACCGACTCCGGCACCATAGTTACGTCTAAGCCCGAAGTTCTGAGAGAAATTGAGAGATACTACGGACAGCTGTATACCTCCTCAAGAGCTCCCGTTCCCAAGGCAGCGAACGACAAGCGAGCTAAATTAACCCGGCACTATACCGAAGATATCCCGGACGTCAGTCTGTACGAAATTAGGGGGCACTCAAACAGCTTAAAAACAACAAAGCTCCGGGGGATGACGGAATTACAACGGAGCTGCTGAGAGCGGGCGGCAAACCCGTCCTAGTCGCGCTCCAGCAGCTGTTTAATTCCGTCATCAGCACTGGAAGTACCCCGGAGGCGTGGAGCAGTAGCGTGGTGGTACTGTTCTTCAAGAAGGGCGACAAAACCCAACTGAAGAACTACAGGCCCATCGCGCTTCTGAGCCACGTCTATAAGCTGTTTTCGAGGGTCCTCACTAATCGTCTAGCGCGCAGACTCGACGACTTCCAGCCTCCCGAACAAGCCGGTTTCCGAAAAGGCTATAGTACCATAGACCACATACATACGCTTCGGCAGGTTATACAAAAGACCGAGGAGTATAATCTGCCGCTATGCGTAGCGTATGTGGACTATGAGAAGGCCTTCGATTCTATCGAGACCTGGGCGGTGCTTGAGTCTCTTCAGCGATGCCAGATCGACTATCGGTACATCGAGGCGTTGAAGTGTATATACAATGCCGCCACCATGAAAGTCCGAGTACACGACAACAGTACGAGCCCCATCCACGTGCAGCGCGGCGTACGACAGGGGGATGTCATCTCCCCAAAACTTTTCACCGCTGCACTGGAAGATGTGTTCAAGCTGATGGAGTGGAAAGGACGTGGTATTAACATCAACGGCGAACACCTCTCACACCTCCGATTTGCCGATGACATAGTGATCCTGGCGGAGTCGCTGGAGGAACTCAGCATTATGCTCAGCGACCTCAATAGTGCCTCACAACGGGTGGGTCTTAAGATGAACATGGACAAGACGAAAATCATGTCTAATGTCCATGTCACACCCGTACCGGTGGTTGTTGACGGCACTGCTCTCGAAGTTGTAGACGAATACGTTTACCTAGGACAAACGATCCGAATGGGTAAGTCCAACTACGAGAGAGAGGTCACTCGAAGAATCCAACTCGGCTGGGCAGCGTTCGGGAGTCTACGACACGTCTTGACGTCCAATATACCTCAGTGACTGAAGTCGAAAGTTTTCGAGCAATGTGTGTTGCCAGTGATGACCTACGGTGCCGAGACGTGGTCCTTTACTGTGAGCCTAGTGCACAAGCTCAGAGTCGCCCAGAGGGCAATGGAGAGAGCTATGCTTGGTATTTCTCTACGAGACAGAATCAGAAATGATGAAATCCGTAGAAGAACGAAGGTGACCGACATAGCTCTCAAAGTTTGCAAATTAAAGTGGCAATGGGCTGGCCACATCGTTCGCAGGACTGACAACCGATGGGGAAAAAAGGTCCTCGAATGGCGACCACGTCTAGGCAAAAGGAGCACAGGCCGCCGACCAGGTGGACTGATGACCTGAAGAAGACAGCGGGAAACCGTTGGATTCAGAGGGCCCAGGACCGGGCGGAGTGGCGTCGATTAGGGGAGGCCCATGTCCAGCAGTGGACTACTAAGGGCTGAAAGGAAGGAAGGAAGGAGGAACCCATCAATGACCAATTGCAGAGTTAGATCTCTTCTTACAATGAGCATTGGTGGAGTTCGTATGCTTTGAGAACACTTTCCTAAGGTTGAGAATCAGTGACCATCAGACATGCGTATTTCCTTAAAATTTTTCGTTCGCGGTTATAGTAAATTTTGTAAAAATCATTGAAACGCGCCAGTAAGATCGGACCTTTTATTTAAGGAACAAAATTCTTAGCCACTGAGCTATCACCGCGAGATTATAAGTAATGCTTTCTAAACATCGAGTCTATTTGGGAGCCATCTGCTCTAGTAGGTGAAACATTATGTTATGTACGTCTAGTTAAATTCAGTGTTCCCGGGGCACGGAAATTACTTTATACACTTGCCTAGTCTCCAAACTAGCATCTGACTGACTTATTTGCCATATTTGACCAATATTCTTAGGTATTTATAAGAGACATTTATTGAGCAGTGAGAAGGTAGATTGGTAAACCGTTTACTTTCCAAGTTACGGCGCAAGGAACGTTTGGCAACTACTCACTTAACCTTACCTTTATTAAGTTCTTGTATTTCACGGCCATTTTAAGCTTCATTTCTATAAAAACGTTAACGCCAAAATAGCCATAATTTTAATTTAAGCAATTGTTGTGACCGTCCCTGCGTTTTCATACTAATTTCCAGCTCGGACCATTTTATTCTCTGAACACTTCATTGTGGTAATCTACAAAATGGCGCCATAGAAGTGCAGGGAGAGCGCTTAAACTTTTCATTTTTTCCTTTGTTGTTTGAGTGCGGTTTGGAGTTTCGTATTCTATTTAAAGTAGATTTTACGGCTTTTGATTTTCAAAGATTTTCATCGTTCCATTCAATTATTTTTTTTATATCAATTTACCACAGCCAGGTGAAAATTCAGAATATTTTACTACTTTTATTGCATAGGGTTCGTTAGCGTTTGAACACATTCTATAATTATTATACAAAGGTTTAATTCACTTTTGACAAAAGGAAATCTCAAAGAGAAAGGGTGATTATCCCTGGGGAGCGCTCGTGCTCTAATTACGTCTGTCTCAGTTTTACATATTATTATGTGCCACTAATGTTGCAAACTATGATAGCGTGATTCGGGATACTGGTGATACATCTCTTGATGAAGGGCGGGAGTCACCGAGTAATTTCCAAACTATCCAAGGTTTTAAGTTAGGAGCTCCTGCCGATTTCGAGGTCACGACGGAGAAAAATATAATTATACACATGAGTTTACGCAATCAATAATATAATAACAAAAGTAAATTCCAAAACTTCAATCAGATAACTAATTAAAACTGAAATCGATATGTCACGCAAATATTCAATTCAATGTAATATGTAAATTTGCTAACAGACAGTCGTTCATTAATTAACACATATATTATAAAGCAGGCTCCAGCCTAAGTGGTTCAATAACTGTGGAATAACATTGGGTACTTCAGCTGTACGATTTGTCAATGCAAACATCATTTGGCTATGCCATTAGCATAGCTGACGATGTAACGTCAGCAACGAAAATAAATGAGAGCCAAACATTTTGAGTATCTGCAGCTCATGTGAATAAATTGATTAATCTTCAGAAAAGGAACACAGTTTGTTCTTTTTAGCCTAGAACTAACTAAAGCGGTTCAAATGATTGAATGTAATTTGATAATGAATGAATAAATTAATAGTTCGTATGCTAATAGTTGTAAGTACAATAATAATTAAGCTGGAAAGCCGGAAAATAAATTAGACGCCAGTGGTACCTATACAAATAAATAATATTAGAAACGATTATATCTATTACTTTATGATTTTTGACACACCTATTTTACAATCTCTCTATCGGTCCTTTAGTCCATAGAAGTTTATTAACTGCTTCTGTACCCAGAGTAAAAAAAGACGAACACAAGAAAAAAGTTTTAACGCGTTCGCATATTATTCTGCCGCTGAGTGTAAAATGTTTTAATTTATGAAGGTCTCGTTACGTACGGAGCAATTTACGAGTATGTATGTGTTAGCTCAAGTCTCAAGTGTATCTTTAGGATAACCCTGATATAAAACATCAACATGATTGTGTCAACACTAAAAATAGACTTCCAACCTAGCATACAGTATTATCTGGCTTATATATTCGTTGGCGTTATTTTGGAGCTTATTTTTATAAGAATTTTTTAAAACGTTTTATCTTAATTAAGTCGATGGTTAATCATCTTACACCAAGCGATATTAGCTCGAAACTACTTTGCTTTATATGAAGAGGGAGATATTTTGAGTGGGTAAGTATTGCTTATACTTTGTAGGATACGTAATCCCTGCCTAACCTACTTTACCCAATTAGGTACGTATTTTCATGCTGAAAATCTAAAAAATATAAAATGATGTGAGAAGAATCGTCTTTAACATTGTATCTTGCGTTGCATTCGTAGAGCATAGATAGGTACTACCACCACCCGTATAACTACGCCTTGAACTTTTTCAAAACAGAACTCAATCGTTTTATGTTTGTATATTAATAGTCATTAAAAACATACATTTAATTTAAGACTATCTCCAAAATAAAAATGAATTTATTAGTTCTGCTCTTTGACATGAGAAAAAAGTTTTGTTATTAGTTAGGTATATTATGGAAAATCGAGCAGGGTCTTACAGTTAGGAGTTAAAAAGCGAAACCATTATCTTGTCCATACACTCGTATGTAGGTAGGTAACAACGAAAGGAAGGCAGTGCGACTAAAGGAGATCGTACGTATTTGCAGTTAAATCCAGATTAATCTAAAGATATAGGCTCCATTGCCTCGTACCGAATAGATTTCAGAGAATGTCTTCCACAAACTTCCTACGTACATCGATCCCTTATTAAATCCCGCACCTAAACAATGTACACGTTTGTATCTAGGTTTTCCATTATGGGTACACAATGATTTTACACATAATATGAAAGCTATTTAATAAGTTACGTGAGTGGTTTTTTATGAACGTAAAATTTAAGATTTCTTGTAGAAATAATCAGTAGGTATGTATTGTGTACAGCGGTGATAGCCCAGTGGCTTAGAATTCGACCTCGAATCGAGGGGTCCAGGTTCGAATCCCAGTGGCACGCACCAATGACTTTGTAAAAAAGTTATGTGCGATTTACAAAATTAAATATCACCTGCTGTTACGGTGAAGGAAAACATCGTGAGGAAACCTGCATGCCTGAGAGTTCACAAAAAAGAAAAAAAGTTCTCAAAGGCATGTGAAGTCCACCAACCCGCAGTAGGCCAGCGTGGTGGACGGCGGCCTACATCCTTCTCATTGTGAGAGGAGACCCGACCCTGTAATGGGTCATTAATGGGTTAAAACAACATGTATTGTGTACACAATTTCTTAATAATGTACCTCGTCCAATTTATCGTGTACAAATTCTGACACTTCAAAATATAAATACTTAATATGTTGTCTTAGGATGAGGTTGGAGAAAAACATAATAAATTTAATGTTGTATATATAGATATAGGTAAGATTTTATTTCATGGATAACTACCGGTACTTAAAATAAAATTAAAAGATATTTTAATGGATGTGATTACACCATACACATAGCATTAACTACAAAAGTACCTGACTACTGTCAGAAAGATGTTAGGTACTGAGAGGTTTTTTCTGATTACGTAAAAAAGATTCAATTGAAAATTTAATTCAATATCTACTGTATTTCATATAACTAGATAATTGTGAACAGTTTCTGAACAGCAAAAATTACCCAGTATTATCCTACTACTAGACTACAAGCCCATGAACAAAATTTACCTGGGAATACCAACGTGAATAACGCTTAGAAGGCTGTTACTATAACCGAAAATAACTCTGAGCACTACGCGGTCATTTTTGAGCGGTACACCTGGTACCATGATCAGATATAAGGGTTGTGACCCTTGGCTTTCGAGCCCGGCCTTGGAAATATGTACGGCGTTCATGGATAAAGTATCTGTATATGTATACAAAAGGAACTACACAAATGCTGTACAGTAATAAATGACCTATAGGTCTAGTACATATATAATATAGTTCCGTAGATATTATATAATGTCTACGGAACCCTACTGTAGGTACATTTATTTTCTATAGCTATTATAGAATCTCCCTCTTATCTCACTGGAAATTTGTCAACTTGATACAGTTAACAAAATTTATTTACATAAACGAGTAGGCACATTAAATTTCCTGAAGGCTTTTCTTTACAGAACTAGGGAAAGACAATTGCAGACAGAAACAAAGGACCATTTAAAACGTATTGTTATGTTAAACAGTAATTCAACAGCGGAAATATAAAATGCACAAGAATTTTAAATGTGGTATGAACGGTCTAAAATGTACGAAGCATTTAAATTTTCGAGGATGTGTTTTGTATTGAATCAATATAATTCTCAGGTAAGTCAAAACTAGGATCAAGTTTTACAGTTGCTCGTTATGGCTTTGCTGTTCTTGGCATTTTCCTCCACCGTTTCTCAAAATGCTGGCTTCACTTCACTTGGCTTTTAATATTTGCGTATTCGGCATATTTGTTAAACAATTTCAATGTGTCAAAGCTTTATACGATAAAAAAATTGTCTTAATGACACTTGTCAGTTTTTTGACGCAACACTAACAATGCGTGTCATTTTTAGTGATAGTTAGATTTGTGAAAATTTGCATAGTGGTGCATTCGTTAAATATTATGCTAATATTTGAATACAAATACAACATAGCCAAGTGAAACGCCACCTTCATTTCGTAACATTCTTCAGTACCTAGTATAAAAATCTTAGTGCATTTGCAGTTAAACATTCTAGTTCTAGTTTTACAACTAGTTTTACAGTAGTACCAAGTAAAGTAGTAAAGTAGTTTGGTCGTTCAAGTGTAACAAAGAAATGCAGGGTTTTGTTCGTATTTTAATATGGATTAAAATACGCATGTATTGAAATAATGACAATGAATGTCAGGAAAGCCATTCAAAGACTGTGGTTGAATTCTTAGCAATTAGGACAATCGTTCACTAACCTGTAATTGGCAAGCGTTGAGGACCATATCCTTAGTGTGCCGAGAGGTCTCTACAATGATTTACGGGTACCAGACAAGTATGGATTGAGGTTAAAGATAATAAGTACTTAAATTTTGTAATATTCTATTCAAAGTTCGCGACGGGGCTCTCAGGGATTATAACGTCTCAAGAGAAACGTTCTTTTCAGAGTCGTCTCCGCCTATACCGCTCTATCTTGCATATACCTTGAGCTTACTTTTGATTCTTTTATAATTGAAAGATATACACTGTTATTTTTAAATTTCACCCGACTGTAGGAGGCTTTTTTTTGTTTCATTGGCACGCTTTTCGATGAGGACGATATAATAACAAAATGGGTAACATATTATGCAAGATATTAAGTAGACAATATATAACATGGGTATTCTTTGAATAGATCTCCGAAATTCATTATAAGTTTACTTTTTTCAAATCGCGAGAATAGCTAGGGAATAATAATTGTAGACAGGTATAAATTACGAGATTTTTATACATTTATGGTTCATATTAAGTACCCTTGCAATGTTTTGTAAGTAGCCTTGTTTATAAAATACAATTTATATTTACTTGTAGACATATTATCCGTTCTCGGTGCATACAATATGCTTCCAAATTTATTTGCTCCATCTGGCTCAGATGTGTTGTTATCGGGTCTGCATAACATTCTGGTGGTATCGCGCATACTTGAGTACCTATGCAGCTTATAAATGTCGCATGAATACAGATACTGTTTAGTTTTTAAACAATAAATAAAAATTATAAACACTATTTTATAAGCGAAAAAAGTCGACGACGTCAAAATAAATATGAGGTTTGGAAAATTTACTAAAGAATTTTTTAATTTCCTGAAATAACCAAGGCAGTACTCAAGAAGTACTATAATGAGATCCACAAAAAGCAATAACAACCATTATCAACCCCAGCCGCATCGTAATTAATGTTATTATCGCTTCAACACGCAGTCAAATAATTGAGTTCTTTTCTTTTTAACACTTTTTACCCTCCGAGATTAGCGCACGCTTGTTTGAAGGTGTTGGTCGGTACTTAATTTTATTTGCGATAAGCCGAGCTTTCCGCCTAGCTGCACATTTGACTAAGTGGATTCGCGCTCACTTTTGCTTCAATGCTTTTTTAATTTGTTGAACGGTTTTTCATGACTACCCGTGCACTGGAATCACCAATCATGACGCTCTTCACATACTCGTGTTAACGTGTGAAATTCCCGTTTCCTACTAATTTAAACACGCAAAACCATACGTGTGAAATGTATCATATCGCGAGTCAGAGGTTACATTGCTGGAATAATCTCCTCAGTGGTATTTCGACATGCGGGTCGGGAAAATATGTTTAACATGACACCTTTGAAGTTATAAAGTCACGCCTACACCGGCCGTTTCTGCGTGAAATTTGAAGTGCTCAGATAACTCTGTGAATGAAATGGGGTGAAATAATGCCGTGGAGATACTGATTTTTTTTTATAGCAAAAGAGTCCAGAAACTATTGAACTTACTCAAGCGAAATAGTTTCCGCAATGCAGTTCAATATTGCTCATGAATAGATAGGTATTGCTAACGAGTAATTTGTGCTTCATTTATGCTACAGCATTGGTAAAAGGCATCAAGAATAAAATTATAATTCCGGGCTTGATACAGCTCTCTATTAAAGTTTATATTTAAAATGAGAAATAAAATAGTATGGTCTTCAAAGCAGAAAACGTAACAGAAAACACAATAATAATGGCGTCCTCTATCTATTTAGTTATTTTTCATTTTAAAGGGTAACTCAAAATATATCTACAATTTTTCACAAAAATGTGACGGTTGTAAAAATTTTCAGGATTTTATTTCACAACCAGAGCTGTGTTGGAGCCGTGTAAATTGTTTTAGTAATTATCACGTTTTTCCACTGTGCATAATAATTTTATTATCCTTTCGAATAAATTATTATTTAACCTCCACATTGCTAGAGTAGTATTTTTTGTGTTAAAGAAATTGTCCAGATAAATAAAAATAGTGAAGTTCGTGTTATTGCCTGTTGTATAATTTTACTTATATTCCATACATTTTATTTTCGCCGGATAATTGGTTATACGAAACAATTAATAAAAAACTGGTACCTGATTTTTGTTTATAAGTTGTTCCAAGATGAATAATTAAACTTTAACTACTTCAGTACATTAAAGATTCAAACTCCACTCTCATAACCCGTGGTAAACCGGGCAATGTTTGGTTTTCGGATAGAAGTGAGCGGTTACCACAAGAATTCCATTCTTGTGAATAAGAAAATAGGTGTAGAATTATTTTAAATCCTTAAGGAAATCAAGTACCTACATTTTTAGTTTAATTTTATAGTTCTGCCTACTACTGACGACGGGTCACACCAGAAGACTCGCCAAGCCGTTCCAGGATTTTAAATAAAGTTCTTTCAATGCTCTTTTTAGAAGACGGCATGCCGTAGCTACGGCATGAAAATGTATCATGCGGAAAACTTTTAAGAAGTAAGCTTTTAAGATAAACCGTCTATGGAATTCTTGTGTCATAATTTCGTGCAGCTCCTCCTTTCTAAACTAAACGTGGAATTCTTAACCGCTAAAATAATATGAGTATCATAACAACGTCAATGAATTAAACGCAACTTAACTACAAAAGCTCTCAAGGGGGTGGAGTTTCCATTAACTATTCACTTTGGTACGAAATCAAACCGTGAAATTAGTGGAGCCACAAGGCTTTACAGCCGATAAAAGGCGCCCCTCAAAGCCATCGGAGAACCAATAAAACATTGGGCGCACTACTGGAGACCGGGGATTTGTTTCGATTGCTCGCTAACGTGACTTCACCGACTTTTCGAGCAAGTTTGCTAACAGCTGGAAACCTTTTTTTGTATCACGATAACGGTACGGTACGAGTACGGGCCTCTAGCTATAGCATATAGTAAAAGGAGGCTTAGAGCGTACTCAAAGTAAGTATAGTTGTGGGTTAGTGGCGAACATGTATTAGACGTTTTCGTGCCTCCGAGGTATCTAAGGTATCTATTGAAACGCACTGTGACTCACAGTGCTCAGCTTAGGGTAGCTCAAAAGAGTGGACCGCGAATTGGCTAATCAGAGTGGTCAAAATCCTCAGTCCGCTTCGTCCGGCCACCTCCGCATCAGAGAAATCACAATCTTAACATGCTGCGCACATCTGTTCTTGGGTGGTATAAAGTATTGTTTTTTGATGAACAGCTGATAAAAGCAGATTATTTCAATAAAAACAAAATTAAAAACAAAATTAATTTACAAGCGAAATTAAAAAACATAAAACACTGTAAAAGTCCAAATTTGTAAGCATCGTATTAATTTGGTTGGTTTTTGGTCACTAAGTTAAATTACTATTATAATTTAAATTAATTACTTATTTTATTGACAAGTTAAAAAAAGTAGGTAGCTACCTATTCTGGTAAAAATAACTATTGATAAAGTAAAACAATATAATTTTCCATAGGGATTGCCCTCGGTCATGTTTGAAAGAATATAAAATGATGTAGGCATTCAAACCGGTCAGGGAATATTCACAATTGTTCCCTACAAAACTTTGCGGGCAATAGAAGGATTTAGCTTTCAGAGTAAATGCGGTCAGCTAGTAAAATATTGTACGTTCGCACGTACATTCAAGTTCAAACTTTGTGGCATAAATGTTTTGACAACTCCCAAAACCATATTTGATTTACCTACACGTTACGTTAGTGGCAGTGAACAATTAAATAAAATTTACAAACCGTTTTTATATTTCATCAGCTTTTTGTATTTATGTTGAAATTAGTTGCATTAAGAGCATTTTCAGTAGGTCCGTGTTATTTAATAAAAGACAATAAAGCGATAGTCGGATTCATGAACAAGTAGGTATGATTTCGTAGCACAGTGTTTTCTTATTGAAGATTGATTTATAAGCAACGATAAGTATAAAATAAGTTTCGTTCGACATTTATTGCAAAGGTACAAGAAAGAAATGCCAGCAACACTTGTTTGATACCCAAAACAAAATTTTCCAATGGCTCATCACAGAAAATTTGGTCAATTGATTAAAACTTAAAACGATTCTTTTCATGGGTTTCATTTGTTGGAAACTGCTACAAAACAATGTCTACAAGTTACCCGTACCGCAAAACTTTACAACCAATAAAGAGATCTCGCTCTGAAAATCGTTGCGGTGTGCTAATAAAACATTGCCGGAATCCAGATACTATCAAAAGACAAGTTTTACTAAAACGATACCAACTGATCTTTGGTTTAAGTACAGCGATTCAAATTTCGAGCAAACAAAGTAAATTAAATGCTTAAGTATTTTTCTAAGTCTTGATAATAAAATGTCTTCGACAGTCACAACTCCCCAACCGGAACACAATAGATATTAGGAATTTGTTTTACAAGGGGTTAAGAGGATGGTAACAAATTAAGAATATATCACTTTCGACCACATACACGTAAAATACCGTAATCACATCTTGAAAAATGTTTTAATTATTTTGTTCATAAAAATGGCTTAACTCTACTTTAATCTTTGGGGTTTATATTTTTAAATTCGTTAAGTCCCGAATGAAAAAGCTTATTAAAAATTTAATGTTATATTTTCAATATCACGCCATCATGTCGTCGACTAGGCTTGAATTATATAAGGATATTAATCTTTAAATCTATTTAGAACGTTTGAAGGTATAAATTAGTACCAACTCTGCAAAACTTCATCACTGATTAGAACTCAGCTTCACTAGTTATCGGGGATGAAGTTTACTCACTGCGAGTTCCGACTTGTACCGATATACTGAATATTAATTTTCTATTGTAAAGTATTGCTTTACAGCACAAACTCAACATACCTCCTTAAACTTATAAAGCCAAACTGAAAGAAAATTTATTGTTGCTGCAGTGCAATAGATTTTTTTAAAGTATAAAGTATAAGCATCAACAAAGAAGTAAATTGCATTGATTAAACCATAATTAGCAGAAATTTGGCTTCATCGTCAACTATTATTAAATCTATATTATTTCAGATGGCGGCGTAAGTAAAACTAATATTTCCAGAGGTCGTATCATAAGTCTCTTAGACGTTAGATAAGCGAAAATGGGGTTGATACTGGTATTAAATAAGAGTTTGGTCTCCTTTTTATTTAACCCATGATAAATGAGGGATACGTCGTTGAAAGCGAAGTTTCTGTATCACCCATTTTTTGCACTAGTTATTTCATTATGCCAATAGTAGCTCCTAATTCCTAAATAGTGGGGGTTTATAAAAACCCTTTCGGTGGTCAACCAGTGTGTATTATGGTCAACGTGGTGCGTATCAATGTCAACTCTAAA
This sequence comes from Erynnis tages, assembly GCA_905147235.1. Classification (NCBI taxonomy): domain Eukaryota; kingdom Metazoa; phylum Arthropoda; class Insecta; order Lepidoptera; family Hesperiidae; genus Erynnis; species Erynnis tages. Next base: position 5,456,666 of record LR990076.1, read on the forward strand.
CTTGCGCCTAACAAACTACCTTTTTACTCTACTAACTATATAAATTTTCCCACATGATTTATATTTAATTGTTAAATTTCATTTTGTTAAATTTAATAAATTTTCTTTTACAATATTTATTTAAATATTTATTTATTTCAATATTCATTTCAGAGAACACATTTACAGGTATTTTAATAACGGGGAAGCAAGGGTAAGCAGTTACGACGTAATCAACGCTTTCGCGAAGTTAGTGTGTACGTCCTAACTTTACAACCTAATTTTAGTTAGAAGCATAATTCACGTTCATGCACGACGGGAATATACTCGTGCATGTACTCGTAGGAAATAGGATCGTCTTGTGAGATATGAAAAAAGAAAACTATTTTGTAGAGTTACGTTACGATTTTTTTAAAACGAAAACTTATTTATCCATTGAACTAGCTTCATCAGCTGCTCAGATACATGATATAGAAAGCTCAGATACATAAAGCATAGGTAGGGTTATACTCGACAATACTAATAATCCAATTATATAATTGGATTTTTTAAAATTTAAACGTACTTATATTTTTTTCATAATCCTCTCTCTTAATAATCCTTATGTAAAACAGCACAATTAATGAAATTTGATTTCTATAGAAATTACTTAAAAATACTTCATAACTAACTACTAATAATGTTTACAAGTTTGTAACATTAAGAAGTTTTCACTTCTGACGTGCACTCCTGCGACGGATTTTGTATTAAGTATTTCTATTTTTAGTTATTTATTTATTAGGAGCACTGGTTCAAACACAATGAAACATTTCCACGAAATCACGATAGTTACGCTGTTCATTGAACCCAGAATTTAACTAAAGATTTATTGCATTTATTTTCTCTTGTTACAGATCCGTGTGGTTCCCGGGTCCATTTCGACCGTAGATAATAAATTCGCGCAGTGCGACCGTCCGTTAGTGATGTGTAGTATTTATATTTGAACAAAAGCTGGTATTGTTAAATTGCATCATTATCAGTATAAATTCAATGTGTAGAAAGGGGGTAGGTGGGGTAGGCGGTCGGTAGTGAGGGTGGATGGTGTGGCGATGGCGGGGCGACGCGGGGGGCGGGCGGCGGGGCGGCGGTGAGGCCGGCGTGTGCGATGCGCGCGGCTTGGTTCGCGTGCGTGTGCGCGGTTTTGGCGGCGTCAGCATCGGCGCGCGAGCTCCGCGTGCTGAAGGCAGACGAGCGCGCCGCCTTCTACGTGGGCATCGCCGCGCCGCCCTCGGCCGCCGCCGTCGTGAGCGCCTTCAACCGCTCGCTGGCGGACGTCTCCCACACCTACCTCGTCGGCGACTACCCGCTGCATCTCCGCAACATCACTCTGCTGCCGCTTTACATCGAACTTCCGGAAGATGAACGGTAAACAACAACAAATATTATCTATTACCGATAGTGTTGTTGGAACTTCTTACTTCCGAAAATGTAAGTTAGAAACCATTTAACACAACATAATAAGACCCTAAGAAAGAAATCTGATCATAATAACTCTGCGACTGCGTCTGAATGTAGATAATGTAGGTACATAATATGTACCTACACCTTAGAGTTGGCTTCTTTAGTCTTTACCCTAAAGTTTAGGATATCTAGAATTTAGTATTTTGTCAAGTTACGTGTCGTAACATCCTATATATCGCTATCATCTTAAAATTACTATGACATAAAAAAATTAAAAGAAAATATTATCTTGTTTATTACATTTAAGACTGTGATTTTTAAGTGGCTGAGTTTAAGTTTTATAATATCATAGGTTCAATACATTGCTTGAACTAGTTATTCAACAAAAAATTATGAAATTATGAAAATGAAGTAATGAGCTCTGATATTTTACTCAGTTTGTTTACGTCCGTATGCAAAATACTTGAATTTTTTACGCTTTAAATTCGGAACATTCCAGTTAAAATTAAAATTCAATTTACTATCTGACTGGGCTGCATAAAACTATTTGGCTCAAACTTTTGATGCATCGAATCTATAAAGTAAATGAAATTCATTAAAGTTTTCTGTTTTTCCGCGAACCAACTTAAAGTCTACAAAAAATTTGTTTTCATTAAAATTATGGTAATTAGGAAAAGTATTGCTTTATAATATCGATTTTTTTGTTACTGGTTTGGGAAGTATAAACACGCATTGATTATTTTCACTGGAGAAAGAGATTCAGTTGTGGTTTTTTGTTGGCCTTATTTTTTTTCTATAGCTTGTAATCTTTTTTAGCCACGAGGAAATTGCACGTTCCTTTTTTTTAGTATGCCTAATTTCGATACACAACAATCCTCAATACTAGAAAAAGGAATTTTCAAATCTCAAACACCGCGACTTTCTTCTGTCCAGTTTTTTTACCAAGTCTATTGCTAAGGGCTTTTTAAAAAGGCATTGTGGTCGACGTAAGGATCTAATTAAAATTCATATTTGTGCAAGGAAACTCCCCTTGTAGTAACTATTCATTATTACAATAATAGTAGTTACTGCTATCTAGAACTTCGCCGGAGTTTCTCGTTTAAGCAACATTTCGAAAGTTTGTTAGTTGCTTAATAAGGGGTAATTCTGAGCTTACACATTGTTAATTTAAGGATATTTAAGCATCAATCTTGAGGCGTACTTTATTGAAATATAATGCAGTTAGATTTCATTAGACCTACAAATATTCGGTCATTGAACTTTAATATAGTTTATCAATCTAATCTCTACAAAATGTTTGCGTATAAAATTGGATATAATAAGTACCTTTATTGCCTGAGTATTTTAACTAAGCATTGTTTTAATTATAGAAATATTCTCTTAGTCTGGAAACTTACAAAGCAGGGAGAGTTTTAAAGAGATGAAAATATATTTAAAGCTCATGATTAAGTTTTAGTGAAAACTTTATGAAAATTATAGGGATAGTTCTTAAAGTACTTAACCCATTAGTGACCCGCTGCAGGGTCGAGTGACCCACGGGTCATCTCTCACAACGAGAAGGAGCAGGAGCAGGCCTTCACCATTCGAACCCAAACATAGCCCATAAATTCTTAGCTATCACCGTTGAAATAGTGAACTAAATGAAGCAAAATGGCAAATAGCAAGCCACATACTCGTAGTTTATAGGGCCGTACGTAATGGGAAGGGACAACGTAATAGCAAATGGGAGGGGAAGGTCATTAAATGGCACGTCAACTTCACAAGGATAAGATGACCTGAAAACATAGTAGAGGAACGTAGGATTCCGAAGAGCTAGGAATGGACAAGGGACTGGCTGATGCGTAAATACAGGAAACTATAATGACCTGAAGATAAACGTTAACAACAAGTATGAACGATGACTTATAAGTCTAAAATAATTGATGGCCGCAGCCCCAGTCTAAAATAATTGATCCCCACAACATGACGTAAAAACCCGGCCGATGAAATGATTCATAACAATATAACAATACCTACTGATGAAATTGGAGCTACACCCACTATCAGTTGCCAAGTTCCAAACTTCAATGTTTTAATAGATTTTTTAACAATCAATATTACGTAAATTTATTTGTAAACACCACAGAAATATTGAATATAAATAAATTAATCGTAATGATAGCAACACAGCTAGGGGCTGCCGCTGTACCGTCATTAGCAGTGGATGTTCGATTAAATACGAATTATTATCGATTTGCTTGAATATATTTAAATAAATTACATCATTGGCAATTCTAATGACCAGATGATTTAGATCGGTTCCGTACTTTATTACGTACATTGGTACTGAACAAATATTTTGAAAAAAAAATGACAATGGAGACCTATCAGAATATAAAACACTGGCGGGAACTGGCTCACATTTTGTGTCTCGACGAACTCTTCCCACTACGGGGCGGTTTGGAGTAGTTCGATGATGGGAGCTAAGAATGCTCCCGACTTAGATAAACCGCCGTATCAATTTCGATCGGAACCCACGGAGTGCACGCATTTATTTTGACTAATAATAGGTAAGTCTAGTAGTAACAAATAGATTCTGACGGCGCCGGCATCACTTAATATTTTGCAAAGAACATATTTTTTACCCATTTTATATCTTTACAAAGATCTTTTAGTATCTTTTGGAAAGATAATTTAACCCCGCAGCCAATAACTATATGATAAACGAGGACATTCGTACACAATTTTGGTTGCTTAGGTATGTATCTTATTAGAAATATTTTCATGATTTATTGTTACTAGGAAGATTGGATAAGCATGCAAAGCATGAGTGAACATTCTCGTTGTCTCCAAGGACTTCATGATTGATAACAGTGCTAAAGTTCGATAGATCCCATGAGAAGACGAGAAACAGATTGAAGGGAATGATATGCTTATAAGTAACAGTAAGAGCAAATAATATTTTATGTATATTATATCTGTAATGGTGAGGGAAAACATGGTGAGGAAAACTGCGTGCCAAAAAGTTCTCTATAATTTTCCCAAAGACAACAACTACGAGCTACATCCATTTCATTGGTTATTTAAGAAGAATAAAACTAATTTATTGGGAAAACAAAAAACTCACAAAATGATTATTCTCGTATTCTGACGGGTAATATTTCATAGACTTTGAGTACAATAGGCGTATACCGTATTTTATTCTAGGGTCACTGTGATATTGGATTTGTGGTGTGTCATTCATGATCAGTGGCTGCGGTTGTGTAACAGTGAAATATGATTATGAAATTTATTATGATTTTATTTATGATGATGAATCACATCGTACCGTACGTGAAAGTTTACGAAGTAATATTAAGTTTTCATTTGTTTGCAATTCAAGTTTGTAAGTTATAAAACTATAATAAATTAGAGAGTCCATCACGCTGGCTTATTGTCTATGCTGACTAAAGGCTGGCGATATCCACCAAGATATCGCCAGCCTTTAGTCGGCGATAGTAGCGATAATTGTAAAACACTGAAGATACGTTTCACCAACATAAGAGAGATGAATAATTAAAAATAAAACAGCTTAAACTTTTCAGATAAATTTTCTTATAAAAGTAATAACAGTTACGGCAGGTAATTTAAATAAGGCAGGAGCGAAGCGAGAGACCGCATAATTAGGATCAATGCTCACACTCGCTCACTTTATGAGTATCGTATCGTGTATCTCTTTACACCATTTAGAATTGTATAGCTTCATTTGCGTAACAATAATACTATGGAAAATTACTTGGTTTAATGACGGTTTGCGTTCTAGCGAAACGCAGGTGGCAATAGCACTGTGGCTAATAAATTGGTCACTTACTCGAGAGATTCGAATCACGGTGCGTTTCCAAGTCTCGTGCGTTTTACAAGATTAAATTCCACCTACTGTAATGGTGAAGGCAAACATCGTGAGGAAACCCTCATAATGTTCTCAAAGGCACCTGAAGTCCACCGGCTTGCGATAAGGGCTGGAACGGCCAAGTAGACTAGAATTTATATTGGTCTTATTCTGAGAGAAGACCCGACACTGCAGTGGCTCGCTTATGTTCCTAACCAAAGCAGACAAACTATAAAAGTGAATATTTTTAATTTTATAAAGAAAATGTCACGAAAGGATACAAAAATAACTAACAATGTTTAGTTTTTGGGAAAGACTTGATGACTCAACTTGTATTTAAAAAAAGAGGTTTGTTAATTCTACAGGGAATATATGTCACATTGGTCGCCGAAAGATTAATGGTCTAGTCCGACTATCAATCAGTCACTTCGCAATTATTTGGCATGGACCAACAGAACAAAACATTTATGAACACAGAAAAATAAAGTTAAATAACTGCCGGTTTAAGACTTTTACCGGTTTTAGTCTTTTGGTCGAATAAAGAAGTCCTTTTTTAAAGCTTGTTTGATAAAATCGAATGAATTAATAAAATAAATAAAATCAGAGTGAGATAAAAAAACTTATCCAATAGGTACCTATATTGATCCAGGTAATAATAAGCTACGATTGTATCAAATTTCATGAAAATAGATCTACGAGTACATAATATACACATGTAAATATTATTTTTCACTTTACCAATTTGTTCACTTTGTCTATCATACCAATTTGTCAATCAAATTTGAGCACGTGAGCAATTTTTTCGCATAAAATACCTAAATCATTAATTTCAAACTTTTTCATACAAAGATACATACTGTATGCCGTGGTCGACGGTGGCATACTCGTAAGCAGAGGCACGCTAACGTCAGTCTTGGGATTATTGGCTTTTCCATGGCTTTTTCATTGGATACATACCGTTGTAAATTTAATTGATCTTATCTAAGCCTGGAATATGTTGATATGCAATCAAACTAATGTGATTATAGATAAGGTTGACGTTGTTGCTGGTTTTTTCTCACGATTATGAGTTAAAATTGTCATGACCCTTAATTAAAAATTAAGCAACGTATTAATACTATTAAATTTATTATTAGTTGTAGGATTCAATATTCATTTTTTTTAAATTGAGGTGTTAGTTTCAAAGTAAATTTACTGATAATAATTAATGATATATAATGATAACATACTTAATCTTTCGAAAGGTAGGTGAACATAATATATTTTTACTATGTTACACAAGTGAAGACCTAAATCACATCATAGCCCTTTTAAAAATGTATGAATGGGCTATGAAGTGATTGTGTCAAATTTATCGGTGACGCCTCAAAAATGTTGCCTAATAAACAATAAAATTCTACATCGGTACTGAAAATTAACTGTACTGTTGTTATTGGAAATTTCTTTCTGGTATTTTCCTTTAAAAGAGGAAAATAGGAGAGTTATTAAGGTGTTACAATGCACTCTTGATGATGGTGGACGTTTCATTACACTCATGAGCAGACCAAAGAAAAAGACCACAATCAAACCAATGCTCCTTTATGAATGTGCAAATGGACATGATGTAACTGTGTCAAATCTGCCATGAAACACGCGACACGTCTGCCGAGTGTGGCATTTACGTATTCATGTTCACCGTGGACATCACTCTAGGGATCAAAAGTTTTACATTCGGCCCAATTACGCCTACGGCCGTTATACGCCTCGAAAATATCGATATTTAACTTACTCGTAGGAACGATACTGTTGCCATCGATTTTTATTTGGTGTCTCCTTCAAATATTACTCGTATGATATTGGTTTTTTCTACAAAGTGTCAGATGGGTATTGGATAATTGAGGTGTATCAAATGTATTTTAATGACAAAGTCTGAAGATTTGTATATATTCAAAGAATTAATTTATACTTGTTTTGTGCTTCATATGTCCAAATGTTTTTTCTCAAGCAGAATGATACTAAAGCCTTTTTATGAGAGTGCGAATAGGCTTTGACATAATTATGTAACATGTGCGACATAGGTAGACTGTTACCCACTTTACACGGCGCGGTATTCGCGTATTGCGAAGCATGCAGGGTATCGCTCTTGGGATCATTGGCTTTAAAATCACTGTACACACTGCTGTGTTAATCTAACGAAGTGTTGGTATAGGTTTAAAAATTTGATTTTGGTTTTCCCAAATAGAAAAGAAATCGTGTCTGAATTCGTATTGGCGACTAAGATGGACCTCAAATTAAGTACATGTGGCTTTACTTACTTTAAGGCGGCACTGAGGTAGATTACTACCGTATGTAGAGTACTTATCCATCTTACTCTCATAGAACAGCAAATCTTACTGGGAAGGTCTCCAGACGAGCGAAATTGAGAGATTAATCTAAGTCATTACAGTTAAGTCATATCATCTCTACACCTATAACCAAAATCACGTCATCACCTTACAAATAGATTTTGTCAGTTTTGTGTAGTAAACCCGATAATACTTATAGGTAAATTACCTATAAAACTTATTAGTAGTTGTCCCAAAAAGGAATATTTGGATTCTCTTCTTAGTTTTATGGGTTTATGTCAAGTTTATAGAAAGAAAATATTACGAGTACTACTAGGTGTAGCAGGTGCTAAGTGTTATATGCTTGCATTTAGAAGCACGCTGAGCATCACTCTGCGAATTAATGACTTTTATAGTGCCTCCATTATAACGTTGTGCTGATCTATCAATGTGATGTTGTAACATGTTTCTCATTGAAACCTTCTTATTTAAATCTTTTATTTACAAAAATAATCAGTTGAATAATTTTATTTATAGTTATTTTTAAGGAAACATACAAGAGGTATATTAAATGCCTTAAAATAAATTAAGAGCTTTTCAAAATAGTAGTATTTAATACTATTATAACAGAATATAGCTAAAATAGCTTTAGGATCATCACTTCCCGTAAACCATAAAAATTTGATTTATACAATTTTATCTTACCTTTTGTATGATAATTGTAATTATCATACTAATACTAACAATGCTTCTAGATATGGAAACTTACCCTGTACAAAGGATGGTCAGAACCAATAGTATAGTTTTCATGCAAACTCGATCAGAGCCTGTATGCAAATGGAATTTTCACTTTGTTGATTATATCAATTGTGCTGTGAACATGGAACGGGGCTTTAGGACTGTGGAATGTTACGTTGACACGTTGCATATCACTTACTGGTTGGTTAGCCCTGATATGACAGTTGCAATTGTGTATCGAGTTTCCATTAGTTTCGTAAACAGACAAATGGTCATGATGTTGAAATGAGACGCTTTAGAATGGATCACTTGGTTTCAGCAAAGATTTGGTATTCGTGATTTTCAACTTGATGATTTTATATGTCCAGATTTTCCATTTCTTGTCAACTTGCTTGTGTAGTAGTAGGTGAATAATAATTGTGTTTATAATATGAAATAAGATTAAAGATTTTATATATTCTAATTACGTTAGTTATTCTGTAGTGAATTGTCGGATTGTAGGCGTTCTACGATAAGTCTGTAAACGATAATATGACCTCGATTAGTTAGATATGTAAACATCTAATCAATAAACACTAACAAAAAATACTATTGCATCGCTATTGTACACATTGTAGCAGTATTTCAAGGATGAGTTATACGGTTTGAAAGCTACGTTATTACGGGGAATATTATCATTCGCGTCTAGTAAACGAGACCTGTTTTATTTTTATGTGCGCCACACGACTCACGTAACGGGATGGAAATAGCAACAAAGTAAATATAAATTTTGCGTATCCGCTGCATTCAAATGTAAACAACAACAGTTTTTCAGTGAACAGTGAGCTTACAGTCCATTTTATTGAGTTGTCATTTAATTGTATTTTAATTTTGGTGAAAAAATATGGTGTCCCTCATGATGTTAACCTGAAAGAAATTAAGACAGACAGTTATTTTATTGTCGTTTTGAGACCACTCTAAATCAATAGGGACACTCCCTTAGACTATTATGGAATCCAACAATTAGTGTTAACGGTAGTTAGTTGTTTAAGGAGATCGGTTGATTGAAGGGAGGAACTGGCCCGTAGGTAATAGGTTAGAGTGGCAATGCATCGTCAAATCGTCTACGTCGAGCTTCTAAAGCAAACGCTTGGACCACAGTGTAAAGATTATACTTATATTATACTTGTGTTTGGACTAGCTTGAAGAAAACGCCAATATCGGAAATTCCGTCCGAAGCTCTCCTACACGCTAAAGTTATTGCTACTCGTGTCACCAAACTTTTAAAACAAAGTTCAAGTCACTCAGAATGCATGTCTCAGGTCGCCGTAGACATTGTAACATCATCATGGTAATAACCCTTCTGTCCACTGGCTGAACTCAAAATATGTACATGGTGGCAGGTCTTTTCAGTGTTTTGAAATTTCGCTCATCCATATTTGTAATCTAAGGCCCCAATCTATCTCTTTCTGTAACCCATTAGTAACTCTCCACAGTATCGGGTAGCAGTTGTTGACAAAATTATGGAGAACTCTCAGATATGCAGGTTTCCACGATGTTTTTGGAACGAAAGTTCCTTACGGCAGGCATGGAGGAGATAGGGATTTTGCTGCGCGACCGAACTGAAAAAAAATGACACTAAAACCGTAAGAAAAATATATAACGGAAGTGACGACATATATTTGAATTGCTTACCCTAATCACGTTGTCAGCACAGACATTTACTATTTTTGTAACAACAAACAGCAAAAATAGACCGGTTTTTAAATTACACCATTTTTTAATGCCAGTTATTTTCACAAGTTTACCAGGTAATTTTATCATTAGTTTTAAAATAAGAATAATGATTTCATAACTATATAATACTTTCCATAAAAAGGTTTGACGAACCAAACTTTAAAGTTTTCCGGGATCGAGATACTTGTACGGTCATAGTATTAAAAGTTGAACTAAGCAAAGAACTTTACGCTTGCTACAATATTTAAGTGCTTGATTATTGGATCTTAACTTCCGACCCGTCTACGTTGAAAGCGGAAACTCCATAAAATAGAGTTTTCCAAAAGTCTTTGTCTGAATAGAAATCAAATATAATACTAGACTCAAATCTAACCATCATGCGATTACTCATACTATACATTGGAGCAACCCGCCATACATTCGTGCTAAAAAGTAACTAAAAAGTAACTGTGATCAATTTCAAACTGGTATTGGTACAACATTCTTACAATAAAAAATGGAAGTGTTTTCTAAAATATTAAACTTTATTATATGGTCATGTTGAGGGAGAACGAGTGGGGGAATCACGATGAACCAATTTTTTACAACGGTCTCACCCTCTTACCTCACTGGAATGGCTGACGACCATAACTTTTAGTTAATATACCACGGATTCTAGAAAATGCTTGCAATTTTTGGTCGCAGGCCACTCAGGCTATAATACCCCACAAACTATATTCGAGTTTCATGCAGGATCAACCTCAATCCGTAGCACGGGTCGTTTGCAGTTAAACCGAGGAACAATTTGTCATTCCTTGCGGCAATCTCGTAGCCATAAAGCCAGAACCCACTTCAGACAATTAAACACAGACGTCTAACCCTTTGAATTTGCATCAAACGGAATCATGTCTTGACGGAACCAGACACCGTAAAGTTATATTTGAGTTTGGTCCTTTAAATTATTATTGTGCTCGTTGCATGGAATTCAAATTTAGAATAGGCGTGACGAACGATTTTGAAATCCTCTTCCATAATGGCGGTACATATTTACTATTTACGGTAAACCTTTATTTCGGTAATAAACTTGAGTTTAATGAAGTTTAAAACCATTTTTCTAATATTTTTTCAAATAGTGCGCCAAAACAGCCCGCGGTGTCATGGCGTCTGCTCTGACGTCACGCTTAGGTAAACATGTTATTGTGTCTATGAGTTCTTCGTAACGACAGTATTATCAGCGGAGTTTGTTTACCTAAGGGTGACGTCATGCGCTGTGAGTGGCGGTTCAATCAAAATGGCGAACTACATACACTACATGCGTGCGTTTGTAGTTTCTACTCATGATAATATAGTAAGATAACTAAAGAAGCGACCGATAAATTTGTGTGTATAAAATACTAGAGGTACAAATCTTTTATAAAGTTCTCGTATACAAAGATCTCTCACAGATGTGCAGTGATGCTCACCTGTGAGACTGGCAGGGGGCCATAAAAATTCTACAGTCAAATAATGAAGAAAGTATTATAAAACTTAATCTTTTGCCATGATGTTAGTATTGTAAAAAAACAAATAATTTTAAAAGTAAAACTTTACACATTTAGAATACACATGCATTTTCCTTAATTAAATATTAGAAATAAATAGTTTAAAATTGACTGGTAGATACTAAATTTATATTGAAATTTATACACGACATACATAATGAATATTTAAAAGTATTGAATTGATTCGTTAAACTTCATTTTCTTAGTAAAAAACAAAAATAAAGCAAAAATTCATGAACAAAACGACGACCATCGCGTTCAAACAAACAAAAGCGCCAGCTTATTCAATTTTCTTGCCGAATATCTTCAAGTATTCAGTGCTCGAATCGAACTGTATACTGCACAACTTGCCGAACAGTTTATAGGGGATCTGGTAAAGGCATCCCAAGCCGGCTCTCTCCGCGGCGACTTGAGCCGGGGCGCTTGTGAAAATCCCGCCAGTTGCGGGAACCCCCAGTTCTTTGGCGAGCGCCAATCTGTAAGTGGGATAAGTAAGTATGACAGGATAGTTTGACTTCGAGAAATCGGAATGTGTGTGGTCATTCATATTAATTAGCGTGATCTCAAATAGCCAATGAAAATCTTCGTCGAAAATCGACTTATCTAATGCAAAAAAAACAACGGTTTATGCCCGATATGAGGATATAACCCTCTCTTCATGTGACGATTGCTTCAAAATGCATTTTATGCAGACAATAAAATAATTGTATTTCACATTATAAAATGTTGTATTAAAAATAAATTTCAGTCGGGAATAAATATATTTGTAATAGATGACTATTAGAATACTATATAACCGGTTGACCATAATTAGTTCAAGTATTTCCATAAACTATGCGAATGCAAAAATATACATAGGTGTTTCAATTTATTCTATTTGATCCTTATAATTATGTTAGTTAAAAAATTGATAACTTAATAACCACGTTTCGTGCATAGGAGATTTAATTTAGTTTAGGACATAGGACATAGAAGTAACCAATTCAAAGACACTTAAATATTAAGGTATCTAAAAACCAAAAATACTACAGGTACCGGTCTCTCTTTCTACAAGAATACGTTTCAAAGTTGTGAAACTTACCTACATTTAAGTATTTCGACAGCGATGCCCAGTCCTCGGTACTGTGGGGTGACGGAGAGGCCGGCTCCCATGAGGTATGTGCTCACATCGTATTTGTCATACAAGGCTGTCACCTTCATTGCCTCCGCGAACATACGAAGAGATAGCAAACCTGCCTTCGTTTTAGGCTGCAATTATGGAACACATGTTTAACCGACTTCAGGATAAGGAGGAGGTTCTCATTTCGTCTTTCGTTTTTTTTAAATATTTACTACATAAACTGCATTTCAAGACATTATATTATTATCTATCTATCTGTGTTTGTTGTGCTAAATAACTCGTAAGTATATTACTCGTAACATTGTATGTTACATAATTCATAAACATAATTTCTTTATAAGTGTAATAATAATACACTAATATAAGCCAATAAATTTAAATGGTTATTTTAACTACATAAAATAGAAAATTTGTTGTCGTCCATTGCTATTCCAATTACATACCTATTAGTAGGTATTGAGTTAAATGCGTTACTTAATAATTCCATGAAAGCAATTTCAATCCAAATTGATGATTAAGCATTATTTTCATAATACTTACTTCAAACATAATAATTAACCTTCAATTAAATTCATTTTCATCATTACATTATCTTTTAAAAAAAGATAAATTTATATCCATGAAAATATTCCAACGAGTCAGTCCGTCGATACTGGTATTTTTATGTAAATATGGCGCTATTTAAACTATCTGATGGATTTTGGTACGTAAAGTAAAAATAAATTATTTATGAACATGATAATATTAGTGAGCCGACAGATTATTGCGATGGTTGGAAACTGGGTCGGGTTCTGAATGAGAACGAGAATAAATGGAGATGATTTCAGGGAAAAAATGTCGGGGCCCCGACAAATCAAAAATGAGGGACGTATTGTAGGTACCATTATACTAGGTAAAATCGTATGGATGAGGTTCCCAAACGTGTTTTGTGAATAACCAGATTCAAGATAACAAAAAATGTAATAATTTTTTTTTGGTTCGTTAGTTTTCAAAAAGGGCCGAAACCATAATGTAATGGCAGGTTGAACTGATTTAGACCTATTTCTACGTAACTATTCCCTATTGTAATCGGAACGAGGCGTAAATTTACGACAGCACCGTGCGTGGAATACTCCCTAGGGCTCCCCCATACGTGCTGAGAGTGAACGTTATTTGTGTTCACGCGATGACAAACGCGCCCTTTGATATTGATCAAGGAAATTACTCTTTAAATGTTACATATTAATATTGCCTATTAGACCTTTGTATGTTATTGTACTTTTGTCTGTAATTGCTTAACAATACGAGTACGTTCGTAAAGCTTTGAATGGCAGAATTGAAAATCAATTTAGATTTGCAGTTATATGGTCCATTACAACAATCCGTCAAAACGACCCCTTTATGGACGATAAACATTCAATACGCGGCGTGTATCCGAATGTGAATTCAGTGGAAGTAACGTTTCACGTAATGGGTGAAGTGGGATCTTAATCAAATGGGAATGAGGGCGAGCGTACGATAGGTAAGACATTCTCTTTTACCGGGTTGTGTTCAACGAAGCGGCCCTTTTGTTGGATAATACACATGTTGACCGCGACGAGCGTGCGCCCCGACCCGTCTCCGTCGGTAAGGAAGCACGCCAAACTCATTTTCTGCCTAATGATCGATGACAGGATCACGCGGTACTCCTCGATCGCCTCCGGATCTTGGCCCGTACCTGCCAATTCCAAAGACATTAATTAATTATACCGGCGCCCGTATTAATTTCGCACGTAAAACTCGTTACCATACTACATACATAGTATCAATTTATGATATTGAAATCGAATTCCCAATTTCAATTAGGGATCATTAAAAGTATTACAGCTCGGCTAAGAGGATTCCAGTGTTTCGTTCATTTGTTAAATCCGGCTTATAGAAGTTTAAAGTTAAACACGGGCGCGCAGACATAATTTATGTTGTGTTGTACGGCTTTCGAACTAACATACTCTATATTATAATGGCAACTAGAAACAACAACAGTACAAAATTTAATTCAGAGACCCTAGATAAATACAATTTGTCTCGGCTAAAATTGTTACATAAATGTGACACAAACTTGGATTGTTCGAGTTGTATAGTATCGGCTTAAGTAGTTAAATCTTAATGCATGTTGTAATAATGCGAAGCTATCTTGTTTTGTTGGCTTTATCTGCATATTATAATTATTAACGATTACAAATGAAATACCTACTCGTAGCTTCGATAGTCATAACATGAAACACCAATCAAATCTACAGGTTTTCCACCTATAGATTAGAGCTTAATATTGGTTTGTGCATAGTAAGTAATAACTAGTAGGTACTCGTATTTTGACTAATGTTGCCTAAGAGGTATAAAATTATAATAAGGTACTCAAATAAATCTTATTAAAATGATTTAAATAAATATTATTGATTTATTTCCTTTTAATTCATTTGGAATATAGCACCAGAAATCGTTGAGGTTACCCAAAAATGTAAATAAAACCGAGAAATATAAAATCTAGACTTGACGTAGATTAAATAGAATGTATTATTAAATAAAAGCTTAAAAAACTATTAGGAATGACGTGGAATCGCTCTCTTGTCTTTAGAGATAAAATCTTCGTTCACGGCCGTCGTTCATGTGAAAGTAAAAAATAATAAATCGATTTGCGGATGTATTGGATTCATTTCAGTTCAAGGTGGAAGAAAGTCTGGAACGATGCCAGGAAAAAATCGCCAACATACCTAAGTAGGTTTTACTCTACGATGAAAATGGTTAAAACTCTCCAATACACTACTTTTAATCTTACATTTTATACCCCAGGCTGCTCGGGCTCTAATAGTTTTACCACATATTGTAAGAAGAAAATTTTTACATTTAGGATTTCTTAATCTTATTAATAAATTCTTTCATTAATTAATACAAATTGCTTTTATAAATATATGGGTAAGTAGTGTTGAACTCTTCTTGAAACTAAAGTGGAGATTATAAACGTAAGGAAACAAATAAATTCTCATAACACTCAGCCTTCTTAAGCTTTTTTTGGTTTTCTCTTCTTTACGTGAAAACCTCAAAACTAGGTCAATATTGTATATCTAGTGATTCCCTAGTGTAAAGTGAAGTTAAAATTAGAATTTGTTAAATAGCTTTAATAAACAATTCATAAATCATACATTTCATAAATGATTAAACCGTGGAAGGTCCCTTTTCTTCACATTGAAATAGGAGCGAGCCCGCAGAATACAGCTAATGACTGAGGTATTTTCTTGCGTGTTCCCGACGGCTGGGATTTTGTTAATTGCAAAAAATCTTCACGCTCCGACCATCCTAATTGTATCTAGCTATGTAGCATTATTTTCTTTGATTAAGGTTTGTTAGGGATTCGGAGTAACGTTACTTGCCCTTGTATGTAGCTATTGTCTGAAACCGTAGAAGAAAAATTTAAATATGTAACAATTTGTTGACTCAGAACAATTTATTGCCAAATAAAAATAAAACTATTTCGAATATTTCCTTCGGAAGCTATCACTTCACACGATATCATTATGTTGATGAATGAATGATTTTTTTTGTATAATTATATTTGTACAGTTGCAGCTTTTATGCCAAAGCTAAAACCGATCTCCACTGTTCTCGAATAGATGCCATTGCCAATCAAAAATTTAAAGAGCGACAGTCCTACAGCGATTTTACAGGAATCCCTACTGAGTGATTTTTGTCATGTATAAATGACCTTGCAGTTTACGTGGCAACTTATCTGAGAAAAATAGTTTTAGTGTAACTTGGATCTTCCTATACGATTAGAAAATTTTCGAGCACCTATCAAGCAGACCGATCGCGCGATTTGCACCACATAGGGTAGTAATACATTGTGATAAGGTTAAACCTTTGGTAACTATCGATAATTACCGAGACAGAACTCCGAAACATGTCATTTAATTTGCCGCTAGTGGTCTCACACATCTAACTAAAGGGCTGCCCCGATATCACTACGCCACCATCCTTGCGTGCTTCCATACCTACTATAAGTAGTGCAAAATACTTACCTAGTAGGTAGGTATTTTGATTTAACGTTATTCTAATTATGTTGAGCATTCGCATGCACCTATGTGCTTTTGTTTATAAAACACCTGACTTAGGAAAACAGTTCAGGGTTGCATGTGGATAGAACGAATATCTTTTATAATAAAAAAATGGTTTACCTGCGGCTTTCCACCAGACATCTTCTCTGATATAGTTCCCCAGCATAAACTCGACGGCAGTTCCCCACATTGACTCGGGAATGTCTTCTATTTCGAATTTCAAAATTCTCCCATCTTCAACCTTCCTTTCGAATTTGCTCCACACCTTAGGGTATTGTCGGGATGCCATTATTTTATAATGCAAGCGTGCTTCCCACGCGACTTGCTTTTAAGGCTTTAAATTCTGAAAGGCTTCTTGAGAACTTGAGGAATGAAT
The DNA here is from genome assembly GCA_905147235.1 of Erynnis tages. Taxonomy (NCBI): domain Eukaryota; kingdom Metazoa; phylum Arthropoda; class Insecta; order Lepidoptera; family Hesperiidae; genus Erynnis; species Erynnis tages. The sequence continues at coordinate 5,473,772 of LR990076.1, forward strand.
TGAGACTGAAGTGTATTCTTAATGTGGTTGAGTTCGTACTCGTAGCTGCATACATAATGTGTTGAGTGTCAAGATGTATTAGGTCGATTTAATTACATGATGATTATAATTTAGATTCGTAAATCAATTTCTCATCTATAGCTGAATGATAGTAAGTAGACTGCTGGTTTTACGCTACTAAAATTTTACACAGACCTTCTAAATGAGCATCTTGTAGGTTTTGAGAATACATTATTGATACTTTCAACAGCATTCATTTAAATTTTAATGTTGCAAATAAATTCTCGTTTAAATTAACATAAAAACATTTAATTTGGACTAATATTGACATACCTTAAAATTTTGATAGAACGTTAATCTAACGTTCTATAAAACTTCTATTCTACCTAGCTTACCTTTTGAACATAACTCTACATATAAGAAGTGCTCATTAGAATAATACTGGAATAAATTTTTATGTTTGGACTAACAAGTAACAAGGTGCAACAATGAGTTCCGTGGGGACGTGGCGTAAATATGGATGGAATTTCACTTTAATTCAATACTGGCATCGGCAAATTGATATTTTAATCCTTTATTGTATAAAGCAGGCGTATAAAGCGAAAATAATACATTAATTAAAGAAACCTCTGTAAAGGGGGCCGTAATTTGAGACTGATTTTTTATTAAAATAGTATTATTTCTTACTGCTACTTGTAATAACCTAAATAATGATACATTTCTACACAGTATAAAACAAACTCGCTTTCCGCAGCATGTGCGCTTAGATATTTCAAACAACGCAAAATATTTTAATGCGGAATTCGTGCATATTGTAGGTAGTGGAGAGAAAAGAAAAGAAAAGAAAAGAAAAGAATACGTTTATTGTTGACTGTTACATGAGAAAGATCTTACAAAATTTTATAATAAGTTTAGAACAGTCTACCCTATGCGGGCATACAATAATTATGTCTTATATAACTAAAACTTAATTTTATATTTCATGGCAATTATTGCTAAATTATATTTATTTATTTATTATTTTGTTCAGCAGTTCAAATTATTTGTTTATTTTAATATTTTGCCTATTCGAACTCATCGGCTATGCAATGTGCCACCCATTACTGGGCAAAGAGAGAAAAAGCCGGAGGAAAAAACTCTCGACACAGTTTTTATTTAATTTATTTGGTTATTTATACGCGCGTTTCTACATTCCTGTTTATAATTGTTTATCTATGAACATAATTTACATTGAAATTGCGAACCATCCATTCATTATTCCGTTCGTTATCTGCATTTTTGTGTGATAGTGCATTCTCTCTGATTATACCCTGGTATAAACACAAGGAAGCACTTGAAGTCGGCAGCTTTACAGGACTGTAAATGTAGCCTCTGTCCTTCCTGAGATTGTTATTTTATTTTATCGTTAAAGAATTCCTTTACGGTATAATAACCTTTTTTGACCAGCCACTGTTTTAAAGACCATTTAAATTTATTGATTGGTAGTTTTTTTAGTTCTGGAGGCAAATGATTGTATATGCGTATGGCAGATATATACGTACTTTTTTTATAAATTCGACATTTTATTCTAGGTAAATACAACAGATTTTTATCTTTTTGTCTCATGGGTACATTTCTTACACGCATATCAGATTTATTTTTGAACAAGTGCATGTTTTTTAGGACAAAAAGACATATTTCAAGAATATATATACCGGATAACGTCAGGAAATTTTCTTCTGTGAATACCGCGCGTACTGATTCGTCACTCGAGTTATACGAGTATATAAGCGAGTTTTTGCAAAAGAAATGTACTGTTTGCATTGACTGAGTCACCCCAGTAGATTACGCCGTATAATAGAAGAGGATAGATATTACCGTAGTAGAAACTTTTCGCAACTTCTATAGATGAAGTATCTCTTAGTATAGATAGAGCATAACAACAGCTCGATATTTTATTATTTATTTTGTCAACATGACTCTTCCAATTTAAATGGGTATCTAGTGAAACCCCTAAGAAATTAACTTGTTGGACTTCTTCTATGATTACCGCATTTAGGTCCACATTTAGCGGATGTAATGTTTGTTTATAATTTCGAAGCCTAAATAAATATAACGCGCTGTTGGTATGAGCTCAAAAAAATAAATTAGAGATGTCTATAATTTTAATGTGAAATGATGTGTAAAATTTTAACTCAAATATAGTAACTGGTTTGCTAAGTGTAGTGTGTAGTACATGAAACAACAGTAAATTTTTATTTAGTAGTAGTAGAAGATACGCTACTCCCGGCCAAATAATATATCTTGATATACCTTTTGTTTCAAACAAAAAGTATCAAGCTGTATATAAGTATAGTGTCTAGAACAAAGAGGTCACAAAGGTATTCTGATACCTGCCAGCGATCCTCTCCAATACTTTTGCGGTTTTCAACTTCAATGTTAACGCGTTAGGATTCTACGAGTATGTATGTGAAGATTTTTTTGTATTTGTACGTGTTTTGTCTCTATAAATAGATATAGAGTTCTAACAATGTGAAGGACGGACGTAGATGCAACGACGTCGAGCGCAAACAAGAATGTTCTTGTGGTTCGAATGAGGAATTAAGTATGGTTGCCGGTGATTCCGTGGGCAAAGGGGCACGAAGGAACGCCAGCTTCGTTCTATTATGGGATCCCTTAGCGGATTGACGCTGTTGAGGCCGCGGTGAAACGTGAATGTTAATCCGTGGCAGGATGAACAACGTGGAGTTTTATCTGGTAGGAAACCGGCATTACCCTTCTGTGTGGACCGAAAGATTTGTTACACTTTCACGTAAAAATATCGAACAGATTTGGATCAAATTTAGTAGGTACATAGTACTACTAGGCAGATTATAACCTAGGTTAGCATCTTATATATAAAATTCTTCTTATAATTATATAAAATTCTCATGTCACAGTTTAATTTACCATACTCCTCCAAAACGGCTTGACCGATTTTTATGAAATTTATATGCATATTCAGTAGGTCTGAGAATCGGCTAACGTTTATTTTTCATACCCCTAAGTGATAAGGGTTGTCCAGATAACATTTTTATTTTATTATTTGGACAACTTTTTTTATTTTTATATTTCAATAATGTGGCATCAAAAAATACATACAACCCTAAATTTTCACTCTTCTATCAACAACCCCTATTTTTTGATAGTGATTTTTAACGCTCGATAACTTAGATCGCAAAACAACGTTTGCGGGGTCAGCTAGTATAAGATAATTTTTATCCCTCTCTGGCTCAAATTCTTAGAACAACGTGGACTAAGCCGTGTATGGAAACTAGAAATAATATTTTTATTGTTCCTTATTCAATTACCTTACAAAGCTAATTTATTTCTAACTTCTTAGAACACAAAGGTGAAGTGCAGCGTTCGTTATATTTAAGTTTTCCACGTAAAGGCTCATTATTCCAGTAGGTAACTGCGCCGGTAATTAAACAGAGGTGAACCCACTCAATAGCCTATTAAGCGGGAACTTTTCTATAGATTTATTTAAAATTTACTGTACTGGTTTCTGTATTTTATTGTTTCACGATACCCAACAAAATGTCTCGTTTAAATGTGAAGAACCTTAAAAAATGTTTAATTACTTTAAAGTTTTATTGAAATTTTATAGTAAACTTTTGCTTTTTTAGTTCTCAGTATGTATTCTTCTTGACCTAGGAAGAGGGAGAACTAGGGAAATTTAAAATATTTTGTAACTGAGTATACCACCCACACGCTGAAGTAGCGCCTGCCACATAGTGGCATAGTGATAGTGGCGTTATGTGCATTGAAGTCACCATGTTTGAAAACTTTACTTAACGATGCTTAGTTAAAATGAAAGGTGTCATTAGTTGGGAACTTGGCCTTACTAAGTGGTGCCAAGTAGGTACTAAACTCTCGTAATGCTTCGAACACGACTGGCTTTTAAAAGCAAGAACTTTATTACTGAAATTGAGATAATTTTGTAATTTAAATTCACACGCTTCACTTTTCCAACGGTGAATGGGTTTATATCACATCTGTGGTGTATTTAATGCTTTGCTTTCAATATTTGTAAAATTTAATTTTGGTAAAAATCCTCTAAAATTGAAAATTTTTTCGAGTCGTTATTTGTAATTGCCTATGGGCCCACCGAAAGCTTTCAACGCAGGCTCTGAGGCATATATTATGCATAAATTTTGTTTATTAACGTCTGCCAGTGGTAATACAGCATGTATTAAAATATTACTTTAAACAATCGTGTGTAAACAATGGTAAAAGTAGGTATGGTTAGCCGTAAAGTACCTACGCCGCTCAACTCTGTGTAGGTAATTTCTTTTACAAGTATAAAGCTCAACAATGGAAAATGTAATTTTCCGCGACGTCAATGTATATTGCGCGTACCTGTCTCTGTCAACGACGCAGCCACGCTCTGCAGACTGTCTACGTCATATATTTCACTTCTTAATAAACAGCGTTTTGATTTGTTGTTATAATAATATGATGATACAATTTCATTTCCTTGAGTAAAGATATTTAGTTTGTAACTTAAAGAGTTATAGGCAAGAGAAGCAAACACGTAACAATGTAAAACAGAGGCGGTGATAGGCCAGTGGCTAAGAATTGAGCCTCTTACTCGAGGGGTCCGGATTCGAACCCCAGTGGCTTTCTTGTGGCAAAGTTATGTGCACTTTATAAAATAAAATATCACTTGCTGTTATTGTGAAATAAAACGTCGCGAGGAAACGTGCATGCCTAGGTGTTCACAAAAAATGTTCTCAAAGGCATGTATAGTCCACCAACCCGCAGTAGGCCAGCGTGGTGGACTAAGACCTGCACCTTGCTTATTGTGAGAGAAGAATTGTCACTGCAGTGGGTCATTAATGGTCAACAGACACACGTAAGGAAGTTACGAAAATAAAGGTATTATTTAGAAAAGAGAAAACTAAGGAAAACTGTACACACGTGAAAGTATCTAACTAACGTTAATAAATTTAAACTCATTAATTAAAAAAAGTTTAACGTTCAGACAGACACAAAAGACTACATTCTCCGTCCACTAATTTCTCATTCCACTCTCTAATAGCACTGTGATGTCATTGTGTCAGAGCTAACCGCAGACGTGCCTGGTTTAACTCGCACCACACGCTTACAACTTCATCTTCTTAGATAATATTTACATTCTTGCAACACCATGCACTTTGTGCAGATCTAACCACTTCAATTATACAGATTACTTTCAGTTTAATCTTTGGTAAAAGTAACACTGACTCGATTATTAAGTCTTTAGAACAAGGCTGCTTTTTATGATTAGAATCTATGAAGTGAACTATTAACTGTAGTTATTATAAATGCTTTGTTTAACCTCGAATAGGACCAAAACCCTATCTATGTTATTTTTTTTTCAAAGTCAACGGGTTTGAACCCTGCCTGTCGGCCACAAGACTCATTTGAGAACTTTCCGCCATTCCTCATAGTTTTAGATTTCGCCATCCACACACACTTTAAAAATTCATTCTGAATAAGTAGGTATACAATAATACATGTTGGGTGAGATGCTCAAATTACTGTTTTTATAATATTGTGTATTAAGTGTATTATTGGGTTATTATAAAGTATTGTGTAATTAAGTTAAAATATTGCAGTGTCTATTTATTAATATTTAGTCGTGTACACACCCTGTTTTTCTATTTCTTTAACTATCTAAAGGTTTTCTGGTTAACATCGCTATAAGAGATAAGGCCTCCTTTTTGTATAATTTATTTTTATTTTTGTGATTAATTATTTGTTTTTAATTGGTCTGTATGTTTTTTTCTCTTGTAATATCTTGTGGTGTACAATAAAGATTTATTGTATTGTATTGGTGTTCGTTGGTTCCAGGTTCAGTGCACGGGTGCTGGAGCGCGCGTGCTCCGCGCTGGGCGGGCGGCGCGTCGCCGCGCTGCTGGTGTGCGGGGGCGGGCCCGCAGCCGCCGCCGTCGTCACCGCGGCCGCGCACGCCGGCGTGCCCGTGCTACGAACCTCACCTTCTAACCTTCATTTCTCTTATACTATAGCTACGGTAAGCTTTTTAAGTTATTAAGAAATTTACAAAAAATCTTAGAAGTCTTTGGTGAATTGGTTGAGAGCTAGAAATACGGATTCTAAACAGAACGTTTTTCACGCGAAACCATTTTTACCTCATTATAATGATAATGATGGGTACACAAATTTAAATTTACAAGCTATGAAAAATCAAATGATCCTTATTACCTATTCTGTTTTATTTCAAAACGACTACGTTCAAGCAGTGTTATCACGCTTATTTAATAAAGAAAAACGACATACAACAAAAATTAAATAAGAGATCATAATTGTACAAAATCTTATTCATAAACGAAAAATACTGGAAACGACCTCGTTATCATTGCTTGGTCTACATATAAGTCTACATTCTACAATATAGAATAAAGTAAACCACACATTAAATAACACACGAACAGTTAGTTAAGTGCTAATAATCCCATAGCGATCGACATTTGTCACTTACATAATTAATCAATATCCCATCAAGAGGTTGTCAATTGTTCAATATAGCTCGAACACTGAATCTAATGACCTAGCTATATAATGTAGAGAGTGTTGAGTTTACATCGGCGTACGTGTTCAGAGATTTGTAATCTGTGTCTTGTTTCCGTATGCACGGTTACTGTTCTAGAATTTGATAGAGCATCTAAGAGTTAATAAAGTAAAAGTTAAGCATTTGAGGATTAAAGAAATCGTAGAAGGAAGAAGATTTCATGTAGTAATTAAATTGACGAGTGAGCTCAGAAAACCGAAGTGAAAACAGTGAAACAGAAGAGTTATGACTCATAACATTACTCGTAACCTAATGAAGTTGTGAAATTCGAAGATATTAAAGAGTTCTCTAAAATTAACAGTTTTATTTTGGAACTCGGATCAGATACTACGTTTTTAAATTTAAAAAGCATCCAATCGTCTCAGCATTTTAAGAAAACGGATTTACAGTTTATGAGGTTGAAGGTCTCCAATTGAGCTACGATGATTTTATATACCAACAATAACTTCTCAATGTAATCAACTTATTGCGTGCTTCCTAACGGTTAGGTCGTGTAATAATACTGCTGACGTGACGTGAATTATAACCTTATAATTCATTGTACGTCTACGCCATGACATTGCAATTGGATTCCAGCCTGGAAGCACTATTTGGCGGCTCGTAAATAACTATTAGCCGGTCTGTTTCGCAATCTGAAGCATTACAGGGAACTGAATAACGTATGTTTTAACGGTACATGATCCTACCCCGAGTCCTAAATGCCGCATGAAAAAGTTACTCGTACGATATCGGTATTTCAATTAGGACATGCTCATACAGAGCCCTATGTTTAAATTTTGTCTTGTTGGATGGTCGGTCATTTATCTCAACGAATTAGAACAAGGCCTTAGAAAAGATAGACGTCAGGAAAGCATTAATATGTCTGAACGATAAAAGGTGAAGCTTAGCTGAGACTAGCGACTGTGCGAACGCAATTCAACTTAAGCCGCGCAATCAGAAAACTCGTATAAAATACCAAATTTTATTTTTTATAGGAAGTATGTGACGCTATAATCCACCACAGCCTTCTTAGAAAATAATTTATACTTCAACATCATTCACAAAAAATGTTACTTTAGTTAACAACTATTTTTGTTAAGTTTTGAAGCATCCGAAATCCATTCCGAAAAACTTCTAAAGGATTGCAAAATATATACTAGTATGTATTTCTGAGTTTATTTGGTGGGAAAGTACTAGTATAATCATATACAAAACGCTTTCATTCTCGTATTCTCATCAAAGGTAAAAGACAATATGCCAAAACAAATGGCGGGAAGAGGCTTACAAATAACAAATGGCGGCAGTAACGCGAGAACTGAAACAGGTATTTCGAATACATTGAAAGACCAAAGGCTTTTATTTTGCGAATCGTAGCAATCAAAGCGAGAGTTTTTTGAGAAGTTTTCCCGTACCTACTGCTCAAATCTTTTCATTAAGAGCGCTCGCAAAATTGTCCCTATTTGTTGTTTACCTCAAGCGACGATTACAGCTTGACGCAAAATATTATTTAAGCTTACCAAAAATTGCTGCAATTGGGTACAATTTTTTTAAAAGACACATATCTTTGTTCTCAGGATATACTGCCTTTGGAAATACGATTAGAAATAACGGCACGGGAAACCTTACATGCTCTTAGGTAAGATATGTTTATGACCGTTGTTATTGATATCGTTGCATTCATACAGTCAAGGAAGCTCGAAGATACGCAAAACTTCGACATGCCAGCTAGAAAAAATTTTGCATGTGCAAGAGATATTTTTGGAGGTTCCTGTCATATATTATTATCTATTTAAAAAGTCAAATGAAATTGACTCGTTTGGCTTTTGTTACTTTTGTAGGGTACATACCCAATCCAATTTTCTAAATGTATGGAACATTTAACTGTTATACAAGGGTTAAATATTTTAAACCCTCGAAAAGTTTGGCAGCTCTCAATTTTTAAACGCAATCATTTCGAAATTGACTAAATTAACAACTAAGTAAGCATGGGTCTCTCCTACTCAAAAGTAATCAAAGTCGTGTTGTTAGTACCTCCATCCTCCATTGTTACAACCTATTTGAACCTACCGACATTCTCGATATTTCAATATCATTTATGTTTTTTTGCAGATCGACACTTCTTCATACACACTGGCACACTTTTACGTTGCTCGCTGAAGAAGATATATATTTAACGCTGTCCCTAAGGAAGGATCTATCGTCAATTCTTACCACTCAACCGCTTAATCCTAAATGGCTCTCGCTTCCCAGAAAATACTCTCGCCATGCTCTTTTCAGGTATGCGGTACCTTTATCACCTTTTTTTATAAAGTTCTTCTTTTTAATTACAATGTTTTTAAATTTTGTGTTCTTCGACAGGCGTCTCGCAGAGGTTTCAAGGCTTACTCGGGGTGTAGTCGTTTTAATTTGTGACTTACATTACGCGAAGCTTGTTATGGAGGAAGCAAAACGTTTGAATATGCTCGAAGGACACTTTTTTTGGCTTTGGATCGACGCTTCTAGTAAACTTAATGTCTTCCATACAGTAAGCAATAGAAAACAGTACGAGGAAGATAACCATGAAGATGTTGAGAACACTAAGGATAACGATGGATCACAGATACACGAGGAAACTAAACGCAGTAAACGAGATGTTACTGACAATAATAATATAATAAAAGAAATAAAGCATCAGGAATTGCAGGAACCGTACAAAGTTTTAAATGAGACCGTATTTAAAGAAACTGGTTTTAACGTTAAAAATAGTTCAATGAATTCTTTTTTTCGTCGTATTAGTAGGAATTTAGATAAGTCGGAAACGCACATAAATAATAAACTATTATACATTAATTATAGTGAGTCGTATGATAGTAGTCGCAATATTAGTTCGGAGGATATAAGGAATTTTAATGTAAATATCAAAAGCGTTGAAACTTCTAAAATAGAAAACAATTCAATTGAAAAGGAAAATGTATCTTTCCTTAATAGTAGTAATGTAAGACGAACTAGTTATAGTAAATTGAGAAATGAATCTTTTAATAAATATGTAAATAGTATAAATATAAATGATAACAATATGTATAATACAAAAATTTCTTTATCGGAGAAAAAAATTATAAGTAGTAGTGAAGAAAATCGAGACCTAAGAGATAGAATATTATTTTCAAGTGATATTAGTGATTTCTTATTGAATCCCACGGTGCATACTTCTACGATCAGTAATATAAGGAGTAATATCGAGAAAAGAGGTGAACAATTTTATATGAGAGATGAATATAATCAAGAATCGAAAGGTGTAAAGGAGAACGTTACTGAAATATTTAATAGTCTTCCTATAGGAATGTTAGTTTTGCAACCACAGCCTATGAAAATTGGTAAGTATTCAATTTGTTTAATATTAACACTGAAATTCACAGCTCACCTTAGAGAACCGTGGAAAATGTTGTTCTACGATTGACTCCAAAATTAGCAAATTTCGGTGACAAAATATCTATCCTTCGAACAATGCGTCCACTTCATGAGCTAAGTTTTAAAACATAATTTTATGTCACTGAGCAACCGCTCAGCATCACGATAAGTTCTAATTTAACACTTTACCTCTCTAATAAGTAGACACATTAGTTAAACAATGTTAATGCACGTATTGTGCGTACATAAATTATAAATATATCAAATTCGTGTATGTATCACATGTGATTAACAGGACAACTTAGTGGTTAAAAGCATTGAATAAAATAAAATATCTAATAGATAACAATTTTCAGATGTATCATTTGTAAGCGCAGCTGTGCGTTTAATCGTAGGCGATCTACGCAGAGTGCTACGTGCGTGCGACGCGTGGTCGGCGCAGGCTCAGTTCTTCAGCGATGCCACTGCGTCTTGCTGGGAAGAACCAAGCGATGCCGCTTCCGACTTCTCCATGGAACTTGTAAGGTATCAAGATGCTCCTCCTTCTCTTAAATCCTATCCTCGGATATTTCTTTTAGTAAATGAGTAGCAAACGAACTTGCATTCGTTTAGTAGGCATTTTGAATGAGACGTTGTATAAACTAAAACTATGAAGTACTAAAAACTAAGAGCTTCATATTCAACTTTAACAAAGTATTACAAAATCTGAATAACTTGAACTTTTCACTTCCGACACAGTATTTCAAATAGTTCCAAGTTTCCGGAAACTTATCTTACAGCATTAATAGGCTTCTTACACTTAGCACTTGACTATAACTATGAAAGATCTAGTATTCTCAGTATCTTGACATTTTATGTGGACTTACTCGCCGTAAAAACGATGAGGAAACTTCTACAAAAGCTTTCCTCATTGGCAATTTTATTAATGAAAATTTAATGACTCGAGGATTACTTACGAAGTGGAAATTTCTTTTGTAAATCTTAAAACTTTTTATTAAGGTCTCACGGCTAATGATACTGTGGTGACTCATGGGTGATTGTCAGTAAACTGGTGTCGTAGTCGTAACTCGTATCTGATGTCATTCATTTCCTTGATTATTGAAGAGTTTTTTGCTGATAATCTAGATTCATAGAATCGTTTGTTGCTCAATCTTGACATGTTATTATCTATGTGAATTGAATTCTTAGGCGATTGGTATTCATTTAATCTTTAAGTAGGTACCTACCTAATTAGTTAGTTAGTTAGTTTAATCTTTAAGTAGGTACCTACCTACTTAAAAAGTAAACGAATGCATGTTTTACTTTATAAAAGAAATATTCTATAAAATGCAGTGTATTTGTTAAATTTAAAAAGTTTGGTACGTTGGACCTAATCGTTTTAAATTAAAATATTTTTCTACGGCTGAAAGCATTATTCAGGAAACCAGCTCTGCTGCATTGAGAGTTACTGCTGCACTGAGAGAATGCAACTTTGTTTTAACTAACACGCCATGAGTAAGTTTCTAGATCAGCAACTATAACTATTATGGCTGCTGTAACTTGCTGTGTCAGACAATCGATACCCGTTTTATGTATCTTCTTATGTAGCAGATTTTGTATTTAATGTTATGTACTTTCACTATTATTCTCTTATTCGATTAATCATAGTTTTGTATCGAAAATAAAAGATAAAAATGAAATGCTCCAAAATCGACATTTAAGAATCCACATTGAGCCAAGATTGCGCATTTGAGTATATTTTCGTTTTGTTAAAGTAAGTAAATGTAGAAAAAAATCGCTGAAAAATGACAATTTATTGAATTCTTAAAGATACAGTGACTGGAAAATTCGTATCCTCTCTCGAAAGAAGCACAATGAAATTGTAACAGTGTGTTCTTCTGAAATTTTTATTGCTTTCCTGCCAATTTTCCTCGAGAATTCAATAAACACTGAGTACTTTTTATTTGCATCTACATCTTGTTTATGGCTTTATCAGTTTTATCGCGTTGTGATTTTTATAGCCTAACTGAATACAAAGCTAAGAAAATAAAATATTCCTATATTGACTGCATTATACAACTTTGCTAAATATGTGTGCTGTTTAAATCTTCTTTATATGTATCAAAACTCGCTATTATTTGGGTTTCAAAATATTCGTTTAAGACTAAGGACAGTTTAAACGGTGAGAAAATTCGAAAACAATGCGAGTAAAATTAAAAGAAAATAGAGTGTTTGTTTGTTCTTCTTTAACAGTAGCATGAAACTTCTTTATTTGGAAGAACGGAGTCTGTCATATCAGTTAGTACCGCTTATTTACAATATCTCTCTAATGCTTAGTTCCAAAGGTCCTTTATCTTACTGTTAATCAAAAAGATATACAAAAAAGACTTTTTTTTTCATTTAGCTACAAGTATGAAGCATTCCAGTAAAAGCAAATTGACTAGCCAGTCCGAGAATGGCTCGAGATTATGTTTACGGTCCTCTATCTAAAAGGCGAAGGTTGGTAGGTTTATATTGGCGCGGGCGTGTCATAAAACCTTGTTTCAAGACATCTTTTCCCTTGCGGACACTATTTGTCGTATCGTTTCAAAATCTCGCCCTTATCCTTTTTATATTCCGACAATAGATATGCTTGGATAACATGAATTTTATATTTTACATACCTATAATAGAACGAAGGCCTTGACTGTAGATGTACGTAGACCATTTGTATAATACTGTCCAATAAAGACCCGTTCTAATTATTAGAACGCGTCTTTCAAAGAACTGAGAACCAATGGGAAGAATGCTTATCGAATGGCAACCACGTCTTGGCAAAAGTAGTACCTACAGATATAGACCTCCGATCAGGTGAACCGATGAACTAAGAGAGATAGCAGATGTTACCGCTGGATTCAGAAGACCAGGCAGAGTGGTGTCGAAACGAGGAAGCCCATGTCTAACAGTGGAAGTTAAAGACGAATAGATAGATTAGTAGGAATATCTTTCCTATTGAGAGTATAAAAAGAAACATCATCAAATATTGGTATGTTAAAGCTACAGTAATCGAATTAATAAAGTTGTTCGAAAGTCACAATCAACTAATCAATTTGGGAGTTTTAGCTATCAAAGAACAAGAATTGTAGCAACTCAGTCCTCAATTTTATTATAAAGGACAGCTGAAGAGTGCCATTAATGGGTATTAATTAGTGTAAGTGGTGTTCAATTGGCTTTTCGCCTATAAGTTGTTGAACCTATGTCACTCTGAAGAGTGTATACACTTACAGATACATACATTGGTACATATGAGTATGAAAGGCACATAATTATGAAAGTTGTACCGAATATACGAGCTTAAGTTAAGGCATCCAGATTGTGTGAGTTTTAGATCATCAATTGACACAAACGAATTTGTATGATTTTGTCTCGTCTAAAATATTTTTCAAAAGTTCATTGAAATGTCTATTCGACTGCGATTCGAAATCTGACCTCTCGAATAAGAAACCGAATTATTTGGTATCTACCTTGGCTGTCCATCCCTCTTTTTAGTTAAATTTTTACAAGATTAGGTTAGGTTAGTAGGTATACTCAACCCTCATGATTGAGTAAGTTACTTTGTAACTATTAACTTGATAAGTTACTTGCCTGAAGTTCTTATGAAATACAAAAAAAATCATCTAAAGAAAACCAGACCTTAGAACTCTGAGGACTCTATAGTCTGGGATTTTACTGAATAGGTACCTACATAAGAGTAGACATCATTAAAATACGACCCATTAATAGGAATTAAAAGAAACTTATTCTATCAGGATATATAAAATTCCCTTTATATCAGATATTCTTAACGTTCAACTTATACCCTTCTGCTGCGCGAGAATAATGAGAACTTTTGAAATATACGTCGCACGCACCGAACGCGTAGAGCACGTTGGATGTAGAATTTGCAAAAAACCCCTGAATAAAATATTGTGCGAACTGTACTTAATCGGTTAGGTATATAACATCACGTTACTATCAGAATATTATTAGGCACTTGTCGTTGTTTCATGTTTCGAATCGTACTTTTTTGTTGTAAACGCCCCAAACGAAATAAAAGACACGAAGACCATAGGTAATACATATTAATAATATTATTATTAGGCATCTCCCTGGGCGATCCTCCTTCAAACCTATATGGTGTTTACCAAACCTTTATCGACCCACTGCAGGGTTGGGCCTTCTCACGAGGGGTAAGCCTCAGTCCCCTACGCTGGTTTAATGCGGGTTGGTGGACTTCACATGACTTCGATGAACTCTCAGGCATAAAATAAATAATAATAAAACTGGGGAAATTAATTGGTGCGTGCCACTGGAATTCTGAGCTATTACCGCTGTAGGCGGCTGTAGAGATATTACTACACCTAAATAAGCGGTATGATACTATACTCATTCTGTTAAGAGCGTCAGCCAATCAACGTTAACGGCAACATTCCACTTGACCTACTAATGAAACGTAGTGTGGCGAAGTCTAAAACATTTCCAGCGTTCAGAGTTAGTTGGTTGCTGGTAATCCGTCATGTGGGTTCATCTAGTTTGTATAATTTATGTACGCCGCAGCGCCGTGCTGAATTTAAAGAGCGCAAACTTTTTCAGTACGCCACTAGCAAAATACACGTTTCTGACAGAAAGTAAAACGTATTTTTATAAAACTAGACATGCTTTGTAAAACTAATGTCCTAACGTACTGTAATTTGTTTCCAATAGGCACAAAATAAGTGAGTAAAGAATTTTTCCGTATTTAACTGCCTAATGCTTTTAAATTAATATACAATGATAGAGCCAAATTATTTTTTGAGTATACCTAAGAAATATCAATGTGACAGGCAGTAGGTGATTCATTATTAAATTTGTTGTTAAAACTTCGTTTTTGAACACTTGCGATTTTCTCATATGATTGTGCCTAGTACTTTAGATTTTCCAAAAAGTGAGTCTTTTATCTTTGCTTTTCCTTTTTCCAGATGTCCTTGATTCTTGACTACCAGATGGCCTATTTACTAATTTTCAATGGACACAAAAAAGCAGAAAGATTTCTTGTTTTAGCTAAGTGGTTTCTAAGCTTACACAGTTGCCACAGTGACCAAGTGTACCTTACAGAGTCATAATACAACTTGTTTCTGTGGTAACGAGATAAAATATTCAAAAGGTTGCTTGTTCCAGAGAACTTTCACTTTGTTACCTGTTTACCGACAAACGCACAATGCCACTTTGGTTGCTAAAAGCCGCTTCAACGTACTCGTAATTGCTAAATCATGAGCGAAGCTGATTTATGAATTCTGAATGACTAGTGCTGCGAGCGTTTCTGCCGATTTTTAAATGTGACACTATTCACCTTTTCTTAGTTATTTGTGTTTTGGAAAATTAAATGCCACACGTTGTACAGGGAAAGAAAACATCGCAAGATAACCACCAGTCTCAGTAAAGAGTACAATCTATCTGTGAAATCTACCAACGCGAAAAAAGTTTACTAAAGCCTATTAGATACTTATCCTTCTCATTGTACTCGTAGAAGATGACCGGATCCTGAAGTGGGTCCCAAACGTTACATAGAGTAAAACGATAATTTTTGTACCTTACCTATTTTGCTCACCGTAAATGTTTTAAGGCTTTGTGAAAGACTGGTCTATGTGAATTTAAATGAAAGCACGGTTCATCGAACACGGAAGCTTTTGGAATAGCTCCACTAGTTTCGGACGTATACGAGGTCTTTAACCACAAATGGCAGGGACTGAATTTATTTGTGCAGGTGTTTATATTGATTCTCTCCGTATGCCGGCACTTGTGTGTAAGTGTATTTAGATACATTTAAAAAAAATCATAAAAAAAGATGAATTTTGTAATTTCAAAGGAAATTCATAAATATTCTGTAGGTTTATTTCATAAATGAAACCTCTTTGTAATACGAATTAGACGTAATAAGATTGTCTTTTTTCCTCTACAATTGCTTTAAACAGACGTATACTTAGTAAATAGTATAATATACCTACAATTATGTCCTTAACAACTTCCAAACGATATCAGTTAAAAGTAACTTTGGTACTAACTTCTTTCGGTTTTATACTAGCTTCATTGGTGTTTCTTCCGTTCGTACTCTCTATAAATTTAGGATAAACTATTAGCCGACTAAGGGAAGATAAAATAAAACCACAGACTTTTAAATACTGGCAATATTAATTAAACTAAACAGCAGACTAAGAGGAACTAACTTTAAAGTGCTCTGTTTGAATTTAAGCAAGTAATTAAACTTTTAGGTATCCGAGTGCTGGAGAGTAAAAAGTTTTAAAGGGATATCTTTATAATCTTCACAGTTTCTAAAAAGTTCAGTGAATAATTATTTTGTTAAAATCTTCACAATAGCTTATTATTTTTTATGAAAATTAGCAGGAATCTCATAGGTATTTAGTTAACTATATTCTATTAAAAACTGCCCTTAAACTTAGTTTCAAGAAATGAAAAATGTAAGGTGATACAAATAAATAACAGGGAAAAGGATGAGTAAATTACTGAATTAAAACGCAACAAAATAATTGCCATGTAGGTATATGTTTAAAAAAAATCAAATACTTCCTCACAATATTTAAATGACGCTAAATAATAACAAAGAATAAAAATCACCTTAGAGGTTCGGTCTTTTTATCATTTACGAACTTATGTTTAAAGGCCAATCACTTTGGTTTAGTCGAAAAACATGGGGCACCTTTAAGTCGCTTGGGAGCAACGTTTTATTTATCTGAGTAACAAAAAGGTCCGGAACAGCCCCGATCGGTTCAACCAAGCCCTCCCGTCTGGTTCTTTATAAGAAAAATCAAGAACTACGCTTGACCTATCAACAGGGTCGAGCGTGTGTGCCTTATTTAATAAAATACGTGACCAGAATCTTACGTAAGTAAGTTTGCATTTGTCCGATGTATGGGTGAATACTCAATGTCTATTTGGTCTGTTTATGCTAAATTACGCTGAGTTAATATGAGAAGAAGGATTTTATAGTAGGTATCAAGTACTTTTGGGGTAATTTTAAGTAGTTATGACTATATGTATAAGAATACAATTTTTACATAAAGTACATACAAAAAGGTGGAATTAATGACAATCAACCTTAGTTAGTATAGAAAAATCAACCAAGACAGCTATAATTTAGTAAATAATAAAAATATTGAATAATAAATAATTATTATAATAAAACATTTTGTACTTGTATTTATTTGTATTTGTAATTATAAACAAGCTACTACACTATTAATGTACAGTAGTTATCTTGATTTAATAGAATAGTAGAGCTTGCTTAACACGTATTTATTTTTATTCAACAAAGCTGAGTCAAGTTTAAAAAAATACCAGTTACGAGTACATAGCAGTAACGACGCGAAGTTAACAGGCATTTTATGGTATTATTTTAACTTAATATATTTGTAAGAAATTAATTCCATGCAGTTTAACTAGCTTAACCGCGTCGGAACTCCCCAAGCGAGGTTTAACCCGGGATCAAGCAGTTGACGAACTCGCCGCTTGCCTGCGATTAAACGAAGCACACTTAGTTTGTGTTTTATAAAAGCTACCTGAAAACTTTGTTCACTAACAAGTTACCTGGCGTCGCGTATGTAGCTTTTCAGTATTTTCGTTTTACTCTGAATTCGCGTGGAACCAACTGGCTCAAATAAAACACAATTATGTGTAAATGCTTTAAAAGCAACATGTGTATAGGCTGACTATTCGAAAATCTGAGATTCTTTGGAAACTGAAGTTGCTTGCCATCAAATGTATAATTATTTTAAAATAAATGCTATATAATAAATGGGTCGAAAACCGAGACAAACACATATTTAACTTCTTCTCTTGCCTTGGTACCTACCATCAAATAGAAAAATAACGCAAATTGGATATTTAATAGGTACTTAATTAATTATGCTTTATATTATAATCTGAAATAAAAAAATATTGTTATTATTAAGCATCTTTAACGAACTATACAATTCCTACTAGAAATAATACGTAAATGCTTATAGAGAATCTATTGCTGTATAAGTACATACATAAACAGGCAAAGGCATATTTCGTTGTTATAATAATTTCTTCAAATTGAACTAACTTTGAGGTCTCCCTTATTTCTTAATGTAAATTGTATCTATAGCTTCTTTGTTAACCTATTTCTTTACTGAAGCCGATTGTTGGTTTTCGAACTTAATTTCGCGTTGTTATACAACGCGATATTTCAATCTTTACAAAAAGTTACTAGATTTAAACATTTTATTTTGTCACTCTAAAGTAAAATTAAATAGTTAACTCAGACTCGGATGACAATACAGTGCTTTATCTATTCCTTTACTACATGACACGAGTATTCATCACCCGTTTGCCTCTCGCTCCATTAACCTACCCAAAGCTTACTCGTAGGTCACAAGTCAACTTAACGAATTAGGGCGATTATAAAAAGTTAATATTGGATTACATCCAACTAGATAGTATTAGCATAAATCGATAGGAGTAAACTATTGGCATCCAGCCAGACTGTGCACGCTGACTCTGCAGAATGATCGTCGACCATTGACATGACTTGACGCAGATAGTGGCTTTTTAGTTCGTTACGAATTAGGCCGGCTAAATAGGTCAGGTCAGTGATCACTTACACTCTCCCCTCCTAGTTGCTGTTTAATCCTTCCTCGTTCGCAATCATCTCCTTTTTTATTACGCCACTCGTCTAGACTTTTACTGCGTCCAGTGCCACTCTTCCGCTCGTCATCGTAAAACATGATCACTCAACACATCCTTCGTCATATGTTTAATGTTCATATTACTATTTGTATCATACAAATTTAATGTTGTCTTTTTATAATGCGCGTAATGCTTGTACAATATAATTTAATTTTACTTCAGCTTTGGATAAAAATTAAGTTAAAACTTCATTATGAAAATGTAGTTTGTGTACTACAATAATATGATTTTCAGGGAAACTGGCAATCGGTTCTGTGTTTGTTTTTCGTTTTATTCATGTATAGGGGTTCATAGAAGTCGCAAATGGTTAAGTATCTGCCGAGCAGATTGTGGCCGCTTGAAATTCCACCGCAAATCAAACATTAAATTGTTCACCCCTGCAAACTATTACTAAATGTTTATGTTATTTTAATAGACAGAAGTAAACTTATTAAACATTACATTAATTTTAAGAGAATAGTATTTATAAATATTACAGAATTATCTTTCAGACCTTAATGATAAAAAATGATGTTTGAAGGATTAAGAAATAATAAATAATATAATAATATAGTTATATTTTTTGCAGATTCGTAATGTAAGTAATATTCGTCTAAAGAAACTTTATCTTAATATTTTGCAATGTCATAAATCCAACCTTAGCAAAGCGAATATCGAATCGTTCGAATATCGTTAGGTACACAAAACATTATGCAAATTTTATATCTACAAATTAGTTTCTACTTCCTATCTACACTAATACGATTAAAAAAGATTATTTTATAATTTTCATCTCTCTGAGCAGCATTTTTAATTTATGTTAAAAGATTGCTTCTGTTATTCTTTGCATGGGCGCTTTAGTTTTTTTAAGAATAAAGAACGATTTGCTTATATTTTTTTTATACTTAGCAGATACAATTGCCATGAATCTTACACATGAAAGTATGGCTACAAGAATTTTACAGACATAATTATCTTGAATCTATAACGCAAAAACCTGTCTCTGAGCACCATTTATTTCAACTTACGTTCTTATCTTCACCAAGTCCGAACACGGCCTGATTTATTTGTCTCTTGATATCTTAATTATAGAATGAAAACCCCTCTTACTTACTAAATTTACATTTAAATAATTATAAAAAATATAAAAAATTTAATCTACATTCCATTGTTTACAGGGAGATGCGAATATCCACCACGGCGTCACTCGCTGGAGGATCAGAACGACCAGAACGAGCATTGACAGCTACATTCACCTTTTTTAATCTCGTAGCTGGTGCCAATGGAGGCAATGTTTGGAGGCAAGTAGGACTTGTGAAGGGTCGGACTGTGAGACTACAAACTATTGTTTGGCCTGGTGGCCGGCTCGTTGCTCACGGACAATCAGCTGGTGCACGAACCATTTTCCGTATAGTTACTGCTTTAGCTCCACCATTCGTCATGGAAGGTGAACTTGACGAAGATGGACAGTGTTTAAGAGGACTCCTTTGCCACCGACCTCAAACCTCAGATCGAGATAATCTTACTTTAGTTTTTAACGAACTGGAGAGAGAAAGTGATCAAGATGTAGACGACTTCTTTTTTCCCACATCAAAACCGACAACTTCATCCAAAATAGCATCTCATTGTTGTTACGGATTTGCTATGGATTTATTGGAAAATATTGCTCAAGAGTTGGAGTTTGATTTTCACTTGTATATTGTAGAAGACGGCCTATATGGATCAAGGAAACTCGTAAAACCATTTCGACGATTTACTGAAAGTAAAAATATTGATGAATATTCGTCGAATCACCAAAGCTATCGTTCAAGATACCATAATGGCTACGAAGGCTTAGATACGGATGAAGATAGAAAGATGTATACGGTTGATGAAAATCCACAAGAAGATTCCGAGAAATGGAATGGTATTATTGGGGATTTAGTGTCTGGAGCCGCCCATATGTCTTTCGCAGCTCTAAGCGTATCGACTGCTAGAGCCGAAGTAATTGACTTCAGTCAACCATATTTTTTCAGTGGTGTTTCAATATTAGCTGCCCCAAACCAAAGACCCGATATTCCACTACTAGCTTTTCTGTTACCATTTTCACCTGAATTATGGATTGCAATATTTACATCACTCAACGTAACCGCGATCGCTGTAGCAATTTACGAATGGTTGTCGCCATTCGGGCTCAATCCGTGGGGTCGTCAAAGATCAAAGAATTTCAGTATATCGAGTGCTCTATGGGTGATGTGGGGCTTATTATGTGGACATTTAGTTGCTTTCAAAGCACCCAAAAGCTGGCCTAATAAATTCCTCATAAATGTTTGGGGAGGCTTTTCTGTGATATTTGTTGCCAGTTATACTGCCAATATAGCTGCTCTTATAGCTGGGTTGTTTTTTCACAACGCAGTAGACGACTACCAAGGAAGGAGTAATGTAAGTATGTTATCATTATGATACGATTTCATTTGAATAAATGCCTGCTAAAATAATGTTTTATGAAAATCTTACTGGTATTTTAGTGGCTCTCTTTGCGGGTGGGTACTCCGAGATCGTCAGTGGCTGAATACTACGTCTTACGAAATAATCCACAATTAGCTCAACATATGCGACGTAATGCCCTTCAGGATATAGAAGAAGGAATCCAACGTCTCAGGTTAGAATTTAATTTAAGCACACTAAAATAATTTATAGCGCGTTCAATAAATATAATATTATTATTTTTTCTACAATATAAAATGAAAAATGTGTGTTTCTTAATTAGTTGATGATTGTTTTAGAAACGGCACTCTGGATTTGTTGATAGCAGACACCCCAGTTTTAGATTATTATCGAGCTACAGATCATGGTTGTAAACTTCAAAGAGTTGGTGACCATGCTCTTACTAAAGATACTTACGCCATAGGAATGGCTAAAGGGTTTCCACTGAAGGTAAATTATTTTTAGTGTGCTTCGGTTTTCTGTGAAAGTACCTAATGAACGAAGGTGAATGACGTCAGGATAATGTACATGTTACGAATAAAATGTTCATTTTAGCAGCAACAAATTTATTTACATAAGAAGGACGTAGAGCAAGCTTGAGTGACAGGAAAGCGACTTTGGATCTTAGCGCGCTAAGATTGATGGATGACGCACGCAAGGTCGCTAATGGTGTGATCGATAGTCGGGTGTCATGTAGCTTATACTCAGCCGATTGTACGTCATTTTATCTTGACGGGGTTCCAAACACTTTCAGAGGCTTACCTCCGCGGACCAGACATAAATCATCGGATCACAAAGATATTTCAGTGTTTTTTTGTTTCAATGGTGACAATCGCTCGAGGATTTTTTAACGCTTAGCTGGGTGCAGACTAATGGGTCGCAGATGTAACGTTATTGTTTTTGGTGTTTTATCATTTGCGGCTGTGACGTTAATAAATGCGGCCACTTATCTCGTGCTCGGCGTCTAAACGTTTTATATAAATCAGTACTTATATTCAATTCTTTATTGTTTTAGGACAGTATATCTGCTGTTATAGCTAAATATTCATCCAACGGATATATGGACATTCTTACTGAAAAATGGTACGGAGCCTTGCCCTGTTTTAAGCTCAGCCCAGACTATGGCATCCAACCAAAACCCCTAGGTAAGTCAACAAAACTTTGTAATCCATTCTTAGTGTGACTTTACATCTAATCTTTTCTCGTCGCAATTTCGCAGTTGTTGTACTTATTCGGCACGTCGAAATCCGTCATTTCGAAAGCAAATCAGTTTTGTCAGTATCCTAATGCATACTGCATATATCTAGAACGTCAGCTGTTTCGTCTCTGCCGGAAATTTCATTAGAATTTATCGCCACCCCCGCGTTAATCCAACCCTCCGAGATGCGCGACGGAGGGAGAGGTATTACCACCAGCCGACCTAAAGATTAAACATGGGATTTATCGCTGAAAAAATGAGATGGCACGTAAAGTGTGTTTACCTCTTATTCAGGATAAAGTTGAGAACGGACGACGAGAAAATTAAAAGTAAAACGGGATAAAACTGACAGCTATTTTACATTTTTTTTACTTCATTTACATATTCTTGTAACTAAGTCCTTAGTTACGGTCACAATTCTTAGTAAAACTTGCTTTGTTCTTTCATCTGGCATAAACTAATTGTAAAATGTTGTCCTAGTGAGCATATTTCCTTATATTTATACAGTTACATTAATTAAATACTTAATAAATCGACAAAGTCTTGGACTTGTATCTTGTGTGTAATTGAAGTACCGAGGTAGTTTAAAATAAAATTTTATCTTTGTTTTAATCTACTAGCTGTTTCGTTGTCTTAAAAATATTTTTGAAATTTATGTTCTTGGGAACATTAATTCAAAATCCTTTTTATTCTAGGCGTAGCTGCGGTGGCAGGTGTATTTATTCTTTTAGGAGTGGGAATGATCGTTGGGTGTTTAATATTGATTTTGGAGCACCTTTTTTATAAATACACGCTACCCGTATTACGTCACCAGCCGAAGGGCACCATATGGAGAAGCAGAAATATTATGTTTTTTAGCCAGGTAAGTTATAAATGTTAATAAGCTAACTTCTCGGCAAATTTTGTCAGTAACAAACATCGTTAGGAAACCTGCATACCTGAGAGTTCACAAACAAACATTTTTTCTCAAAGGTACCTATGTGGAGTCCACCAACCCGCAGTAGGCCAACGTGGTGGACTAAGGCCTACATCCCTGAAATGAAATGAACATTATTTATTTGCACGAAAATGGCTTAGTTTAAGATTTTACAGGGCATGCTGATCAATAAATATTCACCTTTTTAGGTATGCAAATTAAGAAGTTACAGTACGAAAATTTAACAGTAAAATAAACCTAATATTAGTGTTACAATTAAATAAATAAAACTTATATCTAATATATAATTTGATTGGCAAGTTTGTATATAATTAATTTGTCAATTTAGCATACTATATTTATTATTTTTATAATTAGATCTTATTTTACCTAATCGATCTCATCGGCTGCCTATGTGCCACCCATCGCTGGTGGTGATCCTTCTCATTGTGAGAGGAGACCCGATCCTATAGTGGGTCATGAATGGGTTACTGACACACATCTCTGACTTATTATGAGAGCTATGGTAAAGTGTTAGCATTTGCTTAGTGCTTTTTACACTGATTGCACAAGGCTCTTATTATCCCAAAACCAAGTTCCTTAAGATACTACCTACTATTGCTGTTATAAATAGGCGAAATCTACTGTTTGGTTGAGGGACTTTAGACTACTGAGAGTTTGTCCCTCTTAACTAGAACCGAAGCAAATACCAACTAAACCATCTATAGTAAACAATAGTGTAGTTAGCGACTTAGTGGTTATTGATCTACCACACATTTGCATTCTCACACTTGAAAGCTTCATTGGCTCCACTCTGTATAAGTGCCGAGTGACTAGTCATTAAAGTCTACACAAATCATTTATGTTTGAGCAGATCTATTCATACAATAAGCTCATAGATGAAGTTGCCGTTAACGTTTGAATCCGATCAGTTTTAATAGTATCTCATTACTGTGATCAATGATTGAACACAGATACAAAACATTTTGCTTTTGATTTATTAGTGCATTATGTGCAAGATGCCAATCGAAAATGATACTTATTAGGCAACTCAAAGTTTTTAAGGAAAAAACAAAAAACTTAATTTCTATTTAAGGCTAATTGCTATGAAAAAAATATCATACGAATCATATTAAAATAATCATAGATTTATTTTTAAGACTTGATTCATGGTTATGTATAAAGTTAATGTTTCACTACTTTTTTAATTATTATTTATCACTGTTTTTATTAACAATCAATTACATTGGAAATTTATAATAATTGTTACAGAAGCTGTATAGGTTCATTAATTGCGTTGAGCTAGTGTCTCCACACCACGCGGCTCGCGAGCTGGTCAACACCATCCGTCAGGGACATTTCACTTCCCTGTTTCAGAAGAGTGTTAAAAGGGTAAAATGTGTAGTATATTTGTAGGTTACTAAGCTAAATAACAAAATCTATTAACAGCCAATATAATCTATATTCAAATCCAAAAATTTCGATAAATATCGATAGACTTTATTCAAACCTGACATTGACAACTTACAACAGGGAGGCACCTTTGTTTCAGAAGGAACACGAACAGCGCAGGAGAAGAAAGAGTAAAGCTCAATTTTTTGAGATGATTCAAGAAATCAGAAGGTAATCCTCGTAATAAATTCGCAACAACAATATGACGATAGTACTTATGAACTCGAATTTTGTCAATAATTCATGATTTTTTACTAGGGTACAACAAGGTGGCCGTGAACATTCGCTGGATTCAATTAAAGAAAACGTTGTAGTAGAAATCTCAGAAGTCTCTGAAGAGGTGACAGAATCTAAATTATTATCTCCTTCGCCTGAAACTTCAAGTCGGTCGCCTAGGCCAAGTCGTTCCCCGAGACAACTTCGCTCACCAAGATCACGACGCAAAAGGTGTAGTCTCGCTGGTCTCAACGTGAGAAGATTTAGTACCGATTCAGTTTTAGGGTCAGACTCCGCCTCAATTTACGAAAGAACAAGCTTAAACATAGGAAGAAGGTTGAGTCGTGATGTAAGCTGTCTGACTAGCTCACCACCCGATATCAATACCAGACTTCGGACACCGTCGCCGATGGTACGAAGAGCGGAAGGGTCATCCACCAGATCCTATCAAGACGTCTCCGAAAGAACAAATAAAAACTATTTGAGTATCGATGTTCCCACGCATGGGGCTAGTGTGGAAATATTAGTTTCACAAGAAAATGACTTACCTCCCGCTCCTCCTTACCCCAGAATTCCGCCTAACGGTGGGTCCAGGGGGAGATCAGAATTGTCCCGATTGTCTGAGGAAGAATTGATAAGATTGTGGAGAAGTTCAGAAAGAGAAGTACGAGAGGCTCTGCTCGCAGCGCTCCAGGAGAGACGTGCCAATCTAGATCCGAAAGAAGACCCGGGTTGAACGACTTGTTTCCGTGACTGGAAAGGAAATCGTGTAGAGATCATTTCGTCTTTCTCATTGCTGGTCGCGTGGGCGATAGAGGGCTCGTACTCGTAGGTCGCGTTCGCAGTGGTTAACCTGGTGCCTTTATTACATTGTTTGATGCGGACTCTTTAAGCAGGCGTTCGTTGAACGATCGGTGTTCATTTAAGTGTCTTGTTACTATTATTGTATTTTATAAGCTGCCTTATTTTATATTCTATTGCTTCATCAACTTTGGATTCGCATCAAACAATTTAATTAATGGTACGTTTTAGATGAATTTGGAGATTTTTACGTCCATAAAATCAATATAAGATAATATAATTATTAGGAGTATTATATGTAAGTAGTTAATTGAATTTGACATAATTATTGTGTCCGTGTATAAATATGATAGTGACCACAAAATTTAAAGTGCTTTATCCTATTTCTAGTGTAGTTGGCGATAGGTCATTTCTTTCGATGTAGTTCATAACGGCGTATTAATCGAAACCAGATAATATTATAATAACTTTGTTGGTGAAATATATATAAAAAAATATAAAATTATAATTATATCAACATCAATTAATTTATGTGAATTGTAACTTAAAACATAAATAATGATTATACTGGTGATGCATTTATTGAGTCGGTTAATCAATTTACGTAAGTACCTATGTATACACCTACTAAACGTAAACTTTGTTCTTGAAATGGTTAATGCCTGAATAAATACAGGCATTGCATACACTAAAGTTTGGCCAATTAAGTGCCTTGTAAGCATTTCTTGTGTCTGCTTTCAGACACATTTTAATCAACCTATTCAAAAATCTGAATAATTCAACAATTAGGTGTATTGTTAATTTACATTGGTATTCATATTGATGATACAAAAAGTAATGTAATGGTTTCAATTAAATTTATAGTAATTATAAGATAAAATACTGCCGTAATTGTAATAACCTAAATAGATAAACCTAGATAAGATTACACATATTTTCCCTAGACTCGCACCTAGATTTTAGTTTAGAATTTTCTCTCTATCAATTTATCCTTACATTATTATAAATCAGTCATATTTGACTGCATGCTTGATGTTAAAAGAAACACAAATTTATTACTTAATATAAGCAATATTTTCCGATAGATTTTTGAATTTACTACTGCATATTACCTAAACATCTATGCTTGTGCTTATAGAATAGTAAATGATGTTAAAGTTATTTTTAAACTGCAAGTGTCCCAGTATTGTTAGCTGAAAGGAACTACCTTATCGGGACGTCATGGCGCCGTCGCCGGCCACGTAAGCATGGTTCCCTCTGGGTACGTCCCGTCGCCAGCGGCTACATATGTCAATTATTTCTTTAGTTTTCGTATTTATTGGATTGGCATCGAAAAAATTATAAGTACCAATTTTCCTTCGGAAATCGTTGGGGGAAAATCGTTGGTAATGATCATTTTTCGTGTAAGATTAAAAATAAAATAAACCACTTATTCAATAAACAAAAATTCACCCTTCAATTCGAGATGGCAGGTGACGCAATGGTCACCGAGAGTGAGATAACGGTTTCCGGAGGAATTATCAACACCGTTTCTGATCTAATAGGACTGGACTAGACACTGAGTGAGTGTGATGCACCTTGGTCGTGTACCTACATTTTTTTATTGGAGACGTCGCCTGCACCCCAAGTATACAGACTTCACAAAGTAACGCGTTACTCTTATCTACGCTTTTGCATTGCCAGACCGTCGCGTCGCCAAGTGAGTTAGCTGCTTTAGTTCAAAATGAGTTATTTGGATACGTAGCCAGTGACATCGCCATGGCGTCTGATATAGTCTGGAGGAGGACCATCCAACGTCACAAAAACCGCATAAAGCTGAATATTACTACATTCCCAATGTCCGTACCAATATTTAGCTTTATGTGAATTATAGCGGGCTTATCACCTTTTTTACGTAGTTTGCCCAGACCTTTCTTCATGCCTGTAATTCGTAGCCTTTATTGTTTTAGTCTATCACTATAACAATTTAATGAAACTATGTAAATTGTGTACTAAGTGTTGTTTTACGTTGTAGATACATCTGTCAGGTATTTTTTGTATAAAACTATTCATAATTGCAACTGGTTTGCTGTACGAGTACCTTTGTTATTCCTTATCTACTCCTAAGCAAAACTATTTATTTAAGAATATAAAGATAATTAATGTCCAATATCTTATTCAGAATTGCAAATAAAAAGTATAAGTTCTTTTAAGCGCTTAAACTGCCGTGATTTTTAATTGTTTTTCAGTTTGCCTCTTATGGTTTGTTTTTTGTGAGTAGTGGTGGAGTACTCCGTTTGTTTTAATTTCCATGCACTTTCTTAATATTTTATTCGAATTTTGGACCAAATTTCAATTCTAATTACTTACAATTCTATTGGATGTGATTCATCTAGTGATATTAAAGTCTTATGGATTTCTGTAATTATATTACGATCTATAGAGTAATAACAATATTGACATATAAGTAGACTTACTATTATAATGATACTTATACTTAAAAATAAATTACATCTAGGAGATTGTATGTTGAAAATGAGTTAACATGTTGAGACTATAGAAACTTTATGTGTGTAACACTTTTCATAAATATTCTACGTGTGGCTTTTTATTAACGAGTGTGTCTATGATAGTTGCGTTACAAAACATGTTTATTGTTTGGTTTCACTCTATGAGGAATGTTAGATATAGCTAGTTCCCTGGTATAGTTTCAGATTTTTCTGTGAATTTTAACGCAAACTCTTTTTACTCTTTTTAACGCAAAAAAGGATTTGATGTTGAGATTCACTCTAGCGTGTTTTTGATGACAATATGAAGATTATCATATTATAAATGAAATATATATGAAGATTATCATATATATTTCATTTTAAACATAAATATAATTATATTTATGTTTAAAATGAAAGACTTATAAATATATTTTGTTTATTTTTATTCAAGTGTTAAATCACAATCCTGTTTCACTGGCACCGATTAACTTGATATCAGGTCATGTGTCCAGCCAAACCGCGTGTTTATCGCTTTGTGATTAAATAGGGGAGCGTATACAACACTACACAAAGTGCATGAGAAAAAAATAAATTCAAAGTTAAATCAATAATACTTAGCAGTTTTAATTATTCAACAGTTTTAATTATTCAAAGGTATTTATTTTATATGTAGCCATCATCACGCTAGGGTGGGCTTCTAATGTAGATAACTAGATTTTATTGAAATACCTACTCACATACATGATCAGATACATTATGATCTTGCGCTGCGCGATTCCGTATTGGAAGAATGTTTTTACTAATAATATGTGGCAATATGTCATTGTGGCATTAGTAATATGTGGCAGTTTTGCTTAAAATTTTAAATATTTTTAACATACCTACATACCAATCTACTTATAAGTATATTGTTTATAGCAGCTGCGTGAATACATAATTATTTTGTTTTACAAAATAAGTATGTTTTTTAGGAAAATTACATTATAAACTTAGATAACTATGTATATTAAAAATATTATGATTAAATATGCCGCGGGTTGATGGCAGCATTGTATTGTAAAACTGAAACGCCAATTTTAATAATAGTATTGAACCGAATAGATTTGTCGGGTAATGTGTATGTAAATTAATGTAAATATACAAACGATTTTATTGGTGAAAGTATTCAGTATCGTGTCAATAGGGCAGTGGTAAATTACTGTATCTAATATGAATTATGTATGGATAACAGCAGGTGTGCTTTTTTTGTGATCTTTATATTTTGTCAAAATTGGAACTTGGTCGTAAATATATTAAAATATTGTAAAACATTATTTCATTTTGACGCATTATTATTAATTTAAATATTAAAGTTACGACAAGACATTTCGAACAAAATGAATTTTCGGATTTTAATCTTTGGTATAAGATCCATTGAATATCGTTATGATGTCATTAATTTTGCCGCTCTATCCTGGGGGACTTTATGAGTACATGACAAATTGATTTTGGACTGGTGAGATTGATTACTGTCCGATAATGATTCTGCGATGACGATAGATGAATAATAAACTATTTGTGCCAAATTGTTTGTTTTATTTACATTTAATTATGATAATTAAGATTTATCTTTTAGATCTTATTAAGATTCCGATGAACTTGAACACAAAAGTTATACATAGGTTTATTTTAGACCGTGTCTGTACAGAGTTAAATAACATTTTGCATTTTGGTAGACCGACGCTAAAAAGGAATGAATCGTAAAGATTATCTGATCAATATGTTAAACCTATCATATCATAGAATGAATATTAACATATTATGTTTAGGCTAGCTATTATTTGATAATTCGCCCAATGGAATTGTAGGGCGAACGTGCGTAGGTACTGTAAATGCCCGTGTTATGTACGGAACGGTCCCGCAAAGCATTAATCTGAAAAGGGGTTAGATATATTGAGGATGGTCGTTATAATCAAGGATTCAGAGGTTCACATATGATAGATGTTCAGAAATTATATTTCGATACGTGTAACTTTTGCGAGGTAGAGGCCGCTCTCCTTCCAGGTGGGTCGATATCAGTGCCGCGAGCATACTATCGTCAAACTGTTCGTAAGCTAAACGTGTATGTCAGTCCATCTGATATCTTCCCATACCAATGGCAAACGTTACTTAACTTACTTATATGAATACCTTAACGATAGTGTTTATACACAGGCACTGAAGAAAACAAGGAAAAGAGAGGGGGTGGGTCAGATAGTTAAACTGATTTTATTACCCGTCATCTATTCGTCATCTATTCCTCCAAGATGAATCGATTTAAAATAATTTTGAGGATAACCTCAAAATTATTTTAAATCGATTCATCTTATATAATATTTTACTCAATTGAATTTATTGTCTATACTATCTATAGGTATGCTACCGGTTTAAAAATATCAGCAAAATCTATATCATATTAAATTTTATGTATGTAAACGCGCGAATAATTGATAGCCTTTTCAAATAATAAATGTAAAATAAAACCAGATTGAAATACACTAATAGTATCATTAATTAACGTCATTGTTTTGCAATAAATGAATTAGGAAGCCTCAATGATAGGCATTAATTCGAATTAGACCTGTTTATTATAACTGACTAATTCATTTGTGTTTTAGCATTCAAGGATATCTGTAGTGTTATAATGTGTTTTTTTTAGTTTATTCATTCGAAATTCAACTTTGTATAGTCATAAAAATATTCGAATATGAAATATAAAACGTTCTTAAGGTTGGCTTGGGTGTGTATTTTTTTGAAAAGTGCAAACTCTACAAAATGTTACTGGAACTCATGCTGTCCATATAAATATTTGTCAAGCAAGACACCTTATAATTTAGTACGCGGTGACATACGGGATTCTCACGTAAAGTTAGACGGTAAGTGAAGTTACATTAGATACCGAAATAAATACATTTGGAAATACATAAATCTATACATATCAATTGAATCGTGTTCGTGTTGTTAACAATACATGTTGTTTAACATATTTTAAGGATGACAAAATCAATAATCTCTTCGGACGAAGCACCACATAGAAATATTATATGATAGATTCTATCACTATATCCTACAGGTTCTATCAGATAGAACATCAAGTCCCTACAGGTTAGTTTGTTTAATCATTGAATGCTGTTATTTTCAGGATGCCAGCCCGTAAGTATATGGACTCTTATCAGGCATGGGAAAAGAAATCCCGGTATCGATTTCGCCGGTGAAATGAAAGATGTGATGAAGCTAAGAGATGACGTCATATCAAATTATGAGCAAGGGAAAAGTCCATTTTGCGCCCAAGACGTCGAAAATTTACGCGTTTGGCGTCCTGACAACGATTTATTTGAGAAGATACACGGTTTAACTGACGAGGGTTATCTTGAAATGTTCGGCATTGGTAGCAGATTAAGGGAGGCATTTAGAGAATTATTGGACCATTTCGAGGAAGGTAGCTATAGATTCCGATCGGCTTTCGGCCATTGGATGGAAGACGGTGTGAGCGGTTTTATAAAAGGCCTCACTAATGACACGCTAATTGTCGAAAAGTCAAATTCCACCTTCGATATGCTTGCAGTGAGTATATTTAAACTGTTAAATTATATGGGTATCTACCTAATATTGACGAATGCTTTAAAATTTCAAATATTGCAATCCAATGGGATTAAGAAAATATTTAAAGGGAATACCATTTACACTTTACCATTTACAATTTAAATTTAAAAGTTTCATACGTTTCAATAAATTATAGCCAATTGCATTAAATACCTGCAATTACTATAAATTAAAACGTTGATGAAACTTCTAGCATTCTTATATTCCAGCCTTATGAAGCTTGTCCTAAATACCGACATGGTGTAAAACGGAATCCTCTCACGTATGCCGAGGTCACGAAATATGAAACTACCAGTGAATATAGAGCTGTAAGTATTTTTTTAATTTTTTGAGAAGTTTATTTAATAATTTATTGATGCGTTAAAATAAATTGAGTAGAAAAGGAAAAATGTTTCATATTCAGCTTTTATATACCTACTCGTAAATTGTTATGATTAATTTTGTACATTTCGGATATTTTTTTTAGATGAAACTTGGCCTCGAAAGGCGTATTGGGGTTGAAAATGGATTAACCAGTTCACAGATTACTGCCTTGTATGACCTCTGCCGATACACGTGGTCGGGAATTAACAATAAACCAAGTCCGTGGTGCGCTCTCTTCACTGTGGAAGATCTAAAGATTATGGAATATGCTGGAGATTTGAGGCATTACTACCGCAACGGCTATGGAACACCAATGAATGCCCTCTTCGGACGCATTCCAATGGCAGACTTGTACACAACCTTTTCAGAAAGCAGGAAAGGAAATGTTAAGAAACTGACAGCTTACTTCTCTCATGCTACGATGATGGACATGGTTTTGTCAGCACTTGGTCTTTTTAAAGATGAAACAAATCTGACTTTCAATTATAGAGATCCAAACAGGAAATGGAAGTCAAGCAATCAGTCCGTTTTTGGAACGAATTTGATTGTAACATTGAACAGGTATGGTTTTTTTCTCTTGGAAAAATTTTAAATTGATTGGGATAAATTAATGTGCATATCAAACAAGAATTCCTTCGTCTATTTGTATGACTACATAAAAATATTTTAATCT
Source organism: Erynnis tages (assembly GCA_905147235.1). Taxonomy (NCBI): domain Eukaryota; kingdom Metazoa; phylum Arthropoda; class Insecta; order Lepidoptera; family Hesperiidae; genus Erynnis; species Erynnis tages. The sequence goes on from LR990076.1 coordinate 5,506,592, forward strand.
AAAAAAATTTGAAGTCTAATCTTGAAAACAAAATATTTTTGGGCGTTTCTTTTAATAAACTCAGCAACCCATTAATGACCCACTACAAGGTTGGGTCCACCACACTGGCCTACTGCTGGTTGGTGGACTTCACATAATTTTGAGAATTTGTTTTTTTTTTGTGAACTTGCAGGCATGCAAGTTTCCTCAAGATGTTTTCCTTCACCGTAACAGCAGGTGATATTTAATTTTATACTAATTTTTTTTTGATCAATGAATATTGCAGGTGCAGTAACAACAACACAACGGAATACAAAGTAGTTTTCTACTTAAAAGAAGAGGTGCTAACCTCAATGTGCAATGGAGGGATCTGTTCTTGGCAGGAATTCGAGGATAAATTCAGACCCTATTTAGAATCTAATATAGATTTTTGTTTCACGTGATCCTACTGTAGATTCTGTTCCTAATGCCCTGTAAAATTGTATCGGTTTGTGGTCAAATGGAGAGCACAAAATTCGATTGAAAGGTCGTTCAACTGTTTCTAAATAATAAAATTAAATGCAAACATTAAATGAAAATAGAACGAGTTTACATTGTGTTTATTACAAACAAGTCCACATTACCAGTGTATCATCATCAGCTCATCATCAACTATTGTATCAACGTATTGGTTGCAGAAATTGTTATGAATGCAATTTTAGCTATGAACCAAAAAAACCTTTTTAAGAAAAATCCCTTCCGGTCTTCTTCCCGTTCAATCAGATCCTAGAAAGGTTTTACGGCGTTAAAACTCGTTTATTTTAGACCCTCAGTTCATTGTTAGTATACAATAACTCACAATAAGGAGTACCTACATTATACCAGAAAGCAAATATAAATCACAAAATAAAAAGTACCTATACTAAAGGCGGCCTTGACTGAAACATACTCGTATGAATGAGCATATTGCTTCAAGACTAGCGATAAAGTTTATCCGCGGCCATGCTGCATGGATGTACAACCTTTAAAATTAGGGTTTTACTTATTTAAATTAGGGACTGATTAATTTATATCATCTTGTTCTTTCTTATATAAACAAGTATAAAAGCACTAAGGTTCCTCAAGTCGTAGTGTATAAACACTAAATTACCTTAGTAGTCCTCCACACGATCGTATAAGGAGCAGTGTTTTTATTGAATTAAATTAAGAATAAAACATAGCCTACGCATTTAGCTGATTTAAATTTTATGAACGGCATTATCGCTTCAATTAATGGTGGCTGTCATTTCGAATGGCAGTGTCCATATTTATTTCTATCGTAAAAGAGGATCACATTTTTATAGATTAGGGTTACTAAGCCCTCGTCCGTTTGTCCATCTGACTACCCGTTTTTTACAGACCTTTATTTCAATTGTGGTAATAAGGAGAAAGGTGGAAATATCAAAGATTTTATGTGCCGATATGTTGCCTTTTGTATTGTACTGGTATTCACTATGAGTAAAATTTTACTAGTTTCCACATACTTCTATTTTTTGTATAGTAATTGAGTAGCAAACGGCCATGCGGGCCACCTGATAATAAGTGGTCATTGCAGCCCATGGATATCCGCATCCAACCTCAAATAGAGAAAAAAATCCCATCTAAATTTGTAAGCGGTTGCTTTGCTACTCATAAGGACTAAGATGTTCGCCTCAAATAAAGTATACCCGGCAACCATACCTTCCCGTCGAAACACAAGAAATAAAGAACAAGCTGCTTTACGAGGGGTTAATACGCCGGCGGACGAGGTAGGTACTGTGGCTTTACAACCTAAATAAAAACGCTATTAGGAATATATCTACATATGTATATCTAAAAAAAAGTCGATCACATTGGACTCTAACCGCGATACAGACAAATAAGACAGACACGTGGAACTTTAACACCTCTCTTTTCAATCGTCAACGTAAATTGTAAATTAATTAGGTATACTTCCTACATCGAACTATTCGCACACGAATACGTGAAAAAATATAGTGATTAAAAAACCATTCGGATGACGATGCATTTATAAAACTTGTATATATCTATTGGTTTTAATTCGCACTGCCTTTCTGATATACGAGTACATCAATCAAATTCGACAATGATTAGAATTATTTTAGTGCATCTATAAAAAGTTACATAAAAAACGTCATAAAAATACTAAGATTTAATTGTTGCTTGATGATAATTGTAGTTGCTGGCATAGAAAAAACGCACAATAGAGTCTGGACAAGTCGTCGTCGCTTGCACGGAAATTTTCTCATGTATTGTTTATGTGTTTTCTTTTCCTTTTGTTCAACCGTGTTCGCTTTGTACAATATTACTCAGTTTAATTTTAAACGCACTTGTACGTCTCTGCGAACTTTTAAGGTTGTATTTTTATGTTGTGATTATACATAATTATATGTTTAACGTGCCCTACAAAAGTTTCTTAATAGATTTTTTTAAAATATTATAACAAACAGTTGTTAACAGACTCAAGCACCACTGAAAAGATTTTTAAACTGAGTAACATAGGCATTACTATTTTTTTTTTCAAAACTGATATATTCGATGGCTTTCGTTACTTTGTATGACACACATGTTGCAGCCGTGATAGGACAGCGGTGATAGCCCAGTGGCTTAGAATTCGACCTCGAATCGAGGGGTCCGGGTTCGAATCCCAGTGGCACGCACTAATGACTTTGTAAAAAAGTTATGTGCGATTTATAAAATTAAATATCACCTGCTGTTACGGTGAAGGAAAACATCGTGAGGAAACCTGCATGCCTAAGAATTCACAAAAAAAATGTTCTCAAAGGCATGTGAAGTCCACCAACCCGCAGTAGGCCAGCGTGGTGGACTAAGGCCTACATCCCTCTCATTGTGAGAGGGGACCCGACCCTGTAGTGGGTCATTAATGGGTTAAAACAACAACATGTTGCAGAGAATACAAGATGACATGTCTAAATAATGTACTACAGTTTGAGATGCAGAGAAAGAAACAACAGCAGAATTACTTTACTATCTCCATGCCCAAAAAGTTTATCATAACGCAGATTGAAACAAAACAAAGTTAATAGTCTCATTAAATGCTACAACAAATTACTTTGTATTCAACGTGGCTTTAGTAGAATTTATTAAAATTAAGAAAACACAAGTTTAAAACACTCAAAAAGATCTTGGGAAGACGATCAAAAGTAAGACAGAGCGATGTTTACTCACATGATTTGAAATGACCTGTATGATCTTTCTGTCCCAAATATTTATTCTTTGTCTACAGTTTCCAATCAACACTTCGTCTTTTTTATCTTTCAATTCGGAGCGAATATTTTTATAAACTTGTTTTGGACTTATTATGCAGACGAATATATTATCTCATCTGATTCTATATTCAGTCACGCATAAGCCGAGAGGCGAATGAAGTCTCCTCAGAATGAATTAAGTTTAGTGATCGAAGGTTAATATAAAAATCATATAATGAAGTTTTTAATAATATTTGTGTTAATAGTAATTATAAACTATGGTGAATCATCATTTTGCTATTGGAATACTGGATGTCCGTATAAATTCTTCTCTAGCAAAACTTCGTATAATTCAATAAGAGGAGATATAAGGGATTCCATTGTAAAATTAAAAGGTATGGAAAATGGTTTTTAATTTATTAGATGAAAAGTAATTTAAGCTTGTATATAACATTTAAACGACTAGGTTAAAAATAATTTCATAAATAACATATTTTGTAACAGGCTGTGAACCTATCAGTATTTGGGGATTACTAAGACATGGGAAGAGGCATCCAAATGGAAAGTATGGAAAGAGCATGCAAGAAGCAATCGCAATAAGAAATCATGTGGTATCGAGTTACGAAAAAGGCCACAGTTCGCTGTGCGCTCAAGATGTCGAGAATCTAGCAAAATGGAAGACTGATAATAAATTATTCGAACAATATAGTAAACTCACAGAAGAAGGATATCAAGAAATGTATGGGATTGCGAAGCGTATGAAAGAAGCATTTCCACAGTTGCTTAACGATATCAAAGATAATAGTTATACGCTCCGGCCTACATATGGACACTGGATTGAGGATAGCGGCAAAGCTTTTGTTCAGGGCTTGGGAGGTAGACATTTGAAATTGGAAAAATATAGAAACGAAGACATTATGGCTGTAAGTACATTAGTTTATAGGAAAAGTTATTGCGTACTTTTAAAGTACTTACTCAAAGAAACCATGCCAACAATATATTTAATTAATTGTAGTCAGAATGTTTAACGTAGTTGCCTTATTAGAGATAAGGAAAGCTCAGGCCATGTGTATATCATATCCAACATCAAGCGTGGGCCTTAGTCCTTACAAAAGATATGATTATGATTAGGAATCATATTCATGTACCTAATTCAAAATAAATATACCTTAATATATAAAAATATACCTTTGCACATGTTTTAAATGATTTTAGCCGTACGCAACATGTGGAAAATATCAGAAGGATGTTCAACAAAATCCCAACATTTATGCTGAGGCAGACAAGTACATGGGCACATCGGATTATCTGGCGGTAAGACCGTTTCACACAAAGAAACTCACTGTGGAGTAACTCGTAAAAATTGATCGAGGAGAATCTGCTTACTTGTAGCTTCTATGATAAAAGATTTATACTTTCAGGCTAAAGATAGAATTCAGCGACGGAGTGGAATAGATTATGCATTGACAGACGTCAATATTACAGCACTGTATGATTTATGTCGCTACACGTGGTCAGAATTTGATAATAAGGTCAGCCCTTGGTGCGCACTTTTTACTAAGGATGATTTACAAGTATTGGAGTATGTGCAGGACTTGCGACATTATTATAGGAACGGCTACGGAACGGCCGAAAACGCAAAGTTCGGCGGTGTTCCTTTAGAAGATTTATTGAAGAATTTCCAGAATGCTAAAGAAGGCATTGGAAAGAAAATAACTGCATATTTTACGCATGCTACTATGATGGACATGATTTATGTATCGCTTGGACTTTTCAAAGATAAAACTCCATTAACCGCCGCGAAGAGAGATCATGATAGAATATGGAGGTCGAGTAAAATATCAGGATTTGGTGTAAACTTAATAGCAGTATTAAATAAGTAAGTCCAAATTATATTACTTATTAAATTTAAATTTATTTGCTTATTTACCGTCTACCGATAAAAATCTTGTTTTTTGTGATTACCTACCTACTATTTTTTTGTGAAATATTAAAAAAATATTTATTAGAAACTATCCTAAAATGAAACAAACATGCATTGTAGAAATATGAAGAAAAGGACTATGAAGAAATTTCCATATTCTCCATAATTTACTACCTTTATTCTTACATATAATCCACTATTTTATCTATCCACCTCTGACACTGAAGGGGGTCATTGACAGGACGCGGATAAACAAATACCCATGCATGGCCTTGAGTATCAAAAATAGATTCATAATTATTTAGATACTATTTCATGATATTTTATTTACATTACAGATGTTCGAAAAATAAATCAGATGACTACAACGTAGTGTTTTATATGAACGAAGAGCCGATGATATCAATATGCGAAGAAGGTGTTTGTTCTTGGCAGGAGTTCGAAGATAAATTGAAGCCATTTGTTAACACTACCATTGACTTTTGCGAGTTCCAATCCGAACGATATAAATAAGTGCTCCAATTTTTTAAATAACTTACTGATCGCTCAGGTAGTGATTTGGTATCCATGTATGACGTACGTTAAGTTATATTTAAGAAATAAATAAATTTAAACATGTAGGCCGCCTATTTTATTATTTCAAGACTTAAATATGAAACCATTTGAACAAGATTCTTATTTTGTATTAAATTACTATGTTGCTATCTGTGTAGTACCCAATAATGACGTCACTTCATATAGTGTCGTAAATGTTCTTTTAAATTAGTGAAATAGAGTTAAAATATGCATTGAACGTTTTTAACTTATTTTAAGTGAATTAATTTATTTTTAGTAATAACTTATTTTTAATTTCTGAGCAGTCTATACTCATATCTTTAGAGCGATTAACGTTTTATGTAAACGTAGATTAAAGTTACAAAATGTTACTAATCAAATCGAGGTTAACTTCTGGTTATATGGTTATATGATGACTGAGGTTACCTCACATGCTCGTACAGTACCGTAACAAAGAAAACTTATGGACACAGTAAGGCAAGCTCGATGTCGCGGGTCATATCCGCTCACTTTAGCCCGCCATCCGTCCCCTCTTCCTCGGCTCTGAGGAGGCTTTGTACACATTTTTGTAAGCGTCCGGAGTCGACGCCGATAAATGTTCAGTTGCATCCGGGGTTAAACAAAGCGCGGTTTTATTTCTCCCTGCAAACTGTCACCTTCCAGACGCTCGTTAAATGGAAGATTTTAATGAATTGTCTCATTAAATCTACTAGCAAATAAATGATTTTACTATAGATTTATAAGGTTGACAATTATTTATTTATGTAAAGATTTCTTTTAAATAATCATAAAAAATGGCATCAATATAAATAACTTTATCTTTGTTTGTGGTTGTGTTATGGATCTGACGTTCACGACTCCTATTTATGGATATTATTTATGTCCGCACGTAGTGCGGTTTCAAATTTAACCTAAGCCATGTATGAAACATAAAAAATCCACTTTTGTGTTATATTTTAAAAGAATGATAGAATATTGTGGATAGATAATCAGATAGGTGTTAGAACAGTTTATTCTGAAAACTACTTCTTAACTTTGCAAATAGGTTTGAGTACCATGCTGTTGCAAAATCGGTGGACTAACGACCTTATGAGGACATGAATATGAATAACCGTTAGATTCCGGGGACCCAGGACCGCGATAGGTAGATAAGAGTGGTGGTTTACCTATTAGTGCTTCGGTTGATACAGAATAAAGTGTGGAAAAAACGGAACAAACTTAACCTAAGGTTTTGAATCAACATGAGGAGATTTAATCTACCGTAAAAAAGAACTTATTAATATTTTACAGTTTTCTCTTCTAAGCTATTTGTACAATGTTTTTGAGAGGGATTTCATTTTAAAGTGCGGCACTTGTCAAGAGGACTTGTCATTCCAAAGGGTCATACATAATTCTTATGTATACCTATTCAATAGATAATAATTACAAAAGTAGGTATTTCGTATAATCATTGAAATAATATCCATATTAAAAAGTTATGTTTCGAATTAATAAAGAACAATTTAGGCGAGCTAACGAACGTGCTGGAAAGCTTTGTTCCAGGGATTTAAAGTTGAAAGGCTTTAAGCGCGTTAATAATTATATTATATTTAATGAAATAGTATTTATTTTTGGTATTTTAAAAAATGTTAATTTAATCTGTTTAAATACCGTTTAAAATTTAGAAATGTATCTACTGACAAGCTCAGATTTTAATAGCATAATTTCATGATCGTATAAAGTCTAATCTAAAAGTATAATAAAGTCTATCATATAAAGTCTAGTCTTTTGCCCTCACAAGATAATAATTGGATATTTGTAATGATTTATATTTAAAATGGTTTCACGTATCTATACTGGTACAATAATTTTGTCCCAAAATAAAAAAAGGTAAACCTACACTCACTGTAGTAAAAATGCATAAAAAATTAAAGCAGTGACAATGGAAAGACTGGGGTGTGTGGATAAATCAAGGGTTATTGACCTTCAAATATAATCGATATTTTGAAGGTCAATAACTCTGTGGTCTGAGAACTTTGAACACAGAAATTTTGGTTTTTGTATTAAGATACGTTTGTTTGCAACAGAAGAGCTTTAGTTGAATTTTAACTTTATTCCATCACGACTATTTACTTATGTTGTACTAAAGCTCTATGACATCAACGATATATTGGAGATGACAAAATATTACCATAATTTAAAATAACAACAACATCAGCCAGGTAAAAATTTAATAAGGTCTGTTCAATTTTGTTGATAGGTGTAGGTTAGAACTAAATAAATAAAATTTTATTTGCTAATGATGTTTCAAATTTAAAGGTCACCAGACCTGTTTCCGTTTACAAAATACAAAAATAGGTCACAACACCACATTAACATCTATATAGAGTATCATAATCAAAGGTTTTATTCGTTGTAAAACTAAATAAAATCTGTCTCATTTCATTTGTCCTTTGTGTGATCTTTCCTGACCTTTAAAGTTTATTGTTCTTTTGTTTTCTTTGCCACATTGAAGACTTCTATTTGGGTGTGTTGTTACTATTGTAAAAAATATTAAATTTTTACTTTAATATGTTTTTTTGAATATTTTTTATTAGTAAGTACATTAAATATTGTTGATAAGAAGCATACTTTTAATTTACTAGGTACAATATAATTAAGATCTCATGAAATGCGTTTTCGATTTTTTGTGACGAAAATTTTGAGAGACAGTAAGCTCCCAAAAACAAAAGCCGCAGTTTTTTTACAGGTGTTGTCTAAACAGGAATAAACCCGGAATACAATGAGGAGTGGAATAAAGAAGATTTATATTTTTACCAGTACAAAATCTTTTGGAGAAATGAAGACTAAGTCCTTACCCCAACCCTAATTGCATTTTTTATTTTTTTAAATCACCATCATTAAAAACATGAGAAATTAAGAAATTGCGACTTTGTTTTGCAAAGTTTTAAAAGTCACCTGCTATAACGGAGAATGAAAACACGGTGAGGAAACCTGCATGCTTATGAGTTTTTCTTCTCCAAGATATGCAAAAACCTTCTATAGGCTGGCGTGATGGTCTAAGGTCTATTCGTCTCAATCTGAGAGGATACCTGACCCCACAATCTTCACGAGTGGGTTGCAGATAGGCGCTTTATTAAGGGTGACGCTTTCAAAGTTGTAGTTTTATAAATGTAGTTCTGTTTCCGAAGTTTACGATACCAAATTGCAGCGACTGCGAGAAATAATAGCTTCCTTATAAACTGTTCGAATGAGCTACGGCTACATATTTCAATATTAATGGACTTGTTGTGCAGTGCAGTCGTCGGAAATGAGGTAATTGCTAGGAATGTTGATTTAAACCAGATTTATGGGGTACAATCGGTCTGGTATATTGGACGTTTTAATTTGTCCGCGTTAAGTTAATCCGTTAAAAGCAATTGCTACTCTTGGCAGTTTTCGATACGTAAAATATTTGATTGAAAACAAAAAGTTGTGGGTTTGTTTAAGTGTCCATTAAAAATTAGTATATATGTTGTGAATGTCCACTACTTACCCCAGAACACACGGTATATCCATCCTATCGAAAACATAAATTTAAAAATCGGAGCCAAATTCAATCTACCTATCTAATAAAAAATATACCATAATACCTACATTTAATGAGATCTTTATGCTCCCTAATTCTGTAGGTGTTCTGTAAGGACGCTCGTTTTTATCACGTACTGGCAACTCCCCTGGTGCTGTGGCGATGACCACTTACCATTGAATGGCCCTAATTTTTGCTGGTTCATGACAATACATGACAACAACATTAAAAAAATGTTGTTGTCATGTATTGTCGTTTAGCGCCATCTGTGGAGAAATAGTTATACCATCTACAAATTATAAACTACAGTATATATCGCAAAAAACTTGAATTCAAGTGGTGAGAATGTCTATAATTTATCGTAAGATGGCGCTGAAACCCAGATTGTATGAAAGACTTTGGCCCAAAAATACTTAATTTTCCGGGATTTCATTCCTCATCATGTCTTTTTTCGGCCGAAAGTAAATAATTATGATTATTTATAGCCAAAGACCAGCAGATAGTATATATATCAAAAGTTTTTAAATGACGAGTAGATAGAGTAATTTGCAAATTTATAGATAATATTTCGGATAGAGATGTTATTTTTATGACGAATTTGTGAAGTATAAGAATACCTAACGTGTAATAAGGATACTTGTGAAGTATACTGGTAAAGTGTAAAATCATAAAGAAATGTGTTTAAAAATGTACCATTAAAAGAACATGTCAAATGTATACGTATATTATATCCGTAAAACTTTTACACGGTTGTATCTTTTAAATAATTTCTTTATTAACACACAACAAATATTAACGTACATTAATGAATACAGCTAATTGATTATAATATTTATATTATCATGCTGTACGAGTAGAGTGAGCTAAAGCCAGAAGTGAAGAAATTATTATAGGAAAATTAAAACATAGGTTGCCTTGAAATTTTAGATAGAGTTCACCTATACATTACAGGTTCGATATATATTTCAGAGAATATCCGTATCTGACGTTGTGTCTCAACAGAATAATTTTCTACCTAAGCCAATCACTACGATATGCGTCTTTTCCGTCCTTCTAAAGGGACTCCCCGCTAGATAAAATACATTCTACTTTTACATTTCTCATACTACTGGATCCGATGTCATTCAATCCCTTGAGTGACTTCATAAGTATGTAATTGATTTTCTCAATTGACATACACAAGTTCAATCATTGGTCGATTCTATTGATACAGACGAGTACAAATATCAAAGTTATTAATTCTTTTTCTATACTTTACAATACCCCTCTATTTTTTTGCTGGTTTATATTGCATGCCTCAAATTGTTACTCATTTATTAATATGCGGTAATTTAATAGGTAGATAAATAACATTTTTCTACATAGAATAAAATCGAAATCACAATTTTGATCTGCATAGTTTACAGACAGTCAATTATTTAGGTATACATTTTTTCGAATAATAAAATTATGTACGTATATTTGTTAACAATTCATCAATAGATGTCCTCAAGTTAATAACTAATATACTTAGCATTAGACTCTAAAAAAATAATGTGCTCGATATTAACAGAATTTGATATAAATTGTATTGTCTTCTACAGATAATAATAGATACAGTCTAGTTCCATGACGTAAGGAACAAAATAGACCGTAGAAATACATATCTAGTATGTAATTAGATGCGAGATGGTATTGAGATTTTATACCATATTATGTTACATACTTCGAATTGTGATAAAATAAATACCTATAGTTACTTAATTATATAGCATAGTAGGTAACAAGAATACAAACAGATTAATAGTAAGTAGATATATAATACTTTACAGTTGTTTATACACCGGCGAAACGTATTTACAGTAAAGTTATTCAGCTACAGAGAATAACCGATCTTTTTAACATTTCATTGCAGGCCAAGACTTCAAAGCATATTCCATTAAGTACATTACAATAAATACACTGAATATAACATTAATAATACTCATAACTTTATGATGTAACTTTAAATAATAACAGTTTATATTAACATTGACCAATTCGATTATCTAATACGAAGCAACGAAGTCTACAGTTAAAATAAAGCGCTAGTAACGGCAGAAGTTATAGACATCATGACATCTACGCGAAGGTGCACCACACATCGATTCACATTTTCTACGTGTTTCGTAATATAAATAACTTTACTTCTAAAAGGTGAACATCGAATAATTAATTAGAAGTTTTTTTGATGTACCATTCTCCATCAGTTGTGTTAATCAAAATTAAATTAAGTATCAGTTAGACATAAGATTAACTTTTCTTTCATAAACATTTCAATGAGACGATTTTATATGGAAATACTTTAGATTCAATCGAAAATCGTTGTGGTATTCTATGTAACCATCGTTTTATATAAATAATTATGTTGATAATGTTATTAACGATGTAAAAATTTTTTATTTAACATATAAAACTTTTATGAGCAGACGACTAATTGAGAGTAGGTAGTATAACTTAAAAACCGAGTATATACTTTCAAGTGATATTGAAAGCGACGTGGTTGCGAATCCCATTAAACAAATTGGGTGATTAAAATTCCTATGTGCCACGCTACACAATCTGACATTACCAGCTCTTTTTCCATTATAGATGTAGTAACACTCATTACAGCTAGATGATAAGAAGCAAATTAAAAATTAACTAAACTAATTAGTAAACTGGTATGAAATAAACCAGAATTATAAATATTTAAATTATTTCTAAAAATATTTTGCGCTTCTGAAAAACTTTTTGTAAATAAAGTTAAATTTGACTTTGGTCCGACTTCCGCAAGTCTATTTCTTATCCAACGTTATTAAATTCTCACATCCGTACACTTTCCGTGTGCACATCAACATTACGGTGAAAACATTTTTTTAATTTTAATATCTTAAAAAAGAAGTCGTTGTTTATATAAGGGTTAAGTACTAGGACCAATGAATAGACTCGCTTAAATAAAAAAGCTATAAAACTTTAACTTAATAGTACAGGCAAAATAAATTAATTAAAGACTAAAGGTTCCACAATAAAATATTAACACCTATAGACGTATCAGATCCCTACTCCAGCTCGAAAGATAGACGCTACCTAACACCTAAATTAATAATACTAATACATAATTTTCCTTTATTGTTACACAAATTTCAACAACATTTCAATATAATTATTTTATTTAAATGTTCTAAGATACAATATGGATACTTCAATCCACATTTGAATTTAAACACAATTTTTATTAAAATTAGTCACTGATTTAATGACAATGAAGTATAAAATTTAGATTTGCAATAAGAAGTTTGCTCGTGATAATCGTAGATGACAGAACTTTCAACAAATATAAAGGAACTTTACTCAACATATAAAACTAAATATAAAATTGTTTAATAATATTAATGATTTCACGACACGAGTAACTATCTTTGAAAATACTGGACACACAATAGTTTAATTAGTTTTGGTTTGGGAATTGATAATTTTTTGTGGACAAACGTTGTCGTACTAATACAGACCAAGAATGGCGACCGATTCAAGGCTTCAAAGATGGAATTCTTGAGGCTATCGAGGACATAGGGCAGCCACTTTGCGATTTGGTTATGGAAAATTTCATGAAAAGGATATGGTCCTGTAAGCGTGGTCGTGGTGGTCATTTGTCCGACATTATTTTCCACTACAAATGGCATACCTTCCTCTTTATAATGAAATAAACATCGGATCATTTATATTAAAAAATGGCATTTTTCTTTGAATATTAAAATAACACCTCTTATTGGAAAATCCGTTATATTATTTAATAAAGGTGTAGTAAAAGAACTGCCATTCCCAATTTAAAACAAGGACTTGATTCCGCATTGACATTATTTTCCGCCCAACCTAAATAATTCTGCAGACGACACATAAAGCTCATTTTGTTCAATACGAGAAATCTTCGTTCATTAGGATAAATATTACGTTCGGCATCGACTTTGTTTAATTAAGTTAAGTCGATCAAGTTATTTTAAAGTTTAAAAGCATGGTGCATGTGACGTTTGTTTTTGGGATAAACAGCCCGGTGAGTTCCGAGTTTCCGAGTAATCATGATTAAGAAGGATAGGTCGAAACTAGTCGGGCTAGCCTAAATAAGGTGAAAAGAGTTGTATTTAAAAAAAATTAAACAGAGTACTTTAACTAAAGAAACTTGTTCAATCCAGTATTCTCAAGATGAAAAGTAAAGCTCTATTCATATCAACACATATGAAGTGTATCGGACACCTGCCGTTGCAGACAAAAACTATTATTTCATACAATTTCATAGGTATGATTCTTTTTTTAACTCAATCTAGTTTTCCTAGCTTTATTGACAGACGTGTCAATACCAGGCATGACGGTGTTGTTGATTTTTTTAGCTTTCGGGTTCAGCCACGTGACACACTACGTGCTAGATGTGAATAGAGTTTAAGTCAAGGAAAAGCCCATGAAGCCATTCTAGCAGTTGCAGTTGGGGTTGCTGTTGCCCTGGGGTTGCTCCGTGAGCTTCTGTCCGCGGGCTCCGCCTGCCAGCATCGCCGGCTCCGAGTCCAGACTCTCTGACATCTTGTCGCAGATTATATCCACCAGCCGCTCAAACACCGTCTGCGATAAATGGTCACGTAATGTTAAATAGTAATTCATTATTGTTATAATATCTAATTATTATTATAGAACTGAGTGCTTGAGTCCCCGTAGCCCGGTAGTGACCCACTGCGCGGGTCTCCTCCCATCGTTGAATTCTTAAGCCATTGGCCACGGATAAAAAACTGTATCGCACCTTGACATTAATTTTTCGATACCTACATGTTTTTCGCGCTCTTGACATAATTTCTTTCTCCTTCTTCTCCTTTTTAACTTCTTTTTTTTAACTCCTTTTTAACCTTTTTCAACTTCTTTACTTCCCTTTTAACTCCTTCTTGCTAATGCTATGATAATGTTGTAGATAAATTACCTTGACATTAACGTTCTCTTTTGCGCTGGTTTCGTAGAACTCGACGCCAAGTTGGTCAGCTAGCTGCTTGCCGCGCTCTTGGCTCACGACGCGTTCCTCCTCCATATCACACTTGTTGCCAACCAGGATGACTTGAGCGTTGTCCCACGAGTATGTCTTGATTTGTGTCACCCTGGAAGTACATTGCTTTAATGTTCAGTAGTTGTCATAAAGATAAAGGTTTTTAATAGCCTTCGTAGCATGCCAGGGCAGGTGTGTTCCTCATGTTTTGTTTCGTGTGGGGAGGTGTCGTTTCATTGAGATACTCTATTTAAGACAAACGTCTCGGTCCTCATGAGTAGCAAAGCACCCACGTACAACCTCATATAGAATTTCAATCCTATTTGTAATTGGGTATCCATGGGCCGAATTGACTACTTAGCCTATTGTTAAGTAGTCAATTGATCTGCAAGCCCGTTTGTAACTTATCGATTAAAATACCATAACGATGAAACACTTTACACTTTACTAAATTAGAAATGAAAATTGAGTTTATTTTTCAAGTTAGGTCCCTATGTATTTCTTGTGTAAGGGATTAAACGATTCAATAGTTTATTCAATCTTGTTGATTAGATTAAATGATTGAATAATGCCAATGTACCTGTTTACTTTTTTCACAGGTTATGCGATATGACATTTTAGGAAATATTTCTATCTCCTATTTTTCATAGTATTTACATTGCATTTTGTATGTCTACTCACCAATCCTGTACGCTGTTGAAGCTTTCTTCGTTCGTGATGTCATACATGAGGATAAAGCCCATAGCTCCCCGATAGTATGCAGTCGTGATAGTGCGGTAGCGCTCTTGACCTGCCGTATCCTACAAATGAAAAACGCAATGTAGGTATTATTAACTTCTTTTTACAAAACAGAACTATAAAATTAATTGTGAATCACCTTATTTACTGAAAAAGTAGGTCACTATTTGATAGAGTTTCTAGATTTATTTATTACGTACCCAGATTTGAAGTTTGACACGTTTGTCATGACGGAAGACTGTTTTGACCTTGAAGTCAATGCCAACAGTGGACACGAAGGCTGACGTGAAAGAATCATCGGCGTAGCGAAATAGGAAACTGGAAAAACAACAGAAGGTACCACGGAATCAAGTGAAGTATTGTGCCGTTGATAGCGTGGATCGATAGCTTGCGATTACAGGTCTCTGTTCGGCGACACAGAAATGTAATCATGAAAACATTCAGGCAAAATTATTTGCTCGTTTAACCCTTTGTCCTAATTGCAGCGACAAAATGGTTGGTAGCATCAAGTTTGTCGTACGACAACTTCATGATGTTCATTTGTCGTGTGTCAGTGCGTTTTACCAGGTTGGACAGCACCATTTCAATACCTGTGTTTTGTCTTATTAGTTTAACGGCGTCTATTTGTGACAGCCAATGAGGACTAGGCCTTCACCTTTACGGACAAAACTAAAAGTTAAAGAATTATTTAAATTTTAATTACCTGGTTTTTCCAACAGAACTGTTTCCAATGATAAGAAGTTTGAACATGTAATCAAAGTTCTGGTCCGCCGCGTCCTTTTGCCATTTCGGATCACCGCCACCGGCCATCTTAAAAAAAATATCAAATCAATTATGTAAGTATTTTCGCACAATTTTCTTATACTCTCAAAATGAAGCCTACAATGTTCTTTAAAGTATAGGTTCTACCTCTCCATCAATTCCATTTCTTTCCCTTTCATTCATGACTCTAGAGTATTAAAAAAACCATTGTATCTGAAATGAATACAGTGTGCTCCTTTGCAAGTGCTGCCTGTTTGTAACAAACGAATGGCACTGTAATGCATAAAACATATCCCCTACATTAAGTTATTACGGGAAAATCGGCTTTATTCCCCATAGCGATAACATTCAAATAAGCTTATATTAAGCGTACAGTGGCTTACCAAACGTTAAACAACTTATCAGTACTGCGTATGCAAATGATATTTTTCCTTATGAAATCGACTATAAGATAGATATTCAAGTGGCAGTCAATCAAGTGTTTCCCATTAATTGAGTAAAACAAAACCGTTTTTAGATAATACTACTAGGTCGTCACATCCTACGCGATATGGTTTTATATCTATATATGCCTACCAGTATATAATAGTGTTTAAACACACTGTAGGTACAGTTACTTAACAGAGAGAATATACTTTTATATTTTTTAATTGCGTTTAGATAATTATTTTATACATATAAACCTGCATAGGGTTTTACATGTCCTAAAATATTGAACGATCAGTAATTAACGAGTAAATGAAGAAAAAAATGGTATGATTTTTTCTCCAGAAAAATCTAGAAATTCTTATTTGGACTATGAATAAAATGAATAAATGAACAACAACAAATAACTTTAATTCGCTGAAAAGCCTAACACGTACAGTAGAGGTTCAAATGATCTAATTGTGACAAGATTTACCCAAAAAATAATGGTTCATAGGAAATAGTTATAAATACAGTAGCAATTATAATATGCTTAGCTGATTTACCACACGTAAAGACATTTTTCTGATTCTTAATACGAATCAGTAGGTACGCATCACCTATTGATTATGGACATAAATGTCCTGTCATTTGAAGTACCTCTACAAATATTTTTGAATAATATACCGTCGGTTATATTGTTAGCATAATCAGATTGTCATTTAAGCAATAAAAATTATAAAAGAGAAATATTTAATATCTTGAAGTTGCACGAATCAGTACAAAGTAAAACATAGAAGGCTCGTAGCGACGTAGGCGTAGCACCTCAAAATTAGAATAAATCAGGATTCAGACTGACTATCTTGTATTAAAATATGTGGATAATTATTAAAGAATATCGTAAAACATACAAATTTTAATTCTATTTTTCATATAACACAAAGGTACGAAGTGTACGAGTCAATACGGCCATGATTTAGTCGTGACACTCGTTGGAAGAAGAATTTACTAATGATATGTTAGATATTATTATATATTATCGACTAATAAATAATATCAAGTGCTTAAAAGAAGAGTTAGATATTCCATAAAATTATTAATACTGCTATCATATTGATAAAATACATATTATAAAGGTATGAGTACTACAACTTACCTTAATTTATATAGAAAATCGAAGAGGTAGAGTCAATATTTGTATATTTTATAGTTAAAATAAGTTTCAGCGATGTAACAGTAGAAAGACAACTATCACCGTCTCTTTTTCACGTTCGCATCACGCAACGGGAGCGAGTGCCAGAGATTTACGCGTTTATTGATTTCTTCTACTTGCTCCCTACTTCGCTGCTACTTAAGCCACTTTGTAAATCCTTTCGAAATAGCTAATCGAACACAGTGAGGAAGGAACACAAGGCAACTAAGTCTGTTGTTTCGGATATACAAAATCGATATTATTTCGTAACTCACTTTGCTACACCCTCTGCTCTCGTAAAATATTACACCGTTACAAATATCGGGAGTTCTACTTTTAAATTGTGTGCGTCTAATATGAACAAATCAAGATCTCCTGTTTAAACCACAACCCTAGGTTGGGCCTTGTTTCGCGCTCACAGCTGTTATCTACGTCCTGCGAGCTTCTTACAGTGCCACGGGAGTGGGAAAGAAATTCAAGATGGCGGTGAATGCGCGCGCATCCGACCTAAGCAGCCTGTCAAATTTTCACCCAAAGCAATCCAGCCAATTTCCAACAGATGTTGTTAATGTTGTCTACTCTTGATTTACGTTGTTTCCTATAAAAACACCCTTACGTTCTCTGATTTGACAAAATCAATTTTGCTTTTAACACTCCTTTTAGGAATAAATAATTCGTTCCGGTATATTTTCTACTTAATCATTATTTTCTCTAAGTAGTTTACTTCGAGTGTTTTATAAGGAGATCACATCGCTCAAATAATCTTACGATATCTATGATGCCCGCGACAAAATTTCGTTTCCATTGTATTGGTGATGACGGAGGAAAGTGGAAATTTATTTTTAGAACCAAGCGTCTCCAGTCTCGATTGTCCGTAGATTTCACCTAACAATTATTATTGAGTTTCTTATGAAAAACCGTTGGAAATGTTGAAAGCTACACTTTTCTTTTTCTTTTTTGAATCGTTATCTATCTACTCCAACCCTGGTTCCTATAATGAAATTGAGTACGTGGTCTAAATCTACATCAGCTTATATTCAATTTATTACTCGAAATAAGTCTTCCAACGATAGGTGGGTAGGTACATTCGGCCCCAGGTTTTTTCTTTATAACAAACCAATTACATTTTGCAACTCCTAACTACTAATAATTTCATAAAAATCACACCAATCCCGACCCCTCGACCCTGAAAAGGAATTTCAAGGAATTCACAACATCAAAAAGAAAATACGCAAATAAAAACCGCAAAGCGAATATTCGCTCCCATTTTTGTGCCCCCGTAAGTTAAAGGGCCAAATTTTATTAAGGCTGTGGTTAGGGCACTTGTGAAATCTTTGACGGAACCTTGACCTTACGTTGACCTAATTGTAGAGTATCTCTCTCAGATGGTTAAGATGCACGAGAATAAAGATTTTCTACCACTGTGTTTCAAATCGGATAAAAATGTGTCGTTGTGGTGTTCTAGGTCGCTTAAAAATATTTTTAGCGGAGACCCAAAAAGAGAGCAAAAAAACATGAAGAAAAAACAAATATTCGGAAAAAAGTTGTATTAATATATAACTTATTTAATAAATGACAATGAGCTCAACATTTGACTTGGCTAATTTTAATCTATGACAAAAAACTTTAGAACAGTCAGTGATGTTCTACCACCTAGCCAAATCCCAAAATCAATTCATCCTATAGTTGTAGCTTTATGTGGTAGAGCCTTACATATCCCGCTCAATACCTTCCCGTCATAAGAGGATGATGGTAAGGTACCTAAATAGAACCTATCTGAGGTCGTATATCATGTTGAATAAATTATCACACCTTCCCATTAGGACGCAAGAAATAAAGGACGCATCACTTCGCGGCGCCTTATGAGCTCGCTGGTTTAACAACTTAAATGTATTTATTTTAAATTTTTTTTAAATAAAAATGATTCTGCTTTAACGCTGTTTACATCTTGGTTATTTAAGGCACCATCCTTCGTACGTCCTTTTCGCGAGGGTTGTCTGGAAGAGATCGCTTCCCACCGATATCATCATCTTTTGTACTCTAAATTGAGTGTAAAAAGGGGAAGTGTATATTTATATTACTAATTAAATATTACAATTTAAAGAATTGTGGGTTTATTCGTGCTTACGTACTGGGGGCGCCATCTGTGTGACAGTACTGATACTACTTTCTACTGTAGCGCTCTGTAGCACATGTTTAGGATTGAGATCACGTAGTCGCCCGCCTGCTATTTTATGGAACGAAGAGTAGATGTCTCTATAGCGAGTCAAAGTAAAAGACTCTTGAATGAATATTTGATTTTTACTTTTGGTTTTGATTTTGAAAATAGTACCTATGTATTTATGTATACCTTAGAAACATAGTTTTGAATCACCAATAAATATTTCATTACTGTCACTAAAAGTTGATGTCGTGAATCTAGAGACGCAACGATAGATAGAGATACTTACGAAATACCCTGGTTAGCGCATGAAAATACTTTATTTTTTTATCATTGATTGTGCATTAGTAATTATAGTCAATTTATGGTTCAATTTATGAAATATAATAAAGTAAAATTTGAGTATTGAGTTACAGCATCAAACAAAATCGAAAAACAAACTTTAACTTTACGAAATTTTTATAACGTAAAAGGATTGTTTTAGGTAACATCTTTTGTTATTGTTTTCTATCTAATTCCCTCTAATAAAGGTGATAAAATTTCGAGCATAGGGCGATATCTCGTAACTATTTGAATACGTATAAAGTATCTACTTAGGGATTAGAGTTGATTCATAACATCATGGCATGTCAGCCACTTTACTGATATCGTGGTATCAAGAACAGTCAAGATGTTTATCTTCTAAACTTGACAAAGAGGAGGACTTTGTCAGATTTCGTGAACAGTCTCTGGGAGTTTAACGCTTACTTTCCGCATGCTTAACCTTACGACTTAACTTGGAACTCAGAATATCCGACTTAAATTGTCTGTGTGAAGTGCAATGATTAAGTATTTCTGGGCTTTAAGCGTAACTCCTTATGCTTAACTCCGCACTTAAATTCAGTGTGTCGTAGGCAATATCAAACATTATTCTTATTGTCAACTTAATACTTTTTGAAAACTTGACGCATAAAATTAAAACCTGGATTTTACATGAAGTAGGTACATAGCACCGGCGTTGGAAGTTGAAGCATACCAACGCCGCCCGGTGCGGTTTTGGTACGTCGTTGCGACGGTGCGCTGCTGGTACGGGTGCGACGTAATGTAGATATATGTAACTTTATAGTTATAAAGCAATACTATGCTCTTGGTGGACTAAGTCCTACATCCCTCTCATTTTGAGAGGAGACCCGACCCTGTAGTGGGTCATTAATGGGTTAAAACAACAACTATGCTCTTTGACTATGCCTTAACGACCTAGTATACAAAATTATGAAAACGTTGATAGAACTTCATAAACAATCCATGTGAAGAGCTGTATATCACTCTCATAATCCGTAATGGATAGTTTTGATGGACACATAAAATTTATTAATATGTTAATGAATTTGTAAGATTGAATCATTTGAAATTGAGATTAAATGTTTTATTACCATATCGTTCATTACCCAAGTTTCTTACCGGACAATGGTAGTAATAAACTGAATCATTCGGTTTTAAATGTAGTTGGCAAAGTTATGAATATCATTATTTTATTTGATAATAAAACACTTCAACCGTTGTTGACGACCTGAGTGGCGCAGTGGTTAAGACACTAGTGCGCTGCGCGGAGGGTCCTGGATTCGATTCCCAGCAGAGCAGAGATTTGAATGATAAATTTGAATTTCTGTTTCTTGTCAAGTAAAATTCCTAATTCTTAGCTACTGGGCTATCGCCGCTTCACCACCTATTGTTATTTTCATATAATAATATATGATTTCCCCAATATTATCTGTTTCACTTGGCTTGATAAATATTAATGTTTTGAATTTCATCTTTGATAATTTTCTGACCAACTGAATCACTAAGCCAAATTAATTTATTCCTATTTCTGTAGATATATCAATTTAATTGGCACACAAATGTTTTATTACCTTATTATAATATTTTATGATTACAATATTATATTAATGATACTTTTAGTCATCGTTACGTGAAACAGCAACAATTCCCTGAAAACCACTGAAATATCAATGCAACGAATCAATTCGTATATGAAAATCTATTTTTCTTGTAGGTATTTGCTTCGGTAAACTATCTGCAAATTGTTAACAACCTAGAACTTGTCTAAAATCCCATAAATCATCCGGTTTAACCGGTTAACACCATGTTCAACAGTTGTCATGTGACGTATTGCGGAGCAGATGCTAAAATTGTAAAATTGACCTTTTGAGTGTCGCGAGGTGTTCGTAAAATGGCGGTCAAATCGCTCTGAGGAAATGTCGCACGGACGAGAATAGCCGGAGCGTCGACGTGACACATGACGTCATGCCACGTCATGTGGTGCGTCTGATCATGTTTTGAGCGAAACGAGACCGGCGAGCGCCAACACCACCATCTGTCATGGTTGGTATGCGTTCGCTACAGAAATACAGAATATAACTTGTTGTGGTATATTTGTAACAAAATTTATTTACAATAGCTTTACCAACAGCTCTGTCTTGAATACTAGTTGCGTAATAAAAGAGGTATGGTTATTTGTATCTATCCCAAAAACGTCCCTGATAGCTAGTGTGGGATAGCTATCTACTGCTATTCTCATGACTTTTCGTTTTTTTATTGTCTTGTGTTTTAAACGGGTAGATGCGTTGAGGTATTTCTTTGAGGTAACAGTGTCTTAGTACTCTTTAGTAACATTACATTTAATTCAATAGGGCGTATTCTGGACGTTGGTCGGTTCAATGGGCGCAGTGATCACTTAATATAAAAGTGGCCTCTAGCTCGTTTGTTTCTTGCTCCGTAGTTAAAAATCTGAAGCATCAGGCCTTGTCTTAATTGGCTGACATAGCCAGTAGGCCAACCGACCAACCCAAACGACAAAATTTTAACACAAGACTCTGTATGGAGCTGTACAAATTGCAATACGCACTGACATGCGGCAAAATGTATGCAATGACGTCGTACGAACAACTTTTGCGTGCAACGTGGCAATCAGGATATCAAAGTTATTAAGAAACCAGGAAGATAATTTTATTGCTGTAATAGACATATTTATTTTCTAATTACTTTCTAGTTTATTTATGAAATTATTGAATATCTGAAATTCGTTCTGTATCGAACAGTTAAAAACGAGTCCTCTATTGATTAATCAAATAACACGAAATAGACATGCACATGCGTTGTAGGTACCTAGGTACTCACAAAACCCTAAATGTAAGAAAAGAAAAGAAAAATAATGTAACCATTTTAATTTGTGCAATTAAATACGCGATATATAAACAACATAAATCACGATGAATACATTAATGGAAGTCCAATCTGTCAGAGTCAGCATGCGGTTTTACGGTCGACGTGTCCGGAACACAATGGTTTTGCTATTTGTTACACAAATGTATAGATTAACTGCGAAATCACATATCGGAAACATCAAATAAAGTATGTCGAGGATTCTTATAAATATTTTCTTACATCTGCAAAGAAGACAAGTTTAGTTTTCAGTAGTTACTAAAGGACGAGGTCGAGGTGCGATGGGCTATCACCGCTAATTACTCGGTAATTACTGCAAATTGTATGTAAGTATCTGATCAAATTGAATCGAAAACACATAATCTTTAGAATCATTGTTGAAACGTACCTATAAATTACTTAATAACCCCTATTTCTAAAACTGTCTGCAACCCAATAAGGACCCACTGCGGATTTGAAGTCTTATAATAAGGAGGATTATAAAAATTTAAATAGGTATTATTGAATACATAAAACGAACAGATGTAGTGGAATTTTAGAACTTGTCAAAAGAAAAAATGCATTTTAATGTTGCGTACCTTACTCTACACATTCGTAACTTGTATGAGTGCTACGAGGCTACGTTAGGCTACGAATAATGAACATTTCAGTAAATTGAAAATAAGCTAAAGATTTTCATTAGTATTAAAATGTTGTGATAGTTTCCTATTATTTACCATGAGAAATATCAAAATATAATTAATGTGTGTGTTTTTTTAGTTTTTAGGTAGGTTTGTTTTCCGTTAGCTATCGAATCACAGAAATAAATGACAAAGAGTGGTAACGTAGTTTTGATTATTTTTGAAATTTAAGTAGAAAAGAATTTAATCGCGTTTTTGATTAAGAATTTTAAGAAAATACAAAAAGCATGTCTGTTTGTTAGGTTAGTTTAAGTACTTACAAACATTTATGATCCACAATATTTACATTACATTCAAGGAAAATCTTGCTAGCTTTCGCTCATGACTCTAGTAAAGTAGGTACTCTAAGATAATGACGTCCTTCCCTTTAAACTGGGCCACGACAATGTATGAAAGCGGAAAAGTAAACCCTCTACAATGCATCATAAACACTAAGCAGTGTCAAAGCTACATGGAAAAGCGATAAATATCATTTAGAAGTTATTTTATTTTGCAGTCTTGTGGAGCTTCTTCTCACAATAGTCCAAAAAAAATACCATGGTTCCATACTAACAAAACTTTTGAAATATTTTTCATTTTTCATCACCCCATTAAGCACCCCTTATTTCTTTAACAACTAGGTCTCTATATTTTGAAATAAAAATTCGTTATAAAATATTTCTCCAGTTCAAATTCAAACCTTTGCAAAGTTTTAAATTGAAAAATAGAAATATCAGAGTTTTAAACGTTGTTCGAAGTGGGTAAAAATAAACCCTGCAACTGTACTACGTACTACCTTTATGGTACTACATATAAAATTTCAAACACATTCTGTACTGTAACGCAGTACGAAGCCTGTAAGTTGCGCGTGTCACCCAAAGTTGACAGTTAAAGTCACATTACTCATACTGAAAAGTCTGATAACTTTCTGAAATACGCTTCCGAATTGCATGTAACGTAGTTTGCATGTCGAGCAAGGTGTGTCGAGTGCATGCGAAACGTGAGGGTTGTCGCTCGAGCTCGGGATAAGGACGGCATTTGACGACACGGCAGTCCCTCTTCGACCACCGCGTCCGACGACCGCGCGTCTCGCGCCCTAACCCGCGCGATATATGGACTACGATCGACCAAACGAACACAAAACTTATTTATTACACCCCAACCCACAACCCGAATTTAGCGAACGAATAGTGACATAAAATGACCCTTAAAATCCACCGCGGGAACCTCGAAAGTTTCAAATCCTAATTAAACATCCTTCCTAATTAGTGAAAACCCTGCTTAAAATTCTCTTACTCCATTATGCATCTCACGGGACAGTTCTTCTGTAACCTATTTATACACAAGAAACGACTGAAACTTTCTACCTGCAACCTTTAAAGTTTACACGCTATTTGTAAACCATTTACACGGATTTTTAGAAATAGTTTTGGACTTATTTTTTTTACCCCTCTTGAAATCCTATTCTATTAGAAATTTAAGTGTGACCAAATATCTAAAATAATATCGCAGTTAGTCGTGTGACATATTTAGACTTTATTCGAGTGTTAAAAGTGGTATTGTGTTTTAAATAGTGACAGCTTGTAAACCCTATTCAAAAATTTAGACTAATGTGTTTTAGTGTATTTTGTGAACGTACGTAATCCTGAAGACATCAGCTTATAACTTGGTAAGGAAAACTGTCTCATTTCGTTTAAAATTACAAACCCAGTATTATAGAATTTGGTTGTTTGGTTTCTTATATTCAATTACAGTATATTTATGTATGATTACATCAAACTCTCTATTTTTGACTCAGAACAATTTATTCTTATAGGTCAAAAGTCCAAAAAATTATAAATCATTTTATTATTAAAAATGTAATTTCTATAAATGTTAAATAAAACAGCGGTATAGGAAATCATGTAGGTACTTCAAAAAATTATTAAAACATACTTATAAGCTGATTGTCATTAGTAGGTATACATTGATCGACGTGAATTGGACGTGAATCATTAAATGACATTAAGCTTTATTTTTATGTCATGAAAACTTTATTTAAGCTATTAACACTTCTTTTTTTCTACAAACTACAATTGAAATCCTTTCAAAATACTCCAGAAAGAAAACGGAAGTCACGACGAGTACCTACAAGCTACAATAGAAATGCTTTGTTAAAAATAATCCAGGAAGAGAACGGAAGTCGGCGTTTTCGTGAAATCACAAAATGTTTTTAAACGTTAACCAGACGAGTGCCCCGATTTTTATTCAGTACATAATGAGGACATTTAAATTTTGCACCATTCAACATTGTAAAATGATTGAAGAGAAAAACAGGGCTAGCGCAAGTTTCCAATACCTTCATTACAATTATTAAAATGAGAATTTCCAATTGAAATATTATAATTAAATGCTTTCTAACTGAATGTATACGTTCCTATTGTTGCTTTTCACGGAACAAAATGCTTCCTTTATTATAATTTAGAATTTTATTACAGGAAAAGTTACTTTGCATATTTAAATTGTAGCAAAGTGCGACAAAGTTTTTCGCAGTCGGCGAGCTAGTTCCTAGATAATTCCTAGAGTAATTCCTAGATTTTACCCACTAGGTAATCTACATAACCTGCGAGAGCCCTAGATTTTCCATAATATTAAGCGATTATATTTCACTGTTATTCCCTCTTCTTTTACCTGTATACTCTTTATTATTATCTTGTTTGTTACAATAGATAAGAAGAACCGTTTAATAAAACAATGTCTGTCGTATTTATTGGATTATCATTACATTACATATAAAAATATATATCATTATAGTAATGCGGATGATCTTCTCAATTTTTTTTCTGTGCAACATAAAATTGCATATTGTTTCCCAATGACGAGCTATGAGAGTTTAGTCTCTGTGGGGAAACTGTAATAATTTTACCACCGATAAAATACTGAGAATTACTAACTATAAAATATCATGATTATGAATATTGAGATTGATTAAATATTAGTCGATGAGACGACGTAATATAACTTTTAACTACCGAAAAACCAATTTTAACAAAATTTCACTAGTTATGTGTATTGTGTAGCTTATTCTTTAAAAAGAGGAGATTGCTAGCCAGGTCAGTCAGTTCGTTATTGTTTTGTTCAAAGTACAATTATGCGAGTAGGTACAATGATATTCTAGTGATCGAAGTAGAAGTGACAATAATGCATTAGCAGTTTGATTTTAAAATCAACTTTATGGATAATAACAAAACTGATAATTATAGAGTTGTCACCGAGCAGCTGCGCTTGCCTACGTATACAATGATCATATTATTCAACTTGTGCCAAGTCCAATGACATCGCGGGTATTTTTAATATGATTTTACAATGCCAAGCGCTTCATGCTACTCAATTATTTATAACATTACCTATACAATAAAATTAACTACAAGCCCAAAAGCATTCTATCCCAAATCGAAAAATTTGTAAGCGATTAGAAGCTATTTAAAAAGCTATTTAAAATGAATAAACGGATAATTAAGCGGATATAAATCATAGTAAACATCTTTAGTTACCGGATTAAATGTGACATCTACTAAATGCCTGTAACGTTATTTCAGGAGTCATCCGCGAGGCACCGCTAATAATATAATATCCCACGCGTCTAAACTTACGACCAATTTCAAACATAAAATAATTTCATCAATAGCATTACTGTACTTTAGTTTCAACAGACCAACTGATGAGCTACGAAAATGTCCTTTCTCGTAAGTGTTTGGAATGTTGTTTACTATTAATTGTTATTTTACTGTCAACTTTATGATGAAGCATGGGATTGGAAACAAAATAATGTTTTATTTGATAAATAACTGAAAAGGGAACATCAATAAATCTAGCCCATCTGTATACCTTACAATTTTATAGTTGCACAGAAGAGAAAATAAGCAAAATTTTTACTTTCAATTATTTTTATTTATAAAAAAATAAATATACCTAAATATCGTAGGACATACGGCTTTCTCATAACAAATTCGGTAGAATTAAATTCTTTCAAATATCAAAATAGAATTTTGAGAATAACTAGTCAACTTTTTGGTCTAGTCTTAGTAAAAAGAACTAACATAGTTATAACCGGGACGGAAATCGGGACAATAGACAATAGTTAGTTGGAAGCCAATCCAATCATTGTTTTTGTCAAAATTTGTGGCAGGGTCAGTAAGTCTCCATAATAAAACGGACTTATGCGATTACTATAACAAACTGAACGAAATCCACCCAGTACTTAAAGTATAGTAGTTCCATAAGTAGATGCAACATGCAAACTACGACTTACAGCTGTGGCCGGGTGGGTGATTTTAATTCAGTGGAATTAGTTATAGCAACGTTGGTGCAATATAATTGGTGTTCAACCCATGCTCTACTTATAAATTCAATTTAATGTAAACATTTACGCCCTTAACATTTTATTTAATGAGCGTCAAGTTAACAGTTAACTTTTGGCCTAATGAAGAGCGAACATGACAAGGACAAGTATTAAATGCATGCTCGTACGTAGTTTCTAGTCCATGGCTGGTTGCGTTCCCGAATACTTCATTGTTATCAGTTCACTGCTATGTCAGTATGTCTACATACTGTCATAGCAGTGTCATAGCAAACATTTTTTCTTGCTGGTTTCATGCTTCTCCTTGTAATAGGTCTCCCTATGGCTCTAAAGATACTCCATCGTACTGTCCTAATGCTCTATGCCCCAATTCAGTAGACGGCTGGATAAGGATTTGTATATCCGCAATTCCTTATCCATCTATTTACTGAAACTGTGATTCTCAGTCTTCTAATCCATCTAAGATTAATTGATGCATTTCTGTTGCAGCTTAATTGATGTCCAAGCTGGCTTTTGCAACTCAATTGAATGCAAATGTACCTGCATAAAAGGATTATGAAGGTTATAGGTAACATAAGAAAATACTGCAAAAATTTTATGCTAAGAAAAAACTAGAGACAACAAACAATGATAATAAGATATTATAAGAAAAATAAGAAGAATTTTTAAACCCCGGACTTTTGTCGTAAATTGACTAAATTCCCCTTTCTAAAACCTCGAGTTAATAATGAGACTCAATTTCCTTTGCGAGACGTTCATGGACAAATATAAGAAAACGTGAAAATTATCGTATATTTTTTATAGTAAAAAAGTGATGGTACCACTTTCCATCAGGGGACCCGTATGCCTGCTTGCTTGGTTCTTCCCTTAAATAAAAAACAACGGGTTGCACTCCGGGAGTGCCGGCAGAAGTGAAAACTTGAAGACTAACGTTGTGCATTTTTGAATATTTTGGAATGGTTAGGGAATAATTGCTTTATTTGTCAGTATAAAAATACTATAATTTATGTGGTCGTCACTTTTTTATGAATAGACGCACTTTGCTCAATTTCCATATTTTAAACACTCTCCCTCCGTCTTACGAATTTTCGATCAGGTCACGTGTCCTTAACATTTTACCCATGTCAAAGCAAGTGCACAACGCATCTAAAGAAGTTTTCACTTCAAAAAAAAATTTGGTGCGATCTTGCTGGCACTCAATGCAATTCTCTTTATTTGTTTGGAAGTCTTAATGGTGATCCACTACGACTTATGTGATTATTATGCAAATTTTTTATTATTTCGTAATGAATTTAGTAGTGATTACCTCCTTTTTAAGTCAGTTAAAAGAAATGTATAGTATTCATTCAACACAATTTAAAAATAACTAGTATGAATCTTCATTAGGGTCGCCGTTGTTTAAACAGAAATAATGAGCTATTTTTACATCGTTTCATTCAATAAGGTAGTTGTTGCAGCATGAAAAATTCGAAGAAGTAGTTATATCTACTCTTATTTTCAATACTTTCCGCCTCTCCGACACTCACTCAAGTAATATTCACAATCTGTTGGTGTGTTATGTCCGGCTTTCTGATCCCAAAGTAGGCTGTGTAATGGTTACCAGATAGCTGATAAAACACATATATTATACATATATTTTTAAATACATACTCTGTGCTCATCACACAAACATATGTCCTGAATTAGAACCGAACCCACGACCTCCGACTTAATAGCTAGGGTCGCTAACAACTAGACCAACAGGCCAGGCTTATAAGTTTTTACCATGTTAAACTAGGTAGTTTACTAACTTAGTACGTAATCTATAGTTATCTATATTAGTAAGTGATATTGGTGTCGCTGGTCCCTACATTAGGACTCTCTACGTAGTAGTTAACTAGTCTCTTCCATGGAATGCTTTAAAGTGATAGATTTGTTTAAGTAGGTATATAGTACATTGCATATCTTTTAATTAGAAAAATCAAATAAACGTTAAACTATCATACATCAGTCAAGACCTTGTTTACAAATAATTATAAAAGGAAAAAATTGGCAATACCACTGGATACAACATGCATTTGACAAAAATGACACATTTTCATAGCACTTTGTATGTGCAGGCTATATTTATGGGTAATATGTCTGTGAGTAACGAATACAGATAGCGAAAGGCCACTATTAATTGCGAGAAGGGAGCCGCAGGCAGAATTATTTTCTTCTAAGTCGTAACGGGGTCATATCCGTACATTGAAGATATTTTTGAAACTCCAACTTGTACAATGTTTTTCCTTTGAAAATATTTATCTGAGTACGATTATCAATAGATAGGTGAAATTGCAACAAAATCTGAATTATATTCAATAATACAGTATTCCCTACTAAAGCTTTACCTAAGTAACGACATAAATTAGTTAAGCGACATTCCAAAAAATGTCACGATTCGTTTTATAAATAGACCTAGATAAAAAACTACCTCCAAGATATCGTAGATTTATCGAGGATCTTATTTTAATAAACTCGAAGCTCTTTGATCATCAATAGTGAATATAAATTTGTGTCGATTGAGTTATTCTTTTCTTTGAACAACGACGTTTTAAAACCCGCTGTATTTTCTTCCATTGTTAATTGGAGAGACTCGAGACTGAGGGCTATTTAATTCCACAGAATCTAATTTTGATGTGATCGATTGGCAAGTGGCCTAACGATTAATTCCTATCAACAAGACTGTCAATTGTTCTAATTCTGTTGTAATTATACCGTCAAGGAATGAGTGTTTGCTGAAGAACTAAGAGATTCTGACGAAAACAATTCAATTATGTTTTCTTCGGGAGCAGGAAATATTGACGGAATAATTTTGCCGTGTCAACAGTCGGTATATAAACGAAGGACAAATAATAATATGTAACATAATGAATGTGTCTTATTTTACTACATTTGATGGTAACTGCAACTTCGTTGGTACTTAAGGTTTAAGTTATATCCTCTTTTTAACCTAGCAATGGAGTCGTGACTGACTGGCTAAGTTAGATTGCGATGTTCTGAACGTATGTTATTGACAGGTTGGATATTAGAGGCTTCAGATTTTAAACCCTGTGCTGAATTATTAAATCGTTTATACTACATATAAATAACCTTAGGTACTAATTTTTTTTACTACGAACCGTATTGATTTCTTAATCGAAGTTAACTATTTCTTAAAATTGCTATAAAGTTACTAATGTACATAGCTAAATAAGTACTAAACCAGAAAATAGATCTTGAAGAATCTATCTTCTAATCTTTATTTAATACGGAGACCGTTTAATATTATGTGTTTGTATGCATAAGTTGCATCGGTGTGCACTAGTGTTCAATATAGTCTGTTTTGCACATAATCCCGGCTTATAGTAATTGGTACAAGTCCGCGCGTATCTAATCTATTGCTGTGGAGTAGAAATTCGATCAATAGATATCATCTAAAATTGGATAGCTCGCTTCGGGCCTGCGGCAGCTGAAAGTAGGACATACGAGTAGATCTTGCAAAAATGCAAAATCGTTGTCGTTCCATTGGATGCATTTTTAAAATAAATTCGGAACTATTGGATTATATTTCATTGTATTGTGTATTTTGAGAAGAAATACTAAAGGCAAGAGTAGATTTTTAGGGTACCTAACGCTACTTTTTACTATTTTCAAGTCAAAGAATAATCTCG
Organism: Erynnis tages; assembly: GCA_905147235.1. Taxonomy (NCBI): domain Eukaryota; kingdom Metazoa; phylum Arthropoda; class Insecta; order Lepidoptera; family Hesperiidae; genus Erynnis; species Erynnis tages. The sequence goes on from LR990076.1 coordinate 5,537,972, forward strand.
AAAAAAAACAGTACAATATTATCTTACAATCTTATTTTATTGTTTAGTATTTTTCTTACAATTTAATTAATATTTTTTTTATCTCATACAAAAAATATTTGATAATATTTATAAATTACCATGTTATCTGCACGGCACTTAAACTAAGTGGAAAACACTCTTACAACTTATTTCAATTTAGAGTTATTCAAAAAATTTTAGATGTCGAAAGTTAGTTTCAATATAAGATATAAAATATAAAATCTTTTTCGTCGGCAGCTTCATGCCTTATTTAAACCCGTCTCAAGGTTGAACCTTAATGGCACAGTTTAAAATCGTTGACGTTAAATGTAAAGTACGAGTAGGTACGTACCTACTCAATTTAACATATTCCGCTGCCAGTCTATAAACTCACCTGCCTGAAGCAGCTCTTAGATTGCTTAAGCTTACTTACTTATTAAAAACTGCAAAATCTACACTTGATTTTATTTCGGTTATCATAAAATGTACGTCTACGTTCTTATTTTAAGGCTTTAACAACTTAGTTTGAGTGCTACTCGTACGTTGGTAAAGTACCTACTCTAAGATAAGCGAGTTTTAATCATTAATAGTTGAAAAGTTATAATAGGCCAGGCTAAAGTTATTCGGTCTATTAAAGAAAGAAAGAAAAAGAGAAGACAGTAAGAAAAATTCAGCCTCAAATAAATATAAGTAAGGTACTTTAGAAAACGGGTCGCTTGAAATTTGATTCATACACACAGAGTTATATGGACTAGAGGACGCAAGTCTCCTTACCTGTATAGAACCAAGCGTGTCATTTTAATAACAAAATGACTTACCGATGAAAGGAAACGTTTCCGGTATCTCGTCCTCCTTTTTTTGTGTAGCTTTTACAACTTAACATATTAAGGCATTTAAATACAAGGCATTATTCTCTGTTTTCGATCACGTCTGCGTTCGAGAACGGTATGAAGTGGCGCTAAAAGAAGATCATTTATCTCCTTTGTTACACGCGAAGTACATACACTTGCGTCCTCTAGTCAATATAGCTCTGTGTCATACATCATCGGTTCATACATACTCATAATCGGAAATTTAAAATTTACAATCTACCTTTTTACGGCAAACGGGTCTGCAGGCCGTTTGTGGTTGTGGTCATGTGGGTCCTCAACTCCTCATGCTCATGAGGACTGAAATGTTTGCTCTAATAAACAATCTCGTGTGACTGGGGTGGTCACCGGTTTCTGACCGTAACACATGACATGAAAATCATGCTGCTTCATGATGGATGGTAGGGTGTGCTACCCCGAGTGAACTACTATGACTCTACCACCTATAAAAATACATTGTAAAATACATATCTTGCTATAATTCACGAAACTGCTATGGAAATACATACAGTCTGATGTACTATTTGAAGCGGACCAAGTGGGCTTAAAATTTTCAACCATAAAAATTGGAAGAAAATAGAACAGCAATGTTTGTTCCGACCCACGGCATGCACGCCCAAAATTCATTCTATCACTCTCAGTTAGAGTGCCGATAGCTGCACTCGCTATAGGTACGCCTGCCCCTCCCATATAGTATATGATATAGCCGTTCTCTCTACTTCTTATTTCTATGCTTTCAACATATAATGCGAACAGCGTGAAGTGTAGTTAATCCTATTTCGTGTGAGCAGTCAGACTTCACTAATTATGCCTAGCTTGGGCTTCCGGCCGAATAACTGTGTTGGAACCTGCATTACCTACTTGGTAAATCATATTAATTAAGCCAATTAACTGTAGTTCCGAGTACCAATACCTACTTAGTTACAATACCTTTTCATATTGATTCAATTTTGCTGATATAGTAATATTTGTGTATGTATATTTGATAAGATTCCTTTCCAACCATTTTATAAACTTTAACTCGAAACTAGTAGTACCTACGAACTGTACACCGAAAATATTTTTATTATAATTTCTTTAATTTTAATAGTTAGAAGATATGTGATGTCGTTCTTACTCTTATTGTTCTTGGTATTTATTTTAATACTAATGTAGGTAATGAAGTGTTTCATTTCATGGATTTAAACGTTATACTTTTGATTTAGATAGGTAGGTACGGTGATCTCTTCTTTATCGGATTATTGTGAATTGCCTTCTAAAGTTCTAAATAACATCAAGTCAGTTAAATATATAAACAAGGCACTTCTTTCATCAAGTATCGCCTAACACCGGCAATTCATAACCGATCTTCAGATTATGGATAGCCTAAATTTACATTTGGTTGCCAGACAACATTTCTTATTTCAAAGAAATTATAAGTATTGGGAATTCTTTTTATTATTTTGTCTAGGTACCAAACAGTAGCAATCTCAATGCATTATATGATGTTTGGATATTAATTTCGGGCGTAAGCAGGCAGTTAAAAGAGCCGGAAAATATTAAAACGTGAAATTTTTTTAATGTTTACATTATAAAGTATCTCCATAGGATTATAACATATAGAATACATCTAGTGTTATCGAATATTTTACACGCCCGCTAACACACGAACATAAGCCACAATTTGATAATTTGAACATTAGGTTTACATACATAATAATGATCCATCAGATCCATGTATTAAATGGCAGACGTAAGATGCCAATAACGTATTAATTATTTCAGTACGTTTGTGTATAGATATTCCTGATCCATTACAGACTGATTAGGGAGTGATAACTTCCGGATTTGTAGGAAATAGATTATTATTATAATAAATTAATACAAATGTACCTTATTTGAAGTTAGTTAATATTTACAAATAGATTAAATTTCAACTGCTTATGTTTATTTAGAAGATGATCTCAAGTGTTTAATAAAAAATATTGTTAATCAAATAAATAGATCTTTACGCATTAAGAATAACTAATACCCCTTACTATAAATATGCAGTTCAAGTGTTTTATTAAACACACATTGTCATTAATTTGAAATTACTAGCTTTCATTTGCATAGGTAGGTTTTAATACAAAGTGTCTGTTTTAGAAACTATTTGTAATACAACTAAGTAAAAGTGCTTAAAATTTAGTAAAAAGTAAAGTTTTTTCATCACCCCTCTTTCCTTGCCTTGCGAATCTTATTGAATAACGACGTGTTACGTTACAAAGGAAGCGTAGGAATCGTATACAACAGATTTTAAAATTGAGCTCTATTTTATTTCGCCTCTTTCTTAAATCTCCTTACATAGCGTAGAATACATTTTGATACTAAGGTGTAATAAATATAAATAAATGACCTACCAATACTGTTCAAAGTGTTTTAGTGTTTAGTGCTATTCTTGATCAAGAACATTTATGTTGATAGTAGGGTTGATAGGAGTAGGTACGTAGAAGTAGAACGTAGAACGTATCTTGGATATTTTACTAAAAATTTAGTACACCAATAATACTAACAAAATCCGATGACCGAATTATGCGCAATTTTTAATTAAATGTTTTGTATATTTTTTGCCTTTCCTCTCTGCGATTTTTTGATTTAATTACAACATGTCAAGTTACAAAGAAACCTTAAGATGCCATTACAATGTTAACGTTAATTTTAATAGCTACATTATTTTTTCCTCAAAATTATTCTTAATGTAATTGCAACAATTGTGCTATAAAAAAAGGAAATCAGTTTAAGGAAAATTAAGGTATAAAGCGGAAAAGCGACTACACGCAGTATACATATTGTATATCTAAGGAAGAGACGAGAGTGTGATATAATACAATATTTTGCCGGTACCATCTGTCACACCCAGAGTATTTTCGGATGTCTCTAAATAACTGAACGTCTTATCAAGATAGAATATATCCGATCTCTGCGCTACAATAAAATGTATGGAAAAGAGATTGATTGAATAATAGAATACCTTCAATTAGGGGCATTAGTAGTTAAATTAACGCTTACTTTACGAAAAGCTGTTGACCCAAGTTCCCTTATCGTGGCAACTTTGTTGGTCTTGGATAAGTATGGCGTCTTGGCTGGGGTATTCCTGTGTCCCGAATTTCCCGAAAATATTATTGCCTGTTAGAGGCGACTGAGAATTGAAAATAACAATGGAATGCAATGTTATGTTAGGCTCACTAGCAGGAAAATACGAGTAAACAAAATCAATTATACTTTGGAACTGTAAATCAATAAATCACAAAAGTTAGCAACCTCTAAACATAAAAGATGAAGTTAAGCGAACTATGACAGAACAAATACACACATTTTTAAAAAGCCCTTTATTCCATTATATTTTACTTGTTCTTTTTTATATGCCAACTGTAACATTTCATATAAAAATAAGCTATAAGATTTAATTCATAAAATTACAGATAAAATATTTTCAACTTTCTCTTGTTAAGTACTCAGTGAGTTAATGAACGATTTCATCCGTAATTAATGAGTTCTATTAACCAATCTCAATGCTTCGTTTAGGAGGAGGATGATCTGCTATTTTTCCGAGACACATACATAGATAGATACATACAACATAAAAATATGGTGCTATATAATATACAAAAATCAATTATAAACAAACTCTTCAAACAGATTCCGGTGTCTTGCCTGTCAATCTGGAAGGTTGACATCACGTCTGGCGCTAAAAATTTCAAAGGTCGCTGTTTGAGGAAATCGTTGTGAGCCAATAGAAGTTTGTCAACTACGCGTGCAGATTTGCGTTTTTAGTCGCACTAAGTCGGAGAGGTTGAAAATTATTGTGGGGATGTTAGAAAAATAATATTCAAATTAACACTCTCCCAGCCTACACATTATAGCAATATTCAAAACCCGTGTCTACAACCAATGCTATGAGGATCTAGAAATTTATCTCTTTGCTTGGTCGTCCCTTTGTTTGAGTATTACACAAAAAACTCTAAACTTAAACGTAATATAGAAAATTGTAAAGGCTGTAGTAGTTTAATAATACTAGTTGAACAATTAGACTACAATTTTTAAGTCCGTTTATTGGGATACTTTGTCTAATTCTCTTTACAACAAAGCTTTTGAGCCACTTTCATATACCATTACTGGACTACATTGTCAAATTTTTCTCACAACAGAGCTTTTGGAGGAAATACTATGATTTTTCAATAGGTACAGTGGAGCAAACATTACGCTACTTAAATCTACTCAAATATTTTAATGAGGGGCGTTAAAATGTTTAATAACTAGTTATTTAAATAAAAAAGTAGTAAGTGTGTTCGTGCCCTAAAACATAATGAACAGCTGAGCAGATCCCGGCCACAGGTGGAACGCAGAGTACAGATTTAGCTCGTGAGTCGTGGCCCGTTCATTGTCACCAGCACTCGTCAAGGCCCAACTACAAATTGTTGGCCCATCCAACTACGCTCACAAACACTACTTACGTTACGTAATTAACGCCATTTTTTAATGTTTATCATACATTCTTTGAATACTTTGTTTTACGATTCAATTAGAGCAACGTACGTGCTAGTACCTACGAGTACATTGTTTCTACCGTTTGATCAGATTTTCTGTTGTAGTGTTGTTGTAGTGCATTGTTAGCAGTAAGGCTGGTACGTAAAGTTTCAATTGGTAATACATTTCCATAACACTGTAACGTCGTTTACCTTTATTTCCACCGAAGGCAACTACTCGTATTACTTGCACGATGAGAGGAGATTTGAAAAACACCACTGCCCTATCACTTTATTAAGTATGCAGATTATGGACAAACAAGTCATGCACTATTTGTGATATTACATACACATTAATTATTATTAGATGCATTTTTTCACCTAAAACTAGAATGAATATCTTTCTAGCATATCCAAATTTCAATCTTTTACATGATAGTGGGCGCATTTGTTATTTCATGGTAGATTACGGTCACGTTACGAATTCTATTCATTACTTGGATAAACAACGTAAGATGCAAATCATAATCAAAGTCAAATTTGCAAAACATTACTTACGATCGTAGGTTAAAAACAAACAAATGGTAAAGGTAGGTAATGAAGTTGTCTGCATCCCTTCAAACAACAGGAGATATTCGCGGTGATGGATGGTAAAAAAAATCTGTCACGTCCTGAACTGTGGATGATTTAAAAAAATGACAGTTTTGATGTGTTTGTAAGATTAGCTTTTCAAGCCAAACGTAGGTCTTTACTGCCATCGGTGGCTATAAATCTCCCTCTAAGTAGTGGCCACTTCTGTACCGACTACAAACTCGTATCTGTCTAGCAGTAAATAATGGCTGGGCAACGCCGTAGCGATATTATACATATACATTTCCGTTTTCGAATACCTAGTCGTTAAGTCATAATGTGTGAATATTACATTGTAATTTCCGATATTAGTGATAGCAGCGTTTTATACCCAATACGAGTCAGTAGAAAAACGGCTAAGCGACTAACGTTTTTGACCCGTCTTTGGCTCTATAACAACAGATGTATATTGATGAATATTGATACTAGCTGAGAAGCATATCCTTGGAGGGCACGCAACATGGAAGCGAAAATTAAATTTGCCAATATTACTGCTTCCGCATTCATAGTTCACAGCTATTCGTGGAGCAAACACGATCTTCATTTCTATTTAGTATTTGGATAGTCGCCGGAGAAACAAAATTACTTAAATAAATTCTTTGTAGCAACTACTTATCCCTTTAAGCCCTCAGTAAAAACTTTTATACGATTGGTCCAGATGGCCTGCACTAGCGTTTGCTACTCCAATACCTGTCCTTATCCCATTAATGAGTCATTGCAGGGTCGGGTCCTAATGTCATGATTACGTTTACTTTGATATTAGGTACTAAAATTAGAAACTACGAGTATGTCCGCGGAGAAATCAATGCGTGTTAGTAAACATTACTAATTTAAATAATCGTTTGCCTCACTTAATATACGACCGTTATCAAATAGACTATAATTCCTTCCTTCCTGCCTTCCTTTCAGCCCTTGGCAGTCCACTGCTGGACATGGGACTATAATTATGACTGTGTAAATGTTAAAATTTTCATAATAAACTCATGAAATACCTAAGGCAATTTTCTCTTAGCGACATGCTCAAGGAATTTATTTCATATTACGCTTAGAAGTTGACTTAAGTTGAGTAGGATAGGGTTTCAGGTAAACTATACTTTGATTGCTGACTGCAATTCCAGAATTAAAACTAAAGAATTGTGAGGAATGTTCCTACAACAAAACGTATTTTAGAAAGCAGATTTCTGTCCTTACGATCTTCGTAATTATGGTTTTTACAATGATTTCCATCGTACTGTTACAAATCGGTACAAACTCAATACATCACCTGATGATAAATAGCTTGGTGGCATAGGTATACAAATTACACAAAAATATTCAACTACTTACCATTGAAAATAAATACGGCTAAAAGTAGCAATTCCAGCTGGAGCATTAATAAATCTGTCTTCCCTAATATGTTTCAAATTATATTTAACGTCGTCAAATACCTACCTATAATATCGTTATTTACAGGATCTTATCAACGATGAAAATCATTGTGCTTTTATGCCTATGATACTTAGGTTTCAATAAGCATTTTATTTCTAAGATGATGATTACAATGAAATTATTGAGCAATTAGTACAATGAACAAAGCCTCTGATAAATTCAAGATGGCTTACTCCTAATATTAGATTATTAGTTGTTCGAAATTTTAAAACTTTATACTAATCCATTATATTATAGGTATATTATATACTAGGGAACGCGAATATCGCTCCTTGTTCGTGCAACACTGCGCGGACCCCTAACTACAGCTACGTGGCCGCGTGGGCGGCGCGGGCGGCGCTGGATCGCCTCGCCCGCCAGCTCGCCACTCCACCACGGACCGCGGTGATCGCTAGCCGCCACTCGCGATACTTTAATTGCAACAATATACGGCATTCCAAATACAGTCCACTTTTTATTTCACGTCCACCTAGGACCCTAAACACTCCTCTATTTACGAAAGATATTATTATGATACGAAGTACCCACTTATGAAATAGCCTATCCATCCTTATATATTGTAAAGGTTTATTTTCTGTGATATTTGCAATCAGAGGTTGAATAAAAGGAGAAACCATTTCATTTCTCGTTCCCACTTACACCTCATACCGAACGTGATATTATTACTGTTTTACAAAGGCATGTCTTTACTCCACCTCTAATATATGAGCCTCATAAATTTAAGTCCTGTAATGAAATTCATGTCAACACAGACTAGAAAAATTTTTTTTTATGGCCAAACTAAAATTCTTAGCATTTATGAATTGTTTTGTACCTACTTTTGCAAAATTTTATCGATAAACGCAAGAATAAAAATTACAACAGTATTAATAGTGGCAAAAGTAGACGTAAAACGTAAAAGAGTGCAAAAAAGAATAATTCTTTATTCAGGTTCTACAACTCCATGATGAACTGTTTATAAATGAACATTTTATTTTTCGAGATTTCTTTACTTCCGCCTTCTCCGCAAAACCTCAATCTAAGTACATTATGGAAAATTAATATAATGTAAAATAATGTATTGTATAAGCTTTTATCCTCATACTCGTACATGAGCTCATAATTTACGATCTTTTATTGCTCATAAAAGGCCTCCTAGTCTATATACATTTTCACCGGAACACAACCATTATGTCCAGCGGTGCAAATACGAAATAAGAACCCGTTGTTTACTCGGAAATGGAGCACAAAAGGCGCCAGGCATAGTCCACTAAGGCGAATAGTATTTTATTAATGAAATGAATGCGTGTCGGAGGGAATTATTAATTCGCTGTGGTCCGTGGGTATGTCAACCATGATTTAAAAAAAAAGATGGGAAGAAGGAACAAAGCAACGCAACGCGTCTGCCGCGAACGCTGCCTGCGTCTCGTATCAATAGCCAATGATGATCTCTTACCATCAGACAGCGGCAAAAAACCTCAAGTATTGGTTAATCTTCATTTTTTATTAATTTATTTACTTATTCAATTACAATTCTAAACTAGTGTGTCGGAATTTTTACCTTCGCACTGAATAACAGCCGCTACTACACTTATTACATACTATAAAAAATATTTTTGTGAAACAAACGAGCGCTGTCTGAACTGTAAACAGTGTTGAAGTTCTATAGAACTGTATACTATAGTACCTACATATATATCTCTGTGCGTACGTTCAACGTAGTAGGTAGATTGTATCACTCTGCTTTTAGGTATTCTTTTATCCAGCAGCCCTAGAATTATACAAAGTCAAAGACAAGGTCCGTTAAAACACTCGTATATATTCATTGTCCTAAATAATTTGTGGTGAAGCTACTCGCAGGTACTTTTCCGGCACCCTAGGTGGGAAAACTCGCCCTTGACGTGTTGAACACCTATAATATATTCACCCGCTTTACAGCGTGATAATGTTGTGCTAAGCGCCTTACGATGCCCCAATTCTTACTTATACTTTCTTAAATATTCATAATTTATATTTCCTTTCATGCCCGTGTTTTGTAACGTTAAAATAAATTTCAATTAGACTGATTACGGTAGGTATACATTTATTTGACTTCTTACGTAGAGTTTATAAGGGCATGAGGGCAAAATAAATAACATAATTACGCGTAACATGTTATGAAAACTTGAGGTATAAAAATATAAATAAGTTGAGTAATAAAAATAATTTAGGAAGAAAATGGTTATGAAGTTTAAGTAAGATAAATGGAATGAAGGAATGCAATGGTCTTCAAATGATTATAACGTGGATGAAATCTGTTGGCAAAAATATGTATGTAGGTACATTGTAATTTCCGAGAAAAAATGAACAGATAAGACTGTGCCGCGCTTAGTCTTCTTTTTTCTTCCTTTTTTGTTTCTTAAAATATGTTTTTATACTTCAGAAAGCGGCATTCTTACAGCTATAGTCAAAAGTACTTCGATTACGGTTGCCTATTGCGGTTGTCTATTGTCTATTGTCTTTGAAATTCCATGGATAATTAACTAATTAACAAAATTATTGACACTGTGACTTAGCTCTATTTTAGAGTTAAATTCTCCAGTGTGTAAAAGAAGACTTAAGGCTAAATTCATTATTATGAAACTGATGACTCATATTGATTCTGACGCACCATTATTGCATACGAGGTCGTATCGTAGTCACGACTATCAAAAGTAAGTAATATTATAAGTTTAGTGTATAACTACCGATTTAAATTTAAGTATTATACATTATACTTACATTCAGAACGTACTCCGAATATAAGATTTTATATTCACCTTGGGTAGATATCAATCTACTCTTAATTTAATACATATTGGTGAAAATGAGGTATCTACAGATGACATAAAATAAAAAACCCTTCAGAAATTTATCGGCTCATTTTTAATTGCGTTTGACTGTAGAGATGTGGTTAACTTGTAAACTATTCAAACCGGTACCTACCGTATTATTATACTAATAACAACATCATTGTACTTGATGGGTTAAAATCGTATTTCCCTCAGCCGCCTAAAGGATTATCTCTACATATATCCTGTAACCATTGTTTTGTGGCAAATCAATCCCTTTCTACCTGCTATGTATACTGGAGATTAAAGGGGCTGAAGGTTAGCACGACCGAACGCAATTAATAATGAAATTCATATTATATTAATTACATAGGTACCTACATTTGTTTACCAGAACAATACTACTTATAATATATGGGCTATTGAATAAGTTGAAATGTTGAGATTATAAATGCTTACATTTAACGTGTAAATAGAAAGAAATAATAAAGTTGAAAGTTCTAAATTACGACCAATTTAAATATTTTTTTATTTTATTTTTTTATAATAAAGGAGCTTGCAGACCACCTGATGTAAACGGCCACTGCAACGCGCAACGTCTCGCTTCCAACTTGAAACAGACTAGAAGTCCTATAATTATGAGGACGTAGGTACTTCGATGTATTACTACTAAATTACTTAGAATATAATAAAGTATCTTTAGAGTAATAAAGTATCCGTCAGATAAACAAGACATGAAACCATGCTGCATCATGATTGGTTTTAAGGGCGCGGCAAAAATAACTAAAAAAAACCTATTTTGTTCAAAAAGTTCGTGGATACTCTTTTTTATTTATCAATCAAAGGCGTAATATTATCTGTGGAAAGTTGCTATCACAGATTCTGCTAAGACCGCCATCTCCTCCACAGTGTAATGAATAACGGCAAGCATTTAGTTGGTTGAACCCCATTAAAACCTTAATGGGTTATACTCGGTCGCGTCGTCGTCGTCGCCCGAAGCGGCCACTATCACTACGAAGAGCTTCCCGCAAACTTCATTTGAAATCGAATCAATCTCTCGGCACCCATGTCCAGCACTTAATATTTCGGTGAAATTAAAAAAAATTAACATACAATTTTTTTTAAATAAATAGGTAATTTGTATAACTACTGAGGAAAGGCTACTGAAACTGTACTCATTCGTTCTCGCTGATATAGTACGAGTACTATTTTAAACAGTCGTGTTACAGAACAGCCTTATATCATATTTATGGGTTTGCTTTGCATTCGTAGATATTAATGCATCCAATGGATATCCACTTTAAAAGGAATCAGACCCTATCGTAGTATGATGCTTTTTATAAGAACTAAAATTTTCGACTTAAATATATTATCTCCAGCAACCACCCCCTCCACCCTTTCGAAACAAAAGACATGAAAAATATGCTGCTTCATGGCGTATGACAAAAGGGTTGTGGTTGTATCTCCTTGGGCGAGATGCCTCCGCCGACTTTTAAGAAATAATCAATGATAATAATAAATTACGATGAAATAAATTATGTCCTCGATCCTACGATATCAGATTCCAACAATTGTAACTCGCAAACTCAATTTGCTGTTAAATCAATCTCAAAGCTAAGGGTCAGAAATGAGATTAAATAAGATAGGATACCCGTTATGCCCGAAGGGACAGCTATTTCAAAAGGTCCTGAAAATCTCGTTTTCTAATAAATTATCCCTTGTTACAAGTAGCAATAGCTGGAAGCAATAGAAAAGAAATGATTACTACCGTTATTAAATTGAAGTCCTACGATACATTCGAGTATAAGCAGTTTTTTTATAGACCAGACAAACACCAAACTGGCCACCTGATGGTAAGTGATCTCCTTTGTCTATCGACACGCAACACCGGGAGGGTCGCCAGTGTGTTCTGGACTTAGTAGGAGAGCCATTTTCACATTTATTTGCAAGTGGGGGTCAAATATCGTAATGTTCTTACTTTAATATCTCGATCTTCCCACGTGATTATTATCTACATTAAGATATCAATACATACTTAATTATATTATTAGTTGCGTGATCCTTATATAGAAAGTACAAACAAATGTGTTCGATTATATTTATCAGACCTACAGTAGGTTCACAGAAATTTTCTGCATACGCTTGTAGCATGTGGCCTAATTAAATATTAAGCGATGTGTACCTAAGATCCTCTTAGAACACGGCATTTGGCTCTGATTTTGGTACGATGTTTAAATATTACATGAGTTCACATCAGTTCACCCGGAGGCGTTCGTGTTTGTCTTCTTCCATAACGCTTACGTGATTATGGATTGTTCTCACAAAGGGCAAATTTTATTGTTAATTCGATGAAATAAGTACAATGCTGGCCTGTTACGGTGGACTTCACCAACTTTTGAGAACATTATAGAGAACATTCAGGCTTGCGGGATTCCTGGCTGTGCTTTCTTTTACCGTTACAACCTCTCTAGAAAGAGTCCAGGCAATTAGGCATGTATCGTACATAGTCACTGGGTTACTATGTAGGTATCTAGTTAATATGGACTGTCACTGGGTGCTTTTTCATATTTCTACATCGGTTTGTCAGTAACCCATTAATGACCCACTACAGGGTCGGGTCTCCTCTCACAATGAGAAGGATGTAAGCCTTAGTCCACCACGCTGGCCTACTGCGGGTTGGTGGACTTCACATGCCTTTGAGAACTTTTTTTTTTCTGAACTCTCAGGCATGCAGGTTTCCTCACGATGTTTTCCTTCACCGTAACAGCAGGTGATATTTAATTTTTATAAAGCGCACATAACTTTTTTACAAAGTCATTGGTGCGTGCCACTGGGATTCGAACCCGGACCCCTCGATTCGAGGTCGAATTCTAAGCCACTGGGCTATCACCGCTACATCGGTTACATATAGGTAAGTACCTACTCGTATTACCTTCATATTACATGATACCATACGAGTAGGTTCACGTACTAAGTCTATCCAATGATGGATTGTATGTTTTAATGCACGACGATGTTACTTTTGGGGATTGCTTTTCCCTGTCATCGTTTGACAATTTGGTGTAATTATGTACAAAAGTTTACCTCTACACTAATAACGATGAGCTTTGTAAAATGCCTTCATGAGCCTTCCTAAAAGAATTTATCAAGTCTTTTCCTGCAGTTAATTTTCATGAAAAGGTAACATCAAAGAAGAGTTTTTGCACGTTCCTACTAATTTTATTCTCAATTTATGTTTGCTTTGAGAGAGTGATGTTGGATATGTTTTTATTACACGTCTCTGTGCATTTTGAACTTGTTTTACTTAGTAAGTTAATTTTTTTCTCGTGCTATACCCGATATCTCAATATTTTAAATAAATGTCTTGCAAATAGTATGAAAACGTAAATACAGGAGGGACTACAATGGAGTCAACTAATTTGGACGTTAATTTGACATGAAAAGCGCAAATTGAAAACTGTGATAACTCATGATGTTACTAAAGCTTATTTTATTGGCTATCATACCATATCAGCATATACAAGGGTTTCTGGAGCACTAAAATTTTTTTATGAGGTTAATTTTCGATACACAGAAAGTGCCATCTAATTGCAATTATAATCACTCATTTTTTCATTTGCATTTTTTAATATGTAGGAAAGACATAAAGCATGATTTCGTAAAAAAGTTTCGGACCGATTTTCTGTAAATTCGAAAATGCGTAAAAAGTCCAAGTTTAAGAAAACCTATTCACAGCCGTATATTATTATTTGCAACAACCGAAGATGTCAATACAATAATCTCCAACTCTTTGTATACAAATCAAGCAATATCCATAACGTTCTTTAACTTCACCAGTCTAGTACGACGTGCAGATTGCGTTAATATTTTTAATGAAGAGAACACAACAGGATACTGAGGCGTGAGTTGCTGTACCTATCCGACAGGCAAGAGATGCCATGAGAGATAATGAGATGCCAAAATAGATGCGACCGATGCAGGGTTTGTTTGACACAATTTTGCTACGCGCGGCCAAGACCGCCGATATATGAATATGTCGGTCAAGTTTGCATTATTGCTTCTTTATTCAGAGAAATGTCATAGGTAGTTTATTTAGTGTAAATAATTATTTATTTTTTAAGATACAAATTAATAATTATGATGAAAACTAGTGGTCGGAGAACAAATGCTGCCGGGTGCGGCGCGAGCGTGGTCCTGGCTGCATTGATTTTCATTTTTATTTTTTTATTTATTATTGATGCGCTTTTGTTTTTTTTCATCTATCTTCAATCCTCTTCTATGTTACTACTCAATGTATTTCAATGTTCCAAACTTTATTCAAAGTTTATAATAAAGTTATATAAGTCAAAGATGTTTATATGTTAAATTCTTCTATTGTGCCATGTTTAAACCATAATTATATTTGATAAAGAACATAACGAAGTTTTATGTAAAACCGTACAACTAGTGTGGCCATAAATACTGTTACCTATAGTTAAAAATAAACAAAATATTACTTTTGAATTTGGAATCTATAATGTTTATACCATTGTTCATGGTGTTTGCTTATTTTCGCGCGAATATTTTGTAAAATATTTTGTGGTATTCAAATGGAATGGGGTGATAAAGAGAGCCCAATAGCAGTGATTGCATTACATAAAGTAGGTACGGAGCCAAATGCAATTTTTAAAATCCTCCATACGCTTGATATTAGTCAATTTTTTTATGTACCAGGCTATTGATAGGTACAACGAAACCTGTTTGTGACAGAAAAAGGCCGGCCGTCCACATAGTATTCGTACGAAAAAGGCTATAAAAGCAGCAAGGGAAAGAATTAGAAGAAATCCTGTCCAAAAGCAAAAGATTTTATCTTGGTAGATGAAGATACCACCTAGATCCATGTCGCGTAGGTACAACAAACAACATGACCGTATTGATGCTGAAAGCTCTTAAGAATCTTTCCAATTAGTCCATCCTCAGTGACGGTTTGGTGCGGTGTTAGCTGTGAAGGAGTGACTGAGCCATAATTTTGTGAAAAAGGTATCAAAACATCGGCAAAAGTGTATCAAGACACCATTCTTGAGAAGGTGGTTAAGCCCCTTAACAACACCACGTTAAATAACCAAGAATGGTCCTTTCAGCAAGACTCGACACCGGTTCATAAACCTCGATCCACTCATTCTTGGTTAGAAACGAACGTTCCGCACTTCATCAGATGTGCAGACTGGCCGTCATCTAGTCCTGATCTTAATCCACTGGATTATGATTAATGGTCAGTTTTAGAGAGTAAGACTTGCTCTTAACGCCATGATAATTTGGAGTCCCTAAAACAATCCATACGATTGACAATGAAGAATTTTTCCATAGAAAGAGTGCGTGCTGCTAGTAACTGGCCTCAACGTTTAAAGGACTGTATCTATTGCAGCCAGTGGAGACCACTTCGAATGAGCCGTGTATTAAACCAACACACTGTAATAGTAATAAATTTTACGTTAATAAATTTAAAGTTATAACTAATATTGGTAGAGTTTGCCTTCAAATGTTTTCACACTTTTTCTTTGAAACGAGAGTAAACTCGAGTTATTTCCTTATGCCAAATAGGCATTAGCGTTAGTATCATTTTATAAAGGAGCCCATCAAAGTTCGAAAGGCCAACCACGATACTTACGGTCTCATCGGTATTACCGGCCGTCATATAAATTTTCATTTATCCAACCCCCTGGGAATTCCCTCACTCGTAATAAACACACGCTACGTGGACATATTTTCCTACTCATAGGAACGCACCCCTCACGGCAGACTAAATGAAACTTTAATATAAATGTTGCCTGGCGTAGGCTCTCTTTAATCGAATTTCCTTGACATTGGCTAATTAGTCCATTATAATGCCGCTTGAGTAGTGCTACCTATGTAATTGCGTTCCTCGGTAAATGGACGCAAAATAGGTAGGTTCTATTTTGAGTTTACGATCTCAGATTTTACTATTTAAAAAGGACGGAGGTAATTGAACAAGATGCCAAAATTACTGCCTGATTCCTGAAATACTTAACATTAATTGGTAACCCTCATAGATACTCAACATTTTAACACTTAACACATTATATACATATATGTGTACTAGAATTAGACATGAAATTTAAATATGAAAATGCTTTACGTACAAGTCTATATTAAAATATAATTTGATTTCAGTGCACGGCAAGTGGGTAGTAAACTAGTAAAATATAAACTGCATCTTCGTACGCAAGGCAACTAGGCATTTAAGGTTCAAGATTTAATTCTGTTGCACACTGTAAACTGAGGAAGCTAACGTAAGGGGCTATAAGAGCTTTTCGACCTAAGCCTCAGAGCACAATCTCTTTTGTTTGAAGTTTACCTCAAGCACGCCTCAAGCTACTCGCGTCGACTATGAAAACTTTCTTGAAAATGCTGCTAAAGTGAACTTACACCAATAGATTTTTTCACTATTTCCTATTTTCCTCAGCTCACTGCTAGACATTAAGGCGTTCCACAGAGCCGATCGCAGATCGTCGCTAATTTTCCTAAACGTGGCCTCCACGTGGTTGTCCCACTGCTTTTTCTTAATAAAATAATAATGTAATTGTAACATATATAATACCAAAACGCATAATAGCAACTTCAACAAGAAAATCACCTTCAACGGAATCCAGCATGGTTCATGGGAGTGTTAACGTTTGCTCGATTTTATTGATCCATCAAGAAAAATCTACGGCCATCGACAAATTCTTACAAATTGTTAGGACGAGTAATACGCTAAAAATTCCTATTTTGAAGCTCATCAATCTGTAGTAGGTAGGTACAAATAGCTAAAGCCGCTACACAATGCCTCCGACGTTATCATAAAGAAAACAATATTTACTTCTCAATTTCGCGAGTAATAAATCGTTCCGTAACAGTAATTGAGAATACGTGATCGAACATAATTCAGTTTATCTCGTCTCGATGTAAAAAGGTCCTTCTCGACAGTGATAATGGGTTTGGCGCAGAAAAAGTTGACCGAACGAGGAACGCAATTTGCCGCTTTAATACTTAGTGACCCAATTTTTACTTGTATTTTTATCTTATACTCCGTGCCTGCCTTTATTTACATTAAGTAAATTAAAAGTTTCTAAATTATTTGCAAATAGAAGAATTTTAATCATAATAAAGAAAATACCTACTTAGGTAGTGCTTTTTTTTTCTTATATGTTAGGTTTTTGCGGGTGAATGTGAGTGTCCATGGGTTGCAGTGACCACTGAAAATCTGTGTGACTTTCATGCTCGTTTCTTAATTATGTAGGTACATCGCATTTATTTACAGTGCATATAAATATGTGTGTTATATTTATAAAAAATGATAAATCTTTACAACGTCATATTACGATTATGTTGTAAAGATTTATCATTTTATCATTATAGAAAATTGATATTGACTGGAATAAAAGATAATATATAAATAAGTAGGTACTCTTATTGTGCCGGGTAGGTAAAGAATGCCTCGGGTTCGGGTGTAGTAAAAAGACGTCTTGATGATATGATGACTTTAATTAGACTGTTCTTGTGAATGTCAATTATAATATAAAGTGCCACACTACACCTCCAGGGTGTTCTAAATTCATAATAGATTTAAATATTTATTTTTCTTCTCCATTAATTTCCAATGTCGGTAAGATTGAAACACATACTCATAAATCAGTCATCCACCCAGCGTTATTAACTTTCGTTGTTAAAATATAACCTACACTTTGATAAAGGCCCAGCGTTGGTGACCTTAAAAAGTATAAATATAAAATTTAACCAATCTTACAGCCTAATTAAATTTTCAGGTAGGGTGTGAGGACACGCAATATGAAACGACTTTACCGTTCAAGATTTAATATTCCACAGGGATTTTATGATGACTTTGACATTTGTGAGGCGTAAGTAATTAGGGATCTACTTCAACATATTAAAAAGTTTTGACGGAATGATTGACGTGTACTCGTATTTATATTCGCCATTTTGATTTTAATATTTGATGTCTTTGGTACCTTTTATTATAATCATCTGAGATTAAGAATTTATATCTTTTAATATGAAACCAAATAAGTGCCGAATAAAAGATTTATTGAATTCTTATAAATTCAATACAAGTTTTATCGCCAGGAAAACTTAAGAGCCTCGATATTTTTTTTATTTTTACACCTTGTTCTTCAGCTTTCTACAGCTCAATGTGAAATATCATGCCACACCTTACTATTTATGTGGGACCTGTGATAGTTATTATTTTCAGATAATTTCAAACGTAAACAACGACTTTAAATCTAAAACTACTAAATCTACTTTTTTAGTTTTTAAATTGCAATAAATATTTCATAAATAAAATAATTAATTAATAATGAAATGCGCCCAGAACGCAAAAGTTTATCGACGAATCACCGTGTTTGTTAACAGCCGCGCAATGTTTATTTAAGTGAGAGTGAAAAATACATATCTGAGATAAAACTCAGCCCATGACTTAACAACTCAACATTCTTCAACCTTTGTTTTACATTGAACAGTTACTATACAAGTTATATCTAGGGTGTTTTTTACATAATGGAATCAAATAGTTAAGATTATTTAATCCTTGACCTTTTCCTATCTCGTCGTTAGATTGCATTCCCTACATACCTGCCGTAAGTTTAGTAATTGCATAATAAAGTTGTACGTTTAGATTCTTCATACTACCCAAAGGGCTTTAATGTGATTTTCAATTAGTATTCATCAACAGACATAATAATTAAAGAGAAAGGCAAAACATATAAATAAAAACCAAAGTCAAAGTTGAAAAAAGCAGAAAAAAATTATATCGACGCTTTGGTGAAATGAGTTTAAATAAAGAAAAAAAGAAATAAAGCTACATTTCATGTCGATAGAAAATTATACGGTAAGGATCTAAAGAAAATTAATACGACTATCACCCCACCCTTTATAATTAGATGCTGAAATAATAACTAGAACTTTAGATATAAGATTAAAAACACATTCGTATGTGTGAAAGTTAATTATTTGATATGAGAAATGCGGATGAATTCAACCGTTGTATTAAATTAAGAAAATTTGAAAACAAATGTTTTCATCATCAAGGAACGACACGACAACTAGAATTTTAAACGAAAAACATATTGAATATAATATGAACAAGATGAAAAGTTAAGACAAACCTAGTATCAATAAGCAAAACAACATCCTTCGAAACCGGCGCTTTGCCGAGTTTGTTCGCTGAAAGAGTGCATTGTCGGTCGACGCTTACCGCATCAAATTAACCCAGCACAATATGCATACACTGCGGCTAGTAGGCATTTATGTTAATAATGTATGAAAGCAAAGGTTTAAGCAGATTTAACATTTTATCAAGTCCCGTAAATAATTACTAGCTAACGCCTAAATTAGCGGTAAGGTAAGGCATCGTTTTCGTTTGATTAGATTGGGTCAAAAGTTAATTGTCTGGTTCACTTCATAGGAAATAGCAAAACAATTAGCAAAAACGGAACATTTAGGGCATACATGCTAAATCAGTTTGTTATTTTAACACGAGGCTTTTAGTTTAGAGCTTATATTTCTACTTTATGAACACGTGATTTTACAGTATCCAACCACTTTATTGATGTTGTTGATGGGCCACCAATAGAGATAAATATCCATACCTACTAGCTATTTTAACGAAACATATTCACAAATGATTGTGCTATTCTATTGTTGGAAATGTCTTCTGTGTCTGTAATTCAGTTACTGAATGGCATAAGCTCAACTTAAATGTAATAATAACATAACTTACTGTAAATGCCGTTGGATATTGCATTTATGTTCTCGTTAATTAGGAAAAGAGAGACCCTGTTCACAACAATAACATATTGGCAAAAAATAATAATATTAATATTTATCTTAGAGGCAATGAAACATCTCACCACGATAATTATGTGAACGTTTAGAAATTGCCACAGACCTAATGTTTTATTTCGATTAACCCGGTGCGCTCAACTTGGTTGTTTGTGCTTATTTTTCCGTCAGACTGCGTCTGCATTTTTTAGGAAAGCTGGGTATTTTGAAAGTTTGAGGCCGACAGCTTCATGAGTATTTCGGTTGGGGCCGTATGGTTAATGGGCCAATTCAAATTTGAGGCGATCATATTTGCCATGTGAATGCAAACAACTTTTAACTTCAGGCTGTGCTTTGATCTCGTTTAAAATTGGAACTTAATATCCATAATAACAGTGCCCTATCATCAGATCGTTGACTCTGCTACTGCTACTGCTATACGTATGATATTGCTAATTCCACATTATTGAAAAAAACTTCAAGGCCTAAAAAAATCTATGCAGCCACCCTCAGTCAATAAGCAAAATAACTCTAAATATTTTGAAACATCTAAAATGAACTCGGATTTCAATATTTAAGTACGTTTTATATTTTTATTTTACACTAGCATTCGAAGCTTGTCAGTTTAAATGGAATAAAAATAAAATGCGCCAGCAGCCCTAATGGCACCGTAGCCAGATGCAATTCATTTCCCTCTGGGCATTGGTTTCCGATGGAAGCGGCGGTTGTCGATTGCATTTATAATAGCTTTCAAGAATACCACACAACCTCACACACGGTTATTCGTGTCCATGTATGCCTATTTGTGTTTAACCTACTTTTGCGACTTAATAACGTGACTAGCGAGGTTCACGCTCCAATTAAATATTCATATTTGTTTTGTATTCATGTTTACGTATATAGCGTCGTGCTTTATGGAAACAGGAATGGGCTGTATTACTGTAAAAATCCTAAATTCTTCTTAGAGATGCAAAATAAAAGCGCAGTTAAAAAAAGGGAAAATTGAATGCTTTTAGGTAATGGTGCGAGAAAACGAATTTTTACTTCCGGTGCATGACTTGATTTTCTACTGATACTGGAAATTCCTCGACCTACATTCATCGGCTATGTACGAACCGTGCTTTAAAAACCGTGTTTCAAGAATCTTTACGTATTCTATTTGTGGCAGTTCAGCCCTCATCAACGGCTGGTGTCGTTTGTAAACGATGCAAAAACTTATGCACGGTCGAGCGCTGTTTGAACCTGCACGGTTCAATTTCAAAAACTCGTTCAATCTGAGAAACACACACTTATATCTCTATCCTCCTCCTCCTTCGACTATCCTCCTCGAATAACCTCCTCCTTTTTTGAAGTCGGTTGAAAATGTTATTTAAAGCTATACAATATCAAATTAAATTTGTAAAATAAAAAATAAAAGCTAAATACGTAAAATTTTAACAATCGATAAATTTTTAATGAATAATTTTTTTTTGTTTTTGAGAAATGTAGATCAAACTAACAAAAAGCTTTCCCAAAGGGTTATGAAATATGTACCTTCTGAATATGCATGGTACAGTGAAATTTTAATATAAAAACATTAGACGTTAAGTAATTGGTAATAGGAGAGCCATTGTAGCGCATCCGGGGAGGTATCCGGGGAGGGGGTTAGTCGATGGCTAAATGGGAATCCAGCCGTATTTGAGGATGACCGTAAGTGTCCATGGATTTTGCTACTCATTTGCTTTAAAAGAAAATCTTATAGCCATTAGAGTGGTTTTAAATATTAAAGCATTGATCCTCTACAGTAGGAAGAAAACAAGTGACCGAATAATCCACAAACAACTGCATGTCCTTTACGTCCAGAATGACCCAGTTCATTTGCAGTGAAGCAGTAGCAAAAACATTCCTTTGTGTCACGAAAGTATTCAGTCGAAATGGACGCGACATTCTCTTTCCCTCAAATAATTGTCAACTTTCCAATTTTCTTTTTTATGTTAGTAGTAGTAGTACTACTACTACCTAACTAATATTCATATGGAACACCGCAATTAAAATTTAGGCATTTACTCGTTCCTCTACTCCTTACAGATCGCTACAACTTCCATCAATTCCTGATTAAATTAGAATGCCTGCTTATCATAATGGTTTCAAAGACGACCCAAGTGGCGCAGTGGTTAAGACAGCGGTGCGCTGCACGGAAGGTCCTGGGTTCGATTCCCACCAGAGCAGAGATTTGAATGATGAATTTGAATTTGTGTTTCTGGTCTGGGTGTATTATGTTCTTGTCTTGTGTGTGTCCATGGCACCCACGACATAGGGAATCCTAGAGTGGGGCTATGAGTGTGTAGCGTTATTAGCATTATTTATAAAAAAAGGCACATGAAGTCCACAAACCCACAATAGGCCAGTGATGTACCGACCTAATTCTTCTTCCACACCTCAAAAAATCTTAATGTAAACAACACTTCGTAGCCAGAAGTTCCATCTTCAGTGACATTGTTTCTCAATTTATAACTTTCAAAACAAAATCTTTATATCGTTCAAAGTTACGCCGTAAATGGGACGAACGAGTTAAAATTGGTAGATGACTCAATTCCCTTCGTGATCGATCTCTCCTTGACAATCTATCGTTAAAATTGCAGGATAGATGAGACCTTTCCTCAGGGATCTGTATCTATTTTCTATAGTGTGAAAATGCAATATTCTGTGGATGATTACAAATTTCTTTATTTTTTCAGGTATTTTGATCAATATCTTGTATTTCATTTAGGTCACGTCATATTTAATCTCCGTGATATGCAAATTGTTTTACCAGCCCTTAAAAACAAAAAAAAGTTAATTTATCAAAGAAAAATGAAAAACAATAAACGGTACAAATAAGGCCATATAACTTTAACTTCCTTTAATGCTATCACAGCTATCAAAGTAAAATAAGGTTAAAAGGATTCTCTTCCAGATTAAATCATAACCCGACCAGTAAGTCTACAGGGAATACTTATAAGCTTTAAGAATGTCCCTTTACTTTGTACCAGCAGGAAAAAGAAAGGTAAGACCTAATGCGCGTATTCATTAAGTAAAAATAAAACATGTACAACTATAAAATACAAATTTGAACAGGGTCCGTAACATAAAAGGTGTAAAAGAGAGTTAATTATTATTAAAAATAAAAAGGATCAGGTTATAAATAATTATTTAAGGGTTAATCAGTTAAACCGTTACCTTTAATTAAAGGGCTAACATTAGTGAATGGAAAGGAAAAGGGTATCATTGCTTAAAAGACTGATGACCTGTTTATTGAAGCGTTGGATAAATTTAGAGTAAACAGTTATTTATGGATGACATGGATGTTTACTACTTGAAGAAAATTATGTAAACAGGTCTGACGTAAATATCGCACACGTGGTCGTGATCCACGAGACGAGTGCTTAATTAAAGCGATCGAAACAGGGATGTTATACAGAATCCAGCTATCAAAAAATTTTAAAGTAAATTCTAATTACACTGTAGAATGTAGCACCCATGATTTGTCTAAGTTAGGTAGGTGTGTGCGATTTATAAAAATATTATAATGAGACAGTGTAAAATATATAACAAAAATATGACCTACTGTGTCAGGATTAAAAAAACGCTCCACACATTTGATTTAGGATCAGCAAAAGATTATTTTCTGCAGCAAAAAGAAGCGTATGCTTGCACTCTGTAAGTCTGTAGCGCTCCAACTATCACGACGAAAGATCATTTCGCTACATTACTTCGTTTTAAAGTAAAGCAAATACAAACAAAGAAACCCACTTGCACAATTATAAATTCCGAGTCCGTAAGGTGTGTGATCTACAAACTTCTACAAAATTCAGGGCACGCGTTCATACAGGAATTAATTGTCAAATTATCAAGTGCATCCTTTGACAAGGGGTAAGTTCTTTGAAAAGTTATTTTCCGAGAAGTTTTATAACGAACGATTTAACATTTTGTCTGATCAATACCCCAGATTCATGAGAAGATTGGTCCGCTCTGGTAGCTAGGGCTTACCGAATTATTTTTTAGCTTTTAGTACATAACTTACATCATTTTTTATCGTAATTTTTATTAATTTAATCTTCTAATTTGTTCGGATTACAGCACTTAATTTATCTTGTTAAAACACCTTTCATAATATGTGTTCTATTGTGTACCAAGATATCGATATACTCATTAATTTGTAGCCCATAAAGGCATGATGTCGACATTCAAAGCTTAATTGAGCCGCCGTTGGTGCGACGTCTTCTGACAAAGAGGGAACTTTCTGTAAGGGAAATTATTAGCTGCAGGTTATTTCCTCATAAGTTTGAACTACGAGTTACAACGACAATCATTTTTCATTGTAAGCTGAACTATTATTATTGCCATGAACATTAATATTTGTGTAGAGTTTTTATATGGCACGGAATTTGGTTTCGATTATTATTAAAATAAGTTTACGTATATTTTTGGTCCACCAACCTGCTGTATGAGTCCACCAATCAATCTTATCATTCTGAGAAAGGACCAAACTCTTGAATAGGCCAATGGGTTCAGACAGATTAAACAGTAATATATTTTTTAAATAAATAAGATATGCCTTTCCACCTCCTCACTCATAATCTCATAATATTAGAATTATTTCTATAAGCAAAGAAGCCACTCAATAGGCGCCATTGCTGACTGAAATTGAAATTTCTATAAGCCACGCAGAAATATCTAGACGAGCGTAGATTCAACCCTTAATTGAGCTGAAGGTGCTACGACCCCTGACAAAAGGTGAACTTACTGTACGAGAAGTTATTAGTACGGAAAGTTTTCCTAAAAACAGAGACTAATAACGCTTACAGGGTTACAGCGACATCTATTGATTTCTCACACACACACTGATCACATTTATTGACATTTATTGACATGTATTGACCTTAGGACTGAATATTATGTATTACAAAATGAAAATTGATTAATTCTTGGGTTTATCAAAAATATTCTATTGCCAAAAATATATTTTTACCTCAGTTAGTTGGGTTTTCTGCAAATCCTCTGACGTCAAACTTTTCTGTTTGCATAAGTTTGAGAAGGAAATTTAATTTTTGTTTTGGTACGGTGAGAGGAAAAATGTAAAAAAACTATGAATCGGTTTTGATTTGTTGCACACGTAGAGTAGTATTTTTTTCTAAAAACAGAGAATTATAATCAAACTCAAACTCAAAAGCTTTTATTCATTATTAGGTACAATTTGTGCACACTTAATGAAAGTCATACAGATTAATTATACATTCTACATTCATCCGCTTTGATCGCCCCTCAGGCAAAACGTAGACTGGGAGAAAAAAGCGGGCGGAAAAAAACTCCCAGCACTCTTTTAAAAGTAAATAAAACTTAGTCTATAATGCAGTATGGCTAGGTCCAATAAAGGAACACACGTGATATAAAGTTTATTTAATTTTTAAAGCTAATTTCTTACTAATATAGTACACTGAACTAATTAATCGAATATTTAAACAATCATGGTCAATCAGCACGTGTTATCACGTAGTACTTAACGACATTTCAAGTATTGTTCGTAAAGAATAACTTTAAAATTTTAATGCCAATCCCAATATTGCTCGTACAACTAAAACTGGAGCTGCTGTAGTTATTGGAGTGCAATTTAACTATCTGCAACTCTACGGCACTTGGAAACTGATTTTAGAGTCCTGCAAAATTGAACTACGGCCAAAAGTTAAAGTATATGACTAATTGCTCAGTATAATTATTTGAATGAAATATCAAGTAGATTTACATAAAAAGTTAATTGGTGCATGTTGCGTCGTTTAAAAAAGGAAGTCGTTTCAGTAAAATATAGTTAATACTTAACTCTATTTACATATCTTAATTAATTATTTTACTGTATTTAAAATATTTATTTAAATTTAATTCTGTTCGTTATTATGTTTTAAATTTACATTAGGGTGTATTGCAGGCTTGTTTTGGTAAATGGCTGCGTTATAGAGAATGAGATGATTGTGAATGCTAAACAAAGCGCAAAGCTGTAGTTAAACTGTTAAAGCGATCTGAGGCAACTTGATTACGACTACGAAGCCTTTGCCTCGTTTGCCTGTCAGTTTCATACGATACCTACTCAAAGTTTGTCTACAAATATCAAATGATTTGGATAAATATTTTTTAATAATAAAAACGTATTGTGAAAAATAATAAGCAGGTAGGTACTTTAATTGACATAAAACGTTGCTCATCTCTTGTACGTATCATTACTTAACATAATACGTTTATTTGTATATTTTACGTCACATTTATTTACACATGCATATTATTAGAATTTTTAAATTTCTACTTTTATTAAATTGAAAGAAAAGAAGACTGATTTTTGTATCATAAATATAATAACGTTTAAATAATTATTTTATGTACGCCGAAAAGTAAATAAGGAATATTAATAGCATTCCTACATTCATGTATATGCAAAACAATATTACAGTTTCAAGAAAGGTTGTCTAATGAGATATTAAAATACGAACCGAAGATTTGTAAGAAGATAACATGTTCTTTATAAGGCCTTAATTTATCTCCGTAACTGAGGCTTCCCCTTTCTCTTATCCTTTCTTTAGTTTATTAAGTATGTAGCTTATTATAAGCCTTTTGTGGAAGGTTAATCTAGTTTGCATGCTCACGTCAGATCTAAAATTAAGATTTAAGAAAAAGAAAAAATAACATGTTTTCATATAGGCTGGACAGTTGGAGAAGTTACGATAAGGGGGCAGATGAGACTGCAAAAAGTTTATGAGTCGCATTTTTATTGTTTCTAAGAAAAGTTCGACGTCAGCACGTTTTCCAATCCACATAAAACGACAAACAACGCCACAGTTGTATAGACTAATACCTAATTTAGTTAATTTTGATAGTGTTATTTTAACACAGGCCTGACATAACAGTACATAGTTAAATCCCAGTACCTTTTTATATTGAATCTGAAAAGAGTTTTTAAATTTTTTTGTGATTAAACCATGATATGATTTTGCTGTTTATGTAATGGCCTGAAAAGGATTTGCCAGCAAATCCCTACGAATAACGAAACCTTTCGGGTATCAGGGAGTGACTTGATTAAAAACCTATACAATTTGAGAGCTTTCCAATTGTTACCAGGTTTTTGATAATAACAAAAGGTATTGTGCAGAGCTACGGGAATGTGAAAATTGCATTATGAGGAAATACTCGTACATGCCGTTGTATCGTTCCGAGTACGAAAGACTATAAGTAATAATATCGTTAGTGCTACAGGAGAATAAAACAATAATTCAGATGCTTCACGTCTTGACTCTGCTCCGTGGAATAAAAATTCTGATAATTAAAAAGAAAAAACAAATTACATAATAAGTATTACAGACTCTTTTTTAGCAACAAGTTGCATGCTTTAAGGTTACCAACACAATAAGAGACCACGCAATGTTGCTTATTTCTTTAACTATTTTATATCTATCAAGATACGAAAATTATTCAGATGTTAGAGGTTCTCGTCCTATGCCTTTCCCCTCGGATACTCTCAAGTCTCGATAGCAATTTCAATGCATGCCTGCAATAGAATCATAAAAATGTCACGAATGCATATTGAATATATTTCATACAACTCAGTTTCTTGATCCGAATGTGCGCTTTATATTTTGTTAAAATCATTCCTGCATTTTAAATTGAGAATAAAATACAAAACTAGTTTTATTTCTCAGGATGTGTTTGAGATTTAAAGGAGATTTTAATATGGCAAAGGAAGACTAGTTCCCACTTAAGGAATTAATTCAATGCAAAGTTAAGAACTTCAGACTCCTATCTTTTACCTTTGTGACTTTGGGCACAGAATACATAATAGTTTGGGTTCGCATTCAATGCCTTATAATGTACGTAGGTACCTACTTCGTTATTCGTTTGTAAATCTAAAATTTAAGCAAGGCCAGCGTGGTGGACCTAACATACATCCCTGTCATTGTGAGAGGAGACCCGACCCTGCAATGGGTCATTAATGGTTTACTACTACCAACATTTGTAGATTTTTCATAGTAGGTACAGACGGCGATTTGATTTAATATTCATGTTAAGTGATTTTTGAAGTTTAATATTTATGTTATTCATATCAAAATTAAAAATGACTTTAGGTAAATAAAAATGACTAGGTCATTTTGTTTCCTTTTGAAGGTATTAAAAGGAGTATTTACTTCCGGTAACAGTTTTATGAAACGAAGGTAAAGGAAATCAAATAAAGGGGTAAGCCGCAGCGACGGGACATTGTTTGAATTTTCCAGATTACCTATAGCAAAAAATGTACTTTCCGAGACCATTCTGATACATTTTGTTCACAGATGACAATGAAAACAATGTAAAATCTTTGAATAAACAAAACTAACCTTAGCGTTGGCTGATGAGAAAGCTTTTCTAGATATTTTTAAGGAACTGAGTACTGATATATTCTCATACTATATATTCTAAATTATGCATTTTAGCTACTATTTAATTAGCTTTACTTGATATAAAAATATTATCTTGATACTTAAGACTTAAATTGTTTTTATTGACTTAATCCAACAAATGTTAAAAAATATAAGAGGTTGAAACATTAAATTATATACAACTATTTACATAACTTAGAACAAAAAAGGAATAGAATAGGAATAAATAAGATTTGATACTTACATTTCGCTAATTCAATACACTTATAGTAGGTACTACTTAACTATAATATAGCATAGGTCCGTAAAAGATACATACCTACAATGTGTCGATGTTGGCAAAATGTGCTCTCATATTTTTGTACTGATTTATAACTAAGCTCATTACTTATACAAGAGGACATCACCACTTTTGCTATTAACATAAAAACGTAATTTATCTCCTTAAAACTTTATCTTTCTGAGTCGGCAAACATTTCTTTATTCAACCTGAAATTTTCATTGAAAAGAAACCATTAAGGTACTGAATTTGAGAAACTTTTTTATAACAATGAAATCTCTCTCTCTCTCTCTCTGTTTAATAGTTAAAGCATTGTCTAATTAAAGCTCCGTTCACATCTACCAGCAGCATCAGACACAAATTAGTCACACACATTCAGACAAAAATATTCTTTCATGAAATGTGCATATTTACATCTACCGTACGCGACGGAGCGTTTCCGCGTAGACACGAGCTGGTACTGTATGATTTTATTGTTCTTTTTTGTTTGGCTCGATCGTAGAAATGTCTGTCAATACCAGGCTTGATGGTGCCTGACGAAGTCAATGATATGAAAACTTGTGCTTGACGGGGTAGGCCGTGTCAAATGTTAGGTACATGTTAGTAGATGTGAATATAGCTTAAAGCTTGGGAAACTTAGCGAGGCCGTAGGTGTCCATATCTCAGTGACTTCGAGTCGGATAATTAAAAATTTCCACGTAAGCGGAGGCTTCGGGAAACTAATAATTTATTAAGCGTTAAGTTTTAGAAATTTTATCCCTTTTTTTTCTTGCACAGAAATTTTTTAACGCAAGTGTCCCATACTGTTTTGAAACGCAAAATTGCGGCAACATTTTAATCGGTTAAACTAGAATATTCCTAAAATGCGAGTTTTTGAAATCAGATCATTAAGTTCATCGATATCGATACTAAATCTACAAATAAGTACGTAAAATAAATGGTATACGTAATGAAATCTTTATAGGAGTAACAGTGACATCCCTAAAGAGGAACATATCTAACAGTGGAAATCACAAAAAAGAAAATAAAACCGCATTAGGGCCAAGATTATTTTATGTGTTCGATGGTCAATAGGTAGTTGTAGTTAAAGCAGCATGTTCTTCATGTCTTGTGCTCTGGCTAGAGAGGTATGGTTGCCGTAGATACTTTATTTCAGGCGAACATATTGGTCCTTATGAGTAGCACAGCACTTGCATACAACGTCAGATAGGATTTCCTTTCTATTTAAGGTTGGATGTGAGTGTCCATGGGCTGCACTGTCTACTTAACACCAGGCTGTCTGCATGCCCATTTAATACCTACTCAATAACTATAAAAAACATGTTTTAACATATCTATTCTAGTTTTCAGACATACGGCTAAGTTTCAGACATGTTCCACTCGTTATGTTAATAAGCCGTCTTAAACCTAACCTAATGCATATGTAAATTACTAAAAGGA
Organism: Erynnis tages; assembly: GCA_905147235.1. Lineage (NCBI taxonomy): Eukaryota > Metazoa > Arthropoda > Insecta > Lepidoptera > Hesperiidae > Erynnis > Erynnis tages. Next base: position 5,568,125 of record LR990076.1, read on the forward strand.
AGGTTTTGGAGCAGCCTTTAGATAATGCGACACGCTTTTCTAACTTAACATTTAAGAGTTAAAACTCTGATTTTTGAATAATCCGTTTGGTTTTACACGGTTTAACGTTTCAAATATTAAAGGTGGACTTATTAGTTTATTAACAAATCTAGTGTATTAGTCTACCATCACGGAACTAAGCAAATGTTCAGTGTACATAGTATCGATATACAAGAACGTACACATATACGAGATGGAGCATTATATGTATGAGACGCCAATACTTAACCGTTATGTAGGAGGGCCCCTTTCTTCTTCTCACTCTCTCCTTTAACTTTTTTCATTCACTTAAACTTTCGTGAGTGTTTGTAACGCCCATTTTTTCAGTTCAGGCCGACTATTTTCTTAGCCCTAATATCATTAAAGTTCCCCATTCTCTTAAACCTATTAGTGATCCGCAGCAGGATCAGATCTCCTCTCAAGATGAGAAGGATGTAGGCCCTAGTCTACCACGATGGCTTAATGCCTGGACTTTACACGCCTTTGAGAACATTCGAACTCAGACATGCAGGTTTCCTCACGATGTGTCTTCACCGTTATAACAGGTGATATTTAATTTTATAAAGCGCACATAACTTTTAAGAAACTCACTCTAAATTCTAAAAAATTGTTCTTTCCACTCCAGATTGTATAAGCTGGTACGTATACAAAAATTGTAATGTTAAAAAATAAATTTGTATAAAGACGCAACGTTGTAGAAATTTTGAATGATACTCGCACTGCTGAAGGATTTGCCCCCGGCTTTTGTGGTGACACTTGACCCGTTTTATCTGAGGCGTCTAGTTCACGCCTCGGCTATTAAGGCGTTGGGCATACGGGTTCTGACCATTAATTTGACTACTAAATTGATGACGATTTAATTTTTAAATTAAAATAATTTTAATCGCAGTTTAAAAATTTCAAACGAAATATAAATTTAAAAATTTGAATTTAAATTAATTATAAGGATTTAAAAAGAATTTTATAAGGATCAATACAAGAAGGGCGTAAGGCAGGTATCGATGAATGATTTTTGATCTATTCTAATTTTTACTTTCTAATTATGCTTTCGATCTATTCGGTACCTATAGCTCTATAATTTTTCTTCCGAACTTAAATAATATCTTTTAATTTAATTTAAGAATGTATTAGGGATTAGTAGAAACATTAAAACCTTATAATTTATAATGTGTGCTTCTATTTTAAGTAAATTGTTTCCCAAATACATGAAATAAATAAATTTTATAAATTTCACGCGTCTGTCTATCTACTTGTAGTACATGTCTGCTTTAAGATGGAGATCAGTAGGGAAAGTAAAATCTCAAGAATAAGTCTTTTCGATTGAAGTTTAATATTTTACAAAACTCCTTGATATTATTTTAAAATAAGCCGTAGGTATTATTCAAAAAACATAAAAGATTTAGTAAATCCTTTTGATGTTTCAGACGAAAACCTATGAATATAAATTTACCTTTATAATAACATCATAAAGTGGACTGAGCTACTCAGTCTTTCTATAATAAAAAACCTTTGAAATTCTCTTTTCTGAGTTAACTGTATCTATTTTTATTTAAGAATAACTTATAATAATATTCATGCAAGACTCTTAATAAAGTAGCAAAGATTTTTTATCATAAAAGTATTGATCCAAACTAAATTGAATAAAATAAACAAAAATTTAAATATAAAATTTAATTATTATTTAGTGTGCTTTTCAATCTTCAAATTGACGATTTTTATTTCTGCATAGGTTGAAGATACGTTATCGTGGCTGACATTAAGCGAAGAAAGTAATCCCTACCTCCTTCACATGGCTCAAGTTCTACCCTCTGAAACATTCCTCAGTCCTTCCAAGTATCAAAAAAGTCAATTAAATTACGAAAAACATTCCACAGACTGGAACGTAAAAAGGGTTTCGTGGAGTGAGACTTCCTAGCATCGGACAATCGATTAAGGGACGTAAATTAGCAAGTAGCAAGCTTGAGACGCGCGTGAACCTCTTCGGAGGGCGCGAGGGGCCGGCGCGATGCGGTCTCGCCAGGGATGTACGTAATATATCCTGCAGACGAAGTAGTTTCCCTGACATACAAATCGCAATCGCTGCCACGGCCTCGGCAGCGGCCTACCCTTGATATAATCATCGGTCCGCCGCCGTCCGCGCCGTCCAGCGCGCGCGCCCCGCCCCCGACCCCCACCCCGCCCCGGCCCGCCTCAGTCCCCAAAACGGCGCCCCCGGAGCCCGCTGAGCGCGCGCCGGCCTCGCCGACGCCCTCCCTCGAGCGTCCGGCAAAGCTGCGCGAGCGCACGAAGGCGAAGCTCCTGAAGAAGCTCGGTCGCCATGAGGACAACGAGTTTGGCAAGATAGTTAGAACCCCCGCACCGGACGAATTCGAGCTACCCGCACCACTCCCGACTCCGGCCTTCTCGCGAAAAAACATTTTCGATAGAGATTTCGACGCTCTATTTGAAGTGGCTAGCACGCCACAGTTCGGGGCGAACATTCGCGTGACGACTCCGGAGCCAGATCGTCGACTAGATGTTACGGCAACTCACTTTCCTTCCCCCACTACGTCCTCGCTTAGTTCCCTCCCCCCGAGGCCTAATTCCGAACCTGCGGCCAGTCCATCACCTGCGGCTAGTCCGTCACCCGCACCATCCGTCCGGACATCCTCACTTTCGACGCCGACGACTCAGCGTTCATCATTTGAAGGTTTTTGAACGAGAGTTTGGTTTTGAGATGAATGCGCCTTTTTGACCAATTAACCAGTAACTCGTGACAATCACGATTTACGTGCATGGGATTTGCGACAAATATAACTCTGCGCTTGGTTGAATTTGAAAAGTTGTTTTGAAAATAATGTTTGGTTTTCGGTTTGTTTTTGTATTGGGAGTTACGTTAGAATATTTTATCCTAAATTATTTTTAATACCGTGCATATTTTTTTGCATTGGCAGGTTCAAACTCCAAACCGAAGAAAGTCAGTTTCTTCCGATTTCGTAAATCGAGTAAATCTAAAGAGCCAACACCGCCACGCAGCACCATGATGCAACAACCCTCCCTGGAGATGGCTCTGCGGGAGCTTACACATCCAGCTCATAATGAACAACTCAAGAATCAACAACAAGTTACCTTCAAGTTGGTAAAAACAGGTGAGTAATGATACTATCTTTCCAATACACTAGATACACAAAGATTTTCGAATAACTACCTACATTCAAATATAGTTTGAGTTTAAAAGCTAATGAATTGTTATCTGTAATATACACTAATTGTACATAATTTAAACATTGAAGTTAATATTCGAAAATCGTCATTTATTTAAATTAAATAAACATTTTAACTCTATAGAATTGATGTCGTTCTGAAAATTTATTTACGAATTTTGATTAAATTCGAGAGAATATCTCTCGAATTTATAGATAGTTTGATATTGCCTTATTACATAGGTAGGTTACCCAATAATACAACAGAACGCAACCATTCTAGATAAATATTTTGTATTCTAAAATCGATGGTTTTAAATTTAAATTGTTCGTATAAGGTCAAATTTTATATGATTATTAGATACTGCAGAACAATTTGAAATACACTGCAAGGCGGATAATTTTTCCTTATACATACATTGCAACGCAAATACATAATTCTCCATGAAACTCATAAACAACCCTTTTTCTCTTCTGAAAGGAACGCCTAGAGACAAGAAGCACGTTCAAACAAAGCCACGCCATTTCATACATCGTCCTGATGTGTGGATTATACTTATGCTGCGATTTATGCTAAACCGCGGACGAGATACAGAAAATAATTCGTACAATGACCTTTTTGCCTACTGTCAGTTGTTGCAAACACTTTGTACAGCGAGTTTATAAAATAATTAAAGAGACTTTACTAACATAATTGAATTATATACTTTGATTATATTCATAACCCAGTATATAATACAACACTTTTAGCGCTCATATATGAACGCCAATATTTATAGCAGTTGCAAAAACTCAATTATGCTATGAAATTCGTTAAAGCTCTGACAGCTCTATGCAGATGCATTCAGCATATCTGAGAAAATCAGACCTTTGTAGCATTTAATTGAATGTGGTTTACTCAATAGGACAAAAGGTGTATAATTAATTTTTATCTGATTCTATCGTATTATATCTGATTCTATCGTATTATCATTGAAATATTTACTGCTCTTTTTATATCTACAACTTGTAACACTAATTTAGAAGTGTTCTTTTAGATCCCATGGTCGACAATATTATGCCGGTGCCAAAGTGATTCAGCAACTTCCGCTTTTAGAAAATAAAAAATCGAACCGTCTTTACAACTTTCCTTACTTTAAACTTTTTTTAACTAAATTTAATGCACATTTACGTTTAATATGACATATTTTTTGCAAAAATTATCTACTCAGGAAAGGAAGGAAGGAACTAATAATTTTTTAAATAAATAAAAAATAATATCTATAGACATGTAAAGCGTTTCAATTATGTAATGGCGTAGATACGATAGAATTCACATCAGTCTATTAGCCGTAGTTCCAACAAAACACTTCTGAGTAAAACCGCAGTTTCCGAATTCACATTACCACAACAGGCTCTGTTCCACATTTCCTGTTGTTCTAGTAATTCGTACAGCGTTCAGTGCGAAATAAAGGGAAAACAAAGCATGATGTTTTGAACACTAAGCTAGGTATTCTATGTTCTCTATCAGGAATCCGTATTGTGTGCGTGTTCTCCTTCTCCTGCATTGCCAAACATTAAATAGAAGGCACCTTGTTTTCAGTAGGTACATGTATAATAGATAGGAAACCAAAGTAGGTAGACTAGATACCTACATAATAATGTAGAGAATTTATTTTACTTATAGTAATTAATGCGCAGGCCTCAAACACGTAAACTATGTCGATCGTAAGATTCCTCAGAGAAATTATAAAATTTTGGTTACTTCTGTTACATGGGATTCACAAGACTTTCGGCGGGGTACGTTTGTTTCATTCAATGCTCATCCTAAATGTCTGTTGGATTCGGTTGAGGAAATACTAACACCTCGTCTATTTCTCTAATTGATTCATTCAAAGTATTTCCGTGTATGCTAAACGATGATTTCACAGTTCAAAAAACACGCGCAAACAAGAAAATTTTGCATTTCTCGTATACCTACGGCAGCGTTCCACTTCAAATCAGCTCTCGAAACAGAATTTGCAGTTTTCGTAAATTTACGTCTAAAGTTTTTGTGCTGCAACACTTTATAAATCTTTGCTTTATTTATCCCTCAATTCATGGAGAGTAAAAAATATAAAAACGATTATACCGTTGAGTGTAACTTTTAAATTTTTACCGTGTCTAAACGTACAATTACGTACTTAAAGTGTGTCTAACGGCCGCACTCAGAGACGTCATTTAACGTAATGTTTAATAACAAACAAATAAAATCGTCTTTATTCGTATTGACATAAGAGTCATCTTTATTTTCATAATGAACCATTAACGTGAATGAATGACTCTGAGTACGGTGGTAAGAATTTAGTCTTACTTTATATGCCCGGGTTCAGATCTCAGTGGCCCAGTGAGTGACCTTTAATTCTCCCAAAAGTAAATTCTTCGCACTGTAAGAGAGGACTCGACCCTGCAGTGAGCTACTAAAGGGATGCAGATTAACGTTAAAATGGGCACAATTTTCCCAACACTCATGAAAAAGTTTTAAAACCTAAATACTCAAAGTATCTAGAACTCACTCGTACGTCCTAAACATTTTGTAAGCGTAGTACAGTAGGTAGAGACCTACAGTGTTCCCACAATAAGTAAACGCCGTCTGACCTCCAACTTCAGTAGTCCTCAAAATAAACATGTGTGCACATAGCAAACATTAACTTTAGGGAAAACTCTCCACCACTAGCTTGTGTAAAGTCGAATGAAAAATCTACTTTGTCAGAATAATAGTTACGGTAAACGTTTAATTACCAATCACAACATGAATTTTACACATAGGTATATTAAAAAAATAGAAATAAAAAGCGACCAAGTGGTATTAAAAATAAAGCATTTATAAAGTACCTACTGTTCATGTTTTTTTCAAAAGGTTGTAATTTAAATTACTTCATCTTCTCTTGTATCTTGTTTTTATAAAAGCAAAATCTATTCTACGCTTTTTACGTTTTAACCTTTTTAAAAAATAGCATACAGAGTGAAAACACCACACCACAAATAGTTTTAGCATATCAAAGTGAATTGATGCAGATTTTAATCTAATAGGTACTATAAAAATAAATTCAAAAAAACTTGTATACGAGTACGTACACATATTTCTTTTGCATGTTATCAATATATTTTTAATCAACGTAATATCTTATAGACAAGTTATGCTTGCAGCTTCGTTGGAATAAATTAATGCTTTTTAAACTGCAGTAGATATGTCCATTACAATTGATATAATGGATATACTTACTGTATTCTGCTATTCAAATATAACCATAAAATTGAAAATTAAAAAAAACCCCGACACAATAACGACTATTTTCATTGAACATATTATTTTGTAATGTGCACGTGATGCGCTTTCATTTGAGATCCCATTCGATTATATTTGCAGACATTCGGTTATTCTTCCCCACTTTCACCCCCCACAACTTTTAAACGACTCAACCGATTTTCATCAAACATGTCTAAGAACACTCGCCCGTAACTCACCTTTCATACAAAAAAAACTAAATTGAAATCGCTTCATCACAGACAGACAGACAAACAGACAGACAGACACGTCAAACTTATAAACACCCCTTCTTCTGCGTCAGGGGTTAAAGATACCATATATCCAACATAAAATATGCAATAAGCTAAGTACTTACGATTACGATTATATAAACATCTAAACCATTAATATGGGGGTTCAGGCTCGAGTAATGCTTATTAAAGAGTTTGAAAACAATTTTTTTTTTATTTTAAAGTATCAAGCCAAGAAAATTTTTCAGTAGAATAAAAATAAATTTCAAAGAAGTAAAATCTCAGCTAGTTTAAGTTTAAGAGCCTGACAACACCCGATGATTTTAGGAATCGGGCATCTTCGGCTCGCGGCTCCCGCCTACCCCATGCCCCTCATGCGCCACTGTTAGTGGAGCGGACTCTATGAGAACTAAATAAAATGATAAAATCGGCACTGTTTCAAGTGTTAAAGAAATGTGGACAACATCGTCAATAGATGGCACTGTTTCCAGTTTTAAAGAAATATGGACGACTCTAGTAATGATGTGATTTTAAAACGCGGAGCTTTTTTATTGAACACCTAAAACTTCTTATTATTATTCTCCATCAAAGGTCCATATAATACCTATGTTTTCTATTCATCTCACCAAAAAATAAATAAAACACGGTCTTCTCTTTCAGAGGATGTACCCAGAATGCCATTGTTTCGCTATTAAATCACTATTAAATTAAAAATTCAATAATTCAGCAGTACCTAAACATGTCAACCAACAATTCAATTTCTTCTTACAATATTAAAGAGGCTTGGAACAAGCTTCATAATGTTATTGCATATTATTACCCTCAAATTTTTCGATGGCCTCAAATAATACCTAACCACATAAAAGCAAGTAAATTTGTCACGAGATCGAGTAAAAGACAGATAGACGATTTAACTGGTTTTTGTATAACCAGTTAATTCGTCTATCATGTAAAAACATGTATTCTGAGACATACAGGTTTCATCACGTGGTTTTAGGAAAGGCGAGAGCTGGAATCGAACCTAGACTCCCGGCATGGGAGTAGGAACGATTTTTTAAATTGTTGAAAACCCTCTAGTTACACAGCCGACACAGGCCATAAATCAGCTTCGTTTGAAAAAAGCCGCTTTTGGCTTCCTTTCGTTTCAGGTCAATGACCTTTCACCTTGAGCCTGTTACTTTTTGTGTCTTTTATTTGTGTAATTATTTTGTTTGAAATTTGCATTTTTTTTTATTTTCGGTCCTGAACCTTTTCGTATGCTTTAACACACTTAAGTACACGATCTTTGTGGTTTAAATTAATGAGGTAACGTCATCTCCACCTTGTACAATATAAAAATGAATATGTTGCTAAGCGCAAATCTCGGGAGGAGCTGAACCGATTTCGCTAATTTTTTTTGGATATTCCTTTAAGTACGAGGATGGTTCTTACGGAGAGAAAATTTGAAAACAATGTAAAGAAAATAATAAAAACAACAATTTCATTTTCCTATATAAACTGTTCTACCCATGTACTACCTGTCAAACATCATTTCAGATTGAATACTTCATAAGTTCATATGGCAATGTCATGCATTTAGAAACGTCAAGATTTTTCTTTATGGATGCCACTTCTATTATGCAAACTGCAATGATATAATATACATATTTTATAATGGCAAAACGAAGTGTGCCGGGTCAGCTAGTAGGTAATAAAAATAAATACTTGCATAGGTGTTATAGATTATATTATTAGATGTATGTATTATGTTTGAAAACATTCAGTTTATTTCCATTGGGCCTTCAACTCAAATCTTCAACTTAAATGCATGCGTTTTTTTTCTCGTTATTAATAACAACAAAAATATATAGACTCATGAAATATTCACAAAATATTTAATAATAAAGCATTTCGTACGTCTCAGTAAAGGCGCAAATATTTCTCGGTCGCAAATTTATCAAACCGACTTGTTATTCAAACGTAAACACGGTTTTTTAATTAAATCTACCAATAAAAAAAAACACGCATTTTTATTGAACACTTCCTTTATACCTAATAGGTATTATTACCTATCAATCCACGAAGACGCACAGCCCTAGCCGGCGGCCCCACTATTCCTCCTAACCGTTTATAAAAATTACCGTGATAGTGATAGGTACAATTCTAGACGGCAACGCCGCGCGTAGCGGTGTCTTCTTTACTGTCGGTTTGGCAACGTCGCGTCGCGCGAATTTCGGCGGCGTACAATTTGAAAACGGGAGGGAATCCTACATTATATGACCCGGGTTCGAACCCGAAGCAAAATATAAGAAGACATTCTGGATTGAAATGTTTTTTGTATTACTATTTTTTTATTTCATATTAGGGTAGCGGACCCAGTAGTCAGCCAGACACCAGTACTCAGCCTTTTTTAACTTTAAACCTATAGAAATAACAATACGATTTATTTTAACCAATCAAGTTGTGCTTTATCGGTTTGACGACTCCTAAGTGGTGGATTCCAAACGTACGAGTTACTGTGAGTATTCAAAATTACGAGCAATTTTAGTCCATTCAGGTGTTGTCCGCCGACAAGCTAGCGCTAGTGGCGATCGCTATTTTTTTGTTAGTGGCAGGTGATTGCAAAATAGGTAAGATAATCAATATTATTTTCATGTATTGTATATATTAAATTAATTATATGATATATTTGGAAATTAAGTACTTTATTTTAATAATATTTCATTGTAAAATTACGCATTTACTTAAATATTAGGGTGGCCGACTACAGGGTTGTTATCTTTTAGCATTTTCCGGTAGTCAGCCACCCCTGGCTGACTACTGATTTTAAGCAAAACTTTTTGTTTCAAGTGTTGCTGGTATCAATTTATAGCTCTTTTTTAACCCTTTATTTTGAAGTAAACATGTCATACATTATTTTGACAAAAAACCAGTAGTCAGCCACCTAAACATTCGCGATGTTATGCTGGCCGAGCACTAGTTGTGATTGATCCAGTAGTCAGCCTCAAAATATATATGAATTTAAATAGATATTTAGTTATCATTTTAAAATTTAAACCTCGATATTTTTACAATTTCATTTTATTTTTACAATTTCTTCTATTTACATAGTTTCAGATTCCAATCATGACTTTATCGAGGCCGATACTACAAAATCCTGAGGATAAACTAGTACAAGCTATAGACCCCATAAGAAACGGTATGAAAATTAAAGAAGCCAGCAGATTTTATGATGTTCCTCGAGGTACTTTTCAAGACAAGCTGCATCTTCGGGTTCCTGGAGGTCCCAGAAAGATGGGTCCTGATTCTATCCTCTCTAAAAATGAAGAATCAGAGATTGCAAACTGGCTGATTGCTCTTGCATCTTGCGGATTTCCACTGAAACCTGACAATCTATTGAATATGGATCAAAACATTATGATCGAAGATGGCAGGCCTAACCTTTTCGTAAATGGAAGACCATGTAAGAAGTGACCTTTTTATGCCTCTTGGTGATATACTACATTTATTAACAATGATGTATTGGACAACGAAATTAATCTTCCTGCTTTTGAAGTTAGTGAAGCTTCTATTTTAGTATCAAGCGAAAACAAGGAAGAAAATACGATCATACGATCTCTTGGTATTGAAAATATATCTGATACTATGATTTAAAAAGAAACTCATGGGATATCACCCATCATACGTAAAAATCTTGTAATACCATCGCCAATAAAGAAGTCATATATTGTATCAGGCGTTACTTTGCGGAAATCCATTGTTATTTAAGTTGTATTTATATTTCTTTGCAACAATCCGCACACGTGGAACTTGTTTTGGTATGGACCCACCACCCTCCCTTATCTCTCTGAGTAGGTGTATACCATAACAACTTATTCCAATAGTACACGACACGTGTTTCGCCCCAAAACGGAGCATCATCAGGTGATGTGGACTCTACAATGGCAACAGCAACCAACCGTTGTAGAGTCCACGTAGAGTCCACATCACCTGATGATGCTCCGTTTGGGGCGAAACACGTGTCGTGTACTATTGGAATAAGTTGTTATGGTATACACCTACTCAGAGAGATAAGGGAGGGTGGTGGGATTGTTGCAAAGAAATATAAATACAACTTAAATAATAAAGAAGTCTTCAACGCCTAGACACATGAATAGAATTGGAGCAATTTCTTCCTTAGTATGGAGACTGAGTAAAAAAGAAAAAAAGAAAAAAGCAATCCAAGAAAGAAAGTTATTAAGGAAAAGAATTAAGAAAGAAAAAGAGAAGTTAAAAGTTACTTACTAAGAAGATGGAATAGCAGAAAAAAATAAAACTGAGACATCCCAGAAGAAAAATGATGGTTTGGACGGACGAAGAATTTAAAATTACAAGTGCAAAAAAAGAAATCTTAAATATAAAAATTACAATGAAAATGTGGCTATAGAAAATAAAACAAATAAATGTGATACAACAGAAAAAAACGTCTAAAATAAAGATTCTTTCAGTACAAATCAGCTTCACAGAATAAAATAAATATCCAACTATTAAGAAAGAAAAGTTGCAAAAGAAAATGAATAATATGTTGATCCGAAAACAATTTATTTATTTGTAAACAATTCTTTTAGAAATGTGTAAGAACTTGCTGATATTCTGAACAATAATATGACTGATTATTAAAACTACAGATAGACAAATAAGTTATAAATAATTGAAGCATACTCTTTTTGACTGAATTTAATGTTCCTGAGCAGATTAAGTTAAATATTAATTATTTATCTCCTATAATTAAGCAAAGGCCGACTATTGGTAACAGGATGGCTGACAAGTGGATTTTAGAGGCTGACTACTGGTGAAATGTGACTTATTTACTTTGAACTGATTTTTTGTTGCATTAAACAATATAATTAACTTTGATATTAATTTTATTATAAATTTTAATAAATAAGGAACCTAAAAATATATGACACCTTTAATTTATTCCTCTGCATGTTAATTTCCCGTGACAATGAACTTGAAACTTCAGTTAAAAGGCTGACTACTGGGTCCGCTACCCTATGCTATCTAACGGTTATTTATATTTCCGAATTCCGAAAAAAAATAACGAATTTTAGATACATTTATAATTTCAAAAATAATTGTATAGCTTATAACAAAAAAAAAGTTATTAAATTGACGTTGAAACTTTTATTTATTTGTAACTTAATAAAATCTGTCTTCTTATTTATTCAACAATTTCCAAAATCAATAATCGATGTAAAAATTTGTATTATATAAAAAATATAATTATATAAAAGTGAAAATAAAGTCACGCACACGCGGATTTGAACCCACGCCCCAGCGTATACAGCCTGGCGTCCTACTTAATACGCCACACAAGCCTCAGACAAAGCTATGAAATTGTGCTATATACGACAACTGTGTATTATTTTGGAATGACGGAGCAACGCACGTCCACCTAGCATCGCGCCTCTGCGCTCTCTGTCAATTGCCATAATAGTAAGCGAGAAATACAAAATACGAAAATATTGCGCGGAGCACGCGAAAGAAAAGTTTTAAATTTTACTGATTTACTGAATATTTATAAGCTTATTGAAAAAAATTAACACAATGATGTGATAATAACGAAGGTCTGCTAATATACTGGTTAAATTATTTGAATAAATATTAACAAACAACGTTGTAGTTTAGTATAAAAATTCAGAAAAGGGGTAACTTTGCAATTTTTTTTTATCGAGGCAACTTTGTCAAAATGTGTTTCGACGACTATGTTGTCGTTCGGAATACGGTCTAGAATAACATATATTTTTCCCATTGTAAAATACTTTGTAATTTTTGCTGGAAATGAAAAATAAGAATAGCAAATTTGCTGAATTACATGTTATCAGCGCCTTAAGCAGCTCTATTCAGTGTTCACGATTGTGACAACAATAACCGACGACTAGAAAATACCGCGTATTATATTGTTGTTGGCGAGAAATCTAGCATATGGATACTGAAAATTCAACCCTATTCTTGAGCTAAATTTCTATTCTCAATTCTACCACTTGTTGGAACATTATACATTTGTTATTCTCGGCTCCTGCACCCGTTGTAATGTCTGAATAATCCACGTAGTTATTTTCATTTCCGTTACATATCTGTCTGTAACCCATTATCTAATTAATGACTACTGGAGTTCGAATCCCAGTGGCACGCCAATGACTTTGTAAAAAGTTATTTGCGCTTTATATTTATAAAATTAAATAAATAACACCTGCTGTTATGGTGAAGGAAAACATCGTGAGGAAACCTGCAAACCTGAGGAATCACAAACAAAAAAAAATTCTCAAAGGTATGTGAAGTCCACCAACCCGCAATAGGACAGCGTGGTGGACTTAGGCCTACATCCCTCTCATTGTGAGAGGAGCCCCGATCCTGTAATGGGTCTTTAATGGGTTACTGACACACTGCAAGGTAGAATCTCCTCTCACAATGAGGGGATGTATACCTTGAATATTTTTCCTAAATAGTAAATAAACACCTAAAATATAGATTGATTTACATATTTTTGTGCATTAGTAGCGAAAGAGCATACCCTACTACTACAGGCCACCAGATAATAAGTATCCCATATATCATAAAACCGATGCACTTCCCGATTTAAAAAACAAGACATGAAGAACATGCTGTTACGAGTGAGCGAACTACACTGGCTCTATCACCAAAAATTTAGAGTTTTGTTTTTGAAAGTACAAAAGATGGCGCTGGGATCCATCAATAAAGAAACTTACGAGTACATCTACGCTAAGTAACGAATCACCTATGCAGCTGCATACGAGCTAAGGTTTGTTTTAGGAAGTCATCAAACTCCCGTATTTCTTTAAAAACATAGTCTACAAATACTCCTACAGACGGAGTGATACTATACTTACTAGAGGAAAAGTAAAAGTGGTCTTACCTTTAAAAATAAATAAGACGCAAGCGTTTAGAGATACCATAGAAAGAAATTACCTAAAAATAAAAAGGTTGCTAACTTTAGGTACTTATCCCATTTTTGATATCCTGAAATTATATCTTAACATTTAAAAATCTTTGATGGCTTATCTTAGTCTTGCCATAAATATTGTTACAAAGAAAAACAACATACGAGTATTTAAAACTTTAAAATGGTACACAAACATTTGACTAATAGGTACCAAGTATATGGAGGGTTTTAAAAATTGTATTTGGCACCACTAGTACTTCATGTAATGCAATCACAGCGATTCGGTTCTCTTTATCACCCCACTCAATTTTAATATCACAAAATAGTGGCGCAAAAATAAAAAATACAATAAACAATCGTATAAAAATGACAGATTCCAAATTCAAAAGTAATATTTTGTTTATTTTTAATTGTAACAGTATTTATGGCCAGACTAAGTATATTCCTACACTGTCAGTTAGGTACCTATCCTGAAGCATAATATCCTAAAAAAATAATTTTGTTCTAAATATATAAATATTCATACTTATGTTTTACACCAAGGGTAAAATGTGCTTTTCGAAGTAATATAGGTAATATTCACAAGTAACAATGTATTTTGCTTAACGCGACGCTAACAACAAATAACTTTCGCGAAGTTTCGACGTTAGTCCGACTGGAACAAAGCTTTGGTCTTCGTTCGCCTTACGGTTGCGTGATTCAATTCCGTGTGGACATTTTACAATAGGGTTAAACGTTTCAGTTACAGATTAATCTATATTTCAACTGTAAACAGTGTATACACCACTTACGTGATCTTTTACTAAGTTACGTGGTCATAGCACGCTGGACAATCAAAACTCACGTTTAGTACATGAAAATTTTATTGCAAGGGTCTCCTGACGTTAAATGGTCACTATAGTTCTTTTTTTTTCCTGGTGAACTCCGCAGTGAATTGAATGCCCAGTGGTGGATTGGACAGAGAGTAAGGCGCGATTCTCTCGGCTAAAACGTTGCGATGTTCCACTCTCTATAGACACTTGTATCCAATATAAAACAAGACTAAAGCACTGTTTTGGAATGTACCTAATACTTAAAATTTTAACGATAGTACCATCGCAAATTGCGCTTGGCCGCTGTGTTGTATAAAGGAAAGGAAATTTTACCATTTAACCAAAGCTTTATTTTAACAAAGGCAAACCTTGCTCCAAATTATAATGAACTCACGAATTCAGTAGGGGGAAACCAATTTGGTTATGAAATTGGAATACAATCATTCGGTATCGTATTCAAGCAGACTACAGGGTTGATTCATTAGCACTATGTATACCATTTTCAAAATGTTTATCTAAAAAACAAAATCAATACGTCATAGTTTTCCCTGATTACTTTTATTGATATAATAATTATTCATAAGCAGGTCATATTCAAATCTATGGATATTTCTTTAAAAATATTGTTTGCCAAAGAACTTTAATTCTTTGCAACAATTTTATTCAACAACAACAAATTGAGAAATGTTTTCAAGATATTCAACTTTAAAATGGTTTCTACTTAAAATTGTTTCATAAAAAGCTCATTTGGGAGGACGTACCGATGGTCAAATTTTCTAACCAAATACAAAAAGATACCACAATACCAACTGGGTCAGCCTATATAGCCCGGTAAGATACTCATTATTGGTCGGCGAAGGTTCAAAGATGGATTATTATTTATTAAGAGCTGGCCGCAGTCTATTCAGTAGAGAGCTTACATTACTAAGGGATTCCGGAATAGTTTGCAGTTCTCAAATACAAGAGGTTGCTATCCTTTGCATTATACCCAAGCGTTGGAAGTCGAGCACGTGAAGGAAAATGCAGTTGATAGTCAGCATAATATTATATTTCCATTCTAGAAAATTCCACATTATGAAAAATTATATTAAGCTAGAAAAATTGAAGAGGAACAAATATTTTTCGTTATATTTAAAAGCTTCACATATTTTAAAACATTTCTATTATAAGCTGATAACTATGAAAAAGCGCAAAAAGATTGATATTATTTTTGACATTTAGGTACAGAACTTCAAAACAGCTTAAGCTTTTAATAAAACTTTCAATCTATCCGAGCGCTACCAGGACATCATTGAAAATGAAGTTTAGTATACCTTTTCAAATTCAATATAAATTTTGTTGTAATTTAAACAAGATTTCACTGTTAAATTACTTTTATTATAAATAATGTAAATGATACAGCCGTTTCGATTCAATCTTGACAGCAAAGAGAACAAAGGAAGAGCGAGCAGAGACAACATAGACATCTAATGTGCATAGATAATTGTCTATACTCTGACCAGAATGTGAGGCAACAGCAACATATTTAAATTATATATTCAACACTCTCTCCAAATTGTTGCGTTCCTCACCTAATACTTTAACAAATTAAAGGTATTACATCTTCAAACTAACTAAGTTATAACTCAAAGTTTCAACTAAACATACTAGTAAGCAAATTCAAATTTAAACTATTAAGTCTATGTACTGATTAACTCGATACAATAACACATTTGATACAATTTTCAAAGTATATAACAAAGCTCTAATTTACATGTTTAACATTAAACTCTTAAGACTATACACTAGCTGAATGGATACAATACCATAACTTTACTGACATAAAATTATAAATCAAGTTTTCTATTACAGTTTACAAACCCCTATTTTACTTCTTAAATATTGAAATTTACATTTAACTAAAGGTTTTGTAAAAATGTCAGCACTTTGTTCATTACTGTTTATATACTTTAGAACAATCTCTTTTTCTTCATATTTTTCTTTTACAAATTTATATTTAATATCAATGTGCTTACAACGTTTATGATAATTTTCATTTTTTATGACTGAAATTGCACTTTGGTTATCTATGTTAACACAAATTGACTCTTGATTATATTCATCTATATCTAACAAAAGCCTCTTTAACCAAATAACTTCTTTTGTTGCACTACATGCAGCCATAAACTCTGCCTCGGTTGTTGACAATGCAATGCTCTGTTGACGCTGGCTGGCCCAAGTTATGGCAGCACCATTTTTAATGAACACATATCCTGTCATTGACCTCCTAGAGTCAGTATCATTTGCATAGTCAGCATCACTGTAACATTCTACTATGTTTTGTTCCTTAGGTGTGTAGTATAAACCATAATTTTTAGTTTCTTTAAGATATTTTATAATCTTTTTGACAGCATTCCAGTGACTATAATCAAAGCAATCAAGGTAGCGGCTTACCAAGCTAACAGCATACATAATGTCAGGCCGACTTACTATAGCCAAATGCATTAAAGAACCAACAGCTTCTCTGTATGGTATTTTTCTATCTATTTCTGACAAATTCTTTTCTAACTTAATATTTGGATCGACAGGTATACTGTTTCCGTTTGCTTCTGTCATGTTAAATTTATTTAATAATTTCTCTATATATTTAGTTTGATGTAAGAACATATAGTTTTCTCCATTTTCTATTTCAAGTCCAACAAAATTTCTAGGTTCACACACTTTTATTTCAAAATTTTCTTTCAAATCATTAATAACTTTATCCAATACACTTTGGTCTTTTGAGATTATTAATCCATCATCCACATACATTGCAAGATATACTTTAGTTCCCTTTAACTCACCAGTGTAAATACATTTATCCGAATGACTATTTGTAAAGCCAAATTTCTTTAATACTGAATCAAATCTTTGGTTCCAGCACCTTGGTGCTTGTTTTAGGCCGTACAAAGATCTTTTAAGTTTACAAACAAACCCGTCCGGTACATCTAAACCTTCTGGAGGGGTCATATATATATTTTCAGTTATACTTCCATAGAGAAAAGCAGTTTTAACATCAAATTGTATCATTTTCAATTTATCTTGACAAACTTTAGAAAGTAATACTCTAACTGAGTCATACCTGACAGTTGGTGAGAATGTCTCAGTGTAATCGACTTGATGCCTCTGTGAACAACCCATGGCACAGAGTCTTGACTTGTAGAGGGGACCAGATGTCTCATCTTTCACTCTGAAGACCCATTTACAGCCAATAGTCTTTACTCCTTCAGGTTTCCTCACCAATTCCCAGGTCTCATTTCTTTTATGTGCGCTCAGCTCTTCCTGAATGGACTTTTCCCATTTTTCTTTATCATGTGATGTCACTGCTTCTCGGTAAGTCTCCGGTGTGTCATTCAGATGTTGATCTCCACCTTGACAAAGGTATGTATTAGTTTCATATTTTATTTTCCTACTCTTAGACCTAGTTGTTACATAACTAGTCGTGTTTTCACCTATTTCTCTATCAGGTACATATAAGGAATCATCATTTGAGAAAAAGGACTCATTATCTGATAACGATGTAGTACTAATTTCAGTAGGTTTTTGGTAAGTATGCATTTCTGAATTTTCTGAGTTAATACTTTCATTTGTAACATTAGTACAGTTATCATTTACATTTTCTGTGAGTGGAACCATAGTATACTTTCTCTTTATTGAGTTTTCCAAAAATACTACATCTCTACTTATGAGAATTTTCCTTGTTTTTGTATCTAATAATCTGTAGCCTTTAGTGGTATCTGAATAGCCAACAAAAATCATTTTACTTGCCTTAGCATCCAGTTTCTGACGTTTGGAGTTAGGTATATGGACCATAACTTCGCATCCAAAGATTCTCAGGTGCTTCAAATTAGGCTTCTTCCCAGACCATAGTTCCTCAGGGGTAGTGTATGAAATTGATCTCGTAGGACATCGATTGGTTAGATATGCCGCTGTTGCAACTGCTTCTGCCCAATAGTATTTCTGCAAATTAGCATTAAGTAACATACAACGAGCTCTTTCCATTAAAGTGCGATTCATACGCTCGGCTAACCCATTTTGTTGAGGAGTATATGGATTAGAAGTTTCATGAATAATGCCTGAATTTTGAATATATTCTTTCATTTCATTACTGAGATATTCCCTACCATTGTCAGTTCTAATTCTTTTAATTTTTAATTCAAGTTGGTTTTCTACTAACACTTTAAATTGTTTAAATTTACTAAAGACTTCAGATTTATTATTTAGAAAATAGACAAATACTTTCCTGGTATAATCATCCACAAATGTGAGGAAGTACTGTGCCCCGCCAACTGACTTTACTTCCAATGGACCACAGACATCGGAGTGTATAAGTTCCAAGGCCTTCTTCGCTCGGGATCCATCCTTCGGAAATGGTAGCCGGAACTGTTTTCCTTCTTGACAGTATTCACATACCATATTCAACTTATTTTCATTAAGTTTGATGCCTTCTGCACATTTGGAAAGTCTGTTTAGATCAGACATGTTAAGGTGAGCCATCCTTTGATGCCATAAGTAGCTATCGCTGTCACTTGTGCTACACATGTATGCCGGTACATCACTCACATTTAAGCGATACATGTTATTTATTAATTCACAAGCGACTACTTCTTCTTTGGATTTGTTGAGTATTTTACAGCCGTTACTACCAAACTGTACGGAACACCCTTTCTTTATGAGCTGACCCACGGAGAGAAGATTGCTTGCTAGCTCTGGTACATATAACACATTAGTTACTTGTATGCTTTGTGTTTTTCCTTTACTATTTACTACAGACAGGTTAATTTTTCCACAACTTTTAACAGCGAGCATTTTATCATTTGCGATACGGATGCTTGTAATCGGGGGTGATGATTCATCATATAGCCAGTCCTGCTTCATCGTCATGTGCATGGATGCCCCTGAATCAATGAACCAACTATTACTATCATTTACTGTTGTCGTTGCTGAGAATACTGCTACATATCCAGTTTCTTTTCCTGTCTCTTTACCGAGGTCCTTTTTCTTTATCCTGCAGTGCTTACTTATATGGCCATATCTATTGCACTTGTAACAACGGGGACCTTTATTAAACTTTGATGTATTATCCTGTGCTCTCTGCTTACTTGTATTTCTATTCGCATATAAAGCGACCGACTCGGAGCCCTTTATTTCTTGTAAGAGCTTAGTTTTGACTGAATCTGCTGTAATAGGCACACCAGAACTCTCAATTGCCATTATCATTGGTTTATATTCCTCGGGTAAACCAGCAAGGAGTAGAGTGCCAAGCCACTCATCGTTAACATCAAATGATATATTTCTGAGTTTATGTGCCGTACACATTATTTTATTTACGTAATCTTCTATATTTTGGCAGTTTTGTAATGTGGTTGTAATTAAATCTCGTAATAGTCCAACACGACGTGTCAACCCATTGTCATCGAAAGCTTTTTGCAAGTTTGTCCAAACTTCCTTTGCAGTTTTAGCTTCCTGAATGTGAATGTAATTAACTGAATCGACCAATAAAATAATTTTCGCTTTGGCCTTCAGATCAAGCTTTGGGTCTACGTCTTCGGAGTTTTCAATGCAACACCAAAGATCTTCATGCTGGAGATACGTTTGGACTGCGAATTTCCATGTATTATAGTTGTCGCGTCCAACTAATTTCTCAATAAGGGCCATTGCATTCGAAGACATGTTGAAATGGAAAAATTTTCTTACGTACCACGCGGTGACAGTGAGGTTAGGTCGTATCACTTTGATGACCGGCGACCGATTTTTTTTTTTTATTTATTACTTATTACAATCAGATTACGGTCTGGGCCCATAACCTGTTGTAATTTAAACAAGATTTCACTGTTAAATTACTTTTATTATAAATAATGTAAATGATACAGCCGTTTCGATTCAATCTTGACAGCAAAGAGAACAAAGGAAGAGCGAGCAGAGACAACATAGACATCTAATGTGCATAGATAATTGTCTATACTCTGACCAGAATGTGAGGCAACAGCAACATATTTAAATTATATATTCAACAAATTTATTTAACTTCGAAAATAGGTTGAGGGTTAAGGTATGGAATTCTCGGAATTCATTAGAAAGTTATTATAGAAAATTTTATTACAATCTCGGTAAATTTAGTTTACCATAGGTACCATACCTACTCAGACAGAATAAAATTGCCAACCCGCGATTGCGGCAGAACAAATTCAAGAATTACACGTAAATCTCAATAATTACGTGCACTCTAAAATTTTCGATTATAAATTATGTACAATATTTAAGATACGAAACTCCAATAAAAATTTAACAAATGTAAATCGACTAAAATATATCACACGTTAAAAAAACTCTGAAGTGAAAAAAAGCTCTTAAAAAGTGAAAAGTGTTAGGTACGTGATGCGTGAACCTAATGAGCATCTACTGACTGACGCCGCCCGATGTTAATCAACCTTTCGACCGCGTAAGATCTACTCATCTACTACTCTATCTACTATCGCGGCTATAAACGCTTCAAGAAATGACTCAATATTTAAATTTCTACAAAAATTTTGTAAAATTTTCACGGACCTTAAAAAAATAAAGTAAATAAGTAACATTTTATTAACATCGAAAATAATCGAATACTATATAAATTTAAACACATTATTATTATTTACACAAAATTTACAACATTTGGAGAACAAAGAACTCAATAACAAAGCTTCAGCAATATCAAACTTCCACTGCAGTACTTATAAAGTGCATTTGGTCAAAATTTTACAAGAAAAGTTTCAAACCAAAGTACAAAAGGTTTTTAGCTACACTCAATATTATGTCTCAGATGTACTTAAATTCGCCCCTAACTTATAATAATGAACCTTTACTGTTATACTTTACTATGTACTCGGATATGCTTTTAGAACGCATTAGTTATAACAACCTTAACAGATGAGCGAATTAGGATAATTACGAGTGAATTAACATATTGATCACTTTCGAGTCTTAGTATGCGTCACCAAAATTCTGCAATGCATAATATAAATTATGGTTAAGTTTTTTTATTCCATATTAAAAGATTTTTATACTTTCTTCTTTTTTCTTTCTTTGTATTCCAAATTAAAAAATTTTTATACTTTACTATACCTAGGACTATTCTACAAAATTCCTAAAAAGCAGCCAAATATGGGCGAGCCCAGGTACATGGAATTTCTGTTGAATCTCCGACTATTGTTGAGGTTTCTTTTTATAGACTTTAAGGAGCATCAATCGAAAACAAATTTAACGATGAAAAAGACGGCGATATTTTTATTTTTTTTGTGTAACGATTATTTGATGCTGATGACAAAGTACAATTGTTAAATAAATATTAAACACGGACATAGCCTGCTTAAAAACGCTACTACCCGAACATTTGTCGATAGTTATCCTTTCCTAATGACCTTTAACATTAATATAAAAGTAAATAAACCGAACTAAAACTTTATCAAACGTTTTAATCATTATTTTCGTCTTTTGTCCCGCTTCAATTAAATTGTTATGTTATTTAACTAATGGAGAAATGTCTACTAAATAATGACAATCAAAATGTACTCGGGCACAGTATACTTTTGACTGTTACGGAAAGCAGTGCCGTAGACAAAATGCAAGCTCTCTGGTCTAAGCTAAATGTTCTCTGTTGCAGACTTGGTCATACCTGTCGAAATTTAACAGTTCATGGTCCGAGTTTCCTCGCTCGAAATGATATTCATTACATCTATAGGATCATATATTTGTTAATTTATCTTCAAGTGTGGATAGCCGCAGTTGCTACTATATGTAAATATTATACGACTTACCAAGAAAACACGATACGGTTCACGACACGCACAGATTACCTCGACTGGAATACAACCTTCCCAGCCGTAACAGTTTGTGAAAATGCCAATACTGATAAAATATCAATGATTTTTCAGAAGTTCAAGTACGAAAATAGTGCAACAATGACCAACTACATAAAATATATTGCTTTTTTTCGCGGCGAGTGCTTAAGCTGTACAACCACGTGCGAATCGGCATCATTTTGTAACATAAGCTTTACGAATATGACGTCAATTTATCGCTCAGAGTGCAATGAACTTTTTGTTGGATGCATTTGGAATGATAAACCGATAAATTGCTGCCAAGCTTTTCAACCTACCTACACGGAATACGGCGTATGTTACTCGATGAATAACTACAATATTCTCGGAAACCCATCTTCATTCTATGTGGCATCCGCAAACCGACGTAGACTGGGAACCCTTAAAGTAATTATATCCGAGGATTACGAAGCGTTTCTACATTCCCATGAAGACGTGCCTTTCTGGAATATGGAGAACGACCGAAGAATTGTATTGCAGCAGGGTTCTCACGCCAACCTAGTTTACTCTATTACAGATGTGGTAAATGAACCAGAAGTGTCTATGACCGCTCCGGAAATCCGTCGATGTAGATTTCCTGACGAACTTCCACCTAATTTTGTTGGATTTACGCACTACAGTTACTCTATATGTATCGTCCTGTGTCGTATACAAGCTGAATTGGACCTTTGTCATTGTACGGACCACTTATCACCGCTTGAATACAAAGACCGTTATTGCAACTTGGAGGGCTTAAAATGCCTGACTAAGCATTATGAAAGGTTAAGAAAATTGAAGGTGCCTGGACTCAACGATACCGGTTTAAATTGTGATTGCTTACCGTCGTGTGTTGAGCCTGACTACAATGTCGTAGCTAAAAGGTTTATGTCTGGAAAAGAAACTAGAGGCGGTACGATAAAGTTTATCCTTAGCAATCGACCGTTTGAACGTGTGACCCGCCAAGTAGCCCGTACTACGCTGGACTTAGTGGTTGCTATGGGAAATTGTTTTGGTCTTTGTTTTGGTGGATCAATCCTTTCAATTATGGAAGTTTTCTATTATTTGTGCTTAAAACGATGGAAATATCAGAAATAAATATATCAAAGAAACAAATAAAAATATTTGAGAGGAGAAACTTTTCATCCTTGGTAACTTTAAATATTATAATATAATTAGGTATACGATAAATAAGGAGCCATAGACAAAACTGCTTTAATTCCTGTCTTGTTTTTACATTTTTTGCGTTGTTAGTTAGGTAGCGTAGCGTAGCAATAAGCACAATGGCAACTTGATACTAGCCAATACTAGGTGTTATACGAGTATCTTGGGTTTTTTTTATTAAAATGGGACGATACAAACAGACATGCATATAGGTGCTTCACAGTAAGTAATCAGGATCACTTATTGCAAACACTTTTCCCACTTCCAAATTATTTGAAATATAAACCTGCTTGTGTAGAGTTTAAAATAAATATCTAAGTAGGTACAATTAATTTCAAGAGTTCAATGTTGATAATAATATTCATTCAGAACAATGACATAGCTAATGGTTATTTCGTGTAGAAGCTTTCAAACATTTTAGATGTGTCGTCAAAACAATTTTGCTTTAGAGATTCTGATAAAAATAAAGCACCTTTATTCTAAAAGCTTTTATATAAAAAGCTCAATGTAATTACTACATTAACATAGTATATTAACCTATATAAACAATTTTTATTTTTATTTGCTTTAAAATTCTTTTCAACTTTACAAGTGTATTCAATATTTGAGCGGTGATAGCCCAGTGGCTTAGAATTCGACCTCGAATCGAGGGTTCTGGGTTCGAATTCCAGTGGCCAATGACTTGTAAAAAAAATTTATGTGAGCTTTATAAAATTAAATCTCACCTGCTGTTACGGTGAAGGAAAACGTCGCGAGCCAACCTGAGAGTTTACAAAAAAAAATGTTCTCAAAGGTATTTAAAGTCCACCAACCCGCAGTAGGCCAGCGTGGCGGACTAAGGCCTACATCCCTCTCACTCATTATGAGAGGAGACCCGAGCCTGTAGTGGGTCATTAATGGGTTACTAACCTTTACTGGATAAACGTTTAAAAAACGTAATAAAAAAGTAGATATGTTTTATTACTGAGTAAGTAGAATCAAATCTGTTTTTTCATATTACGACAGTTAGAAATAATACATGTGGAAAAATAACGTTTGAAGAATAAACCCTACATTGGAGGTGAAATATATTTTGGAGGTGAATAATTTTGATATATTATGTATGTTGGAAGCACGTGTAAAGCCTCTTGCTTCAATATTGAATTTGATTTAGTAGGTACAACGTGCTACTGTGTATCTTATATGAACGTCAAATGCCGACAGAGAAACTCCATTGTTAGGAAATAATCTGCTATGTACAGCAGAAATGAGATTTTGCCAAGAATACAAACCCAAGGGTCGTCGATTATAAATATAATAATATGATGGCGAATACATTATAGAAAGTCCCTTTTACAATCTATTGTTTTGAACGTCGACGATTTCTGAATTTTCATTTCTTACGATCTTACGATTTCAAAATATTTTATTGTTCTTCTTAATTACTTATACTAACATGAAACTCCTTTAGCAGAACAGAGCCTGTGGGGTCAGCTAGTTTTTATTAAATGTCAACTAGGATCTCGCCATGTCCGCATTGTTCTCCGCTACAATCTGTCCTGTTCCTCATAATTAGATCCGAGTTACCGTGGAGACTGATGGCCTAAGCCGTCGCATGCGACTCCGGCTCTCGTAACAACTCTATTATTCACTCTAAGCATCCTTTTGTTCTCAGACTAAGTACCTACGCGTAAAATGGAAGCGTCTATATCAAGACCGTGTTTGATACGCTTTAAAGCAACCCTTTGCATTTGTCGAACTCTGTTGTTTTGTAATACGATTAATGCAGTGTGATTCTTGTTTGGCTCTCCTTGATGTAATATACCTAACTGTATAAATGTTGACATAACCGAATTCTTATGCCAAAACGGTGACGGAAAACATCGCGAAGAAACCTTCAACTCTGAGAGCCTTCATAATGTTCTCAAAGGTGAAGTCAACCAACCCATGTAAGGTCAGCGTGGTGCAGTAATAGGTGGGTGCAGGCCCACTAATGGGTTACAGACAGATGGTAGAATGTCATACATATATATGTGTTAAGATTTAATATTCATGCATGTGTTGTGATTTCTGAAATAAAAATGGAATGAAATCGAATATAAACATTTACTTCCTCTTCCTCGCATTCTTTGATTCTTTACAAGACCCTCGACAGAACACGCCTATCAAAGTCAGATAAGAATTCCCTTAACATCCTATATTCTCAATGAACATGAGAATCCACTTGATGTTTGCCATTTATTATCTGTATTTGCGAACCCCTTTAAAAATAAAAAGTCTTTTGAATAGATTAGAATAGGATTGATTTCCAAGTTAGCTATAAAAACTATAAATGGAACAAAAGTTGTTAGGAAAGAAAATAACATTTTTTCTTTAAAAATGTTCTAAAGCTACCTGATAGGGTTTTATTTTATGGATTCCTTTTGATTCCAATTCCTTATTTCGATAGAAAATTTGCGGGAATTTATTAAGAGAACAATGTGTAAAAAAGACCTCTTCCTGTTACTATTCCTCCATCTGCCATTAAAAGTAGATAACGGAATTAGTTTCGATCGAAGTTTCTTATTAGTTTGCTCTCAAAACAAAACGCCAATGCATTAACTAGTCGAAATAGCAAACTAAGTAAGAAGCGGTCCGCGCAACTAATTACACATTAATTTCCTAAAATTCTCTTCATATCTATTATTAAGGACTGATCATTCAGTGTTTCCCGTAATTGGCACGATTATTTGCAGTTTAATTAAAATATTTCTAAAAATCGACTCCAATCACTAGAGTCTTTATGAAACCTGTTCGGCAATTTTGAACTGAGTTAATGAAAATTTATTGTAGTTCTACTTTTCTCACGACTCTAACCCTCCTTAGCTACGAGTATTATGGATCCAAGTGCTTCCAGACAGCTCTATTCTATTTAATTTAAAAACTAAGTCTGAAATATTAATTCAGTCCATTTCGTTTTCTAAGAATATCGAAAGAGTCTATTTCTACTATAATATTTCCATAAAGTCCTTGGTCCCTACTTCAAATAATCTTGCATAAATATATAGGAAGCCATATATTATTACATCAAAACAATAAAAAACATAACTTGTAAAAAACCCAAGTCCTGCAACTAAGTTATGGCACCATAAAAAGTCGTGAGATCCATGTAGGTACGAGTGTGTATCCATAGATTGACTTGATCGTCGCATGAAAGCACAATGTATCTCAAACATTAGATTGTTTACTGCGATTTAGATTGTTGGCAACGAATTTAATATCGTTGATTGTTTGCTACAGATTACACCTTTTAGGTATCGTTGCTTGTTTGCTACAAATAACACCTTTTAGGACTTTAACTTAGTTATCTTACCTACCTCAGTTTTATGATTTCATCTTGTTGATCTTCAAAGACTAATAAATAATCCCAACTACATTTTTATTCAAGAACTGAATTCGAAAAATCCTTTAATATAACTTTGTGAAAAAGCATCAGTCTGACCAGTTTGAAATTTCCATGCAATTTTTACTCCCTTTGATAGATATCTGATTTAAAATTATTGCTCACTTGTGTGAATTTGCATTCCCAGGATATTCTTTCTTAATATCTTTTCTCAATGTTTCTAAGAATGAAAATCTCCGTCGTTCTTTTACTAATCTTTACTAGGTACTAGGTTCTTTACTACTTCTTTACAAATAAGACGGTTCACGGAAAGATTTTTAGAAGATCAATTAGGAGTTTATAATTACTTATATGCACCAGAAGTCTTCTACGATAGTGAGAATTAATAAATAAGAAATTATTAAAAAATGTTTTTGTTATAAAACAGACAGCTTTCAGCAAACAAAAGTCCTTCACATATGCCGTAGAAACAAAATATACCCTCTTGTGACCCCGCACCAGTTTCAAAGGCTCGATCCGTCACTGAGAAGACAGTAATAGTAATATAATGACTGGATATTCTGCCAAAACCATCGACAGCGTGCGTGACCTGCCGTAACGACTCGCGTCACGGTGACATTTATCTAGATTACACGCTGCCGCCGAACAAAACCTTTCTAAAATATTAAAAAGCACACCATACATCCACAAGGAAAAACTCCAAGGCTGACTTATAAGCAAACTGTATACATTTTATATTAAGGTAAGCGCGTCGTTGCGTGAACTTATGTAGGTACTTAAGAATTAAAGAGATATAAAATGCCTTGTGGTGTATTTGTTCAGGTGCTCGACTCAAAATTAATTTAAATGGGGTTGAACTTGTAATGTGGAATAGGCCCACTAAGTATTTGGTTGGAACTATTAAAGCTCACTATACTACTCCGTGGTTTATGGAAAATATAAAAAGAGCACCTAAATAAATACCCACAATGCAATGGCTTCTCATACTCTTAGTACCTAGTTCATATGAAAATAACCCATCATTGGCCATTCTAAAAGGCTTACTTGAAGCAAATAATCAATATTTGTCCACCTTATTTAACTTAAAAAAATCGAATAATCTCCAAATGAGTGCAATTTAAATTTCATCTAAAATTAGTTTGAAATATCAACGTTCGTGATAGATCCAACCGCCATTAATTTTTGCCAATTTCCCTTAATTTACTTTAATGGTTCAATCTAGGCTAACGTCAGAGTGATTAATGTTTCGTTGCGTATATTTTGAATGTAAATTCCTTGCCAGTGATTAGTTGGCGAGGCTATCGTGGCCGCGATCGACCTAACTCTCTTCTTACTTTATCAACTCCATTATTCAGGGAAAGTATGACAGTGTCAACAGTCTTTAGACCATCAAGATAGTGTCATTGTACGACCCACCAGAGACTGAAGTTTTCCACCCTCACCATCTGGATCTATGGTGATCCTCCATCATCCTCTTTACATGCACATTATCTATGGAGTGGCTTTCTGTGGAGTGAGAATTATTCTTGATCCATTGGTCCTCCATCTTCGGTGTGGATCTTGGCCAATTAAATGATAGGACAACGAATAAAATCGCCGTAGAAATATGCCATAATAATATGTTCGTTCTTGTAACAACCATTCAATTTTACCGCGGGACATATTGGCGGTTTTAGAACGTCAAACTCAGATCGACCACCAATTCATATCAGAAACAAACCGCATTTCAACAATATAGTGAAGCACACTCCTCTTTCAGATAAAAAGGGGAACAACAAAATTGAAAATGAAAAAGTTATATTTTAAGCAATACTTATTTTGTATGTGTACCTTTGAATTACTTTGATTATTTCATTTATTCATTACACACAAGTATTTCATTAGCCATTCTACAATGAAATAAAACAATTAATATTTTCTTACTACTCCGCCAATGAGAATAATAAAGGTGCTTTTGTGAAACTTCGTAATTAATTAAACAGGTGTGCAGGCAACAGAGTATGTTTATTAAAAGCGATGTGCGCTTAAAATGCTACCATATGAATTTTTAATTCAATAATTTATATTATAATGTAATCAATAGAGATTTTATAAGGACACATAGGTATTTTATGGTATATTATAAATAAATTATGCAACTTAATTAGCTACAAACGTCGTGAGTAAAC
Source organism: Erynnis tages (assembly GCA_905147235.1). NCBI lineage: Eukaryota > Metazoa > Arthropoda > Insecta > Lepidoptera > Hesperiidae > Erynnis > Erynnis tages. The sequence goes on from LR990076.1 coordinate 5,597,148, forward strand.
CTACATGCCTGAAGTATGTAAGAACAGTATACTAGCCCCGCAAGTTGATATTGCGATGGAACCTTGTCACAATAACAACTGCGTGACGTCATCCGTCGCAAAAAAGTACAGATAGCAAAAAAATGAAATAAAAATAATTGTCCACTTTAATTATCATTTCACGAGCACGACTGTTAATTAATTTCTTACTCATTTTAACGGGTAACAGGTAACAAAACGAAACAACATAACTCAACAATAAAACAGGATAACCAAAACAAAAAGTTATAGGTAACAAGTACTCGATGCGCGTGTAAGCGCGGGCAGACCTTGCGAACGGTACTGACGGTGCACGTCGACTACGTCACCAAGATGGCCGCCAATCGCAATATCAACTTGCGGGGCTATTTGAAGTCTATTAATATCCAGGCCAGAGTAGTGGACTAAGGCCAATAATATTTTCATTCTTAGACATTTTTATCACTTGTGGGTTACAAACAGACTTAGACGAAAGTCTGTAAGACATAATTCTGTTTGGTTGATTTGTGAAAAATTTATAGATTATTAGTTAAATTAAATTCTTAGAAATGTCCGTTTGTATAGAATCAATTAGAATAATTTACTTTGGGTATGTTTGCACAGTGTGTTGCTTGCATAATTCATAAGTAGGTATAGGCGTCGAAACCTAACCCGTGGAAAACGTTTATTTTATTCACTTTGGTAATGGGTTTGAACTGTTATTACGTCAAAAATACAGTCCATAAGATGAATCAATTAAATAGATCACAAATAGAAATAAAGAAAGTTTTAACGTTTAAAATTGTACAAAATTACCCGAGTTGACCCTTATTTACACAGTAGGTACTTTTATTATAATATGTAGGTATCTGAGACTTCGTAGTATAGTGCAATGCATTGAAACGGTCGTTGGACTTCGCGTGCCTTTAAAAATATTATAAAAAACTCTCAGGGATACAGGTTCTCGTAAGAAACTTTGCCAGAACCTTGGAGATTGGAGATGACATTTAGATTTTAAAACACAGATAACTCAGATATTATTATGTCATTGGTGTAGGTACCTTTGGTTTTGACTCGGACTTCTCGACTATAAGAGACTGAATTCATAGATTATTTGGAGCATGAATTTGAAACTGATGACACTGAAATTATAAACTAATCTAATTGTACACCATATAACATAACCCATATTACTATAACATCGAATTCATCGCGTTTCTATAAATAATTTATTCATAGAGAAATACATTTATGTAGTTAACACTTCTCTTCAGAAAATAAGTGAGATAATATAATTGGGAGTTAAAAAAATGTTTACGCATAACTTATTCATATATTTTAACTTATTCGCTTTAACGAGTTTGTAGAGCTTGTGTCCAAAGTTAAGTCTAAGATTTACATGAAAAAGTCGGTTCGTAGTGTCGCAAAGTGTTTCAATTTAGATAGAACGCCCACTTTTTATCATGCAAAGTCTCTATATTTTTCAAAGAATTCTGTTTCTTTACTCAGTTATTTATAAAAGTCAACAGCGAGAGTTTTTAAATTGAGGGTTTAAATTGCTGGAATGCCTACTAGTAGAGTAGTAGACTCATGTCGACTTTATGAACGTTACAAAACCAAAGTTTACGGGTAGAATGACCACACATTAGACATCATAATTTCACCATAGTGATATATTGTGAAGTTTTGATAATTACAATACTCACTGATCTGAATGTTTACTTCCATTGAATAACAATAATAATTTTGCATGAAACTGAATCTAATCACAAATTGTATGGAAGATTGAAAAAAATCGTCTATATAATTTGAACATTTTATCATCTTTACCTTAATAAAAAGGCCTGTCTCGTGGCCTTAAAACAGCTCATTAATACTTTTCGCCATTGAGATGTTGGAAACATTTTTATGAGAAACACACTCTAATTAACGTAACTTCAAGACATAATTCTCGTTTGCTTTACATTTTATCATCAAAGCATTCATAATCCACCCAGGATGGCTCATTAATACTTTTCTTAAGAAGTTTCACCCTCATGACCATGTAAGTAGGGCTGGTTATTAAGCTTTTGGTAGACGCGGTGAATATTTATGAACTTCCGATCGTTGTGTGTAAAGAAAAGAACGATGACGTTATTTGTATTCAAAGAATGATGTTCTACATTCATTCCAATGTGATTGCCTTCCACAAAAATCTATGGGTACCTTTATTAAACGATTGGGTTGCATTATAATTTTGTAAGTTTGATAAATTGATCGATGTACATAACATCGATGGATATTTTTATGCCAATCAATGTGTTAGACCATAATCGATACAAAACTTTACATCGGACTGGAAAACTGACCTGACTAATAACAAGACGTAATTCAACGTAATAAGTACCTAATCAAAAATTACCTTCATTAATAAAGTAAGAGAAAAGTTACGAGTACCTTAAAAATTTCTTTAAAGTGAAAACCAATAGAATTTTTATTGTTAACAAAACTGGGCTTTATTTGAGCAATGAATTGTTGAACAAACTTCACTGTCAAACAATAGTAGTAGCAAACAATTAAGAAACCTTTCAGTGCTTTTCAAGTTTGGACTGTTGTTCCAGTGGCCGACTTCACGACACAAATGTCGCAGCTGTACGAGCGACACTCTTCAGAACTGCAACTACTCGTTGCAAACTTCCGCAAACGCAACAGCGAACTCAGGAAAGAAAGGTGAGTACCCTCTGACTTTTTACGCGACTTATGTTAGCTTTAATGAGTTTTCACTCGCTACAAAACTTCAGATTAAGTTAAAATTTGTAATCGCATAGTTATGATCGCATCGAGCTAATTGATACTTGCGATGGAAGATATTATCCACAAAGGCATCGATAATGGAGCTTGTTAATTGTTGTTGTTGTTGTATTTTATGCATAAACCTGGGTAGTATCAACAATGTACCAATCCGCAATAGGCCAGATTAAGGATTAAGGCCTGCGTCCCATTGTTAAAGGAATTTCGACCCTGCTGTGGGACATGCAATGACCCCACTATTGAACGTTACAAATTTAATAAATCAATATCTTATTTGGCGAAGGTTTCACTAATACGTTTAGTCCCTCAACATCTGCGAACGAACTCACCCAAAAGTTTCTTTGACCGCTAAGTTTGTTGCTAAGATAAAAGCTGGATAACATTTTTAAACATCTGGATAGGAGCATTAGGAGCGCACAAAATCCGAAAACTTTACAGGTTATTCTCAAGTTTGAGATTGTAAAATGTTTTATTTAAACAAACCTTATTTTTATATTATCTTGTTTAAAAAATACAAATCTACTACTCTTACTGTTATTTTTTTGTCAGATTATGAAATTTAACAACCCCACGTTTCATGTGTAAATTAATATAACTATACAACGATCTCGTTAACTTTGAACTCGTGACGTTCGGAATTGGTTTTGGTTTTCTTTGAGATCTTATTTTATCCTCGATTATATTTTATAAAATGTCTTTTAAAATAATTAAGCCTCTTCATTTAAGACAACATACACATTATTATTCAAGAAGATCAGTGAAGTAAAACATCGTGTGTAAACACATGCCTGAGTGTTATACAAGTAGGTGAAAAGTAAGTCAATACAAAAGGTTTAAAAGCTTTCTTTGAATATCATAAAGTTTACGTTAAGTGTACACAACTCGTACCTGACAATGAATAAAAGACTTTGATTTTGATTTTTTGATTTCCGTACAAATAAGTAAGCTACCCCTGTTAATAAATCAGTCATAAACTGTCTTATCTTAATTTCAATAGACATCTATTGTTGTGTCTGTGATTGCGAGGCAAATTGATTTATGCGTTTTATTATGCTCCTCGTTACGAAGAAACGATTTCCCTACCTGTCGCGTTTCGTGTCTTTTATATCTACTTTCTCAAAAAGCTTTTCCATTTCGTCGTAAATTAAACAACAATAAACTGAATACACAATATTTCATGGCGCCTTGCTGGATTTTTCGATACATAAGTAGAAAATTTTTTTGGGTAATTCAAATGCCACATGAAAATCTCACTGTTATTTTATTACCTTTGGAACAAAGGGATGAAACATAATGTTTTCTTGTGATATAAAATTTCAATTTGTCGGACAATGGGAAGGAGTAATGCAATTTTGATGAATTCATAATAAAAATGTTGTTTTAAAGGACGGGTCTTAAGTATAACAGTTCTCATTCTACTGATTGAAATTCTACTAGCTGCTCGTAAAACATTGTTTTCTTATAATGATTTGAACAATGTCAAATGTAGTTTAGTCTATCTAACAACGCTGAAATATTTATAAAACTATGTGATCCAGAAAAACCAACTGCTATATTTTACCTTTTGCAATCCCTCATTCTGCGACCCGACCCTGAATCAAACTTTATCGAATCAAATAAATATTATGATTACCTACCTATATTTCTTAGAAAACTCCAACACTTCCCGTATTTCCGAACTATCTTTGCATATAGATATTTTTATGCCGCCTACTTCCGACTAGGGTTCATTTCCCAGGATTTCCCGGTAATTCTCGGCTCGAATCGAAATCGTTGGGCTTTGTTCTGGGGAAATTAAGCTCGAGATAAGTCGAGAACTCGAGAAATCATATTTGTGTATATAAACGTACTTAATAAAATAATGAACCGGCTGTCTAATAAAGCTTTATTGCTTTCGTTTTTCTAAAGGCATATTTATTCAGACAGTGACTAAGCTGACTTAACTGTTCAGCTTGAGTTCTTTCATTGATCTTAAAAAGTTTACATTTCATTTTTTTTTTTCTAATTAACATGCCAAAAATGGTGCTGTGATTGTAATTCAATTATACGATAGGATAATGTTAACGTTTTCATGTTGAAATGTTTGTTTTTTTTTGTTTTGTTTAATAGAAACTAATTTTGTTGATAAGTTTTAAGTTTTTTTTTCTATTGAACCAGCCAAAAATGGTGATGTGATTGTAATTATAAGTCAGACAGAATAGTTTAATTTTTTAGTTTTATTTCCTGAGAATATATTATCTAAAACTGAATAAGGATTTCAGATAGTTATTATCTATCGTTATAATTTTACCATTATTATGGATTATGGAAATCATAAAAACTTAAAAATAAAAAAATATATAAAAATTGTACCTACTTACTTACTTAGACTACAGTAGTGTCTTCCTACCAACTGAAATCTGAACATTTGCATTTAATAAAGTAAAAAAAGAGACCGTACCAAAACTAACTTCTTATAGGAAATTATCGTTAAACTTATTGAACTTTGCGTAGTTCGTTCCTCCGAGGGCGGATACCTCTAGACGTCCATATTCTTTACGGCATTCGGACTGAGGTCGTCGCTACTAACGCCTTGCATTATGTATGAGGTCAAGGCCTATATCCGGCCATCGTGCGGGCTGGACCAATACCTATCGCTTTATTATTATAAACAAAGCCTTACAAGCCTTGACATGTAAGCTATTACAGATTTAGTAGATACCTATAACTTCTTAATTTTTATTTCAATTAGGTAAACAATAGATGATACCTATTCATAGAATAAATATTGTTTATGACACAATATTTTTATAGTAAGGTTTAAGAGAATAACTTAAACTTAATATTCGTACCTACCTAGTAAGTATGATATTTTTTTTAATTTCACTCGAGAGAGTAATGTAATAAAGCGAAAGTAACTCTAATAACTATAACGAAACATAACAATCTGTCAATCTCTTACGTTTTCACGTTAGAGCTATTGACCCGTTTTTGATGAGTTTTAGAGATAGATGAGATAGAAGAGGACATAGGCTGTGTCATAAAAATAAAGTGTAAGGTGGAAAGAGATTACTAAATACGTTTGTATAAATATCCGTAATCTTTGAAGATACTCGTAGAGCTATGGAAATAGATCAACTATGAGCCTTATTAAGCCGTGATCCAATCAACAATAGTATACCTACCTACCTAAGGATTTTTACGAGTATCTATTGGAGTGGCAGTACAGCTTTGTAAACTATGCATTTTGTTAACAACGTCACGTCTATGGGATATTCTTGTATTACACTATTACTCTAAGTCAAAGTTGTTTATGCTAATGTAAGGGTGGACGTCGCTGCTGGTTGCTTGCATTATGGATGAGACTTAGGATCAAACATCGCACTGCGGAAAGAGAAAATTCTTTTTAAAAGTAAATGAGAGCAAGCAAGTATGCAAGCCAACTAAAGTTAATTGATCACTGCTAGAACCAGACACGTGTAGATGTGTAGCTTGTTACTCATGAAGACTAAGATATTCGCCTAAAATCAAAGTATTTTCGGCAACCCTTGCTTTATGTTAGTTAAGAGGCTGGCGGTAGGCATGGACCGTAGGAAGGAGGACGTATTCCCGGGCGAACTACTACTTATTCAAAATTCAAATTCAAAATTCAAAAGCGTTTATACATTCTTAGGAACAATTTGTGCACACTTCGCCATGTCACCAATTTCAATACACTGGATCTTAGCAAAATGAGTTCTGCTAAAATTAATCAACAAAAAATTCTCCGTCGTCTGTCTTTCCAAAGCTGTTCTCTAGAAACTTGGAAAACTTTAGATTGGACCGCAATAAACGGTCGTTTTATCGGTGTTGACAAGAAAATTCATGACTACTTCATTTCGGCACCTTAAGAGAGAGTCGGTCGCCAGTTACGTAATGGCAGAGAACAATTATTTTATTCGTTCAGTTTTGGCAACAAACACAAATTAATGTTTGTTTATGCAAAATATAAATTATATTTTGCATTCTGGATTTTTACAAAATATTTTTAACTGCTTGTTATTTGTAAGATTAATATTGTATAGTTTACAAAATGAAATTATATTTGAAAAAATACGAAAGGATGAATCCATGATTTTTTTAGTTTACGGATTGAAATGCAGTGCATAAAAATAGAATAACGGCTGCTCGAATCGTAATTTCTGAATTCGCCTTTTTATGAATACGAACTCGCACTACATGAAAATACTCCAACAGTGTTTTATGGAAAACTGACGAAAGTTTGATTTACAATATGAAGCGTGTTAAAAAAAATAAATAAAAAATGAAAATAAGATTTTTACATTAAAATTTTTAATTTTGTCGACCTTGAAAATACCTGCGAACGGTAAATAAAGGAACGTGCTGCCAATACGTTTCAGTCTTTTTTCTATTTTATTAGGTGTAATATTATATATTATGTATTTTTGGGACATTGATTTATTGAGAAATAAATAGGAAATATCGATGTTCCAACAATTTTCCACTTATAAATTAATTATTATACCAGAAATATAATTACAATTCTCTATCTATCTGCATTTTCAAAAATGCAAAAATGATACTAATGCAGTTTAGGGTTTTACATTTTTTCTGTATAATACAGGGTTAAGCGTAAAACACCAGCAACCAGGTGTTGGTGCTACCTAGTGCTGCGAGTACCTACATAATTACCTAGTACCTAGTACCTACATAATTATGGTTAGTACTATGATTAATACCAACTAAACTAACTTAACTAAACGCAGCTCGTTCAGCATAACAACATAAATTATTAAGGG